>OV656867.1:60200079-63157130 GCA_927399465.1 Sarcophaga caerulescens | reverse complement strand
AAATCAAGGCACAGTTTTGATTTGTACTCACATGACATGAAAATGCCACAGTGGTGAACTGTTAACTTTAAAGAACCTAGAGAATAATAAATCAATATGATTTGACGGTGTACACCAACTAAAATAATCAAATGCTGTTCACGAAAAAGTTATTTTATCCACCCTTTCAGGATGTCGTTAGTCTCATTCGCAAATGTGTTAAGTCCCTTTTTTCAAATTTTACAGGAGACACAAAAAACATTGTAGCTTTTTCAGTTTTTAAAATTTCTAAACTGTTTAAACGCAATTATTTTTACAAAATAATATTAATATTAATAACTAATAATGCTAATTAGTAATTTTATTATTAATTAATTAATAATATTAATATTAATATTTTTCGTAGTTTTGTGGACTTAGCGTTTTTGAAAACCACAAAATTACAACAACTTTGAACTATATAATGACATGTTTTTTTGTTGTAAAATATGTATTATGTATAATGTTAACGTTTTGCATTAAAATCTCAATTTTGGAAAAAAGTAGACTTAACACCTTTGCGAATGAGACTAACGATGTTCTAAGACTAGTCTCAAATTATCTTGTCTCTTTAAATGTTCAAATTTCATGTAAATCTTACTTCTTTCTACGCTACTTAAACTACTTTACATTTTACCTTCTTACACAATTAATGCTGCAGCTGGTTCCCGAGCACAGGACTGGTTAATTTATTGACCACATAAATACATATGTACATCCATTCATACACAAATGGTCACCATTTTTAAAAACACTTTCAAACACGTTGCAAGTTTATTTACGTTTGTATTTATAAATAAATAAAAAAAACTTATTTAAATTTAAAAAACGAAAAATATTTTTAATTATTTAATTAACATTCAACATTTATCGTCATATCACTACTAACATCTCTGGCCTTGCCTTATTTGAGAACTAAGAGTGTGCTCTCTTTATATTAATTTTTTAACTCTCTTTCTTCATAATGTTGTTCGTTTACATTTCTTCCGTATCCTAACTTATTGTTATTGATTACGATATTGTCATTTGATATCGTTTGTGTTTTTGTGCTTTTGTTTTGTATTTTTTCTCTTTCATTAACCGTTTACTTAGAGAGTGTAACTCGCGTTCATAGTTCGAGTGGCGTCGAAAATAATTAATTGTCGCAAAAGAATTAAAATTCTTTTAATTGTTTATCAAATAACTTTTAAAATAAGCGGAAAATGTTAAGTATGTGTCTGTGTGGGTGTGATTGTAAGATTATATAAAAAAAGTAAATTATTTTCAATATCTTTTTAATAAAAAAAAGTGTTAAATGCATGAGCGAAAGTGTAAGTGTAAGTGTGTGTGTTTCCAAATTAAAAAAAGTGTTGTAGAAGGCGTGCTGAAATGAAGCATAATGTTGCATTGCTAAAAATATTTCATGAATGCAAAAGAAGAAGCAGAAATCAGGTAAAACAATAACAAAATTTTAACGCCATTATATCTTTCAAGTTCTTAATAGCCAGTGCTATTTTTATAAGGCACCCAAAATATGCACCGATTTATTCATGCTTTTATCTATTTTTAAAAAACTTTTGCTTTGTATTTTTCTCATTGATAAACTCTCTCGATGTTTCTCTCTATCACTATTGCCATTTGCATATGTACTCTGTGGGTTTATTCATCTCTGCTTTGTTTTACGCATCTTCATTAATAATAATTAACGTCGTAAAAGGTTTCTCTATCATAATCATGTTGTAAGATCGTAATAATGATGATTAGCTGTTGCTGAGGATTTTTTATTTTTTGTTTGTTTTCTTTTTCAAAACAATGCCTATTTGTTGCCTGTACTGAATGAGTATGACTATTTTGCTTAACAACATTTTCTGTGACTCAGGAATTTACTTAGTTGAAAAAATTAAAAATATTTTTTTTTTTAATTTAAATTTTTTTTATTTATAAATACAAACGTAAATAAACATGCAAAGTGTTTGAAAGTGTTTTTAAAAAAGCTTATAAATCAAGTTCTAATTAGAAAAAAAAAAAGAAAATTGAAAGGAATATTTGAAACGTTTTCTAATTCTTAAAAATTGTTTCTTTTACGTTGAAGGAATGTTAATTGGATATTCACAGTATTCAACGAGTATACTAAATCCCTAATAACAACAATAATAGCCATAAAAACCTTGACTTTTAAAAAAGCGCTATCAAAAGTACAAGAAAACATAAAAGAAGTACTTTTTAAAAGTTACAAAAAAGTACCAGAAGTACATTTAAAAATTTACAGCAATTACTTCAGTACTAACAAAAGTACAAAAAAAGGTGGGATTATTTATTATACAAATGTTAATTCCTGATTGTGACTACAAATTAACAAAAACAAAACATTTTTCTGAATCCAGACCTTCAACATCATACTTTCATTCCGGCTTTTTACCACATTTTACATACAAAAATAGTTGTATGGAATTGCATCCAAAAATGTTTTTTTCTGGATGATTGCTAAGATTTTTTGAGCCAATGACTTACTTACCTTTTTTTGTACGATGAATTGCAATTTTTGAGCATTAACTTCCAATTTTCTGGACTATTGCTTGCATTTTTTGGTCAATGATAAAGGTATTAGCTTCAGGACTTATGTGTATTAGTTTATCACCGATATCTCCGATCCTAAGTAATGTCCCTTCGTAATAAAAAATGTTTTGAAATCCTTGATACAAGCGCTATCCAGCCCACTAGATTCATTTTCCCACACACCTCCGCTTTTTATCCGATTTTGAATGATTTGTATGGAGTATTTTTTTTTTATTAATTTAAAAAAAAAGTTAGCCTCGTATCCCAGGTCGGGCATCAAAACGAAATATGAAAAAATATTTTTTCGGCGACTGCCTCTCAGCAGATTTCTGGCAAAAACTCTGAGGGTAAATAAAATTGCCATGAAGAGCTTCTCAAAAATCTGTCGTTCGGAATCGACTTTAAACTGTAGCTCCCGCCACTCATGTGTAAAAGTAACGCACACAACATAAGTGGTGTGAGAAGCTAGGTCGAAATCCTGACTGAAGGGTTGTAATGACCTATTATGTACATATGTATGTATGTTAGCTTCATGTTAGCGAAAACTGTGTTGGAATACTTGATCCCATAGCTAAAATTGGCCAAAGAGAACTTTTTTTTTGGTTGCATAGAAAAAGTTTGCTTCGCCGACAACAGCGAATCCTTAATACCATGGGTATCCAACACAATGGGTCCGATTCCGCTACCATTCTATGTTTTATTCTGCTTTTTCCGATTTATAGAGGATATGTTAGGTGAATTTGAGGAAACGCTTTTCCTTTTTTAACTTAGTACTGGATATAACGAACAATTCACGTTAAGAAATAGGCCGAAGAACAATCAGGTTCGTTACATCGAAATTGAAGAATTAGAATTAAAAACCAATGTTAAGGTTGGAGTATACATATATAATGAAAAATATCATACCTTAAGTGTTATTCCGTTCCGCACTTAATAAAATAGGGTTAGTGATCTCGTAAGAGGAGGATCACTTGCACATTTCTATGGAAATAATATTGGAAGTATTTCTATATGTATTCTTTCAGATCGTGCCTATAGCTCAGGAGATGCTGTATAGTTTGCGCTCTTGATCAAACCGACTCCTTCATATGTCGCTGATTAAGAACCAATGAATTGAAATAGTCGTGTTATATAGTTTTGTTGGTCTATAACGATTCTGTAAAATCCAGAAGGACTTAACGGATTCATTCCTTGTGTGTCGAATCGTGAATTATACAAGAAATTTCAATCCATATTCATTCAGTCTCAGCGATTTTCTTTGCGCAAACAGAAATCGCGGAAGTCGTAACAATGTTTATACGGCACACGGTAATGCCACAAAATTTTTTTTATATTTTCGCCTTTATCTTGAACACTGTGTGTGTATTCCTACTTAAAGATTCTTATTAAAATCCCCATAAGGATTTCAATTAGTAGTGGTCTTCTTAAAATTATACTTTTAATTGTATGAAAATTAATCAAGACAACAATAACAACAAAATTAATTTTAAATTAATAATTTAAAGCCAAAAATAAAATGAAAATTCCAAGAAAACTGTGTGTATTCCATGTGTATGTAACAGCAGTATGGACAGCAGGAGTGTTTGTTCGGCTGTGTGGCACGTTGCATATGGAATTCATAAATCTTTTATGAGGGGCTCTACTATTGAATATCCTGCAGTACCTGCCTGCTGGATTTGATAAGTCTCGACAGTCAATCACAAAATAATTGAAATGAAAATTGCATTTACGACAACAGGAACAACAACAACAACAATAATAACACAATATCAATAGCAACAATAACAAATTAGGAAAACAATTGTGATTACTACTCAATTTCTAAACGCACACACACACATTCATTCATTCATTAATTCATTGATTCATTCCTTCACTCCCTCATTAATTTATAAAAATCTATTATTGCTACTCTTGTTACTATGTTCTTAGTTGTTGTTGTATTTGTTGTTGTTTTTGTATACAATTAAAGTCTAGGCTTTCAGTAACAAATATCCTTAAAAAAAATAAAAATAATAGACTCCCTTTACAGATGTTTAAGTAAATAACAATTGATTTCATTGCCTGGTTATGGGGTAAAGTGTGCAAGGGGCGAACGAGAATAAATGTTGTAAAGTGAGTAAGTGAGAGCCAAAAGTTTTAATTTAGAATTAAATGAGGATAGGTTGTGTGGTGCTATACGAATATTAAGGGAGCTGTAATATACACACTGGGTAGGTGAACACTTTCATTTTAGGAATTTGCAATCATCCATGATATTTTGCCATGTATAAGCATTTTGAGCCAGTCAAATTCATAGTAAAGTCTTTCAATAGTCCCTGAATAGCAGACACGCAGCGATTTTTCTAAGTCTTAGTCGACATTCATTGCCAAGTTGACTTATAGGCAAAACAAGTGCCTTACAGGAGTTAATCGTTAAGATATAATCTGATGCCAAATATTTAATACAGATTATAGACCGACTTTGTTTTAATTCGACACAGTAATTAAAAAACTATCCGCACTTTGGCCACAAGATTTACATGGGCTTAAACCTGACAGGGAATAACAGAAGCTAGGTTTATAAAAATAGACACTGTAGCATCCATTCAAGCAGTATTTATGTTACGTTCCACAAAATTTTATCGAGTAAACGATTGACAAAAAAACTACCGAATCCAATTATCATTTAAACAGTGGCTAAATACTGCCCAAAAAATCGTTCGATATCTCTTGAATAATGCAGAATGCAAGAAAATGTTTGATATGGAGATCCTAGGGGAGAATTTCTATTTTCGAATCGATTGTACATTAAAATATAATCGACCCAATGTTTAAGCGAATCGGGTGTGATCAAGAATAGTAGGTGCGTTACAAACGGCAGGCATGAGTCGATATAAATTGTCGGCAAACCAGGATGTGACACAAGGAAAGTTTTAGAAATCAGCATTGAATTATCCGTTCTGAGCTGATACTCAGTATTGCATTTCGGGATTATCAGTGCACTTTTCAAATGTAGTGACAGCTCTTAAAATTTTACAGCTGCCTCAATAATTTATTTCGATTTTTTAAGAATAGAACACCTTACGAAAGAGAAAACGTTGTAATTGTGAAAACTTTTTGAAGTTTTGAAAGTTATGCTAAGACTGATCGCAAAATTTTAAGAAATATTCGCATAGTGGTTAAAAAAATTTTAAAGAGTGATGATAAAATTTTTGAAAGCTTTACTGCAATAAACGAGACTGAGTTAAAAACCCGAAAACTTTAATTCGGTATTCTTCTCCAGAAACCCAAATTTCATAAAGTACTACTCAGTGAATTTTGGCAAATGACCTGCTCTATCATGTGTACAAAATTCAACTAACATAAGACCTGAAACAAGTGGGCCATGGAAATTTTTAGCAATTCATTCAATGAAATCCCTGAGAGAAAACTTTAACCACAACGACAAAATGTCTGCTGCGGATTATGAAAAGGCGATATAATTGCACCTTAGTTTTTTTAATATGCGGTCGACTGTGAAGGTATTCGTTATAGGAGCAAGATAACGGCTTCAACTGGATTACACGAATCTGAACGAAATAATCAATTTATTGCAGCAAAAAATTGTTTCTAGAAATTCTGACAATCGAAGAGATATAGTGATAGGTTTCCTCAGCGTTTTCAATAGCAAGTATTTATTCTCATGGGTTTTGGCAATATACCACCTATACCGGACTGTGGCGACTAATTCTTTTCATTAAAAGGGTTAAAGAATAGAAAGAAAGTACATGATTTGTTGGAGTTTCCGTAGTCTAGGAGGTAGTGTGTTGGCTTTTTAGACATTAGGGCACGGTTCAAACCCCATGTCAACAAAATGAAACACAAACAAATATTTCTTCAATGACTACCTCTCAGCAGATTTCTGGCAAAAACTCTGAGAGTAAATAAAATTGCCATGAAAAGTTTCTCGACTATAGGTCCCGCCAACATAAATGGTGTGAGAAGCTATGTCGTAATACTGACTGAAGGGTTGTACTGACCAATTATGTATGTATGTAAGTACAATCAATCGAATTTATTCCTCTGACTGCTTTCTACATGTGTGCTCGGATCTTCCAAAATATCTTTGTCTTTAAGTGTTCCAGGCACAGAAACTTCTCATAATATTCTCGCGTGGCTTCCTTATGATATGTTCTATTTAACTGCAGTTACCTGTAGGGATTGTGATATTCTATCCAGGACGTCTCTTAACTAATCAGTTCAGGACAAAAAATATTCTGCAAAGTCGTTGACAGACAATTGACTGGACAACACCAATATTATTTATTCTATGTATTCCATGTATGAAATGGTATGTGGACTGCTCCATTATAGCTGTAATGCAATGCTAAATATTGTGATCCCAGTCCTAATGGCATGCCTCGCCTTTCCGAAGAATTAAAGTGCTTATGGTGACGGTAATCGGACAGAATGTGCTTGAGAAACCTTCATATGGAATAAATGAATTTTTACAATGCAATTCGGAGCATTGAAAAGTTTGGATTTTCTTCCTCCTGGATAGGTTAGGTTAGCGGGCAGCTTTTTGTTCACAGGTAAATTCAATTGGTGGCCAATATGGCGCATTGGGTTATCCAGTGCGCCGTGATTCGTTAGTGGTGGGTCCTCCTGGGAAAAGTCACCAATTTTTTCTTTGATGATAGGATAATAAAAAAATTTTCCTCTTTCCTTAATAATATTTTACTCTGATCTGTGCGAATCATAACGCCGTATGTAGCAAATCATACGCCGTATTCAAATTGCCAAATTTGAAAAACTCCCAAATGGAAGAACCAACTGTTAATAACTGATTCAAAGTGAAATTTAAAAAATGTTTACGAAACGACAACAAAATAGAAACAAAAATAAATAAATAAACCCAACAAAAATAAAAAACAAAAAACCTTCTAAACAATCTACAAAAAGAAATTGAAAAACATTTTAGAATAAAAACAAATAAAAATTAAAACAGATTGACTTTTTCTAAACAAATGATACAATAGCAACAACAACAGCAGAGGCAACGTAAAAAGGGTTAAATTATTTACATTTACGAAGAAGAAGAGTAAAAAAAATTAGAAAAACAGGACGAGAAATACCCAAATGAATGAGTTTCTTTTGCGCTTTTTTTTTGGGAATTTTGCAGGTGCATTTGTAGCAGCATAGGTGAGCAACAAAATTGCTATTCTCTGGTGTTGTTGCAGTTGTCGTTGTTGCAACAACAAGAAAATCAAATAAACTAAATACAACAAGGATTTAATTTCATTCCTTTATTCTATATTTGTTTTATTGTTGTTGTTGTTGTTGCTGTTGTTTTCATAGCAATACAATTCCAGCACATGTAACCATCTAAGACAGACAGCTAGTCAGTCAGTCAGTCAGGCAGACAAATGGTTACATTTTCAAGTCTATTTTATGTTTGTCCCTCTGTCTATCCATTGCTTGAGTATTTGTACAACTAGACACTGTTGAATGAATGCATGAACGAAGGAATGAATGTTACTCTGTTACCAGCAATAGCACCAGCAATAGCACCAGCACCAACACCATCTACTCCATGGCCATCATGTTACTCGTTGTCTAATTTAGAAGTAGAGTGCATTTATACAATATTGATCACAGTCGTTCTCATCATTATCATCATCATCATCGTCATCATTATCATTGTAAATGCATTCAGATTAATTTTTAATTTTTCAATCAATTCTAATTCAATTTTGTCCATTTGACAAGGCTTTCTATTTATTTTTTCTCATTTTTCTCCGATGTTATTTGTTGTGTTGTTGCAATCAAATACACCAACCAGACCGTATTTGCTCTCTCTCCTCCTACACTACCCTTAATGTATGCCTGCCTGCATGCCATTGTGGCAAGTGAATCCAAATAAACAGGCAATGCTAGAATAAATAAGTAAAAACAGCAACAAAACAAAAAAAAAAAACTAAACTAAAACTCATACAAAATTACAGAGGGGACTCAGTAATAGCACAGAATAGGAACTTGACTTAACAACAAGTGCTTGTTGCCTGTTTTCCTAGCTACCTGACTGGCTTCCTGCCTTCACTTTTTTTTTTTGCTTTTTGGAACTTTAAAAAGTGGCAGGCATGTGTATGTGGGGATACATTTAACAAATGCAATTTTATTAAATGTATTGCAATGTTCTACTCCATACCATACATGTCTAATGTCATTTACACTCACCAAGTAAATGTTAATAAAAAAATATACTTAAGCTTATCTGGTAGTACAGACTTTAATCTACTCCGTGCGTGATGTCTAATTTATTGAATACAAGGCAGTAAAAAATGTAAACCCTTCTAAGAAAATGATTTAAGATAAATGAAGATGTGTTTGATTTTTGAGTAGGTGGCCTATTTAACACGTTATAAGTATGTCAAATAGTTTGTAAAGTGTATACCATTTTTAGGAAATGAGCAGTACAAACCATAGACATTTTTCAAAATTATTAATACAGACTGAATTCTGATATCGATTGAATGGATTGGACACTCACAGTATTAGCTCACAGCTGTTCAACTGACTCTAATTATTTTATGCTTTACCTACAGTGATAATTCCTTTAGTAATTAACTGAACTGAAGTACTACTCAAAATACACATATTTTACGCGTCAGTGCCAGGTTTCACATCCGAGTCGCCAGTAAACACTGCATATTAATCCATGAATCTGTTAACACCGTGTCATTTCTTCTTATCCAGAAAGGCCGCGAAGGTGAAATTACAGAAATTTAATACCTTTTCTATGTATTTCTTTAAGACCGAACTCAGAATATCGCTTATGAACCCATCGATGTTCTTTAAAATCTTTGCATGCATAAATTTACTCATTTTATTAAGATCATCTTCAAAGCTGTTTGCTGCCAGTCCCTTCGCTACTTCCTTTTTGAACAGTAAACCCAGAACAATATCCACAGGTGCCTGAAGAGTGCTCCTACATCCATGATCTCTGATATACCGTCGTCAAATTCTACATCATACTATGCATCCATACGTGAGTGCGTGATTGTGGTGTCGTTGTTCGGGCGGAGATCCCATCTCCCACCTTATAAATCCATATACTTTTAGAACAGAGTCTTGTCTAGGAAAACATACAAGTATTTAGTCCCATTACGATGTCGCCTAGTAGTAAAAAACACAAAGTTTTGTAGAAAAGCATCAACTCCGTCTTCATGAGTTCAATGGCAAACACCTATTAGCCACCCGAACGGATACATTAGTTCACTGTAAATCGGGAGAAAATATTCATGTTACCATGAGTTCAACAATTTTGGTTTCGATCCCAATTAAGTTCTCCACCAGATTCCACAATAATAACACTCCGTTGGGTAGTTGGTAGGTAGTCTCGAACGAAACGAAATATTAAATAATATTTCTTCAGCGAGTTCCTCTCAGCATATTGCTGACAAAGAGTCTGAGAGTAAATAAAATTGCAATGAAAAGTTTCTCAAAAGTCTGTCGTTCGGAGTCGACTTTAAACTGTAGTTGCCGCCACTCATTTATAAAATTAACACACACAACATTAGGGATGTGAGAGGCTAGATTTTAATCCTGACTAAAAGGTTGTAATAACCAATTATATACATATGTAACTTTCTCAAATATAAAAATTCACTCCGACTTGAACTCCAATATAGCATTATGTTCCCACCCCCACCTCTCAATACAATATCCATGTCTAGCAAGAATCTCTAGGCAATCAACAAAATCTCGAATGAATTCCAATGATGCCACAGCCATTATCTGGCATTCAACAAATTGACTTAAGGCTTAGGGTATATTTATGTTAAAAGCTTGGGCCTAATACTTTATGTGGCAAAAACAAAACCGATGTGCATACAAATGATAAAACATTACATACATACATAATTGGTCATTACAACCCTTCAGTCAGGATTATTGACCTAGTTTCTCACACCACTTATGTTGTGTGTGTTAATTTTATATATAAGTGGCGGGACCTACGGTTTAAAGTCGACTCCGAACGACAGTTTTTTTTGAGAAACTTTTCATGGCAATTTTATTTATTTACTCTCGGAGTTTTTGCCAGAAATCTGCTAAGAGGAAATCGCCGAAGAAATACTTTTTGTATTTTGTTTTGATGTCTGGCCTGGGGCTCGAACCCTGGCTTTACGTCTAATAAGCCAACACACTACCTACTAGACTACGGCGACTTCATGATAAAACATTAGGTTAGGTTAGGTTAGAGGACGTGTACTTGTCCGTTAAGACAAGTACAATACCCGGAGGTCGAAATTGACCCATTGTACAACGTCCTAATGATAAAACATTACTTCTCCTATATTGCTAAGCGCAAAACAGGCTGTAGAGGTAGCATAGCGACACTACGAATAAAGGAGCAGAAAAAAAGGTTTTTAATCAGATAGATAAGGGTAGATCGGGTAAATCGGGGTCCTTCTTGTTTATTAAATCAAGTTAAGATTCTTTCATTTAAAATTTTAATGTAAAGTCCTGTTGTATACAGCATTCGAATGGTTTTCCATCTCGAGACCAAAAGTGTCTTGTGAACTATTTTTTTGAGGAAGCCTAATCAAGTGAGATATGGGAGCCAACAAGCTGTAAGCTAACGAAGATTAGCGATTGTCTTGATCTAAATTTATCAGCAAAATTACGCTCTGTTGTTTAGCAAGGAGCCTGGGCAATCAAATTTCTATTTTTTGAGTGTATCTCATGGCTGTTGCTTGTCTTTTTTTTTCGTATAAAACTGAACTGAAGGACTTTTTAGATTTTTACATGCTTGTTTGTTGTAGTTGAAATAAATACAAAAAAAACAACAATATATTCTTGTACATTCAAAACTTTCAAATAGTCAAAGTAGGTGTGTATGATTTTTTTACATTTTCCATCATAATCGAATGAAAAAGTTTTGCAAAAATTTTTTCCATATTTTTTGTTGCTTTTCTTTTCGTTTTTTGTTTTACAAAAGGAGATTATTTGTGAAAAATAAAATAAAATAACAAGCAACAACAAGTTTTACTGCATAAAAGTATTGTTTGCAAAAGTGTGACGATGCTGGTGCCGATGTCGATGGCAATGCAATGCAGTCGCAGTTGGAGTTTTTTTTATTCTTGTTCTTATTATACACGATAGTATTGAATCACAGAACAAGGTAAGACAGCAGCAAGAAATAACAATAACGGTGGTGTGGTACATGTTTAACATGCATCATCGTCAACATCATCAACATTTTGTATGCCACTGCCACTGCTCGTGCTCGTGCTGCAGCAACTGCTTCTCGCTTTTGTTTCTTACACCCAACGTAAATGAGTTAAAGTAGTTGAGTTGGGTGCGAATCAAAAACTCTACGTATGTACTTGCCGGAAGGAAATTCTTGAGACGATGATGTTTAAGTGGAAACCGCTTAAAAAAAGTTTCTTTTATTCGTTCTTGATTTTTGTTTTGTTTTTTTTTTTTTTCCTTTAAAAAAAAGCCCACGTTAGCTTTACTTACAAAAATTCTTTGTTGCAAAGAACAAAGAATAACAACAAAAGCATCCAGTTTTTGGAAAACAATAGAGTCGCATGTAAATATGTTTTTGCATCACCAACAACGTGCACAAAAACAAACTATTCAACACTGTACTCCTCCTAATAGGATTCAGTTGGTTGTGGCAACGTTCATAATCTGCTTGTAAATTTTCATCTTTAAAGCAAAGTTACCCTCCATATTATATTTATGGCTTCGTATTCTCCTCCATATACCTCCACAGAAATTGTTTAACACCCTGTGATCTTTTCTTTTCTGTAACACTTTAAAATTCTCCTATGTATGTATGGGTAGCAGCTACAACTACAACCACAACTTTATCAGAAACAAGGAAAAACTTGCACTTTTCACTGATTAAATTTTCTTTTTTCTTTCCGTTCATAATGGGAATTTTTTTGCTTTTCATTTTGCCTGCCAGAAAGCGCCATTTTTTTCAGTGTTCTTTGTCGGGAACATGTTAAAGCAGAAGTTCTCCTTTGGTATTTCGAAACAAACAAACAAGCAAACAAAAGCAGCCCATTTGTTTGTGGGTTAAAACAAAATCAGAAGATTAAAAATAATTTTATTTCCTTCAGCCATATGTTATGACCATAATGTTGTTGCTTTGGCTCGGATTATTATAATATTAAATGAAGATAGAGCAACCAAGATATAGGCAGAGGTGTAGACTTCCATCCAATAAAGTAGTCTGTGGAATTTCACTGGCGTCCAAATAATTATCAGATAATTTACAGAATTTTGTGCTCCTTACGCAATATTCCTCAGCCATTCTATGGATGTCTTCATGAACAAATCTTAATTTGAGAATAAGGGCTCCAAAGTACTGGTTCAACAACTGTATCTTAAATATCTCCACATTCACTTTCATTTTGCAGAAGAGTTCTGGCTGCACCAACGGCGTGCAAGGTCCCCTCCTGGCAAGATTGTCTACTTGCTCATTGCCGAGAATTCACACATGACCTGGTAACCAGCAGATGGTTCTGGCAAGACCGTCTACTTGCTCACTGACGGAAATTCCCACATGACTTGGTAACCAGCAGATGGTTACCTTATTTTGCTTACCCAGCTAATTCAGCTTCCCCAAACCTGCCCATACTATCTCCGATTTATCGATTTATAATAGTATGGGCATGTAAGAGCCCAGTCATTAGCAGCCTGGCTGTCAGTTAACATTTTTCTTAAAACAATATTGACATAACGTTTGCGATGGTCTTATCCTCTAGTAAAAATTGTGAAAAGATCGCCTCAGCGATATAATACCACTTTCCAGATAACAAATCATATGGGAAATAACAAAGTATAAACTCTGTCGAACTCCAAAACCGTTGAGCATACACTACTAATAGGATTGTATTAGAAAACCCTCGAACTACAATTGTCATATAGTTTAATGCTTCTACCACGCATCAACCTTCCGAAATTATCCATCAACCTCTCCAGAGTCGTAGTAATTTTATAAGATTTTCAAAAACTTTTGATTAGTTTTACCAAATCTGTTTAACACTGCAATGTTTGGGCAATGAATTCCCTATAGTGGAATGCATATTCCATCGATCGATTTCTAATACCATGATCATATGTACATATATATTTTGTAAATTCTGTTAAACACATAGCATTGCTCTGCTAATCCCATTAACATTGGGGGTTTTTCCTTTGCAAGCTAAATTTTAATTTATCTCTACACTCTACACTGTTAGCTACAATCGTATTGTGTACACTGTACATCCACAAATACTTTTTCTGTTTATACTTGATTCTATAGTCGTTCGGACAAATCCAAAAGTAATTCTCATTTAGTTCATTACTATTTATGAATAAGTAAATTATATTATATTTAGAGGGTGGGCGGTGGCGACAACCTGAAACCTTCTCGGGCTTAAAAATTCACTCAGACCACAACTCCAATATAATATGACGCTCCCACCCCTCCTAATACAATATCCATATCTATGTGGGATACCTAGGCAAATAACAAAGCCTCGAATGAATCCAATTAAGTCACAGCCATTATCTGGCATTCAACAAATTAACTTAAGACAGGGAATATGCTAAAAAGATGACAAAAACAATACTGATATGCATACAAATGATAAAACATTACTTCTCCTATATTGCCAACCGCAAAACAGGTTGTCCAGGTAGCATAGCATCACTGCGAATAAAGGAGCAGAAGAAAAGGTTTTAAATCAGATAGATAAGAATAGATCGGATGGATCGATGTCCTTCTTGTATATTAAATAAACATAATATTCTTTCATTTAAAATGTACATGTAAAGTCCTGTTGCATACAGCATTCGAATTGTTTTTCAATTCGAGACAACAAGTGTCTTGTGACAGTCTCACTGTCATACACTTCCAATCACAACTTATAATAGGCTTGAAATTAGTTGACACTTATTATTTCTCTTTTCCTGTGAATGTTTTCGCAGATCGAGTGCAGAGGACCTATGCCATCTATCGTATGTCGTGTGATATCCTAGTGGTTCTATGCTACTTATTAAACTTTAAACTCTTATTGCATAATTCACTACTGAAACCAATATGGTGTTGTACTTTACAATTATGAAGAATTGCCTCTGCTTCACTCGCCTAAAAACTCCAAAGATTCAAAACACAGAAACAGTCTGGTACGTGAAAAATTCGTAAATACATAAGAACTTCAAAGAGGCACCTGTAAAATCAAAGATTGGTAGATGTTTCAAAAAATATTTAAAGAAGCTTGAATTCCACCAAATGTTACCAGGTCTACATTCCTCTATAAAAAAAGCTAATGGTGTTCAAAATTGTTACATAAAAAACTACAACAGATGAATTTTGGTGTGTTGTTGAACATTTGTTACACAGTGTGATTAGTTAAAGCCGTCGTAGTCTGGTAGGAAGTGCGCTGGCGTATTAGACGTGAGGTCTCGGTTCAAACACCACTAAACGAAATATGAAAAATTATTCCTTTGGGTCCTTCCTCACAGCAGATTTCTGGCAAAAACTCTGAGAGTAAATAAAATTGCCATGAAAAGTTTCTCACAAATCTGTCGTTCGAAGGCGTCTTTAAACTTTAGGTCACCGCCAGTCATGTATAAAATTAATATACACAACATAAGTGGTGTGAGAAGCAATGTTGTAATTCTGACGGTAGGGTTGTAATAACCAATCTTGTATGTATGTTGATTGGTTTATTAAATTTCTTACGGTTTCCTTAAAAAGTATATAAGTTTACACAGAAATTCTTAAATAATTCTGTTTATCTCTCTTATGTTATCCTTTAAAATTTTCCCTTTCCAGAATTGTGTTTTGATTTCATTTTTGCTGGCCTTTATCACAGTTTTAAATATGTTTTCAATTTCCTAATAAATGCATTAAAATTAAACAATCCATTAAATATTGAGTGGCAAAACAAAAAACAAAAAATTAAATGGAAAACTTTTAACCCATGAGTTGGAGAAGGAAAAAATAAGAATGGAACGAGCGAGCAAGTGAATGAAAAGATTTCAGCTGTAAAGTTGATTTTTACGCTTCGATAAGTAAATGTTTATGTAGGCATATTTTTTTTTGGATTTTTTTCTCTTTTTATGCAGCTCAGCTCAGTTCAGCTTCTTCCCAAAAAATGTATTTATTTTTATGAAAAAAAAAGTTCTTTTTATACAAGCAACATGCCGAAAAATATTTGAATATAAACAAACAAAACCCTGTTGCTTGTTTGATTTTCCAATTCCTTCATTCTTTTTTATTTTTTTTACTTCTGTTGGATCCTTTATTTTTCTTTTTGTCGCTCATATTTGTTGCTTCAAGAAAAGATTCCAATACTTAAAGACGATATAAAACGATTTACCCAATAATTTATAAAAATGTTATTGTATTAGTAAATATGTATCTTAAGAGTATGCGTGCGTATGAAAGAAAGTAAAAGTTTTGCCTGTTTGTTTTGTTGTTATTCCCAATCTTTAATTTTTTTTTTCAAAATCATAAAGAAAAAACCTCCAAAGAAAAAAGGAAAATAAAAAGGAATTGAAAGAGAGAAAAAAAAACTTGCAGTTAATTTGCTTAAACTTTGTTTAAAGGACCTTTTCAAGTTGTGTTATGTTATGCTGTGCTGTGCTGTGCTGTGTATTTACCTTTAAGCTACTTTACGCATTATGGGTATATACGAGAGACTTACATGCATACAAACCCTAATAAACCTCCCTCAAGCCATTTTAAAAAATATTAAGTTTGACTATATCAATATTCAAAAAGCGACAACAACAAAAACAACAACAATAATAATAACAATCAAAATATAAAATGGCAACATCCGTTACCAAAAAATTTATTCCTTTTCTTATGCTCTCCCTTTAATATTTTTTCCTTCATCGTCAGGCAAAGAAAATAAGCACAATTCGAATGAATTGAAAAGAAAAAAAACTGTCACATAAAAGTGGCTTCAAGTATCGGATTTGCAACCATCACAACGCATAAATATAAACACAAGGAATCGGCAAAAAAAAATCGAAAACAACAATATTTAAATTGTTTAAAGGGAATACAAATTTTAAACACAATACTAGTTGACTAAAAACGCAGAGTTAGCCAAACCTGGCAGTTTTCAATAGGGTTATAGGATTGATTCGATTCCTTTCTTCAAGCTAGATTACTAATAAAACATGACTTTAAACCTACGAGAAAAAAAATCGGTTATTTATAAGATTCCTTAAATAAAAAAATTTTGTTATTCAGATTCTGGTAGCCTACCTCCCCTGAATTTTTTGAAGAATACTTCTTTTCGAAGTCAGATGTCAGGCGGACTAAGCGCTTTTCGCATTGATCAGAACAGTATATTATAGGAGATGGGTCCGATATACACATAAGATTAGAATAATTCCAGAGACGATTGGTCTGCACATTCTGTTCTTTGAGAAGATGGAACTTTATCGTTTACTCAAGAGTAAAAACAGAAAAATGTAACTGTTTCCATAATTACTCTGCTAAATTTGATTGTCAGGTTTGTGTCAGACAGTACAGTTTTCTAGGCGGAGATTTATTTAATTGATATAGTCGCGACAGAGTATTATCTTCGGTTATGCACATCTACATGGCCGCCCATTGACTACAACACAGAAATATTGAAGAGCCTTCTGTGCTGCATCCGCTTACTGCATTGTCCTGTAATCCGCAATTTGAAAAATCCTCTAAAATCATATCTTCTACTTCCGGTATGCTGCATCTTGAATACTATAAAGCCGACTAACTTTTTTTGCGCAAATATTTAGGGACAGCTTCACGAATATTAGAGCAATTGCCTAGTCTAACAGTGTCAGAAGCCTCTTTAAATGGTTAAAGCTCAAACTCACATCAATCAAAACTCCGAGATAGTTTGTTGTCTCCTTCGAAATTATCACATGGCGAAATATCACGATTTGTGATTGTGTGCTCTTATCAGGACAGATTGTTACAATACATCGAAGCCAGCTTTATTCAGGCATCTCTGTACACTCGTTGCAGAGTTGTTGCAGTTTGATTCCAGAAAATCAAGTCATTTGTCTCTAACCACCAATCCACCATATCGCTTGCATATCCCATAATCGTCAAACCATTGGGGGAGTGTATGATTCCATATGCCATCTTGCATTCCATTTAGAAAACCTGTCGTTCGGAGTCAACATTAAACTGTAGGTCCCATCACTCATGTATAAAATTAACACACACAATATAATTGGTCTGTGAAGCTAGGTCGTAATCCTGACTGAAGGGTTGTAATGATCACTTTTGTATGTATGTATATACCGTTTCACAAAGTTGGTCTTGTTCGACAGCACCTATGACCTTGTGTTTTTAGACACCAACGTTTACTTTTCAGAAGTGTTACGAGGTATTACTGAAGAAGGTTATTTATCTTCGGTTCAAACACATTGAAAACTATGTCTAGATGGACCATTATCACGACTTATTAAACGCCCGGAATTCCCGACGCTTTACTGCCACTGCAAAGGGTCAAAAGTCCATTAATTTTTGGAAAACAGTGTCAATTAGGCTTTTAATTGTAATTTTAGGTGTTGTGTAAATGAGTAAGCAACAACAACACTAAATTCTAAAGTAGCGTAGACTTAGAAAACTTGGTACAGCTGTTCTATGATTTACAATTTTCATCTCAACTACGTTAGTAAGCTTTTAAAAAAGGGAGATTTCACAGAATGCAAAAACTAGCTATTTAAAGCCTCCTCATTATGGTCAATGAGATATAATCAACATTAGTCACTGCCCGACCTGGCGATCAGACACTCACTCCCTCACAGATCTTCTAAATAAATAATTCGACTGAAAAACAGTCGTAAACACTTTGCGTACAATAGCTCATTTGGCATATCCACTATACACCTGCCTTTACGAAACAGCAAATAACTGTACACCCACTCATGGGATACCCTGTACGTTAAAATGTTTAACCATGTGCTGCCATTAACTTATAAGAAATATTAGTGTATGTGTGTATTTGTTTGAGTGTATGATTTTGAGTACGGAAATAAAATAAAAAGTAACAGTAAAATCTCTACTTTTATTTACCGTTAAAAGGAATCATAAATAAAGTCCTTATTTTCCTATTCCTGCTAAGCAACCAATTCACAAACATTACTACGAAGTACGAAGTGTGTTTTATTCAAATACAAAAAAAAAAAGAAACAAATTTAAAAGAATTTATTTATTTCAGAAAACATTGTTTAATTTTGAAAAAAAAAATCAAGTGCGTTAATATTAATTATGATGGGAAAATTATAGGAGGAATTCAAAAAGTTTTTAATTAAAAATTCCACTTTAAGATCCGATTAAATGGATCTAAGCCAAGGGCAGTAAATCTTTTGACTAGCGTAGCACTGCTATGGTAGAACACAACATCTCAATTATTACACAACTCTGGCATTCCTTTCTTAATATTTTTGTTGGTTAGTAGCACGAATGGAGACTATATAAACTCCTTCCAGCATCTGGCTAGGAGTATAGTACTATAGTAAGCCTATTCGTAGTTTAAATACTATACGCAGTGTTGGTGATTTCAATTGATTACCAACTGATGGCCAAGACAGCATCAAGACGTCAGCAACAGACGTACAACAACATAAAATGCTACAAACGAGTAACTCTAGAATACAAAATAGTCACAAGGGCAACCGCAACGGTATACCAAGCGATGCCAAGACAGCTGAAGTACAACACAGCACACAGAAGATACAAGAGGCAAATCAAAAATAATATTTTTAATAACGGTAAAGTAAATATTTTACTAACGGTAAAAATATTGCGAAAAGAAAGCCGTTGGCGATGGAACTCAAGTAACAGGATATTACTCTCCTCCTCAAAAAAGCCCAACCTTTCAATCAGTCGTTGTCTTCGAAGGCTCTACTGAAATCTCGCCCTTTCTTACGAATAGGTAATACACAAATTATATAATTCCGTAATGTCGGCATGTACTCAATATATGCTTCCAAACAACAGCCTCCATTTCACGCCGATAGTCATCTGTAAGGGGTATGCAAGTTACTTACTTAATTCACCCTTGACAATTTCGGCCTGCTTTATCACATCCTTTATCTGCTTCTTGCGCACCTTCGCTGGTTTATCACACCAATCGATGGCAGGGCCTCATCGACTTGGTACTTCCAACGCAAAGAAAGTCGTCTCCTTCGCCGACTTCCGCAAATTCCCGCTTGAAATACACCTCTGGCCGGAGCATTCTCATCCATTCGAACAACATAACCGAGTCATCGCAGCCGCTGGATATTAATACTCTGCACAACGTCCGCGTCGTTGAGGAGTTTACACACCTCATTATTATATCGAATGCGGAAATCATCGCCAACTCCCACTGGACCAAAGGTCTTATGCAGGGTACGCAAATACGCCAAATAAATTGCTCCTACATTCATTTTCCACATGCAATGGCTTCTAAGCAACCACTTTTGTATTCAAGCAAAAGCCCCATGTTTCTGTTCACTGAGTGTGCGATGAACTTCATCTCTTTGTTAGAAAAATTAAAGTAGAAAACAAGTTGCTTTAGCATTCAATCATTGTACAGCGTTGTGAATTATCAGTTGTCCTTAATTGTTCCGTGGAATCAAAAAATTCGGAAGTGCTATCGGAAGTGTTCGCAACCTGTTTTAGAGGAGTTCAGCTGTCCTAGCGTCTAAACTGCGAAATTTTTTGAAAAATCGATGCCAATGGTGTTATTCCAATATTTTGCTATGATGAATGTTGATTGAAGTCACCTGAGTCTAGTAGGAAGTGTGTTGGCTTATTAGACGCTACCCCTTAGTTCAAACACCAGCTCAGACTTCTCAAACAAAACGAAACACGAAAAATTATTCGTTTCAGGGAATTTTTCTCTGCAATCTGTTACTTAAATTCTTACAGCAAATAAAATTGTAATGAAAAGATTCTCAATAATCTTATCGTTCGTCAAACTGTAAATCCAACCTCTCATGGATGAAATTAACACACACAACGTGAGTGGTGAGAGAATCTAGGTCGTAATCCTGATAAAAGGGTTGTAATGAATATGTAAGAGAAACACTATTTTCAGTTGTATGTTGCGTGTATTGCGGCTGCCCACATCTGTTATGCTTGCAATCTTTTTACAATTCTACACAATCGTGCCAATACCTTGTGTCGATTATGATTATTACGAGTTCTTCTGTTATTAAAGGATTCATATTTTTAAATGGCAACCCTTTTCTCAAATAAATGAAACTTAAAATGGAAGATATTTAACAGTTGACAGGCTTTCCAGCCTAGAATAGCGATTGTGAAGCTAATAAATGGATAATGCAATGTATAGTTATATCACACCAACTTTAATTAAGCAAATTAAGCAAAAAAAATATGAAAATAAACTTTTCCATGGAATTTTGCATGGTATTCTTATATGCAAATTGTGACAAGATTCTCTCTCTGGTTAGTCAACATGCGGTTTTAAAATCGCCACATGGTTAACCCATTAATACTTACTTTGAGTTTTTTCTTTTTATATGAAATGATTGTCAAAGAGCTGTATATTCATTACTACTCTATTTGTTCATGTTTTATTTTGTTGTTGTTGTTAATTTTAGTATTTTCATTTTATTTTTATTACTTTTTTTCTTCTTTTTCTTAAATTTATACTTAATAATTAATTCTGGTTTATTATGAAAATATAATTTACAAAACTTGCCTTAATATCTGGTTACATTATTAACTTCTTACAATTTTTAATTATATTTTTATTTAATTTGTTTTCTTCTTTATAATTGTTTAAAGAGTATTTTTATAACAATTTTGTTTTATAAAAAAAATTCATACATTTTTAAATTTATTTTAAAAGAAATTTAAAAAAAAGTTAATAATTACAATAAATTTTTAAAGCATACCTTTAAGTTTAGTATTTAATTTAAATGGCATACTTTTAAACTGAAATTTAAATAAAAATTAAAGCATAGTTTCAGGTTTAAACTTTTTTCCATGTAATAATGTGAAATAAATTATTGGGAAATTCTTTAAAATTAGAAAATATGTTTACAAATTGACCTTTTTTGTTGTATATGGTTTGAAAATAGAAAATAATTTATTTGTTGAATTTCTATTTAAAATATCGATACTGGTTTGTTTGTTTAATTATATAAAAAGTATGTTTTCTATACAAACTAATACATGTGCAGTTATTATGTAATTTTTTCCGTTTTTATTTTTTCAATTTTCATTCAGGCATTCCATCATTCATTCAATTGTTTAATGATTAAGAGTTTGTGGACTCTTGTAATTTATGGTTTCTGGTTTGAAAAAATGTATTTTTTTACAAGAAAGAAAATTAATAATTTTTTTTTTTATAGTCCATAAACAAATACCACCACATTTTGTATATGAAATAAATGTGTATGGGTATGTATGTATTTAAATATTTATACATATGTATATAAATGTGTAGGTGTATGTGTAAACCTTAAATACTATTAAAACTTGTTTTTTTTTTGTTTTTGATTTTAATAAAATATTTTCCACTTTTTTTTTCTCAATTTTCGTTTCCGTAGTTGCTTTTTTTTTTGTTTTTAATTTACAATTAATTTTGTCATGATGCTTTCATAATTTTAGTAATTATTTTTAATTTAAATATTGTAGGTACATATTCCTTTTTTTATTTTAAAAGACTTGTTAAGAGAGCTTGTTTTTGTCTTGAGTTTATTTATATATAAATAGTAGAGTAGAGAACGGAAAATTTAATTGATTTTGGTTGTTTTTTTTTTTTTTTTGCTTAAGGTTTGAGGAAGTAGTTTTATAGTTTTAATTTGTAATTAAGAGCCATTATTTATTTTATTTTGTTAATTTCTTTTAATTGAATTTTAATTGTTCTGGTTTTTCAGCTTTCAGTTTGTTATAGGCTTTTATAGCTTTATAGTTTTCTTTTTAGCTTTTTTTAAGGTAAATGTTATGTTATGTATTGTATTGTATGTTTAAATATATTTTTTCTAAAGGTTTAATAATATGTTGTTGTTGTTTTTTCTTTTAAAAACAAAATATTTTTATTATTACTAAGTATTACTAATAAGTATATACAATTTTTTTGTTTTAATAATTAATTTTTTCATTGTTTTTTAATATAAAATTAAATTGCTTTATTCCAATTCGTTGTTTTAATTAATTTTTATAACTGATTTGTTTTTCGTTATTTTATTTAAATTTTTTTTCTTATTAAAATTGGTCTTTTTTTAACATGAAAATTGTCTTTATTTACAGACCAATCACAAAGAACACAAATGATAAGAAAAATTACGGTAAGTCTTTATTACCCTGATAAAACTCTGTATTATTTTTCTTTACGGCATAAGTCCTCAATTTTTAAACATATGCACACACATAAGCAGAAGCTATTTTTTTAAATGTCGTCCCTTATTTGCAACGTAGAACTTAAATGAAGTCAATTATTTTAAAAATTTTATATTTCCGACAATACAAACAGCACCTCTGTTACTTGCCCGCAAAGATTTAAGAAAATTAATAAAAAAAAATTCAAATTACGATGTATTATTGGCCTTTCTAACTTTATATTTGGATTACGGTCATGGTGGTATAAGAATTATTAATATATGTATATTGTTTTTTGCCTATCACCACTTTTGAAAAGTTAAGTCTTCACAAAGAAAGATTGTACGGTCACCAGGTCAGACATGGTAGCATAAATACAGTTAAGTTCCGCCTGGCAACCAACAGAATCAATATGCTACCACATCAGACACATAGATGCACAAGGCAAAATAAATAAGAAACCTTATACTACAAAACAGTCACAAACCTCATTATATACCAATCGATGCCAATGGAGCGTAAGGTTGTCCGTTGTGTGACAGCACACAGACGAAGCAAAATGACCTAGTGGTACTGCCAAAGAAAGACAGAGCTAAGTAACGATAATAATGGCAGGAAGAGACAGTTTCTAGCAATGGTAGCGAAGAGGGCTACATTCACTACCGTCCTTTTATTAATTTCCAAAGAAATTGATTGGCGAAAACGCCAAAGATTTCAAACGTCCAATCGTCTGAAAAGGCACTACTGAAATCCCACAATCCCTTGAGTACAACTAACACTCGTACTATCTAAATTCAAAATGCCATCCTAGCCTCCACAAATAATCAATACATGCTTCTAATCATTAGTCCCCAGTTCACACCACTAGTCACGCAAAAACGCCTGTTAAATACATATCATATGATGGAGTCCTGATTTGCCATTGAATCGATTACACATCAGGATTCATTACATTATCAGGATTCTTTGTGTTAGTATTATGATACTCCTTCATATCTTACGATTTATTTGTATTATTATTTACTCTTCGTTGGTAGAGTTCCAGAGATACGTGTTGCCTATGATTCTGCGGTATTTATTATATACCCATAGTCGAAAATATCTGAGTTACACTTCAAATATTCTAAGTATTGATCGTCTGTATATTTGTGAGTTTCTTCTTTCTGAATGTAAACGTCAGCTCCTGTTTTAATAAGTCTGACTATCTATGCACTCGTCTGGTAGGCCTAGTAAAATAATATTATTGGTTATAAGGTTGCTAATCCTCATGGCTTTGGTTTTCTTTATACATATCTTAACTTCAACTAATCTTAATTCCAGAGAATCTTAATTTTTTGTGGTCTTGTGTCTAGTCTGTTGACTAGAGCCATAAGTTCCAACCTCAGCTCTGACGCTTACAATCAGACAACAAAATATAATTATAGTAGGAAATGGCACAAGATAGACCATTAACTGAGAAAGCTATCAAAGAAATTCACTGAGTAATCGAATCAAAGACGGATACCCAGCATTGCATTCTAAATTATTTTAACTGGCCTCAGCCTCAATACAATATTGTTGGTATATACTGGATAAATCCTGTTTGTAGCAAATATTTAAAAATATTGCTTACGTTATGCAAGCTACTAATTTCGCCAAAAATCCGAGAAGTAAGTCATTGAATTCATAATCTACGAAAATAAATCAATTAAAGGATGGCTTCAGTGAGCAATGAATGATTGAATGAATGATTCAGCTGCAGTTTTTCACCCAAAACTTATCATTAATTTATTTATTTGGAGTAAAAACTCTATGCAATCAAAAGAATTGCTAAATGATGCTTTCAATAGAGTTATAATAAAAGGTATTAAAAAATTAATAATAATCTCATATACTTAGGGCCATTATTACAACTTGCCGTTAACTAATGGTAGGATTCTAACGGGCAGATAAATTGTTTTTCATTATTATAAGTGGACTATATAGTAGAAATGAGCGTTAAGCTAAAGGGAGGATCATCCTACCGGTAACTTTTAAAGTTAAGTTTATGTTTGAACTTGCCATATTATATATTATTTTCAATATGGCAACTTCAAATATAAACAAAATGAGCATATGCAACAAAAAAACGAAGCCCGTTGCACATTGGTCGAAATGCATGATCTGGCGTCATTAAATTCAAATTTTGAAATGTTAAAATCCATAATTTTTTTGCACTTTATCGATAACTGATACCATATTGATCATATTGACGTTTTTACTTTTGTTTTGCTTTAATATTCGCACATATTGTGACTTGTGTTCCTCTAGTGTTTTAGAAATGGGTTGTGGTAGGTGACGTATATGGTAGTATATTAGAAGTGGTCTATATTGTAGTTTCATGGAGTGCAACTTTCGGGATTCAATGGGATTCAGTCCAATTTCTATTTTATGTATTAATTTTATTTGTTGTTATTGTAAAATGTCCAAAATGGTCTGCCCGTTCCTGCCCGTTCACCTGTTATTACATTTTTTAGGCGCAATGAATGATTTTCGAAAAAGGAACCTCTGAATTAGTTAGTAGGGAAGTTGAAGCAGTTAAAAAGCAAATTTCGGAAATAAAGCCCACACAATTTGAGTTTTTTCAAATGTATCACAAATTTTACATGACCATGATAGATGGAAAAGTGTTTAGTGTTATAGCAGAATCCTCGTAGCAAAAATGTGGCATTTGCGGAGTCACACCTACAATGAACGACTTAAATGCTGTTAATAATCGATCATGTAATACAAATATGTTTGAATATGGCTTGCCAACACTCCATGCGTGGATAAGATGCTTTGAATGCATTCTACATATTGCTTACCGAATGCCTATAAAAAAAATGGCAAATTCGTGATTATGATAAAGACATAGTTCAACAAACTAAACTAGACATACAAGAAAAATTGAGAGATAGAATGTCTTTATTAGTTGATATTCCTAGGCCTGGGTCAGGAAATACTAATAACGGTAACACTGCAAGAAGATTTTTTCAAGAGCCAAATTTAGCTGCTATTTTGACTAAAGTCAATGTAGAATTAATAAGCAGATTTAGCGTAATTTTACGAACTATGTCGTGTGGGTATAAAGTTAATACACATGCATTGCAAATGTATTGTATGCAAACAGCAGAAATATGTATTAATGCGCTATATCCATGGTTTTATATGCCGTCTTCCGTGCACAAAATTTTAATTCATGGTACCGATATTATAAACCACGTATCTCTTCCAATAGGGATGATGTCTGAAGAAGCTCAGGAATCGAGAAATAAGGATCTAAGGAATTTTAGACAACAACATACACGAAAAAATTCAAGAAAAAACACAATGGATGCATTCACTTCTCTTCTCTTCTGATCCTCTTATTTCCTCGATCTCTAAACGCCCTTCTTTATATTCCCGAAACCAAATAATAGTAGATAATGACGTCCAAAACTTACTTTTAGAACAAAATATACAAGAAGACGCTGTTTGTTCTTATAATTCCGATTAGAAACATGTATTTTTGCCTTAAAGCTATGTATCAAAATTAAACTATATAATCACAAAATAAAACTACATATCAAAATTATTAAAATAAATGAAATGTATTTAAAATTTACTTTTTTATACTTTTCCAAGTGAAACAAAAATAAATAATTATGTTTCAACGCTGTTTTAAATTAAATGACGCCAGATTGCGTATTTCGACCACTGTGCGTCGTTGCCACTGCGTTTAAAAAAATCTTGTTTTAATTGAGCAGTGTTATAGACATTGCTCCGGCACTGCCATATTTTTGAAAAAGTTGTATCTGTAAGTTGTAATAACGAAAATAAGTTAAAGGTAACTTTACAGTTCGCTTTAGCTAAAGGTACCTTTAACTAAACCCAAGTTTAACGGCAAGTTGTAATAATGGCTCTCAGAGAAGCAAAGCTGTAATCCCCATATAAAAAGTTGTCATGGCCAATAATGCAGTATAAGTCTACTGGTAAAAAATTGATACAAAACTAGAACTTCTTTTAGAACTATACTTTAAAATGAAAACAAATTGAGCGTATACAACAAACAAAACCGAATTGGAACCCAGTTAGATTAGAAAGTTAGATTAGTAAAGAGTTTAAAATATTTTTTCTTGAAATGGAATATTATTTCCAATCAGATTTGGGCCATCGTTAAAATTTCTAATAGACTTGTTTAAGAAGTATAGATGTATGCATTTACCACAATTGCATTTTTATCATTGTATTCTCTGTGATTATTCTGTTGATTATAATCTCTTTAATTTATTTTATTGATCAATTTCTACGTTTAATTTTTAGTTGCTTTGTAAAATGTTTAACAATTCTATTAAAAGCTTTCCTTTTTGTATAATTTTATTTAAACAATGTCTTCTTTTAATTTTTTGTTATTTTTATTATTATTTTTCTCACTTTAATTATAAGTATTATAAAACCATATTAATAATAAGAATAATAATGAAACGAAAAAATTGCAATATTTATTGCATATCATTTAGTATTTAAGCTTAAAATCTGATTTCACTTTAAATAAATAAAAATCAATGGAAATCTACAAATTCTTTGAATTCAGAAACAAAAAACGAAAAAAGTTGGAAATAAATTATTTAAAAGATTCTTTAAAAATACAATAAAATTATAAGATTACAAATGAAAAACATTTTCGTGTGGTCAAATATTTTATGCAGTCATTAAATCTAATTGGAAAAGAAAATTCATAAATTCGTATGTCCTGTTCTATGTATTCTGATGGTGACAAAAGTAATTTAATTTACTTGAAGCCATTTGTGACACACTTCCGCCTCAGTATCCCTTTTAATTGTTATAATAATCGAATCGGTCTCAATAATTCAAAACTTGCTTTAGTTGTCTGGTTGTTAATTTATTGATAACGTTCCACGATTTTGCAAATTTTACATGCCCTACATATGGGCTGTCATAATTTCGATGAAAATCAGATCTTAATTGCTACACAAATCTTTTTGTTAAGAATCTCAGCAATTTATTTGATTCTAAGGTAGACCGTTAGGCTAATCAGCATAATCATAAAACTACACTCAGAGCTGCTCATAGGAAAAGTTCAAGCAAACCAAAAATGAAAAGAATAGTTCAAGCTTAATAAGTATGATACTTAACAATTATTTCGACCGAAGATAAATTAAAATTCTCTACTACTTTTTATACAAGGTGGCACCAAAGAAATGTTATATTCTTTACTCTTTATATTTCGTTATTTCCTGATCCTTACTTCGACCAAAATTTATAATAAATTTTGTTGGGCCAATAGGGTTAGGTAAAAAATTATAAAGGAATCCCTATATGGTAGTCCGTGATCAGTTTACAATAGATCGTTTGATCGAATTACTTTAGTACCTCTACGTGACAATACAGTACAGAGCAGTAAAGTTGTCTCGTTGCTTGCAAAATTGTTTATTAATTGAATTTTCTTTGCAAATTCTGTGTCAAAAAAGGTCTTCTCCTTAGTCTCTCCCTGAACTTAATATAATGGCAAAGCGAATGGTTCTAGACTACTAAAAACAAGTACACTAGAGCCCCGACTTGCGTCGTTAATGTGGACCGAAAAATTGCGACGCAAATCGAAACCACGCAAATCAAATCAATTTTTTCTATATAATATCCATTTGATTAGGTGGTCTTACATTTTTGCTAACAAAACTGTCTAAGGTTTGTTGAATTTTTAGAGATTTAGAGATCTGGTCAACAGATGATTCTGCTACGCCCGCGCTACGATTTTCGTCAGGAACGTTTTCAGAAAATATATCCAATGAATGGGAAATTAAAAAAAAAATCGAAATCAAATCGAAACGACGCAAATCGGATCGACGCAAGGCGGGGCTCTAGTGTAGAATCCCTTCAATTTTTTCACTGCACTTTGTTGTTTGTGTGCGCCCTGCTTCACGACAAATATGGATACGTTAAAACAACACAGAATACTTTTTAAAAAATTTTAAGAAAACCCAGTTTTAATAAGGTCCTTAGTTTAACATTAAAATTGTCCGGTCCATAACAGTACAGTCAACAACAACAGAAGTGTGTCACTCTTATACTAATCGTCAATTAATTCTCTGTATCTATAACATGGATGCCCAAGACTATTACAAATTCCACATTATAAGCATCCAATCTAATTAATATTCTAATCAACATACAGTCACGACAAGATCCCTTAGAAATACAAAGTCGATGAAAGTTGTTTAATTAACATATCACAATAAAAAAATCTTTTGTTCGTATCACTTTAAATGTGTAGTTTTTCAATAAATTCTACTGCCATGCTTCTACTATACGAAAGAATGGCTTTAAAGCTGTTTTTTCAATGGAAATCTGTTGAAAAGAAATGCGATAATGAAAGTATCGTTTTTGTTAGAGAAAGTCGATTCCACAGCTTTCTCAGTACCTTAAGGTTCATTACATGATATTTTTCACTAAACTTAGGCAATAATTAAAATAGGTTTACCGTTCACAACACTGTTAATATGATAATTGGGCCCTAGAGCATTACCCTGATTTTTCGAAAAAAAATTTTCTTTAGCGATGAGGCATATTTTTCACTTGGTAAAGTAAATACGAAAAATATTCACATGCAGGGCTTGCAGAACCGAGAAATTGTGGTAAGGCCACTCCATTAGGATAATTTACTGTTTTCGAGGTGTAATAAGATATTTTTTTTCGAAAATGCTCCTGTAAGAACCGTAAACTACCTTTTTTTTTGAACTGCAATTGATGGTTATAAAATAGCCTGTATGTGGTTTCAACAAGACAGTGCCACGAGCTGTACAACATCTGGAAGTTTCCGCAAAATTTTTTCTTCAAAACCTTAATGACGTTAAATAGCCAACAAGATCATGCAATTTGAAGCTGACCTACAGTCAAAGAAAAAAGTCACCTGTCCAAATACACCATCACTGTATGTAGACGTTTTTCTTGGTAATTTTAATATTTTATTCTCAATCATTTCTACGTTATATGTTATTTTAAAATTCGCTTCTTCTTCAAACATTCTTAATTATAAACACCTTTGACAACGCTATAACATCTTTATCAATTTGGGAAAAACCACTGCATGTAGACTTTTTTCTTTGACTGTAGGTCTATGCACATATTCCCTATGCATTTGAAAACCTACATTCGTCAAGTAAAAGTGTTCGAAACTACCTCAAAAGGATCAACTGGCATTGTAATATTATCATCTTTACGAAAGCGAAAAACGAACAAAAATTTGTCGTTACTTTGCTGGTGCATGAGTTGAAAAATCAAACTGTATTTGGAATCTTCTAGGCACAATAAATGAAATGAATCGGACGGACTCAAATCTATTGCTAATCAGTGGCACATAACGTTTCCGCTACCACTCGATCTTATTTTAGAGTGATAGCATATTGAGAAGATATTTTAAGTAGTAATATACCAATAGAAGACTGACTAACCTTATTGGGTGTATAAAATTACATACACAAATTCGTTTTAATGCTGTTACAATGTAAATGCCTATACCACGCCGCACTGAATAGGTGAAACGTTTTTATAACTCTTGGCGTTTTGTAGGGGAAAATAGTAAACTGCTTAAACTACAATATAGTCCCCTGTTTTTTCCTACTTTAATCGTAATAAATAGTAAAGTTTTTTTTTCTAATTAAAATAAAATGTATGCTGCTCTATTAGTTTTAATATTTCTAATTGCATAATAAATATCAATGTCAGGACATAAACACAAATTATTAAAATATTTGACAGTAATTTTAAATAAATTAAAGCCATTAAAAAATTTTTTTCCTTTTTCATTCTGTTTTTTTTTTTATAAAAATGACATAAAAATTTATAACCATTGCTATCATTTATTCACTTTGCAGTTTTTTGTGTTTTTTTTTAAGATTTTTGTTTAAATAATAATGAATTTGTAGTTTAACAAAAAAAAAAAAAAAAACAAATAAATTTGACACAACGGAAAAAACTCGTGTGTTATTTCATAATAAAAAAGCCAGTCTATGTGTCTCATGTGCTGGATGGAAAACTCAATAAAAAAAATTTATTGAAAAACATACTTTTAGGCTAGTAAACCTGTTATTTTCATCGTTTCAATATTCTTTTTTTATTTCTTTTTTTAACAAATATTTCGTTTTCATTTTCAATAAATACTCCAATAGAACAGAGCATTTTAATGGAGCCGGCAATAAATTATAAAATATGACAAAAAAAAACTGCAGATAGACTGACTGACTGGCTAGCTGACTATTTGAAAAGATAAAAACTTGGTTTATTAAATAATTACAATTTTTTATATATGTTGTTTTTATGGAATTTCGTTACTGATTTTTTCCTTTTTTTTTTTTGTTATTTGTTGTCATTTTAATTCGTTGTTGTCTGTATGTATTTATTATTTATTTAAATTAATTTTATTTAATTTTTTATTTCTTCTTTTTTTTAATACTTTACAATGTATTCTGTATTCAACAATTTTAGTTTTTATTTTTTTTTTTTAATGTTTTTCGTTTTTTTTTTCTCCGTTTTTTTTTTCTTTTCATTTTTATATAATAAATATAAATAATTGTATTTATTTTTCTTGTTGTTGTTGTATATATATAAAGATAATCTAATTTGTTTTGTTTTTTTTTTTTTAATAGTTTTTCTTTCCTCCTAACAAACAAGTTACGATTTTGTTTAAAAAAAATAAAATTCGATATTTTTAAATATTTTTTGTTTCGTAATGTAATTCCCAAATTTATTGGTTTAAATTGTCTGTGTTATTAAAATTAAAATAAAAAATTTAAACAATAAAAACGTTTTATATAACAATATTGTTCATGACCTTTACTAATGATGATGTATATTACTTCCAGTTATAATAGGCTTGTACATATATATTAAAATAATTTGTTAAGAATTAAAATTGTTACTAAAAAAACTTCAGGGTATCACAGATTTTCCAAAGACATGAAACATATTTTATATTCCTTTAGATAACGTTTGTTTTGTCATATAATGCAGCCTACTTTACACTCTACAGAATAGTGCAATGTGCAAAATGCCAAATATTGCCTAATTTTCAAACAATATACAGCGTATTGCTTATTTTACATCTTAATTGCTTCGTGGCTTGGGTATACTTTTGTAATGCCTTATTAAGTTGTTCACAAATTGCATGGAATATCACAGATATTCTCCATCTGCTAATACGTAAAAATTTTTTAGAGTGTATAGTCCTCTTACTCTTATTCAAGGTGTTACATATCATCCAGGAATCGATAACATGTACTAGTATATACTTTTGTTTTCGCTTCTCCTACAGCCTACTATGTATATACCTTACAGAATGACTTAATTTCGATATTCATTACGATATGCAAAATGCCAAAAATATTACCAAATTATGGCTTTTCAAACTATACACAGTGTATCGTTTACTTTATATTCCTATTGCTTCGTGGCATGGGTATACTTTTGTAAGGTCTTATTATGTCGTTGATAAAAAAAGGACAGAAGCGCAAAGATATTCTCGATCTACTAATACGTACACATTTTTTAGAGTGTATAGTTCTTTCACTCTTATTCAAGGTGTCATATGTCATCCACGAATCTTAGCAGAGGTGGAGTGGGCTCCACTCTGAATAAGAAGAAAATAAATACCATGAAAATGTCAGATGGTTTATTGAGGTTTACATGCATAATGAGTCTACCGATGCCAAGCATCATATATCGCAGGGTTGATATATCTATCAGCGGTCTTTAGTTATAAGCCGCAAAGATCATGCAATACAAAACTCTGGAAAAAGTAAAAGTTCGGTATCGTATGTCATTTACAATTCTTTTTTTCCAATTCAAACTCTGGCAAGACTGATAGATCTACATATTCGTTGCTGTATCTCATTTATAATTTTTATTTCCTTCAATGCAAACTCTGGAAAGTTTGGTAGATCTTGGCAGAAATTTTCCAATTCTTCACTTATTCGGTATTCTGGTTTTCTACTGTGGAGATAGTATCATTGGTTTGTCGATGACGAATATATTGAATCTGGAATCTGGTTCATCAGGTTCCAGGACTAGGAGACCAATAAGACCGTAATATCTCAAAACGCCATATGAGTCCAATCTTCACGAGTAGAGAGGCCGTACCAATTTAATCGTGATTTGACTTTCGAAAAGCGCAACTAAGGCAAGCATATTTTATATGTGAAGAGAAGAAACAATCGAAAGTTTTATGATGATGACCATGTGAGCCATAGAGGTTAAAATATTGGCCATAAGATTTGAAAGACTGTCAATGTGAACATTTTCGATTGATATGTTTTGCTGAGTTTCTACATCAACGAAAAGTTTACAGTGGAATATGCCTTACGTTTTATGTATTTGGAGTGCAAAAGAAATGAAGCGTGCCCTTTTATTAGGTTGTCTAGAACGTGAAGTGTACCCCTATTTTTGTGTCTACTTGTTTTCAGTGATAATATGCAGTAATAATGGTGCAATGTTTGTGATAACAATGATGATGATAATGATGAATAATGAATAATGATTGGTAGCTTAAATTAGATTTGTCTAAGAGTACAATACTTAATTGCTAATTTTTTTTTTTAATTTCTAATGTTGTTGCTTTATTTAGAGTACAATTGCTTATAAAAATTTACAATTCGTTGTTTTGCTTACATATTGCTTCTTAAATATTAATTATGATTTCCTTGCTTTCAAGGAAATAGTTTTTGATTGACTTATAAATACGTTTTATTGCTTTTTGATACGTTCGGCTATGTTTTGCTATCATAAAACTGGTCGAAATCGGTAATTGTTACTCTGATCCGTATAATGCTAGCCAGAGCCTATAATTATTCGTTGAGCATTATTAATGAATGCGATTTATTGCTTCTTACGGTTAAACCAGTTCAATTTCGAAAAGAAAAAAAATTGCTTTTTGAGAAAATTCGTTGTATTTGGTAATTATTCGTTGTGTTTTAATTTATAATTCGTTGTTTTTTAGGTTTTTTATCACATTAAATTTAAATTTAAAAAAGTTTTTTTTTTTGTTGTCTTCTTTAGGGGTCAGGTTGGATTTTTTTTCCATGTAATCTTACTCATCACAATAATTATTTTCGTTTTTTTTTGATAAAGAAAACCATCCCGCCCAGCCTATGACGTTCTGCCGTAGAACGCTTTACTATATGCTAAAATTTATTATTTTTTCTTGTTGTTTTATTATTTAACATGATTTTAATAATTTTTCTTTAATTTCTTATAAAATATTGTTTAAGATTTTGTCTTAATATTTATTCTAGGTACTGTTCTTATTAATTTTATATTAAGTGCGTTTATATATCGTATTTGCAAAAGAAAAATTTATTTTAAAAAAAAGTGAAAAATGATCCAAAATTGTATGCACAACTTTGTTGTTACTTGGATAAGTTTTCCTAAGAAATGATAAACCTAAGAAATTTAGAATTATGTTTGAAACAAAGTCCATCATGTCGTTAGCGTTGTTGTCTGGTGGCCCGAATTTAAAACAAAACAAACAGCGACAAATACAATTAAAGTTCAAGGCAAATTAAAAAAAAATATTTCAACTTAAGGACAATGCTGTTCATTTTGTGTTTCGTATAAACTGACACTAAAACTGAAATAAACAAGGGGACTTGATTTTAGGGAATCAACAACGGACTTCTCTTTCCCTTCATATCTCCAAGTAGGCTACCTGATCACTACAGTGTTACCTAGGTGGAAGTGTGATTTATTCCTGAAAATTTTTTTAATTTATTCCGATATTCAGGCTGAAGTCGCCGTAGTCTAGTAAAGAAGTGTGTTGGCTTATTAAACGTGAGGCCACAGTTCAAACCACGGGTCAGACATCTTCAACAAATTGAAATCTGAAAATCATATTTCTTCGGCGCCTTCCTCTCAGCAGATTTCTGACAAAAACTCTGAGAGGAAATAAAATTGCCATGAACAGATTCTCAAACAAATCTGTCGTTCGGTCTCGACTTTAATCTGCAGGTCCCCCGCCACTAATGGATGAAGTTAACAGAGACAACACAAGGTTTGTGAGAAGCTAGGACGTAATCCTGTTTTAATGAGTTTTAATGATCAATTATGTATTTATGTTTGTAGTGAGGCCACGATAATTTCGACGTAAATCATTACCCATGACTGCCAGGGATTCCTCAGTGAAATTTCGGCTCATTTATATCGGTTTCAGTCCATCGGATGAATTGGCCTAATATGCTTTAGAGCACACAATCTCCGCCATGTATACGGTATAGACTTTCTAATCATTGTTTTACAAGGAGATTTAACTTTATTGGCAGCAGAATATTGCCAGACCCTTTTGGACTTGTATGGATAAAAGATGAAAATTAATTATCTTCTGTCCTTATATCGCATGTTTATCCATCGCACTATTGCAGATATCATAGACCTTTTTGGAAGGCATGCTGAGAAGAGTAGTAAAGTATATTCGCAAATTAATTCTGCAGGAGCTGTGGATCAGAAGAGAAAAAACTATCATCTTGCCTTGAAAAGTTATCTGTGACTTCAAGATTTATTAAGGACTTGCGGTATCACTTTGTGGAATCACAATGAGCCTTATCCATCAATCAGTGGCCGTGGTATTAAAACACTGAGTAAACTATTTGAAGAGAAATGTTATTATTTTCAGAATTCCTGAAGAACTTTATAACTCTTCAACGATATACCTTCTGTGCCTTTGTTCGAAAAATACACGATTGTTGAACATCTTTTATTTAAGGCTTCCTTAAAAAAAATTTCGGAATCATTTCGTTAAATTTATTTATTTCTGTGACATTTTCACTTTCTTTTAAACGTTATGTGAGTATTTTTATGTAATTTTTTTAATAAAAAATATTTGTCGTGTGGTTGGTTTGTTGTTAAATATCAAGAGAAGTTTATTTTAATTATGAAAACAATATTCTTGAAATTTATAAACAAATAAAACAATAATTTAAAGGATAAATACGATTACAAATTAAGGCAAATTTCAATAGAAAATGTTCTTTCTTATTTGGGGATAATATCAAATTAATAAAGACTATTTTACGTCTTATCTGCTGTTAGTGTAAATGAATTTCTTCTTTACCTTATCGTGCAATCAATTGAGAGCATGAAATAATTGTTTTAAAAACTTACCTACAAAGACTCCAAGATTTTTCTTATTTCATAACATAAAAGTTGTGGTAACGCTAAACAATACGGTCATTCTGCTTTGAAACTCAATCATATCAGCAGAGATAGCAAAAAAAATCAATAACCAAATAAGAGTGAACGACGTCTAATGTATCCTTAAATCCTATTACAAACATAATTGGATTAAATTACTTTGGGGAAAAACATGTCCTGGAACCGGTATAAGAGTTACCATTGAGTGACCAGAAATTTCCCTGAGAAATCCACGGCATTCATTAGGGGCTTGATCGCAACCTGTGTGCATAATTACATACATAATTACATTACATCAGTTAGGAATACGACCCAGCTGCTCAAGCCACTTGTGTTGTGTGTGTTAATTTTATCGATAAGAGGTAGGACTTACAGTTCAAAGTCAATTCCAAACGAAAAATTACTTTTTAACATTTTATTTCAAAGTTTTGCTACAAATCTGTTTAGAGAAAGTCGTCTCATAAATATTTTTTCATATTTCGTTTTGTTCGACATGTCTGACTTAGGGTTTGAACGGTGGCCTCACGTCTAATAAGCCAACAAACTACCTATTTGACTGCAGCGACTTCAAATCCTATTGCTCAGACAAATTTCAATATTAACAAATATTTTCTGATATTTCATTCTGGAAAAATGTACTTGAAGTCCACAATGCTCTGTGAATAAATTGATTACTAGCCTCAGATTATTTCTGGATAATCTAATGCATGATAACAAATATCTGACACCCTTTTGGTCTTCCCTTTCGTTGAGTCACTACTCCATAGAAAAATTCTGGTCCTTTTCATTTCCACGAATTCCCAAATGACCTGGAATCCAGCACAGGGTAACACTATTTGTTCTACTTGGTTAATTTAGCTTTCCAGACAGTCACACACTGTTGGATTAATGGTATAAAAACTAAGTGTATGTCTGTCAGTAATTTCAACAATTCTCGGTTTTCAAACATTATGGAACGTTCCTAATTCTCAATTCAATGAATACATCAATGAGCAATACCCATTGCTATTGAATTTTAACAAATTCGAAATGTGATCATCAGCAATATGATACGTGATGCAACTTGGTTTTAGCAAGATGGTGTACCATCAGACACTTGTAATGGAAAATTGATGTCCTGAACAGTTGACCTAAATTTTATCATAATTCTGCCCTAATTTAAACCTTTCGAGTTGAATAATTTTTAAATGTTCTATAATGATAGGGTTGCCATGTGCCAAATCCATGTGTGAACATGTACTGAGATGTTATAAAGGGTGTACTGATGAGCACCGTATTGCATTGAGTTTAAAAACCATCAGAACTAGAAGCTGGTGAGTCGTATAAATAAACCCTACAACGCGATGAAATGTGTGGCGTCATTGAGAAGATTTGCTTATGGAAGATGATATTTTTCAAATTTAAATTGTGCTAATTTTTTAAAAGATATTGTTTAAAATGTAATGGTTTATCCAAATTATATTAGAAGCCCTTGTAATAAATAAATCAATGTCTGCATAGAGCACACAAAGCAGAGACTGTCCCTTTGCACAAATTAATTCCACTCCACACTATAAAAACGAAAAATCTGATATGCAATCGCATATATTATTAGTCTGCATATTTAATTTTATTAAATAAATTTTTTGCAAAAGATAAAACGGAAACTATTGAAATATTGCCACAATGTTGCACAGGAAAACATTTATGGTTGATTACAACTAAGTGTGAAGGAAAGGGAGAATGAAAAAACATAACTAACCGTAGTGGTGTTGTGTAGTCCAGGCTCATAAAAATGTGGTTCAAAAAAAGTAACAACCAAAGTTCAAAACTCATAAATAAATAAAACAAAATCTTGTGTTTTTTTACAATTTTTTTTGTGTTCATAATAATTCATTCAGTATGTAAATTTTTTAAATTTCATTTCATTTTTTGTGTTTTTGTTTTTCTTTTTTTTTTTTGTGTGAAACTCTTAAATTAAATAAATATTTAATTGTTTTTTGTTTTTCGTCTTTAAATATACTTTATTTTGTATAAATAAATACACAAGTGTCTGTAATAATTATAAACATAATAATAATAATATTTGTGTATTATTAATAAAACAAAAAATATTATTATAAGTAATAATATCATCATATTAATAATGTTATAAATACTTACTATATGGGTAAAAGTATTTAATTAATGCCATTTTTTGTTTTTTTATTGTTGTAGCCTTATTAATAATAATTATTATTATTTTAATAAATTTTATTACTGTTACTTTATGCAATTAAATTTTACAATTTGTTACAATTTTTTCCTTCATTTCCTTTTTTTCATTTTGTTCATTTGTAATGAATAATAATTAATTTAATTTTTTATGAATATTTATAAAAGCTATTTAACAAAAAAAAATTTAAAAAAAAATAAACATTTTAACTATACAAAATGAAATTATTTTTTAAAATTTATTACAGCATAAGAGAAAATAATTTGAAATACAATTTAATAGCGTAAATTGCATAACACTTTAAATTTTATGTAAATTCTTGAAACAATATTAATTCAATAGTTCTAAAAATTACTTCCTGATTTAGCGGTCGAGTTCGTATTAATATTACAATTTATAATTCTTTTCAGCTTTGAAATTGTAAAAATGGGAGTGACACTACCCAAATAGTACACCAAATAGTAAAGTGTACTACGCCATAAACAGAGTAAAATTTTCATAGTTTCCACAGAAGATTGTATAAATATGTTCACACATAAGAATTACTTTATTATGCAATTAAAGCCTTACTTTTTTTCTTCAATTATGACATATAAACTGAATTAATAAATGAGCCGAGTATTCGGGCATTGCTGAACTTTTAGTAAATTTTGGGTATTTGTTATGAACCATTTGGTTGAATATGTTGTAAATTTATACAAAGTGTTGGTCATCGGTCAGACGTCGCAATGTAACAGGTAAAATATTTATATTAGACAAGACATCTCGAACAGAATAGTGCTATTGAAAAATATTTCATTCGCCGACCTTGGTTGGTATCTTCTGAAATTGTCTCTGTGGAACATAACCATCGATGGGTAATAGATATAGTAAGCATATCGATTGCACTGAAGCCAACAAATAAAATTATTTTATTTACCACCCGGTCAAAGGACCAAACAAATAACTTATATTTACTTTCGAAAGTGCCATATAGGTTGATAACAATAACAAGCCATGTTTAATGCTGTTGCAAATTTCGCCATTTAATATTAATCGGTTATATATAATGACTTCCCATACCACCCATGTTGTCTGTGTGAATTTTATCCATGAATGACGATACCCAAGATTTAGCATCAAATCCGAATGAAACCGAAAGAACCCTCTTCATGACAACTGGTTTATTCTAAAGCTTTAGTCAGAAGTTAAATGACGGCGGTCGCCGAAAAAATACCTCTTTTTTTTAAAGATTTCAGACCTAAGATTTCAACTCTCGGGCCAACACACTACTCTCCAATCTACAATGAACATACATATAATATTGTGTGCTTGTGATCCAAATCTTATACTTTAGTTAGAGTGAACATGGTCTCAGGTTGGGAATAAATCCACAACCCTAACACCGGCAGGCTAGGTCCCACCCAAAAGGGTTATCTTTTAAAGTACAAAAAAAAAAGCTTAACAGAGATATGTAATTTTAATTCATAATCTTTGGAAAGTTAAAAATTTAGAAAAAGTTTATTTACAATCTTAAGGCTGTTGGAATAAATAAAAAAAAATATGTTTTTGAAATAATTTCTTTTTTTTACTTTATGAATAACCAAATTAAAACTTTTTATGGTTGTAAAATTTAAAAAAAAAACATTTTTATTACAAAAATTTGAAACAAAGAAATATGTTAAAATTTTTATGACATTTTATATTTATTTTTTAATAAAATCCTTTTTAATTCGTTGCTTTTGTTACTTTTGAATATTTGTTATATTTATTTTCTTTATATTATTTAATGTACAATTTTATTGTTTAAAATTTTTAGTTAATTTTTTATATTTTTTTATTAATTTATTTACATTTTTTTTTTATTTTTATTGTAGTAATAATGCTAAAAATAATTGTTTTTTTCTTTTAAATTAACCTTAGGTAGTTATATTAAACAGTATTTCCTTTAATATATATTTGGTTTAAAATTTTATTTAATATTTTTTTTTAGTTTTATTATATATTTTTTTATACATTTTAATTTATTTAAATTAATAAATAAATTTATTTTTTCGTTTATAAATATTTTTCTTTTTCAATTATTTTTGAGTATTGCTTTGGTACTTTAGCCGAGTTGTTAATTTTTTTTTTATTTTATTTTTTTAATACTTAAAATTTGTTAAACTTAAAATATAAATTAAAAACTAAAAGTTTATTTATTTTTTTTTTTTTATTTTTAAACTTACTTTGTTTTTGGTTATACTGGCTGTATGTGTATGTATGTTTGTGTAAAACTACAATTTATTGTAATTAAAATTAAAATTATTTCATTGAGATCCGCCTTAAAAGCTGATTTTATTTAAAATAATTATAAGGATTATTAAAAACAAAAACCAAAGGCCTTTACGCTAGGGTTTCTAGTGACTAGAGAACACTCGACTTTGTTTAAAAAAAAATTAATGAAGAAATTCTAAGATTTCTGTATTTTATCTTAAAAGACTAGCATATTAAGAGCAGGGTTGCAGAGGGAGGGGGTAGTATAGATACCATAAATTCAAAAAAAAAATCGAATTCCTATTTTGTTTTTTAATTAAAATACTGTGCTTAAGTAAAGAATGTCACTCAGAATACCTAACGTAGGTCACCTAAAGGTTTCTAGTCAGGCTATAATGTTCTTTTGTTGCAAAAAAAAAAACGTAATTATTATAAAAACTTAATTTTTAACTTATTTTTAATTAAAATACTTAATAATTTGCTTTTTTATGCTTTTTTTATATATAAACATAAGATATAAGAGTTTTTATAAGAGAAATTTGTTAATTTTTAAGTTCGTTTAATTTTTATGAAATTTATTTATAATTGACACAATTTTGTACAAAAAACAAAATTTAAAGATCATTAGATAGGGAGTCCAAACTGTTTTTAAGATATTTTTTTAAAAGAGTTTGAGCTAGAGAGTGTGATAGAGAGAGAGTTAGAGAGCGAGAGTTAACACTTTTAAGACTGTGTTTTATTAAAAAAATTTCTTAAAAATAATCTCATTTTTGTTTTCGTTTCCTTAGCATGTTTTAATTTAAATTTAATAAGTAATTATTAATTAATATATTATATAGAATAGGCCTTAAAGTTAAGTTAAGAGTCTATACTTAGTATATAAATTAAGCTAATAATTATAGAGTAATCATAAATTGAGAGTTAGGGAGTTTTAAACAGCAAGTAAAGTGTCTTTCAAAATCAAAAGAAAAGAAATGAGAAAAAGTTATGTTTTAATTATTTACAGTTAAATTTAATAAATATTTCTTTAATTAATTTGTTTCATTTTCTAAGATTTTTTTTTTAATTTCTAATACAATACATATGTATATTTAAGTTAAATATTGCACCCTTATCCCACTGTAGTGTTAGCCATTGTATTTAAAAAAATATATATGTGTAGAGACTCAAAATGGCAACACTTAATTGAACTACTATTAAATGAAAATCTTTTGCGAAATAATTTCTTTGTTTTTTGTTTTTTAATTTATGATGACCATCATCTAATTGAATTGAAACTGAAATGCACACTTAGGAACAGGGGCCGAAATAAGTTATAAAAAAGAGAAAATCTCAAGAAATAAACAATTTTTTACAAGAACAAATCAAACTCTTTTGTAAATGAAAATAAAATTACCAGGAGATTGTGCAAAAGAGATTTTAAAAAGAAAGCTGGTACCTTTAAGAATCAGGGGAAAAAGAAAAATATTTGTCTAAGTTGAAGGTAGAGTTAAAAAGACACTCAATTCAAAATAGAATTGTTTAAAAGATATGTCTAAATAACATATTATAAGAGAAGGATAGCTTAAGAGAAATCTAAAATATATGGTGAATAACATTTTTTTTTGTGAAAATTACTTGGAAAACATTGAAAATCGTAGAGTGCTTTAGTGTGAGATCATAAGTTAAAAGTCATGCTAAACATAAGGAGTATAACTAAGACTAGAATAGATTATTATGCTTAAATTTATATCTTAACTTAAAATAAAATAGAAGAAAAGACTTTAATAGTTAAGAAAAATAGGAGAAACAATAGTGGTAGGCATAGGAAAAATAGAACAATAAAATCGTTGAACAGCATAAAAGAAAAATCGTAAATTTTACATTCAAAATTCAAAACAAAAAGTTTTTAGCTTGTTAAAGGAGAGCAGTGCATTAAATGTTAAAACAAAGGCTTGGTTAATAAAATTAGTTAAAAAAAGCGAGTTTAAATCAGAGAATATGTTCTTCCCTTAGTTATTAAAAGTTTGCAAAGTGATATGGAAACAGTACTTAGGTGGTGTTACTTACAGAATGATATTACATCTTTCCTTAGCTTAACTTTTTAGAGATTTTTACCGTGCCGTTTAAACAATCTGGTTATTCCATATCTTCAGTCAGGATTATGACCTAGTTTCTTACACCACCAATATTGTGTGGTTTATTTGATAGAGTGACAGAACATATAGTTTAAAGTCAACTTCGAACGACAGATTTTTGAGAAAATTTTCATGGCAATTATTTATTAACTCTCAGAGTTTTTGGCAGAAATATGCTGAGAGGAAATAGCCGAAGAAAGATTTGTTCATATTTCCTTTTTTTCGAGATAACCTGGGGTTTGTCCCTTGGTCTCACGCCTAATAAGCCAACACCCTTCCTAGTAGACTACGGCAACGTATAACATATCATTGTTTTAATTCATAACGGCCAATGGATCCAGTTGGTTAGAAAATTCTTGGCTCTAAGCATAGATAAAAATGTTGCTGCTGATTGGAAGATTGACTACAGAACAAAAATGTGTTTTCGAATGCATTTTTTTAAACATAAAAGCACCACAAGGTTTAGATGGAAAATAATCAGATATGGAAGTGAGAGAGAGAGAGAGAGAAAAGGGACAGAGAGGTAGTTAGAAATTTAAGAAAATAAAACAAAAAAAAAGATTAAGAGCAATTAAGAAAAGAACACAGAGTAAGAGACATGAAATGGGAGGCTAGAGAGCATAGTTGAGAAAGACAGACAAAAGACAAGAAAAATTTTCAACAATTATGGAAATTCCAAGGAAAGTCATAAAACAGATAAAAAAGAGAAAATAAATTAAATATTCATAATTGATTAGGAAAACAAAAAAAAAATTTATAAAAAAAATTAACAATAAATGTAACAAAAAATAACTTCACTGTATAATGAGATCATGTTGCAAAACATAAAATGTATTATTAAGACTAGAAATCACACTGGGTATGTTAAAATCGTACGCATGGACTGAACAAGAGCCTGAAACATTTCTGAAAAAAAAAAAACTACACTAGGACTAGAAATTACACTTTCTACTTACGAAGCTAGCTAGTAATGGTCAGCATAGTTGCCTTCCAAGCTAGCATTACTAAAGCTAAAGTAAATAAAATTATATGGGGAATGATAATCATTAATAATTTAAAGTTTGTTTAATAGAAAACAGAAATCTTGTGTTTATTTTTAGTAAAAATCAATCATTTTTGAATGTGACACGAATGCAGTGAAATTTCGTCGAAAAATTCGCTGAAAAACCAAATTCTGTGAAATATAGATGACAAACAGCTTGTTCTATAAAAAAAATTGTTTTTACCCATCTAAAGTTCATGTGGAAAATCAATAACAATCATAATGCCAACAACCATAAAATCGATTACAAATCAATAGCAATTAAAATTTTCCTTCAGTAAATCGATAATAAAGATCGTTTTCTATTTAAAATTGAGAATTCTTATTAAAATCTCAATCGAAAAACATTTACAATAAGATGATATCTTTAGAAAATTAATAGAAATCGACCAAAGCACCTGCGCCTAGTACGACTTGCTAGTTTTGGCCAATGTATGGAGATAGATATGCCTGTTATCTAATAGGGAATAACAATAGATGGTCGTGTATGCTACACAATATCTGAAAAAGTTTTAGGTACGTAAAGTTATAACAAATTTTTACTGCATAGATGGCATAGATAACCGTTTGAGGGCTTTATGTATTGGATATTCCTGAATCGAATAATAAGTTTAGAACCAACTAAGCCTGAGTTTTATGAATTATTTTTGAAACAAGAATATTTCAAAGTGGAGCTTATCGTATACAAAGAATAAGAGAAAGAAACCAAACATAGAAAATGGTGTCAATAATAGAAAGTTAGCAGAGATAGGATAGAGGTAATATGAGAGATATGAGAATGTTAGAGACTTAGGAGATTAGATAGAAATAGATCAGAATATTTACAGAATATTAAATAAGAATGGATATAAAGTAATAAAATTATTAAGATTTATTAACAAGATTTTAAAAACTGATAAAAGTTGTATAAATATAAGAGCTATAGTGGGTAAGTAGTGATAAAAAAGAGTTAAATAGTTTGATAAGAAAAAAAGGAAGATGAAAGAGAATATATAAGAGATATAGAATTATAAAAAAAGATAATAAAAGATACTTGAAATTTTGTGTAATGTATTCGATTGAAGCATAAGAGTTTTATGCATAAATATTTATAAAAGTTAAATAGTTTCAAAAGTACATATGAGGACAATTCATTCATAGAGAGTAGTACAAGAAAAGAAGCTTATACGATGGACGTAACTTAACAATAGTTAAAAGTATTAAATACATAAAATTTCAATTAAAATTAAATCTCTTTGATATAAAAAAAAACAAACAAAGAAATGTTTTAAATAAGGAAGCAATTTTAAAAAAAAAAACTCAATAAAAGCCGTAATAACAGTCGTAGTAAAAAAATATAAGAAGTCAACAGATTTTGAAGAAAATTATAGAAAAAAAAAAATAAAATAGATTTAGAGAGAAAGAGAGATATGACAGAAGCTTAGAAATATACGATTATACAATCAATGAAAAAATCAAAAATGTAAAGTTTATTTGTAAACAGAGTGAAAGAGCAAGGTAGGGTGATATTAGAAGAAGTAAAAGCTAAAGTTATAGACACACAGAAATTTTAATTAAAATTACTTGTTATTTATATTTATTCACATAATTGGTCAATACAACTCTCAAGTCAATTTTACAATCTACCTTTTAACGACACCCATGAAGTGTGTGTTACATGACAGGCGGAACTTACACTTTAACGTCGACTCTAAACGTGAAGCTTTTCATACAATTTTATTTACTCTCAGAGTGTTTTTTCGCCAAAAACTACTGACTTGAAAGTCAGCGAAAAAAAATATATTTTTCTTTTTGTTCAGGAGGCCTCAGCTGGGGTTTGAATCAGGGTTTTTTTTTAATAAGCAAACACGCTACCTACTAGACTGCGGTGAGTTGTATTTAGTGGCTATAAGATCACTAGTCTAGCAAGGCTATCAACTGTTAGATGTCTTTCATCAGAAGAATATTTTATTTAGTAAAAAGTTTACACAAAAACAGTTAAAATTGACTTCAAAAATAGGTTACTTCAAAAGTGACCATGTTTGAAGGTTGGCAAGGTTCTAAAGAAATTTGAGGAGACTGGAAGTCATGCATTGGTGGCCAAGATTATGTATCGAATTTTCGATTCCATAGGGTTTTCACTGCATATCTTTTTATTTATTATCGGATATTTTTTATTTGAATTGATATCGTAGGTTATTTCGAGAGTAGGAGGTGTTCAATGTTAAAGTTACGAAGCAAAATTGCGACACCTCAAGCTAAAAGAACCCAGACGTGATTGTGGAAAGGGCATTTCATTGGGAAAAACTGACCGTTTTGTGTGAATTTTATTTGGAAGGTGTCACTACATTGTGGTTTTACAAAACCAATTTGAAAAAATTGTTATCATCTGCACAATAATAATCTGAATGCAATGAATAATAATGAAATGCACAGTATGTGGTTCCAAGGAGACGGCGCCACAACCTCTTTTGTTTTTATTGCATGGGAAGTTCTTAGAAAATGTCTTTTCACGTTCTGGCGACGTCAATTGGCCACCAAAATCATGCTACTTGATTCAGTTACAAACTTTTTGTGGGACTACATCATAGACCTGGCATTGGAAAATTAATATTCGCTATGTTATTGCCGAGACACAGCTCCAAAAGTGCAAAAAAGGATGGACTGTTGTAAATGACGTGTTTTTCGTTTTTAAGGACAAGGACCAAATAGTAAATTAAAATAAAAGTTTCATCAAATTGTTAACGGCAAGTGTAATTGATATTTTGACAGAGTAGCGATTCAAACAAGCATAGGATAAAAATATAAGAGATGAAGAGGAAGAGGAAGCATAGGTATGATAAACAGGAAATAAAGATTAGTAAAAGGGAAAGGAGAGTTCATATAAGTAAGACTAGAAAGGGTTTACATACATACATACAAAATTGGTCATTACAACCCTTCAGTCAGGATTATTGACCTAGTTTCTCACACCACTTATGTTGTGTGTGTTAATTTTATACATATGTAAGTGGCGGGACCTACAGTTTAAAGTCGACTGCGAACGACAGATTTTTGAGAGACTTTTCGTTGCAATTTTATTTACTCTCAGAGTTTTTGCTAGAAATCTGCTGAGAGGAAATCGCCGAAGAAATACTTTTTGTATTTTGTTTTGATGTCTGGCTTTACGTCTAATAAGCCAATACACTACCTACTAGACTACGGCGACTTCGAAAGGGTTTAGTAAAGGATAATTTATAGAAAAACCAGGGGGATAGAAAGAGGGAGAGGGAGAGAAGGGAATAGACAGAGAAAGAAAAGAAATATGCAGATATAAACACACTGAAATTCTAATTTAAATTAATAATTCCTTTGATTATATGGGGAATGGCAGTGGAATGAATATAGAGATAAAGAAACATTGAGATCCTTATAAAAAAAAAAAATAAATAAATAATTAATTAACTACAGTTAGTTAGTAAACTTAAAAATTACACTGGTTTCGTTAACGCTATAATCTAAAAAACTGGGAATGTTTACTACGAAGTATGGTAAGCTTATACATAAACTTAATTTTAACTTAAAATCACTTAAACTTATTCGATAACTTACAGGATAACCTATAAGGGGGTCTTAAATTAAGAGAATCTAAATTAATTTAGCTGTTCTACAGCGACTAGTGAGATTTTAACTACAATTACTAAATATTTGGTTTCGAAAACTGGGTTTTGATTTTTGGGATTCATATAGAAATATTTTTTTCTTTCTTTTTTCTTTGGCTTAAAAGAAAATCTAAACGAAATTATTAATTGACTAGTTGGGAGACTAACCGTAAAAGACAAAAAGGGTTTTATTCGAAAAAAAAAATTAAAAAAAACAAATTGTAACTCAAACTTTAATTATGTTTTCTTCTTCGCTTTAAATGACTCACTTAATTGACGGGGTTTTTTCTAAAGTTTTAATTGCTTTTGAATTTTGGTTTTTTTAACTTTTTTTAACTAAAAATTATTGCTTTTAGGGAATTCGTTTCGTTGTTGCTTTTGTTGTAATTCAAGTTTTTAATTTTATATACGTTATTCATTTATTTTTTGTTTTTTTAATTCAAAATATTGCTAGAGTATGTATATTTATTTTAAAGTTCTTATGGCCTAATTCGTTGTTTGAGAAACATTTGCTTTTCGTTGATGTTTTTTCTTTTTGTTTTTTTTGGTTTTTTGTAAAAAATTTTATTTAATTTTCTTTCTTAATTTCAAATTTTCACATTTTCAATATTCGTTGTTGTTGTTATTTACTGTAAACTTCAATTTAAGAACACTTTGTATATCAAAATTATTTACGTTTTTTGTTTTCTTTCGCAAGATTATAAAGAAAAATTTTCTTCTTTCGTTTTCGTTCGTGAGCGTAGAGCAAAAACCGATTCTTCGTTTATTAGCAAAATAAAAAGAAATTTGAATTTTTCATTCGTGAGAGTATAGGAGTAAAGAGTAATTGATCGCCAGAAAAAACAATTTTTTTATTGTTCGCAAGAGAATAAGAAACTCCTAACATTGTTTTTTTCGCGTGAGAATGTGGAACTTTTTTAATATTTTTTTTCGCAGGAGAATGAGAATATTATAGAGATTTAGTTCGCAAGAGGAAACGATAATTTTTCCGCGAAGCTTAATCTTGTTGTTCTACTTTTGCGAGAGAGAGAGAGAAGAATATTCTGTTTTTTTTTACTTTGTAATGGTTTAAAGGCCCCTGGACACGATCAAATAAATTCGTCAAATAATGCATAAATGTGAGTGCCGTGTGATTGAAGTTAAAAAGGAGACGTTCAAATAAATTCGTCAATCATCATTTGCATTTTGATTTTGTAGTGTTCGTTTCGTAAAATGTCTTCATCGGATGACACACAAAATATAAAATATGCACACACAAAATATTCATTCACAATAAAACAAAATATTTCTTTGTATATCCGCGCATGGATGATGTGTTCATTACGACGATATCGAAGCAAATGAGATATTGCTTGTCAATCAGAATTGGAGACGATCAAATAAAAATACGTCAAATGAAAAAATCAAAATGTTTTGATTTTCATCAATCAAAGCCGACAACGTATACGTATATAACGACAACACGCACATAAAACGTTAATGGTTTTATTTGATCGTGTCCAGAGGCCTTAAGTTAATTTCCTTTTTTTGTTTGTGGGCGAGAGAGGAAATTTTTGTTCTTTTTTTCACAAGAGAATTAATTGCTCCTTTTCGTTCGCGATTAATTCAAAAAGTTTCTTTTTGTTTTTATTCACACAATATAAGAAGAAAAATTTGTGTTTAATCGATATTGAAGAGTGAAATGTGAAAAAGTGAAAGACAGAGATAGAGAGAGAGAATGAGAGATGATGATTTATATTATATTTGTACTTAAGAGTAAGTAAGTAATGCAAAGTGTTGATGACTATAATGAGAGAGTGAAAGTGAGTGAGTGATGATGAGAATGTAAGTGAGAGTTTATTATGCCTAAAACTAGAGATTGCTTTTAAGTTTTTTTTGTTTTGTTTTTATTTTTCTAAAGAGATTGCTTAAGTGTTGTTTTGCTCGTTTAAGAGAAATTGCTTATATAACATTTTAGCTTCAGCTTCAGCTTTGTTTTTCTTATTTTTCTTTCGTTGATTTTTACTTAAAATGAAATGGACGTATTATGATGTCTTGTGTGGTTTAAAAGTGTTACAAAAATTATCGACTAAAAATTATTTATAAAAAATTAATGCAAATCAATTAAATTAAATCTTAAATTAAATTGATAAATTAATTGTTAATTACTATAATAATTAATATAAAAATAAATAAAAAAAAGTTAAATTTAATTTGTTTTCCTTCAATCTGTTAAATTTTATGTAAATATTGTCCTTTAGTTTGTGTTGCTTTTTTTCTTTTTTTTTTTTAATTTTTTGTTAAACAAAATCGTAACTTTTTTTTTAAATTATTTTCTGTGTTCAAGAAACACATTTGAATGCTTCTTTTGAAATATTTTAATTTGTTTAAAAACTACTTACAATATGTCATCATATTAACCCGCAAACGTGGCTTCTACTTTAACTACAGCCGCTGCTGGCACTGGCTGTGGTATGTGGCTGATTTTAAAACCATTTTGCTGTTGAAGTGCTGCTGCTGCTGCTGACGTTGCATGGGCATAGCTGGCGTGATTATAATCCTCTGTAGGTGTGGGAGAGGTCATGCCGCCACTATCACTGGTACTATCGAATTGCATATCGGCCTCATCCTTAAGGCAGGCTGATTCCAAGTGCTTGTTGAGGTACGATTTCAAAGCAAACGATTTATGACAGCGTTTACACTCAAAATTCTTATCCACCGAATGGGTTTGCATATGAGCTCTCAAATTGGATCGATCCGCAAACGCTTTGCCACAATGGGCACAGCCATAGGGTTTCTCTCCTGTATGTGAACGCAAGTGGCCCTGTAATAGCCAGGGCCTTGAAAAAAGTTTACCGCATACGCCACAGCTGTGGGATAATTTGTGCGTTAAGACATGCATGGCCAAGGCAGGCATGGATACATAGGCTTTGCCGCAAGTATGACACTTTTTAGCCGATTGTGAGTCCAACGAGCGGTGAGTCTGTTTGTGGCGTGACAAATTACTGGATGTGGCATATTGCTTGCCACATTCACTACAGGTATATTTGGCCTTTTGCTGTTCTTGCTGTAACACAGCCTGGGGATCGGTAATGTTTTTCCTTTTCGAACGGCCATCACTTACAAAGAATGCCTCGTAGGTATAGGCTACTGTTTTAACAGCAGCTGTGCTATCGCTGCTGTTGGTTTTAGGAAATTGATTTGTGGTGTTATTGTTCTCATTTTGCACACTGCCCGCCGGTGAACTTGGCTGTCTATCACTATCCGAATTGCTTTGTAAACTATGCATGGAAGAATTGGATCTGGGGCGCTGTTCATTAGCCACACTGGCCGCTAAAGCCAAATCTGCAATGGAGGGTGTGGTAGTGGCCACTGATACACAAACTTCGGTTAATTGTTGCTGTAAATGAGGCAGATGATGTAACTGTTGCTGCTGCTGTTGCTGTTGTAATTGTATGGCCTGGGTTATATGATGCAAAGGATGTAAAGGCTGGTGTGTTAAATGCTGTTGTTGTTGTGTGGTTTGTTGCAACTGATGAGGTTGTGTAGGCGGATGGAATGCTGTTGAGGCGCTGAGATCTAATATAGCATGGGCCGCATGTAAATCTTCTTCAGCCGGCTGTCGCAAACGCAAACGTTCACTAGAGGGTCTATCATCCAGGGAATATGGACGATAAATATCTTTTTTCTTTGGTGGCAAAGATAAAGCTGCCCCCGTACTTGTATAACATTTACGTGACTCTGGGCTATTGGTATCGCCATCTTCATTATAACAGTTTTCAGTTTTTATGCGTATTATGGGCGGACTTAAACGTTCACATGTTATTGATGGCGTATTTGAAGTGGAGGATGAGGAGGAGGCGGAAGAGGACGTTGATAAACTGTTGCGTGTCGAGGGTGAAGAAGAGGGCGAGCTGGTGTTCGAAGGCGGAGGCGTTTGATAATTATATGGAGGATGAGGCTGCGCTTGTTGTTGCTGTTGTAAATTTGAGGTGCTGGTTATGACGGTAACTTCGTTTTCTAAGCGAGGCAGGTACGCGGTATAGTGTAAAGGGGATATTTCATGATTATAACCTAAAAAAAAGGGGAGCATATACAAAGAGAAAATAAATATTTTGTATTCAAACTTGAAACTCTTTAACATTCTCAGACATACTTAAACTATTTTCTGTTTTTATCTTTTGATTTTCAAACTAAAAAGCCTAATGCCAGACATGTGTAGCCGAGTGAAAGAAGTTCAACATTAAAATTTATATACCACTGCCATATAACAACAAGTAGGAAACGTGTTGAATTAGCAGCATAAAATTTTACTTTTCTAAACATACCCCCTGTACTTCCTTACTACGCTTTGAAGAGAAAGAAAACCAAGGCATTATAGGCAAACATTATAAACATGGAACTATGAAAGAGAAGAAGAAACCCACGCTGTAATGTCAACACAGGAGAGGGCGCCAAACGGAAACCAGGCGGCACAAACACAACTTACTTACTAACTGCCTGCCTGTGTTGCAGAGAAGCAACAAGACAAAAATTTCCCTTCCACAAAAACTCCAAAAAAAAAAAAAACATTAAAAAAAAGAAGCAGAAAAAAACGTCGAAAGTCGAAAAAGAAGCACTAAAAATGTCGCATTGCAGTTGTGCCACACAGCACAACAAAGGATACTTGTCGACCTAAAGAACGAGAGAGAGAGAAGAGAGAGTGTAGTAATGTGCTACACATAGGCACATAAAAAATTGTTACAAAAATAAAATAAAGTTTGTAAGCGGCACAACAACAAAAAAAAATCATGCCTCTTTAAAGGCACTCTGGGTTACAGCAACAGTCCCTCGACATTTAAACTTAACACCCGAACTAACTTTTGGCTTCTGCTGTGCGAAATGTTGCCCTCCAAAGGATGCGCCAAGCAAATATCAATGCGTATAAATTATCGCAGATACGAGAAAAAGCCTTTAAAAATAAAGATTCTCATAAAAATCTAACGTATTAGCTGCTTGGCCATGAAATGATAAAAGTTTTGTGTGTATTTCACTCGTTTTTTTTTCATTTAAAAGCCTACGTCATTATAGCCTGGCTTAATGCCTAGAAGTAGAAAAGAAAATTATAACCAGAGTTGGTAGTAAGGAGGGAGCAGCACGTTCTATGCTAACAAAAATACCCGAGATATTGAAAGTACATATTTAATGTATAAAGTTCTCTTGCTAAAAAAGCTTTATACACTTGAGACAGCTGGATGTCGTATATGAACCAACAAACCATTTAGAAAGTTTTGAAATAAAATGTAAAAAACTATGTAAACATTTTATAACCCAGAAAGCATTTGGGACGGAATAATTTCTTCGTGCTCGAGTGACTCAAGGGTATATTGTGCATATAGATTATACTAACCGTCTATTCACCGTAGTTCAGTAGGTAGAATGTTGGCTTATTGGTCGTAAGGTCACGGTTCAAATCCCACGTCGTAAATATTCATAAAAAGCAATATGAGAAAATATATTTCTTCGGCGACTGTCTCTCAGCAGATTTCTGGCAAAAACTCTTGAGAAGTTTCACAAAAATTTATCATTCGTAGTCGACTTTAAGCTTTAGCACTTATGGATAAAATTAACATACGCGACACATTAATGATGTGAGAAGCTAGGTCGTAATCCTGGCTAAAGAATTGTGATGATCAATTATGTTATGTATATCTAGAAAAATTCGTATAAGTTTGTTATAATAGTTATTGAAACTTTGGCAATAGCTGGAACTATTTGTAAGACTATAACGATAAAGTGTGTAGCAAATTATAGTGTTTCGATGTCTATATTATAATTCAAGATAAGAATGCCTTGAATTATTTAATTTTTCTAGTGGAACTCTAAACCATAGAAGTGATGACCAAGGAAATTATCATCTTCAGCACGCATCTGCAATTGAAATCTTTGTGGTTAGACTCACAAAGATTATGAGCATCATGCTATATAAATATAACCAGGAGAAAGCAGACAGTGGTATTTATTATTCATATCCCTTCGACAGTAGATTAAGCCTTTTGGAGATTCAAAAGAAACGGCTTACTATGAGTGACTTAATTATATCTGCAGACAATCTCCTACTAAAGTCAATATTAACTGGGCAGCCGCCCTAATAGGTACTGTTTACTTGTGTCCTATATGGTCCTATTGTAACACCGATATTACATATTCCATCATATGATGCCCAACCAGAGTTTCTCTTAATCATCCCAAAAGTTCCATGAAGACGTGAATTTTTTGTTTTAAATCGCCTTTGCCAAGTTTATTGCGAATTTTTTCCATATAACTGTACACAAGACTCAATGCCCTTCGAGATTCTTTGTGAAACGATAATCATGGATAGAATTAACACACACAGTATTGGTTGTGTGAGAAACTAGATTGTAGTCCCGACTAAAGGATTGTTAAGACTAATTAAGTAAGGAAGTAACTAAAGTTGTTTAATGCCTCATAAGAGCTGCATAAATCTGAAAGAATACAAGGAATGCTTCACTCTCTTGATCTCTTTACTATTTATGCCACATATAATCATTAGGAAATGGGTCAGTGCATGAAAGTCAAGCTTTAGGCTTCTTGGCCGCATACCGATAGCGGAGTACTCATTAATTACCACCGGATATCCAATTTTATTGGCTCATTACAGCGACATCGCTATTTGGATTGTATTTCACTGTTTTATCACTACTTCAACGAAATGTGCTCAAGGCCACTGGATCACACAGTACATTACAGAGAGATTTCGTTCTTTACTCGTTTTATCTGTGTGTGGAACTCTATTACGCAGAAGTTTTTACTGACAAATTTATTTGTTCAAATCTGACCATAATCTATTTGCGCTTATAGAAAAACCAGGAGAGCCAAATTACAAAAACATGTCAGTTTCAATTCCATGATCGATTACCATGTAAAATAATGGTAATTATGCTGTAGTCTATAATATAGCTCGACTGCCTGCTATTTAAAAAACTCTTTAAATTTAAGGTTTAATTTCTATTAAATATTTTTTTTACCATGTCTTCCCCCTCAAATATAAGTCCGACTTTCCCTTGGGCTTAAACTATAGTATCCTGCTTGTCGTTATATATGACCACGGGATTTTAATGCACAACTTTTTCATTCGTTACCATCATCATAATCATCATCATTATCATTACAGTCATGGTTTTAGCTTTAATTAAGCACTTGCATCACGAAAGGGTTGTTATAAAGATTTATGCCTGTGACATGTGTCACATTCTAGGTCATGTTCTTCTTTCTTACTACCCAAATACCTCTGTTCTCATCTCTTAGTCTGGCATTTTATCTGCCTGTCTGCCTGCCAGCCTGTTTGTGTGCTAAAATTTTAAAACTTTTAAAGGAAGTTGAATGTGTTTTAAAGGAGAACTAAACTACACTCGTAAGCAGAAATTTTTTGATATCAAATGTTGGCTTTTAATGTTCTTGTTGTTATTGTTGTTCGTATTGTCATTTTTGTTGCATTTAAAGAAATTGTTTTTGCTTTTGTTTTACTTTGTAATTTATGGGCTGTAAAAGGCTTGTAATGGAAATAATTTTTTAAGATTTGTTTTCTGTTTGCTTTTTTTTTTAATCTTTTTCAATGCAGGGATGGGTTTCCAAGAAGCATTCGAAATAAATGGCCTTTTAAAATTTTTTTAATTAGAATAATGGGGTAAGCCTGTAACAATTGTTAAATTAAATGTTTTGCGAAAGAAACCTAATAAGAAAGAAATGAAAACAAAGAAAAAAAAAAAAAAATTAATGAAAGAAAATATGTTTGAATTATCACACCAAAAAAGCACGCACTTGTAAGAATATGTACCAAGAAATGTTTGTATGAAGACAATAATTTATAAAACATTAGAGCAATTCAGTATGGGAATTCAATTTCTAATTTTTATCAGCTGTTAAACACCTTCCATCAGAAATGCAGTCTATTTAGTGAAAAGTCTGCTATTTATTTAAAAGTGACTACAAAATCTGTGATTAAAATGTAAACACTATTCATGCATTATTATAAAGAAATTTGAAGAGACTGAAAGTGCTTCAGTCATCAGGACATCAGACACCTGAAAACACTACTTTGTGAAATAAATTGAGGCATTTACCGATTCTTAGCAGTTTGGTAGATCTTACGATATATTAAGGTGTATTTCGCATTTGCACTCTACCACCAGTCACAGTTAAAGTCCAATTTCCGCAACAAATAAACCAACTAATCATTCCCATCGCAAAGGATATGGTTTTCAATGCATTATTCTCGAGCAAAATTTTCTTTAATGATGAAACTCATTTCTCACTCCGTCCACAAGTAAAATTGTCGCATGTAGATCTTGGAGAATCCATAAGTGATTGTGGAACATTCATTACGTGCAAAAAAAAGTGACTGTTTAGTACATATTGTTTCCAAAAAAAATGTTGGGAGCTCCGTTACTGTCAATTCAGAGCACTCTGTCAGTGAAATAACCAAAATTTGTTGGCCTGCAAGTTAAGATTATGAACTGAACGGTATGCGGTTTCCGAAGTGGACAGTACCAAGAGCTTCACAACACCACAGATTTAAGCTTTATTGCTTGCAAAGTTTCCAAAAAAAAGTAATTTCCCGTCAAGATCACTTTGATGCTGTTAAAATTTGTTTTTTCTTCGTCAAACACCTTTCCAGGGAGGAACATTATACGATGGTCGGCCAAAGCCATGTCTTAAGAAACAGTTGGAATTAATGGAAAAACTTCTTCGTCTCCAAACACAAACATTCTTACAGAGGACGTTATTTCTTGACAATGACAAATGGCAATCATATTATCCTAGGCACTACAGCAGTAAAAAATGTGATTACATACATAAGTATGTACATACATAATTGGCCATTACAACCCTTCAGTCAGGATTACGGCCTAGCTTCTCACACCATTTATGTTTGCGAGACATACAGTTTAAAGTTGACTCTGAACGACAGATTTTTGAGAGACTTTTCGTTGCAATTTTATTTACTCTCAGAGTTTTTGCCAGAAATCTGCTGAGAGGCAGTCGCCGAAGAAATATTTTTTTTCATATTTCGTTTTGATGCCTGACCTGGGATTCGAACCCAGGCTTTACGTCTAATAAGCCAACACACTACCTACGGCGACTTAAAAAAAAAGTGATTATGAAACTGAAACTAGGCAAAGAAATAATAAGAGAGACGAGAGAAATGTTTTATGAGAATAAAATAAAAATTAAAAGCTGTTATATGAGAAGGTGAAATCTAATTAGAAGATCACGGTGTGCCCTTTTTACTAGTGCCTTGACCTAACCATTATATCTAACAAAGTATTTTAAGTCATGTTAAACTAGCTTCTTACTGAGAATGTCCTGTAGCAGTGACCATATCTCTAGGTGATCAGATTTAACTTGGCAAACTGTTTATCAAAGCGTTTTCTAGACAACTTAGATTACAAACGGCGTAGAAAGGCAAAACCCCATTCTTGTTACTAGTGTTCAGCGAACAATACCTTTCAACGTATTTTACGCCATATTAAATTTATTACACAAAGCTTACCCTAAAGCAACGAGCAATTCTTGCAGCGTTCACATTAAATCGATATACTGCTGGGCTAAGCTTATTAGGCATACAAAGGCACGAGACTTTTTTCTTCTCATCATCGATTCATTATGTGGTCGCCTTTATTTATCTGAACAGTCACTATGGGAAAATAAATGGGCAATCTTCCTCGCTATTCATTGGAAATATATAATGATGGCTTGAAAATGGGTAGGAAACGGGTTGGAGTATGAAGATCAACTTCAACAATAGATAAGCATTTACACTAATGAATGGCTGCAGAGTCTTCTAGCATAGACCAGTTCGATGCCAGCGAAGCTGACGGAAGATTTTGCGAGATATAGTGCCATTATACTTCATTTTAAAAACATTCGATCAACATTGTAGAAAAATATTTTATAATTACAGGCAGTATCACCTTACTTAAATTTATAGCTACGTGTGATCGATCGTCTATCTTTTGTTTCGATACATGCAGCATGCAGTTTAAACCATTGGCGATAAGGAAAAAGTAAAAGGACATATCAAGCTCCAGAACAAAACCTTTGCTTTACGCTAAAAAAAATTCCATATTTTTCGGACATTTCGTTTTGAATTAAAATTTATTCTTGAGAAAAATTTTGCAATTCTTATTTAAATTTGTGTGCGTATTTCTTGTTGCTGCTATTTTGTTCAACTTAAATTGTTAAGAAAGGTTTTATTTCAGAAGGAGAAAAAAAAAAAACGCAAAAAAATAAGCAAGAAAAAATAGAAACAAATCCAGCAAATAACAATGAAAATCATTTGAAGAGACCTTGGGGTCTTTAAACAACACATAACATGGGGAAAAAATCCATATAAACGAATGTGTTTATATACACAGAAAAATGGTATATAGAGCTCTTTTTTACATACATATGTATGTATGCATGTGCATACGTATATAAATATATATATAGTATATAAAAAAGAAGACCAAAAAAAAGAAAAAAAAATAGAATTCACGTGCTATAGAATGGCAACAGCATTAAGCCAGCAAACATTAAAGGAACCAAGGAAAGCAGAAAAAAAAGCAAAAATACTGAGAAATATTAGAGAAAATGTTAAAAGATGTGTAGGGGGAGGGGTGGGGGAACAAAAATAATATGAAATGAAACTACGGATGTAATAAGAACAAATATGTGAAAAGAGTTGACGACAACAACAGCAACAGCAACGGCAATGGCAATAGCAATGTTAACGACAAGTTAGACTGTCTACAATTTAGACAGCCATACATGTATTTATTCATTCATTCATTCATACACTTATGCATACATACATACAAACAGTTGGTTGTTCATTCATTCAAGCTTACCAGACGTTACACAGAACAAAAAAAAAAAAAAAAATTGAAAAAGAATGACAAAGAAAACAAAAACAACAACAAGTACTTGAAATAAAACACCCAAAGCTTTTTTACCTCTTCATTCCCTTACTACTAACTGTCTATATGCTTACTGGGTTTTTTTGAGGGGGGAAGGGAATGGTATTATTTGGCTAAAAATCCTGGCTCTTAAACAACAATATTAACAAACAAATACACATACCAACGAAACCAAACCACTCTGCTATGTATACTCGTACTACTTATGGATGTATAAGCAACACATTTGTTGAAGCAACATGCTGACAACGCATTACATTGTGCTTCAAATCATTCTGGTTTTTTTTTTTTGTTTTTTGTTTTCTTTTTTTTTTTATGTGATAACTTTTTTCTTTTTTTTTGAAAACAACACAGTATAAAGGGTATATAGATTCCATCCAGTTCGAGTTTCGTTTTTAGTTTGCTTTGCTGGAAGCCTTAAAAAATCGTTCAAATCTCTTGTCAAATTTTGGGAATATTTTTCGAGAATTGATCAACACAGCCAGAGGGGATTAATCAAAAAAAAAAAAAATTATTAACCTGGCTCACGATGAAACATGAATAGGCCACTGCCGTTCTACTGAAAGTATTCCTGTTGTTTGACTATGCCTTGAAGACGGTAGAAATTACCATTTAAGCCTTTTCTTAGTGCAATTACCACATGAAGGATTTAAAATAAAAGTTTTCTGGTAATCATAAAAGGCATCATACTACCGAACAATACAAATCGATTGATCATTAACTGTGTTAATACCTCATTACTGCCAATAAAAAACAACAGGAGAGTTCTGCTGAAAAAATTTTCTTCTCAAAGAACGTTAATTTTCAAAATTTTTTGTTTATTTCAAATCATCAACATCGATGCGATGGCCTCTACACAAGTAACATAATATTCTGGAGACAGAACGGCGAAGAAGGACAGTAGTGTTCCCTGACTTTTTATTCAAACTTGTTTACATTATAGGAAACAATAAAGGCTTCTGGCAAAAGAACAAAGACCAGCTGCAATCCACTGACAAATTGACTGAGGATAGATGAGTCCTACAAGAAAGCACTTTTTTCTTAAGAGAAGATTTCATTGTAGTCCGTATAACAACGTGACTATGCTCATTTGAGCTTGAGATACGTTTGGTCTATGAACTATAGAAGTAGGTTTAGGATTAAGAGCCTTCAAACTAGACTTCAAAGCATCGGTCTATGTGTCTGATATTAGTAGCTTTGTTGACAACGTAGTCGTATGAAATGAAGTGCGACTTCAGCAAACCTCGCATTGCCCAGAACAGCCAGCAGTTTTATGTACATACATCATTTATAGCTACGTTTAGTCACATTATTAATGCCTTGCTTAGGAGTTTTTAAACAATATTAAGTCTTTTGTTTCTTATACGCTAGCCTCTTATCATCACTCTAAACGGTAAGTGCTGTTAACTGCAATAGACAATACGAATGGAAGCTACAGTCTGTAGGTCATTAGGAACTCAATGTGTTTCCTGTTGAGTTTCCGCCTATAACAACCCATAGAACACGATCCATGAGACATCTCTATACCAATTCGAAATGCAATACATTTTGAAAAAATCACATCCTGCCAGGTTCTGTCAAATTACAGCAAAGGATTTGATCTTTAGAAGAGAAAGGTCAACAGATTATCAAGCCTTACGCAGAAGATCACTACATAGATGAGCTACGTAATACCGACAAAATTTGTTTAGATGCCATAATATTAGCTATTTTTTATAAAACCTGTTCATTAGTATTAAGCAAACCCACCAGGTTGATATTCAACAATTTTGAAGTGGATCACTGCATATCTACAACTAGCTTCACACGATGATGGCTTTGGGAATCAACTGAAATGCCTCTTAAACCTTATAATGATTTATACTGACTATAAAAAATTTTTTTTATAAAACCAGCACAGTCCTCTTGCGAAACCATAACAAAATAATAAAAAAGAGATGAAGCTGACTCGGCTACTATCAAAACAACATATTCAGTAAGACAATTGATTGGATCTCAAGGGAAGCAGAAGGCAGGAAAACCACTCTTTAACTAGAAAAGTTGATTGGAATTTAAGGTTAGCAGGACTATATTATAATCGCCATAGTCGTGTATTGTGTGCAAGCTTTTAAAACGAGAGACAGTGATGTAATCCACAGCTCAGATAAAATGAAACAAGAAGAAAAATATTTCCTTCGGCGATTTTCATTCATAGTTTTTTGAAAGTAAATAATATTTGCGTGGAAGTTACTTAAATAAATGCTTCAGAGTCGTCCTAAATTGGAGTTCCCATCAATATTGGTTTAAACTAACGCACACAACATGGGTGCTGTGAGAAGCTAGGTTGGAATCCTGCCTAAATGGTTGTACCAAACCATTAAGTAAATATATGGAACTATCCATTGTAAAATAGCTAGTTCACATATTAATCTAAGCTAACAAAGGATGTGATATCATTCCGCCCAGAAGATCTAGAATGAACATAGTAGGCGTACTTGCTGGCACTATTTAGAATTTAATAGTGTTTGCCAAATTCTAATTCTGATTATTTGATCTCCAGTAACGCTAGTTACAGAGACTATTCAAAAAAGCCAGCAAAGCCAGCCCCAACAAAGTTCCAATTTTTCATAAAGTAGTAGCGTCTTCGGTGAACGGTTACCCGATTTCATTTGTTATTCATATATTGTAGGTCTCAATAAAATACTCTTAAAATATGAAAGCGACTCAGACTTGAAAGACTAAGGATATGAGCATAGGCTTCAAAAAAAGGCTTAAATATGTAGGTGGGTATGAGAAGGTATGTTGTTTATATTTCCTATTAACAGTTGATTTGTTTGCGACGGTATTATTACGCTTAAATTCACTAAAGTTTGTTTCCCAACCTTAAATTTTCAATAACAACCCTTTACCTTGCCTTTTTATTTTAGGCAAAGGCGCACAGCCAGTGATATTATCAAGCCTTTTTGATGTCTTGCCACGACCCTTACCCCTGGCGTTAGACTTTATCCTTAGCCATAATTCGTCAAAAGTCATTGACTAGATTGAAAACATATTTTTTTTATTTTTTTCCTGTTTTTTTCTTACTTTGCTTAGCTGTTTTTCAATTTTCATAACAAAAAAAAGTTTAACGTGAATGAAAAAGAAAAGAAAAAAAAGTAGAAATACAAAAACATTTAATTTAAAACAATCAACAAACACAACAACAAAAGGTAGAAGAAAAAATTGTATTTTTTGTTGCCTATTTCCAGGAAATTCAGTTTAAATGCCTTTAAGGTTTTTACAACAACGAAATAAATACAAAAAGTAGAAACAAAAAAAAATTAAAATGAACTGCAGAAAAAAAATTTTTCTTCTTTTTTTTGAAATTTTTCTAAAGTTGTTGAAAACGGAAAAGGAAATGCGTGTTTTTACTGAGACAGCAATAAAAATAACAATATGACTTGGAAAAATGAAAAGAAACAGAAACAGAAAATGAAGTTAAAAAACACGACAGTTTACAGATGGAAATCAAACGGCATTCGCCACCCACCCATTAAGCAACGGGGGCAATACACAATAGCATTTGAATTAAAAGAATTCAAAGTCAAGTGAAAAGAAAGAAAAAAAGTAAGTTTTTGTTCCTTCAAATATACTGAAATAAACTTTAATAAAGGAAATGACAAGAAAATTTTGAAAAGAAATTTTCGTTTTAATTTTTAAATTTATTTTTAAAAATCCTTTGTTTATTATTACAGAACCATCTCTCCTGCTTTTGACACAAAACCAACTTTCTATATTGCCACCTTAAATGCTATTTACCATCCATAGTTGTAGTTGTAGAAGTGCCATACCGCCTTAAGCTATGCTATAGTAATTAACTTGCTAGTATCACCTTAAAATGATTGTTATTATTACTATTCCAACATATATAATCGTGATTATTATTATTATTATTATTATTATTATTATTATTACAATAGTACATAAGTATTGTTGTTATTTATTGGAAATGGTTTCAATACAAAACCCCTTTTAAATACACCGTCATTAAGACGAATTATTGATTTTTATTTCGGTGCCATACCATACCCCAAATACCAACCCCATTATCTTGAAATACAAAGAAAACAAACAGGATTGGAGGACTGAAATTGTTTGGTTTTTAAATATTTAATTTAGATTGAAACATACAAAGAAATTGTAACGTTTTCATTAATAAAACATAAATATTCTGTATAGCAATAATAGGCGGTTAGGAAAATCAATATGAAAATAAAGCTTAAAATAGTTACACTTAAAAACGTTAGAAAACGTAAGCCTTAATAAAAAACTTAATAAACCATTAGACTGCAAAGTAATGTAAAGTATTTTTAAATGTTAAACTATTTTTATAAAAAAAAGATACTAGGAATTACAAGGCTGTCAAATAGAACCTTAAAGTAGACAATACTTTTTAAAGAAGATATGTTTTTTTTTTAAGAGTTATATACTAAAAACCATTCTGGATCTGACTATATTGATCTGAATTAATTTAAATTCATTCAAAGTGTGTTTGTAAAAAATTTCTGGTAGCCAGAGCTACTCGTATGGGTACAATAAAAGGTTGCCAGTAGTCAACATTGGCCAGTAAACAACATTGTGAACAACTTAAATATAAAATTTCTACAGAAATTGTTGTAACATAGCTGAACTTTTCATTTGTGGCGTTCTGTCAATGATATTCTTGCATTATTCGATCCATGCAACAGAAATCCCGTGCAACAGAAATCTGTAGTTTGCCCATCAAGGCTTGAAACCGTATTATTAAAACCAAACCGGGCTCAAAAAAATCCATAAAGGAGCCGCTAACCACGATTATTGTTAAAAGATGTTATTCACACAAAGTGAAAACTATTTCGAAAACTACAAATCATCAATCTCCTCAATCACGCTCATACCATTGTAAGATTTGAATAAATTCCAGACGACTACATCCACCTGTAGACTAATTCGCAGAGGGTTTTTTTTACAGAAATAATGCGATTTTACTCAACTGTACACGGTAAAGAGGGTTCCATCTTTTTTCATTTTATTACAATTTCATCTACAAGGAAATGACTAACCTGATGCCATACATAGGCGAATATTATCATAAGAGAAAATCTCACCATCTCATTTAGATATTTCATAATCAGAGTGCTGAAAAAATGTAATGTTTGTTTTTACGTTAATAAAAATCTTCAGTTCAGGAAACCTGAAAGTATGCAACAACAAAAACCTGCTTTCATAGCCTAAATGTAGGCAATTAAAAATGTGAAAATTTAGTTCATAAATTATGCAGTCGTGTTAGTATTTTAGGTAAATAGAATGATTTTCAATCTGTCGTTTGAAACTGACGGTAGGACCATACATAATTGGTCATTACAACCCTTTCGCCAGGATTACGACCTATGTAGTTTCTCACACCACTTATTTTGTGCGTGTTAATTTTATACGTAAGACCTTTAGTTTTAATTCGACTCCGAACAACAGATATTTAATAAATTTTTCATGGCAATTTTCTATTTACTCTCACAGTTTTTGCCAGAAGTCCGCAGAGAGAAAGTCACGGAAGAAACATTTTTTCATATTTAGTTTTGTTCGAGATATTTCACGTAGGGCTTTAACCGGGGCCTCACGTCTAATAAGCCAACACACTACTTACTATACTACGTCACAATATTTAACAAAATTTAAAAAAATGTTGCATATCTTAGGGTTAGCATTATAATCTAATAAAGGGAATATACATCAAGGGTTTTGATTTACATATTAAAACAAATCTTTAACATAATTGTTGAAATTTAAGTATGTTGTCTATATAGCTTTTAACTTAAGACATTTGTTAAGGTTCTTTTAAATCTTTTATATAAAAAGCTTAGTATCGTATTGAATATTTGATACTGGGAATTAAATTGAACTATTTAAATAATCCGTAAACGAAAGAATTGTATACAGTTTTATATAAATTATAATTTTAGGAATTAACTTTAAAAAGAAGATTAAAAAAGTTAAATATGGATTCGGGGACTGTTTTTGAAATTAAAAATTATTTTTTTTTATTGGCAACTTCGAGAACTTAGTCTTATTTTTGTTGCATTTCTACATAGTTATCTTACTGTAATTTGATTAAAATGTTTTAAAAATATCAATTAAAAGCCTTTAAAGATATGTATATATATGTATATATTGGAATTCTAACAACAAAATGTTCTACAAATTAATTAAATCTGACAATTTTTGTAATATTAGCCTTAAAATAAGATATGTTTTCAAAGGACTCTATTTTTCTGGCTTTATGTATTAAAATAATTGATTAAAAATTAAAAAATCATTTCAAGAAAAAAATAAAATATTGGCTTAAATGTTTTGCTTAAAATTTATTGAAAAATGTATGCAAATTATTGGAAACTCATTTTCCGCCTAAAACTATGCAAATTCATTAAATTTTCATTTAACCCTAGAGTTATGTTATGCCATTTTTTAATAAAAGTAATATTTAAGCAATAATCAAAAGTATCACAGGTTTTTTTATTCTTTGCTTGTCTAAAATAAAGCCCTAAACAAATTTTTTACGAAGTTATTCCTTTTTCGGCTTAAAAATACTTAAAATTTCAAAATCCACAATTGCTTGTCATATTAGGCTTATTAAAATTAAGCTTTAAAATTAAATTGAACTTAAGTGTATGGCATAAATTCCCTACACTTTTTCAATTTATTTTGAAGTCGCCGGTCTCTAGTAGGCAGTGTATTGGCTTATTAGAGCCCTTGGTTTAAACCATCTCTTACATGGCTCAGCGACTTTTTCTTAACGGCCTTGAGGCAAAAACTCCGAGAATAAATAAAATTTTCATAAAAAGTTTCTCAAGCCTCATAAAGAGTTTGGAGCTGACATTTAACTGTACGTCCCGCCAGTTATTGATAAAATTAACACACACAACATAGATGGTGTGTGGTCGTAATTCTGACTAGAGAGTTGTTATATAAGTTTGACATAAGTACACAAAATCAGTCCACAGTTCTAATGTACTACAGGAATCAATGACCAAAGATACTCCATAATTTTCTTAAGATGGATATTTTTTTTAGCAAAATGCAAAAAAGATTTCAGAACTGTGGCAATAATAATTTTATTATTATTAGGAAAGAAAAAACCTTACATGCCTAACAGTAGGCAAAAAAATGTATGCAGACATTTCAGTGAATTAAATTCTATTAAATATGCCTGTTAAACTTAATATTGTTGAGAGACTTAAATTTAAAATATTTTATTTCAGCTGAAGCAAATATATGGAAGTGTAAATAAATTAATTCCATTCCATTTATAATCTAAGTAGCCTTGAAGTATGTCACCAAAGTTAACAAATACTTAAAAATTTGCATCTAAGGACACAAGGTTAATAAAAAATTAAATTTCTTAATCAAAACATTTTTCTCTGATGGATTCCAAAAGTAATTTATAAGTTCGCAAAGATTAAGCGCTTAAATTTAAACTACATTCTTATTTTTTAAATTAAATTAATAGAATTAAAGTTATCTATCGTTTATTTTTTATATAAAGAAAATAAAGATTTATAAGTTGTTTTAAAATAAGCAAAATCAAAATTTAAAATGCAAATATTAAAATTTGTCTAATTTTGCCTAAAAATATACTTCATTTCCTAAAAAAAAGAAAATTGAATTTTTGTGCCTAAAAGTTTAGTTTACAAAAAACTTTGTTAAATCGACCTTAAAGTAGTCAATCATTTTATAATGATTCACAGAAAAGAGTTAAAAAAACAAGCAAAAATCATGTTGTGTCTTAAAACTATTTTTCTTTTTTTGGAGAATTTTGTTAAATTTGCCTAAAAATAGTCCATCATTTCGTAAATATTCCTAGAAACATTTCACAAATGTTTCTTTAATATGAAGCTGCAATAACAGTAATTTTTTGGAAAGAATTTATAGATTCAAATCTTAAATGTAGGCCAGTAAAATGTCTCGTAGCATAAAACCATTAGTAGTAAAACATTAGAATTAAACAATTCATGTATGACTAATAAATTAAAACAAATTATAATTCCTTTGGATGAGATGGAATTCTGAAGTTATCTGATATTTATAACCTAAAAGTATTTTATAAAAACAAATGTGAATAACTTTTAGAAAAAATGGAAACCAGAATTTTATTTTATTTTCGGGAAGAACCTGTTGGTAGATATATTTTTTAATAGTGAAAAGTAGATCCATTTTATATTCAAAAATTATTCTTTCAAATAAACGCACTAATTGTTAATGACTAAAGCTCTCTAATGTTAGCCTTGAAATAGACTTTAATTTTCTGAATTTTTGTTTTTAACCTAAGCAACTGTAATTTATCTTATGAAGGTCAATTCAGTTAATTTATCCTTGTTGTTAGGTTTAGTTTATAAAAATTTAAACTTTTTTTTAAAATAACAGCCTAAAACTATATTATGGTTTCAGAATAATTATTAAATAGCAACTATAAACAGTAAATTAGGAGTCAACAAAAGAGAGAAATAAACTTACCATTATATAGAGTAGTAGTACCACGTGTAGCTGCTTCTGGCGAATGTGGTGGGGGACTAGGAGCTGTAGTTCCGGCTGTAGGCGACGAAGGACCCCAACACGTTGCTGTCGTCGATGTAGAGGACGAAGACGATGCTGGCGACGAAGATGATGGCGACGACGACGACGATGCTGATGATGTTGATGTTGATGACGATGTGGATGTCGTTGTATTATTTGTTGTCAATTTTAAATCACTTGATTTTATGATAACCGTAGCAGTTGCAGTATTTGTGGCTGCATTCGTTTGCACTAAAACATTATCGCCCACAACATCTATCTCTTCATCATCGTCGATGGTGGAACGACGAGATTTGCATTCATTTGGATCCTTTTTCATAACCAACTGTATGCTTAGTTCTGAGGTTGGTGTGGGCGAAGGCGTACTAGATGCTGTGTTTGATGGCGTTTGTATAGGCGATTTATCCTCAGCTCGATCGGGCCAGGGATAGGCTTTCCATTTTTTGGCCATTAAACAACGTGGCATTATAAATTTTTTTTTAGTTTTTTTTTTTTTTTTTTGTTAAGAAAGATATTGAAATGGAAATTAAGATTGTTTTGTGTTAAAGGGATTGAGTTTTAGGGAAAATAATGTTGTAGGATTTTTCAAATTTCAGCACGAGCAAAAGTCTTTATTTAAAGAAAAATTATATTTGTTTTCGAGTTGGGAAACATATATGCTTAGTTTAGTTAGTTTTGAACTAAAAACATGTGTGGTTTTTGGTTTTTCTAAAGTTAAGGGCTCGTGGAAATCTATAATTCTGTTATTTAAGGTTTTAAGTTTTCATTTTTTTTTTTATTTTTTGCTTTGGTTTGTTTGTTTTTGTTGTTAAAAAAATATATTTTTTGGTTGTCTTATTGCCTTTAACTGAAATGCATTGCCACGTTATTGATTTTTAAAGTTTCTTTGCGTTTTGTTCGTTTAAATAATGCTGCAGTCTGTTCTCTAGTATACCGGAAGCAAAGGCAAGTTTTTCGTTATTTTTTCTTGATTTTCTTTTTTAATTTTTACTCTCAGCACTTAATAGAAAACCCGGTAAAACAGTTTCAATATTTTGTTTTTTTATTGATTTCTTGATATTCTTAGCCTTTGTTTTGTTTTCTTTTTCTTTTTTTAACTTTAAACTTTTGTTAGTTGTTTGTGGTTGTTGTTGTTGTTGATAAGAAAAAGTAAATAATTTTTATTAGTTATAAAATTTGAATTTTTATTTTTTGTTTTGTATGTTGAAATGGAAAGTAAAGTTGTTTTGTTATGTTGTCGAGAAGAAAAAAAATTTTTTTTGTTGATTTGTTTTTGAGGTGGAAAAAAAAGTTTAAACTTAAGGATCCGTTCAAAGAGAATATTATATAAGAAAGAGAGTATAGAAATGCGAACCGAACGTAAGCAACCCTTGGAGGTTAATGAAAACACCAGCGTTTAGTGTCAGCCCTTATATAGTCGTGCCTTAACTTGTATGCCCAACTGGTATGCTCTGCTCTTAATGCCTGACAACAAATGGCAATGAAACCTTTATAACGTATAGGTATACAATGGAATTGAAAATAACAAACAACCCTTAACAGTAACACAATGAGACTCATTGAGGCGAATTCATTGAAAAAAAATTTACAGCGAATACATAATGTGCGAGTAAATGGCTCTCTGTTTTGTTCATAACTCGTGCTATACTCAACAGCAGACAGACTGTTGCTGCTGAAAGGCTATTGATAAACACAATAAGAACATTAAAATCTAAAAGGATTTGTTGCTGTCGTTAAGCTCTCATTCATAAGGTCTCTGGTGTTGAAAAAAAGGACATGTGCAGAGAGTTTCAAAATATGAAATAAAAATTATATTACAAATTTCTTTGGAATGCTATGGACACTATGAAATGGAATTGAAACCTTAAACATAGGAAAACATTAATAATTTTCATCAAATTTTTAAAAAATATTTAAATTTCATTAAAAAATTTTAAAAACAAATTTCTGTTCATTTTTCATAAATTAAAATTCATTTCTTTACGTACATATATTTTCTGTTTCATTTCCATAGCATTCCGGATTTTAACATAAATTTCCCCTTATGATACTTTGGCACGTAACAAGTATTTTCCCCTTATTTATAGCAACATACCCCCCCTAAGCACCCACCACATTTCAATAGGAAATTATAGCAAAAAATATTGTGAATGTGGCATGAATTGAAACACTTAAAGTAATGTCCTTTGAAAACCCTTTAGGGAATAATGTAACACTTGAGATTCCTAAACAATTGTATACTAAGCAATTAAATTTTAGCTTAAGGTCATAAACAAACTCTGTTAACTCCTCGATGGCTGCATGTGTGTGTGTTACCTAACTTGCCTTCCTGCTTTCGATAGCTTCAGCACCGAATGCCACCCCCTACTTTATATATCCACAAGACTCTAATAAAATTAAAAAGTTTTCTTTTTATTTTAGCCAAAAACTTTAAGAAAAACTGTTGCATGTGCTGTTTCTTTCATTTCGTTTTTCTTAAAATGTTATTTCTTGCTTTCGTCCTTTTTTGCTTGCTTACAGCTTACAGTGTATTTGTATTTATTATTCATAATTTTTATTTTAATTTTTTTTCTTCTATTTTTTCTCTTTTTTTTTGATTTCATTTATAATGTTTGTAACATGCAACATTTAAATTAAATGAATTTCTTGTTTTATTTTTATTACACTCCGTATTGAGTGTAAGACCAACGTTTGTTTCCTTTATCCTTTTCGTTTCGGCGGTTACAATATCAAAAGAACACCATCAAAAATCAACAACAAAAAAAACCAAAAAAACCAAAAAACATCACGGAAAACTTAAAAGGAAGTATAATAAAGTATAAGTGTCATGATTTTATTATGCACTGTACAAGAAGGCAGTAGGCGTGTATACACTGTAGACTGTAATTATTTTAATAAATTTTTAAATTCTTTGTTTAGTTTCTTTTTTTACAATCATATCCTTAAAGAACAAAGTTTTTGTAAGAAACATGAAAAGGGAATAGAGGGGGCATCAATAAGAACTTATTTCCCCAAACAAGGTCCTTTTTAATTGTATTTTGTTTGCGTACATATTTGGTAAACTTGACGAATTGAAATTGAAATCTATTCACTGCTAGTCATATGTATGACAATCAGGACATTAGTATCCAGGCATAAGGGATTAAGATCTGTCCTGGAATGTAAGAAGGCAATTATCTAGTCATCAAATAGTAATCGGAAATAATGAAGATAATGATCTAGAGGAGCTAGAGTATTACCTTAAAAGCGTTGAAAACTAGGCTACAAAAGTGGATGGATTAAATGTAACACTCATGACAAACTAACAGTGATTGTCCTTGTTTCTGCGCTTTTATCCTTAATGAAACCAGCAGAGTGTGTACAAAAAAGATAGGCACGTAGTTTGAAGGGGAGTAGACAAGTCACAGTACTCAGAATCTCATACCAGATGGCATACTCCTAAGCAATCAAATGGGCATGTTCTGAACTCACCAATACAATATAAAAATCCTTCTTTCTGTAGTGTATCTGATACACTTTATCTTCTTTCAGTTCATTACTTTGAGATAAGTGGTGTCTGTTACAATATTTTTCTCAAAATATTCAGATCTGGAGCTAACAAATATTGGACAGTGTCTTTACCCACATGCCCTGCATTCATCATTATTAACGAAGCCGGTACAGTTCAGGTGTACGTGTAATGCGGAGTGCGCCTACATTGCTGTGCCTAAGACGCCATTATTCAATCTTAATATACTCATGGTTTTCCTCACATCAGATTTTCTTGTTCAGTGGTAGTAAGTGCGACAATTTCAGCCATGTTTTAATGTGAGTCCAATATCGTCCTATGATTTCCCAGGGTTGAAGTCACCATAGACTAGTAAGTGACTGCAGTAGCAAGGCAGTCCTTCAAACCCCCCCCCCCGCCTTGAGGACATCTCGATGGAAATAAAATATGAAAAAACATTTCTTCGGAAACATCCTCTAAGCAGTTTTGAGGCAGAAAACGTTCAAAGCAAATAAAACTGTAACGAAAAGTTTCTCAAAATCTGTTCTTAGAGTTGACTTTAAACTGTAGATCCAGCCTCAGTTTTATTTACCCACCAAAGAACTATTTTTCATACTTACTTCTTTTCAAAAAGTCTGAGCTGGGTTTCGAAACAACGGGCTGGTATCTAATAAGCCAACACACTACATACTAGACTACGACGACTTATTAATGCATGGAAATTTAATTTGTTGCAGAACTAGGAACAACCAGTCATTTCTCTCTGTTTGAATAGATTCAATCCCTAGCTTGCTCTACAACAATAATTCAATAATTTTAGTGAACTTGAATTTGATGCATTCAATATTATAATTCCGACTTCTTTGTATGGGTACAAGCTGCGTCAAGGGGTTAACAAGAAAACAGATGCGAGAGTGACCACCATACAAAAGTATCTAAGGCTTCCAGAATATCATTGCAAGAATAGATTTGATAGAGAAAGAGAAGAGAATTATAGGACACATTTTCTTTTCGATATTAGCAAATATTTTCTTCGGAAGAAAAACTTCGAAGAAATCGGTATTAAATTTTATTTAAAAAATTTCATGAAATGTTCCAAAGCCCTTGAAATAATGAAAATTTGCATAAAAGTGTCATGCGCCAGGAATTAATCATATGATGATAGGATAGTTCTACTTATAGGCTCTATTAAAAATGCATCCAAACTGAAAATTCTAAGAAACAAATAATTGAAGAAGACAACCAATTTTAAACTAGTTTTTCTGTAGGCCGGAAACTGACCAGATATTTTTGGAATTATTAATCACTGGGGTTTAGGTGTGAAAATTATTTTCACCTTTTCTCTGTTTTCAGAAAGAGATATTTTGTTCAGTTTTGTTTCTTTTCTTCAATCCCATTTTCTGTTTCCCTTTTTTCGAACAATTTTTTTCATTCTCATCAAGCATTGATGAATTCATTGGTTCCTGCTGTGAAAAAGGCCTTCAATTTATTTTTTTCTCTGCTCTTCTCTTCTCACAACAATTTGTGAGATTTTGTAAAGCACAACAGCAATAAATCATATCATAAAAGTTACTAAACATGCAAAGATCTTAATTAAGAATTAATTATTTAATTGAGGGGAAGAATACTGAAAAACAGAAATCAATCGTATTAAGTGTTAATGTGTGGAAAGCAAAAAAAAAAACTAAAAGACAAAGGTGATGTGTTAGTATGTTAAAGTAAATTTTTTCTTGTAATTTTTATAGAATTGACCGAGTAAAGGAATTTGGTTCCCCGATCCCTAGGTACTCACCCCAATTAATAAAATGCTTTACACCCATATATCAACAAACTTTTGTATTTGGAGGCAAAAAAAGAACAATTTTTTTATCTATCCTTTGGGGATCAGTGTGATAAAGAAGTTGAAGAGAAACTCTCCTGCTCTCATAAAAACCTAGAAAAATATCACTTTCAGCTTAAAAGATTTTCCAACGCATCCAAGCAAAATGTTAAGAAAGTTTTCCTTGTTCTTCTCAGCTTTTTTTGTGTGTTAAAATGTGTCCTTTTTGCATTCCCAGCTCTAACAAATGAATGGAAAGTTTTCTTAACTAGAAAAAAAAAACAGAGAAACACTCGACACGACGTTTTTAACAAATGCTGGGAATTTCAGCTGAGCTTAAAGTTCAAACAGAAAAAGGGAGTGGAGTTAGGGAAAGCAAAGAAAAACGAGCAGGATGTTAATTTTTTGTGCAAATCACAGGGTAGCGCAAAAATAAAGCCTTATGTTTTTTTTTAAATATCTTTATACAGTGGAACCTCGATTATCCGTGATGGTCGGGACCGGAAGCATTTTGTACAATCGATTTTCCCGGTTAATTAAGTACCAATTTTGACTAGTTTTTTAATAGATATTTTTATTAATTAATGAATGAATATGTACATATTTATATAAAAACTAAATAATTCAAGGATTTTATATACATACATACAGTGAGCGTCAAAAGTGAGTAAACACCGCTGAAATAATTCATTTTCTTATGATAGCGGGAAAAGTAAATGAGAATAGTCGAATAAATTTCCATAAATTAAAAACGTTTATTTATTACTCATAAAATGTTAAAACAAAAAAATTATTGTTGTGCTACAAGTATATTTTTTATGATAGAAAATTTAAAATTATATTGGGTGTTGACTCACTGAATCTTGAAAAAAATACGAAAAAAATATCTCTTCAACAACTCCACACAACAGTCTTTTGGCAAAACCTCCTCGTTTGAATTAAATACCATGAAAAAACTTCTCAAATCTGCCTTTGGCAGTCGACATTAAGCTGTTCCACCACTTAAGGATACAAATTAACCCACCCAGTTAAATATCCTGACTGAGTCAATAATTACTGAGGATACTAATGGCCAATATTTTTCATATAATATCGTTTAAAAAATATTTCTTCGACGACTTCTTCTCAGCAGATTTCTGGCAAAAACTCTGAGTGTAAAATAAAATTGCCATGAAAAGTTTTTCAAAAGTCTGTCGAAGACGACTTTAAACTATAGGTACCGCCGCTAATGTGTAAAATTTTCACAGACAACATAGGTGGTGTGAGACACTAGGTCTTAATCCTTACTGAAAGGTTGTAATGGTCAATTATGTATGTACTCGTATGCATGATGTAGCTTACGATGTGGTTCACAATGCTTTGTTAAATCTCACCAAGAACTTGTACAACATTATCAGTTCGTCTGCCGTATAGTATATTACATTAAAATTTTTAATTTGATTGATGCCACATAGGCTTTAGAGCTCCCTCTCGTAGTTGCTACTCACTCAGTAATATTGAGTTCATTAGCTTTGACCGACTTAACTTTTTGAAATTCATAAGCTCTTCTACATTTTTCATTCTTCAGGCCAATGAATTTACAACTTAAGCTGTCTTTTCGTAAGCGTTAGTTAATCGACTCTGGAGGTTTAAACGATCGGCAATCATTATGTCCAGATATTTTGATGAATTCGAGGAGGCTTTATTGTTTTAGTCAAATGGAATTTTAAGATTTTTCTTTTATTTTTTATTTATAAGGGCAGCTTTGGTGCATTGGCTAACAAGAGGAGAACTTGTGAATTCAAATCTCAGCTCTGACATCTTGAAAGAGATCTTCTCATTCTCACATAACTTTCCTGACTAAAACTCTGAGAGTAAATAGAACTACCTTGAGAAACCTCGGAGTAGAATTTGAATTGAAGGTTCCACCACTCTATTCTCTACCATGAGAAACCTCGGAGTAGAATTTGAATTGAAGGTTCCACCACTCTATTCTCACACACAACACGGGTAGACTGTAGTACTGACTAAAGCGTTGAAATATCCCATAAATAATGGATTCACTGACATCTTCATTATCAACAACAAACTCATTTTTAAAACCCATAATGATTCCCTCTTTCGGTATTATAAGCCCAAATGCATCATCAAAGAATTATTTACTTCAATGCCCGTTTGAGCATATTACAAGATAATATTGATTCATAACGAGGAATGAAAACAATTCCGAGTTAAGTGGCTATTTGAACAATCAAAGTTTCAAATTCCGTGACTAAGGGGCCTTCTTAAAATTGATAAGGATGTCCTCATAACTCATCTGTCTCACACAGACATTTCATTTTTTCATTTTCAATTCCCGTTAAGACATTGCTTTTACATCACCTGGTATGAAACGAGTTGAAAAAAATTCAAATGCGGGCTCTCTGCAATGGCAAAGAGGTTTTTTTTTTCTAGTCGATATTCATTGTATGTGCACTTTAAGAGGTAAATGTGCCGAAGGAGGGTAGGTTTTCTTACTTCTTTTCGGATGTTCTGTTGCAGTTTGGTTTTTAAACAAATAATAATCTTTTGTTATCGTTACTGTTGTTGTTGTTGCCATTGTTTGATCAAAGATTTAACAGCTTTTTTTTTGCTTCCTTCCTTTTTTATTTGTTGTTTTCTTTTTTTGCGATGAAGCTGTTGATAGCAGAACAATAATTATGTTTTATTTAAACGTTTCAGCAAATTTTTATTTGTTACACAATAAAAGTTTCAATTGTTTTTCGAAATGTAACACACAATTATTTTATGATTCTTAGAAATCTTAATAATTTTCTATTGTGTATGCAGTGCGAAAAAAGGGCTGCCCAAATGGACGACAATCAGATGGGCCATCCTTACAAGCATCTGTCTTCACAAATTGCCTGTCTTCAGAATGTTTCTTACTGCATCATAATAGAGAGGTAAAGTTTACTCGTTTTTTTAAAATTTCGCTTAAGTTTTTGTGATAAAATTCATTCACATTCTTTTACAAACGTAGACTAGTGTGAGCTATTGTGACACTAAAATGAGTAATTTGCTCCTTATCCTGAAACCAACTTATGACGAAACTTATAACAAAAGCCGCCAATGGCTGTACACTACATTGGCCAGGCCGTGCGACTTACAAGATGGTCTTTTATATAATGACGAGCAATGACTCCAACAATGATGTTAAATGTGCTTTCAATTTCGATTATATTTTTCGTGCGCCCATTACGCTACTTCCAGTATTCGAAGCTGCCTATACGGTATAGATGAAGACGAATTGGCAATGGGAGTTTCTCATAAAAAAATACTCGTTGGTAAGTGTAGTTTTACTATGTCTGGCCACTTCATCAGCTCTGCAGTTCCCCAGAATGTACCAGTGAACTTATATACATTTTATGTGAATAAAGTATAGCTTAGAGGTCTCAATGGGAGGTCTACGAACACCGTTTTCAAAGTAAAAATCTGAAGGTTTTTTAGCTGTCTGACTAACCCCTCAATATATTACAGTTTTCTATAGTGTCATGGCGGCCTTATTGAGTGATTCCAGTCCCATTCATATCGCCATTTAGTTTCGAGCCTTTTGTTATAAACCAACGCAGCAAATACAGCAATCTCTCAAAAAGAGAATACATGAGTGCATATGGATATGATAGTCGCCGTAGTCTATTAGTTATAGTGTGTTTTCTTATTAGACGTGAAGCTACATTTTAATCTTCAGGTCAGACATCTCCAGCAAAAGGAAATATAAAGAAAACACTCTGCAGATTTCTGGCAAAAACAGTGGGAGTAAATAAAAATTGTCATGAAAAGTTTCTCAAATATCTGTCTTTCGGATTCGACAGATAAAAATAACACACACATTATAAGTGGTGTAAGAATAGGCTTGCCAGATTCCGATTCGCAAAAAGCTGGACAAAACAAAAAAAGCTGGACATAAAAAAATACTTAGAAAATGTTAATTTTGGTTTTGTGTAAATAATTTTTATTAAAATATAATTTTTATTAAAGTATAACAAATGTACAATCAGTGTTGGCTAACATGATTTGACAAAGTTAACATGAAAATTATTGCCCAAGTTATTGCAGTGTACCAAAAAAAATTTCTATTTAGCTGGACAAATTAAATTTTAGCTGGACAAGCATCAAAAAGCTGGACAATCCAGCCAAGTCCAGCCAGGCTGGCAACCCTATGTAAGAATCTAGGTCGTAAACCTAACTGAAGAGTTGTAATGAACAATTATATGTGTATGTTAGTATGTACATATGTGGAAATGATTATTTTAAAACCAGCGCAAGCAAATTTTTGTTGCCACTGTGTTTGCTGCGTTGCGTTCATTACGTTTATAGCATTCCATTTAGATCTATTCAGAGTCGTTAAAGTGGTTCGTTACATTAGTTGCCCAAATTCTATGTTGAGTATCTCTGAGTATTATTTATCAGTTTCCAATTACTGGATAAATAGGCCAGTAATCGAAAGCCTATTAATATTATATTGCAGTCGAAGGGCAACAATGAAGAGCCTGTATTTCAGACGGTTTTATTCAAAAGTTTCTTTTCAAAACAACGAGCCTAGAAGCATTTTCAATGCAATTATTTGTGTAGACGTCCTACTGAAAAGTCGCCGTGGTCTAGTAGGTAGTGTGTTGGCTTATTAGACGTGAGGCCTTGGTTCAAACCCCAGGTTAGGAATCTCCAACTAAACGAAATATGACAAAATATTTCTTTGGCGACTTCCTTTTAGCAGATTTCTGGCAAAAACTCTGAGAGCAAATAAAATTGCTATGAAAAGTTTCTCAAAATCTGTCGTTCGGAGTCGACTTTACTGTAGGTCCCACCAATCGTGTATTAAAATTAACGCACACAACATAAGTGGTGTGAGAAACTAGGTAGTAATCCTGACTAAAGGTTTGTAATGACCAATTATGTTATGTACATCCTGCGGAAAAACAATTCATCAATAATTGCAGGTTTTATTCGATACTAGTTACTTTTATATTTAGAAATAGTTTATGAACTAAATTCGCTTTAAAGAAACGCACTTCATTTTCATTTCACTTGCAATCACATTCAAATAATAGAGGCTGTAAACCATTTCCTAATCATTCATCATATCCTGCTAATAAAACAATTCATTTACATATTTAGGGCCTTGTTTTACATTTGATTGGTAACAATTTTCAATTTTCTTTGTTCTTTTTCTATTTTTTTCTGTTTTTATTCTTTGTTTGATCTGTTAAAAATCAAGTGTATTAATAATTTATTTCAAAGTGATGAAAGTCTGTTAGAAACGAAAAGAAAAGGAAAAAAAAAAACGAAACAAAAACTCTTAACAATGCAAGTTTGTTGAATGCAACAATACTTGGAGTGAGTGTAAAATGGAGTGTGGCATGACATTATTGTTGTTGTAACAGTCTAAAAATCAAACCTTTTAGTGCAACAAAGGCGTCCAAATGAATTTCGTTATTTGCCCTTTGAATAATTCATAAAAATGTTAACCCCGCACTCAAAAATATTGAGCTGACTAGCTGCAGAAACAAGAACAAAAACAAAGAAATTTACAAAAACACCAACAAATAAAAGTCTATTAAACAAAAACAAAAAATAAAACAAAAAGTGAGAAAAACAAAACGAAAAACAGAAAATAGGAAACAAACGTATAAACGAACGACCCATAAAAAGAGTTTTAAAAAAGGAGTGGGGCTATGCATGCAAATGCATTTAAAAAAATTAAACCAACATCATCGACATTGAATGCACGTTGAGAAATTATAAAGAAATTTCATTTGTTGGTGTTTTATGAAACAGACTAAAGACTAACGATTCACCAGAAAACCTAAAATAAAACAAACAAAAAATTATCCATTGTCTCCAGGCTAGTCACTGACATCCTTTGCTACAGTATTACGTCTACGTCGTAACGTGTCTAAAGATAAAATAAAATGCAAAACTTGATGTGGTATTATTGATCAGATGACTGACAAGAAAGGAACTACCAGTCCGCTGGTAGGACGAAGAAGAGATGTTTAGTAGTGACCCTTATACGGTTGTGACCTATATCGGCAATTTTGAGTAGACATAGCCAAATTCGGTTCGATTATATGATTTCTTATTGAGTTTAGAATTCAAAGCAGGATCTTCTGGCCTAAAGCACCAGAGGTTCCCAATGGAACCCTCGAAGTTTATGTATAACGATGACTGAAAGATGCGTAGCAGAGTAAGCTGTGGTAAATTTATTAAAAGTGCTGATATTAAACTTATTTAGAGGCTGACCGTTTTCCAAGTGGAGCTCGAGAAAGCGGCACAATGTTTGTTGGATGGCACGATTGTTCCTGTAAATCCATTGATTTATTAGGATACTCAGGCTGTGATTAAGTTCCTAACGAACGTTTTTTTAACAGCCGTCCTTGCCCATGAATATCGAGGATTTCTTAAAGAAATTTTTTATCATTAAAACGCAAATTATTTACTCGTATGGATTCACAAACAGAGGGCTATCATCGGAAATTAGCAATAGATATTGGGATATGCTCAGCTGATTTAGATATCCATTCATTTTACAGGGCGGCTCAATTTTGATGGTATCAAAAGACAATATTACTAGACTCTGTTGGACACATAAGGATAAGAAGAGGGCCAATTTATTTCTGTTCCTAAATTGCATGTGCTTTTGGTAGGCATCCTCAAAGAGTTGGCGTTTCAGCAATAACTTCTGCAAGAGATGTGAGCTGAGGAAGAGGAGGAAAAGACTGTCTTTCACCTCATATGCCAGTGCCACGTTCCTGTCATAAAAAGGCGGAAGTTTCTCAGCTCTCACTTTCTGACCTCCTTGATCGAGCTTTTAAATATAAAGGCTGCTACAATAGCAAGATTTATTGTGGGCTCAGGTTGGTCCGCTTTATGGAATTTTTGTTTAAATATTGATTGTAGTATCATCCCAAATTCTGGTCTATGTGGTACCTCTTGCTTCAAGAATAGTCCTCTACCTTACTTAACCCAATTTTGTTATGTAATTACAATGAGAATATATATGAGTCATGCATCAGACTACTAAGGGTAGCTTAAAAATTGCAACTCAAAGAACACATATTCATAATAGGGATTGCCTCAAGCCCTATTTAGAGATTCTGTGATGAGGAGAATAAAATAATGAAAGCCATACCTGAAACATGTGCGGCATTAGTGCTCCTTAGAAGGAAACATTTGGGTGAATAACAAGTGCTAGGCGGAATGTTATTCTTATTAATATCGAACATCTTGAACTTTGTCAGGAAAAAAGAACTGAGAGAGCCATTGCAGGTATATACTATATATTGAGGGCAGTACAATAGATCTAATGGTCGTAGTACTGTGACATCTTTACAGGACCACAATATCAATATGAAGAAATTGTCAAGATCTCATTTTGCAACCACAATAGATCATTTGCGCCAAGTTTTATACATCCTAGATCCAATTTGAGGAAAAATTCTATTAAATAACGTCGATTGCTTAAGCAAGCTTATCTGGGAAACATTCCATACATTCGTTTGTGTGATTCAGTAGTGAAATTTTAATACAGAAGATAAAGACTGTTCAAATTTTCGGAGATATATTCCCCCTTCAATGAATTTATTTTCACTCAAAGTTTTATAAAATTTTACAAAAAATCGGTATTTTATCGCCGTTCAAGTTACTCATTGAAGGGCTTAACAAATCGTGAAACAAACTCTTGGAAATAGCCTTGAAATTGCTCTCCATGTATTGTATAACACAAATACTTGCAGCCTTAATAACCTCCATCACTGTAACCCTTGGCACAGTGTAACTATTCTACATACAAAGGCAAATACACGCAGCACACACTATTATTACCACCCTTTTACGATTTGAATACAAATAAACTTTGTGGAGAGAATAAAAAAAAATTACATCAAGAACTACGAAAAAAAGCAAAAAAAAAAATAAAAAATGAAACTATAGTGGCTACAGTTTAAAATTGCATCGAAAATCAACAAATTGCTGTAGAAACACGAGCAATTGTAAATATCAAAGTATAACCTCAGGCGTTTTAACAGAGTACACTCGCATGTGAGTGTGTGTGTAAGAGAGAGAGTGTGTGTGTGTGTGTCAGTATGTGTATAAAGAGAGTGAGCTCATTCATTTATATTTACAAGGGTATGTCTGATTTGTAGTTAGTTTCTCTTTCCATTTTTTTTTTGTAGTTGCTACTGCCATTTTTTGTTGCTTAAATAACGGTGCATATAGTGTTCAGTACATCAAATGAATTTACCACTCAGAATAAATTGTACCACCCATTTAAAAATTTAACTGTAATTCTCAATACTTTTTTTTTGGTGTTTTGCTGTTTTCTCTGCTCTCTTCTATTTTTTGTTCATGTTATTGATGGTGTTGCTGGTGCTGCTGTTGCAATTTCTTGTTGCACCATTAGAGTAGACAACAACAATGTTTTAACTTTTATTTACATTTACTAGACAATTCTTTTTCCCAATTTCTTTTGTTTTATTTTCTTTCTCTTTTTGTTTTGTTTCATTTTTTTTTTTTTTGCTCTGGTTCGTTTGTCAGTGTTGCTATTGTGGCTGTGTCTGTGCCAGTATTTTATTATTAAAGTGTGTTGTTTGGTGAGCATTTGAACGGGCGGCGTAAAAGAAATTTCTTTACAACCGAAAAACTGATGCATTTCGTTTTATAACGCTTTTTTCTGGCCCCTTTTTATACTACTATTAACTTTAAATTACAATTCGGTGGCTACAAAAAGAAAAAAACAATCGAAGAAGAAGACGAAAATAAGCGAAGTTTTATTGCAGCTCATATGAATGAAATGAAATTCTAGATTTCGTTTTGCAGAAAAAATAAATAAAAATTTGTTGCCATAAAACTGAAATGTTAAGCATTAAATTAAATTTTATTATTGTAGTTTTTGTTTTTCTTTTTGTTTTGACATTTAATCTTTAATTTTTCCTTAAACGAAAATTTTATTTAAGAGCTTCTAAAGCAACATGAATTGCTAAAGTGGTGGGAATAATAAAATAAAAAAAGTGTTCTCGCTTTTTTTAAGAATTTTTGAGGGGATTTTCTTCTTTTTTTTTATCAATTTTATCAACAATTTACCATTACTTCTAAGGCCATTATAGAAATTTTTTGGTTTTACTTTCCACGAATGATTCGCAACGACGGTTTTGTTGATCAAATTTTTTTATCTTCTGGCACATCTGATACACTAAACATGACAACAAATCATGGGAAATTAAATTTTATACGTTCTTCTGAAAATGGAATAATTGGAGTACGCAAGATTGTAAACAATTCAACGAAAAACAGAACACAACCTCAGTAAGTGGGCATTAACATGCTTTATGATCTCCTAGTCTCAACGAACAAATTCCAGTGGGATCAAGCTCGATTGAGTACATGAAAACTTCCAGTCAAATGTAGTAAATTTTTGACGGTTTCTACTTATGAGCAGCCTTATTGTGGATGAACCAAATTATTATTGGATATGCGGATGATATTACTACAGTAGTGAAGAGGTGCTTTAGTACTGCAACCATGCAATTTTTTGTACTCCCCCCCAGACTTTATGGAGCATTCCTGTAATGCCTTTTTCAATCCTATTGCCCTAACAAATTACAGAATGCTGCTCGGTATCAACAAAGCCAATTATCTGCCTAGCACTTTATATGCACTCAAGTCTATTTTTCTAGGATGCATTAATGCCCCCTGAAGTGGCAGTAATCTTGTGGGTAGTGTGTTGGCTTACTAGACGTGAGGCTTTGGTTCCAACCCCAGGTCAGACATCTCCAACAAAACAAATTATGAAAATATATTTCCTCGGCGATTTCCTGTCAGTAGATTTCTGGCAAAAACTCTGAGAGTAAATAAAATTGCAATGAAAAGCTTCTCAAAAATCTGTCGTACGGTGTCGATTTTAAACTGTAGATCCCATCACTAATGTATGAGATTAATGCTCAAAACGTAAGTGGTGTGAGAAGCTAGGTCGTAGTCCTAACAGAAGTGACCAATAATGTTTGTATGTACATATGTAAGAGATATCATTTTTAGTTCTTTAACAAATTAATTGACGGCATTCAAATGTCCGGCACGGCTTCTTTGGATGGAGCCCATCCCAAATGTCCAATTTTCCATGTCTCTGGCGCATAAATCATGCTGAATGTGACCGATTGCATGGCTTATGTTGGCTTTTTGAGGACCGTTGTGTTTTGTAGCTTATTCACCTACAACTGCGACTTAAGAAACCTACAAGAGTTAGTCTAATTTCAATTTGCACAATCTCATGGATCAGTTCACATCACCTCCACGTGAGATGATCATGCCCTCAAATCGCTCCTACCGAGTACCCAATATGGCATGAACTACAATACGATTAGGCCCTCGATTATAGGAACTGAAACAAAATGGATTTTCTTACCCATTAAAGAGTGATTGTAAGTTAGGAAGCGAATATTGTGACTAATAGAGCAAGAGTATTACATACTATAAGCTTGGATAATCCAATGCTACTTCGTGCATTAAAAACCAGACTCCACACATAGAAGAATTTCAAAAGCTCTAAGGCGAATCTTATGAGTATTTTGAGACTGAATTAGAACGACTTGAGTACACTACTGAGCGTACTAATATGTATGCGTGAACGGTATTGGCATGGTAAAAATTGATGAATACAAGTCATGTTTTACTCTCTTGTCAAGTCTGCATAATTTCAAGATCTCATTATTTTAAGGCAGCCACTATACCAGACATAACTCGTCTCAGGGGAGAAGACTGGAAGAAGTTAAGGAGCTTGTATAGGATACGTATTCCCCATAGTAAGTATGGTTGGTATCCCCTCACTGGTGAGCGCAGAAAATATCTATTTGATGGCTTAGGTGTGTGCCACCTTGAACATAACGTTGGCTTGCTCCACTTCAAATTACATTCCTATCTACCCTTAGACAATGTTGTACAACACTTATGCATTGGCTCGTATTATGATATTTCGTTCGAAAATTCTCTATTGTAATGAAGAGATAGTGAACGAGCTCTTGACTTGAATATTTCATAATATCTTTAATTTTAGCTTGTTAAGACACTGAAATGAATTCATGGTGTAGTGGTTCAAGGCTTGACTGTAAATCTGGGCAATTCTTGTTCAAATCCGGGGGATGACGAAAAATTTTTATCATAATTTTTCAAGTTAAACATCAAGGGGCTGAATGGATTATTCAGACAGACATTGATTCAAATAATCTATACAGTAAACTCTCACTCCACAGACAACTTAATGGGAAGGTAAGGTAGCTTCTGTGGATTCGTTACACCTGCAGGTAGGTTTTCAAATGAATTTCAGGGATTCTTGCTTTAAGATGAAGCCAATGTGTTTTATGTTTGCCAGTTAGCTTTGAGGCATTACTTCATGTGGTAATACATATGATATTGAATCTACCCCAGTAAGTTTTGATTATGAAAACACCCGACTCTATTTTATCCTGTACCAGCTTCCCCCGCCTTTTGTATAAGAGTGGAAATTAATCTGCAAAGTCTTTAACCCTTACATCCAACATAGTAAGCGAATAAATTGTAATATACTGTTTATAGGCAAATACAGATGTCAACCTGTTTAAAACTGAAAGGAATTCAAAAAGAATTTTAAGAGAGGGAGGGCATTAGCTTGTTACATCTTTCCATTACATAAGGGAAGAAATTGAAATTAAAATTGATTATTAGCCTGATGGGCTACATACGCTATACGCTATGTGAGGAAAACATTTGTATTTGGAAGGCTTTCGTTGTGAAGTCCTTAGCCTTACAAACACAAACTAGTTGTGGCTCTTATAATAGCAAGGTGAACATGTGATGGTTGTTCTGGTCAGAAATAAAAGGTTTCCGAACAAAGAAATCTAAAGCGTTCCAACTGAGATGTCTATTTCATAATCAAATTATCTAATGATTCTCTCACTCATTATGGTCAATTGAAATGCTGGCTCTTTTACAGCGTAGTTCATTCATTGCCACCTTTTTCGCCTTTTTGTGGAAATTTGTGTTGGGCGGTGATCGATCAATGCCATGAAAAGCTTCTCAAAAAACTGTCGTTCGGAGTCGACTTTAAACTGTAGGTCCCGCCACTCATGTATAAAATTAACGCACACAACATAAGTGGTGTGGGAAGCTAGGTCGTAATCCTGACTGAAGGATTGTAATGACCAATTATGTATGTATGGTGATCGATCATTAATTGGTGCCTTATGGCAGAAGAGCTTAAAATGTTCAGGAATAACTAATTGCTAAAAATGTATTGCTTTTTAACCCTTTAAGTGCTAAACTATTGGTTTAATTGCTGCGATATTGATTTTGCAGTATATCGCACACGTTGCTTACAACACACGCACCCAAACATCTGAAAAAGGCACTCAAGGAAATGCTAACTGACAATCAGGAATTTTTTGCCAACTTTTTAACGTTTTTTAGTTTTCATACGAACTATACAACATTAGTTAGACAAAATGATAGACAGACAGACAGCCAGGCGGACAGACAGACGGTCGGATGGTCGTATGGACGGAGCAACACTCGTTTAAAGATTTTATTGTTGCTATTGTTGCTTGCAGCACAATTTATAATATTTTTTAGTATGTTTCTGTGTTAGTTTTTTTATTATTGTTGTTGTTGTTATTGCTGTTCTAAAGCCAGGCTACAAGTATTTTCATTGCAAATTTATTACGAAAAGAGAAAGAGAGAGCGAGAGAGAAAAAGAAAAGTGTGTTGCTTGTATGTGTGTATGTGCAGTATATTGTTGAGCCCAATCACGAAAAAGAAAAAGTAAATCGTGCCACAATCTTGTTGCACTGTAATACATGTATGAGTTGTGAAAATTTTCAACACAGACACACTCGCTGTTACAGTTTTTGCCGATATAAACGATGAAATACTCCGGCAAATATAATAACCCACTACTGTTGAACACCAAAAATCTATGAAAACCAGCGACAGAGATACAGAGAGATAGAGAGAGGGAGAGAGAATAAGCGAGTGATAGGAACAAGAGCTTGGAAAGACAAATGGTTGGTTGGTTGTATTATAGATGGATGGATGGATGGCTAGGATGACTGAGAATGGTTGACTGAGAATGGATTGAATGAATGAATAAATGATTGTAAATATAAAATGTTAGGCAGTCATCTTTCTATATGTATAACTATGTAACTAACTGTCTGTCAGTGCAGCTCTCCCTCTCTCTCTCTCTCTCTCTCTCTCTCTATGTGTGTGTAAGGGAACCTACAATAGTTTTAGTTTTTTTTTTTTTTGCTTTAATTTTTTTTCTTCTAAAAGTAATTGTGTGTGTGTCTGTGTTTGTGTTTGAAAAAGAAATCAAAAAAAAAAAAAAAAAAAATAGAAAGCAGAGGAAAATCTCTATATTCAGGACACCAAACAAAACAACATTCGTTGTTGAGCAAAAATTACTTGGCATTTGGCCAACAAAATTTATAAACAGTTACACTAAAAATCCATCCATAAGATTAAAAGCATTTTTGAAGACAAGCTTGCCATGATAAATAGCAGAATACATATATAAAATAATAGCAACAACAACAATAGTAATTACAGCAACAATAATAATAATAAAAAAGAACTTAAAAAATTTAGCAACAGCAGCAGCATACAACACACAAAAATAAGACAAAAAAAGTTTGTTTGCTTTCGTGTGCAGCATTTTTGTCAAAAAACAAAAACAAAACAAAAACTTGCACAAAAGTTTATTGTTGCTGTTGCTGTTGTTGTTTTTGTTTTTCAAAGTTCTTATTTTTCTTGATTTTAAGCTGTCACTTTTTTTTTCTTCTGCTTTTTATTTATAATTTTCAAATAATTTTTCAAGGGTTGTATTAGAAATTGTTTTCCAAAATGATGAAACTTTAATAGTCTTGGAAATGGCAACGAAATAAAAAAAAATAGAAATGCTAGCAATTGCAAGAAAATGAGCAATCAACAGTTATGGTGGATACATGAGGATAAGTCATACAAAACAAAATTAGTTTTAGCATCGTACGCCTTGAAAGTGCGATGGTGTGATGTGTAAGAAGAATGATTTTTTTTTTAGCGTAATAAAAGCGTAAATAAAAGGTTATGCTGCAGGTTATCTTAGGAAAAGTATATACATGGCATGGTCAGTTGAATAAACAAAATTGTCCAATTTGGAACGGCAATCCCCATGAGAATTAAGAGCGAAGAATTTAAGAGCCAATTCCTCCCGAAAATATGAACACTGTTTCGTGTGTATTTTAATTATTCGTCGTAATTATTTTTTTTTTTTTTTTTTTTTTGGGAACTACATTGGCCAAGTAATCACTCTCACTATACTGTCTATGATTACCAATATTTTGAGGCCAGAATGAATTATTCCGCGAGTATCTTATAAACGGTAGTCAATATCAACTTGAACAGAATGTATTTAGGACAGGACATAGCAATACAATCTGACAGTCAAGTTGCTATTCAAGTACTCGGTTCTTATGAGGTTAATTCGAAAACAACATGGGACAGTCTAGAGAATTTGGCTAGATAGGGTAAATAATGTTACATTCTGTTGGCTCCCAAGTCACATGGGAATTCTCTCCAATAAGCAAATAGGTAGAGCTTTTAAGGAACAGAACATCGAAGACGCTGGTAGGAGCAGATGTTTGGAAAGAACACAATGGAAGATAAAAAGAGGCAAAGATTCTACTTAAACCAAACGGATTTGAGGCAATCATAAATTTTATTGGAAAATTAAAATAAGTGAAGATCTGAGTAATGTGTCAAACTACCAGGAATAACCTGACAGGATACTGTAAACTCAGAGTACACTTATGTAGAAAACAACATTTAGATTCTGTGACGATTGAAATGAATCATCGAAACACAGACTTGAAACCCGTGAGCCATTAATGCATCGCAGAAAAATAGACTTGAGAGCTTATCAAGTGGCAGATAGAGAATTGTCTTTCTTGATACCGAGCAGCATTCAGAAATTTTTCAGTGTACTAGGCTTGGAATAGGCATTACAGGAATGCTCTATAAAGTCTCAGGAGGAATACAAAAGATTGTTTGGTTGCAGAACTAAGTCACCTCTCCACGGCAATACATACATACATACATACATACATACATACATAATTGGTGATTACAACCCTTCAGTCAGGATTACAACCTAGCTTCTCACATCACTTTTGTTGTGTGTGTTAATCTTATACATACCTCTACGGTCGACGACGAACAACAGACTCCTGAGAAGCTTTTTCTAGGCAATTTTATTTATTTACCCTCAGAGCCAGCACACTACCTACTAGGCTACGGCGACTACGATTATGATAGCTCATACACACTTTAAATTTTAAAATCAGAAGCGCTTAATGAAAGAACAGTAGAACGCCTGCCTTTCTAGGAGTTATAATGAACTCATGATTCAATAGGAATCAATAGGAATTTTTTAGCGAAAAAGTAATGTATCGCCTAAAGGCCGTGGGAAGCATTACAGTGTAAAAGCATTTTAGATGTGTTTTTCTTGATCACAACTTGATCGGTACAAAAGTAACGCCTTTTTTTGTATGAAAATGATATCTTTTTTTATTTTTTTATTTTAATTTCTGTTTCTCATTAAATTCTGAATTGTCTTCAGTGGGGTTTCTTTCGAGGAACATAAGGCACTTTAAAGAAAAATACTCGTGAACAACATTTTTCGTAACACAATTCTTTTAAAATTAAAAATAAATTTTTTTTTTTAAAAGTTCATAGAAAGTAACGTTCTATACAGCTGTCAAGTATGATAATAAAATGAATTAAAGAAGCCCTACAATCCAATAAAAATATCAATGAAAAGAAGGACGTAGACATGGAAATTGAGGCTTGCAAATGAAGAAACCCTATAATGAACCTAAAATGCTATTAAAATGTCCTTAAAAATATTCAAAAAGTAAATATTAAAACACTGAACAGAATAGGGTTAGGGAGGAATGGCAACATAACCACCCCATTTATATTGAATAACAAAAGGAAGAAAAACTAGACAGACACCCGATCGTAATAACAAGATCAACAAATGTCATAAAGACATATACTATAGACAGCTTAGTTTACCAAACACAAAAAACATGAAAATTTATTTGAAAAGTTTTTCCTTCTGTTTTCATGAAAACGTTGCGCTTCGTTACATATGAGTTGCATGACAAAGTGAAAAATACAATCCCAATGATGTCCTTTTAAAAAATGTTACTCTGTGTGTGTGTGTGCATGTGCTTGATATTTAAAAAAAAATATTAACAAAGAGAACAGGACGAAATATACGAGCCACCACCACCACCGCCACCTAATTACTGCCCAACTACCACCACCACCGCCGCCAATACCACCTTTCCTACATATTTGTCCTTACGTCTGCTTTGAAGCGTTTTTTGTCCGTTTTAGTTTTCGCTTCGGTTTTCTTAATGATCTCTCTCTCCTTCTGAAGCATTCAAGCATTTAGTGTGTGTGTAACAGGCGTTTTCTCTGTTTTCTTTCATTTCAAGTTTATTTTTGTCATATTTTTCTGTCGTTGAATTGAATTTTTTATTCACAAATTAGTTATAGAACGTGGACTGACCTACACCATATGGCCATTGGCCACACGAGCCACGCGTCAGCACTAAAAATATATTCTTTTTTATTTTTTTTAGTAAAATTTGAAACAGAAATGCGATACAAATTTTTCAAATTTTGAACCCCAATTTATTCCAAAAGAGTGATTGAAATATTTTTCGTTTTTATGAATTTCTTATTCATAATTTTTGGTTGAAGTATGAACTTAACTGCACTGAAAAAAATGATAGACATTGAATGCATAAAATAATATCGAGGATATTTAATTAGATTTGATTACAAGTAAGGGAAAAATTTGGAAAGATTCATGACATGATGGAAATCACATGACATATGTATACCAGGAATATGTCAGAGGAACCCAAGACCAGTAGAAGATGTTGTTCACGTGGTGGACATTTGAACGATATTACATTCCAAAAATAATGGCATGAAAACATTTTCCAAACGAATAAAAATCTAGACAACCAGAGCTAGAAGCCACATTTACATTGTATTCCGCTGGAAGGTGCTGAATAACTTTTCATACCTCAGCCGATGACAATGTTTCTTAGTAACTATACTTCGTAGAGCAACTGAAGAATTCTTCAATTATTTGATTATCATATAGGCGAACAGGCCTAGTCTGCTGGAATATAAAACCATTATAAATTATGGTGTTATACGTATAGATGGAACTATGATCTAGAGAAACAATCAATTGCTTCAATAATATTTATCTTGCTCTCACTTGTGCAGTTTTTCCAGGCTATTGTCTTATTGAAAGGAATGCCAATAGACTTAACTTTCCCTCAAATTACCAAAGAGACACTAGGTTTTGTGTTTGCCGGTGGTTCTAAACTTTTTATTTACTATCGCCTATGGCTGCGTTTCCCAAAATCAAATGCTTCTACAATATCAAAATTTATTTTGGATCTCCGAGGTGGATATAAATTGTGGTATCACAACGGTCCTAGTAATCGTCTGAGTCTAGTAGGTAGTGTGTTGGCTTAATAGAAATGAGACCGTGGTTCAAACCTCAGGTCTGACGTCTCGAATAAAACAGAATATGAAAAAGTATTTCTTCGACGACTTCCTCTCAGCAGATTTTTGGCAAAAACTCTGAGAATGAATAAAAATTTGTCGTTCGGAGTCGACTTTAAACTGTAGCTTCCACCATTCATGTGAAAAATTAACACACACGACATAAGCGTTGCGATGAGCTGGGTCGTAATCATGACTGCAGGGTTGTAATGATCAGTTATGTATGTATGTATGTATCACAATGGTCCTAAACTCTGGCTAAAGTATCTTAATCTTCAAGGAATGTCCGTCATGTAACTTCACTCAGGTTATGTTATTTTTTTTTACTTGTGTCAGTTTCATTAACTAACTTCTATAGTATATTGTAGTTGGTTCTAGAATGATATGGTTGCCAATTGTTTTTGCCTAGCCGTAACTCTCTTTGTGAAATTTGTTGAGTTGTTCTATTAAGTGCTCCTTTGGTATGTACTGCTGATGTTAACGTGTTTGGTGGAGTCAGGAATCAGTGGAGTTTGGGGACGAATTATTTGTGGAAGCATTGAAGTGTAATGGTTTTTAGAATCAGAAAAATTGCCTCATGCTAGGCTTTCGCATGAACCACTTTCAATTTTCCTACTCATAAATTTCTATCCTGCCGGAATTTTGTGGATTGAGGCTTTTAAGGTGTCGAACTATAAACAAACGGACAGATTACAAGTCTCGAAGAGAGAAACTTGTATATAAACGTTTATTGTGATGTGGTCTCATAATTAAATAGTATCAGACAATCGGAAGATTTTTGTGTAAATGTGAACACCGACAATGTGAGTAGACATCGCCTTTTAATTTGTGACTCATGGAATTTGCACCGCGATAATTGGCAGAGTCTGTCCACCAGGTGTCACTGTAAGCTAGCTTAATCGATACCAGATAAATAAACTCAAGAGGGTTTCAGGACTCATGTTCGTAAACTTGCTAACTCAGCATAGACTGTGGATATTGCCAATTGACAGGAATTTCTTTATGGAATTTATGAAGATCACAAGCAGCTTACTAATCAAGATAAAACTTCTAGGAGAGGAGACATAATCGTTACAGAATCAATTGCTGGCATACATGCCGCTACAGTTACATTTTTGCTACCAGTTTCCAGATCTTTACACTACGCTTTAGAGAGAATATGCTGTTGGCTTTGAGAGTAAAGTATCACCTGGTGGTATTCATTCACGGTACCATTTGTACCACGTCAATATTGGTGGAGTGGACTGTTCTCTAAGAAGAACACAAATGAAGACTGCAGCTGGTTTTAGTGCCAATACGTATCATTTTCCTTTCCCAACTATTTTGATTTTAGAATTTTTAATATTTCTTCTTGACGGTCGTTTACAATAATTAACTGAAGAATTTCTTTCAGTGTATTTTGCATTTTCTATGAAATGAAACAAGTTTTGCTTGATCACCAAGAACCAAAGAAGTGTGTTCTTGTGTTTTTTTGTATTTGTTTATGTGTCTGTTTGTTAGTGTTGCATGCTCTAGTGACCAATTCTGTTTTGTTTTTGATGTTGTTGTTGCTGATAACATAAGAAACAAACCACCACCACTTTATCATACAAACTATTGGCAGGCTTCTCTTACCCTTTTATGCAACATTTCAACATTTCAACGTACAACATTCTGTTGAACATGTAAAATACTTGGTGGAACATGGTGTATGCAAGCAGGAGTTGTAAAAAGGCTCATGGTATTGTGCGTGTGTTTTATAAATATTTTCAATTTTTTAAGCTTCACCTAACGTGAACAAACAGCAACAAAAACAAGACAGAAACAAAATCATAAGTAAACAGCATTAAATATGAAACAACACACAAAAAAAGGGGGAAAGGAATATGATCCTTTTTAGTATACGATGGTTTTTTTTTCGTTCTTTCTTTTAATTTTAAACGGGCATATGAATGATCATTTTAATACATTTTGTTTGTTTGTGACTCAAGGTGTGTTGCGTGTGTATTTGAAACAGGATTTAAACTGAAATTTGAATAATTAAATCAAAACGGCTTAAAGGTGCACGTTTTTTTTATTTTAAAGCAACCCAACTACTCAATGCTAAAATGGATTTTTAAACCATAACACCCCTCTCTTAAAAAACCTCAGGGTTTTAATGATCTTCTGTTGTTGCTGTTGTTTAATTTGCTTTTCTTTTTTTAATATTTTTTAGGTTGGAACAGCACGTGCCTTTTTTGTATTTTCTGCTGTTGTTTCCATTTGTAATAAAAACAACAACAACAAATACTCGTAATATTACAATATTTTTAGATTGAATTGAAGAAACAAACGGAAAATGTTTAGCAGCGCCGTAAAACTAGCAATTGCAGCAGCATTTATTCCAGTTCTGCCTTGTGAAGCTCTTCCACATGGAACTAATTTATGCTGTCGTACATCGTCAACAGTTTTTTCTTTCTGTTTTTCTTTTTCCATCAAAATCAACTGGTTTTTCTTTTTCCTGCATACATTCATTCATTCATTACTCTCCAGTGCTTAGAATATTTTTTCTCCACTGCCACTGATAACAAATGAATTTTTTCCTGTTTTCCTTTTGTGGTTCTGGTTTCTATCAGAGTTTCAAATATTTTTGCAAAGCCAAAGGAAAGCCAATGTAATAGCATATGTTTGTAATGCTAAAAGAAAAATTGATTACATATTAAATATGACATAAAACAACAACAACAACTAAAAGACAAGAAGAAAGATCAGCCATCCATTACTATAAGGGGGATATAAACCTTTGACAACGTTGTCAGTGGCATATCGCGTTCATATCATTTTCATAATTAAATGGAACTCGTCTGTAGAGATGGAAGTTTATAAGTCTTACTGCAGGCAAGATACTCTTGGTAGGTAGGTAGGTAGAAGTGGCTGTCCACCCGATGGGCGGACACACTTAGGCCTCATACAGGGCCCATTGTGATACCACAGTTTCATCTTTTCCCTATTCTAGGAACCACTCGGAGCTTCCGATGAAGCGACATAGACTGCCAATATTCACGCATGACAGTTCATCTACGTCCTCCATGTAGTAGGCACCCAGGTGTTCCTTTCTCCTCAGACCAAGTGCCGGACATGTGCAAAGTAGGTGAAGTTTCATCCTCCTCTTCATCTCCACAGCTTCTGCAGAAATGATTCGCAAGGTGTCCAAGACCAATACACCTCGCATGTGTTCCTATAATACAATGCCCCGTAATAACCTCGATAACAGCTTTGAGCCTGCTTCTTTGGAGCTTAAGCAGAGTCGTCGTGCGCCTTCTATCCAGCTTCGGCCAGATTTTTTGCGCCGCTCTGCCCTTATCCGAAGCTGCCCATCTACTGTTGGCAAGGTCTACGATTGCATTGTTAATCATAAGCCCACTGGTACTTAAAGGGCCAATTCATCCGCTCTGCAGTTGCCGGGAATGTCCTTATGTCCCGGTACCCATGTGATACAAACATCACATCGGTTCGCCATCTCATTGAGACATCTGCGACAGTCGTATACTGTCTTGGAGTTTATCACACTAGAATCCAGTGCCTTGATGGCCGCTTGGCTATCGGAAAGTATAATGATCCTTCGCTTGCGAACATTTTTGTCCGCAACAATTTTCACCGCAGCTTGAATAGCCGACACTTCCGCCTGACTGACACTGCATAGACTTGGATATTCCGATTGATCTCGAATAGATGCCAATACCAACGGCTCCTTCTAATTTCGAGCCATCGCACAGTGGTCGGAGCTGTATGGAGTCGGCGGCCAAAAATATTTCCAGTATAGGTATCATCGTGAAACTTCATACACGGCTTTATAAATATGTGAGAATTAGTTAGTGATAAATTGGGAATAGTTTAGGACCCATAGCAGTTTAAAAACTGCTTTTTTAGTAACACCCCCTTAAATGAAAATTGACTACAAAATTATTCTAACAATTCAAAAACTGATTTTATTAAAATTGATTTCTCCTTGCATGGTAACTTTCGTTGACCTGTTATAAAAGGATCCGAAGTTAAAAGTAAACGGTTAAACAAATCGGTATTTGTTGAAATGCGTGAAATTTTGCGCTTGTGTTTAAGTCGAAATTTCTTTATATCTTTGTTTCTGGATTCTGCAGCTTCTTCGGAGAACTCTCCAATTGATACCAGCGCATGTTTAATAACATCTGAAGAATGAATTAAAATTTTATGGAATGTGGGGGGAAGATAGTACCACGAATATTTATTTGTCAGCTGCTTAGCAGTGTCCAGCGCGTATTTCCTAAATTTTTCAACATTAAAAACAAAGAGGTCGGTTTGGTCTGTAGGAGATAATAAAAAAACGGGCAAAAAAGAGCAGCTGATATTGCCAATTTTTTATTCTTGGAGTATTAAACTATAAACAAAAAAACCTCGTTGGAGATTTCAGGGGGGAACTCAACTAAAACTCCAGTTGAAATGTATATACATGAATTAACTAGAATGAACAATGACACTACAAAAATATTAATTATATAACAAATCCACAATAAGCAAAACGCATTGTAATTATTTTAAAACTTTGTTAATACCTTTATATTCAATATTCATTCTGATTTTTTTAACACAAATGCTTTTTCTTTTGTTTTAATTAATTAAAAATTACACTTTTTTTCCACTTTTTCACACTGCAAAAACCAAATGTTAACTTGCTCTCTTTTTGAAGCTGTTCTTAAAGACTACAGTTAGAATAAAACAAAAACAACTACAGATTTTAAAACCTTGTTTTTATAAGAAACAGTGATGCCACATTTGGTGACAAATTTTTGAATTTTATTTTTTTATTTTTGGCCAATGGGATCGACCACTGTGCATCGGTGTAGATTTGTGCGGCATTTCTCGTTAGGTGCGCCACACCCTTTCCCCAGTAATCCCTTTTCGGGATGGATACTCTTCAATTAAAATATTTTTTTTTTATAAAGGAAAGGGCATTTATTTATTTTTAAAATAATACACGTAGTTTAAACAAATCAGAGTAATCCTACTGAATTTGAGCAATCAAACTAAATGGCTACTGAATGTATTTCATTAAATCAAAATCACATGAACATATTGAGTACAGAAACGCTTTTCAATTCTAATCTTATCCATTCAAACATAAATCATCCATTAAGAGATCTCACTGGTCTCTAGTGGCGTAGTTAGAGTAACGTTTTCAAAGAGATTAATAATGGAATGCAAAGCTAAACTATAAGGCAGCATTCAATTGCCGTATAATAAAACAAGTTTTTGCGGCAATTTCTGAGCTCATTTTTCATGTGAAGCTAACAAGTCTGCATAACATTACGTTGAGTAATTCTTTCAGCTCCATCAATGTAGAAAAGGATTTCTACGAACCTTTCGATACAGTTTGAGCTTTAGCACATGCGATCTTCTCAACAACATACACAACTGGTCATTACAGCCCTTTTAGTCAGTACACAGATTTTCTTCCAACTCCTTGAAACAACGAAGTTATAGCCCTAAAACCAAAATCATACATAACATACATAATTGGTCATTACAACCCTTCAGTCAGGATTACAACCTAGCTTCTCACACCACTTATGTTGTGTGCGTTAATTTTATACATGAGTGGCGGGACCTACAGTTTAAAGTCGACTCCGAACGACAGTTTTTTGAGAAGCTTTTCATGGCAATTTTATTTATTCTCAGAGTTTTTGCCAGAAATCTGCTGAGAGGAAGTCGCAGAAGAAATATTTTCATATTACCGTTTTGATGTCTGACCTGGGATTCGAACTCGGGCCTTCAGTCTAATAAGCCAACACACTACCTACTAGACTACGGCGACTATATTATATATAAAACCAAAATCATTTGTAAGAAAATCACCTCCTACACAGTTCTGTTCGCCTGGTATCTGAGAAAAAAATGTTGCTGGTAACACTTCGACCTCAGATGTCATTTCTTATACGCCTCACTTTATAGGGAAGAAATCAGTTCTTTAAAATTACATCCCAAAATCTAAAGAGGGCGTGGCATTAGGGGCGCGAATTTTGTATCACAAAAAAGCCAGAGTTCTACTCGAACCCTTGGTACAGAGCTTGTCTTCCAACTCCTTGAATTAACGAAGTTATAGCCACAAAACCAAAATCATTTGCAAGAAAATCACCTCCTACACAGCTCTGTTTGCCTGGTATCTGAGAAAAAAAGTTGCTGGTAACATTTCGACGTCAGATGTCATTTCTCATACGCCTATGGGTCGGTCACATACATTAATAAATGTAAGGAAGAAAACAGTTCTTTACAATTACATCCCAAAATCTAAAGAGGGCGTGGCATTAGGGGCGCGAATTTTGTATCACAAAAAAGCCAGAGTTCTACTCCAACCCATGGTAGACAGTTTGTTTTCCAACTCCTTGAAACAAAGAAGTTATAGCCATAAAACCAAAATCATTTGCAAGAAAATCACCTCCTACACAGTTCTGTTCGCCTGGTATCTGAGAAAAAAAGTTGCTGATGTCATTTCTCATACGCCTATGGGTCGGTCACATACATAAATAAATATGTACTCTTCAGGGAAGAAAACAGTTCTTTACAATTACATCCCAAAATCTAAAGAGGGCGTGGCATTAGGGGCGCGAATTTTGTATCGCAAAAAAGCCAGAGTTCTACTCGAACCCTTGGTACAGAGCTTGTCTTCCAACTCCTTGAATTAACGAAGTTATAGCCACAAAACCAAAATCATTTGTAAGAAAATCACCTCCTACACAGTTCTGTTCGCCTGGTATCTGAGAAAAAAATGTTGCTGGTAACACTTCGACCTCAGATGTCATTTCTCATACGCCTATGGGTCGATCACATACAGTGGTAGAAAATCGTTTGTACGCACCATATATTTTTAAAAAAAAACACGAAATAAAAAACTTTTTGATAATATTTTTTATTCTTGTGATTTATTAATTTAAGATCTTACAAATAAAAAACAAATTTAAAATATCTTTCGCTTTCAAAAGAAAAAAATAAGAAAAAACACAATTTTGATGGGAAATTCGTTTTGACGCATTATTAAGAAAATAAAAATATCCAATTAATACCGGCACTTTTTTGGGCATTAGGATTTTGTGTGACCACCTTCGTTGTGAATAACATCAAATATCCTGTTAGGCATTGAATTTACTAATTTCTTTAAGATCGCGATATCAATATTGGACCAACACTCTTTAATTTTGGCTTTAAGGTCATTAACGCTCGAAAACTGTCTCCCTTTCTCATATAGTTTGGACGCAAGAATTCCCCAAAGATTCTCAATTGGATTACAATCTGGACTGCATGCTGGCCATGGTAATACATTTATATTTTTGGATGAGAACCATTCCATACATTGTCTAGAAACATGAATAGCTGCATTGTCTTGTTGGAAAATGTATTCTTCATCCGGATTGTCATCCAATGCAGCAATCAAGATATCTTCTAAAAGCTCCAGGTACATTTGGGAATTCATTTTTGTTGTTATAAAGCATATGGGAAGTTTTAAATTGTAGGAAAACGCTCCCCAAACCATGACACTCCCCCGCCGAAATTTCTCTTTGATCTCACTACATTATTTTGCTTCAAATCATGCCAGTAGCAACTATAGCAGTCTGGACCGTCCAAATTAAATTTTTTTTTTAAATCACGTTTTTCCACTCATTTGTTGAAGACATGTGTGCTTTCGCAAATAAGAGATGCTTTTCTTTATGCACCTTCGTTAGTCGAGGTTTTGACTTAACTTTTTTCAATCTTATGGTGGAAGAGGTATTTAAAACATTGGCAATTGTTCGAGTTGTTACTGGAAGACTAAGTTTTTCCTTTATTTCACGGCAAGTTAGTCGATTTTTCGTAGCTTCAAAGTGAATCTGACCCTTTTGCCGCGCAGTTAATTTTGAACTACCTTTTGTAGGAGCCTTAATGCCATATCTTTTACCCAGTTTTAAAAAGTTTCTTACCACCTTTTCAGAACGGTTTATTTACCTGGCAATTTCTCTATTGGATTTTCGGTCTTTAATTAAATTTCCTATAAAATTTCAGATTTATTTAGCCGCTTTCCAGATCCCATTTTTTCACTTCCAACTGCTTTTTTAAGCCTCGATGCCTAAATTGATCCAATTTTATTAACACTAAAAAATAGTGTTTGTGAACTCTGTTCAGTACGTTATGTTAGAGTTTGCGTTCATTTGTTGTGTACATGTTGTGTACGTAATGTGTTTGCGTACGAGTTCACAAACACTTAAATGAAAGTTAAAAGTATTTTATCAGTTACGTACACAATGGTTAGTGTACAGTAGTTTTTCGAACACTGGTTGCAAACACCAATTATGTATGTACGTATGTATGTAGTAGACTTTTAGAACATCACCGAAGGCAGACGGACTGTATGTTCTGCTGCGAATGCTCAAGATCGTATCATAAAAAGCGCTCAGGGGCATGTTGGATTTACCAACATGCTACAGAAACTGCTTCAAGAAGTTTAATCGGCTTTTTTAATGGTTTTGATATTTTCTCTGCCTTTAAATTAAACTCAGCATTTGATGGCAACACAAATGTGTCCATTAGAAAGAGAAAGTTGCTGCAGACAAGTCTAAATGGAGGCATCAAAAGCAGTTTAATTAATTTTACTTAAAACGGCGGGTACCTAACAGCAGATTATTAGGTTAGCAGATTCTTGCAGATATCAATACAAAAGTTTTTTAAACACAAAAAGTGTAAATATTTACAACTTAATTTTCATTTAAAGAAAAAATTTATTTTTCCATTCTCTTAAATTATTAATGCGACCATCGTAAACCGTTTGGTATTCATCCTTTTACACAATTTAAGCGCAAATTTATCTTTACGCCTGATTACAAATGTATGGCAAAAGTCATTGGGCAACACGCGTTTTTGTTATTGTTTTATAAAACCAAAGAAGAAAGAAAAAAAAGAACAAAAAGAGAGAAAAAACGAAAATCTTTTACTATCAACACGCTCGCTCAACCACCTTATCACACAACACAGAACTGAAAGGGCAACCACTGTTGGCATATTACTGCGACTGATACAAATTCGTTTTGAATGCATTTCTTTGTCTGCTAATGAGTCTTTAAGTACGGAGCATTAAAATGTTACACTAGACTACACTGGTCCCAGCGAAACGAAATGAATGAAATACAACTACTTGCGGTTTCTCACATTAAAAACACGCTGAGTCCTAGGTTGCTTATGAAATACTGCTGATATACTCATAGAGAATATGGTAACAGACACTTGCACACCGAGCTAGTTAAATGTAGAACTGCTTCCTGCACGTGCCTGAAACGGCGACACAAATCATTATCGTTCGCATCAGCATCATCATCATCATGCATTTAAGGATATAATGAACACGTTTAACTCCCTTGCAGCCGGGCTAAGGAAAACAGTGGCAGTATTTAGTTGAGATTTTAGCAGAAATTAAGAGAATCAAATCATATCTAATGATATACAAAGAAATTAGTTTTTTTTCTGCAATACATTCCTTTACAGTTCTGTTATACAGCTGCCAGCTATGTTTAGTTTATTTTCAGTCTATCGTTTAATATTTTCCAGTTAAGTACAGTACAATGGAGAATTAGAGAAACAAAAAGAAGCAAAAATAATAGAAAATGTTATCAAATGTTTATAAAATATTTTCTTCCCTCACTGTCCTTGCTTTCTTCTTACTCTTTTTTTGCTCTTGCAACAATTGGTGGCATGATAGCAAGAGCAAAAAAGAGAGAGAGAGAGAGAGAGATAATAAACGATAATAAGTCTATACCACCTTGTGCATTGACCATTTAGATTTTAATCGCTTGCAATAATTTGCACTGATTCCGTTTTCTCAGCAAACTCAACGAAAAAAACAAAAAGAAAAAACAAAACATTTGCTGCGGAAGTCCTGTGTGTAAGCGTGTGTAATATGTGTGTGTGTGTGCTTAACTCATGTGGAACCAATTGTTGCATGACTCATTGGTTTCATAATCAGTTATTTCTTTGTATTGCTGCTTTTGCTGTTGCTTTGCTGCTGCTTATTTCCCCCCTATATTCCCTGAACACAATACTAAAAGTAGAATGTGGCTGGTGCTTAATGCTTTCCTGTCATTAAGTTCTGTCCTGTACTGTCCTGCTAAACTAAATATTGCTGGCTGCAATAACAACAACAACTATTTGATTTCTCATTATAAAAAAGGGGGGTTCACTAAACTTGATTTAGTTTTTACGTGATTTTTTTCTTTTTTTTTTTTGCTGAAATTTTACCAACGCAAACCATACACCGGATATTACTTTGATCCTTAAGGAAGGCGTTAAATAAATATATATGTTTGTGTATGAATGTGTGTGTGTATGTAGATATTAGTCATTAAATGAAGTAGAATTCTTAAGTCCGGATTCAAATAAAACAAACTGAAGAGTGCCATGTTTGCCTTTTCAATGCAAAAAGGAAGTTCTTGTCTTTCTTTTCTTTTCTTTTCTTCTTTTCTTTTTTTTTTTTTCTTTCATTCCTGTTGCTGTTCATGTTTAAATATCTTTTACCTGACCTGTTTGCTGTTGATTATTTCGGTTTTTGGGGATTCTGTATTGCGTTGATTTTGATTTAAATTAAGAGATAAAATTTTTGGAGTTGTTGTTTTTCTTTTTTTTTTACTTATAAATACCGCTAGATTTCTTTGCCAAGTCGTCGAGGATATTGACCGTTAACCTTGAATTATGATGTCGCTGATGAAATATGAGAGCATTTGCTCATGTTCATGTGCATATGTTTAGTGGATTTGGTCCGCATTAGATTAGTCAGAAGCATGCAAAAGAAAGAATTGAATTTCCTGCGTAATAGGAAGGAAAAAAAAGAAGTCACTAATCTTATGGTTTCTTAAATTTTAATTTGATTGAGCGGTTTGACTGCAATTCAATTCAATAGTATTAGGCAATGATGTTGTATGCGGTAGCCACTGGCCAAAGCATAAAGATTGTAGTCGTTTGGTTTAGACACATATTTCAATTGTTTTCAGTAAATTTTATACCTAAAGCCTGGTCGTTAGAGAAATAGACCACAGTCCCTTGTATGCCGCCAAACACTCTGCAGAGCTGAGTTTTTGCCACTATTTGCTGTACTTTTCAGCGATTCGCTAAGAACCGTTTTCTTGACATTATTGACATCTTAGCACCAGTCACCATGCCCCTCATTAAGCTCGAAATAACTTGTGGAAGCCAAACTTCAAAACTTTGTTTGGATTTAGGTTTGGAGGCAAGGTAATCTAATAGCGGATACACAATTTTGTTGGAATATTTGCTATTACGTCTCTTATGGCTGCTTACATCATGCGCTGGAGATGTTTACGGAAGTAAATTTTGATATTTTTTTTTACTGCGAAACACTTTGTAATTTAAATTATCTGGAAGGAGATCAAGTTTTTCCACCTAAGGTGATAGGTCTTCTGTACCAGGTCCTAAGATGATACGGTTGTCAACTGTCATTGCATGTATAAGTACACTGCCTGGATGGATTATACGGAAATTTTTTCCTACTTCATCTGATTTTCCAATAAAGTTGCTACTTTGACAAGATAACTTGGCTTAGATTATGTAAGTCCTCCTTGATGTATAAAATTCCGAGGCAGAGTAATTCCTAGGGATCAAATAAGACTCTATAAGAAATCATGAAGACCACAAAAATAAATCCTGGTGTTGTAGTAATCTTCACTCAAAGATGGCGGGAAATGCGGGACTCAAGTACGTCCATCTCTTCATTAAAAGACTTGGAGGCTGACACTTAAGGTGAGCGTTAGTCTCCTCCTTCTTCCCAGGTTTACAGCTCTTACAGGAATCATGCGAGGAAATACCGAGTTTATAGGTATTCACTTCTGTAGGACAGTGAACTGTCAGATAAAACAGTTCTTCTCTTATCCTGGTTAATCCAGCAGAGCATAGTGATAGTGCACCATCCATTGTCCTGCCAAAGAAATGAGTGAAAGCTGAATCTAGAGGCAATGGCCTAAATAACCATCCGGGGCCTACAGTTTAAAATCGATTCCGAATGACAGAGTTTTGAGAAACTTTGAGAAATCTGCTGAGCAAGTCGCCGGAGAAATATTTTTCATATTTCGTTTTATTGAAGATGTCTAACCTAGTGTTTGAACTAGACTACGACGACCACAATTAGAAGACAATTAGTCCGCTTTTTATACAAATCAGTCCACCGGAACCTACCAACACTGCATGAGCTTAATGCCACGAACGAAGTAGATTCTCCCTATAAAAGGACAGGGAGCTATCATGTTTAACTGAAGCAATCGAAAGACCTATGCTCATTGCGTCAATGTGTAGAAAGAGAACTCTTAACGAAGCCATCAAGACTCATTCTTGTACTGGACATTGCCCTTGTTCTAAATTTAGACATTTTGTTCATTTGTGTGTTACACACCCACAAACAGTGAGAGATTAAGTGGCAGGCGTTCCCTTCCTTCTTCTCCTCCTCCGACGAGTTGCAACTTTGGCAAAAGTCACGCAAGGAGGCGCCTAATCGATGGGCATGCCTTTCTATGAAGCATATTAATAAATATGTAGTTGGGAGAGAAAAATGGGTCCCAACGTCCTTCCGGTTTAAGATTCCTTCAGCTCAACATAGCGGTCAAACATGTCGTCTCTTTTATCAACGAAACGTCAGCCAAATAATCAAATTTTTCGTTAATTTTTAGCCTAATCGTTGGCTTGAGGAGGAACGAACCCCTATACAAGAGTCACAAATGTGGTTTTGCAGTGTAATACACGTTCAGACCAGTGCAACATAGTTTCCAGCGTTTAAATGTGAACAATGTAAAAATTATAGATTCTTACAAGAGATATTTTTCTCCCAAAGTAATATGAATAAGACATCAAAACCATTTCACCTTTTCATTTGCCATACTCATAGAACTTTTCCAATTATTTGCTGTTTACATGCCATTCTCTGCTTAAAACTTCCTCTATTCGGCAAACAACACTTTCAGCAAGAATTCTTAAGGAAATCTTAAGGAAACCATTAAACAAATTGCAGAGTTTATCACTCACATTAGTTGAAAATCCTCAATCATATTCTCAACAGTGTTGGCTTAAAACAAATAATTGTGTTGCTGATGAAAGAGAATAAAAAAAATTCATTTTTTGACATTTTATTTATCCCCCCCGAGGACATTTTTAAAGTCACATTAACCATAAATTAAAAATTACAACAACAACAACAGCAAAAGCAAATGAGAAAGTAATATAGTCTCTTACGATTACGGAAGTTTCAATGTAATTCGATAAGGCAACGAATTAAAGGAAAAAAGAATTTCAAAAAAAGAAACAAGAAAAAAACAGAAATTTTTATAATTCGCCGCATTGAAACAATGTAAACGAATCCGGCACGTATTTTTTTTTTTTTTTTTTTTTTCTTGGTAAGACTGGTTAGCATAGTAGAGAGAGGAATTTTATCCTTTTTTATTTGTTTTATTTTTTATTTTATTACGACTGTTTTTATATGGTAGAGTGTAGGTAGGTAGGTATGTGTGTATGATTTTAACTTTATTATAGAAATTGCAACTATTGTGTCCAAAAAAAAGGAAAATAATACGAAAGAAGGGCAATGGAAGGGGTTTTATTTTATAAAAGATAATAAAACACAATATTGAGTCGTCGTTAATGGCGTCTGCTACAATATTTCATATTCTCCAGTCTTTTTTTATTTTTTTATGGTTTTTACTACTTTTGTTGTTGTTGTTATTGCTTTTTTTATATCCTTAATTAGAGTCCCAACACTAAGCGTCATGTCTTTAACTTTGCGTGTTGCTTGCCTTTAGTGTTGGTGCTGTTACTGTAGCTGATTTGTTATAGCCTGCCGCCCTGTATTGGCCATAAAAAAAAGGATATTCGCTTACCATACGCTTACACACTCAACTTTTAAATAAAATTCATTCAAAAGCAATCGTGTTTGTATTTGCTTAGGAAACGTACGAAGGAAACATAATTTTTTTTTTTATTGAATTCGAGTGTAACCAACTTTGTCTTAATGCCAAGCGCTTCCGAAAGGATTATTATGGATAATATTGATAGGATGTGTGGCTAAATGAGGCCGTCATTGAACTTTATATACGGACATTTTGGCAAGTGATGATGTGAAACTCATTTGTTGGTTTCGTTTGGTGCCTAAGACAAACTGAAGTGATTGAAGAACGTGTTGGTCTTAGTATGGAAGGAAGATGTCTTTCCTTTCATAAAGGATTTGACTTAACTGGCTGCATTATTCCCGAACATCTTGTCAAGAGATGACGTAAAACTCTTTTGTTGATTTCCTTTGGTTTCCAGGACACACGGAAGTGATCGAAGAACGTGTTGATCTTAACATGGAAGGAAGATGTCTTTCCTTTCATAAAGGATTTGACTTAACTGGCTGCCAGTCGATGAATATTTAAGGGGATTGAGTTGAACCTTTAGGAAAGGTGGTCTAAAAAATTTATTGGCGAGTTAAGTAATTTCTTCATTGAGATTTCTATCTTATCAGTGAACAATAGCCTTGGTAACCATTGTGTGGCATCACAAGTAGGGTCGTATTAAAGTGTATAGGATCATGGAGAAAGAAATATAGTTGTACGATTCAATGATGAATCGTATATGAAACCAAAATAAAAAATTAACAACAAATCCCTGATTATTTTAAAACTATGGTACTCTATTACTTTTCAGATTGTTTACACTCCTGTCTGCTGTGCACATTCTCAGTGCTTATTCAAGCGTTCCTAAAGTATTTGCTGAAATATTGTGAAACAATTCCTATTAAGATTGGAAATTTCCGCGATATTATGTTGTACAAAGCCATCTAAACTCACTCTCATCCAATGACATGTTAGAAGTTTAAGCGCTATTGGAAGTTTGGTATTTTACAATCTTCTTGAAGACACCACAGTGAAACCAATACGTTTAACCCTCTGTCAAATACAGTATACAGTACAATGGCAAACACTGTGCTTCGCGCACATTGGTAATTAGTCATTACAACCCTTTAGTAAGGATTACGACCGAACTTCTCACACCACATATTGTGTGTGTTAATTTTATACATGAGGGGCGGAACATACAGTTTAAAGTCTACTCCGAATGACAGATTTTTGAGAAACTTTTCATGGCTTTTTTTTAGTTACTCTCAGAGTGTTTGCCTCTGCTGAGAGACTGTCGCCGAAGAAATATTTTCTTCATATTTTGATTTGTTGGAGATGTTTGACCTGGAGATTAAACCGTGACCTCACGTCTAATAAGCCAATACACTACTTACTAGACCAAGACGACTTCAGTGTCACTCTTACAAATTGAATAGAATTTAGTTTCGGTGATATCATATCGATTCAGGTGGTACCAAAGTTTTCAATAGCCCGCAAAGTACCCTATCAAAGGATTTAATTTTTCTTTGATTAGTAAATGTAGCTTATCAGGCATTTACCAGTTGGGTATTAGAAATTTCTTGGCCTGAAATTGCTCTCAGTTCCTAAGGCTATCATCTCTGTGGCTTAATTTTACTAGAGAGTTTGCCATTTTACTACACTTGTAACACTCACATTCAGGAAGCCAGTCAAATTAAATGGCGTTAGTAGTCTTCCCCAAAGTGTTCAGATAGCGGCCTGAAATTTCGCTCATCATTTTCAAAGTGATCCGAACGTATATTAATGTGTATTCATTTTATTCTCCTGTGAATTTCCGTTTGCATAGACCCAATGGAGTTGATTTTTTCCATTTTAAGCTATTTATTACCATTTTAGTTCCAACATTCTTCAATTTAGTCCTTTCAATTTGAAGTTGGCTCTCCAGAATTCACATTTTTGTAACGTCATGTTATTACTGTTGGGATTTGGTTTTCATAGAAAGATCCGCTAAACGTAACCTGATGTCTTCACTTTTCAGCTCCGAAAATCTCGAGGCATTAGAAAAAGCTTCGCTCTTGATTTTAACGAAAGCGATAGGGTATCTTAAAGCAGCACAATTAAATCCCTCGGACAAATTCCCATTTGTGCAAATTACCCTGTACTCTTTTAGGCTTTCTTTACGAAGCCTTCGGCTGCAACGTCACTATGTGTTTTACCAGCGAATTAAATATTCACAAGGTACTCCCACCGTACTCCGGCTCTAGTCTAGTAGGAAATGCGTTGGTTCATTAGAAGAGAGCACTTGGTTCAAACCCTGGCTCAGACATCTTGAACAAAACGAAACATTTTTCATTCAGTGACCTGCTCTCAGCAGTCTTCTAGAAAAACTCGAGCAGTAAAAAACAATTTCCATCAAAAGTTTATCAAATCTATCACTAGAATTCGATGTTAAGCTGTAGGTTCCCCAACTTAGAGATAAAATGGTCATACACACCAAGGATTGTGAGCGAAGCTAGGTAGCAATCCTGACTAAAGGGTTGTGATGAAAAGTGAGTATGATTTTTTAAAGTATATTTCAACAATTGACTGAATTAATGAAATTTAAGTAATTCTATGGCAGTTTTTAAACTAAAAAAACCCACGAACTTCTGAAGGGTGGTGCAATGGAGGACATATTTTAGGCATTTCATATCTTTACACGGCAGACAGGCAGTTTCAATATTAAAAACAAAAAAAAAAAAAAAAAACTTGAAGCTTTTTACAGCCAAAAATTAAAAGTCCTGGTAAACGTAACTAATTGGAATACGGACAACAACAATAAAATTAAAAACAGAAAATGAAATAAAAGTGAAACCAATTAAAAATAAGAAAGACGTAGAAAAAAAAGGCAATAAAACCTGGCACATGAATGAATGAAAGGGTGACACGGAAATGTAACCAACAAACAGGAACCAGGTGGTGTAATAAACCAATGATTTTCAGACTGTTGCTTAGCATTTTGATAGATGTCGACGACGGCTGGATTTGGGTGAATGACACGTTTCGCTAGGGCAATGCAAATGCATGAGGTAGGTATGGCAGCAAGAAAATGGGTTGGGTATGAATAATAATTGAATGAATAAGTGATTGAAAGACAGAATAAGTTTAACAACAAAGTGTGGCAAAATGAAATGCATTTTTGAAATATTCAAAAGCAAACTAAACTGAACTGAAATAAATCATTTTAATGTGAAATATTTTACCCACATGTGAAGTAGTATTTCTAAGGACATGTGCATTATTTTTAATTTCAGTTTCATGGTTACTTTCACTAATTCAGGATTTTCATGCCTGTTTGTTGCTCAATTTGTTTACGGCTGTTGTTGTTGATTAACAAAATATCCTTAGAAACCAATTCCACTCCTTCAGGAATATAAAACAGAATTGTAATAAGCATATAACACAACGATTACAGAAATTAATAACAGCTGAATATTGTTTTCTTTTTCTTCTATTTCATGCCACATCCATCCAATCCATGATGTAAAGGAGAAGAGAGAAAAAGAGAGAGAGAAAAAAAGGAAGAAACTAATCTAAACCAGCTACGATTGATGGCTCTGCTGTTGCTGTCTGTTTGAAAGCCTAAAGACCACCAGCAATAGCACTCTAGTCATAGTTTTAGTGTGATACGTATGGAAAGGTTATCGAACCTTTCCTTCTTTGAAAACACCTGGTAAGCATACGAAATCATCAAAAATTTCATTTCAATGAAATATCTCTTCTAAGTTTCCAGTTTTCTTAGAACAATTTTCATCAGTCTCCTTATGGTAGAGGCCATTAATGCCGTAATTCACAAGCCTAGCTGCTAACCGTTCCAGAGGTCATTGAATTTATTTGTAAATGAAACGATTGTTTGTTTTCCTTATAACTGCATCATTTTAAAAAATTTCAAATGTTATTCGATATTTTTTTGTTATTTTAATTCAAGTTTTTTTTTTAAGGATTCCTTATATTTTTTTTGTTTTTTTTTGAATTTTTTACATAATTTTTGTATATCAAACAGCTGTCATCTATTTCTTCTTGTTTTTTTTTTTTTTTTTGTTAGTCAATTGGAATAAAATAAATAATTTCACGAACTAATAAAAACCACTTTATTGAATAAATATTTTCCTTATTTTTCCTCTCTTCAAAAAAATAATAAAATTACAAACAAATATTTTCCTTGTTTTTTTATTTACGAAGTAAATTTGGCTTTAATTCTGACGCTTTATTTATCAATATGGGGCAGTATCAACAAATGTTCACACACAATTTGGTATTTGAAAATGAAGCCAAAACATGTTTCCCATCTTTGTTCAACAGATACTTACATTAGAATAGCATTTAAGGCAGATAACATAGCAAGTTAATGAGTTAGTTTAAAACAATTTCTCAGAGAGAGAGAGAGAGATATTTCTGAAACTACTTTACTGGATAAAAGGGTCAATTGAAAAACAATTGCGGTTATGACTGCAAAATACGGGATTAACAACAGACGGCGTTTCTATTACACAGTTAGTGTCCTACCATCTCGCACCACTTATGCAGTGTGTTTTAATTTTATCCATAAGTGGCGAGACTACAGTCTAAAGTCAACTCCAAGTGACTAATTTTTAAGAAACTTTCCTCAGCAATTTTATTTACTCCGAGATTTTGCCAGAAATCTGTTGAGAGGAAGTAGCCGATGAAATATTTTTTCGTATTTCGTTTTGTTGGAGATGTCCTAACCTGGGGTTTGAACCGAAGCTTCACGTTTAATAAGCCAACACACTATCCACTCAAATATGGCTACTTCGGATGTCAGGGTATTACACAGAGAAATCGCTCTTCAGTCATAAGATCAGTAATGCGATTAGAAGTTTCTTCCCGCAGAAATTTTTACTGATACATAATATAAGCAGATTAAGTTATTATTTTTATAAACACTACCCCCTCTTTCTTTCCATATTTCTAGTTCCAATAAATGCCCTGCATGTTCCTCAGGGAACATTTCATGAGTGTTGATTGTAAAGACATTGATTGAAACATTGAAACTCCATTGATTTTCAATTGAGCAATATAACCCTTTAGGCAGGATTATGATCGGATTATAAGTCGAAAACATCGCCGCTGTCTGTAGGGATGTGCAAGGGAATCCAAGGCAGTCGATTTCACGACCTTCCTTACATACATACGTTAATAACACATTACAACCGTTCAGCTAGGATTACCCCTAGCTTCTCACACCACTAATATTGCGTGTGTTAATTTTATATATCGACGCCTCCTCTTTAATGCATTTTTAAATTCTACGTTCTCTAACTTAAATAGTGTCAAAATTTGGTTAAGATCCGCCGATCCGTTCCGAAGTTATAGGGAAAAATCTACTTAGAATACACATATAGTCTTATGTAGCGTGAAAACTTTGAGAACTCATAACTCAAAACACACTTTTTCGACTTAGAATGTTGTAGAACGGAGGCGTCGATATGAGAAGCGAGACCTACAGTTTAAAGTCAACTCTGAACGACAAATTTTCAAAAAACTTTTAATTTTTTTTTTTGGAAAAACTGTTGACAAAAAGTTGCCGTAGAAATATTTTTTCAGATATCGTTTTGTTTGACAAGTCTGAACCAGTGGATGAACTGCGGCCTCTCGCCTTATATGCCAACACACTAATTAAGTACTAGACCATGGATACTTCAATTTGAATTTAATATGCCTTTACAACTAACATCGCATTGTTATGAAGATCTTTTCTACATCGTCAATTAAAGAACCTACATGTAGCTGAAGCACATATACGCTTATGCTGAATATATATCATCGACTTCAACAGGCGAAATAGAATTTGTGCGTTTCAGTAGTGATGATTTCAATGCGAAAGGCAAGGAAAATGTTCGAAGATAATGATTTGAAGATATTGCTTCATTGAAATTGTTGGCAAATTGAAGAAATGTATAGAAAATCATTGGGAACCACTTATGCAACAATTCCCAAGCATTTGCAAGTAGTACTGTATTGTTTTGTTTTTCAAAGATCTGAGCATGATGCTGCCTTTAGTCTATGTAGAGTTTCTATACAATCTTCCCCTATTCTTTTGTCCGGACAAACCTTCCTGTCTACTACTTAGTAAAAACCGGATGTTCCCTCTTGTAATGCCTGATCGCCGCACAAGTTCTGAATATGTGTTCTGGTGATTTGCTTACCACCAAGAGTCAACAAATTCGGCTTGAAACGATTTCTATTCTCAACAAATGTTCTTTAAGTCTACAATGACCGGTTAGAGAATTTATTTCTATTATCGGTCTGTTTCTGAATAGTCTTACACAAGTCTAAAATGTTTCATAAAGCCGTATGTTTCAGAAGTAGAAACCATTTGATCAAACTGCCGCTTAAAAGTCGTCAAAGGAAGCTGTATTCATCGATGGCTATGAAAATTGTTATAATTTTTGGCAACTTGAAGCATCTGTATTAGCTTTCTAAGCAGCTGTATTACTACAGAAACCGAATATAATGACTCCAGTTTTGGAATGCGGTTTCAATACAAGCAATGTATCACAATTAAATCAAGAGAGCGTGTGGCTTTGTAGAAGTCGCCATAGTCTAGTAGTTAGTGTGTTGGCTTATTAGACGCAAGGCCGAGGTGCAAACCCCAACCCAGATATCTCCAATGAGATGACATATGAAAAAAGATTTCTTCGTAGCCTTCCTTTCAGTAGTCTTCTGGCAAAAACTCTCTGAGAGTAAGTAAAATTGCCATGAAGAAGTTTCTAAACAAACCTGTCATTCGGACTCGACTTTAAACTGTAGGTCTTGCCATTCATGGATGAAATTAACACAGCCAACATGAGTGGTGAGGGGCGCTAAGTTTTTAATTCTGACTAGAGGGTTGTAAAGATAAATTAAGTATGTAAGTAAGGCCAAAAGAAGCAATTGGAAGCAATTTTTCTTTCAAAAATTATTCACTTTAATTCGATTCGATTTAGATTTTCATATTGTTTTAAAATATTGATGCTTAAAGCAGCCAATCCTCAACCCAACTTTAAACGATGCATGTATGACATCCAGCGACAAATTATGCAAGACAAGCAACAAAAAATTCATTTGCGAGCAATTTGTACATCCCTGTCACAGCCACTATTAGTGGCAATAAAACTATTGCAACAACACAGTTTTACATATTCAAACACAAATTTGAATCCATTTTAAAATATTAGAATATGAATCCCATTTTCATACATTTTAATGATGTTTACAATTCACTTTGAGTTTCCACTCACTACCTATTGCACAGGGGATTATCTATAAAAATTACGTGAAAATTTTATTTTATAATGCCAATAATAAGCGATGATGACAACACATTTAAAGGAGGAAAAGAGATGCCACACATACGCGAGAGAGAGAGAGAGTAAAAGAAATACAAGGATGTTCATATTATTTTTACAGAAACGCTTGCCATACCACACCTTTTGGCAATTTGTGAGTTAGAAACCTGCACACAAGGCATACATGCATACATTTATGCACACTCCCGCACTGGCATGTAAGTTCCACTTAAACTAATCTACATATGCATACACGCACACACATTTAGTTCACATACAAATCTGGCTTTAGCGAAAATAGTAATCAACGCTTACTTTTTCCCACTTTTTCTAGGGGATTTAAACCAAAAATAAAGAAGAGACAAAACAAAAAACACACTCTGTGTTGATAAAAACTAAAAATCACAGCAGGCCACCAGAGAAGCGAAGGAGTGGCAACTATAACAACAACAAAAAAGTGTTACAACATGCAGCAATTGTATATAATTTGCCAAGTTTACGTTGCTTTTTTATTTTTTTTTTATTTTTTCATTGGTTTTGTTTGTTTTAACTTTACAGAATTTTCTAAATATTATTGTTATTGTTGTTGTTTTTTCTATTGCTTTGCATATGTATATGCAAGTGTGTATGTGTGTGTATGGTGGGGTGGTGGAGAGAAAAAAATCAACACAGTCAACATTTTATACAATTACAGATATTCGATAAAGTAGAGCTAAAACAACAATAACAACAACAACTATTACGGCAATAACAGAAATATTAAAAACCCCAAACACATCGCCAACAACAACACGAACAACAAACATTACTAAAACCACATGAGCTAATAAAAGCGATTTTTCAAAACTAAAAGTTTTCTCTCTTTTTCTCTCTTTCTCTCTCTCTCTCTCTCTCTCTGGTGCGTTTTGTGTTTTGCGCCAAAAACTATGCAATTTTGCAAAAATCTATGTGAGTATGTGTTAATGCGTATGCAAGTGTGTTTGTGGTTTGTTTGCTAAAGGATAGACAAGTATATTGAATATGTAAAATATGTACGTATGTATGTTTACGATAACAACAACAACAACAACGATAAACTATTGCTTGTATTTCGCAGTAAAAAGACGTGACATTGGCGTAATTATATGCACTGGTTTTCAAATGTACAATTGACTCTCTATACATATACACTGTACATGAATGTGTGTGTATGTATGTGTGTGTCTCAGTTAGTATAATTTAAATTTGTGTTTATGTACACTCTATACAAATTTAAATAATAATAATAATAATAATAACAACAACACCAGCAACCAAAAACAAAATCCATTTAAAAGTTAAAAAAAAAAACAGGCAATAAAAGCAACAAAATTTTATGCAAAATTTATACAAGACAACAACAATAACAACAACAAAACCAACCACATAAAAATAAAGAGAAAAATCCACTACTTTTGCCTATAAGAAGGCCCTGTTGGAAAAGTTATCGCTTAACGAAATTGTCTGCTTTTAGTGAAATAAACAAAAAAAAGTTTCAAAATAAGACAGGACAAAAGGACGAAAGTAATGCAGTTTAGCCGCCATTAGTAGTATTGTTAGGTATTGTTGGTATTTTATTAACCAATAAAGATGTTGTGTGCAATATGTGATGGCTTTTACGGTCTGTCGACAACAGATCATTTGGAAGTTCAACGTATTTGAAGTCGACTTTAAACTGTAGATCCCGCCACTCATGTATCAGGTGGTCCATCTATCGGTTTATATTTGAACCATCGGCTATTTCGAATCTGACAATATTTATGTCATTCTATTCTGTCACAATAATAATAATAATGTCACAATAAGTCGCCGTAGTCTAGTAGATAGTCTGTTGGCTTATTAGACGTAAAGCCCGGGTTCGTATCCCAGGTCAGGAATTAAAACGAAATATGAAAAAAAATATTTCTTCGGCGACTGCCTCTCAGCAGATTTCTGGCAAAAACTCTGAGAGAAAATAAAATTGCCATGAAGAGCTTTTCAAAAATCTGTCGTTCGGAGACGACTTTAAACTGTAGGTCCCGCCACTAATGTATAAAATTAACGCACACAACATAAGTGGTGTGAGAAGCTAGGTCGAAATCCTGACTGAAGGGTTGTAATGACCAAATATGTATGTATTCTGTCACAAAATTCCGTACATTATCTCCACTGAACGTAACGAATGGATTTACGTTTAAGCAACGTTGTAATTAATTGGAAATTTATTTCCAAAACAAAGACAATTGGTCGGAAATTGCACGACAATGTCGTACAAAATTTGATCGCGGAAAAGGACCTACAGTGCACCGTATACGCAAATTTATTGCTAAAGTTCGTGTAACTGGTTTCATTATTGATGTGCCAAGACGTAAGCGTGTTCGTACAATGCGTATACCCGAAAATATCGAAGCTGTGGTTAAAATATCAACATCTACTCGTCATTTCGCTATGACGCCATACAAAGTTCAATTGGTTCAAGAGTTGAAGCCGCATGACCATCCGCTTCATTTTCGCTTCGCTAGATGGGCCAACGAGAAACTGCACCATGTTGCCAAAAATAATCATCTTTTTGGATGAAACTCATTTTCTATTGGGCCTTCAATTTATGTCACTCACTGTAAATATTCTATTCAGCAGTGGATTTTCATTTTCCATTTAGTTTAAGTGTTATAGTGTGTGAAAATTATTTTCTATTTTTTTTCTTTTTTCTTGTTTTTGTTCATTTGTTTGTAATGCTGCTCGTAATTGTATATTTGTTGCCGTTTTTGTTGTAGCCACAGTCAACGTCGTTGATGTAGTTGTTGCTGTTGTTATTATTATAACATGGTTTGGCTTTAAAACCGCGTTAATCGCAATGGGCTTGTATAAGTATTAGTAAATGTATGACGATATGGTATGTTAGTCGTACGTAAGTGTTAATATATGAGACGGTGGACAGACGTACAATGTATGACAAAATGTTACTGAGGTTGTGGATTATTATTGTGCTGACTTTATAAACTAAAATTTTGTCCTCTAAAAAATGTTTAAGCAATAATGAGTGAATGAATGAATAACTGCATGAGCGAATGACTGAATGAATGAATGACGATATAGAACGACCAATTCGCATACGCATTTACACACAAACAATGGCAGGGTTTGACAACAATCATCCATAGACAGATAATGTCATTTAGGATTCCCACAACCAACCAATGCAGCAACAACAACAACAACAACAGCAATTATAACAAAAGGAAATGAGAACGAAACTTTGCTAAACTCTTCACAATTTCGGTTTTTTTTTTCTTTGCGGCTTCAGACATGACATTGGATTATTAATGAAATATGGAAGAGACTCAAATAAAATGTTTTGTTCCACATATTTTATCTGATGTTGAATGACTGACTGACTGACTGACTGTTTGATTGCCCCGCACCGCAACTGCTGAAGATACTGAATATCTTTCTTTTCTTTTTGTCATGCGTTGATGTCCTTAACGCCACTGTAGTTAATGGTTGGCTGTTGGTTGTATTCTGTGTTTTGTATGTGTTGCATGCATACGGTGGGAATTTTAAAAGCAAAATCGAAAACAAAAATCATATTTTTATAGTTTAACGCGTATGATTAAGGGACAAAAGCAAAGACAGACATACATTTAATATTGAAACGACGTACTGCTTCATCATGTGTAAGTTCGTCTGCCTGCTTTGCTAATACCTGACAGCCGTTATGGCCATAGTAGTGGGTTAATTTGCTTGACTTCACCGTCTGCAGTTTATGATTTTAAGCAGTTATTAACCGTAAAGCGATTGTGTCAACACTAATGACTTCAAAGATGGCTGTGGTTTTGTATTGCAATTGATTATGAAAACCAAAGTGTGAGTGTGACCCCTGATGACAATCATTATAAAGTATTAAAAAGTTAAAGTAGACAAGCAGAGTAAAATAGAATTAAAGATTCCACGGGAAAAAGGAATTTCAATTTCTAATGACGTAAACTGGTAATAGAAGGACTTCGAAAACATCGCCGCTGTCTGCAGGGATGTGCAAGGGAATCCAATGCAGCCGATTTCACGACCTTCCATACATCCACACATATATAACACATTACAACAATTTAGCCAGGATTACCATCTAGCTTCTCACACCACTTATGTTGCGTGTGTTAATTTTATACATGAGAGGCGGAACCTGCAGTTTAAAGTTAATTCCGAACGACAGATTTTTAAGAAACTTTTCATGGCAATTTTATTTCATTCACAGAGTTTTTGTCAGAAGTCTTTCATATTTCGTTCTGTTCGAGACCTGGAGGTTTGAACCGTGGCCTCTTATCTAATAAGGCAACACATTACTACAGCGACTTCAAACTCGATCTTTCGAAGACTACAATAGGGTAAATTTTGCTTTGTAACTTGTGCCTGTATACATATAAAATTAAACTGATCAGAGACAACGATATGCGGTTGCTGAATGTGCTCTGCAGCGATTGGCAATTGACTTTTATTTTCATTGGAAAGTATTCTTTAGCGATGAGGCCTATTTTTTGGATAAATGGGTACGGGAACCAACAAACGAAATTACCGAATTTGGGACCCAAAAGCTTCTTATGCATCCTGAAAAAGTCATTGTTTGGTATTAATTTCTTTGAGAAGACATTGGCCATTGGCCAGCTAGTCAGGTGATTGACGTATGACATCAAGTTTCAAGATTATAGAGCTGCCAACTGTCTCCGTATAGAAGAAATTTCTTTGTAAAAATGTATTGCATTGCTGGAAAATTATTCTTATGGATCCTTTTACAAGAGTTGATGTCTTTCTAAGAAGTGCGTTGTTGATGTTGTCCTTGCTTTGGGTTCAGGTATACACTTTGGGATCATGATAACGCCTCCAAGTGTTCAAAATTCGGGACTAAAGATGAAAAATTTCTTCGCCTGTTCCCGTGTTTAAGCCTGAATTGCTTCAGTTTGTTGCTTAGCACTTTAACGTTGTATCAAACAATCTTTCGTGTTAAACCGACGATAATTTTTAATTCGATTGAAATAAAAACAAGCAGTTCCAGATGTTCTTTTTAGACAGGGAGAGTGAGTATATTTAAATAAACTTTTGAAAATGTTATGCATGATCTCTTATTAACACAGTCAAAAGGACTCTTTTTAGTTTGACTCAGACAAACAAATAAAAGTTGGCGGCCCAACTCTAGTAACATAAGGGTTCAATGGATTTATTTTATTTTTTCAAAATCCGCTCAAGTTGAAAAACAGAACTTTTTTGTTGTGTCGATAAAAAGAAACAGAAAAAAACGTCAACTGTTTTCACAATGCCACACAACACAAACCAACAGATCAAAACAACAATAAATTGTAATGAATATAGAAAATAAATAGAATACAACACACACATACACACATACACACACACACATATTTAATGCAAAATAAAAAAACAAAATGTTTCAATTCCTTAAACAGTAGAGCGTACGTGTGTCTTTGTGCTTGTATGTGCCACTGATGTTGCAAGCAGTGGCGTTAACAAAGTGTGACAATCGCGTGGCAATCGCAGCTGATCCTTTTTTAGTTTCGTTTTTTCTTCTCTCTTGCTTTCTTTCTTTTCTATTCCATTATTCCTTAATTTCTATTGTTCGTATTGCCACTGAGTGTATGTGCATTAGTATGAGTGAGAGCGTTTTTTTGCGTTTTAATTTCATTTGAAGCAAAAGGGAAGAAAAAAACAACAGAATTTTAAAATATTTTTTGTTTCAACTATTTTTCTTGCTCTTGTTTTAGTTTATTGTTTTGTTTTTCTTTATGTTGTTGTTGTTGTTGTCATCTATGACAACTCACATATGCTTATACTATACACACACAGACACACACACTAGTTTAAATTTTTCTTATTGGCAAATAAGTTTTCTTCTTGTCGTTGGTGTGGTTGGCAAACGTTAAACTCATTAGAAATTCTGATTGCGTTTGATTCTTTAGAATTAAAATTAAAAAGAAATAGAGACAGATAAACGAGAGCGAGAGAGAGAGAGAGAGAAAGAGAGAGAGAGAGCAACAGAATGTAGAAAATAAATCGAAAGCAAAAGGTTCTCGTCATTAAGCATTTACATGCGATAAATATTTTGCTTGATTACAACTACTTTTGCAGTTTAAACTTTGTTTTCTTTCTTTCTCTTCTTTTCATTCTTTGCAACAAAATAACATCCCTTTTTAATTTTTCTGTTATTTTTCTATGTAAAGAAAGATAACAAACAAAATATCATGTACATAAGTGTAAGGGGAAGGAAAGCAAATAACAGGATTTCAAGAGATGTTGTGACAAAATTGTATACTGATTGGCGTTTACAATTGATCTGGCTGTGTCTACGGACAACACGATACCTAAACTTGTTTTTGATTCTGGTTTTATAACGAAAATACCGAATTGGAACTGCTTTGATAATGGTTTACACTTGCGAGAGAAGGTCATTCAAGTATTCACTTAGGAAACCCAATCAGATCACTAAGCCAAATGAGGGATCTTTTTAGAACACTTTAATCTCGGATTGGGCCTTTCGTAGCCGTTGATTGTACTACATACAAACATACATAATTAGCAATTAGAAACCTTCAGGCAGGATTACAACATAGCTACTCATAGCACTTATGTTGTGTGTGTTAATTTTTGTGCATGAGTGATAAGACCTACAGTTTAAAGTCGACTCCGGACGACAGATTTTTTTGAAAAACTCTTCATGGCAACTTTTATTTACTCTCAGAGTTTTTGCCAGAAATCTGCTAAGGCGAAGTCGCCGAAGAAATATTTTTTTAATTTCGTTTTGTTGGATATGTCTGACCTGGAGTTTAACCGCGCGCTCAAGTCTAATAAGCCAACACACTACCTACCAGACTACGACGACTACAATGATTTTATTATTCAGGCTTAAAAAAAAATCTTAGAATTAGGCGGCTATGAGATCTCTAGAGAGACAATTAAGATCGTCCAAGAGAGTCCACTGTCTTAAAGGATATGACGAGGCATATAAAGGTTACCTTCATCTGCGTTCCTGGACAACAGAAAATTCGAATGAATTCTAACATGAGTTAACCATACCTCTGAAGAGAGTTCAAACAGTTTATCCCACAAATTTGTTCTCATTTCTAAGCCTTACGGAAACCAATTGAATTGAAGCTGCATAAAGTATGATTCTTTAAACAATTCCGGACGGTATGGGATTACATACATACATGCATGATTGGTCATTACAACCCTTTAGTTTTTTTGCATACCGTCCCTTCTAGTTTGATTGAAAGTTTCCGAACTTTCGAAAGTTATTCCACCTCAGAGACTCAAGCAGAGCAGAAATAGCCCTTTAGTTAGGTTTACGACCTATCTTCTCACACAATCCCTATTGTGAGTGTTAATTTTATCCATGAGTGGCGGAACGTACAGTTTAAAGTCCACTCCGAACGACAGATTTTTGAGAGACTTTTCATGATACTTTTATTTATTCTCAGAGTTTTTGCCAGATATCTGCTGACACACTGTTGCCAAAGAAATATTTTTTCATATTTCATTTTATTGAGATGTCTGACCTGAAGATTGAACCGTGGCCTGACGTATAATAAGCCAACACACTATCTACTCCACTATGGGGTTTTCCAAAATAGAATACCTTTCCGCCTAAAAGACAGTCGGGCTGATGTGTAGCGTTACCCTATACGAAGTCTGGAAACTGCATACACTTCTTCAACTTCTTCCAGTTCACTCCTCAGAGATGAGTTATGTCTGTTAGAGTATCCTTCATTAAATATTAGGGTCTTGTTTCGGCATGCCCAGCATTCGTTATAGTCGAAACGTCTATGTTGTTTATATGTACTTGTAAGTCAAAGTCTTTCGCGAGGTCGTTCATCAATGTACTAAATTCGCGTTTATTTGGTGTTTTCTTCATCATGATCGCCCCAGAGTATTTTTAATATTTTTCCTGTTATGTAATCGATTCAAAATATGCTAGGTGACGTTTGCTTTCACTTTTGTAGCAAAGATTTTAATTTAATTAAAGGCATTGTGTTGGTTGATTGTTCGCAGTTGAATAGGATGGGTTTTATCTGCTGGATGGCTTTGACTTGAATGCTTCGTTTTTCTTATCTCTCTGTTCTGCCCCAGTTTGTGAACGAACAATTTGCTCATGACTAGCGAGTAAATCAATGCTTACTGCCAATACTGGGTTTATTACATCCTGCACCGTAACTTTTCTAAATACACTGCGATAACTCCCTGTCTCCTTGTACTTCCTCCTTCAGCCTGTGACGCAAGGAAGAATTCTGCCATCTGGGAACCATTATAGCCCACGAGTGAATTCGACAACCATTACTTTAGCAACGAAACCTTTCCCCTAACATATGCAGCCATTTAAAGAGGAAGAAACGCTAAATAAATACGCTTATAAAACTTATATTGGGCAACGAACGCAAACTTACTTTCCTTCTTCAACTATTTTAAATAAAATATTTCAGTTTAAAATCATCATCATTGTCATCGTCAATGGTGAAAGCAACAGAAGCAACAACATATGAATACGTTCTCTATTTAACACCCCTCAACAAATGAATCCGTTTTTGCCATTTGATTGTATGTATTTGCAGTTCGAATTCTTGAACCCTTCAAACAAAACAAAAATTCGAAAAACTCTTCAACGACAAGGGCAAGAGCCGTACAAGATGGTGATGATGAAACAGATGATGATCCTAATGATGATGGTGAATATGGGTGATGATGAAACAAGTTTAATCTAGGCAAACAACGAAACTAGATTTGTAGTTTATTTAAGTCGTTGCCATTTGATTCAAATAAAAGCATTCCTTCCCCTCTCTCTCTCTCCCTCGGTCTTACTTTCTGCAAATTTTTAAATATTTTGAATTGTAATTTGTTGTAATGGAAATCGTTTTTACTTTTTTTTTCTTTCTGTCGTTGTTTTGTTTCATTTATTTTACGTTTGAAATGCAACAAATGCCAATCAACTACTTAACTATGGGTTACAAAAACACAAAAAAGAAAGAAAGAAATGAAAAAAGTGCGCCTCACCACCCCTTTTTTTTAAACACATGCCCTGTGCCAATGTTAAATGGAAAACACACTTCAAATTTGATTCTAAAATTTCCATTCACTTCAAACCCCGGCTACAATTTAACACTCGTACACTAAACCAATCAGGATTTTTATTCAAAATCAGCACAACATACACACACACACACCCAGTTACTGTGCCTTACATATGCATACATACATACATATGTAGACATTACTACAAAGAAAATATTTCGTTCCTCTTTTTTGTAAGAAGACACCAACTCACAATTACAATTACGTTTGTAAATCGTTTACAAAGACTGACAAACATTTAGACAGACAGACAGTCACACCAATAAACAAGAGCAGCATAACAGTAAAGCCCAGATGTAAGGAAATGCAAACCGGAAAAAGGCGTCAAAACTGCAATCAAATGTAACATCAATTTGATATAAAAATTTTAGGAAAAAAAACAGTACTTTGTTGTTGTTATTGCTGTTGAAAAATATCCTTCAATAACAACAACAACTACAACAAAATTGTATTAAAAAAAATCAAAAGTTTTGCGAAACAAAAGTTTGATTAAGTGCTTTTCATTTCGGGATTTCATTTGAATGTTTCATTGTAAAGAAGGATATAAAAATGAATGTAGGAAAGGAATTTTAGCAGGAAGACATTATTTTTATTTAAATGGCCATTCAATGTTAAGACAAAACTAAATACCCTACCATTGATGGTTTAAGTAAAACGGCAACTATGGCAACTAAGAGACACTTGGAAACGATTGCAATAACTGTTCATTAAAATTCGAAACATCTATCTCCACCTGGCTTTCCTTATGTTTATTTGAATAAAGTGTCGTGGTCTTTAGAAAATTTTTAGCTCCCAAAAATTTTTCATTCAAATTTAAAAAATTTTTAGTTTTGCAATTGAAGGCCTATTTAAGTAACACTTCAATTGTGGAAAAAATTAATGTCCTCTTATGTTTTAATGAAATAATCCCCACAACGACAACGGGAAGTAAGTGACTAATTTCAATGACTAATGCAATGGTACTTATATACATACCCTTCAGTCAGGATTACGATCTAGCTTCTCACACTACTTACTTTATACTTGCCTGGCGGAAGCTACTGTTTAACGTCTACTCCGAATAACAGATTTTTGACAAAGTTTTTATGGTAATTTTATTAGCTCTCAGAGTTTTTACCAGAAATCAGCCGAGAGGAGGTCGACGCGCAGATATTTCATTTTGTTCGCGATGTCTGGCATAGGACTTGAACCGTGGCCTCACGTCTAAAAATATATATATATATATATAAATATATATATATACACTACCTGCTAGGCTACGGTTACTTCCAAGGATACTTAGTTTTTATAAAAGCGTGACCACAGGCTCTTGTAGAGAAACTCGATTCAAGAATGGCATATGTTAGCCAATCGCATCTCTATTTTAAACTTCACTGATGATGACTAAAACATTAACGTCAAAAAATCATATCGTTTCACATGGACATGGAATGTCATAATAACCTGCTCTTCCTTGCTTTATAGCATGATAATGGCATTATAATAATTGCAAAAAAACTATCAAGCTGAGTTTAAAACCCAGATGGGTCTCGAACAATGCCAAGTAAGAAGACATTTCGACGACTTCCTCGCGGCAGTCTTTCTGGCAAAAACTCTGAGGATTAATAAAATTTTCATCAAAAGTTTCTTAACTCTATCGTTCGGAGCTGACGTTATATGTATAAAATTAATACGCAATTCAATGGTGGTGTAAAAAGCCATTGTAATCTTGACTAAAGAGTGATAATGACTGACCTAATTACATAAGTACTTACATCTGTGCAAATAACAGGTTTACTATGATGCAACCGTATTCTGACATAGGAACTTGGATAAAATAAAAACAATTTCCTCCCATCACCGAACAAAAACTAAAGCAACCTTGTTTCAATTGATAGCATATAGCTTGCATCATTACTGCCTGTATTTATAAAAGTGATCAAGTACGGCTCGAGATTATCTCAACTTTGAAAAGGAGGCTCGATATAGTTCGGCAAGAAACACTGCTCCAATAAAAGCCTAAAAGTCTCATCCACAAGCCCTATCGAATAAATTTGGACATCGGTGTGGGTTGGCGAAATAAAAATTTCGATAGAAAACTGATGCAGGGCAGGCTAGTCTAGTTGGCTTATTAGATGTGAGGCCACGGTTCGAACTCCAGGTCAGACATCTCCCAACAAAACGAAATATGAGAAAATACTTCTTAGGCGACTTCCTCTCAGCAGATTTCTGGCAAAAACTCTGAGAGTAAATAAAATTGCTATGAAAAGTTTCTCAAAAATCTGTCGTTCGTAGTCGACTTTAAACTGTAGGTCCCGCTACTCACGTATAAAATTAACACACACATCATTAATGGTGTGAGAAACTAGGTCGTAATCCTGACGAAAGGGTTGTAATGACCAATTATGTAGTATGTATGTATGTAATATACAAAGAAAATACTCTACTCTGTCTATCGATGATGAGTAAAGCAATTTGATTGCAATTCCGCCTGGGATTGTTCTAATAATTTCTACACAAAATAATTAATTCGTACTCAAAGTAGTACTCTAGTACAGTTAAGTGTATTATACTGGTTGGAAAAAAAATTCCGCTTCTTGATATTCTTCTATTTGTAGGGTTTTATTTAGTCTTAGTTTACCTGGTCCTCTCCATAATTTTCCTTGCAAAAGTTAAGAGTTGTTTTGGTTGAATTTTCACTGAAAACCATTTTACCACAAAGCACTTAAATGGAGACATTTGTTCAGAGTATTAATGTGTGCCCAGCTACTCTAACGTACCCAAAGCAAATAATAAATGTAAACCAATCAACATAACCCAGCAAACAATACATACATATGCTGGCATATGGTTTGTCAAACGAATTCAAATGAAATAAAAAACATAAAAAAACAAGAAATTCCACAAGAAAAGTTTTATTTATTTGGCATGGGTTGGGTTCGTTTCGTTTGGACAACTGCAATCATGTCTAACGCTTGCCTTTGGAGACCAACACAGGCAACTGTCAGAGAGAGAGAGAGAGGAAGAGAGAGAAAGAAAAAGAGCGTGAAGCTTGTTAAGTAAAGAGTTGTGTTTATCAGGGATTAGTTGAAACACAATAAAAACTACACAGCATAACTAAAGAAATGAAATAAAAATTGTAAAAACGTTTAAGCGAAGTAAACAAAAAAATTTAAGAAAATTTGCTGCTGAAGTGTCAGAATGTTGGTTGTTGCATGTCAGGTACACAGTGTCTGGTTATTTATTCTACAAATTGTTGTGCTTAACAACTGCATTTCATTTCGCTTTTACACCATCTGCACATACACATACAGATGCTTACTGAATTGCTTTTCATTCGCAAGTGGTTTAAACAAATATATTTTCAAAAACAGATTTTTCTGGAAGAGATTTTAAATGTTTTGAAAGTAATTGAAGAGGATTTAACAAAACTACAACAGGATTTCTAATGAATGAGTTTTGAATGGAAGATGCATGAATACAGGATAATAAAATATACACACATACACACAAGCAATTAATGGAGATATTTGATTGGCTATGCTATGATAGTGTATTTGAAGGATTGGTGGTAAAAGAGTTATAACTTTAGAATTATAAAGGATGTCTAAGGATAAACGAAGTTCCAATCTAGGCAAAGGAACAATAAGTTAAGCTGGCAAATAGCCTTTGCTGAAGTTGATGTTATACAACTGCTGATATGAGAACTTGCAACTGAATAATGCGGGTGGAAAAGGTATACATCCTCCAGTTACAGCAGTAATCAAGGGCGTTATAAAGCTAAAACTCACACTCGAACACTGTACCGACTGTAGGAACAATGAAATGGCTGTTGACAGTTGTCCCAGTTGTCTATCATTAAACGCAAGGTATCCTTAAGTTTACGCGAACGAGATCCAAGAGGATAATTGAATTCAGGAGTTACAAAAATTTATTGACGAATGATTTACAAACATAAGATAATTATTGCATAGGATCTTTTCTTAAGCAAAATTTCTTTGAAATGTTTTGATTCGTTTTAAAGACCGTCATTATGTATGGAATATAGCATCGTTCAACTGCCAGCCACAGTTTCTCTGGGCGGAATGTATACGAAATATCCAATTTTTCATGACTCTGACGCATAAATTAGGCTGAATTTGACCGGTAGGATGCGTTGTGTAGGCTTAGCCACACCTGAAAACTTCATAAGAAAAAGTCCGAAGGTGTTGCACCATCTCAGTGCCCAAATCACGTCACCTCTACGATAGATGATCATTCGCTCAAATCGCTAGTGCAGAATACCCAATGTTGCTCGAGCTGTGTGGCAGGTCGAATCTTTCTGTGGGAACCACATGTCGTTGGTGTCTATCTTATTTAATTCAGGCCCAAAAACAGATGCTTATGATCGACCTATAGTGCTCGCCGTAGACAGTGATGGCCTGGCCAATAACTTTCTCAAAGAAATATGGACCAATGACGCCGCCAGCACTTTTATTTACTCTCAGAGTTTTTGGCAGAAATCTGCTGAGAAGAAGTCGCCTAAAAAATATTTTTCATATTTCGTAATAAGTCAACACACTACCTACTAGACTACGGCGAGTTCAAACTAGACTACAGCAATACAGATTAAACAAATGACATTTAGTTTGACAGAAGAAGCTTCAACAATACAGCCGTTATCAATTGTCAAATTTCGGAAGTTCCTTTTGGAAGACAACTATAGAGTCCAAGGCCTTTCGGATGGACTAAAATCTCATATGGGAAGCTTTGAAACTTCGAGAGCGAGAGGGTGAAATTAATAGGATTCTTTAAGGATCTTTAGGATTCTTGGGGGTGAAGACCATAAGCCTCTTAAATCTTTACAAGAGTGAACTTGAAAGAATGATGGTTATACCTACGGGGCGGGCGACTATACGGAGTTATTAGAGAGGCATAATAGCGAATATGAATATGCATGTGCTGTGGGTGTTGAAATTCCATGTCAATACATAACTTTTGGCCACATGAAATCCAAATATTTTATGGATGGACCTTGCATGGAAGATAGTAAAGTAAATTCATGATACGAATTTCCTAAAAATTCTTATGTACCAACTGGTATTTCTCATTAGTGAGCGCCCAACGAACTTTATTTAAATAATATTTAAGTGTTAAATAATTACTAAAATTTAAATAATAATAAATTTAATTAAATATTATTTTCGTTTGTATAATGACAACGAATACGTTGCGATTGAAATGCAAAATTCCTCTTAAGTACTTACCTTCGTTAATTAAAGGAATACTCCATCGGCCGATTGGATTAAACTCTTCGAAGCATCATTTAAAGTAAAACAAACAGAAATCTCAACGAGATGCATGAATGGAAAAACACTGAAACGAAATAAAGAAAAAAATTGAATTGTTTTCTTTAAACACATACAGAATAAATTAAAAAAAAAATTAGAAAAAAAATTTCAATAAAATTTCTTCAACAACAATTTACAACAGCTGCCTAGAACGTTAGCCTTTAAGGGTCAAAAGTATGAATAGGAAAAAAAGGCGCGCACGCGCCTTTCACTCTATAAAACTCTCTTTCGCTCTTTTTTTGGACAGTCGTCGTAATGATATGGTTTTACATGCAACACAGGCATTGATCAAATTGTTGATATCCTTGTGTTTATTGTGTTTGGAATTTCTTCTATTTTTTCTACCTAACAACATCAAATTGTTTTAAATGGCACCTTTTCTATGGTTGTTGTTGTTGTTTTACTGTGATGTATCCCAGACACAGCATGTCAAATTTGTTGCATGCATTTTCATATCAAAACCATACCACACCACACGGAGGAAAATTTTTGTTTTTTTTAGAAAACACAGGCACAATGAATGAATTAAAGGTCTTTGAACTTTAATTTCGATGCGACGTGAGTGTGTGTGTGTGTGTGTGCATTGTAGGCATCAAGATTTTTATGAGCACAGGACATTTAGGGGTTTCCTAAACGCCAGACGCCTTGTACATTATTTCCATTTATTTCATTTAAAATATGCACCAGGTTATATGGTGTCAGTGTGAAGAATGAAATGAAATCAAATGAAACGCCAAAGGTAAATAGAAAAATCCAGGTAGTCGTTTGGCCACATTTCAAAACAAAATTTTCATGTCTTTGCTGTGCTACCCCTACTCACCTCGCCTCGCCTCGCCTTTAGATCAGCTTACAACTGCTGCTAATGCTGCTTTGGCCATATGTGCACATATATTCCAATAGTCTAGGAGTTATTTTGGTTGATGTATGGAAAGCGAACCAAAAGAATTGAAAAATTAAAAAGAAAAACCTCAACTCATAAACTATTTGGCAACAATAGTAACAATAAAGAAAGTGAAAATTCAATGCAATTCAACTGTTTATTCCTGTTTCTATTTGTATTTCCATTTTGATTTCTTGTTTTGTTTTTCATTTTTTTTTCTCTTCAATTTGGCATACGATCTCTTGTTACTTTTAAATTCGTTTTGATTGTTCCACTTTTGTAAAGCCATGTTAATCGTATGTGTAAATGATGTTTTTGCTGCTGCACGGTTATTTCCTAAGAGGGCCATTCGCAAAAAAAAGTCCAAAACAGCAATATTTCAAAAAAAAGTATCGAATTACTGGCATTTGCTCAAAGTGCTAAAAAGATGCTTCAAAATATAAAGACAGACTCAATTATGTTTGCATGTGTGAACACGCACAATTGGTATATGCATATGAGGGTTATTTCACATGGAATTTGTTTTATTGATTTTTTTTAATAAAAAAATTCTTCTAATTTAATATTTTTTTTTCTTAAAGCTGACAGTAGCAAGTGATTGTCTTTCTGGTTGATTTGGAAACTGGGTTTGAATTTATCTTGGAATAAAATACATGAATAATGAACTGTTTCCGCAAATGATGTCTGCATCCTCCTCCTCCACAATGCAACCAGGAAGCTTTATTTAAACACGGGGATTTGTCTCTATATTCCAGCCTAATTGTGGCCAAGTGGACACCTTTCCGCAGAACACATAGTGGGGTTTCAAGTATAGCGATGTGCATGTTGACACAAGTTATTGCTATCAACTTTCTACGATGTGATGTAAAATGACTCATATAATCAAGCAAACCGTACATCTGTAATACAGATTCTGTATGTCAATTAAATGTGCGTATATATTTGGATTTTCGCAATAAAAATAAATTCACTTCAAACACTTCTTCGATAAACCAAAATAAGTGCCTAAAGTGTCGAACTTAATTATACCGATACCGAAGCAAATTATATAAATTATTACAAATAAAATAATAACAACATCCTAAAAAACTTTTTAAACGCAATAGTTTTCGTATAGATTATGTAAAAGAGTAGAGTAGTAGCATGTTTATGAAAATGGATTGGAATTGAGTTTAAAATTCATTTAATTCTGTTCTTTAAAACTGTACTCTAAGCAGGCGATTAAATTATTTATAATTATTTGCGGTTGGATAGCTATTGGATAAAGGATTCCAAAAAAGTTCTCGTTATGGTCGGGTAACCCTTGGGTCCGGAGATATAGTCGATGAAGCTAATTGATTTCTTTGAATGAGTAAAAAAAAATTGGTCCAAGTCATCGACCAAAAAATGCAAGCCATCAATCAAAAAAAAAAAGCAAGCCATCGACCAAAAATGCAAGTTATCGAGTACAAAAATGCCAGTCATCAGCCAAAAAAAAGTCATCGACTAAAAATGTATGTCTCGACCTAAAAACTGCAAGCCTTTGACCAAAGAAAATGCAAGTCACCGCACAAAAAAATTCAAATCATTGACCAAAAAATGCAAGTCACCGACCTAAAAAATGCATGTCACTGACCAAGTCATGAACCCAAAAAATGCAAATCATCAACCAAAAACATGCAAGTCATCAACCAAAAAACTTACAAGTCATCGAACAAAAAAATGCAGATCATGAATCAAAAATTTGCAAGTCATCAACTCAAAAATGCAAGTCATCGACCCAAAAAATTATCTACCAAAAACCTGCAAGTCATCTACTAAAGAAATGCAACTTGCAAAAAATATAACATTTTGTTGGTCCTATATACTATATAAATATATATTAACTCAATGAGAATTATTAAAATTTTTAAGTTCATTTCACCACAATTTCATTATTTCTCCTATTTGATCGATTGCTATAGACAACTTTCTGTTGCTCTGGTCCCAAGTAACAGCCAACGAAAAGAAACCCAGTTTTGGAATCCTTGAGGCTAGGGCTATCCAGCCCACTAGGTCCATTTCCCCCACCAGGTCCACTTTTTCTGCTTAATTTTTTAGCTTAATCGCCTATATCTCTGGCCTTAAGTAACACCCGACCGTAAAAAAACTTGTTTTGGAATACTTGATCCAATAGTTCTCCAGTCAACTAGGTCCGAAACTAGATCTATTTCTCTTACAAGTCCACTTTTTATTCGATGAAGCTCAATTAATACAGAGCACTTTTTTGTTTGCTTATTTGAAGAAATCAATTAGTTTCGTCGGCTTTATCTTTGGTCCCAAAGGTTACCCGAACGTCACGAAAAATGTTTTGGAATCAATGATCCAATAACTACTAGGTCCGAAAACAGTACCTTGTTAAATTTTATCGAATATTACACATTAATAAAGGGCATATTTGGTTAAATCTGTTTAGAGGAAGTCACCGACGAAATATATTTTCATATTTCAGTTTGTTGAAGATGTCTGACCTGGGGTTTAAACCGTGGCCTCATGTTTAATAAGCCCATACTCTACCAACTAGACGACTACGGCGACTTCATGTTATTTCAAGTCCATACTGCTATATGATGCCACTTCTACGGATATTTGCAGCATTCAATCAGTTGGCAAACGATGAATTTTTATATTATTTGGAATATTTTGGGCGTAAGAGAAGCTGAATAAAAGTCAGTCCAGGAAAACTATATGAAGATATTACAAGATCTGAAATCCCGAAGATTGGTAGCATCTCAATGGAGAGCGCAGCTAGAGAAAGACATTAGAACTTTTTTTGCAATGAAATTGAAATATTTAAGAAATTTTCGTGTTTCGTTTTATAAACCTAAAGACTGTTTTTAGCATCCAAAATATTTGGGTAAATATTTTCAACGGTTTGATCTAATAGCCGTTTGGAAGGATCACATCGAAAGGTTGCTTCAGTAATTTCATTTCATAGATTTTGTTTCATTCATTTAATTGTGACTTAATACTCGAAATTTCCTCTCTTTTAAACAAACAAATATCGGGTGGGCCATATATCGGTTTATATTTGAACCATCGGTAATTCAAATCTGACAATACTTATGTTATTCTATTCTGTCACAAAATTCACAATTCATTAACTCCACTGAACACTTAAGCAACGTTCGGAAATTGCTCGAAAATTTCGTACAAAATTTGGTCGCAGGGAAGGACCAACAGTGCCCGGTATATGTAAGTTTATTGCTTATTTTATTTGGGGCTCAGGAAACCCACACGTGGTCTTGCAGAAGCCAATGCACCCATTACGAGTGACTGTTTGGTCTGGAAATAAGGACGGCGCAACCATTACGGCCATTCGAGACTCGATCTTCATGGTATTGATATGAACGATGCTTGGTTTCAATAGGATAGTGCAACTTGCCACAATTGACTTATTGCGTCAAACGTTTGGTGGCCGTTTAATTAGCCGAAATGGTGATGGCCGCCAAGAAGCTGCGATTTAACACCGTTGGAATATTTTCTGTGGGGCGCCGTTAAAGAAAAGTATTATGCCGATAAACCAGAGACAATTGAGCATTTGAAGGCCAATATTCGAAGGCCTACAGTCGAAAAAGTGCACGAACATTAGTCCGATTGAATGAGGTAATGTGAGAAAATTTCAAAACGTTTTTGTTTTATTGCTTTTTTAAATTTAAACTTTTAAATGGTTCACCCTTTACAAATAAGTTTACAATTGTCTCAATTTTCTCTCTTTTAACATCATATTCTTTTGTAATGAAAAAAGAAAAAAATACAATAAATATTACTTTTTATACACAATACTACCCTGTTATTTATCTATTCTTTTCCTTTCCTTTCCTGTTTATGTGCATAGTAAGTCAGTCTATATAAAGTCAATTGCTTTTGGCCATTTTTAAATTGAAAGTCGTTTCACCAATTGCTTCCTGTTGTGTTGGTTATCTTTTTATACGAACTGATGATGGAAAGATGATGGCATAAATAAATACGCTGGTATGCTGTGCTGTCCTGTTCTATGCTAACTAACTGATGCTGATAAGATCTTATTAATTAGAATTCTTTTATATTCGAAATTGATTTCAATCGTTACTTTTATTCCCCTTTTCTGTTTACGTTTTCCTTGCTTTATTAATTTCTTTCTCTTTCTCGTTTGATTTTTTTGCATTCAATTTCGCATACATTGGTGTGTGTGGCATAGTAAGTGTTTGCAAAATCGCTTTTATCTTTAGTTTTTATTGGATTTTTTCTCCCCATTTTATTTTTAGAAGATTTTGTTTATTTATGTTGCAGTTTAATTGTGGACTTTATTATTGCCTGTAATGATTGTGTTTCAAATATCCTGTTTAAAAACGAATTTTTTTCGTCTTCTTGAATTGCTGATGTATTCATTATCTACTCGGACAATGAAAATTAAAAAAGAATTGTAAATAAAATTTGTATTTGCCTCACAAACATTTTTATATATGTTGCATGTGTATTATGTACACACAATATATATAAAATATTGACACTGAAGGCCTAAAGTTAAAGGAGAGCCTAACATAAAGTAATTTTCGCCATTAATTATGATTAAGAATAGTCATCTGGTTACCAAATCTATTTATCACAAGTCTAAGTGCCAAATACTCCTCTTATTGGCTTTAAAATTGTGGTGCTAAGTTTAATATCTGTTAGGTACACATCTCGTCAAATCGATGGATATTATCCATAAGATCCAGAAAGACTTTCCGAACTAAAATAAAACAGAATCGAAATATTCTTCTATGTTCACTCTTATATGGAATTAACAAGTTTATGGTCTTCACCATAAGTGGGTCGTTCGAAAGCTGGCATAGAGGTATTACAAAGAATCCCATGTGACAGTTTAGTCCACCAAAAATGCCTTGGGTTCTGGATGGTCTTACAAACAGGAACATCCGAACTATATCAGTTAATAACGGTCACCTTGTTGAAGATACATCTGTCGTATTATCTGTCATTTATTCAGTCTATTTGACCAGATCACCACAAACGGATATAGCAATCAATAACACGTGCAAAAAATCATTATCAGCGAAAGTGCAAACGAAATTGTCAAATTTAGGACGATAGCAATCCATATGAGTTTCAAAAGCTTTGAAATCATATCGAAAAAGTCAACGTTTAGTGTAGATTTTGGACTGACGGAGTCATTTAATCATATTTCATTGAAAACTATATTGGCGAGGCCATTACCGTTAACAGCGAGCACTATAACTTGATGACTACCAATATTTTTTAGTATGAATTGAATGATCTGGACACCAACGTGGCCACAAACCACAACAGACTTAAGAACAAAACTTATGTGGTGTTTCTGTAAGACAAAACAATTTAATTTGCTTGTCTTTTTGCATGGGAAGTACAAAAAATTTTAGTGTTTGTGTCTGTGTTTTCCATGTAACTAGACATGCAAGTGAAATCATTTGTCTTACAGAAACGGGCCTTTAATAAATGCGAGCAAGTCTTGACAAAAAGCTTGAAAAAAAAATTTTAATTTTGGAATTTTATTAAAAATCCTAGACAATAATCGAAGGAAACAGATCTAAGAAATTCAAATTTTATACCAGAGGTCATGAGCATGTGTTTTTCTGTCTTTGCTTTTATTTTTTTTAAGGGCATAGGAAAAGAGATTCAAAGATTCAAAGATTTTTACAATATTTGGATATGTTTTCTTTGGCAATGCAAAAAATCATAAAAAAATTTGCAACAATAATCACAAACAAAAGAATCTAAAACCAGATGCTGACATGTGGCACACGAATTTGTTTTGTTTGGGTGCAAAAATGTGGCATTCAATGAATGGAATTGATTTCTTTTTTTATTTTGAATTTTTTTTTTTTCTTTAAAATTAAACACCAGCATAAAGAGAAATAAAATAAAATTTATTGAATGGAATAGCAAAATACATCCAAAACATAGGGGAAGGTAAGGTAAGGTAAGGGAGAGGGAACGAAAAATGAAACATTTTTGAACTCACATCTTGGCTCAATAAGAATTTAATCAATTTTGTTTATTTTTTTTTTCTCTCATAATTTTCTTGTTATTGTTGTTGTCTTGTTTGTTTGTTTGTTTTGCTTGCATTATTAGAAACCAGATGAAACACTGTTTGGCTGAAGCAGCAGCATTAGAAACAACAAAAGGTCCTTCATTCATTCATTCATTCATTCATTCAGTTTCAAAAAGGAAACAGAAATCAGACATCATCTGGAGGTTTTTTTCATTCTTTTCGTTCTTTTTCTTTTGATTTGAATTCATTTCAAGACTGGGATACCGGTGGTAAAAGATGTTTTAGCTTTGCTTTCGCTTTTCTGTTGCCGTTGCTGTTGTGTTGTGTTGATGTGTTGAGGCCATTGTTGAGCTCAATATTTCTACTCAGACTTTGGCCAAGAATACACAACCTACTCGTATAAAAAGAAGAGAGAGAGAGAGAGAGAGAGAGAGAGTGTGTGAGCGAAAAATTGAAAATAGAAAGAAAAATGCAAAATAAAACATTTCTTTTTCTATTTTTATTTCATTTTATGCCTTATGCCACACATTTCTCTCTCCCTCTCTCTCTCTCTCTCTCTCTATAGAAAAAGAAAATTCATATTTTGCAACACCAGCTACGCCAACTAGAGCAAAACATTTATAGACAACAGCAGCAGCAACAACAATCGAAAATGGAAAAAATAGCAACAGGCCAATATTGAGGTTACTGCTTGCTATTAAACACATGCCACATAAATATTTTAAAAATACCTCATGCCACACTATGCCGCTATGCTTAGCCCAGATATAATTTTTCCATTTTATATTCCAGATTTGAAATTATTGTTGGGCTGTCGCAGTTTTTTGTCGCAATTTTTTTTTCTCTCTTCTCTCCCTTTTTTTCTCTCCGCTCTTCCTTAATGCCACAAGCCTTTGGACAGCTGTTCAGAGAGGAAAAGGCTCCTTGGCACCAGGTGTCCTTGAAATGAATGATGATGGCATGACAGTAAATGAAATTTCGATTTAAAGAATTTCCTTCAAAATTTAAATGTTCAAAGGCTTCGAATTCAAATTCTTTTTTTGTATCTTCTTCTTCTGCTTTAGTACACCATTGTGTACTGTTGGCTCTTAACCCTTTAATTTGCTAAAAAAAAAATATGGCATTGATGGGAGAGAAAAAGTCGCATTATGAACATTATTAAAGGAATGAATAAAAGTATCAAAACAGTGTACCCTACAAGAGTATATTAAATGAAATATTGGAAAATTCAACCTCATAACAAACATACTTACATATGTATGTGTTGACCAGCGAAGCGTTAGCTCTGCCAAAGTGCTTTAAACATCAAGATTAAGGAAATACTTGGGAAATTTTAAATTTGTAAACTGGCCGATTAGCAGTCAAAAGTTTGAAGGAGTAGTTTTCAAGCCGAAAGTGCAAGGAAATTAGAAACTTGCCCTGGAAATTTCAAATGCCTCCGGTTTTGATTGCAGTTCAATATCAGGATAAAATAAGACAACATTTAACGCTTAGCAAGAATAAATGCAATCAAGTTGCTGTAGCCTAGTAGGTAGAGTGGATTATTAGACGAAAGTTCGTGGTTCCGACCCCAGCCTAGATACTTCGGAAAAAAATCGGCATCGACAATTTTTCAAATCTGTTTTTCGTCGACGACGTTTAGCTATAGATTCGATCGCTTAATAATTAAATTTACATACACAACAGGGGACTGCGCCGTCTAATATCAATTTGAGTGTTCTAAACGCTGCTGGACAATTTGGAAATTGAACTAGACTTACAACAACCCTTTTATCATTGGAGGTATCTTTGATGAATGGACAGTAGATTGGGGAAACTGAAAGGCAAACCAATATGGTAGAGTGATGAAAGTTCCTTGTTTACTCGGCAAACAAACACAACAACCGCATGCTTAGATGCTTTGCAAGCATATCCTCGTTAAGAGGTGTCTTTTGTACTCCCCTCAAACTTTATAGATTTCCCCTATAATGTCCCCTACAAACCTATTGCCCTGACAAATTTCAGGACGCTACTCAATGTCAGTAATGACCACTCCCTTCCTAAAATCTGGTGTGTATACATGTGTTAAATTCTAGGATGCATTAATGCCGTACAGGTTCCAGGAATGTTTTTCGATGGTTCGTTCTGATAGTCACAGTATCTACATGTTGGGTTCGAAAAACTTCCATTCTGAATAAGTGTACACTGAGGGTACCATGCCCTGTCAAAAGATAGTTTCCAACCTCAGGTTATTCTTGGATTGTCTGATGCATGACTCAGACCCTTTCTTATTGTAGTTTCCAAACAAAAGTTTTGTTTGCTTCAAATCCATTTGGGTTGAGAAGAGTCTTTGCAACTCTTTGAATTCCTCTTTTTGGAACATACATGCATACACAATTGGTCATTACAACCTTTCAGTTAGGATTACTCCCTAGCTTCTAAGATCCGTTCTACACCCTACCATGAGCAGAAAACAATTGGAAAACTTGAAAATGTTTACACTTCAAAAGACGAATAAAAAAAACAAAAACTCTTCCATAATAAATTATTTTCTTCTTCTTTTTCCACCTGCCAAAAGTAGCTGCTGTGAAGAAGAAAAGAAAGAAAAAAAATGAAAGAAAAGAACGTAATTAATATTAAAATCACAGCGAAAACAACTTCATCTTTCGATAACTTTTCGGAAAATCAAGTCTATTACACTGTCACAGTAATTCATTGTTTCCTGCACACGCTTTAGGAATATTCGTCTTGTAAAGCGAGAATGAGAAAAAAAAACACGCAAAACCATTAATAAAGCATTTTAAACTGAGAACACGTCAACAGAAATTCAAACTTTCATCATAAATTCAATACCAGGACATTTTACTTACAATGACTACTTCCCTACGAAATTCCCCCTCTTACGGTATATGTATTTCTTGAATGTGATTGAGCAACTCAGCCAACGAAAGGAAGGCCTTCAACAAGTCACATATATAGCCTCTGTTGAGGGAGTCTAACGAAGTCGGGTAAAATAATGAAAAAAAAAGAAAATGTAGGGACTTAAAGCATATGAAAAACGATAGAAATTCTGTTACAAATACAGTGGGTTATAAAAGATTGTGTACTGATGAGTACGTGTGTGTGTGTGTGTGTGTGTACGTGTAAAAAGAAAGGAAAAAGGAGCAAAGAAAGTCCATTAATGTAGAATAAAAATTAAAAGTCTGTTCCAATGATAAATGACTTTGTAAATCTTCGCGGACAAATTGCTGTTATTCGATTATAGTCAACAGCCAGCTGTGTGCGAATGAAGAGCAAAACAAACAACAACAAAACCGTGAAAAAAGAGAAAATGTGTTAGCCTAGTAAACAGCTATCTAAACTCCCTATCATTCACTTTACTTGTGGGGAAAATGACATTGTATGACAAAAAGTTTAAATTTTCTTTAAATGTGGAAAACCATTCTGGATCTACGAGCAGTTATTACCACTGACAGTATGTGCGTACATAAGTAACCCAACTAATTAAAACTGAGGTCTTCATAAGCAAAAATCAAATGCTTATGGAATGTCTGCCATGTGATCGACACTGGTGCATACAAGGAACACTAATTTTCACAAATGTGTGGTGCATATGGGGCCATTTTTCACCGATAACTGTTCAAGTGCCTCTGTTTTATTGCCGCAGCCAGGAGACTTTGGAAAACGTTCTTAAATCGAACAATTTCTCTGTAGTAATTTAAAGTCTGAAAGTCGACAAGGGTTTTGAGCCGATAACCTATGGACATAAGCAATTATTCTGAATCTTATTATTTCTTATAAAAAAAAAAAATTTGTTCTACCATTTGTTACCCATTTCAATGGCAGCGGTATGAGGCCATTGTTTAAGTCTCTTTCATACATGAACAAGCTGTTGTTCTGTTGCCGTTTTTAACCCCCACCCTATTGTATGTGAAGTTTATTTGAGCAGCAGTGGTAATGAGAGTTGAACGTAACAGAATGCATGCAGCAGGATGCTAACAGATGACGCATAAATATTATTAACTGTTGCTTAATTGTGGTTCAATATGTGAAATGAAAATGAAGAAAAAAATAAAATCAAACACAAAAACTTGCAACAGCGCAGCAACAATCACCAGAGGATTTTGTTCTGCTCTTTCCTCAACGTACATAAGTACATAACTATGAAATATTATTGTCTATGTGAGTGTGTATATGGTAAATAACGATTTTGAACTCATACGCACACGAACGTACAGCAGATATAACATCCATACTTATGCATTACTGTAGACAATGAATTTGCACAAGCTGTTAAACTCATTGTTTTATTACAGCGGAATTATGTTTGAAATATTGGTTGTAGGAAACAGTAAATTCTTAAGTCTTTTGAAAAGTTTCCAGCCAACAAAGCACGATGTCCAGTTCATTTCATTCCCACAATTTCATAGTTTAAGGTTTTTAGAGATTGGAAGCGTCATTGCAGCAACGCTGTAAAAAATTAAGTTAATCTTGGAGACTTCCTATAGTGTCAGCATTGTTTTATTTCACCAGGCGGTGAGTAGTTTTTATAAAAGAAATTTCATGGTTTGAAAATATTCTACGATATGATGCGAGTGATTTAAAAGCAAAATCTAAAATCACAGAATTTCGTCGACGAATTTCTGCACCAAAATCAAGCACAAACGTTCAACATAAAACTGTAGTGAACCAGATCACGAAAGTTAGGACTAGTCATCTACGATCAGATTATAATTTTATGACGCAGTAGGTATGTTAATTTGAGGACAAGTACAGCCGTAATGGCAAATGTAGAAACATCCAATGGTCATAAACAAATTATGTCTAGGACAGGGAAAGGGAAAGAAATGAAATAAAAGAAACGACATAGAGTGGAAGAAAAATGTAAAAAGCAAAAAGGCAAGGATGAATACACACTTCTCAGCCCGTTTAATTTTATTATACACCCACGGAGATCCTCAACATCAAGCTCTCAAAGATATTTTAAGCACTTAAAGAAACCGACTCTCTTAGAATGAGGAAATCTCAGTCACCCCCAATTCCTAATCAACCCCAACATTTAGTTACAATTCCAACCTAGCTTCCCACACCACGCATATTAAAGTTTACCCTGAGCAACGAATTTTTGGGTACTTTGACTTACTCTGAAGCCAGAAGACTGTTGAGAGGATTTTGGAGAAGAAATACATATTTTCTCAAATTTCGTTTTGTACGAAATGTCCAAGTTAGGGGTTGAACCACGGGTTATCGTTTAGTAAGGCAGCACACCACTTACTAGACTACGGCGACTTAATTTAATTTGGTGTACGCCCCTCATTTCCATACATATTCCACAGAATTTCGGCGGAGATTTGCCGCAGATCGCAGTTAGCTACCTGACATCACTACCAGTTTCGCACTGGGTTCACTGGATTCCAGCAGCGAGACAGTTCTACCACTGTCTATAAAAGGCCAAATACTCAAAGCTATGTACCATCCCAATACACACTCCCAGCGAATATTTTGTAACGATTTCCCAATGAGTCCAAAAGGGAAGAAGATTGATAATTACGACCAACAACCATAACGCCAATCGCATATTGATAAAATAAATCCTTTTAGATGGACCCAGAAAATATATTGTGATATACATATAGTTGGTCATTATAACCCTTCATTCAGGATTACGATGTAGTTTCTCACACCACTTATGTATATTGTGTGTGTTAATTTTATAAATGAGTGGCAGGACCTAGAGTTTAAAGTATACTCCGAACGACAGATTTTTGGGAAAATTTTCATGACAATTTTCATTTCCTCTCAGAGTTTTTGCCAGGAATCTGATGAGAGGGAGTCGCCGAAGATAATTTTCCTTATTTCGTTTTGTTGGAGATGTCTGACCTGGGGTTTGAACCGTGGCCTCAAGTCTAATAAGTCAACACACTACCTACTAGACTACAACGACTATAATGGGACCATTCTAAAGATATTTGTTGCAATACTTTAAGATATTCGCATAGGACTGATGAAATTACTTTTGGTCTTACCGCACATAAAACATACTTGTTACTATTTTAGTGTAAATATCTTTGCGGACGTGTGTGTATGATTCTGTATAATTCTCTTCTTTCACTTGGTTATTACATCATTTACTTTATTCCTACGAGGCACATTTGCTATTATGAACTATAAACACCATGTACAACAATAATGTTGCTAAAGTAGCTGCTACACGGTGGAGTACAATGGCTTCAACAGCCACCACAACCACTTTAGCATCAGCATTGATAGTAATGAATGAATGAACGAATGAATGAAAAGGGAAAACACTGTGGCAGTAAAAAAATGCGTATCTGTGTCTGTTGTTGTTATTATCATAATTTTCTTTCTTGCTTTCTTCCAGCGCCTTAAAGCCTGATGCAAAAATTATAAATTTTCATTTTTATGTTGCATTTAATGTCTCTACAGCACGTACATATGTATGTATGTGTGAGTGAAAGTGTCAGTGTGCCCGTGCTACACTATTCATTACTTGCCATAATGCTTGTTGCATTTTATTTAAGTACGCAAGCAGACAGTCGGGCAGGCAGGCAGTCACACACAAACAGCCACTTTGTGCAACATTTGCTTGTAGCCGTTGAAAAGAAAAAAAGGAGAAAGAAGCGGAAGAATATAAAGTGGGGTGGGATTGCGCAAGGCTTTTTTTCGTTGTGGCAATATTTGTTAATTTTCTCGTTGATAATGATAATAATGATTCTCTCTTTTTATGAAAATTTCTCTGTTTTTTTTCATGAAAAAAAAAAACGCATTTCATGACAGAAATAATGTTTTCAGTATATTTTCCATATTTTTTTTCCTCCTTTTTTTTTTTTTTTTTTTCTGCCTCCATTGGCATAATATTGATAATACGAACGACTATCATGACTTTTATCATTGATGCCAATCGAAAGAAATTACGCATATTCAGCCTAAGGGACCTGATACTTGTACTTGTAGCACCACCAAATGGAATTCGCTGCTGCTCGTTGTTTGCTGGTTTTTTCTGTATAACTAGTACTGACAGTGGGTTAAAATGTGGTGACACGTATTTGCGAAAGTATTTGTTGATGTATTTTGTAATCACACAGAAACTAGTAAGGCTATATAGCTTTTAGTTCACAGGTTAGTTCACAGCTTCCTTAATATCAAACTTATGTCTTCAGGAGATCAAGGGTCCACCTACGCCATATAGTATATCCGGTGAAATCTGTAATATATTGCTGCCTATGGGCCATCTATCCGTTTAAATATGAACCATCGGTTATTTCGAATCTAACAATACTTATGTCATTCTATTCTGTCACAAAATTCATAATTCATTATCTCCACTGAACGTAATGATAATGAATCGATTTACGCTTGAGGAACGTTGGGCTTTATTGGAAATTTATTTCCAAAGCAAAGACAATTGATCGGATATTGCACGAAAATGTCGTACAAAAATTGATAGCAGAGAAGGACCAACAGTTACCGGTATAAGCAGGTTTATTGCCAAGACATGAGTGTGCTCGTACAGTGCGTACAGCCGAAAATATCAAAGTTGTGGTCGAGAATGTGCTTCCACTCTCTCATCAACTCGTCATTGTCCCCAAAAATGGAACATTTCACGCACCAGTTTATGTCGAATTTTGCGAAAAGATCTCGGTTTGACGCCTTACAAAGTTCAATTCCTTCAAGACTTGAAGCCATATGACCATCCGCTGCGTTTTCGCTTTGGTAGAAAGAAACTGCACGATGATGTTGATTTTGACAAAAAAAAATTATCTTTTCCGATGAAGCTAATTTTTATCTTGACGGGTATGTTAATAAGCAAAATTGGCGTGTTTAGGGCTCAGAAAACCCACACGTGGTCTTACAGAAGCCAATGCACCCATTACGAGTGACTATTTGGTGTGCCTTGTGTAGCGGAGGCATCATTGGCCCATATTTCTGTGAAAAAGAGGACGGCGCAAGTATTACGGTCAATGGAGACACCTGTCGCACCATGATAACCGATTTTTTTCTATCCGCTCTTCATGTTATAAACGTGAACGATGTTTGGTTTCAACAGAATGGTGGAACTAGCCAAACATCTCATGTCACAATCGATTTATTGCGTCAAGCGTTTGATGGCCGTTTATTTAGCCGAAATGGTGATATCAATTGGCCGCCAAGAATCTGCAATTGGACACCGTTGAACTATTTTGTGTGGGGCGCCGTTAAAGAAAAGTGTTATGCCGACAAACTAGAAACAACTGAGAATTTGAAGGCCAACATTCGTGATGCCATTGCCGAGATACGACACCCATACACTCGAAAACATGCACGAAAATTGAGACCAGCCGCGGCAGTCATATGAATTAAATAATATTGCATTTCTAACCGGAACAATTATACTTTGCAACACTCTTTACTTCTATGTCATCACATTAATAGGCTCTCGTATTAAGCTCTCGTATTAAAATCTTGCATGAGGTAAAATAGAGATCTTTTTTGATAATTCGCTCCACTGTGAGCATTTTCAGTTAAAAATTTGTTTCTGTGAAATTGTAACAGAATATATTAACAAAACTGTATGGATCAGGGTATATCTGCGTACATAAGTGTGTAAGTAAGCGTTGTCCTATTTTAAATGAAGTTATGGGGTAGAATTTTAAAGTGTTTAAATGGTGTCATTATTGGGATTTAAATAAACGCAACGAAATAAATAAAAAAAAATGAGAATGAGAATGTCATTTAATTTTTTGTTTGTCTGATAAAAATCATGAGTATTTATTTATAAAAAACGAGAAGAAGAAAAAAATTCACAAAAAAATGGAAAGAAATACAACAAATTGTACCCTTAAGAGGTAAGGTTGATGGTATTAAAGTTTTTATTCCGTATTGTTAAGGATAAATATGTATTAAACGTTAATTAAACATCTGTTAGGAAAATAAACGATATATCCTGTAGAAAAGTGAAAGCCAGGAACATTAATGAAAGTAAACAAAAAAGAAAAGACAAGTTAAATTGCTAATTACGGAGAGAAAAAAATAGATTGTGATTAGCGTTAGATAAGATTGAAGACAATGTATTGGGAAATTATTATAAACTTCAGATGCAATATGGCAACAATATTCGTACATATATCAAACCATTGTTGTTTCCTTTGTTTGATTACTGAAGTGAAAGACAAAATCTCGGTATCAGTAATCCATACAAATGCAATACAGGGTATACATCCACTTCTGAGAATTACGTTTGTCTTTGAACTCGCCCTAGTCTAGTATTAGACGTGAAGCCTCGGTTCAGAGCCTAGGTCAGACATGTCCAGCAGAACGAAATATGAAAAAATATTTCTTCAGCGACATCCTTTCAAATGATTTCTTGCAAAAACTCTGAGAGTAAATATAGGTTAGAGGTCGTGTACTTGTCAGTTAAGACAAGTACAGTACCCGGAGGTCGAATTGAGTAAATATAAATTGCCATGAAAAGTATCTCAAAAATCTGTCATTCGCAGTCGACTTTAAAATGTAGAACACGCTGCTCATGTATTAAATTAATACAAACAACATTATTGACGGAATATGAAAAAATATTTCTTCTGCCACTATCTCTCAGCAATCTTTTGGCAAACACTCGGAGAGTAAATCTTATTGCGATTAAAAGTTACTCAAAAATTCGTTGTTCAGGGTAAACTTTAATACGGGTGGTGTAAGAAGCCTGGTTGGAATCCTGACTAAATTGTTGTTATGACCAATTAAATAAGTAAGTAAATGTGGGTCTGTGGAGAAGTTGGAAACGAGAATCTGAGAATCGGTTTCTTTAAGGCTTTAACCTGTTTATCAGGAACTTCGGGTATGTGTAATACAATAAAACTGGCTGAGAGGTGTGCATCCTCGCTTAATTTATAGTTATGCTTTGCTTTTTACATTTTTCTTTCAATCTCTCTCTACATATATCGTTTCTTTTATTTCACTTCTTTCCCCTTTCTAGGACAGACATAATTGGTTTATCATCATCGATCACTATGGCTGTACTTGTATTCAAATTAACAAACCTTCTCAGTTCCAAAATTAGAATCTAACCATAGATGAGCAGTTACACAACATAAGTGGTGTAAGAAGCTAGGTCGTAATCCTGACTGAAGGGTTCTAATGACTAGTTAAGTAAGTAAGGAAGTCTAGATCCTTACGTAAATAATTTTTCATGTTGTGGTAGGATAAAGGCTTAAAATCTTCTTTAAGACTTGTTGCTACATTATTAATATTCCTTAGGTATGCCAATACCTTTGTCTTGTTAGTGATCTTAAAAAGAAAAGAGTAAAATTAGTGCCAAGACGATTTATACTGCTAAGAATTACTTGCCGACTAGGCTGTTTATGTTGACTATAAGACGACGAAATTGTCTATGAACTTCGTGAACTGATTTTTTTTTTCTTTCGAAGTAAATTTCTACAATGCGGGAGCATTGTTCTGATAACTGACATCCTTAGCTGTCAAACTATAGTTATCGATACCTATCGAGCTAAAGAATATTCCCGGTATGTAGATTATTAATTGAAATTAAATTTTAAATTTTCATTGACTATAATTTAAAATGATTTGAAGAATACAAAAATTCTATTTCACCTCCAACCAACTAACAATACCACACATCCTAACAAAACAAGCCGTCAATTGCATTGGTTGACATGACCCAATGTCATGTAACAATTTCAATGTCATTCTACTCCTGCCATTATTGCTAGATTTTTTTTTGTAAAATCATGATAATTTGCATAACAAAAACAACAACTACAACAACAACAACAACAAAAAACAAAGCTAAACACAAAATTTTTTAATCAATTTTTTGTATAGAAATTATGCGTGCGATGACATTTGAAATAAATTTACAATTTTAAATACAATTTAACCTTTAAACCTCTTTCATTCTGAAACCACAACTAAACTGCTAAAGCGAGGGCGGATTTTGTAGGCAAATAGAAGCCAGATATTGGTTTTTCGACAATCACTGCGTTTAGCATGGTAAAGTAGTTACAAATTTAACTTCGCGAAACAACAAAAACAAAAAACGCTGTTAAATTTTAATTGACACTTTTACTGACATTTCTTGTAATAATGCAAAAACACAAAACCCCAAAACAAAAAGGCGTACGTGTAAATGTAAACGAAAACGTAAATGTAATGGTTTAGTATTTATTTGAATATTGTTTGCGTGTATGTGTGTGTGTGTTAAATAAATAAATTTAAATGCAAATTCGTTTATATAACCACTTCAGTGTAAATGTTTTAAATTCTATTACATTCGATTGTATGAGTATGAAAATATTGACTGCAATTGTTTTTGTTTTTGGTTTTTTTTTGTTGACCGTATTGCTGTTCATATGGTTGTACTTGTAATTTTTTTTTTTAGGCATTTTAATTTATTTTTATAAATTTAATTAAAGTGTGACATGTTGGACGACACAACTACAATAAAAAAAATGAGAAAAGGAAAGGAAAAATAGACAGCGAAATAAAATACATGCTAAGGGCATTACCCGTCATTTCATAATATTACATGAGCATAGAACACAGTTACACTAATTCCACACAAGAAATTAAAGAGAATACTTTTGTCGCCGTAGTCTAGTAGGTAGTGTGTTGGCTTATTAGCCGTGAGGTCACATTTCAAACCCCAGGCAGACATCCCATAAAAAAGCAAAGGAAATAAAAAAAGAACATTTCTACAGTGACTTCCTCTCAGCAGCATTCAGGCAAAACAAAAACTCTGAGAGGTAATATAAATTGCCATTAAAAGTTTCTCAAAAATCTGCCATTTGGAGTCAGCTTTAAACTGTTGGTGGGACCTCATGTATAAAATTAACACACACAACTAGGTCATGATCCTGGCTGAAGTAATGGTAATGATCAGATATTGACGAATTTATGTATGAATGTACTTTTATCAAATTGGCCATCTGACGACTGATTAATAAAAAATACAATTGAAATGTTTATTACATAGTAATCAAGCGCTCCCCGTATACAAATAAATGCCTTAATAGATTCAGCATCTTTTATTAATGCTGTAGCCTGTTTAACTTCTATCTAGTAGTATGAGGTCTTCCAATTGGGACTTTCGTACTTTCAAAGACGATAACGAATTGATTAATCAGTTTTGACAAATCACCTCGAACTGATGTAGAATTTAACAGCACGTGTAAATAATAAAACTGTTTTATCAGAATGGTTGCTCTGTTCGGGAAAAGTAAGGCGGGCTTTAAACATTATGCGATCGTCATAATTGTCCTATTGAGGTGACAATTCACAACTTTCGAATTTTAAATGATACCAATCCACATGAGATCCAATAGCGTCCAAAGCATACCGAAAAAGTAACTGTTTGGTTTGGATTCGGAACTGGCCCCCTCATCGACCCATATTTCTTTGGGAACGACGTTGATCAGGCTATTACTATTAACGGCGAGCGCTATATGTTGATAATTTTTATATCCTTTTGGCTAGAATTATATTGTTATACTATGTGTGTTTCAAAATAGTAATCGTGGTTTGAAAATCTCCGTTACAAATATCAGTCGAACAATTGTCTAGTAATGGTTATTGTTTACGCAAAGGGTTTAAACAGAGAAATAACAAACAAAGCAATTGGTGTTGTTTACATAAAGTTTTGAACAGTGGCACACAGAATTGTGCGAATAATAAAGAATTTCAATTAAAACTAAACACAGATTATTTGTTAATTTAATTGCAATCTACGAGCTCATATTTTAAACGTTTTTTTAAAAGGTAAAAACGTAACAATATGATCTGGATATGTGGGATCAAGAGAATGGCGCTAAGTGCTGCACAGCACATGCCACATTTGGATATTCTGCACGAGGGATTTGAGGGCATGACTATCTCGCTTGGAGGTGAAAGGAACTGACCCTAGAAATTGTTAGATGCTTCCCTGCTAGATGTTATCCTGTAAGGTTTTCTTGAGTCGCAGGTGTATGCGAATAAACAACAGTGGTTCTTGAACCATCAAAACCTAAAAATTGTATATGAAATCTGGTTGAGATTCCAGAAAAAATCTAATTAATCGAATAAGCAATTTACCAAGAGTTTTAGTATATTTTATATTTCAGGATAACAATGTTGATTGAGATAAAAATTTCATGAATTTAAATTCTTTATTGGGAACTTATGGGAAACAGTGCAACTTGATTTGCAAACAACTGGATTTGGAAATGTGTATTTATGTGTGTGTGTTTATGTAAAAATTTGGACACTTAATTTTTTTCTGCAACGCACTCAAAATACACAGTGACACTCATTTGACACTTGTCTACATATTCAACAATTTTCTCGCTTTTTTTCCCTCCCCCCAGCTTTCATTTCTGTTCGCATGTAATAATAATTTTCATATGCAAGCAGAAAGAGAGAGGAAAAAATAGAGAAAATCGCAGTAAAATGGTAACAACATATGAAAATATTTCGTATGTATGAGAGAATGTTTGCATGCAACACAATGACAATGTTAAATGCCATTTATTACTCAGGGGTACCATGTCTCACAATGGCCGTCCGAACTTTTGCTGTCAGTCGGCATAAGTTTTGTTCTTTTTTTTTGCTTTTTTTAACGCAGTTTTTATGCAGCAGTGAGGTAGGGATTTCGCAATATTCTGGACTAAAGTGTAACTAAAGTTTGTAAATGTCCTTCTGCCATATAAATATTTTGTTTTTATAGAAACGGAGACAGAAAAAACAGCAACGAATTGTTATAACAATTGTTGATAATTCATAACAATTGGCAAACAAATTTTGTTGAAACAGCAACAGCACCAACACACTTCTTTACAACAAAAATTAGCGCAAATAATCATGAAAAAATTATTAAAAAACGAAAACTTGCCGTAAATAAATACTCATAATACATGCAACAGCAACAAATGAAAGAAAGAAATAAAAACAAAAATAAAATTGTAACACAGTTACAATTGCAACAGCTGCGTAAAAATCAAAAAAAAAAAAAGAAAAAATAGAGGCGCAATGTTGATGTGCTTGTTATCCTTCTATTGTTGTATTGTTGTGTTTGTAAAAAGAACAAAACTCACACATACTGGTACTTGTCCATGTTGTAAAGCTTTTCGTGAGAGACATTTACTGTATAAGTGCTCATACTCGTACACATGTTGCTTGTTGCCTTCACATGTTGTTGCATTAAACGTAGTTTTTTTATTTTCATTTTTAATTTCTTTTGTTGTTAAAAATGTTGTTTTTTGTTTTAATTTTTTTATTTTACAAACTATTGTTGTTATTTGTTATTGTCATATTTGCTGTTGCTCTATTTCAGTTTCTAGTTTATCTTGTTATGATTGTACCAGTTGTTATTGTTATTTTGTTTGTTGGTTGTTGTTGCCTAATTTATTTGCAAATAAAACCTTGACATAGAAAATGTTTGCATGAATAAAATCCATTGTTGGGCATACAATAACAGAAACGGGTTCTACAAATCATTTTTATAACATTCGGTATCATGTTGGCAGGGGGCAATAGACATTTCTTAGAAATTCGATTATAAAAGATTGTTAATATTTTAAATTTGCTTCAATCACTTCTGTTGGCCTAGTTTTGAGGCAGTTTCCCAAGAATTTTCTGCTTATATCGAGCCACGTCTAGGCGAAATCCTGGAAAATCTTGGATTTCTAATGCTCCTGCGTTAGGTGAGTATCTGGGTATATACGATATTTAATATAGCCCTGTGCAAGAAAAAGTCTAATGGCTCAAATAGCACAATCTTGTTGGGCAATTTAATATGCCATATACCGAAATTACTCCTTCTAGCAACCTCTCATGCAGTAAAGCCATAATCAATCGGTTTTTGCGGCTAGTGAAAACCTATTTTTTTTTTGAAACCAAATACAGTTAACGCTCCTATAACACGGTACTTTCAGAAAGCGGTTTCCATATAACGCGGAACTGAAATTGCAACATTCTTCCGCATAGCCTATGAATGTCTCTAGTATCTAGATATTGTAAGAGGGTTTAATATTAGTTTTATTTTCGACGCAAAAGCACAGCCGAGATATATAAACAACATGTTTATATAAATATGCCAGCTTATCTCATAGCCGTCTACGACATCGGTTTCAGTCATCTCAGAGCTCTTTCACAGTACATACGTTTTGTCGGTGACCAAGCCTTTCTGAAAATTTTTCTGCAACTCATATCTGACAGTGAGGATGAATGTTGAAAAATTACATAATTTTACAAAAGTCTTTCTTATATTTGTTGGAAAACTGTCTTTTAGTTTAGTTATTATTTAATTTTTTTATCAATCCTTATACGAACGGGAATTGTCATTGCTGACATTGAGATGCAGCCTGAAATTTATCAGAGAAATAGGCTTAGGGTAGATATTCTAGACACAGTATGGTGTCGCAATACTAAATCAAACATAGCAACAATTTAAAAAAATAATTCAAATTGTATTTATTTCTGGCTTTTCTTAAGCTAACAACAAGGTATTCTTCTCATAACTTAATTCACATGACCTTAACATAAAATAAACCACAATCCTGATATGGAAATATTTTGTCCTTAAGCCAAGAGTTCTATGCCATATATACATCCGAATTAAAAAAGATTCACTAAATTTAACTTTATAAGCCATTTTTTTTTTTTGCAGCATTATTTACAATTCAATTCTGTTTTTTCTTGCCTCTTTCGTTTTTGTTATTGTTGTAAATAAATCGACATGATGTATGCAACAAACACTCATTGATGTACATACAGTACATAGCATACATTACAGTATGAATATATGAACAAAACGAAAGTATCATTTCCCTGCTATTCATGCATTCATTTGTTCATGCCTTTGCTCGTTAGTTCGTTCGTTCATCTATCATAAACATGCATAATTCATAAATTAAATGTAATGAATAATGGTTACAATTGTCTAACAGAATGGCAATGAATGCGTTGTTGCACAGGACAATACATCGTCACACAAATAAATTGAGAAATTCCTCCCCTTAATTTATTTAATGGCCAGTCGTGGGCAGTGGGACTAGTCAGTGGTTCAACATACCATCACCAATTGTCCAGTCAGCTAGCCAGTCATCCTAGTCAACTAAACATTGAGTAGTTTAGTTATGGTTGATGTGATAAAAGACATTTTCATCTTGAAAATTTTCATCACCACCAACAAGGGTGGCAATGATATACCACCACCACTACTGTTGCTTAATTTGCAACAAAATTTTTAGTTTTTCTTTTTTTCTTATAGTTGTTGTTGTTTTTTCATATGTATGTTTAGCGTATACGTTATATTCATCTACAAATTCATAACATATGTTGCATCTCTATGGTAATTATTATTTGTAGCATTTAATTCACTCGAGTATTGTTTGTCATCTTCAATGATAATTGAAATGATTGAATTGTATAGTGCTGGCCCTGCTTATACTATAATTTGACAAATTTACGATAATTGCGTGAGAGATGAAATCATTAATCTTATCAAATAATGAATTTTTTATCGTTTTTCTTTCGTTTTCGTTTATTTTTTATATTTTTAATGGCCACGGCTTTAATCTAGAAGTCGTCGTATTCTAGTGGGTAGTGTGTTGGCTTATTAGACGTAAGGCCACGGTTCAAAGCCCAGATCAGATATCTCCAACAAAACCAAATACATATGGAGTCTATCTCTCAGCATATTTCCGGCAAAGACTCAAGAATCTGTCGTTCGGAGCTGACTTTAAACTGTAGATCCTGGCACTCGTGGATAAAAATTAACACACTCAACATGGGTGGCGAGACAATCTACGTTTTAAACCTGACTGAAGGGTTTTAATGACCAATTACGTATGTAAGTATTTATGTATAAACGTCGGGATATACTTCAAACCATCGGTCCATAAGTAAAACTTTTATTTCACTTAATGAGGTGAAATATTTCTTGCTCATATTTTTCATATCTCAAAATGCATTTGAATCCTACGACCAGAAAAGGAATAAATGTTTGTCTTCTCAATATTTATATCTTAACTTATCTATATATCACTTACCCTTATTGCTGTCCTTGTGAGTAAATTCGAATGCTGCATTTACCTGAAACATTAAAAAAAACAATAATATTAATCTCTTCATCTGAATCCTCATTGGCTAAAATATTAATATAAGGGAAACACAAAGAAATTGGCAACCGCCTTTAAAACAAAAAGTTTAAATAAAAGGAAGCAGTGAATCCAGTAGCAGAACCTTAGGTTAGGTTAGGTCGTGAAGAGTAAGGTCTCACTTAGGCCAGACCTTAAGCCCAGTATGATACCACAAAACACTACCTACCCAGAGAATCACATACAAACATAAATGGTTATTACAACCCATCAGTCAGGCTTACGACCTAGCTTCTCACAGCACTTGTGTTGTGTGTCTTAAGTTTATACATGAGTGGCAGAACGTACAGTTTAAATTCGACTGCGAACGACAGATTTTTGGGAAACTTTTTGAATGACATTTTTGTTCACTCACAGAGTTTTTGCCAAAAATCTGGCGAGGGGAAAATGCCGTAGAAATATTTTTTTATATTTCGTGTAGCTGGAGATGTCTGACCTGGTTTTTGAACTGATCAACCATTGCCTATAAAAAATCACCCCAACTATGATTCTTATTTTGGGGAGTACAGTCAAAGATGATTTATAGCAAGAGGGGCTCTCTAACACATGAAGTGAGAGTAACACATGAGTGTTTTCCTCCTACTAGGTTTGCCTACCAATAGGGCAGTGTCGTGTAAGAAACGCAATAGAACGATGAATGTCCATACAGAAAGTAAAGATAACAATCAGTTGTGCTCTCATCAAGGTAAGGCCACAGAAACCTAAAAATATTACATGTATCCTGGTGCTAGCCGCAAGTTGAGCCCACCTATAAAACAATTAGAAACTATCCAGTTTAAATGAGGCAAACGGAAGACCTATACACCGTAACAAGTTTTTGATTGTTAGCTCATTAACAGTCATGAGGAGTACTTCATGCAGTGCGATTTCCAAAGATATCTACGATGTCCTGGCACCCACATAAAATTAAACATTGAATCATAACGGCTGTTAAAGTAAATTCAGAGATTTTCTGGGAAAATTCCCACACCCAACAAGCTTTGAACTGCTTTCAATATGCAGTGTTCAGAAAGCTATACGAAAGTCTTAAATTATACCCAACAGCCTATTTTATCCAATATGTATACACCACAAGAGTCCTACCAGAAGCTTACTTACGTACAAGTTAATTGGATTGGATTTGATTGAATCTGATTTTCAAACAGCAAAACTGACAGGAAGGCATGCTCTAGTACTTGACGACAACTCGCTGTAACGCAGGTTCAAATCTGTAAGAACGTGAAACTATTTTCAACACGATTTTCGTTTCCTCAATTATATTCCCATTAAACCGTACAAAAAAGTCTCTTAGCCCCTGACCTCCCAGAGCAGAACACTAAAAAAGAAAAAGGCATGAAATAAAAAAGACTCAGTAAGCAAACACAATTCAATGGAATCATAGGTCATAGCGGAAAGCTTAGACCTTGGCAGTGTGTTGGCTTATTAGACGAAAGGCCATGGTTCAGTTACTGGCTGAGATATTCGAACAAAACGAAATACGAGAAAATATTTCTTTCGATAATCTTCTGCAAAAAATTCTGTAAAACTCAAATCTGTCGTTCGGCATCAACATTAAACTGTAGGTCTCCCCGTCATTCATCACTAGACTGAACACACACAATATGGGCGGTGTAAGAAGCTAGGTTGTAATCCTGACTAAATAGTTGCAATGGCCAATTAAGTAAGTAAATATTTACTTGCCGTTACAAATATTTCTCATTCACTAATGACCCCTCAAAAGGATTTTATTTTAAAATCACAAAACCAAAGAAAAAGTCAGAAAATCCAAATTGAAATTCCTTTTTTTTTTTAAAGATTTGATGCAGGCTTTGGAATTCTTCTTATCCATTAGTTTTATTGGAATTTTTATCATCGCTTTAGCTAATTTATGGCGTGAATTTTTTGTAAAAGCTTCTCGCAGATTTCAATACAAAAACCAATACATACTTAACCCTCTCACTATTCCTACTAAAACATCTCTTATAACAGCAGTAGCAGCAGCAAAGTGCGACATTACAGAAGGATAGTAGTGAGTACGTAGGCTATTTCAAAAATACAGTTACGAGAGGGTGGTTGGTTAATAAATACAATGTACACATACAACGTACATATGTATGTATGTATGTATATCGAAAGTTTAAATGCTCAGTTATTAGTTGAACTAATAGAACAATTCGAAATAAATTTTCCTGTGGTTTACACATGATTGACGCCAGATGCTTAAATACAAAACTCTCACGGGACGTAACAGCAACAACAAAATTAATGTGTTCTACCAGAAAACCAAATGAATAGGGATTCGAGCAACGAAAAAAAGAAACGGAATTCAAATTGAAATGCGAACAGACAAACAAATACTGCAGACACACAGATATACTCACTAAATGGGCGAATGGTGGAGGGTGTTATGACAATAGAATTCTAATACCACGACAAATAAAATTTATATGTGAATGCGTATTCGTATGTAAACACCCAAGGCTAATGAGCGAAAAATTACAGAACTCTACTAAATGTTCTCATAACTGGCTACAGATATGAGGCATTCCATGTCATAATTTCGGATAATTCAGGATCCTTGAAGTCGATGTTAAACTATAGATCAAGTCTCTCATGGATAAAAACTGACAAGCACAACTTAGGTGATGTGAGAAGCTAGGTTGTCATCCTGACTAAAATGTTGTAATAACCAATTAAGTCAGTAAGAATACTGGAATGACAACAATATTCTCGACCACTGCTAATGACAGCAGTTCTCTGAAATTTGATAGCAAAACTTAAGAACGCTTTTGGACATGTCAGTATGCCTGCAACAAGTACTTGTAAATGAATACCAGTACTAGCAAATATTGCAGTGAGGAAGAGGAATACCCAAAGCACTTCCAACCCATGTATGTTGACTCAAGTTGACATGCAGACTCTCCCATCGAAGGAGCTGGATTAGTTCCTTGACGTATTAAATCAGTGCTTAACAAGGCAATTCTCAAAACTCAATATCTTAGTCAAAAAACTCAGCATCTTAATTATTTCGTTACTAAGGCTCATAGAGACTAGTGGGACACTAAGAGAATGATCTGCCATCATGAATGGTTCAAGGAATTCCTGCAGATTTCTAAGTGGACGACAATCTCCATATGCAACTTTGAAGTGATTAGCTAAGTAGACATTTGTAATCAGGCATAGCAAGACGATAAGCTATGTGTACCGTTTCTGGATTCAAAATATCACCTTCATGTTCCTAGTGACAACCACAAACCTGCCAGTCTTAGCAGTCATATACAAGATCCTAAGATCAACTTGCAAGAGTTATTTCTATGCCAATGGACTGCAGTTGCCCCAAATTTGAGAAAGTTATCTTGGCCAAAAAGGTGGACGAAAATACTCAATTTTCCCTATCCAACTTTATGGCTTTGAGAAAACGAAGACGGAAATATTTGGGAGATCATTTTCATCACAAATCTCAAAGATTTTAGAAAAGTGATCTTAAATGGCGTTATCAGTTACCTATAAAGTATCTGTCAATTCCATGTTTATCCAGTACAACAGTTGTAAGACAAGAATATTACAATGATGCTTCAATTAGATCAGAAGAATCATCGTTTAAGATCAGAGCCACTAATCTTGTCTTGGTTACGTACATACATACATAACTGGTCATTACAAACTTTCAGTCAGGGCTACGACCTAGCTTCTTACATCATGAAGAATGGCTTCACATCTAATAAGCCAACACACTATCTACTACGCTATAACGACTTCTAATTTGGTTAACTATTTGTTAATACCATAGGCTAGATTACCTGAAGTTCTTATTAGACGATGGTGAGATCAATAAGTCCTATTACCTTGAATTTATGAATCTTTCGTACGAAATTTCACGATGAAAATAGAATACGGCTATGTGAGGTACTAATGACCTGTATCTCCATAATTTTTTGGTCTAAAATTAACTCATCAATCATGCTTCAAGCATCATGTGACATGAATGACGGAAGGGAGCCCCACTTAGACGACAGTAAATTTCTATATCTTTATTTCCAGCTTTAATTCTTCTTTAATTCGATAAGGAACCAAACCATACCAATAATATAAACAGACTTACTGATTAACACTAGGTTTTCGAATTAATGTAAAATGACCCATAACAGCATTCTAATTGTATCCCAAGACCTGATGCGTAACTGGGAAAACATACACTAAAGTATTCCTAGAGATTAAATTAAATATTAGAACAGAGAACATTAGTTTATTAGAGAATGATGTTTAATGGCAAGGTGAGTTCAGTTTAGGTGAGGGTGTGATCTATGATAACACTTATACAGACACCTTTTATACACACACAAACACACTCACAAACACACACACACGCCACAGTTTGTCTGCTACAAATGTTCTCTGGTAATTAGGATATCAAAACATTTTCATTTTCATTGACTATGAAAACTACAACAATCATAATAAAAACAACAAGTTTTGGGAATTGTTTATACATTACGTAGAAAAATATCAGTCGATTAGAACAACAACAACAGCAATAGCAACGGCAGCAATTGATATGAAAATGAAATAATTTGAATTTTTGACACATTAAGCGCATTCGATGGCATATGCAATATTATTAAGGCAGAATACAGTTTAGGCTATGAATGTATGCGGCTGTATGTGGCATTGTATATGTGTTGTTGGTATAATTTCCTTTGTCCATTTTGATTGACATGTGATATTGAGTAAATTGTAACACAAATATAAGTCATGATTATTAAACAAATTATTCGAAAACGCCTGGGAATTTATGACTCTTTTTGGAGTATCATTGAATAGTTTGGTTTGATCCAATTGACCGGGGCAAAGTAGAAGGTCCTGCAGCGTTATGTTTGTAAAGAGGTTGAAAAAGAAACAGAAAAAAAGAGCCACAATTATTTTACGTACATATGATAGCAGCACACTTTAACCTACCCACCCATTCAATCTATGACGCCAGATACAAATTGTGTGGGAAAATATAGAATTTGATGTCATAATGAAAGGTAAAAATCGTCCATGCATTTAAAGAAGACGGCATATAAAGTTTTTCTACGAACTTTCTACTACTGTACCGATTGCCCTATAGAAGTACAAAAGTCAGAATCATTAAAAGTGCCCACCATTCCATTTCTACAGATAACCATGGGGCAATTCGTCATGTATATAAAGAACTGCCATCTGACTGATATATCATCTCTAAATAAACTTATTTGAGTACCGTTGAGTTGAAAGCATGCAAGCGTTATGTGATATTCGTGACATTCCTGACATGGTTGATCTGCAACTGCAGGAATACACCGTTCGGCGGCATAGATTACTGCTTGGAGGATACCCGAAAGTTTCCCTATACCTCGAAATTTTGCATTCTAAGACCAATTATACCACAAAATCGTCCCTCTTTTATAATAGTAGAGTTTGTTACTAAGTCTTGTTGCGAATCATTTCCTAAAATGCTCAAGAGTCTACTGCTTCTGTCTAAGAAATATTTAACTGTTCCATAATGAATTTTATGACAGACATGTCTCCTCTTATCCTTGACAAAGTTTCCACAGCTTTGGTGCTCACTACCATGTGCAGCAGTTTTTATTGTCTCTGTTACACTAATGCAATAACAGCAGTCGAGTATTTAGTTTGTTGGCTTATTAGACGTGAAGCCTCGGTTCAAATCCCAGGTCATACATCTCCAACTATATGAAATATGAAAAACTATTTCTTCGGCGCCTTCCTATCTGTCGTTCGGCGTTGACTTTAAATTGTAAGACCCGCCACTCATGTATAAAATGAACACACACAGCATAAGTGGTGTGAGAAGCTAGATCGTAATCCTGACTGAAGGGTTATTATGACCAAATATGTGTGTACATATGTATGAACACAGACTAGTCTTTGTATCATATCCAAAACGATGTAAGCTGTTTTAAGGGCTAATACATTTTTTACATACAACATTTTTTTTTATCAGTATTACAATGGAATAAAAACATATTCGTTGTAGATCACACCTCTTCGAGATCGATTAGCCCGTAAAACATTTCCTGGACAATTACAAACAAATGCTGTTCTTGCAACGCACTTTTCGCAATGAAGCATTTATTACATCCAGAGTCTATTCAATCTCCTACAATGCATTTAGACTTAAAGATTTTAATTCCTTAACAAATTCCCATTTTGAGTAGTTGAGTAGATACTCCCTCTCCCAAAAACATTTCCTAAACATTCAAAACTCTTACACCGCACAAGTAAAAGCCTTTCCTTAAATATTGGCCGTATTTCATAGAAAACAGAGGCTTTGGAGTAGAGACCTTAGACCTTAGGCAACACGCAGCTGCTTTTTCTCCTGCAATTATTTACCACGACGAATGCACTTCTTTGTGGCTGTGTCTGTTTAATTTCTATGAAACATTTTTTGCTGGCAACTTATGACGCATCACAAACAAATAGACAAACAAACAAAACGTCAAAAGATTTTAAAACAGAAACAATAACAACAACAAAAAAACATCGAAAAAGAATCAAAAACTTTTCCGTTGGCTTTCATTTTAACTTGGCAGAGCAACAAAAAAAAATTTTTTTTACGTTTCCGTATCATTAACGTGGCAAACGATTTAAGAAAACCAACAACAACAACAACTACAACACACATAGAATAGCATTTTTCAAATGCTGCAACAGCAGATGAAATTTGAATTTGCAAGTGAACAATTTCTTCGTCTCTTTTTTCTTCTGTTTTCCTCTGCTTCAACAGTATTGCCTGAACATTTTCGGCTTTTTTTTGCATTTATAAGGGATTGTAGCAAAAGCTGTCAGCAAATTTCATTATGTACTTTAGAAAAGCTTACAAAATACTCAAATAAACACACACACACAGACAAACAAGTTACAAATGCAGATACACACTTACAATAAGATGCAGATGCAGACAGACACAGCCACAGACAATTCATTTTTATTAGAGTCGATGCATACAAGCAAGCAGGAGCAGGGTTTGGATGCCAGTTGTATGAAAGAACAAAAAGTGCAGCAGAAAAATGTTTTAAAATTCAACGAATGAAATGAGTTTTACAAACAATAACAACCAAAACAATATTTATAAATAGGTTTCCTTCTGCTTCTTCTTCTTCTTCTTTTTCAAACCATTTCAAAGACAGTGGTTATGAGGGGCCTTTTATATGATCTTACTTGAGTCTTCATTTTAAAGAAGAAATAGTTGCTATATATGTGACCTTAAAATTCCAGTAATGAGTCCATATGTCTCAAGCATGCAACAATATATGAACACTCAGGCTGCCATTCGAGCAATCGGTTCTTATCAGGTTGAATCAAAGATGGTATGGGGAATGTGAAAGCAGAAGAGCTTGCGAGCAGCAGATCTTCCAGGCCTTTGTTGTGGCCAGAACACTTGTTTTGACTATGGGGGGATGTTGTGAAAGGTATGTTCAACGGTAGGGAATATAAAGAGATGCAAATACTCTTCTCGAACTAAGTGGATTGAAGGCAATCAAAATTTTTGTTGGCAATCTAAGTCACACATCCGACAGAGTATACAGGAATAACGTGGTTACCGGTCTTTTGGCATGAACGAATGAATCATTGAAACACATTCTTTAAACCATTGGAATTAACGCAGAAATACCTGTGAGCATATCAGGTGATACTGAGAAGCTTCCTGAAATTTGAGGAGCTATTATAAGGATACCCTATAAAGTTTGATAGGAATAAAATAGATCTGCAAGACAATAAAATAACATTAATTTAGATCTCATGTATAACACAGCTGCATAAGTACTTCCCAACCATGCTAACATAATTTCAGTGCTATTAGTAGTTATCTATGTAATCAGAAGTTGTTCTGATGTTAAGCAATTACTTTTCTATTAATCAAAACTGGACGCATTTTCACGTGGTTATCTTACACTAGTTGCAAATAGGCAGCGATAAATCTCTCTCTCTCTCTCTGTCTTTTCAACATAGCCTTTTTATGCAATTGATTATGTGCATTGGGAGAGAATGTAGAAGTTCCTTCAGAAGTTATTCCTGACTAGTTAATAGAATTTAAGTGATGTTTGCATCGGATGTTTTTAAATGGTGTGGTGCACCTTTGTCATCAAATTTGAATTCGTTGAATATACTCGTAGAGTCTTTCTATCCAGTTCCGCTAATTCCATAGCAACTTAGAATCTCTGACATGTTACAAGAAGATGTAATCAATCAGTTATTGTGTGCCTTTTCTGGACTGATATGGATAACACAAGGACTGATTGTTTTCTTTTTTGTCCATCGCATTAAAATCCAACCTACTATTGCAGTTCTCATAGACCTCTACCATATTGAAAAGCATTACTATAGACTGGCATTTTATCAAATGACTGCTGTAAGCGTTGTGGGTCCGCGGCCATGTTTAAGTGCCCAGATTTCTCCGAGAAGAGCCGGTGGACCTTGACTTCTAAAATCCTATAATTTTTGACTGGCTTCTAATAGGAATTATTGAATCCTAGGTGATTTGTGATATCATAATGAAGCCTAATCAAGCCTAAACTAGGAGGTGGTATTTAATAACAGAACACCAAAAGTGATTTGTTTATTCCGTTCTTTTGAAGTCGCCATAGGCTAGTAGGTAGTGTGTTGGCCTATTAGACGTGAAGCCACGATTCAATCCCCAGGCCTGACACTCTCCAGACCCAGAATTTAAAAAAAATTCTTTGGCGATTTCCCCTCAGCAAAACTCTGAGAGTAAATAAAATAGCCATAAAAAGATTCTCAAAAATCTGTCGTACGGAATCCGACTTTAAAACTATAGGTCCGTCACTTAAGATAAAATTAACACACACAACATAAGTAATGTAGGAAGTTAGTTCTTAATCCTGACTAAAGGATTGTAATGATCAATTAAGTATGTATGTATGTATATAATCCTCAGAATTTGCCCTCTAGTGTGATTTGTGGCCTCACCCATAATAAATGACAGATGACACAGAAGGAGACTCACTTTTATCAGTGCACTACTCTTGTTTGGGAAGAGGCAAAGACTTTTAAATTCACATGTTCTGTCATCTTTAACTGAACCCTCCAAAATTACGGCAACTGCAAACGGATTGGATTCCTATAGTGTATCCCCTATCTTAAAGTGGGGTAAGCATGATCTGATACTTCAAGTATAGTCCTCCAAGTAACCTAACTTAAATCAAGTCTTGAAGAAAATATGTTCCTTGTTCACCACTGTACAGCAGAGCTTAAATAAGGATTTCTCCTTTATAGGCACTATAAAAACTACAAAGTTTTATAAATAATTTTTTCTTTTTTTTCTCTTGATTTTATTTTTTGTTTTGTTTTTTTCAACAGAAAAACTAAAAGAATAAACAAAATTATTTGTTATTTCCTTTTTTCATATATTTTTATATTTTTTTTACATGCTTTTGTTGGATTTAGTAGGTTTTTCTATAAAAACAATAACGAAACAAATGCAATTTGTAACAAATGTTGCTTCTTTTACGTTTATAACACCGAAACACTGGAAACACCAAAATACTGGAATACCTAAACAAAGTACGAATGAAAATAATTTTTTTGTGAATTTTTTTCTTTTCTATTGGATTTTATTGTTGTAAAAGGAAAAACTTTGTTTTGTTATTTTGGGGCGAAGGGACCGGGTCTAAGAAACTTTTTATTTCAAGCTTAAAACGTATTTTAAACCTGTGTACGTTGTTTAGCATAACGGCTTTTCAAAAAAAAAGAAGAGAGAAAACCTGCACGTTGCCTTAAGTGTTGCGGTAAATATTCATGGCCCAAAATAGCAAAGCAGAGGGCAGGTGTTCAGTTGTAACTGTTATAATAACACCACCCAAACCAATGGCAACACTCGGAACTTATGCATGATGCATAAATAGTTCCCCGGGTTTGTTTGAGAGAGTGCAGGTTGATTGCAACACAAATTTTTGGCAATTTAAGAAGAAGAAAAAATGTGTTTTTTCTGTTTTGCTTTCCTTTTGGATTATTTTGAAAATGCAACAACGTTCTGAAAAGTTGTGGTTTGTTTTGTGTTAAGGATACTTCTTTTGGAAAAACTCTGGTTATCGTTACATTCGATTGCTTTGCCTATCAACCCATACAAGCCAGTCAGCCAGCCGGCTTTTCTGCCCTCAGCCTTTATTTAGCATGACGTTAAATGCAGTAAAACTTCAAATATGTACGTTGAAAAGGAATAAAAATGAAAAACTTCTTGTTGCTGTTATTGCTGCATCATTATGACGAAAATTGTACAACAGCAACAAGAAAAAAAAATAGGAGAGAAAAGTGTTGCATGCATATTTGTGAAGCAAATGCAACCCCTAGTAATAAACATACATACAGGCACCTAAAACGACTAACACGGCTGGCTGGCTGGCTGGACGTCAACATGTTTATAACCACCATCGGGCTTAAGAAGTATTGTAGGAGTTGTGGTAATAGAATTTGTAGTTTTCCTTGGGCTTATATACATACATGGTCGTCAGGCATTGTTAAGGATACTTTGCCACTGTGCTTGTTTGTTTGTTTTTGCATTATGAAAATTATAGCCTTTAATGCCATATGCTTTAGGCCACCCTTTTCTTTCTTTTTTTTTTTTTTTTTTGCACAGAATGCCTCTAGTATTTTTGGGTGCTAAAGCTGCAACTGAAATTTGTATACAACCTACTAGGAAATTTCATAGTTTAGATTGTAAGAAAAACTAAACTTTTTCCACTGGGCCCTTACTGGAAAAAATTGTATAAATTTGGCCCAAAAGACTAAGCAAAAGTGTCTGAGTTGAAAGAAAAATAAAATTTTATACACGTCACATGCTTTATTTGCATATGCTGAACCAGTTTACACAACACCAGCTACTTTATAGCTGGTCGGTCGGTGTGAAAGTGTAACAGCATGAGAGAGACAGAGAGTTTATGTTGGCTATTTAGGGTTTTTATTTTAACGTTAATGATGGTTTGTTTTAGAGCCAGAAATTGAAAAAACGAAAATCCTGAATGAAAATAGTTACACAGCGAAGCAGAATTTCAAATGTTCAGCTTGATGTACAGCAAAGAAAAGCAATAAACTTTGGACTGGAAACATATGCAGTTTATTTACAGCTTAAAGTGAATAAACTAAAGTTTTAAATTAAAAATAATAAAATGCACCAAACAACCAGCAGCAGTTCCTTTACCCAAAAGCAAAAGCAATAATCAAGAATTTATTGAAATCCTCATTAAACCTATTCTATTCGTAAGCATATGACATTTCAAAGGTATGCTGTGACAAACAAATTTGAAAAAATTTCCAAACATTCGAGTTACATTCAGCCACCTACGCTCTCTCTACATTATCTACAAAGAATGCAACAATTTGTGTTGATTTCTGGTATTTTCCTTTTTTGTTGGCAATTTTCCTGGTATTTTCTGGTTTTCATTTAAATTTTTGGCCACCCACTTGAAGATACCTTTACAGCAGATAATTTGTGTATCTAAGCAAGGCTTAAAATGCTTTCAACTCTCTGCTCTGTTTCTGAAAATACTGTGTTTTTGAAAGATTCTGGCATAGAAATTATGGATGTTTATACAGACAAAGTGTATGGGTTTCTTTGTATATGCAAATTAATATCCTTTGCCTTCATAATTTGAAGAAAATAATGCGAATATTTTAATTTTCAATTAATTGAACTTAAACAGTATACAAATTACGTACGTACGATAGTTAATAAATGATTTTAATAAAGGAAAAATAAAAAAATGGAAAATTATCAAAATTCTCTAGGCGAATATTTTTCGATTTATATTTTATTAAAAGTGATGGATTGAAGTAAATATCGAGTGGGCCATCTATCGGTTTAAATTTGAATCATCGGTTATTTCGAATCTGGCAATACTTATGTGATTCTATTCTGTCACAAAATTCAGTATATTATGTCCAGTAAACGTAATGAATCGATTTACGCTAAGGAACGTTGGAATTTATTGAGCCAATTTTCGGATGAAGCCAGTATTCAACTTGATGGGTACGTTAATAAGCAAAATTGTCGTATTTGGGGCTTAGAAAACCCACCCGTGGTCTTACAGAAGCCAATGCACCCACTACGAGTGACTGTTTGGTGTGGCTTGTGAAGCGCCACATATTACTTTGAAAATGAGGACGGCGCAACCATTACAGTCAATGGAAACACCTACCGCAGCATGATAACCGATTTTTTTGTACCCGCTCTTCATGGTATTGGAGTGAACGTTGTTTGGTTTCAACAGGATAGTGCAACTTGCCACACATGTCATGTCACAATCGATTTATTGTGCCGTTTAGTTAGTCCAAAAGGGAGATGCCAAGAAGCTGGGTTTAATACCTTTGGACCAATTTCTGTTTTGATAGACTTTTCATGAACATTTTTATTTACTCGCGGAGTTTTTGTTAGAAATCTGTTGGCAGAAAGTTGCCGAAAGAAATGTTTGTTTCATATTTCGTTTTATTCGAGATATCTGATCTCGGGTTTGAACCGTGGCCTCACGTTCAATAAGCCTACTAAACTTGACGTACAATTTGTATATATTAAAAGACTTAACAATCTATACTACAAATCAGTATAGGTTAGTTTATGTTCGAGTGGTAGCTTTGATACCAAAGTTCACTTAAGCATGCATAGCAACCCACTGTAATGCTACAGGTAAACGCAGTCCCCATGCTAACCGAATTCCACCAAACTCATCAAAGAAGTTGCTCCAATGCAGAGGCTGCACACTCACAAATCACTATACTTGCTTATTAAATTCTAACTAGAAAAGTCTTAAGACCCCAACATGCCAGGATATAACGCCTCCTATACCATTCCATCTCGAATTTCACTCATTTCCTTAGCTTAACCTATATAAATAGCACGTAAGTGGAAAGAAAAACGTCATCAAATATTAATCTGAAAGGGAATATAATCCTTTATTACACCCAACTTCAGTGCATCAGGATCTCTACGTCTCAGTGAAGATAAGCGAAATCAGAAATGACGATTCTAAACAAACAGAAATGCTACAGTTTAAATTATTCTAAGCGTTTTACCTTTTCACATATTTTGGTAAGTTCTCCATCGAAACATAAACATTCTCCAACATACGGATTTAATAATTTTAATACGTACATGAGAAAATTATTTTCCTTACTTCCAAGCCTTTTTGCTCAAATTGGCTTTTGTCTGCTGTACAGATACTCATATTTTGCTCATAAATTTGTGGCAAGAGTGGACGGACGAATAATATCCCCTTTTAGACAAATTTACTGCAACACCTTGATCCATAAATAACAATCTGTGTGGCTAGAGGTATTAAATAATAGACTACAAGTAAATAAATAATAAAATAATACTCATGCTCCACAGAGAGAGAGATGCAATTATCTCTGTCCAGCCAGAAAAGTGGTGTGAGTAGAGTGTAACTTATAAGGAAAATTTTGTTTCGTGTGGATATTGGAAATTTTTATAATAAAGCCAGACAACGATATTGAAAAAATATTTAAAGAATCATGGAACATTGGAAATATTCCAGGCCATGTCATATCCGTAAAAAAAGCCAGGAAGTTTTCTTCATATATGAGTTCAAGGTCCACCCTATATAATCAATGGATGAAAAAGCGGCGATTCATACCTTCTAATCGCTGTAGTCTAATAGGTAGTGTATTGGCTTATTAGACATAAGGCCCGTGCTCAAATCCCAGGTCAGACATCAAAACGAAAATATGAAAATATTTATTCGGCGACTTCCTCTCAGCAGATTTCTGGCAAAAACTCTGAGAGTAAATAAAATTGCCATGAAAAGCTTCTCAAGTATGTCGTTCGGAGTCGACGTTAAACTGTAGGTCCCGCCACTCATGTATAAAATTAACGCACACAACACAAGTGGTGTGAGAAGCTAGATCGTAATCCTGACTGAAGGGTTGTAAAGACCAATTATGTATGTATGTTATGTATATGTCATACCGTCTAATAAAAGGTATCACCTCCGTTTTCCCAGGATTCCCATCTAGACCGCGATCTGACTGGACTAGTTGGCCTGCTTGCTAATTATTCTGTGGGCAGTAGCATGCTGTCTCTATTTAATAAGATCCATAAGTCTGACCGTAAATATAAGAATCACTTTATCCGTTTAGCCGATGCGAGTTGGCAGACAACCTCAATTAGTTGATTTCCCGTTCTATACTGAACGAGCTCCTTAGCGTCGCTTGGATTATTATTCCATGTAAAAGTTTCGATATCCAGTTTACAATAATGTCCTGTACACTCAATCCGGTCAGGGAGTCGGACGTAGATGACGTCTAGTTCTAAAAACTCTCCATGGAGGCTGCTTAGGAATACTACTTATATGTCAGCGATCTCTCTTTGTTACACGTTAGGCTATTCGAGGAGGCAACCTCAACTGCTGACTGTATGCACTGATCTATGGTTAATATCAGTGAGTCTCTTCATGATCTTCAACAAGATGTAGGACCGTCTTATGGGTCTACAATCCCTAGGTATGGTATGGGAGTTTTCCTTTGTCTTTCCCACCCTACACCATACCGTTGGATCCATGATTCAATCTACGATATGTTTATGGAGATCAGATGAACAGTTTGACAGTCAAATGAACACAGAAAGTATTAAAACAAAAAACTGGTAGCCTCCTATTCGAATTTCTAAGACTTGGACCATCATTGCTACGAAATGAAAAAAAATAGAAGAAGAACCTGCGGTTGATAGTAACTGTAGAAAGCCAAAGGCATACGATAAAGTGGGAAGTATTGAATATCGCTGAAATGTATGTGTATGACGAAAAGAAAAAGTAAAGAAAACTTTTTTAATTTTGTTGTGTTTTCTCTGTTGGATATCGGAAATTACACAAGCCAGCTATGCCTTAACGATGTGGATAAGTGTATACTCTACAGAGTCTTCTGCATGACTCTGAGTGTACGTAGAGAAGAGTGTCGAGAAGATCCCTAAATTTTGAAATTTCGAATGTATTGTGTTCGTAATCGTACCTAACTTTATGAGTTATTTTAGAAGTATAGACCAGTTTTTTACTAAACTGCTTATGACAGTCCTCTCATCAAACTTAACTTAACTATCCTTAAATTAAAGAAAAATTACGAACTGATCCTTGTACAGAACAACATTACACCATTATCTGCTGCCTTAATTTCATTGTAACAGTTTCAACAGTATTCGAAATCCTTAATTTACTGGAATTGAAAATCTAAATCAACAGTTGAAACCTGAAAGAATTCTGTCTTACAAAAAAAAAAAAGAAAAAATTAATTTATGAAATCAAACCAAAGTCTCTGACAGCTGCCTCATTGCCATGCTGGCGTTTACCTTCATTACACGCCTTTTTTCCAATACCACCTACCTCCATATAACGTAACCGCCGTACTTTCTGACACAACAATTTATGCCGCGCATAAAAAATGGCAATAAATTCAATCAGTTACGCTTAAAAAACCGTTTTAATACGTTTCGATTCGAATTTTTTTTTCTATTCTTTTTTTTTCTCTTTAATTTTATGCCCAAGAAGAGAAAAAGCAAAAAAAAAATATTCATTAAAAATATAAAAAAAAAAATCGGAAAACAGGAAAAACAAACTTCCCATTCTGCATGAGAAATTTTTTACGTCGTCATCGTCATCAACAAATCTTTACATTCCAATCACGACTTCCTCCCATTTAGCTGGGTAGAGAGTGAGAGCAAGAGATAATGAAAGATGTATTCGCAAGGCAGGCAGTAAGGGAAGCAATGGGAAAAAAGATACATATTTTGAAAGTACTTGTAGAGGTAAAAACCTTTTTCGTAGCTGGCTGGCTGGTTGACTGACTTTTAGAGTTCTAATTAAAATATCTACGCATTGCGTTACAATTGAACGACAACGCATGCAACATATCGGCACGTTAATGTTAGATGATGTGCCAAGTGAAGGAAATTTATTTTCACTCATTATACCCTACATTCTCATGTTGCAGGCTACACTTGGAAATCTCTTAAAATGCATTGAAGTAAGCTTTTAAAATCTTTTTTGTAATATGACAAAATATACTTCACAGAGTTAATTTTTCCTGAAATCTAGAAATTTACATGAAAACTATTTACCTCGAAAATGCTGGAAATGCCAAACTGTGTTCACATTTCGTTTCAGTATGGTTTGGCAAACCATTATAAATCGTTTGACCCCCAAGACAACGCTTTCAAATTGTGGACATTTACTTTGAAAAGGTTATTAAGGTCAACGTAATTGCCCTAGTGATCAAGAAATTCACGCAGTTATTAGATGCTCTCGCACTAATTTTGTCTTCTCGCTTCAAAGCTATCAATAATGAATGAAATGTGCTTACAGAAAAGAATATTGCTGCTTCAGTGCGAGATCTTACAGAAAAAATTACAACAAAATGTTGATTAGAAGACGTCGTTCTCAACATCAATTCGGTAGAGAATTTTTAAGAAGCCTGGCGTGCATACACAACTTATATTATTGAATATTACAACCCTTAAGTCAAGATTACAACCTAGTTTCTCACTCACATACATATGTTGTGTGTGTTAATTTTATACATGAGTGGCGGGACCTACAGTTTAAAGTCGACTCCGAACGACAGATTTTTGAGACACATAACAATTTTATTTACTTTCAGAGGTTTTTGCCAGAAATCTGCTGGGAGGAAATCGCCTAAGAAATATTTTCTCATCTTTTGTTTTGTTGGAGATGTCTGACCAGGTGTTTAAACCGTGGCCTCTCGTGTAACAAGCTACCTACACTACCCTACTAGACTACGGCGACTTCATGTTGCCTTTAGAAAAAATGGCAGCCGACTTAAGGAACATAGCTAAGTTGGGTCCAATAAAGTTTTTTTTATAATACATGTAGTATATATTCTATCATTCAAATTTAATTCTAGATGGGCTTTGCTGAGTTTTAAAGGACCAAAACTCATTGTTTCACGTTCCCAAGTGTCAATCGATGAAAGAGAAGGTTCTAGTCATCTCCTCTCATTGTTACCGTCATTACCTTTTCAGAAGTAATTAAGAGGTACATATTCCAAGTGAGTATGCATAGGGGCCACAGCAACCTTATAACTGCATAAGGTTTCTTAGATGGATTCTGGTAAGGATTTTTGCCTATTGCAGGAATATTCAATATTTTATCCTTCCTTTCTAAATAAGCAAACTGTGTATGAGTTATTTCCTCCAAATGCAGCCGACAGCGAAATCTTGATGTGGACAAACCTAGAAATGAATACAAGATCGATATACTGTGAATCCAAGTTAGTACCGGGGCCAATATTTTACTTCGAATGGTACTGCAATTATCGGGCAGTCTAAAGGATAATTTAAGCTTCCACGTCCTACATTCTCCTATGATCTGAATCCAGCAGTGAATACGGGAGCTGTATACTATAATCTTAAGCAATACTTAAATGCATCCTTAAAGGGAATTGAATCTTTGGGTCCACCTATTTTGCAGAACTGTTGTTAATAAATTAAATCCACGTTAAGATTATAAATTAAAAAACAATATTAGTTTAATTATACACACAAAATCCAAAGTGAAGGGTGTGCTATAGCCAGCCTCTACTGAGCATAACTTTCTTAATTATTTTCAAAGTGTCGATATTCATTTCGCCTTGAATGTATGGAGACTGGTTGTCTGGTATCAAAAAATTAAAATACAAAATGAAAAGATCCAACAACAACAAAATATACTTCTTGTTTTTTTCCCCATTCCTTCATTCATTAAATTTCTTATTCATTTATATTGTATTACTGTTGCTGTTGTTGTTATTGTAGAATATGTGTTGCTGCCACTAATTGGTAATCGATACCATTTATTGCTACGTATACGTATTGTTGCTTGTATAGGAGCTGTATAGAGTAACCGTACAGTTCAAGTGTGTAAGAGTTCATTAAATTTGGAAGCCATAGCCGCATTAAAAAGGAAGAACAATAATAATACAAAAACAACAACAACAGCAGCAGCAGCAGTTACAATATAGTAGCAACAGCCGTACAACAACAGGATTCAACTCTTCATTAACATAAATGAACTCAAAAAACACATACACAAATACAGAAATATATAATCAAAATCATGTACCCCTAGATAAACCCAGCAAGTATTTTAGATGCCAAACAAAAATTTATAAAAAAAAATAATTAATTTTCATTCAAAATTAATCAAGAAACGGTTTAAATTTTCTTTGTTCTTTTTTTTAAATCAAAAAACTAAATCTGTTCACTGGGTTATGTCTGTAATACTCTCGTATTTCAGTAAGTTCTGTTGTTAAGTTCAATCATAAGCTTTGAGATTTTATTAGAGAAATTGTTCGTGGTATTTTGTGTTTTTCTGGGCTTTTGATTATTGAAGAGAAACTCGTATGAATTCGTTTTTCATATCCGTTTTTAAAAATGTTGCCTATAGATGCAGCATATCGGCAATAGTTTCGCGTTTAATGCGTTTTTTCTTTCATTACGACAACACATCACATTGTAAATGTATCGTATTACGTATTGTGACACATACTTTCATGCATACGTACAGGTTTACGTGGGCCAAGTTTCAAGTTATTGAAATATGTGGGGATAATAGCGGCCAACAAGGGATCAAGCGGTTTCCGCAAGATAGGGACATGCGATTACAGCTCCTTTGGAGTCTTTAGCCTCTACCCTATCAAGACCGTTAGTGCGTGACATCGTCACATCCTGTTAGAGGTGGCTATGCGCTTTACCAAATACTATGGATTTAGACTGGGGATCAATAAATACACTCCCCCACGGCAGCCGGCGGCGACCATGGCTGACACTAACTCCTCCACCCTTGTCACGCCCCCTTTCTACCCCCTCATGTTAATGAATCGACTGTCCCGACCTGGTGGCTGTAGCTTTCTGGACCTCGCAATGTGCACTTGCCATTTGGTACTTGATTTATCGATGAAGCATTAGAAGATATAGCCGGTAAACATCTAACAATTTGCACCCTAGGTGATCCAATCGCCTCAGTTTAACCAGGGTTGTATTATCAGGTTACGTAAGTATTGCTAGCCGCTGCAGCCTTCGAGTACCCTCGATATTAAGAGGAGTTACTTTTTTTAGTGAATTGCATCTCGTAGCCTAGTAGGCAGTGTGTTAGCTTACCCTGGCTTAGGCATATCGAACAAAAACGAATATGAAAAAAATATTTCTTCGGCAACTTCCTTTCAGCAGATTTCTGCCAAAAGTTCTGAGAGTAAATAAAATTGTCATGAAAAGTTTCTCAAAAAATCTGTCATTCGGAGTTGACTTTAGGTAGATCCGTCCCTTACTCATGTATAAAATTAACGCTCACAAAATGGGTGGTGTGCAAAGCTAAGTCGTAATTCTACTTAAAGGATTGTAATGACCATTTTAGTAAGAGAGCATGACCAAACAGCACATTACTGCAGTTCTCAAAGACAATTTTTTTCATTGCATGACATACCAGTAGACTCCACATTGTCTCTCATGTTCTGCAAGTCGACTTAGTCTAGTAGGTAATAAGTTAACGCTGTCGTCTGCCAAAAACTCTGAGAAAATAAATAAAATTGCCATGACAAATTTTTTAAATCCGTCGTTCGAAGTCGTAGTTAAACTATAGGTCTCGCCACAAATGATTAAAATTAGCACACACAACACGTGGGTTGTAGTCCTTACTAAAAGGTGATAATGATCCTTCAAGTAAGTAAGAATATAAGGCAACTTATCTAAAACAGAATAGCTTACTTGGTGGTCCTTACACATTCACTTTCGGACTCAGACGTAGTATGAATTGATTACATATTTAAAGTTGGAACAGGATTTGTGTTCAATGACATCGCAACTAGTCCCGGAGATCTTTGATGGGTTCATCAACTCGATAAGCGAAAAATGTCGTGCTCTTTCGAATCAATCCAGAATCACTGGCAAGAAAATTGCTGACTGACTTGTATGAGAAAGGTCCACTGCATGCTTTACTTATTACGTGACTCTTATAAGATACTAACCGGACAGAAGTTAGATCAGAGGTTGTATCGGGAGGTCGTTTCATAACAGTGCTAGGTCAAACGGTTGTCCTAAAGAGAAGAATAGAAGGTGAATAATCATTTATACGGCAGTAGACTTTATCTGAGCATAATACGACCAGAGATATCATCTTACTGGTTACGTCTCTTGAAAAAACCGCCGCGTCGGCTTTGGCTGGCCTAGAATCACCGTTAATATAAGACCATATTGCATGTTTGTAACCGGTATCAATTGGACAGAGAATCTAGGAGGACAGAGAAGTTCCAGTTTTTGTTTGCAAAACAATAGAATGGTTATGGTAGACTATTGAGTAGCTCGTTGACTGACAAAGCAAGGACTCGAAAATACAAGCTTCAGCTCTAACGTAATCAAATAAAAAAAAAAAAAAACTTCTGCCAAAAACTCTGACAGTAAATTTATTTCCTTGGATTTCTTTCCATCGGTTTTTGGTTGTTCCAAGTCACTTATGAATTCAACCACTTTTATGGTAATTTTGTACTAAAATTTCTCAATGCCATTAAGCTTTAAGAAGAATAACTGCTTACGAGCGGCAAGTAGGCTGGTGGGTAAACTTGGCAGGGGGTGTCTGACAAAAAATAGTGTGGCAAAGTATGAAATAGTGTTACAGACGGATATTGTTTTCGAAAGAGGGTTGGTGAGGGGTTGATTACTGAGTTACCGTACGGTTTAGGCTGTTGTCACAATTTATAGTCAAACGAAAAACGAGAACGTGTTGTACTGGTTCTAATTCTGCTGCTGTTTGTATTTTTTTTTTCTCTTTTTTTTTTTTTGAGTGGCATAAACACCTGTGGTTTAATGTGACGAGTTCAGGGATGATGATGTGGTGCTAATACAGCAAATGAGTGAATAGTTAAGCTTCATAAAGCGTCGATATAATGTTTGTTATTGTTTTTCTTGTTTTTCTGTTGTTTTGTTGCCATTTAATAATTTTGTTGTTTTTTTTTAAGCAATTATGAGCAGCCACAACCGAGAAAGGTAAGTTTGTTCAACAAAAAACAAAAAAAAAAAAAAAAGAAAGAAAAAGGGAAGCGAAGTAAAGGATTCATGCTGCTTAAACAAAAACTTGCCCGTTTCAGTCGGTTTTTTTTTTTGTTCACATTCTTTTTGGTTTTTGTTACTTTAGCAACCGTTGTTCGGTTGTTTCTTTTTGTATGTTTCTTTTTTTTTTGTACATTTTCGGATGGCACGTATCACAGTATCGAGTTACGCTATGATTTCCGTTTTGTGCCCCTATAGGCTGAAGTCGTTACTTCCGAGTGTGTTACGGTGTCTTAAAACCAGAATTTTGCATACGTTCTCTCACTCACTATTGGAATGTTTGCTTACCTTAACCGCTATTACAATACAATAAATATACCAACAACTATAACAACACGAACAACAAAAACAACAACGTTTTAAAGTATTTGAGAAACAAAAGTCCTGTCATGTATCTGCTATTAAAACAGCAAAAAGAAGAGCTGATTTCCCTTCTTTACCTCCTACTCCAGCTCTAAGGATTGCATGAGTATTTGGCATGTAAAAAATAAGTTTCAATATTTCAACCTTAAAACACACGACAGCCGAAGAAGAAGAAACAGACAACCAACCATACGGTTACAAGACATGCAATTGTAATGTAAAGTAGACGGACTAAAGTAACGTAAAATGTAAATGTAAATGTAGAACGTAAATGTAAATGTAATGATTGGATCACTTATACATGCACACACATACCATCGCACACGCCACCATCCGCTCGGCTATTAAACGTTAACAGAATGTGAATGTCTTCACTTGAGAAATTTTTTTGCGGGGTTTTATTCGGAAGTTCTCTTCCTTCTCTTTCTTCTCGTTAGCGGAACAGAGTTGATGGTGGTGGATGGTGTTGTTGGTGGGTAGGGAAATGACTGTGGAAACGGAAGATGTCACTCCTGATTGAAGCTATCGACGTTGATATCGACATGTACGTGTCATTGCTAAACGAAGCAATCGAAAGATCTGATTTCGTTTCGGTGTATCCGTTTCACAGTGCGTGTGTAAGATATTGTAACAGCGATTGACTGCGATTGCCTTTGTATTATTTTGTTGCTTTTTATTATCTTTGTTGTTGTTGTTGTTGCTGTTTGTGTTTTATTTCTTAAATACTCTCATAAAAATAACGTGGGATCTGCTTTAACTTGCATTTTCTGCGATTTAATTGAAAACAATACATTTCCGGGGGAAAAAAACGAAATTGAATTTAACATTAAAGGATTCGTGGTGTGAATAAATACGAGAAGTTATAAAATTTCTGGGATAATTATGCTTAGAATGGGAAGGAATATAAGAATGTCAACGAATCTTAGAAAATCAATCAGAAAGTTAAAAAGGAATTCCCTCGCAGCGTAGTGATTACTTTAAAACTAATGGAGTTTATTAAGTTGACAAGTATTAAGCCAATAGAAAGCTTTATTCGCAATTAATGTTGTTGCCAAAGATGGAATTAAATACCTTTAGAGGCTATCAGAATTCCTGAATTCTAATACAATCCACTGGGCTGACCAGTGAGATAATATGTATGCCCAGATGCTTATTTCTCTTACGACAAGAACAGTTTCCTATTCTTTATTGCCTTTGCAGCATCTTCGGAAGTTATTGGTCATATGGCCAATACCAAATTTGCCTCGCATGAGTACTCAGAACGCCATATCCGCTAATGACTTCTACAACTACGTTAAGTTAGCTCCTATGGAAGTTAAGTAGGCCTAGCCTTAGCCTTTCAATGGGTTTCGCAAAAGAGAAAATCATCCAAAGTCATTGAAGCCGTCGTAGTGTAGTAGTGTGTTGGCTGATTCATCGTGAGTCCATGTCGTGAGTCGAATAAAATGACTTCCTTTCGGCGACTTCCCCTTAGTATGAAAAGTTGTTCAACAATAATTCGTTTAGAGTTAACTTAAACCGTAGATCCTGCCACTAATGAATAAAATTAACACACAATATGAGTGGTGTAAGAAGATAAGTCATAATCCTGGTTGTATTGGCCAATTGAGTATGTAAGAAAGAAAGAAAGTCATCCAAAAGTTAGACAACTCATAAGTTCTGTAATTTTCTCTGGCTCATCTACGTGATGATAAAATCGTACCCTTTGTATTCCCTTGAGAGCTTCACTGCAGCATTAGACAGGAGATCATAATACAAGAACACAATGCCCCGACGGGCTGAATGACTATCGGAAGGTAATGGAAATAGTATTTCCATACATGCTGTTACCTTGAATAATCACCAAAGGAGCCCCTATGGCAAACACATTCGCCTATAGACGCTGCCATAGGGTTGCCAGATTCCGATTCGCAAAAAGCTGGACATTGGGTTTTAAAAAGCTGGACAAAACAAAAAAGCTGGACATAAAAAAATACTGAGAAAATGTGCATTTTGGTTTTGTGTAAATAATTTTTATTAAAATATCCATTGTTATTATTGAAGTCGCCTAGTCTAGTAGGTAGTGTGTTGGCTTATTAGACGTAAAGTCAGGGTTCGAGCCCCAGGCAAGACATCAAAACAAAATACAAAAAATATTTCTTCGGCGATTTCCTCTCAGCACATTTCTGGAAAAAACTCTGTGAGTAAATAAAAGTTTCTCAAAAAAATCTGTCGTTCGAAGTCGACTTTAAACCGTATGTCCCGCCACTTATGTATAAAATTAACACACACAACATAAGTGGTGTGAGAAACTAGGTCAATAATCCTGACTGAATAAATAAATTCATTGCAGTCTTTAAAATTTATTTAACTAAACTTAAATTTTCTAGAAAAGGGAAATCATAACTTAGTTCTATAACAAATATACAGTCAGTGTTGGCTAACATGATATGACGAAGATGACATGAAAATTATTGCCCAAGTTATTGCAGTGTACTAAAAAAATTTCTATTTAGCTGGACAAATTAAATTTTAGCTTGAAACTGGACAAGCATCAAAAAAGCTGGACAATCCAACCAAGTCCAGCCAGGCTGGCAAACCTACGCTGCAAAGATCCGTTAGCCTTATCGAATGAGTAATAACCACCAACACCGAAAATATGAAAGATTTGTGCGAATTCGTTCACTTTATTTTCTCATTCAATTCGGCCCGAAATGAACTTTCTGAACTTCGTTGGCGAAGTCATTGTGTGGTATATTGTGCTTAATTTCTTCAGTATTCTAAAGTGACCAGACGCTCATAGACTCTAGCCAGTATTAACCGCTCCAAAATTCCAAATTCAGGTCCGTTAATTTTGTTTTCACGAGCCCTTCGCATGGCAAAATTTGCTCTCTTTCACAAAAAAGTCATCTTTTACTTTGTTCCACTACATTTGTATGGTCTGGGAGATTACGATGTTGGAATTTGTAAAGAAGGGAAATTTAGAAAGCAACTCCCATTTCCTCTGAAAAGGGCCACACAGTGGCAAACATTATAACCTCTAAAGTACTGTAGCCAGAAAAGATGCCAGTAGAATTGTTGAGGATGAGAAAGCTGTTATAGAGGAAATTTTAAACTTTTTAGCAATTGGAAGAAGACTCATTTATTGAATGCAGTCTGTAAATAAATTTAGAGTGTGTGCCTCTGTAATGGAAGTCATGCTCCATAAAGTACAAATGGGATCCTTTGGGAAAGATGTTGTGTATATGGTATCAATTCTACACCTATTATTACCAATTAGTCCATCGAAAACCATCGTAACCAATATGATAGATACTCTAGTCTGCGATCATCAGTGGAGCAAAACAGTTTTCAGCCTCGTACTCTTTTTACTGATTTTAGTTCGTGTAAATCAGCAAAGCAAACTTATAAGCATTACCTGGCTGGCGATGAATGAAAGAACTCCTATGCGACATCGGTTTCGAAACCGACCTATCTGTCTACGTACACCGGTTCGTATCTAAGAATACAAGGAAATTTAAGCGAAAAATTTGTTTGAAATTAAAAAATTAATGCAATAATTCAATTCAGCAATACTTCACTATTGAGACAACCTAACCAGATAACAGAAGATGTAGAATTCTTCTCCTAGAGGTTCCAATACTGATATCTCAGAAAAACGTCTCAAATTTCATTGCAGAGTATGATGACCAAACTACAAATTTTCAACAAGTGTTTCGTATGGAGTTCCGAGTTTTGACCAGAAAACGTTTACAAGAAGAAGAAACTTAAGTTTGAAGCAATTTCTTCACATGTTCAGAATGAATTCGGATACGAAAAAGCAACTCTCTTGGAAATTGGAAAAGCAACTGCAAATCAACTAAAGACGATTTAAATAAGGCCGAGTACATACCTAAACTGCTTGACAGGAGAACGAAAAACCTTATACGGTACGCCTTCAATTGTAGGCCTTGAAACGTATGCATCAGAAGACTAAAGAATACATTAATCTGAAGTCAAGTAAAAATCGGATCTAATAATTGAGTAAATTACAATTGGGTTAATTGAAGGTAACTCCTCCAGATTATCTCGAATTATTTTCCAAATTTCTTCCCCATAATTTTTATTTAATTTTCAAATTTGTTTAACACAACCCTTGACATAAATCAACACATTCTTTCTTCCTCTCTTTCTCTCTCTCTGCTTCTCTCTGCTTCTCCCTCTTTGACTTCTTCTAATATTTATTCATCCAGCAATATTTTCTGAGTGTTGTGTGTCATTTAAAAGCATTTTTCTTTCTTTTCATTGTTGAATTTATTGCCTCCTTATACCCCCAACCACCATCGTCATTTGCAAGTATATGTGGCAACAGTAACCAAACAATATTTGCCATGTGAGTTCAATTCTTTAACTTTTTTCTTCTTATCCTTCGTCTTCATCGTATTTTCGAATTTGGAACCTGTAATGTTGACAATCGTTCGTTTAACGCTTGGCATTGAATTACCAGCTATTAAAATCACGCATACACATACAGACACACACACACAGGGGCCGTGAGAAGCTCATTTGGGAAAAAGAAGTGCTTCCGAATACAACACATACGAAATGCAAAAACAAAACAAAAAACACGATGAAAAAAAGGTGAAAAACTTAGTTGGTTGGATGGTAAACGTGGTAAACTGTTAATAAAGGTATGTTTGTTGTTTCTATAACAACAACATCGACAACAACAACTATAGAACGTACAAATGTTGTAAGAAATTTTGAAATTTAACCTTAAGATTCGAAAAGATTCCCAGGCTAAATACAGACACACACACACACACACACGCACACACTTAACTGTTGAAAACAAAACAAATCGAAATAAAACGAAACGAATCGAATCGCATCGCATCGAATCAGTCGTATAAAGTCAAATAGAAGTGAAGTGATTGTGTTTACCTTAATTTCATGTGAAAATACACACTCAATTTACACATACACACACATACACGCATACACAATCCTACTCATACTATTGCGTTTACATTTAAATTCCTAGGAAAGGATAGATGTTACCATCCCCCACCTCACTATATGCCGCTGTCTGCTATAAGTTTGTCAAGACATTGGAGTCAGTGGTGGCAGTGTTAACATTTACGGCAGGAAAATTGACTGACTTCATGTCATCAATGACATCTCCTGCCATATTCTTCATTTGTCTTCTTCTTCTTCGTTGTCGTAAGAGAAATATTTTTTATGGGTTAATCAACTGATTGCTCTGATGGAAGGAAAATAAAAAAAAACAATTGAAAAACAGTGGAGATACAACTCCTACTGAATACATTGCGTCATCAATAAACTCGAATTCGAAAGGATTATAAAGGTTTAAGTGGTGCAATAAGAGCATCACTTACAAGGGCATTGGACACAATACTCTTCATTCAACCGATTGGGATACAAGTTAGAAAGGAGGAGGTATTTTGCGGTACATCGTGTCGAAGCTATGGGCGAATAGATCAACATCAGAGAATAGTTAGGCTTCTGGACAGATACGCGCGGAATTATCCTACAGGATGCCTGACATACATATCACTCGCAACCAATAGCATCAACTTGATACCAGATCGACTTTCTTAATCAAACGGTTTTATTGCGTAGGTGGCCATGAAAACTTGTTGGAACAAGTGCGATTAGGGGAATGCATGCTATGGGCCAGCAATAACTTGATAAATTTGAATGTGTGTGAAGTTAAATTCGAATTTAAAACCCAAGACGCAAACCCACACTTTTAGCAGGGTCACATCTTGTCTCTAACAGGGTAAACATTGCTATTAACAGACTTATGTTAACTGTTTAACAGTGGCAATAGTGGATTATTCTACTACTTTGCAATTATTGCAGACTATTGACATAAAATATAATTCTCATTATGATCATTATTATTAGTGAACAAAAGTGTTGAAATGTAAAGGATAGTTGGTGGGGATGGAGGACGGAACTATTACAGCTATCCCACAACCACGGTTGGAAAGAGCACCCTCTGGACTACCATTTGCATATAGTCTGTATGGTGTACTATTTCTAATATGTTCCAAAATGGCCACTGATCTTCTAGAGAATTTTCAAATATTTTTGGCCAAAATTCGATTTTTTCAAAATTCAAAATCTCGACTCTCAAAATTAGTACAGCTATCCCACTACCACGGTTGGAAAGAGCATCCTCTGGACTACCATTTACATATAGTCCGTATGGTGTATTAGATATGTTCCAAAATGGCCACTGATCTTCTAGAGAATTTTCAAATATTTTTGACCAAAAATCGATTTTTTTCAAAATTGAAAATCCCAACTCTCAAAATTAGTGCAGCTATCCCACTACCACGATTGGAAAGAGGACCCTCTGGACTACCATCCGCATATAGTCTGTATGGTGTACTATTTCTCATATGTTCCAAAATGGCCACTGATCTCCTAGATAATTTTCAATCCAAAAATTTATAGTTTCAAAGTCAAGTTTCACAATACCATATCACTTTATATGGGACTTCTTGCTGATTATATTAAGCGGCCTTGGAACCTTCCTTTGAGTATGTTATGGCACTCATAGATGAAGTATTTATCCTAAAATTAGCTTCTAAACAAATGGGCTTGTTCAGATGGATACTGTTAACGCCAAATGTGGCGCTGCTAAAATTTATGGACTGCGTCTTGGATTTTCAAATTCGAATTTATCTTCACACACATTAAATTTGACATGTAGGGATATGAATACCTTTAATGGTAACAGTGAGCTGTATGAGCTCCTCAACGACATAGACGTTGTACAGCGTATTAATATCCAGCGGCTGCGCTGGCTCGGCCATGTCGTTCGAATGGAAGAGGATGCTCCGGCGAGACGGGTATTTGATGCGAGGATCTGCGGAAATCGGCGAAGAGGACGACCTTGTATCCGTTGGAAGGACCAAATCGAGGAAGCCCTGTCATCGATTGGTGTGACCAACTGGCGTAGGCGCGCAAGAAGCAGAGGCACCTGGAAGGATGTGTTGCGGCAGGCCGAAATCCGTTAATCGGGTTGTTATGGCCAATTAAGTAAGTAAGTAAGCATTATATAGGTACCTAGTCATCAAGGAGGTGTAATCGGTAAGGAGAAAGCAAATGTTTTGGCAAATTGCTTGGATAATCCAATGCCTTTCAGTCCATTAAAGATCGAGCTAAGAAAGTAGATTGAAACGTATCAACGACTATTATGTGATAATGACACAGTAGGACGTATTACAAAGGCACTTTGAAGCAATTCCGATAGGAGGAAAACCACGAGTATTTCAAAAAAAAAAAAATAACGACGACTTAAATACACCGGACTTTCCACGGTAAATGAACAACAGTACCGTATTGACATGATGGTAAATGATGAATGCAGAGTATGTGGTAAAACCCTCGAAAGGTTGGAATACTTTTCGAATCATTATTCAGCAATCGTGAGCTCGAGATCGCATTATTTTAACAACGAGACTATGCCAAACAGTTCAGACTTCCTATAGAAAGTATGATTGGAACTTAGGTGTATGCCAACTGGCACGAGACCTTTGATTGTCCTCCTCTCATTCAACCTATCTTCCTACCTACCTACCTAATCACCATGGCACCAGTATACGTTCAGTATTAAAGAATTTGCATTCAATCTGGTCGCTTGAGGCTCATTCACAAACTTTGGAACGACTTAAGTGACGATCAAATTTGTTCAAATGCGACTAATATTAAGGGAATGAACCCTTCTCATGCATTGGATTGTTAAGTTCTTTCTTGTGGATATCCATCTACATCTTCTTGGATATCACATCCTGTATTATTATCCGGTATGCACAGAAGAGTGCAATTGAAACCGCAGCCATTGCCAGAAGCCACCTTTTTTCACCGTGAGAACCAACAACATTAAGCATTAAAAGCAGGGGCGTACGTTTCGTTTTTTTTTTTTTAGTCTTAACGCCTACTGTTGCCAAGTGTTCTTTAATTGCATTCTATAATGTATGTTGAAGTACAGAGCCCTCAGAGGCACCGTTGGTGGCCCTTTTGTCCGGTACTGTAGTATTTGGGATATCAGGATATAACTTCCTCTTTTTTCGCAGGTATAGATAACACTGGCAACCTACCTTTCGTGAATGTTCAGACCCCGTGTTAAATCCCGTATGGAAGCAGGAACAACAAGGCGAGTAAGTAAGTAAGTTAACAGGCTATTAAATGCAAGATTTTGTAAGAGGCCGATAGTACTCAGCCCTGCAGTGCTTCTCGGTTTAACATCCTCAATATCATTGTTGTACACATAACCGATGCTATCACTCTACATTTATGATAAAGTCTTGAATTTGAAAACTTGGTTAACCTGGTTCGTTTTTTTTTCAATTTTTAAGAAACACTTTTTTCCAGCTTTTGCTCCACTGTTATCACTAAACGCTAATATAGTGTTGTACATGTATGTATGGTAGAACAATGTATGGGAATCTTAATTTGTGTAAACATTTTATAAATTGATGACAGCGAAGTCAACGCAGCGTATAAAATAAAAGGAAAACAATAACAACAATAACAACAAGAAAAATAAACAGCGAATTATTATGAGTATTGTGTGTCAGATTGAAAGGCAATCGAAGAAATCTAAACACACAGAGACACGACACTTAATCACACATCATGTTGATGTTGATGTCGATGTTGATATTGAAGTTGATTTCCTAAGTACAAAAAAGAGAATGAAAGAAAAAAGGTCTTCTTTGTGTGTATGTAACCTAACTAAACGTCTTGTTACGAGACGTTACGTTCGACGTTATTTACTACACACAAAAAAAAAAAAACAAAATTTATTCAAAAATTTTTAAGAATCTTTAAGTTTTCAGGCATGCCAAGTATTTTCTTAGGAATTCAGGAATTCATATTTCACTTCACTTACACAAACACACACACATACACATACATTTAGAGGATAACATAGAAAATAGCTTTATTGTTAGAAATGCTAAGCGTATTTGTATTTGAATTTGTATTTGTTTTGCTTAATAAAATAAGAGAGAGAGAGAGACTGAATGAAGCCTTTTTATTTCGATTGAAGGATACCCAATCAATTTACGAGTTAACAATAGGCAGCCGAATATAGATACACTCACGTAAACTACTACAGGGTAGTTTGCTATGGAAATGGCATAAGATTTGTTAGAGATTCCTTGTATGCATGTATGTATGGTATTTGCGATAACAATATAATTCTATAATAATAACTTAAGTTGTACACAAAATTCTTAACCAAAAAAAGAAAAGAAAAAAAACACAAAAACAAATAAAGGATAACCCCGTGTTTAATTTCACATCCCTTTTATTCCCTTCTTTGCATGCTCCTTTGTTTAGTGTAAGTAGGGCTTCATAAACAATAACAAAAATGTCAACAATGACAATCTATACAATGACGACGAATTACAATTATTGACTTCTTTATAATCAACAAGGCAAAGAAGAGAAAAGTAAACCCAACCCTAAAACCCAAAACCTAAAAGTCATTTTCAAACTTTCAAATGCTTAAACACAGACACACACACTCAGACTCATATTGACTTTCTTAAAGAAAAATCCTGCCATAAAGTATTTCTTCTAATACTGCCTGCCTGCCTCCTCTACTTCACTCATTCATTCCATGCATTTGTTTACCGCCATACGAGATGAGAAAAATCTATTGATTTGAATAGAATTTTAAAAACCATTGCCAAAATAAAGAAGGAGAAAAAGGAAAACAAAATACTTTTTAAAAAAAAGAAGAAAAAGTCCTTTGCACACACCAAATATACTCTTATGAAAGGTCCTGTAAGCCATTAAGAGCATCAATGCCAGCAACGTAAAAATCTTAAACGTGGGAATATGTTGTTCGACTAATTTGTTTTGGTTACGATTTTCCCTTTATGCGGCAAACGATTTTCATTTCTTGGCTTCTTCTTTTTTCGTTTGTAGTTATTGTCCTGATTTCACAATGCATATGTTGTTGTTGTTTTTTATATACGAATCGGATTCGTATATCTAATAAGAGGGGGAGTAAATTAAAAAGAAAATTGATTGGGGGAAAATTTGAGGCATATGAGGCAGAGTAGACTTTTGGGTCGTATTATAAATCTATCATATACGGAAAGTTATAGTACTGGAGGTTGGTGACAATTAAAATTACTTTAAAAAAATGTTCTACTATTTAATGTACAACCCTTCAGTCAGGATTACACCCTTGCTTCTGACACCACCGCTGTTGTGTGTGTTAATTTTATACATGAGTGGCGGGGTCTACAGTTTAAATTCGACTCCGAACGACAGATTTTTAAGAAACTCTTCTCGGAAATTTAATTTTACTCTTAGAGTATTTGCCAGAATTCTGCTGACAGGAAGTCGCCGAAGAAAAATTTCTTTTCATATTTCGTTTTGTTCTTGATATCTGACCTGAGGTTTGATCCTTGACCTAGCGTCCAATAAGCCAACACACTACCTACTATACTACGAAGAGTAGTAAAGAACTGCTTTATATTTCAGTCTTGTCAGGAAAGTCACCGTAGTCTAGTAGGTAGTGTGTGGTTCGAATTCCAGCTCAGATGTATGAAATCAACATTCTTTCGACGAATTCTTCTCAGCAGTCTTCTGGTACGCGTTTTTTTTACTTACTCAATTGGTCATTACGGCTTTTTAGTAAAGATTAAAACCTAGCTTCAAATGCCACCAATGTTGCGTGTGTTAATTTTATCCATGAGTGGTGGGACCTAACATTTAACATCGACTCTGAATGAGAAATTTGAGAAACTTTTCATGACAATTTTATTTTACGCTCAGAGTATTTGCCTGAGGACTACTGAGAGGATGTTTTCGGAAAAAATATTGTCAAGTGAATTACATGCTCTCGTCTAATAAGTCAATACTCTACTGAATAGACGACGGCGACTTGTCTTATTATCATCTTTCATTGACGTACTGTAACTTGGTTCCTTTTGGCATCTACGATGCCTTCTTTGTACAAATTTGTTTTCAGAACTGGATCACTCCTTTGGGAACCATCGTCAATCGAAAGGATATGCCACTTACCTCGGTCAAATTGGCAATTAGGCAAAAATTCTTCAGGGCCATCAATCTATCCTGGATCAATGAGGAATCTTGTTAAACTGCCAGACTCACTTGGACCACGATTGATAGAAAGCGCACAATCAACTACACAAACTTGATCACAATGTAATCTTGATCACAGTGGCCATGCTTACAGGTCATTGCGTTATGAGAAGACACGGGAAAAGACTGCAGCTCCCATCGGTCGACTTTTATCCCGATGGGACTCGAGGTTGTGGGTCTGCTGAAGAGGAGAAGACCGTCAAAAGTATAATTTCCTGTATTAAACTTTCAGACAGGTTTCCAGCATAAGGTAGTCTTCCTTCGATGAGTTTGACGGAAGTCGGTCAGTACAGGGACTGCGCTTACCTGTTGCGTCACAACGGGTTGCTATGCGTCCCCAAGTAGCTTTGGTAATTAAAGCTACCACATCGACCTAACCTAGGAAGCTTCATACTTTAAATTACAAATATTTTGATTGAATCTACATAGTTTTCGATAGAAACTTCTGCCATAGATCTACGAAATACCAATTGATTGGTGTGCTGATCATATTTTCAGATAGCAGAAGTAGAAGGTAGAAATGTTGTTTCAACATATTCTAGTTCAAAATAAAATTGATGGCCTAAGAAAGAACCAACATTAGGAACTGTTTTTAAGGCCTTATTGCTCCATACGGACTCAACAATATCGAATAACTTAGAGAAGATGCTTGAAATGGAATATCACTCCATTAATATCCCCTCTTTAAAAAAAATGTTTTTCTAATTTCTTAATTTATTCCTCAGCTCTTCTTCTCTGTTTCACAATTTCTTTTTTCAAACAATATCACAAGAAAATGGTATTTTGCCAGTATCACTGTGTGTTGTATGTGTTTGCGTCGTCATTTCCATTCACTTTTAATTACAATGCCATGCATCTGTCGTTGCCACATAACGTGCTCAAGTAGTAAAAAAGTAGAAGCAACAGTAGCAGTAGTAGCATTAGTAGCGACAGCAGCAGTAAAAAGAAAAATTCTTTCTTATTAGAAAAGCAAAGAAGAAAAAAGAAAAAGAAGAAATCAGCCCCCAAAAGAAATTCATGAAAAATAAGCAAATTTATGCGTAAAAGATTTCTTGTTTTTTTTTTTTTTGTCTTTCTCTTACCACCACAGACACAGGCATAGGCATCGGCAAGGTGGAGGATGCAACCGTCGTTGGTGAATGATACGCTAGAAGCTTTGGTGTTTGTATTGATGTTGCTGTTGCTGTTGCAATATATAAGGAAGAGCCACTTGATGTTTTATGTCAAGTACGTGTGCAAGTCTAAGTAGGGGTATGTTATATTGTATGTGTGTGTGTGTGTGTATTGGTGACACTTTTAGTAGGCTCTTAATGCGTGCTGAAAAGAATTTTTCAATGTAAATTTACAAGCTTAAATGCCTTCACATGCCTGCCTCTGTGTGTGGGTGAATTTGTTTGTTTGTATGTTTGTTCATAAAAGTGAGGTGTTGCAGAAAGCAACACCATGTACTTGTGTACGTACTTGCCACAATATTTTAATCAGCACCTGTAAAGTGTCTGTTTTAACTCATCCACGAACGCGTTGAAAATATTTTTCAACAAATTCCTGATGAATTAATTGTTTGTTTCACTTGCTGTTTGTTTGTTTATTTGCGTTACGCAAATTATGAACTTTTTCTTCTTTTTCTTTGTTTTTTAAACAAAATGTTGATTTTTAATAAACAAATATACACATTGTTGTCGTTAGACTATAGGGTTTCAAAAGAATAAATGACGAGAATCATTTAAAAACCATAAGAATTAGCATCAGAGTCTGGATATGAAGTATAAATCAGTATGAATTTGGATTATGAGTGAAATGATTAGGGCAATAACTTGAAATAAATTCTAGTTGCGGGTAGCTTTCTATAGAAATCACTCGCAAAGACCGAGCACAACACATACACAGAATGGACATGGATTGGTTATGTTTTGAGAAGACCGCAGAATAATAAATTCAAGCTAAAAAAAGATGTAGAAAACTTTCCAAACCTAAAGAAGGTAGGAATTAAGGAATTAAGACTTCGAGTGTATGGTACTGATGGCGAACTTTAATTACGGCCTTTTAAATCAATCTGGTGTCACAGACATAAGGTTGTTTAAAAGGTACCAGTTTTTAGTGGATTTATTGAGTTTAGTCAAAAGGATTATAATCGGTTCAGGTTCAGGGCAATACAATAATAAAATCGAAACAAAAGCAAAACAAATTGATGATGCCACAAGCTGCCATCTACAACCGTCCCATACAACACATGCACTGTAATACAGTTTTGTGTCCACAAAACCTAAAGAAATCCGGCATTACATTTGTCGGTCTCAAAAGGAACTACACGATAACAATTATCCCAAGGCTCCAAATAAGCCCATAATTAACTAAATTGAGTTGGGAACTCACAGTGAATCTCTAAGTGAATTAAGTTAAGGATATCTAAAACCTATGTGACGTCATTTGTCCTATGCAGATGTTATTTATAAAAAAGAACATCTCGAAATGATATCAATTTAGGTTAAAGTTAGGTTAAATTGGTAGTTGCCTCTGAACCAATAGTACCTCTTCTTCAGCAGAAGTCGTTGTGAGTTATTCTCACCCTCAGCGCTTGTATATCCAAAGGCCAGTTTCTCGTTAAAACTGCAATGAGACTCCTAAAACTGACTGTGGTTAGCATTTATTTAAATCTCCTTGTATATAGCATTCACAGTAACAAACCAGATCTGTTTGATCCCTAACAAAGTGAGTGAGTATTCCATCTTTCCTTCGCAAAAGAATAAAGTTTGTTGAAGATAATTTAAATTTTCAACCGATTCTTTGGTCGGGTTGTAGAAATCTTCTGTTTAAATATAACGCAAAATGCTCAGCGTTACGCTGAAATGAACAAATTTTTATCAAAACGGATATTCAAAGTCGAAAAGCGGGGCGTATTGGTTAAGCTTTACGAAGACTACCATCCAGACAGCCACAGTTGGATATGAAAACATTAAGAATTAACAAATTGTGGTAGAAGCCGAAACCAATGCTATCAGGCACCAATGAATGAAAAGCAATCATTGACTTGAAAGAGCGTTTCAAGACTGTCGTATTGCTGTTATAAATCGATAAGCTTTTTCATATGTTGTCATATTCGTTTCAATATCCTTTAATAACTCGAAGAATAATATTGAAATTAATTTCATTTCAAGTAGACAACGAAACAAACTTTTTTAATATAGTTCAAGTAAAATTACAACTAATAGGTTATTCATTTAGTGGTTTTAAATTCAAACCAGTGAAGTAAGCCATTTTTTACTAAAGGGTATGGAGCATTGAAAATTGACTTCATACGCCAGCATTACAGGGTAATTATGGTCAATATAATCGACCTACTGTGCAAGGAATTGGCAGGATTATGTAATTTTAAGAAATAAGATGCTTTAAAGATATGATCAGACCTGTGCATAATTGCAGTGTACGTACTGATGAAAATTTTGTTTCTTTTAGAGATAGGGTGGGGGATAATTCGAATTCAAGGGTTATTATTACATATTGCGCCTTTGGAATTGAACCATTTTATAAAGTCCAACTTCACCAACAATTAAAGAAGGTTAACTATTCACAGCGCCGCAGATATGCTGCTGATATACAGGCGTTGAATTCTAATTTTTAAGCAAAGTTTTCTTAAGCGATGAAATTAATTTCTCATGCAGCGGTCACATGAGATTGTGAAAAACAAATTTTATCCGGAAAAAATTACAATTTGGTGCACAATATGCTCTGAAGATATCATTGGGAAAACATAACAGGTATCATCAATGCAAACCTCTATGAAAACCAAGAATTTTTATGTTCAAGAACTGAACGGCATGTAGTTTCAACAAGATGGTGTCATGCCACCACAATAACTTCATTGATTTTGACTTATTGCATGAGAAGTTGACTTGGGGTATTTTATTAAGTGCTTCCTTCCTTTAAATACAAATAAAACAAAGTGCGTGAAATAACATTGAAATTTGTTATTCGTTTGAAAGATCTATTGACGCCATTCCGTGTGGAATATAACATCGTTCAAACGTTCGTCAAACCTTAGCTGGGCAGAACACAATTTTCTATGACTCTAGTGTAGAAATCAGATTGCATATACCCGATGTCATTGGTTATGTTGGCTTTGAGGAGCACTATGGCCTTGGAACTTAAGAAAGCTTTACAAGCAAAAGTCTAACGCGGTCTAACGATGGTTAACTTACATCACATCCACATGAAGTGACCATGCTCTCAAGCTGCTCGTGCAAAGTATACATTGTGGCACATGAGCTGGGTGACACGTAGCACCGTTCTGTTGGAGCCTCATGTCGTTGAAAATACATAAAAAAAAAATTTTGCAAATAAAAGTTGTATGTGCGTGCGTTTTACTTAAAATTACTTTTGAAATCGAAGAACGGATAACCGTTTATTACTTTAAAAATGTTTTTAATGCAATATCCAGATGACGTCATCAAAATATAGTTCAAAAATTATTGTTTGTTGCTGCTCTTCTTGTAATTAAATGTCATCCGTAACATTAAAACCATTCATTACTGTAACTTACTCTGCTCCACACTCTTAAAGAACAGCCAACAGTGTGCCGGCAATACAATACAGACAACAAAAAACGGAACAACATGTTCTCAACAAGGAGAATCTATCAAAAGTGTAATAACAACTAGAGTAACAACAGCAACAACAACAAGAGTAGCTGTTGTATTAGCAATAAAAAATTACCAAAAAAGAAAAAGGATCCACGAAAATGTAATTTATTGAAGTTGCAGAAAAATATTGTTGCTGTTGTTGTTTTTTATTCTGTTTTTGTGTTTTTCTCTTTTTTCGCTCGTATGCCAAATGAAACGAAAAATAAACAGAAATGAGTTGAAGCCATGAAACAAAGTTTGGGGCAAGTTGCTGGTGTTGTTGTTGATGTCGAGTTTTTTTTTCTCTCGTTGCTATTAAACGAAAAACAACAAATTTCAATAAATCAAGGCCGTTGCTTTATTACAAAAACATTCTTGCAACACATACACACACACACTCAACTATTTGTCTGTATAACTTTTAGCCACCAATCGCTTTCAAGTTAATGTATCAGTTGCTGTTGCAACTTACAAACGCAAAGGACTCGGCTGGCTAGAGCGAGGGGTTGCGCTTGTTGGAACACAATTACATACATACGTGTACTTAAGATAACACTCAGCTATTCATTAAACATACGTACATAAATACATGCATATGTATGTATAGAGATATGGGAGTACTGTGAGCCACTAACTAAACTTGTACTTTGAACACATGATGAGCAGATACACATCAAAAAAAAAAAAAACCAACAACCATTAGATAAACAGATCCGTCAAGGATTAAACACAATTCACTTAAAAGATCACTTGGTCTTGTGGGTTAAAATAAAGACTCCATATTTTTAACAGGAGTGTTATTACTGGAGGAAAAACACTTCTCTACTCTGCAACAAGGTTATGACGACATATACCGAACCCGATCGATGAAGACGGCTTGGAGATTCCGCCGCCTGGCCACGAAAAGCTCAAGGCGCGATTATGAGTCTTAAAAACAATAAAGCTGCAGATCCTGATGGCTTCCCCGCTGAAGTGTTTAAGACAGGATGTAGTGAGTTGGTAGAGCGCATGCACCAGCTTATTTACAAAATATGGCTAGAGGAAAGTATGCCCAACGATTGGAACCTCAGTGCCCTCTGTCCTGTCCTGAAAAAGGAAGACCCTACGATATGTGCCTACGATATGTGCGCATATAAGGTTCTTACGGGCGTATTGTGTGAACGACTGAAGCCACTCGTCAAAACACTGTGCAGCTTCAGAAGTGGCAAGTCCATCATCGACCAGATCTTCACACTACGTCAAATCTAGATCTGGAATAAGCCCAGGCTATAGTGTACGAGGGACTTCACGTATCCTAAACAAAACAGTCTAGCGGCGTCAAATAACAGTATCTCAGCGCTCAATAGCCTGTTCCTAAATCTTAGAAATCTTGTGGTTTGTGGCACCGTCATGTAAAAACTACTTGCCAACCACGCCGAAAGAGGCAACCTTCATGAGTTCCACCGATGATATCGTGGCAGTAAAATAAATCAAACACGCGAAATAGAAATATACAACAGAGGCCCCATTAGGGAATGATTAAACTTTTACTAGAGTTTACATATCCAGACCAGAACAGAGCAGAACTCAGAAGATGTCCTTATAAAACCAAAACAAAAAAGAAACAACCAAGTATTGAAGCTGGTACAATTGATAATAGCCTCTAGGAAATTAAATTACAGATTCATATCTGTTGTGGTCATTACAAACCCTTAGTCTAGATTATAATCACGCTGCCATCCATGTTCTCTCTTTGTGTTTTAATTTTATCCATGAGTGGTGACACTTGCAGTTTAACGTCTATTTCGAATGGCAAATTTCAGAAACTTTTCGTGGCAGAATTTTTGCCAGTAACAGCTGAGAGGAGAACGTCAAACGAAATATTTCTTTTATACTTCCTTTTGTTCGAGACGTCAGACTTAAGGTTTGAACCACAGGCTCTCATCTAATAAGCCAACATGCTACCTACTAAACTTCAGATTTATTATTGCCAATGGAAAAGAACTTTGTGTTGAAGTGAGGTTCAAAAGTAAATCAATGATCCCAGAGAAATAAACCCGAACGTCTATGTATCGATATTGTACAATAACTCCGGGTGTAGTTGAAACCATGGCAGAAGTTATTTTCATAGTTAGTTATCTAACAAAAGAACAGTCTTAGCTATACTCTACGGTAAGAGAATTTCTAGACGAAGCTCGAAATGAATTTGATGTCCAGACCAATAAAACAGTAAGTGCCGCTGTTTGCAGTATCATTGTGGATGATATAGTTCAACCAGATCCTTGCAATGAGACTGAACGTGTTTCGGTTTCTTTTTATCACTTTTCTACGACCTTAAAAAAAAACAGGTTTCAGTCAAGCAGGTGATTAGCCTACTTTAATAGATATAATTATAGATAATGTTAATATCATGATAATGATAATATCATTTATTGTTGCCTAAATGCAACACCATACGCGAAAATTGATTGGATTGTTATGCTGAATGTAGAAATGATAAAATCAGTTCTTTTGCTTCCTATTCTCTCTATCAAGAGGTGTAGTTGTCAAATCTTCCAATGATGTTCATTTTTGTTGTTCTACAATCTGTGGAGTGCGATGGTCTACCAGATAGATGATTCTAGAACGTTTACGTCACCATGATTTGACAGGTATTAGGACGATCGACCAAAACTGCAGACCAATCGATTGTGATGCCATTTGATCAATGAAAAAACAAAATATGTAAAAATATTTCTTTGCCTTTCTCTCAGCAGATTACTGGCAAAAACTCTGAAAGTCAATAAAATTGTTTTGAGAAGCTTGACAAAAATTTGTTTTTCGTAGACGACTTTAAGCTGTAGCATTTATGGACAAAATTAACACACCAAAACATAAGTGGATTGAAGGATTGCAATGACCGTTTGATCAATAAGCTTGAAGCATTGCGTGAAGCCAAATAATTCCTCAAGTTTATGCCGATAAAACAATCCCAAGTGTGAATAAATGAGGAATAAAAGTGCAACCAAAAGATTGGTATCCTGAAAACAGCAACATATTAAACTGCCTAGAGGAGAGCTTATTTATTAATATATTATTAATAAAGGCCCATGATGCAATGGTATCAGAAAACAAAGTCCTCCAATGTGGACTGATAATTGCTTAAAATAGAATGTAAATATGGACGTATAGAAAAAGTGTCAACTTAAAGCATGTAAAACACTAGTAGAAACCCGATGTACAGATCTATCTGACGTCTTAATACTATAGTCATTTAAGAAAACGAAGGAGCTTATTGGTGATTGGGGTATTTTATTACGCCTACATCCAGTAAAGAACGTTATAATCACGTTGAGAGTCAGCATAAATAATGTCCAAATTAAGTTTAACAACAGGAAAGTATTTCTATCGGAATTGGCAAAGTCTGAGTTGTTCTCCTGTGCTCAATTCAGTTGTGAACTTTTAATACAATGAAACTATATTGCCTATTGCATTTAATATGAGTATATTGTGTTTTATTAAGACAAAGTTGTTAATGATTCGCCTCGAATGGTAAAGTTTAGTATAATTTTGAATTTTCAACACATTTTTTCGTTTCTAATTTTTAAGTTTGAATCTAAGGCTTACCTTAAATATCTCACTCTTCTTTTTCCTCATGTAAATACAGAAATAATGTATGTATTCACGGAATATAAAAGTATTCAAAATTTTCCTTCAATTCACTCTTTTACAGATCTGCACACGCCAAGAGACCAACAAAATATTGTAACGACCGCACCGCACTTAAATAAAATCCATTTTAAAAGCAATTGGTAACACTGCAGTATTCGGAACGAGTATGAACCAAACAAAAAACGAAAACAAAATTGGAAACTTTTTAAATGTTTACTATTATCCAGGAAACTTTACTCACACTCCAATTTATTGGCAACGAAAAAAATTAACAAAAAAAGAAAAAACGAAAAAAATATCCAACACTGTTTGAAATCAGTTGCTGTTATTGTTATTGTCCTGACAGTATTACCAAAAAAAAAAAAAGTCTAAGCGTACAGCTAATATTCTTACTTGGCAATACATTCTCACATACATACATGCATACAAATATATACACCTATAAAACAACAACAACACCAATAACAACATGTACGTAAAAGATATTGACAAAAAAAAGCAAAACTCCTCTCTAAAACTGATATTCTTACCTCCTGCTCCAGCTGCTATTGCTACTACTACCACTCTTGTTGTTGATATCGATGGCTCTGTTGCTGTTGCTGTTATTTTTAGTGATTTTGTATCAGTTTTAGATATGTTTTCTATATCTTTTAGTCGTTCTTGTTACTGTTGCGTTTATATTTTGGCAATGACGTCGATATTTTTTTTTTTTTGTTTATTTACAACAAACTTTTTTTTAGAGTTCTTCCCCGCTTTTTTTTCCAGTTTTTTTGGTTCAATAGAACGTTATTTTGTCATCGTTACAATATAATTCGTTTTCTTTTTTTCTCTCTGGTTTTTAGAAAAATTAATCGATTTTTTAAAGGAAATTAAAGATGAAAGTTTTCTCAATAAAAAAAAAACAAAAAAAAATGTATCGAAAATAGCAACACAATAAATAATAAAAATAAAAAAAGAAATAAAAACATAAAAGTTTTCGATTAAATGCAATATGGGATGTGTTTGACTTCAGGGTCTGCCCTTAAAAAATGTTACAAAATCCAGTTATTGGTTGAGGATGCAGATGAAAATTTGTTTTCTTTTCTTTCCGAGGTTAAAAGCGAATAAAAGTTTTCAAATTGCAATTTTATTTTGATTTTATTACATCGACATACAAAAACATAATAAATATTGTTACGAAAATGTAAAATTTAGATATTGGTGTTTTGCTTTTACATCGCTTAACATTAAAATTATGAACAAAAACTACAAAAACAAAACAATGCAGTAAACAGTTTACAAATTATCGTACTGCTTAAATAACAACAAACACTAGCATAAAAAATGGTAAACAAGAAAACAAAAATAAAACAACAAACACCAGCATAAAAAAATGGTAAACAAGTAAACAAAAATATACCAACAACACTATAATAATAAATGTAAACAACGATGTTTACATTTATAGATATTTCGTGAAGGCGAAGTTAAGAACGTTCGCCTTCAAGAACATTCATCAGACTGACTACTCTGCCATATAAAAGGCAAGTCAAAGCAGGCGAGTCAGTTAGTGTAGTTCAGTCAGTCTAGTGTGTGTTCAGACGTTACAAAGATCTGTCGAATAATTATATAGTAATTGAGGAACTAGAGGAATAACAAAGAAAAGCAATCGTTGTTGTTACATCAAGTTGTAAACAGTGGCACACAGAATTGTGCGAATAATAAAGAATTTCAATTAAAACTAAACACAAATTTATTTTTATTTTATTTGAATTCCTCATTTTTTTAAACCTTTTTAAAAGGTAAAAACGTAACAATACGAATTAAAAAGGTGTGACCTAAAGTGAAATATTAACCTTTAAACAGCAGCTGGAAGATCTGCCCAGAAGTCACACTTTACTTTACTTTTGATTGCAAATATTTTAAATAATATTTTTAACTCACAAAATATGGGAAAATCCTCTCAAAAAAATCCTTCAATACCGTTTTCCATTTTACACCGTCAGTTTTCCATACACCGTCAGTGCAGGAAAAAATTCAACAACCAAGCAACGCTTGTTAAATGTTGTTGTATTTCTATGCTTGTGAAAGAATCTTTAAAATTATTTTAATTTTCCAACTTCTTGACTTTCGAAATTTTCATTCGAAATTTTATTTTCAATTCGTAACGATGAATAATGATTTCAAGAAAATTAAAAAAAAATGGAAACTTTTTTAATTTCATGTTAATCTAACAAAAGTTAATGGCATGAGTTCAGCAAAATTAAACTGGAGAACAAAATAAACAACAACAACAACTAAAGGACAAACAAATTTTCAAGAAAATGGAAAAAATTTAAAAACAAAACAAGAAAAAAAAAGAAACTCATTTGGCACCAGTTGCATGTGATTTTCTTAAGAAGTTTTTCATTCTTTCGTTTCCTTTTAACCATTAAGCTCCCTTGATACACTTTAAATGGTAAAGGAAGGTGGAAAAGGCATGGCTTAAAACGAAAAGGTGTGAAAATATTTTTCCCACAATAACAACAACAACAACAGGTATGAAATATTTCAATTGTTTTTCTTGAAACTTTTCATTTTACTTTTAGCTCGAAAGGTATTTTTCGAAAAACTCTGGCTTAATATTGTTGTTGTTATTGTTGTTCTTGTTTAAAGTCATTTAAATTAAATTGCCTTTTATGACTTGGCTAAAACTGTACAAAATGGCCGTGATACTTGTTATTCGAAAACAACAAAAACAACAAAGACAGCAACAATAAAGATTTCTTGTAGAATTTTAACAGCCGCGCATTATTATAACACGTTTAACGTTGTTTTCTTCAACGTTTTGTCCTGTATTTTATTGTTGCATGTTCATATTATATTGTACGAGTATACTGTGTATATATGTACTGTGTTATAATTTATATTTTATTGTTGTTACTGTTCTAAGTGTAAAACATTTGCCACTCGTCTATTACAACTAATGGCTGCTGCTACTGCTGCTGCTGGTGTTGTTCATTATTATTTCCACTGACTGTAAATGACACATTTTTCACAAAGGATTTGTCTTTGACAATCTCATCTTTAGCGAAAAGTCACTCGCCCACTACGTGTACACACAGTGCAAGACGATTCATTTTGCTACAAACACATGCCAAAAAATGTGTCCACAATTTTTCACATCTTCAACGATATTTATTTTTCAAGGTAGATTTCTTTCTTTTTCTTCTGGTTTCTGGTTGTAAATTGTAAAAATTTCGTTGATTTTATGCAGAGATTTTCGCTAATCGTCATCATTATTTTTATTGAGTTCACGAGCCCGGCTACGAGACGTCTATTAATCTTTGGCCTCTGCATATGGCTGTACTCGTATGTGGCAGTGCCAGTGACAATGATATACTATGTGTTCTTCTATGTTATTATGTTTAAACAAACTGTGTTTAGAGCTAAAAGAGCTTCAAATTTCAAATCAAAAGCCGTACAAGTTTATTTAAGAAATATATTTATTTATTTGGCCCCAATTCTATCAGGGGGGCCATCTATCGGTTCAAATTTCAACCATCAGGTATTACGAATCTGTCATTCTATTCTGTCACAAAATTCAGTATATCAGCTCCACCGAACGTAATAAATCGTTGATATTTATTGGACCAACGAAAAATTGTACGATATTGACGATTTTGCCAAAAACAAAAAAGTTCTTTTCTAATGAAGCTCATTTTCATCTTGGTGGGTCCGATAATAAGCAAAATTGCCATATTTGAGGCTCAGAAAACCCCCACGAGTGACTACTTGGTGCGGCTTGTAGAGCGGCTTGAGATTTATTGCGTTAAAATTTTGATGGCCGTTTAATTAGCTGAAATGATGATGTCATTTGGCCGCCAAGAAGCTGCGGTCTGACACCGTTAGACTATTTTCTGTGGTTTTCGCAGACAACTTACTTACTTAATGAGTCATTACAACCCTCTAGTCAGAATTACAAACGAACTCTTGACATCACACACGTTGAGTGTGTTAATTTTATCCACGAGTGGAGGGGACCTACAGTTCCACGTCGACTCCGAGTGATAGATTTTTGAGAAACTTTTTATAAGAATTTCTATTTACTCTCAAAGTTTTTGTCAGAAGACTCCTAAAAGAAATTCATCAAAAAAAATTTTGGTTTTTTTCGAGATGTCTGAGCAGGAATTTGAAACACGTGCTTACGTGTAATAAGCAAACACACCAAATACTGGAACACAATTCGAAAATTTTCCACCACAAAACTGAAGGCAAACGCCTATAGACGACGATGTGTTTTCGCTGGATGGGCATTACAGCATTTGGCAACTTTCTTTAGTTTTCATCGAAAAATCTTCTTCAGAGATGAGGAAAATTTCAGGATGAAACGCTACGTGAACAAATAAAATTCTCGAATTTGGAACGATAACCATCCACATGAGATCGAAAAGCGTCCAATGCATTCATTCCGAAAGAGTCATTGTGTAAAGAGGATTTTGAACTGACATCATCGATTCATATTTCTTTGAGAACGTCAACCATCACGTTCATTGACACACACTAAAAGTCGATGATTGCCGACATCTTTTGGCCTCAGCGATGAGTCCCATTCCAAAATGAATACCATCAAATCACTCATGTAGAATGCCCAATATAGCTATGTGGCACGTTGCGCCGTCCCTTTTAAACCATATGTCGTTGGTGTCCTGATCGTTCAATTCAGGGAGTGATAATTATTGACCTTTAGTGCTAATGGTGATGGCCTGGCCAGAGTCATTGTCAAAGAAATATTGACAGATGACGCCTCAGCCTAAAATCAACACTACACAATGACTTTTTCATGATGTATTAGATGGTCTTGGATCTCATGTGAATTGGTATCATCCCAAATTCGATAATTTTGTTCGTTCACGTTGACATTCATCTTAGAATTGGCTCATCGCTGGGGGTGATATTGCGACGAAAATTAGGGTCACTTGCCCAGTCACCATTCAGAGAAAATACGTCTTAGTTTTTAAATTAACATTTTCGCTAATCGTCATCATTATTTTTATTGAGTTCACGAGCCCGGCTACGAGACGTCTATTAATCTTTGGCCTCTGCATATGGCTGTACTCGTATGTGGCAGTGCCAGTGACAATGATATACTATGTGTTCTTCTATGTTATTATGTTTAAACAAACTGTGTTTAGAGCTAAAAGAGCTTCAAATTTCAAATCAAAAGCCGTACAAGTTTATTTAAGAAATATATTTATTTATTTGGCCCCAATTCTATCAGGGGGGGCCATCTATCGGTTCAAATTTCAACCATCAGGTATTACGAATCTGTCATTCTATTCTGTCACAAAATTCAGTATATCAGCTCCACCGAACGTAATAAATCGTTGATATTTATTGGACCAACGAAAAATTGTACGATATTGACGATTTTGCCAAAAACAAAAAAGTTCTTTTCTAATGAAGCTCATTTTCATCTTGGTGGGTCCGATAATAAGCAAAATTGCCATATTTGAGGCTCAGAAAACCCCCACGAGTGACTACTTGGTGCGGCTTGTAGAGCGGCTTGTAGAGCGGCTTGAGATTTATTGCGTTAAAATTTTGATGGCCGTTTAATTAGCTGAAATGATGATGTCATTTGGCCGCCAAGAAGCTGCGGTCTGACACCGTTAGACTATTTTCTGTGGTTTTCGCAGACAACTTACTTACTTAATGAGTCATTACAACCCTCTAGTCAGAATTACAAACGAACTCTTGACATCACACACGTTGAGTGTGTTAATTTTATCCACGAGTGGAGGGGACCTACAGTTCCACGTCGACTCCGAGTGATAGATTTTTGAGAAACTTTTTATAAGAATTTCTATTTACTCTCAAAGTTTTTGTCAGAAGACTCCTAAAAGAAATTCATCAAAAAAAATTTTGGTTTTTTTCGAGATGTCTGAGCAGGAATTTGAAACACGTGCTTACGTGTAATAAGCAAACACACCAAATACTGGAACACAATTCGAAAATTTTCCACCACAAAACTGAAGGCAAACGCCTATAGACGACGATGTGTTTTCGCTGGATGGGCATTACAGCATTTGGCAACTTTCTTTAGTTTTCATCGAAAAATCTTCTTCAGAGATGAGGAAAATTTCAGGATGAAACGCTACGTGAACAAATAAAATTCTCGAATTTGGAACGATAACCATCCACATGAGATCGAAAAGCGTCCAATGCATTCATTCCGAAAGAGTCATTGTGTAAAGAGGATTTTGAACTGACATCATCGATTCATATTTCTTTGAGAACGTCAACCATCACGTTCATTGACACACACTAAAAGTCGATGATTGCCGACATCTTTTGGCCTCAGCGATGAGTCCCATTCCAAAATGAATACCATCAAATCACTCATGTAGAATGCCCAATATAGCTATGTGGCACGTTGCGCCGTCCCTTTTAAACCATATGTCGTTGGTGTCCTGATCGTTCAATTCAGGGAGTGATAATTATTGACCTTTAGTGCTAATGGTGATGGCCTGGCCAGAGTCATTGTCAAAGAAATATTGACAGATGACGCCTCAGCCTAAAATCAACACTACACAATGACTTTTTCATGATGTATTAGATGGTCTTGGATCTCATGTGAATTGGTATCATCCCAAATTCGATAATTTTGTTCGTTCACGTTGACATTCATCTTAGAATTGGCTCATCGCTGGGGGTGATATTGCGACGAAAATTAGGGTCACTTGCCCAGTCACCATTCAGAGAAAATACGTCTTAGTTTTTAAATTAACATGGTGGTTTAGCAATAAAGACTTAATACTTAACAAGAAACTTAACGGAAGTCAAGCTACAACTAAATACTTTTTTTCAACTGTACACGTTCGAAAGTCTCTGTTGGAAGAGTGTATATTTGTGGTTATAAAGGATAAATATTAGCATAGTGGCTCGAAATGTTGTGTGAGAGTACTAGCACTAGTTTGCGTATTGATTTGTAATCTATTTATAGAAGAGAAAAAAAATTAAATTTTATTTCATTACGGTCAGAAGATCTACGCATATAAATTTGTTGGTTTTCAAATGAAAGAAAAAACTTTAATTTCTGCAAATATTGTTTAAATTTAAGGCAACTTAAATTGGTTTCTGAAAACTTCCTTTAAGATACCATTAATCAAGCCATACTTAAGCATAAAAATTTCGATTTTTTCACAGAACACTAGTGGATAAAAACAGAGCGCACAAAAGAATTAAGTCAAGTCATTGATAAAAATGCTGTGGGAGCGACTGTTTGCTCTCTTTTAAAGGACTACAGTACAAAACGCGAAAATATCTTCGATTTTTTGGAAATTGTAGAAAAAAAAAATAAACTCAAGGAAGGAATCGAGTTTGTTTTTATTGTGCTAAACAAGTATTTTGGCCATTTAGATGATGTTTATCGCTAAAATGACGTCAAATCGTGCCTCATCAACAAGAAGAAAAAAAACTAAATATTTTATAAAAACAACAGATAACAACAACAAAATATCAAACATTGTTGCCATGATTAGTAAAAACATATTGGCTTTTACGAAATATTTTCATTGAAACTAAGAAACAAAAGCACATACACGTACTCGTACACGTGTTATAGAAAAATAAGCCCATATTTTCGTTTCTTCCCTGTTTCCCATGTCCTTTACAGTTAGAGAAGATGGCATGCCACACAGAGAGAAGTTCATAAAATATATGGGCTTTCTATGGTGTTGTTGTCATGGCAAGTCAAAAGCAACCACAATGAAAAAAAATTCAAATTTTGTTTTGGTTTTGCTTTTGCTTTCGTAAATAAATTTATAAAGAGAAAATAAGGAAACAATAAATACAACAAAAACAACCACATCAACTGTGTAAAGACTACAAGTTGTTGGCAATGTTGGAAAACAACAGCTCACATAGAAAAACAGCAACAATGTTAAGTATTTATAATAAATCCAGGAAATCTACAAATCTAATGATTAATTATATCGATGCGGTAGTAAATATGGCGGCAACTGACTTTTTTTTCCTTCCACTGTTTTTGGTAATTGTACCACAAAAGTCCTTCACACAAACACAACACAGGAAATGGTAAGAGAATTGGGTGAGGCATTGAACGAATTGTGATTTTAATGTTCGATATGAGGAAAATAAATACTCTTATGCCAGATAAAAGACTTTTTGTCTTTAAGTTTGTCTATTCAAAGGAAAGGACCAGTCAGTCTTCTTGCTTAAGTAGTCATACTTTTGAAATAAAAAAATAAAGTTAAAGACAGAGAGAGAGAGAAAGAGAGCAAGAGACTGAAACGAGAAATTGTATAAAATATTTGTTTTGTTTCGCATACTTTTTGAAAATAATTTATTTGCAAATAATTTCCAATTTTTCTTTCAATTTACAGTGGTTTCTGAGAGGCTGTAATCCAAAAAAAAATTTCGGCTTAAAATTTAGGCTCAGCAGAAGCTTCGACTCAAGAGAAGGTTTCCCAAAAGTTTGGATTAATTTTCTGTTTTAGTGAATAACGATGTTTTGAATGCACATAGACACATATATTACAACCGTGCACTCAAGATCACGACCCAGCTTCTCACACCACTTAAGTTGTGTGTGTTAATTTTATACGTGAGTGGCGGTACCTACAGTTAAAAGTCGTCTCCAAACGACAGATTTTTAAGAAGCTTTTCATGGCATTTTTTATTAACTTTTGATTGCTTAAGTCAATTATGAATATACCATGCAATAAGGCTGGACACATTTAAGCGACTATTATATTATGACACCACAAACTTTAAGTTTTTCCTCACACCAGAACAGTCCGGAGCTTCTGACAATGCCTACAGATCAGTAACATCCTCTGCATAGTATAAATCTAGATGCTTACTTCTCCTGCGACATAATATGGAATTTATCAATGAGATGAAGAATCTCTTTTTCCTAGTCTCCAAAGTTCCTGTCGAATTCATTGGTTATGTGGCCCAAACATAACTATAGATCAGTACCTAGAATCCAATGTGCAATAATAATTCCAAAATTAACGGTTATTGAAGTCCTTCGAAGTTTAAACAGACTTTCCTTACGAGCTTCATCTAGCCTTGAGTATATTTACTGCGCAATCTACCCGTAGCCACTTGCTTTAGTGTAGACTGCATCTATACTCTCCCTTAAATTGCCAATGTTAAGAACTCATGTGAAAATTCGCTGTTTGTACCATATGCGTTTTGCAGTTTCCTGGAATATCCCGGTAACCAAGTGATGTGACTCATCCTTAACAGTAAACCATACTGACGATAGTTATACTAGAACTCAGTGTCTTAACAACTGCCTGGCTATCCGATAGTCAAATCAAATATTTTCCAAAGATATTGTTATACTTAATAAACATCATTGCAGCGCTTATAGCCGTTATGAGCGCCTAAAAGACCCTGGAATGATTCGGTAACCTTACCTATAACTTGTGACGACAAAAGGCGGGGATGATAATTATGATTTATTGGATGATATTTAGGTTTTATTGAATTGTTAATTTTCTTTTCTATTTTGCTGTAGGAATTATTATTAAATAAAACTACATATTATAATTATTTTATTATAAGTTCAAGACAAGCCCCACTGTGCTTAAAATATGGTCTATTTTTACAAATATTATTATTGATAACGGTTGTCGTACGACTCATATTTGACCTACAAGACCTCTCTGCTGAATTCAATTGATGCTTGCTCTCACATTGGTAAGTTGTAAAGTAGGACACAACATGCTTGATGTTCGATCATGTTTGATCTGTTGGTCGTTACCTTTGTGAATAAAAGCGAGCAGGACCTCAGCGGACGGGACAGTTGGTGATGAGTTGCTGGTAAGGCAGGTCGATCATGTGACATCGACTATCGCTGAAAATATATCAAATCACAAGTGTTGTGGTTGTCCCCACTAGTGAGATATTTACAGCCAGCAAAACATTGACAACTGTGTCTGGACAGACAACAGAGGCCTCAGAACCACAATAATCCATAGGCCATTTGATTGTGGCTCTGACATCCCCCTATGGTTGACATGACTGACACTGCTAATAAACTAATATCAAACTTAATTTCTCATTCTATGTAGCCCTAACGTAGTTTAGTAAGTAAGTTATTTCACTTACAGTTAATAAATAGATTAGAACTTTCAAAGAAATGCCTTTGCTTTATGTAACTACTGGACGCCGCTGAACTACCCCAGCACCCGAGCGGAAACGTGTCGTTACAAACTGCCTACACTGAAAAGAGACCTCCTCCCAGAACATCATTTAGATTCTAACTATGAAGATTTGTATAGAGCCGTTCACAATATACATCACACTACTTACCCCTTTTCCTCTTTTCAGAATGAAAATTTTGAACTTTGAAAATTCACTCGGTTTACAGTGCCAGGGCACGATGATCGATATTGACACTTGCTGCAGGTATCCCACAATATATCTATGGTATCAAGGATTCTAAAACACTTTTGTTACGACCGAGCGTTACTTGGGTTCCTAGATATAGGCTATGAAGCTAATTGTTTTCTGCAAATGAGCAATAAAAAGTGATCGGTATAAATGGGGCTAAATCGGATAAAAATGGACTTGTGTGGGAATTGGATAGCCATGATATCAAGGATTCCAAAACAGGTTCTGTTACAGTTGGGCGTTACTTAAGGCCGGAGATGTAGGCGTTTAAACTAATATAGACGACGAAGCCTGTAAAAAACAAACAAAAAATAACGAAACAAATGCAACTCATCGTCCAAAACTAATGCAAGTCATCAAACAAAGAATGCAAGACATCTTCTAAAAAAAATGTAAGTCTTCATTCAAAAACTGCAAGTTATCGTTAAAATATGCAACTCATCGAAAAAAAATGCATGTCATCGACCAAAAAAATGCTAGTCAGTGACCAAAAAAAAAATGCAAGTTATCGGCAAAAAAAAATGCAAATTATCAATCAAAAAAATGGAACTCATTGCACAAGAAATAGAAGCCATCCGCAAAAACCCTGAAAGTAAATAAGATTTCCAAGAAAATTATGATAAGTTTGTGAACAAAACGGTGTCGATTGGAACTGAACAGAATGAATGGAAATATTTGATTATTATTAGAAAAGATACAAGCTTTATGTGGAACTCATGGATTTCTTTTTACAACATTTTTTATTTTACTAGTGAGTTGGAAATTTTCTTTCAAGAGCTACAAAAATTGCCCCTGGAGAAATTGCAATAAAATTTGAGGACGCTGTTGAAAGATGTCCTGTAACTAAGGGCCATAGGTCGCTATACATGTACCTCACAAAACCACTGTAAATAGTTTAATTCATCGGACGCAAGTAGCAAAAAAAAACCGCATGCGAAAATTATGGAAAAAGTCTCGTTTGTTTTACGCTTTATTTCAGGAGGCATGGAAGTTGAGAATAGTAAAAACAAAAATAACAGGAAAGAAAAATCTCAAGATTATTAAGAAGATTGTAAGTTATACCGTTATTTTTACATTTATTTCATGTAATACGCTTAATATCCTACTTATTATTGTATTTGTTGTATTAGTATGTAAGCGACACTGGTTAACGCTACTGGTAACAGTAAAATACAGTATTTATGTGTTACAGCGTAGAGTTGATGGTCGTGATGGTGGTGGTGGCTGTTGTTTCAAAGTCATGTGGTGTTTGGGGCTTATTTATGCCTATTGTTTCGAAAGCAAAAGAGTGTGAGGATTTTCGTTGATAGGAATTGAACCCGCCTTAGGCTGTAGAACCATAAATTTTAAAAATGTCACACGAACGACTGAACGGGCGAGTGAGCAAGCAAGCAAAATAGCTTAAAAATGGAAGCAACAAACAAAATACAGTTATTTTTACAAACATACGAACAAAAAACAATAAATAAAACAACAACAAAATAAATAAATTTTGTAATAAAAGCATAAGGAAACACGCACGCATATATTTCGGGTTTTTTTGTTTTGTTTTCGGCAACATTTTCATTGAGAATCTCTTGCAACATTCAAAGCCAGTAAAAGCTATTAAGGAAGGACTTTAAGGCATACAGTCATGCTCAAGGGAGAATAACAGTTTGAAGAAGCAGCCTCTGTGTTCATGCGGAATATGTTACACGAGTATTTGTAATTTCAAATGAGGTGTGGGTGCGTCTTTTTTTCTTGTTTATTTCTTTAGCGGTAACTGGTGGCGCCCCCAATGACAAATATAATTTCTGTCATAACAAATTCCAACATTCGAAGGCCAAACAGCATCGGCTATAAGAAAACAAAAACAAAAATTGTTTCAAAAAAACAAAAGGAAACATTACTCTCTCATACACACACATGGACCACATTTGAATAGTTTGACTTCCGTTTATCCTATTTAAAGCCTTGCAGAGGATAAAGCGAAATAGTGAAGGGTGGTGTGGTGTATGCTTGATATGAGGCGTTTGCGTTGTGGGAGGTTCCCGTAAGACTTTTCTGTTTTTGTAGTTATGGGACATTCGACTTGGGTTACTGTGCCGTCGTATTTATGCACAAACATAAATGCGAAAATAATTTATTGCTTAAAATAAGAGAACGATATGGAAAGCATGAGATTTCAAAGAGAAAAAAAATGTTTTTCACATTTGAATTATCCGATTTATTTTTGGTTACACATTTGGTTACATTTCACTTTTTTTTTGTTTTTTTTGTATTGACACGCCCGCCCCATATGCAGAAAAAATCTTTGTCATACAACAAATTCGAAATTTAAGAAGTGAAGAATTTAATTGCAAAGAATGATGCAAAAACTTTTTACAAACTTTTGAAAATAAAATTGTTTTATTATTTTATTAAAGGCAACACTCATGCCTCTTAATATAAAACAAATTAGAGCTCACAGGTGAGATCCTGTGTAGGACCAAGTGCATTTGAAACGGACGAAAAGGTGATTGCATTATGTTGTTGTTTTTATCTTTTAAAAACGTTTAAAATGTGAGCTCGTAGATTGCAAATAAAAATAAAAATAAATTTGTGTTTAGTTTTAGTAAAATTCTTTATTTTTCGCACAATTCTGTGTGTCACTGTTCACAAGTTGATGTAAACAACAACAATTACTTTGTTTGTTATTACTCTTTGCACTTTTTTGCGACAACAATAACAAATCACAAGAGAATTGTTCGACAGATCTTTGTAACAGAGATCTTCAAACCACGATTATTCTCTTCAAACACACAGCGTCTTCACGCAAGGCTTACTTAACTTTACTGACTCCGTTGCCTGCTTTGCCTTGTCTTTTATATGGCAGGGTAAACAATTTGATGAATGCTCTTGAAGGCGAATGACTTTGCCTTCTCAAAATCTCTATAAATGTAAACATGTTGGATCTTAAATAAGATACAGCAAATTGGCTCTTTCAATATTACCGGGTTTAGGTTAGCGTGTAGCTAACCGTTCACAGGCAAGTTCATTCAATGGCCCATATTGCCGATTATGTTACCCAGCGTAAAGTAAGCTCACTTGAAATGATTCGTTCGTTTGAATCACGCCGAGCTTCGGATGAAACCGGCCAGTCCCCTTAGTGGCACGTTTGCCGCCATTTGCAAATATTCAGTCACCCAGAAATCAATGACATTTGTCTTAAAGTGCAAGGCACTCACAGAAAAGGTGTAGAACCGATTCCTGGCAGTTTCGGCAATGATCCTGGTGGGGCAGACCGAGCTTGTCAGCGAAACTGCCAATAGCGTTGTGACTCGTTAGAAATCTTGTTAAAGTAAGAATCGTTCTCCTGTCGAACTTAAATAGTTCCTTGGATTTCTTGCTGTCCACTGCTGAACACATCAGTTTTGAATTTCAGCAACCAGGTATGTTGGACCACTTACGATTTGTTGAATTCCAAACTGTTTTTTTTTCAATCTGAAAAAGTATTCTTATCGGAATACATATATCACAGATTCAGTTCCACATTTCATTTTTGAGACATAGGTGGAAATTGTTATACCAAAGTCACCGATTACAGCTTAAAAAACCATTCTTCCGCTGTGGGAGTGTGAGTTTTGTATTACCGGAGTTAGAAGAGGCTTCTTCATAAAATTCTCTGTATGGTTTGGCCACATAGTGTTATGCGCTTGAAGAAATCGAAACAATACACGAGCAATCACTCCGACATTCTGAATATTTGTTCTTGGGTTATGAGAAAAGAACGTATGAATGAAATCACCAATAATATAGTTTCCAAGGCTATTTTAGCTCTAGGTTGTGGATTGTCCTCATCCCAAAGAGTTTTATGTGGAACGGTAATGGGAAGCTCTAAGTACAGGCTGAATTTTTATTAATGGATTGAATCTGTATAGAGGAACTGTCGTTATAAACCGAATGAGACCAAGACCCACCTTACCAAGGCTGTTTTTGTTGGCAGTCAATCTGCATACAGAGCATAGTGATATTCCTTGGAAACAGGAGGTATGATGCAAATGATATATGGTTGTCCTCCTCAATGCTCCATTCTGCTAACGCTATAGACTCATAGACGTATGAACTAGGAAGAAGGAACAGAGTGGTTGGGTATGAGCTCTTTATAGAAGAAATTTGATAACACTGGTAAAAGGTTTATTTTAGACGTTAAAATTTCTATTATAAGCCGATGCTTTGAGGTTCTATTTACTACATTTTTCTTTTACTCTCTCTATCACGTTTCTTTTACTTCACTTCATTCTCTTTTCTAGGATGATCGCAATGGGTCCCATGATATCCGAATATCTTTATAGTCGACACTATTGCTATAAACATCCCCAAGTCTAACGCCTCAATAACAGAAAAGTGATTGCATAAGCACGACTTAAAAAGAATTTTATTATGGTTTCGTCTTTGTAATGACACCACCTGTAATTTAGTTTTGAAAGCATAAACACTTACCCAATATGGACTCTTGCTGAACAAATTTTGCTGGCATCTGAAATAGAGTAGAGAATGGAACGTTAGAGAGAGAAGGACGTAATTTATAATAAAAATATAGTTGATGAAGGTGAAACAGAATAATACTTGAAGTAAATTTTATATTTAGTTCCTACCGATGTCGTGTTATCGATTCCTAAGTAAATGGTTTGATTATAAATGGTTATGAGGAGACCATAATCTCTGTTAGGCTTCAGATACTAAACTGTCACTCATAAATACTGACTGCATATGATTCCAGATTTCTTGAAGGCCAATGTGTCTTCAAGCGAGAACCTGTTTTTTCTATTACTGTACGTAGAAAATATCCTTGCCGTTCGCATCTTCCCCCTTTCCACCTTTCCTAAAAAAAACCTGCACAATGCACTGCATGAGTAGGGGCCATCCCCTGAGTTCTGGTTTCATAAAAAAAAAATATCTGAATAAATTGTCTGACATAGCTCATGCGGCCATAGGTGACCTCCACTCAGACAGTGCATTGTGGTGAAGATCTGAAAGTAAGAAAGATGTCAGTATGTTGCCACTCCTTAGCTTGAACATACATTGTGTGTGTGATGACAATACTTGGACAGTAAGTTCATATAATATCCACCTACACTGTTGGGTCTGTCACTAAGCAGTTCATATTTTGAAATTCAAAATGCCTTTGAGGATTCGTGTGCACCTGCGATTTAAGAAAATCTTATCAGAAAAACTCTAACGAAGTCGAATCACAAGATCTTGGTGGGTCAGTTCACGTCAGCTCCATGTAAGATGATCATACCCTAAAATCGTTCCTGCAGAATATACAATGTGGTATGAGTTGTGTGACACGCAGCACCGGCCTGTAGAAACCACGTCTCGTTGGTGACCAAATTATTTTGACTTATAGTGCTCACCATTGACAGTGAAGTGGTCAGTGCCTTTTCTTAATTAATTGGACACTCTTGTATCTCATGTTGCATCACAACATAAATGGTGTGAGAAGCTAGGTCGTAATCCTGACTGAAGGGTTGTAATGACCAATGTATGTTTGTATGTAACTTAACAGATGCAGCTTTAACAAGTTGGCCTTTATTAATTTCCAAAGTTTGAAAGTCCCTGTTGAAGTACGCGGGAGGGCTTAACTTTCTCTGGAACTTTTAACTTTTTCGCTGCATCTCAGACTTATATTATAATAACCATTTATAACCGACCGAGAATGGAATACAACTCTCATGTATGGGTTGGCCCTTAACGTCTATTTTGAGGCTTCTCGTTAATCACGATAGTGTGTCCAACTCCATTGATTCATTCGAGCATCGTTCCAATGTGGCTTGTGTTTCATTGTTCTATCGCTGCTACAACGGATATAGCTCGAGCGAAATAAGGGAACTTGTTCATGAAAATCATGTATTCCTACGTAACACTCGTCTTTCTCGGCCATTACATCCATAAGTGGTGGATTGGCCAGTGTATCGCACACTGCATTACAGACGAAATTCATTTGTTAGACGGACTATTCGTATGTGGAACTCCCTTCCTGCAGAGATCTTCCCTGTTACTTATAGTATTAAAATGTTATAAAAATATTCAAACCTAGTGTCCAAAAACACTGCTCCCTCTTTCCTCCTTCTTATAATATATTTGCCTAGTTCCAAACACAATGCGATTCCCTGAGTGTTGGTCGTATGAAAAAAAATAATGGCATTTGCCTTTGTTCTTCCGATGGTAATATTAGAAGCTATAATCAAATTTTTAAAATTGTCTGCAACGGCAAATGATAATTTATTTGGCTTTTGAGGGATTAAAAAGGCATAAAATACAGAAAAATCAATCACAGGTATTCGAAAATAACTTAAAAATATAATACTTTACTCCTTGTTATTACTAGCATAAATTTCCAACAGTAACAATTGCAAAGCAAATACAAAGCTTAGATGATGTAAATTTTTAATTGCTAAAAATCATAAAAATGAGGGCATAAATCGTCATGTCGTCAAAATGATATTTTTGGAGCTCCAAATGGTCTAAATGACGATAAATCGTCAAATCTGGCAGCTACGCCTTACAACTCTCTCCCTTTCCTCGAGTCTAACCTTACACACTCTAGTTAATCAAACATTTTATGAATTTATAAAATCCAGAACCAATTTCTGTTAGGAGAAGTTATAAAGTTAATTGGGATTAATGTTAAGCATTATTAGGAAAATTAACTGGGGTCGGTGTATGATTGTTTGCAACATTGGCGATGTACTTTAGAATTTCTAAGCCTTGCGTAGATTAATTGAAAATAATTTTATGCCATTCGCATTACGATGATAGTTTTTTTTATAATTATTGTTGCTTGTGATTGGCATCACATTTATAGGATTTTGTTTTGTTGTGCAGTCTTTCACATTTCAGATCTGAAAAGCAGCATGAAACGACTCAGGTGTGTAGTAGATTCTCTTATAGAGTTCTGGGATATACGAAAATGTACTTATTGGAGTCGCTTTAATGATTACAATTATATTACCCTTGAGGGGAATTACTTTAAAGAGAACGCAATGGATATTGACAACTTTATAAATAATCTGTACATACACATATTAAGAATATCATAACCAATGTTGACAGCATACTATATCTCGCTTTAATTCATAATTTCTTAATTTCGTAAACAATTCTACATGCTATTGTACAATTAATCTTTCTATTGATTTTAATTGTTGCTTTGCAGGTGGTTAAACTTACTACTGTTGAGTGGAGTGGGGGAAAAGGAGAAATTTTTATGAATACTTTCTAAGGCAGTTGGACAAAATAAAAATTTAATTACAATTTAATGTGGAAATATCGTTTTTCCACCAACAACAAAAAAACTGGAACTATGGCTATAAAAACAAACAGGAAAACAAACAATCAAAAAAAAGAACCCCCGGAAAACATAAAACATGGAATTTGGGGGAAAATCAAAAATATGAATGCAAAATATAAGCAGTTTAAGCCAAACCAAATATTTGCCACCACAAGTGTACAACACACGAAATGGGGAAAACAAAAATACTCCCTGAACAAAAAAAAATTGTAATGAAATGTGAACCGTTTCATAAATTAATTACAATCACAGTATGACTGACATTCAAATAAAACCAACGAAAAAAAACAGAAAATATAATTTAATAAATTCATAAATGACTGGAACGTACGAACGCATATGTATTGTTACGAAAATGGAAATGATGTTTTGCTTTTACATCGTTTAACATTAAAATTATAAACAAAAGCTACAAAAAACAAACACAATGAACTTGTTTACCTGATAAACAAGTAAACATAAATATACCAACAAAATCCAGTATAAAAACAGGGATAAAAAAGTAAACAAAAATGCAACAACAAACACTGCAAGGATAAATGTAAACAAAAATACACAAACAACAATAATGAAACAACGATGTTTACATTTATAGAGACCTCGAGAAGGCGAAGACACGAACATTCGACTTCAAGATCATGCATCAGACTGTTTACGTTGCCATATAAAAAGAAAGGCAAAGCGGTCAACAGAATCAGTAAAAATTCGGCCAGTCTTGTGTGAAGACGAGCGGTGTTTGAAGAGAATAATCGTGGTTTGAAGATCTCCGTTATAAAGATCTGTAGAACAATTGTTATGGTTTACGTACAAGAGTGTAAAGAAAATAACAAACAAAGCAATTGTTGTTGTTTACTTCAAGTTGTAAACAGTGGCACACAGAATTGTGAGAACAATAAAGAATTTAATTAAAACTAAACAAAAAAATTTATTTTTATTTTATTTACAATCTATGAACTCTTATTTTTAAACGTTTTTAAAAGGTAATAACGTAACAGTAAACCAAGAGTTTGTCCAAGAGTGTTTAGTTAGTAAGAATCGTCCTCTGACATTAAAAAGTATTTCCCTCGATGAGAACCATGTAGAACTTCTCAAATCTATAATTCAGAGTCCTGGTTAAACTACAGGCGCCACCATTCATGAATAAATTTAACATCCACAGCATGGGTGATGCTAGAAACTTGACAGTAATCCTGACCGAAAGGCCTGAATTACATCACAAGATTACTTTTATAGTAAACCAGTGGACAAAAATGAAGGTTGAATATTTATTCGTTCAATTTGAATCTTTTGAGGGAAAAAAATGATTCAATTCCGTTTTTTCTTTTGTGTCACATATCACAACAAGTGACAATTTAAAGGTAACGCCAAGCTCTCTCAGTTGCTATTGCATCATCAACGGTGTCTGAGGTTTATACTAGCCTTTTCTGTTGATCGCTTCAGGCCATTTTAATTGAATTACTTGCTTACATCAATGGTTTTCACAACGCTTTAGCAAGGATTATAACACCCATATAAATTTTTTCAATGAGCGACGGGACCTGCAGTCTAATGTCGACTCGGAGCGACAGATTTTTTGAGAAACTTTTCATGACATTTTTATTTACTCTCAAACTTTCTTGTCCCAAGACTGCTAAGAGGAAGTTGTCGGTGAAATATTATGTTGTGTGGAGATGTCTGACCTAGAGAATGAACAGAGGCCTCAAGTCTAATAAGCCTACACACTTCCTACTAGACTGCGGTGACTTTAATTGGATATCAGTTACACTTATTATAGGGAAACTCAATCTTGTTAGCAGCAGAAGGGTATGTGGAATATAACTAGACTCCACTGGACACTTTTGTCTTTAAATCGCATGACCATCCATCCCACAATACCAATTCTTATGAGCTACTGTCCTTTGGGTAGGCATGTCGGAAGGCTCAGAGTTCCGGCAAATGACTTCTGCAGCCGCTGTGGGTCTGAGTAGGGGCAAGACCCTGTCTTTCACTTCACGTGAGACAGAGGTTTTTAATATCTCGTTTTCTCACATTGACTGAACTCTCTTATATAAAGATTGATGCAATACATACCTTTAGTCATGCTTTCCGACCTAGCTTCTCACACCACTTATGTTGTTTGTGTTAATTTTATACATGAGTGGCTAGATACACAGTTTAAAGTCGACTCCGAATGACAGACACTTGATAAACTTTTTCATGGCAATTTTATTTACTCTCAGAGTTTTTGCCAGCAATCTGCTGAGGGACAGTAGCCGAAAAAATATTTTTTCATATTTCGTTTAATAGGAGATATCTGATGTATGGTTTGAACCGTGGTCTCACGAGGCCTGGCTGCAATAGCAAGATTTAAATTAGACTCGAGTTGGTTTTCTCTAGGAAATGTCAGATCCCCGGGTGGAATTGTTTGTTCTGGTCTACGTGGAGTCCTAAATTTGAATAATGTCTTCTGGTAAAGTCAAGTCTAAAATCTTGTCTTTCAAATAAACCACAATGTTCCCTGGTGCAGTTAATACTACCAGAGCCATTACATTTTAGAACCATTTCCAAATACTCAATAAGATCACAATGAAATTTCAGAACTTTATCTGGCAAGACATTGTGATTGAAATATTTTAGTTAAGTTTTTTAAGCATTTCTGAAGAATTCGTTCGTATAGCTTTTCTTAAGCGACAAATTAATGTCCCACATTGTGGCAGAAACTTCTTATTCTTCTATATGTACAATGTGGTAGCACTTAATTTTCTTAAAGTTAAATTTATTCTCATTTACATACTTTCCCCTCCTAGAACGTCTCATTTTCATATTTCAAAAAGTTTTGTTGAAAATCAAGAATTTTTGTTCTGTTTAATATATGACTGTGCATAAAAAAAATATCAATAATTTGGAAAAATGTTGTATAAAAACAAAAAAAAAGTAGAAATAATATATGGTACTCGTATATGGACAATATATACAGATTATTACCATATGTAAAGTATAAATACAAGAATAACAAGAAGAAAAGGGAAATAATCATGTATAAAAAAATGCAAAATAAACAGACATTTATTCAGTCATTCTGTTCATACCCACTCATAACGTTCATTCATTCACTCATTCATTCATTCATTCATTATGTTTATTTCGTTTATATCGTCCATTCCAGTCATATTCGTTCGTTCATATATTCGTTCAAGTATTACGAGAGAAAAAAACAATTCCATAAAAACAAAATTTATTTGCTTTAGTTGACAGCTGTTGAATGATCGCCACTTACAAGGTTTATTAGCAATTTAAGACAGAACAAAACAGAAGCAAAATAAAACAAAACAATACAGAACAACAAAAATCGAAAACGGACACAAAACGCCAAACCAGTAAACGAAAATGAAATGAAAATCTTGAAATGTTTTTCGTTTATATACCCTCTAAACAAAAAACAACAACAATTGCAATGACATGTGTAAAGGGAAGAGAGGTGGAGAGCAAAGAAAGAAAAAACAAAAAAGGAACAGTCATCATAAAACAAATTCCATTCAATGACACACATCAGCAACAGCTGGCCGAAAAAGTGGACATTGACTGACTAAATGTTCTCTATATATCCCCCGCCCCACCAAAAGTCCTTTAATACCTTCTCTCCTCTCTAAAACTCTTTGTAAAAAAGAAAACCTTCAAAACACTCGCCATAACTATGAGAGAGTCCAGCTAGTTTGAACAACAACTTGGCCAACATATGTATGTATGTAGACGAAGCGAAAAAAAAAATTGGAAATCTTGTTTATTTATTTGTTGTGTAATATGAACACGTACAAGTATTTACCACCCATTATAATACAAACTGGTTACGTTTACGAACATTTACCTCCCTCCACCAATCCCCTTAAGGCGTCAATAGTGCGCCCACTCCCTCGCCAACGTCCTCTTTTTCTGTTATTCAGCTGTTCTAATAATCAAAAGAAAAGTGTTATGCTTGAAAATGAAAAGCTCCCTCTTTATCGCTATATCCCCGCCCCTGTTGGTGACCAAAGGAGTTTATTTCGTATTATCGTTTCGTATGTTATAAATATTGTCAACAACAACTATGGCAACAAATCTAAACATGTGTAGAAGTGTTGTTTTCCGATTTATTTATTTTTTTTTTTTTTTTGTTTTTTCTGTCTGTATTTCTGTTGTATCCAAAATTCTTCATTCTCTTCCTCCTACGACTAACCACCTTCAGGGTTTTTTTTTACTAATATTTCTGCACGCCAACAATATCAAGGGTTTCATACACAAATAAAAGGAAAAAAGAAAAATATTTTTGAAGGGAAAATTAAAAGAAAAAAATGCAAAAATAAATATAAAAAAAAAACCAACAGAAAAACCAGATCTCATTCAGTCAAGCTGCTGAATCAATTGATTTGAAAATCCATTCAAACACAAATCACCCAATATTAACCCAAATGTCTTTTATATCAGCAGACCACCCCACCGGCCCCAGTTTCAAACATGTTTGAGGATACCCAACAATAACAACAGTGATGGCTAGTTATAGCATACACATTCAATAAATGATACAATATATTGGTGAGGGGCAAATATCAATTCGTTATGACTATGTTCTAAATTAGTAATTAGCGTAAAACTAAGCCTGACTTCTAAGCAAACTGACAATCTAGGCTACGCAAATAAAACGTTAATTCAGTGCAGGCGGTCGCACAATAGATACCGTGTAGTTTCCTCTTGTTCCTCATCATTGAAGTTTCTTCAAATATTATTTCAGAGGAATCACATATGCTCAGACACAAGTCCTATTGTGCATTAATTTTTTACTAAGGCCATCACTAACATGGCTTGGGCTGTTACTTGCTTCTTCTACTTAATTGATCATTACAACCTTTTAGTCAGGATTGCAACCTAGCTTCTTAAACTACTTATGTTGTGTACTACCCCCACCTGGGTAACAATCTTGTCGCGATGTGGGGGCTTAAGTGTACTTCGATTCATTCTGTGACCCAGCGTGAGTTGGAGTGCATGACTAAAGGTTACCCTAATATCGTGGGAAGACTCTGTTTCGGATCGACGTCATGCTTGATCTTTTCGAACCGTCGGATCACGTATAGTTTTCTTTTTATACCCCTAATCCGGAGTGTAAAGCGACCCGTGCTTATCGGACGGTTTGCAGTCGGGGGTCTAATCCGACTGTATTATAACGGAGCCTCACTGATACCTGGGCGCCTCAGTGAGTATTAGGTTTCTACCAAGTCCTTGTCATGCTAACGGGGGCTATGGCATGATCGACCTCCTTTCCCCCTTACTCGTGGGACCTACATATATATGGACGATAACTACTACAATTTTGGTATTTTTGGTATTTTTGACTTTGGACTAGACGTGACCCAGCTCATTGCGCAAATCCAGGCGAGTATCGTTGACAACAACAACGAAATCGTCAGAAATTTCGCCCCGGCTGGTATGAGGATTATGAGTGTAGAGGAGATCTTTAGTGAGACGACTGCTTTGGCAAACCTCACTTCGACGGAAGATATGTGCGTGGAGTCAGACCCTGTCTCCCCACTATCAGATGAAGACGGTGACAATACGGTCATCGAAAGACTCCCCTTAACTCCTATCCAAATTGCCACTGGGAGCAATGAGGTGGGGACTTTCCCTTTAAGGAACCCACTTGTCAGACAGGATGCTTCGGACCCACTAGTACAATCATCTATAGATTCGGACTGCATGGGAAAAAGTACCTCGTCTGACAAGGGGGGAAAAGCTGGGCGGAAACGTTCCGCTATGTATAATGAGAGGAAGTCATACCGCAGGGCTTGCACGGTCTTGAAGAGATTTGCAAGCTGTGATGTGGACTCCCTCTCTGTTAAGGAGCAGAAGATGCTGGCTCGACACAGAGGCACTGTTTCGCGGTATGAGTCCAAATACCCGGGCAGTGGCCTCTCACGAGGCGCTGACTCTGGTAAGAAGGATGGTCCCTTGAGTGCCGATGGGAACGTGGAGCAAATTGCTTCTACCTCTCAAGCCGCAAGCAAGGGGCATGAAGGTTCTACACCCTTACTCCCAACTGGAGCAAAGAAAACCACCCAGGTTTTCAAACCTTCAGTGAAGAGAAAGGATGATGGTGTTCCTTCCACAATGGATGAAGGAAAGGAGGTAGAAACTACCGCTAATCCTTTATCACAGAAGAAGGATGTAAGGTTGGAGGCGAAGGAGGTGGGGGGGCATACTTCGGTGGATATGTCTTCTTTGCAGAATTCTCGCAAGGGAAATCGCATGAAGAGGATTAGATCCGACGATGAGCCTTCCCCCGGCTCCAAGCGTCCTAAGAAACAAGGTAGCCTCGGAACTAATCCTTCCCTTCAGCTAGCATTCATCGACAGGTCGGATTTAGATGGAAAAATCTCTCCTGAAAGGTGGAATCTAGTTGAAGAAAGGCTCATTGAATTTATGATGGAAAAGAGTTGTGATGGCAGTAATGCTCGCATATCTTCCATCGGTTGGTCCAAGGGCATCAAGGTAGTGAACTGTGAAAACGAGGGAACTGTAAAGTTTCTTGTGGAATCAGTGAAGCGCCTTGGTGAACTCTGGCTCGGTGCTCGCTTGGAGGTGGTCCCTCAATCCGACCTCCCTCTACGTCCAATAGCGACGGTATGGGTCCCGCCTACTTTTAGGCAGATGAATAACGTACCCAAACTTATTGGAAAGCAGAATGACGGATTGAACACCAGCTCGTGGGTAGTTGTCAACTCCCTGACTGGTAACGGTAAGAAAGGATGCGATCTTAGGATCGCTATTGGTCAGGATTCTCTTCAGTGGCTAAGGGCAAGGGGTGGTGTAGTGTTATGTGGGTTGGCACGCCTAAAATTCCGGCATCCGGACATAAGCGGTGTCAGGTAACCCAGAGGAGGCTAAAAGTGGTGCAGATTAATCTGCATCACTGCGAAGCCGCCTCACACTACCTGCTAACCACCCTGCGCCGCCTTGAAGTTGACATCGCTCTTATCCAGGAACCCTGGATCCTTAGGGATAAGATTCTGGGTCTGAGCGATCCTGATTATAAGTTACTTGTTCCTGGAACAAGTGAGAAGGTAAGGACCTGTATCTTAGCTAGAAGTGGTTTGGACTTGCTAATCACTCCTTCCTTTTGTACAGGTGACGTAACAACTGTGGCCTACAGAGATGACCGTGGTACCGATTTGATGCTGTCATCTGTGTACATGCCGTATGAGGCTGCATCCCCTCCGGGTGACTTAATTGAACTACTGGTGGAGCATGCTAAGAGGAAAAGATGTCGTCTTGTCTTGGGTTGTGATGCCAATGCTCATCACACTCAATGGGGCAGTGCTGACATAAATACTAGGGGTGAGTCGATTTTGAATTTTATTATTCTTAATAGGCTCAACATTTGTAACGTCGGTAATACGCCAACGTTTAGAAACCGTGTTAGGGAGGCGGTAATTGACATTACGCTCTCTAACATGGAAAGGTCTATGATTAGAGACTGGAGGGTTTCAGATGAGTGTTCCTTCTCTGATCACCAACTGATATCCTTCAGTATAAATCTATCTGGGGGCCTTAACAAGCCTTTTAGAAATCCAAGAAGAACCGACTGGATCAGATATGAGAGTGCTGTGGAGGGGGAACTTAGAGCCCTTCGGGGACGCTCCACTCCTGGCATCAATGATCGAGTTGGATCTTTGACGGATATTTTGTTGTCTTGTTATAGAGCTGCTTGTCCTCTCACTTACCCGGGTAAGAGGAGCCAGCCTGCCTGGTGGAATGCGGAACTCCAGAGACTCCGCTGTTGTACTAGGAGACTCTTTAATAAGGCTAAGAGGTCGGGCAAGGATGTTGACTGGTCTGCTTATAGATCCAGTTTTAATGATTACAAAGGGGCAATAAAGCGCTCAAAGAGAATCACCTGGATGAGTTTCTGCACGAGTATCGAGGATGTTGCTGATGTGGCTCGTTTCCGTAGGACGCTGTCGAAGGACCCCAAAGTCCTTGGCTTCGTCCAAAAGAACGATGGCACATGGACATCCTCGAGAAAAGAAACCCTAGAGGTTCTGTTGAGCACTCATTTTCCCGATTGTGAGGATCCAGTAAGCTATCCATTGGGTGTAGCTGATCCCTTCTGTGATGTTGGCGTTTTGGAGGATATCATTACCAGGGATAAGGTCAAATGGGCTATTAATAGCTTTGAGCCGTTTAAATCGCCTGGTCCGGATGGTATCTTTCCGGCTTTACTTCAGCATGCTGGTGATATATTACACGAATATCTGGTGGACGTGTATAGGGACTGTCTCCGGTGGTGTGATATACCTGATGGTTGGAAAGATGTGTTTGTGGTTTTTATACCAAAAGCTGGTAAACCCAGTCACATCGGCCCTAAGGATTATAGACCGATATCACTCTCATCCTTTCTCTTGAAAGCTTTGGAGAGACTTATCGATCTATATTTGAGGTCAAACATGGACCGGTCTTTGTTGAGTAGGTCGCAACATGCTTACATTAAGGGTAAGTCAGTTGAGAGTGCTCTTCATGATGTGACAGGTTTTGTTGAGGCGAATTTGGCTAGGGGTGAGTACACACTGTCGGCTTTCCTTGATATAAAGGGGGCCTTCAATAATGTTACCACTTCTTCTATTGAGAATTCACTAAGGGATATACATGCCCCAGATTTTCTGGTGCGGTTTATCGCCCACATGTTGGGTAACAGACTAATCCGATCGAATCTGGGTGGATGTTCTATCGTCAAGCGTGCGACCAGGGGTACACCACAGGGGGGTGTCCTATCCCCTCTATTGTGGCTCTTGGTCGCAAATGTTGGTCTGAGGCTCCTGGAAAGTAGGGGCTTTAGGGTTGTGGCATATGCCGACGATGTGGCTATTCTTGTGGGTGGAAAATTTTTGCCGACGCTGGGGGAACTGATGGAGTCTGCTCTTGGAATTTTATCCTCTTGGGCAACGAACTGTGGCCTGGGGATAAATCCAAATAAGACGGATCTCGTTCTGTTCTCGCGTAGGTACAAAATTGAAACCTTCAGGCTGCCAAGATTAGCTGGTAGGGAGCTGCCGTTGTCTTCTGAGGTCAAGTACTTGGGTGTTGTCCTGGACAGTAAGCTGAACTGGAAACGAAACACCGAGGAAAGAATGAAGAAGGGACTGAATGCTTTCTACCAGTGTAGGAACTCCATAGGTAAGAACTGGGGTCTTCCGCCTAGGGCCATTCGCTGGATATATCTGGCGATTGTTAGACCGGTTATTACTTATGGTTGTGTTGTCTGGTGGTGTGCCTTAGACAAGAGTTTTCAACGGAAAATCTTGGACAAGGTTCAGCGGATTGCCTCTTTGAGTATCACTGGAGTGAGGAAAAGTTGCCCTCAGGCTGCTCTTGATACTATGCTCTGTCTGACTCCACTTGACTTATATGTCAAGAGGTGTGCAGCGCGTAGTGCCATACGCCTGAGGGAATCGGGTTGCTGGAAGCAGCGCTCGATAGGTCACTCCAGAGTTCTGAGTATCGTCTTTCCTGACGGAAGGTATGGACTTTCGGAAAAAGCCACTGATTACATTGTGCCCGAGGCTATATTCCTACCTGGTTTAAGGACACTTATACCGGATAGGGCACAATGGAATGGTGGGGTACTCCGGGGGCAGAGTGGTATACCCATTTTCACAGATGGGTCTAAGTTAGGTGGATGTACAGGTGCTGGGGTTTTCTGTAGAGAACTCGGTCTTGAACTCCACTTCAGGTTGAATGATGACTGCAGCGTTTTTCAGGCGGAGATTTTCGCAATACTGAAGGCTATTGAGGCCATAGCTGGTGGCCCATCTTCGGATTCGGAATCTTACATGATCTTCGTTGACAGTCAGGCTGCCCTTAAGGCCATTGCGTCGGTCTGGTGCAAATCACGACTGGTTCGCGAGTGCAAAGAGTCGTTGAGGTCTTTTGGACCGGACCGTATCCGTCTATGCTGGGTTCCGGGTCATAGCGGAATACTGGGCAATGAGACGGCGGATGCCCTCGCTAGGTTAGGTTCCCTTTCGGGGGGCGATTTAATAGTTGGTCCTGAACCCCCAGTCTGCCACCTCTATGGCCTCATCGATGGATGGGTCAGGGAGGAAGAGCAGAGGCGTTGGAGGAACGGATCAGGTTGTTCTGTCTCTAGACGTCTATGGCCTGCTGTGGACAGTAAGAGAACAGATTGGCTGCTGGGCTTGGTTAAGGCCAGCGTAAGGTTGGTTGTCGGTTTTATCACAGGGCACTGCGAGATTAGGTCGCTGACGGGGATCTGGAACAGATCCCAGCCGGACTATTGCAGGGTATGTTGCGATGAGGAGGAGTTAGAGACTATCGAACACCTCCTCTGTAACTGCCCAGCCCTTGGTAGATTGAGGTTGAGGACCCTTGGCAGAGCCTTCTTTGAGAGCTTGAGTTCTGTGTCGAGAGCCGACATCAAGGCTCTCCACAGATTCATTAGCAGTTTGAGCTGGTTGAGAGGTGCTAGGGCTTCATAAGTGTAGTCGCGCGCTCAACCCTTGTTTTTTGTGTCTGTTTCTTTCTGTGTGTTTCCCATCCTCCCCTTACCCTTATACCCTCCTTTCATCCTATTCCCTCTATTTCCTTCCCTCTCCAAGGACGTTGTACAATGGGTCAATTTCGACCTCCGGGTATTGTACTTGTCTTAACGGACAAGTACACGTCCTCTAACCTAACCTAACCTATGTTGTGTATGCTAATTCTATTTTTGAATGGAGGGGCTTACATTGGAAGACTTAAGGCAGCTAAGAGAAAGGTGCTGAAAGAAATATTTTCTTCATATTTCGTTGTGTTCGAGAACCACCAGACCAGAATTTTTTAAATTTTTTTTAAGTATAACAGGCCATTGCCTTTGACGGGCATCGAACCCACAACCCCCAAACTAAAATATGCTGTCTATAAAATCCTGTGCGTGATGATTGTCTACGAGCTCTGTTTGTAATGCTTTTAGGCCTAATTGTCAGTACCATTCTCCTTCGAATACTTTCCAAGAAAACTTCAAATATCAACTTATTAAGATTAGTTCTTGTATCCTATTGGGCACTGATGCAGCAGCCTTGAGAGTATTATATCCAGCGGCTGCGCTGGCTCGGCCATGTCGTTCGAATGGAGGAGGATGTTCCGGCGAGACGGATATTTAATGCGGGGATCTGCGGAAGTCGGCGAAGAGGACAACCATGTATGCGTTGGAATTACCAAATCGAGGAAGCCCTGTCATCGATTGGTGTGACCAACTGGCGTAGGCGCGCAAGGGGCAGAGGCACATAGAATAATGTGTTGCGGCAGGCCGAAATCCGTTAATCGGGTTGTTAATGGTCAATTAAGTAAGATTAGTTCTACGCTTTTCACTTTCAAGCTCAATTAATACATTTACAGATATTTATTATTTAACGATCAATAATAACTCTACTTTTTGTGTAGGCTAAGTGTACTGTTTGAATTGTTGGATTGGTGCTTCATTTCGATTCGTAAGGTTAAACTGTATGTTAGCTTCCTCTTTACAGGTTTGAATCGAAATTTTGAAACTTAATTGTATTTAGAATTATGTAGGTAATGACTTTTAATATTAATTTGTGATGATTTCTTTAATAGACATATTTACAAAAGGTACTATTTTAATGGATATTATGATTCTGACTATATAATATCCAGAATTTGTAAATAAAATGGCATAAAGTTGACATTTGCCTGTACGCTATCCCGCGAGGACAATGTAGTAAATTTTATTACCAATTAAAGTTGACGCTAAAGCGTAGATATGATCAAGATATGATCAAGATTAAAGCCTCTTATGCAATATAAAGTAACGGGAAACCCATCTAGGTATTGTAATAAGAGGTCACGCGAAAAGAATGAGCCTTACTATTTAATAATTTCTAGTCTACATTGTAATTATGTAGGTAAGGATAATCTGATTGCTCACTTCATCCGATATTGTTCGATATGTTCTAAGTATGGAAATAAATTTCTTAGACAACTACCAGTTTATGGATGGCTTGTTGATCTACCTATGTGTCTTTATGGGAACTCTTAGCGGTTACGTTACCGCTTTGACGGTTAATGCCATCTCCAATGGTTGTTATAATAGGCTTCATCATTGTCGATCATATTCATAGTAAATATAACTCCAAATCGTGGATTTGACCCATACCATACATACTTATATACATACATAATTGGCCATTACAATCCCTCAGTCATGATTACGACCCAGCTTCTCACACCACTTATGTTGCGTGCGTTAATTTTATATATGAGTGGCAGTTCAAAGTCGAATCTGAACGACAGATTTTTGGCAATTTCATTTACTTTCAAAGTTTTTGCCAGAAATCTGCTAAGGGGAAGTCGTCGAAGAATTATTTTGATGTCTGACCTGGGGTTTGAACCGTGGCCTTACATCCAATAAGCCAACACTCTACCATACCATATCCATAACAAAGTTTTTAAAAAAATATGTCCCAAAATTAATTATTATTCATTCATTATTTAATTCATTGTTCAGTCATTGAATGTTGAGTAAGCAATTTCAGAGAATTGTCGAATTGACTAAAAACAAGTAATTTCCCTTACGACCCATTAATATCCATATAAAGACGTATAACATCTATGATATAGAACTGTGATAGAGTCACTGTAAGTTCCAAAGATGGCAATTTATTGAAGTAAATCTTATTTTCCTGTAACCAAATGTAGAATTTTTTAAGTTTACTAAATATGATGGACACAGGAGTAACTGCATATATTTTTTCTCCCCACCAATAATATTTTTTTGTGTATCTTTTAAGTTCAATAAAATCTATGGCTGAAAATTGCCATCCGAAAAATATGTGAAACTATTCTCCTTCTTCCAGTTTTTTTTTCTTGTTGTTTCATTATTTACATACATGCCTGTTGTTTAGTTCCATATCGATACGTTTGGATTCAGATCAATACATTCTACTTTTCCGTTTTGTTTTTTTAAGCTATTTTTATCCATAACCATTCCGTTTTTTTTTTTTTTTTTTTGTTTTTTGTCCGTTTTCCTATTTTATTGTATGACCATAATTCAAATCAAGGGTAAATTTGTGGACATTTCCATACCAGGTCTAGTTATATTTTTTCTTTAGTTTCTATCCAAATACATACTCGCAGATGAACATATATGTTATTTAGACACATATGACCCTCTATAGTTTTCCCTATCCATTCAGAAAAATCTGTTGTTTGCCTTTAAAAAAAAGAATGTTTATTTTTGTTTTTGTTTGGAAACAAATCGTTAAGACCAATAAACCCTTGCATAGAGAAACACTTAAGAGAGCAGAAATTTGGGACACATATTTTGCAGTTTTGCATTTTGTGTTGGAGTTTCAGTTTTTCAATGTTCGGCTACGGAAGGAGGAAGAAAAATTCAATATTTGGTATCCTTTTTTTATGAATTATTTGTTGTTTTTACTTTTTAATATAAATATTTATTCAGACGATAATTGTTGCTGTTATTCACGTTTTTTTTATTCCTTTTAATATTCTTTCGGATTTCGAACACTGGACACATTCAAGTTGTTTTCTTTTTAATTTAATACATCAATTGGCTGCCCTAAGGCTCTGGGAGATGATGTTTAATCTACCATAATGACAGAGAGGTGGATTTGATTCACACCATAGTCTGGACTGTAACATACAGCATATTTCATACACCAGGCTCTCTGTTTTAGGAAAAAGTATATGTAATGTTGATATAATTTGCATATGATATGCTGGACCAAATTTACTTCTCCTATCAATCGGTTTTACGAATAGAGTCTTCAAACTAGGATTTCTGAACTATGACGTTTGAAATAAGAGCCATCTTGTTGAATCTTCATCTGTCAAACAAGTGGTGGTTCCTCATCACAATCATAAAAATGATGACCATATACAACATCATCTGTAGCATCTGTTGAATGGGCTCTAAAGCAACTGACCCTCATTTGGTTTATTTTTAAATGAATTAATACGTTAACAAATTGTCGAATTGAGATTCAAAAGGCATTCGAAAAATTCAAAAAATAGTCACTGTTTGTTGTGGCTTTTAGGCTAGCGGCGTCATGGTTTCTTACGTCTTTGCGAACAACATTGGCCAGATCATTACAGTAGATCGATGATAATTTACTTATTTTGGCTTATATTAGATGATCTCGACCAACAAAAATATGAAGATTCAATTCGACTGTCGTACATGTCATTTTCCGTATGCCATATTGAGTATTATACACGAGTGATTTGAAAGCATGGTTATCTCATGTGCTGGTGTTGAGAACTGTCTAACGATTTCACATATTCTAGAGGAATTTTTTTAAATTCCTGGTATATGCTAAAAGCCACACTCTGCAGCGGGTTTCAAAACCAACGTAGCCTATGCCATCGAACATTCTTCTGAATAGAACCTGTAGACTCCAAGACTTTGGAAAATGATTCGCAACGTAACAGAGAAATTCCAGGCCTCTGATGGGGTCAGAACTTCTCTTTGAAGTGAAGGCAGACGCTTGATAAGGCATACTCAATAAAAGGGAAGATAAAGAGAGGCAAAGATGTCTCTTCCAAGTCGCCGTAGTCTATTAAGTAGTGTGTTGACTTATTAGACGTTAGGCAACCGTTCTCAGCAGCAAAAAATCTGAGAGTAAATAAAATTGTCATGAAAAGTTTTTAAGAAAATCTGTCGTTCGGAGTCGACCTTAAACTGTAAGTCCCGCCATTCATGTATAAAATTAACCCACACAGCATAAGTGTAGTGAGAAGCTAGGTCGTAATCCTTAACGAAGGGTGGTAATTAGTTTGAGGCAATCAAAATTTAGTTGCGAAATTGCGACAAGAGGGCATTAAGCTGAGGTACACTATAAACTCAAAGTGCACTTGTTCATGGATCGTCTCGAAACCATGAGAGAAATCAACATTAAAATATATTCCAGGAACCTGCAATGTACTGTCGTCACCGAGTAGCATCCTGAAGTTTGTCAGGCCATAGGTTTGGACGAGACATTGTAGGCATTTCCTACCTAGATGAAGTGCAGCACAATATATCGGAAGCTCTTCAAGCAGTGCAATGTGCAGATAAAATTAAGTAGTTTCGAAAGCGACTACTTTTCTGTATAAATATAAAAGGAGTTAACTAGAGTGCACACATCAGTAGCAAACCCTCTAACACACCGTTCGTCTTCGTGGTGTTCCTGGCATCTTCAGCGACTTCTCCAGAAATGATATGTTTGGTAAGGATGTTCAGCAAGGATGAATCGGACCAAATAACAAATGAATAAATATGCTTCGTGTATGGATCGTTAAATTGAAAAATCGACTTCGTTTTTTAGTACACCACGTACTCGTATTATTGCTTTAATTATTACTTCTACCCACACCTTGACAAATATCAATAAATTTCTCACAGAAAAGTTTTAATAAATCTGACATAATGACTAAAATAATTGAAATCTTTTACCCATGACTCCAACTACCAGCCACTACTTGAGTATAAAAAATTAATGATTTTAATTCCTATTCTTTCTCTCTCTCCCCACTCTCTCTCTCTCTCATTTCTTTTAACACTAGAAAATTAAGTGTATGTAAATTTTACTTCAGTTTATCTATAATGGTATGTGTGTGTAAATAAAAAATAAATAGTCTTTACAAACAAACATACATACATACATACAAACAAATAAGTAAACAAATCGGAGTATGAGAATGAAATTAAACTTTATGCTGCTTAAGGGCCCCGGGGGGTCGTTAAACTTAACAGCCTAAGCGTCAAAAAGAAATCACTCTCTGATTTCTTTCTTTATGGAATCTAAAGCACTTGTAGCACTTGTTCATCAAAAAACCAAGAAGGCGGCGTCGTTTCTATAATGATACCATGCATGCATGATGGGCTGAGTAATACCAATAATAATAGTCGTGGCAATACTCGTTCGCATTGTAGCAGCAATAGCCGCCCCAACCATACGAAAACTCTCTCTCGAAACATTTTCGAAAATGTAAGACTCATAGAAACTTTTGAGGGATAATAAAACATTTTTGGCATTTTATTTTCAAAGTTTTTTTTTTTGTTGCTTCTTTTATTGTGAATTTTTCTTTCTATTTTTTATAGCGGCTGCAATCAGCCATCCATACAGTCGGTCATATAGAGAGAGGAATAAACAATAATGAATACAGAAGGTACACTGCAAAAAAAAATTAATTTGAAAAACTGGTACGATAAAGAAAAGGAAAGAATATTTCTAATCCCATTTTTATAGGATTTACCGAAGATTTTACTCTTTTTAATGGCTTGAGCATAACATAGCGGTTGGGAAATGGAGGGAATGTACTCTAGGAATATGAGATCTTTCGAACTAAAGTTGTTTCAAATTTAAGTAAGAAGTCTGCTAAAGTAACAACACTTTTAAGAGTAGTTGTGGAACAATATATTGACGCGTTAATAAGAGTTCTATTGCAGCAGAAGTTGATTGCCATGTGAACATTATTGGCGTTAGCCATTTTTATAAAATGGCGAACTTGAAACTACTCAAACTTCATTCTTCATTTTAACCCTGTTCATCAAACTTCCCAGAGTGTACTAACAGACTATTGGACGATTGTGACAGAAATGTAATATGTTCACCAGGCAGTTTTATGAAGAGGACGCTTTCACTACACACCAGATAAGTTGTCCTACATTTCCAAGCTTACATCGCTTTTAGTCAGGAAAAAATTAGTCCGGCAGAAGTCATACAGAACTCACAGGCAACAATATTACACTGGAAATCAACCCTTGTGTTTATTTTCTACCGTGTTGATTTTTTGTCTACCGCATGAGATTTTTGTCTATTTTTTTGTTTCTTTAATTTTCTTCACTTTCTTCAATAAAATTGTAGGACAACATGGTTGCCTTCCTCTGTAAAATCTATTGGATTGTTGTATTGGATGTTGGGTTTAGGAACTTCATTAATTGAGTCCTACTTTTCCTCAAGAGTTGAAGTTGTTGAAGATCTTTTGATGGAGGTGTAAAGTTCGACAATAAAATCCTTCCAGAACCACAGGTTTGATATTACGTCAGTAGACCGTCCAGATGTGACTGCAGCACTCTGATGTTGCAACTCCTGATAATCCATATTTTAACACATAGATGGGACACACTACCATTTTATAATACCTTGAAATAACCTTTGATTGCTTACTATAAAACCGATTAAGATCCTTTGTGTGGATATCTATGTATCTCCCTCGATCACAAAGCAATTACAACTTAGGACAGAAATAATTAGGATAGAAATAATTGTTGACAATCAGTGGTCTTCCTAGAAAATTTCTTTGGAAGGGGCTAAGGTCGCTAGGTTACATTAACAAATTTTTTCTCCTTCTCCCCTCATCTGATATTGTTTACATGTAAAAATTGCGTGTAATAATTAAGAGACACTTCAACTATCTGCCACGAATCTCTAAATAATTTGCGTACACCGCTGGTTATACAACCTGTAGAGATTGAAGAGACTATGGTTTAGTAGGTAGTGTGTTGGTTTATTAGACATGAGGCCACGATCAAATCCCGGATCAGACATCTGCAGAAAAACGAAATTTGAAAAAATATTTCTTCGGCAACTTCCTCTCTGCAGATTTCAGACAAAATCTCAGAGAACAAAATAAAATTGCCAGGAAAAATTTTCTTTTAATTGTAGGTCTCGCCAGCTTTGGTTGAAATTAACACAAACATGAGTGGTGTGAGAAGCTAGGTCGTAATCCTGCCTGAAGGATTGTAATGACCAATAAAGTATGTAATTAAGAATTTTTATTTTAACAAACGGGACTTTTTAAGCCCATTTTAATAAGAATTTCATAGTAATCGTCTGAAGTTTCATGAAATCTGTTCATTTCCACTTCACCTTGTTGTTTTGTTCAGTGTAACAACGCTGACGTCGTAATAAAATGAAGGCAAATTAAAGCCACAAACAAAGAAATTTCCTTCGGAACAGAGATCATAAATACAATGGCAATTAATCAAACAGGAGTTTCATATGGTCGGTTACGAAAGGATGGCAGGCAGCCGTACTTTTGTGTAATGCGTTCCGTTTTAATAGGCGCATATAAAAACGAAACAGCAACTAACCAACCAACCAACCACCCTCTGGTGTTTCAACATGCCTCGAGGGAAGAGAGTTTGGAAAAAAAAGAAGAAAAAACTTTTTCGCTTTCGTTTTTCTTCTTCTTCTTTCTCTGCTATTTCGGTAATGTTTTTTGGGTCTTATTATGGAAGAAAAAAAGTGGAATTTTTGTTTTGGTTTCTGTTTGTATTGAATTGAATACAATTTTTGCCATTTTATTTAAGTTGTACAAGTAATTACTAGTTGAAGCAACAACAATTACTACTACAACAACAACAGTAACAACAACAAGAGCACTAACAGGCGAAATAACATAACAATTGTTATGTTTAACCACCACAACAACAACAACAACAACCATAAAACATGCCAGGATGTATAAGCATAGTAGAGTGGTATGGTGTGGTGTGGTGTGCTGTGGTACGGTCTGTTGCAATCCACGTAAATTGGAAAATAATGTTTCCGTTTTGAATTTGGAAACCCACACAAAAGAATTGAAACGAAACAAAAGCCAGCCACCCAAGTTTTTTTCATTTCTTTTTTTTTTGTTTTTTGTTTAATTTTTGTTTTTTCCTGTGTAACCAAAATGTACTTGTTCTGGTAATTGTTGTAGTTGAAATAATGTAGACGAAATAATTATTTTTTAAGTCGTTTTCTGTTTTTGAATTGAAATGGAAAGTAAATACATACGTATACAACATCAACATCCTGTATTTGTTAATAATGTCCTTTTAAAAGTTTACACTCGTGTTTTTGTGTATCCTGTTAACCAAAGGATTATTGCCGTCGTCGTTGTTGTTGTTGTTGTACATGTGCTTTAACAATCGATCGTGTCACTGATAACCGATCATTATTAAAACTATTCACTGTAAAACAGGTGACACATGTATGTATACGTACATTTGTATTGTGTGTGTGCGGCAGTTGTATCCTTTTGCAATTACAAGTTGCATGTTAGATTCACGCTTTTTTATTCGATTTTAGATTTGGGTTGGTTTGGTGGGAAGCAGGTGGTATTTGGTGGCCCTTAAAGTGGGTTTTCTTTTCTGATGGCAGGGGTCAAAACAAAGTTTTCAAGTTCCTATCATGGCATATTTATTTAATTATATTTTAATTGTAGTATTTAATTGAGTATTTGAAAGAGAAAACAAAAGGCAAATAAATACTCTTTGTAAGTTAAAGTAGTTCCCATGACAAAAAGTCTAAGGAAACCACAACATTCCGTTCGAAGTCGTTTTGCGTTTAACATCATTTTCAAATGTTATAAAGTCATGGGAAACAATAAATTAAACCTTCTATTAGACTGTTCAATTGATAGTAATAGGGTTAATAAATAATCTTCCTTGGAAAGATTCATGCATGGCAAGTATTTCTGTAAATGATCTCCCGGAGACTGACAGCCACACAAAAGATCCTGTAGTTCTAGAAGTTAAAACATATGTACAGTCGAAGAAAAAATCTACATACACCGCTGTATGTAGACCTTTTCCCGGCGAGTTTTATCAAATTGAAAAAAACGCTACAGCGTTGTTTAAGGCAGTTACAATTAAGAATATTTGGAGACAAAAACAAATATACAAAAAATATATCTTGGAAGTTATTAGAAAAAAGCAAGCAAATTGCATACGCCGTTGTATGTAAACTTTTTTCTGTGACTGTATGTACTTCAAATCACAAAGCGACCGTGGAAAGGTCTCACATCTGGCTTAACAATATTATGCCGTTTTTCTCTCTTCTAATGATTTAGTCTACGCTTTGATGACTTGGTATTCGCTTCTATTTCATCTTATTCTAAGCCAGTGATACTCATGACTTCTAATATAAGGATTCCACATTCAACAAATTCGTTGTGGTGCACGGTATACATCGGTGTTTAAAAAACGCTCGATGGAATTTATCGATACAAAGAAGCATTTCGATTTTTTTCGTTGCATGGAACTTAATGGAAATACAGTGGGACCTCGATTTTCCGTGATGGTCGGGACCGGAAGCATTCTGTATAAGCGATTTTCCCGGTTAATTGAGTACCAATTTTGGCTAGTTTTTTAATAGATATTTTTATTAATTAATAAATGAATATCTACATATTTATATAAAAACTAAACAATTCAAGAATTTTATATACATACATGTTTCAAAAATATAAAAAAAAAATAATTTTGTCAGAAAACAGTGAACAGTAGATAAGGATTTCATGTACTAAAGAGGGAATTCCCCTTTTTCGCTTGTTTGTCCAAAATAATAGAGAAAATTGTTTGTTTATAATCATGGACAATAGAGGTAATCACGGTTAAACGATGCAGAAAAATTTAAGTCGATCTAAAATAAAATTAAGTCGATGCAAAAAATTTTCTTTTTCCATCCCGGATAATTGATGTTGCCGGATAATCGAATCACGGATAATCAAGGTCCTACTGTACTTATGCGTATACAGTATGCCATACAAACTGGACCCAGGAGTGTAATAAAACGTTTGGCAACCACATTCTGGGAAACAGCTGAGTTGAAGTTGGATAATATACAGAGACGGGATGGCTTTCGATGCAAGGAAAACCTTTTCTGCAACGGCTTTAAAAGCTCTGTTAGACGTAAGGCCATTGTACATGATAGCGTGGTCCACAGCCATACAAGTTAATAACTGGCAAGTATAATGCGGCATTCATAAGGGGGACGACGTGATTTGCCCAAATCGAAGGGCTGACAGTTCTCCGCTTAACATTCCCTTTAACAGTACTAGTAGACTTTATGAGTTTTGAGAAATACAAAGAAAAAAAAAGTAATACGAGTGAAAGGAATTATTTTGTTTGTTGTTGCGCTATACTCTTTTCAATGAGGGACCATTTTATGGTACACAGATGTGTTCTGGATATGTATGGTAAAAGGACATGTATAGGTTCCAGAGTGAAATATTTAGAGTCCAAAGATGATCTCGAGAGCTTCCATGGGAAGCTTGTTTACTCCAACGAATTCTATACATAGTTGGTCATTAAACCCTTTAGTTAGTTTTACGATTTAGCTTCTCACATCAATTATGTTGTGTGTGTTAATTTTATACATAAGTGGCGGGACCTGCAATTTAAGGTCGCACCTGAACGACAGATTTTTGTGCAACTTTTCAGTGCAATTTTATTTACTCTCGGTATATTTGCCACAAATCTACTGAGGGGAAGTTGCCGAAGAAATATTTTTTCATATTTCGTTTTGCCGGAGACGAACTGTGCCCGAACGTCTAAAAGCCATCACACTACCTACTTGACTACGGCTGAATACGTACGATATAGACTTAAAGTACGTAGGACATGACATAACAATATTATCGGATAGTCAGATCGCCACCTGAACCCTCATCTCCTAAGAGGTTTACTCGACATTGAAATGGAGAACTAAATCAGCTAGTCACATCTGGATCCCAGCTGATGTGGAAATTTGCGGCAAGCAGCGAACGGATCAGCTTGCGAGGAAAGTAGATTTCATGGCGCTTATGAAATCAGAACTTCTCTATGCAGAAGGAAGAGGTTTTGGGAGAGTTACGGAAACGGATACGGCATTTTACCGGAACACAATTGTTTTAGAAGAAAGATGAATTCAAAGCTGGGGAGAATGAATCACCACCAGAAGGCTCACCTGGTACCTATGCAGTATTACTGCTTCTCAGAAGGATTTTTATCAAATAATACTGAAGTAAAGGGCAATACATTAAATCGTCTACTGACGGTATAACACTACCTCTACGCATTTTAAATTATTTAATTAAATTAAGATAAATTAAGTGTGAATAATAATATTAAATAATTAAATAGAAAACAAATCCTTGTTTCCCTAACCTTTAATTTAATTTCACTTCCACTTCACTGTTTAAGATTTTCATTAAATAAATAAAATAAAATTAAAAATAAATTCTTTTCGTTTCAATTTTATTTTTATTTGTTTTATATTCTTCTTTTATTTTTGTTTTAAAACTAAAACTGATCCAATAATTTATGCATTTTTATGGTAAATGTTGAATGTTGCCATAAAAGTTGTAAATCGTTATCAGTATGTCAACACATTCTACCTAAACTCTCTCCCTTGCATAGCACACACACCAGGTGTATCACAATATCAGTAATTCAACATACACAACGTTTTGTAAAACTTGAAGAAAAAAGCAGAATTAAAAAAAAAGAAACGAAATAAGCTGAGCAAAAAAAAAAAAAAACAAAAAAAAAAAAAAACAAGGAAAAAGTCTAAAATAAACCTGCATTTAAGTGTTGAAAAATAAAAAAGCGTTTATGGCTTCTTATTACAAATTCTCACGCATCATAAATCTTAATTTACGCCATATATTCAACTTAGTATACCTTCTCCATCTTGCTCTAGCTCCTGCTCTTGCTCTCTAGTGCATAGATATACGTACATACATACATATGTACATACATATGTACATACATACATATGTATGTACGTATGTGTATATGTGAGAGAGCATAAGGATAATCTAAATTCTGGGAGTATGTGTACGAGTGTGTGTATGTGTGAACGAGTGAAAATATTTAAATTCAAATACCGTTATGAAAATACTACAGACGAAATATGTTACACATGTGCTTGGTAGGCTACTTGCCTACCCACACCTCTTTCCTTAACTAAATTCTTATGCCACAAATGGTGATTTTCACAATTCGTTTCGTTTTTCTTCTTCTTTTTCTTGAACAATTTCATTTCGATTGAGAATAGGAAAATAAAAGAAATACAGAAAAAAAGCCAAAAACATTTAACAAATGTCAAGTATAACAACCGCATTTAATATGAAAGTTAACATTTCAACAACAACAACAACAATAAAGAGAAGAAAAAAGGAAAAAAGATTTACAACCCTAGCCAGCCTACCCACAGCTACTCAGCTTCTCTTACCTTAGCCATAAGTCATATGTTTAACAAAAACTCAGAAGCCACAACTCGACACCCACAAAATATCGGGTAATCCATTTAGTGGTTTCAAAACAACTATACTGGTAAGGCTATCAGCTGCTAAATATCTTTAAGAAATATTTAATAACCGAAGAACGCGAAAAGAAGGCTTCCTATCTATAATTTGTGTAAAACAAAATATGTGCGAGAGAACATAGAATAAAATATCGTTCAAATGTCCGTCACAGCTTCTCTGGGTGGCCAGCGTCCGATGTGTCTCTTATTCCAAGAGTCTGGCGGATAAATCAGACTGAATTTAAGCGGCGTCAAAGTTATGTTAGCATTGTGTTTTGTGTATTATATTCGCATACAGCTGCGGCTTACGAAAATCCAATAAGAAATATGTTAACAGGGTAAAATTACACAATATCGGTACGCAGTGCCGTTTTTTTGAAACCACTTGTCGTTGGTGTCCAGATCATTCAATTCATTCCAAAAGAAATTGGTAATCATCGACCTATAATGCTCGCCGATGACACGGATAGCCAACGTCATCCTCAAAGAAATTTCAACCGATGGCATCGCCTGCCTAAAATTCACACCAAACAGTGACTTCCTTGGAATTCATTGTACGCTCTTGGATTTCATGTGGATTAGTATCATTCCAAATTCAATGTTTTTTCACGTACCTATTCATCTAGAAATGGACCACATCGTGAAGACGATTGTACGATGAAATTTACTGCTGCCAACTGTTGCATAAGGCACACAATGCTTTTGCTCAACATAACCCTGTTTGGAAATCATCTAACACATCGAGACGCACCAAAATTAAAATTTTCAACTCCAATCTTAAATCCACATTACTGTACGGTTGCAAAATGTGGAATATGGCTTCGCGCGATTCCCAATCTCTTCAGGTATTTGTTAACAAATGCCTGCGTAGAATCTTACGTGTTTACTGGCCCTCCATAATATCCAATGCCCATCTCTGATCAGATACTATTAAAAGGGACCAATTAAGAGGTAAATAAGAAGACGCAAGTGGGGATGGCTTGGGTACACTCTTCGCAAGCCATTAGATGACATCACAAGGAAAGCCATAGACTGAAACGCCCAGAGAAGCAGGCGCATCGGACGACCATCACACACCTGGAAACACCAAATCACAACCGAACTATCCAAACTAAGTCTACAGTGGAACGAAGTCAAACACCGCGCTGATGATCGAGCTCATTGGAACCAACTTGTTGTGGCCCTATGCTCCCTAGGGGAGCATATATTATACATATATTTATAACTGTTGCAGAGCCCATTCAGCGGACATATATCGTTGTCTATGGTCGTCCAGATTGATTTAGCAAAACAGACTGAATAAATGATAACAACTTTGACGGGTGTAGCTTCAACAAGATGTCCATTTTCTACTGCCAAAGTTCGATAGTCTAAAAGATTCGTTACAACAGTAACGATTCAAACGTAATTCACTTTTCGATTAGCACAGGGCTTTCATAATTGACCAACTGTGCAAGAAATTGGACAGACCTATGCATTATCGCAATGTACGCACACCGAAAATATTGCTTCTATTACAGTAAGAACGAATTTGGTGTTCTCAGTAACTGGATTTGTCTTACGACATCTACATCCATACCTTTACTAGCAAAATTGTTACATTAAGGTTCGGAGAATGCAGAAGAAATCGTGAAAAATTCATTGCATCCGGAAAGAGACTACCCGCTATGGTCAGCTGTTGTTGGATCGAGTTTTTCCAAATAAGACTCTGAAAGAACCACTACCGTCAATTCAGAGTGGTATGGCCGTACGATAAACGACTTTTTTTGCCCAGCAATTAAAAGTTATGAACTGGACGGTAATTATATGAGACACATGACACCACCGATTTAGCGTCAGTGCATAAGACGTTTCCATAAAGAATAATTTCATGTTTTGGATATTAAGATTATGCAATTAGTCGTCGTGAGTTTCCATAATTCTACATACGTACTGAATCTGCGCTGATAATCTCCAAATGTTAAAGCATTTAACGACCTACATCCTTTCGATTATCGCCGAGATACCCATCGAAATGTGCGAAAATGTCCACGAAAACTGCTTCATAATTTTTGACTGCTTCTACCGATCCAGAGGCGATCATGATCCAAGCATTCTTGGGAGAAACAGTTTCATATGTATTGTATTTGACTTTTCTTTTGAAACCGCAAAATAGTTAACCTTTTATAAGAACGATATAAACAATAGTCCTCAACACACACTACAAAAACCGTTTGTTTTCATTTAAACTCGAAAATATTTTGAATTATTTAGTGGCAGATTCTTATTTTTTTTCTATTTTTTTTGCTCTCACTGTCGTTCTATTTCGTTTAGATTAAGGCAGAGTACAGGTTTTAGCCAAAATGATATATTTGGCCTAAAGTTTAAACAGCAGCCGTTTGCAATGAAAATTTGTTTACTTCTTGATCTTACACACACAGAAACATACTTTAAAACAAACAAAATTACTCTACAATTTTATACACTCTTACACTTACGCCCACATGCAATAGTATATGTAGTAGAGTTGAGTATATAAATTTTAAAATATCTCTCTCTCTCTCTCTCTTATGAATCTATTATTACACCAACACATGCATATTCATTATGTGCTCTCTATCTCTCTTAAGTTGAGCAGTATATGTATGGTTGTATTAGTGTTTCTGTACTTTAACTTTACAAAGGTTTTCATATTTAAAATCTACGATTAGGGCGATTAGAGTTTCGAACATTTTTATGGACGAAAACTATATCTAGGTACCGCAGTTTTACACAAAGTCGGACAAATATGGTGATCGGGGCACTTAGGTACTTAAGGAAATGAAATGGCCAATACGTGTATTAGATGTAATTGTTAAATGCTCCCTGAGAAGTGACAGAATCCCAAGAAAACAATCGTAATATTTTTACTGGTCCTGAATAACGCATGGGACTTTTCCGTAACGAATTATTCTGGTTTGAAATTGATACGGATGTTGTCTGGGATAGCCTCATAATATCTCTAGAATTCTAGTTGATTCCACTAAACCAGGAATTTAATTTCTTCGAACTTGAGCATTGTGTGGCTTAAAACGCTGGGATCCCACCTCGTCAAGCCAAAGAACGTCAGGAGTTGCATAGACTCTCTACACAGTATATGTCGACCCAACACCCGCCTCTACTGATTTCCTATCCACTGTGGCAAAGAGGGAAACGAATAGGGCGAACAAACTGGCGCGGAAGGGATCGAATATGTTCGAGGAGGAGACGATAGAAGGGATATACATACATAAGCGCCCCTACAAGAATACTCTGTCAAACTGGAAAAAAGCTATATGGAATTCAGCAAACCAGAGATAATCCAACATACATACCTGGTTGCCGAATTTGAAAACTCTTATGTTCAGCAGTGGACAGCAGGAAAACCAGGGAACTGCTTAAGTTCGATAAGAGAACGATTCGCACTCTAACAGAATATCTAACGAGACACTGCTTTATTGGCAGTTTAGCTGACAAACTCGGTCTGCCCCACCAGGAATTACTGCAGAAACTGTCAGGATTCTTCCACATCCGGAATCAGTAAAACACCTTTTAGGTGAATGCTTCGCATCTTAAAGCAGTCGTCATCGGCTTTTGAGTAACAGAACGTATAAAGATCTAAGGGAACTCTACGGTTTCATGTGGAGCTCAGGGTGTTGCAAACCCACCACTAACGATTCATGACAAGGGTAACACAATGAGAAATACGGGCCACTTGCCTCTGAGCGGCAAGCAACACGCTAACCTTACCTAAGCTACCAAATTGTTTGTATTTTCTCCTCTAGATTGGCTAATTGCAGAACCGCACTCGTAAAAGTGAAAATGACGTCATGTATATCAAAAAAACGTTTCAGCAATGAACCTCCTAAATGGTAACACCCATACAACGTTTGTAAAAATGAAATCAACAAAGAATACATGGCAATATAATGAATTTATGTTTTCATATTTGAATTACTGTTTCAAACGTTTCAAGAACAAAACACATGAATTATTTGAATTTAACCAGACATCCTGGTTTGTGTGTGCATGTATGAATGAACGTGTACAGTGCATGAGTAAATAAAACGACACATTTTTTTTAAATTATGATGCATAATCTTTCCAGGTTTCTTTTTCCTTTTTTTGCGTTGTAAAAGTAAAAACGATTGGAAAAAAAACTTTTTTTAGGCAAACACATTCGCATACAACACTTAACAGCAACATAATCTTGATATTTTTAAAATGCCACTAAAAATAAAGGAGAAAATGAGAAAGAAAAAAATGCTGTGAAGAAGGTTAAACAGCAAGAAAATCGAGGTGGTTTTAAAACATGAACTCCGCTTATAAGCCTACATAAATAAGTATGCGAGGAGAGTATATAAAAGAGATGTATGTATGTATGTGCTAATGTGTGAGTTCATATTGTTTGTTCGTATTGTGCATTTGTGCTGAATAATGATTTGCGTTGCTGTTTGTAATTCGAAAATTTATGGTTTTGCATATGTAATGGCAAGCAACAACAACAACAATACAATGAAACTGATACCGCAACAAAAACAAAAAAAAAAACAAATAAAAAAGAAGCGATACATAAAAAAAAACATATATTTTCATCTGTTTATTTTGTAAACAAAGGATAATCGCAGAGAAAAACAAAATACTTATACATACTCGCACACAAACCCATACACAAACACATATGAAAATTAAATAATCTCTCCTCCCACGAATACATCTTTTAAATGTGGAAGATGTCTCTCAAATACTCATACTCTTCTGTTCAGTATTCACATTTTTAAGTCTATTTTTTCCCTTTCTATATACTTCTCTTCTTGCCGCTTACTGCCTTTGGCTTTGTCAGCGTCTTTGGCAAACACAATCATTTGCTGTTATTGTTTTATTTTCAGTTTTTTTTCCAACCACGTTTTCAAAAAAACCTAATTTTTGTGGATTTTTCGCAATCAGCAGCACGTAAATCTATGAATTTATTTTGAATTTTTTCGTTTTCTTTTTTAACCCAGTTTATGTCATCTGAATTGATATCTCAGCCTCTTCTTGTTATATACACACACTCACATGTATCCCCACTACATATGCATTTTGAAAAGCCTACATATGCCAAATAAAAATGCCAAATTTTGTACACACCTACACATGCTTGCATTGTTTTGTCTGCTGTAGTAGTAAATCATATGCTAGCATAATAAACGAACGTTTTTCTTTTGGCAGTTTTTTTTTCCTTTCTTTCTGGCTTTGATCGATCTGTTGAAAACCTATTTCTTATTTACCTTATTTTGTCATAGTTGCTGTATATTCTGCAAATGGTAAGAGTGTGTTGAATATTTATTTCATTTTAAATGCTTTTTTTCTGTGGCCACTTTGAAATGATTTACGATCTTTAAAATATTGTTAACAACCTGACCCTCAAAAGGCCAAAGAAGGAAAAACGTCATTTAAAATATAAAATTTATTTTTAAGCTGTCATAATTCGAAGAGCCTACAGGCATATGGGTACAGTGGGCCGAAATCTGGCGAACGTGTGTGTGGATAACAAAATGTTTATATTTCTGTGTAGGGCACTCACATAAAACGTGTTGTACCGATTCCGTTTCTTCCACATCGTGCCAGCTTTTGCAATAATTCTGTTGAGATTCAAGGAGCCTGTCAGCGAAACTGCTAATAGCACAGTGACCCATTTAAATTTCTGTTAGAATGCGAACCATTTTCTTGTCGAACTCAAGTAGTTCCCTGCAAGGTATGTTAGACCACCATGCTGCTTTTTCTAATTTGAAAAAGTATTCTCATTGGGGCACATATGTATACTATTTCCATCTTCTCTTCTTCACACCTTCCGATCCCTTCCATGCCAGTTCGTCCCGCCTTTCATTTCCTTCTAAGCCACAGTGGCCCGGAAACCAATAGAGGCGCGTGTTGTGCCAGGAATATGGTGTAGAGAGTCTATGCAACTCCTGACGACCTGTGATTTGACGAGATGGGATCCCAGCGCTTTGATTGCTGATTGATCAAGTTCTAAGAAAGTAGTTTCCTGATTTCAATCGTACGTGCAGCCTTTTCATTTCGTTCTAAGTCACAGTGTCCCGTAACTCAGTAGGTGCTGGTGTTGTGTCGACGCATACGGTGTAGAGAGTCTATGCAACTCATGACGCTCTTTGACTTCACGAGATGTGATAATTGGAGATGGTTTGATCGAATTCAAAGGAGTTAAGTACCTAGTTTCAATCATACGTGCAACCAGTTCAATAGCAAAAATCTCCGTCTGAAATACGCTGGGCTGGTTAGTTAAAATGTATGACCCATCCAGTACCAACATATCGGAATGGACAACAGATCCAGTGCCACATTACAAGATCGATCATTATTAAGATCGTAATATCATCGTCACCGATTACAGCTTCAGTAATCCATTCTTTTCGTGTGGAAGTATGACATACGTCCTAAAACAGTCTCTGTACTGTTCGTATTAAATAATATCAATTTGTAGAGTAATAATGTTCCTCTAGGCTCAAGTGTAAACTTAAAGTTAAACAGTTAAGTTGAAAACCTAAGAAGATAGATGACGTCTTGGACACACAGTATTTAGTGACAAAACAAACCTTCATAAGACTTTCAGGATGGATTGAGAGATGCCAACCAGAAGCTGTAATTATATAATGCATTAGCTAACATCGGTTTTACAACGGGATCATATAGGACTCAAGTAAGATGTGCTTGTTGAGGTGGCTGCCAGTTGAACGTAACCGAACCTACCACAGGAAGTTCTTAAAAACGGACAATCGAATTCCACGAGCTAGATTGAACCTCAGTACTTAACCATAAATAGTGGCAGGACAAAGAGGAAGTAAGAAATTTATCAGCGGTTCTTGAAGCTAACTTTCGTTGCATCAAATTTGTTTTCTTTATATTTTCCTAACCACTGTGCCAAACTTTAATGTAAACGTTTCATCTTTTTATCTTAAAAAATAGTCTCCCATACTCATCTGTTTTCACACGCAATCCGCATAAGTGGCAACAATATTGCCAAACCTTAGCGACGCAACTTGCATATTGATTTGATATGCTTCTCCTGCCGCTGCTTTTATTTATTATTACTGTTGGTAACAATGGATAAAATCAATACAAATATCTTTGAAATATGTTCCAGGAAATTAAAACAAAAAAAAAAATTAATTAAATGCTTATGATTGATCAAGCCTGGTTTTTGCTTAAACTTGTCATTACTGAAACCAAAGTGGAGTTAAATTTCATTTTCAAGATCGATCTCTTAGTTTTGACTAGGAAAACCCATGCATGCTGTAACATTTAAAGCAGTCTTATCAAATATCAAAGCCTTTGCCTACCGTTAAACTCAAATCCAAATAGGTTTAATTTAATACCGTTATTATTAGTTTACCCAGATTTTAAAATTAGTGCCTTAATGTATCACTTTATATGGCCTTGTTTAACAACTCGAACGCGTGTGTGTGTGCTTGGTTTTATGTGTGTATGCGTATGTGCGCATTACAATTTTAATGATGAATTAAATTTTTATAACCTGCTCCATACAACATTTCTTAACATACGCACACATGTACACTTGCACACACTTACAGAGTCCTAACGAATCCACTGATAAACACACTTACAAAACTCATGACTCCTCTGGTTTTTATGTGAACAAATTGACGAGAGAATGATGGTGCATCTCAGAGTTATAAAAATCAAAAATTGCACGATAAAAATGACAGCAACAAGAGAAAATGTGCATATTATTGTGTGTCATTAAATAAACTCGCTCAGTACTCAGTCATTCATTCTTTTTATGCATCACATAATACAAATGGGTGGGGACTCTTTTTTTATGGATCAACAGTATTTTGATGTTTTTTAGAACTGATGACTATAATTCGGATTTTGAAAACTTTCGATGCAAGATACAAGTGAATGCAAGTTGTTAGGGGAAGTCATCATTTGGCAAACACAAAAACACCAGGCTGTTCCATTGTCTTCTACCCAGAAAGGAGAATGCAAGCGAAGTAAACAAAATGGGAGATAGAAATTGAAAGAAAAGGGCAAGAAAACAAAACATAATGAACAGGCTAATGGGGATCAGCCAGTGATCGGATATCGACTACCGATAGAGCAAATCAGGAATCTTCTCTAAGGAGGGTTTTCACTTCTTTTTCCATTTCTCAAATGAATTTACATGTCTCACACGTGTTAAAGATGCCAGTTCTCGTGCGAGTGGAGAATGATACCGATTTTCACATTATATTGGCTTTCATGGTGCCATTCGAGAGATATTTGAAGAACGTCTAGCCAAATGGTGTCAGAGAAGATTAGCTATCATCGCCAACTCATTCTCATTTCCAATATACACTGCAAAAATCCGACTAAGATCTGTTTCAGAAGCTTGTCAACAACTTGACCGCATAATGTCCATTAAGGAACTTCGTTACCGTTCTTACATTGGATGTATTGAATTTCATCATCAAGCGAGATCCGCACCCATCTCCCGATCAATCCATAGGAGTAACAAATTGGAAGATTAGGAACAACAACCATATCATCAACTGTCCCACAATGTTTGACAAGTTTTCAGGTCTTCTTGATTTTTTGCTGTTGAAGACGGTATAGTGGTATACATTTCCTTTTGTTTGCGTAATGTCTACGTATTTCAACGTTCTCATCATTACAGTCAAGAAACAAGTTCCGCATCCATTAGAAAGTACACTTCTGTGTATTATTCTTTGGCATCACATATGGAAATCTGATCCAAGAGAATTTGATATTCTTTTCTAGTAAAAGTGTTAGACTACAACTCATTGCAATGTACTCGACCTATATAGGGTATCCCCCTAATGTCCCTCTCAATCCTTATGCCCTGTTCGGCATAAATATGGATAACTCCCTGCATTGCACTTGATACGCCCCCAGGTTTATATTTCCCAGTTGCATTCACGTTACATAGAATCCAAGTACGTTTCTTCTCCATTCCCCTGATACATTGTGGGTGAACAAATATTCTTTAGGATTACAGAGCTCGGTCAAAAGGTCGATTATTATTCTCAGACTACTACTGTTTAGTCTGATGCATGACTCAAATCTCTTCTCATTGCAATTACAAATTAAAAGTTTAGCATTAAATCAGAGGAGTCCCTGTCTCAGGTATCATCGTTCATTTCGCAGAGTATACCTTTCCAAACTTTGCTTATAACTCCACAGAAATATTCTGGCATTATAAGCTGCATAGAAGTTCCCCTCCTCGCAAGCTCTGTTTCCTGCTGATGCTTGTGAATTTCTACATTACTTGGGGTTCAGCAGAAGGTCACAGCTTAGCTGATTCTGCTTGCGAAGACAGTTAGTTACAAACTGTTTTCGAGTGGTCGAGTGGCCGTTAAAGATTTGACCCGTCTTTTATGCTTGCTTTGTGAGTTGATCTTTCAATGGCGTAGACTGCTTGAAAATACCTGCGAGTTTTTTCATGGGTTCCGAATATTTCAATCTAAAACCCGACTCTTTCGTTTCTGTTCCACAATCTGTCCTCGACCAATTCGTATACCATAGAATGTTCGTTCTCTTAAAAAATTTTTGGATACCTAGTTGCTCAACTGGATATAACATTCCAGGGGACAATGGAGAAGAAAGTTGTCAGCCACTCTAATTTTCAGTATACAATGCTCACTGATGAATCTCTTGTTATAGTTGTAAAATACGGCTGTCAAAATTCGTCTTCTACCATCACATTCTCAATGACTTTTACTCTTCTAAATCCTTTCAAAAATTTCATTTTGTCTGTATAAAAAAAGATTGCTCTTTGAAATTATTTTTGTTGCGGATTTGAAATTGTTGTAACACTTGTTAGTCAATAAATTCTATGAATATGAATGCATTTATATTCTAGCTTATGTATGTGTGTGAGTGAATTTGTAAGAATGTTTAGGTTTTTTTTACTTACTTAAGCATGTAATAGTTTTGATATTTCATAACAGAACCATGCATGCGAATATGTGTGTGTGTGTGTAAGAGAGAGAAAAAATACTCATATCTTCTACACTATTTATGTGGGTGGTTAAATGCGTATTTATTAGTAGCAATCCATAAAAGTATGCAACAGAAAATAAATATCAATGCTTGTACATAAAGCCACACACACACCCATGTACATTTATTCCATCTCATAAATGGATGCCATAAACGAAATGAGTTTTAAAATTCTTCTCTTTTGTTCGTTAAATATTTGAATGAACAAAAAAAAAAAAACATAAGAATAAAATAAAAAAGAGAATCTGTTTTTATATGTATTTGAAATGACTTGTTTGTGTTATATGTATGCGTGCATATGTTATTACGGAAACAAAACAGGATTCAAAGATTTATTTCTGAGTGTAAAAAATGGATTCATTTTAATATGAAACCGTTTTTGTTAACGCCTGGTTTTAATGAAAAAAACCAAAAAAAAAAACAAAAACGAGTTAAAAATTTATTTAAAATCGAACTCAACACAGCTTTCATAGCTGTTGAGTGTGTAGATTTTCAAATTTGATGGCGTTAATAAATTTATAAGCCACTGACAGTAACAACAAAAAAAAAAAAAAAAAAAAAAAGAGAGCTCAACGTTTAATAACTTTTTGCTTAAGTTCCAAGTTGAGTTCAGTTGACATGATAATGAAAAATGTTAAAAAGGGTGCAGGATTTTTTTTATATGAAAAGCTTATGCCGCTGGTTGTAAAAGTTTTATAAGTTTTATTATGAAATTGAAAAAGATATTTTGAAAACATATGCAAAAATACTTTTGAAAGTAACTATTTCGGGAGTGGTTTAAAGTTTTCTTTATCTCAGGAATCTAAAACGAAATTGGTTGTAAAAGAAGACGAAAGGGTTTAATTGTTAAAAAGGTCTGTTTAATAGTTTCAATGTAAAAGGATTAACGCCGATACCCAACATCATTATTTTGAATGGTTTGTAAGGCTTGTGTGTCGCATGTTGCTGGTGGACCGCTGTCTAAGTCTTATACTCAGAGTTTCCATGTAAGCCACGATATTAAATCAAGATTTATAAATCAAGATTTATAAGATTTGGCCAGTCCTAGGCCAAAGCTCTTTTGTATTTGTATTTAAATTGACAAGATGTTGAATGCAATTCAAATTGTAAACAATTCAAAAACATTATTTAGGGGTGAAATGAAATTACTGTGTATTGGATTTCATTAAAAAATCCTCCCTTAGGTTCCACTACTAGATTGGGATCTGTTAATATTACAAAAGACGTACACCACATATGAATAGCACAGCAAAGCATCAAATGCTATCAATAATAGCTCGCACAATCTACTTGCCACGGGATAGGCTTTACTAAAAAAAAACGTAAAGTATTTGTAACTAAAAATAAGCAGTCATAGAAAATGAGTTCAAAAGCAGACCACACGTGATGTGTAAATAGCAAGGAGGTTACATAAAGTAGAACACATCAAAAAAACGTTAGAATTTTCGTCGAAAACTAAATAATATTGTGACCCCAGTGAACATCTTAATGGACTACATGTCAGAGCATCAAACGCAATTGGCCCCACAATTTCACCCATTGCCACATCGTGAGTTCACGCCAATACTTAACTTAATTGGTCATTACAACGCTTTATTTAATTATTTATTTATTCATTCAGGCGTAAATACAGTACAACAAGATATCATCTTATTTAATAGTACTGCTAAGGATATAGGCATAACAAAATATAAGAAAATACAAAATAATAACGTTAAAAATTAATTAACATAACAAATGTTATTAAAAACAAAATTTATAATTATATTAAAAAAAATATGATTGATTAATTACGTATGTGCATTATGTTCATTCAAAAATTTAATTATTGCAGTTGTTTGGGAGTTCATTCCAGAGACGAATTGCATTGATGTAAAAGTGCCTCTCAGATATCTGCCTGCGGTATCTAATGCTATTCATTCTCAAGCCTCTATTAGATCTTGAAAAAACTAATCTATCAAACAAATAATGGGATTTCCTAATATAGATGATTTTATGTAGGTACACCAGAGTACGGCATTTCAACAAATTTTCAAAAGATGTATTATAGATTCTATATGAGAACTCAGATATCCTACTGTACCTTGTATGACCAAAAACATATCGAGCAATACTGTTATAAGTGACCTTGAGCCTGTTCCTACTTACTGAGTCGCAACTTGAAAACAGTTCACATCTGTACAGCAGAGTGGGGATGAGATATGTTTTCGCGAGCAGCATACGAATATCAAACGGAGTAAAATATCGCGTTAGCCAAAGACTTCGCAACATGGCAACCGTTTTGCCACAGATAGAATTCACATGGTTGGACCAGTTAAGGCTGTTATTAAAGATAACTCCTAGGTTCTTAACACTATGTACAGTCTCAATAGAAGTATTATTAATCTGTAATGGTGTAAGCTGTGCCGTATAGTTTACCTTGCCTATTATTAAAGCTTTTGATTTCTTTGGATTGAGGCAAAGACCATTAATCGACGCCCATTGAAACACATTATGCAGATCACAATTTATTTTCCCTATACAATTTGTAATATCAGATGGCAAGCAACTAATGTACAACTGAACAATATCTGCGTACATTTGTACCTTGCAAAACTTCAACTTAGTTGGCAGATCATTAGAATATATCGAATATAAAAGTGGACCAAGAATCGAGCCCTGTGGTACACCTCTAGATATTAAAAAATTGTACGATTTAGTACCATCATGATACACAAATTGACTTCTATCTCGTAGATACGACGAGATTAGCTTGACAGCAGTATTCGAAAAATGGCAAATGTGTTCCAACTTTTGGCAGAGAATAGTATGATTAACGGTGTCAAAAGCCTTAGAATGATCAAGTAAAACCAAAAATGATGTCATATTGCCATCCGCACTTAATCGCAACTCTTCCGAAACATCAATGAGCGCAGAAATGCAGCTGTGATTAGGTCTGAAACCAGACTGCCTCTCAGAAAGCACGCCATTGTCATATAAGTATCGGGTCATCTGCTTATAAATTAATTTCTCGAAAATTTTCGATAAGTATGACAATATTGCGATTGGTCGGTAAGTTTTATCTTGTTTCGGCACTGGTATTATCTTGGCACTTTTCCACATTGCAGGGTAACTAGAGGATGTAATTATCGTATTCATTAAATGAGTCATGCACGGTAGAACATATGGCAAAATGAACGAACAACGCTTTAGTCATGATTAAGTTCTAGCTTCGAACACCACTCATGTTGTGTGTTTTAATTTTACCCATAAGTAGCGGGAGTCGACTTTAAACTGTAGGCGCGAAACTAGATCGTAATCCTGACTAAACGTTTATAATAACCAATAAAGTAAATAAGTAAGTGCCAGGACCTACAGTTTTAAGTGTCATACACTTAGTGAAAGGTTCCATATTTACGAATATTGATACGAATACATAAGAACGGATAAAAGTAATCACGAAAGCGGTAATTTAAACGTGGGCACGTTGAAAGAAATTTAAAAGAAGTATAATCAGGCCTGAGTATCATCACAATGGCATTACTTCGAAAATGACCCTGAAAGAATCTTTACCTCAATTCGGAAGGTATATCGGGTATAACAACCGACTTTCTTTAGCCAGCAATTGAAGATTATGAACTAAACGGTATGTGGCTCTAACAATACGGTGTCATGAGTTACAAAACACAAACAATTTTGAAAGCATTGCATGAGAAGTTTCCAGCACGAGTAACATCACATTTGGGTGACGTCAATTGACTATCAAGATTTTGCGACTTTAGACTTTTTAAGGAGCTGCATTACAGATCATATCCAGGATCATAACCCCCTACCATTGGAGTATTTGAAAAGCAACACTCTTCATGTTATCTTCAAAATAATGAGCAGAATGTGCGAGAAAAAGTTTGAAATCATTCAATGAAATGAAGATAAATTCGAATTTGAAAATCCAAGACGCAATCCATAAATTTTAGCAGCGCCACATTTGGCGTTAACAGAGTAAAATTTCCTCTTAATAGAACAAAATTTGCACTGTTATCTATTTAACAGTATCCATCTGAACAAGCCCACTTGTTTAGGAGCTAATTTTGGCAAATACTATATGCAAAGGAAGGTTCCAAAGTCTCTTAATATAATCAGCGACATAGTTACATAGGAGTATAAAGTGATACTGTATTGAGAAAATTAGCTTTGAAAATACAATACTAGCTTGAAAATTCTCTAGAAGATCAGTGGCCATTTTGGAACATATAAGAAATAGTACACCATACAGACTATATGCAAATGGTAGTCCAGAGGGTCCTCTTTCGAACCGTGGTAGTGGAATAGAACAACATTACGAATTAATATTCCTTCAGATTACGGAGACAACCGATTTGAAAAATTATGGCACACAATTAAGGCATGTGAAGACCAACTTTTTCATTGATTATAGACGTTCGGACCACCTGATGATCACCGCGGGTTCTTTGACCAGCCCATCAGTCGCCGAAGAAATATTCAAATTTCGTTTTATTGGAGATGTCTCACCACCGGTTTGAACTAGGACCTCACGTCTACTAAGCCAACACACTACCTACTAGACTACGACGATCTCAAGTTGAAATTGCTTTATTACTGCCATCTATTGCATAGTTTTGTAATAAAAGACTCCCATTAGAGTATAAAACTTATAATTTGTAGAGCAAAAACAAAATATTAATTTCCAATTACAATTACCATATCGATTTGCTAGAAGGTAATTCACATTTTTCACATAGAAAACATCCAATAAATGTAATGAAATGAAATCCAATCAGAAACATCATGTAAAGTGAGTAAATTCTATATTCAGTGGTTGCTGCTGTTGTTGTCATTTCCATATAATTCTATGTGTTGTTGTTGTTGTAATTTGTTGTTCATCATCATAAATAATATTTACTACCAAACAAAAAAGAAAAATATTAATAACAAATCAAGGAAACGTCATGGAAATGCTACAGCTACATCAACAAATTGACGAATTCGCTTGCAAAGAGCAAAAAGGGAAAGGTTTCGAATGTAAGAAATTCAATGGTTGGTCCAAATTTGTATACTATGCACGTCCTTAGTATACCACCAAGTGGTTAATTTGAAGAAAGCACACATTATGCGATGAAACACAGTCTATGATCATAAGAATTCAAGGCCAAATACTGGAGGTTAAGCATTGGCAATTATCCTTTAGTAGACAGCTTAAAACCCGTGTAGTGTGTAGTGAACAGTAGCCATTGTAAGGAGAAATTAATAAAATTGATATGAGATTCACTGTGTAACACATAAAGGTGAATGGAATTTGTCGAGCACTATCGTTGTTGTTATTTTTAAATAACCCAAAGCATTTGACAGGTGAGTGATTGATTGAGCCTGGTTACATTATTTGAAAATTGACAGTTACACTATTGCTTCGCCAAAAAACAAACAAAAAAAAAACCAAAAATAGACAAGCAAAGCAAAAAAAAAAAACGTTAAAACTTTCAAAAACAAATAAATGAACCGGCGTTCTATAAATGCCAAGAGACAGTCATACAAATACAACAGCTACTTTCATAATATTAAATACAGTGCGGAAGAAAAGTACCCAGTGTTGTATGGGAATTTTTACTTTCAATCCCATTAGACTATATGCATATCCGTATCTGACTTAAAATTATTTAAAACGTACATACTAAATATCGCCGTAGTCTAGTAGTCAGTGTGTTGGCTTCTTAGACGTGATGCCACGGTTAAAAACCCAGGTAAGACATCTCCAACTAAACGAAATATGAAAAAATATTCCTTGGGCGACTTCCTATCAACAGATTTCTTGCAAAAACTCTGAGAGTAAATAAAATTATCATGAAGAGCTTCCCAAAAATAAATCGTTCGGAGCCGACTGTAGGTTCCACCACTCATGTACAACATAAGCGGTGTTGGAAGCTAGTTCGTAACCCCTGACTGAAGGGTTGTAATGACCAATTATATATGTACACACTAAATGAAAACCACACCCACCTCTAGTATTTCAGCAGAGAAGTTCATGTGTGTTCTTTATTAAGATATTGAAAATCAAGGTTCAGAGTCAAATTTAAATGTTGTGATCTAAAATGCCTCCTAATGGAACTGATTACACTGGGAGAACCTATTGTGAAAGAAACTATTTGAAGACTACTTCCTCGTCTCTTAATCGGGTTCTTATTACTGCCCTGTAGAGTTGCTACAGTACTGCGAATATCAGGTCAATTTCAATTCCCTCAATCCGTGAAGGATATCCCAATGCACTTAGGGATGACAAATCTAAGCATGGTTCGTAGGTGTTTCATTTGGAGATGCATTAACGCCGCACTGTTTTCAATATGCAAAGATGAAGCCTCCAGTTCAAAATCTACGTCAAACATTGACGCTTTAAGATTTCATATGCATTGGTATCATCGAAAATTCGAAGTTTGTGTGTTCACGTACCTTTTCATCCTGAAATGGTCGTGATCACTGAAAATCATTTTCCGATTAAAATTAGGGTCAGTTGCCAACTGCTTCAACACACTTCGTTCTTTATGGTCCATGGTGATTTGACAATATAGTGTGAATAAATAACAACCAATTTGACTGATGTAGCTTCAGAAAGATGGCCATTATCAACTGTTAAAGCTCGATAGTTCCAATTGAAAGACTCTGTGTAAGAAAATTCTCTTTAACGTATTATCCCCTTGTCTGGGAACTTGCCAAACATATGAACTTTCAAAGTCTATCAAAACAAGTCTGGGAACTTATGGAAACTTTGGCTTCAAACATAGTGTAAATCAAAACGTTCCTGGCAAAATCTATGTATATGTTTCTGGAAATTGTTAGAGTTCTTAAGAGCCATTTTAATGCTGGAAAGGAATTTATTTCTGTACGAACATTATCCGTATGCGAGCATTTTTTCTACGGACTGTATTGTGTTTTAATAACGCACACGTCTCTAAACAACACACAGCAGTAGAGGTTTAAACGAGCAGGAAAGTTAAAAGGTACTACCTACGAGTACAACCATATACCCTATATTCTGCTACGATTACTTTATGCTTCGCCTAGATTTCCGGGACTCAATAATTGACTCAATAATTGACCAAAAAAAAAAAAAAAAGTATGGAAAGTATGTTCTGATTCATTGGTCACACATTTAGCGAAGTTATCCACGAAATTAGGTTTCCCAAAGAAGAAAAAACGGCCAGGGACTGGCTAAATTGAGGACAATTATCACATTGTGTTGAAGATTTCATCATTGGTATGATTGTGACATCAAGAGTCTTCGGAGTATTAGGTGTTGCAAACATTACCACAAACTTAATAGATTTACTTCACCTATTGGGGTTTGCTTTACAAAAATCGCTGCGAAAAGTACGAGAAAAAAAAAACAGAAAAAAAAAGAAGAACTGAAACTATCAACTGTCAAATTGTCAATAATGACACCACCAAGAGAAAATAATGAAAATACACTTGTAATCGTTTTGTTGCTATACTTCTCCCCCTCTCCCCCTCTTCTTTCTCTCTATAGCTGTTTTCTCTTTATTGTTTGTATTGTTAAATAATATAGCCATGCCAAGAGACAACAATGAAAACAAAATCACATCAGAGTGAAACGAAAAAACAAAGAAAGAAAACAAACAAAACTGGTGTAAATAAACACGAATTTTATTTTTGGATTTCTCTTTTTTTGGGACAGAAACTAAACAGTAAATGTTGTTGTTGTAATCGAAATAGTAACAACAACAAATAGAGGAAAAAACCTGGACATTTTGTTTATGTCATATATCATCTATACAGTCATCATAAGTCATCAACCTGTGTAACGTTATCACTGTTTTCGGTTCTTAAGGGCACAATTGTACAGTAGCGGCTTTATCTATAAGCCCCGTGCAAAATTCTGTTTCATTTAGTATTCCTTATCAGAGATCAGCAATGGATCGTATTTTCGCTACTCATAGGTACTTATAAAATTTTGAGTATGAGTGAGTCAAGAGTATTAAACTTCAACTACTCTGATTCATTCGTACTCGCTACAACATTGATTTATACATAAGTATAGGTTGCAATGAGTATGAGTACAACGTTGACATCAAACTCACAACATTCGATTCATTGTTTGATTCATACGCCTACTCATTCAGATTCATAAATTTAGAAAAATACTTATAATACTTACGAATGATTCATGTCACTCGAATCATTCATCAAAATTTACAGTAGTAGTTATTGTTGCATTTACAAAAGAAGAGAAAAGAAAAGACAAAGACAGCAAGCAAAGCACACACACAACCTTCTAGCGAGTATTGTGGTGTTCGTACTCGAATCATACTTATTTTGTGCTTCGTGTATATGTTGAATCATGGAGAGTCGAAATCAACAACATCGTGCGTATTGTTAAGTATGAGTACGATGAGTATTTCTAACTTTGAATATGAGTAGTATGAGTATGATATTAAAATAAGTATGAATGCGTATAAGTAGCTGAAATTATAAGTATGTCTCGAATCTACTCATCGTTTTGAATACTCGTTGCTGATCTCTTTTCCTTATTCGGTTATCTAATACTTTTCGCTGGGAGATTTTCCCGAAAAAGGGAAAACCATACCAACAAGTAAACAAATGACATGACACCCAGCATTTATTCGCTGTTCATTCATTTCATTGACTTAATGGAAAAACTTGTTTTTGTTGTAATAGAACAACAACATCAATAACTCCCTAAAGGCTTTCAAATAAATAGCAACAACAATAAAATAGAAATGCAAGAAAAAAATCAATGCAGTTTTCCTTTCTCTTTTTCTTTTTTTTTTTTTTTTTTTTGGTGTTTTTGCGAGAGAAAATAATACAAAAACATCCAAAAAATATTTAAAAACATGTTAGAAAGTCACAGGGGGTCTAGGCCTTCTAAATGATGCCCTCCTATGCCACAAAATATCATGTGGAATGATTCGATCCTTAGCGTGTAGTTTGTGGAGTTGCACACAATAAAAGTTGTAATGTGAAGTAAAAAGTTAGGAGATCTGTTACGATGCAGATGGGTGGGTAGCAATGTCGCTCTTCGAAATGTATGTTTAAACGTCCTCCATCTAGATTACTTTCCATATAGCACACGGCACTGGTCGCAATGTAACTTAATGTTCTATCATGCTGGCACATAATTCCTTCTAAGGCACTCAATTATCCTATCTGAGGGTCCCCAGATTCTGAATGACGTGGTGTATACTGGGCATTCTGAGGCAGTTTTAAAGTAAGGTAACCTGTAAAAAGGCTTAATCTTTGAATATTTCTCCACCTCCTTGACTACTGTACTTTCTTTCAGACCAAGCTAATAGCCATATATCACACTGCTGAACTAATCCTAATTAAGAAATTTTAAACTACTGTCATTTCTATACCATTTGAAGGCTAAACGGTTTTCATATCACTATTGTGTGTAATATTGAGATCTAAACTGGTTGGCGAATTCCGGGACTAACTTCATACATTCTCGGAACAGTTCTGCCGAAGACTAATACGGATTCCTGGTTGCAGGTATATTTCAAATAAGTGTGTAAATTATTGACTGAGTTAAAAAGGGTACTAATCAACTTACTTAGATTGTAGGGATATCTCCATGACTATACCTTTCGGGTAGATTGGGCTGCCTTTTTTTCGAACCTGACTCTTAACCGATCTATGTGATTTCACGCTTCCACACCAGAACCGCTTAATAAAATCCTCAAAACGACGTGCATTTTGAAAAACTAGCATACCTATCACTATCAACTGTAGTGCAGAGCTTAGTGACAGAGTATTAGAATAGAAATGAACCAAAACGGACAAAACATTTGACATTTGGAAACTGTGATAAAAATGAAAACGTTGTTCAAATTTAACTTGTCCAACAATAAAGTAAAACAATGCATTTTGTTTACAACAATAACAACAAATAATTGCCAATTTAAGAATCATTTTTAAATTCTAACATGTGACTGAACCGAATCAAATTATTTAACGCCTGACAACTTTGAATGGAGGGTACATTACCGAGGGCAGATGTATGAAAAAAGAGGAGATTCAATGCAGAAAAGTAGATCACATACATCTAAACAACAGACAATTGAAAATAGGATTCAAGAAAGTTTCGGTATCAATCCTCCGGAAACCCAATGTTATCTTTTGACTATCGATTCTGGGATAGAGCAGATGTCAAATGTGGAATATGAAACTAGAGTCTCCAGAAACTTTTGTTGTTCCCGGAATAAAATCTGTTGTTTTTTAAAAAGATTCAAAGATGTTTATCGATAGCAGTAGCGTAGCAAAATTATTTGATTCATTAGAACACTATTAAAATGCGAATTCATTTCTCCTGACACAAAATTCATGGACAAAAATACGAAGGAAGTAAGCACTGGATACAGACTCTACCAAGTCTTTGTAACTTCTGTAGAAGCCAATATATGAAACACCATCGCATACACCGCATTAGGCAATGGCCAATAATTAGTTCAAGTACTGTCTTGTCAAATTTAATTACTATTAATGAACTCTTGTGATGAAAAAGGAAATCGCATCTTACCTGCTCTAATATTTGTAATAGGTAATCAACAGCAACGTAATAAATTCTAGTGGGCTTACTAAACACCAGTTCCAATTTTCAACTCGACTTGTGTCCCTATACATGCATACATTAATCATTACAATCAGGATTACGACCTAGCTTCTCACACCGCTTATGATGTGTGTTAGATTTATGTATGAGTAGCGGAACCAGCAGTTTAATGTCGACACCGAACGACAAATTTTTTGAGAATTTTGCTGAGAGGAAGTCGTCGAAGAAATATTTTTATATTTCGTTTTGTTGGAAATGTCTAACCTGGGGTTTGAACCGTGGCCTCACGTCTAAATAGCCAACCTACTAGACTACGGCCATTATACATACATACATAATTGGCCATTACAATCCTTCAGTCAGGATTACGGCCTAGCTTCTCACATCACTCATGTTGTGTGTGTTAATTTTATACATGAGTTGCGGGACCTACAGTTTAAAGTCGACTCCGAACGACAGATTTTTGAGAAACTTATCACGGTCATTTTATTTACTCTCAGAGTTTTTGCCAGAAATCTGTTGAGAGGAAGTCGCCGAAGAAATATTTTTTCATATTTCGTTTTGATGTCTGACTTAGGGTTCGAACCGAGTGTTTACGGCTAATAAGCCAACACACTACCTACTAGACTACAGCGACTACACGGCCACTATACATGCATACATTATTAACGATTACAACGCTTTAGTATAGATTACGGTGTACATTAATACACCACAATGTGCTCCTAAGTTTTATCCATGATGGTGAGACATACAGTTTAACGTTGACTCCGAACTACAGATTTCTTTCAGACCTTGCGGAAAGAGGTTGCTGAAAAAATATTATTTTCTACAGATGTGAGGACTGAGGTTTTAATTCATGAGTTCTTTGCGGCGTCTTCATACAACTCATCAGCTTTACTGAAAAAACTGGATTATTCAAGATACGATAACGTAAGTAGAATTTGTTGCGATTACAATTTATACTTGTATGTCCACGCATCCAATTACCATGGCAGTCGTAGAACCTTTATTTGAAGCCTTCAAAGCCACAAAATACAAATATTTTGTTTCTGTAGGCTTTACAGAGGTACGTGCATTATATTTCAATACTTACAGTGTTGGAAACCATCATATCATTAAAAGATTAAAGAATGCAAATGGGATGTTAACCCCTTTAATTGTCTTCTTACCGATGATCACTTAACAATTTCATTCAATAAAAGGTTGTTCGTAATAGCAAAAAGATGAAATTATTGGCATAAAATAATCAATTTTGACCCAATTTAGAAACGTATGATCCGGTATTTGGCTTGACCATAATGAAATTAGGACAGGATTCCATTCCCATTTTTCTCGTTTCTCTTTTATTCCATTTTTCCTTTCCCAAACTAAGAAAACAATACAAGCAAAGCGTTAAATAGAATTTTCTTTCATTTTTTTCAGTTTTTTTTTTTTGGGGTTTTTTCGTTTATTTTCCTGGTGAGGTTTTCATTTCAAATCCTTTTAAAGCAAGATTTGCATATTCATGTCATAAAAGAGAAGGAATTGAAAGCAACGACGACAACAAGAAAAATCAGGCAAAATAAAGATACAAAAATTACTGGAACAAGAGAATGAATACCAAAAAAAAAAAAAAATAAGGTCAACAGTAAACAACAACAACAGCAACGAAAACGACAACAACAATAGACGGAGTCATAATGTTTAAAATATTCACAGCAAAAGCAACTACAGCCACAGGAATAGCAGTAGCAGTAGCAACACTAGGAGCAGCAACAGTCAAAAAGGATTTCAACTCTAAAAATTTTTGTGTTCTTCTATAAGTGTATGTATGTGTGTGTATGAATTTTAGCCCATTTAAATATGCAGCAGAATATAATTTTAATTCTTTTTTCGTTTTTCTCGATTCTTTTTTTTCTTCTTTAATTCGTCTTCTACCAACCGTAACAAGTTGTCGCAATAAATTTTTTTCTGGTCTCTTTTGGTTGCTTTCTTCTTTTCATTACTACTGCTGCTGATGCTGCTGCTGCTGCTGCTGTTGTTGTGGTATATTGTGCCACATATACAACAGAAATAAAAACAAAAACAAAAAAACATGTCTCGTCGAGAGTGCAAGAAAAAAGTACGTCATTTGAAATGCAAAGGAATTAAAGCAGAGAGACCAGTGAATAAAACCCCCATAACTCTAGAGCTGCTGCTGTGTTACAGCGGGAGATTTCACTTGGGTTTTCGTTCGGATCGTTTGCGGTTAAACCACTGGCATTTAATATGCGACTGACGCAGCTACTGTGTTGCATATTCATACGCTTGCTTGTCGCTTATTCTTCCTTCAATTTGTTATAAATTTATGCACAAGTTTTTCTTTCAGTTTGGTTTGGTTCTCAATTTTTTTCTTCTCCTACTATTTCTGTCGTTGTTGTTGCTGCTGCTTTGTTTTGCTTGAGAACAATGGCACTTAACGGAAATAAAGGACAACGTTGATTCATTCCATAGATTTTTTTCTTTCTTTTCGTTTTCTTGTCCGGTAGAATAAAATTAGTTTCGGATGATGATGATGATGTTGTTACTGCTGGCACAGTAATGGAAGCTATTGCTGATGAACACAATAATTAAAAGAGTAAATCTTAATCTAAGCTCATGATAATCAATTCTGTATAAGTTTTATAGATCGTTTTTGCTTTGAAAGATTTTTAAAATTTGTCATGCAAACATAATAAACATGCCATACGGTATGACATTGTATAAAAATTAGACGTTTTTCTTAGCTTTAATTCAATGGGGAGGTGACCAAAGGCAGTTTAAATGACGATATTTTAAAATGTATTTTTGTATGTTAGCAATAAGCCCTTCTTACCAAACTTAAATCGGTTTTAATAGCAGCAATACCTTATGAAAAATTGTTCCTCTCCTCGTAAACTTTATGAAACATGTTAAAATAAAACACGAAGATCTTTATGCTTTAAGATGAGAAAATAGAATAAGAAAAGTATTTATTAAAGAACAGTTGTAATAGGTTTACATATTTAAAACAACTATGTATGTATATAAAACAGAATAAGCTGATGCAATAAATACAGTGGTGTCTTCAGTCATAAGTACCCTTAACAAAACATATTTAAATTGTTTGTAAACTAGCGATTGGGACTGCAATTGTGTTATGCCAGAACAAAATGGAAGCAGTTTCTGTGGACATCAGACATTGTTGACATTTGAACACACAGTTTAGTTCTTTAAAGGAGGATTTATTTATCTTGGCTCCGCTGTTACCAGCAAAAATGCTGTCAATCTGGAGATCAAGCGTAGAATCACTCATACCAACATCAGCTACTATGGTCACAATAGGCAATTCAGTAGCAGAGACCTCTCTCTTACGACGAAACTTATACTCTACAAGCCGCTCATCCTCCCTATGCTTCTTTATGGCTCTAAAGCATGGGCACTATCAATCACTGATGCAGCAGTCTTAATAGTATTCGAGAGAAAAGTCCTACATAAGATCTTCGATCCATTGCGAGTTGGCGATTATTTGCGCAAGCGATCAATAATGAGCTGTATGAACTCCTCAACGATATAGACGTTGTGCAGCGTATTAATTTTCAACGACTGCATTGATTCGACCATATCGTTCGTATGGAACGGCGCGCAAGAAGCAGAGGCGCCTGGAAGGATCCGGTTATCGGGCTGTAAATGGCCAATTAAGTAAGTAAAAAGTAACTAAAGGAGAACCGTTTTACAGTCTATTGTACTACCACAGCAAGGGTGTGGTAATAGTAAGGCTATTGTTGGCGTAGTCTGCGTTAGCTTTCTATAACACAGCTCGAGAGTTCGAATCTCATCTCTGACATCTACAGAAATAACGAATATAAAGATAAATATCTCATATGAACCCCGCTTCTCTGCAATTTTTTGGGAAAAACCCAAACAAAACCATTACAAACCTTCTCTTATCTGTCATTTACTCATGGATAAAATTAAAGGACACAACATAGGTTGTATGAGAAACCAAACCATACACGTGACTCAGAGATAGACTACATCACATCATCAATACATCTTTCAGGCATTGATCTCTGCATAAGAGCCGTATTCGATTTTTGGTCGGATAAAGCTGAAGTAAATAATAAGAAAGGGTTTAATTGGAAAAGGTATACAGGACCTGAGATTATCAAGACCTTTTTATTCTCAATATCTTATAAGCCACAACTCTTATAAGTCACAACTCCTCTGTGTCAACAAACAATATGTCCATAAGCCATTTCGAAATTTTTCGTACATCAGTTGCGTTAATATTTAATCTCACGTGCAAAAATGTAAACAGCACTAGAAGAAGAAAACATATCTTTGACAATTCGTATGGAATCCTGAGAGCGCATGACATAAATCGACAAACGGTAGAAGTCATCATAACAGAGCTGTCTCACACCCTAACGAATGGCTTGAAATTTCTAGTCATTGTAATTGTCTTACTAGATTAGAAGAGAAAAAGTAAAATATCCGGTTTAGAGATTTTAAGATCTAAACATTCTAATGAAACAAAAGTTTCCTAGAAATCATATCTTCATGTGTGTTTTATTTTGTTTTTATTAACTTTGCTTTTGAAAGTTAGCCGTCCGTAAGTGGGAGTGTCTGCCACTGAGTCAATGTTGAACAAGATTTTTCAGGCAATTACCCTAAAAAGATCCTCAAAAATGGGTTGTTCAGAGTCGACATTAAACATTAAACATTCCTCTTCGATTTTAGGGTCCATCAACTGAGCTTTGTCTCGGCTAAAGAAGAAAATAAAACAGTTGCGAATTAAATTGCGTTGATAAAGAGTCCGGGCACGATTTAAAATCTAAACTTGGCAATTTAGTGCACCTAATGACTATCATTCGTTAATAAAACTTAGACAAACACATAAACAATAATCTTAAGGTCCTTTTAATCCTTGTCGCTATATTAGCTCAAATATATGTCCGTAGCACTTTTTAATTTCTAGTCTCCATTGTTTTAAAAAAAAACTTAATTCCTGTAAGCAGAAATAAAATTTTAATTTGAGTACAAGTAAGCCGAAAACCCTCTTGCATATGTCTACATATGTATGTATTTATGTATGAGTGTGTAGTTGCCTTCAAAAGCACGAAAACAATTCGTTATTCTTTGTATTTTTTTTTCTCGTTCATCCTTTTTGCTGAAGTAATTTATCTTAAACGTCATTATGACTGACACAGAACATTCAGACTTTTTTTAAACGGTGGCTGTTTTCCTTGTGAGAAATTTTTTGTTTTTATAACCTTTTTTTAATATAGTTAAACAACAACAAATGCAACAACATCAGCATCAACTCGCCACTTAAGTTGATGTAATTTTAAAATCGTACTCATTATTCGTATTCGTTGTAATTTTTCGAGATGATGTTGTTGTTGTTGTTGTTACTGTCACTGTGGTTGTTGTTGTCCTTTATGAAAATCTTCTCAAGAAACACATTTATCTTGTGGTTTATATGACACTGAAATACTCTTTCAAATACATACATACGTACACCAATACAACATAATCACACCGATGCAAATATACTTACACACACACACACATTCCATACTTATTTATACATTTTAAAGATGCACACACTTTTTTATGAAGATGTAAACTCATAGCCAAACGCACAAACAGACAGTTATAAAAAATTAACAGTTGGTATAAACTAATTAGTAATTAAGATTTACAAGGTTAATTAATCATGTACGATAAGACAAGTAGTAAAGAGAAGCATAGAGCTGATGAAATGATAAATAAATAAATGAAGAGAAAATGTTTTTATGAACCCAGAAATATGTGCTAATAGAGAAATAGAAATAAGAACTCAGCCTTCTACGTACTTCTGCAATTTCTTTATAAGCTGGTATTGTTGTGATGAATACCACATCACACATAACTTTATGTGATTGTATATCCCTTATTTCTAACTCGTCAAAATGAGGTTTCTTAATAAGGTGGGCGTTGTCTCGACAATGAACGAACTGGCGCAGACACAATGACGGTTATACAGGAAGTGCTTAACTGGCTCCTTCTCTACCGCATCACCAAAGCTACGTCAATATTTCCAATTATCGACTAAAACAGTCACATACCGCCCGACAATTAAGTGTTCTATTGCTTGGTAAAGTTGGTAAAGATTAAGGTTCACCAATTGCTCGAGGGCCTAACATAATACGTAGGATGTTTATGCCATCAGCGGTATGTGAACCAAGGCTTTAAGCGACGATGTATTTCATGTGACAATGGCCAACACCTTATCGTTCATAGTTAGCAAATTACTACACCTTGGGTCCTATGTGGCCGCCATCCAACCGCCTTGGATGGACAGCTGCCTCTATCTACCTGGTTAGCTTCTGCATATCCCTTCTTGGGTTGTTTAATTATGTGAGGAACACTTGTTTTAAAGAGCTGAACTGGAATGGGGGAGAAGTCCTCTCCGTTCATTAGTTCGAGAGCTGTGTTGATTTACATCAGTACGAGGTTAACGTTTTCTGTGTCTTACCGTTCGCCAAAGACCCAAGACTGCTAAAAAAAAACAATTGTTTGTGAAACCATGCGCTACAGTTCATGGTGGTAGTTTTTTCTCTGAAAATCCCCTCATCTACTTGGACATCCAGGCTGCGAATAAGTCTCTAACGCACGTCATATTGACGTCCGTTCTCGTTCTTAAATGCTGCGGATTTCTCAGGGAAATTTTTAATCATTCAAAAGTGAGTCTTGCATGGAGTCAAGAACATGTGGATTTCGAAGTATATTGTGTTGCTTACGGACTGGTCAGTACAGAGCACTGATTATGCGATATGCTACAGTGCTTAGACACTCTGAATACTTTTGTAAAACGGAGTATTGTACGATCATTTTATAGGGGGACTCAACTTCAGGACTGTTACGAAAAAATTGAGGACTGATTCTCTTTTTTCCTTACATAACATAGCCATCTATTGCCTGTGAGAACATAAGCCATTGTCCAATTGCCGATAGATTTGCTATTTCCTTAAATGACCCAAGCAGGTGCTGTGTGTTTGAGGAGGTGCTTCCCTTTACTTCTCATTTTCATAATAAAGATTGGTTACCCATTGAGAATGTTTGATCCTTGGTCTGGGTACTAATAAATGGTGTCACAATGGGTTTAAACTCTGACCTAAATGAGACTTTATCTATCAAGGAGGGTCTGGCATCTAACCCAACCTTATCTAGCAAAATTCTTAATAATTTTATTTCTAATTTAATATTCTTAGTTTATTTTATTTTATTTATATGCAATTACTAATTAGCTTAACTGTGCTGTAAACATTTATTAATGTTTGCATGTGTTTTTTTTCTTTTTTGTCCTGCAATAAGTGTAGCATCGCAGTTAGTACAGGGTACTTAGTGTCATTTGGAACTCTCATTGCGAACTGTATACGTATGTATATAAGAGTGAGTATGCTTATGTGTAAAAGAGTACTTGTTCTCCTTTTTTTTTTTGTGTGTTTTTGGTCTCAGTATTTTATATTTCATCGAAAATCCTGTCATTTTTCAACATACACTTTGAATTTGTCAAAGTTTTATGAATGCAGAAAAGCAAAGCAAAGGAAAAAAATGAATTACGAATGAAGGAAATATGTACCACGAGTATGCAGAAGATATTTAGAAAGATGAATGGCTGGTTGAATTCGCTGTTGAATAGAAAACTACAATAAAACCTAAAAAGAAACCGAACGGAACGCCAATAAAGGAACCCAGAACTCAAAAAAAAAAGAAAAAAGGAAGAAGACTCATGCAGTTTTATTATGGTACAACACAACTGCATAAACTTCATTTCTCTCTACATTTTTTCTTTTTATCTTTTCTTTTTTGTTGTCCTTCTTTTGCATGTTTAGTAGTAGTGTTGTTATTGTGTGTGCATTTCCTTATTGGCATGGCAGCAGTATCAACGAATCCTATAATATTTCACAGTAAATACGCGCATGATATACTGCAGGAATAAAAAGCTCAACAAAAAAACAAAAAAAAAAAGAAAGGAATAACAAATCAAACTGTGTAAAAAAACCAGAATGAACTTGCAACAGCAAAACGTTGCAACGTTTATAACGTGCCGTTGTAATGTAATGCTGTAATGCAATCGCAAAAATGTCGATTTATGTCGTTTTAGTTTGGCAATCGTATAAATCTCCTATTGCTCCTATAGTGGCTATAGTGTGGTAACTGCCAGCAATAACTGGCTTGGTTTACAACAACAACAACAATAAATAGCAAATAGGGCCAGTAGGAAATATGGCAAGTATGGGAAGGAGATGTCAACAGTCATAAAATACAGAATCCATTCCATTGATTGTATGGCAGTGTTATCCAAAGCAGTAGTCGTCGTAGTCCAGTAGTTAAGGTGTTGGTTTATTAGACGTTAGGTCAAAGATCACGAACTAAAGGAAATACGACAAAAATGTTTCTTTGGGGACTTCCTCTCAGCAGATTCCTGGCAAAAACTCTGAGTGAAAATAAAAATTGGCATGAAAAGTTTTTGAAAAATCTGTCGTTCGGAATTGACTTTAAATTGTAAGTCCCGCCACTCATATATAAAATTAGCAAACACAACATAATGGCATGAGAAGCTAGGTAGTAATCCTGACTGAAGGGTTGTAATGACTAAAGCGGAGATTATTCACCCATGACTCGAAATTAAGAGGGAAATCCATTCTACATTGTCTATCAGATGGAATGTGTCTGTCAGATGGAAGTTAAAGGTATTTTCATGACAATTAAATGGCTGCCCAGTAATAGAAAAGCCCTTGAGAATACACACATGTACAGTTAAACTGAAATAAAGTTCTGTGACGCATTGGCCTGAACGTATGTCAAACTAAAAAGTGAATCACTCTTAGGTGTCGACAGTAAGGTTGGAATTTAGAAAAAAAATATCACTCGATCGTTGACTATCTGCTACACCGCAGGTTAAAGAAACCGATTTTTAATGTATAAACGGTGAAACAGCCTATTTTCTCTACATTGTCTGATGAGGCTTATAAAGCCCCTAGAGAGAGGTTGCCATGTTAGTTCGTATTTAGAAAAACTTACTTTTAAGCTACTCAATACTGCGGAATTCTTTCTTTAATATCTCCATTAATTTTCCAACAGGCCTTTCGAAAAAAAAACAGCAAAAAAAATGATTGGCTGTGTTGGTTGGTATGCAAAAGAAAAAAAAGGAAAATTTATGCATTTGGAAAGCAAAATACGGAAATACAAACAAAAGAAAAGAATTTTTCCAGCTGAAAACGAAAAAAAAACAGAAAACCCATAACGATGAAACAGAAAATAATAAAACAGAAGGAAAACCAAGTGTTGCACGCTTTTCTTCAACGAAATTTACACGTTAACACTCACTGCAATGAACAAAATACGAGTGTGGCACCGCATGTAAAGCACCACCACACCAGTGCAAATGTAGGCAAAAGCAAATGAATGATTGAAGGGAACGAATGAATGAATGAATGCATGGCTAAAGGTGTCTCGCTCTTTCTATCTATCGTTGGCTCTGTCCCTGTTTCTGTTACTTTCAAGGAGTATGTGTCGATGATGTTAACAATAATGAAAAAAGCATCATAAATGTGATTGTATTTGTTGCTCCCACTTTGTTAGTGTTGGTAAGTAAAGCAATGATGTTTTTTGTTTTTCTTTTTCTTCTTCATTTCAACGGAATTTTCTTGCAATAAATCACACACAAATGATGGATGAACAACGAGTTGAACATGCAAATGCCATTTGCAACAAATTCACGCTCAACTAATTTAGTTTTTTTTGCTACTGCAACCCCACCACCTCTACTACTGTTTGTTCGCATTTTTCTTATTCTACTTATCGTAGCGTAATCATGAACTGCTGTCAACATTGCTGCCAATGTTATTGCAACAAATCCTGAGATCATGTTGCATGTTTTCTTTTACCATTATTGAGTCTTTGTATAAAAATTCTTGTAAGACGGCACATGGGGGTGACGTGATGATGAGTGTCAGAAAAATGCATAAAAATTGTGCCAAATTTATTGTTGTTGTTGCTGTCGATGTTTTCATTGCTGATATTCTACGTGCTGGTGGTACTTTTTTTAAACACTTTAAAGACATTTATCTACGTGGTCATTTGTAATGCACCCTACGCTAAAGAGAAATTATTTCATTAAATTAAATTCAATGGCTATCATAGGCCTCAACATGATAGATTAACATGACAGAAATTGATTTGACACATCACAACTGGGTTGAACTGCTTTATTTAAAACGTCGATAGAAAATACTGATTAGGCGTGTGATACAGTTGAGTCACCTGCTTCAGTGTCTACTTGGGATTTCCAAACTGAGTAATTGTTCCCCTTTTGGTAAACAAATTGGGGAAATACTTGTCCATAACAATAAACCTTTTAAAGCATTAATTGTATAGCCCCATCCGCAACCTATCTTTACCAACAAAATATTTGATTTTTTACAGTGTTAACACTCAGGCACTTTTAAAATGTCCCACTGCATGCATTTCATCGCTGATGAAAGTTGCAGCTTATGATGCGACGAGTTTAAATGAAAAATAATAAGACGATAAGCAATCAAACAGAAGATAATCGTACAGGAAAATACCATCAGTTCAATACCATCCTCAGGCATCATTATCATCAGGAATATCTTTGTCATTTAAAAATCCCTCTTGTAGTCAATCATTGCATAAGAATGACAACAGAATTCGATTAAAAAAGAATTCAAAATAAATCCAACCAGAAAAGAAAACAAATGGATTCCAGAGAGGGTAAGTGAGATCGTGTAAGAGGGCTTAATGTAATAAAAAAAAGTGCTGTTATTAATGAATGCCCATTGTGTTGTAGGGTATCTACGAAAATCAATTGTTATCTGCGGCATATAGGTTAAACCATCATTGTTGTTTATACCCAACGAAACTAATGATAATTTGTGGGTGCATCAAAGGCTCTCAGCTATGTTAAATAAGTATTTCGAAAAATTGTCCTCAGCGATGACGCCCACTTCTAAATGAATGGGTACGTGAACAACCAAAATTGTGGAACAATACCAATCCACATGAGATTTAAGAGCATCCAGTATATTCCAAAAAGTCTCTGTTTTGTGTGGCTTTTGAGCTGCCGACATCATCGGTTCATATTTCTTTGAAAACGACGATGATGCCCATTTCTTAATGAAAGCGTACGTAAACAGCCAAAGTTGTGGGACGATACCAGTCCGCAAGAGATCCAAGAGTATTGGAAAAGTCTGTGTTTTATGTGGTTTTTGAGCTGTCGACGTCATCGATCTATGTATATTTCTTAGAAAACGACGTTAGCCAATTCAGGTCGATTTCTTTTGAATTGAATTAGGGTGATCTGGACACCTATGACATATGGTTTCAACAAGGCGCTTCATTCCTCTACACTCATACCACATTGAAAATTCTGCACGAGGGTGGTTAGACTTTTTTCGAGGCTTTTTAAGTTGCAGGTGTATGCGAATACGTCACAAGCCAAAGCATCCCTCAAAGCCAACATTATCCATGCCACCAGTTAAATTCTGCTTGATTTATAAGTCAGAGCTATTGCAAGTTTGGCATTTCGGATGCATTCCACCCAGAAAAACATTTTATTTTACACAATACACCAGCAATAGGTCTCTCAAACGAATAACAAAATTCGATGATAAAAATTTCAACAAAACTCTTAGTCACTGGCCGACTAGGGAGTAGTGCTATCAGAACAGATTAAAGCAAATTTCTGATGAATCAAACTTCAATAAAAATTGCTCATTGCAAACAACGTTACATCAAATTGCATCAAATCAATCAAACTCAGTCAGCAAGTTCAACAAAGTAAGGTCGGCATTTGAACGATTGCAATCAGTGACCAAAAGCTCACTCATACCAGATGGAATAAATTTAGAATTTGTAGAAAGTATTCTATAATGTACGAAAGTCACCGTAGTTTCTTATACGTGAGGTTACGGTTTAAACCCCAGGTCAGAACTTAATTTATTTAATGCTTACTCGGTAGTGAGACTAGTCAGAGGTTCAATCAATTGTTGAGTCAACTAGCCAGTCATCTAGCCAAATAAGCATTAAGTAGTTTAGTTGTAGTTAATTTGATAAACGACATTTGCATTCTTGAAAAGTTTCATCCTACCAGGTTCAGGACAGTAAGAAATTTATTTTCTCCTCAATATTTACATCATAACTTATCTTCATATCACTTACCCATACCGATGTCCTTGTGAGTAAATTCGAATATTGGATTTACCTGAAAAATTAAAAAAAAATCAATCATATTAATCTATTCGCCTAAATCTTCATATTAATGTAAGGGGAACACAGAGAAATTGAAAGAAATGGTTACCGCCATAAAAGCAAAAAGTTTAAATAAAAGCACTCAGTGAACCCAGTAGCAGAACCTTAGGTTAGGGGAGGTTGTGAAGGGTAAGATACCATTTAGACCACAGGTTAATCTCATTAGAATACCACTAAACACTACCCGGAGGATCAAAAATTGCATATAAAAAATCACCCCAACTACAAAATAAATCTTGCTTTTGCAATGGATCTTTATTTTGGAGAGTACTGTCGAAGATGAGTTACAGCAAGGGAAAATGAAATGAAATGAAATGAGGGACTATTCGTCCCTCTAGTTGTGTGTGTTTTTACAGCAAGTAACGACAACAATTAGTCGTCTTCTTATCAAGATAAGGCCAACATAACCTAACAGTATTGCATGCATTCTCGTAACACCAACGAAGTTAAGCCCTAGTGTAAAACAACTGAAGATTATCCAGTTAAAATAAGGCATTTGGAAGACCTAGAAGTAGTCCAGTAGATAGTATGTCGGCTTATTAGACATGAGACCACAATACAAGCCGCAGGTCAGACATCTTCAACAAAACGAAGTACAATAAGAAAAATATTTCTACGTTGACTTCCTCTCAACAGATTTCTGGTAAAAACTCTGAGAGAAAATATATATTGCCATGAAAAGTTGCTCAAAAATCTGTCATTCGTCATGTACAAAACCGACACACACCCATCATAAATGATGTGAGAGGCTAGGTCGTAATCCTGACTGAAGGGATGTAACGACCAATTATGTTTGTATGTATATTGGACGGTAGTAAATTCTGATTAGATGAAACACAGGCAAAAACTACAGTTTCTTATCAACCAGTTTCGATAATCTTCTAGTGAATCTTTTGGTCCAACAGCAACTCGGATTTCTGGAACTTGTCCAATGAAACATACATACCAAAGCACAACAAATACGGAAAATGGTGGTAGATCGGTCATAGCATTAAAAGGACACCTGATACTACAATACTACAATACATTACAACCCTCTAGTAAGGATTACAACCTAACTTCTCACACCACTCAAGTTGTGTATGAGTGACGAGATCTACAGTTTAAAGTGGACTTCGAACGACAGATTTTTTTTAACTTTTTCATGCCAATTTTTATTTACTCTCAGAGCTTTTGCCAGAAATCCGCTGAGAGAAAGTCGCCGAAGAAATATTGTTTTTTCATATTTCGTTTTGTGGGAGATGTCTGACCTGGAGTGAGAGCCGCGGCTTAATGTCTAATAAGCTAACACACTGCCAAGTAGACTGCGGCGATTTCAAAAACCTAGCACAGCAATATCTGATATGGAAAGGTGAAAATATCACAGCACGAAATCAAGTAAAATGACAATGCTTTCTGAAAATCATATGTTATCACAAAGCATAATAGAAAGTAAAAATAGTTACTACACCTAATATTCACAGACTAATTGGTAGCGTTTAGCTCACTAAAATTTAGTCACTTTCTTTTATCATTTTTATTAACAATTTTTTTTAAAGGGGATTACCTTCCGCCCGCCTGTTATTAGTTTAGACAGTATCAACTGTGATTCATTTCTAAGCTATGCAGTATAGAGTACTTTATAACCAGGCTAGTCCATAAAGGTAGAGACCTTAAAAAAAATTTTTTTAATGGACTACCGAGTCGTGATAATGACTGATTGATTATAATGGCTTAAACGTGATTTATTTTCTAAAAAAAAATTTAAAAAAAATTAAAAAAAATTGAAAAAAAAATCAATTATCGCATAAACAAATTTTGTGCAACAACAATACAAATTTTTATCGATAAGAAGTACACGAAATTATCTTATCGGTTAACGATTAATTTATGTAGTAACAGAGCAGATACACTATCAACACACATATCGCGTTGTACCCACATGTACGACAGCCAGAGTTAGGTTCAATTGAATCGAATTCAGTTGTATTATTGGCAAAAATTTATATCTAAAGTTGTTGTTGTTGTTGTTAGAATTTATGATACAAACAAATGGACAGACAAATGAATTAAAAATTTCTAACAGTAAATAGTGTTCGTTCGTATAAAACTAAACGGTTACGGACATTCGAAACTAATTTCTTGGGAAAAAAATCAAAAAAAATAAAAAACATGGGCTATTGTTGGATATTTTTTATGCCGGTTTTAATATTGGTAAAGAAGAAGAAGAGCAATGTTTTCATAAGCAAAGTTTAATAACCTTTTCATTTAACAGATTCAGGGCGCCCTTTATCTGTTTCTAGCCATATGGGGTTTGGTTTTAAGAGAATGTGACCAAGCGATTACCCACATTGCTAAGCAGCCTTTTTCCTACATTATGGATTTGATATATTTTTATGGTCAGTTCCCTGCTCTATTTACTCCATCAATTGAAATTAAAAATTTTAATTTTTTTGCTTAAAAACTTTTTTCAGATAATGCCTGTGGTCCTCCCCAAATCTACACTAGTGCCACGGGCCTGGTAACCATGAATTTAACCGATTCAGCAGAGCCTACCTCAAATCGTAATTTTATATTTTTGATATGCTATGTCATCCTAAGCACTCTATGGATTTTGTCATCGCTATGGTGCCTGCTGACCTGTTTCTGTTGTGGCCACAGAGGTGTTAAGCTCTTAAGTTATGGTTCTTGGTTTGCTGTAGTCTTCGCAGGTTGTATTCTAGATGCCGTTGCCACAGGCTTTAATATCTACAATCTGGTCAATACCACGGTAAATTTTTTTCAGATACCATGACTAACTTATTACCACATTAACATGTTTTGTTTCTGTTTGCAGTCTGCTGCTAAAACTTTTGAGTTCTTGGGTATTATTCCTTCAGATGCTGTTCTGGAGTTTGTTAAAAAATATGATGCCTACTTCTTAGCACCGTCACTTGTCATGGCTTGTATCACTTCAAGAATTGTTTTAATTTGGCTGCTCAACTTATCGGGCATTAGTAATTCCCTGTCATACATACTGGTAAGTAGAACTAGAATTACTTACTTAGTTGGCAGTCACAACCCTTGAGTCAGGATTACAACCTAGTTTTTGACATCACCTATGTTGTCTGAGTTAATTTTTTTATGGTGAAACCTACAATGTAACGTTGACTCCAAACCACAGGCTTGAAAAATTTTTCAATGCATTTTTTCGTTTTTGTCAGAAGACTGCTGAGAAAAATTCACCGAAAGGATTTTTTCTTTCGTCTAATCAGTCAACAACTCTACCTACTAGAATACAACGACTTCACAAATCCAAAAGTAAGTGGTTTTCCTAGTGTTAAGTTTGAAATCCTTTTAGTTACATGGGTCTGTAACACCCTGCCACACACCCCCACCCCCAGAGAACAAGCCATAACTCACTTTCATTCTATTTATACTTCATTTATTTTCGGTCTGGCAACTTCTAGAACTTGATTTACTATTCATTTGTTATTGTTTCCGTTGCTATTTAGTTTTGTTATTGTAATTTCTTTTTTTGTTATGTTTATTTGTTTACCTTGTTCTTGTTCTGCTTCGAGAATTAACACTCACGGTTTATTCAGTCTTCGCAATAATGCGGCCGAAAGTTGCTACCATATTGAAAGCTAAACAATGTTTGTTGGGTAATGGAATTTTCCTCATAAATCTCCTGATTTAATAGGGCAGAATGCCTATAACAAAGGCACCTATCAATGCCGTTCTTAGAAAATTTTGGTTACTGAAAAGAACATCGGCAGAAATCAAGGTGTTTATGAGCTGTCAAGGAGAAAATTTCTTTCGATTGCATCAGCAACTTCCGAGCGGTGGATAAGGGATAAGAAGGCTTGCAACCGAAGACAGCCACTCATGCATAAAATTAACACACACAACATGGGTGGTGTGAGAAGCTAGGTTGTAATCCTGACTAATTGGTTGTAATGTAAAAGTGCACAATAAGCTTATAGCGAAGATGGTTACCCTATTTCTTCAAATGAAAACCCCCGTATAATCAGAGATTTTTTTAAAATTTGTTATTCTTCAAATAACCGAATTTAGTACAACAATTTAGTATAAAAGTTTATAAGCAATCACAAAAAGCTCTTGTTGCTCAGCATAAATACATTTATTGTTTATTTTTCAATATGTTTTCTTCTATATTTTTTTTTGTTCATTACAGAAAATGCCTAAAGACGAGATAATTGCTACTACAACAAACGCTCAAAGTGCTCCAAGTAGTACTAATCAGAATGGTAATCGAAGTTAAAAAATTTTTAAAACAAAAATTCGATTTTCCTAAGAGCATTCAATATTTATTTTTATTGTAAATTGAAGAAGAAGAAAAAAATAAATAAATTTATAAAAAAAAAAATAAAAAAAAACTTTTGTTGTTGTTGTTATTAATAAATAAATTAATTAAATTGTAATCTTTTTTTGAACATGAATCACTGTAGCGTACTAATGCCACCCCTTTATCTTATCGTGTGGGATTTTTCATTGTCAATAACGGAGAGAAATTGAATAAAGAAATATTTTATTTATAATTTAAATATAAATGTATTCTTTAATAGTTTTAGTCGAACGAACATAACGATACGATATAATTAAAAGTGAAATAAAAATAATTAATAATGTCTGCGGGTGCTATAGCATTTGTTCTGGTGCTAACATTGGTGAGTAAAAACGATCATAAATTTACAAGATTGTTATCCCACCAATCCATGTAAGCTTTCATTGCAACTACAAAAAAAAATCGTAATGAACGACTAACTTGCAACCTGAATCGTTGTGTCATCTGCTGCCGTTACTAAATTTTCTTAATGACTTCATCAAGCAGCATTTTTACGATGGAGTTTGCTGCACCATTTTTTCGTAACAAGTGTTATCATGATGACGATGGAAGAGTTGCCATCAGATTCATCAAGTATCTAGAAATAACAAGATCTGGGAAAAATGAATTGATTTGCCTAATTGGGTGTAGTATAAGGAAGCTTGCTCAATAAGTCGTTCAACTTCTTCTCGAGAGGTTGTACAGCCTGGCCAGATGAAAAGAAATGAACAGACTTCCTTCATGAAATAATTGAGAGGGGGAGTGCTTATTGCACTCAAGTTCAACTTAGTTCAACTCTACCAACTTTTGGCTACGAAAATCATGAAAAAATTATTTGCCAATCGATCATGTGTTTGAGCTTCTCTTGTGATAATCTTTAAATCTGCAAAACATTGACTTAAAAGATCCAAGGATGTGTAAGAGTACTGCTGATCAGTTAGCAATACAAAGACGTCATCCAAGGCAGTTCTATCCTTTGCTATACGGAATTCACACAGTAATAACACCCAGAATCAGGGTTATGTAGCTTTAAGTAATATCACTCATGTGTTGATCATAGCAGCCTTGAAATCCCACAAATCAAAACGTTCAAACGTAAATCATATGAACAAACCAAGGACTTTCAGTCTGATTACCTGGAGGTTTCGGGTGGTACTCTGGGGATGTATACCAATTGCTTTAAAATGCCGAACAGAGTTGACTATGGCATCTAATAAGGGTTCTATATAAAATTGTTTGCAGCGCAATTTTTGTTTATTGGTGGAGTTTTTCCAGAAACGTCTCTAAAGACGTGCGTCACATTAACCTGCGTCCACTTCCATGAGTGCCCAGATTTTTCTGGGAAATTTCGTATCATTCAATATAACTCCTATGGAGGTTTCAAAGATATCGGAGGCAATTGTACTGATAATGAACGAACCAGGCATGGTAAGCAATGTTATGGAGGATAACTATTCCGTTTTCCTTAGCAATCGAAGGCAGTTCTCCAAGAGATTCAACTTCGTAGGCATCAGGAGTGTGCGTACAATTGTTAGACTTTGCTATGCCTTTCCAACCTCTTGCATTATAGCGCTTCTCATAGGCTACTATTCTATTGGAAACCACGCCGATAGGCTTTTGCAGGACCTGAGAAACAAACGTTTTTTTACCTCATGTGTCATGCTTAGCACGAAGAGATGGAGTTTCTTAACTTCACTGTCTGCCAACTTTTTTCATTTTAAATCCTCTTTGGTTGATTTTTCCAAAAGAAATTGTTATTAAAAGAGGTTTGTATCCAATTGGGAGGGAATCCTCAAATTTTTTTCTTCTCCGTAGATTGGTTGTAAGCGTACCCATTTAAACAAGCAGGTGACTTAAGTTGGACCGAAGAAATGTATCTTTAACACACCATTTCGTTAAAAGAATTCTAAATTTTTAATTAATTTTTATGGTTTTAGTTGGAAGGCTGCCTTTATTTAGGCTTTTCCATATGGGGCCTAATTATGAGGGAATGCGATCAAGCGGTTACAGACTTTGCTATGCAGCCTTATTTATTCACCATGGACTTGCTGTATCTACAAGGTAACTTGAAATGTTTTTGGTAATTATTTAGGTATCCTTCTGATTTCTTAAAATGCCTGAACGAATTAAAGTAATCATACCGAACCAGAAGAAGCAACTGGCGTACGAGACTTTATTCGGACTTGCAGTGGCCTAAGACAGACTTTCATTTCAATTATGGAACATGATAACGAATACCTTTTTATATACATTTCAGACGAATCCTGTGGCAATCCGAATATAACCTATTTTGCCGTAAATCATCCAGTAACCCTGAAACCAGATTGGGCTTTTGTTGAAACCCTTAAGCTGCGCACTTATGCATTCCTTGTCATCTACACAATATTAAGTTGCTTCTTTATATTCCTCTCATTCATGAGTCTCAGAAGACTTCGTATAACAGGATATCAAAAACCTCAGAGCCTAAGAGTTTTTTTCGTATGGTTAATCACCGTATTGATGGCCTGTGTTGTGGATGTGGTAGCAACGGGCCTATATGGTTATGATATTACCCAGACAAAAGTAAATTCTGACTCGGAATTTTAAAAACTTTATTTAAATTTCTTTTTTTTTCTTTCAATAGACACCACAAGCATTTTTGGATTATCTTGGCATTAAAACCGATGAACTAACGTTTGCTTTCTTAAACAGCTATGAAGGCGATTTTGTGGTGGCACCTATAATTGTAACAGTGGTTTGCTGCCGGGGCATTATACTATGGCTGTTCAATGCAATTGGTAGCGTTGCATGCTACATCGGCGTATTGGTACGTATGAAAAGTCTTTACAAACATAATTTGATTGTAGCTTCCATTTAATTTTTTTTTTTTTTTCGTTTTTAATTTCAGAGACTTCCTGAGTTGAGTTTTACTCATAGACCAGGCATAATTAATGTATGCCATAGCGGAGAAATTTTAAGCAACAACAACAATATCGTAGTTATACAGGAAAGTAATCCAGCTGATATGACATCTACAAATCAGACTCAACCCAGTAGTACTTATCCCGTGATAATAGTAGAAAAGGAATTGTGATTTAGTAAATAAAAGCAATTGATAAAAAAAGAATCAGAAAGAAAAAAAGTTAAGTTTTTTTGGTCGGATAATAGACTCTCCTTCATTGCGCTGTCTAGATATAGTGAGCGTCAAAAGAAACGGCACATTAAATAAAATATACATTAATAAATTACCGTTAGTTTTATTTTAAAATTGTTTCATTGCCAGTCTGGCACTCTTTTTAAGTGATAAAAGTTTGAGTTTGGTGATTGTTAGAATTTTATCCCTAGTGTACAGTTTCTTTTGACCCTCACTGTACATACATAATTGGTCATTACAACCCTTCAATCAAGATTACGACCTAGCTTCTCACACCACTGTTGTATGTCTTAACTTTAAACATAAGTGGCGAGACCTACAGGTTAAAGTCTACTCCGAACGGCAGATCTTTGAGAAGGTTTTAATGGCAATTTTTTATTTACTCTCAGAGCTTTTGCCAGAAGTCTGCTGTGAGGAAATCGCCGAAGAAATATATTTTCATACATCGTTTGGTTGAAGATGTCTAACCTGGGGTTTGAACCGTCGCCTCACGTCCAAAAAGTCAAAACACTGACTACTAGACAACGGCTCCTCCTCATTGCATTGTCTACTCTCGGCCTAAATGTTAGGAGTTGAAGACGTTTTGACGAGATGTGGTCAACTCAACCTGAATTCTAAGATTACAAGTAATTGACCACGATGAAGGTACTAAAAATTTTAAAATTCTTCACCAGTTTAACATCAAACGTGGGAGGACATATGAAGCCGGTAAAGTAGGACACTCTTTGAAAAAGCTGCTTAGGATGAATATCGCTCAATATCTTTGTGAGCAGTTGGCGTCGTAGTAGAACTTATTGCTGTTAGAGCCTGTAAAATAGTACACATTAAACTGAATAAAAAGTCTAGGATCGGTCGAAGTGAAATCAATTGATTTTGATTTCCACACACACTTTAAGAGAAGTTCAAGCTCAAATCCAAAGAAAATAAAAACCACTAAAAGCACTAGTACAAATGACATCCCAGTGGAGCTATTTAAAAAATTGAACCAATTTGGCATTATTTGTGAGTGCTCCAATTTTTTTACTAGCGTAGTATGTATACGCTTGAAACCTCTTGCCAAGGTACTGATTGAAAGCAGCTTCAGACTTGGTAAGTCCACCATTGACCAGATATTCACACTTTGCAACATCCTAAAGAAGACTCATGAAAACCAAGTAGGTACTCACAACCATAGTTCGGTAAGAAATAGCTCCTGGAGATCAAGCAAAGGATTGCGCTTGACTACCAGACACCTGTACCGGACACCTTATGAAAGCAATGATTATCACCGTTCCCGTACTTCTGAATGGTGTGGAAAAATGGAAACTGTTATGAAACTGCCTTAGAAGTTTTCGATAGAAAAGTTCCACTAAAGATCTATGCTCCAGTATGAGTTGGCGAATGATTTTTGAATCGAAACCAGCTATGAACAAGTATGCGCTCCCCAATGATTTGGACATTGATTTCCTCATTAATATTTGGCGGCTACGATATCATGTGAATGTCGTTCTAAAAACTATTTTCAAAAGAGACGCATACTTAATATGGCGCAACAAGAATCTGATTTAGGGAGTCCACTTATCCATTGCTGCGATGTGTGCAAAGTAGTATTTCGGCCTTTCAGTGTTAAGGCAGTTTGCTAAGTTTAAACACTCTGATCCATGCATTGTTTGAACTCGAAAAATTCAGTATCAGAGCTACGGCACAAATCACACCGAAGAAGGACCAATTATCATTATGGGGGCCATTAAAAGGAGGTCAAGATATACGTTTAGTGCTGAATAAATAAGCATTCGTACATTGCTTATCAAACTTTTCCTTTTTTCAATTATTTCAACGCAAATATTAGCCTGAACGATATACAAAATATTTGAAGAACTTTTGACGCCACAAAATATGCAAAAAACTTTTGGCCCCTTTAAGGTATGCATTGTATTATATTTTTACTTACTCGTTGTCATTTAACAAATCATTTCAAATGGTAAGTAGTGGTGGTAAGTACAATAGCAACAATAACAACAAATTAATTGCGTTAATTTATAACATCATTACTTAAGCACTTTTCTACTCTTCCACTCGTAGTACACTCGTTTACTGGCGCACTTTTTACTCATTTTTATTCATTACTTTCCTGTACAAAATTCATTTTGTTGACCCTTCATTTACTCTTGGCCTCTCTCTCGCTCTCACAACGTAATGTTTTTATTGGTCTCTAGCCATTAATGTTATCTGGTTACACTTTTACTCAATATACGAATGAATGAATATGCTCAACGGTAATAAATTTACGCTGATACAAGTCGAGTACACAAGTACATGTGTTGGCAGTGTTTAGGAGTGGAGTGTTGGTGTGCAATTTCAGTCAGTTATTTAAGTTTCGTGTTTGTAAGTGTTGGTTAATGAGAGAGTCATTTTAAATAGTTTACCGCTACAATTTAAATTGTGTGTTTCCCGTCGTTGTTATTATTTGTTGTAATTGTCAAATGACGTTGACAAATTTCAAATTGATTAGAGAAATGCGAGCGAAAATAAAGTAAATACAAGAGAGCTCATGGAACCCAATAGGCAATTTATGGTTGGATATGCAGGTATCGTAAACGTACAAAGTGGAAAATAAAAATTAACGTTTTGAAATGTAGCGATCGGAATTTTAAATTCGTTAGACATGTCAGATATTCCGGTTACTGCGACCACTGGCCTAACGCTGTTCTACAACCGTTTGTTCTTATTAATATTCTTTGATTATCCTAATAGATAATTATAGTCGGTACTGAGCTTTGTTTATAATAATATTACAACAGAGCAGTTACAGGTCAGACATCTCCAGCAAAACGAAATATAAAAAAAATATTTCTTTGGTGACTTCCTTTCAACAGATTCCTGGCAAAAATTCTGAGACTAAAATAAAATTGCTATGAAAAGTTTATCAAAAATCTGTCGTTCAGAGTCGACTATAAACTCCAGATTCCGCCGGTCATGTATAAAATTAACACACACAATATAATTGGTGTGAGAAGATAAGTCGTAATCCTGACTGAAGGATTGTATTGACAAATTACGTATGTATGTATGCACTTGGCAGCTATCTATTCACCACTAATCACAGCAAAAAATCAGCAACAAAATTAAGGTAAAATTAAGCGACTCTTAGTAAACGTAAGAAGTATACAAACTGCTTATCGTTCCAACTGGCAGCAACTGGACTTGCATCAGAACAGCATTTAAAAATTTGGAGTCCAAAAGCTAATATGATTGTGGTTCCTTAGGCACTAGCATTCACTGAATCTCTATCCAATTGACGTCCTAGTTGAAAGTTCTGAGTCTGATATTTTACGACAGTGAAAAGGATTTTCAAACACTCGTAAATTGTCTAAATGCTATCTACGTAGACTTTATGTTGTTTTTATTCGGTTTTGGGTCTCCAGATCTTGTTATAATGTCATCTAACAAGCGTTAGTTGTCCCTACCTTCAGTATTAATACCATCGGTTTTAATCGCCCTGAATAAAGCGCATTTTTAACTCAATACCCACATATTTTTTGTAGACATATTTGTTTCTGACCTAGCTTAGGCTTTGACAAGATTGTCTAGTTTCTTTGACACATACACAGTGCGCTTGACAACCGACAAACGTTATTAGCACAGTTTAATACACTTTTTGTCGTTTTCAGGAAAATATTGAAGAACAATGGAGACATACAGTCACTTTATAATGCTCATAAAACTGTCAACCTTGGCTAGTCTGACAGACTAAAATAACCTGCTTCGGGTGCACTAAATCCTTAGGAACAGTCATATAGCCCACTGGCTGCTCTCCTAATAGTCAAACTTCATATGAGAGATAGCGGTAATGTAAAAGTAGTGAAGACTTCATTAGTTGCTTTATTGAACTGCAGCACAGCCTAGTTTTCTCTAACTGTAACATTACGTCCATTATGTCTACTGCCTTCGGGATGTGGTCGAAAAGTTTCTTCATTGGAAAGTGATTTTCAGGTAAAATAATGAGATATTGTGCCTGAAGTGATAACAGTAATAATAGATAAAATTAACACACACAACATGAGTGATATGAAAAATTAGGTTGTAATCCTTACTAAAGGATTAAAACGTAAGTAAAGTTCCTACCGGGTTTATTTATTTTAAAATTCAAGAAATTGTTTTACTTTAGCCTGGACTCGTACTTGCAGTTGTGTAAGAAAATTTGTAACGTTGCATGTTTAAAAGTCACAACAATTCAGCTAAAGACGTTAAAATCATGTCCATGTCCATGTCATTGTCGTTGCCGTTGAAGTTGCAACAATTTTTGGTTGATTTTTAGTTTAAATCGCGTGGTTTGTTGTTGGTGTTGATAACTGGTCATAATAAAACGTCAAGGACAAATCAGTGTTGTTAAGTAAACAAATAAAAACGCTTAATAAAATTGCATACAACACATACAATACACAACATGCAACATACATGCTTACGTTTAAGAGGCACATATAAGCAAACAGTAGAGTATATAGGAACAAAGTTAACTGAGAGGCAACGCAGAGTAGAGAGCACAGCTATGTGTGTGTAGTGATTTAAGTGTAATAGAAAGAAAATGAACAAAAGTTTAGAGAACGAAAGTTCGGGTAAAATGGCAAAAGGCTATGGGATAATAGTGTTGCGTGTTGGTTGCTATAAAATTCGAATGGAAATTGTTTTACTGGCATTTCATTCATTCGCTTTTATTTCTATTTTTTCATTTCATTTTATTTTATATTTGTTGTTATTGTTACTATTGTTGTTGTTTTATGGCTTAAATATAAATAAATTTCGACAAAACACTTTGTCAAGCTGTGATAATAAATCTTTTTTGCCCGTTTTTTTGTCTTTTCCTTTTCCAACTTTTTTTATGTTTCACTCAAAGCATAGATATGCTGGAGGACGAAAGACGTAAGAAATCCTGCTAAAGTATAGAAAAATTATTTCTTCCTTTTCTCTTTTATCTTCTCGCTCTAAAGTTTTTAGCTTTATCCTGATGATGATGGTTATAGTGGGTGGGTTAATGCTGATAATGACGTTAGCAATAGGGTTTAAAACAATCTTTTTTTTTTTCCTGGAAATTTTAAATCGTTTCAAACGTCTAAACATTATAAATAACCGGGTTTTAAAATTTTTGGTGAAAAACCTTTTCAATCCTTGGCATTCGTCTGCTCTGCAAGACAGGTGTGACAGTGATGAGTCCTTTTTTTTTTGCCATGCTTAACACAACACAATAGAAGAGCAGTGTAAAGTAGGAGTAGAGTGGAATAGAGATTGAAAGCTTTTCCAGTTAAAGCAAAAAACAAAAGGAAAACAAAGTAAAGGGAAAGGAAAGTAAAAGTGTACGTAAAGTAACTTGTTGATGTCACACCACTGTTTAATGCAAAGCCATAAATACCTTGAAATCCGTACTATCCTATCGGGCTTTCATTTCAAGGAGTGTTATTTGTTTGGTTGTTGGTTTTTTCTTATTCCATTTCCTTGTCGGCCACACCATTGTTTTAAATAATTTTCTGTTATAATTTATTGTCTGCTTTTTTCATTCATTTTAAATCCCCTCCTTGAAAATCAGTTTTACTTAAAAACCACCTGCTGCGAGGTATTCAGTCAGTGTCTTGTTACAAAAACAACCCAAAAAAAACAAACTCGAAACGAATTCTGTACGGCAATCCCACCACTTGTTTGTTATTTCCTGTGTGTTATAAATGATTCTAAGCAGCACAAAATCTGAAAATGTTCTTTAGTTCCCCTTAAAGCCCCTTAAGGGTAGGGATGTAAAGGTTAATTGTTTAAATTTCATTCGTATTAACAAGATTTCTGGGTTATGAAGAACAGAAATGTAGATGAATTTCTTAATTAAAGCCTATTAATGAGTATTTGTTTATAGTCCATACTCTTGGAGCGCAGTACAAGTTTTTATATTTAAATTCTGGATTCTATTCAGAATCCGTTCCATGTTTAAGAACGGCAATTATGAAACCAATGACATACATAAATGAAGTGTTAAAATTCATAAGTAGACGCCATAGTCTAGTAGGTACTGCATTGGGTTAGTGGATAAGAGCATTGTGATTACCATTTCATTCTCAGAAAAGATTTACGATGCTTATAAGAGTCCAGATAAGATCCCAGATAAGGTCCCAAGTATTTGATGAGATGCAGTCAACATACTTAACAATGGCTTCTCTAAGTTTTGAAAACAACTTCACTATGACGATGCCTATTTTAATGATCTTTCAAACCAATTTCGATGGTCAACAATTCCTAATAAAGATTAAATGATAGGCCTTATGTATATATCTCATAAACTGGCACCCGCCTCACTGGGCACAGCTTTCTTGGGTCCCATAAGGACCCGTTGTAATAACGATATTATCCATATATTTTGTCACTAAATTCTAGGTGTCCAAGAATTTTTCCTCTTAGATTACCAATCGCTGGGCAATGACAGAGAAAATGTGCTGTGGTCACCTCTCGCAGTTGCATCTTCTGCGAAAGTCGTTATGAGGTATTCCCAGTCTCCTAGCGAGACCAGGTATAATTGCCATTATAATTGCTATGAGGTTTCTGAGGTGGAGTCTTAATAGGTTTAATGCAAATTCTGTTTTACATATCTGCAAGACGTGTCAGATCTGTCACAAGTGGGTTCATTATCACATTTTTGTGAAATGATTTGTTTTCCTCTTCGCATAGAAACGCCAATCTCATGAAGGCATTCAAATGAATTTTTCTTAGCACCAGTTGTAGCAAGTGCATCGACCTTTAATGTCTCCGTGTCCGGGAACCCTAAAATGCTTCGCTATCTCCTCCACATACACCCCGCATTTTTGGACAATCTTGGATATGGTGTACATATTCTCTGCCGCTTTACTGTCTGTAAATAAGCGTATACCACCCTACGATATACCCAATTCTTATGGCCATTACTTCAGCCTAAAAACTACTACAATAGTATAATATAGTGATAGTGATAGTAATAGTAGTGCATAGACGATCTTATATTCAGATGTTCTGAAAAGATTTCACATCCGAATTTGTCGCGTGATATGGATCCATCAGTTAAAAATTGATGAAGCTTTCCTGGAAGGTATAAACCATTATCATAAATGGTAGTATTCGGTAACACCAGTATCGAAAGCAGGTTAAAGTATTTAGACCAACCATACCCCACATTTCGGCATAACCATAGCTTCTGTACTTCTATAATGTCTTATATCCAGAAATACTTGAATTTCGTCAACAACAACACCAACTTCCCATTTGAAGTATGGCATGTCAAAGCGAAAACAAAAACCGGAACTTATTACTTTCAGACAATATGGTCATCAACATATATTTCAAAAGAGAAATTAACTGCTTCCGGTTCGAGTCACGAATAGTACAAACAAATTAGAATCATGATTTTCGAAAAGACAAGAGTCTTCAATCAGCCATCGCATGATCCAACCAAGCAGACTCCTGACACCAAGAAGATAATACCACAATGAATATCAAAAAATGTCTTAAAAACAGTAGGAGACAGTATTAAAGTTCGTCACTTCTACGCTCAATTCTAAATGATAGGCCATCATCAAGGGAATGGTTTCTAGGTAACTGGAACCTACTATGGTAAACCAATCAGCTGACTAACTAGAAACACTCAATAACATACATAACATAATTGGTCATTACAACCCTTCAGTTAGGATTTCGACCTAGCTTCTCACACCACTTATGTTGTGTGCATTAATTGTATATATGAGTGGCGGGACCTACAGTTTAAAGTCGACTCCGAACGACAGATTTTTGGGAAACTTTTCATGGCAATTTTATTTACTCTCAAAGTTTTTGCCAGAAATCTGCTGAGAGGCAGACGCCGAAGAAATATTTTTCTTTTCATATTTCGTTTAAATGCCTGACCTGGGATACGAACCCGGGCTTTACGTTTAATAAGCCAACACACTACCTACTAGACTACGGCGACTACAGAAACACTGAATAAATGAAACTTAAATAAAGTGAAGCAATAATAAGATAAGAGGAGAAGATTCTTTGTTACCATATACTACATCATACGTCTTTACAAACATTATCACAGGTTCTATTAGAACAATTACAAGGAAATTCTGCGGATATTAAAAAGACATCCTGCAGGACGAAAGGGTTGCTAAAATCTCGAATTTGAGGCGTTGTATTACAGAACTGTGAAAGACATAACGAAACCTTATTCCCAGAATGGAAATTATTGCAGCATTCTATCTTCCCGTTTTAACAATAAAAGCACTGCTCAGTTCCGTAGTAACTTTCTCTCTGCTAAATACCCAGCAAAAACGCTTGAATACCACTTCGAATCTTGACATCAAGCTCTGATTATATTACACTGCAGTTAAAATTATTGAATAATAGTATCATTTCGAAGTTTTAAAAGAATATGTTAAAAGCTCGGTAATTATTTATTGGAATGTCCATGAAAGGAGGAACACCTGTGATATCACGAACGATCCTCTTCTTTAGCACGTTGGTGCTCTGTAAATACATACAGGGTTCAAGCTCCAAGAATGTGGAATGGTCCAGCCATCACTGCTATAGAGCCAAAGCAATAAGAAAAATAACAAATATTTGGAACCTTTCACAGCCCTTCACTCTGCACTGCACCTCTTCAATAAAACAATAATTTTGGACTCCTTTTCAGTTCAAAACCCCGTATACCTCTAATCAGTTACAGTGTTTAAGATATGAAAAATTGGCACAAAATGCATAACATAGGGAGGAGAAGCAGAAACAAAGAAAAAAATACGACAGAAAAAGGAAGAGAAAAATAAGAGGAAACAACAATTTTAAAGGGATTTTTATATGAAATGCTCATATAAATGTATGAATTGATGTTGGTTGGCAAAATGAATGGCTGGATGGATGGTTGGATGATAATTGTCTGAAGAACAATCAGCAATACAGCCAGACACAAAGGATTGACAGAAATAAAGAGGACACCGTGCACACGGACACACACATGTGCAATATATTCAATACTACACTAATACTCACTTGCATTATCTCGTTGTCTGTGTTTTCTTTCGGGTCTTCTTGAATGCTGCTGCAATAGACAACAAACAGGAAGAAGAAGCACAATCTGAAAAGATAGAAAGGAAGAGACTTTAAAAGCGAATTGCAAAAATATAAACAGCATGGCGATGCAAAAGGCAGAGTAGCAAATAAATAAATAAAAAAAACAACAACAATTTTACTGTGTAATAAAACAATCCACAAGTGTGTGTGCGGGCAGAAACCCGGAAGCTTACAGGTCGTCGCTTTACTGAGCATGTGTTATAAAATACAGAGAGAAAGAGAGTTGCTTAACAAAGAGCGGCGAACTCAAAAACACACACAAAGAGAGATAGAGAAGATAGAGAGAGAGAGAGAGCGCGAGAGTACACTAAATAAAACGGAAGTTTCATACACTTGTAGCTTTTCTTTAGAAACACAATGATGAAAGTGTGAGTGTGAGTGGCTGTGTACGATTTCTTTTATTTGCCTTCTTCTTTTGTTTCTTCTTGCTCTTTATTTGTAGCTTCGTAGACATTGTCGTTATAGTTGTTGTTGTTTTCATTCTTTAAATAATATGTTGCGCGGCTACTTGTTGTATGCGAATAACTGATGGTTTTCTCTGCTAGTTTTTTTTTTTTGTTCTGTTTTCGTCCGCGTCCGTTTTGTGTTATGTGTGGCAGGGTTGCATTTCTGCAGAATCTTCAAATGAAAACACAGTTTAAAGAGTAGAAAACTTTTTAGTGCATATTTTACGGAGTTGCTTTAAGCACACAAATAAAAGAAGGTGAGTGAATTTCGTTCAATTGAATTGAATTTCTCCCTTTTTTATTATTTAAATTTATTTAAAAAAAAGAACTTAAAAAGGATTTAAACAATTAAAAAAAATGTAAATTTAAAAGTAAAAATCTAAAATTGAAATTTCTAAAGTAAGCGGATTAGTTTTAATGCCGTAAATTGTTTTTCTCAGTGATTAAAATGGCAATTGCACTTATGCACAGTGGGCAAACAAGTGAAAAAAGTTAATAAAACGTGATATCGAAATAAATAAAATTATAATTAAATAAAAAACAAATATTTTTAGTGATTTTCTGATTCTACCGACATATGGGCTACTCTGCAAGTCGGAATTAGTTTGCTATTTTAAATTCCAATTGCCAATAATAAAGGAACAAAAGAAGTTTTAAATCTGCCTAAGAAGTCAAATACGAATTCTACCACCTGTCAATACCAAATCATAAAGAGAAAATGAGGATTAATTGCATAAACTTCCAGAAATTTTACTGATAAGACTGCATGGCAGACCTGGAATCCGCGTGACCAAGAGGACCTCTTTTACATGAATACATATATGTGAGACTAAAGCTGATAGAGTTCATTTCAACATAATTGATCATTACCAACGTTCAGCCAGCATTACAACCTAGTTTCTCACACTCCGAACGACAGATTTTTGTGAAACTTTTCAAGGCATCTTATTTACTCTCAGAGTTTTTGCCAGAAATCTGCTTCACTTCAACATAAGATAAAAAAAACTCTTATGGAACACAAAAACGAATGGAATTTAATTATACGGAAGGGTACTGTATTACCGTGAATTACAATGCAAGTATTAGCAATCATAGGAGGTTTTTCACTATGAAAACATGGCAGAAGTTTATTGTGTAGGTCGGTGTTCTATCTGTTTACACGCATCCTCAATATTACTCGGCTCCGAGAAGCCATATTTTTTCACTTGGCAGAGAAAGTCAATTATTTCCTTTTTCTAAACATTTATTACTTCTCACATGGATGTCTTCGACTGTTTATAGAAATTCGTTAACTCTTTTGAACCTGATAATCGCGGTCCTGTTCTTTCCAGACACCACTTCTGCTGTATTTCGTTTGTTGTTTACTCCGACTCCGAACGACAGATTTTTTGAGAAACTTTTTATAGCGATTTTATTTATTCCCAGAGTTTTTTCCAAAAATCTCCTGAGAGGAAGTCGCCGAAGAAATATTTTTTTCATATTTCGCTTTGTTGGAGATGTTTTGGTTTGAGGTTAGAACCGCGGCCTTATGTCAAATAAGCCAACACAGTACCTACTAGACTACAATAATCTATTGCAGGATATAATAAAAGTTGGAATTTACAAGCGTAACTCTCTACAACCTGGTTCTGACCTTAATCTTAGACTTCAAAAACTCTGTATGTCTACTGGGACGCCTGTTATTTCATAATTAGCCGTATGTTAGGTGTTCGTACAGAACACTCGACTGTGGAGATAATCCTGAGCCGCATAATAGCGAATTCTCAACATGTATAGAGGACTTAAACTTCTCTTAGAAATTATTCAAACATTTTGAGAGAGTTTTTTTGTTTACAGGCTTACGACCCACTGTAGTAAACTAAAATCAACTATTTTTTTACCACCCCTTTTTCTCTAGGCATAAAAACACCCTGTGTTCATGTCGTGTATCAACAATAACAGCAAGAGCAGTGTAGCAACAACAAAAACAACAACAACAGCAAAACTAATACTTTGATTTTAAACATGTTGAGCTTGCAATTTACAAACAAACACATGCATATCCTATATATTAGTGAGAAGTTGTTGAACAAAAGAGAGAGAGCGAAAGAGAGAGAGAGTATGTTTGTTACAGAAGGCTCTCTGGCTGTTTGGTTTAATTTTGTTTTGGGTTTGTGATACAAGTGTTAAAAATCCTTCTCTTGCTCTCTTGCTTTTTATCATACACTCTCGCTCTCTCTCTCCCTCTCTCTCTCTCGTTAATGATTTAAATAAGAGGAAAGTGCGTAACTGTTTTTAATGCAAAACGAAAAATGGCAATAATGGCAACAAATATTTAATGTTTGTGTGTATAAAGTGTTGTACTGTTATGCCATTGTCTGGGAGCATGGGTAGTAGGTGGTGGGCTCAAAACATGGAGCGTTAATGTTTTGACGACGACATGTACCACGACAACGACAACGACGACGACGACCAACAGTTGAAAACCACTTTTTGTTTGTTATTCATCAGTAGAAGGGAGTGGTACGTCAAAAACTGACGCACATCCGTAGAAACTGTGCAAAAATTAATAGAAAAGCTAACAAAAAAAATAACAAAATTTTAATTAATTTTCCTACAATTTCCGTTTTTTTCCACTAAAACTACTTTTGTTTGAATTTCAATTTAAATAAGTTTTTACACTCGCTGTTCAATAATCAATTACGGTATGAAAGAAAATTTTTAGAAAATATTTGGTTTTTTATGTTGAACTAAAATAGAGAAACTACTGACTGTTGTTTGAAGAAAATGTGCTACAAAAAAAATATGACCGAAAAAAATTGAGAAAGAAAGCAAAAAAAAAAAAAACGGGAAAAAATCAATTCACTAGCAAATCAATGTTTTGCTTTCCTTTTTGCCATTTCTTAATTTCTTGAAAACGTTATACGTTGTTTTCCTTTTTTTTTCCGTGCATAATATTATTGTTTTATCCACTGTTGCTATCCAAACGAAATAAAATATAAAATTCTTTAAAAATGAAAATCTAAAAAAGAAAAGTTTTTAAGGCAACAAGCAAAAAAATATCCTTTTTGTAAGCTGGAAAAGTGTTGGAAATGATGAAGACAAAACGTAAAAAGAAATGCTTTTAAAAATATAAAACAACAACAAAGCAAAATAATACCAAAAAAAAAAAGAAAAAGAAACAGTTAAGCTGGTCATAACCTCAAAAAAAAAAAAAAAACGGAAAATAATAAAGAAAGTGAGTAGAAGCAATTGCAAAAAACTATAAAATTCGTAAAAAGAAAATCTTTTAAACCCTTAAGACACACAATTCATTAAAGAAAATGCACAACAAAGGCAAAAATTCTTTTTTTCTCTCCTCTCAAAACGTCTCATTGTGAGTGATTACTTAATATCCTTCTAGTTTTTTTTTGTAAAAGCCTTTCGAAAACAACAAAAACTCTCTGTTTTTGTTTGATGTAAAGCCTTAAATGTTGTTTTTGTTATTGTTATAGCTGTTGCTGTAGTGGTATATGATTTCAAAACAGTTTTAGTTGCTTTTGTCAGCATTTGAGTGGAGAAGTTCGGTAAAAGGCGGTTAAAATGAAACTTTACAAAAACAACAACACATTAACAGTAAAAAAGCATTAAAATGAAACAACAAATCTCGGCTCGAATTGTTGTTGACATGAAATCAGCATTCGTGTGCTTTCGGAACATCGTCTAGCCTCGTTCTTAAAACAGACAACTTAAAACACAAATTAAAATGGAACAGCAAATATAGACACAAAAGCAAAACAAAGAAAAATAACAACAAATTTATTTAAGACTCTCAAATGTTTTCAAATCGAAAAAATATAAACTTTATTTGTGATTACAAACAAAAAAAACTGCATTTAATTCTTCCTTTCTCGCTCTTTCTTTCCTCTCTCTATCTCGTTCTCTCTCACATTTATGATTACAACAAATGCAATACTATGAAAACTATAAAAACAACTTCGTTTAAATCAACACATACAAAAGAGAGAGTGAGATTTAGAGAGCGCGCATCTGTGTGTGTGTTTTACTGTTCTCTTTTATGCCACCATGTTTTTTGTTCAGTTTCATTTTAATAACACACTTGTTTGCTCTACTTCAGTGCACAATAATAAACAAAAGCAACCAGTGTTGCCATTTACCAAAACATAAAATGTTAAGGAAAATCTAAACAATAAAAAAAATTTAGAATAAATAGGCAAGAAAAATATGTGAAATAATCATAAACGCAATCTAAATAGCAATACAAAGCAAAAGTGGAAAATTGCTTTTTGATTAAACACAATATTGGAATACAGGGTGTTTATTTAAATTGATAATGTTCTTTCAATTTCTTAGTAATAAATAGTCTACAACAGGTAGCTGTATTTCGCTGATGCAGTGCTTTATTAAATCGGTGTGGTTTTAAGATCAGTCGTTATCGGAGGACAGTATAATTGTAAACTCTTATAATGAATAAAAAGATGTTAGACCAAAAGATTTTGGTCTTTTGCTCTGCTACAACTGTTGCTGCACTGTACTCTCTCTTGTCAGTCGCAGCCTTAGTGCGTTAGTCACAGCCTCAGTGCGTCAGTTTGTCTAGCCTGCATCCCTTATGACCCTGTACTGCAGGGTTGATAATCAAGTGCTCCATTGACTACTCTTCCTCATTGCATTACATCCAGGTAGTAGTATTGTATATGCTTACCCCATACAACGATTTATTGCGGGCTTAGATGCCTATAAGTATTCCCGAAAGTGTCGTTAAGCTTTTTCTGACCAGTTTCAGATATAAATTCGCTCTCTTAGCGTACCAGCTGCTGAGAATCGTTTTGTAAAATGGTAGAACCATTCCAATATTGCTTCACAGTGGATGTTGACCATTCCCCGTCTACTCTTTCAGGAAACTCCTGTTGAAATCGAAATATGGAGTGAGTTCTAGTAAAATTCCCGTAACTTCCTTTTCGCACAGATATTCAACTCCTTCATTATAATCATCTCCTGTTACTCTAATCAATGTTATTTGATTGATGAACGCTATAGTAAAGCACTCGACGTAAATGTGAAACTGCATGCCTTGCGGAGAGACTGACTATCCAAAAGTAATTTTGTATTTAATCTTTTGTATCCTTCTAAGTATCCCCTCTTTGACGATAGGATAGCATTCCGCCTAGAAGATTGTAATGTCCTCACTAAAAGTTATTGATTGATATGGATCAAACAATTCCTGTGCTCACTGCTAGAAACGTTTTAAATCCGTCTCTCATAGCCATTTTAGGTTTTCTTCTCACTCTTCCATGGTGTAGAACAGAGATCAGCAATGAATCGTTTTTCCGCTACTCATGCAATTTTGAGTATGAGTGAATCAACAGAATTGAAATTCAACTACTCTGATTCATTCGTACTCGCTACAGCATTGATTTATAAGTATAGGTTATAATGAGTATGAGTACAACGTTGACATCAAACTCACAACATTCGAAATGTGTTTGATTCATACGCCTACTCATTCTGATTCATAAATTTAGAAAAATACTTATAATACTTATAAGTGATTCGAGTGGCTCGAATCATTCATCAAAATTTACAGCCTTTGTTATTGTTGCATATACAAACAAAGAAGAAAGGAAAGACAAAGACAACAAGCAAAGCATACACACAATTTTCTTGTGAGTATAGTAGTGTTCGTACGCGAATCATACTTATTTTGTGCTTCGTGTAAATGTTAAGTAGAGACGAGTCGAAGTCAATAACATCAAGCGTATTGTTAAGTATGAATACGACGAGTACTTTCAACTTTGAGTATGAGTAGTATGAGTATCATATTAAAATAAGTATGAATGCGTATAAGTATCAGAAATAATAAGTATGACTCGAATCTACTCATCGTTTTGAATACTCGTTGCTGATCTCTGGTGTAGAACATCACTCGTATGTCCTAGAGAAACTGAGAGCGGGACCTATGTGCTACTCCAAGACATGTAAAAAAAGGTTTCGATTTGATTTGACAAGCAATAGGGTTTCCTTCCTTAAATGTTCCCCTCATATGAATAGAGGTTACCTGCATAGCGATCTTCTCTTGCTTTTAGATGTTAAGCGGAGTTAAATATTCAGAAGAGCCTGTGGAGCAATGGCTAGGCACTTTCGAGTGACTTACAATTAGAAACTACATAATTTAGTCATATTACTGCGCCACCTGGTAACCTTCGAGCGAATAATAAAATTTCTGTTTCCAAACACTTTCTACAGAAAAATAGTCAAACAATACTTGCGATACGCTACCTTCAGTGTTCATATATAAGGTGTAGTAGGTTAGAGGACGTGTACTTGTCCGTTAAGACAAGTACAATACCCGGAGGTCGAAATTGACCCATTGTACAAGGGTGTAAGGTGTAGTAAAGAGAAATTCATTATTTGTCTAAAAATTTGAAAGCTTTATTCAGTTGAATTAAAATCAAATCAATCATTTTGGTATGAAAACCCTTGTGCCCACATTGTCAATAACAGCGACGAAAATCGATTTGTAAAGACATTTAATGCCTATTTCCGTACCCAGCTTTAATTTTCAAGACTTTTAAAATCTGAAACAAAACAAAAATTACTCCAAAGCCTCAAGAACCCTGTATTTATTTGTAGTTGGCTATTTTGCAACTACTTATAACTTTTCTCTCTCTCTCTCTTATATGCTTCTTAATCATATACACACATATGCATACATACATAAGTATGTAAGAAGAAAACTCAACTCAATAACGACTAACAAAACAAAGCGTTAGAATTTTAAATATGTTTGTGTGCGTTTAGTTTAGCTAGAGAGATAGTGAGAGGGAGAGAGAGAAGTTTGTGTGTTCGTATGAATGTTTGTAATGAAAAATACTCTGACAGGTGGCCAAAGTAAAAGCCAGAGAAAATACGCACAAAAAAACCTGTCCATTTTCTGTTGGCTATACACAATACAAAGCAATAATAACGGTTAAAGGCAAATTACAGTCGTTGTTTTGTTGTTATGCCTGGCGATTATTATTGTTGCCATAACCGACAATGACGATGCTAATATTCTTGTTCGCATTCACAGTATTTGACTATATGTATGTGGCTGTGAGTGTGTGTGAAGAGTCTTCATTAAAAATTCAATTAAAACTTTAATGGTTAAACAACCAACGAACAACAACAAACCAATGCATTCATAAGATATTATTTCAATCGTTTTTCTTTTATACATTCTCTCTTCACATACATATGTACATACACTCTCTCTCTCTCTTCTCTATTTACCTTTTCATTTGTTGTATTGTTGTCTTCGGTATTTCTTTTTTTTTTTTGTGTGTCTGTAAGCCAACACTAATACAATTGAATGTTTTTATTTGTCTGTTATTTTTATTGGTTAGGGGCAAAGGTATAGTTGGTCTCTTGTGTTGTTTAAGAGATCGTTTTCATTGAAATAAAAAATTGGTTTTATTTTTTAATGGTTTTTATGTTTTTTTTTATTTTCAAGCTGAAGCAAAAGTCATCGAATAAATTATTTATACGTTTTCATAATAAAGAAACAGTCAGACATGGAATATGTGCAGACAGTAAAGAAAAATTACTGTGTTTTATAAAGAATTGATTACAATCTTACCTCCCTCAATGGAGATTTAGATTTAAAATAACAGAAGTTTTATTTCCCATTATCCTTCTAGGAATCACGTGGCTACCAGATAGCGTGTCCATTAGAGCGGGTCGCTCTCTATGGACAACGAAAAAGTTGAGTCAGTCACCCCCTAGGATTAAAGATATATTAATAACATTTCCAAAAATATAAAAATTATTTTTTGCCACGCCTAGAAATACCGCCCTTTTTGTTTTTTATATACTACGTCGCCATTTTAGGTCCGATCGTAACATATCATATATCAGTGTTTGTGGCTTGACGGCAGCTACATTTCACTCTAAGATGATTTTTTAATTCGACGTCATATTCTATGCGCGACTTCTGATATCTCGGATCCTTCCCCAAAATCAGTAATTGTGGCTATGCAGGAATAAAGAGCATTTAATTATATAAAATATTCGCTTTTAAAATGCTCACTTTTATGCATTAACAGCTATTTTACAGATATTTTAAAATGTTCAAATATTCATTCACAACCTTTCTCGCAACAAACAAAAAACGCATTACAATGTGTCGAAAACATCATTAAATAAATTTCTAAAAAAAAATATATGTATTTATTTTTCCGTTACAAACCAAATTGGATCTTCGGATTCTTAAGTCCCATTATCAAAAACAAGAAAGGCCATTTTATCCAGTAGTAGTTGTTAATAAGTAAGAAATTTTTATTAATAAATACTTAGAAATAATAAAGTTATAAAGAAATTACAAATTCATTTTTTTGATTATTACATGAACTACATTTAAAGTAACTAAAAGAAAAGTAAATTTATCGTAATAAAAATTTAGCAAATTTATTAAAGTATTTAAACAAACTTAAAATATGCGTTTTAGATTTTGACGAGATTCGAGCTGTTGGTAATGCTCATGACTTCTTAATTTTGCAAATATGTAGCCAACACGCCTATCATCTGTTACTTTACCATCAGATTTACTTACCACTCGTACAAAACGTTCTGTATTTTGAGAGTGACATGGAAATTCTAAAAGTATAATTCTTATAGGTAGTTATCAATTACATATAATCCTAATCCTAATATATATTATAAATCTTTCTGTAAGTCTGTTTTTTTGTTTGTTTGTTTATTTGTTTGTTTGTTTGTTGGTTTGTTTGTTAGCCAATCACGTCTGAACGCCTGAACCGATTTTCTTGAAATTTGGGATATAGATCGAGCCATTGCCGGTGCAGGTTATAGGCTATAAATCTTTTCGAAATTTTGACAAAAAGGGGAAAAAAAATGGGACAAAGGGAGAAAAAATGGGCAAAAATTAGTACTTTTATGCATAAAATCTGTATTTTATCTTTTTTATAGGTAATTTTTTACGATTTAGCTTGGTTAAGTTTCCCAAATAGCTATTGGAGGTGTTGCGTTTATAAAGTTGAACCAAAAGGGGGAAAGGGGCCAAAAACGAGCAAATTGAGTGCATAGCCAATCACGCCTGAACGCATGGACCGATTTTCTTGAAATTTGGGATATTGATCGAGCTTTTGTCGGTGCAGGTTATAGACAATAAATCTTTTCAAAATTTGGACCGAAAGGGGGAAAAAATGGGACGAAGGGAGAAAAAATGGGCAAAAATTAGTACTTTATGCATAAATTCTGTATTTTATCTGTTTTATAGGTAATTTTTTTACGATTTAGCTTGGTTAAGTTTCGCAAATAGCTATTGGAGGTGTTCCGTTTATAAAGTTGGACCGAAAGGGGTCCAGAAACGGGGAAAGGGGCGAAAAATGGGCAAATTGAGTGCATTTATATTTAGGACTTAGATTATTCAAAAAACTGTGTTGTTTGTTAAACCGGTTTCCGAATAATTTGAAAAATTGCATTTTTTAAGAAACCGGTTTCAAAACCGGTTTCGAAACCGAATAACCGGTTTTTTATTTATTGTTATTTTTAATGCAAAAATGACTCAATAATAAATTTTTTTAATTTTTTAAACTAATCCAAACTACATAACCCGCGCAACGCCGGGTACAATCTGCTAGTTTATAATAATTAGATAAATTTACTTTTCTTTTAGTTACTTACTTTAAATGTAGTTAGTTAAATGTAGTGTATTATTTTTAAGAATTTATTAATAAAATTATTCTTACTTATTAACAACTACTACTGAAAAAAATAGCCTTTCTTGTTTTTGATAATAGGACTTAAGAATCCGAAGATCCAATTTGGTTTGTAACGGAAAAATAAATACATATATTTTTTTTAGAAATTTATTTAATGATGTTTTCGACACATTGTAATGTATTTTTTGTTTGTTGCGAGAAAGGTTGTGAATGAATATTTGAACATTTAAAAATATCTGTAAAATAGCTGTTAATGCATAAAAGTGAGCATTTTAAAAGCGAATATTTTATATAATTAAATGCTCTTTATTCCTGCATAGCCACAATTACTGATTTTAGGGAAGGATCCGAGATATCAGAAGTCGCGCATAGAATATGACGTCGAATTAAAAAATCATCTTAGAGTGAAATGTAGCTGCCGTCAAGCCACAAACACTGATATATAATATGTTACGATCGGACCTAAAATGGCGACGTAGTATATAAAAAACAAAAAGGGCGGTATTTCTAGGCGTGACAAAAAAATAATTTTTATATTTTTGGAAATGTTATTAATATATCTTTAATCCTGACTCAACTTTTTTTTTCGACCCACCCTAGTGTCCATCTTACACGGTTTACTGTTGTTATATTTGAGGCGTACTATGTAAGATCGCATTTAAAGTTTAAAGTCGACTCCGAATGATAGATATTTGAGAAACTTTTCGTGGGAATTTTATTCACTCTCAGAGAAATTTGCTGAGAGGTAGTCGTCAAAGAAATATTTTTGCATAATTTCGTGAACCGTGGCCTAACGTCTAATGAACCAATACACTACATACTAAACTACGGAGACTTCAATGGTGTTGTTAGCCCCGAATAATTTCTGAACATACAAATTTTGATGTCTAGATATTTGGCTTTGATTGCCCCCATAAAGTTTGCCTAGTAGAAAGGAGAGAAACTTAACCAGTACCATAAAATGCAGCAATAAACGGCTTAGCTGTAAAGGAAACCTTTTAAAATCGCTTAAGCAGAATACTCGTAATCTGTGCTGTCCACTGTAGTACAAGCACACTGTAAATAAACTAGCATGTGGTCTTTGCAGAGCCCAAATTACGATTCAGTCCAGAAGCATGACAATCTCGCCCTATGTTTACTAACGAGAACTGGACATTGTTATCTCCACAGCTGTGGCAGTAGACATAATGCCAATGGCAGTAGAGGTAATGCCAATGCCAAGCACTGTACATGACAATGTCCATTAATCACAGATATAAGTACGACTATTGCGTCTCTGTCTGTTACCTGATCATTATGCGTCAGTTGCTCTCAGTCTTTCAATTATTTTTCGATGTTTGTATTGCATAAAGTCTAAGTTAAGTTTTGTATGTGAGAAAACCGAAATGAAGTCTACGTTTCTGTGCACACATAATTCGAAGACGCATTAAACTGTTTTACTAATTAATTAGAAGACGAACAACTGTAGAAGATAATTATCATTCTTTGAAACGAAAAAATACATTCGTTAAATATTCTAATCTTGGTTAGTTTAAAAATCTGTAACCTTCTCCACACTGATTCCAGTCACGTTGTGCAGTGTTATATTTTTATTTGTTTTTCCGAGGCTGTCTAATTCTCTGTGCTTATGATATTAATTTTCATGATTTCTCCTTTCTCGATAATTAGTTCAGGTTCATCATTAGATGCCAAACTTTTCCGATCTTTTAGTTGTACTGGCATGCATATTGCGGATACTTGAATTGACGCGAGAGATTTATAGAATGTATAGAAGTCTCTTAAACTCAAATTGTTTTAAGAATTTAAATTTATGACTATTTTTTAAAGTTATTTTTTATAAAATAATTATTCATTTATTATTAAATAAGATCAAATAATCTGTGACTAAAAAATCTTTTCTTTTTTTTTCTTATCTTTACAGCACATTTCTATGTAAGAGAATCCTTTTTAAGCATTATACTGTTGGCAATTTCAATTTCAGTCTATTAAAAAAATAACTTCTTAGTAACCTAATCATAGATTAAGCCAATGAATAATAAATTACAAGTAAATAGTGGAAACCTATAGAAAAAGGAAAATTAATGAAAAAATAATTAAAAATTTTTAAATAAAAACCCCCTCCCTTAGTAAACCAAAACAACGAAAGCAATACCTAAACCTGTGAAATACACAAAATAAAATATAAAAATATTTTACATAAATGAGAAGAAATTAAGAAAATTACAAAAAAAAAAAATAATAATAAAAAATTATACAAAAAAAAATTAAAAAAAAACTAAATTAAAAAGAAAAACGAATAAAAGTTTAAAATTTGAAACAAAATCTTTGAAAAGATCCACGCAATATTAAAAAATAGACCCAAGAAATGTCCATCATTTAGAAAAATTGTTGTGTAAATAACGGTAAAAAGAGACAACGGAAAAGGAAAAATGACAACAACTTTTAAAAACAGCAAATAAGCCAAGCCAACGACGCGTATTGATACTTTAATAAGAGAAATATTGACAAAAGAAAGTAAAACAGCATACACAGAGAAAGAGAGCAACAGAAAGATAGTGAGAGAGGGAGAAAGAGAGTGTGTAAAAAACAATGGCTACCTTTAAAGAGAAACAATAACACTGACTCGCATTTACACCTACTGACACACACACACACATGCTTACGAAATCTCTATAAGAACGAGCAGAGCAGGAGAGTATTGGAATTAAAGGCAACAGCAATAACAACAACAGCAACATAAATTAAAGGAAAATAAAGGACGAAGTGTAATAAAGAAAACGATTTAATGCCACAAAAATGTCTGTGGAGTGTATAACGGCTGCAAGTAAAATAGTGTTGGCAAAAACTACAACAACAACAACACCGGCTATAGCAGCAACAGCAACAACAACAACAACACTTTTAAACCAACAAAATTCTCAGCCACCAAGTGAGACGTGTGGCATTATTGTTAACCAGCATCATAGCTCGAGAACTGCTTTACAAAATGCCAAACAACAACAGCAACAGTTGCGTCACCAACAACAACAATTGGTGGGGCAACAGCAACATCATCAACAATTACAACAAACCGCTACAATTTATATTGTAAAAAAATCTACAGATTTAAACAATGTCAGACGCATAAGTACCCTTAACAGCAATACCAATACCAACACAAACTCCAACTCCCCCTCTACTACGATTAACAGCAATAACAGCAGCAGTAGCAACAACAACAATACAGTTACAGTAGCCCGTTGTAATGGTGGCAGTGTTGGTATTGTGGTTAATGACAACATTAATAAAAATGCCGCATATCAATCTATGGCAGCACAGGATTTACCGCCACCACCATCAGCAATACCAGCAACATCGCTACCATTGCCTGTCGCAAATTGTGCTTTACCACAGGCAGAATCAGCTGTCGTTGCTACAACTGCCATCTCATTGTTGGCCAGTGACAATGTTGAGGACAATGAAGAGGAATTTTGTGAACGTTTAGAGTGGTCAGCGGCTCAATCGTTGGTGGAAATGAACAATAAAGATAAACAGCGACGTATTAGCAGCAGCAGTAGCAACAACAGCAACAACAATGCCAGCAATAACAGCATAACTGGTTGTCATCTTACAAAAACAACTAATATCAGCAATATTAATATGATAACTAATCAGCAACAGCAACAACAAAAACATCAACAACGCATACAACTGCCAACAACTAATGTGTACTTAACATCAGCTTCCACAACAAATAAAAACGGTAAGTTTTTCTTAGATTTTTAAGAAGCAACCAAAAGAAAATGGTAAAAATAGAAACGAAAAGGTAACGAGAATATAATAGGCAAAGAAGTTTAGAAAAGAGTCTCCTCTTCTGTGTGTAGTTTATAGAAGAATGAGTATTAAAATCTAATGAGAGAAAAACCTCTCTTCGTTATAGAATATCCTTTAGAAAGAAAAAAGGTTTCCAAATCTGTCTTTTCTACAGATTTAGGGAATATATATATATTTGGAGTGTTTAATCCACCATTTCAGCTTGTCTCTTACTTAAATAATAGAACAGTTGAATCTGTCTTGGAAATATATGTGAGTTAAGGCACAGAAACGTACACTGGATTTTCTTACATACAAACACAAACTTAGACTTGATGCAATACAGATTTCGAAAAGTATTTTAGCGACTGATAGTAACTGCCGCATAATCAGGTAGATTTCGATAGTAATCGCATGCGTTCTTTAACGATAGAGGCGCTATAAGCGTACTTATGTCTGAGATTTATGGACATTGCCTCATAGGAGGACATACATATACAGTGCTTGGCATTGGCATTACGTCTACTACCACAACAATGGAGATAACAAATATCCAGTTCTCGCTAGTAAACGTAGAGCGATATTTGGCAAATGCTTCTTTTAATGAACCATCTTTGCCTCAAATTTTAAATTGATTCGTAATTTGGGCTTTGCAAAGACCACATATTAGTTTATTAAGGTGTCCTGGTATTACTGTGGATAGCACAGTTTACATGTACTTTGCTTTGGCAATGGTAAGAGGTTTCTTTTACAACTAAACCGTTGCTCCATGTAATACTACCACTTAAGTTTCTCTCCTTTTCACTAAGCAAACTTTACGAAGGCAAACAAAGGCAAATATCTGGACATCATTGAAGTCCCCGCAGCCTAGTATGTAGTGTGTTGGCTCATTAGACGTGAGGCCCCGGTTCATACCCCAGTTTATACATCTCCAGCAAAACGAAATATAAAAAAATATTTCTTGGGCGACTTCCTGTCAGTAAAATCTGTGAGAATAAATAAAATTACCATGAGAAGTTTCTCAAAAAATCTGTGATTCAGAGTCAGCTTTAAACTGTAGGTCCCGCTACTCATGTATAAATTTAACACATACAACATAAGTGGTGTGATAAGCTAAGGCGCAACCCTGACTGAAGGGATAGAATGACCAATTATGTATGAACAACACAATTTGATTCATTAAAGACTAGAGAGTTCTTCTTATGCTATGGGCTATCACAACCTGACACCAGCAAGCATTCTCAGAGAAATCGTAAAGAAGGTAGGCGTTATCTTGTCACTTCGTCTACCATAGCAGTCAATAAGTGAAAAGATTTCTGTGTCAGAACTTTCCTGACAAAATGCTTAAGTTATTTTTATGATACGATCAATACTATAATTTGTAGTAGTTGCACGATGCCCTTTAAATTGTACGGTCACAAAAATTGTATTCAAACTGCATGTACTGCTTCTTGTAGAAAAGATCGTACCCTGATCGTATCGTTTCCTAAATAAACCGTATATTATTAAAGTTTTTAGGGATGTGTGCATATCAACTGTTTTTTGTACTTCAAAATGTCTCATGTGCCTTGCCATTTATTGAATCTCTTCATAGATCAGGTTCGCATTCAGGTTCGGTAGTTTCTAACTAGCAGAGGCCGGCGAAAGAAAGAAGATTACTCTTCAAAGATCATAATACAATACACAACTAACTACTATTATACTCTCAATCCTCCAGCTACAACGCATGTAGGCTTTCAACTCCAGGCAACCACATATAAGCCCTTGTTTGTTGACGAAACCTACAAGAAATTTTACATTTATTAGAATAACATCGTAATAAATTAATTCGTTAAAAAACTGAGGCTTTAGTTTAACTTTCTTGTCCTATAAATAATACAAGTCACAATACTATTGCATAAACTAAACGCTTAAGAAAAAGAGACTCAACCATAAGACTTTTAACGATTATGATTGTGTTAGCTCCTATCAAAGAGAACGTCTACGTCTATGGCATTGAAAACGACAGCGGGGTTTTTATTGGATTTACATTTAAACTCATTTATCTTTTCTCCTTCGTTACTGTTTTTAATACCCTACACATGTGTGTATAGGTAGCCTTACAACAATACGTTATTATATTTGGACAATACAAGTTTTAAATCAAAAAATATTCATGGACACAACTGAGTAGTTAGTTTTATTGATAACAAAGCCGAACTGCTTTCCAATAAGAACTGTATACTTTCTGAAGTATATTAGGTCTGCATTACTAGTCCTCTTCTTTACGCATTTTGTCCTTTTCGTATATGAGATGGCTGACGAAAATACAAGTGTGTTAAAAGCAATAGTTTTAGTGACACTGTTGAACACTATCACTCTTCTGATCCTGGTCTAGGCTGTAACTGAGAGATGAGCTACTACGTAGAGTAGGTAATCTCTCATTATAACTTATGAAGTGATATGTCAGGGCCTTATTCACAACAGCAGGAGTGCTAAATTCTAGGTGGTACAGGTTTATAGGGCACATCTTGATCATGCAATTGGATAATCGCATGAGCTTTCCAAATAAAGATTTCTAATGAAATAAAGAAAAAGGAACCCACTTAGTAGTATATTTTATGCAACAGATGCTGTTAGCAAGTGCCACTAAAAGGAGGCAAAACAAACACCTCTTTAGAATGTCGAAAGGACTTTTGCAGGATATGGAGGTGGTACCGAGTGAAGAATGAAGGTAATATTTGCACGAGAGTCAACTGTTCACACCTTTGACCGACTGCTTATCGTTAGAAATACCTTAAGAGTACAGAATATATTGCATGAGTTAGGTTTTTCTAAAAATCTGGTCGGTTCTGTATGAAGACGACTTGAATCCTTTTGATTTCTTTAACACAGCAAGATATCGATTACGAATTTCAAAATAAAAACTCCGTAATTTCTTGTGTAAGTAACCAAGTAAAGCCAAATTATGTGGCAATCGGATGCGTAAAAAATATTGTTATTACAAGTACATCATATGTATAGTCGTATTCGATTAATAGTAGACTGGCTTTGCTTGAAAAGTAAAAACCAACACCGAAAAAAGAAGAGAAAAAACCAACACAGAAAACCATTTTGACAGTTCGACACGCACATTTTCTACAAACAAACAAATAAAAAAAATTATAAAAAACAAGAAAAAACGGTGTGACAAACAAATAAAAATAAAAGCGAAAAAAAAATTAAGAAACGTGTTATTATAGGCCACCTGTTCGTCCAAGATTTCGTTTTTATTTTCCTTCATTTCATTTCATTTTTATTACGACTTATGTATTTGCTTTCGTTTTTTAAGGTTTTTTTTTCTATTTTTTCTGTTTATTTTTCATTCAATACCACAGAGCTCTTAAGAGTCGTTTTTATTTTTTTGTTTTTTTTTTTGTTAAGAAGAAAAGCCTATCGAAAGAAAAGCTTGTTGCATGTAACAATTGGGCGGTGGTGGTTATTAAAAAGGCAACACCAGATGCCGGAAGGGGGTAGAGACAGTGCAAACAAGACAGGTAAAGTAAACAAAACTTACGGAGACCTCTAACGTAATATACAAACATACATACGTATACCGTGCATATAAAAGAACAAAACAGAGAGAGAGAGAGGGAGAGAAATCTTGTATATTCTTATTCTTAGCTATATGTATGTGTGTATGTGCGTTTAAGTGTAACGGTAAGTCTTATTAATATCTTTGCGTGACCTACACTATACCAACACAACAACACATATATGTTTATTCGTAATAACTGTTATAAATAGACAAAAACAAAAGAGAAAATATTCGTAAAGCTTTAAACCAATAACGCACAGTGGGAAGCAAAAAATTATAAAGCGAAGCAAACAAGACATTTTAATTTTAAATAAAAAAAATGTATTTCGAAATGTAAATCCACTGATGAACAATCGTATGTTTTGTATACCATTAAATCATTAAAAGTACTTTTCGTTGCTCCCATTCGGATGTTTAGATGCCAAATGTTCAAAAAATGCATCAGTTAAACAATTTTGGTAGCTTCTGTACCGCCTTAAAAGTTTCTAAACATAAAATCAAAATGTTTTTGTATATTTTTGAATGGATGCGCTTTAAACACTACTTACAATCACCATTTCATTGTTAGTATCGTTGATTTCCCGATAATTTCAAAACATCATGTTTAGTGTCTCCACAAATTCACATTTACAATGACTGACTGAAAAACTCCATTTCCGGCAAACCACTTCTGGATCCGGAATTTACCCACGACATTCTTACAGAACACTTTAGAAATTTTTTGGGGTTTTTTTGGGGGCTTTTTTCCCTTATTCGTTTAAAAGATCCATTCTGTATGGAATATAACATCATTGAAATGTCCACCACGACTTCTCTGAGTGGAGCGCATTCGAAATATTCAATTTTCAATGACGCTGGCGCATAAATCAATCTAATTTTGACAGATGGCATGAGTTATGTGTATTATCTTTGAAGGTGGTTTGTGTCTAATTCGCATACACGTCCCTCTTAAGTAGAACCGAAAAGACCAAGTCTAACGGAGTAAAATCGAAGTTTACATCAGATCCACGTGAAGTGACCAAGACCTCAGGCAGAATATCAATATCATAATGAGGAGATCACATTTCGTTCGAGTCCAGGTTATTCAATCCAAACCAAAAGAAATTGGTAATCATCGACTTAAGGTGCTTGCCGTTTTCAAAGAAATATGGACCAATGATCGAAGTCGTCGTAGTCCAGTAGGTAGTCTGTTGACTTATAGACGTGAGGCCACGGTTTAAGCCTCAGGTCAGGAATCAAATCGAAAATATATCTTCGGCGACTTCCTCTCAGCAGATTTCTGGCAAAAACTCTGAGAGAAAATAAAATTGCCATGAAAAGTTTCTCTGTCGCTCGGAGTCGACTTTAAACTGTAGGACCCGCCACTCATGTAGAAAATAACGCATTCAACATAAGTGGTGTTAAAAGCTAGGTCGTAATCCTGACTGAAGGGTTGCAATGACCAATTATGTAGTATGTATGGACCAATGAACAGTGACTTTTACCGGATGCATACTATTTAATGTGGGTTGGCATCGTCTCAAATTCGACAATTTTATTCGTTTACGTACGCGTTTATCCAGAAATGTTCCTCATTAATGATCCTCATTGAAAGATTTTTCAATGAAAACTAGGGTCAGTTGCACATTGCTCCAGAGCCCATTAACCGAACACACTTTGTGGTCTATGGTCGTCTATGGTTGTTCAAAACATACTGAATATATGACAACTATGGCAACAATTTGACAGATATAAATTCAACAAGAAGACCGCAAATGTTTTCTTACTTATATTTCACTCACTTTCAAACAACTATCACCTCTGTAATCTTTTCAAAGAAGTGCTTTCCGCCCACTGTTTAATAACCAATCTTTGTCCTTTGCACTTAAGTTCATATGCACGCATGTAAAGGTACCAATACACATACATATATGCCAATATACATGTTGCATATGTATAGGTACATTTCCTCAAGTATATACTGATGGTCACTTAAGTTTCCATTTGTTAAGGCCCGTAAATCGATTTTCAATTATGCCGCATTACGTTATAATAATACTAGCACTTAATACAAGAGAGGGAGAAGGATTTGACACACATACACACTCACAAACACACATACTTAAGAATAACATGTGACGAAAACTTTCTGATGATTAAAGACAAAAGCAAAAAGAAAAACAAATACAATAATAGAGGAATAAAAATAAATATCAAGAGCGCAACATGTTTTCCTAACAATTTTTTCTTTGTTTTGTTTCATTCTGGCATTTTTGTTTTTTCTATTAAAGTTAAGAAAACAAAAGAAAAATTTTATATTTCAACAACAACAACAAATAAGGTAATGTACAGTAGCATTGAAGGCATTCGTTTGTACGTATATCATACATACATACCTTAGGTGATGAAATTATACTCGAAGGACAATTATTATAAACCAAGGAAGTAGAGAAAAATCAACAAAAATAAAGCTGTGTTTTGGGCGCTTTAAAGCAAAGTATTGTTGTTTCTTATACTAGGTGCTGCAATAAGAGCTTATTATTTAAATTTTTAAAACCATACCATTGGTAATGTGTTTGGCTAATTAGGCTTAAGGCTACGGTTCTAACTCTAATTTAGAATATCTCGAACGAAACAAAATTAGAAAACATATTTCTTCGGAAGTGGCCGAAGAATTCAGCAGAATTCTGGCAAAAACCAAGAGAGTAAATAGAATTGCCATCAAAAGTTTCTCAAAAATTTGTCGTTCGTTTATCCCTCCACTCATGGATAAAATTGACACACACTACATAAGTGGTTTGAGAAGCTAGGTTTTAATCATGACTGAAGTATTGTAATGACCAATTACATTAATGTATCCACCTTATGGCTTATATGCAGACGTCGGCACAAAGAGAACATGATAAAAATGTGACTTTAGTTGTGAGAAGCATGTGTCTAACCCAGAGGAAAATTATTAGTAATATTTTGCCATCACGGTTCTCCCATGTAGAGTATACAATAAGTTTCTCTCTTTTGTTTTAATTTATAAACTCCTGACATTTCTGCTTTCATTTAATGAGCCCCACAGAGATACAATTCTGCATTAAAATGATTTCTTTGTTGGTGTATCTGTTTGTTTTTGTTGTTCCACTCATAATTTTCATTTATTTCTTGTCATAAATTATACCACGTGCTTTTAATTACATTAAAAACATAAAGGAAAACAGAGAGAAAATATTTTCTTTTTTTGTTATGGCTTTCTCTCTCTCTCTCTCTCTCTCTCTCTCTCTCTCTCTCTCCATCATTGTTTCATTGTATTTAAACTGTTGCTGTTGATATTGTTGGTTTATTTATGTATAAGTATTTAAAAGTAGCAAGGAAAACGGCAACAACAATAACCATAAATAGGATTATCTTTAGCATACTTTTGTGCTGTTAACAACAACAATAATAAACAGTTTTATTTTAATATTTAAAGAATTTGAATGAAAAACAAAGAGAGAAAAAGAAGAAAAGTTTAAAAAATAAACCATAAATAAACGCATAAGGACCTTGCCAAGCAACACACAGCGGCAACAGAAGTAAAAGAGTGAGAGAGGGAGAGAAGAGGAAGGAACAGAAGTAAAAGTGAGAGAATAAACATAGACAGGAAGTCATGATGGAAAATACAGTTTAATTAACTAACGGCTCAACTTGTTTATTTACTTATCACTTATTGGTAATGATTTAAACTTTTCGGCTGAAGTAGTCACAAATGTTTTGGAAACAAACAAAAACGGTCTGAAGAAGTGCTATGGCATGATTATTGAAAATTGAGTGAACAGTTGCATAACCGTAGTGCTACAGTCACAAGTTATGTATTAACGATTCTGATGTTCAGCTAACAGTACATATCCTCAAGATAACACTTCTATTATCTTGATATCCTTCTAATTATAACTTTGAATATACTAAACCACGATAACAGAAGAAAATATAGTGACTCTTCTAAGCTCTGCGATTAGAGGGACTGAGTTGTACAAAAAAAGAATGCAAAATTAGTACAATCAAAACTATGAACATATTATCGGAACAATTGGGGTGTATCCAGGTTAAATGCGGTTTTAACTGGAATCTGACTTATTGGTGACCACGCTTACCGAATGAGAATACAGTACAATGAAGACTTCCCCAGCCATCCATCGTCCATGACATCCTCGAATACGTCAATCTTACAAATGACACATGGTTGCGAGCGATGAGATATTTAACGAAACGGTGTCTCTACACTTCTTTACTGAGAGCCCACGTGAATAAACCAAATTACCATTCCAGACAAAAATAACATACTTTTGTATATGATTTGTCCTTTTATGATCCCATCTACTTCACAGACATCTAGAGATCATACAGATATTGGATAACCACCTCTATTTCATTAATTCTGGACTCACTTATCAATCGAATTAAAGATTTTCTATAGTGGAATACAGATATACTGATAAGGACGTATACCTATAAATATTTCGTTATAGGGTATGACCACCTACCGTTGTGAAGAATCTTTCACCTTGTAGTCATCTTATTATATAATCCGATCATCTTAGGACCTTCTTAAGTTCTTAATGAAACCTATCATTACCGAACTTCAACTTCAACAAGCTTACACGAGCTTGATAAATCTGAAATAATGCAAATAACAAAAAGCAACTGAATAAGAAAATGGACAGACAGTTTGTGATAATCCTAAGGTCCTAAAAGAAAGCAAAAAAATTTTATAAAATAAAATTATGGTGCTAGTTGGTTACGCCTATTTCAGCAAATATTTAACTATTCTGCCACTAACTTAACGTAACAGTGTGATTAACAAAAGAAAAATTTTAGGAAAAATTAAATTTTAAATTCTTGCTTTCAAGTTATGTTTTGTTTTACTGTTTAAACATTCGCTTACAAACTTTAGTTAAAACTCTCAAATACTTTTATAACTTCACATACTAGGCTCGTAAAATAAAAACAAACGAGAAAACTGTTGCCTATTCTACTGCGTACAGTGTTTTATTGTTTTACTTTATAACGGTATTCTCCCATTTCTCTATAACATTCTCTTGCATTGGATTAAAAAAACTTGGTATTGGAATACTCTTAAGAAGAAATGAACAACAAAAAACAAATACAGACACAATATTTTAAAATATGGCCATGCTTGAGTTGGTAACGTACGTAACATTTAAAAAGGAAACTTTATTTTTAAATACACATACGCAAATACCCCCCAATAAACACATACATATAGACACGAACATGTATACAAGCAAAAAAATGGTAAACAATAAGCTACACTGCCATGTTGTTTAGTAGGAAAAACAAAGTCATAGAGAATAATTATGGCGAAAGAGAGTGGGATATGAAATGTGTTATGAATTACCAAAAAAAAAAAAAAAAAATAAAAAAAAAAAAAATAAAAAAAAAATAAATAAAAATAAAAGGAGCAAGAAAGCAGAAAAACAGGAGAGTAGTGTTCATGTCGTTTTCCTTTTCTGTTTTACGTTTGAATTCAAAAAAAAAAAAAAATACCAAAATAAAAACGCAAAAAGAGACGCACCCGCATAGAAATTGCTTTATTAACCAAATTTAATGGTTCTCTTCTAATAAGTTGGTTTTATATTATAATTCTTGGCATATGACAACAACAACATAAACAACAACAAAAACATAAATATTAAAGAAAATAACAGAGCAACAATTCATATACATATTCTGTGACAATTTCAAGGCATAAAAATTATTGTCTCGTCTCATGTATGCCACAAATGAGTGTCTGTGAGTATGTGTTTTCAAAGAGGGAAAGATAGGCAATTTTTATATGCATCAAGTTATCCATTTAGTGGTTTCAATAGCGCTTTTCATATTAAGAATGTCAACAAGCGAAGAACATGTTCAAATAATTAAAACTGAGTTCAGAAGAAGTGGTGAATTAAACTGTACCATGTTTACAGCACGAGGTGATTTTATGGCAGAGGTTACCAAAAATTTTTTGGTTGTGTATTAGTGAGTAAAAGAGAGAAAATAAGTTGAGAGCTTAAAGTCATAGAAAAATGTTAGTAATATATCCTATTTTGATTTTCATATCATCAAAATGCATAAAGTTATACATCTTTGACTTAATAATTAGGTAATGTTTTTCAGATATTTGCTGGATATTAATTTTGGTTCATATATGTATTTCCTCTCCTGCTAATAACCAACATTTTAATTTTTCCAAGATATTGATTTATGTCTATAAAAAAGTTGTTCTCTTTCTATATCATCTAAATTATTTACTTGACTATTAAAACAATCAAAATATATTTTAAGAACATACATATAAGAATTTAAAAAAAAGGATATTTTAACTTAAAATATTTTTTGATAAAAAAAATATTATAGCATCCGCTGACATGTGTGCTTGTCGCAGTCTGATCGACGACTAAATAAAAAAGCATAAGCAATGTGTGTGAATTCTCTCTGCACAATTGTGCTATGAAATGGTAATCCCTGTTTTATGGCCATCTTAATCGACCTACTTTGCAAGGAATTGGTAATATGGTAATATTGGCGATAAGTCCTGCTCAACATTGCTTCCGCTAGAGGATCCGATTTCGGCTTTGCATTTGAATTTGGACTTTGTAGTGTGTTGGCTTACTAGACATGAGCCCGATGTTCAAACCTCGCCTCAGACAAATCGAACAAAAAGAAAATATTTCTCTTTCGGTGCCTTCCACTCAGCAGCCTTCTGGTAATAGTTCTGAGAGTAAAAAAATTGCCATGCAAAAGTTTTCTCAACAATCTGTCGTTCGGAGTCGTCTGTATACTGTAGGTCCCGCCACTTGTGAATAAAACTAACACACACAACATAAATCGTGTGAGAAGTTAGGTCGTAATTCTTACTTAAGAGTTGTAATGATCAATTAAGTAAGTAAGTAAGTAATGTCGATTGGCTACTAAAAGCAGGGAATATGACGTCATAAGTTTTTTTTATGGAACTACGAGAATAATCCCCTAACGTTAGACCATTTAGTCAACATTAGTCAAGTTATCTTCAAGCAGCTGCGAGAAATGTACAAAAAGGGGTCGCAAACTACCTCAAAGGAATTAATCGTTGCAATTTATTTACAATCCAAATGACATTATATTTCGAACATAACGACAAGGTCAAAGCTTTTTGTACGTTTTATTTGGATTCACTTTTGAACACCCAAAAATGTATAACCCTTTTTAAGGATGCGTATATGCGCAAATAAAAGTAAGAATGCGTAACGTTGGTTTAGAAATTAATAGACAAACTGCAAAATACATTTAAAATAAAGTCAAGCAGAGTTTAGAAAATTTACTAGCAAAAACACAGCAAAAATAGAAGACGTAACAAAACGACAAACAGTAAGACAATGAGTCAGTGAGACAGCGTTTGTATGGCAGGTATAACATTTTTTCAAAACAAAAGCAGTGACAAGTGAGTTTATTTGTGAAAATTTGTTTCTTTTTTAAATAATTAATGCTGATTAAAAAATTGCTTATTTAAGCAAATTTATTTTAAACTAAAGAAGAAGAACATTATGCCCTAAACTTTATTTATTTAAATGAAAGAATTTTATTTTATTTTTAAACAAATTGAATACACAATGGGAACTTGGAAAAAGAACACGCAAAAAAGTATATGTTGAGAAATACAGACAATTTAAACCCAAATATTTACGTTGTTAAGTCCTCAAACATTGATGACGTTGTACGTTACAGGTTCTATTATGTAGAGCAATGATGTCCATTTCATAGCACAATTGTGCTGGCTAAAAAACACACACATTCTTATTCTCTTTTGTTTAGTCGTCACTGAGCCAGCGACGAATGCACATGTGTAGCGGGTGTACGATTTTCTTTCAATATTTTTGTTTAGAGCACTCAAAGAAATAAATATGGCATGCGAAAAATATTTTGTCTATTATGTTATCTAATGTCTATTATGTTATAAAACATTTAAGGAAATTAGGGGATATGTTTTAAAAAGACACTATGATTCCTTTCATAGTAATAAGGATAGATTTAGTGATAGGGAAAAAGAAGAATTATTTTTAAAATATAAAATTATTTTTTTGGAAAAACTGAAGAATTGGTTATCTGATACGGAAACCAACGAAAAGACTTCAGATGATAAAAGTTTAAAAAAAGAGTTGTCAAGTCTTATAAGTTTAAATATTGTTAAACATGGTAGACCATTTTCTGATGAAATGTTTATTAAATATATTTTATATAAATGTTTTAAAAAACTTAAGCACAATCTAAAGTTTATAGAGTCCCTTCCGTTATCTCGGAATAGCGTAGTTCGACGAACAGATCAACTAAGAATTTTTGTAATTCAAGCGGAGTTGATAATACTGCGTAGTGAATTCACTATTAATAAAATTAATATCACCGAATTTTGGCAAAATTTGGATGATTTATTATATCCAGAATTAAAAAAGAATTATCAAAAATGTTTATCATTTTTTCCCTCAACTTATCTATGTGAACAGATTTTTTCAGACTTAAAATTCATTGGTTCTAAACAACGTAATAAATTAAATTCCGCATACTTAAAAAATATTCTTTTGCTACGAAACTGTCATAATAGCATTAATGTAGAAAATTTCATTAATGATATATAAAATGAATTTTAATTTATCATTTTGTCCGTGAATTTTTTTTTAAGTATACACAATTTTTCTTTCAGTGCAGTTCTCTTTCTCTCACCAATACAACTACAGTTTTAGCTTTGGACATCACTGATGTAGAGGCTGGTTGTGCTATAAAAAATTATACACCATACTTGACAACCGCCTTTGTTTGTACTCATTCTGAGTTAAAGTTTTTCTGAAACCATAGTCGAGATTTCCAGCAATGGAAGACTCAAGTCGCCATGGTCTAGTAAATAGTATATTGGCTTATTAGACGTTAGGCCCAGATTCAAAACCCAGGTCAGACATTTCGGTGAAGACAAAATATGAAAAAATATTTTTTCTGTGACTGCCTTTCTGTAGATTTCTGGTAAAAACTTGTAGAATAAATAAAAAAATTGCAGTGAAAAGTTTCTCAATACAAAAATCTATCATTCGGAGTCGACTTTAAAATGTAGGTGCCATTACTTACGGACACTTACGGACACACACAACATAAGTGGCATGAGATGCTAGATCGTAATCTTGAGTTCAGGGTTGTAATGACCAATTAAGTAAGTATCGAGCACCACCATCATTTAGTTTTTACAAAAGCAAATTACTTAAGCTGATGTTGACTAGTGTAAAACTGATAACAATTTCCAACAATTGAAAGCGAATAGCGATGAGGTGGAACAAAACAGAGGTCGAAGCAGGTTTAGAGGACATAAGAATTTTGATTTGCAATAGAATTTTGCTTTGCAATAGAGAATGGAGAATTAAACTTTTTATAGATATTCTCCTGTGATCAGCAGTTAATTCAAAATAAGAGAGAATATCTAATCTACAACGTCAGCTCCAGACAGCACTGGACAGCACATCAACTATTAACTAAAATGTTAAGAATATGAAAAACATGGATAAGGAAAATAATTGAACTGCCATTGCATTGAAGACTAAGACTTATTGAGTAAAGTAATGTCAACTTTTATTCTTCTATTCTTTTACAAAATCAAACAAAAATACTTCATCCTTATTCTGTCGTTTTTATTTCAGTAATTTCATTGTATTAAACTTAAAGTCAATGAAAGTCTGATAAAAAAATGTAATTTCCCCATTTGAATACTTCGGGAGTAAGCATTAAATTCCCTTCCTAATGTAACCAAAACTAAATTGGCTTAAATAATATCCTTTAAAATTGGCTTCACTGCTTAAAATGGCATTAGAAAACCATAAAAACTAAAATTGGTCAGATGAACTTTAATAAAAAAAAAGGTGAAACAAAAGCAATTAAACTTAAAACCAATTCAGTATTAAACGACAATACAAGGATAATGCGACTATAAAAGCAACAGAACGATATGTGTAACAAAACAAAAAAAAGTTTGTGAGGGAATGGTAGAAGTAAAGAGGCTATACAGGGTAAAAAATAATTCACACACACCCTCCTGTCGTCAGGATTTAGGACCATCCTTCTTTTTAAAGTATTATTGGATCTCTTTTCTCTCTAGCTTCTATTCTTCTATAAAGGAACATAAATTACGAGCCTGGCTCTTACTGAATGGTACGTACGGTTAATACTTTTGTCGTCAACTGTGAAATCTCATATCGAAAACCATTAATAGGGCTTTTAAGCTCCTACTCATTGCATTACCAGGAACTTTGGTACTTTAGTAAGTGGGAAGTTTTAAGTATTACTTACTTAATTGACCATTACAACTCTTTAGACGGGATTGCAACCTAGCTTCTCACATCACTCATGTTGTGTATGTTGATTGTCTCCATGAGTGGCAACATCTGCACTTTAACTTTAGCTTTGTATGTCAGATTTGGGAAGAAAGATCTCCGCTCGACTTGACTTTGACCTGCTATACCTAATATCAGTTTCCAAAATCTGCTAAACCTGTCGGAGAAAGACTTTGGCAGTTCGAGTTAAAAATCGCTTACATTGTTGGTTCACATCATAAAATGAACACACCGGCCTAGTTGGCCTATGTAAAGTTGATTAGAATCTAAGAGGCTTTAAAATCATTTTTTATGGCCCAGTATTGAAATTCAAAACTTAACTCGAATATCCAAGCGGTCAATAACCTATGAAGTTTTCCTTTAATGGAATAAGTAGGTGTCTGAACCTTTACTATGTACAACTAAAGTATGCGCAATGCAAGAAGAATATCCAAATGAACTGAGTGACTTATTAGTACTTAATTCAAAGCAAACGATGGAAATATGCGCCACAGATACAAAGAATTATGATGTAATGGTAAAATTATGTGCCTAGGAAAACCACTGTGACCTTGTCAGAAATTGGATTGATTAATGTTGCACTTGACAGTGTTTTTTTGAATTTGAACGTTTAACTTCTCTGGAGAGTAAACAGCCATTAATGGTTTTTGCAAGAGTTTACCTGCGTTATGTTTAATTTCAAATGTATACCTTGTTGTGCTTTGCATTTGTATTATCAAAGTGTTTTCTAGACTTTTTGACCAATTTTCTACCTTTGTAATGAGATTCAAATGTATGAACATGCAAATAGGTCCATCGGTAATACCCCTTTTAATCGAAGATTAAATTTAGTAGATGACACTTTCTGAGGACATTCTTGTCATCTAGTGGTGCTAATGGATCCCACTGGTGTCTTATACACACTCTGTGCATATTCAAAATGATATTTGGGCTTATACCATTGAATTGAGTATCCTTTGATGGCCATCTCATTAAATGTAGGTAAACACCATCGTTACGGGCATAAGTTATTCAAGGGTTACTGTACTGAACGAGTAGAAGACATAATCGGATTCCTACTGGAAGTCGCTTCAACTGTAAAATCAACTCTGAAACCATAAAAAATACACAAATGATGAAATATTTCTTTAGACATCTTATCTCGACAGTCTGCTCTGGGAGTACCTAGTAACTGTGAAAAAAGCTCACAAATCACCCATGAACAAATTAACACACACAACCAGAATGGTGTGAAAAGCTACGTCGTAATCCTGTCCATTTAGTTATTATTTAGTTATTATGGAGCTTTATTCGGCGTCTTCTGTTAATTTGATTAGGATTGCAAATCTGGTGGTAACCAAAACTAAAAACAAAGTCAAGATATGTTTTAACATGGAATCAGATTAAAGATTTAAGTATTGGATGTTAAAAGAACTTCGAATTCAATCAAATAACATTGCTGTTAACCACTTACAAAAGAATGGTTAACCACTTACAAAAATAGGTTGGAAATATTTTTGAAAGAGGCTTCTTATACAGATGTTTATGCTAAGGATCTAAGAATATTAATTTTGAATAAGCCTTGGAACATTGCTTGATAAAGAAATTCTAGTCTTAGTCCTCCTGCATGCTCTATATTGGATATGAACAATTTCCTTCGTAATTACTAGTATCTTTTACATTTAAATGGAATTATTATTTTGAAGGTAGAAATATGAAATTAAACAATCTTGTTATTAAACAATCAAAAAAATTTTGCCCAATTTGAATGGAATCCTAACACTTTTTATTGCTTAAACCATACCAGATGAATTCGATTTTCTTTGAGTATTATCATACCTAACGTTCACTCCAAATAATTTCATTCCTCCCAATAAACTTTATATGCCATCTATTCTAACCTGAAGCTGAGTATTAAGAAAACAAAAAAGTTTTGCTTCAGTATTTAAAATTTTTAATTGGAATTTAACTCAGCAATTTAAGCCAATTTAAATGACTCAATGGATTGGCCATAAAAATTCTAATAAAAGCTACAAAACGTTTTCAAATGCACTTTTAAATCGTGATGATGATTATTTGAAAATATGCCATAACCCGCACCATTTTGTTAAACATTTGTCGGAAAAAAAAGGATTACGGCAGAGCAATGGCATATTAACAGCCTGTTAAACGATATACGAGTATGACGATTAAAATTTCAGTTTTAAGGAGAAATAATGATGAATAAAATCTTAAAAAATTCAGCCGGGAAGGGTCTTTAATTAAACGCTTCCTATCTTCAAATTTTAATAAAACAAAGTCTGTGTGAAGTACCTTTGAAATATTTATTTTATTGACATTGTTATCGGTGAAACATCGTTTAAATATCCCCCACGGCTGGGTGAGATTTTCTCTGGAAAATGGCTTTGACGGCCACTGTTATTTACAATTTATTCGCATACACCTGCAAATAATAAAAATCTCGGAATTTATTTCACATCATCTCAATCGTGCGATTTTCCTGCCCCCAAATCGCTGGTACAGAATACAGAAGCTGTGTGACACTTAGCACCGTCGTGCTGTAACCACATACCATTAATGTCCGGATCATCCAATTCAGGCCAAATGAAGTTTATTGTTCTACAGTGCTCACCGTTGACAGTGATGGCCTGGCTAACATCGTTCTTAAAGAAATATGGTCTGACGGCACCGCCAGCCCAAAATTCACACTAAACAGTGGCTTTTTCAGGATGCAGGGGGATCGGTATCGTCCACATACATATTTGATAACTTTGTTTATTTACGTACAGCTAAAAATGAGCCTGATTGCTGAAAATGATTTTTTTTTTTTTGTGATAATTAGAGTCGATGGTTCAGCGCATTGATGCTTAAAAGCAGAACTGACAGGCTTAATTAACAAAAACACCCAATTTTGTTTGTGTTCTCCATACAAACAGACGTTCGTCTGAAACGGTTTGTTTTAAAGAGACAGCTCATAAGAACCTAGAGAAAGTTCGGATTGATTAGATCCATCAGACGCTTGTATTCTCTTTGCCAGATAGAGCGCGAAGGCCAGATATGCTTGCGATAACAGGTTATAAGAGCATTCCAAAACTAAAAAAGCGTTAATAACTGTGCATTGCCTTCATCTTAATACACCCCACAAGGAAATGCCATAGAGGGGAACACACTGGTAAATCGAAGTATAGGACTATCAGTTCAAACGTACATAAGAACGAGTGAAGCTAAAGTGAGCATGAAAGTCTTATTGGGGGCCTATACATACATATATAATTGGTCATTACAACCCTTTAATCAGGACTTCGACCTAGCTTCTCACACCACTTATGTTGTGTGCGTTAATTTTATACATGAGTGGCGGGACCTACAGTTTAAAGTCGACTCCGAACGACAGGTTTTTGAGAAGCTCCTCATGGCAATTTTATTTACTCTCAGAGTTTTTGCCAGAAATCTGCTGAGAGGCAGTCGCCGAAGAAATATTTTTTTTCATATTTCGTTTTGATGTCTGACCTGGGATACGAACCCGGGCTTTACGTCTATAAGCCAACACACTACCTACTAGACTACGGTGACCTATATTTCGGGGGCCTATATTTCTTATAAAATCGATGGATCGATCGATCGATATGTCGTATATACCTACATTTGTATATGAAAAGAAACCCATTTTCAGTTCAATACGGAGGTGTAATCATTACTATTATTGACTCTGATAATCATTAGCCGGCGAAAATAATTTCTTCAACTCATAATTGCCCTTGAGTTGCTATTCAAGAATTTATTCAATAACCAAATGGGTGGTATTTTAAGGTACCTTATTTATTTCACTATAATTTAAAAAATTATTTTAAAAATTCATAAATAATTTGTTAAGAACACCTGTTGTTTTAAATTCCTTACAGCAAGGATATTAAAATTCGATTAATAATCCTTAATTACTTGATTATAAGTTTATAAATCGATTTTCATATTTTTTGTTTTTTTTTTTTCTTGTTTTTTTTTTTCTTGTTTATTTTTTCTTGTTTTTTTTTTCCTTCCTTCGTTTACCATTTTCAAAATGTATTTATTGTTATTTATTCTATGGTCTGTAACTGTTTGTCTTGGTACCCAAGAAACCCACAGACATACTCGTACTTCACTTGCTGTTCCACCTACCGCCCCGTATATGAATTTTAATCGAATGCCAAAGCCAAAGACTGTACAACTTTGGTTTTTTCCTTTTTTTTTCTTTTTTTTTTTGAAGAAGGTATCAAGGGGGTCGATATTGTTTAAATACCACCTTCGATTTTTATGTTTTTTTTTTTGTCTTCTTTCTTTTTTCAATTTTTATGCCTTTAGTAGGCCAATACTCAGTTGGCGTTTCTATTTATGTTAACGGCACTCGTGCCTGTTGGTACCACCATTCATTTTAGGGCCCGCAACAATCAAAAGGAATACATTGTTTCTTACAAAAAGGAATACAAAAAAAAAAAAAAAAACAAGTACAACAAAAATAAACAACTAATGGCAGCAGGAATAACAGCAACAACTATAATAACACAAAAAAACAGCAAAAATCAATGAGTTTTCCTTTTTACAGCCATTTAACGAAAAATGAGGGACCCAACAACTTTGTTTTGGCAACACAACTTAGAATTCCAAAAAAAAAAATAAATCCTGAGGAGAACAATCTGAAAAACGTTTGAGGTTTAAATAATTTTCTGCCGATAAAAACATTATTCATTAGCTTACCTGCTGAGAAAGACGCAAATAAGAGTCGCTCAGCGACATTTAATCTCATCAGGGAAAACTGTTTTTTCCGTCAACGGTAATGACTCATTACAGCACCGGTATAATGCAAACACCAGACCACAGTAGGAATTTCTATTTTATTGTATAACGACAGCATGGTTTACACTTGGCCCTGATTAGTTAGTAAACATAAAATATAACAATCACGACACTATCCTGCTTACGTGTTTGAAAGCGTGACACTGTGGATATGAATATGATACGAATCCAGTTTGGGTTAGGCAAAGAGGAACTTAGAGTTCTGATCCAGTAAGACAACACACTACCCACTAGACTATGTTAGAGGACGACATGTACAAGACGAATAAAATTCTTAGTCTTTACTTACATACGTTACCCCTATGAGACACGTATGAAACCTCATAGTGACAGTTTATAACAACATTATCGAAACCATAATGTGAATCGACATTGTATGTACCACCTTCAGTACTAAAGGCACTAAACTCCCCTTCAATTATCAACGGAAGTGAACTGAGCTGATCATTCTGTATTAAACCATTGACTGCCAAGGCCTACTGACGTTAATGCAACTCTCTCAAACGCTCAAAGACCAATAAAATTGATCATTGCAACCCTCCGGTCAGGACTACGACCAAGTTTCTCAAAGCACCCATGTTGTATGTGTTAATTTTATCCATTAGTGGCGGAACTTGTAGCTAAAAGTCGACTCCGAATGACAGATTTATTTTTTTTTAAACTTTTCATGGCAATTCTATTTACTCTCAGAGTTTTTGACAGAAATCTGCTGAGAGGAAAACGCCGAAGAAACATTTTTTCATATTTTGTTAGAGATGAACCATGGCCTGACGTTTAATAAGCCAACACACTATTTACTAGACTAAGGCTACTTCAATATGAGAGTCGCATAAATCATAGAAATAGACTTCCATTTTTGACGACGAGGAAAACCATAACCAATCACTGAAGTGACTGTATATTATCCCTAGTCATTTTGAGATTCTAATGTATCTATCGACTCGTCCGCTGATCACAGATATCAGGAGAGTCAATCTATCCAGAAAGTTTCATTACAGAAACCTTTCTCGGTTTCGCTCTGACAACGCTTAGCACTTGTAATGCGGGATTTTGATAGTTTCATTATCTTCCTCATGAGTACGATCTATGGGACGATTATGGATGGCAACACAACTTCAGGTGATTTTTCAGTTGCTCTAAGTCAAGCCACTAATCTTCTAGCGATAACAGCTATGATGAAGAGACCAGAAACCACCCCAACCAAAAGCCACATTCCTTGGCCTATATAGGCCGCACTGTTCCGCAGCACGCCATATAGCTAAGTTCTAAGTGAAAAGGAAGGAGCACCCATCATGTGAGACGCGGTTCAATAGAAATCACCTAAGAACGGCTACCATTGCAGGATATAATTACAGAAATAGTCATTAGATAAACTCTAATTCGGACGAATGTCATGTGTAGTTCACAAAAGGCTTTTAGAAGTGCACAGGTATCCGTAAGAATCCGGTAAAACATAGCTACCCATCATTAGAGGTGGTTATTATGGCAATAAGAAATTTAAATTCACTGACGCCGAATGTATTTTATAGTCCTTAGGAACCTGTAAGTGAATGGACGCTGGTTAGTTCAACACATAATATATAGTGTAGGATAATATCAAAGGAGATGAGCTAAGTTCTCCCTTCTCCTCTAGGTTATTACAAATTCATCATTCTTTTCGCACACGACGGCTGGTAGTGTTTTTTTATACGAACAAGACTTTATTTGTTCGTTGGTTTGTCGAGATGTACCCTGTTGTAGCACTTACAGTTGCTAAGAAACATTTAACAGAGCAGAATTGAAAGGGACCCTTGGAGTGGCACTAAGCAAGTGAAATCGTATAGAAATGGTTCCTCATATCTCATATCGATGTCATATACTCATTAACATAACTCATCAAAAAAAAAAGTACAATGTTTTCATATTAACCTTACGAATATAGTTCGGGACAACAAGGATGTAATAGGTTATAAATTGATGGACGTGGCATTTCCAAAACCAATCTACAAAAGGATGATTTTAATTTGTCTACACAATATAAAACTAAGAGACCTAGAGAAGAACAAAAAAATTTAGTCTTTAAAGACAGGTTAGGCCAACACAGTTTGTTTCCAATAGCAGTTAAACTGTAGTTGTGGTGGCGGGGGAAATTTAATTGATGAGCATCTAGCGTGCACAGAGCATATCATACGGCCGCACATCTTTTGTTGCACACAAAACAAGAGCTCAACACACACACAAAATATATTGGCAGCAGACGGAAAAGCAACAGAAATCGAAATCGAAAATACGAAAAGTGAACAATAAAACAGAACAGCAACAGCTTATTGGCATGGCCCAATTAATAAATACGAGAGAGAGAGAAAGCAAAGTACAAAACAAGGAAATAAGAATATTTTCGTTGATTAAACACGATCTATTTGGTACCCTAAGTTGAGCACATTTTTGTGGGACCGCCAATAACTCAGTGTGGGTAGACTTAACTTCGTTATCAGTAGCAAGGTACATGCAATATGCTTGACTCTGCTGGATTTGTATGGATAAGAAGAGAACTGATTTACTTCTGTTCTAAAATCAAGTGGGCATCGAACGGACAATAGTGATTCTTATTGGAAACCATGCTGACCGACTATATTTGCCAACGAATGACATATGCAGCAGCAGTTCTTAACTTCTCATTTTCTATCATCCTCGATTAAACTCTTCAATATAAAGATTGCAGCAAAACATACATACATAATTGGTGACTACAACCCTTCAGTCCGGATTAGAACCTAGGTCCTCACATTGCCACTTACTTTTTCCTTGAAAAAATGTTTGTTCCTCAGGTTGGATGTCACAATTACCTAAATGCTAGCCTGAATAAGACAACCGAGCATTGGGTTCAAAACAATTAGAGCTGCAATCAACAGAACAAAGAAGTACATACTTGTACCTCGCCTGTAAGGGATGTTGGAATATCTTTTGAAAACTGCTTTAGCCTAGCTTTGAGTAGGGCATACTATGTAATACGATGACAAAAATTTAAGCAACAGAATAAATTCTAAAGGACGAAATAAACCTTGTATTTCTCTTGTTTTTTTCAATTATTTTATGTGGTTTACAAAGAGTGAGGAACCTTGAAAAGGCTTAACGAATCGAAATTATTTTCAAAAGCGATTCGTTTTATTTTCTATGAAAAAAAAAAACTACCGATAATAAGCAAATGAAGCAAACGTATAACAAAATAGCTTTTATGGTTTATGTTTATTGGGTTCATGTTGTTGTTGTTGTTCTTTTACTTGAACACGTGCCACCACAACAACCGATAAAAATCGCATTGCATACGATAAATAAATAAAATTTTTAGTTTTTTTTTAAACAATTCTTTGATTATTTCTGACTCTGCTTTATTATTCCTATTTGTTTATTAATAGAATTATTAAAAACCAGTACAGTACAGGTAAATTGCAATTTATCATGTAGAAAGCAAGAGAAAAAAAAAGAATTAAATCCAAAGGAAGGAGAATAAAATACAAGAAGGATTCGATAATAATTTCATTACAATTGAAATTGTGCCCTTAAAAGTATGCAACACAAATACTCACATATCGTAGTGATTGTCTACAATGTGTCTGTGCCTCTGTGACGGCGTTGGTATTGGTGTTGCTGTTGCTCGTGCTGTTATTATTGTTGCTGTTGTTGTAAAGGAATTTCAATGGAATAAATTGAATATTAAATTAATCTAATTATTCAAATTAAATCCTTTAAAACATTAAATTGTTTCTGGCTGGTATGTTACAATGCCATAACCAATCTTTATAACAACAATTACAGCATTGACAACAATTGTATTAAAATTTTAAAAATGCAAATTATCAACTTTACATATAAAATATACGCCGAAATACATAGGTAAGGCGTTCGTTTGTATTTAATATTGGAAAGTGCGTTACTTTGAAAAGTGAGGTTAGGTAGCTTGTTGCCAATAGTAGTAGATCCTTTTGGGTTGATACTTAGCTCGCCACAAGGAAAATCCTTCTTTTCTTTGTCACAGTCAGCAAGAGGTGATTATTAATTTCGTATGGATGCACTATAGTACTGCGACCATACGATCTATTGCACTTTCCATACTGTCTCTACTAATTCTGTTGCTCAAACTAACTTCTGGTTGTTGTTTGCTGGCAGTAAGCATAACCACCTGCCTATTTTATATACCCCTGAGGAGTTTCCATCAGAGATGTATTTTGTTTTGCACTTTTTATACGGTTTTCAGTGGCTATTGTAAGCCTACTACTGGTTATATTTTACTTTCCACTTTTGTACAGAAGCTTTATGGAGCACTTATTAGATTCGATGTTTAAAAAACATAATGAGAATCGAATTATCCAACCTATTCAGAAATCTGCGATTCCTTTGTGTAGATTAGTTATCAGATCTAAATTAGCAAACAGTCTGTTGTCTTAACGTCTAGACTGCCGATACGTTATTCGATTCGATGTTTATATAAAGCCCTTGTTATGAATGGTATCATATCAGAGACAGTAAGTTAGTCGTAATAACAACGACGAGTACTATGTTCAGAAATACCTTGACATTCTCTTGCGTTGAGTTAAAAGTTTTGTTCAGTAGGGAATGTACGGCATTTCGACTTTTGGTATAATGCGCTTATAAGTTCGATTATACCGCCGAAGCTAAGGATCAGTCAAAGCAGTGGACTATTTTGCAGGAATCGCATCCAAAAGGAGACGAAAATAGTTCACTTTGCTTACAAAGTTATGTCTCGAGTTTCTTGGAATGCGCGTGAGAATATTCGATTATCAATTATAATCGATTATCAAAATGATGATGAAATTAAGGCGAAAAGAAAAGTGTTGCATTTGGCGAAAAGGAATGCACACACAACAAACATTCACTATTACGAAGCCAAAATGAGTTCAATTTGCTTAATCAAGCACCCTATTCATCAGAATTGCATGGTTCTTTGGGATTATGATTAATACATGTTTACGGATCTAAACTCTGTAAAAAATGTGGAATCGAAGCTATAAACAATCGTTCACAGCAGAGATCCAACAAAACGGAGATTATTTTAAGAAATAAAGACAATTTTTCGAAATTTGTTGTGTTTTCTTTATTAGATCAACTTATTTTGAGAAGTGTCTTGGTATGCTCGCGTCGAACTTTTTTTAACAACCCCCCACCCGTTATGATGGTATTAGAATGAATGCAAGACCACCACCATACGCATATAAATTGTTGGAGAGAAAAACGTTTTGCGTATTAAATTAAAAGTGATTGTAAATGAAATATTTTTTATTTTTTTGTTACAACAACAAATAAGCACCAGCAATGAAGATAAGAAAAGAAGGCAAAAAAATGTAAAATATGGCATTAAAAGCATCTAAAAATCTGTAGCATACCGACAATCATCAACAACAACAATGATGACAACAAACAGCGACAACCATAAAGAGAAGAACAAATGAATGAATGAAAACGATATCCAAATATTCTATTAAATTCCGTTGTTGTTTTTTCGTTCCTTTTTGTAGTTGTTTTTGTTGTTATTTTCACTATTTTTACATACAAAACGTGTGATCATTAATATTGTTTCCCTTCTCCTCACCCCTCCCACATCGACCAAATGATTTGAAAATAAAGCGGAATGAAAATAGAGAAAGAGAGAGAAAGAGAGAGAAGAGAGAAAGAAAGAAAAAAACTCAATTACAGGCATTAGACAGACAACAAATGAAAAGCAACAGGATATCCAGCAACAGCAATGGGAACAACGACGATAGCAACAATAGAAACGTGATGGAAATTTTTAATGAAAACATTTAAAAAAGACAACAACAACAAGAAAAACAAACAAAAATTAGATTATTTTTTTGTTGTTGTTCTAAAATAATAACAATTCACGGTGAGTTGGAGTTTGCAACAGGAACGGATGTGTAAATGCGGTTGAAATAAATTAAATACAGAGTTGGGAGTTCGTTATTTGTTTCGGTTGATAGTCGATTTAAATGGTTTTTATCGAGTTTGCTTTAAATGAATTTAAAAACACACACACTCACACAAACACAAAATTCATTGGAAATTGAAAAACCATTCTAGAGTTTATTAGCAACGTTTAAAATCAGAGATTGGGGTGTGTTAAAACTACAAAAAACGAAAACAATATAATCAAGTGAAATATTGGGCAGATGCAAACACAATATATTCGAGATTTATTTGTATATTTGCCAATATGATATCGTATTAGAAAATTAAGGGGAATGTGATCTCCACAAGTAGATTGAGTTGAGATGTCCATTAAGCAAACGACAAACTATTGCAGAGTTCCGAAATATTTTTACACAGGATCCCATATGCAGCAAGTTAGCTGTCCTTCACTTAAAGTCAAAATTCAAAGCAACCTTTCTTAATACAGTATTACTCAGTCTTTTACAGAAGATAGAAGGAACTTCTTTGTATAAACCGCAGTGATTGGCATGTGTTAGTATAACCAAAGTAATGAACTGCAGCTAAATAGCTTCTCCTTGAGTATGAGAGTGAGCTGCGGTGATTATGGTTAGAATAATGGCAGAAAAATCTGCCCGTCCTAGCTAAACTGAGTAATGTGCAGTGGGGTCCAAAGAGTATACGGATGGGTGGAGAACGCACAGTGGGAACAGCAGGAGAGGATGTATTTGGTATTAAATGAAATATTCGGAAACCATGACGAAACTTGCGAGTATCTTCAACTTGGCAGAAAGTACAAAGTACAGGTCATAGCAATGCTATAATAATGTGTGATAATAATAATAAAAATGTATATACAAATATAATTGAATGAAAAAAATGTAAAAAAAAATCTTTCAGATATCCCGTCAGCTAAGCACTCGTCTCGTATGCAGATAACTCGAAAAGGTAGGTGGGATTGTTTAGGCAAACTGAATACGTTAAGAAGTGGAAATAAAGCCCATCCTATATTGTAGGGAAGATTGGAGCTCAATGCTTCTAATTAAGCCAGATTTTTATGTGGACTGGAAATAGATGTTTAGAAGATAATACTGAGCGAAAGCGAATATGGAGAGAGGTGAGAATCTTCCCAAGCCAGATGGGTTTGAGATAATTTAAGCTTTTGTTAGGTAACTACAATGTAAAAGAGGTTTGACGCTCCATCGGCTTGGGATTAGTCGTATGTGCGCCTACTGTTGTATAAAACTCTTTAAGAAAACTGGAAGTGTTAAAGTTCAGCCTCCAGAAGCGGTCCAAACTATCAAATCAAGAATTTGAAATCTGCTCCGTAAACAATAAATTATGACCTGAGAGACAAATGTTTCGTAAAACTCAATGACTCGAATTATCAAAAAAAAAAAAACTTTCAAACTCCGTTAGGGACATTTTGATGAAGCACTCTGATAATTTATAAAAAAAAATTCTGTTTCGTTTGCATCTGAACTAGCGATGTGAATACTCCATCAAGAATTTATATCAGCTCTGAAAGCTAACACGTCCCAAACATGACTTCAAAATAATTCACCTGTATTCGGCACCTCCAAAGAATAACCTTTTGGCAACTCTGATTTGAACCCGCTGGACTTAAAATTGTGGAAAGTTTTAGAGGACACGATTTGACACAAAAGATATCCCAACATTGATTCTCTTGAGACAGCCTTGATTTGTGCTGTTGCCAATTTTCCAATTGGTGAGGTACATGCGGCTATTACAGATTAAACTGTGCTGTAAGACCAAAAGAGAACATTTCGAAGAAATATTTGTTTTTGAATATATCTTTCAAAAAGAACGGTTGACATATTGCCGATACAAAAACTCTTACGAAAATCATACTCTAATGCGCTAAACGAATTGTAAACTCTGAATACTACACAACAACTATCGATAGTTTCGATAACTTTGGTAAATGTTGAACAAAATGCATTCATGAAGTAGGGTTTAAAGTTATTTATTTTAATAATTTTAGGAATTGGTATTACGGCCATAAGATTGGCGCACAAGTGTCAGAAAGTGCTACTAAAGTACCGAATGCTTTACGCCTTTAAATTATGATTTTTTCTTAAATCCTGTTTTTGCAATACCATCAAAGAAGTTATCCTGTTTTCTCACTTCTAATCACCAATTTCGTGGAGATGGTATAACAAATGTCCTCAGCATATTATTATTGTCACCCTTCGCCAAACACAATTCAATTTTATATACAAAAACGGCAAGGGAAACTTTCCCTTTATCCTCTATAACAAATCCTTTTGTGTAGAAAAGGAGAAAAGGATGTCATCTCAATGTGTGCTCACTAATATGAGCAAAAAGTAAAGTAATTTCGTTCATTTTCCCTAAAAACCTTTTATAGCCAATGGTCCAGAGGAAAAGGGTAGAACAATAGTCAATTGGATTATTTTAGTTTATTTGTTATTTTTTCTTTTTGTTATTGTTTTTGTTGTTATACTCATGTTATTAGTTGTAGTTATTCTGGCTCAACTGATGTGCATTATCCTTTAGGGGTGATGTTCCTTTTTTATTTCATTTGCCATTTTCAACATTGCGTTTTTAGTTGTGTTTGCAACGTAGCTTTTCTTTTTTGGGCCCAAAGGATATTTACGGTCATTATCTTTAATAAATTTTATGTATAAATAGCCTCAAACCTAAGAAAACTAATATTTAATACTGATGTTTTCGCCAAAATTATATCGTATTCAACAACAAAATAAAAAAGAAACCAAAAGCAAATATTGAGATATGTATGCTTACAGTGATGGTAATAAGTAAATCAACAGTTTGAAATATAAGAACGTAATCAAACCAAAGACAAATAAAATCTTTACCGCACAATAATTTTCATAGAATATGTTGTTTAATAGTCGCCTAGTCTAATAAGTAGTGTGTTGGCTTATTAGACGTAAAGGCACCGTTCAAACGCCAAGCTTGCAACTTCATATCTCCGTATTCTACTCGTTCTGCACAGAGATTTTTCCACAGAGAGAATAACGAGTAAAGAAAAGTTGATAGTTCCGAGACTCCGATTCGATTATGACTCTGTTTTCTAAATCAAAATCTCCACTATAAACCGAACCCCAAATAATGCAGTATTTTTACCAATGCCACTCTCGACTAATAGACAGAGTACGCAGGCAATCAGCTGTTTTGATTACTAATGCGCTCTGATCCACTCCACTCAAGGCATTATTTGTTATGCTTAACTGACTCCCACGCCACTCTCGACTAATAGACAGAGTACGCAGGTAGTCAGCTGTTTTGATTACTAATGCGCTCTGATCCACTCCACTCAGGGCATTATTTGTTATGCTTAACTGAATCTCCTCTGACCTCCCAATAAGACTGAGAACTGAGTGGGTGGAAGTAAGCCTCAATGCAGTTAAATCCGGGTCCAATCTGGACTATGGACATGCTGCTATTCTGGAAAGACATAGACACACTAGGATCGATTATATGATTCCCTAGAGTTTTTTGAATAGAACATTCGATTTTAGAATTTTGCTCTAAGGGCTGGAATTTTGCTCTGAGGAGCTGGCGGTTTTAAATGGGACCCTTGGTGTTTACACTCACGACTCTAAGATGAACGACAGTACGGGCTTGGTACTGATATTAAACTTTCTCGCAGAATGCCAAACCACTACAGTGTTTTCCATGCAGAGTTCATGGCAATTTTGAAAGTGACGCAATGTTTGTTGTTTGGCTAGATTTTCTCTGAAAATCTCTTGATTTACTCGAACAAACAGGCTGCAAATAAGTCCTTAACGAACGTAATTTAAGCATCCGTCTTTGTCCATGAATGCCCAGGATTCCTCAAAGAAATTTCGAATCATTCAAAGGTAACTCTGCTGGATACGTGTGGACAAGAAGAGATCTATCGCACAATAGCGATACACTGCCTAACGACTCGGAATTCCAACTATTAACTTTTGCAGAAGCCGTGTGTCTGAGGAGGAGGAGGAAGAGACTGTGTTTCAGCTCATGTCTCAGTACCCTGCTCTTGTCATGAAGAGACAAAGGTTTCTAATCTCTCATTTACCAACTGCCTAATATAAAGATTGCTGCAATAGCAAGATGCAATCCTAATGACGCTGAAAGCGAATCTACATCTTCTAAGGCTTATAGGACCCAAGTAAGCAATGTTTTTTCAGATATAGCGTTAGAGCGTTGGAGCACAACTCCATACCCTTGTGTACATTTATTTTAAGAATCGCTTTCAAAGAATTTAAGTTTAAGTGACATACTTCGACGTTTCTTTATCGTCTGCATATTCCAGACTTTCGAGTTGTTGGTTAAGACCCTATTTAATGCTACTGTTCGGCCGATGTTGCAGAGAAAAGGAAATAGAATGCATCTCATGTGAACACCAATAGAGAAATCAAAACTGCACGTTATCGGATAAACCTAATCATTTTCAATGAAGCACCCTTGTAAGCATGAGTGCTAGTGAATTTGAAAACTATTTTTTAGTGACCAGAATTCATTTACTTTTTAAACTAACTGTATTGATGACAACAACAACAACAAAATATTTTTTTTTTTTGCTGATAATGGCAATGCATAAAATAACGTTTAGTAATCATCATCATCTCAATAATGATTTCTTCTAAGGAATACTAAAGGCCTCACAAAATATTAGGAGGAAGAGATGGACTGCCTACACAACTGGTATTAAATTAGAAATATTTTGTAATACGATTTCATGTAAACAGTTATAGGCTATAATACTTAATAACACGGGTAAATATTCTTAAATTAATCTCATACAATTGCTATGGCTATTGACAACAAAACGAAACTAAAGGAAATAGGCCAATACAATAAGACAACGAATAACAAACATACATAAACAAATGGCCAAAGGCCAGCCGTGTATTATTAGGAAAACAGTGAAGAAAATATAAAGAAAAACTAATAGAAAAATATTAGTTGTACGAGCGAAATATTGTATTAAGTTTTCCCTCTTTTAGATGCTTAACGAAAACGAAGACGAAAACGAGAGAAAATTAAATGAATTTGATTTTTTTCTATCACTCACAGATAAATAACTGGCTACTGCATGACTGGAAACTATGAAAGCAATTCTTTCAGTTCTGTGCTCTTCTGTTCAGTCTTTCCTCATTTTTATGAAAAAATAAATATTTTTACTCAATTGTCAGTCAATTACGGTCTAAGTCTTGTAAGGCTCTTGGCCTGCATTTCTGTAGTTTACCTTCCGACCATTTGGGCCATTATTATTTAAGGCAAGTTAAGGTTGATTTTTTTGCTTAACTTTTTGTCCGGCAGCAAACTGTTTGTATGTGTTGGCGTGTGACACTCTTAAAAAAAGAGAAATCATTTTAACCTTTCCTTTAACTTTTCATAAAAAATAAAAATGTCTTGAAGGTATTTTTTGTAGGCAACTCTGAAAAGATTATCCTGTGTGTTTCCATTAACTTGTGCAAACAAATTTGTCTTTTTCTGTGTTCTGTTCTGTTCTATTTTGCTCTTGATTTGGCAAATAAATTTTTGTATATGAATGTGCATTTTTAAACGATGTTATGATTGAGGCAACTAAATGTTTATATTTCTACTTTCTTTTTTTCGTCAACATCATCATCATCATAATCATTTTGTTTCATTTTAAGTGCTGTTCTCCTGATTTTCTTCAATAATATTTTAATAACATGTTAAGCAATATTTACCAACATATTCGAGTAGATTTTTGTTTCTCTTTTTTTTTTTTTTTGCATATGAGTTTATAATCCGAAAATCAAATATTATTCATGACTCAGTTTTTCTTTTTATTTCCTTCTTCCATTTTACATTTTATTTGCAATTTACTTGTTAAAGTTTGTTTTTCTATAAAAATCAATAACGAAACGAAATCGAAAGAATGAAGAGGAAAAAAAATGTCTTATTTTGTCGATTTGCTTGTTAGCAAAAGTTAAGTCTACATAATCATTGTGACATGAAAATGTACTCTTGAAAACTGAAATTGTTTAAATATTTAATGCACAGATTACATGTGATAAACAAAAATTATTAAAATTATTACTGCAAATAAAAAATTCATTGTGTAGTCAATGCGATTACGTAGTAACCTACATTGCTGTGTAGATTTGGCAAAATTTAATACAAGTTTATCTGCTCTTATCGCTTCATTTTAGTTACTTGTCTATTGGTACTCTTTAGTCAAGATTGCAACCTAGTTTCTTACACCACCACTTATATTATGTGTGTTAATTTTTTCCATGAGTGCCAGTACCTACAGCTTAACGTCGACAATGAACAACAGATTTCAGTAGCTTTTCATGGCAATGGTATACTCTCACTTCTCTTGCCTAAAGACTTCTGAGAAAAAGCCGCCGAAAGAAATATTTTTTCAAAAAATTTCTTCTAAGTTGTCAAAGCTAGGAAACCAACACACTATCTACAAGACTACACCGATATTTTTATTGGATCAGCACTTAAATAACCTGGAAAACTTCCCAATACATCGATTGTAATTTGCCTATCAGCGGTGTAATTCCCTTTTGTTATTGTAATTTAAACTGTTACACGCAGTATGTAGATCTATGGACATTTCAGAAGCTTTTAACAATGTCCTGTTATTGAAGAGTTTACCTGGCATAATCATTACAAAGATTTTATCTATGCTAAGGCCAATATAATGTTAAGCTGGGAGGTGCGACTAAATCTATAAAACTACAAGAGGTGTTTCATGGGAGACACTTGAAATAATAGCTGAACTTCTCTACAAGCTAAATGACCTAAACTTTCACATTCAAGGCTGGGTAGAGTAAATTGCAGTTGGCAGTTGTCTCCGAAAGCATAGTGTACCTAGGTACTATAATTTCTAGCAAGAATTACTCAAACATTCCGATAGTTTTAAGAGAAAATGTCAAAGAAAATGAAGTGCACCATTGCCTTCGATCATGACTGGAAGAAAAACTCTTTCTTGTGCACTGAGATTCAAGATTATTCCTGTATTGAGAATTGGAAACTTCGGAACCTTGTATAAAAATCCGATTATCCATAGTAATGACATTATGACACCAAGAATTTGTTCTATTTTTGAAACTTCTGAGTGATCTTTAATCACCGTGAAATCTATCAACTTCTAGCTGGGCAGCCAGGTATGGTATATAGGCGGTTCCCAGATAGCAAATTGTGGAACAGGGACGGAAATCAATGGCTCCGGATTAGAAAAGTTTAGCCAACAATGTTGCAAGTACTCAGAGATACTCCAATTTATATACTTTCGAATAGTCATGCGGCTGTTAAAGGCATGCAATGTCAGAATCCCTTCAAAAGTGATGCGCAAGTTCTTACATCTCATCGACACGTGAGGGTTGGGCTGTAAGAATTATAAAATAATTACGAGTAGTGCTTGGATACGTTAAAGGATTGAATTTGTGAACAGTAACGTAAATAAAAAATGTATTAAAGGGGATATAATCGCCTCTACAGGAATACATTTCCAAATTGGGAAAAGCAGCATGGAATTCAACAAACCGTGGGTAGTCCGACATACCTGGTTGCCGAATTTCAAAAGTGCCATGTTGGAGAATCAGGGAACTACTTGAATCCGACAAGAAAACGGTTCGAATTCTAACGGGAAACGTGAAACGGAATCTGTGCAAACCTTCTTATGCGAATGCCATGCACTTCAGGACAAACGTCAACGGTTTTTGGGTAACAGAACATTTGAAGATCTGGGCATGATGTCGAATATGCCATTAAGGGAACTGGCCGGTTTCATCCAGATCTCGGGGTGATTCAAAACCATCACTAACGGATATTGATAAGGGGGCTTAACTCACACTGGGTAACACAATAAACTTCCCTCTGAACGACAAGCTAGCCGCTAACCTAAACCTAAACCCAAGTTTAGCCCTACTGTTTACTATATGGTATTGTCAAATTGAAGTCGCCGCAGTCTAGTAAGTAGTGTGTTGGCTTATTAGACGTAAAGCCCGGGTTCGTATCCCAGGTCAGGCATCAAAACGAAATATGAAAATATGATTTCTGGCAAAAACTCTGAGAGTAAATAAACCTGCCATGAAAAACTTTCTCAAAAATCTGTCGTTCGGAGTCGACTTTAAACTGTAGGTCCCGCCACTAACGTATAAAATTAACGCACACAACATGAGTGGTGTGAGCAGCTAGGCCGTAATCCTGACTGAAGGGTTGTAATGGACAATTATGTATGTATGTATGTATGTATTGTCAATAAATTGGTTATTTTCTGTACAAGACGTACTTATTTGCTATTGCATGTTAACTTAAAGAGATTTTTTTCTTTCATTTTATTTTTATACGCAACAAACAAAAAAAGGGAAATTCCAAAATTTCGTTGTCAAACTAAAGCCTGCACAAATACTGTTTGACATCGGTTTAATAGGGTTGACCTTTTGCTATTTAAAACAAACTGATAAACCCTTTTGAACTTTTAAATGTTCGGCTGCCCATTATTATATTTTTTTGTTTTTTTTTTTCAATTGTGAATAATTACAAGAGACAGTTTAATTCCTTTATTTCTTTTTTTTTTTTTTTTTTTGTTTGGGGGGGAGGGGCGTTTTATGTTTCATAAACATTTACGACAAATTTTTGCTTAATGATCAATTACAACAACCACAATAACACCAATAATAATAATAATAGTGTAATAATAAAATAAAATATTTCATATATTTCTTATGAAAGAAAATTAATGTTTGTGTTTTTATTGCTATTGTTGTTGTTGTTGCATTTACAATAATATTAATGTCATTATTTATTATTGGATTTTGAGTTAGAAATCCTTCTTCCTTTATTGACAATATTTGGGAAATAGAAACGGAACAATTATAATACAGTTAAGGCCTTAAAAATAGATACACCTTAGAAAAACAAGCACAAATCAAAAGGCAATAAATCCTTGAATATAATCTCCTACTGTGTGCCTATGCCTATGAATTCTGCGTCTAAATATTTTCTTATTTTATAAGGCCAGGACTGCATCAAGTCATTTTGAAATGATAAATTTTGTTATGAAGCAGATTCCAGTAAGAGATGACTGCATCGAAAGCTAATGGGTGTTGGATAATGCACACGATTTTCTAAATAGTTTTTAACTGGTTTGGCAGCCTGACACCGAGCCTAGTCGTGAGGGGAATATTATGGTTTTATGCCTAGTCACACATTCAATATGTTCTGCGATCAATGTTCTCTTCAAACGCCTATAGACATCCTGAGATCGTCTGATCTAAATTCAATAACTCATACATAGCTTCTCACACCACTTATGCTGTGTCAGTTAATTTTATACATGAATGACGGAGACCTACAGTTTAAAATCGACTCCGAGCGAAAGATTTTTCAGACACTTTTCATGGCAATTTTATTTATTCTCAGGTTTTTGACAGAAATCTGCTGAGATGAAGTCGCCGCTTTTCAACGTTTTGAAAATCTTGAGTTTGATCAGAAATTCTAGAGTTTGACAACAATTATGGTGAAGTATTAATGCCTCAAGTCTATCATCTTAAAAAGATGTTAACTGACGTGGAACTAACTTCAAAAACCTCCGGGTGACTACGGCTGACCTTAAAGATTGATATTGTATAGCAATGCATCCAAGTTAGAAAATGTTACAGAAGATGCAGGAGTCAATGAACCCAAATTTACAAAATCAATTCCAATGGCTATCTACCCAACAACTTTCGAGACAAAAATTCTTGGCACTGGCGTACGTGTGAGAGAATATCACTGTAGGAGAATTAGAGGTATCCTCAGCTATATACTTTGGGAAAATCAAGATACTCTTGAAGCCGTTTAGTCGCCCACAATTTGCGCAGAAATTAGTGAATGTCTAGAACATCTTGTCGTATTGGGTACTCGACTATTGTTTGATTAGGTCAGGTCTCTAAATTTATACCGGCCAGGGTCAAGCCAAGCGGAAAATATGAAATAAACTGCTTCTGCTCAGTTGAACAGACTTTAACCTTTCAATGGAGTATTTTTCTGGCCGTAGCAGCCTGAGGTACCATATAAATAAAATTAGTCTCTCTGTTGTTTTTTAAAAGTGACGCAGAGAACTCAGGGCAGATTCCATGTTCACTCAGAATCATATATTGAGAGCACAACAGATCATCTGTGATCGCAGTGTTGTACATTAAAATACTTTAGGTCAGGACTATGGCCTACGTTCTCATTTTTTTGATTTTGGTCCACAAACCAAACGATAAATTTGAGATTGATTTTGAATGGCGATTAGTTGACTCTCCGAGCATTTGCCAGACGACTGTTGAGAGTGGGACGCCAACTAAAATATTATTTTTTCATATTCCAGTTGTTTTCAAGATGTCCGAACTGAGGATTGAACTCTCGTGCCCTCGTTTAGTAGAACAACTGGACTAAGCTTCAGGCTCAGAATAATAAACACAATACAAGAAAGGCCTTGGTAAGCAGTCGATGTGCTTCAACTGTTCTTTATTTCAAATTAAAGAAGTAAATGAAAACTTGCCGTTAGTACTTCAATGAATAAGACGGAATGAGTGCCAGTTGCTTACCCTTTAAAATGGTGCGTAATTTATTGAATACAGCATTTATTAAAGATATGGCGCCGCTTAATAATCTGCATGAGGCCAACGTGTAAAGGAAGTTCAATATGATTCTTTGCTTTCGTGACTTTAGTGTCACTTTAATACAAATTATCACGTAAAATAGACCTTGAGTCCTTGAGTGTTTCAAGCTCAAAGCACTGGAATAATGTGGAAATTCATTTCTTCAATTTCATTATTTGAGACTTACTTAGGTATATCAGATATTGCCGTGCCTTACATACATCATTTTTAATATTTTAGTTCAGCTGTGCTTAATCCTACTATCCTAACTGTCCCAATAGACTACTTTTATATGAAAATATGAATAAAATGGTTGTTTTTTTTCCTCGAATATATCAACTTGTTATTGAATTCTATGCATATAATGAGGTGTTTATGTTATTGACTGACAACAACAACAACATCAATACTTAGATATAATAATAACTATTTACTCAGACAACAACAGCGTAATGTACAAAAAAGCAACAACAACAAATAGAAAAATAAATGAAAAAATAATCGCCGAAGTATTAATGCCGTTAATGGCTATACCAGGGATGATGGGTCACAAACGAGCAGTCAGTTATACCAAAAGAAAGGAGTATTTACACTGGAGGATTATGTACACAGTTTCGATATACATGGTGGAACATATTATAGCACAGTTAAAGCGAAATATAGTTACACGGTATGGATGCCATGAAGTAGTTCAAGCTCAACTTTATTCCCCTCGTTGCATATAGTTACGGAGAGTATTATTTAAGGTATTTCTCGAGACTCATTAAATCGTACATTATTTAAATCAATAACACCAATTATCTATAGGGTCCTTTTTAAGAGTTTCCTATCTTAAAATTTAAATGAAATGAAGAGAGTGTGAGATTTCTTCGAAATTTTTATTCGTTTGAAAGACTTGCTTGATGATTGACCTCATCACGGCTTTTCTAGATGCAGCGCATCAGAAATGTTAAATTTTGCATGCATAAATGAGGCTGAATTTAATCGGGAATAGTTGACCGCCGGGTATCACAATGGTCCAAAATGCTGGGCTTAATGGAACCTCTGCCTTCGAGGGCAGATTGCGTGGGTTATGTTGACTTTGAGTACTTATTCGCTTACACCTGTAACTTAAGAAAACTCTGCAAGAAAGGGTCTAACGGAGTGAAATCGCACGATCTCGGTGGCCAGTTTACATCACCTTCACGTGAGATGATCATGCTCACAAATCGCTCATGGTAATGAGCCGTGAGTTGTATGACATGTAGTGCCATCTGTTGATACCACATGTTACTAGAGATCAAACTATGCAATTCAGACCAAAAGAAGTTGGTAATCATTGCCCTACAACACTCACCATAGACAGTTATGACTTAACCAATGTCGTTCTTAAAGAAATATGGCCCGATGACGCCACCAGCCAATAATCAACACCAAACTGTGACTTTTTCGGAATGCATGTGGATAAGTATCTTTTCCAAATTCGAAAATTTTGTTTGTTCACGAACCTATTCACTCAGGAATGGCTCCCATTGCTGAAGATGTGTTTCCGATATAAATTAGCGGATTTCTGAGTAAATCGGATCTAAAATCAAATAGCACATACAATCCGGCGTCGGAAGAAGTGGGAATTAATTTCTTTAGGAAATATATAATCGCACTACTATTTAAGCTTTGGGCCTTATGATTATACCTCCACTCCTGACATCATTAATATCTAATTAGGATACCACAACAAACAGGTTTTTGTGCTGAAAGTGGATTGGCTTTGAAAAATAAAGATTTACATATATTATTGGTAATTACAGCCCTATAGTGAGGTTTAAGGTCTATCTTCTCCTACAACTCATGTTTTTCGGCTGTAAAAAGTACGGACATGAAATAATAAATCCCCGGGGAAAATTTAAATTAACTGCAGATTATATTGTTCATATTATACGATTGAATTTCATTGCAACTACCAGTGGTACCTTCTACAGATGACTGAATGGTACGTACATATTTCTTTTAAATGTACTTTTTAGCAAGAAAGTACTACTTTAACTACAAAACGATATTTATTTTTAAAATTTAAAAACTAAACGTAACAGAAAAACTGATAACATATGAAAACCCTAATTGTTATCACTTTCATAACAAAATAATTATTCTGGTACCAAATTTATTTTAATATACCTAACACCCACCATTTAATCTGCTCCTCTTTCAGATTTAAATATGGACCAAACTGTCAATGTTAAAACACCAAAAGAATTTACCGGCAAATATATCGGACGCAGTCCAACCGAAGATGGTAAAGTAATATTCTATGCACCACCAGCTGGTGGCTTAAATTCAACACCTCAACGCGTTAGTGGAAATCATACTGGCAATAGTCATAAGGCGGCTATAAAACTTGAAAATTCCTCCCTACCAACAGCACAGGCCTATCGTGAGCGCAGCATTGAAGAGACTGAGGCAGCTCATGATTTATTATCGCTCTCGCAGAGTTTACCTCCCTTAACACCGCCTTGTGTGGTAACAATAATGCATCAACAGGAAACGAATACAGCCTCTTCGGCATTATTAACAGCCCATGCACCCACGTCCTTAATTGACTCTCAAAGTGGCATGGCGAATGCAAGTAAAATGCAAATGCAAGAGATATCAAGTTCTTCCAAACAACAACATCAACAACAACCAACAGCAACACATTGTGCCGGTATTATACAACCCGATAATTTAAATGTTTTTATTGATACTGACCAACATCACAATCATAATCACAATCTGAATGGAAATGGTTCGTCGAAAATTCGTTATATTAGCTCATACGAGGCCCAATTGCAACAGCATCAGCTAAACCATGGTCTTAATCATCATCAAAATGGCCTGAATAATTCGAATAATTGTTCACCTTTGACACCGCCCAATTCGGATCATTCATCGGATATTGATATCGATATGTCTTCCTCCTCGGAGTCCGGCCACTCAAATTCCCATCAGCCGCTGCATATTTGGCGTACCGACTTCTCGGATAATTCCAATAAAAGTGATTTGAAAATCTCTCTTAATATAGTCGATGGTCGTACCAAGGCCTGTAAAAAGAAAGGTGAACAAACGGGTAAATCGGAAACCGCGAAAAAGCCCAAACGCGGCTGTTACAAGTGCTCGGAATGTGGCAAGCAGTATGCCACCTCCAGTAATTTATCACGCCATAAGCAAACTCATAGATCTCTGGACTCCCAGTCGGCTAAAAAGTGTAATACTTGTGGCAAGGCCTACGTATCGATGCCCGCCTTGGCCATGCATTTGTTGACGCACAAACTTTCCCACAGCTGTGACATTTGCGGTAAACTGTTCTCACGGCCCTGGCTGTTACAGGGTCATTTACGTTCACATACGGGCGAAAAACCCTATGCTTGTGTTCATTGCGGCAAAGCCTTTGCCGATCGTTCCAATCTAAGGGCCCACATGATGACCCATTCGGTTGATAAGAATTTCGAATGTAAACGTTGCCACAAATCTTTTGCCTTAAAATCGTATCTCAACAAACACTTGGAATCGGCCTGCATTAAGGAGATGGGCCAACCAAACGACCATGAGGGCGATAGTGTTGATGTAACCGAAAAATATAATCGAATACATGACAGTCTCAATAGTAGCATGGAATCAATGGATTCCGGTGAAGATAACGATGAAGATATTATTGTAGCTTAAGCTACAGTTCGAGAAAGAAGGAGAGAGTGAGAGAGAGTTGGGTAAGTTTGGAATTTTAGTTGTTTTAAGAAACGATGAAATTAATTGCGAAAAAAACAAATAAAAATGCAAAAAAGAAAAAACCAATTAAACCCTACAACAATTTCAATTACAACAAAAAAGCAAATATTATACATTAAATTAGTTATTACGTAATAGAGATAAAGCAAATTAGTTTTAAATTAATATGGGTCGTTAAGGAAATCGGAAAGTTTTCGGTTTAATTTATTGAGAACGTCAGCCATTCAATATGCATTATAATTAAGAAGATTACTCATCATCAGGATGAGAATCAAATCTCTTTTGTTAACTTAAATACTCAGCCCTGGAAATTGTGTATATTTATTATACCAAAGCAATCCTTCCTGACCTACAAGTCGTAGGGTAAATTGAATATATAATATAACAATATAGCGAAGCGATGATTGATGTTATTGCGCTGAACCACTACCATATTATTAAAGACATGACCAACGAACGATGGAGAAAAGGTCTTAAATATAACATTACTCTCGAATAGTCCCTAGGTAGCTATGTATGCTTTTGCGCCGTAGATATGCTTGGAGAAGATGAACGAATGGTAATGGATTATTTTCGTCGCATGTGAAAAGTCTTTGTTACTCAATTGCCTATTAGAGCGATAATAGCACCTGTTGGCAGAAGTAATTCAACGCTTGATCTCCGTACGGAATCAATGAATTCCTCGAAAGATTTATAAAGGTTCGGGGGAATTTTTTCCGTTTTGACGGCAGAGTTATTAATATCCGGAATATTCATTTTAATCGAACAAATGCCAAAGAATAAATCCTTATAATCAGCGCTATTGATAGCTCTCAGGCAATTGAGAATTAGACTTGTTAAAGGATGGTCTATCTCTTACATATGGCGGTCGTATGGCGTATGGCGGTTTTCAAGTAATTCCGATTAATTTTTATAAACCTCGACTACCATATTGGATCCGCCATTTTGAATTTTTAAAATCTGAATGAAGATCTGTAATCAGCGACCCCAAAAACCCCTGAGTAACAATTTTCAAGTAAATCTGATTAATTTTTAAGGACCTCCGTAATGTGTTTCTTTTTCTCTTGAACCCCTTGACATAAACCCACCCCCTACTTTAAGGGTACATGCAAACAATTGGGCTTTTGGCTCATTTTAAAGAGCAAAGATCAATTGTCAATTTCTGGCAATAGTGATGGTTCTAGCACGTCAGTGTTTAGCTCTACAATTTTTCAAAAATGGCCAAAAACGCTATTTTTTCTCATCCTGACGTGATTCGTGTTCAGCGCGCAAAATGCCTTCGGAAACACCTGGAGCCATCTTATTTGCACAAAAAAAGTTCAAATTTGCAGGGCTGTGTAATTGTTGGGAGATGTTTACAATCTGAATATATTACTGGCAATGACGTTAAATGACAATCGAGCAACAAATTCAAAGATTCAACTGAAACGGACTTGAACCTACAGCTACGGAAAACTTTGAACAACATAGCTCGTAAAAAATGGCCCACTTATATCCGGTAAAGACGGATTGACAAAGTAACTAAAGCTGTAGCTAGTATGTATTCAGAGATTAAACGCCAATTGATTGGTCAAATAACTAATAACGCTGGCATGATGTTGACAGAAATGTAATGCTTGTGTTAGAAACTAAACATTCTCGCTTGAAGTTTATAGTACCGAAAGTACAATTCTCGTATGGTAAAATAGATTTGATTCTTTCTTTCTTGATTCTTGATGCGTTTCACATTTTTAATTAAAATTTAGAATGTTATTTAAAACAAAATATTGATTTTCAGTAGAGCAAAAAAGTATTTTGATTATCATATTGGTTGGTGTCTTGGATAAATTAAACCACTAGTTTTTAGTAATAAAAACGGAGTTCTTAAAAATTGCATATACATATAGTATATGTATTACGATAAGAAATTTATAAGACCCCTTAATTTAAGTAAAGTAATGTACAGATTATAATTTTTACAATACAGAAAAAAGAATAAAAAGAAAAGAAAGAGATATTACCTTAGATTGTTAAACAATTGATTTTTAATTTCTTTTTTTTTAATTAAATTAAAACAGCGGCTTTAGGCCTGCAAAAGAAAAAAGAAAGACATTTTTATAAGAAACCAATAAAAATTGAAAATATTAATAATAATGCAAAGCAATTTTTTTTTTAATTATTTATTATATAATGAAATGAAGAAAAAATGAATTATTTATTTATTTAATAAAAAAATAAAAAAATAAACTATTTAAATAAATACAAATTAAAAATTTAGGTTTTTTAAGAAAAAATTATTAACTTAAGATAAAAACAAAACAAGATAACAAAACAAAACAAAAATTAAAAGCTAATCGAAATAAAAAAATGGCTAAAAACAACAACAACAACAACTTAAAGTAAAAATCCCATGCAACGAATATTATGGAACATTAAGTAGAAATTCTATTTATACAAAATTATTATTACAATTATTATTAAAATTATTATTAATTAATTAAAATTATAAAACAATAAAAATAAATTATAAAAGAAAATTACAAACAAAAAAAAATTATTAATAAAATATAAATTTATTAATTTAATAACAATTCTATATTATATACCAAATATAAAGATGATAAAATGAAAAAAAGAATATTAATTATTATATAAATATACATACATGCATACATACATACATACATATATTTTACTATAAACAAAGACAAATTAAATTGCATAAAACGCATGCATGAAAAACAATTTAAAAAACAAAATCAAGCAATCTTAGCCAGTTTAACAGATTTATGAACAACAACATTAGACCACAGCAAAATAAAAATAAAAAAATTAAAACGCTCCATCTTTTCTTAATCATTAGAATCATCATAACTTAGACAAGCATTTCTATGCTGCTTTCAATGAGCAAAGAAAAGCATTCTTCACACCATTATTAGAGAAAACTTTTAAACTTGAGTTATTTTATCACTGCTGAAAAGCTTGGGTAAATTTAAAGTGATCAAATTTAAAGTGATCAAAAGCTTAACAATAAAGATATGAGTTTGAGTGATAGATGTGGTTATCTTAAGGCCCGCTAAACGTAACCTTGAACTTTTTAGAGAAGTAAACATATATTTTTGTAAGTTTATAAAGTCAGACAATGACTAGACTTTGCCAATTGTACTACGTTAGTTTCTAAACAGCAGATCCACTGGATCCACCGTAGTCTATTTGGTAGTGTGCTGGCTTATTAGACGTAAGGCTACGGTTCAAACCCCAGGTCAAGACATCTCCAACAAAACGAAATAAAAAATGTTTCTTCGGCGTCTTCCTCTCAGTAGATTTCGGGCATAAACTCTGAGAGTAAATAAAATTGCCATGAAAAGTTTCCAAAAAAAATCTGTCTTTCGGAATCGACTTTAAACTGTAGGTCCCTCAACTCGTGTATAATCTACACCGATGTTTACCTCAAGATCCTCACGACACTAAGGCCAACGATAAAAACTGAAAACAATTTATCCAACACCATCTTAGTATCTGTCCGCATCATTGTAATAGAGAGCTACTGTTGAAAGTTATTGTTAAGCCTCAGCGTTATTCCCCGGATGACCAAAACCAATACAATACTGATTAAATGTTGCAGAGTCATTCGATGGTTGTTAATCAGTGCATATTCGCTTGTAGCTTGAATAGTTGGAAATAAATACCTCACGAATTGATTTGAAATCTGGCCTTAAGCTTATTTCGTTACTGCCGATCTGAATGACATTATAAAACTCTGAATATCTGGAATTTTAAGCAACTTTACAGTTAATAATAATATTAATTATGTGTAGGCTTATGTGTAGACTTTCTCTGCGAATTCTGTATTCACCATGCGCTCCCACGTATTCACCGTTTTTCTTCTTTTTCTTCTGTGGGATCCATTCGAGGGCTGTACTCGAGATGTCATCCTGTGGCTTACGATATAATATGACATTTACGATGTCATATTTCCCGTTTCTTCATGTATTTTCATAGAAGACTTTGTTAGGCCAAAGCACACATATTATTCTACACAAACAGCGCTTTATATGAACTTGTAAGGGTAGTAGCTATTTTCTTCAATGTTTCGTAAAAGTGCAGAACATCTGACTTGAAAGGTGGAACAGAATCTGTCTATACAGACCAGATTCTCTTGTAACTTTGAGGTTGAAATCATAACATCGATAAATATTAGCTGCAGCTTGCTGTATTTGCTTTGATGCCTTTTATCGTTTCTAGCATTTTTCCTTACATGCTTGTCAATCCCATTCAGTTGCTTATAAAAGGAAATTTAATATTCACAAGACATTTTCGTAAACTTTGGTCTAACAAATACCCATAATTAGGTGGACCTTTAAGGCCGTCGTATGTTGTATTAATACAATAGCCTTTGTAAAGTCTTGAAACTTATTTCTTTATCGGTGCTAGCTTTACTCAAAAAAATTTACCCAAGCTGAGTAATACCAAACAATTTTTTCTACAGCTCAAATTAGTTTTAGTTATTCAAAAAAAAAAAAAAATAAATAAATAAAAATAAAGAAGAAACCAAACACCATTAGCAATGCACAAAAAAAATAATTAAATTTTAGGTTTTTCTCTCATACAAAACAGGTTAAAAGATTTTTATATAGAAAATAGGCTCAGAAAATAAACAAAAAAAATTAATTCATATAGAAATACAATTTTTTTTATTGTTTTTAAATAACTTTAAAATAGGGTCCAAAATAATAACAACAACAAAAGGAAATAGAAAAAAATACATAAAAAACCAGGAAAAAATTAAAAAAAAATTAGCATGTTTAAATATAAGATAAAATTAATTTTTAATAAAAAGAAAAATAGAACCATTTGCATTATTAAAAAAAGCAAACAAACATTTGTTATTAAAATAAACAAAAATAAAGTGGAAAAAAATTAAAAAAATAAAATAAAATAAAATAAAATAAATAGCAAAATATAACGTCCATTAAATAGCGTAGAAATTTATACTCAATTACCAAAAAAATAGAAAAAAAAATCAAATCCATATTATTAAAGAGGAAAACCAAAAAAAAAAAAAAAAAAATTTTAAACAAAATTTTCTTAAAACAAAAATTAAAAACAAGACTCTTATATTTATAAGCGGCTTACACGACTATTATTACTTTAACCAATCAAGTATAATACAATACAATATATTTCCAATATTAAACAATAGTGACTTGAAACCAATTTTTTTTTGCATAAATAATTAACGGAAAAAAATAGAAAACAAATATTATAAAATAATTATGCTAGTCAAAGAACTCTTTCACAGAAAAAAATTCTTATTAAAACCATTTTCAATTATTAAATTTCAATTAAAAAAATCTATATTTAGAAACAGAAAAATATATTATAAAAATATACATTTAAAGGAAAAAAAAATAATAACACATTAAAAAAAAACATATCAAAAGGACAATACTAATTGTATAATATTACAAACAAAAAAAAAATAAAAATAAGATATTAAAATTAAAAAAAAATTATAAAATAAAAACATTATTTATAATAACTTATATTTTGATTGAAGCAAATATAGTATTTTCAATTTATATGACTTACTTTTAATTTCTAAAAACAAAAATAATTCAATATGAGTTTGAAGGTATACATATTGAAAGTGATTTCATATTAATTTTTTTACAACTTAACGTATTACTGAAATAAGGTCATAAGGTCATATTTGAAATATTTGCATATGTTAAATAATAGAGCATAAAATGCTAACGGCTATGCAATAGGTTAATTTGGATTTAAACTGCATTTAATTTAACTTTAGGATACTGATCGGTGTCAACAAACTCTTGATACGCACACAGATGCTCTCTTCTGCTATGTATTATTAGCCACAAAATGTCAAAAATATGTTCTAATGAATCAAGAATATGTTCTAATGAATTATTCGAGACGATCTCCATTCTGAACAAGGGTAATTTGGATAGTGGCCTGTCAAATGATCGATTACCAACTTCAGACTATTCTTAGATAATCTAATGTATGAAGTTGCCGTAGCCTATATGGTATTGAGGTGAGTTGCTTCAAACCCCAGCTCATACATCTCGAACAAAATGAAATTTGAAAAAATATATCCTTGGCGTCTTTCTTCAAGCAGTCTTCTGTCATACACCCTGAGAATAAAAAAATAGCCATGAAAAGGTTTCTCAAAAATTATTCGTCAACTTTAAACTCCCTTCACTAACGGATTGCTGTGAGAAGCTAGGCTATAATAACCAATTAAATTAGCAAGTAAGTCTGTTGCAAGAATCAAACCCATTCTTATTGTAATTCCTCAACAAAAGTCTTGGTTATCTCAAACCCATTTGCTTTGAGAACAGCTTTTGCCTGTCTTTATCTTATATATCGTTAGGTATACCTTTCCAAACATCTGACTGTACTGGACTGGTATTGGGCCCATCAGCTGCATGAAACTACCCTCATTGTAAGCTTATCTGCCAAGTATTTACCTCGAATTCCCACATCACATGGATGGTAACCGTGTTTACCCTATTTAGCAGTTTCAGCTTTTATCCAAGATGAATTGAGCATATCTTTCGATAGCATAGATTTCCGCTTGGTGTATACCGGTGAGTTCTCCAATGGACTCAGCATACTTCATTCCGGGAACAAAAATTTCCGCTGTTGTGCAAGGATCCATTCCAGACCTTAGACCAAGAAATAAATCCCTCTCTTAATAGAATATGTAGCTTCCATGTTATTCGAATCAATTTTGTTACTAAGCATCGTTGGGAACCATTTCCCAAAATCTTACAGTTAGACAGTATTCTACTTGTCTCCCATTATCCGAACCATAGACTTCAAAGCTCTGGTCTTCAAGGACCTATATCCAAAAGAAATTAATATAGTGTTGTTTTCAAATATTTTCCCTCCAAGTTCTACGATATTATCTCACCCGAATATTCTACCGTTTAAGAGGTTTTCCCTTTCTTAAAAATAGTACTAGTTTACGTTACTTCGAATTTGTCCAAAAGCCCACTGTTCGACTCACAATCTTAAGACCTTTTTGTAAGATGTAACCATCAAGACTATTAGTATCATTGGCAGTCAATATCCTTTTCAAGTAGTTTTGTCAAAAGATAATCAACAAGCAAGCTCCACATTAGTTTTGAAAGTTCCCAATCCTGTGGACTTCCTCTGGTTGGGCCGACCTTTATTATCATATTCCCTGAAAACTAATTTAGTCAAATATAAGACTTCATTTCTTTACACCGATTTCAAAGTAAAAATGTGTTTGCTGGCTAGGGTGAACACATTTGTTAGTTCTCAACCAATTAGATGTAATTGTTCAAATCAATGATAAAACGATATTCAGGCCTTAATCGATTAAACTGTTTACTTATATTGGGTCGTTCGGAAAATAATTTCGTTTTTTCTCGACAGGATTTAATTTAACCGGTACAATTTTTATATGCTTTGAGAGCTTACTATATGAGCTCTTACGTAATTTTACGTAATTCCAATAAATTCTACGATTTTGGTTGGTGCCCTTTTAAATATGGAGAGCGATAAGCAGCATTTTCGACATATCTTACTGTTTTACTACAGAAAGGGTAAAAATGCTGTTCTAACCAGGAAGAAATTGACCGAACTAGTTCGCTAAATTTCGATCCAGCAATTTTAATCTCGAAGATGCACCACGTTCGGAAAGGCCGGTTGAACCTGATAAAGACGCGATAAAGGCATTAGTTGATGCGAACCGGCGAATAACTACACGTGAGATCGGATTGAGGTTAAATTTATCAAATTCAATATAATTTAATAAAGTATTCGTTTGTTATACGAAAACTGTCTTTCATTTTCACAAAAGAAAAAAAATACGAAATTACTTTGCGAAATTATTTGCGAATTAGCTATAAAGCTAGGATAATCAAAATCCCCAAACATGGTGCATCATGAAGAATATTTTTTGATACCACGGCCCACTTCATAACTTATTTTTTAAAACATGTAAATAAAATAAATATGAAATCACTTATAAATAAGTGTAATTAGTATTACTATGTTTTAAATTAAAAAGAAAGTAACACTTTAAATAAATTAATAAAAATAAATTAATAAACTGTAACTGAAAGCAATTAATTTATCTTTTACAAAAAGAAACCACTTGAAACTCTTGGCAATTAAAATAAAGTGAATAGAAATTGAAATAAAAAAAACAAATAATATTTGATTTTTATTTTTAAATTTAATTACAAAAATTAAAATAAATTTTGTCAATTAATTTCAGTCAAAAAAGAAATTATATTTTGTTGATTTACAAAATTAAGATTTTAATAAAAATAAAACAAAATGGCTTAAAAATCAATTGAAAACTTTTCGAACTTAAATTGAACAACGACAACGATTTGAGATTCAAATTAAACAAAAAACTAAGGCATAAGAAAATTTTATTAATAATATATTATATAAAGTATATATTAAATCGAATATATATTAATAATAATTATAGAAAACATTAATTTTTTTTTCAACAACATTATAATAATATACACTTATATTACAAAATTAAAAGAAAAATAAAAAATAATAAAAAAAAATATTAAAACCAAAATTATACTAGAATTATAATTTTATAAGTTAAAATTTAAGATGAACAAAAAATAAATAAAATACACTTAGTGATTAGAAATAAAAAAAGAAATAAAAATTAACAAAAAAAAAAATTAAACTTAAAAATAAAAAATATTTAATAAATTGAGCGAGTAGAGCAGTAACAATTTTGTGATTTAATTAAAAATATTTTAAATATAAAAATATATAAATAAATAATAAATAAAAAAAAGATATAAAACTTGTAATAAATTAAACAATAAAACGATTATAATCAAATAAACATTTACAGATACATTTACAGTACTCTGTAAACAAAAATTTAAAATTTATATAAAATACGTATTTAAATAAAATAGAAATTGTGTATATAAAAAAGAAATATTATTATTTATTAATTTTTATTTTGTTAAAAATTAAGTAAATATTTTTGTAAATCAAATAATAGAGCGTTTCTTCGTAGAACATGTCTTTTTTAATTTTTTTTTCTTTTTTTTTTATTTATTTTTTGTATTTAATTACCAAAAAAACATACCTTCTATGATAATATTATCGTTTACTTAAATAATTAAAACAAAAATTTTTTATTAATAACTAGTACCTTTAACTATACTTCCATTTCAAATGATAAAACCAACAAAATCTTTAAAGAAAAATATAAAAACAATCTAAAAAGAAATAGCTTAAAAACAATATTAAATAAATGAAAATAAATTAGAATTTTTATTGTAAATTATAAACCAAAAATATACTCACATACTTAAATTAGAAAACGAAACAAAAAAATAATAGAAAACTCGCCTGAGATCCTTTCGTGTTTGTAATTAAAAATTCAATAAACTTTTATCAGAAAGTTTTCTATCAATCATATTATAATAAACCTGAATTAAAGATTAATAATGAATTGTAACACAATATCAACTAATATAAATCAGGACGATTGTGAAATGTTAGTCGAAAGGGAAATATTACAACTGCCGCCACCACCCTCCCTCCAAATACAATTTAATTCAGTTATTCTTAAATAGTAATGAACTAAATGAGAATTACTTTTGAATTTCATTTAGAGGCTTTGTTAGTTGTCGGAACGATTACATAATTAAGTACACAAACGATTAACCTTAACACTTAAATAGAATTATACAGTGACACAGAAAACTATACATACCCCCCGAAAAAAATGATTTGCACAACACCATTTTCTTTACTCGAAATGAATGTTTTGAATTTGCTTGAGGACTTGTATTACAGTATCGTATAATCACTACTCGTGAAAGTTCTACATTGCGAACTGTGAGAATACTAGCGTGACCAGTATATCCAAGATAATGTTAAGTCGCCCAGAGACGCCTGTTGATCTTAGTGGTCAAGCAATTTCAATAAAGACCAAGCGGAAGTAGGTTTATAATTATCTTCAATGCAAGCGTAAGTATAGTGTGTAAGGCACCACTAATAATTATGCAGGCAGATTTTTGCAACCGCTGTAGATTAGGACAGGAAGCAGTGAGTCATCCTAACTCCTAGGCCCCATTTTTCCATAACACTTTGTTACAAGCATAGCGATCAATCTTTATTGGTCTCAATTTTTGCTCTGTTAAAACACTCTTCAGCCTTCTGTACCAGTTTCGACTCGTGCAATTTAAGTGGACTACAAGACGGCGGCATGTGCAACCTCCGTTTAAATCCCAAACCGCGATCAGATACCCATTGCCTAAACCTATTTCAAGTAGAATCTACAAATCTAACCGAAATTCTAAGAACCACAACATCAAACATCACTAGTGTCTCTTTTATCTCTCTATGCATTTATCCTTTCTATCTCTCTGGCGATATGCGGATTCCGTAGCATCGAGTAAATCGTTCTTCTTTCCAATCAATTATTTTAAACGAAATTTTTGATACATTGTTCTTCCGATAATACTGACTCAATTTATAAATTTTTTCCGAAGATTTCAACCCATAGATTTAAAGTACAGTAGAACTTATAATAGTAAAGATAGTTTAGTACTGAAACTAAAAGAAGTTAATAGTGAACCTTAAAACATGGTTTAAGTATCTAAAAATTCAAATTCAATTTTTTGAAGTTTAAGGCATTTTAAATAAATTTTAAATTTAAAATTTTTTGTGTTGAAATTATTTTAAAATCTGCAGGTGAGTTTTCTTTGAAACAAATTTTCTTTAATACTTAAACTTCAAATATAATATTTTTTTTATTTTCTTTAAATACTCTAGTCAGTTATAGTATATATTATATATAATAATAACAAAAAAATTATGAATATTTTTAAAACTATGAGGCAGAAATGAAATAAAATTCTAGTCAGTAGAGTTTAAAATTATTTTTAAATACCAGTAGTTTTTACTAACAAAAATAAAAACAAAATAAATAAATTACAATATAAAACTCAAATACAAGAAAAAAAAGACACCAAATAAGAAGAAAAACAATTTTTTTATTAAGAAAACATATATTAATATTATATTATACTTTATATAATAAATATTATACATATAATATTATTATAAAATATTAAAATAAATTAAAAACAAGAAACATATTTTATTATATTAAATATGAGTAAAGAAAAAAACAAATAAAAACACAACACGGCAAAAGACTTAAAAATAAAGTTAAAAAATATTATAAAAAAATATTTAAAAAAAAATATATTAAAACAAAAATAAGTTGTACACAAGCTTTTGGCTTTAAAAAAATAGAAAATATTAAAAAAAAAATTTTACACTTAATTAAAAACCAAAAAAGAATAATTAAAAAGAAAGAAAAAATATTATTTAAATCAATTAAATAAAAATATTTATACATTAAAACAAAAAGAAAAAAAAATAATAATTTAAAAACAAAAATAAAAAAAAACAAATAAATTTAGCAATTCACAACGATTTTCACAGTACATTTAAAGTAAAACAACAATTTAGAGTTCAAGCAAACAAAAATATAAAAATATATATATTAATTATATAAAAATTTAAAAATATAAAAAAAAAATAAATATAACATAACACATAACATAATAATTATATTTAAAAAATAAAAGAAGAAGCAAAACTATTGAGAAAATTTTCCAAAAGAAATAAATTTTTATTATTTTTTTCGAAATATCTACAATAAACAATAATATTGTATTAAAAAGGAAACCGTAACCGTTACCGCAACCATGAATGCAAATCAATTAAATGAATTAATTAAAATTTTAAAGACAAATTATCAATCAAAGCAAATCAAACATTTAAAATAAAACTTTTGAGGCTAAAAACTTTCAAAAAAAATACGTAAAAAATTAAGTTAATTAAACAGAAACAACTTTTATGCTAGAGATTCTTTAACAGAAAAAAACAAACTTTAATCCTTAGAAGAAATAAATTAAAAACCATTTGAATTTAATGATATTCAAATTTAAATTGTAATTGTAATAAATAAAAGTAAAGAAAAAATTAGGGTACTTTCTTTTTTCAACTGAAAATTTTGAAATTTAAATCGTAACTTAAAAATACCAAAAAATTACTGTATATGTCAAGGCGTGCATTGTTCAGCTTAGAAACAGAGTTGCCAGAATCTACAAGACAGGCTTTAAATCAAACATTAAGTCCGCATTTATCGCTTGTTTCTTTCAACTTGTCATCGCTTTCATGCAAAAATTTGATAAATTTGTGAACTATAAATGTCCCAAAGACACAATTGTCATTATTATCCTTAAGCTTAGTTTTTTGGATATACAGTTAAGGCTTTTCTGGAATATATTCTAGAGTAATTCAATAACTGGTCCTTCCAACGCTGGCAAGTTTGTCCTCTAAGCTGGTTTCCGCTTATCCCCGCATCAAATATCAATTTCTCCAGAACATCCTCTTCCATCCGAACGACATTAGCAAGCCAATACAAGTGCTAGACGTTAATGCTATGAGAAGCCTGTACAGCTCTTTGTTAGATTGAATGCTGAAAACATTGCTAATTCGCACTAAACCGAAAATTTTACGTTTGAGTTTTCGTGCGTTACAACGTCCATGTTTCTATGCTATAGCGAAGCATGGGGAACAGAAGTAACTTGTAGAGCATTAGTTTTACCGCATGAGAGAGGTCTCTGCTACTTTTTTTGTCTATTGAGATCATCATAACATCTGCTGGCCAGAGTCATTTTACACTTTATCTCCAGACTGATGTAATTTTTGCTGGTATCGGCCGAGTCTAGATAAAAAAAATTTACTGACAACATCGAAAGTATAGTTATCGCTCGTAATCCGTGACCCAATATTCCGCATATCTCCCCTTATCGGCAATACATAGTTCGTTTTGCCCTCACTTACTGACAAAACCAGGTTGGTGAACTCCCCTTCGATAGCGCTGAAGGCATTAGTAACATCTCACTTTGTACGCCCAATAAGGTCAATGTTGTCAGCAAACAACTGCACATTTTTGTGAATAATATTGGCATAGCGATGCACTCCAACCTTCCGTAGAACACTCTCCATGACGAAGTTAAAGGGAGACATTAGGAGACATTCTTTTATATCTTATGTAGATGAAGGAGTTGCCATTGTGCACAGCCCTATAAGCCACGCAAGAATACCGACATTGTAACAAAAACATGATTCTTTTTAGGACTATTGAAGGCTGTCTTATAGCCGATAAAAAGATGGAGTGTGTTGAATATAAAATAAAGTCTAATCAGTGCTTTAACGAGTGGTTTCAGTCTCACACAATACGGTCGTAAGAACCTTATAAGCAAAGTTGGCGTATATTAGAGGGTCACCTTTTTTTATTTACCCAAGTAAGGAATTCTCCTTTTAAATCATATACTAAATAGGTCTACAATTGAATTTAAAATTTTATGCTCTACATTTATTATAAGGCAACACTTTAACATGTTTATAATAAATAGTTCGATAAAATGTAGGTAAAGGAAGTTATTTTGTGATTAAAAATAATTCACTATAATCACTAGAAATCCTGTATAATTTACAATTTAAATTTCAATACAATTAAATTCGAATTCGTAAACACATACACATACAGACAATTTACATGGATACTGTATAATAGAATGCAAGAGAAAATAAATAATAATAACGGACAAGCAGCAACAAGCACACACACATACACAGTTCTACAATAATGTGTAAAACAATAAAATAAAAACATTACCAACACAAACATGAGCACTTCTATTTACACTTGAACTTTGTAAATCAATACAATAAATAAACCGATTACTATACTTATAATAAGATTCTTACACTCTCTCTCCTCTCTATTTCTTTTTCAAATATTAATATATGAATAACAGATTTTTATTTTTTTCTTTACATAATCAAACCCATACTTGTAAACTTTGTTAAAGTAAAACGAAAACAAATTGAATTAAGGCAATATTAATATCACTATTTTCCACTATCTCTCTCTTACTATCTCTCTCTCCTAAACTGTTTACTTATACACTTACATATTACTAAATATAAATCTTGCATTACTCATAATGATAAATTCAAAAGTAATTGAGGAAATGCATTATGCCTCCCATACGACATTTATTAAATACGTTATTAACAACAACAACAAACAACAGTAATAACAGCAACATTAATAACAAACAAAACAAATAAAATTGTCAGTAAAAATCGAACAAAACCACATGAAAAATATTAACATTTGAAATGAAATGAAATGAAATGAAATACTTTTAAATGAAAAGATAAAACTAAATATATAAATAAAATAAAATAATATAAATAAAATTATAAAACAAAATATACTATTTATAGTATTTATATACGAAATAATAAAATAATAAAGAATAATAAAATTCAATAAATAATGAAAAATAAAAATTAAAATAATTATATTATATAACATGAACTTATACATACATGCATATATACATATTATATATAAATATATATACATATATACTTATATAATATATATATTATTACAAGAATATATATAAAAATTATATTATATCTACATTTTTAGTGGAACCATGTAAACTATTTTTAGAGCCTTGAAACAGCAATGAAAAAAATATTAAAAAAAAATAATAATAAAACCAAAAAAAAAAAACAAAATAAACAACATTAACATGAGAAAAAACAACAATAAAAAAATAATCTTTGAAATATTGCCATATTTGGCAAAAAAAAAATTAAAGAAACATGAAAGAGGTAAGTATAGATTAGATTGGGTTAGTTTGCTGGTTAATCATAAGTACTGAGTTAAGTACAGGTTAGTTTAGGTTATAGTCAAAGCGGGCAAGTTAACTGAAAACAAGATTAACCCTTTGACCCATATGGGACACTGGTGTCCCAGTGTATCTTTCACATTTAACAACCCTTTGTAATTAATGGTAATAATAAATGAAGGTTAGGTTAGAGGACGTGTACTTGCCGACTGAGACAAGTACAGTACCCGGGGATCGAATTGATCCATTGTACAATAAGAAATGAATATTTACAAACAAAATGTTGTTGTATACGAAGGTTTCACCCACTGATCACGAAAATCAAAACGACTAGTTCATATTTTTTTTAGTAATATGAACCTTTAGGTTTATAACGTTAAAATGTAGTTTTTAACACTAGCTTACAGTATTCAGATAAGCATTAATGTTTAGAGAATGATAAGTATGGACTGAAGTCGACGTAATGTCTGGCAAAATGTAGGTCCTGCCACTCATGTATAAATATTAACACACACAACACAAGTGGTGTGAGAAGCTAGGTCGTAATCCTAATTGTAGGGTCGTAATGACAAATTATGTATGTATGTATGTAGTCTAGTAAGTTGTATTATGGTTCACTAAACACGATCCCATGGTTCAGCTCAACCATCTCGAACAAAATGACAAATGAAAACAATTATTTATTTCGGTGACTTCCACTCAGCTGTCTTCTGACAAAAACTCCGAGTCTAAATAAAATTCTCATGAGAAGTTTCTAAAAAATCTTTCATTTGACGTCGACGACATACTGTAGGTGTTGCCACTCATGGATAAAATTAACACATACAGAAAGAACATGGGTGGTGTGAGAAACTCAGTTGTAATCCTGACTACAGGGTTGCATTGACCAATTAAGTTAAGTAATTTTAAATTTGAAAAGATATTCTTCAAGATTCAATAAGCTTAAAACCTATTGATACCATTGAGACAGTTACAAATATGAAACCATACCGGCAACTTCAAGAAATAGAAGTTTTTACATGTATGAACTATGTTGCGGGGTATCATGTGTTATCTACTATGAGAAGCTACTGGTCCACTGAATAAGATATTTGTATATATGTGCCAATGTGTAGTTAATAAAGGCAAAAATTTTACAGAGATTCTAAGCTGTTTACAAAGTAGAGAAGATAGACGGAATCCTTATTTGCAATTTGTGTCAAGCCATTGACGAAAAGTATCTCTAAAAATCTTAACCAACTGTACACTCAAAAAGAAACTGAAACCTGTGTCCGTATAGGTTCTTCAGTGGAGTTCAAAGGGAAAAACAATTTTTTCCATTTCTGTCCAATAACGCGTGCAAGCAGACTTTCCGCTGTGCTTATCATTTGGGTGCCCTGATGACTTTGTTGGTAGTGTGCTGAACTTAAAGTGCCGAGTCCGTAGTTTCGATTCCCACCAAAGACTCTGGGTGTGTGTGATTGTCTGATTGTTTGTCTGACATTAGATATGATTACTTACAATAGGAAGAAGAAAGTGAGAATTATTACTAAAAAGCAATTCTAAAAAAAAACAAGTGGCAAAAGTATATACGCTGGTCATTTAAAAAAATATCTACACTGCCTCCTCTTTCCTTTCTTTTATAAACTATTTTTCCTGTTTTTCTATACAATGCACTGCATGAATCAGGATCAGCACTTGAGTGTTGGTTTCTAAACAAACAAAAAGAGAGGCCAGAGAGCCCATTTTGAAATAACACTGTCGACATAAGTCCGAGTAGAAGATAAAAGGTTACATAGTCATCAATGTCTGACTAGGAATTCCAACAGTTACCTCATTTTCGAAGATGTACCGGTGTCCAGGAGACATATTTGTGCGCATAAATCAAACTAAATACGACAAATATCATTAAGTTTAAGAAAATCTTACATAAATCACTTAAAAGTTTCATTTTCTTCTTACAATGGAGATGTAAAGTCGTATTGCTACTAACTATGAATAGAAAAACAGACTTAAGCCCATTGTGCACAATTCAATAGTTTACGACAGCTGAAAATAGAAATTTTAATTTCTATTTGTTACGATCACTTTAAGTTTAAGATGAGCTTAAGAAGTTTGTGGAGAGAGAAATTTCAATCAAATAAAGAGCATCATGAAACAACAATGAAGATTACACAGAAAAAAAAGAATTAAGAGAAGATTAAAAACCAAATTAAGAGCACAATCCAATTAAAAACAAAGAAGAAAACACTTGGCGCAAATCATGAATTCATTGACAATTTCGCACAAGCTAACAATGTGGCTAAAACAGATCTCTTAAAGCAAAAATAAAATTTATAAGAATCATTCTCTAGCGCTAACGATGCTCAGTTTATAAATTGTGGTGAAACGTAAAAGAACTAAAAAAAAAAACATTAAAAAAAATAAATTTGTATTCGAAAAGAAAACAGCAAATAGAAGAACCACAGACAATATGTTCAAATTAAGTCAATTCATAGTGTTAATGACAGTATTTTGTGTTGTTGCCATTGGTAAGTAGAGCAGAATAGAGTGGCGTAGAGTAGAGTTAATAAACCCATATTCGTTAGTAAAGTGAGATTCAGAGAACCTTCACTATAAATGTACCGCTAGTGTGGTTAAAACAAAAAAAATATGTTGTATTCAATACTTGTGGTCGATATGTTTTCTATTTGTTTTTGAAACAACTGGTTGACGGTGTTTTACAAAATGTTTTAACTTGGCTAAAAGCCAAACTGACGGTGATCATGATTTTGCCAACAAATCGAATAACTTTACAACAGGAAGACAGTAATAATTGCTTGTTTGCTTAAGTTTTTTTTTATTTAAATTATTAATAAACTATTGTTTCTTTGTTTAAATTAATTTTAAGCTTTTGACTCGTAGTTATTAATAAACAATTAAATTATCTCATCATAATCATCATCCACATCATTGTAAATTAATTAAAATGAATAATCTGTTATTGGTTATTGGGTACGTGGGTAGGTAAGAAATTCAATGAATGTTTTTAATTTTGTATTTGAATATCAATGACTTGATTTTTTTACAAATAAAAAACAAATTTAAATATATTTTTTAAGTAAACTCACTAAATAGTATTAAAAGACGGATATCGTCAGTTTAACAAAACAATTTGTGTATCTGCTCAAAGCTATTGAAGTAATTTTGATCAAGAAATAATTTTTCAAAATTGGTTCTGATTAAGACCAATGTAAATTATGATTCCAAAATTCTGTTGATAATGTGTTGGAATAAGGTATGTTCGGTATAGTGTAACAGACCAGAGTATCTGGTGGGAATCGAACCAACGACCCTCACGCTTATAATCTAGCACAGAACCTCTAAACTACCAGTTCATCTAACATGATTTTCTAAAACAATTTTCATTGAAACATTTTGAGGCCAGCACTCTCAAGATTATATGTATCTATTCACGCATCGTCTCTCGTTAGAATACCGGAAACTGAAGTACAGCTTTTTGATACCCAGTGTCACATGTTCGTCATCAATTCAACACAAAACTCACTTGGCCTATAGGAGCATAAACGATCCAAACCATTTCGGTCACCTTTTCTGAAGTGAGAGCATTCTAAATATGTACATCAAAATAAATATTAGTCGGACGCTGCAAGGACTGGAGGAGTAAGGGCAGATTGTTCAATCAATATTTTCCAAATTGTATTCGTATATTACAACCCTTCAGTCAGGATTTCGACCTAGATTCTCATTAATTTTATACATGAGTGGCGGGACCTAGAATTTAAAGTCGACTCCGAACGACAGATTTTTGAGAAGCTCTTCATGACAATATTATTTACTCTCAGAGTTTTTGCCAGAAATCTGCAGGCAGTCGCAGAAGAAATTTTATTTTTCATATTTCGTTTTGATGCCTGTCCTGGGATACGAACCCGAGCTTTACGCCTAATAAGCCAACACACTACCTACTAGACTACGGCGACTATTAAGGCTTACTTAATAGGAATAATTAGTGAAGTTAACTTACTTACTAACTTAATTGGTCATTACAACTCTTTAGTAAGGATTACAACTTAGCTTCTCATACTACCCATGTTGTCTGTGTTTAACAGTTGATTCCAAACGACAGATTTTTGAGAAACCCTTCATGGCAATTTTATTTACTCTTAGAGTTTTTGTGAGAACGATGTTGAGAGGAAGTTGCCGAAGGAAATTTTTTTTCATATTGCGTTTTGTGTGAAATGTCTAAGTTGGGGTTTGAACAAAGGTCTCTTATGTACTTCCAGCGACTACTTTCCAGTAAAACCAAATAAGGAGCATTACCGTAGAGTAACACATCCATTTCTTGCACTTCTGGTGTTCGTATTGGAAACGCTTTTATTGCCAATAACTATGCGATGCAAATCTTAATCTTTGTTAACGCTCAATATGTTTCAACTTCATGTTGACTTCCACATAATCGATCTGGAAAGGTAGTAGTACCGTTCAATTTGCATGCCCTAAAGAAACTATAATCATCGAAAATGTTGCCGTCAGTCTTCACTGATAGGTCGAATATGTTTTTCTCTAAAGGTGAGACGATATCTGAATCACACAGACTTCCTAACTAATGTTCCGTTTTACAGCTGCAAATATACGCGATTATAGGATTCAAGAATCTTATTACAGGATTTGAAATTAAATGCTGGAGAAAATAATAACGTTGTGGATAGTGACAAAGAGAATAATATAAGACCAAAGTACATACATACATATATATAAAAAAGTATTAAAGTAAAGCTTGTTCGGGTATTGAGACAATCAGAGTTTAAATGCAATTTTTAAAGACTGAAAAGTAGGATCCGTGTACCTGTGATGTAAATCTCGACCACTTCAAATTACGTCCTTCAGTGTTTCTTTCAGTATGAATCTAAAACCAATACGTAGGTATTATCAACTAGGATTTTTGTCAAACAACTTACGCAAAAGTTCACTAGACAAAAAAAGGGAATTTTATAGCATATTCTATACAACATCAGAAATCTGTTCGAAAAGTAGACAGAAATACATGGGAGATCATCACTTCATTTAGAATGTTGAATTATAAACGTAAACTCATCAATTATCTGAGAAGTACTGGCTAGTGCTGCCCTATCAAGCCACAATATTGAGCCTAATGATCTCTTAATCTCACTTTTAATGGCGAATACCGTTGAGCGTTAGTTTTCAAGGTGCTTAACCGCATATTTTTTTGTAAATGGAATGAATTTCGTTACCAATCTTACAGATACGTACAGGAAATTTTTTCCTGTACAGTACTTATATACCATCCGTTCCATAATGCTATTGAAATTGTAGTGAATATTTTAAGACCACTTCTAATGCTATTTTAAATTTTAGCAATCATAAGCTATACACAAAAATAAATATTTATATTTTAAATAAAAAAAAGAATATAATTTATGATTCAAAATTTTATTTAACATGTAAAACTTTTGTATGAGTATGAGTAATAATTCAAAATTAAAGGGAAATAAGATGAGAAGAATAAAATGTTTGTGTTTAAATAAAAATCTTTTAGCAAATATTAGTTCTTTTCTCTAGTTTTCTTTCGTTCATATTTCATACATATTCTTCATTTTTCTGGCAATAAACAACAACAAAAAATAAAACGATATTTATGCAGTGAAGTCTGATTGATTTATTAATTATTAATGACAACATTCAGGGTTGTTGTTGCCGAACAAATACAACGAGAACGTGAATAATTTTTGCAAAAGTAAGAGAAAAAGAAAAAAAAGCACGAAATTTAACAAGAATTCACATTAATAACACATACACACATGCATGGTCATACGTACTCCTGTAAACATACTTGTAAATAAAAAATATTCTTGCCTTATAGGCCGCCCGCCGCGCTGCATTCAAACAATCCTTCAGCGTTCAATATTACAAAAATTTACGAAAGAGAGCAAAGAAATTACATACGAATTGTTAAACAAATAATAATTACGGCGATATTTTGATTTCACTTCAAAATACACTTGTGCCTCTTTTATATAAACAACAATAACAACGGCAGCAACAACAAAAGCAAATACAAAAAGTAAATACAACAATAAAGGCAACAATAACTACTAACAACACTGAATATTATTTACCAAACACTGAGAGGAAGAGTAAATACATACAGAGAGAGAGGGTAAAAAAGGGATAAAAATTAATATCCGACGATATGAATGTGGTGAGAGTGAACAGAAACAATAAATTAATGGCCTTAAGGATTTAACTCTTACATATTCATACACACGCCCACACTCATGCACATACATGTCTGTTTCTAACCGGAAAAATATGAAAATATGCTATATTGATATCAGGTTATCGTCTTAATGGTTCCAAAACTGTCGCCTTAGCAAAGCTATCAAATGCTAAATATTTTACATGTTAAGTACAGTTTATTTACTTAAAGGTTTCCTATTTACGACTATAGGTCCTTAACTACGGACGAATATGTAAAAATAGTTTAAACGTAGTTTAAAGTAGTGATACAAATGTGGACAGTTTTTAAGAATAAAAGAGTGATTGTAGTGATCCCAATTAACCACTGTGGAAGGGACTGGCAGGCTCATCAAGAGATTTAAAAATATGTACAGGAACTGCTGAAAATATCGGTTTTGCTAGAGAAAGTCTGGTAGATAAAGCCACGGTGTTCTTAGCAATTGGAGTTATATTACGGCTCATTAAGACTCATATTTCATTTGGATTTGAATCTGTATCCATAAAAAATCCAACACACGCAACAATTCAAATTGGCTGACTAATCACAACACCGTTGAATGGGTTATAGTGGCCACAGTTTAGCTTATTAGTCGTGAGGCCACCCCAAGTCAGACATATCCAACAAAATGAAATGTGAAAAATTTTTCTTCTGCGACTGGCTGTCAGAAGATTTTTCACAAAAACTCTGAGAATAAATAAAATTGCCATGAAAAGTTTCTCAAAAATCTGTCGATCGTAGTCGGCTTTAAGCTGTTCATCCCGCCACTCATTTATAAAATTAACAAACACGACATAAGTGGTGTGAGAAACTAGGTCGTAATCCTGACTGAAGGTTGCAATGAATAATTATGTACGTATGTATATATGCGGTAGAGCAACAGCCCTTCAATGATAATTTTTCCAACAATAGTGTGTTTGGTGTGCCTTATAGCCTAGAGACAGAGATGGGCCGCATTCTTTTCGCAAATGCTTAGGAAAAACCCATTACCTTCATATGATAACCGACTTTTTTTGCTCTGTAATTGATTACTATAATACGGACAGTGTATGGTTTAACCCAGACGTGTCTACAAGCCATACAACACGTCACGTATTGCCATCAATTGGCCATCAGGTAACATGATGAAATTAGACTTTTTTGCAAAACTACGTCAAGACCACAATTACGCGATAATAGCAAAGGTTGGAACATATAAAAAACCAACATTCGGCACAGCTTTGAGTGTGTTTTATAATTTAATTTACTTTTGAAACTAAACAATAGACAACCCTTTACAAACAAATATGAACTTTACAATGCCTTAAAATTTATGGCAACATATATCGTATAAATCTTCTTTCTCGCTCTTGATTTTGTTTTTGTTTATGGGAACTCTCCCGAAGAACGATATGCTCTTACACACACTACATACATGATATTTGCCTTCTGATAATTCATAAAATATTTGGCAATTGAAACGTATAGGATTTATGCTCTTCTCATTTATTTTTTCAATTATAATTATGTTTTAATAATATTCGATTCAAATAATAGAGGTTTGGCTTCAATTCTTGTACGACCTTTATTTTATAGGCACGTAGTCCAAGATCCTTATGTGAAATTTTTTATGTATTTTAGTCAACAAGTTTAGAATAACGAATCGGCACTTTTAAGCTCTTCTTTGGATTACGACCTATCTCCTCACACCACTTATGATGTGTGTGTTAATTTTATACAAGAGTCGACACCGTACCACAGAGAAACTCTTCATGGCAATTTTTTATTTTCTCTGAGAGTTATTGCCAGAAATCTGCTGAGAAGAAGTAGCCGAAGAAATATTTTTCCATATTTCGTTCGAAACGTTCAATAGCTCTAAAAGCTCCCATTATGTTGACCATAAAGTGAACGTAGTGCTCTACGAACATCTGTAATCAAATATTTGTTTGTAATAACATCTCTAGGCCTTGAAATAAATAACTGCGTAATTAAAAATGTTTAAACTTTCTTTTTTTTTTTAGCGGCTCCCATTCAAGAACTTCCTCCCAGAGCTGGTCATGTACCAGTTTACATCAGAGAAGGTAATACACCACTGAGTCAAGTTAATCCTAAATTGGTAGAAGCTTTTCATGAAGATGAGGAACTCAATCAACTACCAGTAGAGGTAAGATTGAAGACACTCTTTCAAAAGAAAAAAAAAATAATACAAAGAGATCTTTACCGATTGCTAGAATGAAAGAACCAAAGAAAAAGCAGACAATGAAGTTGCTGTTCAAGCAACAGAAGAGATAGAACAAGAAAAGAAACCAGAAAACCCAGAAGAGGAAAACAAAGAGGTAAACGAAGCTGCTGATGATTCAAATGTGGCCACTAGCGAAACTAAAGAAGCAACAACGGCTGCAGTTGAAGAAGCTGAAGCCTCTGACATTGCGGAATTGACACAAGACGATTTAAAAATTGTAGCTGCCGAGAAAACAGACAATTAAACAGAGAAGAAGACAAAACATTTTAAATATGACATATGAATAGATATGTATTTAAAGATTTTATGACTAATATTTTATATTTTATACAACCATATTATTTTATTTTAATTATTTAAAAACAACAACTAAAAAAACAACAATGACAGAACAAAAATCCAACACGTATTTATTTTTATAGACACTTTTTATAATTAATTTTGTATGTTTCGTAGGTTTTTGATGAATTTAATAAAACAAAACAAAAATTAAATGAAAAAAAAAACAATTAAAAAAATATGTTTAATTTTGTGTTTTACCAGCAGAGAGAGAGAGAGAAAAAAACTTTGACGGGGAATTCTGTTTTGCTTCCGTGTTATTTTTAGTCGGGCATTGTAATGTTTGAAAAGCATAAAATTAACACGTACAAACCAATTCCAGTCAAACCTTCTTTACTCGAGTGGCGTAAAAGAGAAAGAAAAAAAAGAAACTGTAATGGCGTAAACAATAATATTATTTCCACCAAAACAACAAATTATGCAAATAACGTATAAATCTCTAATTTTTTTCCTTTCCACCTTACAATAGCAACTACAATAACAAAAACAAGAAAAATTACAGCGAATAATAAAACTACAGTCGGTCAAGAGTGACTATATAATAGAAAATCTACAACGAATGTGAATATTTTCTTTGCATCGAGTTGTTTATTTAGTGGTTTCAAAATACTCGTAGAACGTATAGCAAGGCTGTCAGCTTTCAATGTTTCATCAAAAGTGTCATTCATTTAGTGAAAATTATAAAAAATGGTGATTCAAACGTCAAATTGGAAAAGTACAGGCCGAATGATTAATGTGACAATATTTGTAAGAATTTTGTATCACATTACTACGTTACATAACAACGATGTGTATTGCATTAAAAACTGTGTAGAAATATTCTGAGCACCTTGGCGGGTACAGACTTTTGTGGCGTAGGACTCTACAAACCAAAGGATCATTGGAATATAGTAACCCCTGTAAAATGCTGTAAGGTGTAGTGTGTAGGAATAATTCAATTCTACAACATTTCAGTTTTTTTCTCATTTTTTAGTGCTTTTTTCGCATTTTATTTTTTAATGATTCATGAAGTTTAACGCGGATACTTGTACAAGTCTTCCGAGCACTGGCACACGCATACGCACGTTATGCACGTAAATAAAGTGGAAATTCCTTGTGAAAAACTTTTTTAATTGATTAAATTTCTTGTTGTTTTTATTGTAACACAAACAATAACAACAATATGGTGTAAAAGATTAAAAGAAAATATTTGTTGTTTGAAAAGAAAAAAACGAAAAACGAAAACAATAGAGAATAAAAACTTTCACTATCCCATTTCACTGTGAATTTTAAGCCCTTTTTGCTTTTTTTTAATAAGAACAACAACAACAAGTCAGTAGACTAACCAAACAATCAACCAAACGACCGACCAACCTATCAAACTTATAAATTAAACAATTAAGCATAAAAACGGGTAAATAAAATTCAAATAAAAAATAAAAAGAAACGAAACGAAATGAATAAATTTTCCGCTGCAACTTTGAAACGCTCAAGCGAACCTTTTTCAAGGTAAAAAAGAACGAAAAAAAAGGAAAAGAAAGGAAAAATTGAAAATTTTATTTTGGGGTTAAATTGACTTTCGTATTTTCTTTGTTTTTAAAATTCAATCCATCCTGTCAACAACTATAATCTTTGGCAAAATATTTATTAATATTTATAAGAGATTTTTTTGAAAAGAAAATCAAATTAAAGGGCCACTTAAATGATGAACTTTGTAAAGTTTAGAAAGAAAACACACACCAAAAATATTTAAAAGTTTGATTTTTTTTGTGAACAAAAAAGAAACCAACAAAAAATATACACGTTCAATGTCTTACAACACTGTTAAATAATTTCTGTTATGATAACAGAGGCAAAGTTAGGAACCATGCCTAATCTTCTAAATAATGCTCAAAGATTAGCCTCTCTTATCGTATTGAAAACGCTGAGAGCTAACCTACAAACTTGTCTGAAGTAAATTATTATTTTGTCAATGTGTGTGAAGATAGATTTTAAAATCTAACTCCCAAGACGCAAACCAATCAGTTAACAGAGCTCTGTTATGTTATTAACAGAACTCTGTTAAACAATTAATTTGAGGCTGGGAAGGAAAAAAAGGAAAAATTAATTAAATTCCTGGGTAAAAAAGATAAAAAAGCAAAAATTTATAAAATAAGTCCTATAGTTAATCACTGTTACAAAATATTGCGTAATAAGAACTACAATAAACATATAATCACACATTTCCAAAAGCTATTGTAATCCGATAAATAAATCAATATTATGGGAAAACAGGACTGAGTGGGCGGATAAATATAAATTGTTTTTAAAGCATTGTACGTCCGTCCCTTAACTAACCTAATCGACAGAACCCTTAACAGAGCGAGTTTTCATAGTAGATTTTGAAATTTTCCTAGATTTCAGATTTTAAAACCCACTGTAAGTCCTTTTGCGGGAAAACAGGACTGAGTGGGCGGATAAAGTAAATTGCTTTTAAAGCATTATACGTCCTTTTAACTAACCTAATCGCCAGAACCCTTAACAGAGCGAGTTTTCATAGTCGATTTTGAAAATTTTTGAGATTTCAGATTTTAAAATTCACTGTAAGTCCTTTTGCGGGAAAACAGGACTGAGTGGGCGGATAAAGAAAATTGTTTTTAAAGCATTGTACGTCCCTTTAACTAACCTAATCGCCAGAACCCTTAACAGAACGAGTTTTCATAGTCGATTTTGAAATTTTCCCAGATTTCAGGTTTTAAAACCCACTGTAAGTCCTTTTGCGGGAAAACAGGACTGAGTGGGCGGATAAAGTAAATTGTTTTTAAAGCATTGTACGTCCCTTTAACTAACCTAACCGCCAGAACCCTTAACAGAGCGAGTTTTCATAGTAGATTTTGAAAATTTCTCAGATTTCAGATTTTAAAATCCACTGTAAGTCCTTTAGCGGGAAAACAGGACTGAGTGGGCGGATAAAGTAAATTGTTTTTAAAGCATTGTACGTCCCTTTAACTAACCTAACCGCCAGAACCCTTAACAGAGCGAGTTTTCATAGTAGATTTTAAAATTTTCCCAGATTTCAGATTTTAAAACCCACTGTAAGTCCTTTTGCGGGAAAACAGGACTGAGTGGGCCGATAAAGTAAATTGTTTTTAAAGCATTATACGTCCCTTTAACTAAACTAATTGCCAGAACCCTTAACAGAGCGAGTTTTCATAGTAGATTTTGAAATTTTCCGAGTTTTTAGATTTTAACAGAACAGATTTCATATTTAACAGAGAAACAACATTATTTCTAAGGGAGACAACAGTACAAGATTAAGTTTTTGTCAAACAGTTTATTATAGATGGTATACAGGCGATTGATTTGAAGTCGCTGTGGTCTAGTAAGTAGTGTGTTGGTTTAATAGACGTAAGGCCAGGATTTTTTTTTCATTTTTTTTAATTTGTTCTAATACATATCAAATATATAATATTTATCAGTATATTATTATATCAGAATATTAATATACATATACACATGTATGTATTAAAAAAAATTTAAAAAAGAAAAAGAATCACACAAAAACCCCAACTAGGGATTGAATTCGGAGATGATTGAGAATAAGCAATTGAATTTTAACTTCTTTTTTCAAAAATATTCTCAAAAATTTATTATTTACAACTCATAGCAATAATCTCGAACAGCTTGGTTCAATCCCTGGCCAGGATCTTTTTCCTTTTTTATTAAATATATACATATGTATTTACATATGTATTGTATTTTCCTTGTTCTTAAATATCATATACATATAAATATATATATATATTATATGAAATTCGCCATGCACGGTGTGAAAAAATTTGGCACGCATGGTGTGAAAAAATTTGGAACGTGCAGTGTGAAAAATTGAAACGTGCGGTGTGAAAAAATGGACCGTGCAGTGTGAAAAATTGGAACGTGAGGTGTGAAAAAATGGAACGTGCAGTGTGAAAAAATGGAACGTGCGGTGTGAAAAAATGGAACGTGCAGTGTGAAAAATTGGAACGTGCGGTGTGAAAAAATGGAACGTGCGGTGTGAAAAATTGAAACGTGCAGTGTGAAAAATTGGAACGTGCAGTGTGAAATTTTGGAACGTACAGTGTGAAAAATTGGAAATGCGGTGTGAAAAAATGGAACGTGCAGTGTGAAAAATTGGAACGTGCAGTGTGAAAAAATTAAACATGTGGTGTGAAAAAATGGAACGTGCAGTGTGAAAAAATTGGAACGTGCAGTGTGAAAAATTGGAACGTGCAGTGTGAAAAAATGGAACGTGCAGTTTGAAAAATTGGAACGTGCAGTGTGAAAAATTGGAACGTGCTGTGTGAAAAAATGGAACGTGCAGTGTGAAAAATTGGAACGTGCAGTGTGAAAAATTGGAACGTGCAGTCTGAAAAAATTGAACGTGCGGTGTGAAAAATGGAACGTGCAGTGTGAAAAATTGGAACGTGCAGTGTGAAAAATTGGAACGTGCAGTGTGAAAAATTGGAACGTGCACTGTGAAAAATTGGAACGTGCACTGTGAAAAATTGGAACGTGCTGTGTGAAAAAATGGAACGTGCAGTGTGAAAAAATGGAACGTGCGGTGTGAAGAATTGGAACGTGCAGTGTGAATAATTTTTTTTTTTCCTTATTTTACCCAGGAATTTAATTAATTTTTCCTTTTTTTCTTTCGCAGCCTCAAATTAATTGTTTAACAGAGTTCTGTTAATAACATAACATAGCTCTGTTAACTGATTGGTTTGCGTCTGGGGAGTTAGATTTTAAAATCTATCTTCACACACATATTTTGTCATTGGTCTGTCAAATCAAAATTATCAGTCAAGGCATGTTGCCTGTTTCAGAAACGATCATCTGCATTGGTGGAAACAACTGAAACAGAAAGAATACTGCCTGAGCCTAGACAAATGGTGGGAATATGGAAATAGGATTGGTTACCCATACAACCCCTGAACAACAACGTGCTCCATCTTTCAGACAAAATCAACGCCGTAAAGAAGGTGACAGATGGCTATGTGTCCCAGGCTAGAAGTCGCCGCAGTCAGTAGGTAATGCGTTATCTTACTAGACAAGAACCTGTGGTTCAAATTTCAGTTCAAACGTCTGGAACAAAACGAAATATGAAAATAATATTTTTTTCAGCGACTCCCTACTCCTCAGTTTTCTGGCAAAAACATTGAGAGTAAATAAAATTACCATAAAAGATTTCTCAAATCTGTCTTTGGGAATCAACGTTAAACTGTAGGCCCCATTAGTAATGGATAAAAATTAACACACAAAACACACTAAGGGGTTGAACAATAGATTTTGATATTTCTAACATATTAACGCAGCAGTTAAGGATTTGGATTATAGAGAGTATTTTGACCAGCCAGACTCTCCCTTCTTTCCCTCTATATGGAATTTAAAATATGACTAATAAATGGGTTCGAAGGAATAGAAACAGATGTGACCGAGTAATCCCGGCTTTAGGATATCTAACTTCATACAGTTTAGATAGGATCATAAGAAAACGATTAAATTGCATAATTGTTAGCGGCATTATTAGAGACGCGATTTTCGGGAAACTATATGACTATATAGAGAGCACATACAGAAATGCGTGATATATCAATACTTTAGCCAGTTATCCCAGTCTGATTTATCCAACGAAACATACGATCTTAGGTACTCATTGAAAGTCCTATGGGATCTTTCAATAGTCCCAAGTGTTTCGTGGTGGTAAGCAGTTGAATGCAATTTTTCTATTTTCAGTAACCCACATAGCTCTGTCAGTACCTGATTTATATATTCAGTACCCAAATCAGTAACTATGGTGTTCATGGGACCATATATCAAAACAAAATGTTCCATTATGGCTTTAGCCACATTTTTGGCTGATTTATTTGCCACAGGGATGGCCACCAAATACTTGGTCAAGTCACACATCACAGTCACAGCATATTCATTTTGCGAGTCAGACCTTGGCAGCGGTCCTATGGTGTCAATTATTACTCGCTGAAAAGCCTTAACCGGCGTTGGTGTGATAACCAAGGGCTCCCTGTTTCTACTGGTTGTCTTATTGGCCTGACACTGAAGGCATTGCCGAACATATTTACTTATGTCCCTGGTCATACCCTTCCAATGAAATTGAAGTCGTATTTTCTTTATCATACGGGTTATACCAGGATGTCCACCAGTAAGGGGATCATCATGATACTTTTTCATAATTCTTAATTTTTCAGAATATGTATTTACTTTAATAAGTTTTGGCACGAGCATTATTGTTAAGTCGAAATCTTGCAAGATTTTATTACCTTTATTTTTGAAGGCTTCTATATTTGTTCCTAGGTTGTTGAACATGCTTTCATCTTGTGAAAGTACTAGTGTTGTGAGACCAATATTATTAGCTATTTTTGCAAGCTTTAGGAAGAGGTGACCTAAGTCGACATTTCTATTAATAATAAGGTCTTTCAACTTATATTTAGAAAGAACCTGTTTTCCTTTCTGTATAATTAATTTATTTTTGGTAAAATACAATTTTGGTATTTTACAGTGCTCGCGGGTATTTAGAGTCTCATATATTTTGAGATCTAACGATTCCGATTCTTCCGTATGATTTTCATTAATGCTTTGCTTATTTGCTCTTGACTGAAGTCTTGTTGTAACCTTCAGAATTGTATTGACTCCAATATTTTTGATGTCTTTAAATTCTATGCGGGATAGAGCGTCCGCTACGGTATTTTCCTGACCCCTAATATACTCGATCACGAAGTCGTATTCTTCGAGATCAAGTCGTATACGTGTTAGCTTGGAAGATGGATTCTTTAGAGAAAAAAGGTAAGTGAATGGTCTGTGATCACTCAGTATTACAAATTTCTTGCCATAGATGTACGGTCTAAAATATTTTACAGCTCAATGTATTGCAGTTAATTCCTGCTCTATAGTCGACTTATTGCTTTCACCTTTAGTGAATGATCTTGAAGCATATGAGATTGGCATTAATTGTCCATGTTTTTCCTGACTCAGGACAGCGCCACAAGCATATTTACTTGCGTCGGTGGTGATAAAAAATTTTTTTGAAAAGTCAGGATATTGTAAAATCCTAGGGCAAAGTAATTGACTTTTGAGGTATTGGAAAGCCCTTTCACAATCCTGATTCCACTCAAAGGGAATGCCCTTTCTTGATAGTCTAGTGATATGCCGAGACGACTCAGCAAAGTTAGGTATGAACCTACGGTAATAATTACAAAACGCTATAAAACGCTTGGCTTCATCACCGTTCTTTGGAGTAGGATAGTTTTGTACAATGGAAAATTTGCTGTCGTCTGGTAATATTCCCTGATCCGTGCACTTGTGGCCAAGGAATGTGACTTCTGTTCGAAAAAATGAACACTTGTCTGGATGCAACTTTAAATTGTGTCTCCTACACACCTCAAATACATCCCTTAAATTTTTCAACATATGACCCGAAGAACAACCAATCACCACAAGGTCATCCATGTACACAAACGCTTGTGCTGGGGATAGACCGGAAAAAGCTAATGTCATCATTCGTTGAAATGAATTTGGGGCTACCTTCAGACCATATGGCAATCTTTTAAATCGGAAAGATCCTCTGTCAGTAGAGAAGGATGTTATGTCTCTGGATTCCTCCTCAAGCTCAATTTGATGAAATCCCGACATAAGGTCAAGGCAAGAGAAGAATTTAGCTCTGCCTAATTGGTCAAGAATATCATCAATGCGTGGTAACGGGAACTTGTCAGCTATCAACTTTTTATTAACCGCCCTGTAATCTACTACCAGTCTCCATCTCTTCTGGGTACCACCAGGTAACGATTTTTTGGGTACCAATAGGATAGGGCTGTTGTGATCGGAAACAGATGGTTCAATGAAATCATCCTTAATTAATTTTTCAACCTGATTATTTATCTCTTCCTTCTGAGAGTGTGGTATTCGATAATTTTTGATATAAACAGGTTTTGTACTATTGACTTTAAGTTTCTGCTTATAAAAGTTATTGGATGATATGCTTTCTGTTTCCAGAGCAAAAATATCTAAGAATTCATGGCATAAGGCTTTTAGTTCTCTTTCAACGAATGGTGGAAAATTTTTGGAGAGTCTCTCCATTTTTTCCTTTGATTTGGTTTGCACACGATCCGAACTAGCTATTTTATAGTCTTTAAGTGTTTCTGTTATAAGCCTAATATCAGAAATCACCAAGTCATAGTTAGTTGTATTAATTATTCTTACCAAGGGATTGGTTTTTGACGTTATTGTATTGGCAACAAAAACGCCGTCTTGAATTGTTTGGAATGGTACTAGAACACTTTCTTCAAGTGACTCAAACTTTATTGATCTTACTACCTCACATCTTGCTGGTAGAGATATGGAGTTGATGGTAGGACCGTTTCTAAGCGGTATTCCAATGTCATGATCAATTTCATCTGATCTTAGAATTATTAAGTCTTTATCACCTGAATATTGCAGAATGCAATTGTATTTTCTTATGAAATCCATTCCGATTATTCCGTCTGCTTGTATTTTAAAGTTATCTTCAACTACATGAAAAGTATGTTTTATTAAATATTTGTCTATTTTGAGTTCAGAGTGTACACTACCTAGTGTTGAAATGGTGCCCTGGCCTATGCCATTTAGGTTTGTTCTATTGTATTTATTTATGGTTAAATCGATGACCTGGTTGTTCTTGATAATTGAGATATCCGCACCAGTATCTATTAAAAAAATTTAAATAGTATTGTTTAAAGTAGTTTTGCATCGTAGATAGCTACACAAATTCAAGTTAATATTGTAGGTTTTAGTTCCTACTGAGCATTTAGGGGTCGTATCTCGTTTCCCGGGACTTGTTCCCCAGTAACGTTTATATTTCTGTTTCGACCATTATTGTAATTATTATTATTATTTCTATTGCCACGGCGGAGACTCGAATTGTGGTTCAAATGTGGACCACCATTATAAGATCTGGGCCCATAAAAATTTCGGCCCCTGTTCGAATGATTGTTTCCACGCCAGTTGCTATTGCGATTATAATTATTGTTGCGGTTAAAACCGCCCCGGCGTTCAGATCCATAGTTGAGTATAGAGTTCTCCTGTCCATGCACTTCAGTGCAACTGCTTATGAACTTAGTTAAAACTTCGTTCATATTATTGAAGCTGCCCGATTGCATGATCAGCTTGACCCTGTCGCTTGAGCTGTTCCTGGTCATAGCTGTGACAGCTGAACGTGTGGCATATTTATTTGCTATTTCATGGGGTAATCCATCCCCTATATATGCTGTCTCCAATTTCTTAGCCAATTCCTCCATTTCCTTGGCATAGGTGTTAACATTCTTACCAGACTGTTTAGTGCTCAGGAGCTTGGCGTTTATAACGTCCACGGATTCACCCTTGACCGAAGCTTTAAGTTTGTTTACAATCTGTTCTAAAGTTGTTTCTGAACTTATTAAGTTTCTTGCTGTTCCTTTCAATTTGGTTTTAATGAGGTTAACAGCTACAGCCTCGTGTGATTCCTTAATGGAATCAACCAAGTTAATGGCGTCAATGAAGCTTTGGAGGTTTTCGGAATTCCCGTCGAACTCAGGAATTAACCTGGAAGCGGTATTCAAGAACTCCACTATAGTCTGAGGCATATTGGAGTTCTTCGCTTGTTTCGTTTCTGGCGAAGTATTGAAAAGTATTGGTTCTCTTATTGATTGTGGGACTTGTATTTTGAAATTTTTTCGGTAACTTACAGAAATCAATTTTTCAGGTAAGTCCAAATAAAAACCGTCAGCAGCGGTTTGGTGAGCTTTTGTTAGTCTGTGGTAATTTGTGTTCAGTAACACTCGTAATCTTTCTAATTGTGTTATAAGATTATTTATGTGCTTATTAATTGTTTCAGGTTTTATATCCCTGTCATTATTTAAGCATTTATACGATTTTAAGAATTCTTCCTTAATTATTCTGGCCCTATATACAATCGTCTCCCATTCCATGAGTTGGGAAAAAAAAAATTCTATGCAATGAATTAGACTTTGTCCAAGTTGTTAGCCAATGATGCAGCTCTCATGTAATTTTTTCTAAGTGACCTTTTATGCAACTGATAAATCGTTACCAAGAGCTGTGCAGCTAATAGGATAATTATTACTATAAAATAAATAGAAGGAAGGTCAACTTTAACCACAATGTCGTTTACGACATTAGCATTTGGTTTTTCAATTTTTGACTCCGTACCTCCCATTTTAAATTAATTGCACGAAATATTAAATTGACAAAAACAGGGAAAATGAAAAAATATAAGTTTTCAATGAAATTATAAGTTTTCAATGTATTTAATTTTTCTGTGTTTAAACAACAACGTAGAAATTAGTAAGTCAAGTTGTCATAGGAATTGTTAGTTCTTAGTAATTTATGGAGTGAATGGCACTGCGAGGAATTCTGTACACTTTAATGCACAGACATATCAGGCACCGCCATTCACCGGTCAGTACCAACTTTGACCGAACGGGGTAGGTACCTTATATCTATGCAGTACTGGAGGGACTCGTAAGTATCGCAGTAATGCAGTTTTAGTATGTATATTTAATTATAATCATTTTTATATTTATATTATATAAATTATGTATATATATTGATTTTTATATACCTAATGTTATCATTACCTCATGAAGTACTAATTCAAATAAATTTAAACCAAAAGGAATTCTAATCTTACAATTCAATTTACTAAAACATTTGACCAATAGTTCCCGACAATGAATGATTCTATTTTCTATGGTTATTAAAAATGACTTATTAAAGGTTTTATAATGCGGTTCCGTATACAGTAAAATTTTGTTAAAATTATCTATGAGTAACGTTATGTACTCTTTTATTTTCTTAGGATTATTCGATATTGGTCTGTTCTGTAAAACACGTTTTTTTTAATTTTATAAAAATTGGAAATAAGTTCGTTAAATTTTTCTAAGTGAAAATCAGTGGACACTTAACCACTTTATTGATTAAGATAAGGATTGAAGCAACAGAATTTATAATTGGCTTGTAATGAGTGCAATCAGTGTATTCCTATAAAAATTGAGAATTGAATGTACAGAATATATATAACCTGATTTTATGTATACAATGACCGTTTAAATAGTTGGATTTTTGAATGTATATATTCTTTTTTACCTACTTTTATTATCTTTTTCTTTTATTTAACAGGGCAATATTAATGATAGTGTTGTTACTAATTTCAAATTTATAGTAGAATATAAAATATATTTGTAAATAATAATGTTATATAATATAATAATAATGATAAGATATAGAATCTATGATCTGAATATTAATTTCTAAAATGAATAAAAAATATAGAATATAATTTCAGATTATAATTTTATTAATTTTTTTTTTTATAATAATAATAATATTGGTGAATCAAGAGCATTAATAATAATTAATAATATTCGTTGATAATAATAATGTTTAATACTAAATGTTAATAATGATTGAATTTACAAAATTTAATATATATAAATTATTTCTAATTTTAATCTCACGTGTCCCACTGTTCCGATAATGATGATGATTTTTATTATACATTGTTGTTGTTGCCATATGATGTATTTACTTGTTGGTGTTTCCTTCTCATGGCTGTCTTGTTGTTGTCTTCTTTCTTTTGCTGGTTGTTGTACTGTCCTATGTTGTCTTCGTTTTGCTGTATGCTTATGATGGTTTTATTTTTGTTTTTATTTATTTCATTTTCTGTTGGTTTCTATGTTAATCTATTTCTTTTTAAGTTCCATTTTTCTATCTTTGTTTTGTTTCTGTTTTTGTAATTTGTTTATTATTTGTAGTTTTGTATTATTTTTTCAGTAATTGTTTTTTTTTTTTTTTTTAATATTTCAACAATTTTTCTTAAGTTTCTATTGTTTTTGTTTTTTTTTTTATTTTATAAGAATTCTTTAATTTGTTAAATATTTTGTCACTTTAAAAAAAAACGCTATATTGTTTATTTATAGTATAGTTTTTCTTTTGATAAATTAAATTAAATTTTGTTTTTAAAATCTGTAGAAAATATTGTTTGTTTCAATTAGTTTCTTTTTTTTTGTTCAGTTCACTTTAAATACAAATTTAATTAAATATATACATAATAATTTTCTTTTTGTTTTAGTTTTTAATTGTTAATTTTTTAACTGTTTCAACGCGTTTTGCATTCGGCGACGAGCAATTTATAATTTTAACACCGAATGGCAGGATCGCCATGTAATATTAAATAAAACAGATTATATTATTGTTATTAATTTATTTAGGAACCGTCGCTAAATGCGACTGTCCATTATAAGGTTTTTATTATGAATGTCTTTACTTATTATTACTTAATTATTTAAAACTAAACAAAAGTAAAATATCTTATGTTCTACAATAATATTATATGTGGGAATATGCTGAGACAGCTAAATACATGCTGTCCCAACATTTATGCAGTGTGGACACATTCATACTACAATGCATGAATATCCAGTTGCATGCAGAAGGCATACACTGGTCGACCAGTCAAACACACTACAGTAGATGTGATCTTGGATTACCTTATTAATTATGTGAGAAATACCGCCAGTTTTCACAGTAGTCGTGTGTTACGAACACAGAAATACGGAATAATTTTTCCCAATAAGCCTACTGACTCATCTTCTACTGCGACTTTACGAACAATCGCGCTTCCCTCAAGGTTTACAGAGTATCCCCCTAATGCTTTCTGCACGGCTATTGCCCTGACAAACTTCAGGATACTGCTTGGTATTCACAAGAACAATACTCTGCCTAGTATTTGATATGCTGTCAGAGATTTCTTCGATAATGTCCAACCGGTTCCAAGAATGTGAAAAACCCCATTCTGAATAAGTGTACCCTGAGTTTACACTGTCCTGTCAAAAGACAGGTTGTCAACATCAGATTATCTCAGAATTGAGACTCAGAAATAGCTTGTATCCTGATCCTACCATATTGTTGGAAAACACTCCAGTAGCCAGTAATTGTCTAGTATTTGAACGAGGTTCGAGAATTTATGATATCATTGACGAACTATAAACTAAGGTATGTTTGAAAAGGTTCTTCAAATACATAGGCTTACATACATAATTGGTCATTACAACCCTTCAATCAGGATTATGACTTAGCTTCTCATATATATAGGCTTATTTCGTCAAACAATCCTGCTTTCGTCAATATTGTTTCAAATTATTGCTCTTCCATTTAAACTGAATCTAAATTTGCAATGAAAAAATTCTTAAATCGTTTAAATCCGTTTTTTTTTTTCAAAAATAGAAAAACAGAAAGTAATTTTCCAGACTTTGCTTTGTCACCACTCTCTCACCACTTCCACACAGCATCGTTCTAATTTCAATTTTTCATCATCGTCATCATCAACTAAACAGTCTTTGTTTTACGAGCAATACGAATACAATAAATAAACACTCATCAACTGTGTAAAATACTTTTATAGTCAATTCTTTCTTTCGCCTCCTTCCCTCCTTTTCTTTTTTTCCCCCATTTTCATTCTTTTTTTTTTTTGTAGGCATTTGCAGGAAATAATTGCCTTGTAATTGTTAAAATGAATTTTTGTTGAAAATTTTCAAAAACATTTGGCACATTCAAATGATGTTGCTGCTGTTGTTGATGTTGATGATGATGTACAACTGCAAACGGAACGAACAAAGTGGTCAATTCCAGAGTAAATGGTTTTAAATTAAAATAAAATACCAACACTTTAGCTAAATATGCCAAAACAAACATTTTGAAGAGTAACAACGCTCGTTAAAGGCAAGTGAAAATAATTAAACGAGGTTAGAATGGATACAAAATTTAAGAGGATGAATCAAGAAATTTAGGGCGTATATTTTTAAAGAATCGACTGTAGTTGCACAAGCTGTGGGCAGTAAAGTTTGCATAGAAATGGAGGATGTCTTAATTAAAAAAATAATCCAATTTTTTTCTTTGCCATGCAGTCGCAAGAAATTGGCATGACTTGAAGATTTTTTGATAAATATGAAAGAAACTTTTTCGATAATTCATTGAGTATTTTATACATGCTTTATGCATAGGAGGTGCCACGCCTACTGATAATTATATATATATCCAAAATATTTTATAATTATTTACTTTGAACAGTAAAATCCAAAACCCATTCGTAGTATTGATGTATTTGACATCTACTGCAGATATGGAGCCAACATTGCTACCTCTAACGAATAGAGATCGACCGGCAGATAATCCACTCTTAAACAGCATTCCAAATCTATATCGGCACCCCTGTCCTCTTCGCACATGATCCACATTGCCTATCCACTTCTTCTATGCAGTTCAACAGGCAACTGATTTTGAATGGCAGTGAGTATGTAATCCGTATACCCACACAGTTTAAAGTAAGCGTGAACCAAAGCACCAGGAGTTTCATCATAGGTTTCTTATGAACAATAAGCCACAGATTGAATAAAGCGAACCCCACCAACGACATCAACATATCTAGCTTGGGAATAGTTGAACAATATGTTTATTTCCTGCAGCCCTCTTGAACTAACCGCTTTTAATGCAGAAGTGCCATTTCTCCCATCATTTAGGCCCATTGTACAAATATTGGATCAAACACTTCCTAGAGGAAACCAACCTGAGTTAACCTTTATATTAGAGAGCTCGGTCAACGATGTCTGAAAGTGAGAGGTCAAAAACCTCAGTTTTTTTTTTTGAGAAGAGCATAGCACTGACACATGAGGTCAAAAACAGTCTCTTCAGTAAGTCAAGGGATTTTCGGGGAAAATCTCATTCTAAAAATGGCCATAATCTTCCGATTTTGTGGCTAAGGATCAAAGTAACTAAATTTGTTTTGTATGGAAGAAACAAATTTGTGAACGAGAATGTTTTTAACAACTTTGCAATCCAAGGCACTTACAATTTAACATCGGGTACGACTGACAGATTTGAAAAACATTTCTTAGCAATTTCATTTACATTCAGATTTTTTGCCAGAAGACGGCTGAGAAAAAGTCCTTTTGTTCAGAATATCTGAGTTGGACTTATGCAGACTCTCGATCAATAAGATTGTACACTACCTACTGGACTACGGCGACCGCTTAATAACATCATAACTGTCGTTGACTAAACCGAAAAATCGGCAATTTTGCTGGAACGGCTATTAAATTATGAGAATCATATTTATTTCTAGGAAGAGAAAGATACTTTCAATTTGAAAATAACTGCTTCAACACAATTTCGGGTATACCAATACAAACTAAAAGGCTTTTTATATTGAAATTTTTAAAACTATTTCCGGATTAGTTGTCTGGGCTGGCAGTGTACATTGTTTGCATATAAGCCAGTTAAAATGTTGAACTTATTCGTGCTTCTGAATACAAATTCAAATTCACCTTAAAAGAGTACTTTTGTGCCATCTTGTAAATCATTGTTTTTTTTTCTGTCAGTTTAATTCTTATAATTCAATAAATAGGCCTCCTCTCATCCATAGCCGTCCAATGATTATTTTTATTTGCGTTTTAATTTCCTAACATGCCCTTTAGGAATTATAATTTTATTACAAATTGGCAATTTGAAAAAAAGGCCAGTTCTTCCCAAAATAATAGCCAACATGTGTCGACCGGGTGATGGCTGAAAAAAGTGGCAACAAAAACAAACAATTAAGTGCCGTTTATTTCGAGCCATTAATAGATACTCAAAAGCAATTAAACAAATAACCCACAATTAAAACGTTCATCATAAAAACAGACATTTTTGGAGCTTAAACGCGCTTCAAATAAACAGAGCCATAGACATAGACAATGCCATGCTACTGCCAGGACATGGATTTCATTTTGTTGTTGTCGCTGTTGCGTTACTCACTTAATGTTGGGAAAACACTATAGCAACAACAACAACAAATATTGATAATAGTAGGCCATCTCAAAACAAAAACTAAAAATGTGGTTTGCAACATAGATTTTTCGTAATCCATCATTTTCAATCAGTCAGCTGCCAGTGGTGGCTATGGGTGGAGACTAACTGCCAAATAAGGGGGGTATACTTAGAACGGATATTAAATATAAAATAAATCTACGAATATGAAATTGAGTTCGCTTAAACGAATATTTGTTGGCAAGTGGGCGTTTAGCAAAGATTGCAGAAATTTTTTTTGTTTTCCAAGCAATTAGTAATTAATGTGTACGTTGAGTCACTTGTTTGTTTTGTTTGCCTTTGAAGGACTACAACAAATAGCCAAGTTATGAGATTGTGCATACACTTTCCAGAATGGGAGTAGGAGTGACCGTAAAGCTAAGTAATTTTAGATCAAAATTTACTGTGAAGTTTGCCATTCGTATCTGATAAGGATAGCATTAATATTGTCAGGGAATATGGAATACGGCAAAATATGTTTGTAGACACGTAAAGTTTACATTGTTGCTTTAACTTAATTAACGCAATTAAAGCGCTACATATGAAGACAAATATTTGATGGTTGGAGAAAATGTAAAATTTCCTATAAAATCCAAGAAGTTATTTAATTAAGATCATTAGAATATTTCATCGTGCATCATGGCTATTCCGAAAATAGCGAAGGTCCAACTTTAAGAGACTTTGGAGGGTCTGGAAGTAAGAATCACCTACAAGCGGTGAACTTTGCCCAACAGAGAAAGGATCCGTCCCTCCAAATAATGCTTGATTACAATCATTTATAGTAGGCAGGTAGGTTAGAGTAGTAGCTTTGATTACCAAAGCTCACTTGAGCACACACATAACGGCCCGTTGTAATGCCACAGGTAAGCTCAATCCTTGTAAGAACCGAATTCCACTAAACAAATCGAAGAAGTTGGTAAACGCACGACTATTCTATGCTGGCAACAAGCCTCAAAGTTTAATAAACTAAGCTATATCCTTGAAGTTGTCGTAATCTAGTAGGTAGTGTGTTGGCTTATTAATCATTAGGCCGCGCTGCAAACCGTAGGTCAGACATCAAAGACTGAAGTCTTCGACGACTTCCTCTCAGATTTCTGGCAAAAACTCTAAGAGTGAATAAAAATTGTCATGAAAGGTTTCTTAAAACTTTGTCGTTCGGAATCGACTTCAAACTGTAGATTATTAATTTTATTAATTTTATTTTACTATCATTATTACAGGTTAAAAATATATAAAATATTTCTAAATATATACAGAATTTGAGATTTTACTATTAAGTATTGCAACAAATAAAAACTTATTTTAGAGTGGACTTAAATTAACTATAAATATATTTATTACATTAAAGGAAAAAAGATAGTAAAAACCTTATTGAAATTTGAAGAAGTTTTTATATCAACCCTTCTGTCAACTTCGTACTGAAATTGAAGAAGTTGGTGATATTACAAATTTCTTACTAAAGAGTAACTTGAAAACCTGTTGCGATTTTCAAAGCCTTGTCTAATATTACGGGTTACAGTCATAAACATATCTTGTTTGTATTTATCATGTAGTCTTCTAGTTGAATATCTCCTAGGTAAGTTAAAAATAATCTTTAAATTTTTATTTTGTATGACCTGAAGCTTTTTAATGTGAGTTTTGGCACATCTTTCTGACCAAACTTGGCAGCCGTAGGACATTATTGGGCGTATGCACATTTTGTACAGTAAAACCTTGTTTTTCCAATTTAAAGATGATTTTCGGTTCAACAAGGGATATAAAGCTCTACCACATCGAATAGCTTTCTCACACGTTTGCAGAACATGCTGTCTAAATGTTAACTTTTTGTCCAAAACAATACCCAAATATTTGATTGTATCATTGAGAGAAATTTCAGTTCCACCAATAGTCAGAGGAATCGTAGGAATTCTTCTCGGTGACTTGTTAAAAGGGAAAATTATAGCTTGTGTCTTTGCTTCGTTGATTTTAATTTTCCATTTGGAGAAATATTTCTGAGAATATAGAAAACCCTTTTTTAAGTTCTTGACTATGGCGTTTGATACTTTGCCTGTTGCTATTATTGCAGTATCATCTGCATATAATGCTGCCGATTGGTTTCTTAATATTTTAAAGTCAGCAATATAAATTGAATACAGTATAGGGGATAATACTGACCCTTGTGGCACACCGGCCAGGATGTTACGCTGCGAGGAGTATTCATTACCAATATTGACGACAAATGATCTCTCATCTAGAAAACTTTGAACAATCTTCTGTAAATACACTGGGTAGCCAAACGAATTAAGTTTATATATGAGAGCATTATGCCACACAGAGTCAAAAGCCTTTTCTATGTCTAAGCAAAGTATTCCAGTGCTCTTACGCTGGTTTTTATTATTACTTATAAACTTAACAATACGCTCTACTTGGTGGATTGTGGAATGTTGCTTTCTGAAACCGAACTGTTCATCTTGAATAATATTATTGTCCTCAGTAAATTCATTTAATCTGTTTAGTATAATCTTTTCAAATACCTTATCAAGACAACTTAGCATACTAATTGGCCGGTAGCTATTAGGTGATTTAGGATCCTTCTTTTGCTTCAGTATTGGTATTATTTTTGCAGTTTTGAATTTTTTTGGGAAATAGCCGTTACTTAGGCACCAATTGAAAATTTTTGTAAGTAATGTGAAAAACAAATCACTCATATTTTTTAACATTACAGAGTTTATTCCATCTAAACCAGGAGCTTTGGAATTTTTTAACGACTTAACAAGCATTATAATTTCTTCCTTTGTTGTCAAATATTGTTGTACACTATCAGGTAAAGCCTGACTTTTTAACCATTCTATATGTTTCTTAACTGCATTATCCTTTGTAGATACCGTATTAAAGGTTGTTTGATGATAGTTTTCGAATACTTCAGCTATAATGTTTGCCTTTTCTTTAGCATTATACACATTAGCGCCATCTACCGTTAAGTGGCTAAACTCGTTTTTGTCCCCTTTGATTGCCTTAGCTAGTTTCCAAAACTTTTTACTACCAGTTGGCAAGTTTCGTATAAATTGATTCCAGCTGTTATTTCTGTCATTGCTGATGTTTTTATTAATCAATATCGTCATCTGTTTTAATAGGCATATGATAAGATTTCTCTCAGCTGTATCGCTACTTCTTTGCAGTTTACGTCTGTAACGATTTCTCTGGCCAATCAAAAATAAAGTTTGTTGTGAGAGTCTTTTTTGCCAACAAAAGGTGGTAATGACAGGAATTTTATTTGAAGCTTCTTGTAAAATATATATAACTTTAGACAAAACTGGTTCTACGTTTGCATGAGTAAGAACAACATTTGGCAGGTTGTTATTTTTAATCTCATTTTCAACCCATTTTTTTATTTCTTTCCAGTTAGCTTGATGATATTGTGGAATTAGTTTAAAATTTTCAGGGAAAATGCAATCAATTTTAAAAGTCACTGGTGTGTGATCCGAATTAAGTAATTCAGGATGGGTTTCTAGGGGTGAAAAATTTAAATTTGAGTTCGATAGTAAGATGTCAACTACAGATGGTCGCGTTGGAGCTATATTTTGGCTGAATCGAGTAAAAGAATTTGGATAGTAAATGTAGTAAGCTGAATTGAGCTGGTGGTTATAAAGGCTGTTACCGGCTGTATTATTTTGAAAACAGTTCCAGCTCGTGTGGTGGGCATTGAAATCACCGAGAATAAAATAATCTATTGTAGATGTTGTTATAACATTAAGATCATCAATAAAATGGTTTGTGTATGATGGACAATATACTGCAGTAAATCTAACAGGCCTGTTTGAAATTTTAATAATAATGGAAACGTTTTCCATACTTGTTGTTGGAAATTTTGGAATGCGTTCATGGGGAATATTATTTCTAACTGCTATTAGCACGCCTCCACCATGTGTATTGCGATCTTCCCTGTGGGCTTTAAAATTTCTGAGCTTAAATGAATGTTTTGGTTTAAGAAATGTTTCATTTATTAATACTATGTCAATTTGTTTTAGATTTAAGATATGCTCTAATTCTGTAATGGCATTTGGGTTTGTTAACCCTTGGGCATTCCAATGCAAAATATTTAATTTAGCCATGGAGTTGAATATGATTTTATATAACATGCCTAAGCATGTTACCCAGTACTCTGAGTTTATCATATTTAGTTTTGCACTTTTCCAAAGCATCAATGGCTTCGAAATAAATATCTAATAGTTGATCATTTGACAAGTCACTATCTTCTGCCGCTTTCTGATTTTTACGAGCTATTTCGGCATATGTAAAGTTACTATTTTTACCTGAATTTTTGTTGATATTGCTCGGTACTTCGGGTCTCACATCATATAGTTCTTCCTCTGACGAATAAATTTCAGTACGATTATGTTGTTTTACAGCTTTTGGCCGACTTCTAGTAGTTACTTTGCGTCGAATCTCCAAATACTCTTTTCTTGCAGGACAATGAGGGTCATCTGCGCGATGGTTAATATTCTTCAAATTTCGTTTAATACAGTTGTAACATTTGTTAATCACAGGACCTTTTGTTGGTAATTTATTTAGTTGGCATGTCGAGTAGTCGTGATTACCGCCACAACCTATACAAACAGCTGATCTATAGCAGTTCGATGATCCATGACCATACATTGCACATTTCGAGCATTGTGTTGGGCCTCTAGAGTGTCTAAGAGGGTTTTTCCAATGAACAGCAATACCATACACATATCTAATTTTAACCACCTCCCTCTTAGTAATCTGATCACGATTAAATTCTAGCATGTACAATGCATCGTCTAGGTTAGATCGAGTAGTTTTAATCTCCTTAATGTTTGCAAGTTCGATATTAAAAGTGATTTTAAATTCCTCTTTGATAGTATCGACACTTAGTTGTGGCAAACCAAATAACACAAGCTTAAATTTTTTGTTATCTTTTACCGGATGGGTGAAAAATTTCATGTTGTTCGATTTTAACTTTTCAATAATACCCTCATACTCACGAATTGAGTTGGCTATGAGCTTTGTGCCAATGGACATTCTTTTATATTTACAGGTATCTCCCATAAGTTTGAAAACTGTAGTGAAATTATGGCTGATATCCACTATTATTGGAGGGATCATATGACTATTTTCTTTAGGAGCATCGTTGTTTATAGATGAGGCGTCCTCATCTTCCATGTCAGATAGCAATTGGAATCTATTATTCGTCAAAGTTTTTTGCACTTTGTATTTGGGGCATCTTCCCCAGAATTTTTTTCGTTTCGAGGACATTTAGAAACTTTTATTTTATAAAAATTAAATAGATTTAAATTTGTTTTTATATTAAGAAAAAACAGCTGATGAAATGGTTTCTCTTGCTTAGATGCGCGCGATTTGACGTTCGAGCACAAACTGTGACAAACTGTAGATCCCGTCACTCATGTATAAAATTAAGAACCACAACATAAGTGCTGTGAGAAGCTAGATCGTAATCCTGACTGAAGAGTTGTAATGACCAATTGTGTATGTATGTATATCATTGATATCAATGGATGATAACTCAGTTAAACTGACAAGAAATGGAGAGTCAAATAGCCTAAGTCCTCGCAAGAGATTTTCATTAACAAAGAAAGTGGATAACAGTTTCCTCCTCTTCAGTAGACCCACACCCTCGACAGAAGACGTTTGATGGCAGCTGCGTTCTTTCCGCCTATCTTTCCATAACGCAATGACCTGTAAGTATTGCCAGTGTGATCAAGATGACATTGAGTTCGAGTTTGAGTAGTTGTTTGGTACGCCTTCTATGCATCATTGGCCAAGTGAGTCTGGCAGTGGAGCGAGATTCCTCGTTAAAAAAGGTAGGATTGGCTAATTTAACCGAGTGAGTGAGTGGCATACCCAGCTTGATTGGCGGGGGGTCAGAAGAAGCGTACCCAATCGGCCCAACAATTGCCTGGAATGTCCCTGTGACGAGGAGCCCAGATAAGTGAGACAGTAAAGCGCACAAAGAGGCGATAGGAAGTCGCTTGAAAGTTAGTTGGACATTTCTTATTTATTCGCCTTACGCTCGAACCTGCCACCTGTAATTGTTAACGACAAATTAAATTTGTTGCTAACGAATTAATTTTAAAACGGAGAAAATTAAGGTCTTGAGAAGAAAAAAAATAATACAGCGTAGTTCCTTTAAGTTACAAGAACTTCTAATATGTTGTCTCAATGAACAGTGATTTATGGGACAAATCATGACTGATAAGGACTCTGATTTAAATGACAAGAGGTCCATCTAACAAACACAAAAGAAGCCCTTGCAGTCCATATTATAAGTCTGAAAAGAAAAAGCTTGGTACATAAAAACTTATAAATGACCAGTTCTATGATATCCTGTATATCATCAGCTTATAATATGAGCGAGCAAAATTTAAACCGCAAGCAGGGGAATAAGAGTTCATTACAACAGCTTGTTTTGGATAAATTAGTTATGAAAGCTCTGAAGTCCCCGTAGTCTAGTAGGTAGTGTGTTGGCTTATTAAACGTAACGTCACGGTTCAAACCCTAGGTGAGACATCTCCAACGAAACGAAATTAGAATATTTCTTCGGCAACTTCCTCTCTGCAGATTTCTGGCCGTGGAAAGTTGGTCAAAAATCTGTCGAACGGATTGTAATGACCAATTATGTATGTATGTAAGCTCTGAAGTACCTTTAGAAAACAGACATTAATTAAAAGTATTCTAAAGAAAGGAGGGAATTAATATGGATCGAAAGTAGAGCTTAAATTCCGAGGTGTAGATTATTTTCTGAAAGAGGCAAGACATTGAAAAATGTTTATTTTAGTTCTGGAGTATTTAAAAGGATTTTAAAATTACGTGGCATACTTTAAAATTCAAAATATTCACGCAACGTATACAAAATTAAATAAAAACAATGATTATCCGATTTCTTCTGGTTTCTGCTTTCTTGAAAAATATTCAAAAAACAGGAGCAACAATAAGCAACAGAAAGGAAACAAAAAAATTACCAATTTGTTTTTAAGATATTATTGACCACTTGTTTCTTGTGATAATCACTGAACCGCAGGCAATTATTCATTCTAAGCAACAAAAGCAGAAACAAAACCAAAAAAGAAACATCCACATGAACGATTTTCTTAATAAGTCACGAGTCATACGCTTTTGTAACAAGAAAATCGAAAGGAAAATCCAAAACCTAAAGAGAAAAAATCTATAAAAATGGAAATGACACCATAATAGATGCAGTAAATATTTTATATTTTTTTCCTTTTTTTTTTCTTTTCTTTAAAAATTTTCTTTTATCAGCAACAGCTATGCTAGCATTTTTGGGACAAAATAGCATGAGTGGAGTATGAACTCCATTAGAAATGGTTGGTACGTGTGCGACCTCAAGCGTTCAAGTAGAAAATTTACATCAACTGGAGGAAAAATAGGGAAAACATTTGTATTTTTGTACAGAGAAGTACTTATTGTTACTTTGACTGTTTTCTGTGTCATTTTAAGAAATGTTGTAGTTAAATAGGGGGAAGGTATCTAAACACGTCTGGAAATTTATTAAAAAAAATTTAATTTGTGACAAATAAACTTCTTTTAGATATTTTAAATTTAATAAACCTGATATTTTGATCTTTGATTCTTCGGATAAAGTTTTGAATGTAAACTTTACTGAATATATACGTATATATGTACATACATACATAATTGGTCATCACGATTCTTCAGTCAGGATTACGACCCAGCTTCTCATACCACTTATATTCTATGTGTTAAGTTTATACATGAGTGGCGAGACCTGCAGTTTTAAGCCGACTCCGTACGACAGTCTTTTTTGAAAACCATTCCTGAGGATTCTTATTCACTTTCAGAGTTTTTGCCAGAAATATGCTGAGAGAAAGTCGCCGTTTCATATTTCGTTTTGACCGAGACCTGACTTAAGGTTTGAATCGTGACCTTGCGTCTAATAACACAACACACTATCTACTAGACTACGGCGACTTTTACTGAATAATTGTATTATATTGGAACACTTTGATTGTTGAGTGTCGGATTATCCTTTGGGACTCATTATAGTGTGAAAAAAGAACCTGGAAAAGCCATATCATAACCGTTTTTATTTATTTGTCCTGCAATAGAACTTTAATTTGTCGATCCTTGACGGGGCTGAACTATGCCTGTCTACTAGGATAGAGTATATCAGAACTAGTTTTGACATCAAACTGGCCTGGATCTATCAAAAAAAAAAGTGAACAAAATAAATATTTTATTTCTTATTTCGTTTTGCTTGAAATGTCTTAGCTGGGTTTTAAACCATGGACTCTAAGATTCATCGAATTCAATAAGAAATCTAGTTAGATTTAAATATCTGGAACCTCTGGATTATCAGAAATCTCCAGTCAGTATCATATAATTAAACCACCCAAAAAAATGTGTCCATGGCTTTCCAATATTACAGTCCAGGTCCATCAGCTCCGCTTTCTGCTTCAGTAGAAGGTCAGAGGGGAAGGAATTGAATATAGCAACTTATTTACTTAATTGATCATTACAGCCCTTCAGTCAGGATTACGACATAGTTTCCCACCCATGTTGTGTGAGATATCACATATAAAGAGTGATGGGATCTACAATTTGAAGTCAACTCAAAACGAAAGATTTTTGAGAAACTTTTCCTTACAATTTTATTTTCTCTCTCTGAGATTTTTCCGTAAGACTTCTGAGAGGAAGTCGCCGAAAAAATATTGTTTCACATTTCTTTTTGTTCGAGATGTCAGAGCCAGGGGTTGAACCACGACCGCTCGCTTAATAAGCAAACACATTACTGCGCCTTGAGTATAGCAAATAATGCTTTAATTGAAGTGAAGCTAAGAGCACTGGTGATAAGAATAGTTGAGTTCTTGCCCACACTATATATCAGTAAATCAAACGTAAGCACCGTAAGGCAAGTGTAGCTTCACCACTGCCCAAAAGAACCAATATATGATAGTAGGTCTAAGCTCTAAAATATTGCCTTTGACTCTTTTAGAGGCGTAAAGGCCCAGAGTCGTTCTCTGTATTCTCTCCATTATTTTATCCTTCTCTAGGAAAGTTGACTTTAAGTTTGTATTTATTTTTAATCTCTGATCAAAAAAAAGGTTGAGAACAACTGGATCTTTTAACCCATAAATTCAATGACAATCCTTAACCCAAATTTCTATACAAAATAATAAATCAATGTGACCTAAATTCTAAGGAACAAAAAAGCCGGAACAATAAAACAATTGTTACAATTCTGAATCACACTTATATTCTGTAATATTGAACGTGGAAGCGGCTATATAAAGCCGAGTATAATACGATTGAACGCTAAGATTTCATTAAGAACTTAAACCTGAAGTATGGCAAAATATTTATCGATTATTATTGTTTTTGGATTATGCGGTTGGGTAAGTTCATTATAAAGTGCTGTTTTTATTGTTAAACAGTTAAAATATTTAAAAAATTTTAATTTTTTTTTATTATTTTTAAATAGGCGACAACACAAGCAGCAGTAAGTATAAAAAATTTAAAGGCTTTTTTCATGAGAGAAATGTTTATTAAACAAAAAAATTCATAAATAGAATGGGTTTACATCACCGGGTCTAGCGGGTAGACCTGTAACTTTTCAGAGCTGTCCCATACCATCGGAAGAGATGTTAAAGGTAAGTGAGGGCAAAAGATTTTTTCTTTATTTTTAAATGTGAAACCTGTTTACGGAATTTGTTTAGTGTTTGGGTCTATACGCCTGTCAACATGCCATACGTTTGGATCTAAGGTAGGTCTGCCTGGATTTTGTTTATGCTTCTTTAATGACTTTACTAAGCTGCTTCTGCTATTCTGTTGTTTTAGGTGCCTTTTAAATCTTAATGGTAGTCCTCTACTTGGTGGTCTTTTGGGCGGCACTGGGCTTTTAGGTGGCGGTGGCAATGGTGGCGGTGGCAATGGTGGCGGTGGAGGTGGCCTCTTGGGTGGTGTTCTTGGCGGTGGCCAGGGTGGTGGTGGTAGTGGCCTTTTGGGTGGTCTTTTAGGTCGTTAATATTTGTATTACTACCCACCCTTAATATTGCTTAATTTAAATATCCTTATAATTATAACTTAAGGTAGCCAATAACTACCAACAGCAGCTACCAACTTCTCTCGTTATTGCTTTGGTCATAACCATACCAATATTCTACAATTATTATTATTACTTGTACGTATGTATGTATGTATGTAGCTTGGTATCGTAAAAAAATATATTTTTTGTATCCATGATTATTATTACAACACTCCCCTCAATAACCATTAAAAATTCGTTATACCCGTATTATATTGTATCGCATTTTGTATTGTATTGTATTGTATTGTATTGTACATACACACTGTTGAACCTTTAATATTCATTAATTAAAACTTGATTTTTATTCATTGTATGTGACATTGTTTCGATGATTTTTATTTCTTATTTTTCCCTGCTCTTTTCTGTTATTTTTCGTAGGGATATTTTGGTTTTCCACAAACATATTGTAAATGTGCATATAACATTTGGTAGGGGGTAAGAGGTTAAAAATAAAATTAAGTTACCCAAAATGTCAAGAATAACAAATAAAAAAGATCGTTAATGTTCAATAAGCCATAATCGTTATAAGGGACATGCAGTTATTACTGTTCCGTTCAAAATGTGCACAAAAGGAATAGGGAAACAGTTATAAGAAAGCTTCTGATAGGTCAAGTATGCTGCTCTAATAACCTATAATAGGCAGAAAATTGTAATGTTGGTTACCGAAAAAATTGATTAAAATGTTTTCGGATCAGAAAACAATGAATAACCATAAGCATTGCAATCCGTTAGAGAATGGAATGAAACGATAACATTTTCATGTGTGTGGGCTACAAAAGAGATCATGTGAATAACCCAATATTGAATATGGGTGCTTTTCTTTAAAGACCACCTCTCAGGCGATGGTCCTCCCTACTCATGCAGTTTATTATGTTGAAATTAGGAAGATAGGTTATGGGAAAGAGGTCAGAGGAGAGATTTTAATCTTTTTATATTATAAGTGGCATGAAAGACCTCTGCATGTAGACCACATACGAATTCTCTCTGTAATGCAGTGTACACAGGTACACAGCTATTAGATTGATTATGATGTGTCTGAAGATAAATTAGAATTTTAAAATTTGGCATTAACAGAACAAAATTTGGCTTTAACAGCATAAAATTTGCTATTAACAGAACCAATCTGTAAAAAAGCCTATATGTAGATTTAGTATTCATATACTCATGATTCGTTAACAGTAATGATAGAATTTGTGGCAATCAACGCTGTTCAAATGGAGCTTATGTGACTGTTCTGCATAAAATTTACATGACACAAGCCACCGACGTCACCAAGAGCTAATAGCTGCGTGAATCTAATGACCACATGTTTAAGACTATTGTAGGCGTTCTGTGAAAAAATATCATTTTAATGCGAACAAACAATACCATGTATTGCAGACTAGCAAGGGCGATCTTTCTATTGCATTATACCTATTATGTTATTTTCTCAGAATGTTTCTTACTTGGCATAATGTAGAGTGTAAGTAAAACATAAAAATTATTTCGTATACGAACACTTGTAATGATTTTCAATGATAATGACCAGCAATAAGCATTTCAGGAATGATAATTTTCCAGCATATAAATGGTTGTACAATTAAAATTTCGGATATGTGTTAATTATTCGAAATATTTAAACATTTAAATTGTAATCAAGTGATCAGAGAAAAAACGCAAAAAATAATGAAATTTAAAGAATTTTCTTAAGGATAAAAGAAATATTGAATTGACATAAAATGTAATGACATTTGCAACGCAAATCGTTTTTAACATTCAAAATTTTCTTTATATTTTAAATATAATGGGAAGTACGTAGTGAAGTCACCATTTAGCTTACATATGTATGTATGTCGCCATAGTCTAGTAGGTAGTGTGTTGGCTTATTAGACGTAAAGCCAGGCTTCGAGTAGGTCTCGCCACTTATGAATAAAATTAACACACACAACATAAGTGGTGTGAGAAACTAGGTCAATAATCCTGACTGAAGGGTTGGAATGACCAATTATGTATGTATGTATGTATGCACAGTTCAGGTCAGACATCAAAACAAAAATATCAAAAAATATTTCTTTCTCAAAAAAGTCGTCCGAAGTTGACATTAAACTGTAGGTCCCACCAATCATGTATAAAATTAACACACACAACATTAGTGATTTGAGAAGCTAGGTCGTAATCTTGTACTGTTTGTAACAATTGCTAAGCAATACTGTAATATAAGATTTATTCTTGTTGTATTGTTTTGAACAAATAAATAAATAAATAAGTGTACATCAAAAGAAGGGTTGTAAAGACCAATTATGTATGTACATATGTACAGTTAAAGCCATAGTAAGATAACCATTAGGTGACCAACATTTAAAGCAGTGTCGACAACACATGAATTTCTTTGAAGGACAACCGTAAGGTTTTGCTGAAAACACTTTTTTTCAGATGCATCTGACCACTTTATGAATTGTACGCCAATATATAGAAAAATATTTTTCAAAAGGCCACTTTCTCTTATAAATGCAGCCGGTTAAGCGCTTATCACTTACAGAGTGTAGTATCGTACCCTGTTGACAAGTGTTAAAGTTCTGGATATGAACTATGTATATGTATATGGTTTCAACAAAAGAAGGGCGACTTACAACCCAGACAGTGAATTGCAAAGAGAGAGAGAGAGAGAGAGAGAAAGAGAAGAATTTCAATAATTGGCCGAGAATATTAGATAATTTAAAGAAAGACAGAATTTTTTTAATACAACGGGAACCGTCAAGATATTGCTTAAAAAGTCATGTAACATAAATCCACAGACGATTCTTTGTACATCAACTGCACTTTTTTTTAATTTTAAGAAGAAAAGCAAAACTTTCTGCAAATTATGCTTTCTGGGAAACAAGTTCCGTATTTTCGAAGGAAAAAAAATCTTTATTGCCTACGCTATTTCGTTCAATTCCTACATTCTCGTCCATTACAAATTCTTAATTAGATTATGACCTAGCTTATCACACCACCCATATTAAGTGTTTGAGTGTCACGTCAGTCATCGGTAACTGACACTAAAATTTTATTATGAGCTTCACATTGCGATAATGTCTTAACTTTACGTATTTAGTAGGAGGACTGAGAAGTCGCCGTAGTATTAGATAGTGCATTAGATTATTAGACGGAAGCCAAACTCCATCTCAGACTTTTCAAATAAAACAAAATATGAAAGGACATTTTTTTCAGGCGTGTTCCTCTCAGCAGCCGTGTGACAAAAACTCTGAGTAAATAAAATTGCCCTGACAAGTTTTACAAATTTGTTGTTCGGAGTCGACATTAAAACGTAGGTCATGGCACTCATGTCTGATAAAATTAAAACCCACAAAAAGGGTTGTCGTGAGCAATTGAGCATTTAAGTAAGGACGATTGAAAATTGAACGACCATTTCTAACGACAATAACAATAACTTACTCTCAGAGTTTTTGCCAATAAATCTGACAAAAATGAGTTCCTTCTCTCCTAGATGTCAGAGCTGAGATTTAGCAAGCCTTCTACCACTAGACTACGACGACCATTGGAGTGCAAAGCCATGCAAAGACACGCCATTTGTTGACAATGTTGTGTTTTAAAGTTAAACTTCCATTAATACATATGGATGCGCACATATCGCATTGAAAAACATGATAAATATCTATTCAAAGGAGTCCTGGCAGTCTAGTGTGCAGTGTGCTAGTCTACTACAGTTTCGGTCGTATATTCGATTCCCACCGGAAACTGTAATCTGTTACACTATGCCGTGTAACATTGTTTGTAATTGTACTGGAATTAATCAATAAATTAATATATGGAAATATATTCAAAATATTTGTTTAATAATAGAAATAAAATGGTGGAAATACCCTATAAGACTTCTTCTCTTCCCCCTTACTCCATATTTGTATTGTACCAACAGAATGAATGCTTGAATCCTGAACCAAAACAAAATTCATTTATTCTCTTTAAAAACAATTCATATACAGCTAACGATAAATATTAAAATTATAACAATAAAATATAATTAATAAATTGATAATTTTAATTAAATTTCATATAAAATGTTTACTTACCTTTAATTCGCTATAAAAAAATCGCGCGAATGCAAAATAAAATGAACACTAAACAACACTTGCACTGGAAAAAAATATAAAAGCACAACCTACAAGCCCTCACAAACTACCGTTAACATTTTTATTCCACAAAGAAAACACTTTTTTACACTTATAACGCACACAATTACATTAATTTCATGAAAACTATACTAAAACTTATATAATTAAATAGTATTCAACTATTTCCGTTAGTTATAATTGATTAAAAACCACTTGATAAATTATTACTAAACACCACACACGATCACGATAATGCCGTCCGTAACTAATACTGAACACAAGCAGCGCAGATGCTTTTTATAGTGTTTGAAAAGTGAGCCAGGGTTGTATTTTTAGGGCATAAAGAGTGTTAGTAACGTATGTTATTATTCAAAACAACCGGAAGTAAGTAAGATTATATTCAAATTTGTTGGATTAACACATTGAAACAGTATGTTATAGTAACGTACCTTAATTTCAAGCAGAAGCTGTTGGAAATATTAAAATGTTTACAATTTTTCATAATGAACTCTGGTTTTTTTTATTCTTTTGTTTAAATTGTATTATAAGTTTTGTAATTAATGTGTATATAGTTTTTTTAAATTAATTTACATATCAATTTAATTTATTGACAAAATATTTCAATTTATTTACTTTTTTTCTGCTTCTATTCACTTTTATTTAATATATAAATATTTTAATTTTTTTTTTTTTTTTTTTTAATTAATTTTTTGTAATATTTTGAGCATTTCAAGACTTATTTCAATTGTTTTTGTCTCAAATTTTGATTTCTTTCCTTTTTTAATTAATATTTTTTTATTTTGGTTTTATTTTGATCTTAAAATTTTATGCTAATTGTGGAAAACTTTTCAAAAAAACGTTTATTTAATTAAATATAGTACTTATTTGCTATAAAAAAAGATCGCTAATAATAATTTAGAATTTGTTTCAGTTGTCAGAGTAAATAATTGGTTTTTAGTTTTTGTTTTGTTTTTATGTATTTAATTAACAATATTGTTGTATTTGGTTTTAATAATTAATAATCATTTTTTGTATTTGTTTTATTTGTTTTTTTATTATAATAAACCTTTTTGTATTCATAAATTCAAGTTAAGCTTAAATTTTGTTTGCAAAAATCAAGAAACTGTTGCGAGTATTAAGAATACATATTTATTTATATATTTTTTTTTAAATTAATTTGTTGTAGTCGTTTTTTGTAATATTTTTTTAAAAGTATATAAGTTTTGATATATATGTACGCTTGTATATGTAAGTTTAATTTTTTTTTCTAAAAATCGTTGAAGGTTCTTGAGCATTGATTTTAAATAATAACGTATAAGAACGATAAATAAAATTGAATACAATTTAAAAATAGGATGCCTGGTAATCTACTTTTCTGCTCGACTGATATGAGATGGAACTAATTGTCATTAGGTTGCTAGTTCGCTGAGCAGTAGAACTCAATCACGCACAAACACAATTTAGCATTTCGCTACCTTCATTTAGTTCAGGCAGTTTATTATGGTTGGTTTTTGAAATTCCTAGCCATCACATAACCAATACCGGAAGAACTTCAATATCCTAAGAAATCATCACATATTCTTTCCATCTAACCTCATATTATTCTAAAGAGATACCGTAATACTGCGACCATACGATCTGTAATACTCTCTACGAACTTTATGGGATATTGCCATAATATCTCCTCCAAAATCACTGCTCTGATAAACTTTAAAAAAAATAATAATTTGGCACTAAAATTGTTACATAATAAAATAAAAAAAAAAATTAATTCCAACTAGTTTAAGCAGTTATTAAAATCGACTAATAATATTGAATAAAAATATATAATTAGTGTGTCTCAATGGGTTTTTGGGTGGGAAATAAATATTTGTCAGGATTTTCAATAAATATTTTATAATTTCTTTCGTTTTTTCTCTTTTTGTTTTTTCAAAAATAATATTTCTTAACACTCCACATAGCCTTTTCTAAATATAAATATTTCGTATAGGTTTATTTAATAACTTAATTAATTATATTTAAATATAAATTATTATTATTTTCTCTTCTTGTCTAACACACTTAAACACTACATACTGAAATCATTTTTCGAAAGATTTATTTCTCTTTTTATTGCACTCTTTAGTAAATAATTTCGTAAGTATAGTCGTATATTAAACGATTTCGTTAAGAAGTTGAAAAAATGAAATTCAAAAGTATTTTTGAAATTAGTTACAGAATTTTATTACGACAATAAAAATTATTTTAAATTGAAATTATTGCTTCGGAAGTAGTTTTATAGAAAACTATGTTTCGGCCATTTTTTATTTTAGAAACTTTAGGAATATTTCGAAATTATTCATGGTATTTCAAAACGGAGAACTTTGGGATAGCAAATCCCAGCCGTCTGAACTTACGGAGGGACTCATAACTCTATTGACTTGAATGCAGAGGAGAGCGAAGTAAAATCATTCGCCTAATCGAAAGCTTGCACGGCAGTGCCACCCGCCGAATACGGCATGAACAACTGCTGAATGGCAAAATTCAGGCCGTTCATCCATTGCTATATAATATTTTATTTGGCACGGTAAAAACTCGTGTATATCGAAAATCTAGCATATACCGATGATCTCCACATTCACGCCCATAAACACCCGGATATAACTAGTATGCTTACCGGTATTAAAGAGTGTGTTGCGCTAACAGGGTTGTCCATAAACATACCCAAAACCAAAGTAATGAGAATAACATCTAAACAACTTTCATAGATGATAACCCATTGGATGATGTAGACTCATTTTGAAAGCATAAGGTGGAACAGCTAAATATATCAGATGCCGAACTAATAGGAGACGTGTCGAGCAGAGTCACAAGGATCACTGAGGTTAGAATATTCCATCGCCAGCATAAAATCGATGTATCTTTTCGGCTGTGATACATGGAGCGAAGGAAACCATTAATTGCTAGTCTTGAAAGCCTTTATTAAAATCTGCCTACGAAAAATCGTACAAATCTTCGGGCGCAATATCACCTCTAAAATGGTTGGTCACACACCACGGGCCAATATTGTTGGAAATCCGATGCAGCAAATTGATGTGGATTGCTCATACCCTAAAGGTTACAAAAGGGTACAAAATGATATTGCACGTTCAACTTTGACCTAGAGTTCACTGGGTAGTAGCAAAGAGGCAGACGCAGAAGGGCTTGAAGTAGGTAATACGTCACGCAAAATTAAAAATCTAGCTTTAGATAGGACAAAATGAAAGAAAATTGTTAAGGCCCTATGATTCGCAATTTTTATTTTTTCAACTCCTTACCAAACATCCACTCCTCATTACTCTTCTTCACTTCATAACTCTTCTCTTCTTCTATTGTCATCTAAATAAGTATTCCGAGTTTAATTCCTAGTCATTAACAAAAATATTGTATTTTTTCCTTGTTGTTTTTGTTTCTGTTTACCTTAATTAACATCATTTTGAACTTTACGTATGTTGCAGAGCCACTTGATAATGCGCGCATTACGCTCAACAATCGATGGTGGTTCTGTGGGTCGATAGGTTTGTGTAGCCTGTGGCTGGGTTTCGGTGCTATCTGGCAGACGCATTGAGTCCACTGTACTAACATCTGAAAAGAATACGGTGCTGTTGCTGCCGTCACTGCTGCCGTTGCTGTGCTTTCGTTTCGAAAAAGTATAGATTTCGTGGAACTTGTCATCGTTTAAGCCTAAGCGATCGAAAAATTTCTCCAAATCCATTAGAGGTTCTGATGGTGTATGTAGCAATTCCTGAGAACGGCGTAGAGCATGATTGGCATATTGATCTCTAAACTCTTTAATCTGTTGCTGTTGTGTTAATGCCGGTTGTGGAGTTTGTGGTAATTGTGCTTGCTGATGCTGGTGCTGAGACGTTGGTTGTTGTGTTAATGAATGTTGATGCTGGGGCTGTGGATGATGTTGCGCTTGTGGCTGCTGTTGGTACTCATCGGCTGAGAAACATTTAGGAAAGAAATAACGCGGCTGTTCCGAACGCCTGTACGTATCCATGGGTGAAGTGTGATGGGAATGATCGTTAACCGAATGGGGTGGTGCTGTAGGCTGGGCCGGCAATGAAATACGATTGTGTCTTTTAAATCGTATGCACTTTTGCCGCTTAAATTGTATAGGCGGTGGACTGATGTCCTCAATAGATGGCTGAGAGCCGGGAGATTGTACTATGGGTTCATCGGAAGAGGCTTTGTGTTTCATATAACCTTGTCCCGAGTGTATTTGATGGGCCGAGGAACTATAGTAGCGAGTATCTTCGCTTTGATAGCGTGGTGATGGTGGTATATAGTCATCTTGAAAGGCTTCCGGTACTTCGGGTGTGGTAAAATTGAACAAATAGTCTGGTGCATCATAATTATCGTGCAACGGCTTGCATGTATAATCGCAATAGGAATTATTACTGTGCTGCGTTGAGGAGCCACTATCACGTCTATATTCCACACGTGTGGTAGCACTGCAGCATTTCTTGGCTCTCTCTTCACGTTCCAGTTCGACTCGATGTTGGCGGTAGCAAGGTTCGCTGCGATGTGTATAGTGACCCGAGGAGCCACCCGAATCGCGATTTAACGATGATTCGCCAGCCGATTTGATAGAACGGTTACCGCGACTGCAACAGCTTAAGATTTCGCTGTGTGGTGAATGACGATTTATTTGCGTGTGTAAATCAGGCAGGGATTTATGGCTGTTAATATTGTATGAAGCGGCAGTGTATTTGGATTTATCATTGGCCATCTCATGCGAGTGGGAATATGAACGTTGATAATTGTAGCTGCAAGATTAATGAAAGAATTACCATCATCATCATCAGAAGCAACAATTTTTATTGTTCATTACAAATCCGCGATTATTTTTTTTTTTTTTTTTACTCACCGTGGTCTTGTATCGTTGTGAGTATCTGTTGGATCCTCAGCATACTCAGCTGGTGGACTAATGGGCCTATAGTTCTCGGTCAAAACCAAAGGCTCATCGCCACTATCATACATATTGTGGGAAAAATATACAGGCGGAGGAATACGAAAGGCCACATCTTCCTCGAATGAAACCGATTTTGTCTGGAATAAACAAAAAATAATCCAAAAAAACCCTGTAAACTGTTTGAAATGGAACTCACCTCATTTAAAATAATGGGTTCACCAAAATGCTCTTTGCGATAGCGAGCCAATTTATCACGTTCCTGGGAACCATCACTCGACATAGACATGCGAAATTTGCCATGATATATAGAGGTATTCGCTGAAGTGCTAGTATGCGGATTATGATGAGAATTGTGGGCTGCGTGATGATGATGAACAGCCGACTGTGAGTGTATGTGTGAAGAACGACGATGAGCTGTAGATGAGCCATAACGCCTTTCGGCCTCAGCTGCGGTATATGTAGTTTCACCGTATGATGGATTATATTTGCCCTCATCCAATATAACATTGGAACCATTGCGTCCTCTTTTACCACTGCATACTAAAGTACTGGCCCCAAAATTGGTACGTTCGATGATATTATCGGTCTTGACAAAGAACGGTTTACTTTCGGCCAACAACTCAACGGCCGATTTACGTTTTGTGTGATGGCGCTCATTGCGATAAAGAGCCGAGGAGGTGGGATGACTGTGACCCCAATAATTGCGACAAGCTTCAGCCGAGGCCGAAGATCTCTGTACCGAGGAGGATGCATAGGATTTCTGCAAAGTTGAGTGTTGCGAGGAGTAACCAGAACTTACAGGCATGCCATAGGCCAAAGATGATGAGCTAAATTGGTGATGATGGTTGCCAGCATATGTATTCTGGTGTTGATTAGGCGTTGTCATTTGCTGTTGGGCTGCCACCGAAGCTGAAGCGGGCCGGTGATATTTTGGCAGCGAAGGATACATTGTTGTACTGGTGGTAGTGCAGCTATCGTTTAGCTGTTGCTGCAACTTATTTAAATACTGTTGACTGCCCAAAGCTGTCGACAACTGAGTGGTCTGGGATGAAGCGACGCCTGCTGCTGCCTGACCGATGGGTAAATGATGCTGATGATGGTGATAGCCTTCGTATGATTTGAAATTAATATCGTGTTGTCGGCTGCTAATGGTATTGCTGGCACAACTGTTTAAAACAGCAGCCATTGAATCTGTGTTGGTTTGATGAGCGTATGGGCATTAAACAAACAGTGCAGTACAGGTGTTGGTTGGATGATTGTTTGGTTGGTTGGTAGACTCCTAAACGTTGAGAGGGGGCAAACACAAATTCGGGTCAATGTAAACAAAAAAAAAGAAAAGAGAATTACAACAATAAAAACAATGAAAAAGTATTAGAAACAAAAAAAAACATAGAAATTATTCAATGAAACATAAAACGAAGATTAAAGCGACAGATAGACAATAGGTAGGTGCGTTATACATTAATTTCAAGGCGTTTAAAGCTTTTTTAAACGCTTGAATTTTCTTTTTTTTTGGTTTTTTTTTTGCAAATGTTTGACCAAATAAAATAGACATGTACGGCATGCATGTATGTACATACATAGATGGGGCAGTACAAAGGTACATGCGCATTACGGCCCTAGCTTGCTATACTAAAACATACATTTTTTTCCACCAACATCTCTCTAGACAACGGCCAGTTTAAAGGAATTTTAATGATTTTTAACTAAAAAAATTTTATGCTCTTAAAGAATAAACAGCTCAATCAAAAAATTTTTTTTAAAGTTAAAAATTTACAAAAAAAACAATTAAAAATATTTTTTAAAAACACTTTTGATAGCACTTTCGTTTTATAAACACTTTTTTGCTTTAAATTCGTACCTTTTTCTTTAAATCTATTGCAAAATAAATTATTGTGCTTTGTTTTCAAACAATTCCTGTTAATTTGTTATAAATTTATTTCAATATTTTTGTTTTTAAATTTAATTTTATTTTTGTATTCTTTTTTTAATTGTTTTTATTTTTATAAATTTTTGTATTTTTTATTAATTATATTTTTGTTTGTTTGTCGACTTGTGCGTTGTTATAAAAATTAGTGCAATTCTTAACTTATTTACTACTTATGCCAGGTTATGGATGCTTTTGATTTTGAAAACCCTGTAACACTCCAATAACTCAAACAACCCCTATTACAGCCTCAATATATGGCAGCTGTTAGCGATTAGCAAAGTTCTATTAGAGCTTTTCTTATACTTACTAACAAGACGAAAGTTAAACGGTTAAATTTAAATTAAAACAAAAATACAAGATGAGTTCAGAAGTGACTTCAGTATAGCTAGCTTACTAGTGCCTATTATACTGTGAGTATATATTCCTTGCTCACATATGTTTCCTAAGAAGTCTGAACAATTTTTTTGAGACTTTGATTTTACCCAAATCCCTCTGGGTAGACAAGATCTGTAAATAATTTCTAGGTACTCAAGTGCCTGACAATGACAGAGCAAATGTTCAGTTAGCACCTCTTCTTCCTCATCATTAAAGCTTCTGCAAAAGTCGTTATAGAAAATTCTTAGCTTTTGGTTGTTTATGTCTAGAAGACAGTGTCTAGGTTTGACCGTTATGGAGTGCGTAAGATAGATTCTAGATAGATTTAACGCTATACATGTTCGCCGTATCTTTATAAGGACCTAGATTTGTCTTGGGCTTCTACCAGTGGGTCAACTCTAGTTTTCTTGAAAAATCTTCGATATGGTTAGACTCTCTTTAATGATCCAATGACTGCTATGCTATTACTATATACGTAATCGTGTAAGATCTAACCGATCCGAAAAGATTCCACATTCGTCTTCGTCATGTGATCTTCATTCGCCGCGCATACTTGGATGATGTTCTCTCATCTATTAGTGTCAAAAAATTAATGTTGACAGCGGCGTCAAATATCGTGTTCCAGAAGAATTGTGATAAATGCTTAACACAGTGAATATTACCCTGATCGGAACCTTGGTAATATCTGTGGCTCCATTATATAGTTGGCTGGACATTCTCCTTGAAACTTTCTTCGGTTGGAGATATCGAACCAACAATATAAATAACGGCAACATCGTCTGAATTGATATCTTTTCAGTGTCTTATACAAAAAAGGGTAATTTTTAAACGTACAATTTGCAGAATTTTCCCAACGATTATTTTGGAAATCCTTCTATATTTACTTCAAATATCACTTCCTGTGTAGAGTTTTATTAATTTTACAAAAACACGATTTATATTCCTATTCTGGCAGTTCCTTAAATGTATATCGTCTGTTTTTTGTTTACAAATACAACCCTGTTCATTTGACATTTTGTTTTTTCATATTTTTCGAAATAATACAACTCTGTCTCGTTTTCTTTTTTCCTTTTTTTGTACGCTTTTACAATCAAAACAAAACGCAAATTGCCAATTGCTTGTGCAGCGTAAACACAACAAAACGAAAAACAACGTGTGTAATTAAAAAGAAAAGAAATTATTCCGGCTGATCGTAAATTAAAAATTCAGTGTTTATATTGCAAAAGCAAATAAAAAAATAGTCAATGGGGTTATCGATAAGTGTTAAAAGTGTTAAGAACTATGTCTAAACGTAATATTGCCTATATTAAGCCACAAGATCCAAAATTTTTGCAACAATTAAAACAACAAATTGGTTACAAAGAGGGACCTACGGTGGAAACAAAGGTGTGAGATTTTGTGATGTGATACTTGTTTTGTTTGTTTACCTGTACTAATTATATTAAAATATTTAAGAGGCAAAAACTTGAAGATCTAACGGGTAGCGGTGGTGAATCGGACTGTGAAGAGCGTCCGGAGCGTGAAGACGAAAGGCCACAAATTGTGGTCCTTAATACGGGTGATCTTACTGCCGAAGAGGTGGCTGCTGAAGAAAAGCGTTTAGCACGGGGTAAGACTAATTAGACTATATGGGGCCGTAAATATTTTAGATCAACTCAGTTTTAAGAGTTACGACATTTCTTATCTTCTAATTAGGGTGTCCATCCTTCCAGCTCTCTATTTAATGTTTTTGTACTATGTGCGTCTGTCCGTCCATGGCTTGCTGTACTTGTTTTTATTGCTTCTTCGCTTTTTTGTTGTTGTTGTTGTTCTGTCATTTTTTTTTAGCTGTCATTTTGGGTTTAGTTGAGTCAGAGTCGAGCGTTGTGTCTGTCGTTAGTTATTTTTTTTGCTTTGTGTCGTTTCCACGCTCCTCTTTGACTACATTTTTCCAACAAATTTTCGCAAACAAAATACAGTAAAAAAAATAAAGAAGAAATATCTGTGAAGAAAAAAACTCAATTTAAACAAGAACAAGCATAAAGAAAAAACTTTTAACAATTTAGATTTTTTCGGGTTTTTTAATGAAAAATAAATATCTCAACTTGAAAATAACGGTGTTCTATTAAACGAAAACAAACAAAAGCAAGAAAAAGTACTATAAAAAGGTAAAAAAAACAAAAACCCAAAAATATAAAAACATTTTCAACAAAAAACTTTAAAAAAATTAAAAACAAATTCCATGTAAACTGCAAGTAAGTGTAATTATTATAAATTTCAAAGGATTTTCGAATTTTACACACCATTTTGGAAGTCCTCAATGAAAATGGGAAAAAAAATTCTAACCTCAAAAAAAATGTTTCAAAAAAGCTGAAATTTTTCATAAACAAAGTTAATATTTCGTACAAACTCTTTTAAAACTATGATACTTTAGTGGTATACTTTATTTAACAAGTGAAATTATTAGTTCCGCTGCTAAAGAAAATAGATTTTAAGATATTTCCATTAACAATTTTTTTTTGCCAGCGGAGCACCCTCTCAATTAGTGTAAATTCTATGAGTTTTATGCACAAACACACACAGACACAGCCACACTTATTATACGCACACATTAACAAAGTGAACAAAAAAATATACTGGGGCTCCGCTAAAGCGAACATGATGATAAAAATAAAGCACAAAGCAAATCAAGCAACAACAACAGCTGCCGTCAAACGATGCTAAAACAGCCCGCGCAATAAAACCAACAACGATGGGTTAGAGAGGCAAGGGCAGCGGGTAACAAGGCAAATAAAGAAGACGACGATGGTTGGTTGCTTGGGACAGACATACATGTGGACAGACAGAGGTTAGCTATTGAAACAAATAGACAGACGGACGGACCGATAGTACATCAAGCAGTAGGCAAGGAAAGTGAAGTTAAACAATTACAACAACAATAACAAGCAACATGAATGGTTTAGTTTTAAAAATAATATTGCTACGAGAGAATGCTTAGCAATATACAATATAGACAATATTGGTAATGTTGCTGACTGAGAATGGTTGCTTAGGAAATATGGCTACTAATTAAAACAAAAAACTTCAACCATATATAACAAACGGAAAAAAGTTTTCAAGGAATCAAACCAAAACAGAATATGCAATAAAATAGAAAGAAGATAAAAGAAACAATGCAGTAAAAACGGAAAATAGCAATCAGTGATAAATTATCGTCTCAAAATAGAATGAAATAACTGCGTCTTCTTTTTTCCATTTCAGCTAATGCTACCTCTTTCACTTCAGCCCTCATCAAGATTTCCTTTTACCACCTGAACGCTAGTTCAAACAATATAATAGAATCCTTATATTGTTATAGGTTTACCCTTAGGAATACCATCTAAACCATAGCTTGTTTGATTAAAAATAATACAACATCTCATGGTTGCAATAAATACAGTTTCTTGTTGGTCTTTGGTGATAAAGTTCAATGACTTGTCCCTTGTAACTCTCCAGATGTCTCACAATATTAGATTTTCAAACCTTAACAAAGTACTGAGGGAGTATAGTGAAAATAAAATTGGTTGGATTTGTTCTAGTAAAAAATACTCACCATATGTAATAAAACAAAATTCCTGGATGATATTAAACATCAGAATCACTTGCAATACATTTAATTTACATAGTCGAAAATAACTTAAGTTTCATTTCGAATCAAACAATTCAACGATTTTGTTTTCATCAATGTAGTGTTAAATGATGTCTTAGCAACAAAGTTTAAAGTGGGAACCCCCTTCTTTGCTACACCAACCATATTTTCCAAGTAAACATAATATGATATCGCTGAAATTTGGAATCGACAGCTCAAATATACAAATAAAAGACTTCACTTTTGTATGTAGAGGCCATACGGTATTTTAAGCAATGACAGCGATGACTTCATTTATAAGTTTTGAGTTAAAATAAACGATTAAATGCGATTAGAATTAACAAATCCTTAAAAGCTTAAAAACTTAGGTGTTCTTTTAATTAAAAACAATCATAACATTAAAAATTTGTATTTACATTTTTAAATAATTATAAATTCTATATTTTCTTTGCTTTATGCAAATCATGTTTCATTAGAATCCAAATTAAAATGTTTAAAAAAATGGTAAAAAGTTTATTATTTCAAGATCCTATAGAAACTCACTAAATATTCTGCTAATAGGGGTTGATACAGATGCTATTGTTATTGCCACACGCATCTGGATATTATATCTAACCGGCTAAAAGCTGTACTAAAAAGACTAAGTAGCTGGTTAAATCTATTAAAACTGAACTTATATTTGCCGTTTTTAGTAAAATAGTTTATTACATTCTCTATTTTTAAATACCTTTTAGAAAAGTTTGCTACTTTTAGCAATAAATACGAAAGTGTATACAATTACATGTAAACACTGTAGTAAGACAATTAAAAATTCAAAATATCTGTTGATGTTTCTCGAACTGTTTATGTTGCAACAGCGAAATGTTCGTTTCACTATTTTGTTATGAGTGGAATATCGTTTGATTTTTTATTTACCTATTTTAACAACAAATTTTATTTAAAAAACCAGTTTTTTTTAATATTTAAATTGTTTAAACAAAAAACAATACTGGTTAGATTTTTTCCACAAATATTTGTACAGACTGATTGGCAGTCTGTACAAAAAAAAGGGCATTATTTTTATACCCGACTGTTTATCTGCCTTCCTATTTCAAAAAAGAAAGAAAGCCAAAGCTAAAAGTGTATTAAAAAACATACAACGAGAAACAATAACGTAAAAACGAAAAGAGAGAAAACATCATATTCAATGATAAATTATCGCCTTAAAATAGAAACCAATAACTGCGTATTCTTTTTACACATTTCTGCTAACGCTTTCTCTTCCCCTGTAGTTTCCTACAAGTCTTCCTTTAACACCTCATTTTAATGCCCATCTATATAATCAACTTTTCCATTGACAGTACGTATGCAGGCCATAACGGGTAGTAAAGTTCAGAAGTGTAGGAGGGAAATATCCTCAAATCCGAAATATTTATTAACTGTTCGTAGAGAATTTCTAGTTAAAGTCATCAACATCGTTAACACCATCTCGTATCCCCTATCTATAGCATATTCATTACAGAATTTTGTTTTTATGGCGTGTGGGGGGGTTATTAGCCAGGATGTGGCAGAGTAGGGGTTTTATACGTTTATATTCAATGGTATGGTGACACTTGTGGGATATCTCTTATAAGCTTCCAATACAGATATTAGAAAATGTATCTATTTAATAATGGAAACTCTATTATTTTAAAAGAAAGAAAGAGTTAAAATACTGGAAGTATGGTATATTAAATGTATATATATAAACATATGATTTTAATTGTATATCCATTATGTTTCAAGTTTTTTTTTTCCCATTAACCAGCTAACATTTTATGTAGTTTGATACACGATCCCAAAAACTACATATACTTTGTTTAAAACTTAAAAACTTCTATCAAAATGCAAGGAAATTTTGATTTTATAATAATTTCTGAATTTTCAACATTATTAAGGAAATAAAATATTCAAAATAGAAGTTACTTTCTTTAAAAGGTGCTTCCACACTACACACTCCACTCATCGCAAATCTTTTAAATCAATTAGTTGTTAAATTTCGTAGTAAGAATTCGCTATACTTTCCCTTAGTGCAGTAGAGATAAGTGATTCATTCTGTTATATTTGAAGCAGAGGCATGCACCTAAACAATCAAATTGGCACTCGTCATTAAGAATACTAATCATATTTTCTATAAAAAGTCTGTATATTGTACAAGCTCCTTAACCTCTTCCAGTCCATCATCACGAAAATATTGAGATCTCTAGCTTGCCAATGCTAGGCATTAACATAATAACTGTTCCATCATTTCAATGTTTTCACCACATGCCCTGTATTCATTATTATCCACCGTAACTGTCCAGTTTAGGTTCACAGTGTACCGTAAGGACGTTCATTATTGTACTTAAGTCACCTTTATTCAGCCTTCATATATTCACGGTTTTCCAGCAATCAGAATCATCCAAGAGTATCATCGCAATTCTTTCTACTGTTTTATTGTTCCATTCCCATTTTTATAGCCTGGTTTTTATTGCACTAAAAGGCATTACGTTGACATTATTCGCATCCGTATTTCCGATTACTTTCTGATGACTTGGTATCCATATAAAAAGTACAATGCCTGGATTAGTGTTAATCGCCTTCTTACATTCCAGGACAGTACCCATGGATGTTATTGCCCTAATTGACATTTGATTATAAGTGAAGATATTTAAATCTATATGTAAAGTTTACCAAGCCCAAATATACATTCCAAAATCGTCCGAACCTCCACTTGAAAGGCTGTATTATGGTCCGGTAGAAGGAGGCATAAGTTGGTTTTTGATTCTTTTATATAGAGACCAAGTACCGTGTTATCTCCATGTTTAGAGCCATCTATGTAGCAGGTCCCACGGGCATCTGTACAATGGATCCGTTTGAACAAGAAAATCGATCTGGGATCAAAGTAATGCATATGGTCCCGAGTAGTATGTTAGGCATCCTATCGAGTAATTTCCCGGTAAACGAGTTTCGGTTCTGTATTCCAATTATGCTCAGGCGATACGATTTGTAGCTCTGATTCTTTCTCCCATGGCCTGGAGAGTATATGAAGGATGAGATGAATGTCAAGTTGTTCTTTATTTTGTAGTAGATTTTTCTATTACCGCATACGATAGTTTGAATTTTACTCAGATAATCATAATTTCTTCCCAGAACCTGCTAAAGCTAAAAAACTTGTTTAATGAAACTGAAACAGAACAAATGAATAAAATGGATGGAATACTTGGAGGCTGGTATACTAAAAGAAAAAAAATATATACAGTACCGATTGATTGAGATCAATTCTTATCCCAACCTAATTTTATAAAGCCTAAGAGAGAATTACTTCATAAAATTCGTGCTGATTGGTTTAATTGTTGTGAACGTAGTAGGTACGTTGGTGTTTTATTGATGTACAGTTGCACGATTTTAAAAACGAAACATATTCACAATTATGAGGCTTTCACATTTTCACCCACTAGATTAGTGGATTATAATTATTTTATATTGTGCTCGAGTAAAATTGAATTCTTTTCAGAAAACAGTACTCTTACTACCACTACAAACAACCAATATTAGTATTTATAAAATTGAAGATGGCTTTTGACCGTAAGAGACCACCCCCTGTATAATAATTAAAACCGATTGTTTTTTCCAAGATTAATTAAAGCTAAAGTATCATGTTTCAAACCCAACATTTTCGGAAGAATTTGAATAAAAATATTTAACATGTGATAATAATTAAAAATTAGAAAATATTGCCAGACAAATCCGAACTTAATGATAATTTTTTTTCGTCGTTCTTCCCTCTTACAGAAACTGCTGAAGCACCTGCAGATTTAAATCAACCAATCGTTTTTCGCAAGCGTCATAAACCTGCGAAAAAGGATTTAGCCTTAGAGGCTGTATTATCATCGTCATCAACGAAAGATACAAAGTCTGAAAATAAGAGTAAAACAAAAAGCAGTAAATCAAGTAAAAAATCAGTCAGCAACAACGCAGTAAAATTATCCTTTAACCCCGACGAAGAGGAAGAAGAGGAAGATCAATAAAACTGAAACAAAAAAGAATTTTGTTTTCTGTATATGTATTTTTTAAATACATATACATATATGTAGATGCTGAATATTGCAGGTAAATCAATAAATTTATAATAAATTTGTACACTGATACATACATATAGTACCATTAGTTGTAAGTTAATTTGTTTGTTTTTTTTTTTTCTAATTTTATGTACTTTTTTATTTTAATAATTGTTTGGTATTTGGGGAAAAAGGTATGGAAGAAAATTAGGCTGTGTAGAAAACCTCGCACTCCGCACAAAACCATTTGTCTATTACAATATTTATTTAAATTACAGTTTATATTATTACTCGCTTTAAGTTGGTATGAATATTGTCGACATTCAATATAAGTCTGATGAATTTCATCTACAATTCACCAGCCATAGAAAGGCTTAATGATCTCAATCTCCGCTTGTCCTTTTATTTTATTACTGATTGTTTTTATGGCAGAAAGATGCCAGAGCTTTTTAGCAGATACTTCTCTGTTTTGATATTATTTTTTGGAGTAGTAATGCCAATTGTTCTTGACAGATTGTAATAAACAAATTCAAATCTAACTTAAGAATCTTTTTATTGGCTATGTTTTAAATTTTGGATTTTTTGATTACTAAACATTCTAATTAAAAATAAACATGATGTTATTTGCGGTTATGAAACGTTTTATTTTAAATCGAGCTTTTTGAGTATTAGGTTAAACATGCGCCTAAAATATTTATTCTCTTCACGTCAGGTTTTCGAGAAAAAGGGGGTTTAAACCCCTAAAAATAGGGTTTTTGACAATTTTTGAAAAATTGTAGAGCTAAACACTGACGTGCTAGAACCATCGCTATTGTCAGAAATTGACTGCATGCACCCTTAAAGTAGGGGGTGGGTTTATGTCAAGGGGTGCAAGAGAAAAAGAAACACATTACTGAGGTCCTCAAAAATTAGTCAGATTTAATTGAAAATTGTTACTCAGGGGTTTTTTGGGTCGCTGATTACAGATCTTCATTCAGATTTAAAAAATTCAAAATGGCGGATCCATAGCGGTCGTATGGCGGTTTACAAGTAAATCCGATTAATTTTTATAAACCTAGACTATTTGCAGGGCTGTGTAATTTAATAAATAATAATTTTAATGATTTTTATAAACAATAATTGAACCATTATGAACCATATATTGAGCCACTTTAATTAAAATGATACAGTGGATCTTGCGGGGCAATTGAGTAGATGCACAGTGTGGAAAGTTTTTTGGACACAGGAAATAGTGTTTTCTCTCGTCTATAAATTAGTATGCTGAACTTCATAGAGCGCAAATATGCCAGAATGGATGAGTTTGCTTGGATAGTAAATTGGCCTTTAACACTGCCGATCGATCGACTTCAAACACAGTAGCGTCCTGGCAGTCGTAAGTCTTGTCGAATGCGTCGAGTGGAAGATCTTTCTTCACTATTTGATAATTCTTATGATTAGCTAGATACTGATCAACAATAGCATCCTGGTTGCGGTAGCAATTCGGGGTTGCCTGTAATGCTAGTTATTGTGTTTCGCTTATGAATGCCGTTGAGATAAGGATTATACTGTTGAGAAGGGGGGTGGGGGTCTAATTACCTTGTATAATGTTACAATGATATGCTAATTCATAACCTGATTGGTGCTGCATGCGCTTTGAGGACTCTGTTCCGAATTCTTACGTTCTGGTATAGTAACATATCTGATTCTGATTCCTCTAAAGTGAGTCAAATTCGTCAATTTTCACTTTTTGCGAGAAAAGAATTCATTTTAACTATCTACTGTAAAAATCTTACATCCTTTTCTCTATTCTTTTTCCAAAAAAAAAAAATACTCTTGTTCTAAATTAAGTTTAAAAAAAAAACAATATTTTTGCTATTACTGAATATTTATTGATTTTGAGCCACTCAATTTAGAGGAACCAGGACTGATCTCATTCATTCGTTAGTTAGTTTGTTTTGCAAAATAGGAATAGCTACTTTTTTATTTTACATTAACGGTTTTAATTTTATTCTGCGTACTTAGAAACATGAATTTTAATAATCTATTGATGCCTACAGAATACTTTAGAAAGTTATTTGCGATTTTCTAAAATAGATAATGTTTTTAAAAAAGTTTTACGGAATATTTTTGTTTTAAAAATAAATGGAAATGTAATTACTTTGTTGCTCTTTTTATGAAATAATACAACATTCGATTCAAATCAGCAACAAAAAAATGTGAAATTATGGTAGAATAAATTAACAGTAGAACGATCGGTCTAGATTTTTAGGCATTTTGGGCTTTTGTATTAAATTCTAAATGAATTTGTAATATAAAATTAAATTTTATTAAGCTTTTGATATTAATAAAATCAGAACTTTAAATAAATATGATGTATGTAAACAAGTTTATAAACTATTCAAACTTGAAAATATTAGAGATTTTTAAAATAATATATTTCAGTATAATTCTGTAAATATTAGAAATATCTTCTTAGAGTTTTTTACAATGGGAAATTAATAATTTATTTCAATTTTTTAAATTTTAGAATTATTTTCTTAGAGTTTTTTTCTATTACAAAATTATATTTTTTTATAATATACTATGTAAATACATCCATAGTTGGTATATTAAATATGTGCATATATACATATATGTATGTATGTATGTATAAGAAGTCTCTATTGCGTATGCATAATTTTATGAAAGTTTGATTAACTCTATTATGTCCATATTATAAACTGCATATATGAATGTACATATGTTAGAAAGAAATTAAAAAAAATATTCAGGTTCATGTGATTTTCGTTAGTAACAATGAGTATGATTTATCAATTTCCTAAAAAACTATTATGATGTCACATTATGAACGTGAGAAGAAAGATAGATAGGGGGTTTCAAATGGGCAGGATGTGTTGTAAGAACTTTACCAAAAAGTACAGTTTGTTTTCGTAATTTTAAAGACCGAATTTTAAAACTATACTACATTATGATGCGTTACTTTCCAAAAGGTGAAAAGTTCAAATAGGTTTTGTGATGAAATATGATTTTTAAAATAAGGCAATTAGAATTTTGCTGTTACAAAAATCGTACTATAACGAAAATAAGTATACCTTTTTATTATTAATTGGCAGTCATTTAATTTTTGTTGTAGTTGTTGGTGTTGTTATTGTATTTTTTTTATAGGAAAAAAAAGCGAAAAAGAACTCAACCTCTTTTTTTTTTTTTGTTTCTTTTGCTTCTTCTACTATATTTTTTTTAGTATATATTTTTATATATTTTATTATCATATACCTTTTGTTCAATATTTATCAACAGTTTTGCTATATCCATCTTCCAACTTTTTTTATTGTTCCAATTTTTGTTCTCTTTCTGTCGCTATTCTTGTGTCGTACGTATATTTTTTTTTATATATTGTAAGTAAAAATAAAATTATTTTTTTGAAAAATTGAATTTCAAACATAACGGCAACACTTGTATTTAATTGTTGGCAAAGTTGTTACGCGAAAATGGAAAACTCAAAATAGCCGTTATAATTAAATGTGAAATTAAAAAAAAAATTAAATTTTTTATATAAAATTATAATGAAACAAGAAACATAATTGACATTTCTTGCTAAAGTTCGTAAATCCTATCTAATCTTTGTTGGTTGGTCGTTTGGTTGTTAGGTCAGTTGTTGTGTTGTTGACGGTCACATTTTAACATTATTTTCATTTAATAGAAACAAAATACACTGCAGCAGCACGTTATTTAAGCGGCATTTGTTGTGTGACGATTTGTTTGCTTTCTCTTTTTTCTTTTTGTTTTTCTCGTTTACCCTCTCTCTCTTCGTGTTTTGTTTTGTTTATGATATTCGTGGCAATCATTGTGTAGGTAGGTTTGTAGTGTAAGTGATGAATCTGTATGAAATTGTCAAAAATTGTTGAATATGTTGAATATTTTCGTTTACGTTTTTATTTGACATTTTATTATAGAATCTCAAACAAATGTTTTTATTATTTAAGAGCATAATGCCCTTTCAATATGCTCTTGTTGGCTGTTTTCTCTTTGGAGCAAAAACAACCCTCTCTGTCTAAAGAGTATTTTTAAAATAGTATCTCTGAGGTTTACACAGTGTTGCTAAGTTAAGGTACAGTTTTGTATCCATAAGATACAAAGTTAAATTTTAAAAGAACTACCATACTTCTAACATTTTCTGTTTTGTTTTAATAATTTTTTTTAAATATTTATTTTTCAATTTAATTATACCCCTTAGGTCTACTATTTCTATTAACATAGTTAAGAATTTATTTATTGGTATTTATTTTAAATTCTACTTGATTAGTGTTACCTTTGTTTTACTTTAACAGTGTTTCCCAGCTGTTAGAACATGGTATTGTTTAGGGGAACTTTTTATACTTATACTATTTGTATTAACTTCGAAAATTAGTAGTCATATAAACAACCACCAAAGGATTATATTTATTTTAATTAAACATATCAATTTAGTTGTTGGTTGATTAGCATAAAATTTAATATTATGTAATCTTTGTTTTTCTTAGATTATAATGACCCGAAATGCGCATTAACGATAGTATGATATTCAAATTTTTATCCAATACTGCACTGATACAATATTCCTTATATTTCGCTTTTATTGATACTGTTCGAAGTAATAGTTTTTCAGTGTAGCTGGGTTCGAGTTGTCTTACCAGGGGATATCCTTCAGTAGTCATTTCTGTGCCTTAGAACGTCTACATCTACAATTAAATATACATTGAAATGAAAATTAATTATGTCTATTAATAGGTATGCTCATACTAGAGGCTATATTATTTGAATAATAGCTGATATTTGTCAATTGGCCCTCAAGTGCTTGTTTACACAATTCGGCTGGTTTGAATAATTTTTCGCCATTTTTGAAATGAACATTGTCTTTCAAGGCTTCGCCTCTAGTTTTGAGATAATAGTGATACCATGGAAAATAGTCGATCGGAGTTATATTATTACCTAATCAAACTAAATGTGTTTTCCCATGCATTCAACTCTTTCGATTAAATTTCTTGTCTAATTATGAACTTTATTTTAGAAAACTATTTTTTCATCAAAATTATCAGTCAAATTAATGAGTTCTCAAAGACGCTGATGATTGTTTGTCTTCAGCTAATGCATAGCTTAACCTGAACAAGACTTATAATTTGTGATATTGAATTAGTGAAAAGTTTTCATCTCAAATGGTTTCCTTACAGCAACGATATGAATAAGTGGTGTTTGTTTTTATGTCACCTATTGCCTGCAACTTTTAATTAACTTTGATTACCTTTTTTGTTAATGCGAAGGAACAACAATTTTATTAAATGTTTAATAGTTGTGCTTTTGACTTACGTATTTATGTACAATTTCCCAGTGGAACTAAATTTATTTTCGTAAATTTTATCAAAACTAGTGTAAAACTTTTGTACGAGAAACCTAAACTTCTAAACCAAAAACAAATCGTGACCTTTTTGGGTATTTTAGTTAAATCTGGAATTTTCCATAATTTAAAAAATAGTTGACAGCCCTACCTGCTATTACGACTTTAACATCCATTTCAAATACAACTCTATGTACGGTTTTGTAAGAAGTAATAGAGCACAATGCTTTTATACTCTCGCTCTCATATATTGTTGCTCTTTATTTGGCAACATTTAGTTGTTTGTTGGTTCTCGAGAGTGTTGTGTGTGCTTATTTTGATACTACGGATTCAATGCGTTACAGTTAACCGGTCAAAAAACTTTGTTGTAATTATTTTTGTTACTCCAACTCTTACTCCGTTGCCGCCGCACCATTTGGCACGGCAAACCATCACTGTTTTCATTGTAACAACATCATCATCATCCTTCGCAGCACCACTGTATGGCCTGCCTGCTACCTTACAGTTCCAGTGGATTGTATTAGACGAGAGGTTTGATATAAAACCATTCCAAAATATTGGCCAATGCTGTTACAATTAACTCAACTTGAATCAAAGTATGAGGTAAAAAACAAAAAACCCAACTGACTGACATTATCAAAACCACGTTGACTTCGTCGTCATCGTTCTTTAATTTTTGTTCTTTCAGTTTTTTTTTTTTTTTAATTTTTTTTTTTATTTATTATTTAATATTTTAGCAGAAGCTGCAAACTCATGCCATTTTTCCCAACAGTTGTCGCACTATCCAACAAATAACAGCCTGACTGAATGACTGACTGACTAACCAACAATTTATTCCACTCCACTCTGCTTCACTCCGCTTAGCTCTTGCTAAGTTAGCAAATACAATCATCATACCAACAACAATGTTGCTTAATTTTCGTAAAAACTTCTCGCTTGTCGTTTGGAACTGGTGCTAGTGAGTAGTTGTTCGTTCGTGTTGTTGTCCGTCTGTTTGTCTGTCGGCCTGCCTGCTTGTTTAACAGTCAAGCTGAATGTCTCATTGACTGACTGACTGACTGACTATGGTTCCATACGTGTACACATACAATCGACTGACTGTCAGTTTGTGCACGCTGTTTATAATCGTGATGTTTGTGTCAGTCAGTTGTTTATATATGTATGAGTGTTTGTGTTTATATATTAAATATATGTATGTATGTATGTACATATATAAATGTTTTAGTGTATGGTACATATATATTCTGTCACTAATTCTGCTGCTGCATTAAACTATATACTCCAATGCTACATACCACATAGAGTTTGTATTATATACATACTTTAAATAAATACATACATACATATGTGTATATACATAAGCTTACATACATATTTATGCTTTTTTTTATATATAAATATACTTATACCGTATATGTATGTGTATGCTTAGTGAAAGACTTAATGTGGTCGTAAGCATTTATTTTTATATATTTCATACCATAACACCGACTTGAATACCGATTCTTATATCAAAATATTTTCTATATGTATGTACATACATATGTATATATATATATATAGCAGATAATATTATGATACTGTAGTTTTTCTTTGTACATGCCAAAAATTGGTATAAAAAACAAAAAACAAAATTGCTAATGATATATTTTAATCATTTCATAAATCCATTTCAGTTTAAAAATTATTGGCATATGAAATGTGGCTACTAAAATCCAAAACCGTTTACTAACTATTTTTCCCTAATGACTTAAAGCTTCAAAACTGATCTTTGTTAGGTTCTCAATGTACTTTCAATTATTCGTTACTTTGTTATCATTTATTTTAAGTAACCAATCCGTATATAAAAACGATTTTTCTTACAAGTTTTATATTTCTCAACATTTCTAAATAACTGTAATACTGGCATGTATATGTGGTTTCTCTTTATACTTGTTTAATTAAATGATACCCAATTTGGATACCCTATAAAGTTTGGGGGAACACAGTAGATCGTATTGTCACTGTACGAAGGCACCTGTTCTCGGCAAATATGATTTCAATCGAAATCTGTTCTTAGAGATCTTACTCACTGACCGTAAGTCCACAACCAGTTAAATAGTTTTCAAATGCTGTGTGTGTTTGCGCTCAAGGAGAATTTGAGAATTGTGTAATAAGCCACAGATTACTTACGTATATTTACGTTTAAAATCCCCTTATTTTGAAGTCCTCTTTAAGTGCTTCCTATCTTTAAATTTAAATAAAATTAAGTGTGTGGTAGATATCATCGAAATTTTTTATGCTTTTGAGAGACCTATTGATGCCGTCATGTGTAGAATGTAACATTGTTCAAATGTCCGCCACGGCTTCTCTGAGTAGAGCGCATCTGAAATGTCCAATTTTCCATGACTCTGACTCATAAATCAGGCTGAATTTAACCGATGGAATGTGTTCTGTTGGCTTTGTGGGCCGCTGTAATCTATGGCTTATTCGCATGTACATACGACTTAAGTACACTCCACAAGAACACGTCTAAAGGGGTCAAATCGCACGTTCTAGATGGGCAGTTCACATTGCTTTCAAATCGCTCGGGCAGATAATATCCAATGCGACATGTGGTGTGTGGCCATCCTGCTGAGACAACATGTCTTTGGTGTCCAAATCACTCAATTCAGGCCAAAAGAAGTTGGTTATCATCAGACTATAGTGCTGTTGATAGTGGTGGCCTGGTCAACGTTGTTCACAAAATGCACACCAAACAAAATGGCTGTTATCAACCACAAAGTTCGGAAGTCCCTGTTGAAAGATCCCATAGTTTTGGCATATGTTGGAGAAACTTTTCTCTTTTGATATTTTGTTAGCTAAGGAATCATCTTTCGGACAATGTTCTACCATTTAAATAGCATTAAAAATTTGAATTTTTGTTGTTTGTTAGTAATTTAATAAAAACTTTCTTTGAGTTTAGACCATCAAAATAGCATATCAACTTTCAGTAGAATACATCACTGTCAGCAGCAAAGTTTGCTTAATTTTTTCTTACCACATTCATTTACTAAATATTACTAATTACTTTTTTATTCTATTTATTTGTTTTTACAGAACTAACAAGATAATAAAAACAAATTCCGTATATTGAAGTTAAGCTGCAGGATAAAAGTTTCTTTTAAAATATGACTGAAGTTGATGTTTCAATACCGGAAGGTGGTTCAGCTTTATCAGCGAATATACAAAATAATGAAGCGACCAACTTGAGTATTAGCAACAGTCATGCAAATGAGCGACCACAACTACAACAACAGCAGCAGCAACAGAACGGTTCCAGTAGTTCTATTAGCAACGACAATAATAATGCTATAATAAATCATAAAGATGAAGGTATGGATGTAGATGGCGTTGATACGGAGGAAGATGATTCACAAATAACATCATCAACTGAAAATGGTGGTGTTCCTCATCATCCTAAGGAGCTGGCCATTAAGTCGGTAAATACGTTAAATGAAGATTCATCGAATGCCTGTGAGAGCATATCGCAAAATTGTGATTCGGCACCGAAAACAGGAGAAGAAAGTGTGGATAGTGTAAATAGTTTGTCAGAAAAGGAAGCTTCACACAATGCCGACAGCGAAAATGATGATACAAATACAAATGACAGTCATGCTCAAACGAAGAAATCAACAAATAACGATGATGACGGTGGAGTAAGTCAGGACGGTTCTTTACAATCTAAAAGTACAAATCATGTTGACGATACCTCTAATGACAACTCCAATCATACTGACGATCCGTTAGCGGTGCCTAAAGTTGCGCAAAAAGAAAATGGCACAGTCAATAGCCAAGAGAAGCCTCCAACCGATGGCGGTATTGTTGATTTGGGTGATGATTCTGATATTGAAATGTCTGAAGTCTCGAATTCTGTCCCTGCCGCTCCTTCTAATGCTAATGTTAGCGTTAAAGAATGTAACAGCAATAAGAAGATCGAAGAAAATGATTCAGATGGTGCTGTGCTTATCGCTTCCGATTCAGAGAATGAAAATGATAAACAACCCGCCAAAATTACAAAACCAGCTCCCCCTCCTCCTCCTCCTACTACTACTACCAAACCTACCCAAGTTATTGATGACGACGATGATGATGACTGTGTGGTAATCGAAGATGATAATCCAGCACCGAATGATCTCACAAAACGCAAAATAGAAACTTCAGTTAGTGAAGATTCACAGCCACCAAGCAAACGTCAACGTAATAGTGCACCTCCAATGCCGGCACAAATAAGTATTAAAGATCCGCGATCTTTAATAATACCACCCGCTAGCATCCAGGAAATAACGCCTAAACGTGTACCAGACGGTAACATATATCCTGTAAATATTACACCTGCTACGGTTCCCGGACCACCAAAGCTAGTGCCCGTTGGTGCACCAATACAACCGATTACAACAACAACTGCTACATTGGCTAGTTTATCGGGTTTAAACACAGCGTCGAATTCTAATATACTACCGGGCCTTACAGACGAAATGTTTGTTTTAGAAGCTCCATCCTTTATAGTTCCGTATATTTATGAGAAACCGCCTTCCGAGCAATTGAAAAATGTTCTAAAAGAACTGGAAACAAAATTCTCCTTCACCAAAGAAGATTTCGATGAAGTTGATAAGTCTGATGAGTTTGATATGATGACGGAACAAAACAAAGAAGATCGTGAAGAGGAAGCCAAGAAGAAAAAGAAACGCCGGCGTGGTGATGATGGGGATGATGAATCATGGTCAGAGGAGGACGAATCTGAAGATGACGACGATGATGATGATGACTCCGAATCCGGCGTTCGTACCAAAGTACTCATCAAGGAAGCCTCTGACGATATTACGGCTTTGAAGGGAGCAATTAAACCTGTCCTTCCCACAACCCAGCCATCAGACGTAAAACCTGGCCAAGAAAACTATTTTGAAAGTCCTTTGGGCAAATTCTTTATGGATATTGGTGTAGGCCTAGTCCAAGAATTCGTTCAAAACGATTTGATACGCTTGCAGAAACGTAAAATGCGCAAAAGTCTGGGTCGCAATACTACTGATTTCGAAAAGGCAATTGCTGCTTTAACTGCCAACATGGAGGCTTCAAAGAAAAAGAATTCACCGTTCAAATTTAATATGAAGCGGTGTGAGTTCTGTAATTTCAAATCTGAATCTGCCCTGGCCATGGCGAATCACTATGAGACACCCCATATGAATGGGCAATTGTACAAGTGTAATTTTTGTATTTTCGAAATACGTAACGCTACTGAAATCGTGTACCATATGGAAGCTGTGCATAACATCAAAGCACGTCTAATAAAACCGTTGCCTTATCATCAATGTCCCAATTGCGGTTTTGAAGATAACGGAAAAGCAAAATTAGCCCGCCATCAACCTGTCTGTGCGAAAAAATTCAGACCAGAAGTGAATATGGCACCTCCAAACGATTGGGAGGCTCCAGCCAAAATTCCACGTCTCAAACCACGTCACGGTCTGGTGGCCACTGCCACAGCGTATCAGGCTATGGCTGCACAGGCTGCAGCCCAAAAGGCGGCCTTAGCTTCAATACAACAGCAACAACAAGCTAGAAATCTACAGGCTGCAGCTTTAGCAGCTCAAAATGCTGCCAACAAGCTGCGAGGTCGGGCACCTCCCGTACCTGTTGGCAAGAATGTACAAAATACTGGTGCAATGATGAGGGCCGCCAATCAAGTGCGAAATCCCGCTACTACAAATGTGGTATTGCCAAACAACTATCAATTGGGTGCCGGTGGACAAATAATTCAAGGCAATGTAGCCAGCAAGAAGACAACTGGACAACCAAGTATTTCAATAACACCGCTACCTCGTCAAACAACAGCTGGAACGTCAGTTCAAGCGCCATCAACTAGCAAAGTACCACCCGCTGGCATGAAACCAGGTCAGAGTCCTAGTGGTGGTAAAGCTCAATTTGTTATTTGTGAAATTTGTGATGGTTATATCAAGGATCTGGAACAATTACGCAATCATATGCAATGGATGCACAAGGTTAAGGTAGGCTACACGATACAATTGCTGCGTACATTTACAATTTAAAATTCGAATATAATTTTTATTAATCAGATACACCCGAAGATGATATATAATCGACCACCATTGAATTGTCAAAAGTGTCAATTTAGATTCTTTACCGATCAGGGTTTGGAACGCCACTTGTTAGGTTCTCACGGCTTAGTAACAAGCTCTATGCAAGAAGCCGCTAATAAAGGCAAAGATGCTGGACGGTGTCCAGTATGTGGCAGAGTAAGTTTATTTCATTAAAAAAAAATTTTTTTAATATTTTTAATGCCTAATCTTGATCTTTTAAAAGATGTATCAGTGGAAACTACTAAATCATGTATCGCGTGATCATCATATGACTTTAAAACCAGCACATTTATCATATAAATGTACCGTTTGTACTGCTACATTTGGCATGTATAAACAGTTTGAGACTCATGTATATACAGCACACAGTACTGTGGCCAAAAAAGCTATGGATGGTAAAAAGAACTCACCTGTTCCGAATTCTGCAGTCGCTAGCAGTTCAGGGCGTAATAGTTTAAGTGCTGCCAATGATTCACTGTTAAAACCATTAAAAATAAATGATGAGATCACAATCATACCACAACCTGCATCGAAATCTCGCATTTCCAATATGGATACCCATGTTATTGGTAAGTTAAAAGAAATTTAAAATATTTTTTTTTTTTTTTGTTCTAAAGGTTTTTATTCATTTCATTTGTGTGTTATAGTTCGGAAATTCGGAAATCAAGTGCGACTATTAAACGAAATTGAAATTTATTGCAACCCTAATTATAACAACACTAATAATAACAATAGAGAACTTCTTTAATTTTTTTTTTTTAATTTGATTCAATGGCAATTAAATCATTCCCAGAACGTTAGCTAACAACATGCTTCGTGTTTTCGAATATTCATATAAAGGTTGGTTGCTACAAAAAATAGTTTTTCTATTGACCTTTAGGGGTTTAAATACATATATTCATATAACAATTCCTATGGTTCCAAGTTTAAACAAAGAATCACAAAAAATTTTTTTATTGGAATCTCTCTTACATCATCACTTGCACCGGTTTCGTGAACTAACTTAATTTTCTCTTCTCTACGTAATTGAGTTGCAAATTAGTGTTTTGCACGCTTTGGAATCTGCAGCAATAATATTTTTTTTAATGGCAGTGAATAAAAGTTGTGTTTTTTTTTAATCACAATGCCTTAACAAATCTCGAGCTGTGGATAGTACGCTTCCCAAATAGCAAGGTTTGTGGCGTCCAAGAATGGCGTAATCGTTACTGATAGTAATCGAACAACATCTGCTTTACCAATGTTATGACAAAAGAAGTCGGTGTAGTCTAGTACTTAATGTGATTTATTAGACATGAGGCCACGGTTCAATCCCCAAGTCAGACATCTCGAACTAAGCGAAATATAAAAATTTCCTTCGGCGACTTCCTTTCAGCAGATTTCTGGCTAAAGCTCTGAAAGTAAATAAAATTGCCATGAAAAGTTTTTCAAAAGTCTGTCGAAGACGACTTTAAACTGTAGGTCCCGCCACTCATGTATAAAGTTAACACACACACAACATAAGTGGTTTGAGCAGCTAGGTCGTAATCCTGACTGAAGGGTTGTAATGACCAATTATGTATGTAAATACATACAAAGATGTAATGGGAAAGCTAACACACGTCATGAGCGTCTAATCTAGATCTTCTAGTCGATTATCTATAATTTAACTAATGCCCCTTCTAATGCGCATTGTATATAATCGAATACAGTACAAAGTCTCAAACTTTACTCAACATGTTAACTACAAATTACTCATGTGATCAACTTACTATGCTGAAAATATTTCAAATGTATTACAGAGCTGCCAGTGCAGATAAGCCTATGCAATTGAGATATAATGTAGAATGTCATTTTTGTGCACACATGATCAGTACAGGAACGTTGTGATCTGTATTGATTCTGAATAAAGTCTTTCTTACTGTACTTTTGTAGAGTTCAACTAAATAAAATTGTAATGAAATCTAAGTAACTGTTTCTATTTCCCATTTCATCTATTTGAAACCTTTAATAGATCGATAATATTATTTAAAGCAATGAATTAAAATAATTCAGCAAATTTTAATATTTTTTTTTTGTGTTTTTTAGATTAATTTAACGTTTGGAACATACAAATCGAGAAGGAACATCCCACAACGATAAATCGGTTTAAGATTTACAACAGAATATTAATGCTAGAATCTTGATAGCAATACGAAGATAGAGAGAGAGAGAGGGACGTCAGCAAGATTTGCTCCTAATATATGTAATACATCTAATGAATTCAGAAGATACCTCGAAGGTCCATTATCATTAATAGCAAAATAAATTTTTTTTTAATAAGTTGGTTCATAAATTAAAAGCTAAAAACAAAAGTTCGAAGATTAAGCGCTGTGTAAAATATTATTAGTTTAACAACAACCACTCAAATTTCCTCGCCAATCATTTTAGAGAGACAACATGAAACATGAAAACAAATTCAATATGTACACCTTCACTACTCCATTCACAAAATAAAACACGTAAGCGATTCTATTCATATTTTTTATTTACTTTCTTCTTTGTTACCAATTTACTTTGCCTACCCCCTCTACTCCTTTCCATCCTACTCATACTGCAATGTTTGCAAAAACAACAACAACAACAAAGAATTGTATGCATATAAAAACGTAACCTAACCTATAATAAGCTATGGCCAATTCTTGTTCGAAACGTTCGTTTTAGCATAACTTTCCATTTTTATTTTGTATCTTAGTTTAGATCTTATTTAAGCGTACACTGAATAATTAAATTCGTTTTCGAACATAAATACAAGAAGTATCTAAAACATATAATTTTACTTCATTAAATTCAATCATATTCAAAATGAAAAAAAAACACATTAATAAACAAACAACAACAAACAAAATTTATTAAAAGAAATCGGAAAAAGTTATTTAAAAAAAAAATATAAAGAAAACAAACAAACATAATTATAAAGTTACAAAACCACATGTGGTATGTACATTAGTTAAAAAATAAATACATAATAAGAGTAGTACAGTAGTATATAAATATATATGTAACAAAAACAAAACAAGCAAAAAAAAAAAATTAAAAAAAAAAAACTTAAAAAAAATTGTCAAATTTATTTAACGTGCATTTTAGTTTATGACAGTTTTTTATACATATAGATCAAGAGCGCGAAAAGAGAATGTGATAATCGTTCTCAGTTCGAAATATGAAATTGTTAATATGATGTTTTAGCACGTTATATTCTTATTTAATAAAAACTAAATTATAAATCTAATAAAGAAAAAAAATTATTATAATTATGAAAATTATATTATAAAACGAAGTCCATTTAAAACAAACAAAAAAAAAAAGTGAACATATGTATGATCGATCATAAGGCACTACTTTAAATTAAAACAAAAAAAAAATAAAAATAATAATTAAATAAAAACAAACAAAAAAAAAATCCACGTAATACAAACAAAGCGATAAGGTATATATATACTAAAGGTAAATTTATAATTATTACATAATTTATATTATTATTATTTTTAGTTTCGAAACAAAAAACAAAACAAACCTTCTTACTTATTAAAATATAAATAAAAAATATAATAAAAAGCAAACCCTTTTAAAAACACAAGCAAACAATATTCAAACATTCTTTTCATTTTGTTAAACAATAATTAAATTATACAATTTAACATTAAAGTAAATCCCTTTTAAAAGTTTAAAAGAAATATTCAATCGAAGTTATCACCATTTCCAAGGGAATTTTCTTTAAAAAGAAAGCACGGCGAACAAATTTCTTCTTCTTAAGATCAAGAGAAACTACTAGGAAGGCCCGATGTGGCGAGCGATTGGCAACAACAAATTTTTCCGTGTGGTGCTATACGAGCGTAAAGTTTTATTTCGAAATAAGGTACTTTGGTTTCGCTAACTTCGAATTCTTATAATTTCATCCATTTGTAGCAGATCTTCTCAAAACATGGCCGGCATTGTGTCATCTACAGTGGAAGTATGTTGTTTCCAATATCATTCCAGATGGCAAGCAAACAGTAGAGAAAATTTCAGAACAAATGAGAAAAAGTGATTTTTAGTTTAAAGGTAAGTTTGAGTGATTTTCATATTTTTTGTATTGCTTAAATAACCGATTTATTTATTTATTTTTTATTCTCTGGCCGATTCTGATTCATCAAGAATCTCTATTTAAAACTACATTCGAACAGAATAGTTTTAATGTATTTCGCAGGCAGCAGTTAATGTAGAATTGCAGTATAATGATGCTGTTTCCGATATAAATCCAGTTGACAAGCAAATCGTAGAAAAAATTCCGCAGAAAGGGATAAAGTGTAAATCTTAGTTTAAAGGTAAGTTTGAGTGATCTTCATATTTTTAATATTGCTTAAATGACCGATTTATTTATTTATTTTTTATTCTCTGGCCGATACTGTTTCATTAACAATTTCTCTATCAAGAATCTCTATTTAAAACAACATTCGAACATCAGACCTTAAATACATGTTGCAGACAGCAGGTAATGTACAATTGTAGTGAAAGTATGCTGTTTCCAATAATAATTTCTGTCGGATTTTAGACCAAGAGAAAAAGTAGTTTTTAGTTTAAAGGTAAGTTTGAACGGTTTTCATAACTTTTGCATTAATTAAATAACCGATTTATTTTTTATTCTCTAGTCGATACTGTTTCATTTGGAATTTCTTTATCAAGAATCTCTATTGAAAACTATTCGAAAAGAATAGTTTTAATATATTTCGCAGACACCAGTTAATGTACAATTGCAGTGGAAGTATACTATTTCCAATATAATTCCACTTGACAAACAAATAGCAGAGAAAATTAGATACAAAAAGGAGAAAAAGTGAATTTTAGTTCAAAGGTAAGTTTGAACGGTTTTCATAACTTTTGCATTAATTAAATAACAGATTTATTTTTTATTCTCTAGTTGATATTGACTGTTTCATTTCCAATTTCTCTATCAAGAATCTCTATTTAAAACTACATTCGAACAGAATAGTTTTAATATATTTCGCACACACTAATTAATGTACAATTGCAGTGGAAGTATGCTGTTTCCAATAATAATGCCAGTTGGATTTCAGAATAAGAGAAAAGGTGGTTTTTAGTTTAAAGTAAGTTTGAGTGATTATCATATCTTTTGCATTGCTTAAATGACCGATCTATTTATTTATTTTTTATTCTCTAGCCGATACTGTTTCATTTAGAATTTCTCTATCAAGAATCTCTATTTAAAACTACATTCGAACAGAATAGTTTTAATATATTTCGCAGACACCAGTTAATGTACAATTGTAGTGGAAGTGTACTATTTCCAATATAATTCCACTTAGCAAACAAATAGCAGAGAAAATTCCACAAAAAATGAGAAAAAGTGGCTTTTAGTTCAAAGGTAAGTTTGAACGATTTTCATGTCTTTTGCATTAATTAAATCGCCGGTACTGCTTCATTTGCAATTTCTCTATCAAGAATCTCTATTTAAAACTACATTCTAACAGAATAGTTTTAATGTGTTTCGCAGACAGTAATTAATGTAGAATTGCAGTGGAAGTATGCTGTTTCCAATATATTGGGTTGTTCGGAAAGTAATTTGTTTTTTTTTTTTTTTGAAAATTAAAGACAGTTTTCGTATAATAAATACTTTATTAATTAAATTTGACAAATTTAACCTCAGTCCGATCTCACATGTTGTTATTCGCCGGTTCGCATCAACTAATGCCTTTATCGCATCTTTATCAGCTACAATCGGCCTCCCCGAATGTGGAGCATCTTCGACATTAAAAATAAAAATATTATTTGGTTTTTTTTTTTATTTCAATTTCTATTCACATTATTTTAATTGCCAAGAGTTTCAAGTGGTTTCTTTTTGTAAAAGATAAATTAATTGCTTTCAGTTACAGTTTATTAATTTATTTTTATTAATTTATTTAAAGTGTTACTTTCTTTTTAATTTAAAACATAGTAATACTAATTACACTTATTTATAAGTGATTTCATATTTATTTTATTTACATGTTTTAAAAAATAAATTATGAAGTGGGCCCGTGGTATCAAAAAATATTCTTCATGATGCACCATGTTTGGGGATTTTGATTATCCTAGCTTTATAGCTAATGACCCAATGATATATAAATTCATAAAAATTACGACACTGCTCCGAAATATACACATATTGGGTTGTTCGGAAAGTTTTTTTTTTTTTTTTTTTTTTTTTGAAAATGAAAAACAGTTTTCGTATAATAAACAAATACTTTATTAAATTATATTGAATTTTATAAATTTAACCTCAATCCGATCACACGTGTGGTTATTCGCCGGTTCGCATCAACTAATGCCTTTATCGCGTCTTTATCTGCTTCAACCGGCCTTCAGAACGTGAAGCATCTTCGACATTAAACTTGCTGGATCGAAATTTAACGAACCAGTTCTGGCACTGGCGTACAGTCAACACACCTTCTCCATACACATCGGTCAATTTCTTTCTGGCTAGAACAACATTTTTACACTTTCTGTAGTAAAACAATAAGATATGTCGAAAATGCTGCTTATCGCTCTCCATATTTAAAAGGGCACCAACCAAAAACTACTGTGTAGAATTATTTAATAATATTAAAATTATACGGCTTAAGTGTAAAGGTGGGTGCAAAAAAATACAATTAAATTCTCTGTCAGAAAAAAACGAAATTACATTCCGAACAACCCAATATTACCACTTGGCAAACAAATAGCAGAGAAAATTACATAAAAAAGGAGAAGAGGTGGCTTTTAGTTCAAAGGTAAGTTTGAACGGTTTTCATAACTTTTGCATTAATTAAATAACCGATTTATTTTTTATTCTCTAGCCGATACTGTTACATTTGCAATTTCTCTATCAAGAATCTCTATGTAAAACTATATTCGAACAGAATAGTTTTAATATATTTCGCAGACACCAGTTAACATACAAATTTCAGTGGAAGTATACTGTTTCCAATATAATTCCAGTTGGCAAACAAATAGTAGGGAAATTCCGTAAAAAGAGAGAAAAAATGATTTTAAGTTTAAAGGTAAGTCTGAGTGATTTTCATATCTTGTGCATTGCTTATATGACCGATCTATTTATTTTTTATTCTCAGGTGATGCTGTTTAGTGGATAAAGTCCAGATCTTACAGTCGATCAAATGTCTGTATTGTCGATTTCAGTAAGAATTGTTTACCAACACCTCCCTGCCACAGCCTAATAAGAGTTCTAAGCCTTAGCAGGGTTACTAGAAATCTTCGAGTACTGGCCAACAATTATGTTGGCTTTCAACAGATGTCAACAGTTCATGTTTTGACGTTTGTTCCACTGATCAACCGCCTCAGGGTTTAGTAAGGAGACTGGTTATTGACTCAGGGAAGTTTGGGATACTATTTCGGTAAGCGAAATGCTGCAGTGCACTTCGTTAATGATTCTATTCAGATTTCCACTTACAATTCCAGACTGAATGGAACTGTGGGTGGGCATATTAGACTACATAAGGCGTCTTTCAAGCGGAAGTGCCGGCAATACCGGCTGCGTCGAGAAGGATTAGAAACGTAAATATCTCAGAAAGGACTATTACCATACTCTCTGATAGCCAGGCTGTGATGAGCTCCAAGACGGTGTACGGCAATCACAGATATTTCAATATGGTAGATATTTGATGAACAGGATGTGTTTGGGAGAACTATCGAACTGTTTGTCCAAAGTGGACAACGCCATCTATGCGGTTATGGATGGTCGACTTCAGATACGGGAAGAATGGTATAGCAAATCTGTCTAAAGCTGGGTAGAGGACACATCAAAAGTCTGCTTAAAAAGTAGTACCCTCAGTACGGTTGTTGGAGTTATTACTTGACATTACAGTATGGCAACCCCTTAAGAACGTATTGGTCTTAGATGTTGGGTAAATTACTTTTGCAGGAGCTGCCCGTCCTACCAAATCCCGACGACTTTCTCGAAGTGAACATAAACATTCGCCTGGAACCAGCTATCATTTCAACATTTCACATCTCCAGGATTATACTTGGTGATTTCAATGCGCATCACCAAAGCAGACACTCCTCCTTCTCAACGTTCAACGTGGCAATGAAATAGCCGACCAAATCGATGAAACACATTTTGCTTCCCTACTAGAGTCACAGCAAGAAGCTCGAACTCACCTGATTGGACCATTGGCTGTCAATTACTCTTGGCGCACACCGCTTGACAAACCTACACAACTTTATGGTCTTCATAGAGCCAGATAAGTATACCTACGTTAACTACAACAAAGCCAACTGGACTGGCTTCGGCGCTTACATCGAGAATTCCATCAGCCAGCTGATCATTCCCACATGTGCCAGTAAGGGTGAAGCCACAAAAAAAAGCTATGGAGAACGATTAAACACCATTCTGTCTCCACAGGTAGCGAAAACCAGACAACAGCGGAATTTAACAACAAGCAACTAAAAGAGGTGGAGAAATGTGCGCCAGAGTTCTGCAGGCAATTGTCAAACATCCAAGTGGATTCTAAAAACCTTATTACTTATAGCCTTTAAGCAACACTTCACTTTAGCCAATCAACAACATGGTTTTAAAGAGCCACGTATCACCACCACAGCCCTAACCGAAATCACTCCTGTATATATATATATAAATCGATACCTATATACACTAGTGGCATAAACTAAAGCAACTGACTTAATTTTTGACATTTCCATATGAATCGTGTGAAAAACAATCCTGAGAATTTTTAAAGATAGCTTTTTCAAGTCTTTGAGGGTTTATTAATTTACTAAAAAAAAATTATTGAAATAAATTTTTTTAGTTCGAAGAAAATAAAATAATTTCTAAAATTTAGGTGGCAAAAACTAAAGCAACTCCCTTAGCAATTTTTTTTGATTTTTTTACATAATTTAACAATTAATAAAATGTTCGATATTTTGTAAATTAAGAAGTCATCAGCGAGGCATTAGACCTATTAATTCATCAATTTTCTTTCTGAAATGTTTTTTAATGCAATCATTCACTTGGTTTAGAACAGGACATCAAATCCTAGCGAATGAAATAACAAGAGTTGAGTAGAAGTGATGGCGTTAGGTCAAAAAGAAGCATTAAAAAACATAAAATTGATGAATTAATAGGTCTAATGCCTCGCTGATGACTTCTTAATTTACAAAATATCGAACATTTTATTAATTGTTAAGTTATGTAAAAAAATCAAAAAAAATTGCTAAGGGAGTTGCTTTAGTTTTTGCCACCTAAATTTTAGAAATTATTTTATTTTCTTCGAACTAAAAAAATTTATTTCAATAATTTTTTTTTTTAGTAAATTAATAAACCCTCAAAGACTTGAAAAAGCTATCTTTAAAAATTCTCAGGATTGTTTTTCACACGATTCATATGGAAATGTCAAAAATTAAGTCAGTTGCTTTAGTTTATGCCACTAGTGTATATATAAATCGATACCTATATATAAACCGATACCTATATATATATAAATCGATACCTATATACATAAATCGATACCTATATACATAAATCGATACCTATATATATAAATCGATACCTATATATATATATATAAATATATATAGTATATATAAGTCGATATGTATAGATATCGATTTATGCATATATGGATATTGATATATATATATCGGTATCCATTAGAGGTGTGCACAAGACTTCACCCTTCACCGAATGCAATACTGTATTGTACTCTTTTCTGTTGCTCTTGATTTTACGAGTGCACTGAAATGTGTATTTCTCATTTATTCAATGTATACAACAGCACTCGTTTGTCTGTGAAGTAACGGAACTATGCTTTGTGTTGTAAGAGCATATTTTACTACTGAAGCTACATTTTCAGTATTGCCATATTGAAAAATATGTGTACATAAGTGTTTCTATACATTCTTTGCTTTCGCCATAAACTCATAAAAAAGGTTTTTCCCCGAAATAAAAAGTTTAAAAAAGTTACTGGCAATGGTGGCGTCGACGAAGATGTTCGGTTCTCGAGAGCAAAACATTCGGAGCTTTCTTATTCATTGTTGTTAAAAAAACAAAAACAAACAACTAAAAATGCATGTTGTGACTCTATGAAGAGTACAATATTTTTTGTTGCACTCTTCACACAACTCTCTTTTATACTGTTGTACAATGGTTTACGAGTGCAGTTGTTTTTCTGTACTCTATCTTTGCTTCACACTTATATTTGCAGCTACAATCAATATTCGGTCTTGGGAAAAATACAATACTGTGCAATTTTATATGTCTTGTGCACACCTCTAGTATCCATATATATATATTGATTTACAAAAAACAATTTATTACAAGTTTGTGCAAAAAAGAAAAAAATAAACAATGTTTATATTGATCTACAATATATGTATGTGTATGTAAACGATTTTTCACTACAAAAGTATTGCGTTTTTTTTTTAATTTTGTTTGCTTTTTTCTTGTAATTTAAATTGCCAGTCTTTTCTAACCTCTAAAAAACTAATTCTATATGATAACTAACGGGATTCCAAGGTATTCGCTGCAACGTTCTCTGGTTGTGCTGATGAAGATGCAGGTAACAAAGAAGATGCTCCAGGTATATTCGCTATTTCCTCTGAACTTATTATTCTAGGCTTTTCATCATCACTGGCATTCGTTCGGGTTAGTTGATAGAATGCAGTATCACTGTGGGTTATATTAACAATGCTACCCGTTAAGGGTAGTGTTTGTAATAGTTCAGAAGCACTACTAAAAGCACCAATATTGATGGGAGCAATGCCTGTCAAGACTTGACCGCTGACATTCGTCTGTATGGGCAAGGGGATGTTACCCAAATCAATGTGACTTTGGTTGGTATGAGCATCGAAGAAGGTAAGATCCACACGTTCTTGACTTTCAAAGCTGGTGGTATCGTTATCATCGACTTCCGTCAAAATGCCAATTTCATAAACCACAGCCTTGACTACATATCTGAAATAGATAAAGAAAAAAACATGTAATTTCTATGTTTAGTCCTTAATGCTTAAAAATACTTAAAACTATTGTTTACTTACAAGTTTTTAGGTGTATCATTAAGACCGGCCTTTAATTCCTCTATGGTTTCATTGTCAATGCCTGAGGAGGCATCTAATACTGGCAGAGACCAGCAAAGGGCGCACAAGGTAGCGAATGTGTACCACAAAGCAATAACCTGCAGGGTCTTCATATTTCTTTTTCTCGGTCTTGCAAAATTAAAAAAAAATAATTTCTTGCTTGCAAAGTTGCAAATGCTGTAGTAGTCCCTTTTGTGTGTTTGGGGGAAAACTTTTCTCAAAACTACGCAAATACAAACTTTTCTTACGACCGCTCTCGCTTGTATAGGTTTTGCTTTTAAGCCACCAGTGCCCGACTAAAACACGTATTGATTTGAACTCAAGTAAAATTTGTAGCAATCTTTTATATCATCTTTCGAGTTTTTATATGAAATCCGCATTTTCTCGATTGTCTGTTATTAAATCGATACAATCTCAAGTAATTAACATACATGTTGTTAATTGCCAATCTGGTATTTAAAATTAAAAAAAAGAAGAAAAAAACTTATTATTTTTCATATAGAGTATGTGTAAGTGTATAGAGTAGATTTAATTTCAAAAAATCAGTGGAGAAGCAGCTCAGCGGAAAAGTGCTAGAATTGGAGGAGAGGTTTTTTATTTGTAGATTTTGCCAAAATGTGTTAATTAATTGTGCTCGTTTTGGAGCGTGTTTCCTAGCATCGGCAACAGTAGGATCGCAGTATTAATAGTAAAAATTATAATGTCATCATAATATTTAAAACAGTGGGACCCGAGAATTTGTGAAAAATCGAATTGGAGCATCTAAGAATTATTACCTATTAAAGATAATGCAGTGCATATGATTTTGAGGGAAACAACAAAACCTCTTGAATCAATTAAATAAGTGTGTTGAACAATCAAATTAATATGCTTTCAAGAGTTTTTTTTTATATCGAGCTTTCTCAGGAACTCTCCATTATTTCCAATTATTTTTCTTAACTCTTCTCTTTCTTTTCTTTTATGCATGTTTTTTTTTTTCGGATATATAACTATGCCGTCGATTATAATGCAGATATACTGGGTTGTTTGCTGCCGCATAAGACTACAAATAATGATGTATGATAATAATGTCATGTATGAGGAGCAGGAAGCTATTTTTTTCTGAAATCAGAATTCACTAAACCAGCACTCTTCTCAGAGGACGAATGTAGTGCTTCTCTTCATTCGATATTTACTCTCCGTATGGTTGTTGGAGTCATTACTAGACATTACATTATGCAAAACTCATTGGTCTCGGACACTTGGACAAATGGTTTATGCAGGAGCGGTGGAGTTTCGAAAGAGGAGAAAACTGTTCTTTGTCTATTAGGTACATGCCCACAGTACTATGTCGAATGAAGAAAGAGCACCTTTTGCATAATGCATATGCATAACTTGAATAAATTGTGATTGATGGACATTGACATTATAAGTCTGCAAATCTTTTTTGGTGGTCTATGTACCTCCACTACTACCAAAAAGAGGAATACAATTCTCATACATAGGACGATTATCCGAAAATTTTTGAGAGTTTTCGACCGCATATAGGAGCCACCGAAAGCGCTCGTTCTCTTGCATTATATCGCTTTATTGAAGCATTTAATTGGGTAGTAACTCTTCCTCTTAACGTGTAACCAGTCAATGTTTGAAAAATAATTTATGAGCCAATCAATACTTGCTTTCGCCTGTCTTCCGTTTTCATTCTCTTCATCAATAAAATTTAGCGGACTGTTATGACTTTAGAAAAAAAACCGATCATGTAATGATCTTTTCTGTTCTCTTATATTTGAATATAGACCACAAGGATTTTTAAATGCTGGAAAGACTTCGGAATCCACTCAATCTGATCTAAAAATTATATTTCTGATGTAAACTAGCTTTATGGCTCCATTTTGAAAAGCAACTAAATTTGAGTTGCATTGCCAGTTTAAAAAAAAAATATCACAAATAGTTATCCATTTAACATAATATTTAAACATCTTGAATCTATCGCCTGACAACTAAATTTGAGTTGCATTGCCAGTTGTAAAAAAAAATATCACAAATAGTTACCCATTGAACATAATATTTAAACATCTTGAATCTATCGCCTGCCAACTAAATTTGAGTTGCATTGCCAGTTGAAAAAAAAAAAAAAAAATTTCAAAAATAGTTATCCATTGGACACAATATTTAAACATCTTGAAATTTATAGCCTGACTGTTGAACAATCATAAGAAAGCATTTAAAGAAAACGACTAAAATAATTCTAATATTGGCTGATTTATTCCTACAATTTCCTAGTTTGCAGATTAGTCCTGCATTTTTCTTAACTGAGACCAACATTCAAAACATGATTACCCTATTTTAGCAGTGAATACAGTTAGGAAAGTGAGTTATAGAAAAAGTGATATGGGAAATAGTATTCGACATATTGATGCCATCGAACTCGCGGCTCGGATTTTGCACACTACCCATTGGGTCACAAAGGATCGCCTAATTCCAAAAGAGATGAAATCCCTCTCATACGATAAATCAATTAGTTAATGCTGTGTTTTTCCCAACTAAACTCGTTTCAGCGGATCACAACAATGGTCCTACTGTATTTTAAATATAAACTAATAAGTAATTCATAGTAAATATTTATTGATTATTAAGTGTTATTTTTAAAACGAAATTTAAGTTTTTTTTTTTTTTTTTTTTAATTTTACAAGTTTTATTTTTCTTTTTTATTTTATTGTTTTGTTTTTACTTGAAAGCCAAGGAAATCACAAGATTTTATGGTTTTTTTTTTTCATCTCAGACAAACGTACAACGTCAATTCGAAAACATTGATGATGAATTATTACTGTGCTCGATATCAATTACGATTACTCATATTGGGATTATAAATTGAAACTGATAGATAACATGACGTCAAATTGGACAATTAACGGGTAAATATAATTTAAAGAAAATATAAATAATGGTACTTCAATTAAATTAAAAAAGATTATCAGTATAACAGTGTTTAAAACCTGAAATTGGGCTAAAATTGTTTGCTGTGTACAATGCGCATTATTACGCAGAAAATTTATGATACTGTACCGTTAAAGATTATTACCGATTTGACTGAAATAGTTGGAAAATATTTTACGAATTTCAGTGAAATTGAAATTCACTTGAGTATTACAGAAATATGTCTACTCCTATATGCGTATCATTGTCCGTGTGGGCGTGGCATGACTGTTTCTAAGGCTCATAAAATTATCAGGTTATTTAATTTGTTTGTACAAAAAAAATTATTTTTATGGAAATTTACCAAAAACAAAAGCATTTCAATTTACACTTTTTTCATTTGTTGTTTATATTTTATTTTTTTACTTTTATTGTTTTGATATTGTTTTTTGTTGTTCAAACTAATTATAACCGCTTCCTAATTTATTGTTAAATCTCGCAAAACAAAACAAAAATAATTCATATGTCGGGGGTTAGTATTAAAAGAAAGTTTTTTTGTGGTTTTGAGTAAAACTCTTCAAAACTTAAAGGCTTTATGCCTACTCAAGATTTAGTAATGGTTTCCACAAATTAAAGTATTTATTTTTCATGAAATTATATGCTCGACGATATTGATTAAAAATTAATTAATCACCTTGACATTACAGATCATTGTGAGAGAAGAAGACGCGGAAAGAATGCAGCTCCCATCAAACGACTTTTGCCATGGTTGTGGGTCTGCTGGAGAGAAGGAAACTGTTATTCACTTTCTTTGTCAATGTCCATCTCTTGCAAGGTGCAGATTTAGGTTATTTGGCTCTTCATTCCTTGTCAGCTTAACTGAGTTGTCATCCATTGACATCATGTATATAGCTTCGTTTATTAAACTTTTAGGCTAGTTTACAGTATAGGTCAATGCAGCCCCTGCGCTGACCAACTTCTTTTATGAGTGGTGGATTTCGGTCAATACAAGGACTGCCTGTGTCACCACGGACCACTATGTGTGCTCAAGTGTGCTTTAATAATCAACATAGTTGGTCATTACAACCCTTCAGTTAGGATTACGTCCTAGCTTCTCATACCACCCACGTTATGTGTGTTAATTTTATCCATGAGTGGCGAAACCTACAGTTTAAAATCGAGTCCGAACGACAGATTTTTTTTTTGAGCATCTTTTCATGGTAATTTTTTATTTACTCTCAGAGTTTTTGCCAGAAATCTGAAATTTTTTTCATATTTCATTTTGTTGGAAATGACTGAGCAGCTGGGATTTGAACCGCGATCTCGCGTCTAATAGTCCAAAACACTACCTACTAGACTACGGCAACTTCCGATACGAGATTGTACTGTTTTAATTCTCGCATTACACTCAGGCTCCTTTTTGGTTGATGTTAAAATACGGATTAAATTTTTTCAATATCATTCATTAGTTATTCAATCTGTTAGGTTTGAAAATACAGAGCACGTGTTGAAATTTTTTTCATATATGTAAGTGTCTTTACTTCCCTCAAATGTTTGCTGTAATTATGACGCAATGGACTGGAGACTATTATAAAACTGAAGTCCCAGCATAACTAGCTGCCGACGTAAAGATGGAAAATTCCTACTGAATAATATTCTGGATTTCTATGAAATGAAACGATGAAATACAATGCTTCTATCTAACTACAGCTAACAAAACTTTTTTATTTCTTAAACCAAAGAAAATTTGAACAATTCTATGATTAAAATCTTCTCCTTAGAAACGAGATTATGCTTGGAACGTTATTACCCCTCGAAGAACTCTTCATTTAATTGTGGTTTAGGCTTCTGTTGCTGAAAACACTGGAACTTATTCGAAGATGACTCCTATACAAGCTGTACATTTTATTGTAATACAGGAAAGATAGAAATAGAAGAAAGGAAAGAGGGGTTGTGTGCGACAAATTTTTTTTGAATCGGTCCGGATTTTAACGAAGTTTTTTAGACTAAGTAGCTGCTGTAGTACTAATTATTAAAGAGTCTACGATCCATATTCTGGGCGCTTAAAGATACTTTACTCTACTGAAAATCGATTAGATTCTGATTTGTTTGAATTTCACTGCGCAGCGACAACAAGACAATTGATTATGATTGAAAACTTGTATAAGGTCCTTCCAACTATCGTTTACAATGCTCAGTTGAATTAGTCGCCATGCGTAGATGCAATACAAATTCGGAGTTTACATGATGCTGTCGGCATGCGAAAAAGTATTTAATACGTTAACGCTTTCGAAATGGGTAGTGCCAGTCGTGTCCCTTTAGTCTACTAAGCTGTTTGCTAATCAGCGAAAGTGGGAGACTGAGGTTTCAATTAAGAATTATAAAGAAAGAAGCTGCTGGTCTCTTAAAAACCTAGGGGGTTTATCTGAAATAATTTTCCGATATAAAATTAAATTTTCTTTAATTGTTATTCTATGCCCAACTGCGTTTCAAATGACGATATGTACATATGTAGCAGCAAAATGTAAAATATATATTCTTCTATTTTATTTGTTTAATAGCGTCACAGTTAAAATTAATTATCTGGGTGAAAGAGACTTGTGCAAAACTTCAATTGGCTATAAATAACACGATCATAATTTTCTTCTATTTTTATACAATATTCATCAATTATAGATCAAAACATATTGTAAGCAAATAAAACGTGACTATTTTATTAGGATTATGCCACTATTATTATTATTTATTTTGAAAATGATTAAAAACTTTGTTTATAAATATTGTGGTACAAAAGAAGAACTCGTGCGTTTTGATGTATAAAAATAGAAATTGTTTCATTTAAACCGGGTTTTCCAATAGCATCTGTTATTTATAATCAAGACGTACATACATACATACATAAATTGATGACTACAACCCTTCAGTCAGGATTACAACCTAGCTTCTCACACCACTTATGTTGTGTGTGTTAATTTTATACATGAGTGGCGGGACCTACAGTTTAAAGTCGACTCCGAACGACTGATTTTTGGAAAGCTTTTTTATGGATATTTTATTGCCTATGAACGGCAAACTACCTGCTAACCTAACCTACTCCGAGAACTAAAACAGTGGAATCTCATATCGGAACCTAACCAGGTAAGATGTCGAAGTTTTGTGGAACCAAGGAAAAAAAATTTGTTCCAAGTAGCCGAGAGAACGCCCCTCCCGCACAGATCTTTTAAGTCCTTGGTGCTATAAGCAAGATACTGAGAAAGTAATATACAACAGACGCTGATGGCTGTGGCTTTCGAAAGACTGTAGTCATTTGGATTACTTAAATTCAGACTTACAGGAATATTGCTACAAATCGATCGTAGACAAGAGAATGTCAATGCTATGCCGGACGTAAAGTCTTTTACAATGGAACCATACCTTAGCAAATTAGATTAAATATAACTGAACATTTAATAGTAATAGTTAGAAACTAATCCTCAAATAGGATCATGGTAATGTAAAGAGTGGGCCATTTAAAAGTTTATATTTAAAAACTCAATAAAACAAAAACGGTTTCAAATTTTGCCAAGTAATTTTTTTTTAGTGAAGTGCAATTGTTTCATTTAGAAATGGAATATTATTTTATTCATATGGCTGCCGCAGCTGGCCTCACAGAACGTCATTCGATCGGACCAATTTTCGTGCACTTTTTCGAATGTATATTGTCGTGTCTCGCCAATGGCACCAGGAATGTTGGCTTTTAAATGCTCGGCATAACACTTTTCTTTAATGGCGCCCCACAGAAAATAATCCAACTGTGTCAAATCGCTTCTGTAAGACCATATACGACAATTTTGCACTGTACTGATTTCGCTGTTAATATCACGGTAGCGGTGCAAGCAAACACTTGTAGAATGTGCAACAAACGAAAGTAAGTAATTAAACTCTGGTTGTAATCAAAAAAATCTATCTCCAAAGGTTAAAGCTGTCATCAAAAGCCTAAAGCATATGGAAAAACTTCTGAATTCGAAATTTGAAAGAAACGATATGGCCGTCGAAATGATGACAGCCTTACACTGACAAAGTAAAGCAATGAAAATTGTAAATACCTTGATCAGGAGAAGGACTTTCTCGGCATAGATTACTATCAATGACAATGATCTCCATATTACTGTGTGGGCTAGAAGTATGGACACATCACTCACAAATGGTGGTGTGCAAACAGTTGAGAACCCAAGGTAATATAGTCTTCAGTTAGATTTCAACTTAATTTGTAGCCTTCCTATTTGAACCCGTTGTTATACTGTGCGCGAAATGTTTATGATTTTTTTTCTTGATTGCAAAAAAAAATTCAAATTAAAATTGAATTTTAATCAATTGGCAACAAATTTGCAAATTTTAATTTTCAATGATATTCAACCATTGTGTTATGAAAACGTAACATTATTTGAAAAATAAGATCTAACTTGTTATAATTAGATTTAATTAGAGACTTTAAATTTTTTTTTATTAATGACGCTGCTAATAATTTCAAAACATGGAAATATTTTAATATTCCAAACAAAACAAACAAAAAAAATCAAAAAATTCGTGTAAACAATTCTTAATTGTACTCCAAACCGTTTTCAGAACGCAGTTATTGCTTGTAAAAAAATTAAACCAATAAATAGCCTTTGAGCAACAATAATATTCTTCAAAAATATTTACAAATTTTAATATTTCAAGTTCTAATTTTTAATAAAATTTCCATAAATACCAAATTCGTATTGACTTATTTATAAATTTGTATGTCGGACATTCTATGTGGAATAAATTATTTCAAATGAAATTACACAAATCTTTAATAGAGTACGCCTACAATCGACTTTACATTGATAGCCAATATAAAAATTCAAGATATTGAAATTAGAGATGCCAAACGGCATAGATTTTTAAAAATCCCGGTATTCGGGATTTCGAGAATTTATAGTTAATCAAGGTAACATTGTCTACCATAGTCTAGTTGGTAGTGTGTTGGGTTGTTAGACGTGAACCCAGGATCAAACACCAGGTCAGACATGTCGAACGAAACGAAACATGAAAATATATTTCTTCGGCGACTTCCTCTCAGCAGATTACGGAAAAAAATTTTTAGAGTAAATAAAATTTACCATGAAAGATTTACAAAAATCCATCAGTCGGAGTGGACTTTAAACTGTTGGTCCCGCCACTTATAGATACAATTAATACACACAACATAAGTGGTGCGAAAAACTAGGTCGTAATCCTGACTGAAGGGTTGTAATGACCAATTAAGTAAATATTCTACGCTATTATGTATGACGTGAGCGAACATTTACACATTTAAATTAACAGTAAAGCTACTACACGACGAAGTCCTCCTGGCGTTTTTCTTTCGAAGAAGAAAATTGCTGCTACGGACGAGAATGTCCGTGTAATAAGCTATAATCTTCAAAACTTAATAGAACCCCTCAAAAAAGTTTCTTTGAAAAGTGTAGACGGTTTACGAATTACAAATCAAATAGGATCAAAAAGAATATTCTTGTGGGACAATATGACTGAAACTCTTACGGTGTATGCAATTTATTCTAAAACACCGAAAATCAATGCCCAGAATCGAAGCCATTAGTGTAATCTTTTCTGTACCTCTACTCTGGAATTTGGAAAGTCAGGAATATGTAAGTAAAAAGCCTATTACCACAGCAGTGTTTAAGCTAGCAGGCAATATTTGATTTTCAGGAGCACAAAAACCTATAAAGTTATCAGGTATTATATTATTAGACGCTTTCTATCTTTAAATTTATATAAAATAAAGTGTGTGTGACCGAAGGGCCTATTGATACCATTATGTGTGGAATATAATATCAAATTCAAATGTCAGCCGCGGCTTCTGTAGGTGGAGCGCATCCTAAATGTCCAAATTTCCATGATTTTGGCGCATAAATTAAACAATTATGACAGATGCCATGTCTCGTATTCACAAACTTCTATTGCAGAAGACTTTTTGCCGACAAAATTTTCATCAAAGATAGAAAAAAGTGGTAACCACTACGTGCCAAGCCCGGGTTATAAGGAGGATACAACCAATCAAACTTCAGGTGAGTCGTTATCCATGTCAAAGTTTGGCATTTGTTGAAAGTTGTCTTCTCTTTTACACTAGCTTTTTGTCAATTCTTTTTTTTGGTAACCGTTTACGCTGTGTGCCTTAAAGTTGTAGTCGTTGTTTGATTCACTTTTCAATGCCAATTTCATACCCGCTTCAGAAATGCGAGGACTATTATTTTACAGAGCGTTCACCATCCTGACATCAAAGTTGCCTCAACCGAATAGACAAATTCAAAAATCTCAAGTATGGCTTCTGCAGCAGATCATTACTACGCCAACTGTCTGAATCGTTGCTATAGTTTAATGTAATTAACAATGCTTAGTACTCATTCAGTATTGAACAAAAAAGAACTTAAAAATGGAGAATAGATGGTATAAACAGACAGTAGACAAGACTGGAAGCATCTTCCCATTATACACTGTACGTAAGTACATTTTATGCAACTTTCATATAAAGTCTTTGTACTTTTTGAAAAGCATTTTAAAATATTTATTGTATCTGTGCAGATATTTACCCAGATGCCCAACACTTGTTCACAGTGTGTGCAATGTTATAGGGAAATTTTTAATTGATTAAATCAATATTAATCTCAAAACTAATACAAGCTTAAAATGATTTTTTGGCAGTTTAAATTAAATTTCAATAAAAACATATTCACACCTTTAACTCATACGCATCAAAAATTCGAAATAAAAGCTTTTTCTCTACAAAAGAAAAAAAAGAAAAATAAATAAAATAAAATAGAGAAAAATAAATCACAGTCATTTGAAAAAAAAAACTTTAAAAGTATGGCAGTGAGAAAAAAAACGAATCATTCTATAAGTTTCAGTCGTAGCATTAAGATACGTAATAGATAGCGGCTTAATAAAAACAAGAAATAAAGTGGTGTGCACATAAATAATTTCAATAAAAATTTCGGAGTTTTAATTTAAAGAAAAATCTTCAAAATTCCCGAAATGAAGTTATTTAAAGTTATTGCTGTATTCTGTTTGGCTATTGCTGTAACCAAAGCCACGCCAGTGCCACAAAACCATAACGATGCTGTGACCGATTTCTTACGGAATGATCAATTGCCTTTAGGCATCAAAGAGAGTTCTAAAGTTAAACGACGCATTTACGAGGAGAGCAACGATAGACAATTAAAGCAGATCTCTTTAAGTTCTTTAATTGGCGATTTGGAACAAGGCCTATTTGCCTCGGCTTTAAGTGTTAACAAAGTTTTAACTGATAAAAATGTAAATATACCGGAAATAAAACCCAGTGAACATGACACACAACATGAGGTTACTAAACGCCATTCACAAGAGGATACTGAAAATGCTGAGAGTACAACAAAAGCAACTTCAACAGAAACTGTAACTAGTGAGGCGCCCATAACACATAAAATCTTGTTGCAAACTACCGAGAAAGTACCAGAAGGTAATGGTAAACCCGCTCATATAGTTATTGATCGTATTGCCATACAGCCACATACAGGCGGTGTAGCCTTTATACCCATATTTGAACTGAAACGCACCGTAAATGCTGATGACCAAACAAAGGATCATGAAATTACTAAAATTACCATATCGAAAACAGAAATTACCGGCTTGGCTAATTTGTCAGCATCAAAATTAGAGGAAATTTCCAGTTCTACCGCTACAGCTACTACAGAAAGTTTAGTTAATAGTGAAACCACCACCACCGATGTCACTACCCTGGAAACCACCACCATTGCGGATAGCTCTTATACCACTACTACGACTACCACCACCAGTACTACTGCTACATCAACACCACCATCAACATTACCATCAAGTTCAACAGAAACTGTTGTATTAGAAGCATCTACCACACCTAAAAACATTGAACAGCTGAAAGAAGCCGAAGAAGAATTACAAGAGAAAGTAGCCGAAATTGAAGCTGAACCCATCATTCTATCGGCACGTGTTTAAGTGTGGTTGGTAGACAGGATATGAAGTTAAAATAACAACAAACTATCTCATAAATGGTTTTTAAGGATTTACAATTATACAATAAATTTAATTCTTTTTTTATTATATTATTGATAAAAAAAAAAAAATATTTAAAAACTGATAATGTTGCTGGTATTTTTGTTATCGTTTTTTAAAGAAGTAATATTCAATCGGTTTAACGTGAATAAATTTTTTTCCTGTAATGTTTACGCTTTTCTCTATAAATATGTGTTTTTTCGTGTAAGAAATCGCAATAAGGAGTATTGAATTCAATAATTAGAAAAGTTTAATCAACGAAAAAACAACACGTAACCAATAGCGAAAAACAGTTGCAGATAAGCATTGATTTGAATTTACAACAGCTTGAAATAATCGTTGAATATTTACTTTTGCATGTTTTAGTAAAAGTTTCTTATCTTGCACCAAGTTGAAGTTTAGAAAAAGTAGGAATTATGTTATTTTCATCAAATATTTCCTTAATGTGAACGTTTATTTTATTTATTTAACTTTGTTGTTGAATAATTTCTTACAATTTAACTATATTTTTAAAATTAATTTCAATGAACTTTTATAAGTTAAATAAAAATAATTAAAAACGTTCTTCTCTTTTCAAAATTTATTTACATGCTCTTAAGGATTTCTTGCCTATTTTTAGGCCTCAGGTTTAAAGCATTTCAAACCGTTTTAAATAAAAACGTTTCATAAAACTCTTCAAACTAATTAAAAACAAATCGTTTTGCCTGTTAAAACAAAATCATGTGATGAAAAATTCTCAGTATTATTTTTCTTTTTTTTTCTTTCTGGAAATACTTCATTTAATACCCATATAATCTATAGTATATTGACATATACATACGCCCAAATCATAAACAGTTGTAGAAAGTATTGTGTTATTTTCTTATTAACATTTGAACAATTTTCGTTATTTTGTTTTCCATTTTTTTATTTTTTTGCAAAATAAACACGTTAAATAAATAAATCTTAAGGCGTTTTGTCAATTAACACAATCAAAAATCACAAAAATTGTTGATTTTATTTTTGTTTATTTATACTCTAGTACATATGTACGTAAGTATATATGTATATGTATGTATATCTCTATGTAGATATGTATAATACATAGTATTAAATTACTCATTTATGTGATGAAATAAATAATTGTTATTTAATTTACTACTATTTTTGTTTGCTTATAGAAATTTTGTAACTCATTCGAATAGAAAAGTTTTCGAACGATAACAAACAAATTATCGAAGAATAGCGATTAATGAGGGAGTTCAGTTATTACAAAGTATGCCCGTTGAGAACGGTCGCCTTGTTGAAGCTACACATCTGTTAAAATAGTTGTCATATATTTAGTCTGCTTTGCCAAATTATCATGCATGGATGGACATGACATATAGACAACGACATGTATTCGTTTAAAAGGTTATGAAGCAGTTAACAACTGACCCCTGAGCGATGCAACACAAAATCTACCGAAAACATCGCCACCGTCCATGAAAGTGCGCTAAGGAATCCAAAAGAGTCGATTTCATGTCGCTCACACTAACTCGGCCTTTCGCATACCACAACATGGCAAATTTTGCGTTGTGTCTTGGGCCTGCCTGCACCCGTAAAAAGTTCAATTGACCTTGGAACTGAAGGTAAACGACAATAGACAACGACGTGTATTCGCTGGCTCTAGAGCATCCCATCTTCAGTAAAGAGGTCCATTTCTGCAGGAATTGGTACGTGAGCAAACAGAATTGTAGAATATGAAACGTATACAATCTCTATGAGATCGATGTCCAATGCATTCCGGAAAAGTCATTGTGAATTTGGTGGGGGCGTTATCAAAACATATTTTTTGAGCACAACGTTGGCCAGGCCATCACTGTCAACGGTGAGCACTAAAGGTCGATGATTATCAACTTTTTTTGACCTGAAATTTAATAATCTACACGCCAACGACATGTGATTTCAACAAGACGACGGTACGTGTCACACAGCAATTGCTACGTTAGCTATTCTACACGAGTGTTTTGAGGGCATAATTATTTCACGTGATGATGTGATCTGGCTACTGAGATCGTGCGATTTGACCATGATGAAAATTTCGCATGCGCTCCAGCCAGAGAAGCCATGGCGGTCAATTAAAAGATGCTATATTCCACAGATTATGCCATCAACAGGTATTTCGGACGAATAAAAAGTGTTGATGCTATTTTACACACAGTTTGTGTTATTTAAATTTAATGGTAGGAAGAGTTTGATGAAAGACTTGATAGTAGTACTACAAGTTCTCATTTGGTGTAACGCCAATTTAAAAAATAACCTTTTGTTCCCATAAAGTTATTGAACATTATGAAAAAAGAGATTGTAATTGCGTTTAATCGAATACATTTTGCATTTTTATTTTCTTAAAAAAAAAATTGAAAAAATTAAACATTAAATTTAAATTTCTCCCGTATTAATTTCGATTTGCACGAGTGTAGTGTATAGAAGAAAAAAAAAATTCATTGAAGCGTTACACTATTGTACTCATACTATGTACATTTCAAAATAAAAATTCACGAAATGAGCTTTACTACGTTTTTAAGCTTTGATTTAAAAATCAAACAGTTTTTTATTTGTTTAAATGGGCTTTAAGTTCAAATAGAATATACATACTTTTTCTTTGTTATTTTGTTTCTTTTTACTTTGTTTTGAATAAGTTTATTCATAATAACAAGTAAAATAATATTTAAAAAAGATATAAAAAAGCGTTTAAAAGATAATGTAAACAGTTGACGAAAATTTCCATTTTATTTTACAGTGATTTCGAGTATGTGAAAGAAATTTTAAGTTTTCCTTTTATTTAAAATCTATTGTTTAAGATCGTGGATATTATATTACATGTACAGTCAAAGGCAAAAGTACATTTTTTGTTAACATTTAAAAAAACAGATGTTGAAAATCATTTTCTCTTTTAAATTGCTGACAAACAAATAGAAAAAACTGCATAATTTATTGAAAACGGAAAACCTTTTTGGAGTTAAATTTCATCTAATTTTGACTTTGTTATTTTGGATGACAACTAGAGTCCCAAGTTACACCCGCTTATACTAAATGCAGCACTCCGACAACTCCAAAACCCCATTTTCCAGTTCCAAACACAACACATTTTAGAGTAGGAGATATGCACTGCATACAGGTCACCTCAAAAGAGTGACATCTACAGACGAGGCGAGTTCAAAAAATACGTAGACTTTAATTAGTACGTTGACCTTTATCCCGTATATATGCGCGTACATACAGACATTGTAGTATACATATATATATACTGTTTATTTCTCACGCTATAAATGTTCTTCGTACTAATCAAGGTAATACAGTCAATACAGATATTGGGAAGTAAAAAATGATCGATATAAATGAAAATGAAATTTCAATGCGCTGTTTGCTGGAATCAGCATATTTTCAAAGAGCCTCTGTTTCTATATTCAATTAGGAAAATATTACAATTCTCACCTAAGGGCCGGCGTGCAGCCACAGCGCAAAAAAAGGGCAAATGAGTTCAAAAAAAATGAGTACCGTCATTTCTACATAGAACGCATATGTCGCGTAGAATACAACGGTTCATGGACTATTGGTCGTGTAGCATGTAAAGTTCTAAAAAAAAATGTGCAAGACTGAATTCCGTCTAATGTCTCGCCGGTGAGGAAGTTCTAGTTTGCAGTTTTGCACCTATGACCTCATTGCCACTTAGATGATATTATTTAAAATACGTGTCCTACACAATAATGTGTTTTTTAACAAAGGAAATATAATGCCCATGAAGGTTAACGAATAGATTCTAATGTGACATGGATCCTAAACTGAAGCACATTCAACAACGATTACAGCCATAGGACAGACCTATGAATTACCGAAAGAATACGTTATTTAGCCTCACTATTCGTATGTGAAATGTTCTTCTGCAGAAAGCGTTCCTGCCACGTACAATTCCAACCACAATCTATTTTCCTACTGTCTCCAATATAGAATTTTAGAAAATCAATTCGTGGTCCTCAGCGATCTATTAATACATCACATGCTGGGCCTGTTCGTAAATGCAACATTGCGGTGCAAATATGATTATTTTGCGCTAACGTTGCCAATTACATGTTGCAGATGCTTCTTTTTGCTGATTTATTTGTTTGCATTTACGAACGAACAAACACCGCAGAAATGGAAAAATTATTAATAAATTCGATTTTTGAACTGGACGATAAAACAAATGACAAAATGTTGTTAAATGCACAAAAAAGAAGACATTTAAGGAAGAAAAAAAGAAACTTTCTGTTAAAACTCTCATTCTCTCTCTCACTCATTTAATGCATCAGCCATTTTTATGATTAGTGTTTTGTGTTTATTTGCGCATAATATGATTTAATGTTGCATTTACGAACATGTGACAGCTGCAGTGCTGCCAAGGTTTGCATTTATGAACACGATGCTCATAACATGCAGCGCAATGATGCATTTACGAACAGGCCCGCTATCAACTCGTTCTTGTGCGTTTGAACGTACAAATATTTAAGTATAACATAACATTAGAATTCTATTCGAATAATCTATAATATTCTATTATCCTGTGGCAAATCAACCAAGATTAGATGGACTCTACGAGAAAGACGTAAGAATTATACATCGTGGTACTGAGAAAAAATAGATCACACTATAGGTGAGGTTGGAAGTAAAGAGTTCTGATGAAATTAAAATTTATTTTAACATTTTAAAAAAGCAATACATTGGCATAGGATTTCAGACTCAGAAAATTAAGAACTTATGAGGTTCAAAATAATATTCAACGCCATGACATGTAAAATAATATTTTTAAATAGACTCACCTTAGCTCGGCCTATATCCAATATATAGTCATAAGCCCTCTTTCTGGTCTTAAAGTTTTTCTTATTTGAAACGGCAACTGTTGCAGTAGAAATTTAATTTAAAGTTTTTATCTTTCTTTCACCACTCCTCGTCAAGACATGCATTGTTCTCCTAGATTGAAAATGAAAAGCTATAATTAGTTCTATCATTATGGTTTTAAAGAAGGTTATTGAGTATATTTGTTGAGTATTAGTCATTGAGTATTTTGCAAAATGGAATTGGACATGTAGTTGTTAAGCTTAGACACAATGTGCCTCTAATATGTATGCCGGTAATATGATGTGATTTTCTTTATAAGGAAATCTTAGAGCGTTTCCAATCTTCCCTAAAATATCTGTTATTGAATACCACACGAATTTCAATTACATTGTTGCCACCTTCAAAAGCTTTTTCGATGACTGGTAACTTTATCTGAAGTTCGGTTGACATCCATAGTCGACCCATAAATGCTGTATTTTTACCCATAAAACCATCTATATAACTGATTTATCATTCTGTAATATTGGAACAATAGAAGTTAGTTACTCTGTAGGATAATTATCAATGACAGCAGTCATGATGTTGATATGTTACGTATCAGGCATATGTCAACGCAGTTTATTCTAACACTAATTTCTAGTTTTATCCAGAAAAACCTTTACATTATCATCAATCAGAAATATGTAAATAATGAATGAAACCCTAATGAAGTTTATTGGAATGCTAGTTATCTAAACAATTTAAACATTTTTTCATACACATTCTACTTTATTTAAATAGAGTTAAAGGAAAACACCTTCTCTATGAGTAATATCTTCGAATTATAAATTCAAACATTTAAATTAGAAGCTTTTTTTTTAATAAATGTATACCTAAAGCAAAAGTTCAAACCTATAAAACAATTTGTTAAATCATGAATGCAAAATTTTTACCTTGGGAAAGTTATACAGAATAGAGTTTAAAAATATTATTTGAGAGAATAGTATTGGAACTTCTCTACAATTTAACAGCATTTTATCGTAGTAATTAATTTTGTTGTTTTGTTTGGTAATTAATAAAATTCAATGTTTTTTTTTCGTTTGTGTTTTTTTAATCAAATTTTTTTTTTTTTGGCAACTTTGAAATTGAAAATAAAAAATAAAAGCAAAATATAAAGAGCGTTTAATGATAACCATACTATACTATGTACATATGTATATATTTTATATTATGCATAGCACATATACCAGGTATTTTATTATCTTATCACAAATCGTTTATAAAATTCTTTAGTTCTTGCGTTAAATATATAGATTTTTACATGGATATACCATACAATAACCCACTTGAGTAATATAAAACATAAAATGGAAGGAAAATTATCATCTGCATGTATGTAGCTGTTCATAATTCAATTCAATTTGTTTTTTGCATTTTTTTTCTTCTTTTTTGTGTTTCAATGTGTTCAGTAAGAACCCTTTTTCCGAAACTGTTTTCTATCATTTTAATTCAGTAACCGGCGAAGTGTTTAACTGAAAACTTGTTAAACTCAATACTTAACGAAATAATCGAGCTCTGTTTTTAAATTTATTTATTTGTACGTTTTAATAAATTACAAAAACAAACGAACGACAACAACAACAAAAATAAAATAAATATAAAAACCATATTGTGTTTGTATTGAAAATTTTTTAATAATAAATAACAAGCGCTCAGAAAAAAGTTATTTTCATTTTTTATTATATTTTTTGTATAATTTTTTTTAACGTGAGAGCAAAACGAAAGATAATGAAAAATTTAAATTATCTATAAAAAAAAGAACCCGAAAAGTTTATTTAATTAATTCTCCTCATGTTTAAATAATAATGAGTCAGTCTTAAAGTGTGCTAATATTGTTGATATTTACTCAAATGAAAACATCATAACGTTTAAGTGCACTTAAATATAAATTTGAAAGTCTATGTGTTTCAAAGTTTAATAACATTTAAAGACAAATTTTTAAAAATATAAATGTTTACATTTAATTTAAAAAATATTGTTATAAAAAAGAGACTATAAGAAGCATATGTATGTAATAAAGTGATAAATTTAAAATATTTACTCTTTCAAGCCAAAAAAGAGATCTTAAAATTATACGTTAAAAGTTATTCGAATTTAAAATTTTATTTTAAACGGAAAATACTGAAAAGGCCGGAATTTTTCAATAAGTTTTATAAATTTTTAAACTTTTTAAATAAAAAAAATTTGCTTTTATACAGACTCCTCATATAACTCTTAACCGTACAATTCATTCATAGCCTGAGAGAAAAGATCTACAAATATTGTGCGTGAATATCAATTTGCATGATAATTCATTAACCTGTGATTGTAGGAGTTAATTAACAAGACAAAATAAAGCAATTGTATATTTTATGGGAGCCATCGTTTCAAAAACATACTAAAATTTCTTCCAATCTTTTCTGATGGCTCTAAATTAAATGTAATTGTTGTTGAAGGAAATTTTTCGAAATCGGTTGTTTAGTGCATAAGGCTGCCGAAACACTTATTAATATTATGGACTCTATCAAAGCCGGATGAGCGGCTTCGGATACAAGCAGAACCGCACAGAAAATCTGGCCAAAGCTGGACAGAGGGCACACAAAAAATCTGTCTAAAATGTAAAGAATAATGCCCAGTATTGTCGCTGGAGTAATTTCTGGACATTGCATTATGTGCATTCAAGCGAAGTAGATTATTCTTGGACACTGGGTAAACAATTTCTGTGGAAAATGTAGAGATGAGGAAGAGAGGGAAACTGTTTTTCACCTATTTGGTACATGTCCAGCACTCTGACGTGTGCAAGACACCTTGGTGTCTACTACATAGATGACTTAATCAAACTGAAAGGCACGGAGATGGACGGTCTGAGAAGCTCAGAATAGTTCCGAGAACAGATGAAAAAATGTGGCATCAGAATAGACAGCCAGTTCTTTCTCCAGTTCTTTTCCTAACTATGGTATGATGAGATTCCCTTAAAAATTCAACCAGAAAGGGTTGTTAGTATAACAGTATACGTCAACTGTTCGTAAACAAACAAGTGATCTCCGATGGTTTAAGCGCATGGCAATATCAGTGATGGTTTGGAGGACTTGAAACAGCGTTCTCTTCTCCTGCTTTTAAAGAACAGTTCTTAAAAGTCAAAATATTTGAAAAGATCTTGAACTTTTATTTGATTAAAAGAATTGAACTTCTCAGCCATATTTGGCAACAATGACATAAGGCTCATGAAATACAAAGTTTTTTACAGGAAAAAGTTCATAGAGTCAGTTTTTCAAATGGAATATTCTTCCGACTGAATCATATGACTTTCTCATATTAGATCCAGTATCATTAGATCTCATTAAAAGTGTGAAGTGAACAATTATAAATTTTTAATGATTTTTGATGATTCGAAACATTGAATGAAAGAAAATGAAAAATTACAGGCTATGCATAATTGTCTCACAAAAAATAAAAATAGATATTTTGTACAAATTCATTTCAATATTAAACCATTTAGTGCACTTTAATGAATTTGCATCACTATTTTATTTAACAAAACAAGTAGTACAAATGCAATGAAAATATTATAAACTTTATCTTTAATTTGTTTTTTAATACATATCTTTAGTATCTGCCAGTCTCCCTGTTTCTCATTGTTTATATTAGAAAATAATAACAATAACAACGATAACGTAATAGTGGGAGTGATATTCTATAAACGTATACATATCGGTTTTTCCTTACCCACTGTCAGAATTCTATAGACAGTTAAATAAATAGAATAGTATCATTTTTGTTGTTGTATAAACAATATCTGTTTTCATCAACAAAATAACACAATGGTTTTCACTCTTATACTCATTGCTGCTACAGTTTAAAGCTAGTACAAAACTAATTTTATTACTTTTTTTAATTTTATATAAATATAAATAAAATATTTAAAAGAAAAGTGTTCTGTTCATCTAAATGTGCCAAAAAAAAGGGAAGAAATTAATATCGTTTAATAATAAATAATAAAAATCCCAATAATGAACACACATTATAAATTTGATAAGATATAATAGAAAAAGAAAAAACCAAAAACAGAATTTTTATATACAACAGACTTAAATAATCGTTAACTTTTTTATTTCACAAGTGGTGTTGTAGAAAGCAAACTGTGGTAAAAGTGTTGGTATTTTGGTGATCAGTTTTAATAATAAAATTATTCATAGTTTTTATTATACCCCGTCCGGTTCGTACTTTAATACGTTATTTGCTATTTTATTGTTACACTTCAAGGTAAATAGAACGCGTTTATTTAGTCGTATCCTATTATGTCTGCGTAATTGAAGTGCCATATTTTAATTAATTAAAGAAGAAACGGAAATAAAACGGCTCTTTTAAAATTGTATTTTAACAAATAAATTTGAAAAATAAAGACAAAATGGCAAACGCTGGCGTTAATACTGGATTTGCCAAATGTTTTATATTTTTTATGGCCGTTGTTATACTGGTAAGTTGAATGCCTTAATTTATTGCATTTTAATTCTTTATACTAAATTATTTAAAAACATATTATCATTTAAGCATTATTGATAGCATACAATGGAATTTTAAAAAATTAACTTTTTAAAAATAATTAGAAAATTCTTAGAAGCTTAAATCAAATAAAGAAAGTTTAGAATTTGAAAAACTATATAAAAACAAATTATAAAAAAAGTATTTAAGCCAGTACGAAAAAACAATCTTATGCATTACATTTGTTTTATAAACTTTTACAACAGCATACCAATTTAACCCCCTCTGAAAGACAAAATGATCAAAAATTTGTAAGAGTTACTCAAAAATATTTCACTAATTGAGTGTATTTCTTATAAATTTGCTATCTTTTGAAATTACTTCCCTTACAGAAACAGCGGATTTAGATCAGGCCATTGCTGGTAAATTGTTTCGGAGCCAGATTTAGGTTGTTTTAGCTTTATGTGTTGGCGCTAGAGTGCCCATCGCCCGTTTGGGTGCATAAAGCGCTGAAGTGGTATTCCAGTAACTTCTAAAACGGTTTTTTTTTTTTTTTTGGAAATTTGAGCCGATGTTTTGAGCCATTTTTTGCAGAAATGCAAATCAGAGAATCGTTATAGACACTCGATTAAACCATGACAGAAGGTGAAATCAGTTTAGACTCATCTTTAGATAACCATGTACATACATACATAATATATATCCCATAAATTTTAATTGCAACGTGAAAACTTGTTATCAGCGTGCTTCACCAAAAGACCTTTTTCCATCCTATTTTTTTCAAATTTGCTCTCAATAATTGTATGCTACATCGTTTCAAAGTACCCACCAAGTGCCAAGTCTTTTTTAATAACTCCGCTCATGGACTTTTTTGCAAGATGTTCATCTCCCGGGCGATAATTTTATGTTTACAGAGAGAAGATTTCATGAGTTCCTGATTTAACAGTTTCGCTAACTTGCGGCGTTTGAACTGGGCGTAGATGGCCCGAACGGGGCGGTCTTTAACGTCTCCAGTCTCCTCAAATAGTACTATGTACCGGTAGACGAACATGCGTTGTAGTAGCAATAGAATACTGAAACACAAGTCACATTGTGATGTTGCTCCAATGAAGTTCCAATAGATTTGGATACCCTACCGTTATTAGTCAGCAATAGAGAAGCCTCGAAATAGACTCTGAGACAACGACCAATACACGAGAGTTGGATATAAGTAGTATCAATAGTAAAGAGATCGGATAGAGTGAAGTAAATGCTTCTTTCGACACTTGAAAAATATATCGGTTCTAGTGAATATTAAATTGAATTTTCATATCTAAAACATCAAGAGTTTTTGACTCCTCACTTCTGAGTCAATGAACAACATTGGCCTTTCGAGAAGTAAAATCGAGTAGTTAGAATCACAAGTCAGAGAGAGAAAAACTTTAATAAAAATTAGAAAAAAGAGTTTAAGATAGGACAGAGTCTTTACAAACTCCTGAATTTAAACTGAACTCGTCTCATAGGATACCATGTAAATATTGTGTATTTCGCACTCTAATACTTTAAAACACTTTAGTTTTTAAAATTTAATATTTATTAATAATTGATAAAATTATCTCCGTTGAGTTTCTTGTTGAAAATTTTATTTTGATTTTAACAGAAGGCCATATGTAACCAATACGGAGAAATTAATATTTTCATGTATGAGATAAAAAAAAAGATTGTAAAATAAAATTGAAAACAAACTAAATGTTGCAATAATCAATGACTAATATTTGATTTTTAATTAAATTTTAACAATATTGACTTTTTTTTAAAGAATTATCTTTGTAGGTTAACAAATTTTGCTGTAAAAAGTTTAAAAAGCAATAAATTCCATATGATTTGATAGAAAGCAAGTAGTCAAAACTTTACTAAATATTCACAAAATCATTATTAATTTTTTACAAAAATATATTTTAATGCTTTGTTTTTTTTCTTTTATTTATAAGTTCATTGCTTTAAATCAAATAAATTGAATGATTCACTTTAAAATTTTTTATAACAAAATTCTTATTATCACTAATCGTATATCATACACTTAATTTAATAGTTAAAAATTTGTTGGTGTGGCTAAGCAAAAGTCCCTGACAATTTAGTGAAAAAAGAAAAAAACTTGATAAATTCCATCATTGAAAAAATTCAGACGTAAATAGAAAATAAATTATCTTATCGGGGCAGGTAGTTAGTTAATGTTAATTAATAAAAATTAATTTAAGAAAAAGAAAAAATAATACGAAAATTTATTAAAAATCGTTTTAAACTTCTTCTTTTTCACTTTCTTTAAAGCTACAAGGCGGTGTTTACTTGGGTCTATCAGTATGGGGCATAACTCTCAGAGAATGCAAAAATGAAATCTACGATATTAGCAGCAATCCATTTCAATTTGCCATGGACTTGATATATTTTATGAGTAAGCTTTGCTTTTTTATACTTAATTTCTTAATTTCAAAAACATCTTAATCTATCTTCTTTAACAGATAGGGAATGTGGAAATCCAACTGTAACCATGGCCGATGCGCCTACTTCTATAGCTCTTACAGTAGACTTTGACAAAGCAGAGATAGTGGAGAATCGTTTATATATATTTTTGATAACATATGCTGTTATTAGTGCTCTATGGGTCATAACATCTTTGGCCATAATAACAACACTTTGCGGTCCAGTAACAAAAACTATTAATGCGTTATGTTTTTGGCCATGGTTTCTTGCCATAATGGCAGGTTCCATTTTAGATGTTGTTGCTACAGGCTATTTTGTACACGATATTATAAATACAACGGTAAGAAGTCTTTCCGCTTATAATTTAGAAAAGTAAATAAGCGTTTAATTTATATAATTTACAGAGCGTACAAAAATCCTTTCATTATTTGGGCATTACCACTAATGACAAGGTTATAGAATTACTTCAGAATTTCGATGCCTATTTTATAACACCAGCCGTAATAATGGCTTGCATTAGTTCACGAGTAATTTTAATCTGGTTATTAAACATCTTTGGCTCGAGTTTCTGCATATCATTATCGAATACATTATCAAAAAGGGTAAGTTGAAACTTATTCTTTTTACCAGGTTATCACTTCTTGTAGTGTTTAGAAATTTGTACAAAATAATTACATACTCAAAGAACGCAAAATTTTCTCCCTCAATAATCGAATTTATTTTTTTACAGAACTCATCAAAACAGAGCAGTGTTAATAGTTTGGCTACAACTAGTACTGCTCCTGTTACCAGTCCACAGCCACGTCAGGAGATTTCACCAATTCAAGAGCAAGAGCAACAGCAACTGCAAAGTCAACAAGTGCAAAAAGCATTTATAGCCAGCCAACAAGAACCACAAGTGAACAGACCTACGCCATTACAAATTGATAGACAATCGTCTTTACCACCACAGGCAAATCAAAACGTCAGACCTAATAATGTACAATCGCCAATAGTACCGGCCGCAATTATGTATCCTTCAGCACCCTCGCCAAATGTATACCCAGCTAACGATGATAGCTCGCCCACGTATCGTAACGCTGACACCCATCCCGATAGGTTGAATTATACGACACAGCGTCAAACTTTACAATATCAACAGGAATTGTCGCCCATATCGCCCTTAAATAGTCGTTACTCAACCACCAATGATAGTTTCCAATTTCCTATGCAAAATCAAAGAGTTAGCGAAGAACTAAGAGGTCAATTGCCATGGTCATACACAAGTATGCCGCCACCCGTGCCAAAGAAACCGCAGTTGAAGGTCTATCCCGAAATACCAACACCAGACTATGGTCAATAAAAGATCTTATTAAAATTATGATTTCAATTACTTTCTTGTATATAAATAAACCATTTTAATAAATAGTCTTTGGATACTTTGTGATAAATGTACAATTTTCTGTTGTTGGTATTTTCGTAATGTTATTGTTATTTATAGTTAATATTTAACAAATTTATAAATGCTAAATAAAGTAAAAATAAAAATGTTTAACTTACTGCTGTATTAAATTTAACTTAGCTTCCTTATATTTACTTAATTCTTGCAAAGCATTGTTTAATTCTAACTCCATTGTATTATTTTTTATTATAACCTCGATCTTGGGTATAGTATCACAAGCTTTTGAACCAATTATCACAATAATAGGATAGCCAACTCTGTAATAAATCAAAATCAAGGGTATTAAAACTTTAATTATAAAATATTAACTTTTTAAGTAATACCTCTTAGCCTCCATTAAACGTTTACCAATCGTCATATATTTCCTATCATCGTGTATAACATCTTGGCCGTATATTTTTGAAATCTCTTCGCATAATTGATTTTCAACTTGTTCAGCCGCTGTTTGTTCTTTACTACCCTGTTTGGGTCCTATTATGCAGACATCATAGGGCGCCAATAGTGTTGGCCATTTTAATTCATTTTCCGTAGACAATACTTCTAATGAAGCGGCCAATATACGACTTATGCCAATGCCGTAACAGCCCATTACAGATGTTTTTGGTTTACCATCGGTATGCAAGTAAGTAGCATTAAATACTTTCGAATAACGATCGCCTAAAAGAAACGCATGAGCCACTTCCATACCCTTAACTTGTTCTATATTGGAATGTTGACATTTAATGCACGTAGAGCTAGACGATTCCGATGATACTTCAGCATTAAATGCATAATTACAATTCTGGCAATGCAACAAATTGTCTTCCCCAGCCGAAGAAATATAATGATACTCATGGGAGATTTGACCACCCATCATACCGGTGCAGGCTTCCACTATAGAAAATTAAATATATTTGACAAGATATTCAATAAATAACAAAACTGAAGTGTTAAGAAGTCAAAAATATTTGAAAACGATGTAAATACTTTCTATTAAAATTCTATGAGCACAAAAATGAAGTAAAGTTACATTTGATTGTGTTTCTTTAATCAATTTAAAATTATTTTCAATACTTTCAGCAAACTGAAATAGCGTTTATAGGTATACAAATGAAACTTTTTATTTTTAGAGCTCACTCTTCTCCATACAATTTAAGTATTTTCACTTGTACTTTATACTTTAGAACATGAATATAAAGTTAATCCATGGAAATTAATGGGTCGATTATGTCGATGGCAACTGAACTTCTCTGCGCTGCTGAATTTGTAGTTGCCGAAAAAAATTGTTTATAACAACTAAAATTTTAAAGTTTTGGTTATCAGTTGCCAGCTGTTAAGGAATTTATACCATTTGAGCAGATGACAACTCAACTGGATTTCGGTTGCAATCCATAATCGACCCATAATACTCCAAAATAAATTTTTAATGGCATAACTATTCTACTTTTTTTCATACCTTTTTTAAAAGGAACTTCCAATTGTTGAAATAACTTTGTGTAGGCTTCATTGACCAAATCGTAAGTAACTCTTGCTTCTTCCTCAGTACGATCAAATGTATACATATCCTTCATAAGAAATTCTTTTGCACGCATTAGGCCAAAACGGGCTTTCAATTCATCACGAAATTTTGGTCCAATTTGATACAAACGTAGAGGTAATTGTCTGTATGAAATTGGTGCTGTAGTGGCTAACATGGCAGTAACAGCTTCCTCGTGAGTCTACGCCAAAAACCAGAATTAGTATTTGAGTTGAAGAAATTATTTTAGTAACAACTTACAGGGCTCAATAAGAATTCCTTGTTATGACGATCACGTATAATAAAAAACTCTGTTATATCACCTTTTAATCTTCCCGACTTGCTCCATAAGGCGGATGAAGTTAAAATGGGCATGGATACTTTTTGGCCTTCAACGGTTGACATGGCTTGATTCACAAATGAGCACAACTTGTCCAAAGATCGTTGCGCAAGTGGCATAATTTGAAAAGTCCCATGTGTAGCCGGCTTTAAGAGACCCAATTCGGTCATTAGCTTAAAAAAGAAATACATTATTTTTATAACTTTAATTTATACTTAAATATACCTTTTGGCTTTTGGATACTGCTTCAACATTTTTAACAACAGCATTTTTAGGAGTCACCAGAACCGGCCAAAATAAACGGGATAATTTCTGCATTTTTCACGAGTACTGTTACACTGCAAATACAGATAAAACAGGATTGCCATATTTGCAAAATAAGTGATGTCGTCTAAACGTTTTTAATTATTTAAAAGCGTTATTAAAACAGTCTTGAGTGTTCAACAGATTATTGTCATATAATATGTATATTTATAAACAGTGATAACATTTATTTATAAATAAATAGAAATGTCCTTTTGTGGATGAATAATTAGGATTTAAATTTTATTTTATCATTGTTTTATGATAATAATATGTTAACCTTTAGTGCACTTAAAACAGGGCTGTTATATGTAAACAAACTTGGTATAACTTTTTCTACGATATAAAATGCATTTTTTATATTTTGCCAAACAGATGACCGGCACAACAAATTCTAAACAATATAAGCAATATAATAATTGACAAACGTTTCTATATTGCAAAAACGCAATGTTCCAAGATATTTATAAACAAAATATCAATAGACATGAACGCCAAGAAGAACGCAGAAAACAATTGCTGAAACAGCAAAAACTTAAACGCCTAGAAGAACAAGATGAACAGAGAAAATTTAATGATGAACCCACTGACAAAACAGGACAACGTTCCCATCGTAAAAGGAATATAAACAGTGATGTAGTTAATGTAGAGCTACAATTGTCAGAATGGTTAAAGGAAAAACCCGAAAATTTTGATGAGTGGTTTTTAGTGCCATGTCCAAAAGGCCAACGTTGCTTAGTTGTATCCTCTAAAGGAGAAACAAAAATGTTTAGCAAGAATAAACGTTATTGCAAGAGTTTCTCCAGTTTGCTACCAGGTGGAGGTCTTATTGGTTCAAAGCATGATTCGTGCATACTGGATTGTATTTATAATAAAGATATAGACATGTTTTATGTCTTAGATGCTTTACATTATTCGATACCATTGAAGGATTGTGAAACAGAATTTCGACTATTTTGGTTAAAATCGAAATTTTCCGAGTTAGAGGACACAATGGAAGAGTATAAGGCTGATGAAGTGAAAAGTTTCAAGTTGCTGGACTATTATGATATGGCCAATGAAGAACGTATAGCCATGGCTTTGCAAAGTTATCCTCTATGGCCAGATAACCAACCCGAATTGGATGGCTATTTATTTTATCATAAAGAATCTCATTATGTATATGGCTCTACACCTTTAGTATGTTGGCTTTTCCCATTTATGATAAGCGATGTATTGAATATGCAAGTTAACAGTTGCTATCAGTCTCCTGACAATTATTGCAGCGATAACCCTTTGCAATATATGGAGGAATTTGATAAAGAACTTGCACATAAACATAGCAAGAGGAAAAATAAACAAGTGGAAGAGATGGATTTGCATGAAACCATAGAGAAAGAGGAATTGGCGTCAACAATGGAGGAGAACCAAGGAGACAATTTACTGCAAACAGTATTGAGTGCTGAGAAAAGACTTGAATTAGACGGCGAATGTTAATATATATTTATGTGCAAACATATAATAGAAAGGTTTATTATAGGCTAAGTTAATTATAAGAGAGCACAAAACTGACATGGTAACAAGGAAAATAGACAATTTTGCTGGTGCAACAAATTTAATCTAATAGATTTAAAACTAAATAATAAAAAAAAAATATGAAAAAAGGATGTTCTTTCTAAATGTACAATAATTTATATGAAATTAAAACTATTTGTCCTGGTTAATTCAATAACCTCGAGTCTAATTAAGTGAAAAACAGATTTTTATCATATCTCTTTTATTCGATTAATTTAATCGATTATTTTTAAACAACAATAAAACTATCAACAATATAGGCTTGTAAATAAATGCAATTGATTGCATTGCATTTCAGACATGCGCCTTATGTTTTCCTAAAAAGGATACAAAATACCAGTCTTACTGAAAATCCAACTATAAACACACGTATTTTATTCACTAAACAAGAATAATTTGTTATAAATATTGAATAAACAATTAGAAATGGTAATACAACGCGGTTGGAAAATTTTAAGTGACACAGGTTCTACATCAGCTTCTTCAACTGAGGCAAATAGATCTCCTATGGGTGGCTTAAATTCCTCATCAGACGACTCAAATTGCTCCAATCAAACCACTCATTCCATGGTCACTAGCGTGGCAAGTCCACCAAATAGTTCTGCAAAAATAGAAACAACCTCCATAACAGCAAACACTTCTACTAATTGTCACCATCATCAGCAAACCAACGAAACCACCATGGTTAGTTAATTAAAATGTTTTTTGTTCAATTCTATACATACATATTTGCTACATTTTTTTTTTTTCTTGTATAGAAATTTATTACAACACCCCAAATGGCGGAAAATACTTTACAAAAATTGCGCCAACGTTATTCCAATACTACACCATTAACCAGTTCTTCAGCTGAATCTGCTATGCGTTCCCTAGAATTGGTACGCATAGCAGTGCAATCAGCTTTTGACAAAGAAATTGATGAAATGGTTAAACATTTTATAGAGGTAAATTAAATATTATTTGTGTACGTGTATGTGTGCGTTTATATTCAAAATTATTATATTTTATTTCAATGGTATTTTGCAGACCTACTTTAAGCCCGCTTTTAACAACATCAAAGAGAATTTGGGTCAAGGTGCCATAAATGAAGACGCTGTAAGTCTGTGTACACTGTACATGTAATCTCTGCTTTATTTTAACATTTTTGTTTGTATAAAAAAATTGCGAGGGAAAAACTGCCAATATGTTTTACCCCTTTACAAGAACTTAGCGAACTTATTTAAAAAAAATGCAGTTAATATCATTTTTTTATGTTTAAATATAAAATATTATACATTCTTATTATGTATTATAAATTCTTAAAATTTATTTTAGTTACAGAAAATGTCCTGCGCTTTGTTGGAGAATGCAAAATCCCAGTACAAGATATTACGCTTCAAACCACAGATTGCTATTAACAGCAGTACCAGCTCTTCTAACTCAAACATTTCGGAAAATAATGCTGTGCGTATGACATTAAAACGACCAGTACCAAACAAACCCACATCGAGTGTATTTGAAATGCAAAAGCGGTTTTTACCCGATAATATGGTAATTAAATCTACAGCTATACAGCAAACAATGCCACAACAGCACTTGCAGTCACAACAGCAACAACAAATTGCCCAAGTATTGCCATCAATGGCAACAATTGAATCAAATGTGGCACAAAATCAGAACACAACAGCATTTGTACAACAACAACAACAATTGCCACAGCAAGCGACAACAACAAATTTGATTACTGTACAGTCACAACAACCACAGACACATCCAAGAAGACAAATATTCTGGAATACGGCACATATATCAACCAACACAAAATTCGTCTTAGATGTGCAAGCCAATCAAGCATTTGGGTTTAGCACAGAAGGCAAAGAACGTTTAGCCAGTAAACATCCGGAATTAATACGTTATTTGCCCGATAATGAAGATCGTGATTGGTTAATAAATCAACAAATTATACCGCAACAGAATCGAAATTCTCGTTTTTTATTCTTAATCTATGATGAAGTCTGTCGTTTGTATCAAACACATGAAAACTATAAAAATAAATCGACCATAGATTTAAGCGTAATGATGACATTCACTGTACCCGAGTTTATGATACAAAAAATGAAAGTGTTTTTCGTCGATTTAAATATAAAAAGTCGTGGTCTTATAACAAATTCATATTCTATGGCTGGGGCAACTACAGCTACAATACATCAGCAATTGCCACAGCAACAGCAGCAGCAGCAAATACAAAATCAGCAACAACAACAATCCAATAGTCATTTACGCAATGCTTTACTTCTAGGTACACAACAATCATTGGGTGTTACATCTAATGCAAACGTATCCTCGAATATAACCAGCGACTCAACAACTTCGGCAACATCGTCATCAGCCTCATCGACTTCATCTTCAAATATTACATCAACGGAAACTATACTGCAACAGAAAACTAAATCAAGTAACCTAAGTTCATCTCATGCTACGCTGACAGCTTTATTGAATAATTCCTCTACAGCATCTTCTACGTCGACATCGACAAACACAACTACTTTAAATGACAAATCAAATAGCTCGACAAATTTATCAGCATTGTCACTATCAACTCCAACGTTATTAAACAAATTAAGAAAATAAATTCCAAATATCTTTTGTATTATATAGACACACAGAATACTATGTATTATACAAAGAAATGGGAAAATAAATATTGGGAACAAACAAAAACTATAATTTAAACCAAATCATACCGACAATATCATACTCTATCGTAACAATACGAGAACAAGTTTCGAAATGGGATTTCTTATGATTTTTAACATCTGAATTGGAATTGTCGATATTATTCAAAGTTTATTATTATCGCCGTAGGCTTACTAGACCAAGACAAGTAAGTTCAAGTTCAGTTTGAAGGAAGAAATATGAAACAAATCGTCTACGGACAAAAACTCTGAGAGTAAACTAATTGCCATGAAAAGGTATCCCACATCGCTTGTTCGAATTCAACGTTAAAATCTAGGTCTAGCCACTAATGGATAAAAGCGGTGTTGTGAGAAGCCAGGCATGTAACGCACAGCCTCACTCCCATTTGATATAAGCAAACGGTAAGAAATTGTTTGAAATGTAAATTAAAACAAATCATTTCATCGATGGTAGTTTTGAGTGTAGACAACAGCAAATATTAAAATGAATTGAATTGAAATTTTTCACGCCGATTGTGAATTGTTTTTAGTGTGTGGTATCTTTTAACAAACATAAATAAGTAGCACCTTAATAACCGCAGCTTGTATACCTTTTAGGCACGTGTCAGGTATTTTTACAAAAAAGTAGAACATAATTATCTCAACTGAGAACATATTCGTCTTTTCGTTTTACAAAAAATATATTTATTTATTAGAAAAACTTATCTAAACGTGTAGTACATACACATTTATTTTATGTGCTTATTCAGAGCATATAAGAAAACGTGCATGAATTAAGCTTTCTTTATTTTATCCTCCATATATACTTGCTGTAATACTTTAAGATCAGGTGGACAAAAACGTTTATGTTCTAAAATAAATTTATCCGTTTCATCCACATAATGAACGGCCAACCGCTCTAACCAGCCATACACTTGATTTGTTGTTATAGGTGCCAAAAAATTATCGCGTGCATCATAGCGTATGCGTTTTTCAAGTTCTTGCTCATAGTATGGAATTCTGGCTAATTCCTTACTTGGTTCCAGGCGAGAATAAAATTTATCCGTTAATAGTCTAACATTATATTGCGGTTGGAATACGCGTTCGGTATTAAAAATAACTTTCTTAGTATGAAAGTGGCTCATTTATTTTTGAGTTATACACACCAATCGGGTATTATTTTTATTGTTATTTATAGAAATACCTATTTTTATATAAAAGATGTAAAAAATTTTATTTCAAATTAATAAATGAAATTATATAAAGCAGGGTTACCGTAACAGTGTTATTTGTCTTCTGTTTATTTACGGTTTTTATGTAATTAAAGTAATCATACGACACGATACACACACTGAAAGCATTTAAACAGAAAAGTATCAAAGGGTGTCGTATTTATTTTTGAAATAATTTTTATGCCATAATATACAATAATTTTTAGTGTCCTCTTTAAACAACATGAAAAGAAAGTACAGATTCGAAATTAAATATTGAAATTAAAATGTGGTTGCAAAAAAAGCTTGCTTTACAGACTTTAATGCCGCATTTTCGAAACAAGAAATTTCTTAAAATCTGGCTAGAAATGATCAATTTTAGAGTACTGATGATCCTCTAAATTGTAAATTTTAATATTTGCATGCTTAATGAACAATAAGGCGGATTGCAAATACTTTGAATTTGGAATATTTGCTGAATGGGTTTGTTTTCAATTACAATTTCAATTTGCTACTACACGTTGAAGTGAACACATATGTATGTACATACATACGTACATAATTGGCCATTACAACCCTTTCGTCAGGAGCATGACCTAGACGCCCACACCACTTATGTTGTATGTGTTAATTTTATACTCTTAGAGTTTTTGCCAGGAATCTGATGATAGGGAGTCGCCGAAGATAATTTTCCTTATTTCGTTTTGTTTGGAGATGTCTGAACTGGGGTTTGAACCGAGGCCTCACGTCTAATAAGCCAGCACACTACCTACTATACTACGGCGACTTCACACACAATATTTTTAATAACGTTCATTTATATAATTCGAAACGCAATCGCATGCTCCGCACACATATTGTTGATATTTCTTGACCTTCAAATTTAATGTGATCAGCATAAGCTTAAAAACAGTGATGTATAACAGTTAGTTAGGCTGAAAAGTTTGTAATCCTTTAACACTTTCACGCCGGCGCTTTAATTCATGCTTGTCGCCTACTGGCGGCTGTTATATTTATAAGACGTTATTAATTATAATTGTTATTAAAATTAAGTGCCTTTAAGAGAACGAAATTCTCAGGTATTTTTTTTCGGCAGTAGAAGTGTTAAAGATCAAAATATTTGGTATTACGTATCGTCTAATAGCATCATCAATTGCGTACCACCAATGGTACACATCGTCCGGTCTAGTGCGGGTCACCGGTGGTACACGCCGCCCGGACGTTTTAAACACTCCAATAACGCTATGATATAGTCGTTGTTGATGATTTTGACCTTTGCAAGATAGTCGATGAATGTTATTCATGCTCATCCCAAAATACTGATGCCATTGTGTTGTCAGCCGCCTGTTGCAACTTTGCACGTTTAGGAGTCGGTTCCCCATGAGCTATCCACTCAGATGGCGATCATTTTGATCTTATTGTGAAATAAAGGACTTATACAACGCTTGTTGACCATATGTTAAAAGAAGAAAAATTTTCCTTTTAACATATCTTGTAATATTTCCTGCATACTTTTGTCGTAGTACCTTATTTTCCAGTGTTATTTCACATCTCGTATACATTTTTAAATATCATTTGAAAGCACCAAGAATGATATTTTTGAGAAAGTAATTATTTTCAATTCGCCAAAAAAAATTTCTAAAAGTTTTATAAATTCTAAAAGTTTTATAAATTCCTAGGGCTTGTGTCATGGTTAAGAATAGTATTAACGCTCTTCTCCTTCACAGGTTCAGCGATAAAGACACCGTCACCATGGTCGTCGAGATGAACTCGATGACCATCTGGATCACGTCATCGTATCTGGCGCATGACTATGGGCTCTCTCCCCCTCAGGAGCCCATCGGTCGACTAGTGGCAGATGCGAGACTGCGCGGAGTTCCGGTCATCATCGGTGCGGATGCCAACTCCCACCACACGATGTGGGGCAGTTCCGGTACCAACGAACGGGGTGAGTGCCTCTTTGATTTTATTATGAGTAATAACCTAGTCATAGCAAATCGGGGCGATGAACCAACCTTCCTTACTTCAAACAGAAAGGAGGTGTTGGACGTTACTCTGGTCAGCTCCGATTTCTCTACTAACCTTAAGGACTGGTTTGTATCTCAGGAATGCTCCTTTTCGGACCATAGATACATTACCTTCACTATCGACACGAACGAGTCTCCCCCTGCCATGACCCCTCCGGTCAACAGGAGGAACACGAATTGGACCATTTTTAGAGAGAAACTGCGTAGCAGCCTTCCCTCTACCCCCCCGACTATAACGACCCGTTTCGACGTGGATAGGGCTGCGGACACACTGTCAACCGCGCTTAGGGCGGCAGCCACATCCTCCGTCAAACCCGCTACCTATAGGGGCAAACGAAAACCGCCCTGGTGGAGCCAAGAGATCGATGATCTACACCGATCTTGTGGCAGGCTCTTTAATAGGGCGAAGGCGACAGGCGAATGGTCAATCTACAAGGCCAAAAAGAGGGAACTTAAATACGCTATAAGGCGAGCGAAGAGGGCCTCGTGGAGGAACTACTGCGCCAGAGTAGAATCCTCTGCCGAAACGGGCCGTCTCCGTAAAATTCTAAGTTCCACTCACAAATCCCTTGACTGTATCCGACGGACTGACGGATGCTGGACTACGTCCAGTTTGGAGACGCTTGAGCTTCTCCTTGACACTCACTTTCCAGGTAGTGCCACCCTGGGTGGTCAGGCCTTTTATCAGGTCAACGAACCACTGTCTGGAAACTGTTCCCCCCTGACTCTCACCCTTGGCCAAGTGCAGTGGGCTGTTAGGTCTTTCGAACCATTCAAGTCACCAGGACCGGATGGTATTATCCCGGGTGACATTCAACATGGGGAGGAGATAATCCTCCCTTGGTTGCTTGCCATCTACAATGCTAGTCTTAGGCTCCTTTATATCCCTTGGAGCTGGAGAATATCTAGGGTGATTTTCATTCCCAAAGCTGGGAAACCGTCCCATACTGGGGCGAATGACTATAGACCCATAAGTCTGTGTTCCTTTCTTTTGAAGACACTGGAAAGAGTCCTTGATGTTCATATTAGGGCCTCGATTGATCCAGCGCTTCTATCCGCTTCCCAACATGCGTATACGAGAGGTAAATCAGTGGAGACTGCACTTCACTCCCTTATCTCTCGGGTGGAAAAGTCCATGCACGTTAAGGAATACACTTTGGCCATTTTTCTGGATATTGAGGGTGCATTTAATAACGTCGACCCGGACGCTATTCTTAGGGCTCTTGGTTCTCTGAACTTGGGACAGAATCTGGTCAGGTTCATCGAGCTTCTCCTCAAGTCGAGGATAGTAACCTCCACAGTGGGGGCCACTAATTGTCAGAGAATGGTTCGTAGGGGCACACCGCAAGGCGGTGTTCTATCACCACTTCTCTGGAACCTTGCAGTCAACTCTCTCTTGAGAGGGCTGGAACACTCTGGCAACGAAGTCATAGCTTACGCTGACGACATTGCCATTGCTGCGTCGGGAATTTGTCCGCAGACACTGTCGGATAAGTTGAACTTGGCGCTGTCAATCGTACTGGACTGGTGTAGGGATTTTGGACTGTCTATCAACCCCTCTAAGACCGACACGATCCTTTTTACGAGGAAATATAAAATTCCGACCTTCTCTCTTCCCATGATACGTGGGACCAGACTTACGTTGAGTCCCGAGGTTAAATATCTGGGCCTGATCCTCGATCCCAAACTCAACTGGAGGGCGAATCTGGCTGCTAGGGCACGCAAGGCGGTGTGTGCTGCTTACTCCTGCAGTAGAGCGGTCGGAACCAGATGGGGTCTTCGCCCAAGGATCATGCGTTGGATATATTCTACGGTCATCGAACCCAACCTCTTATACGGCGTTGCTTTCTGGTGGACTGCTCTGAACAGACAACACAACGTCAGACTCCTTGACAAGGTCAGAAGGTCTGCCGCCATTTACATAACTGGTGCTCTGCGCACCACCCCCACGAAAGCCTTGTTCGCGATGCTCAACTGGCTTCCTACTGTGCTTCTCGCTAAGCAGGCAGCCAAGTTTACTGCGACTAGACTTAATACTTTGTCTCGCTGGCACATTATACCTTCTGGACACTCCACTATTCTGGAGGTTGATCCGGTGGCCCCTGCGAACATGGACTATATCACTGCTGAATATTGTCTTGACAGATGTTTCCACTCTCTGATTCCGAATAGGAATGACTGGAATCCTAATACGGTCATCACCCCGGAAGTCCTGGATATATATACCGACGGCTCTAAAATCGACAATGGTGTTGGAAGCGGTATCTACTCTGGGAAACTGAACCTGAATATTTCTCTCCGTCTGCCGGACTACTGCAGCGTGTTTCAGGCGGAGGTGATGGCGATCTACCGAGCCGCTCAATGGATCCTCGTCAACGATGCTCCTTTCACTCGCGTCTCGGTCTTCTCTGACAGTCAGGCCGCGATAAAGTCTCTATCGGGTTTCGTGATTAACTCTAGGATCGTTAGGGAATGTCGTCGCTGTCTAGACCTTCTTTCGGGGCGCTTCACCAGTGTCTCTTTGGTGTGGGTCCCCGGGCACAGTGAAATTCCGGGTAACTGCAGAGCCGACGAGCTCGCCAGAGCTGGTGCGCTCCTGCCGGAATCCTCTTCTGTTGAATTGGGTATACCACTTGCCTCGGTCAAATTGACCATTGCGCGAAAATTCTTTCGAGACGCCAACCTATCCTGGGTCAACGAGGAGTCCTGCTCCACCGCTAGGCTCACCTGGCCCTTGATGGATAAAACGCGTACCAACCAATTACTTGGCCTTGGTCGTGACGTCATCTCGACTACGGTGGCCGTGCTTACGGGTCATTGCGTCATGGGCAGACACGCGGAAAGAATGAGGCTCCCTTTTAACGATTTCTGTCGTGGATGCAGGTCCTCTGAGGAGGAGGAGACTGTTATTCACTTTCTTTGTCAGTGCCCGTCTCTTGCTAGGTGTAGATATAGGTTATTTGGCTCCCCATTCCTTGTTAGCTTAACGGAGCTATCATCCATTGATATCAAGGATACAGCTTCGTTCATCAAACTTTCTGGCTGGTTTTCCAGTGCGGGGTAGTCGTGCTTCCGTTGTGCAGCCCTTGCGCTGACCAACTTCTTCCTTTTCCCTGATTGTGGAGGAACTTGGTCAGTACAGGGACTGCGTTCACCCGTGGCATCACAACGGGCCGCTATGCGTGCTCAAGTGAGCTTTGTGACATCAGAGCTACCACTCCGACCTAACCTAACCTTTATAAATTCGACTTGATTATTCCAGTAAAAACCAGTAAAGACCCAACAGCGAAATGACATTTTGCAAAATCAATTTGTGAAATTTTTTTTTTTATTTAGCCATCGAATCCATTAAAAACTTGTTAAAGGTTTCTATAAATTGATAACATGACGTGACTTGTAAACTTGACTTGACATTGAAATATGTAGGTGTAGCTTGTTCCATTTTAATTTTTTTCTTTTGCAAAAATTATTCTATAAAATATATATGAATATGTGCATTGAATTTCTTTTACATTCATTGTATGTTTGTATGATAATTGATATTTGTTTTGCAAAGATTGTACAACGATAAGTTATTACACAGTCAGTCAACTTGGAACGGAACTGCGTTTTAAATAAAATGTTTAAAAAAAAATTTTTATCATCAACTAGGGAACAAACAACTGTGCGCTTGATTCACGAAATTACCATCACAATTTGGTTATGCTCCTAATGTGGAAATATTTCTCAGTTCTTCAATGCGACTGGACTTGTTGTTCCAATGGTGGTAGTTTGTGTATTTGCTTACATAAAAATAAATATAAGCAAACTGCAGCAGCCTTGTGGTATCCACATAGAATGGCCAAAGAGCATTCGATTTATTATCATGTTGTCCGAACTTAATCTTATAACTTGTTTGCTGAAAGTAAGCCTAGAAATATTTCCAAGCTTTTGATAGAATATGGCGTAAGACCTATCGTACTAATTGTGCTCGATTTATAACGAGTTTTCTTAGAGAGCTTAGTTGGTACCGCCGCAGACAGTGTGTCCACAGCACTGTCTATAGCAAAACGGGTTACAATAGTTGGGGAAGTCAAGGAAAGACAGTTCTTCCTAAAAATTGTCTAATTAGAGTTTTTTCTATTGATCGAAAGTATCACCCTATGTGGAGACTCTAGCATCTCAATATTAAAGGTAATGTACCTATGATCCAAGAAGATGCATTCCTGAGATACATCTCAGTCCTTATGATAGTCAGAAAAATCAGAGCTGATCAGGGTGATGTCCAACACTTCCCTTCTATTTGAAGTAAGGAAGATTGGTTCATCACCCCGATTAGTTATTGTTTTTAGTATTTTAAGTTATACAAAAAATATACTTTATTGGAAATATAAAATTAGCATCTTAACAATTCAGAGTTTGGAAAAAGAGTAAGAAAATGTAATATAGAAAAGTCAAAAGGAAAAAGTTAACGGCGTTCACATTGTTCAAACAGTGTTGTCAATCAATTCAAAATACCAACACTCCTTCTCAATGTGAATGTCGTTCAAAACAAGTATTCATATAAATTTCATCAATTTCAAAAAATGTAAATGTTTCGTCTTCGACAGATTCTTTGTAAGAATGTCCGCAATCATATTCTCGGTTGGGCAATATCTCAATACCATCTCGTTATTCTTGATGACCTCTCGTACATGATGGAACCTTATATCGATATGTTTTGTCCTCTTGTGGTACACTGGATTTGTTGCAAGTTTCTCTGCACTTTGGTTATCGATATTCAATATGAACGATTCACCAGACGAATAACCAATTTCTATTAAAAGTCTTCTTAAGAAGATTGCCTCCTTCGCAGCATCGGACATGGCCATATATTCGGCCTCTGTGCTACTCAGAGCCACACAAGACTGCTTTCTGGATTCCCAGGATACAGGACAACCACCAACATAAAATATGAAACCAGTAAACGACTTGCGATCTAAAGCATTACCACCCCAGTCAGTATCCACGTATCCGTTCATTGAATTTTCACCAGCTTGGTACGAAATTTTTATATCAGTTGTCCCACGGAGATAACGCAGTATTCGTTTAGCCGCTTGCATATGCTCAGTATGAGGTTCTGAATTCCGTTGAGACAGTTTCGATACGGAATGAAGTATGTCTGGTCTCGTTGTAATTGCCAGGTACATTAGCGCCCCAATAATCGATTGGTAATCATGTTGGTCTATTAGCTCACACTCAGCTTTGGAACAACTCACTTGATGATTCCCCTCAAGCGGGGTTGCTATTGGCTTACAATTCTCCATGCCATATTCCTTGAGCAAATCCTTGATATACTGCGATTGACACATCGTAATTGTGCCCGTGTCACGTTCAATTCACGTTCAATTTCGATTCCAAGATAATGGTGCAATGGACCCTTGTCAGTAACAGGAAAATTCTTGGCAAGAAGCTTCTTCACTTTCAATACTTGGGCTTCTTCTTTACAACCAATCACCAGATCATCAACATAAACAGCGACTATAACCAGCTGATTATTAAATGAAGCCATATATAAACAAGGTTCATTTTTGCTTCGTTCAAAGCCTATTTGTTTCAGCACTGAATCTAGCTTATCATTCCACTCCTTGCCGGATTGTTTGAGACCGTAAATTGCCTTGTGTAGTTTTAGTACCTTATCCGGATATCTGTGATCGATAAATTTTTTCGGCTGTCGCATGTAGATTTCGTGATGTATTTCGCTGTTCAGGTACGCTGAGCTGACATCTATTTGATGCAAATGCATTTTCCACTGCACTGCCAACGCCAACACCAACCTTAATGTTGAATATCTTACCACTGGCGAGAAAGTTTCCGAATAATCTACACCAAACCTCTGGCTGCAACCTTTAGCCACAAGCCTGGCCTTATAACGCTCAATCTGACCATATTCATTCCTTTTTATCGCGAATACCCATTTAGAATTTATGGCCTTTGCTTTAGGGGGTAAATCAACTAATGACCAGGTTGAATTTCTGTTCAGTGACTGCATTTCCATTCGCATTGCCTCATACCATTTATTGCTGTTGGGACCATTTATAGCTTCTTCAACAGTGGTCGGTACACCTTCCTCTACCATGCTATTCAGTGTATTCCGTTTCGGTGGTCTACCTCTTCTTGCAGCTTTTACAGCGTCTTCGGAAGTCTCAAAACCAGTAAAGTCATCACCGTCATCTGAATCTTCATACTGAACACTGTCGGAATTAGTGGTTTCAGATGTACCTTCAACATTGTTGATTAAATGACTTGGCTTACAATCATCAATATTAATATTCGCGCAATCTTCAGCAATTTTCGAAATTTGTTCATCGGTTTTTTCATTGACATCTTCTTCAAATAAAACATCTCTACGTTCAACTATTTTCCGGTTATCTTCATCAAACAAGCGATAAGCTTTGGCCACTTGGGAATAGCCAACCATGATGAAGCTTTGACCCTTGGCTTCGAATTTGCCAAGTACCAGCTTTATTTAATGATACAGCATAAGAACCAAATGTTCTGAGATGTTGTACGTTTGGCTTTTTTCCGGACCAGACTTCATAAGGCATCCTATCACCCAATATTTTAGTTGGGCATCTGTTCCGTAAATATGCTGAAGTATTCACCGCCTCAGCCCACAAATATTGATGGACACTATTATAAATCATCATTGATCGGGCCATTTCCACCAATGTTCGATTTGCCCTTTCGGCTATGCCATTTTGCTGTGGGGTGTAGGGAACCGTAAGTTGCCTAGCTATACCCTCCTTCTCCAGAAATGAATCAAATTCATTGTTGACATATTCACGCCCGTTGTCACTTCTAATAGCCTTAATTTTTCGCCCGGTTTGTTTTTCTACATGTTGTTTAAATATTCTGAACTTTTTCAAAACCTCGTTTTTGGCCCTAATGAAATAAACAAATATTCGCCTTGAATGGTCGTCTATAAACGTGACGAAATATCTGGAACCACCAAGCGAGTTAACATTAAATGGGCCGCACACGTCACTGTGAATAAGTTCCAATACATTTTTCGATCTGGTCTCAGACTCATGTGGAAATGGAGCAACGTGAATTTTCGATAACATGCACGTCCTACATTGACCCGTATTGGAAGATTCTTTCAATTCCATTCCCAATACCATCGATTTGCTCGACATGTCATACAATGATTTAAAATTAACGTGGCCAAATCGATTGTGCCAAATTTGACCCATATTACCAGCAGCAAACAAAGTTTCAGTCTTGCCTCTAGTCAAGAACAAATTATCATGCTTTGCAGCCTCCAGTACCACTGTGCCATTTAATTTTCGTATAGTTGCAGACTTTGAATCAAATGTTACTGTTAGACCTTTTTCAACAACGCGGCTCACCGATATAAAATTCATGTTAAGTTCTGGCGAAAAAAGAACATTTTGAAATTTAATTACCAAATCGTTATTATTTTTAATTTGTACATCACCTCTTCCTTTTGCGACAATTTGTTTGTCGCCAGCCAAAGAAATAATTTCATCGCGTTCCACGAAATCAGCAAACAACTCTCTGCTACAACACATGTGCGCAGTCGCACCGCTGTCGACGCACCATACAGTCTGCTTCATTGCATTTGTGTTCGATACTTGTCTCGCATGTAATAATAGTGGTTGTTTCTTATCTTTCTGACATTTGTTTGCAAAATGTCCCGTTAGACCTCAATTGAAATACTTTCCCTTAAATTTGTTTTTGACATCCTTTCGTAGTTTAGGTTTTTCTCTCTGAGAAGTCTTCATATTAAATGCATGTTGTGTGTTTGAATTTGTCGATGCTGCGTCTCTCTCTTTCTCCTTATGTCTGCTGCCTTCTTCTAAGATTTTCTGCCTAACGGTAGATAAAACTGGTAAGTTATCTCGTGTTTCCATTGCCACAACAAAATGCTCGAATTCAATTGATAAGCTGGACAGCAACATGATCACTAATAATTCATCTTGGATGACGATGCCCGTTTCCGCTAGTTTTTCCGCTAATTCAATAAACTCATTCATGTGTTTACTCACGTCATCGCCCTCAGACATCTTAAGACTTAACAGCCTCTTGTATAGCGACACTTTCTGGATGGGTCCTCTGGGTTTATATGTCTCTTCCAGACGTAACCAAGCTTGGTTGGATGTGGTACAATTTTTTATTCCATTTAATTGGTTGGGTTTGACACATAAAGTTATTGACGCCAATGCACGTTCATCATTTTCATCCCAAGCTTCCTTAGCTTTAGCATCCGCAAGCGATTCTCTTTTAAGGCTACCGTTCACAATTTTCCAGTAACCACTGTGAACGAGGACACTGCGCATTTGCACACACCAGCTGTCGTAATTATCATTATCCAATTTCTCGATTTGGTATAATGAAGACATTTTTAACAAACACTCTTTACACTGCAATTTCCACTTGTTAAAAAAACTTTCCAAATATCTTTCACAATTCACCAGGACTGTGTCCTGGGCCCATAACCTGTTTTTAGTATTTTAAGTTATACAGAAAATATACTTTATTGGAAATATAAAATTAGCGTCTTAACAATTCAGAGTTTGGAAAAAGAGTAAGAAAATGTAATATAGAAAAGTCAAAAGGAAAAAGTTAACGGCGTTCACATTGTTCAAACAGTGTTGTCAATCAATTCAAAATACCAACAGTTATAACTAGCTTATTACTAATAATAAAATCAAAGAGACACTCACCATGTTCGTTGTGCCCCACATCGTATGGTGCGAGTTGGCTTAGGTTCCGATAATAACCGGAATCCAACGTAGTCGCGCATCTGCTACCAGTCGACCAATGAGGTCTTAAGAGGGAGAGAACCTATAGTCGTGCGCGAGGTATGACGACGTGATCCAGAGGATCTTCAAGTTTAGCTCGATGACCATGGTGACGGTGTCCTTGTCGCTATATCTGGGTAGAAGAAAGGCAGTAATATTAGTTTAGAGAGACTTGCAAACAGTTTTTAAATGTGGTTGTGTAATTATGGTCGAATTTAATGTTCGCAAATCTGTGTTTCCTATTGACTCATAAACTTAGCATGACAAAAAATTCCATAATATTGTGCCATTTAGATATGATATTGCCGAAATTTTATGTGAGACCAACACTCAGGAGATGCGTTTTATTCACGCAGTGCATTGTGTTGGAATACAGGAAATATAGTTTATAGGAGAAAGGACAGTGAATATACCTTTGCCACTTTTTTTTTCGAGAATTGCTTTTTAGATTAATTCTCACTTTCTATTTTCTATTGTAAGTAATCATATTTAATGTCAGACAAACAGTAGGCAATTACAAACCTATATAATACTAAGTTTTAGGTTAGAGGGCGTGTACTTGTCGTTGGGACAAGTACAATATTTGAAGGTCAAATTGACCTATTTTAATATGTCCTAAAGGGGAGAGAAATGTTAATAAAGGGGATAGGGTAAAGGAGAGTAGGTAGGACAGGGAGGAAAAGGAGACGGAGGAATAACACTGACCACAAACACACAAGAGAGCACGACTACACCGTTGAAGCTCTAGCATTTCTTAACCAGCTTAAACTATTATACAGTAGGACCTTGATTATCCGTGATTCGATTATCCGGGAACATCAATTATCCGGGATGGAAAAAGAAAATTTTTTGCATCGACTTAATTTTATTTTGGATCGACTTAAATTTTTCTTCACCGTTCAACCATGATTACCTCTATTATCCGTGATTATAAGCAAAAATTTTTTTCTATTATTTTGGACAAACAAGCGAAAAAGGGGAATTCTCTCTTTAGTATACGAAATCCTTATATACTGTTCACTGTTTTCTGACAAAATTATTTTTTTTTTATATTTTTGAAACATGTATGTATATAAAATCCTTGAATTATTTAGTTTTTATATAAATACTAGCTGTACCCTGCGCGCGTTGCTACGCCTCCAACTAAAACAAATTTTAATCATTTTATTGATTTTGTTCATTTAAAAAAAATTGACATAAACTTTAAAAATGTAGAGGTTTTCGATTAAGAACATTTATTGAAGTGCTGTCGGAAATTGGTAATACCAACTTATAAGCCTTCGTCGGCTCATGAGCAACAACTTTGCTAAAGATCATAACATAATCAAATGCACAGTTTACGATTTAATTCATTGCAAGTCAATTTCAGTGGCTCCACCTGTCGGAAATTGGTCATACCGTCTTAGAAACCTTCTCCGGCTCATGCGCAACAACTTTGCTAAAGGTCATAACATAATCAAATGCACAGTTTACGATTTAATTCATTTATAGTAATACTCAGTGGCGCCACCTGTCGAAAATTGGTCATACCAACTTAGAAACCTTCGTCGGCTCATGCGCAACAACTTTGCTAAAGATCATGAAATGATCAAATACACAGTTTACGATTTAATTCATTTTTATTAATTTTGAGTGGCGCCACCTGTCGGAAATTGGTCATACCAACCTAGAAACCTTCCCCGGCTAATGCGCAACAACTTTGCTAAAGATCATAACATATCAAATGCATAGTTTACGATTCTATAAGGTACATACAAACATACATTCATTTTTATATATATAGATGTACATATTCATTTATTAACTAATAAAAATATCTATTAAAAAACTAGCCAAAACTGGTACTCAATTAACCGGGAAAAATCGATTATCCGGAATGCTTCCGGTCCCGACCATCACGGATAATCAAGGTCTTACTGTATATGAATCTATGACACTCGGCAAAGAGTAAAAGTATATTTTTAAATTGTTTTTAGTTTCGATTCAATTCGATTACCCCCAACTGAACTGAACAAAAAAACACTAATCAAAATCGGTTTTGTTAAAATTTAAGTGATAAAAGTATACAAAACTTATAAACAATATTTTTTTTTATGTTTATCACCAACGATAAGGTTATACAATCCTATTGACTAATTGAAATTGTTGCAGACTGGTAAAGTACTTTTTGTTTTAAACGAAAAGAGGAAGTAATAATATCAGTGTTTTATAGATATAAAAGTGACATTTCCTAAGAATCAAATTACGAACTTGTTTTTCGTTAAGGCAATAGCAATTTATGTAAGACTAGATCATACTTATGTATAATAAATATTTTAATGAATAGTTGAAAAACAATAAATTTTGTAAAATTTAAATAAAATTGTTTAATGAATGAGATTAGTTAGATTATAATGTGTTTTTAATTATACAAACCTAACAAAATTCTGAATCAAATAGCCCTAAGATGGATACGGAAACAAAAACTGATATATGTATCAAAACTATTACAAACTGCTATTCTGTTTAACGGGTTTTAATCTCGGCCATAAGTGTGCGACACGCCTTACGTACGATTATAGTTTGGAGGTAATGCAGGTTGACATCTTAATGGCAAGTACTTGTACAATTATTATCGGTCACTGAATCGATTAGCTTAATACCACCAAATAGACTTAGTATGAATTCAGCACCACTCTGGATAAAACTGCATACTATAATAATTATAATTACTTTATGCGATTATAAAACAACACGAAACATATGAAATGTACGAATTTTTATGTCCCCAACTGTAAACTTAGCTGGGCATTTGTATTCCCCTAATAGATACTTCAAATACAACTAATGAAAGCTACTAAGGTTATAAAACATTAACAACCGTAGGAAGAAAGAAGTGACTGTCAACCAAAGAGAATGAGATAAACATACTTAGACCACATAAGGCCAATTGTGTTACCATCCATAGCATATAATGAAGCTCTTCTAGACTCCTAATGTTCATTCTTGACAGATCATTGAGATCGTTTGCATAGTATATCTAGAGAATCTTAAATTTTTTTTGATCTAAACAAGGACACAAAACGACAATGAAATTACTGAACTTCTGATGAAGCCACATAGACTCCTAATCTCCAGTCACGAAAGATTAATGAGATTGTCTGCATAATTAAATTCTCGTGGAGTCTTCAAATTTTAGTTTAGTAGGTAGTGTATGGGCTTATTATCCGAGATGCTTGAGAGTTTTAGACTTTCTTTTGTCTTAAAAATTTATTTTTCAATGTAGATTTTAGGTTCTTCTTATATGAGTATACATTTGGGACATATTTTTTTAAATATAGTCAGAATTAGGCGTCCTGGGTTTGAATTCTGCACTGTTAAATCAATTAATATCTCTTATAAAATACACATATTCGTCTTATTTAAGCCTATACATATCACAGCATTCACAGCATCTAACTTGGATGTCTTATACTATCAATTTTTGTTTAATGTTCTCGTAACTAATCAGCAGGTCATTTTAGATCGCGTATATACAACAACTTTTTGAACCGAATCGTATATGATTAACACACTGCTTATATGATAGATAAATTTAATTATTTAATAGTGATTTAACATTTTATTTACTAGAGAGTGATGCACTTGTGAGATTAAAATTTTCTGAATGGATTCTACGAAACCAAAATATCAGAACTACACACGCAACAGGAGTTTTCACTTTTGTGCTTTGAACTCATAACAAGTCAAGTCATCATAAATCATATTTCTAAGCCACTTAAATCCCATCGTACTAAAACAATATGGTATATAAACTACAGAATCTTTCTATTAAAAATCTCATATACATCACACGTCGCAAATTTTCCACAAAAATTTAATCTTTAATTTTTTAAATTAAACTACGTTAAAAAGAATATAACTTTTATGACGTGTAATATGTGCCAGACGTTCTCAACAAAGTGAAAGAATTCATTCATGAATACTTGTATTATATTTGAATGAGTATGTTGATATGTCCCTAACTCTTTGTTTTATCTTATCGTTTGTTTCTTTAATCGCTGCTCGTACAACTGTTAAAATGTTTAGATTTTCTGGGTGAAAATCAAAAGGCCATACACCACATGCCGGTGAAAACAAAAGTTGTATGAAATCAATTTGTTTAATAATGTCAATATAGATACACACAGCCATGCAAAGTTAAAGTAATATGTTCTGCAATTTTATAAAGGTAATCTCGTACACATACTCACTTTTGTTCTTTACTGCCAAATTTGTTATCAAACGTTTGTTAACACACATTTTGCAGGCAATATCTCATAACATTCAGTGTGCTGGCCTAGCTCTATAATAGAAAGGCAAAGTTTTTTTAGCGGTTACGAATTTTTATTGACAGTTAAATATGTCAAGTGAAAGAGATCAGACGCAATTTGTAACGAAATTATTAATTGCGTTGGTGGTGTGTATCCTCATAACAATTTATAACAGTTTTCACTATGATGCTGTAGTTGTTATGCGCGATCGTTTACAATTTTTTAAAGGCATACAAAAAAATGTTACCGCGAATGACATGAAAACAGTTCAAATACCCGAAACACCGCCTAAAGGATATTTAGTTTGGAATAATAACTGCCATATGCTGTCCATGGATCCTTTTGATCCCATCTATATGAGTGATTATAAACCACAAGTGGCTCCCAATTGTACGGACAAGCCTCATTTAATAGTTAAACTATTTAATGTTTCAACTAAAAAATATATTATACACATTGATATGCATCTTAAGAGTGCATACGTCAAAAATGACAGTGAAACATTAGAGTGTTGTTATCAAAAAATTCTTCGAAAAGGTGAAAAAGATACAAAGTATGTTTAAAAAAGTATACAAAAATAAAAAAAAAATGATTAAGATAAAAATGTGAGGCCTGCCAAGAGAAAAAAACAAAATAAATCAGTGGAAAAATATTATTAAAGCTTATTAACCATTAACTGCACTAATTGAAATAAATGTGGCTTAAGTTAACCAAAAATAAATTAAAAAACGTTGAAATTTAACATCGCACAGCCAGTGAGTATTTTGGTGAAATATGGACAGACTAAATCACCTGAGAAGGACCTTCATAGCCAGAACTCAATCGAAAATCATATATTTTTTCTCCGAAACTTGTTTAACATCTGCGCAAGTGTCAAGAAATACACAAGGATCTCATCTCCGAAAAGAAGAATCGTTAATTGATTTTATATGCTAGACATGTAATATCCTAAGATAAAAAATTCAGTTCCCGAGTTAGTTAAATTTTGTAGAGCACCAAATTTTCCAAATTTCGGTTTGCGAATTTTCTAGTTCTTGTAAAAGACGTGAACACTTTTACAGAAAATTTCTAATGAAGCGCACCTAAGCTCCTAATGTCCATTCTCGACAGGACATTGCGATCGTTTACATAGCAAAATATTTGAAGAGCCTTAAATTTTTTTGATCTAAACAAGGACACAAAAAGACAATGAAAATGCTGAAATTCTTATGAAGCCACTTAGACTCCTAATTTTCATTTCCGCTAGATTATTGAGATCGTTTGCATAGTTAAATTCTCGCTGAGACTTCAAATTTTTTAAACAAAGATACAAGGATAGATGTCGACGTAGTCTAATTGTTAGTGTGTTCGATTATTAGATTCGCAACTCAGACATCTCCAAGAAAACGAAATATGAAAAAATATTTCTTCGGCGACTTCCTCTCAGCAGATTTCTGGTATAAACTCAGAGTAAATAAAAATTGCTATGAAAAATCTATCGTTCAGAGTCGACTTTAAACTGTATGATCCCGCCATTTATTGATACGATTAGCACACACAACATAAGTGGTGTGAGAAGCGTTGTTGTAATCCTGACTCAAGGGTTATAGTGACCAATTACACACATATGTACGTACTTTTAGGAAAACCGGCAAAGTTCGTTGATGTTGGTCGTTCGTCTACTAACCCAGTGGACTCAAATTCATCCGTTATACTGCGAATAGTCCTCTCTGCTGGATGATTATGGCGGTGGTAAAATATGAATAAATGACCACTAATTTGACAGATGTAGCTTCAAGAAGATAACTGTTATCAACTGTCAAAGTTGGAAAGTCCTTGTTGGAAGACATAATGTATGTCTACAGTTTGTATTTAAATTCCAACTAAAAGCAAAGAGGATTATATTTTTTTTTTTGCATCACCGGGTCTCCTTAATGTCGACAGTTTTTGTTTTTACTAAACAAGATTTTTTAGCAAGTAAAACAAAGTAATCCTATACAGTGTTTCGTAATAGATTTACTTTTAGTGGAAATGAATAACTAAGAAAAGAGCAAATCAAAATTATAATTTTATAAAAAATAATAAAAACAAATAATTGAATAAAAAACAATTTTGGGAAATTTCATCAGAGTGATAAATTAATTTACGCAACATAAAAATTTTTATCGTAAATGTTATATTTCAGATATAAAGTAAGAGGAATTGCTGTTTAATTGTTTGTCTTTTTTTTGTACAATCGACTAGTAATCATTAAGTCAAGAGAACATATGAGTATGTACTTTTTTTTTATAAAATAATTAAGATACAAAATTTCGAAAAAAAAAAATATAAAAATTAAGTGCAGTTAAGGATTAATAAAAGTCATTAAAAAAATAATGAATTGTAATTGAGAATATTTCTTATAAAAATACAAAAAAATCAATAATTTTTAAATGTTTTTATTTTCAAAAGAACTTTAGACTGTGTACTATTTGAACAGGATTTCATTGTGCCAAATGATATTGACTATATGCTGGTGAAATGTAGTGAAAACAATACCATAGTATATCAAGACGGTTTATCTTTTATACAAGAACGTTCAACAGTTCGAGAAAAACTCAAAAAGAATAGCCAAAATATTCAAAGACCATTTGGAATTTTACTATTTGGCATAGATGCTGTATCACAATTTAATTTTCGACGCGTTATGCCAAAAACCTTTCAATATGTACAAAATAATAGTTGGTTTGAATTAGCGGGCTATAATAAGGTACGTTTAATACATAGTATAATATTAATATTTTTATTAAAAGTATTTTGGTTTTGATTACATTTCTTTTTAATTTTTTTTTTTATTAAAAGGGATTTACTATCGAACAAATTCTTATAAATTCCTTATTTTTATTACTGGTAAACTATCCTCCAAAAGTAAAATCTAAATTTATTTTTAAGTTTTCTTTTATTTTTTTAAGTTTAAAAAAATTTTTTTTTTTCAAAATTTATTAAAATTTTTTTTAAATTTTACTTTTTTAAAAAATATTTTCTTCAATTATTGATATACAAAAATTGTTTTTAAATATGGTTGGTTACGGATTTTATTTATCGAGAAAATAATTTTTAACACTCTGTTTTTTGTTTTCCGTATCAAATGTATATAAACTTTTAGTCAGGATTTCGACCTAGCATATCACAATACAGTTCAACAGACATTTTATCGGAAAAACAATTTTCTACAGAAATGTTATCGAAAAGTTATTAGTACTGCATTATACGCTGCTATTCGATTTTTTTTGGTTTAATAATTCAATATTAAATATTTGTTGTACACATGAGTATGAAAATAAATCGAAAATCATCTTAACAACTGCAACCTTTTACTTATTTGGGTCATATGTAAGACTTAGGAGAGCATTAAAAACAATTAGAAAGCTACCAAATATATCTTATGTAACTGATATCTCGTATCCTGTATTATATTTCTAATTCCTTAATTATGTTATCCTTTATTTATTTCCATTCTTAATTGCAGGTGGATGACAATACATATCCCAATTTGATGGCTATTTTCACGGGTTACAGTTTGGAAAAGGCTGATGAGATTTGCAATTCACACAAATATCCTTTGGACAACTGTACAACATTATTTAAATTGTTTAATGAACAGAATTTGATTACTGCCTACTCGGAAGATGAATGTGGTATGAGCACATTTACTTATCTTCGAAAGGGATTTGCACAACAGCCCACCGATTACTATCAACGTCCTCTCATAATGTCCATGGAGGACAACTTACCAGTGACAAAACTATCAGGCCTAAAGTTTTGCCTGGGACCTAGACGTACAGCTGAACATGTTTATAGATTTGGTGTGGAATTTGCTGAAAGATTTCTTGGTAAATCCATATTTGGTTTGTTTTGGTCAAACAGTTTCAGTCACAACTATTGGAGAGATCCCCATACTATGGATGAGCGTATGGTGGAGTTTTTTAATGAGATGCACGAAAAAGAAATTTTAGAAAACAATGTGGTGGTGTTGTTCAGTGATCATGGTGCCCGTTGGGGATTTTTACGTTCCGAAAAAGATGGTTATAATGAAGAGCGCTTGCCCATGTTTTTCCTAAGATTGCCTAAATGGTTTCAACTGAAATATCCCGAATTCGCTGAGGCATTAAAGATTAACAAACACCGTTTAACCAGTCCTTATGATTTTCATGTGACACTAAAGCATTTGGCTATACTTGCCCAGGGCAAGGACATCGTAGATAATTCACTGGGCACACCTTTAAGTTGTCCCGAGTGCCATACACTTTTTAAGCCAGTAGATGAAAATCGTATGTGTAAGCAGGCGGGTATAAATGATCATTGGTGTACCTGTACACCTTATCGGAGATTGGACAGCCACTCAGCAGCCATGCAAAATATCACCAAATTAGTGATAAAAGAAATGAATGCCTATTTAAATAGGCTAGGCTATGGCAAAAAGTGTGCACCTTTGGAGTTTAAAGGCAATGAAGAGGCCAATCTAAAGTTGGAATTGCATGAAGTTAACCCTAAAGATAAAGATATGCAAACATATCGCATGAACTTTGAAACTAATCCAAATGAAGCATCATTTGATGCCACCTTGATTTATAATAGGCAAAATAATAGTATCATAATAGATGTACCAGAGATAAGCCGACTTAATGTCTATGCCGAAGACGCTAAATGTATAACAGATAATAATATTGTTAAGAAATTTTGTATATGCTATGAAAGTATTAAAAAAAAGAGTAGATAGTATTCGTTTTATGTTGAAACAAATTTAATGTTTTTTAATTCCAGTGGATTTTATATGGTATACACTGTTAAGATAAAAAAGGTAAAACTATGGTTGCAAAAATACAATTTTATATAAAGCAAGTTTTTTATATTGCCTTACAAGTATAGCAAGTATTAGGTATGCAGATAGGTAGGTCGGTAGGCTGAAGGAGAGGAGACCATCTAAGGTCTCATAACTATCTCACACCTAACTCATCAAGTAGGTTTGTTGTGAGCTCACCATTAAGATCGCATACTTGCCATTAGCAACATCTACAACTCGTTAATTTCAACAGGAAACAATCAAATAGTGCTCGTGAATGGTTAATTTTCTCAGACGAACCTTAGTTGGTTTGGCATGAGAAAGTAAACAAATAAAATTATCGCCTTAGAGTATTGAAAAAATCTACTCTAATACTTAGAAAATTCCTCTCATACGAGAACCGTTAGTAAGATCATTGTATAACTATTATAAACTTTCCGCATGAAAAGAAAGAAAAATAAGAGCTCAGCAACACTCAGTTTTGTGGTTAATAATTAGTCCCAAAGAGATCATAATTGATGGCGAATGATTATGAATGATGTTATTGTTATCACCCGAAGAGACAAAAAAATATCAAACGGCAACATTATGCCTATTTTTATATTTAATTCGTAGAACGTTGTCTAACAGAAGCGTTTACTACAAGGTTGCCAACTAATAAGTTTTAAGTTTATTTAGTTTGAAGTTATTTTTATGTCCAACAACGAATCAATGCTTGCATAATAGAAAAGACGAAAAAGTAACCAAAAAAAAATAATCTACATCTCTCCGAGGGTTCAAAACTATACCTAACAGAAATAAATGGAAAATAAGGTAAAGCTTTATAAGGGTCAAAAGATTACCTTTTGTTTTTGTTGCGTTACTATCGAAATAACTTCCAAAACGTCTGAATTCGATAGTTCTCATGGACATAGTACTGTAACTGACTTTTCAAACAGAGTAAATATAGCTGATCATCACCACCTGCAGCAAACTTATAGCCTTATAACTTATAGGACTTCTGAATTTTAACAGTTGATAACGGCCATCTTGTTGAAGCTACATTTGTCAAATAATTTTCCATTTATTCAATCTGTTTTGCCAAATCAACATAGATGATTATAGCGTTCAACAACACGTGCATATAAGAAAATAGTTGAAAATGTGGGTTGGATATTGACACTAATTTTCACCGAAAAACCATTTTTAGATGAAGAGGTTCACAAACAAACAAAATTTTCGAATTTGGAACGATACTTATCCACTTGAGAGTGCAGCCCTTGTGCTGACCATTTTCTCCCTCCTTGGTTCGGAGGAACTTGGTCAGTACAGGGACTGCGTTCACCTGTGGCGTCACAACGGGCCGCCATGCGTGCTCAAGTGAGCTTTTGATATAAAGCTACCACACTAACCTAATCCACTTGAGATTAAGGAGCGTCTAATGCGTCCCGAAAAAGTCACTGTTTAGTACGGTTTTTGGTCTAGCGGAGTCATCGGTCCATGTATGGCTTGAGAACAACATTGACCAGATCATCATTGTCAACAACGAGTACTATAGGTCGATGATAACCAACTTTGTCGCAGGCGTGTGCGTTTAAGCTACAAACCACAGCGGTCCTCAGACTTAACATAACCCATGCCGTTGGTCAAATTCAGTTTAATTTATGCGCCAGTCATGGAAATTGGACATTTCGAATGCGCTCGTGGCGATATTCTACACAAATGTCATCAATAGGTAGTTCACCCAAATTAAAAGTTTCTATTCCATGATATCTCACACAAACAATTCGTTTTATTAAAATTTTAAGACAGCAAGCGCTTAAGAAAATAAAGTATATATGCTTTAGTACGATACGGCGGATGCTCTCGCTAGGCTAGGTTCGCTTTCTGAGAGCGATTTAGTGGATGGTCCTGACCCCCCAATCTGCCACCTCTACGGCCTCATCAATGGATGGGTCAGTTTAAGGTTGGTTATCGGCTTTATCACGGGGCACTGCAAGATTAGGTCGCTGACGGGGACGGACTATTGCAGGGTATGTTGCGATGAGGAGGTTAGTTAGTTACGTTAGTTAGTTACGTTTACATGTTACATTTTAATAATATTTTTATATTTTCTCTGAATAATACCACAAGTTATCGGTACTTGAAGATTTTTGTGAAATGATTCTTATAAATAGAATTTAATTAGAATTTATAAATTTAATATGCTAAGGATTTAAAAAAAAAAACATTCCATATTTATTTGGTTGGGCTTCGAAAGAAAAGTTCGAACAAATATTGCTTGCGGTTATTTCTAAGACCACAAACTTTAAATTCTGTGTTTTTAATCAATAAAATAAATAAATAAAGAATTTAGAAACGATCAATACCGATTACTTAATAGTCTACACATGCTAACTATGAATAGTAATTTCGATGTACGAATTTGGATCTCATGTATTGATTAATGTTGGGCAACTAGGGATTATATTTAATGAAAACAATCAAAATTATTATTTAATAGAACTATTTAAGAACTAAATAAAGGTAACAAAATTTAAATTATTTTTAACAAAACACAATTTTGAATTTATCTGTACAATTTAAAAAGAATATATCGAGTATACACTGTTTAATGTAGGGGTGGATATACATACATAGGTTTTGCAAATAACACTGAGTATATTATTACAATAGTAGAAAAACTTCGATGCGATACAATTTAGTTTATGCATTAAATTCGTAAAGTAAAGTAATACTTCGACGCCGAAAAAAATCTGGCATACATACGTACATATGTATAAGAGAATGGAACGCGTTAATCTCCTATTCCTTGTAAAATTATTAACGGCTGTAATAATTTTTTATATTATCGCAACCAGTGTTGCCACGAAAAAAAAAATATTGTAACCAACATTTGTGAAAAAAATCACCAAATAAGAAAAAATATAACCAAAACTAAATTGGCAGTTTTTTTATTTTATTTTTTTCAAATTTAAATTACAATTAATACAACAGAGTAAGAAAAGGAACAAAAAATAACAAAATAAAATTTTAGTCTTACTAATTAATACATTTCTACAAACAAAACAAAAGCTCTTTTTATAAGAAAAATAAATAACCAAAACCGGAAAAATCTACACATCTACACATTGAACAAAAAAATAACCAATTTTGGTTAGAAATAACCAAAAACGGCAACACTGATCGCAACCTATCTATTACTGGTCTCATAATGGTGTTTCAATACCCACTTGCCAGCTATTTCGAAAACTGGACAGGAATTTTTTAGTTTTTAGTGAAAATTGCCAAATAATGTCAATTGATCCCTACGACGAAATCTATAATTATACACCGCCTCCAGCACCAAACTGTTCTATGTATGAACCCCTAATTGTGAAACAATTTAATAAGCAAACTAAAAAGTATATTTTACATCTTGATGGATTTATATATGCAAAGTAATACTAGTACGTTGCAGTGCTGCTATCGAAATATTATAAGAGAAGACGATCAGAATGTTAAGTATGTTTTTTGCAAAACTCTTTTAATAACAAAATGCAGCACTGAATTTAAAAAAGAAAAATATCTGAAATTAAAAAAAAATTCTAAAATTATTTTTATAAAACTGAATATCAGCTGCATTGTAATATTTTAATCACAATTTTCTCTTTTAAGAATTTGGCCATGCATATCATTCGGACAAGACTTTGTTGTACCTGCTCATATTAACTATATGCTGATTCATTGCTTCGAAAATAACGAAATTGTCTATCAGGATGGTTTAACTTTCATACAAAAGCCGCTAAAAGTTAGAAATAAACTTAAAAAGCAATCTAATTATACACACAGACCATTTGGTATTTTATTATACGGCATCGATTCCATATCCCAATTTAATTTTCGCCGCGTTATCCCGAAAACCTTGCAATATATGCAAAATAATGGTTGGTTTGAATTATCAGGATATAATAAGGTAAGTGTAAGAAAAATTTAAATTTTATACAAGATTTTAAGTGCAAGAGTAGCGTAATGAACAACGCCATCATTCTGTTCATAAAAAAGATTCGAGCGCTTTACAATCAAGATCAACAAAGTACCAGTTGTAGAGGACATCAACCCGACACTACCTAAAGCCGGTGTAACTCCCAGCTCAGCTATAATGAGAACCATAATTAAGGACTTCTACTTCTGCTTTTTCTACTCTCTTTCATCTGCACTAAATGAAGGAGTCATATATAACGACTAAGGAGGAAGATCTACAGAATATTATACAGCAGACCTTCGAAACATATGAGTAAACAGCCGTCTTCATGCGCCCCTGCTCGGATCACAGAAACATTATACGTATAATCGTAAAATAAACTATGAAACCGAAATATTCTTTATATTACAACTTCATAGACTTCCCCAAGGCGTTTCACCCCTCATATATTTACTTCATATTTGTTCTTTCGCTCAAAATGTTTCCCACATTCTTGTTAGATTTATCGAATTCATCAGATAACATCCAATAACGAATTGCATACATATTAATAAAATAATGTTTCTACACTCTACTGACTTTCATTTTCATTTTTATAGGTCACAAAGTGATGTTCAGTTATTCTCACAAGTTATTCTCACAAAATTTGAAGTGAAGCTTTGGTTTTGGCTTGTATTTTAATAACCACAAGGGCTTCGTCCCAAGTGCAAATTTAAGAATTCTTAGCATCTGGTGCAGTAGTGCCCGCTATTATTACTAAAATGCGAACTCAAGTTCAAAGCTCAAAGTAACTTAAAAATAATATTTTATTTTTCTTTCGCAGATTGATGACAATACTTTTCCAAATTTGATGGCAATTTTTGCGGGCTATAATGCGGAAGCAACAAATAAAATTTGCCAACCAAGCAAAAAGTCAGCTTTGGACAACTGTCCAACATTATTTAAGAAATTCAATGAACAGGGCCTTATTACAGCCTATTCTGAAGATGAATGTGCTATGAGCACTTTTACATATTTAAAGCCAGGATTTTTAAAATCACCTACCGATTACTACCAGCGTCCTCTATTAACGGCCATTGAAAATGTGTTGCCAATCAAAAAACTATCAGATTTGCATTACTGCATAGGATCAAGGAATATGTTTATGATTTTAGTATAGAATTCGCTGAAAGATTTTTAGGTAAAGCCGTATTTGGTTTATTTTGGATCAATACTTTTAGTCATACACACTGGAAGGACCCAAGCACCATGGACCAGCGTATGGTTTATTATTTTAACGACATGGATACCAAAAGCATTTTAGAAAATAATGTCGTGATATTATTTAGCGACCACGGTGCACGTTGGGGATTTTTGCGCACACAAAAAGATGGTTATAATGAAGAGCGTTTGCCTATGTTTTTCTTGTTTAACGAGTCCTTATGATGTGCACATGACACTCAAGCATCTAGCCTTGTTGGCCCAAGGCAAGGATGATGTGATTGATAGCCTGACATTTGCTCTAAGTTGTCCTACATGTCAAACATTATTTAAACCAGTAGCACAGAATCGCAGCTGTGATCAAGCCGGCATTACAGATCATTGGTGCACTTGTTTACCGTTTCAAAGTTTAGAGACTGATACTAATAAAATGAAAAATCTCACTAATTTGGTTATCCATGAAATTAATGCTTATCTTCATAATCATGGCTATGGAAACAAATGTGCCCCTTTGGAATTTAATCACAATATAGAAGCAAATTTATTATTAAAATTACCTGATACAGATTAGAAGCCGAATGAGCCAACATTTCGCCTGACCTTTGAAGTACTGCCAAATAATGCAACATTTGATGCCACTTTTATACATAATGAGTCCAATAATAGTATTTTGATCGATGTTCCAGAGATAAGTCGTCTGAATGTCTATGCCGAAGATGCTAAATGTGTAACACATAATAATATTGTTAAGAAATTTTGTATATGCAATAAAAATATTAAAACAGAAGTAGTATGTTTTTGTATGTTCTGGGTCACTTTTCCCATACAAATTTTGGAGCATGCCTACGCTACAGTCGGTCATGTTAGATTGTTGATAGGTTTGTAACATGTAATGTATGTGACAGTTTTATTTCTATACAAGATGTACACCTGCATAATCGTTTTTAGGGTTAGGTGGTTGTGTGGTCGCTTTTACTTGCATTGCTTTTCGAATGATTGGACGGACAGAATGAGTGCGTGTAACATTTTTAAAGTGTTTGATTGGCCATCCTTTGATTGTAAGTGAGTAAGTAGGTATGTATTGTTGAATAAATAGAAATATAGTTGTATGTGTTGTTGTATTTTTGTGTTAGAAGGATCTTTAATTTTAAACTGATAAGAAAGTCTTGTCACGTGTTTTGGTTTCTAAATCAATTTTCCCATACAAAATTTAGTGCATGCCTACGCTACAGTCGGTCATGTTAGATTGTTGATAGGTTTGTAACATGTAATGTATGTGTTTTTTTTTTCTATACAAGATGTGCACCTGCATGATCGTTTTAAGGGTTAGTTGGCTGTGTGGTTGTTTTTACTTGTATTGCTTTTCGAATGATTGGACGGACGGAATAAGTGCTTGTGTGGTTGGCCATCCTTTGATTGCAAGTAAGTAGGTAGGCAGGTATTGTTGAAGAAATAGAAATATAGTTGTACGTGTTGTTGTGTTTTTGTGTTAGAAGGATAGGGTAGATTGGTTTTGTCTATTTTTTTTTTTGTAATATTTAATGTTGAAAAAATAGAAAAGGAATGTACATCTGCGTGATCGGCTTCTTCTTATTCCTTTTACTTGTATTGCTTTGTATTGCTTTTGAAATCATTGGACGGACAGAATGAGTGCGTGCACTTTTCTTGTGATATAGGGTACCGTAAACTCATGTTGTCGACTTATACAATGTTATGCTTTTGTTTATTATTATTTTATTTTTTTTTTTTTTGTACACCTAAATGGAAATATAGTTGCACGTGTTGTTGTTGTTTTTTGTGCTATAAGGATTTTTTAAGTTGTTATCCGTGATGATTTTCTTAAGTAGGTAGGTAGGTATTGTTGAAGAAATAGAAATATAGTTGCATGTGGTTTTGTTTTTTTGTGTTAGAAGGATCTTTAATTTTAAAATATCCAACTGTATTGCACGATCATAGTCAAAACAGTGCGAGTCCTTATCATATTTGTTTTCTTAATAATTAGTTCAAAAAGAATGTTTTTATAAGGTAATCAATTTTTAAAACACTTGACAAAGAATTTTGGATGTGGTTTATTTTATTACTTTTTTTTGTACACCTAAATGGAAATATAGTTACACGTGTTGTTGTTGTTTTTTTTTGCACTATACGGATCTTTATTTTTAAAATATCCAACTGTATTGCACGATCATGGTCAAATGTGGGATAACGACACACTGTTGCTGAAAACAATAACAACATACATACATAATTGCTCATTACAACCCTTCAGTCAGGATTATTGACCTAGTTTCTCACACCACTTATGTTGTGTGTGTTAATTTTATACATAAGTGGCGGGACCTACAGTTTTAAAGTCGACTCCGAACGACAGATTTTTTGAGAAACTTTTCATGGCAATTTTATTTACTCTCAGAGTTTTTGCCAGAAATCTGCTGAGAGGAAATCGTCGAATAAATACTTTTTGTATTTTGTTTTGATGTCTGGCCTGGGGCTCGAACCCTGGCTTTACGTCTAATAAGCCAACACACTACCTACTAGACTACGGCGACTTCGGAAAACAATAACAATGGGAGGTCAAATATGGGATTTCTGTTTTCTGTGTACTAGTATAGCTAGTATAGCTTGTATACTAGCTCTACTAGCCAGCTATACTAGCTGTACTAGCCAGCTATACTAGCTGTACTAGCCAGCTATACTAGCTGTACTAGCCAGCTATACTAGCTGTACTAGCTGGTGCAGCAAGCTGTACTAGCACTGCTTCAGTGTTTCATACGAAGAGGTATGAAAGTAACAAAAAAATAATTATAAACTACAATTAAAACAAAAAACTTGATCAGTGTAAGATTGGAAGAAGATATAGGCCCAAGACATCAAGCAAATCGTGATCAAGTATAAATCAGATCGTAAGCACATATAAAGCAGATCGTGAGCAGATAACAAGCAGTTCGTGAGCAGATAGCAGGCAGATCATAACCAGATAGCAAGCAGTTCGTAAGCAGATAGCGGGCAGATCATAACCAGATAGCAGGCAGTTCATAACCAGATACAAAGCAGATCGTAACCAGATACAAAGCAGATCGTGAACTGGTAGCAAGCAGATCATAACCAGATACAAACCAGATCGTAACCAGATACAAAGCAGGTCGTGAACTGATAGCAAGCAGATCAAAATTAATATAAAAAAAAAATTATTATAATGCCTACAAATTATCATAATAAAATGTTAGAAGATCTTGTAAAGACAAGAGCTGTTCTGAAGAAAAAGTTTAAAAATATTAAACTGAATCAAATAGAGTTAATTTATTAGAAGATACCTTTCAACCAATAACAAAACCACTTAAAAAAATCATCAGAAAACTTGAAGATAAACATAAGGATATGTATATAGATAACACTATTGATGATGACGATGATTATAATGATGTAAATGATGACAATGAAATCATCGGAAAACTTGAAGATAAACATAAGGATATGTATATAGACAACACTTTTGATGGCGACGATGATAATGATGACGTAAATGGTGATAATGAAAACATAGGAAAACTTGAACATAAGCATAAGGATATAGACAGCACTATTGATGATGACGGTGATTATTATGACGCAAATGGTGATAATAACGATTTTCAATATGAGAATATGTCAACTGATGACAATGATGATGAAGAAAACTATGGTCATAATAGACCTGTATCAAGTACATGTATCAAAAACTTGAAAAGCAAACAAAGTTTAAAGCTGACGAAAAACTCGCCATTATTTGAAAATATTCAATTACTTATTGATAATAAGCAATTGGATAAAATTTATGGCTTAATCAAGATGCAGACGGAAGTTGGAGATATGGCAAGGAAAAATTAATATTTAATGGAGATAATACTATGCAGATAGGAAATATGAAATTGAAAATGACACCTGGATTATTTCAACTAGTATTTCATGCAAAACCTCTCCATTATACTAAAAATGATTTGAAAAAATATAAAGAGATTTTAATTCATACTAATGCACATAAACGTCGCTATGAGCGTAATGAACAAGTGAAAGGAACACGAGCATTCAAATACAGACGAATAATTAAACATTTATTCAAAACAACAACAAAAATTTCAACAAAAGGCAGCGGTTTAATGCTAAAATCTCTAGATAATCGGAAATCAAACTATATGCATTGGGATGATCCTAATAAACTAGTTGACAGACTACGTTTACTTCTTTCATCGGAAGGTGCTGGTCACAGCAATCATCAAAACGAAATAATTTATATTATCGAAGAACTTAAAGAATCTAACATAATTTATTAGAAGAGTGAAAGAGATGTCTTATATTAATAAATTTGGATAGAGTTTTTATAGACATAATTATAAAAACAAAAAAAAATGTAAACAAAAAAATATATAGCACAAATATATGATTATCTAGCTGATCAAATAAATAATTTAAACATTGAGGTAGAAAATGTTTATCAAAAACATGACAATGAAAAAAATAAAAATAAAATAGACAAAACCACACACGACGAAAATATATCGCACTAACAAAATCCAACAAACAAAAACAATTTTTGTTTTTAAGGTATAAAGTAGACCTACATATATCAGGTTTAAAACAGATCGTAAGCAGATAGCAGGCAGATCGTGAACACATATAAAGCAGATATCATATCAAAAAAATTAAGATACTGAAACAGTGATCGTATAAATTTGGTGCATATATAGGAAATCATCTTGATTTCAGTTATTTTTGCGAAGAGGTATAAAAGTAACGAAAAAAAGAAATTGTTTTAATCTACAGTCAAAACAAAAAACCCAGTCAGTGTAAGATGGGAAAGAGGATATGTAAACAACTTAATAAATAAATTACCTGTTGAATTACATCTGCCTGGTTATCAGTTTTGCGGACCTGGTACAAAACTTGGAAAACGTTTAGCAAGAGGAGATAAGGGTATAAATTTATTAGACGCAGCTTGTAATCAACACGACATTGCATACTCACAATCAAAAGACATATAGACACAAGACATCAAGCAGATCATATATTAGCTGAAAAGGCCTGGAAACGAGTTAAATCTAAAGATAGTGATATTAAAGAACGTGCTAACGCGTGGTTTGTGACAAACGCTATGAAAGCTAAAGTGAAATTTGGATTAGGTTTGAAGGAGCAGAGGCATAAGAAAACAAAGAATACAAAAAGAAGGATAAAAGGAAAAATGAATAAATGTAATAAGAAATTATTCACAGCTACTGTGAGAAAAACTTTAAAACAATTGAAAGAACAGAAACCCCTTGATATAAATGATGCTGTTAAAATAGCTCAAAAGACTATTCATTCAAATTTTAAAGGGAAGCGAGCAAACATTATAATACCAAGAGTTATACCTGTACCGAAAATTGGAGGATTTCTTCCACTTATTCCTGTACTAACAGCATTGTCAGCTCTTGGTGGTTTAGCAAGTGGAGGATCCGCTATTGTCAAAGCAGTAAATGCTATCAGAAATGGAAAAGAACAATTGGCGGAAGCTAACCGTCACAAAAGATATATGGAATCAATTGCAATGGGTAAACCATATAAACCTGGATATGGTCTCTACTATAGTCCAGCTCCAAAAAACTACTAGATAACCTACCCAATCGCCCGCTAACAGATTTGGATTTGAAAAAATATGGAAAACATCTCAAACATTTTAGGGGTGTTTAAATAATAGAAGAAGTTAAAATATATATATATATATATGTACATATATATGTATATCGAAAACTTAACATCTACTGTTTTCAGTGCGATCCTGAACACAAGAGGGATATCGATACCATTGCTGAAATAAATAACTCCAAAACGGGAGGGGTTATCTTAACGAGCGATCTTCAAATCATATAAATATTAAAACCATCAACATAAAAGGTTATTAGCAAACTCTACACATGAGCATGCAGTAGTAGTAGATTAACATACAATGATTTTAAAGGAAATATACAACTTTTTAAAATTATTCTGGCACATGATTTCTGATGCAGATAAAACGAAACTCATCAACATACAAACACAACTGGAGTATGTAGACCACCGAATACACAGAAGGGAAAGCAATGACGTTTGACAAACTCTCATAACATTATTTTACATAAGTTTTTAGAGGGAGAAAAAAAATGAATTATAAGTTTTGCAAAGCTAATGTGTTAGAAGCAACAGATATACAGAGTGAAAACTGGCGGATAAAGTTCAAAAATTAAATGTAAACAAACATTGATTTTGTGTTAAAAAAGAGCAAATTTGGAATATTTTTTAATTTCTTCAATGAAAATCTTAAAAGTTCTAAAATATTTAAATATTAATCGAAAAGTGACTGGTTTTTGGTCAGAATGAATATAGTTTCTTGTGCAAAAGATAAGTAAGAAGTTAAAGACATCAAGATGAAATAAGACAATTTGCTCATAAAATTTTTTCCTTGCAGAACTTTGTGTATATTATCAGTATTTATTAATTTCTTGAATGAAAAAGTTAAAATTCGGTAATTTTTTTATTATTAATCGAACTCTTAGCAATTTCTCTTCACAATGAAACAAGTTCCGTGTGTAAAAGATAAGTAAAAAGAAAAATATAACAAAATATATACTCATAACTTTTTGTTTCAGGAATTTGTGAATATACCTCCAAATTGGTTAAATACTAAGTTAGTGACGATCGATGAAAGGTGTCACCAAATACATTAGTTCCGTATTACGTTTCCCCAATAAAACAGTTCATTTCCTTTCAAAACTATTCTATTATTCTACAAAAATATCATAAATTTCTACCAAAATAGAAAATAAAAACCCACCCTAAAAATTAACAAACATAAATAAACAAAACAGAGTTACTTTTAGACAGAGACAGAAATACTTTTTTTGGTAATATCGCTGTCCCTTTCATAAAAGTTATGTAAACGTCAGATCGTTTCCCTTCTGTGTATTCGGTGATGTAGACAACCTGAAAAGAATAAAAAATAGGCATGGTGAACATTTCGAGGATTGCGTATGGTCGAACGAAAACAGCACATGCGGTCCTGACACCTGCCCCTGTATATTTTATAAACATAGACTATATCAAGCTGAAAATGAAGCTAAAAATATAATTAATTTTTATAATCTTACTAAATGTAAAAATTGTGTTTTCAATAAATTGTAATCTTCAATAAATGCAAACGAAGAAATTGTATAATAAATGAAGAAAAATCTTAACCACATCTGAAATCTTTGTTTAGTTAAATAAAATAAAAACCTAATTTCTTTTAATTAATCTATTATATAATTTTATTTATTTAAAACCTGAAAAAATAAAAAAACTGAAAAAAAGAAATCCTCAACAATAAAAAGACCTTTTTTTAATCTGAAATCAAGACGATTTCCTATATATTTTATTTATTTGAAACCTGAAAAAAAAACTGAAAAAAAAGAAATCCCTCAACAAATAAAAACAAATTTTTTTAATTATCTTTATTTTTTTTTTATTCTATATCACATCCCGTGAAAGATTTAAATAATATATAATATTTCTTATTATTTAAGAGAACACCATCCTCGACAAATTTAATATTTCCCCAACAGGAACTATCCTCTCCTTCAGGGAAGACATCAATTAAATCGCCCCTCCATTAAAATATGTAGCATTTTTTCAATACATATTTTACGAGTAATGCTTCAAAAAGTGGTTTGAAGCATTTACTCGACTTTAAATTTAATAGGAACGCCTTAGCTCTTAAAAGTTCATCGTGGAACTTATCGTCCATCCAGAGATCAACCAGTTTCAATTGGCAAACGCAGTTGTTGTTTTCAGAATCCATTTTTTCTTTTTTCGTTTCGCTTTTTAAAATGATAAGTGTAGTTATTTTTAAAATAGGAATCAGTTCTAAATTCTAAAAACAAGACAATTTATACTCTGGAATGTAGGTAAAGGGGTAATACATTTTAGAAGTAATGGAGAGTAAATACACAAAAAAAATACATAAAAACAGATATCCCACATTTGACCTCCCATTGTTATTGTTTTCAGCAACAGTGTGTCGTTATCCCACATTTGACCATGATCGTGCAATACAGTTGGATATTTTAAAAATAAAGATCCGTATAGTGCAAAAAAAAAAACAACAACAACACGTGTAACTATATATCCATTTAGGTGTACAAAAAAAAGTAATAAAATAAACCACATCCAAAATTCTTTGTCAAGTGTTTTAAAAATTGATTACCTTATAAAAACATTCTTTTTGAACTAATTATTAAGAAAACAAATATGATAAGGACTCGCACTGTTTGTTTACAGCATTTGACTATGATCGTGCAATACAGTTGGATATTTTAAAATTAAAGATCCTTCTAACACAAAAAAAACAAAACCACATGCAACTATATTTCTATTTCTTCAACAATACCTACCTACCTACTTAAGAAAATCATCTCGGATAACAACTTAAAAAATCCTTATAGCACAAAAAACAACAACAACACGTGCAACTATATTTCCATTTAGGTGATTCACACACGAAAATGGCGTTTGATAGCGCACATCTTAAGAAATCCAATAGATGCTATTAGCGGGACTACACCAGATTAGGACCCTTAAGTTAAGTTATGCTATGTTGTTTTCTATAGTAAAATAATTGAAAACTCTATTCCAGGCTATCCATAAACATATTAATGTGTTTCGTACTTAATACGAGCTTCAGTTCTGATGCGAAGACTTTGCTAGGTCTTATATTGTACGCTAGTCGCCCTGTAAAGTGTGAAAAAACTCTTTACATCGAAGTTCAGACCATTTCTAAAAACTACCGGCATGATTAAAATATTTCTAATGTAAACTGTCAGAGTTATCCCACAGAGAGGCCAGATAGATCTGGTCAGATATAGATATATGCAGAAAAAAGTTTGCGATAAACTTCAACAGATTCCCTTTTAGGAACCTAATAGACTATATAACATAGATCTGACCAGATATAGATATAATCAGAAAAGAAAGCAGTTCTAAAAGGGACACTGGCCTCTGGGTGCACATGCCCGGCAATGCCTCTTAAGAATTTCTGCAGAAGATATAACGATGAGGAAGAAAGAAGGAGGCCCCCAAACATATTCTTTGTTCTTGCCCGGAGCTTGGGAACCTAAGAATTGTTAGGTACCCAGAATTCATTTGTAGAAAGTGTCTAGTCAACGGCAATCTGAATAAAATTCACAAGTTAATAAAACTCTCAGTAAGGCTAAGAGATCCCAACCACAGAAGTTGTAATTATTTGGCACAATAGGTAACATCGGAGTAAAACCCAAGTAACCTATGACTATTAAGGCGGCTGCCAACATAATTTAAACGAACAGAAGGGCGACACAAAGTATAAAGGGACTATAATTTTCTGTTTAGTCAAATCCCCCACTGTGTCCTACGTCCCTGTCTTTTTGAATTTTAATTACTCTGTGTCTTGTGCTTTTACATGCAAAGCTATTAGTGAATTTTTGTTTCGGTTTTTCTTTTTGCTTTTGTCTATTTGTCATATAATTTTGTTTTTATTTTGTCTAGAGTATTTTTTTTTGCATCCAAAAAAAAAACAATAAAAAATTTAGACAACAAGACCTATAAATGTAATATTTCTCGTGTGCCAATTTGGTATAGAAATTAAATCTAATTTTCCGTTGAGAATTGCGAAATACAAATATGAGGCATAAACTGACTTATGAAGTCTAATATATACATACATAGAGGTAGATATTTATACGTACATACGATCTTCTATGATTTGAAGCATTTTAAGACTTTGAAACCATTTAATTGAAATGCTTTCACTTTTCTTTAACAATCACTTGATGGCAGAATATTGCACATCCAGAATGAACGTGCTATTTTACCATACATTTAAACATTTTATATGAGCCCAATTTTATTACTTAAGTATTTATTTACAGTGTCTTAATTAGTTTGTGAACTAAAGTACATTGTTTCTTAAGTATATAAGAGATCGCAAATATGTACACATATAGGCAGGATTATTTATTGGAGTGTCACAAATATACTATAATACGTTTCCCTTACAAATTTTTAAGTAACATTTGATTACTTCTTTTATTAGAGGGAATATTACATCATAGGTTAGGTTAGGTTAGGTTAGAGGACGTGTACTTGTCCGTTAAGACAAGTACAATACCCGGAGGTCGAAATTGACCCATTGTACAACGTCCTTGGAGAGGGAAGGAAATAGAGGGAATAGGATGAAAGGAGGGCATAAGGGTAAGGGGGGGATGGGAATCACACAGAAAGAAACAGACACAAAACAAGGGTTGAGCGCGCGACTACACTTATGAAGCCCTAGCACCTCTCAACCAGCTCAAACTGCTAATGAATCTGTGGAGAGCCTTGATGTCGGCTCTCGACACAGAACTCAAACTCTCAAAGAAGGCTCTGCCAAGGGTCCTCAGCCTCAACCTACCAAGGGCTGGGCAGTTACAGAGGAGGTGTTCGATAGTCTCTAACTCCTCCTCATCGCAACATACCCGGCAATAGTCCGGCTGCGATCTAATCTCGCAGTGCCCTGTGATAAAACCGACAACCAACCTTACGCTGGCCTTAACCAAGCCCAGCAGCCAATCTGTTCTCTTACTGTCCACAGCAGGCCATAGACGTCTAGAGACAGAACAACCTGATCCGTTCCTCCAACGCCTCTGCTCTTCCTCCCTGACCCATCCATCGATGAGGCTATAGAGGTGGCAGACTGGGGGTTCAGGACCAACTATTAAATCGCCCCCCGAAAGGGAACCTAACCTAGCGAGGGCATCCGCCGTCTCATTGCCCAGTATTCCGCTATGACCCGGAACCCAGCATAGACGGATACGGTCCGGTCCAAAAGACCTCAACGACTCTTTGCACTCGCGAACCAGTCGTGATTTGCACCAGACCGACGCAATGGCCTTAAGGGCAGCCTGACTGTCAACGAAGATCATGTAAGATTCCGAATCCGAAGATGGGCCACCAGCTATGGCCTCAATAGCCTTCAGTATTGCGAAAATCTCCGCCTGAAAAACGCTGCAGTCATCATTCAACCTGAAGTGGAGTTCAAGACCGAGTTCCCTACAGAAAACCCCAGCACCTGTACATCCACCTAACTTAGACCCATCTGTGAAAATGGGAATACCACTCTGCCCCCGGAGTACCCCACCATTCCATTGTGTCCTATCCGGTATAAGTGTCCTTAAACCAGGTAGGAATATAGCCTCGGGCACAATGTAATCAGTGGCTTTTTCCGAAAGTCCATACCTTCCGTCAGGAAAGACGATACTCAGAACTCTGGAGTGACCTATCGAGCGCTGCTTCCAGCAACCCGATTCCCTCAGGCGTATGGCACTACGCGCTGCACACCTCTTGACATATAAGTCAAGCGGAGTCAGACAGAGCATAGTATCAAGGGCAGCCTGAGGGCAACTCTTCCTCACTCCAGTGATACTCAAAGAGGCAATCCGCTGAACCTTATCCAAGATTTTCCGTTGAAAACTCTTGTCTAAGGCACACCACCAGACAACACAACCATAAGTAATAACCGGTCTAACAATCGCCAGATATATCCAGCGAATGGCCCTAGGCGGAAGACCCCAGTTCTTACCTATGGAGTTCCTACACTGGTAAAAAGCATTCAGTCCCTTCTTCATTCTTTCCTCGGTGTTTCGTTTCCAGTTCAGCTTACTGTCCAGGACAACACCCAAGTACTTGACCTCAGAAGACAACGGCAGCTCCCTACCAGCTAATCTTGGCAGCCTGAATGTTTCAATTTTGTACCTACGCGAGAACAGAACGAGATCCGTCTTATTTGGATTTATCCCCAGGCCACAGTTCGTTGCCCAAGAGGATAAAATTCCAAGAGCAGACTCCATCAGTTCCCCCAGCGTCGGCAAAAATTTTCCACCCACAAGAATAGCCACTTCGTCGGCATATGCCACAACCCTAAAGCCCCTACTTTCCAGGAGCCTCAGACCAACATTTGCGACCAAGAGCCACAATAGAGGGGATAGGACACCCCCCTGTGGTGTACCCCTGGTCGCACGCTTGACGATAGAACATCCACCCAGATTCGATCGGATTAGTCTGTTACCCAACATGTGGGCGATAAACCGCACCAGAAAATCTGGGGCATGTATATCCCTTAGTGAATTCTCAATAGAAGAAGTGGTAACATTATTGAAGGCCCCCTCTATATCAAGGAAAGCCGACAGTGTGTACTCACCCCTAGCCAAATTCGCCTCAACAAAACCTGTCACATCATGAAGAGCACTCTCAACTGACTTACCCTTAATGTAAGCATGTTGCGACCTACTCAACAAAGACCGGTCCATGTTTGACCTCAAATATAGATCGATAAGTCTCTCCAAAGCTTTCAAGAGAAAGGATGAGAGTGATATCGGTCTATAATCCTTAGGGCCGATGTGACTGGGTTTACCAGCTTTTGGTATAAAAACCACGAGCACATCTTTCCAACCATCAGGTATATCACACCACCGGAGACAGTCCCTATACACGTCCACCAGATATTCGTGTAATATATCACCAGCATGCTGAAGCAAAGCCGGAAAGATACCATCCGGACCAGGCGATTTAAACGGCTCATACATATAAAACGAAGTGAATTGAAACAAAACAAAACATAACTACAAATATGCATAAATAACATCAGCTTTAATCTGACAAAATAAAATCAGAGCAATAAAATACAAAAGTATATTTTCCCGCCTTTTTCCAATTTAAATTTTAAGTTTATATATAAAACGTAGTGAATTGAAACAAAACAAAACATTACAATAACTACATATATACATAAACAACATCAGCATCGATTTGACGAAATAAAATCAGAGCAATAAAAACAAAAATATTCAAAAATATTCAATATATAAAATATTTGTGACTCTTGCCATAATAATTTTTTTTGCAAAAGTACATGCACTTAATATATAATTCGATTGATGCTTCTAAATAAAAATATAACACAGAAATCAATTTTAAAGAAAAAGAAATAAGAATTACAAAACAAAACAAAACATAAACAAATATTTTTGGCGCTAAAGTCATTACAATAAATTAATATCAGCTTAAATAATAATAAATATCAACAAAAGCAGCTGTTTGTGCCAAGCTGTGTTTTTAAGTGGATGTTTCATTACCCAGTGTTGCATTTGCTTTGTGAATTTACACTGCAAAAATTGATAATTGATAATAATAAATAAAAAAATTAAAAATAAAAAAAAAAATAAAAAAATAAAAAAAAAAAATCAACAATATAAAACTTTTTTTCCGGCTAAACTCCAAACAACACTTCTCTTGATATTTGCGACTACATATAAGCAATTTTTATAATATGAAACCAAAGAGTAAGAGAACTAATAATCTCAATAACGTAGATATTGACAGCACAAATATTATTCAACCGGATGAAATAGATGAGATGGGTAGCAGTACATCTAACAAGCGCGTAAGGAGTGTGCTACAAAATTCCGTCGTTGAAAATCTGGCGAAGGCACCTCATGTACCTAATATTCAGTCCCCATTTAGGACTATAAATATTATTGAAAAGCGTTTCGATAAACTAACTTGTGAGCTTACCGATAAAATACAGGCCCTTTTCGAGGAGCGATATGAGAAACAAATGGAAGTATATAAATCTCTTTTCATTGATTTTGAAAATCAATTATTAAAGGAACTCGACAAGAGAATACAAGAAATGAGGACGGAACTTGACAGTGTTATAAATCGTGTTGTAAAGCTTGAAACAGTAGATGATGAGATTCAAACACTAAAGGCCGAAATAAATTTTTTGAAAATTCAAGCAGTGAAAAATGAAAATTTATCGGTGGCTTGTGATCTTCGCCTCAATGGCATCCCTTATAAGGAAGATGAAAACCTTTTAGATATTTTTGATACCATCTGTAAAACGGTAAACGTTTCCACACCAGCTACAAAATCTATATACCGTCAGCAAAGCAATAAAACCAAAAATAGTTCTCTTGATGCAGTTATCATTGTCAAACTGTTTTCACCGCATGACAGAAATCTGATTTTAAAATCACTGGGTAAATTTAAGAAACAAAATAACTCCAATCTTCTTTTGAGTCTACTTGGGTTTGAATCGAATAAATTTGTTGAAGTAAAGGAGAATCTAACCAACACCAACTACAAAATACTTCGAGAGGCTTTAACATTGAAAAGAAGTAATTACCTTTACTCAGCCTACACATTTCGTGGCCTTGTGTACGTTAAGCGAAAAAAGGATGACAACCCGTCTTGCATTCAACAACTAGATGCATTAAATTTTTTTCGTGAACAACCTTAATATTATAATAAGTTTAAAATTTCTGGTCTTTAATTTTGTTTTGAATAATTATTTACTTTTTTACCTTATACAATTTGTACTTTATCAAATTCCAACTATTTTAGCTATTTTAAATTACTTTTTTTTCCACACTACTTTCTATAAATGCGTTACGATTACAAATAGTTTGCGGTATTTATATCATAAAAATGGACAACATAATTAGTATGCGAGGTAATTCCAATGATGTAACTATGAGCATGGTGAGAATCCTGTCTAAACAGAGAAGTGGTTTTACATTCTGTCATATAAACGCTCAGAGTCTAAATAGGAAAATCGATGAGTTTCGTTTGGTATTTGAAGGCTCGAATGTTGATGTTATTTGCGTCTCAGAAACGTGGTTTCATAGAGAATCACCTGATAGTTTGGTAAATTTGAAGGGGTATAAGCTTTTTCGCAATGATAGAGATGGCCATGCAGGTGGTGTTGCCATTTATATAAGACAGCATATTGCTTGTAAACTCCGTTGTATGTCTCGTGTTTTGATTGATCATTGTAATATGGATGGTGTAGAAAGAAATGGCATAAATCGCGTTGAATATCTGTTCGTCGAAATCTCATCCAATGGCAGTAAAATGTTGGTAGGCTGTGTATATAGACCTAATTGTAGGGTGAATTACGAATATTTTCTAGATGAGGTGGAAAGTTTGACAGCTTATTACAATGACATAGTTATTTGTGGTGATTTTAATTGTAATATTTTATACGATTGTAGCCTGACTGATAGCATGACCCCTTTTGGACTTACATCTGTCAATAATACAAACCCAACACATTACACTACTTCTTCGAACTCCTTGTTGGATCTCTTTTTTGTCAGTAATGTTTCTAAAGTTCTTTTATATGACCAAATCTCTGCCTCATGTTTCTCTAAACATGACCTTATATTTTTGACATATGATTTTTGTATTCCTGCTTGTGAACATACCTACTCTTTTCGTGACTTTAGAAACATGGATTATAATTTACTTAATGAGAATATCGGCCAAATTGAATGGGATAACATCTACTATATGCCTGATGTAGATGAGAAACTGGCTTTCCTTGACGATAACATTCTTCGGCTTTTTAATGAAACTGTTCCGTTAAGGACTAAGTCCAAGTCGACGAAAACTCAACCTTGGTTTACTGCAGATATTAAACGTTTGATTATTCGTAGGGATAGCGCTTTCTCCAGGTGGAAACGTTTCAAAACACCTGATTTTGAATGCGAATATCGTGCAGCCAGGAGGTGTGTGAATACTGGTATAAGGCGCGCTAAATGTGAATTTTATAGTAGGCACTTTGGTACGGCTCTGCAGTCCAAAAAAACATGGAGAACCATACGAGACATTGGTCTTGGAAGCTCGGTTACAAATGGCAATGTCTCTATTGACGTGAACGACTTGAATAATATTTTTACTAATCTACCTAGTACACAGGAAGATGGTAATTTCTACAGTTTTAGTTCTATGGCTTCTGACAATTTGCGTAATTTTCAATTTACGTGTGTTAATCAGGTCGACGTTTTGTCTAGTTGTCAGAGTATTAAGTCTGACGCAATCGGTTATGATGACATTAATCCAAAATTTGTCAAAATTATTCTACCTAAACTCCTGCCTTTTATTACTCACTTGTTTAATTTCATTATCATGTCTGGTAAATTCCCCACCAGATGGAAACATGCCAGGATTATACCGATTCCGAAATCTAACGGGGAATACAGACCTATTGCTATATTATGTTATCTCTCCAAGGTCCTTGAGAAACTGTTGAATCGCCAGATAAGTGAATATCTACGGGAAAATGACTTGTTGTGCGATATGCAGTCAGGTTTCCGTTCGAATAGAAGTTGTATAACGGCTTTAATTGACGTGAGTGAGAATATTAGGAGGGAACTGGATCGCAATCGGTTGAACTTCTTGGTTCTTCTTGACCATTCTAAGGCCTTTGATTCTGTTAATCACCATACCCTGATTATGAAACTTCGTTATTTTTTCAATTTTTCTCGTAGCTCCACGAAACTTATTGCCTCCTATCTAATGAATCGTTCGCAATCCGTTTTTGCAAATAACATGTCTTCCTCACCATTGTTTTTGAACAGAGGAGTACCACAGGGATCCATTCTTGGACCTCTTCTGTTTTCCTTATATATAAATGATCTTCCCAGTCAGTTGTCCTATTGTAGAGTACATATGTACGCTGATGACGTGCAGCTCTATCTGAGTAGCCCGGAAGATTCGGTGTCGGCGAATGTTGCCAGAATTAATGCTGATCTTGAGCGTATACACATCTGGGCCTTGGCAAATGGACTTTTCTTGAATCCCCTTAAATCTAAGTGCCTTTTAATACACAAAAGATTACGCAGTCCTGTGATTACGGATGATATTATTCTGAACAACAGCAAGATTTCACTGATCACCAAGGCTAAGAATCTTGGCATTATTTTTAATAGCACACTGACTTGGAACGATCACATTAATTTCGCTGTGGCGCAAACGTATGTAAAACTCAGATCCCTTTGGGCTACTCAGGCATTTACACCTCTGAGAATAAGATTACTTCTTGCGAAATCGTATATTATACCTGGCCTTCTTTATGGTTGCGAAATTTTCGCTAACTCAGATTCCTTCTCCAAGCGAAGACTTAATGCTGTCTTTAACAGCATTATTAGATATGTCTTTGGCTTAAGAAGATTTAGCTCTACATCTTCCGTTTCTAGAAACTTATATGGAGTATCTTTTGAGGATCTGATTAAAATAAGAGTGCTCTTATCTTTACATAAAGTCATTTATACACAGGAACCTAAGTATCTATTTGATAATATTATCTTCGCCAGGTCACGCAGGGGAAGAAAACTGATACTTCCCGCACATCACACACTTGTCTCTGAGCGGCAGTTCTCAATTTACTCGGTTCGTCTTTGGAATTCGCTCCCTCACAGTATACAACTAACTAGTAATGTAACGCATTTTAGAAAGCAATTGCTCTACTTTTTCTCTAATTAATTTACATAGATTACTTTTGCTACATAAATTACATATAATTTTTATTTATTTTTATTATCAAATTAATTAAATAATTTTTTATTTTTATTATCAAATTAATTAATTAATTATTTTTATTACTCTGATACATTTATTTTTTATTTTTCTTTTTACTCTTTCTTTTTATGTGCGTGTATAAATTGTTTTTTATTTTCTTTTCTTCTACTTGTGTCCCTCTTTTATTTTTAAGTATTAATATAAAGTATTAGTTTTAAGTGAATTTTAGGTATTTTTTTTTTTCTTTTTTGTTTGCAACTTTTTTTTTCTTTAATTAATTCTGTACTGTAACTATAAGATTCATTCTTGTTGTGCAGAAATTCAAATAAATAAATAAATAAAAAATAAAGCTATTAATAGCCCATTTGACCTTATCCCTGGTAATGATATCCTCCAAAACGCCAACATCACAGAAGGGATCAGCTACACCCAATGGATAGCTTACTGGATCCTCACAATCGGGAAAATGAGTGCTCAACAGAACCTCTAGGGTTTCTTTTCTCGAGGATGTCCATGTGCCATCGTTCTTTTGGACGAAGCCAAGGACTTTGGGGTCCTTCGACAGCGTCCTACGGAAACGAGCCACATCAGCAACATCCTCGATACTCGTGCAGAAACTCATCCAGGTGATTCTCTTTGAGCGCTTTATTGCCCCTTTGTAATCATTAAAACTGGATCTATAAGCAGACCAGTCAACATCCTTGCCCGACCTCTTAGCCTTATTAAAGAGTCTCCTAGTACAACAGCGGAGTCTCTGGAGTTCCGCATTCCACCAGGCAGGCTGGCTCCTCTTACCCGGGTAAGTGAGAGGACAAGCAGCTCTATAACAAGACAACAAAATATCCGTCAAAGATCCAACTCGATCATTGATGCCAGGAGTGGAGCGTCCCCGAAGGGCTCTAAGTTCCCCCTCCACAGCACTCTCATATCTGATCCAGTCGGTTCTTCTTGGATTTCTAAAAGGCTTGTTAAGGCCCCCAGATAGATTTATACTGAAGGATATCAGTTGGTGATCAGAGAAGGAACACTCCTCTGAAACCCTCCAGTCTCTAATCATAGACCTTTCCATGTTAGAGAGCGTAATGTCAATTACCGCCTCCCTAACACGGTTTCTAAACGTTGGCGTATTACCGACGTTACAAATGTTGAGCCTATTAAGAATAATAAAATTCAAAATCGACTCACCCCTAGTATTTATGTCAGCACTGCCCCATTGAGTGTGATGAGCATTGGCATCACAACCCAAGACAAGACGACATCTTTTCCTCTTAGCATGCTCCACCAGTAGTTCAATTAAGTCACCCGGAGGGGATGCAGCCTCATAAGGCATGTACACAGATGACAGCACCAAATCGGTACCACGGTCATCTCTGTAGGCCACAGTTGTTACGTCACCTGTACAAAAGGAAGGAGTGATTAACAAGTCCAAACCACTTCTAGCTAAGATACAGGTCCTTACCTTCATTTTATTATTATTTATTATATATTATTTCATATTACATCATAACTTTGCGAAAATCTGTGAAACTTTTGCCAAAGCCCCTTTATCTGCAAGGCATAAGATTACGCAGACGCCTAAGCTCAGAATACGCCCTCGTCTGGTGATTGGTGGACACATGTATTAGAAAAAAGTGTCCTATATATTAATTGGGCTAAATCGGATAAAAAAGTGGACTTATGGGGGGAAAATGGAGCTAGTAGCCATGGTATCAAGGCTTCCAAAACAGGTTTCTTTACGGTCGGGCGTTACTTGGGACCGGAGATATAGGCGACAAAGCTAATTGTTTTCTTCAAATGAGTAAAAAATGCTCTGTATAAAAAATGCAAGTCATCGACCTAAAATATGCAAGTCATTAACCAAAAAAATGCAAGTTATCAATCAAAAAAATGGGAGTCATCGTCCAAAAAAATTGCAAGTCAGCGACCAAAAAATGCAAGTCTTCGTCCAAAAAAATGCAAGTAATCGACCAAAAACTGCAAGTCATTGATCAAAAAAATGCAAGTCATCGGCCAAAAAAATGCAAATCATCGGTCAAATATGCTAGTCATGGACAAAAAAAAAATGGAAGTCATCGACAGAAAAATGCAAGTCATTGGTCAAAAAAGTGGAAGTCATCTTCCAAAAAATTCAAGTCATCGACCAAAAGATCCAAGTCAACGGTCGAAAAATGCAAGTAATCGACCAAAAAGTACCAGTCATCTACCAAAGAAATGCAACTTGCAAAAAATATGACATTTTTTTGTCTTTATAGATATATATACACTGAGCACCATAAGTGAGTCAACACCCACTATAATTTTAAATTTTCTATTATAAAAATATACTTGTAGCACAACAATAATTGAATTGTTGTTTTTGTTTTAACATTTTATAAGTAATAAATAAATGTTTTTATTTTTGGAAATTTATTCGACTGTTCTCATTTACTTTTCTAGCTATCCTAAGAAAATGAATTATTTCAGTGGTGTTTACTCACTTTTGGCGCTTTGTGTATGTATATAGATGCATATTAACTAAATGAGAATTATTAAAATTTTTTAAGTTCAATTAACCAAAATTTCATTTTAATTCGTATTTACATAGAACACTTTTTCTCCGGTTCTAAGTAACGCCCGACAGTAATGAAACATCCTTTGGAATCCTTGAGACAATGGCTATCCAGCCCACCAGGTCCATTTCACCTACTAGATCCATATTTTATCCGACTTTGACCTATTTATATAGACCACTTTTTCTTTACTAATTTGCGGCTATACCTCCGGTTCCAAGGGTAACGAAAACTGTTTTATAATACTTGGTTAACCAGCCTATTAGGTCCATAAAACCTCCATTTTAAATTTTATCGAATTTTACCCGATTTATGGAGGTAATATTTTGAAAAAATACTTGATGTCTGAATTTCATTATCTCCAATAAGCAAATTATGCAAATTGTGCTCATCAAACCTGGCAAACAGTTTCTGGGTTTACTGGAAATTTAAGAATGCTGAGTAGTTAGTCAACTAATTTAGTATGGAGTTGAAAGTAACAATATTTCAAGCCTCTTAGCTTTGTTTGCACAACCAGAGTGCAATAGGAATTTTTTTATTCGAAATAAAAACATAGTCAAAAAGAACATCGCTTAAGGATTTCTGCCTAGTTTTATTAAAATTGCTAACAATGAGACTTAAGTTTAGCTACCGGACCCCTCATAACACTACGGTTATTAAACAACTCCTTTCACATACATCTTACTACTCAAGTTCTTTTACTTATCAAAAGATTCCAAATCCTAATTTCTTCACACAAATCTTGACCGAGATAAATTTATGGTTGAAAGCATACCAAAACTTTTCCATTATAGGGTGTAATACAATGTGTGAAATTGTTTGAAAATTGTTTTGAAATAAAAAATCAGAAATGTTTTGTTTTCGGCTTTTCCACTATACTTATACAGACGCTGATGATCCAAAAGGAAAAAAATATATAAAACAACAACTACAACAACTCGAATATAGACATTAAACAATAATATGAGAACAAATAAAAATGGTGAGGTACGGGAGGAAGACTTTAAAGAATGGGTGATATAAAATTGAATTTATAATCATTTGCAAACCACTATAGAGAGTGCATGCAGCAGCATTTTATGAGTTTTTACAGTATTTTTCGACTAAAGAAATAAGAAAAAAAACAATTAAAAAAGAAAAAAATCAACAGCCGAAAAACAAAAAATGGAACACAGTGTTCGCAGTGCTATGGATGGCAAACAGTAGCATACAGATTTAAACGCAGCAGCAGCAGAATAGAAACAGGCTAAAATTTTTATAAAAAACAATAACAACATGTATAAAAATACATGGACCGCTAGCTAGATGGATGGCCAGAGGGATGGTTGGATGAATGCGTACGCTTAATAATATCGAATATTTACTTTGTGTGGGACGGTTACGATGACAATGAAGGCATATGAAAATTATAGTAATAACGGCTGCTACAACGGCTGCAAAAAACGGCAACTGCGAGAATGACAACGATATGATTTTGGAATAAATATTGACTTTGAAATAATTAGTCGGAGAAAGAACGCACAACAAACAGGAGGTTCCTATCGACGGAAATATTTCACTTTTAAAGAAATCTTAAGAAAGTTAATCAGGAAACTATTGCCACTATGAGTGCCTACGGTGTTGTAAGTTAAAATACATTCTTGTAAATTTGAAATAAACACAAAAACTTATAAAAAAAATGTTTTTTTTCTTTTTTTTTTTAACAACAGGATGATGATTTAACCCCTGAGCAAATTGCTGGTAAACTAGTTATTATTTATTTTAAAAAAATATTTAAATTTTATAAATTTTTTTTATTTTTTAAATTTATAGTTTTGCAAAAGGCTTTCAACAGCTTTGATAACCAAAAGAGTGGTAGTATCCCAACTGAAATGGTGGCCGATATTTTGCGTTTGATGGGTCAACCCTTTGATAAGAAAATCCTTGAAGAACTTATCGAAGAAGTAGATGAAGATAGTAAGTTGAATTAAAAAAACAAAAAGAAAATGTTTAATGTACGAGTATTAACACATTTCATTAATTTGTTAAACATTTAATTATTTCAGAATCCGGCCGTTTGGAATTTGGCGAATTCGTTCAATTGGCAGCCAAATTCATTGTTGAAGAAGATGCTGAAGCTATGCAAAAGGAATTACGCGAAGCTTTCCGTTTGTATGACAAACAAGGCAACGGTTATATTCCCACCACCTGCTTAAAGGAAATTCTTAAAGAATTAGATGATCAATTAACCGAACATGAATTGGATATTATGATTGAAGAAATCGATTCCGATGGTTCCGGTACCGTTGATTTTGATGGTGAGTACAGTATTTTATTATTTTGTTTAAGCAGCTTAGGTTCAAGGCGAGTAATATAACATGCAATTTAAAACTAAATAACTTTATAATGGATCAGAAGTGATTGTGTTTAGACAATATTATTAAATACTTTGCAAGTACGTCAGTGATTGCTTTAGCATTAAATTTGTCACAAAAACTTATAGCGCCCTCACTCTAAAGCTTACTAATGCCATTATAAATCACTTAAAACATTTATTTATAACTTTTTTTATTTGTTTCAAAACTATAATACAACCTGACACATAATAGTCCGTACATCACTGCATTAATACTGGTACTACTTATTTTAGAACAATATTTTTTATCACACATGATCTTATCATAGTTAAGTGATGATAGTTGATTTTAAGGTTTTTATTTCGTGAAAAATCATTACTTTGGGATTTTGACTAAGAATTTGTGGCAAAAAGTATGAAATTACAGTTGGGTTTAGATTTCCCGAGATGATCGCTACTATCAGCATTGCGTATAATAAACTTTGTTGATTAATTTTCTCGAACACGATAGGCTTGCTTCGTAGTGTTTAAAAAAGCTGAACTATTGGTAAATTTTAAGAAAGTTTTTGATGATGTTTCAGCATCTTGTAGCAATGTTTTAGAAGCTCGTAATTGATTTTTTAAAGCTCATAATTGGCTCAGAAAGTTACAGGAAGTTTTTCACCAGATACAATTTAAGAACAAGCCAAGTTTGTACACCTGTATGGTTATATAAGCAATATTTCCTACTGGTTGTATATAGTAATGTAACGTATACCTGTACTAAGACAAATATTTAAACAAGCTTTATACCATGGTGTAGACCTCCGATTTGAGTAGAGAGCAAGTTATTCCAAAATATGTTCTAAACTGTTGAGTGATTTGCATTCGAAGCAACTTCTTAAAAGCTTGTAGAACGTTTTCAAATTTCGGTATCTGGTCCACAAGACTTATGAAATGCACATTTTGCTAATAAATAGTTCATAACTGGATGTGGCTGGCAGGTTATCAATAGCAGAAGAATTTTATTACCTTCGTTTAATCCCATTTGTTTAAAATCACATCTCAAGGCTTTGTTTGAAACTATTTTTAAAATAAGAATTTGCAAAATTGTCATGAAAAGCTTCTCAATAAAATTTGTCGTTCGGAGTCGACTTTAAACTGTAGGTCCCGCCTCTCATGTATAAAATTAACACACACAACATGAGTAGTATGAGAAGCTAGGACTGAAGGGTGCGGGCTTCTTGGGGACGATTGCTGTAGACTGTCTAATGGTGAAGGTATAGCACTGGTCATTTTATAGTCACCTAGCAGCAACTCGTTTAATTGCCGTTCGCATTTTGAGATGTCCACAAACACTACTCCCTCTCTTCCACCTTCCTATAACACATTTTTTTAAAACCTGCACAATGCGCTGCATGAGTAGGGGCCATCCCCTGAGTGCTGGTTTCACCAAAAAAAAAAAGAGGTAAAGCATCTTACATTAAAACTAAAGATTTTAGTCCTATCAATCTATCGCTATTGTTATTTACGACGCTTAAGATAATCTTAGACGTACTTTGTAACGAAATATTTTAATTCCCTACTTTGAATATCGAAAACAATCTATGTAATAATCGAAATTGCATTCAGAAAAGCTCATCCAGATTATATTGTATTGATTATCATTTTTATGATCCGATAATCGAATTAATAAAATAATAAATTCCAATATTTTGGATACATTTTCATTAACCCTTTAATGGAATTATTTGGCCACATTTTGTAATAAACAGAAAAACACGTTCACAATAGTTCATTTTGTTTCGACTTTACTGAAATCAATGCTTTTCTCAAATGCCATAATAACAAATCAACAAACAAACTTAAATATCAGCCGAAGTAAAAATCAAACGAATATCTTATAAAAATTGTTTATTATCGAATCATTGATCTAATGTCCAACTGTACTTATCAATTAAATTTTCCAAATCAAAGTTGTTATCACAATATTAATAATATCCCATGTAAACACATAACTAGAATCAACAAGTTAACTTATGAACCGATGACTAAGTTATCAATCAGTGAGGAAAAAATTAAAATTTTTAATAATGGTAGAAAACATAATAATTAAAAAATTATACTGTCTTCTAATTACAAATATTGTCTAATACGTATTGCTTTCTAATGAAATTAAAATCGTTTCGTTACCCCGTATTTTTTGTTAAAAAAAAGTCAATTAAGCAAACCAAATCAAAACGTATTGTTTAAAGCACATTAAAAACAGTACCCAAATAAACAAATTGCTTAAATTATTTGTTTAAACAATAAAGTCATAAAATAAAATACATTAACCTGTATAATAATAACAAACTGCCAGTGTGATAGGCAGTCGAACGAACAGAGTCTATTGATAGATCAAAAAGAATTTTGAAAATAAAATAAATCAATGTGTTCATGAAAATTTCGATTAATAGACGAAAACATTTTTTAAACCAAGAAAATATTTCTGAGAAATACACCAATGGTTAATGGTTTCATGTACAATTAAATTTATTTAAACGAAATTTATAAACAAAAAAAATTAATAAAATGTCTGTAGCTTTGTATACGTACATATCATCAGTCATTTGTTAGTGATATTTTTAATTGACATTTAATACTTTTTCATATACATATGTATATATACACATACATAAATACATTTGTTATCTTAAAAATTATACATGGTTTATTAATAACTTTGACAAAATCTGAAAAAGACAATGGAAACGACCATGGGGTTGTTTATGTGTGTGTTTGTGGTATAAATGTCACTGGACTACAATTTTCAAAATCAATTTTATGTTATCCAAATATAGGAATGACTGATAATTTTTTAATATTAACTTGCTTCAGAATTTTTTTAATTAATAAAGCGAGAAACAAGAAAATTAAGTGAAAATTTGAGTAAGATAAAAAAGAATATATTTAAGAACAAACTAGTTTAAACAAAACATTACAATCCTTTAGTCAGGATTACCACCTAACTTCTCACACCACACATGCTGTGTGTGTTAATTTTATACATGAGTGGCAGGACGCTACAGTTTAAAAACGACGCCTTTTTGAGAAAGTTTTCAAGGCAATTCTATTTACTCTGATTTTTTGCCAGAAGCCTGCTGAGAGGAAATCACTGAAGAAAGATTTTTCAAATTTCATTTTGTTCGAGATGTCTGAGCTGGAGCTTGAACCACGGGCTCATGCCTAATAAGCCAATACATTACCTGCTAGACTACGGCGACTATTATTATTGCGTTAATCAGTTCGAACAACGTAGTATTTAACGTTTCAAACAGCATGATTCTAATAGAGTGGTCAAAATTTCTTCTATTTTATATGTATAATAGTGTTTATATTTATAATAGTATTATGATTTAAACCTACAGTTTTCCTAGAGATAAAATGGAAGATTTGTTCGAAGTAGATCAATTGACACCTTTCCATGGATTAAGCAATCAATGGATGGCAATTAGCTATCGAAAAAAACTTAAAAATCATGATTTTAAAATTTCAAACTAACAAAAATTCAAAATCGCTTTTGTTTTCAATATTATAGACCATAGTAGCCCATAATACAAAAAAAAAAATAAAATAAAATAATAAATTTGCAATAAAATTATTTTAAATTCTAATAACACGAAAGCAAAATAAAGAAATAATTCATTTAAAGATCTGTTGCTTCCTACACAGGTGTGTAATAAAAATCATATTTATGACCATACATACATCCATACAAAGATACATACATACATACGTACAACTGTATGTAGTTTTCTTTAGATTTGAAAAACTGTCTCATTAAAATTTTATAATTTATATGCATGTTTATAATATTTTTTGCTAAAATGAAATAAGAAAACTGATGAAATTTATTAATTTTTTTTTATTGCAGAATTCATGGAAATGATGACAGGCGAATAGAAAAATCGTTAAACACATCAATAATAATTGTGTAACAATGTGTTGTAGTTTGTGCGTCTGAGACTCGTTAAATGTTAAACATTTGATTTATAATAGCACAGTTAGCATTTCGTTTTTATACTAAAACCCAAGAGCATCAAAATATTTATCATCTTTCCTATACACTAAATGAAAACAATTCACCGGCACAAATAAATCCATGTCCTCTTAAATGCATCTCTCTAATTTTATAATAAATACTGATTGAAAAAAAAAATTATTAAGTGTTTTTCTTTAATTTGACTACTTAGTGCATTAAGTTTATTCTTATCAATAATGTTAATTTTATTAACAAAAGTTTTATTAATAATAATGCTTTTTGAAAAGTTTTCACTTTTGCTAGAATAATAATAATAAAATGGTAAACGATTTTTAGTTGAATAACAATACATATAGCTTTTTTCTTAAGAGAATTGAAGAGAATTTGTAAAGCTTTCTGTATCTCTTTTAAAAACATCAGCTTGTCTTTTTATTTTATTATGAAATAAAAAAATAATATAAAATTAATTTAAAAGAACAGTGGGCAAATAAAACAATATTTTTTGTTGTTATTATTGAATCTTTGTTAAGAATTTAATTTAGAATTCTAATTAAATAATGAATTTACAATTCTTTCTTTCTCCTGCAAAAATTTAAAAAATATCATTTTTGCCCAAACTTAACCGGGTTATGCCGCTATTTAAACACTTTTAAAAGAAAGGAAGAGCACTTAAGTGTGCCTTTCACACTACATTCATATATAGTGGTCTTTTAGTCTTATTTTACATTCCATCTTTTATATCTGGTGGATACAGATTTCGAAATAAATTCAGTTCGTTATAGAGTGTAGATGTGATTGTCGTACAAGCGATCTTGACGGTTATAGGATTATAACATCAACCATGGGAATAACTACAATGCCAAAAACGGCGTTAAACTCCTTAGGGTGAAATGAAGGTGGAAACTTGATATAAATAATTCGTTAGAAGCCATTTCCTACATTTCAGTTGTGTAAGAAAAAAAGTTGTGGATATTTTGTTTACCCCGTTAATAGTTGCCCTAACGAAGTCACATAAGAAAACGATAGGACCGAAGCTGTCCTTGTAAATGTAAATTCAGCTAAACTTATATTCTTCACCAGAAAGTGTAAAATTTCAAAAACTTTTAGATATTTGATAAGATTAAATTTTGAACAAGGCACTCGCCATTGATTCAAAAAAAAAAAAAATTACAGGGCTTCTAGTACTATTTACGCCTGCTAAAGTACAATAGACATAATCCAGGATCTCGGTGGCATAATGGTCATTATTTGGAGTCGTACTTAAGCTTAACAAAAGTTCATCTTGTGACTGAGTCTTTCAGAAATGTCTGCAGATACACATTACGGTGTGTCTGCATCTGTAAGAGTTGGTCCTAACTTTTTTTTTTATCAAAATTATGGACATAAAAATAATGTAGTTTGTAGGACTGTTAACTGATTAAGGTTTGCACACTGTCAAAATGTCCCTACGATACCCATCCTAATTTTTGGCATTTCTAAAAAAAATGGTGAGATTTTCTACTTTGATTCTTGGGTACCTCGCACGCCCACCTTAAACGCAATATATAGGCTGACAAAGGAATGTTATTGCCTGTTTTAGTGTCCCATTTAGCATATAAAGTTTCACTTTATGATATGGTTCCGCGGATTTGGCATATCATAGAAAAATCACAAGTTTTGTCTATACTTTGCTTGTTGACAACTGTATGTTATTGAATATCACTCACTGTAATTTAAAAAATAAATAAAATTTGGCATAAAGGTATGAATTTTGTCTCTTTTTATTTGTGTCTACAATTATTCAAATAAAAAAAAATGAATCATAAGCACATGCAAAACAAAATTTTTATTTATTTAATCGATTAGAGGCATAGAAGAAATTATTGCACTCTTGTTATAACGCTTTTAAAAAGCATTTGATTTTAAATTAAATCACATAAATGGGTTTCTTGGATTTATTAGAAAAGTTTTCAATTGTTTAGTACATTAACAATTAATATTTAAAAAAAAATAAATTTTTTTCAGTGTTATTTACACACAACACGCGCTATCTACTAACATAACAATAAAAGAAAAACAAGTAAAGAAAAATAAACTTTTTCTAATCGCGAGCATTGTTATTTTGCATAATGATACAAAAGTAATAATAAAAAAATATATAAAAACACACACCCACAGAATTTAACTTCAATAAGATAATGTTTATTTAACATTGTCTTCAATTAAACATAAATTTTGCATAAAGTCATGCTTTACGAACGTGTTAGTTACGCTCTATCTGAAGAAAACAAAACGTAAAAAAAAAATCAAAATTTCTCTTTTGATATTGATCGTATCGAATGTATAAATCTCAGTGTGTGTTTGTAGTGCTTAGTGCTTAGTATTGAAACTTTTCTTTTTATCACAAAAGTTTTGATTGACTAGCAGCATGCTGGCTATTTAACTTACTATCTTGCCAAGTTAGCCCAACTGGCTGGCGAGTTGGCTTAATGAGAATTCATACCTTCATTGCGATAATTTGCTTATGTTTTATTTATATTTTGTTTAAATTTATTAGACGGCATTTTTATAACATTTACGCTATTTGATATGAGCTACCTTTTTTAAATTCGGTGTCATCAAGCTGGCACAGATGTTGGTAACGTTAAAATTTTAGTAAATAAATTAATAAAAATAAATAAATGAATAGAACTATATAAATATATTAATTACAATGAAGAAGAGTCCTAATAAAAACAAATTAAATGGATATGGTGTACAATTTCTACATGTATCCTGTATAAAATCTATTGTTTTAGTTTTTTACGTTCGAATATGATATTTTAAAATTTGTTTTTAATTATTAATAATTTTAATACATATAATTTTAAAAAGGTTATTGCAAATTAAATATTATTTTGGCGTAAGAGACCTTAAAATTTTGCCCTCTAGATCAGACTAACAATAACTTCTTACGTGAGTAAATTCACACCGAATGTTCAAATTCATTTATTATTTTGAGAATTGTGTTTTGTCGGACGAATAGACAAAAAATGCTTTCTGTTATACTATATTGACAAGTACAAGGTTTTACAAGAATGAGTTTCTTTATCAATAATATTAATATCTATCGAAAATCTGAAGTAGAAAGTGTACAATTTAATGAAATTAATTGGATTTCACTCGAAATATATAATATAAAAGGATTTTGGTGCTTTGAATTCGAACCCAGCCTTAGAATTATTCCTTCACCAAGTATATGTACGTATATACGCACAGGACGCTAAGATGCCTAATCTGAATCCGTTTTAGCGTACCAAAGAAAAGTGTAGTCCGCTTCACGATCACGATTATTTTTTTCTTTAAAGGCAACATTTTACAAAATTGTGCATATTTTTTGATATTAAAAATAAAACTTAATTGAAAAAATTGTGACAAAAGAAAAGAAATTTGAAGATTAAAAGATTGTCAGTTGAATGACATTCACGGCAATTATGATTATGTCGATTTACATGTTATCCATTAAAACGTTTATTTAATGGAAGAATTAAACTCTAGCGATCGTCGGCGACATAAATAATACATTATTTCTTTGTATGGTTTGCTGAGAATATACATAAGTTTCGTTCCATTTTAATGAGTATAATGTAAACAGAAAATTTTTCACTTGCAAAAGTCTCTACTCTGTCTTAGCACATGTTGATCAGCTAGTTTCAGTGAATCAGTTTGTCCAATTACAAATGAATTGCCTGTGAAGAATACATTCAAAAAACTCGGAGACAATTAAGTTTCCAATATTGTGAATTTTAGAATTTAAAGAATTTTGACTATTTGTGTGAAACTATCGTAAAAAGAAAGTTTACTAAAATAGAAACTTGAAACAAATACAACCTTGAAAGAGAACATTTAGGGTGAAGTTGTTGCGTTAAAGGCTCAATTATACCAAAATGTCTTTAATTATTTCACTAAAAGTATTAACATGTGTAATATATGATGAATATTCGCGTGCATCATAAATTGTAGTATATGCACATACATTTAATTTATTTAATTTGGCCAACAAAAACGAAACTCAAACTTAAAAGACCTTGAAGGTATTCGAATCAGAAAATTAAAAACAAATACATACATATATATTTTATGCACAGGCACAAACATTTTAAAATTTAATTGTGTGTCTCAGAACTGTACTATCATTTTTGAATATAATTTTGTTCGCATATTAATTAGAATTAAAAAAAATATTGAAATATAATATACATAAATATATTGTAATACAAAATGATAAATATACTCCGAATTTGTTTAAAGATCTCGCTTCATTCTCAATTCAAAGAAGTTACTTTAAAAGAAGTTAAACCGTAAATAAATTCTACAAATGAGTATAAATATTAAATTCCAAAAGCTATAAATTCGAATTAAATTTATTCATAAACAAAATGAAAGCAATTGTAAACAATTTCGAATAAAAGAACAGAAATTTTATAGGGTATTCATTATATCGCCAATATTTAAATACATTTTGTTTTTCTATTTGTTTATAATTGTTGTTGGCGTTAGAGTTTTACAGTATAGCACAATGAATATTAAAAAAAAAAAAAACAAAATAGAATAGCAGCAATAACAACAACAATAACAATTTTACTGGCTACATGTTTTAACGTTTATTTTGCAGGTGAATATTATTGAAAAGCTTAATTTTTCATTTAGTTGCCTTTTAACCATTTTGAGTACGGGGAGAACTTGGTGATTTTTTGTTAATAGCATATAGTATAGTATATTTATAAGATAGAAAAAAATAATAATAATAAAATTGTGTTTAGTGCGGGTGTTTCACCGAATAGATCTTGTGATATTTTTTTTTTGTTTTGCCAATTAAATACCAAATAGAAAATCCTTAATCAAAATATTTTGCTACTAAACTACGTTACAAATCAAAAATGCCTCAAAAAAGGTATGTGTTTGTGTGTAGATTTTAAATATTAAAAGTATAATTATTAAAAAATATATTATAAAGATTATGTTAAAACAAAAGAATATGCATTTAAAGAAAATACAAAAACAAAAAAGTCGTGTAATTTACAAAAATAATTTTTTTATTGTCTTTTTTGTTTGCTTTTGTTTTTGCTTAAAGCAAACCTTAGTAATGTAACAATATGTTTAATTTTATATTTTATTTCCGCCTATGGCTAGAACAAATAAAAATAAAAACAAAAGCAATTGTTTTAAGTAGAAACAAAAAACAAGAAAACTGTATTACAAAATTTTAGGAACATATGGTCCACCATTTTTCATTAATTTAAATTAAGGTCGCTGGTTGAAAACTAGTTTTATTAGAAAAGCTAGTAAAAAACTCAAAAAAAAAAACCGAAATTTATATGAATTTGTGAGTCAGTGTATAAAAATACGTACATTTTGTATTTTAATAATCCATTAAAATAAGTCAACTGATAACAACAAAACAGCTTATGCATAAACATTTGTGTCGATAATATACAAATTTAGATAAAAGAGACAGCCATGTGCAAAAATAAAAATAATAATAATTCCCCGTCAAGTAATAAAAAATTGTTCTATGTAATTAAATTTAGTTAAACATGTTTAATTTTAAATATAGAATTTAAAAAAGAATTTTGGAAAACGAAAAAAGCAATATTATATAAACAAACAAAAATATTAATTTGTTGTGTAATGAATAGGATATGAGAGTGAAAATTTCCAACAGGGATTTACCGTTAACAGTTTTTACAAAATTTCCGATTATTGTTTCACTTTCTCAGAAAACACGACATTTATAAATTTGTGATTGTTGATAATAAAGATATTTTTTTTCATCACTTGTCATTTTAATTAAGCACCATTTAGTACAAGGATTACAAATTAAGGATTAAATTAAATGATTCGAAACTCAAATTAGTATCATAGTGAAACACTAATTGGTTTCGAAAATATTTTTAAAAATTTTTAGGTTTTAAATAATTCTACATTGTTGGTTTGAGATCAGATATTTTATACAAGAAACACTCAAAGAATAGGCTCTAATATCGTGCAGTGCATTATGCTGAAACTAGAAAAATTAGTTTCGTGATGAGAAAAGAGCGAATTTTTCTAAGAACACTAGATTTTTGTTTTTAGTTTTCTAAATGAAAGAGAATGGAAAAAGTCTTTTGTAGAAAATGTTCCACATACAAATACTGCGTTTAAAGGGCGAATGTTCTCAGTAAGGCCTTCTGCGACCTACTGACCAATCAAGCTGAAATGGATGTTGTCCACTAGTACTAGTAAAAATATTCAAACGCTGGCAGGAAATTGTTTTATTTTGATAAAGCAACTTCCAACGTGTGTGGTTATCATAGTCAAATAGGTATTTGAATTAAAACCTCAACTCTGACATCACGAAACAAAAAAAAAAAAAAAGGAATATAAAAAAAAATTCTTTCGGTTACCTCCTTTCAGCAGTCTTCTGGCAAAATATATGAGAATAAACTAACTTGCTATGACAAAACTTGCCAAATCTGTATTCACAGTCGGCATTTGACAAGGATAGCTAGCTAGCTAGCTAATTCTGACTTAAAGGCTGTAATATCTGTAAAAGCTGTAATTGAAGAAGTAAGTTTGCAAATTCCATTGTGCCATTCATAACAGTGTAAAAAAAGAAATATTGCACCAGTACTTTAAGGACTCAACGAATACGTGCAACTTAATGATCACTTTCGATTTTTTATATAAACGATCGAAAAGCTTCTCAACACCCATTCGTGCATTACAGCTGTATTTCGTTCTCTGCGGTATATGTATATGTGAAGTGTTGTAGTATTGTGCGAAAAAGTTACAATTCTTGAATACTTTTTTCAACATTTAAAAATATACTCGTTCCAGTGGACATAGAATTGAAATTTTAGGCCTAAACGATATTGCGTGGTTTAATATCGATTCAGTTTTAAATCAATTGTCAGCCATTCACATCAAGACTTTTTGAAACAAAAATCTGAAGTACTGGGCCCATAACCAAAACAAAGTGAATGTCAGATATTACTCAGAAAAATCTACGAGACATAATCAATGACATTCTTGAAATTTTGTATACATTTTTCATCATCATTGGCATACAGAATGCTTTAGGAAATATTAACAATATGAGAAACTTTTTCTTCTTAGAAGCCTCTTCTATTAAACACTACACTCTCTGTTCTCATAACCTATTTTCCTAGTTCCAATCAAATGCACTGCAAGAGTTGCAGCCATCTCTTGAGATTTGATCATAAAAAAATACTATGTAATTACTTTAGAGAGTTAAGATCCATTTTTTATTATCTTTACAATTAAAATAAAAATATTTGAAATTACTTTTTAACAAATCTTAAAATCTCAACCAAACAACTCAATTTAATTCTAAATGAAATCAAAAATCTTTACAATAGAATTCATACAGAGTTTGACTGATTTTCTCACCTAATGGTCTCTCCAATTGTCCACATCTTATGTTTGCTAAGAGATTGCGAGCCTCCTTAACAGATTCACAACTTTCATAAGCATCCAATAGACAGCGTGGCGTAGGAAACACCTCCACTATAGCCAAACATTTCTCCAGCGATAAGGAATGCAGTTGCAAGAGTTGTTGTACAAACACTTCTCGTATGGTTAACTGAGCATTACGTGCAGAATCATCATAGAGAGCTTTAAACTTCAATAAACCAACCATGCGCTGACTGGGTTGACTAGGTTGTATATTATCTTTATCACAACTTATAAGCACTTTATCTTGATAAAGGCGTTCCAGCATTTGTGTCATGCCCTGTAGGTAGTTCATTGAGCGACGATGATTTTCAGTGTGTTGGATAAAAAAATTATTGTGTATTAATGTGTTGATAAGCGCTTGATTCAGATTATCTAGAGGAAGTCCCAGCTGCTGATTGTCACCATAATCTTCTATTAGATAGATTATATTTTGTATACCACTTTGTTTAAGACGATGCTTTTGTTCATGAAATCGACCATCTCTTATACTGGAAGCCAAATCATCCATACGTTTACGTTCAACTATATAAGGCAACACTAATTCATCGCCCTCCTGATTGCGGGCTATCCACAGAAAATCACCCACAGTTAAACGTCTGACTTCATACTCTACTCCAAGGGACTCTAAATATCCCCTCGTTTGGTCTAAGGTCTTTTTATTTTTACCACTTGTTTCCTGGGTATCCACCAATAATATAATTTTAAATATCCCCGGACTCATGGTGACTTGTTTTATGCGTTCCTCTTCTTCTTTCATAGCTTTCAATTGTTTTTTCGTTAACTTGATAGGTTTTTCCTTAAGTTCCATAGGCTTTTTCTTGGTTTTCTTATGTACCTCCACCACCTGTTGTATATCTTTCTCATATAAACTACTATTAAGGGAAATAGTTTGGGCTTGGGACTGCTGCTTTTTCATTTCCTCATCGATTAAATTACAAAGTGTTGTACCAAAACCTCTTAATATAGCGCATTCTCTGCCCGAAGCCAAAGGCAGTGGATACATTTTCAATGCCTCCAGAGCTTCTTTTAACTTATACTGAGATTTGCTGCCTTTAGATTCGGCCTCTTTCAGCCAGCGTTCGAGCCAACTCACAAAAATAGCATTTGGACGTTGTAGTCTTACCTCTAACCGTTGCGAAGTCGACATATTTTTCAATTGAAACTTGGCTTATTCGATAATTCAAAGTTATAATTTTAGCTAAATAAACCGCCTTTATTTACACCACAATATCACAATATAACACAATATAACACTTACACTTTGATTGTAGCATCCCTGTCTTTCAATAGTTTTTAAGTGCTGTCATACATTTGAAAGCAATCACGAAATTATTAGAAAAACGCGTATTCGTAAAATTGGAACAGATATTTTATTTCAATCCAATGTTAGGAATCAGAATATAGCGCAAAAGTTATAGAAATGGAAGGTAAATTAAGAATATTGTAGTTTTTCAAGTTCGGAATACAGATAGTAGGGTAAAAAGTTATTATTATACAACAATTTCATTCTATTACTAAAAAAGTAAATCATTTTAATTTCAGTCACATTATTTTCTTAGTAACTTAACTTCTTGACAACCATATTAAGAATGAATTAAGACTGAAAACCAAAAGTGACAAATACAGACAGACAAAATTTAAGAACGTTCATAAATAAATAAATGCTTTTTAAAATAGCTTGAAAATTTGTGTAGATTAAAAAAACGACAGCAGTACAAACAAAGAGAAGAGCAAACAATAAATTAAAAAGGCTTTAAAATTTTTCAGTGGTCATAAATAAATAAATTGTTTTTTAATAATTTATTTCGCCGATATTTTTGAAATTTCAAAACATAAAACTTTTATTTATATATTCGAAGGATAATAAGTTATTAACAATTCTTAAAACTTTTATAAAATTAATTATAAATAATGTACTTAAAAAATGAAAAACCATTTCATTCCATTCCATTTCAGCGGACACATCATCAAATCATAATTAATCAATCCTTCTTCCTTCCTTCATTCCTTCCTTTTTGGAAGCGTTTTATTGTAACGCATATTGGTCATCACTGTTTTTTATATCCGCATCAGTGTTGTCGGTTTTCGTTATTTCTAACCAATATTTATTTTTTTGTTCAATTGATTGATTGTAGATTTTTTCTGGTATTTATTAGTTGTCAAAAAATTTAATTGAAACTAAAAATAAACAAACATAATTTAATTTAAAAAAAAGAAAAAACTATATAAATTTAAAAATACATATTCTTATTTTTTCCTATTTTAGCGATTTTTTTCTTTCCTTCCTTCAACATTATTGGTTGGTTGGAAAAATACGTTTTTGTTGTTCGTTCAAAATCATTTCCAATTTTATTTTTTTATTAATTCCCACATTCTTTTCTCGTTTTTGATTTATATAAATGAAATTTAAGCGCATCGTCGTCTATCTAACAGGAACTTTAAGGCGAGCTTGTTTGTGCGGTGTGGGTGGGTGGTGGTAGAATTAATTGTGTGTGTCTGTCTGATTGGAAGGGAAGGAAAAGTTAGTTGCTCGTTGTCGGTCGGGTGAGGAGAGCGGGGTGTGGTGTGTTTGGAATAAAAATTAGTTAGATTTGACAGGGCCAGACTGGTTAGTTTTTTTTGTGATGAATTTTTAGGACGTGTGGTGAATTTTTGGAAGGGGTTAGTTTTCAGAGTGGTGAGTTTTTCCAAACTGTGGTGAATTTTTCAGGTGTGGTGAATAAAATTGAAGTTCACCAAAGTGCCGTTATTCGAAATAGGTACTGTATCACCATAAACCATTGTACTGTATGTGATATATAACCTGGTGTGCGTCTAGAATAAATAGTTTTCACCTACATTAGTGGCGCCAAAACCCAAAACACAAACAAAAACCACCATACCATGATGGGTGCGAAACAGGGAAGGGTGGATTGCCATTGTATCAGTAAATTCTTTTTATTACGCAATTCTAAATATAAAAATCCAAAAAATAACATTTAAATTGTTTTGTAATAATAATTAATTCAAATTATTTTACCTTCTCTTAAAAATCTTTTGTTCAAAGGCAGATATCATAAATTAATAAGGGGGGATGACTTAAGAATAAAGATATACAATATATATATGTATATATAATTATAATACTGTCTGTCTGTTCTCCTTTCTTTTACATCTGCATCTGTTTTTAAAAAGCTTGCAAAAAAGCTACAAATTAGAATTATTTGTCGAAAAACTATGAACAACTGAATTTTGGTTATTTTTCCCCTTCTTTTACAAAATTTTTTTTTTATAATATGGCAACACTATATTTATATCCACATTTCTTTTTTGTCTTTCCAAAAATTACTTTTGCAAAATTAGTAATGGAAATTGGTCGTTCAGCCCATACACAAACCGTAAACAGATGCGCCATCTGGCGACAGTGCCTGAATATGATGGAGGGTAAGCATTGTTGTATTTGTATTTTTTTCTTAATTTCTTTTCAGCATACTTTCTATACAAAAGAAAAAAGACATAAAGCAACACTTTTCAATATGTGTTTTTTCTTTTAAATTTTTTACAATTCTTCTTCTTATACGCCTAGATACCCAGACAGTAGTTCTTCCTCCTCTATTTTGCAAATGAAAAGCCCGAAATGGTGTGAAATACCGACGTCTGGTAACCCGGAGGAAGACAACGATTACAACCTAAACCAAAACAGCAGCAGCAATAGTTTAAGAAAGATGGAAGCAGAAAAACAAGAGGCCAAAAATTTGGTAATAATTTAATTTAATAAATTAAAAATTACATTTTTAATAAATCATATTCTACGTTTTACAGCAAATGGAATTTGAGTGGGTTTTAAAAGAGGAAGTGCATCATCTATTAAAAAAACTTAAACTGATACTCATTGTAAGTTGAATTGAAAGAGTAGAAAAAAAAATATTTGTTATCGCTTCTTTTGTTTTTCCTTTTAATCATTATCGACATCCCACATAACATCCCCACCACCCCCAGCTTTATTTTGATTTAAAACATTAAAAATTATTAAAAAAAAAATTATTGTTTTTGTTTTTTTTTTTTACGGTAGGAATGTGCCCATCGATTTCCCGTGCCTCTATATGAAAATGAAGGAAAAAAGACTGAAAAATTTATACTCTCTGTGCAACCGCCCGACCAATTGAAAGCCATATTAACGTTAACTGGTGATACTATAACAAAGGCGGTAAGTTTATTAATATTTTCCTATATCGGAATGTTATGGAATAACACCAATTAATTGCCTTTGCAGGACATTAGCTTTAAGTTATCGAAGCCACCTCATCAAATTCAACGCACCTCCATAACACAAGATTCCCCATGGAAATTGCAACAGGTACAAGATGCTGCCAATCATTTGCAACAGGCCATCAATCATATTGATGACGTTGATGATTCGTATCATTTTAAGTGAGTAATACTGCTCTATGAGTTTTTTTCTACTTATTTTTATAACTTTTAAGAGTAAGAAGATAAACTCAAGGGTTTTTTTATTTTAACTTAAAAGTGTGTAGAGTAGTCACGTAAAATTGAAGTTAAATTTATTACACAATTTGACGTACCAATGTGGAGGGAGTAGTTGTTTTTAATTTTATAAAATAATTTCTGTGAATGTTTTATTTGTTTTGTGAAAATTTGGGCAAGAAGGGCTTCTTTGGGCTCATTAGATAATTTTACATCGTTTTTATTTTTCTTAAATGTTCCATTTTCAAACAGTCAATATTTGTGCCCACTTTTATTAGCCTTTTTAGTAAAGTCGTGTTCATTTATCCAGACTTACATAAGTCCAGGATACTTTTGGGCCACATTTGCCCAATCGTTTGACACATATACAATTTTCAGATAATATCTTAAAGACAATGCCCTGAATTAGTGAGAGTCAATGCCCTACTTTGCGAATACTCCTCGTTAATACTTTAGCTAGGTTATATCCCTAGAAATAGCAGACAACTATTACTCAACTCCTTAAACGTAGACTTTGAATTTACCATAAACCAACACCATCAAATGCATTCGATTTGTCTCAACCAAATTCATAACATTGTAGACTAACGGAGTCATGTGCCTTAATATATATATTTCATATAATTAAAGGCAATTGAAAAATTGTTTATTTTTAGAAATCTAAATACATACTTTTCTAAAACAAAATTAATATTTTCAATCATTATTTTATTTTCAAGAGGCACCCACCCACAAAAAAAAAAAAAATAAGGCTACGCATACATAAACTTTTATTTTTAAATGGCTTTTCTGATTACACGCAATGTTTAATTATAATTTTCTTTGTTTTTATTTTCAATAAATTCTTATCGCAAATGTTCAATTGCAGAACCTCCGATGAAGTATTACATGTGGTGGGAAATATACTGGGAGCTTTACAACGAGGTCGCCTGTCATTAATCATACCGAAGAAGAAGCCCATAGATGAACTGATAAAGGGACGCAATATGGTAAGCAGCGTTCATTAAGATTTATTACCATCATTTCATATTAAAAAAATAACGATCTCTTTACTTTCCCCCTAGAAGTCATTGTCACCAAATTTATCCGAGGATTTAGCTGTTAGTTTTTATTTGCAATCGCACAAATTGATTATAGCCGTTTATCAATTGACTAATATTCAAGGTGTTATGAGATTTGATACTTGTCAAGCGGAAGCCTCGGTTAATTGGCTAAATGAGGTTTTGATAATGCTAACAGCTGGTCTACAATTATGTCAGCAATTGAAAGATAAAGTAAGTGATTTAAATACAAACAAATACAAAATGGGAATGGGAAAAATACTATAAATCGTTTATAGGCGCCCATAAAACAAAACAAATTTTCTATTTTATTTATTTTTTTTTTGCTTAGGGGAAGAAATTTAATTGAAATTTTTTGATTTATAGTGTTTACTAAAGATTTTAAAATTTATAATCATTTATTACCACTTTTGACTGTACATATAGTAAATTAAAAATTTAAATATTTTAGATACGTTAGGAGACTTTGAACAACGCTTTTTTCGTTGTTTTGTTAGAGGGTTTAATAAATGTAGCAGTTATTGTTAAGTTTGCTTATACGCATAAAGTTCAAATGTACTTTTCTGTTTATATTGAAAATATAAACAAAAACGAAACTGATAACTACATATCAATATTATAAAATAAAAGTAAACTGATTAATAAAAGCACAATGGGGTAATTGCGAGCAAATATACTATATATAGCAGATCGCTAAAAAATACTGCAAGGGTTGGAGAAAAGAAGCAATCTTAAATTTTATCAAAACCTAAAGTTAGTTTTAATCTTAGAAATTTCGATTTAAATCGAAGATTATTTTGGTGTTCCAAAAGCAATAAATTTGGATTAAAACGTGCAAAATCCTAGTAAATGTTTTGAAAATGTTGAGTGCTAGTATGAGAAAATATCAGATATGATAAGCATGAGAAGTTAGGCCGTAGTTCTGAATAAAGGGTTGTAATGGCCAATAAATAATGTTAGAAAGGTTATGTTAAGTTCTACAATTTGAATTTCTCTGGATTGATTACGCCTTTCGTTACACTAAGAGGTCACCAGTAGAATTCGAAATTTCTAAATGGTTGTTAACTTACCATACTTTTCATAGCCTACAAAGTATGGAGCATACTGCTATTGTTTCTTCTAAAGCTCGGAAAAAATATTGACACAGTCTGATGTGTTAAACAGTTTAGCCAATGAATAAGCGGCAGTCGACGAGTTATGTTTCAGAAGCGTTATTCATATAGAAATCCAAAAAAGTTATTTTTTCTGTGTTGGTTTAAATATAAAAATTTGGCATTGTGAATACAAAGGTTGACTGCTTTTCGAAATCGAGGAAACATTTGCTTACCCTTTGGCAGCCTCAACAATTTATTTAATAAAATATTTTATATTCGGTTAGTATTCATAAACAAATTTTGTAATTCTCATTTTCTTTTTAGATCTCAGTTTTTTCTCTGTACAAAGATTTTAAAGTTGGTTCCCGCTCTTCATCGGCTTTATCCTACTGACCAATCTACGGATGCTTTAACAACGGGCACTACTACTACACACAAAAGACTTAGGTTGTATATTGTTTATAATAATAATAAAAAAATAAGAATCGGTACTTCAAGACTATCGAATATTGTTACAAACTGCTTAACTATATAGTATATATTTACATACATACATACATATACTATCTTTTCTATGTAATTATACAAAAACAAAAAATTATACTCAAAGCTTCAGGTTTCCTATTTAAAAGAAATGCCTTCTTTACTAATACAACAAAAAAATTTAACTAAATATGTTACCAATGCAGTACTTAAAGGAAAAACAAAAGATTTAAATGTATATTAAAAAGAAAAATTAAATCAAAAGACACCAAGCTGCCTTAAGCAAAATTTATAGCGAAATTTATTTTTTTTTAAATTTTATTTGTTTACATTATTGTTTTATTTTACTTTATTTTTTTTATTATTGAAATTGCAATTGTCATTGTAAAGCTTTACTTAAATTATTAAAAGAAAAAAAGGAAAAAAAAAACTAAGAATTAAAAAAGGAATCTTAATGTATAAAAAAATTAAGATTAAGAAGTCAAATGCTATCATATTGTAATCGGATTAATTACAAGGACATTTAACACTCATGTTCAATGTACGTGGTCACCTAATGCTATTAATTAAATAACTTTAGGCTAATTTTGCAATATGGCATGACATTGTTAAATAGCATATGATATAATATTTATTGTATTTTTATTTTTATATACTATACCTTGTATATTCACAAATTTTTAATGTTATTTTGTACTTAGCCTTTGTCTTTCACATAAGCTATCCTTAAGGGCTATTAATAATTCTAAGAAAAAAAGAAAATAAAAAAACAAATTTTAATTATCTGAGCATTTTGCTTGGTTTAATTGAAATTTCTGAATATTAGTGGCCCTTCAAACCAAATCTTATTTACAAAAGAAAGGAATTGTATATTTTTATAAAAGCAAACATTTTATGTTTAATAAATTGTTTAAACATTTTTTAAATGTTTAAAATAAACACAAATAACAGTATTACTCGAAAACTATTTTTTTTTCTTACTAAGGAGTTTAAACAAAATGAAATAAATTTTAAATAAATGTATTAAAAAATTAATTAATTAAGGAGAATTTTAGTTCATCTGACTAATACTAGATTGATAAATAAATAGATATGTAAACCCTCTTAAAGTCGCATACAAATTTATTGGACAAACGTTTCTTAAAAAATTCCCATGAAAAGTAACTGAAATTTCAATAAAAAAACGATTTTTTTATATTTGCCAAACATCGATGCAAATATACGAATAGAATATGCCATATACTCGTATAATCAACATGTTTTGTAAATATATTCTTGGAAACACCTCGGGTGGAGTTGGATAAGTTAATATAACCGTGGTAATGAGCGCCTGTCCTTTAACAACGCTGCATGCTCTGTTTGACTTAAGCCCTTTGCACAGGTAATAAGGATCAGAACCACTAGAGGAAATTCTACTATTATCGGATGCGGTAAACGTTATCCTATTGGAGGAGTTGTTTACGATAATTACAGTACATAAAACGTATCTATTACGGTGTATTCCGATTTCATAATTATGTATGTCTACGGCAATAATGATATGATATTTTTGCTGTCTAACCATACATACGATATTAGCCTATAAGAAGACGGCGTTTCTTGGCCTCCATTATTCTTGCGATCATGAGAACAAGGTTCTCTTCAGACATCTGTGCAAAATCTCTTAATAGCTCATGTTAAGCAGAGAGTATGTTAGGCAACAATTGTATATCCTAAATGATGTTTCGGTGCAACTCATTGCTGTCTTCTTGATAGCGTCTGTGGGTATGTATGCGTTACAATTAATGAGGTTGCAATCGACTGTTTGGTGTCCTTCTATATAATGCTGGACTTTATTTTTCTGTTGCCTCCTGTAATTTCATGGTTTGGAAGTAACGTATTCAGAATTTTCTGCATAACATCCTCATCCATAATTCTATGTTTCATCGGATTTCTAATGCATTTTGATTTATGCGACACTGATGGCAAGTCAGAAGTATATATATGTGGTCCGCGACTTTTTTTAAATTTGTTGCCTGGTGTTATCGTAAAAAGCTTTCTAGAGTTTTTATTTCTGTTGAATTTAAGAGAATGTATTTCTCTTTACCTAACGTATTTTGTAATTCAATTCAAAGCTTTTATTTGTAAGCTAAGCTTAAACTTTTTGTCTTATACGTTAGTTTACATTGCGAATAGTTGGTTAATATCATTGATTAAATAGACATCAAGTTATCAAGTCAAAAGTGAAGACATTATTTACGGACTACGCGGAATTTTCATTGAATATTTTCTTTAATTTTTTTAATACATTTTCCAAAGGTAAGTGTTTCTTTGTTTTCCTCAAAAGTGCATATAATTTTAAAGAATTAGTGGAAGACCAATTGCCTTTGAAAATATTATTGCAATGAATGATTTTACAAGTTTACATTACGGAAATAATTATTAATTCGAATGAGAGGCTTTAAAAGAGACGCTTGCAAAGAGAAACCGGTTTTCCTTTGTGTTATTTCGGGGTTTGTAGGGCGGTAGAGTAAAAACAAAACCGTAAACAAAGTTTTTTTCTGAGAAAAAAAACCTCTTGTGTTTTACAATAACAATACAAGATGTATTAATAAATTAGCCATTGTTGTCAAATGCAGCATTAACTGACCCTGGCCAAAATAATACCAACAAATACCAACCAAAGAAGACCCCAAAATTATGATTCAAAACCAAGTTGAAGCACAAAAACCCAAATAAAAATTAAAAAAAAAAAAATTTAAACATTAACAATAATGAATTAAACTTGTTTTTTTATTTAATTATAGTATGAAGAACTAACAGACCTCATTTAAATACCTTATAATATAAGGGTATTATGAACTTGTGTTTATTCAAGGAAAGCATTTGCAATAAAAGCAAGAAATAAAAATTATATCGTATATGACTACTAGACACACGCATCCATCTGTAAAGAGTTCAGCTTAGACTCCATTCAATCATATTTAATAAACGATTATCAGGGGGACCATTTTTACATGATTGGCCATGTTTTACATCTCGTTTGTATGTTGAAATTAATTCTTACGAGGCAAGACATTTTCCGAAATATTCTGTTCAGCTTTGGACAAAATTTACCCGAATTAATCTCTTTCTATCAGAAATTTGAAGCTGAAAATTAGCTCAAAAGTTGAATGAATTTAGTTGCCTACACATTATTTTTTAACTACAGCTTCTTTAGACTATCGGAAAAGAGTGAGCGAATTGACAAAAGTCTACATAAAGCCAGGGATTGACGTTTGCAAATAAAGTAAACAATACTGTCTTCTTTCTCAATCATTGTCAATTACACAGTGACAGAAATGTTACTACGATTCAATTTGAGCAGCAGATTGGTACGTTTTCTATTCAATTTATACCAGGTGAGTCTGGCAATAAAGCAAAATTATTCTTTCGCCCACAATTTGTCAGCGTCCAGTAAATACCTCTGTCAGTAGTAAGAGAAATGAAGAAACATTCAAAGGTAAAAGGCTTCGGAGAAAATACTACAGAAAATACAAGGCTTCGGAGAAAATACTACAGCCCGCCTTCCTTTCAAGTTTAGAACCGGTTGTGAAGGTTTCCACAGAACCGCTTGAAATCTTCTCGCAAGATGTGGTATTGTCAAGTTCACTCAGCGTGCAGGGACGCACCGATAAGTAGAGAAGTGTCCACAGGGAATATTTGCCGGCGTAATAGTTCTTTAAGTCGTGTAGTGGAAGCCAGTTAAGCATGGCAAAGAGAGCTTGTGATGGGATAGCGCATAATACTTTTTAAGGAGCTTCATATTGCAAATTGCATTAAAAGCAGTCCATTAGAAGAAAAATTATAAAGAAATTTAGGTACAAAAACCATCGAATAAATTCAACGAATTGCACTACTGACGCAGTCGTAATTGGCACAAGTTGATGATTTTGAAAAAAGGCTAAAATTTTATGCCAAAAAAAATCTACAATTAGCTGCCTCCTTACGCTCAAACTTTCAAATTGCCAACAGGCGACCAGCTTTGGTCAGTAGGGGTGAAATAGTTGGGTCAATGGTTGAACGGCCATTTTTACTTGATTTAAAATGGACTCTGAATTGATACGTACCTACAATCAAGGCTGAGGATCCTTATAACTCCATGACATGTTATGCATCTAATGATCGGATCACTTCAAGATGCAATATCCCACCGTAGGGTTAATAAAGCCATTTGAAGTTCACATACATACAAATTTCGACTTAAAAAGTACTTTAAGTATACTAGTATACTACAACCATTAACAGAACTCCTCCAAAGCCCCAAGCTATGAGGTCAAAAGGACATTTGAAGTCTTTTACTATATGCTTTCGAACGAAAGATGTCTTAGCAAAGGCTTCGTGGAGCTATTTTGGGTTAACAATTTGTTTTCAATGTTTGTGACTAAGAGAGACTCAAAAAGAGTTTCCAAATCGATATACATACCAGAGATCAGCAACGAGTATTCAAAACGATGAGTAGATTCGAGTCATACTTATAATTTCAGATACTTATACGCATTCATACTTATTTTAATATCATACTCATACTACTCATATTCAAAGTTAGAAATACTCATCGTACTCATACTTAACAATACGCATGATGTTGTTGATTTCGTCTCTCCATGATTCAACATATACACGAAGCACAAAATAAGTATGATTCGAGTACGAACACCACAATACTCGCTAGAAGGTTGTGTGTGTGCTTTGCTTGCTGTCTTTGTCTTTTCTTTTTTCTTCTTTTGTAAATGCAACAATAACTACTACTGTAAATTTTGATGAATGATTCGAGTGACTCGAATCATTCGTAAATATTATAAGCATTTTTCAAAATTTATGAATCTGAATGAGTAGGCGTATGAATCAAACAATGAATCGAATGTTGTGAGTTTGATGTCAACGTTGTACTCATACTCATTGCAACCTATACTTATAAATCAATGTTGTAGCGAGTACGAATGAATCAAAGTAGTTGAATTTCAATACAGTTGAGTCACTCATACTCAAAATGGCATGAGTACTTATGAGTAGCGAAAATACGATTCATTGCTGATCTCTGATACATACGCATGCTACCACTGATGGAATTACTTAAAGACCCCATAACTCCTAAAAGGGTTAATTCTGTTTTATGTACCTTTTGCAAACACACATAAATTGTTTAACGTTTGACCATTTACTTTTATTTTATAGTTAGTTTTCCTATTTGTTGTTGTTGTTGTTACTATTTTTTGCATTACACAAGATCTTTTGTGTATTTTTGTTTCTGTTTTGTTGTTTGTGATTTTTTTTTTAAACTTTGTATCCATTGTGGTGGCATTGTTTATTTTTGTTTCGTTTCTATTGAGTAGTATTTCATACGAAAATTAAATAAAAATAATTAACATAGTTTTCCGCATAATTGTAAAGTTAAGAAAAATAAATAAAATGAAAAAAATAATAAAAAAATAAAAATAAAACTGTACTTAACAAACTTGATTTTCTCTAAATAATTATAATTTTTCGTAACTTATTTAATATCATACCTACATATGTACAGTGGACAGCAAAAGTCTTAGTACGGCAATATATTTTAGCAATTTCATGAATTTTAACCAACAGTTTGTATAAAAATTTATTGTTTTTTTTTATTTATTTTATTAATTTATTTCCGTTTTAGTATAAAACAAAAATTTTTTTAATGTTTTTCATAAAACAAGAGAAAAATAAGGAAAAGTTTCAGATGACTCCATAGGTACCCCCAAGGAGAACCCTGAGTAAATTTAAAATTCAAAGGCCTAATATATGGAAATGTTATCCCTTGTATTTAGTAGAATATCCCTTAAGGTCTACCACTCCATTTAACCCATTTGGAATTGAATGTACAAGTTTTGTTTAGTGTTTTCTGGTGGCACCATGATCAAGCTTTTCCGTTGACTTTTCTTTGAGGTTTAGCGATTACGTAACCGTTCTTTCAAATGATCTCTTAAATGCTTTCTTGAAGCCATAACGGGACTTTGTGCAAGAGTATTAAGCCTGAAGGGACTTTTTTTTGTCAAAATATATTGGAGTACTAAGACTTTTGCTGTCCACTGTATACTGATACTACATTATTACATACTTAACTTAGTTTTTTTTTTCATTATTTATGCATTTCATTTAATTATTATTATAATTGTAATTTTTATAGTCTCTACAATAATAACATTCAAGTTGAAAAAAACAGAAGTATGGTTTCTGAAAGTGGTGAAGTAGTGTTGGTTACCGGTGGCAGTGGCTTTATAGGTCAACACATTATAAAGCAATTGCTTAAAGATCAAAACGAATTAAATATCAAGGAAATACGTACAGTGGACTTAAAGCCCTATAAAAATAAAATTGATGGTAAGTTGTTGATGCAATTAAATTTTCTTGTGTTGGTTTTTTTTTTCAATAATTTTTCATTACAACTAAAATGTTGCTTTGTGTTTAATTTATAGACGAAAAGCAAAATATACTTACATTTGTGGGTGATATTTGTGAACCTAAAACGGTAGTCGATGCATTCAAAGGTGTCGATACGGTGTTTCATTGTGCTGCCTTAATCAGCTTGAGATATCCACCCAATTACAAGGAATTAGATCGTGTTAATGTAGATGGTAAGTACGAATTTTTATGAAGATATTGAATATAATTTGGAAAGAACATAGATTTTGAATACATCTCGCACTACTTATTGTTGAAATCCTATTACTTTAGGTCGGTGTTTAAGAAAATTTAATGTATTTTTAATGAAAATTCTAGAAATTCTAATCGAATTTAGGTAGGTAGGTATGTGTTGTGAGGGAGAGGAGACCAATCAAGGATCTCATGACTATATATATGTACATACCTAAGCCATACATACCTACGCTTTGCTGTTAGTACTAGCCACACTTTCTGTAAGAAATATGTTTTTCTACAAACCACTTTAGCTGCATCACGTCCAAGCTTCTGTGAGAAGTTATGTCTGGTCTAGTTTGTTTCCCAAAAAGTTGAGATCTTTAGCTTACGATAGCTGGGTAATAACATAAAAAGTGGTCCATCGATTTAATGTTTTCACCACATAGCCTGCATTCATTATTATCTAACTCACCTATCGGGTTTATGCTGAGTGTCTCGTAAAGAGTACTAAAGTCGGCTTTATTCAGTGTCAATATACTCACAATTTTCCCTGGAGTAATTAGTAATCACCTACCAAGACAGTTTTTAATACCGTATTCCTGGATGCTATTTCCTTACGATACGATATGTATTCTTATTTCTTTTTTTCAAGTTTACCAAATTAGTCGATCATAAATTTCCTAAGCGCACGATTCTTCCCTTGAGACAGCGTATTATGGTCCAGTAGCCGGAGACATAGTTTTGTTTCCAGTTCTTCTACAATAGAAGCTCAGTCCAGTCTCAACGGCATGTTTTGAGCGACCCATGTAGCAACAAGTCCCTATGGGCATCTGTGCCATAGATCCGTTTGACCAAGAAAGTCGATCTGGTATCAAAGTAATAAAGTTTCTTGCGTTAGGCATCCTGTCGGATTAAGCGAGTAACCGTCTAGTATCCTAATTATACACTGGTGATATGATTTGTAGCTCTGGTTAATACATACATGTTTCATATCGAAGCCTTCTTTTTATCGGTTGGATAAAGAGTAATATTTCCACTGGTCCACTATAGGTGATGTTCTGATCGTAACACTTTCCCTTAACAACATATTCTTTGAAACGCGTAATTATTCTAATCTAAGCATCTATGTTCACCACACTGCTGAAGCATAAGTTAGTATGGATCTATGTGATTCACGGAATGCGACTCAATGTAGAAGCCATGGGTGGACCTATTTCGGTTACTATTACCTCATTAAACATTTACTTTTTTCTCCATACATATTACAGGTACCCGTGCCGTTGTTGAACTTTGTGTGGAACACAATATTAAACGTTTGATTTACACCAGTTGTGCCTCCGTTTGTATGGTGCCATTCAAGGGACATAGTACCTTTACTTTAGTCATAAATCAAACAGAATCCAAAGCACCCACTCCAAAGTATGATGCACAAAATCCCAACGATTTTGATAAGAACTTTTTAATACCCGGCTACTCCTCATCAAAACTAAGAGCTGAAACGATAGTTTTGAACTCTAATGGGGCCACGTTAAGCAATCAAAAGGATTATTTGGTTACAGCAGCTATAAGACCACCACTGACTTATGGTGAGGCCGATGAAAGATTTGTGCCCACCGTACTCAAGTATTTAAGTAAACGTAACTACAGTTTTCCCAGAATAGCTGGGCCTGGTGGCAAACAACAGGTTTCATATGCAGGTAATGAATAAATGCCTTTAGTTTTATTTAAATTTCTTTTAAAAAATAATTTCTCTTTTAGGTAACATTGCCTGGGGTCATATATGTGCCTATAAAACCCTAAAGACAAATCCCAAAGCCATAGCCGGCCTGCCAGTATTCGTTACCGATGACACACCCATTAATGACATCTCCAGATTTCTACAGAAAATGGCTTTATTGGGTGACAAATACCGAATTCGTCATTCAGCCTGGTATTTGCCTCACTTTTTGTTTTTCTTTTTATCGGTGTTGATCGAACTGTTTGTCAAATTGTTGGCCCCCTTTAAGGACTTTTCCATGGAGTATTCTATACGAGCCATAAGCTCATACACTGCCTCTGTTATGATGTTTAATCGTCTGAGAGCCGCTATTCATATGGATTATGTGCCCCTAATAGATGTGGAAACTTCGCAACAGAAAAGCGCTAAATGGTATGCCAAATGGTGGGAGGAGAACTTGTCCAACGGGACTGTTAAAAATAAAAAGAATTAATCCTCGTTGTTATTGCATTTGTTGTGTATATACATACATATGTATTCGTATATAAAATAATTATTAAGAAAATAATTACCAAAATTAATGTTGGTGTTTGTGTTTAAAACATTGTTAAAATATTTTTTATAATAAAAAAATTCACTAAAAAAATTTAAAAAAAAAAAATTCTGATGAAAACTCTCTACTAAGTTTATAGTAAGAAGGACCTCAGCCTCTACATGGCGCCTCACTCTAAGAATGGCGGAGTAGTTTGGTGGACACCGATAAATGGTGCGTTTAGAACATCACCTACAAGAGCATTCAATCGATAGAGATAAGGGTTCGATATGAGACGGCTCATCTCACGCTTTGGGGGATAGATCAACCACAGCCACAAATCGTATCTCTAGAGTGGAATTGGGGCCGTGGATACGCAGTTATCCGATAGGATACCTATAGCAACCAATTGCATCACTCCAATACCAAAATGTCTATCTTGGTCAAACGAATTCACGGCACAGATGGACGTGGGATCTTGTTGCTACACGGATGGCTCTAAGCATGGAGATAGGACGGAATTGAACCTCCATATACAAGAACCAGAAACCAAGCTTTACCGTCAACTCCATAATACGGTTTTTCAAACTGGACAAACAAACAACAAACAACTTCCAAGGATACGGGCTCAAGGCCAGTTAGAGAATTTAAAAAGGCGATAAACAAATAATCCAGGCATGGAAAAGTGTGCATTATATAGGGGTATCTAGTCATTATGACATGATTGGAAATTGGGAAACGAATTACATACTATAAGCCAAGTGGGCGGAAATGTTACGTTGATTATTGTAGAATAGTGACACAGTAGGAAGTATTACAAAGATACTCTAGGGAAATTCTGATGAAGAGAAAACCATGAATATTATAAAACTAAATAAGGCGACTTGAGTACACTAAAGTAAATCTGAACCGTATTAGCATGGTGGAAAAGAACGAATGCAGAACATGTGGTGAATACATCGAAACGAGCGCTGGAACCCGTTTCAAGTCATTGGAACTCATATTAGAGATGTGAACTGGAAACTGTTATGGAAATTTGTACAAAATACAGAAATGCTATAGAAAGTATGGTGGTGAGCACACAACAAACCTATTTGATGGCTTAGGTGTATACCGATAGACATGAGATCATAGGTTGGTCTCCTTTCCTTTACCTCTGTTTGAAGACATTTGAACTTTGATAGTGGATGTACGTACTGTTGTTGCCAATTCGCTACTGTTGACTAATGTACCAAAATCTTTGTTCTGTATTGAACTCATAACCTTCACACTGTATAACAAAAAAAAAATATATCATGCGATATTTATGTTTTTTAAACAACTGTTTTTCTTAAATTAATGAGCTTTTGTTGTGAAGACCTTTTTAAAATTATTTTTTGTTACCATTAATTGGCCTTAATTTTTTATATTTTTAAGTTATCTTACCTTGTATTCTTTATGACCTTCCACTGAAGTAAAAATTCCATCATGCGATATAATTTTTTTTTGTTTGAACAATGTTCATATTTTATTTATTTTTATTTTTTATTTGCATCAAAGTTTTTTCTTGTTGTTGTTGGTTTTTTTCTTTCATTTTTTCTGTCTTCTCTTATTAATGATTTTTCATTATTTTAATGTATTTTCAAATAACTTTTCTCTGTTGTTTGTTTAAAATCATTTCATTTTATTTATTTATTTATTTAATTTTAATTATTATTATTATTAATTTTATTTATTTATATAATAATTTATCTTAAATATTATTTGACTTTTTTGTTGTTGTTTTTTTGTTTGTTGGTATTTATATAACTTATATATCTTTTTTGTTTTGGTTTTAATTTGTTATTAATTTTTATTTATATATATAATGTTATAATAATTATATATTTTATTTATAAATATAATTTGTTTATTCTTCTTCTTTCTTTTTTTTTGTTTTAATGGATGTCTTGCCTGTTCAAAATCATTTGAATGATCAAAGTAAAAAGAGAACAATTAATTAATTACTTAAAGAAAGAGGCAAAATAAAGAAAAAAAATAGTTTTCTTTTAATAAAAAATATGTTTATGAAATAAATGCCTCTTGTTTGAAGGTTTTTTTTTGAAAAGAATACCACTTTTTTATGTATTTAATAACAACTGAGTCAAAAAGGGTTCTCTTTTTGTAAAGATACTCAGTTTTTTTTTTAATTAAACAAAAGAAAAATTAATTTTTTTTGTTTCTTTTTATTCTTCTTTAAATTTATGGTGTTTTGGTTTTCATATTCAAAGTTTACAAATACGTTTTCATTTTTCTTGTCATAATATAATTGCTTTCTTTGTTTTTCTTTTCTTTTCAATTTAATTTAATTTAATGTTTTATTTTTAATAATTATAAATTTTTTTGCTTTTCTTTTTTCTGTTTTAGTTTGTATCATGCATACTTAAAGTAATTTTGTTTTTTTGTTTTAATTTTATTATAATTATTATATTTTGTTTTGCTGGTTTTGTATCATAAAATGTATCTTACCATTCCTTATAGTTTTCATTTTCTTTCCTTTTGCAAAGTATTTATACAAATATTTTGTTTTTTATTTATTTTTGTTTTTTTAATAATTATTTTTATAATTATTGTGGTTGTCAAAAATTGTATTATTTAAAGGGTTTAATTTTTTCATTTTCTTTTGTTTAAATAATATTTAATAAAACTTTAATTTTAATTTTTTCATTCGTTCTTCTTTAGTGATATTGTTTACAAAAAGAGTATTTTTTTATTCATATTAAATTCTTGGATTCTTGATCATATAATTTATTTAATAAAATTTATTTAAATTTCTTAAATTGTTTTGTTTTTTCCTTGTATGTCTGTTGTATCTGCAGTTATTTAGTTTTTCATTTTGTTTACATATAAAAACTATAATTATTTTTCATTATTTTTTTAGTTTAATTGTTTAAATTTAACCGTATTTTTTAATGGTATATACAGAAGACCAAAAACAAATAAAATTATTTTATTTTAATTCATCTGTTTAGAATAATGTTTTCGAGAAATCATGTTCGGAGGGGAAAAGATGACGAATATTTTAACAGTTTTTTTTTTTTGTAAAAGAGATTATTAAATCCATGCATTTATGCAGAACAGTAACGTTCAAATAGCCTAGTGGGACTTTGGGAGAAGAATGAATTAATTAATGACAATATTTATTAAAGGTTTAAATTTTTTGAGAAATTTTTACAAAGAAATTTAAACATAACTTTAAAGTTAATGGTTTAAACTGAACTTTATTTTGTAAGAAAATAATAAGGAAAATACTTTTTAATTTTTTTTTTACTTGTTAACAGTTTTTATGACCTATAAAAAACGTATATTTTTACTTTATAAAGTCGTACAGGATCTAATATTCAGGAAATTATCAAAATCGAATCAAATTGTTTCAGTAAATATTTTATTTTTGTTATCGTTTTGAATTACGGTTCTTAGCTTAGTCGCATTAAAATATTTGAATATTTTTCGTACTGGACCGACTTCAAGAATGTCTTTACTTCCAAGGCAGATGAATCATCTCATACCAAACCTAAAGAATTTATTCCCGTTATCGTAACCTCATATCTACTTACAACGAGCGGAGTAACTATTGACTTTTTCAAAATCAAAGTTACCGAAAGTTCTCTACGTCCATTAGTTAGTCATATCAAAAAATTGTCATTGTCACTTTGAAAATTTTTGTAGAAAACTTTAAATATTTTATAAAAGAAATTGGTATTCCATTTCAGCTTTACATATATAAATATTTCCAAGAAATCTGTAAAGCTTTTATGTTGAAATAAACTGTATACATTTTTATATCACTGTCACTTTGTAGAAAACTTTAAATAATTTTTATGTCATTGTCACTTTAAGAACTTTTATAGAAAACTTTAAATAATTTATGATAGAAATTTATATTCCACTCTAGGTTAACATACATATGTATGCATTTTTAGAAATCTTTTACTTACTTTTGCCTTATTTTCTGGAACTATTTTCATCTGTCAAGTTTTATGTTGAATTAAACGGCATACAATTTTTATGTCATTGTCACTTTAATAATAAATTAAATAATTATTATATCATTGCCACTTTAAGAACTTTTATAGGAAATTTTAATAAATTTTTTAAACCAATTTTTATCGATAATGAAAATATTGAAAGTATGCTTGATTACAAAACATAATGGTGGATTATTTTTTTTTTTTAATTTTTCGTAGATATTTATTTTTTTTAATAGTTTATGTTTCTCTGTTAATATCTTAATTAATTTATTTATATTATTAATTATTTTATTTATTTTTTATATTGTATTTATTAGAAAACTATAAAGTTATTGTGTAGCTTAGATTGTAACATTATTTTTGTTTTCTTTTTCAATACATATTTTTTTTATATATTTTTTGTTGCTTTTGAAAAAGTAGGTTTCTTTTGTTGTTAATGTTAATTTTTTAATTTTATTTTCTTGTATAATAACTTAACGTTAAATTGTTTATATAGTATGATTCTTTTTTGTTTTTGTTTTTTTCTTTTAAGTGTAAATACAATATTTTTTATTTCTTTTTATTTTTATTTTTAATTTAATATATATAATATAATATTTTTCTTGTTGTTGTTGTTGTTAAAGATACCATCACTTAATATTTAATAGATTTTGTTTTATTTTTTCGGTTTTTCTTTTTTATTCTTAATTATTTTTTTTTTATATTTATATATATATGTATATATTTAATTATAAGTATAGTGTAAAATATAAAGATATTGTCAATATAGTGAAAGTGTTATTTGCTTTTTTATTTATTTAATTATTTTATAATTTTTTTTAAATTTTTTTTCAATAATTTTTTTTAATTAAAAATGTTATTTTTAGTTGTTTGTTTTTTAATTTATGTTTAATTATTGAAAATAAGAAAAAGCTTTTAAAAGATGTTAAAATAAGCTTTTTCTTAATAGGAAAAACAATTGTTGTTTTCATTTTTTTAGATGATGACTTTTGTTAATTAGTGTACTTAAAAAAGTGTTGTATTTTTCTTTTAAAATGTATGTATGTATGTGTTTATGTAAATGAGTTGGTGTTGCAGTGTTTGTTAATGTAGGATTATGGGTATGTGTGTGTGTGTGTGTGTGCGTGTGTGGGTAAACTATACTCTTTTAACACTTTCACGGGATTGCGAGCAAGAGACAGAGAAAAATTTGGAGACAGTTGTTTGGAGTTCGAAAAGAAGTGCTTGCTTGTTGCATGAGTGAGATTTTGTTTTTAAGAAAATAATTTTTGGTTTTTTAAATTAATTTTAAATTAATTATAAAATCCTTTTGCATTAATTATAATATAATAATTTTAATAAACAAATTAAATTTAATTAATTAATAATTTATTTTTTAAATTTATTTTTGTTTTCTCATTAAAATATAAATTTATTTAATTTGTAAGGTTGTTGTGTGGTTTTTTATTTTTTTTTAATATTTTTGTTTCATTTGTTTTTTACTACTAATATAATAAATGTATAATAAGTATAATATAATTAATATATTTTTGTTTATAATTTTTATTTAAATATTTTTCTAAAGAAATGATATGTTATCCAGAGTCAGACAGAGACAGAGGGAAGAGGGTAAGAGTGTTTAAGTTAAGCAACAGTAAAACAAATATTCAAATAATTTCAACCCAACTGCATATGTTTTTTAAACAAATTATTTAATTAACTCATTAATTAATTACGTAATTTTTCTTTTTAGGTAAACAAAAAGCCTAAATTGACAAATTTTATTATTTTATTTCCATATCAATTTTGTTGTTCTGTAAGTGTATGTTTCTTTGTGTTTAAATGTAAGTTTTTATGGAAGGTTTTGTATTCTTTTTTACTTTTTCTTTGTGTTTGCATATCACCTTATTCATCTTTTAGTTTTTAAAAAGTTATTCTTAAAAAAAGAAAAATTTTTTTTATAGTTTAATTAATTTAGCTTGACAATTATGTTTTTTGTTTTAAATTTTTTTTCCCAAAAAAAAGTTAAAGCTTTTCTTATCATTTTCTTTTTTTTCATTTTTTAAATAACTTATCATACAATGTTTTCTTTCATTATTTTTATTTCCATTTGTTGGCTTAAAAAGTTGCTTAATTTTGTTTGTTTTAATTCATTTTTTTATTTATTAATTTATATTTAAAAACGCTTTTAATTTTTTTCTTTGATGTTAATTGACTAAAATTGATCTTGTTTTTATTTATTTTTTACATAAAAGGACGCATTTTTTTATGATTTCATTATTTTGCTTGTGTTGTTTTCAATTGTTTAAAAATTATTATTTTTTTCATTTTATGTTAATTTAAAAACGAAATATTTTTCATAAATCTGAGATAAAAAATTATACATACGAAACACAGAAGAAGTCAGCTGTTTATGGAGAGAATCCAATAATTAAATAATGCAGACGAATTCGCAAGGAGGGTAGCTACCATGACGTTGATGGGACCAGAAGCCTTCTGTAGAATGGTAGCTGAGATTCTGAAAGGTATTCTTAACGAAAGGGAATATAAAGAGAGGTAAAGACTCTTCTCACACCAAGTGAGTTTAATATTAAACAAATTTTTTTTGGGTAATTACATTAAAAGGCGATCTAAACCATGCATCAGGCTATCTAGAAACAACCTGAGGTTGGTAACCGGTCTTTTGACCGGGCAGTGTGGACCACAGCACACTTATTCAGGATTTGGATGGTTATGAGGTAAACTTATAGATTCTGTGACAAGTAGAGTGAATAATCGGAACATATTTTTGAAACATGTGGGACATTAATGCATACTAGTAAGAAACATCTGCGAACGGCGAGCAGTATCTTGATATTTATCAAGACATTAAACATGGAGCATACTGCTGTCATTACTGTTTATATCTTGAAAGTATTTAATTTTATTAATTAATTTAATTTATTTTGTAAAAAAGTTTTTAAAAATGCACACATTTAATCATTTGATATGTTTTTATAAGGTTTTATAAAATTGGTTTTTGCAAAAAGTACTTTTTTACAATACGTTGTATATATTATTGGCCATTTAGGTAGATTGGAGAAGCTCTTCCATGTGAAGGCTATCGAAAGAATATTGACGTTTGAAGTTGAATTTCCCATCTAGTAAGTCAACACAATAATTAGACTACGTTAACCATAAAGATTGTTTATTTATGTACTGAATCCATTTCTTTGAAAAACTCTAATAGTACAAAAAGTTTATTTTTTTGTTGCTAAAGAATATTATGGGAAAAATCAATTTATTTTTTATAAAATAACGTACTTCTGCAAAATCTTAAAATAGAAAATAATTTTGATTGAATTGAAAATATTTTTCTCTATTTTTTACATGTTTCATAAGAAGTTAACTTTTTTTCAGTACTATTTCGTAGTGTTCTTTTTCTTTTATTAATTCGGTACTATTGGAAAATATTTTATTTATTAAAATCATGCAAATTTTTCTGTGCTTTTAAAACTAAAGAAATACCTTTGCTAACATTCTGTAGGAAACACTTGGTTCCTTTTTTTTTAATAATATTTATTTACTTCATTTGGAAATATTTTAGTTTAAAAAAGTACTTTTTATGTACTATGACATATCTAAATATTGACAATATTTTTTTGGGCCTTTTTGATAATGTTTTAGTCCTAAAAAAATAGAATTTGAGTTCTCTATATATTTTCTGTGCTCTTCTTGATTTTATTGTAGTTATTTTAGTACTTTTTGGAAACGCTGTAATTTAGTAAAATAATGTTTTGCTTGAAAATAGTCTCTCCATAAACAAAATTCTTCTTATTTAACTTTTAGAAATTTAATTTTGGAGTATTTTAATAAAATTAGATATTTTAAAGCGTTTTTTCTTTTTAGAAAATTTAGTTTTTTTTTATATGCAGACAGTCATTTTGTTTTTAGAGTTTTAGTTTGTTTGTTTTTGTTGTCAAGAATATTTTTTTGGTTTTAGTAGATAAATATTATTTTGAATTAAATTTAATTCTTGTATAATTTGTATAATAGTATTTTTTTATTTTGTTTTGTTTTTATATATATTTTGTTTGTTTTAATTTAATTTATATATAAATAATAAGTATTATTTTATAATAATTTTTTTTGTTTTTGTTGTTTTTAATTATTGCTTTTTGAACATGTCTTAAAAATATATAATTTTTTTTTGTTGGTATTTATTTTTAATTTAATTTTTATTTTATAACTTATTCAATGTAATATTTTATTTAAATTAGTTTATAGTGGTTGTTGTTGTTGTTTTATTTAATATATGTATATATATATATATATAAATATTTTTTATAATTAACTTATTTTTAATATATTTATTTATTTATTTATTTCTTTATCAATATATTTAATAACTTCTTAATACCAGATTTAAGCTTCTTGTTCTTTTTGATAAAAAGTTGGGAAAAACCAAAGAAACTGATAAAGAAGAAGCAAAAATATACATTCTGTTGTTTTTCACTTTTATTTATATTTATTTTTCTTTTTTAATAAAGTAACAATTTTTGTTTTTTTTTGTTTTTGGACAAATACCGTTTCAACGGTTTGTTACTTTTTTCTTTGTTTGTTTTTGTATGTGTTTTTTGTTTAACCATATGCCTAACTAATTTGTTTTTGTTTTTTTTCATTTTTATAATTTTTTTTTTTTAAATTAAGAACTGTATCATCTATCTACGACCATTTATGCCCATTTGCCCACGTTACAATGGTTTCAACTTCTGTTAAACCATTTCCGGTTCCTTTAAACCGTTACTTTGCTTCTCTTTTTTTTTTACTAACTAACACTAGTACTCGTATGTATGTATATGTCTTATATTTTTACAAGTTTTTCTTTTCTTTTATTTTCATTTTATTTATTGTTTGTTAATGATTCTCTGTTTTTGTTTTTTTTTTAGTAAATATATAATTTTCTTTTGTTTTTGTTTTTGCTTTTGTTTTTATTTTAATTATTTGATTTTTGTTTTTAAGAGTATTTATTAATTAAGTTTTTATTTTTCTTTGAATTATTTGGTTTATTTTTGTTTTCTGTTGGTTTTATTTTTTGAAAAATTGGTGTTTCGCAAAACTATTAACATTTTGTTCTTGTAGTTGTTGTTGTTTGGTAATTAATATTGTTGTTGTTGTTGTTTTTATATATATTTTATATATTTTGTTGGTTCTTTACATGGTTCTAGAAAAAAAATTCCAAAAAACATAAAAAACTCTTTTCCATAACTGCTGACGAGTATAGGAAAAAGAAAAAAAAAATTTGGCAAAATTTCAGGAATCAAGTTGGTTTTTAAATTTCTTTTTTGTGGTTTTTATTTAGTAGATGTTGTTGCTGTGTTTTATATTTCTATATATGTATGTATGTTTAATAATAACATTCTTTTTTGTATATATTAAATCATAATATTTAATACCATAAAAAAAATTTATTTCATTTTTACACTTGAAAAACTCTCGTTCTTAATTGCTTAATTAAGCCAAGTTTTCTACTGTTTGTGTATGTTTCAATTTAATGAAATTGTTTTTGTTTTTTTAATGAAATATGTTTTAAATTATTTAAAATAAAATCATTATTAAACAAATAATTAAATTTCTATAAATTATTTAAACAAACAAGAGTTGTCTTTAATTAGTTTAAAGTTTAAATGTTATTGTAGCAAAGACACATGTCACCATTAGTAAGGACACTCTCATAATTTTTAATTAGATTAAATTGGTTTTAATATTTTTTTTTTAAATTTAAATTTATTTTTGAATTTTTAAATAAAACAAATAATAAAAAATTTGTTAAGGGAATGTAAAACTACAGCTTTTTCGATACCTCATATGGAGTGTTTTAATAAAGTACTTTTTAACTATTAGTATAACTACTATTTTCATATGTAGTTATATCGAGTTAATTCGTACGAATAAAAAGTATTTTTTTTGCTATGTAAAGGAGCAAAACTAAATACAGTACCAGTACTTTTTTAGTACTTGTGAAAAATTAAGGGTTAAATTTAGATGTGTAAAAGGAACAATCTCTTTCATGTACGAAATTTATATGACACTTAAAACTTTTAGGAGAAAAAGACTTTACATTTTTTATAATTTTCTCCTACTTAAATCCATGTTTTAAACATAAAGAAAAAAGTACCCTTTTAATGGATAAAATTCATATTGTCATATGTGATGTAGTATTATTTTTTGCTTCCAGAAAAAGTACTTTTCTATAATTGATTTAATTGTTAATATTTTTATTTTTTCACGTGTGAAAAATATTATTCAAATTGATATGAATTAATTTTTTAACGTAAATTTTTAGTTTTATTTAAAAAGTACTCTTTCTTAGCATTATGTCTTGTAATGTAAATAGTTGCATAAGTAGTACTTATTGTTGAATTGATATTAAATTCGTTTAATCGTTGTTACTATTTACTTAAATGTAAAAAGTACCCTTTTTAATGCAAGAAAAAGTGTCATACTACATTGCAGTATTATTTCTTACTTGTAAAAGTAAAAAAGTCAGAAAATTTTATAATTTTACATGTGAAAATACTAATAATATTCAAATGTATTACATTTTTAGCATAGAGTGTACTTTAATAAAAATATTAAAGTTAGTCCATATACATATCTGGCAATTTAATAATTTATAGCTATATATTTGCAAGAAAGTACTTTTTGCTAATTTGTTATTCAATTTGGTGAATGGAGAAGTACTTTTGGACAAGTACTTTAGGGAAAAGTAATTTTTTAAATATTTTTTTTTAACAATAATTGGATTTTTTTATGTTAAAGAAAGTACTTTGAATGCATTTTTTCGGTTTCATATTCTAAATTTTTAATTTTTTGGTTCCCTTAAATTTTTTCTTTTTTAAGTTTTTGTATTTTAGCTATTTTTGCTAAATTTAAAAGGACTTTTTATGTTATTTTTAACAACTTGAAATACTGATGTTATTATTACTTGCAGGTATTGCTTTCAAACAATAAACTTTATTTGCCGTTTATACCTTTAACTATCAGACCAGGATGTATCGTTAGTACCATTTTGTATGCATAAAGAAAGTACAAAATCTTTTGATTTAATAGAACAATTAGTACTTTTAACACTAATAAAACTATATATTGTTTATAGTAATAAAGTACTAATTACAGTCTCAAATTAAAAAAAACTACTTGTTTATTACTTTTCCCTATAAAGCCGTTGCGAGAAAGTTTAGTTTTACATTTCCTAACCAATATTGGAATTATTTTCATTTCTAAAAATAAAATTAAAACAAAGTTTATACGAATAATTTAATAATGTCCTCAATATGATAGTATTTGATAATGAAATATTATTGAACCAATTTACCATTTATTTGTTTAAAATAATTATAATTTATTTAAATTATTATTATTAATTTAATTTCTTTAACTAACAATTGCACATAAATTGGCCATTTTTTTTTTAAATTTATTTCGTTATATTTTATTTCGTTTTTTCTTTTTTTGTAATTGATTTTAAAATATAATGGCTTTAAATGCCATGGAAAGTGAAAACTTAATTTTGTACAGAGTGTTGAAAAAAAGAGAGAATTTTAAAATTAAATTATTTTTCAAGTTAAATAAAGAAATATATTTTTTAAAAAATTGTTTTTATTTATATAACATATTTAATATATTTAATTATAGTATTTTGTTTATGCTTTTTGTAGCTGTTGTTGTTTCACTTGGATACTTAAAGATTTTGATTAAAGTGTTCTGATTTATTTACTTTTTTTTCAATGAAATTTTTTTTGTTTTTTTGTTTTTTATTTTTAATTTAATTTTTTTGTTATTGACAAATACATATTTATATATATGTATAGTTATCTTTTAATATATGAAATTATGTATTCATTTATTTATACAATATATCATATATATTTATTAATTGTATGTCTTTATATATATAAATATTTTTGTTTATTTAAAAATCATATATCATTTGTTGTTGTTTTATTCTCTTAATATTTTTAATAATTTTAATTGTTTTTCTTTATTTATTAAATAGTAACATATTTCCCTAACTATTTGTTAAAATAAAAGGAAATTAATTTATTTAAAAGTTGTTAGAATTTAAAAAAAAGATTGAAAAAACCATTAATATTAAAAGAAAATTTATGAATACTTTTAATAACAATTGCAAATCGCATTTAAAACTTTAAAGGGAAATAAATTTTGTATCTTGTACAAAGGAGAATATATTCTTGTAAAATAGAAAAGTAAATAATCAATTATTAATATAGTACCCAAGGTAATTTTACAGTTTTCTACAGAAGATCATTAAGAAAACTGAATGTATAGCTTTCTATATGTTTTAAAGAAATTACTAAACAAATGCGAAAAAATTTAAGTAGTAGTGCCTTAGCAAGAAACAAAAAAACTGTTTCATTCTACACTCTTACAAAAAGTACCAATTACCAATTAGGCACCCTTGTACCTTGTCTGGAATATTTAGAATACCTATATATCTATAGCGACAATAGTACCAAGATTTTAATATTTTTGAAATCAAAAAGTACTTTTAAGCTTTTTGTATAGGCAGAGTAAAATTGAGGACACTTCTACACCACATGAAAGAGTACTAATAACAATTTAGTAGCAATTTCGAGGAAAGAAACATACAAAAGTACTTAAAAAACCCCATTAAATAAGCCTTAACATTTTTTTTAACATTTTAAAATATTTTAGGAGAATTTTAATTGAGAAAGTACCTCATAGTGTATAACTTTTATTTTTAAATTTGTAAAAAATTTATTTTATAATTACTTTAACGTGATATTTTCAGTTTTGGACTTGTTTAAGTTTTAATAAAGAAAGTCTTTTTATATCTTTTGGTTTTAGTTAAAAAGAACTTCTTTGTTTCTTTTATTTAAAGAAAGTAAAAGTATCTTTTTATATAAAAATATAAATTTTGATTAAATCAAAAATACTTTTCTGTCCGAAAACAGTACTTTTAGTTCGTTAAAGATGTCCGTTAGTAGCGAATAGCACAATTCGAAGCGTCCTTTTTTAGAGAATAAGTTTTGAATCTAAATGAAAGATTTCTTGTGTTTTACAAAAAGTAATTTTCTAGTATCATATTCATATCATACACATTTTATATGTACACTTCTAAAATAGTACTTTTGCTAGCACCAATATTTTTTAAGTATTGGCATTGATTCTTAATAAAACATACTATATTTAGTTACCTTTTATTCTTTGTTGTCCATATTAAATGTAGGTAGTAAAAAACATCATTATTTTGTATGTTTCTGTAAAAAAAAGTACTTGTTCTGGTACTATATTATTTAGTAATTAAAAATGTTGTATCACACATATTCATGCAATTATTGGGTTTGCCTCCTTTTTGGCTTGGTAATTAGTACCTTTTTGTTATATATAAGGTAGTTTTAGTAAAAAATTTTGACGAATATATTTATTATATGAGAACAATCTTCTTTGGGAAATTGTATGAAAGTTGTGAAAAAAAAAACTGCTGCCTTAGGGTACTTTTTGGTTTAATATCAATCCATTTTACTTATATTCAGAGAATTTAATAGAAAGCATAACTTAAAACAAAAATTTAAATTTAAATAAATTTAATTATTTTTTTAAATTTTTTTTGTGTTTTTTTTCATTATATAGCAAAGTGTTATACAAGTTGTTATACACATAATTATGAATTCATTTTTTTTGTTTCACTTTTTAGAAATTTCTTTGTTCATATTCAGTTTTGCTTTTTGTTTATTTTTTAAATCAAAAGTGTTCAGTTTAACAAGTACAATCAATGGTTTTTTTAAATTTTTTTTTTGCTTTTTGTTTTATAATTTTTTCTTTATAAACTGCATTATTAAAATTTTTTTTAATATTTTGTTTGCTTTTATTTTTTACATTTATTGCACAAGGAAAGAAGTACGAGAGGGAGCCAATGTTTAATGAAAATTATATTTTTTCTTAAAGGGGGTTCAGAGAGGTTAGGCAGGTAGGTAAATTATATAATTTGCTATATGATAAGTATTTTGTTTTAATTTTTCTTAATTTATTTTATTTTTTTTTTATTTTAGATATTCTAATCATTTAGAAATACATTTTTTGTCATTGTTGTAGTTGTTGTTGTCTTCTGACTATTATAATATACAAAAAAATATTAAATAAAAATAATAATTTTTATTTTTTTTTGTAATTTTTATTTTGTTTTCATAATTAATAATTTGTAATAATAATCATTATCGTTATTGTTATTTTATTTTTTTATAATTATATAAAGTGATTTGTTGCTGTTTGTCCAAATTGTATACATAATGTTGTTCTTGTAGTTGTAGTTAATGCTGCAGCTCATGCTGTAGTTGCTGCTGCTGCTGCTAAAACATGATGGCTTTTCGCGTTGCCCATCTCTATAATAATTTCCTTTAAAAACTCTACACAAAATTAATAATGATGTCCTGTTTGTGTCATTTTGGTAGTTTTTGTTGATGTTGTTGTTGTTATTGTTTTTATTAATTTATTTTTATTTTGAATGATTTAAAAAATTTACGTTTTTTTTTTATTAAAATTTTTTTCTCATTTTAAATTTTCCTTTTTTGTTTTTGCTTGTATATAATGCAAATGTTTGGTATATAGTTTTTGTTTTTGTTTTGTATATATATATAATTATGTATATATTTTTTTGTAGTTTTTTTGTTGTTGTTGTTTTCATTTAATTTTATTTATATTATATATTTATAGTAGAGTTGATGTAAATATGTATTTGGTGTAATTGGTTTGGTTTTCTTATTCTTTTTTTTGTTTTATTTATTTATTTTTTGTTTGTTTTAATATTGCAACATTTATATTTTATTTTATTTTTTTGACTTTTCTTTATTCATTTTCAAATTGTTGTTGTAGATGTTTTTCATGTGATTTTATATATTTTTTTGTTGTATTTTTTATAAATTTTTTTTTTAATTATTTGTGTTGGTTTTGTTTGCCGCTGCTTAACGGATTTTATTTGTTGCGGTCGCTGCCTCCACTTAATGGTAACCATTTGTAAATGCCGCAGGAATTAGTGGTCCCTACAAATATGTAGACAACAACAAAACAAAAAAAAAATAAAAAAAGAAACAAAGAGAGAGAAAAAGGTTTGTAATTTAATAATAAAAGTTTAATATAAAGCTTTATAAAAGTGAAAATTCCTAAAGATAAGGGTGCACAATTTATTCGTTAAATTTCATCAGAATTTTTATTTTTTATTCGAGTAATCAGAAAAATAAAAACTTTAAGTACTGCAGTATGCAGTAAAAAGCTTGTAGCGTTGCTACAACACCATATTAGAAGATGTGATATGGTCGCCACAAAAAACGTTTGGTGGATCAGATAGTTCAATGTGCAGGGAAAATCAAAGAAATCTGTATTCGGTTCTGGAACTATGGGTGTAATTTGGGAAAATGCCTTAAACACATGCACATTGGCACCAGCAGTAAATCGCATCTGTAATGTAACAACGTTTAGTTGCAGTTTAAACGGATTTTTTATTCAGCAGTTTTTCCTGGGAAATAGGTTGTTAAGTGGCGGTTTAAATCGGTTTTTTATTCAGCAGTTTTTATAAGGAGACAGATGCTGCAGCGCTTAGTGCCACTTCTTAAGCCTGCAAGCCAGTCTGATCATATGTATACATACATATAAGTATGCCCGAGACAGTCCATAAAATATTTGAGGGAATATTATGTAACTGGCTTCAGGAATACCTTAAAGGTGTGAATAATATCTGCAAAAGATACATTCAGTTCCACAGGTTGGAAACAATAGGACAGAAAGCGTTTAGCAGATAAAAATATGTTTTGAACCCTGGCCTCACACTACCTACTATAGCACGGCGAATTCGAAGACCAACCGTTAAAATTGAAATTAGTATGATATGCGTATCTAATATCAGGTAGAATACGAATCAAGTCTTCGTTGGAATATATACGAATCGATATAAACAAAAGACAATTCAGGACACTGCTGGTATAACAGAAGCAACAACGACTTTGACAACGATCGAGAAGATTTTACATGGAGGTGTTAAAATGGCAACAGTGGCAAATTATGAAAATAATTTCATTAGTTTGATAATCTCGTATTCAGTCTCGAAAAACGTTTATTATTAAGAAAATTAAATTCTCCATCTATAATTTTTCCTTGTCGTTAGCTGCTCTATATTTAATTCTTAAAAAAAAGTGTTGGAATACTCGTTTATTCGTCTACAAATTACTCAAGCAAAATTGTATTTTTATTTAATTTTATTCGCATGATAGTCATCATAAGAATAAAAAAGTTATAATAGATGATACCAAATGCAAATAAAATATTTTATGGCGTGTTTTAAATAATAAATTGTTTACACAGTGAGTAGCAAAAGTGTTGTACAGTAAGGTTGCAGTTACACTCTTCAATTCCGATGCTATAGATACGTATTAAATCAGCATTTGCGAGAAATGAGTTTAAGTTCCTTTGAACCAGATACCAACACATAAAGTGATATACAGTTTCAGTGCCTCCATAAATTCTTGAGCGAAACGGTGCCTTCACGTTGACGCTATCATCATATAATTCAGAATGCTGAGAGAGGAATTTTTAAAAGTTTCCTAACAAATGTCAATTGAATGTTTCAATATTTTACAAAAGGTAAATTCTTTGGAGTATAAAATATTGCAAATTGTACTTTAAAAAGGATCTGTGAACAGTGACGTGCAGAAAGTATTTTAAATGGTTATTATAACCCTTACTTAAATTGCCAATTTAACCCTTTAGTCAGGATTGCGGTGTAGCTTCTCATACCAACCATGTTGTGTGTGTTAATTTTTATCCAACAGTCTGGTGACATACAGTTTAAATGTCTACTCTGAATGATAGACTTGAGAAGCTTTTCGTGTCATTTTTATTTATTCTCAGAGTTTTAGCCAGAAGGCTACTGAGAGCAAGTTGCTGAAAGAAATATTTATTTCTTTCGTTTTGTTCAAGATGCCATGAGTACTCATCTAGTACACGTCAATACTCTACCTACTAGACTACTGTATAATTAAATGCTTTATATAATCTGTGAAGACTAGAGAAATCTATGATTTCATGTCTTACCAATTATAAATGATTCTGAATTATGGAATATTTTTGAGTGTGTTTTTTATTTTCTGCCCCACTGTATACATATTTTTTTTATTATCAAATTAAACACATTAAAATTATTATACAATAATAATATACACAAAGCCGTCACCCACATATTTACAAAAGAGTAAAGAATACAAATGAAAATATAATAATTCAGCAAATAATGTTGATTGTTAATCGTGATAATGTTTAATATGATTTAATAAAATTTAAACCTTTTGGTAAATACAATAATATTACGAAATACGTGCATACGGGTCTAACAGTGGATTTTAAACCAAAGGAAAAAAATGTTGAAAATATTACAAAAGAGTTGAATACTGCAGGGAAACATCGTTAACATTTGTGTTAAACATTAAATTGATAAAAGTTTTATTCACCGTTTTTTCAGGACGATATTAATGGGTATTGTATGATAAGGATATAACAAGAAAGGATAGACATTGTTTTTGTGTTGTGTTTCCTATTTATTTTGGGGAAATTTTAAAAATGGATTACAAACGTAAGTTTACAAGTAGATAAAAACTATTTCTGATGCAATAATTATTTGTGATAGGATGGACCGAGCCCAGGAGGAAAAACTAAACTTTAACACTATTTTTACCAAAGGTGTCAAAAGAAACCTTTTAAAATTTTAACTTGAAATTTATTTCAAAGTTTAAGAATTTTTTCTCAGTTAATGTTTTGACAATTCGTATAATAATTGTTAAATTTATTTAGCGTTATCATTTTCCTCCAACTCATTGTGGATCAGTATATGCGTACATGATATACCTATTTCTACCATGAGGTGTCTTTTGACACCTTTACGATTTTTCTTACAGCAAGATATAAAAAATATAAAGAAACTACACTGACATACATTTGGAGTGAACTATAATTTGTTTTTGGTTTTTTCCTCTTCGTATTATTATACCAATCCATGGAAATTCCGTGCAATTGGAAATTCTGCGAAATGCCGTACCATGGAAATTCTGTGAAATTCTGTTCAGCAAGTTTTCGAAAATGCCAAAAATTTTTCGGTACACTGAATTCCCCGTTATAATTTTTATATTCGATTGTTTTTTGGGAACAATAGGAATAGGAATAGGACGTTTTAATAATTATTTTCATAATTATTTGCATCCAAACGCATAGGTGTCAAAAGACACCTTTTGGTCGAAATAGGTATACACAAAATCGTGGTAGAAATAGTGTTAAATAAGCTTAAAATATTCTCATTTTAATTTTAAACTTGTATTTCTAAATTGAATGGGTAAGCTGAATGGCTCTTATTGAGAATCAGAATTTGTGTTTGGCACATACATATGTATGTACGTTAATAAATTAGACAGCTAAGGACATTATATTTAACCCACAGTCTAAATAAAGCCCTCATGCCTATGAATCTGATGTAGCGCCCCCTAATATTATTCTCAATCTGATTAGAGCTTGGGAAATTGGCAAATTCTTTAAATTCTGGAATGGAGAATCAGAATATTTTTAAATTTATGTAAAACAAACACGTGTGAGAGATCTATTGGTGCCATTATGAGTGAAATATAATATTGTTCAAATGGACGTCACGGCTTTTTTGAGTGCAACGACGATATATCCAACTTCCCATGACTCAGGCGAACAATGCAATGTTTGCTGCAATGGATGTTTTTGCAACTCATGCGGATTAGTATTGTCTTAAATTTCACAATTCTGCTTGTTCATGCAACCATTCAGCCAGAATTGGGTCTCATTGCTGAAGATGATTTTTAATGAAAATTGGAGTTGTTTTAATAAAACAATTTTATAATTTGAACGTATTGCTGAATGCTAAATCCTACGTCTACGGTGACAACTAATTTGACAAGTGTAGGTGCAACAAGAAGGCCGTTATTAACTGTCAAAGTTGTAAAGAATCTGACTATATTTGGTTTAAAACAATATTGCAATCGTGGATTTCGAAAAATGTGTTCACATCAGACATCAGCGACGAGTATTCAAAACGATGAGTAGTTTCGAGTCATACTTATAATTTCAGATACTTATACGCATTCATACTTATTTTAATATCATACTCATACTACTCATATAGAAATACTCATCGTACTCATACTTAACAATACGCATGATGTTGCTGATTTCGACTCTCCATGATTCAACATATACACGAAGCACAAAATAAGTATGATTCGAGTACGAACACCACAATACTCGCTAGAAGGTTGTGTGTGTGCTTTGCTTGCTGTCTTTGTCTTTTCTTTTTTCTGCTTTCTTAAATGCAACAATAACTACTACTGTAAATTTTGATGAATGATTCGAGTGACTCGAATCATTCGTAAGTATTTAAGTATTTTTCTAAATTTATGAATCTGAATGAGTAGGCGTATGAATCAAACAATGAATCGAATCTTATGAGTTTGATGTCAACGTTGTACTCATACTCATTGCAACCTATACTTATAAATCAATGTTGTAGCGAGTACGAATGAATCAGAGTAGTTGAATTTCAATACTCTTGACTCACTCATAATCAAAATTTCATGAGTACTTATGAGTAGCGAAAATACGATTCATTGCTGATCTCTGGTTCACATATCATTTATGTTACGAAGGGAAACATGCTTCCCCTTTCAAAAAGATAGCCGCATAATGGCTCATCGTAAAATATCCTGGCATACATCAGACTTGGAAATTTGTTGGAGAAGCAAAGCTGGCAGAAACTGAAGAGAATAATGAATGAACGTAGATTGAGGCAATAGAGACTACATTACAGAATATTCCCAAAGCTGTTTAAAAAAGGAAGATGCAGACAATCTTAATGTGATACAGATTCTGATAAATTGTTTTTCTAAAAAATTAAAAGGTTATCTGATCGCAAAATTTTTAACCTATAATGGCAGCTGAGTTAACATTAAAACGTTATAAATTTAAAATCTACTCTTATACTAGTCTTTGGGTATCCAAATGCAACGAACTTTAAAAAAACCCCAATATGTTGGATGATACCCGGTTTATTTGATTGGAATTTTTTTTATTATTTAAAAACCACTGCTTATTATGTATGTATACATACGTATACGTGCAATTGCAATGCAATGTTATTAAATTTATTAAAATTTATATTTGTTATATTGTTGTTATTGTTGTTGTGGACATTAAATATTTAAATTAGTGAGTGTAGTTATATTACGGAATATATGAATCGAATTGTATAAAATATTTAATTGAATTATAAAGTGATTTTAGGAATTTTAATTTATGCAGATTTACTAAATGATATTAAAAGAATACATTCAACAGAGAACAGTTGAGAACAAAATTATGACACATATAAAAAATTTATAAACTTTCGTCGTTTCATAAATTTTATACAACCGTGCTTTGTATTGGAATAAAAAATTTAGTAAGTGGTAGAATGAAAGAGAATTTAGTGTTTATGGGCATTAAATTAGGATTAGACTTTTGCTAAAACTGTTTTCCACATATTGCTAATACAGAGACATTTCTTTCTCTCATACTTTGTGTGATCCAATGACCTCAAACAGATGTGTTCTATAGAGAATGACTGAAAATCCCACTGTAATTATTAAATATTTTCGCACTGTACAGTACGAAGTCTCTGGTGTTGCTAAGCAGCAGTTATACTCTATTTTTAATGGAATACAGACAGTATCTGTAGAATAGAATCAAATCTGGCTCAATTAGAGATTTAATTCTCTAAACATCGCCATAATTGTTGAACCGAAAGGACTATTTTTAATGTAGTGATTAAATTCGAGTTCATTGGTTCAGCAAACAATTGACAAAACGCAAAATCCACTCAAAATATAGCCGTTGTCCGTGATATTGTGTAGGAGCAACCGATATCGCGTTGCTCACAAGAATTTGGCCTTTCGCAGACCATTATTTGACGAATTTCGTGTGGATTGAGCCTGCATCTGCTTAAAATTGTGTTGGCGCAGAACTGAAGGTAAAAGATAATAGACAAAGACGTGTGTTCACTGAATGAGGTCTGGAACAGTTGACAACTGATACTAATTTTTACTGAAATACCGCATATTCAGTGATGCGGCCTATTTCTAGATAATGGACAGAATTGCCGAATTTGGTACAATAAAAATCAACATGATTACCAATTTCTTTGGTCTGAATTGGATAATCTGGATGCTATTGACATGTGTTTTGTGCTAATTATGCCATTTATTTCTATTTAACTGTATTCATTTAGTGTGGATATTCATTTTTACATTGTATCCTCCAAATATGTGTCCATAAAGTATTTATTTAATAATTTTTTTTGGTTGTCCTCAGTTATTGTTTAAATAAATTTTATTATAATTTGTTTGTTTGTTTTTGTTTTTATGTTTGTTTATAGCTTCGGGTGTTTTTCATTTCGTGTGTTTCTATTTTTTGTTTTTCTAATTTACTTCCCCCACATAGGAATTTAGACGGGAAAAAAAATTCTAAACTTTTTAGCTTTTGTTTATGGAGTTATTTTAACTACAAATTAATTATTAGATGGCAGATTAATAGATTTCATAGCATTATTTTAATTGGAAAAATAAATGGAATAAAAACAAATGGAAAAATTGTATTGCGTAGACCACGAAATTCAATAACAAAATATTATCAGAATGTGTCAACAATAATCGTGATTAGTTTTAATTATTAAAACCTCAGGGTAATTTTGTGAATTCAAAAAAAGTTTTGCGAATAAATAAATAAATAATCGAGGAAAAGAAAAAATGGTAGGGATCACTTGTGAAGGAATAATTAAAGCACAGTAGATCCAATGCAGGAGCATTTGAAAAACAGATCCATATTAACCAAATGCTAGGTGCTTACTCACACTTTGTTAAGCCTAAAAGTTTCGCAATTCAAAGTAAAGACAGTACCACGAATATTATTTTGAGTTTCTTGATCACAGACAGTAAAATTTAATAGAAATAAAGCATTTAAATTAATTGACTTATTGCTGTACCATCTTTGTATGTGTATGAGAAATTATTTTATAGTTATATAACTCATATGTATGTGGATTCACATTGGGGGAAAAAGATGTTTGTAACTTATTTTTACTTCAAGTAGCACTACCGTTTGGCTTTTTAAGACTTTTAGACGATTAAATCAAGCCCAAAAACACTGAGTTCAACTAAGAACAATGATTCTACTGCTACATTTCGGAGATTTTAATCAAGAAACTGAGAAACATAAATTGATTTTTTAAAAGCGACTATGACAGTCGCATTTCTCTTTATATTTTGTAGGAGACCTGCTTATAAAGATTTTCTTTTTCTTTGTTCCTGCACTAGTTATATAACGCTATTCTCCTGCTGGGAAGCAAACACTTTCCATAACTGATATTAAACGGATATTAAACTATTGTTATTGCTTCGTTATATAAAAACCTTGAACCACCGAGTACGTAAATTGTTGTAATATACCGGAATACTCATGAGCGTCTTCGGAACTTTGCGAGTTGTAGCAGTGGATCGTAAAATGGATGAAGAACTCAGTACTTTTTGGTAAAACAATTTTGTTATTGGCAAGTGTTATTGAATGCTGTATCCATCTATGTTGATTTGACCAAATGAATTGAATAATTGACAACAAATTTAGTATATATAGCTCAAAGAAATTGGCCGTAGTTAACTGTTAAGGTTCTGGAGTTCCTGCTAGAAACACTATATACTATAGAAAATACGTTATTTTCATGAAATATTAAAAAAAGTAAAAGTTCAAATAAAAGGTATGGTGTCAATGAATCCTTTCCAAGCTTCTCTTTCTCTGCCATATAGTTTTATCACGTACCAAGACATTCTTTTAGCAATATGCCCATTATGACCATATAAAACCGTGATCTTCCAGGCCGCCTATAACCCAGTGTATTCCATCCAAATGTAGCTCTCGCAAAATCTTCCGCTCACCTTATGAGCACTCCATTTTTCTCCGAATTTTTATGTCTACTGGGTACATGTAGTCGCTGTAGTCTAGTAAGTAGTGTGTTGGCTTATTAGACGTAAAGCCCGGGTTCGCATCCCAGGTTAGGCATCAAAACGAAATATGAAAAAAAATATATTTCTTCCGTTACTGCCTCTCAGCAGATTTCTGGCAAAAACTCTGAGAGTAAATAAAATTGCCATGAAGAGCTTTTCAAAAAAATCTGTCGTTCGGAGTCGACTCTTAACTGTAGGTCCCGTCACTCATGTATAATATTAACGCACACAACATAAGTGGTGGTCGAAATCCTGACTGAAGGGTTGTAATGACCAATTATGTATGTATGTATGTACTGGGTACATGATGGTCTCGTTTAATAGTCGATTTTTTGCAATTCATGGAGGCCAAAAATTGTTTAAAAAACTTTATCACAATCGCTTGAATCATCCTCAGGGTGCTCAGTAGTGTGTGCAAGCATTTAGGAATACCGTCTCTGCAATGCATTTTAAAAGTAAGCAATTCAACACCAAACAGGATATAGTAAAGTTTTTATTTAGTTTTTCTGTTGCGAAATCACAGAGAACTGACATACAGATATGCACAAATATTTAGTACTCCATTAATAAGTATTCTTTGCTCACACATATTAATTCAACTCTAATAACATTTATTAGTCAAAAATCCTAAATAATTGTAACGTTTGGAACAATAATTAATATTTGATTTTCACAACAATAATTTGTAATAGAAAAATCCGTATAAAATCGGATTTAAACAATTATTTCACATTCAAAACCGGTTAGTTTTCGTTTAATAAAACAAAAACCGGTTTATTCACTTTCACTTTCAGTTTTAATTTCTTAACACAGGCTTTGAAGGTACATTCTCTAGAAACATTTTCCTTTAATTTAACATTGTGTTATAGACACTGAGCGTATGATTAATGTCTGTCTCTCTATAAAGCACAAAATAAATATTAATCATACGCTCCAATAGTCATTTAAAAAAAAAAAACAGAAACGCTCTTTTTAAGCATTACATTACAAAGACATAATGATTCAATAAATGATCAAAAAACAAAAACACGGAAAAAAGAAGGCAGAAAAATCAATCGATAGAAATTGAGAAAATAAATTGAATGTATGAAATGAAAATGAAATGGAAAAAATAAAAAAGAAAAAGTTGAAATAAAAATTATAAAATCCTACCTTGTGCAACTGCTTTTAGGATTTCAGTCTTATATATTAGCCATCGCAAAGTTCAATGAATAGATCTAAACGGAAACGAGACGAGAGAGAATAAAAAAATAATATTTTTTTGTTTAAAAATTACACAGCATTACAGAGAATAAAAAAAAGATAGATAGAGAGATAGAAAGAGAGAAAGACTAAGAGACTAAGAAATTGTATTAAGAGCATAAAAAGGGAATTTTTATAGTGAAAAAAAAAATCAAATAAGAGATAAGAGACAAGAGAATTAAACGCAATATGGTGCAGGAATTACGAGAAAATTACACTCACAACACACTTAACACAAACGGAAACGGAAATTAATGTTAGAAAAGTAAGAAAGGAAAGAAAATCAAATAAACAAAGTATGCTGAAGTAGTAGTAGTAGAAAGGAAAAAAGAAAGACAAATGAAATCGTAATTGATTTGTAAAGAACCGATAACCGTTAAACTATTTATCATTAAAACAACACAATACAAATACAAATACATATACAAACACAAAAACAAACAATGTTTGCATAAAACAAAGTTTTTTTCTAATTTTATTTCCATGGAAATACGATTACTTTTCTTTTTAGTTTTTTTTCATTCAAAACTTAGTAGAGATGACTAATAATAAGAATTAAACACCTTTTTTGTTTTAATACGAATGGAAAAAAAGGAAGAAAAGATCAAAAAGAAAATTGAATAAAAATGTAGGATACCAAGGTTAAATACTTTTAATTAAAATAGAAAAAAAACGTGGTGCAAATATATGAGAAAATAAAGGAAACGAGTGATAAAAAGAAAAGAATATGAAAATTTTCTACTCACCGGACTATAGTTGAGTGGAGCTCGACTCACGGCAATGGGAAACCCTGAGGGTTGAGGACTGGTTGCCTGTACATAGCCCACATTATCGGCGGCCGTTGAACTGTACATATCAATGGTGGGCCCGGGCGAATTGGTAGATGGAAACCCCTGCCGTGTTGTTGTGGTATGAGGCGAGGCCGATGGTGCTGCAAAACTATGAGCAGCTGCTGCAGCGGCTTGATAATTATTCATCACTGAAAAGAAACATATACATTTCCATTAAATAAATTATAATAAAAAAATCTTCAAAATAAATTCATAAAATATCTTCAAATAAAAGAAATAATATTTATTACAAATGCACTTAATTATGTATGTAGCATTCCTTGAGCGTACAATAAAATTACGAAACATTCTTCGATATTATGAATAGAAAAACCTTCATTGGATATGTGTGCCTGGTCATACTGTGATTTAATTTTTCAAAATCTAGATTTCAATACAGTGGTTCGAACTGAAGAGAGACAAGAAGTCGTTGAGATTTACTACGACTATGCGTTTCATAACAAGTCGAGTAAAAATAAAATGCACATGTATTGTATAGCACTTGCATTGTACTTTAAACCAATAAATTAACAATCAGAACTCGAAAAACGCTAGGGATTGGCGCCTTTGGAATACCAACTAATACTTACACTAGGGTGTGTGTTAATTTTATCTATGAGTGGCGGGACCTATGGCTTAAAGTCGACTTCCAACTAAAGATTTGAGCAGCTTTTCATGGAGGAGTTTAGATAAAGAAATATTATTTTTTTTAATTTTTCTTCCTTTCGAGATGTCAATTGGCAGTCTTAATGAAAATCGTGTCCATATATCCATAAAGGACCTACAGTTTTTAGTCTTTCTACAATTGCGCTCATTTCTCATTCTCTCTTAAAAAATCTGTGAAGTCTGTATGTGCCCCTCAGTCATCCAACAGCTATACGATATCAATATGGATTTTATTCAAATCCCCTTTGCTTAAATAAGTTCTCTCCTGGATGTCCAAATATCTTTCGTGAACTAAAGTTTGAACTCACGAGAGCTTGTCTATTATTTGACTTCTATGTTTTCTAAATACACAATCCCACAAGTCAATATCAATGGGATATTATCCACAAAGATATCAGCCCCCAAGGAAACACTGTACATTTAAATTACAGGCTTTTTATTTTTTTTTCATTTTACTCTTCAAGCCTGTCCGTGGGGACTTAAGCATCATTTTCGGTACTGTCAGAACTAACAGTGTAGTCATCGTTTAAGGGAGATGTAAATACATTGATGTCATTACGAGTTAGATGAAACCCGAAATCTTCTTTACTGACTTACTTAATTGGTTATTACAACGCTTTAGTTGGGATTACAACTTAGATTCTTACACCAGATTACACAGATTTTTGAAAATCTTACACAGATTTTTGAAAAATTTTTCGGGGAAATTTTATTTACACTCCGAGTTTTTGCCAAAAGATTGCTGAGAGGAAGTTGTCGAAGATGTGCGAACTGGGGTTTGAACCACGGACCAAGAAAAAGAAGTTTAGAGGCGAACCAATTGTTTATTGCAAATAATGCTTTAGTTGAAATGGAAGAGAGTGTATTGGTGATCATGGCAGCTGGCCAGTTGCGCACTCTGTCTATCAATTTGCACGGTAAAGTATACTTGACTTTGAGACGAACTGATACAGCCAATAAACGTCCCATTTAGGGCCATTATTACAACTTGCCGTTAACTAAAGGGAGGATTTTAACGGACAGATAAATTATTTTTCATTATTATGAGTACCCAATAAGATAGAAGTGATCGTTAAGCTAAAGGGAAGATCATCCTACCTTTAACATTTAAAGGTCACTTTATGTTTGAACTTGCCATATCATATACTATTTTCGATATGGCAACTTCAAATTTAAACGAAATGAGCATATACAACAAAAAAAACGAAGTCCGCTGTTGCCATTGCGTTAAAAAAAAATTGTTTAATTGAGCAGTTTTATCGACTTTGCTCCGGCACTGCCATATTTTAATTTTATTTTATCTGTAAGTTGCAATAACGAAAATCATTTAAAGGTAAATTTACAGTTCCCTTTAGCTAAAGGTACCTTGAACTAAACCCAAGTTGTAATAATTTCCCTTAGAGGTGTAAAGTGCTCCGATTGCTTTCTTTACTCTCTTCATTATTTTATTCCTACATTAAAGTTTTGAATCAAATATAACCGCCATATACTTTACCCTAATTGATAAGGACATTTGAATCTCTTGCAGGATCAGTAAGTTTTTGAAAAACATCGGTATTGTATGCTGCATAAGTACGTGGAGTTTGTTGTGCAGAATATTGTAAATATTAGGGGAAATAATATAATTGCCACAAAATTTATAAGGAATCTTATGCAAATGTTAAGTATACCAATGAAGTAATTTCATGCTTTTGCTTAAACATCATGCATTTGCTGTTTCAAAACCTAGTAAATGATTATAAATACTGTTTGGTTAATCCTTACAAAAAAAGTTAAAGCTTACTTTAAGGTTAATCACAAGGATATTATCTATATACGTACATACGTACTATTTGATATAATAACGGTATATTCAATTTGTATAGAATTCAAACAATAGAAAAAACTTACCCGATAATGCCTGAGTTAGCAATGGTGTATTATTGTTTGGCGTTAGTTGACCGTTACTCAAATCCACTAAAATTTATTTTTTTTTGTTTGTTGCAACACAAGCAATCAACGAAACGAATGCACCAACCAACCAAACAAGCAACATTTTTGTTTTTAACATACAACAGGAAATGATGTGGTAGTATGATGTGGTTTTATTGGTTATCATTATCGTATCGATAAATGACAGAAATAGTAACAAAAAAAAAATCAACAACAAAAAAAAAACAAAGAAATAAAGAAAGAAAGAGAGAGAGAAAAGAGAAAACATAACATACATTAACACATTATTTCATATATATATTGTATGATATATAGTTACTATATATGTATATAGATATATGTATATGTATTATATAAAGAAACAAATTAAATTACAGATTAATATGTGAATAATAAATAGTAAATATGCATACCTACACAATACATGTATATATGTTTGTATGTATATATATATATAGTTATATCGAAAAAAAAATGTTAATATGCCACACTAATACTATTAATCAATATTTAACTAATGGCTAAACAAATAGATTAACTAATACCGTTATAATACTATAACACTTACACTAACACATAATCAATAAAACAAAGTATACCAAGTATACCTTCTTATTTCTCTACATTCACATATACACTCACTCACTTACACTGAGTTAAACACATGGCCAAGCATAACAAGAATAACAGGGCTTTGATTTTTCGATAATTTATTATTAAACAAATACCATCCGTTGAACTATGTAAACCTCTATCTTATCAGTGTTTATACTTTATGGGTGATTGAACATTTCTGACAAATCGGTGAATGACACCCAGAGACTATTCTTCCATATAAAACTTCTCACCAGAGATGGCTAAATTACGGGCTATATCTTTAAATATAATATAGATCATGATTCGAAGACCTATCTTGGAAAGATTTTTGAATCATTAACGCTACCGGATTGCCGTCTTATTGTGTCCAAAATAGAATTGTATTCCTTAAATATCTTTGGACGCAATGGAGATTAATAACTGTGTTATTAATTTCTTATAGAATGAGATTTAGTCACTTGAGTTTTATGGTAAAAACTAGATCATTTAGTTTTGACACTCCTAGTAACAGAAAAAATCAGAATACTTGGAATTGTTTGCTTAACGTAAGTTTAGGCAATGGAAATAGAAGCAGCTGTTGATCTCTGCGGACATTATTTGCGTTGATATAAAGTAAGTCGTCGTAGTCTAGTAGGCAAGGTGTGGCTTATTAGACGTGAGGCCACGATTCAAATCCCAGGTCAGACAAAACGAAATATGAAAAAATATTTCTCCGGTTACTTCCTATCAACAGATTTCTAGCAAAAACCCTGAGAGTGAATAAAGTTGCCATTAAAGTTGACATTCATTCCGAGTCGACTTTAAACTGTACGTCCCACCACTCATGTATAAAATTAACAACACATAAGTGGTGTGGGAAGCTAGGTTGTAATCATAATTGAAGGGTTGTAATGGCCAATTATGTATGTAAATAGACGTTCTTAAAAAGTTTTGAGTTGTTGTAATCGGTGTAAAGTTGTATATTTCAGCACAGATTATAAATCCTGAACACAGATCGTACATAGGCCCACGGGGAAATGTGAATTAAATGTATCGAATGTGTAAGATGGAACCATATAAAAGGATAACAATTGGTCGGAATTTTATCAGCTTCGGCATCCAAGTAAGGAAAATATTCGACTTCTGAATGTTAGGTTTAATATAGAGGTGGACATTTTCAATGGCTCTTACTTCAGATTAATCGTTTATTGTTTTTTACACATTCTATCTGATGATGTATGTTTAAGGGCCCCATAGAAATGACCTCTTAAAGGTAAGGAGATCCTAAAAAGCAGAAAATATTAGTAGATTAGTTTAGAAAGCAGAGTTTCTACAAGATCAGATGTTAAGAGCATTATGAATATCCATTATCAATATCCATCTCGGACCAATACCTACTCAAAAATAAATCCTGTTTTTTTCTATGGGACACTTGCAAGGGAATACTTGTTTAAGTTGGATTAATACAAACTTTTTTGAGAATAATTATACAATTCTGAGTATTTTCTAAAAAAAATCTTAGCGAAAGAAAGCTTTTTTATAAGAGGTTTTGACAAGGTAAATATTTTCTATAGAAAATCATGCCAGTACGAATATTTTATGAAAGAAATCGTGATAACGAGAATAGTTTCTGTATGAAGTATGACAATGGAAGTAATGGCAATGCGAAAATTTTCTATACGAAACTGCAGAAGATGTGGTTATTAACTTAAAAAAATTTAACGACGGGTAGTGTAGTCATATTGCCTTAAATTTTGGATTTTCCGATAAAAAAGTGAACGATGATCACTTTTTAAATCTCAATTTTTGAAAAATTTTAAACAATAAACTCTTTATTACTTCATGCATTTCATGTGTCTAATAGCGAAAGGGTATTAAGACCTTCTAATCGTAAACCAGAGAGAGTGTGTATATGGCGAAGAGTACTCTGTATATTCTAATATCCGTAATTTTAATTAATTTTTTGACTCTTTTACTTCGATAAAATCGCTAAATTAAATCATAAATAATAGCAGCTGTTGTATAAATGTATTTGAGTGCATGATTGTACAAAAACAAAAAAAAAATTCTTATTTTATGAAAATTAAAAACTAAAAGAAATAAAAATTATTGGAAAACTAAGACAACACAGTGATTGATTATGGAACACAATCAAAAGATAGAAAGTTCCAGCGTTACATTAGCATTTACGCTGTGCTGCTAAAGGAGTGTTGGTTGCAAAAACATAAAAAATGAATTCTAAAAATGGGAAAATAAATGAACGAATGTCAACAGCAAATGTATGAAATGAATGAATGAATGAAAAACATTTATTTTTGGTTTTCTTTTTCTTTCTTCAATGATTTGTAATAAAGAGATATGAATTGAAAAATAAAATAAAATAAAGAGAATCACTAAAATAAATAGAATCGAAAATAAAATACACTTTCAAAGTTTTCTTCGTAATTAACATGTGACTGAGAGTGAGAGTAAGAGTGAGAATGAGTGTTTAAAGTCTGATAAATTGTTTTGCAATATTTAGGGAGTGTTTTAAAAATGGAAATTTTTCCATTAGAAATTGCAATGCAAAGATTATTGAAGAAGAAATGACAATTTAAAATCTTTATTCACTCTTCAAGTACGATTTTTTTATGGTGAGTTATAAAAAAAAATGGAAACATTAATTGGATTGTCAAATGCCAAACGTTAGCTGAAGAAATAGCAACTTTTTCTTAATTTTCTGTGATTAATAGAGAGGCTTGAAAGAACAATTAAGAGATTGTTCCTTAATTGCATTGGATTTTAATTGTGTTTCAGTATTTGAAAATGCACTCGACAGCAATATATTTATTGACAATAGGTACTGAGTTATGTATGTATGTGTAGCAATTTTTTTATAATTTTATTTCATCTTTTTTGATTATATTCGAAAGGTAATACAATGCTGCAAAGCAAATTGTCTCTTAGAAAACTATTGGTAATGCCAACAGTCTCTATAGAAAATACATATATTAACAATCGATATATACAATGTCCACGTCTTCTGTACAATTTTTGGCTATTTTTTTTTATCAACTTTTAACGTAAATTTAGGTAATTCGTTTATATTTTAGAGAACATCTAGACTTTGCGAGGTAAAATTCTGTTGATGAGAATATGTTTAATATAAAGTTTTAAACAGTTTTTTATAATTCAATATGAAGAATAACATGCTCAGCAAGTTGCTCTAGCTTCGTCAATGGATATCAGTAGTAGCTATACCCTGTTAATCCTACCGAACACAAAGCAGCACAATTTCCCTTTCGCTAAGACTCTACTACAAGTATTTCCCTGATTTACAACTTATTAATACACCTCTATTTAGCAGAGATTTTTATTTAGTTAATTGCTTATTACAACTTTTTACTCAGGATCATATCCCAGTGTCTCACATCTCCTTCTGTTGTGGGTATTAACATCGACAGCGAACGACAAATTTGAGAAACTTTTCATGGCAATTTTATTTACTTTCAGAGTTTTTGCCAGAAAATTGTAGAGAGAAAGTCGCTGAAAGATATATTTTTTTCAAATTTCGTTGTGTGTTTAAGATGTCTGAACTGGGGTTTAAAACACGAGCTCTCATCACAACACATCAATACACTACATACTTGCCTATGATGACTTAAATTACGAACATTTACCTCATTTGCTTCTTATCATTCGACCTCAGGTTTTGTCTCATAAATGTATCAATTTTGTTTCAAATTAGCAGTGATTTACAAATAAAATTTCCGCCTCGCTAATGGGTTGAACTACAAACTCGATCGACTTAAGTCTAGCCCCAGTGAAGGTGAACAAAATTTACCAGCATAGATTATGAATTTTAAAATTTGAGTCGTTTCAAGCTCTTGCAAATAATTTCTATGGCAAGCCCTTTGATTGCTGTCCAGATAAGGCCTCCTCTGTGGAAAGAGTAGGACTCATTGAGCAAAAATTCCTCAGCATTTTGGGTAATATGTGTTTAAATAGTCCATTACATTAAAGCAACGAGAATATGCTACAATAGAAACAAGGAACATAAAAAGTAGCTAGATTGTAAATTTTTATTGACTGAAGTTTCAGAAAGTAGTCCATATCTAAAGCTATACTGCGCTTGATAGACTGTTACAGTGTTAGAACCTGAAAAACTATTCGCTTGGGTTAATGCAAAAAAATACTATCGTACCCAAATTTTCTATCAATGTCCTTTGGGACAAAGTCAATCAGGCATCGAACAGCCATAATTTCTAGACACACAATGAAATGGATGTAAATCTGTCGTATGGGTTTTTCACAATATAGATATTGTAGAAGCTATTTGAATGAAGAAGAAGGACAGGCGAATCATTACAGCACTGTCTTTGTGTATGTCCATTTAGATAGAAGACTAGACAGAGACAGCATTGTATGAATAGTGTTCAACTACATGACTGGACTGTTGGATATGACAAAACATATCGAAGTAGCCGTAGTCTAGTAGGTAGTGTGTTGGCTTAATAGACGTGAGACCATAGTTGAAGTTCTAGGTTAGACATCTCCAACAAAAATAAAAAAAATTTTTCATCGGCGGTTTCCTCTCAGCAGATTACCGGTAAAAACTCTAAGAGTAAACAATAATTGCCATGAAAAAGTTTCTTAAAAATCTGTAGGTTCCGCCATTCATGTATAAAATTAACACACACTATATATGTATGTGGTATGAGAAACTAGGTCGTAATCCTGACTGAAGGGTTGTAATGACCAATTATGTATGTATGCATTTGTGAATGCATGTACGTTTGTTAGAAGTTGTTTGATTTGCTACCATAACGATATGGAGTGTATATGAGACTGTGTTAAGGATGTTGGCATTTTTATTAGTAGTGCCTACGACCGAACTCGAGAGGAAATTTGCATACAATCTGTATGACTTAAACTCACTTACTACACCTTTAGGTTTTTTTTTATTTCTTTTCACAACAAAGTAACTTTTCCTGTAGCAAAATTAAAAAAAAATGTGGAATAATATAAATCAAAGGAAAATTTTAATAAAAATTTAGTTTAGTTTTGTGGAAAATAAATAAAAAATTTAAAAAAAAATGGAAAAAATTATGAAAAAAAATATTTAAATAAAATACGTTTTAAATTTATGTTTGTTAACTTGGGCTTAAATAAAAATTTAAATAAAAAAAATAAATAAATAAAAATATTTTTCATATAAAAAATAAAAATAAATATAAATAGCCATGCATTGCTAAGCTAGTTGTGTTGTGGGTATTAAAATGGCTTTTAAACAACATTTTTGTGGAGCGTTGAATTTTCTATTATTTTTTTTACAATCATTTTAATATTTTTAATATTTTTTTTATTATTTTAGTTTGGTTTTATGATTTAGAATTTTAGCAAATATTTGTTATGGTATTTTATGCCCAAAATAAAAACATTTTTATTATTATTTTTTTATTACATAATAATGGTGTTTAAAAAAATAATGGCCAACAAAAAAATCTATCTAGTTTACATATACATAAATATTTTATTTATTCTTTTTAGTTTAAATTTTTCTATGATTTATTACATGTTACATAGGAGGAAAAAAGATAGTATGAATATATGTATACATATTTAAAAATTCTATATAATTTTATATGAAATTTTTTTATACATATATAGTTTGTGTTAACTGCTGACTACATACAATCATTATTTTTGTTTAGAATGTTTTTTGTTTGTTTATTTTTTGTAATACAATATAAATAAATATTAATAAATAACTAAATTGTTTATTAAAAAGTTAATAGGATTTTTTTTCTCTTCTGCTATTTCAACAAATAAATAAATAGAAATAAAATAACATGACTGCGTAACTATATTACTTAATTATCAACAAATTGTTTTTAATATTTGATTACAGGTATTTCTGCATTCGTTTATAACAAAAAGAGGAGAAAACATACATTTAAAGTAGAATCTAAGGCAATTTAAATTTTATAGTAATTGTAGAATAAAAAAATTAAATTTTAAAATCAATACCGTAATTAGAAGGTTTTATTCCTTTTATAAGGAAAAAAACAGGAAAAATTAAACATTTTTATACCATTTATGGAGTAGTCGCCGTAGTCTAGTAGGTATTGTGTTTGCTTATTACACGTGAGGCCATGGTTCAAAACCCCATGTCAGATATCTCCAACAAAACAAAATATGAAAAAAATTTCTACTGCGACTTCCTCTCCCCACCCATATTTCTAACAAAAAACTCTGAGAGTAAGCAACAATTTCACATGAAAAAGTTTCTGCAAAATCTATCGTTCGGAATCGATTTAAACTGTAGGTCCCGACACTCATATATAAAATTAACACACACAATGTAAGTGGTATAAGGAACTAAGTTGAAATCCTGACTGAAGGATTGTAGTGACCAACTATGTATAACATTAATGGTATAAGAACAAGGAATTTAATATGTAAGGCAACAAGAACATATTCTAAGTCCATACGGATGATGTTAAAAAAAACGGAAAAGTAGTACGCAAATATACCTAATAGGCCAACCAGTGATATAAAATGAAGTAATCCAGGACCCCTTGGTGACTTGGAGTATGTTGCCTGCTAAGGAACAATTAGTAAGAATAAGATAGCCAAAACCAAACTGATTAATTTAACAGCATTAGAAATTCGACTTCAGTTCAACAGCAATAAAATGTACGCAATGTGACTAAGCGCAAACGCAAATTCCCAGTACTTTATCTACGTCAACGTGATAGATGATATTAATAGCTTTTGCTATTTAGGTAGCGTCATAGAAATCAACAGAATGGAAAGTCTTAACATGTATTTTGGCACAATCATTTCGGAGACGGAAAATTCCAAGGACAGAAGAAAGACTATGGATAGAAACTTTACAAGAAAAGAGCAAAAATTTAAAGGTTCAACAAAAGGAAAACAACAAACAAAATTATTAAAAAGATACGAGTGTCAAAAGTAAAAGAAAAGACAAAGTATTGAATCATACCACCAGCCAAATAATGCCAGGAATGAAACTTTTTATATCAGTGAATAATTGTGAAGTTCCCAAGGCCAACAAATCCCAAGTAAGAATCCTGACTCTTTGCCTCTAATTTAGCAGAAATCCGGTGTACAGGAGCATATAAAAAGCAGAGACAGACCTCGCAATTTTCTCATTATAAATTCATTCCATGCGCATAAATGCCGGGAAGACCACGACACTAACTTTTGCACATCAGTAGAAGTTGCTTATTATTAACCTCAGATATAAATAACCGGACATATGTATATGAATACTCAACTATAACCTGAAATTATTCATACAATATGGAAACGAAATATAGAATACGTCAATCAGTGGAATCCAGGCATATGTCACAAGAGAATATTGTGAATTCATTGATCAAATATAATAACAAAGCAATCGAATGCAAATTGTATAAAATCGAAACCCGTATTGTCCATATACTGAGGAAAATTGGAATATTTCCAAAGAAACTATTAAAAAGACTCCGGAATATAGCTAGGGATGACAGGTTCAAGACAAAAGACTAATATTAGTGAAATGAGGATCTATCTGTACTCAAGAGTTAAGATAATTGTTGATTATTGATATTAAGAGAGGATTAGATGGCGCTAATGTCATCTACTGAGTAAATAATGCCCAAAGCATGTGAAGAACACAAAGTCCTGTACGGAACTTAACAAAAAACTATATTTCATGACAAGTTAAAAATCAGACTTGCTGTATGCACTCTACAATATTTCAACAATAGTGGAACAAAAAGACCTGTAAGGAACTTAACAGAAAATTATATTTCGTGAAAGATTAAAAATCAGATTTTTTGTTTGCGGTCTACAAGCTTTCAACAATACATTCCTAAGAAAAATACTGAAGATCTATTGGCCAGCGATAACATCCCGAAGGGCAGCATTAGGACATGGTAACTGCAATTCCAACACGCAAATTAAACTGACTTGCATTAACACTGCATAAACAACAAGCAAAAGTGAAAAAAGAGTTCCTAATGCACTTTGTTAATGTAGTCGAAAGAGACAATGAGTGGAATTTGTTTATTTATTTACAAAATTACGAGTTCTTTAGGTATCTGGCATTGCAATCAAATCAGTTTAATTTCTACTGTCATAAGTTGGAACAACGAGGCTGAGACTGAAGACTTCACATTTTGGTAATAAAGGATGCAGTAAGAATGGCCTTATAACCATAAAAGTTTCGATTACTAAATGGACGTTATAAGAGTTTACTTGAGCCTTTATCACACATCATAGCATCATATAAGAGACTTGCCTTTTAAACCCTCTGCTATTGAGTCTCTTTTCTCCATTCAAATAAGTCAAGTCAACATTCAATAAGTCAATCAGTACTTGCTAATAAACTAAATTAAATGTTATTTTAACTCCTGTCTCCATTATCAGTGCGAAACAATGGAAAAAAGAAGAAAAAGTTATGCATGTAAACAATTTTAAATTACCGTTTTGTTATTACAAGTGATACCTCCTAATGCCATTAAGTTTTTAAATAATAAATCTCAATACAAATGGCTTAAACTGTCAAATTCTTTAGTTCATCATAGCTACTGTCAATTTAAAAATTTAAATTCTCTTAAATCGATTTATTTTTGAGGTATTTTGTCAGTTTCATAATACTCATAGGCTATCGCTTTTGTTGTTTTGCCATCCATAGACCGTGTGTATAGACTGTATACTGTACACCAAATGAGTATGTAAATGAAAAGCTTAAAAGTATGCCAATTAATTTTTGTAAAATGACATGTGTTTGATAAATTAAATAGAGAAGCTTTACTAGATACAATATTTTCAAATCATATACATACATACATACATATATAGTAGACACGCACACTTTCAATACAAAATTGCAAACTACACATACTATTAGAAACGTAAATATTATTATTGCTCTTCTAAAACATAAACTAAAACTGTAAATCTCCATAGCAGAGATGAACAATGTAAGGCTTTTCCACAAAAGCCTTTAGTCTTTCTATAGTGCTCCTTTTTTGTATAGGGGGTACCATATGCTATGGTTTCCGAATGATTATTTGTCTGCCTTGACTATACAGACGGAAATAAAAGGAAAACAATTCAGTTGAATCATGTCATTGGATATGATAACGGCAAGGAAGATTTGAAAGTAGTTCTGTATCATATTTAAAGTATCTAACCTTAACCTATTCTACGAGTTATTCTATTCTCGTAAAAGATGGCAACTTTATTTGCGCTCAGAGTTTTCGTCAGAAATCTGCTGGGAGGAAGTCGCGCAAAAAGAAATATTTTTTCGTATTTCGTTTTGTTCGAGATGTCTGACCTGGGGTTTGAACCGTGGTCTTACGTCTAATAAGTCAATACACTACCTACCTTTTAGACTATGGCAACTGTTGCTAGATTCAAGACGGTCTTAAGAGAATTAATGTTCGGCTATCTTTTGTGGCAAACTATGTCTTCTAAAACTGTCTATAATTTGTAGTCAAAATCAAATCAAAGTCAATTCAAATCAGGAATGTCGGAGGGCATCTTTTTTAGCTCTACAATAAGGCTCAGGGGCTTATTATAAGGTTAAGTGGTTTTACACCCTGGTTCGCAGAAATACAACTCAGTGATCTTATCGTAAGAGAAGATATCCCAGCGCTTGGTGATGAGCCTTTTCGCTTTGAGGAATCTGTTCAGATCTGTTCAATGTCTATGCATACATTCAATCATTTTGATTGTGTTCACGCTGGCCACCCTACTTTTAAGTTTAGATTTAAGTTTTGTTCAAGTGTATAAACCACCCCTGTACTTACGTTCTAATTATTGTGAATTACAAAGAATTATAGAAAAGAGATCATTACCCGATCATCCCCCCAACCCGAAGGTACGTTTATGTACACAAATACATAATATATATCGATAAATATATACAAATTCTAATCCCCGTTTTTTATTTCTCGTTTTGCCAAATATTTTATTTTATTTTCCCCGCTCACCCCCACATTTTGGTCCAATCGAGCCGGATCATCCCCTAAATAAAATAAAATATTTGCGAGAGTCTATTTCCAGATTTTGTCGGAGATCGCCATACTGGTTACTTTTGTTGGAAAACCACACCCTTTTACTGTTCACATTAATTTACACAAAATAATCAAAAATTAAATAATTTACTCAAGGTATGTAAATTGTATTTTCCTTTCTTGGTGTATAATTTAATCGGTGCCAATTGTGTTTGAATATAAAGTGTGAAGTGAAGTGTAAGAATATAAGAAAAACAAAAAGCAGGATAATATAAACAAACGAAAAAGACATACACAAACAACACAGAGTATATTGATCTTGCGTGTTGTTTTTGTTGTGTACTTGTGTTATAAACAGCTGGAAGGTTGTCACAGAGTAAGGTGGCCGCTGTTCTTTTTTTTCGAATATCTTATATTCTTACACCAATATAAAGAGTGAATTATTTTGTAATTTTAATTTACTTTTTTCGATATTGTTTTGATTTCAATTCGATTTAATTAAAAAATATATGTGTATATTTTTTCTTTAGGTCAATTATTGAATTAATATTTTGATTTTTAATTACAATATAGAATAATTTTATTTATTTGAAATCAAAATATATTTAAATTTGTTGATTGTTCCTTATCCGTTTGAATATCGGTTTGAAAGTTTTCCCTAATCCTTTTTTACGATTTTTTTTACCCCTTTAAAAGTTTATCGCGAATATTTCTTCAAATTTTATAATTGAAAGTGATATTTTCATTTTTGAATTTTCGGTATTTTTTCGATACCCCCTACTGTTTCTTTTCTTCATTCAAATTAATTTAAATTAAAATTTTCAAACCATTTTTTGGATTTTCACGATAAATCAATTATAAAAACCGAATTTTGATAAGAAAAAATGGCCACATTAAGATATTTAAATAAGAATTTCAATCGCTTAGCGGATCTTGAGTGTTTTATTCGGACTATTCCGCAAGATGAACATTCCGTTCATACTCTAGATATCCATCGGCAGGAGTTGACCCGTTTGTGGGAAGGCTTTCGCGATAGCTACGATGACTTATTAGATAATGCCGAGGATACCAAGATATCGACGCAGGACGTCAAGGCCAAGTATATGTCGGGATATACCTTATACTTTCAATTAGTTTCGTTTATTGATGGATTAATTGATAGCCTTAAGAGCAAGGCCGCGAAACCCCCTGCTAATAGTATCCCGATCCATCTTCCCCCCTGTGACACCCCAACCTTTACTGGTGATTACGCATCTTGGCCAACATTTAGGGATATGTTTTCGGCCATTTATGGAACTAACCCTCACATTAGTAACATCCAAAGGATGTATTACCTTTTGCAGAAGACTGAAGGTGAGGCGAGGGACATAATTCGCACTTGCCCCATGACGAATGATGGTTTCGACATGGCTTGGCAGAATCTCGTCGATCGTTACGAGAATAAAAGGGTCTTAGTGAATTCTCAATTAAAAACCCTCTTTAACCTCCCTTCCATATCCAATGAATCTGGCCCTTCCATTAAGAGTTTGCAACGAACCATAAACGATTGCATATCGAATTTGTCGTTGCTGGGCATAGAGACTCAGAACTGGGATATTATCTTTGTTTATATTTGCTCCACTAAACTCCCCGAACACACCCTAGGTCTTTGGGAGCAGACTCAAGGGTCTTGCTCAGACCTACCCAAATGGAGCAAAATGGATGAATTCCTGACTGCCAGATATCGAACTCTGGAATCAGTTTCGGACATTATCGGCCCCCATAATTTTACCCAATCTGCAGTTCGAAATGATAGCCAAGACATTTCTCATAGCCCTAGAAAATTCAGAACTTATGAGACTGTCGCCCCGACTATACCCCGAGGAAAGTGTCCCATTTGTAATCACAACCACCCTATTCGTCTGTGTTCTGATTTTCTGAGAATGTCGGTTAATGAACGCCTATTATCTGTTAAAGATCATAAGTGTTGCACCAATTGTTTGGCCATTTCCCACGAGTCAAAAAGATGCCATAGCTTTAACGTTTGCTATATTTGCAAACAAAAACATCATTCGCTACTTCACCGTAGCGAATCTTCCCCCCGGGAGAAACCGAGGACTGGATCTAACCCCGCTAACCCTTTTACCCCTGATAGTTCGCCGGAAATCCCTCGGTCTTCTCCTGCGCAAAGGCGAAATGAAATGGATAATGGCCCATCTACATCCGCTGCTTCTCGATCTTTTCAAAATTTCGCTACCCGATTACAGTCCACCCCGTCTTCAACAGTTCTGTTAGGAACTGCCAATGTTAACATAGAATTGAATAATGCGATATTTTCAGCGAGAGCTCTGATAGACCCAGCGTCTCAGGCTACTTTCATCTCTCGAAAATTGCAAAGGAAGCTAGATCTTCCAACCCGTTCGGCACCTGCTGCCACTATTGTGGGCCTTAATGGCGCAGTGGTAGCAAACTCTGCAAAAATTTGTATTATTTCGCTAGGATCTTCTATTGATCCATCGTTTAATTTGACTACAGAGGCATATGTTGTTGAAAATCTCACTGGTCAATTACCCACATGCTCGTTAGCAAAGTATGCTGATTTTGATGCACCCAATCTCCCGTTAATAGATTTTAGATATGCCCATATGGATTTGCTATTGGGTGGAGATGTATACCCCCAGATAATGCTTTCCGGATTTCGAAAGGCCCCCAAAGACCCTTTGATCGCCCAACAAACCGTTTTCGGTTGGGTTGTGACTGGAAAAATACCTCAGTCAAATTCGTTTCTTTTTAAGCCTGATTTGAGTCTTGGTCCTTCTCGTTCGTTTGCTCAAAATGTGAGATCCGATTGCTACAGAGCCCCAAGATTAAAACCTAACACGAGAAAGTTATTGGGGAATACCCTTCCCTAGACCATACGCGGACCATGACTCTATTTTATTCTCCCCCTAAACAAGTCATTTTTACCCTATCCTGTCGTTTTAAGTCCCAACACTTATCTTTTCTCTTAAGCATCAACTAGATTCCGAATTTTTGAAATTGTCAGACGCCAGCACCGCTAAAACTCTGGGTTTTACGTTGGAATGCGAGCATTGAAACATTTTGCTTCAAGCCAGCTCCAACGCCCTATTTCTCTATAGTCACAAAAACGTTCTGTCTTGTCTCAAATAGCCCAAGCTATTTGACCCCGTTGGTTGAGTGGCACCTGAAATAGTAGTTGCTAAGATTATTATGCGACAAATTTGTAAAGACAGAACAGATTGGGACGAATCTTTGGAACCCAAGACGTTTAACAGATGGCTTGAGATTGTTGATGATTACTCGTTCATCGACAGGATTAACATCCCCCGTTGGGTTAAATTAACCCTCAGTATGAAGTTTAACTTCATGCAATTTGTGATGCTTCTAAGAAAGCATATGCTGCCATTCTGTATAGTAGAGTCCTAACCCCGTCTGGTGACTTTGTCACCCACTTACTCGCAGCCAAAGTAAAAGTTGTGCCTGTAGAAGTGTCAACTTTACCCTGTTTAGAGCTCTGCGATGCAACTCTATTGGCGAAAAATGGTATTTTCACTTCGTAAGAAGCTGAATCTTACCTTTGTGGGACAGATTCGACTATCGTTCTGTCCTGGTTTCAAAAACCCCCGTGCCATTGGCCAACTTTTGCGGCATGTCGAGTATCGTTTATCGTGGACCAGGTAGGCACTGACAAATGGAATCTCCCTATGATGGCTTTTTACTCATCAAGGAACATATCAAAGAGAATATTGTTGTTGTCGATTTTGTTTTCATTACTTAAGGCAATTTACCCCCTAACAATTGGAAACTAGGTCGAATCGAATAAATTTATTTCGCCCCTGATTAGAAGTGCGAGTGGCGAAATTCGAACTGCCAATGGCGTTCTAATATTGTCAATTGAGAAGCTCGTACTGCTCCCTTACTAAGAGCAAAACTAATTCGTTCTCTTGTTTTTCTCCCTGTTGCCTGTTTGTTGTTTAATTCCAGATAGTATAACACCCCGTAGGCTAATTTTCGAACGCCTAAGAGACAAACACCTCGGAAGAAGCTGGCAACCAGAAGGAACCTACTCACACCGAACGCAAAGAAGAGCGCAACCCACAACCAGGCTCTCATGTTCAGTACCAGCTAAAAGCTATATTATATATACTCATATTATACCAGAATTAATGTACTTTTATGCGCAAATAATATTGTAGTATACACCCTGAATTGTCAATTTTTTATCTTTGGCCAGGTGACTTCTCGGTCCTCTTGTTGCAATGTTGCAAGGGGGGCGGGATGTTCACGCTGGCCACCCTACTTTTAAGTTTAGATTTAAGTTTTGTTCAAGTGTATAAACCACCCCTGTACTTACGTTCTAATTATTGTGAATTACAAAGAATTATAGAAAAGAGATCATTACCCGATCATCCCCCCAACCCGAAGGTACGTTTATGTACACAAATACATAATATATATCGATAAATATATACAAATTCTAATCCCCGTTTTTTATTTCTCGATTTGCCAAATATTTTATTTTATTTTCCCCGCTCACCCCCACAGATTGTTATATTTGTCATTGAAAATAAAAATTTTCATATGCAAACTAATAGCGTGGTTCACCAAAAAGAGTTTGCCAAATCTTCAGCCAGTAAACAACCTGTAAGGCATTTGAAAGTACCAAGTCCAAAGTCTTATAGGCTTTGATTATTTCTTTTTGGAGCGGATTTTGGGGAATTCTTGATTTGACAGCTTTGATGACGTGGAGGGCATTATTGCCTTGTGATGACTTCCATGTTGTATTCTAATCCTAGTAATTCAAACAAAAGTACCCGGTTCTTCAATAATAACTATTTTCCATCCCTGCTTTACGTATATTTATAATTATTCCCATTACTCTCTTCGATACATATAATTGTATTGAAGTGAGTATATGTATGTATGTATGTAAGTATAGATGTTTGTGCTTGTAGGTATTTATGCATTTATGATTGTTTTACGAAACTGACATTTAATATGTTTTTGACACATTTGAGGCTTTAGGCCTCAACAATACCTGCTGGGGTTTTATAATTTTTTATTGTCTGTGTATGTGTGTGTTTTTTTAATATTCAATTCAATTTATTTCAATTTTAACACAATTCAATTCGTATCAGTTGTATTTTTATTTCATTTTAAAAACATTTTATTTTATTTTATTTTATTTCATTTTATTTATTGTAGTTTGTTTTATTACTGTTTGTTGTAATTGTTGTAGTAGTTATGGCATAATGAAATAAAATAATTTTTATTCAGTTTTTTTCTCTACATTTTTTTTTACTTGTTTTTTAAAGAGGCAGTATTTTATTGCACAGAATATTGTGCTTGGGTGCGTGTATACGTGTGTCATGTTGCATGTTATTGTTGCAAGGCAATTAATTTAAATAATTGAAATGATCAAAATGAAAATATTAAAATAAAATTCGTTAAAATTTCTTTATTTTTTACTTTGATTTTAGACATGTTTAGAGAACAAAATTTGTCTGCTTTATTTGCATGTAAAGTATGACAATATGTGTTGTGGCCAATGTATGTTTTAAACTCAGTTGGTGATTATTTCTATGATTTCTTTAAAACCTAAAGACAACAAGAGACAAAGTAAGGCAGAGTGAGAGAGAGAAAGAGAAAACAAATAGCAAGTAATTGTTTAAATTAAAAGAAAATAGTTGAAAGGGAAAATGTCTTAAAGAAATTAAAAGCTGCCAAAACATTTTAAAGAATCAATTAAATTTATACGATATTTATTTATTACAATATAATTTCAATAGAATACTGCAATAAATATACAAAGTAAATTTAAATTGTTTTGTAATTAAAATAAACACACAGACAATTTCAATAAATTTTGCTATAGCTTTAAATTGACACTCTTTTTCAGGGTAATGTTTGAAAATAGTTTGAAGGTTCATTACTTCATCTAAAAATCATTCGATGGGGTATAAAAATAGTTTATTCTTATGGCATGGAACAGCTGCTAACCGATGTAAAGGATCTTAGAAATGCTTCGACTAAAACTTATGATATTCGAATACATTCAATGGTTAAAAATTCTTCTGAAACATGAGAGAAACAAATCATTACTACGCTACACCGCAAACAGACTATTCGTATGCCTAGGAACTAGAGATCTTAAAAAACCCGTCAACAGAAATATTCCCCTAAGTTGCCTGAAAGGAGTACAATTTCACTGAAAAAGGAAAACTTTTTAATAATCATTTGAAAATAGTATTCACACCAAACTTGTTGGAGATTATAGTCCAAATATCATAGTTTTACACAAGAAGTTTAATAATCCTGCCTGATTAACCGTTTTTAACAAGCAAAGCACACATCAGCGCGAATTTGGTTCAAGTTAATTCACTTATTGGTGCATTAAATCTGGATTACAAACTTCTGATAATAAAACCCATATTAGGCTTTAGGCTATGGAATACAACATCGGTATCAGAATATGTATAAAGAAAGTCAAAAGACATCAAAATAAAATCCTCCGTATGATTGCTTATGCCCATATAACACTTTCAAATATTGTGTCAAAATGCATATATCAGAGGTCCCAAGCAATAACAGCCTAAGACGGAAAGGATACTTTCGAGAAAAAAACATTTTATGGTCACTTTACTTACACTAGCCAGCCTAAAATAAAAACGGTAAAGAAAGCCTCATATATTTAGGAGAGGCGCTTATGACAAATATAATGGGGCCTCTTTACGAATTAGATCAACACATTGTTATTAACAACTTTCAAGCTTAGAAGTCGCCGTAGTTTAGTAGGTAGTGTGTTGGCTTATTAGACGAAAGGCCCGAGTTCAAATCTCAGGTCAGACATCAAAACGAAAATATGAAAATATTTCTTCGGCGACTTCCTTTTAGCAGATTTCTGGCAAAAACTCTGAGAGTAAAAATTGCCATGAAAAGCTTCTCAAAAATCTGTTGTTCGGAGTCGACTTTAAACTGTAGGTCCCGCCACTCATGTATAAAATTAACGCACACAACACGAGTGGTGTGATAAGCTAGGACGTTGTACAATGGGTCAATTCGACCTCCGGGTACTGTACTTGTCACAGTTGACAAGTACACGTCCTCTAACCTAACCTTCAAGCTTTCAAGAAACCATTATTAGAGAAATGAGGATTTCACGTAAATATGTAGTAAACATATGTGCACCCACTTTGGTGGAATTCGATCAGTACAGGGACTGCGCTTGCCTGTGGCATCACAACGGGCCCCTATGCGTGCTCAGGTGTGGTTTGGTGATCAATACTATCCATTGGACCTAACTTAACCTATAGTTTTGACTTAGTAATTAACTTAAGTCGACTTAGGCTGTTATTGTTGGCGACCACAGACTTAGACAAGCTTGAAAGCCATCCGAACTCTTCATTATCGCCAGGTAGTTAAACTCGGGTATACTTTTAATTACAATCCCTGCCATTGTCCTTTACGCGTGAGTTTGCCTTGGCTACTAATGTTTACCATGATTTAAGATAATTGTCTTTTCAGAAATCCTAGTGCTGTAAATTACGGTGCTCACTATTTAAACAATGCAAAAGAGAACAGAGACAAATATTGAAATTCACTCTACTTCATGTGAGTTTAGTTAGATTAGTTTTGTTTCACGATGTTTTCTTTTAGGGCCAGTTATTTTTAGTGTTTACGTCATCATAGCAGAGTTTAATAAACTAAGTTTTTACAAATGCCTGATACTGAGAGTAAAGTTATACAATATAGTTTAAATGCTGAACGGAAAAAAAATTCAATAAAAAACTTATTGCGTTCTGTTTTGTGTTCGTTTGAAATTGTGTAGCGTTTAAATTACATGTATACAATCTCCATGGATCTGAGTGAAGAAGGAACTATTCTCAACCTTGGTTTCGAACACACACTATATGAGTGGTGTGAGAAGCTAGTTTGTAGTCATGACTGAAGGGTTGTAATGAGCAATTATGTATGTGTGTATGTATATTTGTATGATAGTAAGCACTTAAATATCGCGTGCTGTGCTTCAAGATATTTTATAGAACACAAAAGAATTTAGAAGATTTGATTTTATCTGAAATATATTGAATTTTAGAAATATTCTCAGAATTTTTCAATGATTTGAATTCCTTTCATGTAAAATGTTTTAAATTTGCAGCCATTTGGTTTACTGGGTTATTGTAAATGTTAAAATATTGTCATGTTATTTCATTTAGTCATCATTATAATTAAATTTCTTTCATAATATCATTTGAAGGCAATTATTTTAACGATAATAATTACTGTTGATAATTATTGTAACAAATTATACAGAATTTCTGACTATTTACCAAGTAATTTTATAATAATTGAGTTTTAAACAAAGACTACCACTTAAATGTTTACAAAAATGACACAGGAAAATCAACAACAGAAACGAAAAAATGAAGTAAATATTTATAATAATTAACATTGGTTAACATATTTCACTTGAATGTTTAAGTTTTTAAACTAAATACGGTACTATACTAAGTATGTATATGTATGGTAGTAATTTAATTTGTTTTTAATTATTAAAATATTATAGAAAATATTGGAAAATATTTAAATCAAATTAAATCAAATCAAATAGCAATTGTCGATGTAAATACAATTTTAATTAATTACTTTTGTAATATACGATACGTTACGATACGTTATATTCGTTACACACACATAAATTGTTAACATTTTAATTAATTACACAAACAAAACATGTTAAATAAATATTTTATAAAAATAGTTTTTTCTTTTATGAATAATTTCTCTAAGAATAAATAATGATGATATTCTATACTTTCTAGTGTACATATATGTAAATATAATTCTTTATATATATAATTTCTAGGTATGTATGTATATATGTATATACTAAGTATATGAAACAGTTAAAAAAATTTAAAAAAAATTGTCAATATAAGTACGTTCATAAATTATGTATGTGGAGTTTGTTTTGTTTTCATTAATAAATTATAAAAATTTTTCATTTTCTTCATTACTCTACAGACGGTATAAATGAATCTGACCTTGTGGTGATTTCTCTAGTTCTCTCACTCGCTGTTTATATTCTTGATTTGTGTTGGAATTTCATTCGTTTTTTTTTGTAGTTGTTTTATTATTATTGTCATGTTTTTGTTGCTGCTGCTGCCTCCACTGGCTCTGCTGCCGCGTGTAAACCTTTTGTCCATTTTGATCCTTTTCATTGTGGATTATTGTTGTGTAACAATATTTAACGATTTCCTTTTTATTCTTTTCTTTTTCTTTCTCTTGTTTTATTTTTTTGTTTTTGGTTTTTCATTTTCTGTTTAAAAACCTAAAAACTTTATTTAAATCTTGTGTAAAAGGTACAATGGCCTATAAATGTTAATGATTTTTAATAACCATAATGAAAGGAATGACAATGATGGATAAGGAGTGCTAGTTTTGGACGAAACCTTTAACCCACGTTGAACCACCGGAATTGTAAAAGGAAATTATTTTAAAGGGAAAACAGTGACATTTCAGAAAAAGAAACAATTTGTACACAACGTGCGTTCTTCGATTTTAAACGAATTTTTTATAAAGTTGCTATTTAACATCTCTTTTTTCATAATGTGGCAAAGTGTAGTGGACAAAATATCTCGACTATAGTAATCCATGTGTAAAGTCAGACTTTTTCCAAATAACTGATTTAGTGAGCCACCTGGTCGATGACTCTTTAGAGAGGATGACAGCAACGTCATAAGAAGGTCAGAGAAAGAGTAGAATGCAATCCAATATATGCTTGGTAACCCTGTCATTCTAGAACCTACTACAATTGTCGAATTACCTGCTAAGCTGGAAAAACTTGATTAAAGAAACTGCAACAAAGAAAATAATGAAAAAGTAGGTGGGAAATTCCAACAAAGAAAAGAAAATTAATAATCTTTTTTCAAATCTCTGCTGCTAAGTTGACAATTTTTGAGTCCACCTTCGTGTAAAAGTATTAGAAAGTATGGATCGTATATTATAAAGTCTTTGAAATTCCTTTGAGTGGAGCGCATCTGAAATGTTCAATAATCCCTGACACTGTTGCATAAGTCAGGCTGAATTTAACCGATAACATGGGTTATGCTGACTTGGAGGATCACTGTGGTATGTGGCCTATTCGCATACGTCTGCGACTTAAGAAAGTCCCACAAGAAAAAGCATAACGTGGTCAAACTGTGAGATGACAATGTGCTCAAATTGTGCGTGCATAATATCCAATGTGGCTTGAGCTGTGTGACACGTAACATTGTTCTGTTGAAACAACATGTCATTGGTATCCAATTTGTTCAATTTAGGTCGAAAAAAGTTTATAATCTTGGATAAATAGTGCTCACCGTTGGCAGTGATGAAAGGAAATATGGACAAATGACGTCGCCATCTTAAATTTCACACCAAACGGTGACTTTTCCGGAGTGCATTGGACGCTCATGAATCTCATGTGGATTAATATCGTTACAAACTCGACAATTTTGTTTGTTTACATACCCACTTATCTAGAAATGGCCCTTATAGTAGAAGACACATCTTTGTCTATATCCGTGCAAATTGATTTGGCAAAAACAGACTGCATAAAAGACAACTACATTGACACATGTAGCTTTAACAACATGACTGTTATCAACTATAAAAGTTCACAAGTCGCTGCTGGAAGACCCTATACTTCCTAACTAACATAAAATTTGGTAACGTATTGCCACTGCCTCCCCTTTTTAAAGCTTAAAACACGCCACAATTCTTGAGAAACTCTTACAGCAAAAGTATTAAAATTTTCTTTTCTCTTTTTGCAAAACTTTTCTTTTTTTGTTATTGCCCTTTCGTGTACAGTGTAATTATTTGCCTGGGCCAGTGTTTATAGTTGTTTCTCTCTTAATGACCGACCTTCTTCATAATGACCCTATTCTGCCTTTAAATTTATTTTTCTTACAAAAAATTTTTGTTGACGTTTATGTTGTTATGTTCCCTATAGGAAAAAGCAAAGGAAAGCATAAAAAGAGAAAAACTAAAAATAAAAAGTAGAGAAAGTAGGTGTCAAATCATGATATAACCAGGCTTAGTAGAAAACAAACAATGAAAATAAACACAAGTTTTTAATGTTGCTGCTGCTACTGCTGTTCTTAATATTTTCTAAAATTGTTGTACGAAAAACAACAAAGAAAAGGAAACATGAAAGACAAAGAGAGCAAAAGAGAAAGACTTAAAGTTTGTTTAGTTTTTTTGTTTTTGCACATAAACAAAACTTACAAAAAGGAATAGGGACACAGAGATACGGAGAGAGTGAGAGCGAGTAAGAGTAGGCAAATGTTACAAAAAAGCAATTACCCTGTCTATTATTGTTAAGCAACTACAACTGGTCGACTCTGACCCTTTGTTTTTCTTCTCTTCAATGTTATCATTTAGAGAAATGGCGTTTAGATGTTTTGTTTATTATGCTTTTATCACTGGATCTCTTCTCTCTTGCTCTCTCTCTCTCTCCCCATTTCGTTCTCTTATTTAAACTACTAAACTTGTTATGGTAGGTGAGGTTATTGTTTTTCGTTTTTAATAAGACAACAATGGTTCCATTGTTTTATAATGTTGCTGTTGTTGTTATTTATCTGTTCATTTCAGTTCTCATTTTTTTCTTTTATTTTGTTTCATTTTCTTTTAAATAAGTTTTTAGCTGGTGTAAGAGAATAGTTTAACAAGTTTATGATAATAAGAATTGAGAGCAAACAAAAGAAAGAGAGCAGGTTTAATTTTCAATTTCTTTACTAAGTACACTGGCTTTTAGCTTATTGTTGTTGTTTATTTTACAACTTTTTAATATATTGTTTGTTTTTTTGTTGTTGTTTCAAAGCCACAAAGCGAAAAAAGTGAAACGAAATCTCAGCATTTTTGGATTTCTATTGTCTAGAGCTCAAATACAATACAAAATGAGAGTAAATATTAAGAGCATGAATGCTATTGATGTGTGGGATAACACTGCGTATGATTGATGCTGATGTTAAATATCACTCATACGCTACATGGGATTGTTTTTAGGTCATAAGATAATAATTTTTTTTTTTGCAGTTCAAAGCGGTTGTCTTTATGAATCTATTTTCCATCACCAGTATTGATTCGAATCAAAAAAGGCTCTTGATGATGTTCAAGCCTAATTTCCGGCTTCTAAAATCGTTTTTCAATGTCTCTCGATTTAACCCTTATGGTATCTGATTGCTTTGCTTTTGCATTTTCAATATTTTGTATTTTGCTGCTTGGACTTGGAAATTTTACTTGAATTGAAGTAAAACAGTCCGCAAAACAATAAACATTTTCAAAAAAGAGAAACTCTTTTATCCACTACATTCCGTTTATATAAGCGTTCAGAAAGTGGGTATCAACCAGTGGTGTTGTGCTAATTTTTTTTTTTACCGGAACGCGTATATATAATTATATAGACAGGGCCGATCCTGGGTATGCGGCCGCTCTTTGCTCTTTGGTTATTTTCCATGATAATCCTGGCGGCGTCGTTTTTTTTTAGGTCTCAATCAAATCAGCAATTCTTTTTAATTTTTTTTTTTCAAAACGTCAGCCAATTCTCGTTATCAGAAATCATCTTTAGTTCCGGAACGCGTTCCTGCCCAAAAAGGAAGTACCGGAACGACGTTCCGGAGCGTTTCGGCTCGACAACACCACTGGTATCAACGTACCAAATATGGTCAATTAAATAATCGCGTATATAATATCGATAAGCAATAGGGTCTTATGAGGTACAATAGAAGAAGACTATTTGAAGAAGCTGAATCAGCTGCAGGGTCCCAGGTTATGTGCAAAATTGTAGCTATAAGAAACCACTGAAGGGTAAAGAACCTTTCTCTGGAGTGGGGATAGATGTTTGGAAAGATGTAGTAAATGGAAGGAAACCAAATGGTTTTCAGACAATCAAAACTTTTGATAGGAAATTCCAATTAGTTGAGATTTGATCCACGATTCAGATTATTCGACATAGTCGAAGTCGCAGTAGTCTAGTAGGTAGTGTGTTGGCTTATGAGACCTAAGGCCACGGTTCAGATCCCAGGTCAGACATCTCCAACATAACAAAATATGAAAAATGTTTCTTCGGCGACTTTCTTCAGGCAGATTTCTGTCAAAAATGCTAAGAGTAAGTAAACAACAATTGCCATGAAAAGTTTCTCAAAAAGTCTGGCTTTCGGAGTCAACTTTAGACTGTAGGTCCCGTCACTCATGCATAAAACGGACATACATAACATAAGTGGTGTGAGAAGCTACGTCTCAATCATGACTGAAGGATTGCAGTGGCCACTTATGTGTGTATGTATGTTCAGATTATTCAGGAATAATATGAGCTTAGACACCAATTTTTTGACAGATCACTGTAGGTTCAAAGTACAGTTGGTCATGTTGATTTTGCAATATTAATAATAAATGTTTGAACCTTGGACTTATTAACGCATGGCAGAACGAAACAGCCAGTCGCCGTAGTCTAGTAGGTAGTGTGTTGGCTTATTAGACGTAAAGCCAGGGTTCGAGCCCCAGGCCAGACATCAAAACAAAAATACAAAAAGCATTTCTTCGGCGATTTCCTCTCAGCAGATTTCTGGCAAAAACTCTGAGAGTAAATAAATTGCCATGAAAAGTTTCTCAAAAAATCTGTCGTTCGGAGTCGACTTTAAACTGTAGGTCCCGCCACTTATGTATAAAATTAACACACACAATATAAGTGGTGTGAGAAACTAGGTCAATAATCCTGACTGAAGGGTTGTAATTACCAATTATGTATGTAGAACGAAACAGCTTATCAAGTCCTGGGCTGAGAAATATCGTTGTTGACATTGAGCAGCATCTAGAAGTTTGTCAGGGCAGTAGGATTGGAGGGCACTTTATAGAGATATCCCATATAGGATTAGGCCAGTAGAGTAGGATTGGTCGCAGTAGTATGGGACTTTATCACGAAAACTGAAGTCAAAAAAGTGACCATTTTGTAATCACCACTTTTTTAGTCATTTACAACTACTTTTATACGTTCTTCGGTGGTTAAATGATTTAAACCTTTCACTAAATAAATAACGCTTCAGATGACAGATATTGTACAGCTGACAAGCAGTTTCTATGGTAAATAAATATTAATTTTCTTTTTACTCGTATACAGAAAGTTAGTACGATGGTAAAATATTGCGAAACTTCCATCACTACAGGAATAAAATCGAAGTTCTATGAGTTAAGAGGATAAATGTCAATCAAACATGTGCTAATCTCTTGCTGGTACTTTTTTAGAGTCTAGTTAAGACAAAAAAAAAATTCAATTCAAACCTCTTGGATTATCTCTCCTTAAGATTCAAAATTTAGTTTCTAAAGAGAACGAAGGGCCTATTACTAGGTATCAATTAATGAGGGTAGTAAGCTAATAACAATAAAAAATTTCAAATTGCAACAGACAGTACATACAATAAAATTATTTAAATTTAAATTTCAATATATAGAATTTGTTTTATTGTGTTGTTTTTTTGTTGTTGTTTAATAATAATTTTATTACTAATATATTGTTTTTATTTTTGCGGTAGTTGTTGTTATTATAGCTGTTTTATAAGTGTGTTGCATGTACACACACTATACATTTAACAAATTTAAGTTAAGTTATTGTTGTGTTTTAATTTTTTTCATTAAAAAAAAAAGAAAAAATTTATTAAAGTTTGCAAATGTTTTTTATTTTCATATTCAGTTTACTGTGTGGGTGTGTGTGTGTATATTTAAATTGTTGCTTTGTTTGTTTTTGTTTACAAATATCTAATTTTGTTGCTGTTGTTGTTGTTAATTTAATTGTTTTGTTTTAGTAACAGATTATAATTATTGTTGTTTCAGTTTTAATTCGTGGTTCAATAAATAAATGTATCGGTCCGTGTATATGTATGTATTTTGCTTATGCCAGTGTTAAGTGTTCTGTGTTGTCTCTATGTACGTGTGTTGAAATGTAAAGTATAGTTTTAGTATATAATAATTAATTATGGTTTTTGTTGTTTTTTCGTTTAAAATTTTTTCTTTTTTTTATGATTATGTATGTAAATAAGTTTGTTTTTTTTGCATTTAAATATTAAATTTTTAGTTTTCATTTTTTTGTTTGTTTTTTTGTTGTTTTTTAGCTTAATAAATATGCATGTCATTTATTTTGTAGGTTTTTCCTTTTGTTTTAAATTTTTAGCTGGCTTATTAAATTAATTATATATTTGTTGTTGTTGTTGTCATATTCGTTTTTAATAAATTTTAATTGTTTGTTTGGTTGTGCTATTTGTTGTTGTTTTTGTTTTATCATTCAATTTGTTAATATAATAAGTTATTAATATATAATTTTATTTGTTAGTAAATATGCGTAAAAAAGCAAGGACAAGCATTATGCAAACTTTTGTTGTTTTTTTTTTTGAAATATTTTTTAAAAATATTTGATTTGTTTTTTGTTTAAATAATTATTTTCTGTTTCTTTGCAAAATATTTTTTATATATTTGATTTGTTTTTTTTTGTTTTTTTTTCATTGTTTGTTTTGCAGAATAAATGGATGGATAATTGATTAAAAAAACACATTTTTTCATTATTTTTAATTTTAGACGCTTAAATAATTTTTCTTTGATTTATTTTTGTCATTCAATAAGTTTTTTTGTTTTCATATATATGTATATATATATATATAATAATTAACAATTCATTTTTTTAATATAAAAATTTATAAAAAAAATTAAAAACTTTTTTTATAAAATTTTTTTCTTGAATCGTAAGTTTTTAGTTTAAAATATTTGTTTAATTAAAAAATATATTAAAAATTAAAAAAGAAATCAAGTAATAAAACTGTAATAATAAAAAATAATTTTTGTTCTATAACACTTTAAGAGAGAGAAAAATAAGATCAAAATGCCTTTTTTTCGGAATAGAATATTTCATAAAGGCTGTAATGATCCAGACTTCCACATCTACTTTTGTTGTTTCAGTTTGAATTTTAACCATTAAAAATATACGCAACATCTAGTTTTAAAAAATGTTTTAAATTAAATTATATGCCGCAAAGACATCCTTATATGCTCATATTAGTTGCCGAACAATATTCTACAAAAATTCTTATTAATTATTGCTCCTATTATTAAGCAACATGTTGCTCAATTCATAAGATTTCTCATACGGTTGAAAAAAAAATTAGATAAAACAAAATTCTACAAAAATTCTTATTAATTATTGCTTATATTATTAAGCAATATGTTGCTGAATGCCCAAGATTTCACATACGGTTGAAAAAAAAAAATTTGCTGTCAAAAATATTCTTATTCTTATTGAAACATGTTGACAATAAAGAGCATCTTGTTGTTGAGCAATTTTTGCGTTCAAAATATTTGAAAATATTATATTATATATTTTGACTGGTGTGTAGAAACATATGACTTCAAATTAACAAATAACTATTGACTTGGCCTTTAAAGAACACGTGGATATATATAAATATCTATACAAACATATATGTATCGTGTACTAAATTTTTTGAAGTAATAATTGATGAATTTTTTTAAATATTTGTACTTAAAAAATAAACTATTTTGGAAATAATTTTCTAGCAACATATTGTACTGTGCAAGACAACATGTTGCCACATTTTTCCTAAGCTGTTATTGAAAATGAATGAAATACTTACAAGAAAGAGACTGCATTTTAAAGAGATTTTTTTGTAATAATTTTCCCATTACTTATCAACATGTTGCAAAGCCGTACTGAACATTTATTTTAAAAATATATGTAACTAGTAATATAGTTACATAGTTTTCATAAGCATTAAAACTTTAAAAATGTCACATCCTCTCAACATGTTGATAGAAGCCATGCTAATAAAAAAAAATTTGGCAGGACAAACTTTTACGTATATATATTCGTTTTCTTATAAATTAAAGATTCGGTAAAAGCAGAAGACTTGTTGATATGCTTTTTGTAGCATTAAAATTGTTTAAAAAATATAAAAAAAAAATTAACGCATTACTAGATTTTGTTTTTGAAAGCTTCATTGCGACCCCATAAACATTTAAGACTGCAAAAGATATATCTACTATTTAAATGTTGATATTTACCTAGTATCTATGTTACTACAAAAATTTGGAAATTATTAATAAGTTATTGTCAGAGTAAAATTTTGATTATACATTTTTTTCTTATAAAATTATAATTCAACAAATGTTTGCAACATGTTGAAAGGCTTTAAGTAAGATGTTATTTTTCAAAATTAAAATAAATTATTAATATACTATTAATCCAACAACTCTTTGGGCAGTCTTTCGATTTATATTTTAATGTTTTGCATTGCATAATGATATGTGCATGTACATATGTAGGTTCTACAATGATATTAATATCAACACGTCGACAAGAGTTAAGCAATTAGAAATTGATTTAAAAACGCGATAAATCGTAGTTATATTCCTTTAGAAATATTGGGATATGCATTCGCAACAATATATTTGGACACATTATCTATTATATAAGAAGAGTTTGCTTTTATTAACATTGTTGGTAAGAGGATTGGTAGCATGTTGTTTATGAATATCACTGATTTAAGTATGTTGCACATGTACTATATAAGCAACAGTTCCTCAATTATTATTTTAAGGATGAAATTGTTGTGATTTAAAATTTATAAATGAAGATTCTAAAGAACTTTTCTACTTGTTATTTACTGTACACTAAATATTAAAATTTGTTTAAACAAAACTGAAATAAATTCTCGAATTCTTGGTCAATTACTTCAATAATTTTATATCAAAAAATTTACACAATTTTTTTTAGTTTATTGGCATTTCGTTTTTTCTCTCTCTCGTTATTGACTGTAATAAATAAATATTAATATATTAAATTTCTGTGTCAAATACTTCATAAAAATTTTATTAATTTTCTTGTATATAAAAAAGCGTTTCATTTTTCATTTTTGTAAAAAAAAAAGAAAAACAATATGATTAAAAAAAAATAACCATGACAAAAAAAAAAATTGATAATTTTAAACTTCTGTTTTGTTTTATTCAAAAAATATTTTGTATCACGTTGTAAAATATAAAAAACTGAAATGCTTGCAACATCAACATTTTATTTAAAATAATGGGGTAATAAAAAATCAGATTAAAAAAAAAAAATAAAATTGGTTAAATTGTTATATTAACAAAATAATAAAATGTTAAATAAAGAAAACATCATTTAATAACGATACATAATAAAGCCATAAAGAAAATATGAAATGTTTATTAAAAATAATACAATAAAAAAAGAAATTAAAATATTATGAAAAATTCATTAAATATTTTATAAAATATCTATAGTTTTACTTTTTTACGATTACATTTTAAGTAGAATGTAGACTAATTGCACGAAAAACTAATTTATGTGTTGCGCTAAAAGAATGAAGTGTAGCTTTAAATATATTTAAGAATTTTGTGAATAAATACGACATTTTTTTGTAAGCTGTACGATAAATATTTTTCATAATTATTGTATATTCTTTATGAGAACAATAACATTTCAAACTATGCCTCCAAAATATTGCTCTACATTAAAAAAACGAGTAAGGAATTTATTTCAAAATTAAAAATGAAAAAACTTTTGCTTGCTGCAACAAATTGACCAGAATTGTTGATATTTTTACACCGATTTTGTTTTCAAAAGTAAAAAATAAAACACAATTTTTAAATTCAGTTTCTAATTAAGAAACGTATTCAATTCATTTTCAGAAAAACTTTTTAAATGATAAACCACTTTTTTTTATTCGAATTCAAACGAAAAACACAAGAGTCTTTTGTCAATTTTTGGTGTTGAATAGTGTAACCTAATTACGATATTAGCAACATGCGCTGACAAACATATTATTCTTGTATTAATAGAAATATTTTTGTGTTTTTATGATACAACATATTTAAAAATTAGTTGTCTATCGGACCATAAATTATGTGTACAAGCCTCTCTTCATATTTAAGTGTTTTGGTAGCAACATGTTACTGAATACGCAACTTTTCTCAACAAAACGTGAAATTCCTTTTTTTATTAATTGTATATGATTGAGAATACAATTTATAACGATCATAGCAACATATCGCCAAGTATTAGTAAATCTTTCATATTTCCACTTTCAGTACTACATACAAGAAATTCTAATGTTTTATGGTTACAAAACTGTTGTCACATATTGATATGCTGCTCACTAGTCAAATTTAGTAAAATATTAGCTGTTTAAAATAAAAAACTTCAAAAGCAAACATTTTTTTAAAGCAAAACCTATTAAATAAGAAAATCAGGACTACAGCCTTCTTTCCATTCACTTTGTCTTAAATCTTTTTCAGCAACATGTTGCTGAAGTACAAATATGTATATTAATATTTTGAAAAAAGGAAAATGTATGTTTAACCTATTTTTAAAATTTTTTTTTTTAACATTTGAATTTATGTTACGAATAACTTTAGCATTATATTGTATTTATAGTTAGCAAATTTGCCTTCAACAAAAGCGTTATAATTTCTTATATGTTTGAAACAATTACAAGATGTTGCCTTGATTTGTAAAAATCTATAAGGAAGGTAAATTTAAATCATAGTAATATGATACATGTTTTTTCGAAAACATTGCAACATGTTGGTAGACATAGCCCTAATAACCCATGTAGTATTGTGTACTTTATAAACATGTTGCTAGAAGAAATATACAGTGGCTCCCAGCTTATTTCAACCAGCACCTTTAAAAATGAATTTAATAAGAGTTTATAGAATATGTTTAAAAGTTAAACAAAAAAGTTTTGTTCAGTCTCAAATTTATGGGCAATTTGTGATCAAAACGTCCGCCAACACCAGATTTTGAACAAGAATGACCTTATAGCAGCTCTGAAAAAGGAATGGTCAAAAATTACTCTCCAAACCACTAGGAAGTGGAATCAATGCAAAAAAGGCTGAAAGCTGTAATTAAGCAAATAGGAGGTCATACTAAATTTTGAAATTAAAACTATTAGTTAATTAATCACTTAATTGTTTGTTTATAGTAAATGGTTGAAATAAGCTGTGACGAATTGGGTTCCTATATTTTTGGATTTTAGTTTGCAAGTTTACATTTGAGACTGAATAAAACTTTTTTTTCTTAATTTTTAAACATATTCTATAAACTCTTATTAAAATTTTTTTTAATATCTTGTTTCGTTTCGAAATTATACGAGCTTCATTTTTTTTAAAGGTGCTGGTTGAAATAATCTGGAAACCAATGTATATAACTTTTTGTATAAAATGCAGGAACAGGTTAGTATTTATAAATAAATTGATAGACTTATAGTGCCATATCCCTTAAAAAATAATGTCAATGAAAAATATGTTGACATACATACATGTTTCTGGAAACAATTAAATGTGGTTTGTGAAATTGTAACATTTGAATATGGCATAGATTAGGGTATCTGTCTTTAAGGAATATTAAAAAATATATAAAAAAATTTAATTGTCGTAAACTTGCCTTACATTGCATAGATGCTTACCAAAGTTTGCTCACCATGCTCAAAAGGAAATTATGATTTGAAAAGGTTGTATTAAATATTGCCATTTATAGACACAATATTATTCATATTGATCTAGCAACATGTTGCATAAGTTATGTATATTGCAGTTAAGTTGCATTATATTTTTGTTTTTAAAAATTTGAGGTATAAAAAACTAGATGCATATGGTATAGTATAGATAATTAGCAATATTCTTATAATATTTTTTCGTAATGTATGTATATGTATATCAATTTTAAAAATTGTAAAAATAATTTTTTGCTTATAGAAATAAATTTAAAAAAATTCATTTTGAATATTATAAATTTCCAAATTGTTTACAAACATGTTGGTACAAGTAATATGTACCAAAAATTATGTTCAAAAATGAAATAAAATGGTTTGTAAAGGATTTAAAAAGGCATTTAAAAATGTTTATAAACATGTTGCTAATAATACATAACAAATTTTAAGTTTAAAATAAAAAAAGAATAATAGATTGATTCAGGAATATTGAGAGCAATACTTTTGAAGTGAATCTACAACATAATAATGTAACTAATTTACCCTTTTATGTGTAATAATTAAAAAAAAAATAAATTACTAAAAAAACAATAAAAAATTCTTATAATTTAATATTTCTTTATAATGTATGTAATGAAATAATCAAACGTTTAGTACGAATGCTACTATGCCACTAAGTTTATAAAAAAAGGATTATAAAACATTCAATAAATATTAAAAAGTATTTAATTTGTTTCAAGGAAAATTAAAAAAAAAAATGAGAAGAAATAATAATTAATTTCTGTTAACAATTAAATTAAAATCTAATATTCTAAATAATCTAAGATTCTAACACGTTTCTGTCTAATTGGGTTATACTTGAGACGTGTGTGTGTTTTTTATATATCGTATAAGAAAAATGGGGGACTGAGAAAACTACGTTTAATTATCATTTTAAGACAAAGATTAAATAAGTTATTATTGACTACGCTTATATTGACTATATTTGATTGCAATGATTAAATACTCTTAACGTTTGGATAAACGTACTAATTGCTACACAGAGAAACAAGAAACAACAATTGAAAACGTCAGGCGAGAGATTATAGAAGAAAATTTTTATGATTTTTGTTCCCAAAATTTGAGCGAAAAAAAGAAAATTTTAAAACTGACGTTTTCTGAGTGAGACAGACATACGCACAGTTACTACGATTCCTTTTTGGTTCTCTTTCTCATTAGTTTTACTACTTTAACTATTTTTAAGTTGAGTTTGAATATTAAAATGGTTTTGTGTTTGTCAATCTTTATTTGATTAATACTGTGTGCGGGTTTATTGTTTAAATATCATTTCAAATTGTATATATGTATGTATGTGTGTGGTTATTATATATGCATTTATTTTGTATATAAAAAAAGTTAGAGAGAGATATTACGAGTACGTGTACTAACAAACCAACTACATTCAATACTGCTTGCGATTACTACAACGTTACAAATGAAAAACGTTTCAGGAAACGTTTAGAACGTTCATCTACAAAATTGTTCTGTTTTAAGTTTTGTTTTTTAACGTGTTTTTTATATTTTTTTTTTTGGTTGTAATTATTTAGCTAAACTATATTTTTGTTGTAAATAATTTGACGTGTTTTGTTGTTGTTTTTTTTTTTTCATTCTTTATTCGTTTAAGACAACGAAATTTCAAACACTCCCTTTAATTGATAATTAAAAATAGAAGAGTAAAGCATTATACTTAAGGGAGGATGTAAAGAGAGACTTGAGTTTGAACCCAAGCAGAGTTTCATTTACGAAACTCTCTAGCACTCTCTCTGTTCTTCTCTTTGCATGTGTGTGTTTTTAAAAGTTATTAAAAATTGTTGATGCCCAGGAATTGTGATTTAATAGCAGCTGTGCGTGTTAGAGCGGTGGCTAAGGGTAGGGTTAACGCCTGATGAGGAAATCCTGCTGTTGATGGCTGGGTACCGGCACCGCTGCCAGTACCAGGCCGCCTGCCTGCATTCGTACTACACGTACCAAACGTACTTCTACCGATTCCACATATAGTCAAGCCTACAAAATTATACATACACAGTACATTTACAACATATTTCTTTTATTTTTTTCGGTTTTCTTAAGTTTCTTTTTTTTAAATAAACGAAATTTAAAGAGTATTAAAATAAATTAAACAAAAAAAAATGGTTTTTTTTCTGCACCTAAATTTTGCCTAACTAATAATGGCTTAAATAATAAGAAATAGTGAATAAAAATAAATAATAATTAAAGTGTCAAAAAAGTTTATATAATCATAAGTTTGCATGTGTATGTTTAAACAGCAGCAAAAAATTAAGAGGCTTGCGGTATATGTTGCAAAAGAAATGTTGCTAAACAATGTTTAATGTCTCTATAAAAGACATACTAAAAGTACAATTTTTGATCTTTTTCATAATGTTGTTACGTTGAGATTTTCTTTAGTCTTTTGTTTAAATAAATTTAATAATTAAATAATTAAATTAATAATAAAAGCAAAGCTTTTACAACAAAGATCAAGATTCTCAGTTTTAAACATTTGTTCAGTGTATGCACGTATTAGTTTTTATTACTGAAGAGCAACGTTCGCTGTAACTGTTCCTAATGTATACACAGTCTGGAAAGTTCTTGAACTATACTGTTGATTTGTTATTGTAATATTTTTCTATTCTATATTTTGTGGTTATTCAATATAGTTTTGTATTTGATCCTTCTTTGTTCCTATTCTTGTAATTGCTTTAGTTGAACTCGCAGATCTCTTACATATTAAACTATGGCGACCAGAAGGTATTATTTTATTATTTGATATCACGTCAGATAAATTTAGGTTTTTTACTGGATCGATACATTGCATCTAACAAAATATATTGACTTCCTAAAATTAGAACATCTCATGCAGGATACCCAACTGTGTGGTCTGCCTTATTTGGGTATGTTCAATTGAAGTTTTGTCATTAAGATGATCGAGGGTAAAAGCAGCTGCAGGAAAAGGTGAATTTATTAACTCGGTGGGGTTGAGACATATCGTAGAGTCGCTTTATAGGTTAAATGATTCGAATAGTCAATATCTATTCAAAGATAGGAAGGTTCATATCCGACAACGGTAATGAATCGATGACATTTTCAAAGGAGTTCTTCAAAGGTTTTCTTAACAGCTAATACTTCGATTTGCGATGTATGACTGCAGTTATGATATTAAAATTTTGTAATCATTGGATCTTCATTTATGTCATTATATTTGTGCAAGCAGGACGGTTGTAACTGCATGCAAACATTAGATGATTGGGCTGTTCAAGTCTGAATGCAGTCAGTGAACATAAATTTGGCAGAGCATTTACACGGAAGGAGGATAGGCAAGTGGCGAAGATTCACGTTGGTAGAAGCTATAGAAATTTCTTGCAACAGTAACCTCCTTGCTGAGCGTAATGAATGACGAATCAGTTATTTGACAGAGGCTTGCATAAAAACAAAAAACTTTTCAAATGCTTAGTCCAGAAGATGCTTAATAAAGGTGGACTTTCGTAAACTATAATTTTCATAGACTATAATTTTCATAGCTAACTAACTTAGTGTTACTCAATACTTTACAAACATGGTAAGCATACATAGTCAAGTGAAGAATGCGGTCGATTTTTTGAAAGCGAAGGATCAAGTTATTCCATCTAGTGAAGGAATCTCCCTATGAAGCCAAATACGAGTATATATACAGAGGAAAAATGAAAGTGGACAATTTAATTCCAGATATTGATATATAGATTAACAGAAAGTCAACTATAAGCTAACCTAGTTGCTGTGGAAACTTTGTGACTACATTAGGTTACCTTTGGATTCCAAATGACTAAAGGAAATTGATGATGTGGTATATGCTTGATAGATACTGAATGGAATCAAATCCGGGGTCGAGAATTCCTAGACGATAGATAATGCAATAGAATGGAGCATAGAAATACAGCTTTAATAAGAAAGAGATAGCTAGAAACAGCCAGAAAGCTGACTACATAAACATAGTACACTAGGCATATGGTAACATTTTAGTGATTTACGGGAATCCTTAGCATCATAATTATTGATGAAATTGTTAAAAAGAAAGTTTTATGAACACATTTACTTTAAATTCAGAAAACAATATGTTTCTCAAGATTGCCTAGGGTGCCTTTAGAATTTTCGAAACAAATTTAAAATAAAATATTGCAACGATTGGTACAAAAAAAATTCATCAAAAAACGACAATGCCTATAATATATGGGTGTATTATTGAAAAAATTAGGTTATGTGTAGATTCATTGTTTGGCAACAAAAATGTTTAGACTTATTGTATACACTAATTTTTTATAAATTTTTCTATACAATAATGTTGAGAAACATTGTTTCTTAGCAATATTTAACATTTTTTGACACTTGAAAAAAAAAAATAAAAACAATAAAAATGAACCAAAACTAATAAAAAAAATTAACAAAATATTTAGCTGGTTTTGTTGTTTTTTTCATAATATAAAGACTTTTATTTAATAATTAAAAAAAAAAAAACAATTATACATCAAAAAATGTTTAAAAATTAAAAAGTAAATTTAAGTTTTAAATTTAGTATGTATGTATATATAAAGTAGCATAATTTGTTTAAAATTTTCTGTTGTTTTCTTATTGTTTTTGGTCATGTCTTTGGTGATAAAAGAATAAAAAAAGAAGAAAATAATTGAAGGAATACAATTATGCAAAAAAAAAAAAAACAAAATTTTGTTGTCTTAATTCATAAAACACTTATTTATGTAAAAAATAGAGAACAAATAATATAATTAAACAAAATAATTAAAATTAAAATAAAAAAATATTTTATTTTTTCTTTTGTTTTTAACTGGAAAGTTTTAAGCTGTTGTTGTGGGAGGAGCCACCATATAATCACCAATCAAAATACGATTTTCCGGGACTACACTCATGACACCAGCTGAGACGCAAATGCAAATGAGGAAAAAATCAAATTTGAAAGTAAAAGAAAAGAAACCAAAAAAATATTTGAAAAAAAATAAATTTTTTTAATAAAATTTTTTAATGAGTTGAACAGTTTTGGGGGGTTACTTTTGCAAACATTAATGATTTAAATGAGTCAAGACAAGCAATTGGTTAAAATAGATATGGTTTTAGTGTAGTCCCGTGCAAAAAATAAATAAAAGAAGAGAATTTCAGGTTAAAAAAACGAAAAAAAATTACACTCAAACACAAAAGTTTTCGTCAATAAAAATTTTCCAATTTTTTTGTGGTTAAAAAAAAATTAAAAATTTTAAAAATATTATAACTTTTTGTTATTGTTTTGAATGAATTTTTGTTTAAATTTTATAATATTTTTAGTAGGTTTTGTTGGTTGTCTGTCGTTTTCCTTTTTGTAGCGTGCATCAAGCATTTTATTATATAATAAAAATTTATTAATTTTAATTCTTTTTAAGGGTTTTTAAGTAAACAAAATATTCATATGGGCCAATTGAAAAAATTGCAAAAAAATAATATTAAATTATTAATATTACTTAAGTTATGAGTTAATAATAATAATAAAACAAAATAAATAATTAATATTCTTATTTTTAAATCATTTTTGATTACATATATTGTTAATTATATATGTATATTGTATTGTATTAATAATAGTGTTATTTTTTGAATGCTTAAACTTAAACAATTATAAGTTGAGGTTAATTATTAATTAGAATTACAATGAAAATAAATGAAACTCACCAGTAGGATACGGTAAACCAAAACTAGGATAACCCGAATAACCACGACCAGCTGCATAGGCAGCGTAAGCAGCCGCCGGAAAACCTGTTTAAAAAATTACAACCATTTTTAAATTGATATTGTATTAATTTTTTATTTATGTTTTTTTAAGGTATGATAATACTTTTGAAAGTGTTTATAAACATGTTTTCATTGTTCAATATTTATGCACCATGGTTGAGAAACATTTTATATATTCCAAATATTTTAATTTTTTTTTTAAACTAATTTTATACTGAGTTTTTCTCGAATGCCAATTTGTTTATCGGAATCCAATATCGAATGCCATTTGTTTATCTATATCGGAAAATCATTAAACCCTTAAAAGTCATCGATTATAAGGAAGTGAAGTTAATAAAATTTTATAAATAAAACTAGCCATAATAACCAATAATTTAAAATTGCCTTTCAATTCGTAGTATTTAATTTTTTTTACCCAAGTTTCACGCTGAAGGCTTTTCTAAAAATTCTAAAGTAACGAACAAAATTCATAAGTGTACCCAAAATGGCCAATTGAAATATCGCGGTATTGAAATTGTGGTTTCATAACCCCTGTGGGTGCTATTTCAGTGTTTATATTGCAATGTAGTCAATAGGCGTTCTTAGCATTTCTTTTCATTTACACTTAAGCATTATGTCTTGGTTCATAGGATTCTGGTTAATTATGCTGCATACACTACCACATTGCATGTGTTATTACATTTACATAGGATATCATCTTCGGCCTTTGCAGGCACCAATATCTGTCTTATAGTTATAAAAATGGTGGACTTCACGTAAAACTTAATAGGAACCGTCATGAGTTATTTGAAGCTTATATTTGGTGAAATATATATATCCAGTATCCATTTATTATGCCGTCAACATATGTAAAGGGCTATCCATTTCGTGGTTTCAAAAGTATGGGACTGGAATTCGACATCTGTCAAACTAAGTTGTGAAACCAATTTTTTTCTTTTCAGTTGAAAGTCTGACATTGACGAAAATGGATCGCTTAACTATCACACAACGCATAAAAATTATCAAAACCTACTACAAAAATTGTGATTCTGCCACAGCCACGTATCGAACAAAATTTTCTTCAGCGATGAAGCACATTTCACTCTCGGTGGGTATGCTAATAAACAAAGTTGTCATATTTGGGGTTCTGAGAATCCTCAAGTAATTGAAGAGAGGCCATTACATCCAGAAACAGTCACTGTTTGGTGCGCTCTTTGGTCCGAAGGTGTGATTGGACCTTACTTCTTCGAAAATGACGATGGAACGACTGTCACCGTCAATTCGGAGCGTTATGGTCATATGATAACCGACTTTTTTTTTGCGTGCTATTGAAGAATACGACTTGGAGAATATGTGGTTTCAACAAGACGGTGCCACATGCCACACAACTCGAGCGAATATGGCTTTATTGCAAGAGACATTTCCTGGCCGCGTAATTTCTCGTCGTGGCGATATCAACTGGCCACCAAGATCATGCGATTTGACACCATTAGACTTTTTTTGTGGGGCTACGCGAAAGACCGTGTTTATGCAGATAAACCTTCAACTCTTGAGCACTTAAAAACCAACATTCGTCAAGTTATGGCTGAGATACCGCCCAATATGTGTCAAAAAGTGGTCGAAAATTACCTCAAAAGAATCAATGCTTGCAACAATTCGCGTGGAGGTCATTTAAATGATGTAGCATTTCACACATAATGTCAATGTTCAAACTTTACAATAAAAAAGAAATATCATGAAAAAAATATTTTATATGTATTTTATTTACGTTTATTTTTGTAACCACGAAATGGATAACCCGGTATATATGAACGAAATTACATATATATTCTGAATTATTTTTTATAATAAGTGATGTTTGGGAAAAGAGGTGTGTTGTTCGGCATAAGATCTATTTTATCTACAATTAATTTTAATTCAGTTCTAACTGCAGAGAAGTTCAATTTCTAATCGGAGATTTGGAAAAAAAGAAACATGAAAAAATATTTCCTTCGAGGATTTTCTCTTCCCAGACTTCTTTCAAATGCCCTGAAATAATTGACTGGAAAAAAACTTCGTAAATCGGAAGTTCGGATATGATTTGATTTTTTGAACCACACAGAATGGGCGGTGTGAGAAGCTTGGCTGTAATTCTCTTCAAAGTATTGTAATGGCCAGCAAATAAAGCTAGTCAGCCAATTTTTATCAGCGTAATAAAGTTCGAATAAGCTTCCTGTGTATAGTCGTCCTAGTCTAGGAGGAAGTGTGTTGGCTTATTGGACGTAAAGTCCAAAACTCTGAGAGTAAATAAAAATTGCCATGAAAAAGTCTCTCAAAAAAAAAAAAAAATTAACACACACAACATAAGTGGTATAAGAAGCTAGTAGGTCGTAATCCTGGCTGAAGGTATGTAATGACCAATTATGTTTGTATGTAGGCTTCCTGTATACCACCTGAATTCCTCATTGTGTCCAAAATGATAGTGAAAATCATAGGGATGAGTTTTCAGTCTTCCACTATTCCTTTAGGTTAGGTTAGGCCGGAGTGGTAGCTCTGATGTCACAAAGCTCACTTGAGCACGCATAGCGGCCCGTTGTGATGCCACGGGTGAACGCAGTCCCTGTACTGACCAAGTTCCACCACAATGAGGGAAAAAGGAAGAAGTTGGTCAGCGCAAGGGCTGCACAAATTGCACTATTCCTTTAAAAATGCTAATTTTATTTCGATTAAAACACCAGTTACGATGGTCTTGAACAAACCGTGATTATGATTGACTCAGATATTTAGCAATTTCTGAAGGATATTTATGTGAATATTTCATATGCATAAACATATTTGAATACCAGGATCATAGTTTTAGATTTTCACGGTCATCTTTAAAGAGTTTTTACATTGAAATCCTTAACAAATATTTTTACTCGGAAAAGTAGTTTCCAATGCCTTTTATGAATTCCATAATCAATCTCCCTCCACTCCTATCTTTAGGTTAAAAGTTTACAATTTTAAATTTAAAGAAGTAAACAGAAAATTATTAAATTCTACTTGAAATGGCGCACACTGGTGTGGCTTTATACATTTTTGTGTAAAAAAATATAAGGTGCAGTGCTGGATCATTGAGAGTTGGCACCGATTGTTCTATTAATTAAATTAAAAATAAAATTGAATTGCAACAAAATCCATATAATTCAAATCGATTTGTTGCATAAAACTTATCTTAGTTCAGTGTAAATCGTTAAACTTGATAGACATACTTTCCACTACAAAGGAAAGATGAATGCTGTTGGATATGATTAATAAGGGGATCAATGATCGTGAAGTTGTGTATTTATAATGAAAATTTACTCACCTTCCGGTAATGTCCCCAGTCCCCACATGATGTTGTCTATAACCACACACCGACATAAATGCCATCCATTTGCATCACAATTACAGCAAGAGAAAGAAAAAATGAAAAAAAGAAAGAGAAAGCAAACAAATCGAATATAATTAAACACACTCCACACCAAATTTTTAATATTTTGGTTTTCGTCGAAAGAATTGTTTTTTTTTTTTTGTAAATTTTTAACAAATTACTAAAAGAAATTATAGAAAAAGTTATCGATAAATATTTGTTTAGAAAAGAAGAAACTAAAATTATGTTTTAAATTTATTGTTTTTCTAAGAAAAACAAAAAAAAAAAAAAATTGAAAATTAAAATCAATTAAACACTGAAGTATTATTATAAAGAGTAAATGAGTATTAGAAAATCTAGTGTTTTGGCTAAGGACTAGAGTTTATGTTTGTTTGTTTTTTTTTAAAGTAATTTTAATAATTATTTTAGAAAAAAAAATTAATTAGCAATTGTAAGTATCTCTCTTTGTTTGTTATAACCTACACTAATACACAAACACAATTACACACACACACACATTTATGTATATATTGTATAAAGTATAATGGAATGAAAAAAAAAAAGAATTAAGAGAGTCTCTATTTGTTAAATACACAGACACATTTAATAAATATTCTCTCGTTTGTTTTTGTTTTAGTTTTTTTCCAAAGCAGACAATTTTTTCATTAATTTTCTTTGTTTTTGATTAATATTAGAGTTGTTGTAGTTGTTGTTTTTTTCTATATTTTTGTTATTGTTAATAATACGTTTAATAATATATGTTTTTAGTAGTAGTTGTTTCTAAATAACAATTTTATCTTATTTACTAAAATATTATTTATTATGAACTAATGTGTACTGAGTTTTATTGTTGTTTCTATTTAAATAAATAGTGTGATAGTAAGTAAATATGTATGTTTTTAATTATTATTTATTTGTTTACTAATACTCTATTGTTTTATTAGTTTTTAAAGATTTTGTTTCTAAAAACAAACAATGTTTCTTTGTAATTAAAATTTAATGATAATGTTTTTTTTTTTTAACTAATTTAGGCCTATTAATGATAGTTAATTAAATATTAAATATTAAAAGTTTTTTTAATTCTTTTTAGTAAAACTAAGAACTAAAAGACACTTAAAACTAAAAATAAATACACGTTTTAAATAGTAAAAAAAAATATATAAAAATTTTTGTGATTTTGTAAAGCTAGAAAAAAAATAGAGAAAGACGTAACATGTCGAAAGCAATACAAGCGGTTTAGAGGTTGTGGTCCGGTCAGGCTACAATTAAGTGGTTCTTAGGAAGAACGAAACATATTTTTTTCTTGTGCAATGTTGAGGTCTATTTCAGAATTTCAATGTATTCAAATTCAAGTACCTGCCACTCTACAGGGTGCCATCACCCCCATGTTTTGAGGCCTTTGCAAGGAATTTACTATGGACTTAAAGAGGAAAAATGAAACACTGATATATCTTAGTTGACCCAACGTGCCAGAAGGAAAATGATGAGACAGCCTTTTACATGATCGGCTAAAAATTTTTGATGGCACTATTTGTCAGAAATAATTGATGTACTTGCTGGAAGGTTGGCTAACCGACATGTGATAGAGATTATCTTCTGTTCATTTTGTATGTAATATGTATAGTGTGTAGGTTACGTGTTCTTTAATGAGATTTGGAAAGTAATTTCGAGAATTCTTGCAGAGAACAGTAACATATTACAGGCCGATAATATTCTTAACCCAGAATCCAAAACTGCTTTACAAAAGGATTTTCGTTCCCTGAATCTGAATCCAGTCTTAGAATTGTTTTATGGTTCAAGGTTTTCGAAGTATTCTAACCTTAAAGAGAAAAAGAACATGCGTTTTGATTATATCCGAGTGGATCACAGGCCGATAGAATTTTTAACTTAGAAACCAGACTATATATTTCTGAAGGTTTTTGGACCACAGATATTGCACATTTAGGTTAAGATATCTAGGGTGATGGAGCAACGCACCAAAAATCTGTGTTATTGTCAAGATAAGTTGAGAGTTGGTTAAGAGCCCACAGCAAATTGATGATTGAAGTCTTTAAGATTAATGGACATTCGCGAATATCAATAGAAGAATTAAAAATTCTATATCTTGGAAGTAAATAAATGGTGTAACAATGGCCTGAATTATATCTAAGTGAACTTATTAGTGGTGATTTAAAGAAACTTTACACGTTTTTTATGGTGTTTAATTATAAGCCTTTGTCTCAAAAATTATTATTTGAATACCATTTAAAGAATAAGGGTTGGAAATTTCATCCTGACTTCAGCATTGAATTGGATTTGCTTTGTGTTTTAATTGTATTATAAATTTAAAGTAACTGGCTCTATGAGCAAATGATTAATAGAATAGCTATGTGTATAGCTCCGCTATCATATCCTGTAACATTATAATCCTGTGTGATTTATTATTTGTTTTGTTGGCCACCTTCTCTTATAAACCGCCAGTATTGCATGACAATTTTTTTTTAATTTACAACTTTTCTAATAAAAGTTTTAGATTAAAATTGTTGTACTATTTGTTGTTGTTATAATTTTGATACATACTAAAACTAGAGTTTCTGTTTTAAATATAAAAAGATTAAATATTGTTTTTATAAATATTGTTGTATATGGGTATACAGAAAAATTAAAAACTATTTAAAACTAAAAAAAAAAATATAAAAAACAACACACACAGATTTAAATTAGAAACGAAAAAGAAAAAATTAAATTGTTTTTAAAATAAATGGCGTAAAATGATAGAGTTTTTGCAGTAGAAAAATTAACGACTATTGAGTTTCGGGCTACAACTTAAAAAAGAAAGAAAAAAGATTTAAATATAAAAACAAAACAAAACGCCATAAATTTTAATAAAAAATAAGGCCGGCCTTTAAATGAAATTAACAAAAAGAAAAACGTCAGCTATTTTAGTGTTTTTTTTTTTGTTTTTTTGTAATTTAAATTAAAAACACAAATTCAATAAAAAGTAAAATTATTCAATCCTTGTTGTTGTTTGCTGTTGCTGTAGCTGTAGATGTTGCTATTAAAAAAATGTTGTTGATGGGTTAATTAAAATTCCTTTTGGGTTCAACATTTACTTGCTGTAGTTGTTATTATTGTTTTAAATTATCCTTTTAGTTGATCATTAACAACGTTTCAAGCCATTATCGTTATTCTGTTCTTTTTGCTGGTCTGTAACCAGGTTTTGGTTGTTGTTGCTGTTGTGGTTGTTGTTGTGGCTCTCTACTGTTAAATATTTCTTTTATTTTTAAATAAAATTTCTTTTTGATTTGTTGTTGTTGCATATATTTACATGCGATTGATTATTTTTTTTGTTGTTTTTTTTTTATTCGCCAATATTCTTGCTCTTTTTCAAGTTGTTAATTGTGTTTTAAAATTTTATTTAAAATTTTTTTGTGTTTTAATTATTCTTTTTATAAAAATTTAAACATTAAGTTTTAATCAAGATATTGAAAATAAAAATTAAAATAAAAAAATAATAATAATAATTTAAAAGAAAAACTTATGAATGAGCTGTCAGACAGAACTAATTCGTTGTATTTTGTAAAACTAATTAAAAAAAATATTAGGAAACAAAAACAAATAAAAACATGTTCTAATTGTACACAATTATTAAAAGAAATTGTTTTTTTCTACCTTTGAATTGTTGCGTTTCGTTTTTTCATATTTTTGGTATTGCCTTTGGCTTCAATCTCTTTTTCGTTTGGTTTTCGATTTTTCTGCTCATTTTACTACTTATGATCTACAATAAGTTTTATCGCTTTAAACTTTTTAAAATTACTTTTAATTCTTTATAGTTTTTAAATATATTCTCTACTTACATATAAATTTACCTTTTTTGCTTTACTAAAAACAAAAATTATTTCAATAAAGTTTGAATTTTTTGTTTTTCCTAAAGAAAGAAAAAGAAAAAAATAATTTCTCTACATTGTTATGACATTCCTAAATTGTTACTGTTACTGTTATTGTTGTTAATCGTATTTGCAACGAATTGTACGCATTTTGGCCTCTAAGCCCCTAGGTTTTGTTAATTTTCTGAATGTTTTTTTTGTAAGATTAATTAGTTTATGTTTCTGTATTATACAATAATAATTGATAATTAATTAAATTTACATTTATATGTATATGTACGATAAATATAAAGTTTTAGTCTTATTGGCTAAGTTGCTTTAACTAAATGGAGAGAAATAAAAAAGAGTATGTGAGAGAGATATCCAGATTGTGTTTCATATTAACGGACAACACTGCGTATACGTTTTGTGAAAAATTTTCATTAAAATTACTCATACGCAATGTATACAACATTACAGATTAGCAAACTATAATCTATCACTAACCCATCTTGAGAGGCGTTTGACTTGGAAATTCCATATTGTAGCATAAGTTGGCACAAACGAAATAAAAATTATTTGAAGTAAATTGGTTTATTGGTAGAAACTCTTTCCTAAAATTGGACTGTAAACTCTTACTGGACAATGATCTTCTAATGCCAATAAGGTTTTATAGTGTACATTTATGGAGAACTGCCTTATCATCACATATATAGAGAAAAGTCAAAGGCTGTAAACTAAGATATTACTGATGATTATAGCAACGCCAAAATACATTTTTTTGACCAACAATCAGGAGATGAACTCCTGTTCATGCAGTGCATTGTGTTTGAATAACAAAAATATAGTTATTGGAGAAAAAAAGGAGGGTACTTTGTGCCAAATTGTATTACGAAATAGTTTTTTTTTCAATTTTAAAACCTTTGTCATGGAGAGCATTGTGTTGGTATACAGAAGAGGTAGTTTATACGACGAAGAAGACAGGGTATAGTGTGCGACAATTTGTTTTTAATGACCAGTGTATATACCTTCGTCACCCTTTTTTTTCTCGAGAATTGCTCTGTAATAATTGTGACTTTCTTTTTCTATTTCGGTTAATCAACAATCAGACAATTATAATGCAGCCTGGGTCTCTTGTGGTAATCGAACACACGGCCATGGCATTTGAAATTTTGCACAGTACCAACTAAACCATCGGGGCAACAAAGAAAAAAAAAAAACTGATACAAGTTTTTGAAGAATAACGTCATTCATCTATGAAAACTATACTTCCGGTTGCTGGCAGTTATATTGATGTCGTTGGTTATTCCTACGTGGCAAATGTTTCTTATTAGTAATTCATGTCTGCAGCAAATGCAGTCAGTAATGAAAGTTTCGTTTGCAATTCCCTGGAAAACATTGACACCGACACCGAACTACAAAGAACTACCAGTATACGTCTTCATTTTGATTATATGGTATATTATCTGATGTAGAAGGCTTGATTATATGGAGATCCATACGTATCCTTTTTATGATTTATGGGCTGCCAAATATTAAATAAATTCGGGCATTGATTGACAGCCTTTCCTTCGAATTGTATACCTCAAAACGGTGTTGGAACTTATGATCTGAATTTATAATTAAACTTAATAAATGGCATTCGTCTAGTAGATAATTGTTAGGAAATAAATGGGGCCACCTCTCGTACATAAAATGAAATTATTTTATAAAATAATTCCTCTATAAATTATTTCCATTTGAATTAGAAACTGTTTAATTTAATTAAAGTATTTTTCTACAAAGAATTACTTAAATGTGCTAAATATGAATAATTTGTGTTTAGCTTACGAATACCACTGGGCGTATACTTTATGTAATGTTTAGTAGTGAGGCTAAATATTACTCATACGCATGGTGTATACGGAAATTACTATCAAAATGGTAATTAATAAAATGATTAAAAATTTATGTTCTTAAGAGATTAATTCTATTTGAAATAAATGTAAATGTTTTCTAATTTAATATGAAGTTATAGTAGAACCGGAGGTGAGACATCTCGGTCAAAGCTAAATATTAAAAAAATACTTCTTCAGTGACAAGTCCTCAGCAGATTTCAGGCAAAAACTGAAAGTAAATAACAATTGCCAAGAAAATATTTCACAAAAAAATCTCCCGTTCAGAGTCTACTTTAAACTGTAGGCCCCGCCACTTATGGGTATAATTGAACCACACTACATAAGTGATGTGGGAATCTAGGTCGTAATGCGGACCAATTATTTACATATGTATGTATGTATGTACGTACATCTCTCCATATCACACTTTTTTCATTTCGTACAAATCGATCAAACCGATTCACACATTTATCTTTTGGTTTCATTAAATGTTATTTACGTTTAAAATCTATGTAAAAAAATAGTCTTTAGTAGACTAATTTAAATAATGAAATGAAATTAAGAGAAAAGAAAATGAACAAAAACAAAACCAAAAAACAAAAATAAAATTTTAAAATTGAGAATTAGTCCTCGAAAAAGCCTAAAGTTAATTACGGGTTATTTAAAAACATACTTGAATGACAATATTAGCTAAAGGACTTATTGTTTCACGATATAGTTGTTGTTGTTGATTTTTTTTTTTGATTATTTTGTTTAACGATTTAAACTATTTGCATAAAATAATTACTAAATATGGTTGAAAAATGTTTAGACAAAACACACAATGTTAATCAATAGAATCTCATAGTTTTTTAAATATTTTTTTCTGTTTTAAAATTAAAATATTTTTTTTTCTTGTTTAAGATGATTAAATATTTGTACGTAATAATTAATAAATTAATTCGATTAATTCGTTTAATAATAGCTAAACCTAGATTTTTTTCATTACTGTTATCGTTCAATAATTTACAAGTATATGATTGTTTGTTTTTTTTTCTTTTAATTAATTTTTAAATGTACATTCATTCATAATTAAGTTTTTCTGTTGAATTTAATTGATTACCTACATAATTAAGAAAGACATTCAAACTTAATTTAATTAAACTTCTAAATTTGAATGTCTTCCATGCGGATTTTTCTTTATAAAGAGTTATTAAATGTTAATATGAATACACAACTATTTTGATTTCTTTTTTTTTTAAGATTTAATTATAAATTTTAATAATTTAATTAATTAATTAATTAAATATATATACTGTATATATAGAAAGTAGATATAGTAAATGTTTAATGAAAAAAATGTTTTTGTTTTTGTTTTGGTTTTTAATTTTCTTTTAATTTTAAGGGTTTCTAAAATTCTTATCAGATGGTTTTCATAATTTTTTAAGGTTTATGGACGTGTTAATTGTGTTAGCACCGCTGAAGGTGGTCAGATTCCAAGAGAATTTGCACCCTGCAATTGATAAAGCGTGGCTGTGGGCACTTCAAGACCCGGTACCGATAATAAATCGGTTAAAGGATATGTTAGTGTAGCCGTAGCTGGTCTTAATGAGGCCTGAGCCGAGGGTGCCGTAGCGGCAGCTGCTGCAGCAGCTGCTGCCAAACTGTTATTGGCTGTGGCGGTGGGTCTTAGCTGTGTGGCAGCTGCAGCTGCCAGTAGACGTTTATAGCCCACCATGGCAGCTGCATCGTATAAGGCCGAAGCCTGTTGTGGATTAGAGGCAGCTGCTGCAGCTGCATATTGTAATAGAGAATGACCAGTTACGGCTGTTGGGGTACCCGGTGCCGTCGTCGAAAGTGGTATAAAAGTGTGGGTGGGTGTGGCACCTGCAGCGGCGGCTGCAACAGCATTAGCTAAATTTTGCTGTTGTTGTTGCTGTTGTTGTTGATGGTGTTGTTGCAGCTGTTGCTGCTGATTAGCAGCAGCCGCCGCTGCAGCGGCAGCAAAATGTGTGGGCAATGGATAAGGCGTATAACGCAAAGAGCCAGCCGTCGGTGCACCACTACCACCCACAGTGGTATTGACACCACCTACCGAGCCCGCAGTACCAAAGAGGGCTGCATGTGTATGGGCATGATGATGATGGTGATGTGTGCCTGGAACTGCAGCTGCGGCGGCAGCAGCTGCTGCCATAGCAAAATTACTACCGAACAAACCAGCTGCCGCATGGCCAGCATGAGTACCGGCGGCACCAACACCACCACCACCACCGCAACCTGATGCATTAGCGGAGACTGCAGTTGAACTAGTGTTAGCATTACTGCTCCAAACTACCAACTCACCGTAAGCAGAACGGCCAGCAGCACGAGTTTTAGCTAAATTAGCTGGTAACATAACTTCCTTCGGTTGGGCCTTCTTGCATTCGACCTGTAAATTAAGAATGAAATTTTTATCTTTTGAATATTTTAAAGACAAAAGCGTTTGATAAACTCACCATTTTATTATTTATCTCATGGAAATGAATTTCACATACTTTATCTACCACATCTTCACTCTGAAATGTAACGAAGCCAAAACCTGCAACAAAAAAATGGAAATAAAAAACCAAAATTACAATTAAATTTCAATTATTTGGTGGAAATTTATTAAAAATAAAATACATAAATTCAAAGTAAGTTTTTAATTTCTAAGTGAGGACCATGTATTCAAATAAGATGCAATACTTCTGTAATGTATAAATTCCCTACTTTTGAATTATTTGGGCAATTCACACGACTTTGTATCGTGTATGTTGTATTGAATACACTTGGTTGTTTGTGAACGCTCAATGCTATGCTTTATTGTGTATTTCGTATTTTTTTGGAATTCAAACAATTTGATAGCACGAAACCAACACAACTTTTGAAAAACATATGAAAACATATATGTACACATTTTTTTCATTCACACAATTTGATAGCACGAAACCAATACAACTTTTAAAAACATATGAAAAAAATGTGTATAAGTGTATCGGATTTTTACATGAAAATTATCAACAACAATCATACACTGTTGTATAATCGTCCAATAATACACTCAATACAACGATACAACGGCTTGTGTGAATTGCCCAATTGTTGTATTAATACACACCGTATAGTAGATCTAAGTCGGCTTCCTTTTTTTGATTTTCACAGAGTACGGTAATGGAAGGGTCATCAACTATTTTATTACAATAGATTCACTTTATTAACGTTACACTATAAATGAGGCCTATAGGACCCAAATCAACTAGTTACGAAGAAGTCGAAGTCAAAATAATCATAGTCGTATTGTAGATGGGTAACATGCAGATATTTGCTGAAATCCTTAAGGTCTGCAGGTACTTGATCAATGTTCTCGCGGCATTCAAGAAAATGAAATAGTTTCATTCGTTAATGATACATTATTCATGTAATTTTGAAAATAATTACACTGTTCTTCTATTATGGAAGCTCTTATCATTATTGAAATTCTACGGAGCAACGTAGCAAACAGGGATATCTTGCACGAAAGAATTGGGTTTATGGTCACCTCACGTGGATGTAATGTGAAATGTCCGCCCAGATCAAATGATTTTATCGCATTAGACTTTTTCGTTTGACATGTTTTTTAGTCGCAGATTTATCCAAATAATCCACAAACCACAACGGTTTTCAAAGCCAGGAAAACCCATGCCCCCGTGTAAGTGATGTGAAATGTCCACCGAGATCGTATGATTTTATCGGATTAGATTTTTTCGTGAAGAGCGTTTTTAGGTCGCAGATTTATCCGAATAATCCACAAGCCACAGCGGTTGTCAAAGCCAACATAACCAATGCCATCGGTGAAATTCAGCCTGATTTATACGTCAAAGTCATGGAAAATTGGGCATTTCGGATGCAGCGGATCCAGCCAGAAAAGCCATTGTTAATGGCATCAAAAGGTTTATCAAACAAATAAAAAATTTCAAAGATATGTCGCACAAACTTTGTTTTATTTTTTAAATTTAAAGATAGGAAGCGCTTAGAAAACATAAAACATTCATGTTCATTCATGAGAAAAACTGTTTCTGCACATTTGGTCAATTTTTAACCATTTCGTGAGATAGGCATTCAAACATCGAAACGAACTTGAGTTACGTAATGCTAACTTGAAGTTGCCGTAGTCTAGTAGGCAGTGTGTTGGTTTTTTAGATGTGAAGCTCCGGTTCAAACCCCATATTAGACATCAAAACGAAATATTAAAATTCAGCAGAATTGCCATGAAAACTTTCTCTAAAATCTGTCGCTGGGAGATGACTTTAAGCTGCAGGTCCCCCGCCACTTATGGGTAAAATGAATACACACAATATATGTCGGGTGAGAAGCCAGGTCATAATCCAGACTGAAGGGTTGTAATAACCAATTATGTACGTTATGTATGTATGTATGTAAGCCTGAAGTTGGGTATTTACAGTTGGTAGTAACATAATCGTTATGGCATTAGCTGGTATAATTAACGTCTTCATTTGGTCAATCTGGCTTATGCTGACAATGTAAGCAAACAATTAACTCAGTTTTTAAAGCTTTGATAATTTCTGTTCGAGTGCTCACTCCTCCAAGGTGTAATAACAGGCCCAATTTGCACACGTTTTATTCTCAAAAGTATTGGAGACAGTAAAAAAATTTGCTCAACAAGCACGAACATATGTTGGCAGAAAATGTAACAAGTTTCCCAAGAGACAAGTTCCTTCTGTTCAGATAAATCCTCCTTCTTTTTTGAGAGTATGTACACTACTTGTAAGAGGGTAAATGAGATGCGATTGAATTATTTAGTTGAAGGTGTTTAGTTGCATGCGTAAGTGTAGTTGGGATAAAGAGCTTATAGTCCAAAAAGAAGTTTATCAACACTGCTCCCTAATCCACAACGTCACACCTATTTTCGTAGTGAAACATCGAATGAGCAGAAATCCAAATATCAGTCTTTGGTCAGACTTAAAAAAAATTTCGCTTTACACTCCAAATCTTCTTTACATCTTGTCTTATTTCTCTCTTTTGCTTATCATGTATTTTTTGCTATTGTTTCTTTCCAAGATGAACCTGCTTTATGTTTAATTACGAAAGATTAAAACAGAAAATAAAAATAAAAAAATATTTTCTTTTAAATGAGACTGTTTATGCCGTATGTCTACTAGACTGACTGACGTTGGTCTGATGTTTCTCATCAGTTAAGAAGTCCTTTGGCTAACAAAAAGGAAACTTTTCGGAACTTATTTTCTTAACTGACATCTTTAGGAGCGAATTTTTTTTGGAGTTTTAATGCTGCTGTTGCTATGGTTGTTGTCGCTATTTTATTATCAAATAATTGTGTACGTTTTTGATGAAGTTAAGGGGTGATGTCAGTCAGTTTTGTAGAAAATTTTGTTTTGTTTATAATTTTACCAGTTTATCAAGGTTTTTCCAGGAGTTCACCGATATTGTTAGAAATTGTTTTTAAAATACTAAAATTCATTGTAGGGTATTGTATGGTCGTATTGAATTATAATTTTTCTGATTTGTTTACAAAAGTCTTGGTTGGTTGTAAGTTTTGTATTGTGGCAGTTTCTGTTGCAAATTCTAGTTTAAATTTTGTTTTTAGTTCTTTTCAGTAAAAGTTATAAAATTATGAGGTTTTTTTGTGTAGTTTTCGACTGTAAAGTTTCTTTCTCTGGGGTTTTAAGCATCACAAACAATACGAAATATTCTGGGTTATTAAGAGGAAAAATAGACCAGAAAGTTTTTCATTCCAGAGAAGAGTATTGTCAGGTAAATTGCAAGAGAAATAAAACCATAAAAATAGCAAAAGTAGAGAAAGAATTTGAAATAAAAATAAATTAAATTAAATAAAGGCTCTGCATTATATTTTAACAGCCATTATTAACGTAAACTTAAACCAGGTCAATAGCGTGGTTGAAGATCTGTTTTTTTTTTGTGAGGGATTTTTTCAAATAAAAAAATTTGTTTTCTGTAAAAAAACCTATTTGTTGGCCTCTAACAAATCTAGAAAATGTTTTTAGTTGTTGTCTCTATTATTTCTTTTTATTTTCTTCATTATTTTGTTTAAAAAATATGCAAATTTTTTATATTTTTTTTTGCAACAATTTGTCATCGATTTGCTTTATTTGCTTTGATTCTGGTAATTTTTCGTTTTAACATTTTGGGCTTAAATTATTATCTATTGTTGTTAAATAATTTTAGACATTTTTTATTGTTATTGTTGTTGTTTTTCTTTTTAAAATATAATAAATATTAGAATAAATACAATGGATTAAATAGTTCCCTTAATAATTGTAACATTTTAAAGCCAATTATTTCAAATAAAATAATTCCCCTGTAATTACTTATGCAAATGCAAGTACAAAAAGGTTGTCATAATCTAATGATATAAAATGTTAAATGTGAACATGCAGTACATACATATTTACACACAGTGGAGAGTCAAAAGCGACTATTTTATAATCTACACTATCATGTAATCCATAGGTCCGATTCCATTTCTATCTTTGCTTACCGAAAATGTGCAGGCGATGAAAAGGAAGAAAAAAACTGCATATTTTTAAGACATATATTTGGGGCAGAGTAGATCAGTGTATTACAGAATTAATTAAGAAAATATTAGTTTCTTAATTTCACTGTTTCCAAAACTGTATTTTGTAAAATAATATAAATCATGAGGGAAACTCAATGGCGCTACCGAGGTTGAAACCGGTGTCAGACAAGGCTGCGTTCTATATCCGCTTTTGCTGAATTTAGTCTTGGACCTCGTAATACGGCAAGCCTATGCTGCTAACAGAGGCATATCTTGGGCTATATACGGTCACCTTAAAGACTTAGATATATTAACAAAACTGCAGGCGACCAGTGATGCTGCAGCAAAAACCGGATTGAAGACTAAAGTAATGCGCATTAACAACAAGGAAACTACAAGCTCTTGAAATTTCCGGCACACCGTTGGAAGATGTGAATGAAGTTTGTTACCTTGGCAGAAAAGGCTTCAGAAACTGGCGGATCAACAGCAGACATACGTAACAGGATATCTAAGGGATGTGAAGCGTGAAATATACAGCACGCATGCAGCATGCAAACGATGCAGGTTTTTCTTAAACGGTCTTACGTAGATTTATGCGAATATTCTGTCCAGGTGCTAGGGCTTCACTAGTGTAGTCGTGCTCTCTTGTGTGTTTTGTTAGTCTGTGTAATTCCTCTGCTTCCTTATTCTCCCTTTCCTACTTGATCTCCTTTTTCTCTATCTCCCTATTAAATATCTCCCCTGTAGGACGTTGTACAACGTGGGTCAACTGGACCTCCGGGTACTGTACTTGTATTAATTGCCAAGTACACGTCCTCTAACCTAAACTTAAACTTTCTGTCCAGATATTATAAACAATATTGATCTTTCGGATGCGACAAAGCCAGTACTAGCAAGCACATAGTCCTGCGTTGCGCAAGCCGCAAGAAGACATCACGAGAACAGAGCTAGACTGGACGTGAAAACGACAAACCAAAGCAGATGCGAAAAGAACATATTGTTCCCAGAGTCAGATCAAACTATTAGCTTCAGATAAACCTAATTATAAATTATTTATTGAAGGCCTATGTCCTATGGTATTCCAGAACACTGCAAGATATGAATTGGCCACATACAGTACAACCGTCGAACTTATAGGCGAATTTTCTGTATTGAGAATACTATTAAAAATATGAAAGCTTAAGATTGATACGTAGCTGTAGATTCTTCTAAAGCACATAGGCGGCTTTAGGTATAGCGAACATTGCCGGAAATATAAATAAAGATCATACAGAAAATTTGCCCAAACTCTAAAGAAATGTTGTTTATTGTGCACTTTCGCGAGATGCATTGGACTTCTGCAAAAATTGCAGAAAAGATAAAACTAAGAAGTACTAGGTTTTAGTCTTCGTATGGTTTCAGGATTAGAGAGAAAGCTTCTTTATGGTGTTACAACGAACTACGCATACAACGAACGTATAGTGACAAGCAACAGTAACGTAATCTTCACACCGTTCTCTCGGGCTTTAGTTTTGACTTGAGCTTGGTACTCATACTGTAAAGACATAATTCATGCATTGTTGCATGTAGAATGTACCACGGGTACCTCCCACTGTCAATGTAGTATAGAGAAAGAATAATATGCCAGGCTGCGAGACGCAGTCTACAGTTATGTGGTGGAGGCAATACGTCGTAATTATATGTAATTTATGAGATCAAGAAGGGACTATTAATTCTAGCGTAAGATTAAGTCTCTGGAACAGATCTGAAAATGGCGATGCAATGAGCATTGATTTCCTTGTAGTTTGTTTTCACCAATTCTGAAAGAAATTCGTGAGATTAACGGAGAAAATGGTAGATTGGCACATGAGCTAGAGCCTGCGTACTCACTATGCTTTGACTAAAGCTTCAGATTTTTGCTGACGTAACGGTTGACTCAATAAATTTTTGTATTAGAAATGGTCTATGCGAGAATGAAGACTGTAAATAAGAATTAGAATCTGAAGACCGACGTTACGTACAGATGGCAATGTGAGTAAAATGATTTTAGGAACTCAGGAAATTTAGGAACTTGGTGGCGGATGGATTAGGATTTAAGCTACGGAAAATATTAAAAAGGGACATGTCAGGCCAAAAAATTTAAATATAACGAATTGAATGGCCGCATTACACTATTAAGACTGTTGTCGAACTAGATAAGATATTTTAAAGCTATTGGGAGCAACAAAGGCAGAATTTAATAACATTTGCAACAGCGTGGTTTATCTAAAAGTAAGTAAATTAAATACCAAACATGGAGAAGTCGATGTAATCCACCAATTCTGTTTTAAATTGAAATATTTCCTCTGTATGGAGGAAGATTTTTGCAATAATTAATCGAGAGATCAGTACAAAATTGCCTGCTACTGAACAACCTTAATGTAGCACCATTAACAGACACACTCTCTGTTCTCCTTCACTGCTATGTGAAATGCGTCAGTCACATTTTGTTGGATGAGTATGTAAAGAAAATCTCTTCACTTAATTGTAATTGTATTGCAATAGAGTGTCATTATTAAAAGCATCTTTTAAGCTGTAGTTTAATATTCTTAACATTTAACAATTTACAAAACAATAAGAAGAATAGAAAAGAATGAACTGTAAGAATATCTTCATTTATTATGGAAAATATCTTCAAATACAATAAAAAGTCGTATTTAAATTTAAATTTTATTAGTTTCATTAGACTACAATGACAAATTCATTTCATGTATAATTTGAAAACAATGAATGACTGCCTCAGTGACTGACTGAGTGAATGACTGAATGACTGCCAATGCATCATAGAGCATTCATTGCAGTCAATTGTATTGAATTCTTTTTTTTTTTTCTTACGACCTTTATTCGTTTTCCAAAAGACAATTACAAATGGAGAAAATGTCAGTCAGGCAAACAATTCTTTTTGTGCATTCTACTCCTTGCCATTGTTGTTGTTGTTTAAAATTTTATATGAGAGACGTAAATGAGAATACCTTGAGGATATTTTATTTAATTTATATACTAATACCAATGCCTTAACCTTACTTAGTACATACATACATACACATAGCAAATAAAGGAGACATTATGGTCTATGCGTTTGTGTGTGTGTAAGAGATTTGCAAGTGCGTCTGTTTGATTTGCAATGAAAATCAATTTGAAAATTTGATTTCTTTACTTTTTAATGCTGATGCCTTTTCAATGTATGCCTCTTACTACGTACTATTGTAGGAATATTTCCTAAATTATTTGATTATAATATTTATTATACGTATGTACATATATATGTACGTTTGTCTGTCTTATTATAATAATCCTTCAAAAGTCAATACATTTTAAACACATTTAATGCTGATTATAGAATACTTAATATTAACAAAATAATAAAACTCTATTTAATCTTGTATTGTATTGTATTTCCATAGAAATGTTTTATGATTGAAAATCTAAAGTTTTGAATTTGAAGTTCGATAGGAAAAAAATTAAAGCATTTGTTAAAGTAATGTTAGGCAGAGGAAAAAAGCATTTTAATTAAATTTAGTCTTCAATAATTTATTAGCATTTCTTTTGCCAAAAATACAGGGTCTTTTGTGTTAAGGCTACAACAGTATCAGGTAGAATATATACGATTGAATAAAATTCGTTTTATATCACTCAAAATCCAACAAAGTTGTGAATCAATGGACATAATATTTTACAAAACTCGGGAATATAACCGTCCAATAATTGTGCCAGTGTTAGCAATTGATTCACTTACACAAACTGCTTCAGAATTCTTTCGATTACTTAGCCTATTTCCAAATACAAAAAAGAATACCTTAAAACTATTTATTACTCTGTTGTTTGTTGCTCAACTGCACAAAAAATTGTATGCGTCCAAAAAATTACGACGAATTGCCACGACGGAAAAAGCCCACGTCATAGCATGTTAACGGACCACAAGTTCACGACGTAAAATGTCGACATCCTCATTGCCAAAGTACTTCGTGTAAACAATCCGGATTGAATAATTAGGGTCCTCTAGTTCCAACATCTGTCCTCATCCTTTCTCTCAGGCTGTATCATAAAATTTAATTCAGATACTTAGGACGACTTACTCAATATATGACATGAAAACACCAGCTCATATTCTAACCGATTGCTCAACAAAAAATAACGCCCCCATTAGGGATATCATTTTAGAAGATAAAAATTTTTTAATCAATTCATATCGAATTTTTTATAAAGGTTTTGCTGTGGACTTAAGCTGGTATAAAAATTGAGGTCAAACTACCAACACAACCAGTCTAAACGTTGTTACTGGAATTTTTGACAGAGCCTTAGAAAGTTATGAATTGTAAATAGAGGCTTATTATATATATATATATATCCTTTTGATGCCTTGAGCCCCTCCTGTGATAATGGCTGTGTGAACTATTGTCTTGTTTAAAGGGATTTCTTATGACTTTGCTGCTGTTATATCCATAAGTTATGATTAACCATGGAAGTCGCCGTAGTCTAGTAGGTAGTGTGTTGGCTTATTAGACGTAAAGCCAGGGTTCCAGCCCCAGGCCAGACATCAAAACAAAATACAAAAAGTATTTATTCGACGATTTCCTCTCAGCAGATTTCTGGCAAAAACTCTGAGAGTAAATAAACTTGATATGAAAAAGTTTCTCAAAAAATCTGTCGTTCGGAGTCGACTTTAAACTGAAGGTCCCGCCACTTATGTATAAAATTAACAAACACAACATAAGTGGTGTGAGAAACTAGGTCAATAATCCTGACTGAAGGGTTGTAATGACTAATTATGTATGTATGTATGATTAACCAACAATTCAGTAATCACATTCTTGTTTTTGGCACCACGATATTCAGATGTTTTTGGGATTTCTTTCTAATCTGACTATAATACGAGCCCCTGGTGGAGTATTATATAATGAAATTCACTTATATCCAAAATACAGGGACTATGTGGTGCTAAACTGTTAATCCAGTTAGCCGTCAAAGCAGATTAAAAAGTTTTTGACCTCGTATTAAGTAGATAGATGTAATTAAATTGAAGATTTCGTATTGGTATTTACATGAGATGTAATATATTTGGTAGCATCGGTCGACCGGTTCCATACGGAGGCATTTGCAAGAAAGGAGACTCATATAAAAAGAACACGTTGTTGTTGTCAATATTAATTAAAATTCCTGCGGAGGTAAAGATTTTCCTAACAGATTCATTGCTATGAATCAGTTTCCTTGGGAATATCCTTTTATATCTCATGTTCTCCTTATGGTTTTTGTAAGAAATATGGGAGCGTTGCAAAACATCTCATTCATTTTCGTATTATTTCTTCGCTCTATTTTAGTTTCATTAATCAATTTGCGAACTGTTATCTCCTAAAAATATATTCTGTTGTTGTATTAGAAGTCGTGATTCAAATCCGTAAGCAAACAAATAAAATATGAGAAAATAAGTCATCGGTAACTGTCGCCCACTCAGCAGTTTTGTGGCAAGAAGCACAGAAAGAAAATAAAATTTCTATGAGAAGTTTGTCAGGAAATCTGTCATTCGGAGTCGACTTTAACCTGTAACTGCCGCCACTCATGTATTAGATCAACACACACAACAGAGGTAGCGTGAGAAATTACGGCGTAATACTGATGATAATGACCAATGAAGTAAGTTATTTTACTGATCTTCCTTGCTTTGTGATGTTATCCTCTGTGAAGGGGACCAGGGGGCTTTCTAGATTAATTATTTAGAGAGAGACTTAATTTGTTGAAAATCATCAACGCCTATGGCTATACTTTTCATTATATTTTGCTAGCTAAGAATCTGATTATTGGTCGAATATAGCAGATTCTAGGATAATAGAGTTGCCCTCTGGTGTCTACCAGAAACAATATTTACAATGAAAATATTGATAGCTTGGTTTATTAATGATTCATTAATTTGTAATATTTTGGTACATGTGCATTACGAAACTGGTACAATACAATACAAATACAAATATTCATCGTTCAGTGCGTTCTTCAAAAAAAATTCTAATTTTTTTTACAACATGATGGTGGCATTAAAACTTCGCTTTTAAAATTCTTCCCTACAGATCACTTTTCATGACTGAAACTGAGGACAGTGATTTTTGTCATGCTAAATTCATTATAAATAACACAGGCTATTTTAAAAAAAATACTTCTAAGCTCTTTTATGCTGGTAATCATAATACAGCAACTGTGCATAAGCACATGCATATGTAAGCAAGTGTTTGTGTGTAGGTAATTACAGACTTCAATATGAAATGTTTAAAATAATTACCGAAAATTAGTGCATGTATTTATATAGATTGGATGAAATAAAGTATTGAATAAAATAATGAATAAATTTTTATTGGGGGTGTTCAAATTTGAATAAAAATTTATACGTAATGATGTTCGTAACAAAATTTAAAATAATCTTTTGATTAAAGCCTCTCTAATAGAATAAAATCGAATTTATTGTCTATTAGCATGAGAATTGCGTATTACGTTAATTGTTTTTATAATTTTCTAAAGCTCAGTCAACGATTCAGTTTTTCTGCCATAAATTCTATTTACAACAGTTATAATTCATTCTTTTTATTAACGATCGTTATATTTAAGCTTTTATTGTATTTTTAATAACAACTAATAACAAAAATTATTTCACTACCTGTAAAAATTGTAAAAACTTTACAATTTCCCTCGTTAGTTATGCTGTATTTAACAATTTACAGCCTTAATGCATGCTACATTATATTCTAAATGCGAAATAAAAATGTGTATATGTGTGTGAGAGAGCAAGAGAGCGAGAGAGCATAAAAACTCATATGTGCATGCATACATTTTCATTCCTCAATAACAATCACAAAATGTTTATGCGAGAGTTTATGTCTGTGTTTTATAAGCGTGTATGAAAATAAATCTCAATGACTAAGGAAATGAAGAATTGACTGACTGTTCTATTACTTGACTAGCTGACTGTTTAACCGACGTACCGGTTGACTGTGTGTGTGTTTCGACTAACTAATGTGGCAATTGTATTGAACTAAACTGACATTATGACTGTCAATTGGTATTGGCAATAGTTGTGTTTGATTTGTTGTGGCTCAAAACGTGTACAAGGCAGGAGTGTAAGAAAGTGGAAGAGAAGGGAAGAGAATGTGAAAGAGAGAGTGAGAGAAGGTGAAGTAAACCTGCAGAAACAAATATGTGTGGGAAATAAATTGTTGTTTATAGGCATGTGTATGGGTAAGTAATTCTTGTACAATATAAATATGTTGTAGCATACAGACACATGCTTACATAGATTTACAAATTAATGCCATACACATATAAGCATATTAAGTACTTAATGCATACACTTACTATACCGTATGGTACATAGGCACACTCGTACACACACATACATATGTATATTGCTAAACATTGAATATATATTGAATACAATACAATATAACACACACAAACACACCCCATACATACATGTTGTAGTGTGTATTATAACAGAACGCATAAATTATTCGTTAGCAAGTCATTATATTGCAAATTACTTATATTTTAGCTTAAACGAAGGCGTATTTTATACACAACAGTATGTTTTTAATATGATGGTGTGTATGTGTGTATGTTTATGTGTGTTTATATATATTAACTACAACTACATTTAAATCTCGAAAAGTACAGGTGGCTTTGGTAAAATTGCAAAGAAAAAAAAAAAACAAAAAAAAAAAGAAAAAAAAAAACGAAAAACATTCTTTTCTAGAAAATTTCCTTTCCAGGGATTTCTGTTTGCCTTTCCTTATATACTTTCAAGTGTCCTTGTTATTTCACCATATGCATGTGTGTGTGTAAAAGTATGTCTTCTGCATGCAATTTAATCGTATCAATAATATGCCAATCATAAAATCTAAAAAGTTCCATTATTTTCTTTCCCATTTTCCTCTATTCTTTCCCATATACAATCATTATTATTGAATTTGAATAATAAATCCACAGACAGTGGCGCACACTCTGCTGTATATAGAATATTTGTATCTTCTCTGTATTGTATTGTAATTTCTTTTTAAGTTGCCACACAATTATAATACAATAAGAAATATTATAAGCGTATTATTGTAAAAATGAAATTCCAGAGAATTATTATTGTCTTCAGCTTAAATTCTGTGAAATTATGTCAAGTTGCATTACATAGGCAGGATTTTCTTCAACAAATTAATAACAAAACAAATGTATTGTTTCAAATGTTTAAATATAGTTTACTTAGCAGGAATTATTGCACAAGTTTGCACAAATTAATAGAGTTTGAGAAAAATCAAAGTAAAAATAAATTAAATTGCCACACAACCCATCGAAATTACTTAAAATATATTGACTTGACACGAATTACGTGTCTTACGATCTGAAACGACATAATTGTACTTAGTTTGGGTATTCTGGGTCAATGAGGAATCGTGCTCCACTTCCAGACTCACTTGGTCTATAATGAATAGGCGTACCAACCAACTATTCGAACTTTATTGCACTTTGTCATCTCGACCACAGTGGCCATGCTTGCAGCTCCCATTAAACAACTTCTGCCGAGGAGACGATTCGGTTGAAGAGGAGGAAACTGTAACTCAATTTCTTTGTAAATACAAGGTGCAGATTTAGTTTATTTAACTCTCCATTCCGTGTCAGCTTAACGGCCTGTTGTCTATGGCCACTCGCCAAAGATCTTGTGGCAGTAGTTTTTAAAAGCTGGATAGCTGCCAAATAAGTGAACAATACTTGACTCGTATAAGAATTACTGTCCAAAAATCCTAGTTTTAAAGGTCTAGGTAACTGAAAAATAATTAATCGACTGCCTCCTATTCTTCTGTAAGATCACAACTACAACAGTGGTTATAAAACTGAAGTTCAATCCATCAACCATTGTCTGCAATCAGCCTGTGCCATGTAAATACAGCCATTCGTCTATATACATACATATATCTCCTCTTCTGTGACCTGTAAGTTAACAAAGAGGGTCTCATAATTGCTCTTTCCAAAATATATCTTTCGAAAATATCGCTTTTGATGCTGGAGGAGAACCCACGAAGCCGTTTGCACTAAAAAGTTACTACTTGAGCTAACTGCTTCCTGTTCATTTTCAGAAAAACTTCGATAAGAATATTCAATTCATTTCCATACCAAACAGGAGGTGGTAATGCGTAATCGAAGAGCAAGAATACTCGCTTGGCTGTGAATGTAAATACACATGTTGACCCTTAATGGTCATAGTCCATATCTGTACACAATCGTGCTATTAGAGTCTAGTCCTTATTTATATTGAACTCAACTACGGAAAGAAAGCCACAACATATCTGGTAGCCAATCGACTAGATCCTGATTCATTCAAATCGAGAGTAATGTGCCTCACTCCTCTACATATCACTTCCGCCAAAATAAACAAGTCGATTACAAGTAGAGGAGTAGCGTATTAGAATCCTGCTGGAAGATGTATTCATTTATACAATTTTTGCTTTTTTACAAACGTTTTGGTATTCGTGTTTATCTCCACATTATCGCGCCAAAAGTGGTCTCGAATATCTAAAGTACAGCGACGATAAAACATTATATCTAGGATATCTGACAGAGAGGCCTGGCTTTCTGCGTTCAACGAACCTTCAAAAATAGTTTACAATTTGATTATGCTGTCTGTAGATCACTCTCGGGAGTCATCTATTCAACGTTCAAGTGTGTCTAGTACCGAAGCCTATTTCTCCGGGAAAAGATGGGTTATTCTCATGTGGTTACTGTTTAAGCCATATACGGACGTTTTGGTTAAAACGCGTACCACTATGCCATACACAGAAAATTAGAGAAAAATTCAACTATTCTTCTAGCAATTCCTGGGTAGAAGAGGTAACTTTATTGCCTGCTGACCGAATCTTATACCAGTAAAGATCAAACAGGCCATTATACTCTCCTTATTTGGAATTTATTATGTAGACAATGGAAGGATAAGAAGACATTTGCGACAGATTTCCGCAAGAGCTGCTACTCGGAGGCGGAGCACTCACGAAAATGTGTGCGAGAATATTTGGAACCTCAGCCTCAACATATCTGACGGAAGTGTATGTGAATTTAGAATGAAGGACAGTGTTCGATATAAGTGAACCTAGGTGGCTTGTGCTGGAAGATTCCCATTTATAATTTTTAATTGAATGGAATGTGGTAGTACCGTAGGTCCTAATGGACCTATCTCATGTTAATTTATGTGGTTACGCCACCTAACCTAACATAACATATGATATCATAGAAATTCGTCGTTCGGAGTCGACTTTAAACTGTAAGCTCCGCCACTTACGTGTAAAATTAACACACACAACATAAGTGGTGTGAGAAACTACGTTGTAATCCTAACAGAAGGATTGTAATGATCAATTATGTAGTGGTCTTTATAAAATAAGCTTCATAAAAAGTTCAAAATGTAATGGCTTATGGCTGGCTTTACCAACATCATAATTAATATCTAAAATGTGCAAAAAAAAAAAACGATGAAAAAACAGATTTTATGTAAATTGGAAATTAAAAATAATTTTTTCCATGATTTTGTTTGAGAGAAATTTTAAATTTTAGTGCCCATTTTAATTAAAACATCGCCACTCGTTAAACCAAAATCTCAATTAAGCACAATTTTATTATCCCAGTCTAATTAAGGAATTTCGTTTTTTTTTTTCTGTACATTTTATGTACAACATGCTAACACAACCAAAAAAAAGAGAGAAACACGTTAATAAAAATCCAATAACACTTGTGTTCGGTTCATGTATTACCAACCGAAATTTAATAAAATTTGCATAATTAAAACGCGAAATATCGCACAGACTGACTCCAAGACTAGGTCTGATTTGGAGTCAGGAGTACGCACACACACACACACACAGCAGAGTACGCTTCATAACGATGAAATGAGAGAAGAAATTAAAAAGTTTCAAAATTGAATAATAAAAGAAAATATTGCAACATGCTTATTGGTTGATGGGTTTCCTTTTTCCCTACTCCCTACTTCCTGAAATTCTGCCTGCCTGGCAGTGTTGTGCCTTATGAAATTGTGAAAGAAAATGTCTAAACATTTATTAGACAATTTAATAATGTTTTACCAGTTTTTATAACAGTACTCTGCTGCCACTAATACTACATTCACTTCCACTTCGACTACGACTTCAACTACATACTTCCATATCAACTTCAATTTAAGCAACTGCCGAAATTCAAAGAAAGACAAAAAGAAAGAAAGATAGAAGGAAAGAAAAGTTGGTAAAAGAAAACAGTCAACATGAAATTCTTAGTATTGCCAGAGCTATTCCTTTAAGATTGTTTGTTATTAAAACAAATTAGTTCCACTTTAAAGTTTGCCCTGCCATTTGTTGTGGCGGTTTGTTCCCGCATTCTAAAACAACTTTAATTAAGAAGCTTTTCAAAAAATACTCTGGCAAAAGAGAATCTAAACAAAAAATAGAAGAAATCGGAATAAAGACACTCACACTTGAAACTTACACGCACACTAGTTTACGAACTCAAACTCTAACTCTAACGCATACATAGACAAACATTGAGTAGTGGAGTACAATAAATACTGAAAAAATCCTGAGAAACTTTATGGTCTTTGAAGAAGCAGAGAGAGAGAGAGAGAGAGAGAGAGAGAGAGAAGTGAATTTAAAGTACTAAGCAACGACAAAATAATTGAAATGTAAAGGAATGCTTTCGTACAGACTCGTTTTTTGTTCATCAATATGGCAAATAATTTGACAAGTTTCTATAGTGCGTTCAGTCTCCTTAAATTTCTCCATAATCTTGTAAATTCTTTGCTCTGTAGATCTATTATGACCATGTTTGAATCTCTTCTTCGTCTGCTAAATGATCCATATTCGAAATAAATAGTTTCATTGGTCAATAGAGCAACAGAAAATTAAATTCCAATAACAAAATAGTATAGAATGACAATGAAAGAATAACCCTAATAAGTCAACAGCACGTACTTGACAGACTGAAAACTTACGAAGAGAGGAAAGCTTAAATTTGCCAGTTTTCTAGATTTTTGTAGAACAAGTAAATGTCATTAAAGCAACGATCTGTAATCAATTGAGCATCGTATCAGAGAAATCAGAGAAAGTCGCCGTAGTCTAGAAGGTAGTGTGTTAGCTTATAAGACATGAGGTTGCGATTCAAACCCCAGGCCAGACAGCTTCAACGAAATGAAATATGGAAAAATATTTCTTCCGAAGACTGCCTCTCATCAGATTTTTGGTAAAAACTCTGAGAGTAAATAAAATAGCCATGAAACGTTTCTCAAAAAATCTGTCGTTCGGAGTCTTTAAGCTGCAGGTCCCGCCACTCTCGTATGAAATTAACACACATAAAATAAGTAGTGTGAGACACTAGGTGTTAATCCTAACTGAAGGTTTGTAATGACCAATTATGTTTGTATGTATGTATCAGAGAAATCAGCCTGTTTACCTGATCTGTTGTTTACCTCATCTGATATCGCTTTCCGGTACCTGTATAGAATGGACTCCGGTGATTGCAGTTGTACAAAAAACAAATTAAATCCATATCCTCTAAGTGATTATTTTTAGTAAATGATAGCTTCATTAGACTATTGAAAATGGTTGAGCGAAATGAGAGGAGATTGAGTCAAGCCAGAGACAGTAAATAATAAAATAGACGATTCGTCTTTTTCCTTAACCGAAACACCCACTGCAGAAGTCTTTTGACTGGTAAGTAAAGATACAGACAGGTATCCATATGTTTCAATTAAAATAGCTGATTGGTACGCTCTCTACCCAAGTTAGGCCAAATGGATTTGTTACTAAAGCAAGAGTGTTGTGAGATCTGATTACCGTTTGGTTGTCAGAGTTGATAGAAATGGTGGTAGTTGGAGGTACACCTTATTTCGATCTTTTCAACACACTTCAACAAATTTTAAAATCTAACTTTAGGTTCTTTTAAATTCGTGGTTTGTCGTTAACTCAGTCTAAAAAATCTCTAAAGTCTAGCTAAACTGTATAAAACAAGCACAGGAAATAAAAACAGAAAATCTTAATAAAAAAAAGCGAGAGAGAGAGAGAAAAACATCTTGATGACTAGTTAAACAAGCTAATTTTAAATATATATGCTGGGGAAACTTTTTTCCACCACCACCACAATCCGAATAAATAGGAGTCCATGGAGAACAACAGCATAAAATTAAAATAAATGCTTCAACACCTGTTACCCCATAAAAGCAAAGAAACAAGAAAACGAAAAAGGGAAACAAAATTAAAGAAAAGAAATAAAAACTTTTACATTTTTTAAATATTATTTCGTTATATTGAAATTGTAATTGTGTAACAATTTTTTTTTAAATTTTCTAAAAGAAAATTTAATTTTCTTTTTAAGGCAACAGCAGCACTGGTCCATAATTTTTTCTTCCTTTTTTTGAGGGAAAAAAGGAAAGGAAACTTAACTTCGTGTCAAATTTCCCCAAAGACGACGATACGTTAAGCAGAAGATGCTGATAATGATGCTGCACGTAGAAAACGGCCAACAACAAATACAGCCAGGGATTTCCATTATTTTCCCTTCTTATTATTTAAGCATGTGTGTGTGTATATATATATATATATATATATCCTTATAAAATATAAAGATTCATGCATGCTTTTCTTCAACAACTCACTGCTTTTTTCTTCGAGAGAAACGAAATGAATCGTAAGAAAAATTGCTTTTGTTAAGGGCCACAGTAGTAGGCTTCCTTTTTAAGGACCATATATGAAGATATTAAATCTATATGGAATACTCACTGCAATAGCCTGTTCAGTAGTCAATTATTTTTCCTCTCAACAATATCATCAGACAAATTTCTTAAAAGAAAAAAGTAACTGAAAAAAAGATTGGAAAAGAAAAAACGAAACGAAATGAGAAAGGTTTAAAAGCCATAAGGCCACCTCCACACACTTCACATGACTTAATAGAAAAAGGGTCAGCAGGCTAGAGGTCTTTTACTTTAACTCACAACAAGCTTTTCTTCTTACCCTTATCAAGTAAGCTAAGCCAGTTTGATTTTCTTATTCCGAGCATGACCGGAGTTTTTCATTTTGCCTAAAAACCTTTATATGTGTGTTTGTGTTATTTTGCAATATAATGGCTAAAAACGTTAGAAAATTTCAATTTTATAATGAACAGCCAGAAGACCACATACGGCCTTGATTGAGTTTAAAGGGTAATATAGTAGGTGTAGCTGTTCATGTGCCTGTTTCCTGTAAGTTTGTGAATATGGTATTACAGTGGATCTAAAGTTTGATTTTACAAGACAATTTTGAAAGTAAAATGGAGAAATATTGAAAATAAATTTAGAATTCTAAGGCAACTACCACGGCATATGTAGCACACATTTTGTTCATTTCTAATTTGGATATCAATACTAGGGCGTAAGGCCTTCGTCATCCTGCTGTACTGATAAAACATTGGATTTTACATGACTGTCATTGATGGCTGGCTTATGAAGTGCTCTCTTATCACAAAAAGTTCTGTCTTACCCAACATAACAATCTTGCGGCAGGATATGAAAACGGGTAGTAAGTAATTTTTATCCTGTTGACCTGGATATTAATGCGCTAAACAATATTAAATATCATTGCAGAGTTCATACAGCTCATTATCTAACTAGATACGGAAATCTTCGCCAATTTGCGCTGGATCAATTACTCCGTTGTAAAATCATAAGTAGTTGACTTGAAAAATCTCTGTAACCTAATGCCCGAGAGGGTATTACAAGAGATCTACGCAAAATGTGGTAAAAGATACTACTAGTTAACAAGATTACAGGCTACTGTATAATTGGATGTTTGTATAAGACTCTAACGTTTTTTTTGTTTGTTTTTCAATAGCTGTCTTGATGAGGAGGAAAAATGGCCTAAAAAGTAACTTGTAAGCGATTTTTTGGCTTTAAAGGAATGTTGATTACTTTCATCAAGACATAATTGGTCATTACACACTTTCAGTAAGGATTACAAACTAGATTTTCACTCCACTTATATTGTGTGTGTTAATTATTATACATGAGTGGCGGGATCTACAGTTTAAAGTTGACTGCGAACGACAGATTTTCATAGCAATTTTGTTTACTTTCAGAGTTTTTGCCAGCAATCCGCTGAGAGGAAGTCGCCGAAGAAATATTTTTTTGGTATTTCGTTTTATTAGTCATGTCTGATCTGTGGTTTCAACCGAGGTCTCTCGTCTAATAAACTAACACACTACCGACTAGACTCGTTTTTTTTCCTTACTCGACCACTCAATTGAAAAGCAGTAGGATGGGAGCAGCAGAAGAGGGAAAAAAACCAACACTGTTGTGTTGGAGTTGTCAAAATTTACAGTCTAGTAGGTAGTGTGTTGGCTTATTAGACATATGTATACACGAATCACAAAATAAGTATGAATCGCGTACGAACATTAAAATACTTACTAGAAGGTTGTGTGTTTTCTCTGCTTGGTTTTTGTCTGTCTTTTTTGCTTATGTGTCTTTTTTCTATTTTTTAAATGCCTAACAACAAAGACTGTAAATTTTGATGAACGTTGTACGCATACTTATTGCAACCTGTGCATATAAATCAGGGATGCCCAAAACTAAAACTGTAGTAGTATTGGTGAGCGAGAGAGAACTGCACTGAAAGAAAAGTTGTGTAAACTGAAATAAAATGTACGGAAAAAATCCAAAAAGCGGAATTTACAATAAAATTTGGAATAGAAATTTTTCTACAATGGCGGCTTCTAAAGATGCCCCCAATTGATCAGTGCGGCAAATAACACTACTGCGTGACAATGGAGGATTTTCGATAAGCTTAAAATTAAGTTTTTGAAAACATTTATTTAAAATTTTTTTAATGAACTCCCCATCAGAAAATGGTCTACCATGCCTAACAATATCCAAGCTTATTAAGCTTGATAACTCCATTTTTAACATTTTATTTTCTGAGGTTTTTTCATTGTTTTCTTCTTCAAGTAAACCCTCATTCAATTTTTCCAAATAAATTTTTTTATTTTTACAAAATAAATCATTAAAATCATCCATATCACTATGATAAGAACAATAGTGCCTTCTAAAAGCATATTCTCTACATTCCTTCAATATTTTATAACATAAAATGCATTGAGCATCACCAAGCGCATTTTTTTATCATAAAATATGTTTCGTAAGTCATACTAAATTTTTTTCAGTGCTTTAAGCAAAAAATATTAAAAAAAATCGTACACCCGCTACGCATGTGCATTCGTCGCTGTCTGAGTGACGACTAACCAAAGAGAATAAGAATATGTGTGTTTTTAGTTTGCGCAAAAGCACTATGAAATGGGCATCTATGATATAAATCAACGTCGTAGTGAGTATGAATGAATTCGAGTAGTTAAATTTCAATATTGTTGACTCACTTATATTCAAAATTTCATGAGTGCTCATGAATAGCGAAAAAACGATTCACTGCTGATCTCTGATTGTAATCCTAACTGAAGGGTTGTAATGACTAATTATGTTATGTTTTACACCTTTGCTGGTACACACTGGCGAATATTGCTTTCCTTTGTTGTGTGCTCCGCCTGGACTGAAATAAAAATTTTCGGCAGTAATGCTAATTCTGTGCCACAGGTACACAGGTATTAAAACCAAGTTTAAAATCAACAAACAACAGATATAAGCTGCAGCTGAGTATCAAATCGTACAGTATTTATGCAGTCTGTACAACACTTTTCTGGCCTGTGTTTTGTGTGTTTATTGCGGACGAGAGTCTCAGTTTTAAAGGGGATAACAGTTTACTAATCTACCTAATCTTAAAAGATTGGGGTTTCACTGGCGTTTTATTAGTAAAAATTCATGACCACCATAACCGGTATATGTATTATAAAATACATGTTTATGAATTGTTTACTTCGCATATATTTCTGATATCATTTACACTTATAATGACAAGTGTATTATAGTTGATTCCATTTTGTTGTCTTGTAATTGAAGTTAAACGTCAATACATATTGTATCAGTAATATGTCCGAGTATTTTACAAAATTGCTTTTAATATTTACATTTGATTTCTTTTACTCCTCTTACCGCCAATTGATTTTTTCCACCCTTTAAGGAAAATAAAAGAAATGCCTAAAAATAAATATTTTACTGTTGCATTATTTATAAGACAAGGGTTGCGTCATTATAGACAAGCCAAGCATTTAAAAAGCCAACACAGTATATAGAATGAAACCAACAACAACAACCAGCAGTAAACAGCGTATAAAATATTTATAAAACAGAAGTCATTATAATATGAAAAGAAAAGGAACTGAAACAAGAACTTTTATTTGTTTTACAATTACAAGTAAGAAAAAAAAAAAAAGTAAGAAAATACTGACAAAAAGAGAGAGAAAAAAATTAAATTGAAACCAATTATTTAAGCCTTAAAACGTTGCTTGTAATGCATAGAAAAGAGAAAAAAAAATAACAAAGACTGACAGTTTTTGCAGGCACAATGGCTTCATAGTACAATTTAATATTGACCGCTAATTTATTTTTAAAATTAATAGGCACACACACAAACACACACACATACCCACCCACGCACAAATATACGTTTTAAAAATCTCACTGCCAATTATACTCCCACACAGGCATGCAGTCACATGCATGCAAGCAACGAGTTTTTAATTGCATACCAATCGATTTAAAACTGTGAGGAGAAAGACACAAATAGAGAAAGTAAGGGTGACAGGGAGAGAAAGAGAGAGAGAGAGAAAATAAGAATAAAAAAAATTGTTTAAAGAAACCAGATAAAGGAAATAAAAGACCTTAAAAAGGAATTAAAAGCTGTTATAAGAGAATGCGTTGTACAATACATATAAGCAAAAAGGTAAGTTAAAAACAAAAACAGCAAAGGTAGTAAATTGTGTTGGTGGTTAAACAAAACCGTAGAGTGCAAAAAAACAAAAACCAACAAGAAAACAAAAATAAGAGATATACAGAGTAAGAGAGAAAAAAACTGCGTAGAGTAGCAGTAAATCACAATTTTTTTCCCTTGCAATCAAGCCTTACAACTACCACCACTACCAATGAGATTTCCACTATAATTTCTAACAACCAACACAAACACACACACATATATATGTGTGTTCATATTTAAGAAGATAAATAGAAAGAAAGAGAATAGAGAGAAAGAGAATAGAGAGAAAGAGTGTATACTTGCACTTGAAACTGTGCTCAGTAGAACTTAATAATATTGATTCATAAATCATGCATATGTTCAGTGTTCAACAGCATTAACAATTTTAACAAAGAATGGGTGAAAGGAAAAGAAAAAAAGCTAAATTGCTAAAGTTGCAAGAAATATAAAAAAAAAAATAAAGAAAGGGAAGGGCGGATGGAGACAAGTTTTCAAGGGGTATGATTGCGGTTATAAAGTTATAAAGATTTACACAATTTGTGTAAATTTTTGTGGAATAAATTTGATCGGCCGCAATGCCAATATTCAAGATGCATAGAAAAATGATTGTAAAAACGATTAATCATTACATTCATTAGCTTTTAAAACGTAGGTTAGATTAGGTTAGCTTACGAAGGCAGAAAAAAAAACTCACTCCTCCATCCAGAAGCCAGAAAAAGTTCAGTATGGATGCCTTTAAGACTGCAAAGAAAAACTGATGGTGAAATGGAGAGATAAATATCAGATGTAAAATCAAGGAGAAGATACGGAAGGAGAAGAAGTCCAAAGCCATAGATGAAACTCTTCACATCAGGAAACGACATCAGAAACTAAAACTCCAAGACCATCTTCGCCTCTGTTTATAGTGGTAGAGATATAGAATATGCTCTAAAGTTTCAGGTTCTACCATATTACAATAGACTCTGCAAACCGAAGTGTGCCTATGTATGTGCCACAAGCTGGCTGGCCCTTGCCGTCAGAGCACCATACGCAGTTATAAAAATTATTCAGAATTATTCTTTACCTAGATTTAGTACCCAATTCGTCCTCAAACCGTCGGCTTTCGACTATAAAAACCTAGGTGTGCTACTGCCTCCTACTATTCAACCATGGATTGGTTGTCCTTTGCTTTATTACTCGATTGATTAACACGAAAAATTATCTCAAAGAAGAATGCTTTTCTAAATTCGTTGCCCTTTCGATTGCCAACTAACTTGCAATCGTATTGTACTCAACGTCACAATGTATTGGAATCCAAAAAGTACTATCCAGTTAAAGTGTGTGTGAAGATAAATTCAAACTTAACTAGCAAAGACAAAAACCAAACATTTTAACAGAGCTAATGTTTAAGTTAACAGAGCAATGTTAAGTGGTTAACAGAAAATAGTCAAGGAAGAAATCACCCAAATATATGATATCAGAGAATGGAACACCTATTCCATTCCTTTAAAATTGTGCTCCACACATTCCTGAGTGGAACAGCTGTTATGGTAATTCAGTAATTCTTTTGAAAATTAAAAAAAATTCGACAAAAAATGTATCAGATTGTTTGGGTAGGATGATCGATATTGTAGGAAAATGGGACTTGCTGCAGATATCCCACTATATACAAATTGTAGCCTAAGGTGTCCCCAATTAAACCCAATAAGTGGTATATCCCAAATAATTTTGGAACTTGAGATATTGGGCTTCAAATATTGCCTATGTTAACAGTGTTTGGGTAAGATGATGGATGATGGATATTGTGGAAAAATGGGACTTGCTGCAGATATCCCACTACATACAAATTGTAGCCTAAGGTGTCCCTAATAAAACCCAATAAGTGGTATATCCCAAATAATTTTGAAACTTGAGATATAAATATTTGCAGAGCTGTTCCTATTTATGCAGCAATGCGATACAGCGAAGTAAGATCGGTAAACTGCAACAAATATGAGCAGCTTATAAGTATCAAGATGAACTAGTATGTGTGAAGTCAAGTCTTATGTATGAAAGTGCAAGCTGTATTGTGTTAAACACAGTCATGCTAACACTCAACACTTGTGGCTAAGCGCCATCAGCAACAAGGATCTCTCCAACTTGATTAAAGCGAATGAAACGAGGAAATAGTGATAGATCGGTGTTTCCAGCAGTCACTGAAACTCTAAAAGTATTCATCAAAAACGGCATTAAAGTCATATGCACATATCTCTGAAATACAAGCAAATATACGTATTCCTCTAGAATTTAGCCAACAAGATCCACATACTAAAACATAAGGATGGATTGGTCATAGCATTGAAGCCGCCATAGTCTAGTAGATAGATATTGTGTTGTTGTGTTTCTTTCAGCAACTTCATCTCAACAGATTTCTGACAAAAAAAAATTTTTAGAGTAAATAAAATTGTCATGAAAAGTTTTCAAAAATCTGCAGTTCGGAGTCGACTTTAAACTGTAGGTCCCGCCACTTAAGGATAAAATAAACGTACACAACATAAGTGGTGTGAGAAGCTAGGCCGTAATCCTGACTAAAGAGTTGTAATGACCAATAAAGAAGAAGAAGAAGATTAGTATGATGTACGATAAGATTACAAGGACGGCAGCTGTTTGTTGTGCCATCCAGCAGATTTAAGATTCTGAACTTGGCAGGTGTTCATATCATTGTTATACATATTTTGTTACAAGTAGGTGGTCCTTATTTTTCTTAAGAAGAAATTCTGAAATAATTTCACTTTCAGTGCTCAAATACGGGACATTTGACATTTGTTGTTGTGGAAAGCAACTGTTGCCAGCTAAGTTAAGAGTGTGATACAGACACTGAAATTGTGCCATATGAACGGATGTCAAGAGAAAACTTTGGCATTAAATTTTGCAGTAAATAACTGTTGTTTTCAGTTTGAATTTCACCTTGAATTTGAACATCAACAGCCTTTTATTAGATTTAAATTCTCATTTTTTCCCATTAGATTTTAACATCAATCATATCAGTTTTGTTTTTTGTTTTTTTTTCAATTTTTTCCTTAAAATGACAAGGAAAATTATTAATAAAATTGACATTTTACCGCTGCGCCTGTTTTAACACAGAGCCATACAGTGTTGTTTTAAAGCGCACCATTATTTCCCTTGACATTTTAATATTACAGGCAGCCAGGCAGGCAACAATACAGGCTGTCGTAAAAAAAAGATGGTGTTAAAATGTTAATACGGCACCAACGAACGACACGTTGGTAACGGTAACGGTAATGTTGATGGCATTGACGCTGTGAAGTGGTAGTAGTACTAGTGATGTTCTAGATGATAATGACATGATGTGTCAAAAGTAATTAGGCAAAACACATCATCAATATCAGCCATCAGCATATCTCCTCGAATGGTTAACATTTTTGGGGAAGAAAGTTCACTTGCTACATCCATTCCAACAATATGAAAAAGTATCATCTACCAGAACATGAACATCAGTTATTGTTTGTTATTGTTATAGCTGATGTTGTTTTTATTCGACAACATTTTATAGTTGCCATCGATAATGAACAATGATGTTGTCGCCTTTATTTCTTCTCTGTATACAGCCTTTGCAGGCATGTTTTTCCAATCAGTCGTTTAAATACAGGAAGACAAAAACAAACAAAAAAATTAAGTTTCTTGCCTTTTACTGCTCTACGCGCCTTTCATATTATTTTTTAACACCTTTTCAAGAGAAACTGGAACGAAGAACAGTGGGCCTTAAAGTAAAAAAAAATCCCTCTTAATATTAACTGTAGAGTTTACACACATTCTCCAGCTGCCTTTTAAATTACAATGAAAATGTGTCCATTTTAAAAAGCCATATTAATAAATTTTCTTTTGACATATATAGGCCTCTCGATAAATAGGCCTCTTATTCAAAAACAAATATGAGTTTCAAATAAATAATTCCCATAAGAACAAAGCTTTTTAGGCTATGTCAGGAAATGTTAAACACTTTTAAGTAACACAAGTGAAATAGAATAAAATTGATCAATTCTTTTAAACCCTTTTACTACCTTTGCAACCACTGTACTTCATAGCCAATATGTTCAAATCATTTTTGCTTCTTCTATATCATTCTCTAATGCAAGCATTCATTGGCATTTAATGGCAACTCATCTCTTGCCATCTTTTGAGTATGACTTGGCATTAAATGTAATCGTATGTGTTAAAACTAGAGCGTATATATCATATACATATGTGTGTGTATAATGGCTTTTCACACCCACATACACATATGCATATATACATGGATAAGTAAACATAGATTTGTAGAGGCATAATCAAAGAGACAGAGACAACGAATATCAACCAGATAATGGTTAGTGTTAAAATAAATTTGTAATATCACCTAGTTTTTGTTATTGTTGTTATTTTGTTATAGACTAACTACAAAAAGTACAGCTTGTGATAGCTAATTAGAACTGATAAATTCAAGTTTTATGTTCAAACAAAGAAGTAAATTATAGTTGTTGAAATTAGGCTATTGGAAATCGTATTCAAGATTTCTGATTCCACATATTTACTCGTCTCATAATGGTTGCAGGACTTTAAATTATTGATAGCAGTGCTCGCATACACCAGCGCTTTTTGAATAATATGACCCGATAGAAGATTTCTGACCTGGGGATTGAACAGGGGCTTCACGTCTAATAAGCCAACACACTACCTACTAGACTACGGCGACTGCTTGTACGCTGAATACAAAAAGGAGTTCGTTACAAACCGATATTCACGAGATATTCGAATAATTACTCCACGCTGAGGGTGTTTGATTCGTATTCGATGGAACGGCGGATGGTCAGGAAGTGTTTTGATGATTTGCAAAACACAATTCTGTTCTCCGCATGGAGAAAAGTATTCTGCTTTGATATGTCCCGGGTGACTTTGGGTTAGCCGGCAGCCTCCAGAGCACACTTTACTAGTCCAAAGACTTATTGCGTTATTGACTGGGCAGGAGTCAGACTAACGATGAACAATGAGGTAAACTTTCCCAGGATTAAATATTTTTAGAACGATAGAGGACTGTGCAAGGCCAAATGATTTTTAGGGTCGTTCACCATGAGAGAAGGCCACTATCGGGACTCTAAAAACTTGTTATCCTTCTTACCGATTACAATTCTTCAGAAGCAGGCTAAAACCACAAAACACATTTACTGTAATTCCTGCAACTAGATTGCAGGCTTTTAATCTGTGTTAATTGAATCCGTGGGAAATCATATTTGTTTCTATCGGAGAATCGCTAGGCAACTATCAGAGAGCAAAGAAATTAATATTTCAGCTAGACTAGGTTCCTTTCTGTAAAGACAGCGTTTGAGTGAAATAATGCTGGCGGACTAATATAGTTATAATATAGTATAATAATATAACAGGGAGTCATGTATTCTTGGGTTTACACAAAATAATTGTCTCCTTAGGGAAAAAGTCTTAATAATCGCTCGAAATATCACAATACACCCTGGACCTGACTACTGCCCGGTTAATACTCTCAATCAATAAATAATATTGTTACGAAAATGGAAATGGTGTTGTTAAAATAATAAGCAAAAGCTCCAAAAACAACTCAATGGAGTTGATCACGCATAAAAACAAAAGCTCCAAAAACAAAACAATGCAGTTGTTCACGTGATCAACGAATGAGTAAGCATATAGCAACAAAAGCAACAGGGTTTGTTTACAAAATCGATGAATAAACAAATATAGCAACAAAGACTGCGTATAAAAGAAATATAGCAGAAAGACAAAGAAACAAAACAACAACAACTCTGCCTGGACGAAAGTAAATAAGATACACGAACAACAAAAATGGAATCAAGTTGTTTACATTTTTGGATTGTTCCCGAAGGTCGTCATCATCCTTCAAGGGCATTCATCACACTGTTGATCGAGTGATATAAAAGGCAAGATAAAGCGAGCAACGATGATTCAGTTAGAATTCAGTCAGTCGTGTATGAAGACACGTTATTCTCAGAGTACGAGTGAAGTTAGTCGTGTGACGACGTCGCGTTGAATTGAGTGAGAATTCAACCAGTGGAGTGCGAAGTGACGAGATCGAGTTATAATCCAGTCAGACTTGTGTGGAGACAAGTTGCGTGAAGAAAACAGTTGTTAGTGTGGTGCTTACAAAAAAGGTTGTGAGCAAAGAAGAATAACTAACAAGTGTTGTTGTTGCTTATAAAAAAGGTTATAAGCAGAGAAATATCGCGAACAAGCACATATTGTGGAAATTATCATTGTATGCGTAGAATAAGTTCGAACAGTGGCACGAAGGTTGTGCAGAAAATAAAGAATTGACTTAAAAATAAACACAGATTTATTTTTATTTTATTTGCAATCTACGAGCTCATATTTTTAACGTTTTTAAAAGGTAAAAACGTAACAATTGGTGTCAGAAGTGGGATTGCAAAATTTAAAAATAAAAATAAATCAAGATGAAACTCTCCGAGTTAAGAGTGGAGCGGCTCAAACAAGAATTGGCTAAATTGGCGCTGCCAACAATGGGCACGAAGAATGAGCTCCAAAGGCGGTTAAGGGAAGAACTGCGGAATCGTGGCATTGATATCGACACTTACGACTTCGAAGACGAAGAGGAACGTGAGTTACAGGCTCCTGCAACCCCTAGCGGTCTTGACATGAGTTCGGTGCTAGCCGCTCTAATGGAACAAATGCAAGTAATGCGGGAAGAAAACCAGAAAGCGCGGGAAGAAAACCAGAAAGCGCAGGAAGAGAACAAAAAGCTATTTGCAAAACTTGAAGACAAACTAGATGCGTATGATGAGACGCTAGATGAAATAATTGAGTCATTCGGCGGAAGAGTTATAAGTGTCGCCGAAGAGGTGTCAAGTGTAGAAGAGGCCGTTGACACGGAAGTAAGTAACTTGGAAGAGTCCGTGGAGGGCAAACTCATCATGGTGGAAGAGAAGAGCCTGCGACCGGAAGCAGTACAAGCCGAATCAGAAGGTACCGGCAGGATAGAAGCACCTTGCTTTGATGGTAGCTCACCCCTATCCGTATTTAAAGTCCAATTCGAGACGGAAGCAGACAGAAACGGATGGGACGATGAGGAGAGGGCATTGGAACTGGTTTTGGCGTTGAAAGGTGCCGCCGCTGAGACTCTAGTAAACATGCCAGCCAGCCGCAGAAACAACTATAGTGATTTAATGGTGGCGTTACAGCGTGAATTTGGCGACGAGCACGAAAGAGAACTGTACCCTATGGAGTTGGGGTACCGTGCGCAAAAGGGTGGTGAGTCACTGCAAGCCCTTGTAGTGAAGGACGACAAATTAGTGCAGCCCACATACCAGGAAGGAAACCGTCTACTGGTAGACACTGGTAAGACCGTGGCGTGTGTAAACGGTATACGCGCCGATGATGTCGGATTGGCGGGGTGGACTGCACGAGAGACCATCTTTGAAGAGACCGTGGCCTTCCTATTAGCCCATGAGACCGTTGGCACGATTTCTACAGCACAAGCGAGAAAAGTGCGGGGAGTGGAAATCGCGGAGGAAAAAGGACGCCTGTTCAGAAAAATTAAAAAGTTGTTAAGGCAAGCTGCGGCAGAAACCGGACGAAAGGTCAAGCTGAGGCGTCTCAACTGTGAAAGGAGCGGACACGTCCCGAAGAAACTGGAACGCGCCACGAGGAAGGTCAAGATCCGATTCACCATCAAACGGGCGGGAGACCAGCCATCATCATCATCAGCGGGGCAAGTGCTGGTTTCCTAGAGGCAAGATCCCCAGTAAAGCGAAGTCGAGGTCAGCTGCACGATATAAGTCGGACGCACTTTTGGAGCGAATAACAACATCAGGTCCTTTGTATTGCCAGAAACCGGTATATTCTCGTCGAGACGGATTACTTCAGCTAATGGCCGGAAGTGTATGCCATACCCAATCAAGATGCGAACACAATAGAAAAGGTTTTTGTGAGCCACTGGGAATGCTGCTACCAGGTGCCAATAGAGCTACACTCCGAGGCAGAAGTTCGAGCCAGCCGTATCCAAGGGAATGTGTGAGTCATACGGAATGGTAGAACAGTTTGGTCGAAACCTGTAGGAATACTTGCGGAAGAGAAAAAAAAAAAAAAAGAAAAAAATGATGAGCGAGCAGCAAAAGGATTGCGGTGAACACACTCCAAGGTATCTACTGGCGTATCCATCTGCGATGCATGATTCCACAGCTAGACCAACCGCCAAGGTTATTTACGGGAGAGGAGATAATGAGCCTATTCGGGACGAACAGGCTTAAGTGGGCGGCAGTGTTACGAAAATGGAAATGGTGTTGTTAAAATAATAAGCAAAAGCTCCAAAAACAACTCAATGGAGTTGATCACGCATAAAAACAAAAGCTCCAAAAACAAAACAATGCAGTTGTTCACGTGATCAACGAATGAGTAAGCATATAGCAACAAAAGCAACAGGGTTTGTTTACAAAATCGATGAATAAACAAATATAGCAACAAAGACTGCGTATAAAAGAAATATAGCAGAAAGACAAAGAAACAAAACAACAACAACTCTGCCTGGACGAAAGTAAATAAGATACACGAACAACAAAAATGGAATCAAGTTGTTTACATTTTTGGATTGTTCCCGAAGGTCGTCATCATCCTTCAAGGGCATTCATCACACTGTTGATCGAGTGATATAAAAGGCAAGATAAAGCGAGCAACGATGATTCAGTTAGAATTCAGTCAGTCGTGTATGAAGACACGTTATTCTCAGAGTACGAGTGAAGTTAGTCGTGTGACGACGTCGCGTTGAATTGAGTGAGAATTCAACCAGTGGAGTGCGAAGTGACGAGATCGAGTTATAATCCAGTCAGACTTGTGTGGAGACAAGTTGCGTGAAGAAAACAGTTGTTAGTGTGGTGCTTACAAAAAAGGTTGTGAGCAAAGAAGAATAACTAACAAGTGTTGTTGTTGCTTATAAAAAAGGTTATAAGCAGAGAAATATCGCGAACAAGCACATATTGTGGAAATTATCATTGTATGCGTAGAATAAGTTCGAACAGTGGCACGAAGGTTGTGCAGAAAATAAAGAATTGACTTAAAAATAAACACAGATTTATTTTTATTTTATTTGCAATCTACGAGCTCATATTTTTAACGTTTTTAAAAGGTAAAAACGTAACAATATTTTCATTATTTCTTTGCCAATCCGTCAGAAATTTCATTGTAATGATTAGGGATGTACCCTCTGTACCCACCATTGATAACTTTTTCGGATTTATCCCAGCATACTTTGCAATTGACAGTTTCTTAGTATGGAAGGCAGTTTGCCACATTCGACCATTGATACACAGAAACTTTTTCTAGGTTTAAAGACTCTACATGTACATACATACATATGTATGTATATACATTATTGGTCATTACGACCCTTTAGTCAAGATTACCACCTAGTTTCTCACACCACTTATGTTGTGTGTGTTAATTTTATCCATAAGTTAGGTCCCGCCACAGTTTAAAGTCGACTACGAACGACGATTTTTTTGATATACTTTACTTCAATTTTTATTTATTCTCAGAGTTTCTGCCAAAAATCTCCTGAGAGGTAGTCGCCGAAGAAATATTTTTCATTTTCCGATTTGATCGAGATGTCTGACCTGGCGGTTGAACCCTGGACTCACGGCTAATAAGCCAACTCACTACCTACTAGACTACGGCGACTTCAATCTTAATCATATGTATGAATTCTTAATTCTGGGATCGGCATAAGGATTACCGGAAGCATGATTTCAAACCTTCAGTCGAAAAACAATTAAAGATTCATGTGAGCTAACGTGATCATACATTATAGAAGGCTTGTTATAAAACGAATATGACTAAAGTCCAGGTGTTCTAGGCATGATGCGATTTGCTATTCATCACAAAAATATACAGAATGGAACTTGGAATCTAAAAAGATTTCTTTAGGTTTGAAAAAATTTTTAAACTCTTGTAATTCAAGAATATTGACGCTATTATTATTATTATTATTATCTGTCAAACATTTTCAATAAAATATTTTCTGTATTATCTTACAATTCTATTTCTAATTAACAGCTCCTAGCTGTGGCCATACGTGTTATAGCCATTGTGGCACGTAACTGCTTGGGCACGTGTGTAAATGTGTTTCAGGCATTCGTAGCATTCATGGCGCTCATAGCGTAGGCAATAGTTTCAGGTTTCACATACAAATAGTCGGAACATTTAAATTTTGGCTCTATAAACCTATACGAATAGAATTACTACGATGCCCCGTTATCATCAGATACATACATTTAGTCATCAACAACAGCACAAGCAACTGCAACAACAACGAAAATAACGACAACACTATCTTAACACCATCATATCCTTTTGCAAATTCCCAACATGTTTGTATTGTTGTTGTTGTTGTAGCATTATTATTCTACGTGTTTTATTTTATTTCTGTTGTAATTTTCTAAAGGAATTCATACGGAATATACGGAACACAAAACGTTATCATCTTTTTATTTTTTATCACTGCATGTATACATAGATATGTATATACATACAATATAAACGTATTTGCAATTCATGCTGTCGATGTTAGTGTTGTTGTTTTTGTTGCATTAAGTAGTGCATTAGCAGTGTTTGTTAACTATAGAGTAGAGAGTAGACCTCCCTTCTATACTCGCCTAGTGCGAGCTTCTTTTTTTGTATTTTTTGGTAATACTGACTAACAAGTAGATTTAACAAATACTTCTGCTATTGCCACGTTCTATTCTCACTCTCTCTCTCTCTCTCTTTCTCTCTCTCTCTCTTTCTCTCTCTCTGTGTGTGTCTTTAACTTTATATGTATTTTTGAATTTAATTGGACCCAAGAGCAAAATTGTCTTCTCGCTCTCTCTGAATGTATGAGTATTTGTGTTATTTATAACAAATGTTAGTTTGTGTTTTGTTTTATTAGAGTGTTTGTATATTGAGAGAGCCTATGGCTTGTATGTTGAAATATTTATAGACAGGCTGTGTAGGAGAGACAAATTTAATTTTGAATCAATTTTTCTTGTATTTTTTTGTTTTTTATTAAAAATTCGATAAATTTTATTTAACGACATGGAAACTTTACATTTGTAAAGAAAATTTGTTGCAAATAATACGATATTTAATTTCGTTATTTTAGTTTTGGGTGCATATGTGCGTGATCCTGCCTTTCACAAGGGTTTGTCGATAGCGATGCATTTGATTTCACAGCATTTTATGGACATAAGAACGATAGGTATTTGGCCTAATATTAATACTTGAGAAGGTTTTTTGAAAATCGAGAGATTCCTAAGGAATCAAAAACCTTCTCAAGTATTAAGTTTATAATCCTCTACATGTATGGTATTTGGTGATTGAAAAGTTTGAATTATCAAGAAAGCTTTTCATCACAAACAGGCATCAATGTCCAATATTATGGGTTTTGTCTTCGAAAATGATTACGACACACACAGTGATAATTTTCGAAAACGTAGAAAAAAGCACGTCTTAATTTTAAGATAAATTTGTAGAAATTTCCACATACCGTCTGTATTGCTTTTTCTGTGCTTTTTAATGCGGTTTATAAGCGGGTTCTATCTTCCTAGGAATGAATTTAGAGCAGTTGCTGGTATTAATTTGTAAGACTTTCGTTTTGTTGATGCACACTATAGCGACGCGCCATCTCATATGTTTGTTGCAACATGCATATATGTCATAGTGACCAGAAAAGTTTTTCAGTATGTGAATTCTTGTTGCATAATCGAGTCCATTATAATGTTGAAGATCAACGGTACTACAACATCCCACAGGCACACCAATTCGGCCATTTACCAAGTGTTCCGGCATTTCTCGGAGCAGGTTTTAATCTGACCCATTAATTTAGTTGAAACTTTCATCAAAGTGTATGCCTGGTCCATTAATGTTGGCGAAGTTCACGTAGTTTTCAGGTTGTGAATTCTGTAAAAACGATGGCAATTCCACACAGTTGTTGGTTACCTCCGGAATAGATAATTGTCCGAAAGACCTTTTAGATTCCACAAATTCTTTGCAGTAATTACTTTGGACGTGAGAAACGGTTTTAAATCGATAAACTAAAACAATATTCTGACGTCTCTGAAAGATATTGACGTATCTGAGTACTAACTAGGGATAATAAGTCACCGCACAGATGAGGGTGTCATAGGAAACAGAGCCACAGGCGTCGTTCCACAGAATTGAAGTCGCATATAAACTGAGGATTTCAACTAGTTTACTCTTTGCTAAAGAAACTAGTGTTATAGCAGTACGGCCAGGGCGAGTACAGATCCAGGGTCGACATGTTACAAGGCATAGATGTTGCGATTGATTCCGTTAGAGGACGTGTACTTGTCGACTGAGACAAGTACAGTACCCGGAGGTCGAATTGACCCATTGATTCCGTTAACATTATTCGTTCGTGTCACAGGGAGATTTAATCTCGTTGAAAGCAATATTGCTAGACTCTGCTGAATTCATTGGAGTTTTTTTTATTCATTGATTTTGGTAATCACAACGGTGGATAAGTCCACTGTTGCATTTTTTCCTTGCAGAGGATTCCAACGTATTATTTTGTACGATACCGAGATTAAAGTCATTTAGAGTGCTAAATATCTCGGCGGTGTCGTGTACAATAATATGAGCTACAAGCGGAACGAAACTTAAAGTGTAGAAGATGCACAAACTCTGTTTGAAGAAATTGGGATTTATTCTCGAAGGATGTTTACTAATTTTATACATATATGTAGGTGTAGCTGATATAGTACTGTTATACATTATTATATCGGGTCCGCCATCTAACGTTTTTTTTTCAACTAGTGCTTATTTCGTGAATGGTAACACTTAGCTCATGTCTGATTTGACAGATAATTAGTTTTATCCTTCCGCTGAACGAATATGGTTGTGTATTCGCGTTTTCGCTTCGCTAAGTGGGCTTGCGATCAACTAACAGAAGATGCCGATTTTGGCAAAAAAATCATCTTTTCAGATGAAGCTCATTTTGATCTTGGCTGGTATGTAAACAAGCAAAATTGTGGCATTTGGGGCACAGAAAACCCGCACGCATACATTGAAAAGCCGACACACCCAAAACGAGTCACTGTTTGGTGCGGATTTTGGTCCAGAGGCATAATTGGGCCATTTTTCTTCGAAAATGAGCAAGGAGTGGCCGTTACAGTCAATGGCGATCATTATCGGGCCATGTTGAATGAATTTTTGTTCACAAAAATTAAAGAGGAGGATATTGGCAACATTTGATTTCAACAGGACGGCTCTACGTGCCACACAGCCGAAGCTACACTCGATGTTTTGCGCCCTGTTTTTGAAGATCGCATTATCAGCCGCAGAGCTGATGTCGTTTGGCCACCTCGGAGCTGCGATTTGAAACCGTTGGGCTATTATTTGTGAGGTGCAAGGCCAGCCGAGGCAGCCATTTGAATGAAATTTTTTTCCATTATTAACCGGAAGGATTGTACTTTCAAATAAAAAAGAAATTTGAGAAAATATTCAGTAGTTTTTTTTTAAAGCATTTTCAAAAAAAAAAAGTTATTTGGCGGACCCTTTAGTACGGTGCAGTGCCTAGGCGAGGATGACGTATCTAGAGGAGTTGGGAATTACTAACAATAATATAGGTAATATCGATCAAAATGTTTGTATTGGCTTGAGCAGGAAAAACCATGGTTGCTTTTTTTTAAATCTGTTAAATTTTTAAGACTTTCATTGTAAACTTCATCAAGCAAACATTTGGAAAACGCAGGAATAAGATGGTTGGCATTTGCAATATTATGCAGTGATGTACAGAAAACTATTGTTTAATTAACAATTGCTTAGTATTTGAAAATTTAGTTTTTAGGTTTTTTCCGTTTAACATTCAAAATACTGAAGGATGTTACTTGTATTCTATAAAAACTTAAAATTTCTGAATTTCTAAGCATTGAAAGCCATCTGCATTTGCATTTCCAAAAACACAAAAACTATTATTTAGTTACGTTTTTTGTTTGAAAATGTTTTGCTAACCATAATATTTACAAAAAATTTCTTTATGTTTTTAAACGATTTGTATCCTCTCTTTCCAAAACTAAAGAAGGAGAAATAAAATTCTTTTTTTGTGTATGAATTTCACAAAATATGCAAATCAATTTTATATTTAAGAAAAACTACAACAATAAATTGCAACAAATAACAACAAATAGTTGGTAATAAATACAAACAGTTAGTAAATTGTAAATGTTTATAACCCTGTAAGCCTTTACTCATGTATCTTGCCATCTGCCTCCTGCCACTGCCTCCTGCAGTAAAAAAATATGCCACTAAATATAATAAAAAACTAACAACAACAACAAATACAAACAGAAATGGAAACTGAAATACTGAAACTAAATAAACTTTGTTAAAATATTTCACCAAAAAAAAAAAACAAAAAATTAGAAAAAAAATTTTAAGAGCATATTCGTTTTCATAAAACTTTTATGGCAGCCACAAATACCCCAAGACTCTGTATAGTTTTGTGGTTTTAAGGTTTCTTGTGGTTTAGGGGGTTCACCAACAAAAAAAAAAAAAAAACTGAAATAGAATAGAAAGAAACAAACAAAACATGCAACAAAAAGTCATAATATATCATGTACTCGTAACATTGTGTAGAAAACCCTCTTCTCAATCTTCTTCTCTTCTCTTCTTTTTTTTTTGTCTTTTTGCTCAGATGCTCTCATATATAAATATTATTACAAAACAACTGTCATGAAGTGACAGAATATTTTCTCTATTTTCTTCTGGTTTCTTTTTGTTTTTGTACTTATTTTACTCCCTTTTGTTTCAGTGTCTATTTTTTTTCTGTGTTTTTGGTTTTATTTTCTTTCTAGTTTCTCAAACTGATACTTTTTGACAGGGAAAGAGTTATTTTTGCTGTGTGGTTATGTTTTATTGTTGTAATAGTTGTTGTTGTTTTGTAAAAATGATGGCTCAAAAACTGTAAATTCTTAATGTAAACTTTTATTTCCATTTCTTTGTTTGTTTTAGTTTTTGCTGTTGTTTCTGTTTGTTTTAAGACTTTAATAACGTACTACCAGCAGCAGCAGCAATACTTTTGAAATGCTTTTAAAACCCAAACAACGAGTCTCTGGGAGTTGTTTGTTCTCATTTTTGTTTAAAAATCCTTTTTAAAAACAGAATTTTTTTATTAGATTTTCATGCGTTGTTTCTTTTTTTAAGTAAAAACTGAAATTAAAATTGTAGGAGAAATGAAAGAGCTGTGATCAGCTCCAACCGACAACACAGTGAAGTTTTTTAATTTCTCTCTAAAATAACACCTAAAAATCAAGCAGTATATGCCTCACTGAGTCAGTATTGTGGCAAAAATTCTTTCAGGAAAGCCAACCTATACTGGTTCAATGAAGAATCTTGCTCCACTGCCAGACTCACTTGACCCACAATTGATAGAAGTCGTACCATCCAACTACTCAAACAATGTGTTCTCTGTCACAGTGGCCATGCTTACAGGTCATTGCGTTATGGGAAGAATGCTTTTCCATCAAACAACTTTTGACGTGGTTTCTTTGTCATTGCCCATCTCTTCCGAGATACAGATTTAGGTTATTTGACTCTCCATTCCTTGTCAGCTTAACTGAGTTCTCATTCATTGGCATTAAGGATACATCTTCTTTAATTAAACTTTCAGGCCAATTTCCACTGTATTGTAGACGTGCTTTTAATGTGCAGCCCCTGTGCCGACCAACTTCGTCGATGAGTTTGGTGGAATTCGGTTAGTATAGGGACTGCACTTAACTGTGTCGTCACAGCGGGTCTCTATGCGAGCTCAATTGTGCTTTGGTAATCAAAATTGCCACTTCAACCTAACCTAACTTAGCCGATATTCTGAATTTCAATAAGAAAAATACGAGGCAGGTCCTTAAAATATTGGAGAAAAATTTTCTTTACTTCTCAACATAATTTTTTCGTCTGATATTCAATAATTTCGATATCCCTCTTGAAATTTATTTCAATTTCGATTTTATTTTTTCATTCTTTTATCACAGAGTCAATTCGGAATTTAAACGGACTAATTATTCACTTACTTAATTGGTCATTACAACCCTTTAGTTAGAATTACGACTTGGCTTCACACACCACCCAAGCTGTGAGTGTTAATTTTATATATGACTAGTAGGGCCTACCATTTATAGTCGTCTCCGAATGACAGATTTTTAAGAAATCTTTTCATGGCTATTTTCTATTTACTTTCAAAGCTTTTGCCAGAAGACTGCTGAGAGGAAGTCGCCGAGGAAATATTTTTTCTCAAATTTTTTCATTGCTAATTAGTTATTGAAGGATATCGAACTTTATAGATTTATTAGATTAACGTCAATATATGGTTTGAGTTTGACTGATTTATTGCTGTTTTAACGGAAGGTACCCAATTTTTTCGCAGAGGAATATGCCGAAATAATATTTTTTTATAATTATGTAGTTTTGTTACTTTATAATCACAGTATTAAACTGTCACCCAGAGAGATAGATGCAGGGCAAAAAAAAATTGAATTAACATCGATCAAAGTTGTTCCAAACATATACATGTAAAGAGCAGGTTTTTTAATTGAATTTAATTTTTTCATGTACAAATTGTGGACATTAGATGATTGATAAGATTTAGGTGCTCAGATGCTGTAGCTGGTAGTGTGCTGAACTTCAAATGCCGAGGCAGTGGTGTCGATTCTCACCAGAGACCCTGGGTGTTTTGTTATTGTCTGATAGATTGTTGAAATTATATGATTAAGCGAAATAGAAAAAGAAAGTGAGAATTATTACAGAACAATTCTTATACTTGTCATTAAAAAAATTGTTGCACACTACCCCCTCTTTCCTTTATCGTATAAACTATCTTTCCTGTATTCCAACACAATGCACTACATGAGTAGGAGTATATCTTCTAAGTGTTGGTCTTAAAAAGAAAAACAAATTTTTTTTTTTTGAATTTTAAACCAAATTTTAGAATTTCTAAACCATAAGTTATGAAATTCATATTCAAGGATTTTTGCTGTGCTTGGTGAATGGATGAGAGTATTAACACATTAAGCTGCTCTACAGAACACACAAGCACTCTTAATTTGTGTTCATATACCTTTTAAAAATTCAAATCAAAATAAAATTGCTCCCCCTTTCAAATACAAAAACTCATGTCATCTTTTTTTTATTTTTTGATTTCAACCCCAAAAAGTCAGTACAAAATTGTATTTTTTTTTCTTGTGTATGCAAATGGTTTAAATGTAACAAAATATTTTAACACTTTCCTTTTATATTTTTAACGTATTTAAACAAGCGATGAAAATTTATGTGATTTTTTTGGTATACTTTTTTGTTGTTGTTGTTTTTCATAAATAAATAAACATTTTAAAATGAAAATAAAGAAAGAAAAAAAGAAAAGAAACAAATGGTAACAATGAATATTTTATTTCCTTTTAAAACAGAGGAGAAAAAAAAAAAGAATGAATGCATAAATGAATGTGTGGATGAAAAAAAGGAGCTTACGTTTACAGCTTTAGAATAAAAATAAATTCTTGTTTTTATTATTATTTGCATGTAATATTTATAACTATAAAGCTGTAACGGTAGATATGTATGCATATTTCCGGTTTAAAATATTGCCATTTTTTTATTCTATCATACGTTTATTATTATATTGTTGTGTAAATATCATTACTAACCGGAAGTGTTTTCAGTATCCTCCTTTAAATAACTTGCACACACACAATGAAATACCATTGTTGGAACAAATGCTAAGCCATAAAATTTTTAACTTCGGTTTCTATATTTAACAAAAGATAACTGCCGTTTTGTTTTGTTTATATTTACCATTTTATGGTTATTTTTTTAAATTCTTTTTTATTTTGTTTTCTTTATCTGAAATGCATTCAGCCATAAATTTCTGTTATAAATGTGAAAATAATACCATTTTAATAAAGCCATCTAAACACCAAAAAAAAAAAAATGAAAAAAGAAATAATAGAAACCAAACAACAAATACTGCTGCACCTGATTGTGTTAAAACTGCTGCTCCTTTTCCTGGTTTTTCTTTTTATTTCTAACGTTTTAGAATTGTTATTTGGTGTTTTTGTTCTTGTTTTTTTAAAGAAAAAATATTCAGTTTTTTTCGAAAAGCAATAAATCGAAAATTGTTGAGAAAATATTTGGTTTCTAAATGAAATAAAAATATAAAAACAGGAGGAGTTTCCGTTTTACTAACTAAACACACTTTCATGTATGCATGTGAAAAACATGAATTTAATGTATATGAGTGTGTGTTTGGTGTTAACTTAGCCACTGCATAAATGCATTTCGTCCACCCATACATATGTATACACATATAAATAGCCATTGTTATTGTTATTATAGAGCTTGAAATCTCTTACGTTTTTTACTCATTTTTATATGCTCTTACACACTTTGGTTTACAAATATATTTATGGTGGTATTAGTGCAGTTATTTGTTGCTGCATATTGGTGTGGTGTGGTTGGGTTGTTTGTTCGTTTGATTGTTTGTTTGTTTTTAATGTCTCGTCTTTATGACACCAAAACAAATGTAAACATATACATACGCACCTCCAGTTTTAAGCAACTCTCTTTCCCTTTCAACCACTCTCTGTGCTTCTTTCGCTGAGCATAAAAACAAATATGGTAAACAAGAATGAGAAAATAAAAACGTGAACAAAAAAATAAAAGGAACAGAAATTGTGCTTCAAATGTAAACAAACTGTATGGCGCCAAATGTTCATGTCTATGCTTCGAAAGCCATACTTAAACAAATGCTCATGCACATACCATCACCACCACCACCACCATAACAGCCATTGTTGTTTTTGTTAACAACACTGTTTATTTCACAGATTTAAAATCGAAGCGTAATGCAACAAAAAAAAAAAAAAACGACTAAAACATGGAGAAAAATATTCGAAAATAAAAGAGAAGCGAAAAAAATGGAAGTGCATGAAAAACGGAAACGAAATTGCAAAAAAATAAACTTCAATTGCTGCTGTTGATGTTATTGGTGGTTTTGTTGTTGTTTTTTGTATTTTTTTCTTAAGCACTTTATGGTTATTTTTCTCAAATTTCGCTTAAATTAATGTGTGTTTTTGTGCCATAAAATAAGAGACGGTTTTTTCATTTCATTTTTTGCTTCAGTTTTTGGTTAAAAAAACATAAGAATCAGTAAAATTGAAAAGGGGAAGTAGATGTAGTAATATACAGTACTGCATAAAAGTAAATTTGAATTAAAGTCTTTTTGGTAACTTGTAATGCCAATTGAAAATATGATTGCATTCCGAAAGAGAGTTTTTATCCAATACTCAAATTAAAATAAGTAAGCCTTACTCAAAAGTAATCTTTATTAGTTTCTTTAAATACGCAATTTGGGAATACATATATACACAATAGACCATTACATGACTTGTAGTTAGGACTACAAGCTTACTTGCTTAATTGGTCATTACAACCCTTTAGCCAGGAATACAACCTATCTTCACATACTACCCATAGACAAGCCTCTCAAGCCACCTAAGTTGGGTGAGTTTATTTTTGTCATGACAATTAGTTACAATTAGTGTTGGGAATCCCGCAGTTTTTAACAATTCCGAAATCCCGGGATTGAGCACTTAATCCCGGGATTTGACTTTTTAAGCCGCAATGAAAAAAATTGTATATTAGAACTCTTTCTAATTCGAATTTCCAGGAATTTTAATCTGTAATTTCAATGTATTAACCGCTCCGAAATTAGAAACAAAACTTCGCCAACAAAAAACGATGTCTTGCAAAACTATGTTACGGCTGAATTTGGAAAGCAACTAACTCTAATAAAAGACTGTAAAACTAGGTGGAGCAGCCTTTTGTTAATGCTGGAACGTCTTTATTTATTAAGAAATTGTGTACAAAAGGCATTAATAGACATATGTAGGTCCACCTGAAGGTAAATATTTTGCTTTATCCAAAGATGAGATTAATATGGTATCCGCAATCATTAGTGCTCTTGTCCCAGTTAAAGCAACAGTTGACGCCCTTTGCCATCGGGATGCTAATCTGTTCACAGCGGATGTTGCCATAACTTTAATGTTAAAAAAACTTAAAGATGCTAACAATGTTATAAGTCAAAAACTACATTCAGCCCTCATCCTTCGCATGCAACAAAGGAGAACAGATATCAGTGGGGAACTTCAGTATCTGCACAATGGTAGAACAAATGTTCAGTCCATATCCGAAACAGAGTTCGTAACGCTTCCTTCTTCCATAAAATGTCGCAAATTAATAGTTGCGCTACTCGAAAGACTAAATGTTTCAAGTCCAACTACATACATCACTTCTAATAGCTTCTGAGTCAGAAATTACACCTTCTGATTCAGATAAGGCACCTTTCGAAATTGTGTCAGATTCTTCTGAGCTTCCATCTGAATCTCTTTCTTGTTCTCTTGAAGAACCTTTAAATATTTCAGACGAGCTCAATGGAGCTATAAAAAAAGCACATTTACCGAGGATAGCAATTCGATGTGAGACGTTGTCTGTAAAAATTCAGAGAGAAATGATCTTGTTTGAAAATGGAGGAACACGTGGTGACTTTTTGCAAAGAGCATACGATTTTTTAATGACTATTAAGCCAGCCAGTGTAGAGTCTGAACGTGCTTTTTCTGCAGCTGGATTTTTCGCAACTAAAATAAAAAGTCGTTTGAGCGATGAAACTTTGGATGCTCTGTGCTTCCTCAAAACGTATTTTAAAAATAATAAAAAATATTAACATATCGCACTTGAACAAGAAAAGAGTATATATCTATAAAAACAATTAACTCTTTATAATTAATTTAAAAATGTGTAAAATTAAAAATAAAATTAATTTTCTTATAATTTAATAAATTCTTTCTTATAAACCTATTTTTGGATGTGTCATGTCATTAATTTTATTGAAATAATATGTTAATATCTTTCAAGAACAAATTTTTTAAAATTCCGGGATAAATCCCGGGATCCCGGGACTAGGTAAATAAAATCCCGAAATCCCGGGATTGAAAATATAGAGCGGGTTGGCCAACCCTAGTTACAATAGGCTCTGTTGAATTTCTTTATTTTTTAAATGGCAGAACAAAGTTAATGTCGGAGCTATAGGGAATTAGCAGACTAGGGAGACCACAGACTAAGACGACAATAGAAATACGTACCTATATTTCTGAAACATAATATCGTGTAAAAATAATATTTTATGGAGAAATATTTCTGCAAGAATACATAAATTTCCAGTAGAGAGAAAGCGATGAGAAAATGAAGCCAATATAATAGTTAAAAGTGACTATGTGATGTCCTATATTAGTTTGTCGAAGACATAATTGAAAAACTGTGATGCATTATGCATTGGTGAGTGAATGAAGGATCGTTTCATGGCTACACACGATGTTGGAGGATATTAAATAAATAGATTAGATCTGTCTTCTCTTGTCTTCATAAAAAATTAAAACAAATTACTCCAGAAATCAAAAAATAAAAAAAAAAAACAATATAAACAAGTCAATCTAAAAAAGGTCAGCGTTTGTAGTGGCACAAATTGATATTTTCTCAAGTGAAGACTTAAATAGGGTTGAAAACTTGATTGCACTGCACTATGACTATGACCTTCTCACAAAGTTTATGATGTCGTGATGATTCTGAATAGAGAGGAATTGAAAAATGTTGTGATACACCTCGTAAAGGAACTCGTACATATTGCCACATATGTATATGGTTAAGGAATAAATGGACCAGTGCATGCAAGCATCTTTGCTTTTAGTCGGTAGGTATAGTTTATTTAATAAATCTACAGAACCATTGAAACGTCTTCCTGGCTTAAGTGTCATCTTTACTAAAAGTTAAACATGGTAAAAAATTGTTTAAAATTACTTGAATATTTACAGAATACACTGTGACCTACTGCGTAGTCCCGCAGATCTTTACAGAAGTCAGCTAGTATTTGAGTCTTTATATTCTAAAATTTTTGTGGTGGTCTCGGAATTGACCAGCTTTGTTGGTCGAGTGCTGGATAGCTTCTCACTCCACTTATGTTGTGTATGTTAATATTATACGTGAGTGGCGAGCCTACAGTTTGAAGTCGACCCCAAACGACAGATTTTGGAGAAACTTTTTCATGGCAATTTTATTTACTCTCAGAGTTTTTGCCAGAAATTTGCTGAGAGGTAGTCGCTGAAAAATTCTTGTTTCATATTTCGTTTTGCTGAAGATGTCTGAGCTCGGGGTTTGAACTGAGGCCTCACTACTATCTACTGGACTACGGCGACTACAATTCCCACCATTGCATGCGCAAAATTAATAGACGTTCATCTCATAACTACCAACTTTGTTCAAGTTGGTCCTCAAGGTGCAATAGCACGTTAAGTGCTTAACAAAAGCACTTTATTTGAGATTATTTTATTAAAGATTAGGAATCAATCTTATTTTTATCAAGATCTGTTACACTTGAAAGATCTGAAATTTACCTGGGAAGTCGATGACATTAATGCCCGGGGACGGATGTTGAAATTACGTTGGTGATGGACTTGATCACTGCCTGGCTACCTTCAGCTAACAAGCATTGCGCCGCTTTCAATGCGACTATGATTTCGGCGTATAAAGCACTTTAGTGGTCAGGCAGCCTGTATCTAAGTTTGATATCAGAACCCTGAATATAATATGTATGTACATATGTATCACAGTCTACTCTATCAAATATTTTGAAGCAGTTAGTTGTACCTCAAAGGTATTGTTGCGAACCTTGGTATTGACAAACTAGAAATTCCAAATTAGACAAATTTTAAATAGTACCACAAAATATGCAAAAGAGAACTATGTAATTTCTATTCTAAACATTTCATTTTCTCATGTCAATCTTAATAAATATATTTGCAACGAAATTTAATAATACAAACACAATAAATTTCAAAGATTTTTTGAAATAAAATTATAAAAAAATTAAATTCCATCTGATAAAGTGCTATCGTTTTTATCTGTTTAATGTATTCGTTTATAAATATTTAAAATTGAGAATTTCATTAATTTCTCCGTTCTCTTGATAATTGACCCACTTACCTCTGTGTCGATTTGTTTGCTTATCGAACATAAGCATGGCATCTTCTATCTGTAAAAACAAGAAAATAAAACAATTTGAAAATTAGAAAAAAAGAGAAACTGAATTCATAAAAACAAAACTTATTCTATTGTTTTCGAATAAATTTTCAATTACTTAAAATTTTCGAAAAGTACTTAAAACTAAACAACAATCTTAAAGATAAATTTTAAATCTTAAATGCACACACACAAACACACACACTTTGCACAGCTTTCCCTGTCTGTCTCAATGTCTTTCTATCCAAGGCACTTAAAAGACAGCAATCAATATTAATTCTTAAGAATACAATGATGGCATCTCTTTAAGTATGACATACTTTACCTCTATATACACACACACACCAACATACATAACTAATCTATCATCTTATATAACTAATAATAATCAAGAGTAACAAGGAAAAAGACAGCCATGCTAAGCCAAACCATACCAACTCCCTACTCTCTACTTGATTTTGATTTTTTTAACAGCCCCTGTTGGGTATGCTTCAGTTTTCTTAATAAAAATCTTTGTCTTTTATGATACTTAATTTATCCTGTTAGATTTAAAATCAATATTTAACAGATACATACTATCTTACTCGCTCACACACACATACTGACACACCATTGAAGATGCCTATTAACTAACGATATACCCGTAGTTATCGACAAAAGTTTTGTAATTTAAAAGACAGAAGAACACAGAGCGTAAGGGAGAGAGAGTGAGAGAGTGGAAGGAAAAGAAAGTTTTCTAAGAGTGTAAATTAGTTGAGTACCAAATAGGAAATTTTGAAGGCTGCTTTACTTTTTTGTTATTTCATTTTCAATAGAAAGTCAAATATTAATTAAAAAGTTTCCACACCAGCTTTTTCTACTTGTTTGGTTACTTCAATAATAACAAAATTATTTATGGCCTTAATGAGTGTGATTAAGTAATTAAAGAATGGAAAATTATTGCAAAGATTAATTACAATTAGAAACTATAATTAGAAAATTTGAAATTTGAAATACAGCTCGGGACCGGACTTAGTAATCCGGAATCTGCAATAATTAAAGTGCCTACTTATTTAGTAAATCATGCTGGGACTAGAAATATGTCTTGATGAAGCTATGTCTGACATATTAGTTGTCATTTATTCAGCCTGTTATGTGTTCGCAGAATAGGCTCTGCAGTAGTTGGCTGCACTGATCCTAGTGTTCATTGAATATTCATGTTCAGTTTTGAGACCCATTTCTGGATGAATGGGAACTGTAACAAATACAATTTTTGAATTTAGGATACTTGAGATTCAAAAGAGTCCAATGCAATTCCGAAAAAGTCACTGTTGCATGTGTTTTTGAAACAGGCGGCGTTATCGACCCATTTTTCTCTGGCAACGACATCAGTAGCAAGTGCTAAATGTCGCTGATTATCAACTTCTTTTGATCTGAATTGAACGATTTGGACATCAACGACAATTGGTTTCACCAAGATGGTGCTATTTGCCACATTGGATATTATGCATGAGAGCGGTGAAGTGAAAGCTAGGGCGGTTTTCCCCTGTTAGATTTATTCTTGTGGAGTTCCTTAAGTTGCAGATGGATGCGAATAAGCGTTAAACCACGACAGTCCTCAAAATCAACACATATCATACACACAACATAACTGGTCATTACAAGCCTTCAGCCGGGATTGCGACTTAGTTTCTCACACCACTTATGTATGTTGTGTGTGTTAATTTTGTACCTGAGTGGTGGCACCTACAGTTTAAACTCGATCCTAATGGACCCTTTTTTGTGAAACTTTTCATGGCAATTTTATTTACTCTCAGAGTTTCAGCCAGAAATCCGCTGAGAGACGATCGCCGAGGAAATATTTTTTCACATTTCCTCCCGACCTGGGGTTTGAGTCGTGGTTTCACATCTAACAAACCAATACACTAACTACTAGACTAGGGTGACTACAACACAAACCATACCATCTATTAAATATTACCTAACTTATACGCCAGAGTCATGGAAAATGGAATATTCCCGAAGCGCTCCACATAGAGACGCCATGGGGAACATTGGAAAGTTGTTCAATTTCACTCAGAATGACAATCAATATCTCTTTCAAACTAAATAAACAAATTTCGATGATATCTCACACACACTTTGTTTTATTTTAATTTTAAGATAGGAAGCGTTTAAAAAAGATCTTATGTTATAAGGAACAGGAAAAAAAAAGGAAGAGAGTTCCACATAAGGATAGTGCGATAAAAGAATGATTTCTTGCTGTATTGCATTGTGCATTGCACTGGCTAATCGACTACGAACGGATGCGCTGTAAATTTTGTGAAAGACTGCTATACAGAGCATGATCTTTAGATGGAAATAAAGTGAATTGATGATAAGGACTTAAGTGAAAGCGTATATGTGAAGATGATCGCTTAGCTCGAATGTAGCCCAATCTTATTACAAATCCCATGAGAGACTGAATGCCGGCTTGTTACGGAAAGTTGAAACAATTGAAAAATCTCATGCCTACAGTGTTAATTCTCATTCTGGATAGTTACAGAGCCTATACAGTTACAGAGGATAAGTTATGTAATTCCTTCCACATTCTTCTTATCACATGAATAGTCCGACTGAGATCCATTAATATCTCAATTTCAGCGTAAATTTTCCATTGGCTTAAATCTCTCTACCTCTCTTCTCTCCTTTCTTCACCCCACCTCATTTTTAGTTCGCTTTAACAAGTCCTTTTTTTATTAACTTTTCTATGGCCAACAAAATTTTGAAAATTCTTCGGTTTTCTAAATTAAAACATTAGTCGTATACATTGAGCATTTTATTATGACTCTCCACTAACTTGGCATTCATTTGGCAGAAAACTTCTATAGCCAGACGGCACATATGTTGACGCTCTAAACTTTTCCCATTAACGTTAAATAACTGATAATGACGGCTTTTTATTTAAGCGCGACACTAACACTCATCCACAGAACATAATGATGACTTTGGCCTTCTCTTGTTGGCTTTGAACTCCTCCCGCCCCCCTAACCCCCAACATAGTTATCTATTCGTCTTTAGTGTCAGTGTTGCATAGAGTTCAATATGGAATTTTGTTTGCTTTCGATTTTTTTTTTCGTTTTGTTTTAACTTTTTAAAAATTTTTCTTGTTGTTTTAGTTTCAGTTGTTGTTTTATTAACATGTTTGGGCGAATGAAGGAGAAATACACCAGCAAACAGTAACCAGCACTGGCAGCAGTTATAAATGAGCGAATGGATACAAGTAGATTTGAGTTTCATAATGTTTCTATGAAAAGTGTTGGAAAGCTGAAAAAAGTTTTCAATTTTTATTTTTGAAATGAAAAGATTATTTTGTTGCTTCGATTTTGTTTTAAAACAATTTTTTTTTTTTTTTGGAAAAACGAAGAAGAAAAAAAGCGAAAATATTTATTTTATATTTTGTTTGTTTCTGTGTGTTTATGTGAGTGTCCATTACATAAATTGACACCAAATTGAATATATATAGAGAGTGTATGAGGGAGCGAGAAAAAATGTTCAATGTTATGGTAAAGGGAAGAGTGTCATATTAGCTGTTGATAGAAAACATTTAATACGAGACGACATGGAGTGTAAATCTATATGTACAACAAGAAAACAGAAAAAAATACAAAAAAAAGTGTTAATTAATGGCCATACATTTGGGGCACAACAAAATCATATGAAACAGTATGAAACAAAAATAAAAACAAAAGCAAAACAATTATTGAAAAGCTTTCAGAAGTTGGATAATAAAATTAACTGCAAATTATCAATTCTCTCTTCTAAAGAAGATTGAAATGAAATTGAAAAACTAATATCAACTGAATTTCAAAATTAATTACTAAGGAATTAATAACATCGCCAACTACATAGTTATAATAGACTTTTGTAAAGTCGCTTTCATTCCACCAATATCCATAGAAATTTAATACGCTGGGGAGGAAAGTTTTGTTAGAATTAAGCTGGTAGAATGAGACATTTACTGCTTGAGATGGCATGGCTGTATCCTAACGCCTGTAAAGTTTCTGGATGATAGCACAAGTGGATATACAAGGCAGCTACAAAATAGGAGAAAAATTGCCAGAAAATTCATTGGTTTTAAGAGTGGAGTCCCAAAAATTTCGTAGATGCCTTAAACTGGAAAATACGAGTTGGCTGTGGTGAGGAGTTCACATTGAACAAGGTCGCTGGCGGAAAATCTAAATGCTGAAATTGGGACGCATGCGTCAACTTATTTACAAAATATATTTTTTGAAAAGTATGCCAAATGAAGAGATCATCAGTGTAATCAGTACTATCGTTAAAATGAAGACTTCAAGATATGTTTCAACTAAGCATGTATAATCCTACATCCACTGCATATAAGCTTCTTAAGACAGCATTGTGTGAACAACTAAAACAACTCGCCAATGCCCTGATTGAACCTTACCAAAGAGGCTTTGAACGTGTTAAGCCTACCATTGTAGTCGTCGTAGTGTAGTAGGTAGTGTGTTGGCTTATTAGACGTGATTTTTTGACGACAGCTTTTCAGCAGTTTTCTGGCAAAAACTCTGAAAGTAAATAAAATGAAAAAGTTTCTCAAGAATCTGTCGTTCTGTCCACTCATGTATGAGAGAATCTAGGTGTGCGAAGCCAGGTTGTAATCCTGACTCAAGGGTTGTATTGACCAATTATGTTTGTATGGAGAGAAGACCTATGACAAACAAGTCGATAACTTCCACCTTTTTGTCGACTTAAAGGAAACCTTCGATAGCCTTCGATTGGAAATGCATTCATATCACAGAGTCTGAGTTCGGTGTGAATGCGAATCTGATAAAGTTCTGTACAATAATATTGCAGTTTCAACAAGGACTTCTCAAAACCTTTTGGTACAATGTGAAGTACTAGACCAGATGGCCTCTTCTCAAATGATCCCTTCAACTTCATCGTGGGGAATGTTCTGTGAAAATCGAAAGTTAATCGCAATGTCAGCATTTTTGGTCCACTTCCCTTCGTACGCCGGCATTGGAGCCTGTTAAGATATATGTTAGTATATGACAGTAAATAATGAGCTTACGATCGTCAACTATACCTTCTATATTATCAAGGAATTTAAACGCCTATATTTCGCCGTTACTAGCAAAAATAATATCTGTCTGGATATTAAAAGTTGAGTTACTCTTATCACCAGTTATTATTATGGACTCAATAGGCAAAACCTCCCTCGACGTTTCTAGAATTTTGATTAAGAATTTATTTGGCTCAACCAAATTAGGCCATTCATGTGTGTGTGGATGTGAATGTGTATTGATCTGTTTCTGCAGTAAAGATCACTTCAGGGATGCTACAAATAGATCGCAGGTAGAAGAACCAAATTAAGGATATCTAAGTAGTCTTGACAATTGAGCCCATTTTGTACTCCGAAAGTGTTAAGGGCTATGGGGCAAAGAAAGAGAAGAAAAGTTGGGTGCTTAAACTAATTCCGGAAATAGAGATGTGTGTACTCATAGTACATAAATTATTACTTAAAATGGCTGATCTCAAGTCGACCCTTCAGTCGGGATTACGACCTAGCTTACACACCACTTATGCATGTTGTGTGTGTTAATTTTATAAATGAGTGACGGGACCGGAAATACAGTTTAAAGTCCACTCTGAACGACAGATTATTGAGAAAACTTCTTTTTCATGGCAATTTTATTTACTCTCAAAGTCAGAAAACTGGTGAGGTGAAGTCGCTGAAGAACTATTTTTCAGACGTCTGACCTGGGGTTTAAACCGGGCCCTTACGTCTAATAAGTCCTCGGTGACCTCTAATATCTTTAAAATATTTGTTGATATCGCTGGACAAGCTTCACTTCACCGAATTAAAGAATGAACTGCAGCTGTTTTTTTCATACTTGAGAGACAGTATTTCAATTACAGCCTTAACACGTTCACGCCGGTGCGTACCACCGGTGGCCCGCACTAAACTATAATTAATAACGTCTTATAAATATAGCAGCCGCCTGTAGGCGACTATAATGAATTAAAGCGCCGGCGTGAACGTATTAATAAGGGAGTGAAGTGAACAAAACCTTATGCTCTGAGTAATGCGGCTGACCTTATTCTCTGTCCACTAGACCACCAAGGGATACATTTATTTTTAATAAAAAAAAAGAGAATTAAAATTCAAATTGTCATAAAATTTCATAAAATTTTTTGCACAATCTAAAGGGCAGATAAGGATGTTCTATTTAATAATAATTTCTTTATTTTTTTAATAATCAAATATCCACTTAAATAATACAAAATATTAATATGCTGCACCATTTCCAGCTACTTTAAATATGTTCAAGATTTTTTTTTTATTTTTTTCGAAAAATTATTATTAATCAGAATTTTTTTTTCCTATTTTTGTTGCTGTGTTATTAATTCGTGAAGCATCTTAAATAATTTGTATTAAAAATTAAGATTTATTAACCATCAGCCCAGGTAAAATTAATGATGAATATAAACGAGCAAAAAAAAAAAAAAAAAAAACAAACGTAGAAAATGAAAGCAGAAGAGAATCGTTAGTATTAAATGTTAATAATTTATGAAAATATATACGAGAGAATATTTTCATTTTGACTTTTATTTATTGTACTTGTCGGTCGTACAATATTCACAATGTTTTTATTGATTCTATAAATATATACGAGAAAAATATCCATCTATAAATCAGATTTACTGCGGGAATAATTTCTTTTCTTCTCTTTTTTTATTTCTCTTTTATTTGTATGCCAGTGAAAACCTTCAGAGGCAAAAACGAAAAAAAAAACGAAAAAAAAAAAAAAACAAAAAAATAATAGAGTTTTCAATTTAGCAAATTACAATGTCAGCAGAATGTAGTATGTATGTATGTATATATACAATATGTATATATGTTCGTATAAGTGTATGAATATAAGCAAATATATGCACATATAATACATATTCATTCATATTATGGATAAACTGTTATACAATATAAAATTTTTATAGATATGTTATATACATATGTATATGGTATGTATGTATGTATGTATATGTGTATGTATGCATGTATGCCATTGTATATGAATAATAAAAAGATGTATTGTATAATAAATACGTATGTTGGCATGTAGTATGTGTGTGTGTGTGCGTTTAAATCACAATGAACAATCCAAATACAAATAGTGAGTTATTCATATGCATGCATGCGGGTGCTTGTTAATAACAGACATTGTGATGGCATTTATTGGGGTTATGAAAAAGTTTTAGTGGTTTTAGAATTCAATGTTATGTGATGGCTTCAGGCAATCCTCAAGATGAGGTCCCAATTATGCCTATAGAATTTGTATAATTATAGAAAAGTCTCTTCAAAATATTTCTGGACTAAATACCCTCCCGCACGATGCAGTTTCCGATAAAATAACGCACATTATAAAGAGCCTTTACTTCAATAGAGCGTTAGTCTGTCTAATCTGGAAACCAGCTTATTGATATAGTGGCTGTCTCAAGTGTTTATCGAGCCAAGTTTTGTGCAGACTCAGTATAATCGAAATGGAGTGATGCAGCAACAATATTAGTAGCTGGTCAGGTGAATGTTTTAGGTAGAGAGGCAATTGATATGTAACAAATATGACGTTTAAACGTAGCGCTTTCTTCAGCTGTATATTTAATCCATAGTTTTGGGACTATCTGACCTTTGTACATACGTACATACATAATTAGGTCATTACAAAACTTCAGTTTGGATTACAACCTAGCTTCTCACACCACTTATGTTGTGTGTGTTAATTTTATACATGAGTGGCGGTACCTACAGTTTAAAGTCGACACCGAACGACAGATTTTTGAGAAACTTTTTGTCAGAAATCTGCAGAGAAGACATCACCAAAGAAATATTTTTTAATATTTCGTTTTGTTGGAGATGTCTGACCTGGAATTTGAACCGTGGCCTCACGTCTTCCCACTGCGGAGACTTCAACTGTTGTACACCGCAGTAATTTACATACAAAGTTAAAGTCTTCAACCTCGGCTATTTAAACCTGCTACTTAAACCTGTCGTTCGTAGTCGGCATTAAACTGTAGGTACACAGCCACTCATAGATAAAATTAAAACACACAACATGAATAGTATGAGAAACTAGGTCCTACGCCTAAGAGGTTGTAATGCCCAACTTAATAAGTAAGTTAGTAAGTCAGTAAGAAAGTAAGAAGTCTCACACTAATTAAGGTTGTTAAATGCTTTACTAACCTTAAAAAAAGTCTCATGCTATCCTTTAATACATTCCTCTATAAAATTAAGAACAACACTGACTCAGTACAATGGAAACATTTTACTTGCCCAACCTGGAGGATTGATTTTTATTTCAGTTCCTTATTCCATGCTCATCGGGAACTAATGAGTGGTGGAAGAGCTTCAAGTTTAAACATTTGCTCTGATAACTTAAAAACGACCATGACAAAATAATTTCTTTCAACAGAAACCACTCAAATCTGTTGTTCGGAATCCACATAAATTTGCAGACTCTGTCATTCATACACAACATTAGTTGTGAGAGAAGCTAGACTGCAATTCTGACTAAGGGTATGAATGATTGCTGGAGGGAGCATATAAGAAATTTGTTCCTTGTTTTTTGCTGGTTCCAGTCGAATTAACTAATCTATTGTAGCAGCTTTTAGGATGGTAAAGATACTATAGACCCTTACCTAGGAACAAATTTGAGGAAATATTTCTTGATTATTATTGTTCTCCGTTTGAACCAGAGAAATCAATTAAATGACATTTGATGGAATTCCTCAGTATAACCTTGTAGTGACCTTGTAATGGCGTTTAAATATTCTTACAGGTTTTGGACATCCGAAAAGACGAACTACGGCTTAAGGCTACACAAACATATTTCAGTTTGAGAAGGACAGAATAAATATAATTGAAATTCGATTGTGGTATTTTTCTATTTTGAATTAATAAATCTCAGTAATAGTGCAATGGCAATGTAAAGATGAAAAAAAAATTCAATTAACGAATGTTATGCTCTGGCATTAAGAAATCTTTGTAAAAAACCCATTGTCAATAAAATCTCAACAACATTTTAAACTTTTAAATTTTTAAAGGAAACATATTCGAAGCATTATTCGAAAAACTTTTCTCAACCACCTATATTTTTACACGCTCGCTCACTCATTCGCTTATTCACTATCTATGATGTATGTTAGCCTGTTAATAGCTCTGGCATAAAAGTCATTTATTTGGTAATTAACGTCTGTATAATCATTATGTGATTAATGAACAAAAATATACACACACATACATTAAACACGCACTCACACACACTTATAAACTATGTTAGCACATATAGAGAACAACAAATTGAAAAATATATGGCGATCAAAACAAAAAAAAAAAAAAACACACAACGACATTGACAACGACAATACAAGAGATATCTCATCATCAGTTTCTCTACAAATGGGGAGTATAAAAAATAAATTGCAGTATAAAACGAATTACAAATGCCTTATAAAATAATAGTAAAATGTTTATTTTGAAAGAACTGTCGTACATATACATATGAAATGGCTAAGTCTGCAACGTAGAAAAAGTTCAAATCTGTACAAAAATAGTTGTTAGAAGCCGCAAGAAATGCTCTATAGACGGGAGCTATGTCGGGTGTTTTATTAGCTGCATGAGAACTATTGATATTGATGTTTTGACAACTTTAAGTGTCAAAATATGGTGACATATTCACATAGGACGAATTTACATGTCATCCTGAATCGTTTTCCAACAGAAAGCAAATAAATTAAATTTCTTCGCGCAGTTCACAGAGCACTTCAACAATTTTACGGTCAACATATCCGGGGTATGAGCAAGAAATTGTTCAGTTATTCATTATTTTCGCACTAATTCAGAATCATCAACAAGATCAAGAAATGTGCACATCGAAAAGATTATTGCTGCTGTACTACGAAATTTTATAGAAAATACTTCTGCCATTCGAGTAGTCGAAAATTTTAAGTTAAGATCATGACTAATTGCCAATAAAATACTAATCGAATAAAGATTGAATACAAACGATCGTCGTTTGTGTGACATTGTCGCTGATAACGCTCTTTTAAAACTGGGCGAAATTGAGTATTTTTTTTAGTGAAAAGTTCCATTTCTGGTTTATTGGTTATATCGATAGGTAAAATTGACGTATTCTTAGCGAAGAAAATTCTAAAGCTTTTAAAACGCTGGCGGCAGCCTTCGCCTTCTTCTTTCGAAATTAACAGAGAGTTGCCGTTACGACATATGGCGAACACAATCGAGCCATTACGACTGAGTTTTTTTTTAACATTTGGTTCCAAAAAGAAGCCGCAAATTTTGGAATTTGATGAAAACTTTCGTTACAAACGAAGTCTTGTTTACACTGTTCTCGCTTTACGTTACTTACGCTTTACCGCCACTCATGTATAAAATTAACATACACAACATAAGTGGGTGAGAAGCTAGGTTGTAATCCAGACTGAAGTTTTGTAATGACCTAATTATGTATGTATGTACGTATGTACATATCAATTGCATCTCTATCTAAAACATTCACCTGACCAGCTACTAATATTGTTGCTGCATCACTCCATTTCGATTATACATAAAATAAATTTCGTAAAGAAAAAAATTTTTTTTTGATCAAACAAACCTGGCTGTTAATGTTCATTCTCATGTAAACCACAAAGCAGTGGAAACTTTTCGACTGTAATGGTCTTATCCCTAGACGGCAAAATAATTACTTTTCAACCATAAAGGCTAAAAATGTTTTCTTGAATTTCAAGAATTTTCATATACCCCACCTAATAGGAAGTAAATTTTATGTCGAGTCTTTAAGAATTATTTTTGGTTCTCATCTCTGTCTCAGCTCTAGATGGAATAGCCATATCGTCCATTTGAAAAACAATCGTTCCGTCCATTATCAAATACTACAATACGAACATCAATGTAGCAATAAAATATAGCAGGCGAATTAGTTATTCCGAATGGAATGTGCAGGAACTCAAATTGTTCGCGATGTGTCATGAGTGAAGTTTATTTTTGGCTGGTCTGATCAGTTGACGCATGAAAGAAACCATTTTGTAAATCTAGAGATGCATAAGCTTAAGATATCTGAAATGATGCAGCACATCATTGATAATCACCATAGGGAAGTTGCCTCGTATAATTTTCTTAATAAAACGTCTGTAATTACAACATAAACGCTTATCACCGATGGCTCAAAAATGGAATGCGGAACTCAATCTGGGGTCTATTTCGCTAAACTGGCAATGAACGGGTCATGCAGATTATCTAACCAGGCCAGCGTATTTCAGGCGGATATTTTTGCATGCGTGTAGCATGGTTGAAACTGGTGATCTATCTTATTCGAACTTAATTATATGTGTGAACAGTCAATTCAAAGGGCGCCATGGACTCTTTACACCGCATACGTCGATACAACACCCAACTTTATTATATTATGGGCCATAGAGGGGAACAGAAAGGCGAACGAACTGGCACGGAAGGGATCGGAGATGTCTAAGGAGAGCAAGATAAAGGGGATATATGTACCTCTATAGGAATACTTTTCCCTGTTGAAAAAAGTAACAAATCGTGTGTGGTCCAACATACCTGGTAGCCGAATTACAAAACTGCTGTGTAGTGGACAGGAGTCAAACCAGGGAACTACTTAAGTTCGATAAGAGGATGGTTTGCAGTCTAACAGGATTACTGTGTAACATAATGGGCCTTATGGCCACGTAACCTAACATAACCTTCACAAGATTCACGTCCCAAGTAACTCACGAACAATTTACAACGGTCCTAACTTTACCAAAGTTTTTATGAATAGTATTCCTGCTATCTTTAGCTTGTTCAACTAAGCTGCTACGAATTTTGCAGAATCAACCTCCAAGGTCTGCACTGAGAACTTCCCATCATTTGCATTAGTCAACACGTCAACATGCTCTTGAAAGATTTTACAGCTTCAAGCTTTCCACTGTGTCTTAAATAATTTACAAGGTTCTCCTCCACAGATTAGAAGGAATTTGGGATATGAATTTAATTGTTACAACTTTCGTTTTATTTGCAATCCAACTGAGTAACTAAGATCACATTCTTGGAGTAAACGTAACAGATTACTAGGAATGGAGTTCACAAAGTCTACAATGACAGAGAAGTACAATTCATTTACAATCCTCTACGTATTTTCTTTTCGAACGAGAAGACATGATTTTATTTTATGTGTTGAAATTATACTTAAAGTTTCCTAAGTTCGTTACTGCCGCGAAGTAAGTTGTGCTGGGTCACTCAGTTGGAAATAACAGACTGAGTGACAAAAATTATTTCAAAGGGACAACACCAAATAACGTTTCAAGCCATTGATATGTTTTGTGTGTTACAGTTTTTAAATATGCTTTAAGGGTTCTGAAAACAAATCGATATGCCTTACCCTTAGCTTAAGATACTTAAGATCTACCTACTAAATCAACTGGAGTAACTTAATGGTTAAACGTATTCCCATAGTTGCCAAACTATAAAAAGATACAAAAAATTAAAAAAAAAAAAACTGTTTAAAACTATAAATGCTGGCCAGGCGTTAAATGAGCACAAGCACAAATGATACGATAGACGGATGGATGGATGAATGGCTGATAGTTGTTGGTTGTTGGCAATGAACAAAAGAACGAAGAAGGGCCATTTGACTGCTCAGATAAAAATAAATGATAAATTGACAGATTGACTAGGTCTCTCTCCATATATATGCATATTATAGTTTAAATGTATGTATGTGGATGGTTGGATGGGCGGGCATGTTTAATATTTAAGAAGAATAATTATTTGCATGGCATACCGTTGTTGATAAGTGTATTTTTTCCTCCACCATATATATTGAATGGTGCAAAAGTAAAGGTAGGAGAGAGAGAAACTGAAAGCTAACAAAGCTTATTGTTTTTGTTGCTGTTTTATTGTCATTTAAGCTGACATTGTCGTTTTTATTAAATGCTGTTTTGTTTTGGCACCGCCGCCACCCTTCGATTTAAACGCTTGTTAATGCATTATTGTGATAGGCAGTTGTCAAGCTGTTGCCAGCTCTACGAAAACGCAAAAATTATAAATAAAAAATAAACAATAAACCTATGAAATACGACAGCAATGATAGCAACAACAACATTATATCTGGCAGAAGCAGCAAGAATAAAATAGTAGGAGGATACCATTAATTAAATTGCATAATAAAATCATAAACCACCTATAAACTGTATTCAATGCTGTTGCTGACTGGCAGGCTGGCTGGCACGTTGGCTTGTTAGCAGCCTATAACTGAATCATTGAAGAATACATACATCAATTGCTACTGCTTTTGTTGCTGCTGATGTAGCTACGGCTGTTTTTGCGTTACACCATTTGCCCCTTAGCCACCACAATCAGCATCAGCAACCATTCCATTTACTTCCGTTTAACAATTATAACAACTGCCACTGCCACTGCCACTGTTGCTGTTAGTGTTGGTGCTGGTGTTGGTATTGCTGCTGCTACTCCCACCGCGAATCAAAAATGTATTCAACCAATAAAGCCTGATTGTGAGGCAAAATTTATAATGCAACCATGATGCACATACATACATACAGACACATTTACATACATACAGACACACTTACATACACACAGACATATTTACATACATACATATATCCAAGCATTTATTATGAATTTCCCAACAATTTCAATGGGGATTGACTCCCAACTAGAGTACATAAGTGTAACATGAATAGGGGACTAGTTGTTTAGCTATTTACCTAATTATTCTAGCTTTGATAGTTAGTATAGCGTTTGCTTTCAAAATAAATAAAGTTCAGTTATAAATGTCGAACTTTTAAGGGATTTAAACGGGATAATTATGCAACACAACTCCCTGTTCAGGTTTAGTAACACTAGTCAAACAAAAGCTCCATAATAATATCATGCGCACAGCATTATAGTCGCAGAAGAGAGGGACAAGCAAATGGACATACAGAGACTGGAGACCCTAGCCACACATCACATGAAAACATTTATTAAGTGTAAGTGGGATCAAATCGTATGAATCTATTGCGGACAAATTTCCTTCTAACCTGATTGTGTTGTTCAAACGGGTGTTTGAAATTGGCATCAGTTATTGAGGTTGCTGGTGCAATAGTACTGGCAACAGAAAAGAGTACGTTATAGAGATTTGGGCGTGTTATGGGGACTACAATCAAATCTATAACGAATGTATTTCCAACGTCCCTCCTTCTCCATGAATGGTGACTTCTAAGGAATTTCTGATCATTCAACCGTAACGGTTATATCGATATGTAGCAGATATCTTTGGAAATGGCATTGCTAAAAAGCTGTTGAAGGAGCTCGAAATCTCCGACATCTTACAGCCCATAGGTATTCCGAATGCCTCAGTTAAATTGAATATTATTCACGCGTTTAACAAAAGGCTTAATCTTATTGCAATTAATCTTAAATTACGAGCAATATTGTTAAACACTGTTGCACACCTTTGGATAAGAAGAAGGCTGATCACTTCTATCCATAAATCGCTTGGCCATCCATTGCACAATAACGATTATCACGGCCCACAGTCCTTTTGATAGGCATGTCGAAAGACTTGGCATTATGGTAAATGACTTCTCCAGGAGCTGTGGGTCTGAGGAGGAGACTTTATTTCACTTCATCATTTCAGTGCCCAGATTAGACATAAAAAACGAATGTTTTTAACCTCTCACTTTCTTAGTTTCCTCGATCGAGCTGTAGAATTTAAAAATACTGTTTCCTTACGCCATGCCTATCTCTTACTAATTTAAGTTGGTTTTCATTTAAGAAAACATTTAAAATTTTTATAAACAAAAAAAGTAGCAATACAGGTTGTTTTATTATCTCATCTCATCTCATCGATTGGTAACTTTGCTGATTGCTACACCCAAAGTTTTGAATCCTAAGGCCTGTGGTGTACATTGTCCTGCCTATAACCGCTGGGAATCTTACACATTCAGCCATACACATGCACACTTACACGTACACATAGATAGATATTAATAATTTTGCTGACACTTACGCTCCGTCTGGCTGTTCGTTGTTATAGTGGTGCAAGTCGAAATGCTTGCTACACATCTGTTTAGGATTAATGAGAGAAAAACTGTTTTTGTCATTTATTAAAGAGAGTTTTTGTTTTTTGGTTTAACGTGGCATAAGTACACTGGCTACGTTATGTTTATGCAATGAGAAAAATATTTACTTTCTTTTCTTGTCTTTTCGTTTTTTTTTGTGTGCGAATTAATTAATTCGAGGGAATTGTGATTTTTTGATGGGTCAATTAAATAAAGTTTTATTAAAGTTTTCTTTTCAGTTCAGTTGCAATTGAAAGCATTGTTTGCATTGAAATCTTTATCAAGTTAAGTCATATCTTTGCAAATTTTAAGGCGGGAGCAGTATTTTTTTAATACAAGCATTAATTCTATTAGGATGTTGAATAAACAGATAATTGTACATCACAGAGTCATCTTCAATGATGAGTCCCAATTCGAGATGAATGGGTTCCAAACCATATGAGATCCTAAAGTGTCGAATGCAATCACTGTTTGGTGCAGATTTTGGATTGGCGGTGCCTTTGGTTTATATTGTTTTGAGAACGTTCCTGGTGAGCACTATTGGTCGATGATTATAAACAGTCATACGTCGCCGTACTCTCATAGGTAGTATGTTGGCTTATTATACTGTTCAAACTATAGATCCGACATCTCCAACAAAGCGAAATATGAAATAATATTCGGCGACTTCCTCTCAGCAGATTTCTGGCAAAACTTCTGAGAGTAAATAATATCGCCATGATAAAGTTTCTTAAAAATCTATTGTTCGGAATCGACTTTAAATTGTAGGTCCCGCTACTCATGTATAGAATTAACACACACAACATAAAGTGGTGTGAGAAGCTGGGTTCTAATCTTGACTAAAGGATTGTAGTCATCAACTATGTATGTACGTATGTATGATCAGCGGATTACACTGTTCAATAAACGCCCCTTTCCAGTAGTTTGAACTTCTCAAACTCTTGTTTTTCCCTCCATCATATTTTCTTCTCTTTTTTGTAAATATTTTATTGTTGTTGTGGTATTTTTCCACTGTTCTCGATTAAGTGTTGTTAAATGTTGTAATTATTGCTGTTTTTGTTATAGTCGTTCATATTATTGCTGTTAATGTTGTGCTGACGATGCTTCTAATTTGAATGAAAATTTCAAATTAATGCAGAAAAAAAAAAATTACAAAAAAAAAAAAAGAAAACCCACAATAAATAATAGAAAAACAACAAAAACTAAAATTGTTTGAAATCCCAAAGTTTAGTCATCATTTATGGCAAATCGATTGTCGAAGTCAGTAAAACCCAAAAAACATAAAAAAAAATCATGAAAATTCATGAAAAATAGGGGCGATTTGATGATGGCATTAATTTCTGAATAAATTGCCATAATTTTTATGAGTGATTATGATGAAAAAAGTTTTGCAATTGATGAGAATGATGATGGTGATAAAACACGGTTAATTTGTTTAGTATTTAATCCACAACACTAATTATGATACAAGCAACTAAAATAGAAAGAAAAAAGCAGCAGAAGTGAACGAAATTGTCGTTATTTAAGGGAGATTGCTTGATACTCTACAATAAAAATGAAATTCAGTGATTTTTCATTTAATTAAGCGTCCAATTAAAGTTTTTTATTTTGGTGACATATGTAGTTGTTAAATCAAGTTTTGAAATATTTTACTGCTACTTAGGATTACTTATGGTTCATTACGTATTGAACTCTTAAACCCAAGCAATCCAGGCTCAAATTCGGTTGAAAGGAAAAGAATGTTTTCACCATGGATTTCATATTTGAAAACTTAATGAACGTCAATTCCGTATAATCCTTTTAGAAAGTCTTTTGGCAACCCAGGCTGGGTAATAACAACAAAAAAGATGATGGTAATGTGAGTCAGCAGCAAATTTTTTTAACTCTGCAATCAATACAATATGCCAATATATTATTGCTTGTAGGCAACAAGTCCAAGAACAGTAGAACAGTTGTCCAATCACCTTGTTAGTTAGAAAATAACAAGAACTGTCCTGCGTTTCTTATACAAACGAAAAAGAAATGAAAAACTGAGTTATTCAGTGTCTTAGCACAAATAAGGCACTGATCATTAACCAGAGGGCTCTAATATTTTGGAAAATACTACACAATGAGTGGAGTATTCAAGTTAAGTCGCAGTTGGCTAGTAGGTAGCTGTGTTCCAATCCTTAGTTCAGATATTTCCAATAACGATATATGAAAAAAAAAATATTTCTTCTGCTACTCCATCTCAACATTCTTCTGGTAAAAACTCTGAGAGCAAAATAAAATTGTCATGAAAGGTTTTCTCAATAATCTGTCGTAGGAGTTGACTGTATATTCCGTTGCTCGTGGACAAAATTAACACACACAACATAAGTGGTGTGAGAAGCTAGGTTGTAATCCTGGCTAAATGGTTTTAATAACCAATTAAATAAGCATTTCATGTGTGTTTAGTCCTGGAAAGAAATATTCCGAAACAAATGGACAGATATCTTCAAAGTGGAGATCTATGCCTTCGAAAGATGTGCTCAATTCAACTTGAATTGAAGGATGGAACGTAGAAGTAATATTTGCCTGTTAGGCCGCCATTCGAACACTCGGCTCTTCTGAGGTTAAATCGAAGATTAAATAGAACCCCTCTTAGCCTCTGCTTCCGCTATAAACCGAAGCTTATGTCCCAAATAATGGGAAATTTACCCATTAATAGAGTGAGAGCTTCACGACCATTTTTAATCGTCTGAGTCGACTACTGTGGTCCTATTGACGTATCTTTGAGAATACGTGGGCGACCACCATTAAAAATGTATATAGCGGTTTTCGTGTGTTTCACATCTAAGGCAGTACATTTAGAATTAGTCTCTGATCTTTCCTCTGATGCTTTCCTTATGTCTTTTAAAAGGTTTGCTGCCAGGAGAGGACTACCCAAACAAGTGTACTGCGACAACGCGACGAATTTCGTCGGAACCAGCCGCGTACTGAGAGAGCTGCACCAAGCGGTCGACAAGAGTCGACAGGCCGTCGAGTCGTACGCAGCGTCGTCAGGGGTGAATTTCAGCTTCATACCACCTCGGGCACCGCACTTCGGAGGACTATGGGAAGCCGCTGTCAAACAAGCGAAGTTCCTACTTCTGCGAGCCGTGGGCAACATGGCGCTCACACAAGAAGAGATGGCAACAATGCTCGCAGACGTAGATGCGGTGCTCAACAGTCGTCCAATTGCACCGGTGTCTCCAGACCCCAACGACGGAGACGCCTTAACACCAGCTCATCTACAAATAGGCGAGGGTCTGCGTTCGCTGCCGCCAGAATCCGTAGAAGGCGTGAAAGACAAAGAAGCGAGGTTATGCAAGCGTTGGCGTCTGCTCTGCAATCTCAAGCAGACATTCTGGCAGGCCTGGTCTCGGGACTACATTCTCGGTCTGCAGAGCAAAACCAAGTGGCATCAGGGAATGCCCAACCTCGAAGAAGGCCAAGTAGTAATCGTTCACGAAGACAATCGGCCGCCACAGCAATGGTTGACCGGGAGAGTCGTGGCCGTAATCAAGGGCGAAGACAGCAAGGTCAGAGTGGCGGAGGTAAAAACTCGAAACGGCGTTTATAAACGCCCGGTCCACAAATTGGCACCTTTACCATATAATTGAAGACGTGCAGTCCTTCAATGGGGCCGGAATGTTGGCTCCCATCAACATATAATATACTAACTTTTATATATAAATAAATAACCTTCAGATATAAGTAATACTTAACTTCTATAATAACAATCAATCTAATATATAAAATTCTCGTGTCACGGTGTTAGTGGTTAAACTCCTCCGAAATGGATCGACCAATTTTCATGAAATTTTGTGTGCATATCGGGTAGGTCTGAGAATCGGACAACATCTATTTTTCATATCCCTAAATGTTAAGAGGGCGTGGCAAATCGTTAAAATTGAATATTTAGGTGCATATTAATTGTAGTAAGTTCGTAGAGTCGATATCGACAAACTCACCAAAAATGGGAGTGGCAACCCTCCCCCTTCAAGTGATAGCTATAACTCTTAAAATACTAAACCGATTTTAACCATTCTTTTTTTGTTCGAAAGCTTATCAGGTTTAGATGGTTTAAAAGAAATCGATATAGCAAAAAGTAGGCGTGGCAAACTTTTAAAATTGAATATTTAGGGACATAGTGATCGTAGACGAATTCAATTTCGTGGGTAAGTTCGTAGAGTCGATATCGACAAACTCACAAAAAATGGGAGTGGCAACCCTCCCCCTTTAAAAGATACCTATAAGTCGGCTAATTCGATGGGTTATAACTACATATGTACATATATAACATGTATGTCTGTTAGTTTTTGTTTTGGAGCGAGTACAACAACTACAACTTCGTCAACGCTACCCATGATTCGGACCTCTTATTGTTATTCTTTGTATGCCTCACCTAAATAACGTAGCGACTTCGATTAAATTTTTAACTAGATAGATAGATCCACACACTTATAGTAAGTTAGTTATTTTTATATAACTGTTTTATGCAGCGTATTACAATAAATATATAATGTGACCTGTTTTGGGCAATAAAAAAAATCAATTTTGGGCGGGACGAAGTTCGCCGGGTCAGCTAGTAATATAACAATAATCATAATAGCAGTAAAAATGAATTTATAATACAATAATAACACGGTGCGACAAAGAATATACACCCCATAGTCCACGTTGTTAGTTGAGTAGAACTCAAAAATACCTTTTTTCTATTTCTCGAACCCTCCAAACTTGTTTTATTCGACAATAACTGTTTTTTCTGACTTTACGGACAAATTTCTGGATTACTCAAACATTTCTGATCCGATTTTCAAAATTTAAATCCTGTTGGAAAGGGGAGAGATGAACCTTTAAAACGATATACATATGTCTATTATTCCGGTTAATATGCTATGAGATTTGATCAGGTAAACTTGGAAAATTCGAATTTTTTTCATATTTTTTAAAGTTTGTCCATTCATAGTAGCAAACTTTACTTAAAAAATATGAAATAAGTGATGACATTCTGAAAGTGCATTATCTTGTGAAGAGATTGGCATTTCGTTTGATCAAAGCGGACAAAAATTAGCATAGTTATTATATAAATAGTATAACATAATAATAATATATATAGTATAACATAACATTATTATATAAATAGTATAAATTTTGGAAATCGGGTCATAAATGTTTGAGTAATCCAGAAATTTGTGCGTAAAGTAAAAAAAAAACAGTTTTTGTCAAATAAAAAAAGTTTGGAGTTTTCAAGAAATATAAAAAATATATTTTTGAGATCTACTCAAGAAAAAACTCACAACCTACACTATGTCATTAGCCGGGTGTATTTAATTTTTTTTATTTTGTCGCATAGTGTAATTAATTAATAATACCAATACTAGAAATAGGAACTACCCTAATGTAGCATAATATAACTAAGAAGGTAGCGTTAAGGTGAATGAACAAATAATATAGAATATAGGTATTACAAGGTTAGATAAAGCAACGGAGTTGCTGAATACGTAACACAGGATTAAGTACATAGAATAAGTTAGACTTAAGAAATATGAAATAAAAGAATTTAGTTCAACTAGTAACCTAAACGTCTTCGGTCTTCTCATTTTAACTCGATTTTGGTCTTTTCGCGTGTTTTTATTTTAAATTTGCCAAGTGACCAATTTTATTTAACTATAATTTATTTAATTAATATTCACCCTTAAAAAATATTAAGGGAAAAACAACAATGAACAGGCAGATGAGACTAGAACCTTCTTTTTGAAGTGTTAACAGAAGTTTGGAAAGGTATACTCAACACGAAAGGGAAGATAAAGACAGCCAAAAACTCTTCACAGATTAAGAAGGTTTGAAGCAATCAAAATTTTTGCTAGGAAATTACAATAAAAGGAGTTTTGAGTTATGCATTAGACTATCCAGTAATTAGTTTAAGGTTGGTAATCAGTCTTAGCACATTTGCTTAGAATGGGGATTGTCTCGAACTCAACAAGTAAATTCGGTGCCGATGTGAATGAATCACGGCAATCCATTCTTGAAATCTATGGAGCATTAAAGCATCTCAGAAAGAAACACTGGGTTAAATATCAAGTGCTAGACAAGGTATTGCTATAGTTTACAGCAAACAGCATTCTTAGTTTTCCAGTGCAATAGACTTGGAGGAGAGATTGTAGGGATTATAGGGTTGCAGTACTATTGTACCACGTACGACAATAGGGTTAAAAATGCGAAACTGTCAACCAAAATCACCTCAACCTCAAGCACTTCATTCATAACTTCAAACCTGAATAAATTACATGGTGGTAAAGGACTTGTCATTGACGAAGCTGTTGGATGAATGGTTAATTGCTACTATACGAAGCTAATCAGTTGTTGCTATTATGCAAGGTATTGTATATCGCTGGATATGGTGTATCGATCTAGAAAGAAGAAATGAAAACAAAAATCTTAAATTCGTTAGGTTTTCTTTGTGTAAAGTTGGCTAATTTAAGACAGTTCCTGTATGCTAGTAGAGCCTATAAAAAAATATCAAACAAACTTCTGCTGACAATGAAACTTTTGGGCTATGTTTGGGTAATAAAACTTCAAGAATAAGTATACATGGGTTCAACATATATTTTGGTTTATTGAAGCCGAGAAGAAGGTAAAAGATATGCCATAACAAAACAATTTTAGAGCCATAAAGTTGTAGCCAAAGTAAAATCTATTGCCAGTAAATAATGTTTATCTAATACATCTTACAATAACATATACATACTACTCGTATATGCCTGCCCTACAACTCTTGTTTGCCTTTGTAGTCGTTGGAGGAAAGTAATTTTTTTATTGATTATTTTTACTTTATTGTTGTACGTAGAATGATTTTGAGGTTAAAGGCAAAATAATGTTGTAATTTAGAGAACGTTTTATCACGTTAATACCAACAAAAAAGAATGGAAGAAAAAAGAAAAAACTTTTCAAAATTCTTTAGGGGATTTCCCTTACGCACAAACTTACACACTTACCAAAAAAAAAAAAATCCCCCATAAACACATTATATTTCATACAAATTTTTAAGGATCAATTCTGTTTTATTTTTTTTCGTTCGTTTTCTATCATAAATACTCCCTTAAGCAAATAATTTCGTATCGTATTTCGTAGGAGAACTTTATTTCTCGTAGAGAGCGCGCCAAATTTCAACGCATTTTCAACTACCCACACCTACACATATGATATGTGTGGCTGTATGTGTGTGCGTGTCTTACAAAATGCCTTGTTCGGTTAAACGCTCTTTTGTGCGGTAAATGTGTTACAATGTATTGTGTGCATCAGTGTGTATGTGTTTGTGATTGCTGTTAAAGTCTCCTGTGTACAATTGTTATTGCTTCTCTCCATTTTCTTGAATTCAGCCTAAAAGCATACACCACACACTATAATGTCTTACACACACATATTCGTGTTCATAAGATAGTATGAGTATAAGTTTGTATTTCTTTTAAGCTGTTCTAGGAATTATAATGGCTTCGTTATGAAAATATTTCAACGCGTTTATGCGTATGTGCGTGTGTATGTCCTTACATGTTATTGTAGATGTTATAAATGCGTGTAATTTTCTTTGGATTAAAAATAAAAAAAGAGAAAATAAATGGCAAAATAATAATTTTTTTATGATGCTACTTGCTAAAGCGTTAAGCTTTAAATGTCGAAGACATTTTGGTTAGATAAGAAGATTTTAATGGGTGCTTAAAATGATTTATAAATATCATAAGAAAATAATAAAATTATTACAAAAAAAAAAACGATGTATTCATAGGGGCAAAATAGAAGAGTATTGAGCTCTCCATTGGAATTATTTTAATAAAAGTTTTGCTACGCAATGTAATTAATGATTGTGTTTTAAGCAAAATCTGGTAAAGTACTTAACATGGGATTAGTTTTCGATTTGAAAATTATAATAAACTTCGACAATGGCAACAATTAAATGATACCAGATAATCCAGAAGTCCTGAGATTTTGCCAGCAAAAGAAATACATGAATTGTTACATTTAAAAACGTATGCTTGCTTTTTATTGGCAATTTAAACTTGAGTGACTGCGCTTTATTGTATGTCAACAATTAGCGCCGACTGATCTTCCTGCAGGTGTCATAGACGGCTTGTATGGGTTATTTGATGGTTACTTGCGGTTTAAACCACGGATGACATATTTAAATAAAATCTACAAAATGTTTGAAACATTGACCGGCCGGTTACTAAGATAAAGATAAAAGTTATAATAACTTTTTCTTTGCTCTGGACATCTTGAGTCGTCCATAGCTGGGGAAGGAATGAGACATGTTGTAATTTTGCTTAGGACCGAAAAAAACTGCAAGTCATCGACTCAAAATGCATTTCATCGTCCAAAAAATTAAGTCATCGTCCAAAAACATCAAGGCATCATCCTCCAAAAATATGCAAGTCATCGTCAAAAATATGTGTAAATGAGCGACCAGAAAAATGCAAGTCGGCGATCCAAAAAATGCATGTTATCGACCAAACAATTTCAAGCCATCAACCAAAAGTTGCGAAAAGTACGGCATTTTGTTAGATCTATAACATATAAACGCATGTTAACTCAATGAGAATTATTACACATTTTATGTTCATTTCTCAACAATTTAATTTTTTGTCCTTTTTTGCCCTATTAATGTAGAAAATTTATTGTTTCTCATTTGAAGCTAACAACTTGCTCCGTGGCCTATATATATCACTGGATCCAAGTATCACCTGACTGTAAGGAAACATATTTTAGAATCCTTGATACCATGTGTATCCAGCTCATTAGATCCATTACCAGAACAACTCCATTTTCTATCCGGTTAAGATCCATTTATACTGAACACTTTTGTTTTGTTCATTTGAAGAAAACAATCAGCTTAGGCGCCTATACCTCTGGTTCCACGTAAATCCCGAACCTAAGAAAACCTGTTTTGGAATCCTTGATTTCATGGATATACATACAGTGGGATAACTGCAGAAAGTGACATTTTTCCAACACATCGATCATCGTATCCAGATACAGAGTAAATTTTCCAAGCCAAACCCTATGTTCTTTCAAAACTTAAAGCAAAACTTTTAATACAATTTCTAAGGATGACAAAACAAATGCTCACAATCAATTAAATGGAGAAAGAAAAAAACTCCATTATATAGCCTGCCACACACATATACATGCACTTACATATACATAAATTCATCTAGAGGGACAAAATATAATGAATTTAACTTTTTTGTTCTTTCAAAGAGAGGTTTTTCTTTTTCTTTTTCGGCTAAATTATGAAAGTTACTGCAGTAATACATAAAATAAAAATACTGAAACAATGGCTAAAATAAAAGGCAACAATAACAATAAGTGAAAAAGAAATAAAAGAATGAAAAGTAACAATGACATCCCAAACAAACGCAAATGAAAATGCGGTGGTTCATGGACTTATGTGTGCGTGTTTGTTTCTAAATGAAAATGAATGTGAAAAGATTTCCGCACAAAAGGTTTCTATATAACTTTTATATCTCAAAGAGAGAGCAAAAGGAAGGGAAAAGAAAGAGAGAAAAGAAATTAGTTTTATTTTTTTAACATAACAGGAGCCATAAATCTTATCAGGCCTAATAATAACGTCGTTTATTTCTAACTCTAAGCGAACGGGCATGGGTGAAAGCTGAAAAGGTATTTGAAAATGCTATTTATGGCAAAAGAAAACTGAAAACAATTTTATTGCTTTTGTTGTTTTCCTTTCGAGAATTTTATTGTAATAATAGAGATTTGTATTTAGGTTAGATTCATAGGCAGCAGGCCATTAGCTATACTATATATGTAGATATTTGGTAAGCAAATTCAAGACCGCATCCGCAATACAATACCGATTCTATAATTAACAATTATGCATAGGATGCTATACGGAATTCTCTTCTTTCTCATTACGATACAAAACGCTGCTAGTTGATAACACATTAAAGCATGAATCTTCCTTGAAACCAGCGCCTTCTTTCTAAGGGGCTAGTTTATATTAAAACTTGTCGCTCTAAATGTAGGGCATTGTAACATTCCAATCAAAGCCAACCGGTAAAGGAAACAAAAATATAATCAAGAAAATAATAACAAAGAGCCCAGATACAACCAAACATAATTGCAGATGGAATTTGGGGGTACTTGATTATATGCAATCAATTTAGCGCATATTGGGAATTGATTAGTAATTGAACAACAGCTGTGATGCTGAAACAATGCTTGACATTACATACTCACTTACACGAAGGACCAACGCAAGGTTGCCACGTTACCGTACTTACTTAATTGGTTATTACAACACTTTTCACATCACCCATGTTAATGTGTTTTAATTTTATCCAAGAACAAATTGAAAAATCTTTTCAAGGCAATTTTATTGTCTTTCAGAGTTTTTGGCAGAAGATAGCCGTGAAGAAATATTTCTTCATGTTTCGTTCTGTTAGAGATGTCTGGGTTGGAATTTGAATTAGGTCCTCACGTCCAATAAGCCAACACACTATCTACTAGACTACAGTGAGTTTTAATGATTGGTGCACCTGCAAACGAGTCCCAAATATTGAAGAATAGGTCGACAGAAGTGACGGAAATGTCAAAGATTATGGAAACATCATAGAAAATTGATGGTTGTTATGTAGTTTATACGTCCTACAAGAGCTTCAAAAATCATCGGAAGATAAACCCGGGGCTCACTGTGAGAACATTCTTTAGGCTCTCGGATAGCACAAAAAAAAAAAAAATAGCCAAGAAAACCCTATTGTCTTTAACTCGAAAATAATTTTAGAGTCCTGGGAAATGCATGAATAGACAACATACATGGGTGGTGTCTCACAGCAGACCCACATATTATGGCACGGATATGCTGAGTCCTCCTAGACCAGCAAGTTGCACCCGAAACAGATTTGTTTGTCGCTTGGCTCTCAGAGAGGGTAGAAATGCTAGTAATTAGAGACCGCTTGACCAAGATCGGTTTTGCAGCATGATTTATGGTCATTTCGTTTACCGAAAACACAGTGGAAACAGTCGCCCTTTATATAAATATCTAAGAAAAGTAATTATTGCAATCGATGCTCCTTTTCGCACCTTAAGCTAGTATCTCTTGACTGTATAATTTCTACTCCATTGGATTGAGAAGATATTGCGAAGAAATTTACGAATCTGATAGCCTAGAGACTAAACAGAGATGTCTTTACATCGTCTTACCTAGATTAAGTTGTGAAGACCTCTTATGAATCAGATGGCCTAGAAATATTGCAAATGAGGAACTGTAGGCAGTCGATAAACGAACGAATATTAATTTTGTGAATACCTTTGACTGGAAGAGCATACAAAAGCAAACAATTGCATTCATACATACATACATACATAATTGGTTATTACAACCCTTTAGTGATGATTACGAGCTAGCTTCTCACACCACTTATGTTGTGTGTGTTACTTTTATAAACCAATGGCGGGACCTACAGTTTAAAGTCGATTCAGAACGACAGATTTTTGAGAAACTTTTCATGGCAATTTTATTCATTATCAGAGTTTGTACCCGAAACCTGCTGAGAGGTAGTCACCGAAGAAATATATTTGCATATTTTCGTTTTGATGTCGGACTTGGGGTTTGAATCGAGGCCTCACATCAAATAACCCTACACACCCTACGAAATTACTACGAAATTTTTATTTGGAAACTTTCTCCGAATTTTCTTTGTATGAAAGCTAAGTTGAAAAAATTCCTGTTTTTCAATTATAAATCGTGACGCATTCATTCATTTCTAATAACCTTTCTTTTTCTACCCTCGATATGAATAATTTCTTTATAAATTTTATTTTACCTTTTGAATCTCACTCACATTCAATTAAACTCATGCAGCGGAATTTTATGGGCAAATTTAAAATTCTGAAAATATTTTATTTAAAACGATAAAAACCAAACTAACGATATATCCAATGAATCAACGAGAGAATCCAATTTGAAAACATTTTGTTTAAATGCGAAACCAAAGCATAATTTCAATAAAAATATTAAATATTGTTGTTGTACAAAAAAATAAAAATAATATTTAATATTAATTAAGACCGCAAAATATGAAAAATACACTCGAATACACACACACATTCCAACAAAAACAATAATATTAACACACACAATATAAAATATATTTGCATGCTTATAGGCTGTATTGGTTCTCTCATTCTCTCTCTTTAATTCTCTCTTGCAAAGGCATTGGCTTTAGTTAAATTGAAATCCATACACAGAAAACATTATTAAAAGCTGCAAAACCTTTTTATTTTTTTTTTGTATTTTTTTGTTCGAATTTATTACGAAATAAACAATAATTTTTGAATAATTTTTTAAGTCACTACAAATGAAATTAACAAATGTGTTGCGGTTAAAGGGATAAGAGCGGTACTAAGAGCATAAAAGAGTTTGTAAATTTAAATGAAAACAGAGAGCGAGAGAGAGAGTGAGAGAGAGCGAAGGAGATAAATAAAATGCTGTGGTAATATGTAATATTGACCACATTTTTAATATAAAAAATAAATACACAGAAAATAATAAAACAACAACAACAACAGCCAAAACAACAACAACAAAAAATAAATTTAAATGAACATACAATTTTATTTACAGAACAAAAACAAAAAAAAAACTAACACAAACACTATGACATACTCATTCAAGGGTATGTACACACATACACACACGTATTTTGTATATTAATTTACATAAACATACAGAGAGACAGAGAGAGAGACATTTGCATTATAATAATCACATGCTGGTGATAAACGCAAACTGCCAAAGAGTGCATAAAAAAAGAACATGACAGAAATATTCTACACACATGCATACATATGTACATGCTTAACAAATGGCACAGTGATGTAGCAAAAGAGAAATAATTCTTTAAAAAATCTGTTACATAAGAAATTTAATTTTTTTTTCTGAATAAAAGTAGAGAACTTCCAGATATCCAGAGTAATTAGCCAGCTGATGAATATACAAGATCAGACATACTCCTATAGAATATCACTCGATATATGAGTGTAGGAGTCGCCGTGGTGTAGTAGGTAGTGTGTTGGCTTATTAGACGTGAGGCCTCGGTTCAAACCCCAGATCAGGCATCTCGAACTAAACGAAATATGACAAAATATTTCTTCGGCGACTTCCTCTCAGCAGATTACTGGCGAAAACACTGAGAGTAAATAAAATTGCCATGAAAAGTTTCTCAAAAATCAGTCGTTCGGAAACTGAAAAATTATGTGAGTGTAGAAATATGGCTTAGCTTTGTTAGGCTGTCTGCTTTATTGTCAGATTACTTAGTTTAAATTGTAGGGACACATATATTCCCACGGGTCATTTCATAATGGTTAGGTATGTGGAAAGACTTTGCTTACATGCAAATAACTTCTCCAGATATTGCAGAAGTCTTTACTTGCCAATGTACGTCTCTGGCCCAACAAAATCTTTTCTCATTTGGCGCATCCTTTTGTGATAGCTTAACGAAGCTCTACTCCATGATAACTATGCTTTAAAGGCAAATTCCTTCTACAGATTGTAGAGACTAGTTAATCAGGACTTGTCAGTTAGTCTCTGATGCATCGCATCATGTGATATCATAACGCTGTGCTATGTGTGCTCAGGTGAGCTTTGTTTTATTAAAAATTGTGAATTCGAAATACAGTGTCAAATGTAGTTAATCCTTTTGATATAATTATCTCGCCAATAACTTGCAAATGTTGGTTTAAATATACTGCAAAATAGGGAAATCATAAAACATACGGTGTATTCTGTCAAATTCATAATTTTCAATCTTAGGCCAATGAAAGCTTGTATAAGTGCTCTAAATGGTTCTTTAAGGGTCAGTAAAAAAATTAAAAAAGCCCCAGTACGAAACCTTAAGATCATAATGCGTACTAAATCGCATTCCATTTAAACTGAAGCCAAATGAGCTGAAGAAATTGAATTAACCTCTTGATACCCCCCAGGTACACATACATACATATGTATGTACTACACCTTGTGTACGGGTCTTTAGGAAATTTTTCGTTACCCAGTGTCTGTAATTATGTGACCCGATGGCCTAGTTTGTAGTGTGGTTCGATTCCCATCAGAGACTTTGAATTTTTGCGATTGTCTGACTGTTTGGTTGAAATTATATTTGAATACTCACAATAGAAAAAAGAAAATGAGAATTATTACTAAAGAGAAATACTCTAATAACAAAAAGCGACGAAGGTATTTACACTGGTCAATAAAAAGTGTGGCGCACCACCTCCTCTTTCTTTTCTCATATGAACTATTTTCCCTCTATTACCAACGCAATGCACTACATGAATAGGGGCCATCTCCTGAGTATTGGTCTCAAAAAAATATTTGTTTTTTTCTTTAGCTTGAATACGTTCTGTTCTAGAGTAAATATCATTTATTTCACACTTGTTGTAAAGTAATCGAAAATTGTCTAAAAATTGATCAGAACTGGCATTCGCAGTTATTGAAATTTTTATAAATTTTTTTTGATACATCAGCCGTTTACTGACGTTAGAAATTACACGAATTCGTTTTGGTTAAGTGCTTAGTAACACGTATGCCTCACTGTTTGTAGTCCCTTTTACAAAAAAGAAGAATAAATTTGTAAAAGCTTTTCGTAGCCAAATTTTGTATTTCATTGAATATTTTAACAAAAACGCTCCACTGTACCAGTTTAAATGTATTTATATGAGGATACAATAAAGGGGATACATTAAAGAGGATTAAAGTATAATGTATTTACTGTTCATTGATATCCATTTAAAGCTTACATACACACATACACAACTACATAAATTGCTATCATACATAAACATATGTGTACTCACACACCCATACAGATTATCATACATATGTATATGAAATCATGTAAACTTACATGCTAATATAAGTATGGAAGTGTGTGTGTTAAACATGTTTTGTATTCAAAATCCTGATCCAGCATACCTACACACACACATACGAGTACATACACGTAAAATGGAAAATCCTTAATAAAGCAAAAAAAAAACAGGAAAAAAATGAAAACTGAGTGAATGAAAATGAAACCATTTATAAATGATAAATCGTACCAAATGCTGTTATCTGCTGAAGACACTGAAAATCAATTTGTAACCAAAACTACATACATATGCATGTGTATGTATGTATGTATGTTTATTTATACTCTTGTACATCCAACTATTCAAGCAATTTTTGAACATGATGTGTATTATAGATTTACATCAAGTTTATGTTTTTGTGTAAATTTTTTTAAATTTTTTTTTTTTGTTAATTTTAGAAAAAAAAATATTTGGAAAAAATCGTATATAAGAGTATCATGAAAAGAAGAAGGAGAAAAAGAAATGTTTTGTAAACCACAACTACTAAATCCCTAAACATGATATGTAAAGGCAAAGACGTCCAAACAACATCTTTTAGACACATAGAGACGACCCTCAGTTCTATATGCAGATGAGTTTAAACAGCCCTAAATAGAGCAAATGGACATACGAAAAATACGAAATTGTAAATTGCCACAAGCATTTTTTTTTATTTTCCTCATGTTGCCGGAAGGAAATTAAATTATTGGTTAGGGGCCAAGGATATTCATTAAGCAGATTTTAAAATCTGTAATTTCATGCACATTTTCTTCTTTCACTCCCTAAAATAAGCTGGCAATACAATAAACGTATTATTTCTCACTTTTGTTTTATTTACTTCACATTGACAGAGGTTTATTGTTCTTGGTACATACCAGCGACTAGGAGAAAATCAAAAATTTAGAAAAACTTCTTTCACAGATCTATACAGATACGGAAATTACAAAATTGTACAAAGAACAGGCAGTTTTTGGATCTCCTTTGCTGGCAGTAATTACGTACCTAGAAAGTGTGTACACCGCTGCTAAGGTTATCCAAGAATGCCGGATGAAGCTGGAGGAGATATTCTAACATTACTTAGAAATAGATTTCTAAGTGCCTAAACACAAGGACATTGAAGGTAATAAACCAAGGATGTTACAACAGAAAATTCATATGAATTTACACGTGAGATTGGCATCAATATACAGAAGGACAAACCGATGATCTCCTACGAGATTTAATAAATTGCCAGGGCAAGATTGGGATAATGAACCCACTTGTACAGAGACCATACAAGTCCTGCTAGCTATGAAAATATGCTGAACAAAATTTGCGCTTATCCCTGGAGGTTGGGCATACCTTACAACGACTTCTGCAGAAGCTGTAATCACGAGGAAGAAGTAAAGACCACAGAATATCTTCTCTGTCATTATATGACACTTAGAAATCTTGGACGAAGAATACTTGGCCACTTACAATTTATTGTAAGAATGTCTCTTATAGAATGACTGAGAATAGGTACATTTGGTATTGCAATGGGACCTTATAGTACTTGAATAAGCTAGGCTTATTAGGCGGCTGCTTACTGAATCTAATCCATACTTAGATCGAAAGTTAATGGAATTCTGTAGTGCTTGTGTCTACTATTTATAGCTGCAGTTCTCTTGGGATCTAGACTAGCAATATATGGAATTGTATAGCAATGGCATCACAAGGAAAATATTACACCTTGTTCATGAATTGTATACAGATGCCAAATAAAAAGTACGATGTGAACATGAGAAAAGTAAATTCCTTTATTTTAGCTCAGGTAGAAAAAAGCCGGTCTATGTTCTGTTGAATATGAATGCCAGAGCTGAGGCTTGAACACTCGCGAGTTCTACTCACTAGACGCACTAGACAGAACTGAAGTTAAGCAGCAGTTAAGGTCTTTTGGTATGAATATTCATTTGCCCTTATGAAATGGTGAGATAGCTTAGGAGTCGAAAACAAAGTGTGGCGTAATGGAACACTAAGCGACACATTTGACTACACATCAGATGTCAAACAAGAAAGCACCTTGTGTCTCCTGTTATTTATTATTACCGTGTCTAGGTTTTTAACTCCAGCCTAGAATATGTGGAATATGCAAATAATACCATATGCAACACAGCATATGCAACCTAAACTTATCCACCTACACAACGAATAGCAATAGGTAGGCTTTAAATGATTTATAGGAAAAACTGAAACTGTAACGATATTCTAATGATATATTTTGTATTAGTATTGCGAATAAAGACGTAAGGGACGAAAGCAAAGCGGAACATAAGCAGTAGAATTCAAAAAGCAAGAGAATCCTTTGCAACACTACAAAAGATAGGCTGTTTACGTAATATTCGAAAATAAAAAGTAATTGAAATCTATAAGGCTTGTGTGAACTCTGTGCTGCTATATGGACAGAAAACTTGGCGTATAATAGTGGAAAACCAATATGAAAACACAAACTTTCATCAATCGCTCTTTATAAATTATAGTAAACGTTTGGTGCCCGAATACTAAAACCTCAGTCGATTTTCGTAAGCAAACTTGACAAGGTCTGTAAATATAGAAATCCAAAAGCATGGCAGACAAATGATGACATGATGGAATATTGTCATTTTGTCGAAACTGGAAAATAGATTATTAAACTGAGATAAACTGCACAAAAACGAAACAGATTTGTTCCAAGTTCCTTATGAGGGGTATGGAAATAGTGTATAAATACGATAGTCTATAAGCTTATTAGAAGTATAAAATATTTCAACTTACTGGCTACTGGGAGCCTTATGGCAAAAAACCTCTGCGAGTAAATAAAATTGCAGGCCTCGCCGTTCATGGATAAAATTAACAAATGCAACATGGGTGGTATGAGAAGTTAAATCGTAATTTTGTCTAAAGCGTTGTAATGGCAGAAGTTTGTTCTTTTCTTTCTCATTAATAGGTTTTGTCTTTGATCGCATAGTATAGAGTTGCCTGGTTCGAAACATCCTTAATGAACTAACCAATGAAGCGGTTTTTGATGTCAGAGGGCTCTAAAGTGCCACAAAATGTTTCGAACGTGTTTCAGTTCTATTTCTAAGCAACCTGCTGACTACTTGCATAAATAGGTTTATTCTTTGCTCCATGGCACCACATTGAGATGATAACCCAAGCTTGAGACGTACATGAGGAGATTTTAATATTATATTCCACGCCGAACCTCACATAAGTCAAATAAATAAAGTGGCATTAAATTTTTTTAATAATTTCAATTGCAGTATTGAAAGGGAGTTTTAGGAAAACAAAAATTCTTTCATATTTTCAAAAGGGTTTTTTTTTTTTATTTCAAATAAATTGGAAAGATTCCCTTCTAATACAGGGACTCTAAACGAATTACATTTTTTCTCTTAACCCATCTTAAACAAGGGTATGTTGTATGTGTATGTAAAATATTGTATGATGTTATTTTCTTGTTCTTCTTCTTATTGTTCATATTGTCGATTTTGTTGTTGTTGTAATAGTTTATTTTTTAATAGACACATGTTCTAAACCACTACATGAGAAAAAAAAAAGTAAAGTATTCTTGTCCAACAAAAAAAAAAAAAAATACCCTCATATACAGATGCAATTATAACAACAACAATATCATCAGCATCAGCAACAACAACAATAGCTTGTAATGGAAAGCAAGAAGGGAAATAAGGATTATAAAGTCGTCCTTCTCTGATATGCTTATTTTCGACAAGCAGTTGTGCATCTATAAATTTCAATTAAATTTACATGAAAGCATAAGAATGAATGAAAGATGGAAAGGGTTGCAAAGAGAGGTGATGATGCAAAAGAACTCAAATTAATCTGCAACATTTACTTTTTTTTTTTTGATTGCTTTTTGGTTTTCTGCTTTCGTTGAAGACCAAAAATGAGAAAATAAGTTAAAAGTGGAATAAAATTTTTTTAATGTTTTCTAATCTCTTCGAGTTAAATGCGTTTTACATTTAATTTTGCCAAATCTCTTCTCTATCTGTCTTTTTTTAATGTGAGTTTTGAAAATATATTTTTTTTCCTTTCTTTCTTTTGTTTTCTAAAAATGGTACGTGTTTGTTTACTTACCCTCAGCTTTAAATATGCCAAAGACACTAAATTATGGCAGGGGTACCGAAGAGGATAACGGGGAATGGGGCACGGGGAGGTTGAAGTTATAAATGATGACCTTTAGAGAGGACTTGTGAAAGTTAAACTTTTTGTGTCTTTAGACAGACGTATGGACGTTTCCATTTTAATGCCAAACAAATAAATTGAATTGAATGAAATGAAATGATAAGAAATATTAGTGTAGACGTCACAAGAGAGAATGTGAATGACTCAGTTGGTGAAAGTGATTGTTAATGCCACTCACAATATTACATACTGTTACGGAAAGCATGTACATATGTATGTATGTATGTACATATGTATACCTGCATCTCGTCGTTGTCATCTAAATTTAATTTTGCCTGCTGCTGCTTCTTCTACAGCTTTTTTTCCGTTTTTGTTCACTGATTTTTTGTTTTTAATTAAAAAAGGGATTTTCAACATAATCCCCCAGATGAAACTCTAACATTCTTTCCTTTCCCCTTTTTGCTTTCCTGCCTTTGGTTTTGTGTTTTTCTGTTTGTTTTTGTTGTAGTTAACAATATCAAATGTAAGGCAAAGCGCCTCGATGGCTCACAGCTTTTAAACCAGCAGCTGCAAAATGTTATAAAAGTTTCTGTCCATTGAGTACCTAAAGCTGGGAGGTTGAAGCTGGACTGACTGTAATCAGAGTTGTTCGTTTGGGTACTGATGCTGAATATTGATGATGTCAGTGGCAGCAGATAAATATCAGTTTGTGGCTTTTGTGGATGCCCACATTTGCACAACATTCAGAGACGGCATACCAAACAAACCAAACTAGATCGATATGAGTAAAACATAAAGCTTTCTTTTCGATGTTTCTCTCTTATTTTTTAGTAACAATAACAAAATCTCTACTTCAAAATCGTATTTAACTTCAATACTCTCACGATTACATTAAAGCCTCGTTTGTCGGGGTAGAGGTGTAGTGTAATAGAATTGAGAGTCACAATTTTTTTTTATTTTTTGTTTTTTTAATTCAATTTTTGTTTGTTTTAATAATTGAAAGAGAAAATTATTTAATACATGAAAATCATTGTGGATTTGTTGTTGTAGGCCTTTATAAATACTAGACCAAAAAATTATAAAAAAAAATTCGTTTCTTTAGTAACAATTTGCCGAGTGAAAATAAATTGATTACTTTGAAGCAAATCAATGTTGAGAGATCAAATGTATAGATAGGGTGGCTCAAATGATGATCTAAATTTTGCTGTGACAATCTAATGGATTTTCACTCTCTGTTAGTGTGCGAACCTATTTTAAAGCTTTGATAGTTTATTTGACGTTGGATTATTTTACCATTATTTTTTATGAATGGTAAATATAATGAAATGGTTAAATTTTTGATGTTGAACAGCAAAGACTTGATGTTTTTGAAATTGCACTTTGAAAGAAAGCAATATACTTCGAAATCAAAGCTTACATGAGAGACGAAATATAATCAATCAAAGACTCTTTGATATTTGATCAAACAGCAGTGGAAATATATCTTTGCTACTCAGTGAAATCGATAACGGTTTGGACACACATAAATACATACATAATTGTCATTATAACCCTTCAGTCAAGATTACAAACTAGCTTCCCACATCATTTAAGTTGGGTGTGTTACTTTTATATATGAGTGGCGGGACCTACAGTTTAAAGTCGATTCCGAACGACAGATTTTTGAGAAACTTTTTCATGGCAATTTTATTTACTCTCAGAGTTTTTCCCAGAAATTTGCTGAGAGGGACTCACCGAAGAAATATTTTTTTTATTTCGTTTTGATCGAGATGTCTGAGCTGGGGTTTGAACCGATGCCTCACGTCTAATAAATCAACACTACGGTGACTACAGGTGTATGAATCTCCAAAGCTTCTCAAAGCCAACACAACCTATGCCATCGGTCATCAAGTCATGGAAAATTGGACATGTCGGCTGCGCTCCACCAAAAATAGCAATGGGGGAACCTTGAACTAATGTATCCAGAGAAAGCTGTCCAAATTAAGTTAAGTATTGTATTCAATTGCTTAAGACCACAAATACAAAAACATATCGTGGTTATATTCTATTAAATATTAAAGCAGGTGACTGATGTGTTCGCTGCTAGAGTGCGTGCGTTCCAAAATTGTTACAATAGTTTTTTCTATGAAATAGAAATCGTTTAAATTTGTTCCATTAGTTCTTAAATTTTAATTGAAACCATTCAGGCGTTATCGAATAACATATGTAAGGGTCTTTTTTCAAAAAGTATACAAATGGGGGCTTTGATTTTGAAGCGCTGAAACTAATTTCATCGCCAGAAGAATAAATGAAGGCAAAAAGTATGTTAAGTTTGATTGGATATCTAGGTTTCCTCTCTTATGAATATGGTTTATTGTAGCATAATGCTTCAGTATTTTTTACCACAAAATCGCATAATGAGCAGGGAATACTATCTTGAAATTGTGGCAACATTATGGGAATAATTTCGTACATCTTGCTTCACGATAATACACTTATGCAGTGATCTATGCTTTAAATTCTTGTGCAGATATCAACTCTTCCATCTCATATTAGTCGCCCAATATGTACTGGATTAACCACAACAGTTTACCGCAAGAGTATAGAAGATCGAGATTAATGATTCAGGAGATATAAACTGCATCGCGGGACATCCAAAGGCATTACATAAATCTGATCCACGGTACAGAAAGAGCATTCAAATAACAGTTTCATATCCTAGAAAATTCTCGCTAAATCAGGCAACATTTTTAATGAATTTTTCCAAAATATTTACGATCCTCATGGCAATCTATTGTATTTGTAGTCATTTTTTTTCCTTTACTCCTTCAATTAGTTTTGAGTATTCAAGCTTTAATTCCTTTTGTGTTTTAAACAAAGTAAACATTTTCTCAGGATTTTTACAGATAAGCATTGCCTTCATTATCTCTGCACTTTTTGGATCACTCGTTGCTTTAAGTGATTTTTCCATTGTACATTCAGAAAGAGAAAAAAAACCAACCCAAGATTTAATTTAAATTCATTTTTGTTAAGCTCCATAAGTATTAGCTACAATACGACAACAACAACAACAATAGAAACAACAAAAAGAGAAATAGAACAGAGGGAGCACCTAAAAATGTTTAGTGGTTTCCAAGCAATCGAGCAAATTTGTGTGAGCGGGTGTTGGGTTGTTGGGTTTAAAACAATCTCGGACAGGAATTAAATCCATTCCTGCCTGGCTCAGTGTGTGTGTGTGTGATAGCATAACAGGCCATATGTCAGTTACTTTAAGCAAATCGAAATTTTCTCTCTGTCTCTGTTTTCGTTCTCATTCTCTTTCGTATTTATCATGGGTTTTCATTTGAATTTTCAAGTTGGTAATGCCTGTCACGTCCTTACCCGTAACTGTTTTAAACTTTTTAAACCGTCATTTTCTAAGTTTCCAACGTTTTGTGTTGGTTGTAGGCTGTCATTTAGATGACTTGTGTTTAAAGCTGTAGGAGATGCTTTTTCGGTTCCCTCGTCATCAACTTCATCTTTGGATTTGTTTTCCAAAATTGAATTTTACTTTCTTCGTGTTTCTCTGTTTTCCTGATTTTATCTTCGAAATTTTTGCATATGTAAAGGTGCGGTTTAATGTGTTATGGGGAACCAAATAAAACTTGGCTATTAAAACTTTAAATAAATGAGAGAAGCAGTTCTACACTCGACAAAAAGATAAACTAAGTGCAGGGAAAGATTATTGAAATTATGACGACAACTTATAATTTCAAGGGTCACAACAAGGAAGGGATAGGAAGAAACTGGATTCAGGACCTAGAAATGCATAATGTGACGTATACAACACAATTCATGGCATTCAGTACTGTATATTTGCTTTGTAGACCTCGAAAAAATGAAAAGGCTTTTTAAGAGTTCATATGATCATGCCTATTGCAGAATGCATCATGGAAAATTGCTGAGTTGAAGCATGGAAATGGTCGTAGGTGTGCAACGCAGTTATGTTCTATCAACGCTTCCTGACAGTACTTTATCGATACAGATTTACTCAATAATATCTAGCTTTTGGCTCACATTTGCTTGATTTTCGGAAGGAAGGCCATCTCGAAACTTCTGAACAGTCGGTGCGGTCAGTTAGATCTCTCCTGCGACACTTCTTCAAGCTGATCTATAAAGTCATAGAACAGACTGATTGCAAATTATTCACACAAATATGATCCAGTTTCGACTACTCTCGAACGCAATGTGGTCTGAATTTGAGTATTTAAGCTGGTAGGATTTTTAACGCAGGTATTGCGACTTGAGGCATGGATTAGTTTGTAAAATAGAAGCATCCCTTGTTTCCGCAGAATTTGAGATAATGTAAGCGACCGCTAGCTTTAACGCGAATGACATTGTGTCATTGTGATTATGCACCCAGATATTTTCTTTTTTCGTGCACTAATGCTTCACAGGATTCAAGAATGTGCTCCCAAGATTTATTTTCATCGTCACAGAATCTAAATATTGGAATCGGGATAACTCCCCTTTTTGAATAAGTGTACTCTGAGTCTGCAGTGGCCTGTAATAATGCCGGTTACCAACTTCAAGTTATTCCTGGATACTCTGATGTAGGACTGATGTGTCCTTTTATTGTAATTTCCCAATAAAGGTTTTCATAGCTTGAGAAGAGTCTTTGTTTCTGTTTATATTCCACTTGTTAAGTATGCCCCTACAAACATCCACTCCCACTTTACAGAAGGGTTCTGGCTTCATTAACACCATGAAAGCCCAACTCCTAACAAGCTCGTCTGGTTGTTTATTGCTGAGTTTGGGTACCTTAGAGGTAAAATTCTTTAGCGCTCAGAATTTATTGACTGAACGTGTCTTGCTAAATATTTGAATAGAATTACATGCACACACACACATAATTGGTTATTACAAATCCTTCAGTCAGGATTACGATTTAGCTTCTTACACCAGTTATGTTGTGTGTGTTAATTTTACACGAAAGTGGCGGGACCACCCGTTTAAAGTAGACAGCGGACGAAAAATTTTTAAAATGCTTTTTAAGAAAATTTTTATTTACTCTCTGAGAGTGCAGCTCCCGCGCTGACCAACTTCCTCCATGAGTTCGGTGGAAATTGGTCAGTACGGGGACTGTGCTTTCCAGGGGGATTACAATGGCTACCTTTGCGTGCTCAAGCGAGCTTTATGGTATCAAAGCTACCACTCCAACCTACCTACCTTGCTCTGAGAGATGTTGGGAAAAATCTGCTGAGGGGAATTTTCGTATTACGTTTTGTTGGAGATGTCTGACCTGGGTTTTAAACCTTGGGCTCACGTCCAATAAGCCAACACACTACGTACTAGACTACGGCGCCTACAACCCGACTTTATCGGGTTGGCAAAATGATGTCAACCAGGAGCAGTTGTAGAACGGTAATAGTGATCCTAAGGAAGTTATATTCATTGGGGAGGCTACCTATTTCACCTAACCTCACGTAAGCCCACTAAAGGGAGTCTCACAATTTAAATTACATGAAAGTTCACCTGGTCTTCTGACCTCATTGTTCTTTTAATGAAACTTTTAATGAATTTTCTGCTGAGACGTAGTCGTACTTCATTGGATAAAGCCGTGGAGCTATGGGTACAGATTACTCTTTCAATTTTAAATCTTTCTATACTAAAGTAATTCCATCTCAAATATAATATAGCAAATGATGGCCTCATGCTGAAGCTGATATAATAAATATTTTTCCAGAAGATTGAATGATTTTAAATGAAATCCTATTAAAATTTTCCTAGGAAACTGTTATTATTTCTTTATTTAATTACTCACATATTTTTTCGAGTGTAGTATGTAATAATATTACTTGTCTAATCGTTGTTTTAAATCCTTTACATATTCTTTTCATTTTGTTTTGGGTTAAAAACTTTCCTTCAAACAAAACTCCTTACTTTGACTCTTCAAACTTGAAAGAAACCAAATAAAACCAAAAAAAAAAGGCAAAAGAAAATCAAAAGATGCACAATAAAATGAAAAAAAAAGAAATAGAAACAGAAAAAAACAAGAAGAAAACCCTTCGAAAAGTTTCTTGGAAATGAAACTTCAAAAATTTTGTATCTTTCAAGAGGAAAGAAGCACAAACTCTAAACCAAAATTGTAAGTACATGCTGGCATCCCATAGACAGAGGCTGGCTTTGCTATGGCATTACCAGAGTATATATGTATGTATGTATGATTATAATCTAACCTATACTCTGCTCTACTCTACTCTGTGTGTGTGTGTGTGTTTGAACTTCGAATGCTTTTTCATTAATTAAAATGTTTTCAATGAATTTTTTATGGCATATCCACTGCCTTCTAGAACAGCTCAAGATATTCATTTTAGATCCATGCACTACTGTGTGTGTATGTTTGTGTGTGTGAATATATATGACCTGTGCCTGTTTTATGAAATAAACTAGACGGCTGAGATTTGTGATTACTAGCGATAAAGAAGAAGAACAAGAGGGAAAATGATTATTAAATTATAATTTTATGAAATTTAAACAGACCTTCATGCAGGCATGAGTGTAAATATTACCAAAAGTAAGGTTACAAACACAAGCAACGTGAAGTAAAGCTCCGTTTGAACTAGTGTGGTGTATATTGAACAAAGATTTAATTTTTTTTTTTTTTTGGTTGATACAGTTAAGGTTGTTTTTAACGAACGCAGCATACACAGAATATGTTTGTATTTAGAAGCTTTTGCCCGTACGATACCTGTTGCAAAACCAGAGTAAGTGAACTAAGATAAGAGGCATCAGGAACAGGAACATCCGAAATTTGACCGTTGACAACATCCATTTTGTTGATGCCACACTTGTCGAATTAGTTGGGATTTATTCAGTCTGTTTTACCAATTTACCATGGACGACCATAGACTACGACGTGGTTTGCTGATTGGGCTCTGAAGCCCTTGGCCTCTGACATTAGAAAATTATCTTCAGTGGCGTGGTTCATTTTTAGATGAATAGGTATGTAAATAAACGAAATTTTCGAATTTAGGATGATAGCAGTCCAATGCAATGATACCTTACAAGGCATTTCGAAAAAACCACCGATAATATAGATTTTAGACTGGCGGCCTCCATGTTTTTTTCAGAACTACGTTAATCAGGTTCTCTCTGCTAACGGTGAACACTGTAGGCTAAAGACTACGAACTTCTTTTTGCCTCAATTTAATGACCTCAACACCAATGATATGTGGTTCCTATAGGGCAGAGTAACGTGCCACACAGCGGATATTCTTCAAAAGAGACTTGAGAAAAGTGTCGTATTACGTGGAGATGATGTAAACTGGTCAGCGAAATCGTACGATTTCCGTTAAACTTTTTCTTTTTGGGTTGTGCGAACAAACCAAAAACCACAGCCAATCTTAAAGCCAACATTTTATTTACTCTCTGAAAGATTTTCAGAGAAATCTGCGGAGAGGAAGTCACGGAAGAAATATTTTAAATTTCGTCATGTTGCGGATGTATGGCTGGGGTTTGAACCTTTTCCGCACGTCTAATAAGCCAACACACTACCTACTAGACACGACGACTTCACACACGCATTGTTTTATTTAACTTCAAAGATAGAAAGCAATTAAAAGGAGCTTCATTGTTATTGAAATTCCATTTAAGTATTCAGTATTGGCGTAGTTCGTTATAAAGTTAATCTACTTTAATAGTGTGGAAAGCGGTAGCGGTAAATTGAAAATAATTTTTTAGTTTTATTTGTGTTCTCTTAACAATCTTTACAGCCTCCTTTCTTTTTGTTTGTGATACAGTCATGAAGCAATGTGCTGCACAAGCATACTCGTATGTTAGAGTCAGAGTCAATAAAGTATTACAACGCTATACCAAGTGCATGATTAAATTAATTTTTTTTGTTCTTCTATTAGCTGTAAAGCGAAGTTAAAAGAAAATTAAAAATGAAATTTTAATTTCACTCGCTTATCGCTTATTTTTTTTTAAAGATTTCACTTCAATTTTGATTCAGTATTTAAACTTGACGAGCTCAACTATATATGGCTATGTTAGTCGTGAGCTTACCTTCACAGTTTTGAGCAAAACTAGATAAAGAGTTTTTCGTTTATTGCTTAGAACCATACATTGTTATACGAAATGACCGCTCTGCAGGCCAATTATGTATACCACAAAGTTTTCGAAGTGAATGATAAGTTTAACGTACATTAACATTATTTTGATACAAATTTTCCACAATTTGCAAGTGTTGCTCTGATGATGTAAGTCTATTCATTACGAAATTCCTAGTCAAACTACATAAAAAGTGATTATTAGCCGTTAAAAAGGCTGTAAAATAAAGCGGTGTTGGCAACACTAAAGTTATTTAACAACGATAGCTTTCTGAAATTAACTTATATTGGGGCTATCTTGATAAAGACAAGACGGCTGTAGAGAAACACTGATAAATGTGCTTGGAATCTTTTGAAATGCTTTCATATAGCAGATATTCTTGCTGTCTGTGCGTTGAACTACAGCTATTAGCTCGATAGTCTTATGATTGTAATCTTTTAAAGCCAAATTGAATTATTAAAATATAAAAACTTTCTTTTATTAAATAAAATCTAACCACGTGTAGTGTACAGCATTAAACAATCTTTATTGTTATACCCGCCATCCCCCCTACACCATTTTGAACACAGAATTCATAATTCTTTAAAATTTCCTTCCTGTACATTACTGGGTCCAAGTAACAATGGCAGAAAATAATCGCGTTCCCAATTGCCAAACGCCCAAGAACTCTGGTGTCTTTAATTATTCAAGATTTTAAGTTTTGTAATGTTGTTACATGCCAAAGCTATTCTACTCAGTTGTTTTCTTTCTCTCTCTCTATCTCACTCCATTTTTTTACCTCTGAATTCCAGTGTGTACAGTCGCTGGGCCAACGGTGGCATATACCGTGTATTCACAAAAGAAAAAACTGAAAAAACAAAAAGACAGCAATAAGCCAACAACAGTCAAATGTTATAGTTTTTGTTTAACTGCCAGTGTTTTGTTTTCTTTTTTTTTTTTTTTTGTTGCCTGCTGCATTCACGTATAAGTTTGTGTTTAAATGACTTACTGACTGTAAGCATTTATTCATTTATTCGCTCATTCGTTCATACATTCATTCATAAATTCATTTATGAATACAACATTGTACCACACGGCACGGAGGCAAATGCATACATTCGTATCAACATGGCTTACTTGCTTGCCTTCCGGTTTCCGGTACGTTATTTCGTTATCCTCCGTTGTATACACACATCCTCTCTACAACACACATGCACGGCAGAACACAGTACAAGTACAAGTGAGCGTTCATGTTCTATCCTCATATCTTGTTAAAATTATTATGAGCATTTTGTTTACTTTATGACAGAACAAAAACACAAAAAAATGTGAATCTCAGTTGATATCTTTTGCTATACTTTTTTGCTCTCTTATTTGAAAATTGTTCTTTTAGCTGTGCTCATCGTTAAAATTGCTTAAATCCATAAATTTCTGTGTGTGTTTTTTCCTTGCCTGTCAGGTAAAGTTTAAAATCTTTCCTCAGATGCATGTTTTAAAGGCATTTTGGCTTTTATAGCCAACGACTTGTCAACGATTGCTTGCATTTAGGAATTAAAGCTAGAAACACACGTAGCTTTTATACAGAGCAGAGGCATTTAATTAAGAGTGATATTTATTGGCATTATAGGGGGGAGGTTGAAATTTGTTCCTAAGGAGGAGCAACTATAAATCACCGTAGAAACTATGATTTGCAGATAAAGTTGATAAAAGAAATTAATGGAGTGGACTGTAAGTCTTATGAATGGTTGGCCTAGGGAAGTGGCAGTAAAAATTACAACAGAATCGTGCGCAAGCAAGAATTTTAGTAGACACAACAAACTCAAGGTATGTATAATGACAAAAGAACGCTTGTAAAAGTTAATGGTTATTATGCATATTAACCCTTGAGTTATGGAGGCAATTACTTCAACATACTTCAAGTATGTTGAGGAGAAATTTAAGTACATAGGCAGGTATAGAGGTCTTACATAATCACAACCAAGACAAGAAAGATTATTAAAATAAATACAACAAAGTTATTGGTTTAACCAGTTGTTGTAAAAAGACATCACTAATTTTTTTTGTAGCATTTGAGATCAGATCAAATGCATACATAATTGGTCGTTACAACTCTTCAGTCAGGATTACGACCTATAGTTTGAACTCGACTCCAAACGATAGATTTTTGAGAAACTTTTCATGGCAATTTTAATTTCTCTCAGAGTTTTTGCAGAAACCTGCTGAGAGGAAGTCGCCGAAGAATTATTTTTTCATATTTTCGTGTTGATGTCTGACCTGGGATTTGAACTGTGGCCTTAAGTCTAATAAGCCAACACACTACCTACTAGACTACGGTGATCAAATGAACTTGAATAATTATTTTCTATATATGACAATTTGCGTGACCCGCATCTGATGAATTAATTTTTACACATACTTATTTACTTAATTGGCCAATACAATCCTTTAGTCAGGATTACAACCTAGCTTCTCACACCATCTATCTTGAGTGTGTTAATTTTATTCATAAGTGGCGATACCTACAGTTTATTGTTGACTCTGACCCACAAATTTGAAAAACTTTTCATGATAATTTTATTTCACTCTCGGAATTCTTGCCAGAATGCAGGTGAGAGGAAGCCGTTGAAAGAAATATTTTTTTCATATTTCAATGTTTGGGTAACACACAAAACCAGCAATTTCTTTTTTTTATTTTCTGTTAGATGATGGACCTTTCTTGGAGGAAGAGGTCCTCAAAGGAAGAGGGCAACAAATTAATATCCAACCTGAGTATGAAACATGATTAGAAACTTAATTGGTTAATACATATAACCCTTTAGTCAGGATTACAATCTGGCTTCTCACTCCGCCATATTGTGTGCGTTAGTTTTATCCACCAGCGGCGAGATCTACATTTTAACGTCCTCTTCGTATGACAGTTTGGAGAAGCTTTTCATGGCAACTATATTTACTGTTACGATTTTTTTTTTGCTGAGAAGAAGTCTCCCAAAAAAATTTTTCATTTTGTTCAAGACGCCAAAGCTGATTTTTGAACACACGAGCTCTCGTCTAGTAAGCCAGCAAACTACCTACTAAACTATGACGACCACGGCAATATTTACTTTTAATAACTTTTAAGGCATTTTGGGAGCTGCCCATGATCAAATATGTTATGTTATGCAGAGGACCCACCTTGGTGGATATAGTCCCACTTTGGCCAGAAGTAAGGCTCTTTGTTATATCGCAAATTAATATTTAACACAAGGACCAAAGATTCTTTATTAATCGGCTACAAAATAAAACTTTTCATTGCAGTAATCCTTATTTTCTAGGGTTTAGTCAAACATGACTGAAAAATAAGAAGACAAGAATGCCTGCCACCTGTTAGCAAGAGCAGTGCACTGACCCATGATGTCAGAGGCATTCACTTTCTGCTTCTCTACTCTACAACTCTTGCTAATGTCATTGGAGTTAATATCTAGCCTATCGGCATGTCTTCCAAAACGGCAGTAGCATGTGATAAACGCAATAAGCAATAGAAGGCCAAACAAGTACTTTTATACATAATACTCCAAAAGAGTTTAGGAATGTTGCACGTGCCCGGATAATGCCAACGAAATGAAGCCTGCCTAGACAAGAGACCGGAGAATTCTTTGCTTAACTTATGCCCCGTAATATTTCCGAGTTATGTATCATCCCTCACCAGTTCTTTAGCATTGCAGTCTTGTCGCTTTCAGTGAAGCCTGGTTCCAGGTGTTACCTTTGAATGATTCGAAATATCCCTGAGAAATCCTCCGCATACAAGAACTGGAATGAACGTCGACGTGCCATTCGTTAGGGACTTGATTAACATTATTAAGAGATATTGATCCGATTTTCAAGGGAAATTCCACCACCAAAAAAGCATTGTACAGCTTTGAATTTGATTATTACCTCCAACAGTATAATGTTAGAAGTCTTAATGAATATTCGACAGCCTATTCTGTGCAGTATTTTTGAGCTGTGAGTATATACCACATATGTAGGTCCAGGCCAGAAGTCTCTATTATTTAATCATTCAACCTTTTCGATTTGGAAATTCGGCAATGAATTCTTATCAAGGCAGAGCTTGCAAATGACAGCACCTGAGAACCTTGAAACAAATTCTATATTCCGACGGTGATCTAATGAATTAACGAAGTTAAATACCCTCTCCCTATTGTCATAAATTAACAACCACTTTGCCTGCTGTATGCTTTCATGTGAATTATATTTTATTAACATTGTATTCCAATTAAAATATTTTTAATTTATTTTGTTTATTCTCTTAATCTAATCTCATCTAATGGCCTTACTTTAGTACAACTTTTCCTTTAATAAACCATTATTATTATTAGAATTTAAAATTTATTATTGAAACAACAACAAAACTGAATAAAGCTTTTGCATTACATGGATCATTTCTCTTTCAATTTTTCTTTTTTAGAAAAATCTTTGATTTATAAACGAAATTAAAAACGTTTTTGTGTGAAAAGTTTTAACCAAAAAGTTGTTCTTTCTCTTCTATTCATCGCAATTATTACATGGAAATTACTTTTTCCATTAAAATTCATTAACCAAATAACCAACCAACCACTTGCGTTTATTTTAAGAAAACGTTTACAATAGAGTTTCGAAGAAGAAAATAAAAAAGAAAACAAGAAAAAAAAATTATTTTCTATTCACACGTTCATCTCAAAGGCCTTCGTTTTCCTCTTTACTTTTTATAAAGTTGATGGAAAAAAAAAAGAGGAGGAAATTTGTTTTTTCTTTTAACTTTAAAGAAATAATGGGAAGTGTTATGCGAGCAACATTGCTTGAGTACAGATCTTATCAGACTGTTGTTTGCATAGACACAATTTAATTACGGGAATTAAGAACACAGTATTACCGCAAGATTTATTCAGATTTCTTTTTTGGGGAGCCCTCAAACTCATGCTCCATAAGGCTTTTCTTTTTAATTAGTCTAGACTAAGACTAGTTAGCTTTAAGAATAAATCTTCCAAATCTGTATTGTAGAAAACCCATCAGGAATCAAGGATACACAGGTGAGAAGTCTCTAAATCACATACATACATACATAATACGTAATTAAAACCCTTCAGTCAAGATTACGACCTAACCTCTCACACCCCTTATGTTGCGTGTGTTAGCTGAGTGGCGGGATCTCCAGTTTAAAATCGACTCCTAACAACAGCTTTTTGAGAAACATGGCAAATTTATTTACTCTTAGGGCCATTATTACAACTTGCCGTCAACTGAATGGAGGATTTTAACGGGCAGGTAAATTGTTTTTCATTATGATAAGCGGACAATAAGATAGAAGTGAACGTTAAGCTAAAGGGATGATCATCCTACGTACAACTTTTAAAGTTAAGTTTATGTTTGAACTTGCCATATTATATATTATTTTCAATATGGCAACTTCAAATATAAACAAAATGAGCAAAGAGAAGAAAAAACAGAAGCCCGTCGTTGCCGCTGCGTTAAAAAAAATTGTCTAATTGAGCAGTGTTATCGACTGCCATATTTTTGAAAAAGTTAACTTTATTTTATCATTAGGTTATAATAACGAAAAGAAGTTAAAGGTGACTTTAAAGTTCACGTCTGCTAAAGTTACCTTTAACTACACCCAACTTTAACGGCAAGTTGTAATAGCGGCTCTTAGAGTTTTTGCCAGAAATTTCCTGAGGGAAGTCGCCGAAGAAATATTCAAATTTCGTTTTGTTGGACTCAGCTGGGGTTTCAACCGTGGCCTAATACCTAATACATAATACCTAAGACCGTCTTCTAATAAGCCAACACGCTACCTACTAGACTACGGCGACTTCTATATTTCCTTGTCTCCATATCATTACAGGAAATTTTAAAACATTACCAGTAGATGGAGAAAATCAAACGTAAAAAAGGTGATTAAAGTCTTACTGAACTCTTGCTCAGAGGCCGATGTTGTTATGTATTGAACGAGACTCTAGTCAGAATTACGATCTAGCTTCACACACCACTCATGTTGTGTGTGTTAATTTTGTCCATGAGCGGTGGGGCCTACGGTTTAAAGTCGATTTCGAACGACAGATTTTTGAGAAACTTTTAGTGCCAACTTTTATTTAGTTTTAAAGTTTTTGTTAGAAGATTGCTGAAAGGAAATCGCCGAAGAAATGTTGTTTTTTTATATTTTGTGCGAAATATCTCGGCTGTGGTTTAAACCATGGGCTCGTGTCTAATAAGCCAACATACAACCAACCAGACTATGTTGACTTACAACACCTTAACTTCTAGAAAAAAATGTCTGTTTATTTTTGTTGCTTATTTCTGAAGAAGGCTATGTGTAGCAGACACACAATTGGTCATTACAACCCGTTAGTCGGTATTACCACCTATTTTCTCACACCACTTATGTTGTGTGTGTTAATTTAGTACATGTGTGGCAGAATCTTCAGTTTAAAGTCGACTCTGAACGACAGATTTTTGAGAAACTTTTATGGCAATATGTGCTGAGAAGAAGTCGCTGAAGAAATATTTTTTTTTATTTCGTTTCGCTGGAGATGTCTGACCTGGGGTTTGGACTGTGGCCTCACGTCTAGTAAGCCGGAATTTTTTGTGCCTGCTGGCAATACTTACGTAACGGCTAAGCGGAATACTAGAATTTTAGTTTTGTGTGGGAGAATTACCAACAAATTATATCACCACGTATTCATCTTTTAATTTAAAAAATTTTCAAAATATTTTGAAAAAAAGGATTTTTTAGGTTAAAAGTGTGGGAAGAATAATTTCGGTGGCTCTTTGCCATTTCCTTCTTTCTACAACACGTATTTGAAATTTATTTTTAACAAACAGACGGCTACAAATCTGCGTATTTCACAAATTTTTCTAACAAAAATTGGTTTTCCTAAGAAAGCCTCAAGCAATGAAAGTTCTTTGGAATAAAAATTTTTAAGAATGAGTGGCCGAGCAGTCATAATCAAAATTTTAAATTCGAATTTATTCGAGTATTTTGTTTTTCAAACGAGAGTGTAAAGATAATTTCATAAGCACAGTGTAGGGCAGTAGAACGTAATAATTCACAATTAAATAACAACAAAAAAACTGCAATAAGAATAATAATAAATGAAACGTCAAAGCATTGGAAGAGTAAAACTTTTCATTTCTGTATTATTTGTATTCATATTTAGACCAGGAGTACAATAGGCGAAAAGCGGATGAAAAAAGAGAACAGCAGGCTAGAAGCCAAAGAAGTAAAATTTTATATACTTCTTCACGTAAACGTCTTCCCTACTTTGTCTTTATATACCATATATACATACATACATAGGCAATAGGCAAGAGGAGTGTACGAGTATAGGTAAAGAAGGAAGGGCTGTGAGCAGCATAAGAGATTAACAGCGACGACGTAAAAAAGGAGGGCAATTCAATTCAATTCAATTGTGTTCATTCTCTTATTTTCAGTTTCTAGACTTTTTTCATTTTATTTTGTTTTTATTTTCTTGTATTTTTATGTTTATTATTGTTGTTATTGTTGTTATTGCCGAGCTTTATGTCGTTAAAGGTGAGCGTAAGAAAGTGGCAGAATAACGTCTTTTATTGTATTTTTCATTTTCTTTTTCTTCTTGATTATTTTTATTTTTATTTTATTTTCATTTTTATTTTATTTTCATTTTTATTTTATTTATCTACCACACCTGACTTTTATATCTTGAGGCCTTTTATATACTCGCGTTTTCATTTGTAGTTGTTTGTAGTCAAAAAGGTGTCTGTGGCTGTGTGTGTTTGTGCCTGTGTGAGTGTTAAAATCGAGGTAAAGGAAGACAGTTTTTATTTCTTTGTATTTCGTTTTATTTTTGGCCTTTTGTTATAATTTCTGTGAACGTGATTTGCTGGTGGCAGAGATTCCCAAATTTTGAGTAATTAAAATTGATTGAGGCAATCATTTGCACAATACTGCCACCATCAACATAAAGTAACGTTTAAGAGAGTAGGTGTATTAAAGACACAAAATATTTGTGATAATAATATAGCAGGCAGTCTTATCTCACCCGTATTGAATCTTGTCTAATTATGATCATTAACTTTGCTATATTTGAGGACTTAAAAGGAATTCTGTTTCGTATAGCATAGCGGCCAGTATGAATCACCAGCAGTTTAAGGATTAGGGCATAAGTTGACCATTAATCTCTTATTCATATTATTCAACAGATCTTAAATACTTGTTTTGTGCACAAAAAGTCTTAGCGGGTTAACTCAACAAGAATTCAAATTAAGGAAGTTATCTGGAAGTTATCCGCCCCATTCTCCATTTTAGGCTTATATTAGCAAAGCATTGGCATTAATCGTTTTAAATTCTTCAGGCTGTTTAAATTTTTATAGCAAAACAGTTAATTAATCTGCAGTAGCACGTTCTAGAATGATAGGGTTTTACCAACCATCGCTACCTAGAAACAAACCGCTTTATGAAAATATTTTGGGTTGTTGTACTGGGATAAAGTGGTGAGGAACTGTGCTCGTTGAATATTAGTAACTTTGATTCTCTGCTCTCTGGAGAATTAACGAGTTCTTGGATTTTAAATTGGAATTAATTGACTACGAAGTCGCCGTGCTCTAGTAGATTATGTGTTGGCATATTCTGACTTGAGGTCTCCGTTCAAACCCCGGGTCAGCCATCTCCAACTAAACGAAATATGAAAAAATATTTCTTTGGCGACTTCCTCTCAGCAGATTTCCGACAAAAACTCTGAGAGTAAATAAAATTGCCATGAAAACTTTTTCAAAAATTTGTCGTTTGGAGTCGACTTAACGGGACCTACAGTTTCGCCATTATTAACGCACACAACATAAGTGGTGTGAGAAACTAGAAACTAGGCGTACGTCGAAGATCATTTATTCGCCTCTCTATTAAGGAATGCCAATCTGACATAGAATTGGTAAGTGCGTCTACTGTGTTGTTATCTACAATGTCCTCGTGTCCATTAACCCAATTCAGAGTAACCCTCAAATGTTTCGCTATCTATTGCAGAGGCATCCAACATTTTTAGATGTGGTGTACATACTCTCTGAATATAAGAGTATATGCAAGTAGACATCTATTTGCTGTTTAGGTTAGGAACCCAGAAAAACGGAGGTAATACTCTTCCGAGAAGGTACAAGATGCCATCTTTTCTTCCATTAAGTTTACATGGAACTGCACTGTTCCCTGCAGCATCTTCCAGGCAGAGGTGTCGGCAATACAGGCTGTATTTTAACGTAACAAACTCCAGAAAGCTTTATAAATAACTCTAAACTCTCAAGGAGATTGCCGAAAAGTATGCTGTTCGTATCATTTGGGTACCGGATCATAGCGATATTCCAGATAACTGTAGATTAGATAAACTGGCCAGACATGGTACAATCATAGAACTATCCGGTAAGTTAATGCGGCTAAGAATTTAAAATGCAGTTTGGATGGTGGATGCGGCTACGAGTAGCGTGCTACAGCATATATGAACAAAGCTGATTAGAGAGCACAAAATGAGTACGGTCAATATGGCTGTTGAAGTTATTACTGGCACAATTGGCACCTATTCGAGATGCATTAGTCTTGGATACATGGCAAATGTTTTCTGCTGTAGAGATTGAGAAAAGGAGGAAACTGTTCTTCATTATGCCCAAGAAAGACCATGTTGGACGAGAAAAAGGCATCGTTGTATGGAACGTTTCTTAGTATAGAGTCTAAGTCTCATCAGCAGTAGCTCCGAATAGTTCAAAGGCTAGGGTATAATTGATGGACAACATCTTTCGGTGGACGGACACCTGTAGCCACCTTGACACAAATACGGCCAATGGAATTTAATTCCTTTACGGTAATAAAGATGCCAAATCTTATTGTAGTGTAAGCCAAATTCGTTTTTGCCATCCTCGGGCTTTATACTTGACTTTTTCAACCACTACTTGGATCTCTATCAGCGCATCATAAAAACCAAATCAAATCAAACCAAGAGAACGCGGATATTTCAAGAATTGTCTTTCAGGATTTTCCTTTACAAATACTAAAACAAAATTAAGTAAAATGTCATCAACAACAACAACGAGAACTTTGAAGAAAATACAGAAAAGAAAGTCATTTTGTCGATTTGTTAACGCAACACAAAATAAGGGGCGTTGAGGTAAGAAAATAAAAAAAAATAAAAACAACTACAGCACAATACAACAACAATGAAAAAAAAGAACGGGAATTTATTTTAGCCACATTGTTTGTTTCTGTTGCTGTTGTTGTTGTTATTGTTGTTGTTACTGTTGTTTTCAATTTGCAATTCGAATGTAATTTTTACGTTTCTTTAAGTTGCTTATTGTTATTCCTGTTGTCGTTGTAGTTGTTCCTGTAATTGAAGTACTTTTTCATCATCATCATGACAATGTTGATGATGGTAGAGATTTTTTAGATTTGTTTTCTTCATACGAGGGTACCTGACTTTAGTAGGATTTTTATTGCAATATTTTCTTTTGTACGTAATTGTTATCGCTGTTGGTTTTTATTGTTATCGACTATCGTGAAGTTCTTTGAAGCTGCGCTACAAATAGATTCTTTTGTTTTGCAATCGGTTTTTTGCGTAATATGAAGATTCGTTTCAAATTTTTATGAATATTTTGAGTTTGTGCCATTTTTTTTTCAACATACTGTAGGAATACATGTATAGTGTACTTCCGACACAAAACAATTGTTTTTTGCAATGGAATTTATTTAACGAAACGACAATTACGATGTCTCTCAGTTACGTGTTTCAATAGTTATCCGTAAAGTAAATAGATACCTCCCAAATATAAGAATGAAGCTTTTAACTTCAATTTAACTCATTTGCTGAATGGACACCGTCCACTTGGGATCTACAACTTGGAAATTTTATTTACTCTCAGAGTTTTTGTTAGAAGACTACTGAGAGAAAGTCGCGGAAGAAATATATTTTTCATATTTCGTTTTGTTCGATATGTTTGAAATGTGGCTCAGATATTTGAGTTGGGAACCTCAATTTTAGAGGTACCTTTGAACTATTATACCGCATAATTCGGGCGGTATCTCAACGATAACTTGACGAAGCGTGGTATTCAATTCTACCAAACTGAAGAAATTATTCGCGAATTCACGTTCTCACGCATGTTCTTGGTGAGCAATTGGCTTCACTTAATTAAATTACAATTCCTTAATACTTCTCACGCAATAAAGCCAAAATTGATAGTGTGGTGTGACTTAAACGCTGTCGTATTGAACTACATATCATTCTGTTTACAATGTTGAACTGTTGACGAAAAATCAGCATTGCAAACCTTCTACATACATACATAATTGGTCATTACAACCCTTCAGTCAGGATTATTGACCTAGTTTCTCACACCACTTATGTTGTGTGTGTTAATTTTATACAAAAAGTCGACTCCGAACGACAGATTTTTTGAGAAACTTTTCATGGCAATTTTATTTACTCTCAGAGTTTTTGCCAGAAATCTGCTGAGAGGAAATCGCCGAAGAAATACTTTTTGTATTTTGTTTTGATGTCTGGCCTGGGGCTCGAACCCTGCCTTTACGTCTAATAAGCCAACACACTACCTACTAGACTACGGCGACTTAAAATTTCAATTGCAAACCTTCTGCTTTCGCAAAACTACGGTGTTCTGATGTTTTGCGTCAGTTGAACTTTCCATGAACGGAGACGTAATGAACCGTAAGATAAGATCAGTGCGTGTCTCATATCTGTAAGACATTCAGCCCCAAAATTTTATTTTATAATCTTATTTTTATTTCTTTTGCTGTAAATAGATTATGAAGACTACAATTACGCCGTAAAAGTGCTGTAAAATGAATCAATATTTCTGTCGTCAGCTTTAACTGTTTTTAAGCTTTTTTCGGTTGTTAAAGGTTCCAGATTCGTAGATAGTAAAACATTAACGGACTAGCTGACATTTCGGATGTTAGATAAAAATTTGTAGTCGTGGTAGTCTAGTAGGTAGTTTGTTGGTTTATTAAATATCAGCTCAGACATCTCGAATAAAAGACAAAATATGACTGCTTCCTCTCAACAGTGTTCTGTGAGAGTGAATAAAAATGACACAATAGGTTTCTCAATTCTGTCGTTTGAAGTCGACTTTAAACTGGAGGTCTCTCCACTCATGGATGCAATTAACACAAACAAACAATATGGGTGGTGTGAAAAGCTAGATTGTAATCCTTACTAAAGTGTTGTGTTTACAAATTAAGTTAGTACGTAAGGCGGACACATATCTGACGCAAATAATCAAATGTAAGTTGTTTTTTTGTCGTTGGTTTGCTTTATGTTTTAAAAGGGGCTGTTGACTAGAAATTATAATTGGAACTGACACAATTTATGAAAACACTCAAAAATCAAAATTTGATTAAAATTTACAGTTCAAAACGTGTATTGGCTATTTAAAATGAAAATTATTTTGTTTTAGATGAAATCAGTTATATTCTCTGGTTAGAATTTTGGTAAGACTTTGTAAGACGCGCAAATTTACTTTTCATTCTTATAAAATGTAAAACAGTTTCAAAGTTTTTTCAACTTCTAACTTTAAAATCTCGGTGTTGAAATGAAAATGCTTTAGTTGTATAATAATTTCAACCATTAATCATGCTCTTAATACTTACAGAATTTCTTTTTTTTTGTTTCAATTTAAATAAGCAGCGTAACTTACCTGAAAGTAAATAAAGAAAATAAATTTCCATTAAAATGTGAATTCTGTTTCAAGAAAATCTTATTAAAACACAATAAATAGAACGGAATGGTATGAATGAAGGCAAACAAATCGAAATTGAAAATTTGCTTGCAAATCCCATTGGAATTTATAAATTTTAAATCTACAATTAAAATCATCTACGACTATACTTTTTGTATTATAAATCTTTGGGGAGAAGAGAAAAGGAACAGCGAAGAAGAGAAAACAAAATAATAACGATTATTAAACGTGTGGAAAAAATTCATAAGCAAACAATTATTTCAATTTCATACGGCAAATATTAGAAGATTTTGCGTTTTTTTTGTGGATTTTTTTTGAAAATAAACCAACGAAACAAGCAAACGGCATACTATGAATGAACCATAACTTCCGGCATTTACTGCTGCCACATGTACACAACCATATACACAGACCACAAAACACATAAACGAAGGAGCGTAAGAACCAGTGACATGATCAAACATTGTCACAATAAAATATATTTTATAGGAGTGTATGGGTGTGTGTGCTTGTGTGAGTGTTCTATAACTCAACGTGGTATATGATGAACATGGCCAAAAGGCGAAAAAGTGGTTATTAAAATGAAAACAGAAGGAAAGAAAAAAAAATAGAAATCTAAAGCATACCACAGGGGGCTTAAGAGCGTATAAAGCATAGTTCCAACAAGAACATAAATAAAAGAGAGAAGTTAAAATAACATGAAATAAACCGTTACAGAAAAGAAAAATAAAAAAATAGAATAGAAATAGAAACAGAATTGGTAATAGAAAAGAAAAATTAAAACGAACGTCACTAAGGAAAAATTTTCAAACAAAACTTGTTTAAATAAAAACGAAAAGGAACAGACACATTGCGAGCAAGAGAGCACGAGAGAGAGAGAGAAAGAGAGAGAGAAAGCAAGAAGATATAAAAGAAAAACTACTCATGTGAAACACAATATAAAGAAGATTTTTACACCAACACACCACTACACGCTCTCATATATTGTTTGGCACTTAAAGCCTGGTTAAAAAAACCAACAGTGTGTATGTAAAACCACTCAAACTATTCACATACAATTACAAAAAAAGGAAGAAGGAAAAAAAAACACAAATATTTTTCTACAACACCTTTGGGTGCAAATGACTATGCACATACACATGCATGCATGTATGTATGTATGCAAGCCTGATTCTCCTCTCTAGAGTGTAAGTGTGCAAGTGCAAGTTTTGCATGTGAATTGTAAATGAGAGCATAAAACAAACGTTAACGGAAGTTGTTTAAAGTTTTTTTCTTTTTTTGTTTTGCTTTTTTCTTTCTCCTTTTTTTTGTTGCTGTTGCCACTGCTGCTGTTGGTCTTTGAAGAGTCAAAACAAAATGTCGAGTTGTGTGGTTATGGCCAGTCTATGAGTTTATAAATATAAGAACCATTACACTACTCACACACACTCATATCTATACATTTATATGCAATCATCATCACTCCGCAATATAAATGTAAATGTAAGTGACTGACTACAGGAGAAAAACTGTCAGCAAAAGTGTGTATATGTGTGTGTATTTTTAACAAAAGTATGCATGAGTTGAGAGCGTTAAGCTGGAATTAACAAAATATTGTGACAAGCTTCAGGTTGTGGAAACAAGCATAAATACTTGCATATCATGCATGCATGCATGCTACTGTAAGAATTTATAAACTGACGTATATTTGTGTTGGTTATTTGTGGATTTATAGCCCCATTAATAAAATTAAAAGAATTATTTATTAACTGCGAAAGAAGAAAGGAAATTAAACAAGACAGTTAACATAAGTTTCTTCATAATAACGGCATAATTTTTGGTGTCAGCTTACGTTAGGTTAGTCGGCTATTTAAGCCAAGATAAGTTTCAGAACAATTAGCAACAAAGTGCTCTATGGAAAGCATATCAAGACGACGAATTATCCAAACAAATTTCTAGGAAGAAAGATTACAGTCACCCTGGACTATTTTCAGTGTGAGAAGGTCGAGAGAATCAAGGCTTACTTATTGTACCAAGTAATTAATGGTGTCTTAAGTAAGCTTAATCGTCTGCCCATAGACTTAGACCTTCTTCACCCGCCCTTCCCAGAAGCTTCTACAGTAATTGTTTAAGCGTAAATCCGTGAACTGATTGTTCGCTGATCCCTATAGGTCACTTAAAGTTTGGAAATATTGTGGAAATCTTTAAAAGTTCCTGCATACAGAGGCCACAGGTTCCTTGAAAATTAATTGATTTTAGAGTTTGAGTTATTGCAAACATTTCTTCAATACATTACTTATAAGTTGTGTTAAAGCATGCTGCCTGATCACCTACATGTGTACATCCGCAAACACCTACTGAAGTGAAACAGGGGAGTATATTTGACGTAACTAATGAGGAAAGATGCTAGCTTGCTATCCATTGGCACCTAATGTATCTCATTATAATCACAAGTCTTACGTGGTTCCCAGCGTGCCATTCTGCAATCGTATAGAGGTTTTGACTTTATGGTGAAAGCTAATTTTACTTACTCTGCTTTTGCAATTAACTTAGGGTTTTAGGGTTTTGTAGTCGCCGTAGTCTAGTAGGTAGTGTGTTGGCTTATTAGACGTAAAGCCCGGGTTCGAATGCCAGATCAGGCATCAAAACGAAATATGAAAAAATATTTCTTCGGCGACTGCCTCTCAGCAGATTTCTGGCAAAAAATCTGAGAGTAAATAAAATTGCCATGAAGAGCTTCTCAAAAATCTGTCGTTCGGAGTCGACTTTAAATTGTAGGTCCCGCCACTCATGTATAAAATTAACGCACACAACATAAGTGGTGTGAGAAGTTAGGTCGAAGTCCTGACTGAAGGATTGTAATGACCAATTATGTCTGTTAGGGTTTTAAGCCATTGTCTTTCTCACATGTCTTGCATCACCCTCTTAATATAATCGTTTTACTTTGGAGCAAACAGTTATTTTGCCACTGAGAACGTTGATACGTTGAGAATTCATTTTTGGCAGGCATGCTTTACTCTATTGTTGGTAATGATCTGTCCATACCAGATGCTTCGCTAGGATCTTTTTAGCACTTTCCACAAGTCTCTGCAGACTAGTTCAGTTTTTTATTGTACCATTTTCTTAAAAACAAACAATAACTCCTTAGCTTTCTCGCTATATGAGGCAATAAAGGCAAAGCCGCAGTAGTTTTCGATGGTCCTCTATGTATTTATTGACCACAGCGTTTCTGGCCTTGATAATAGCGGGCACATTATTGTAGTCTTTAGCCATTCCAATCGTATATGGATTCATAGCGACAGTTAGGGCTATTTCGGAATGGGCCAATGAAGAATGGTTCATTTCGCCGTGAAGTGGCAAAAAACTGCTTAAAATTGATAAAACCCCTGGTCGAAATGCGTGCAGGCGAACTGGCTGTAAACTAGTAGGTGATATATTGGCTTATTAGACGTGGGGCCACAGTTCAAACCATAGATCATAGACTTCCTTTCAGCAGATTTCTGCCAAAAACTCTGAGAGTAAAATAAAATCGACTTTAAACTGCAGGCCCCGCCACTCATGTATAAAATTAGCACACACAACATAAGTGGTGTGAGAAGCTAGGACGTAAGCACGTCTGAAGGGTTGTAATGACTAATTATGTATGTATGTACGCTTCACGCCTAGATCCTTAGTTTCAAAAAATTGTTGAATGAATGGATTCTGCTTTTCAGAAAGTAATACAAACAGATCCCCAGTTGGGCGAGACAAACGAAACAGCAAACCGTAGTGTTCCTGGTAAAATCTGAAACACTTTGTTATTGAACGTTAGTGTTGAGAGTTAGTTAGCAAAAATATGGACAAGGAATAATTCTCAGAAAAGTTTAACTAGCAAACGAGATATAATCGAAGGCCTTGAGGCCATTTTATGTTAAGATCAGTAAAAACTACTTTAAATAGGTTTTCGTGGAATGAACCAATTAAAAGACTAAATAGCCTAAGGCTAGTAGATATGGAATTAGTCCGAAACATTTATGATATGACCGCCATAAATTTTTCCTTAACTATTTTAGAATTGAAAATTATACTGCTTTTCAGAGGCATGATACTTTGGAAAAAAGTTCATAGTATTTTGAAAACAATTCTCGTAAATGGCGTACGACATGCTCTAATTACCTCAGAAGGGCATACTTAGTTGACAGGTGTAGGGGTAGTTTACGTAGTTCACATCTCAAAGTTTTTATATGTCTTCTGTTAATCATGACTGCGGTAACTCTCCTCTAAGCTTAAACAATACTAGATTCATATCTGTTGCGTCTTATTTTTATTAATTTGCTAATGTTTCACGATAAGTTCTTCTATTAAATGGCGTTATGCTTGGCTTTTTTACAAAAAAAAGAGAAAAGCTTAAAAACTTTTCAATCTTGAAAGTAATGCAACACTCAAGTAATAAATTTGTAGCAGCAAAATAGTTTTGTTGCAAAGCATTGATTACCTACAGTGGAGATAAGGTGAATGCGTCATTGTGTGGTTGCTTTACTGGTTAGTTTATCACTATATAACCACCATGAACATTCTGGGGTTTTTGTTTTAAGCTGCTTATGAGCCCATGCATTAAGCAAGTTGTTGGCCACTCTATGCTTAGCGATAAATATGATTATTTTACACACACGCACATATATATACTTGAAAATATACTTACATATGCATAGGAGAGTAATGTATACGTATATGCAAATATGCAAGTGGAAGTAATGAAAAAAATGAAACAACAACAACAATAGTTAGAGCAACAGCAATAGCACCCTAGTAGAAGAAGGTAACAGAATGATGAAAAATTTAACAAGAACAATAACAACAACAACAGCAGGAACGAAAACAACAACTTGATGCCTCGAATCGGTGCCAAAAGCATACACTGCTGTCAACATTGCCTTGGTGTATATATACCAACCGAACATAACCAAACCATAATATTTTTTAACATTGTTTATGAGAATGTGTGAGAGAGAGAGAGAGAGAGAGAGAGTAAGAGTGCTTGAATTTTAGTGTGTAAGTGTGTAGATTTTGGTTATAAATGAGAATATGTAAAAAAGTTTATGCATATGCATGCAGTTTTTCTCGAGGTTTTTTTATCACTTTCTCTTTCCTTCAGTTTGGCCCTTCCTCTCTCTCCCTCACAATCATAACAGGATGTGTTGGTGCTTGTATTGGTGTTGCACGTTACAAGTGGCAAGAAATGCATGCATAACATAACAAACGTTATGATGTTATCGCTGTTGCTGCTACTGCTACTGCTATATGAATTTAATATTTTTGTTGATATTGTACCTTCATTGCTTCACTTTCCTTTGCTTTATTCTTCTCCTCCCCCCACTCTTCAAAAAAAACACAGAAAAAAAGAAAAAGAAAAAAATTGGAAAAAACGAAGTGATTGTAAAAAACCACTGAACAAGAAAAATTAATTATACAATGTAACGTGAACAACAACAAACAAAAAATTTAAAAAAAAGAAGAAAAAAATAAGCGACGATAACATGGCCAACGGCTCAGATACTGGCGACAACAAAAACAATAACTACAACAACTACAATTCACATTATTATTGCTGCCACTGTAGAGCTGCTCCGTGCTTCTGTACAATGATTGTCACTTTTTCGGTTTTTTTCGAATTTTTTTTCTTCGTTTTTTCTTTATTTTCTGTTTTGGATTGAAGTCCAACATTTGTTGCCACATTGTTTGTGTGTTTCATATAAACACCTACGGTAGATGCATTGTTGCATCGTGTTATGAAATAAAAAATAAGTTGATGCTGTCACTCGAAATACAAATGACACCGTCATAATTTAAAGGTTGATAATGTAATATTCTCAACGTGCCTTATCCTCATTCCACTTCTCTCGTTTCATGTTGCATGCAACTTTTTTATATTTTCTCTTTTTTTTTTCTTTTTTGTTTGGTCGTGAAGTTAGTGAAGTTGGTGCATGGATATATAGATTCATCATTTGGTGGTAAATATTGTCACATGATTTATGAATTTAGAATTTCATTTGAAAATATTTTTTTTTCTCACATGAAATTATATTTGAAGTCGGTTGTTTTTTTAATTTTGGCTAATAATTCTAAAATTAAATGACAAACAGTTGTGTAATACGCTTGAAGAGCTTTGAAAGACAGCTCTGTTCAGCGGTTATTTGCAGGTGTTATGAGTGTTTGTGCGTTCTTCTAGTGATGAGCTATTATTTACATAATGATTTGGGTAGCTGTTGTAGTCGCCGTAGTCTAATAGGTAGTGTATTGGTTTATTAGATGCAACGCATCGGTTCAAACTCCAGATGAACTCATACCTGAGATTTGGAACCCTCCTACACAGGGGTAAGTAAATCTTCTTCTACAAATTGTGATGACAATGAACCCACTTTTGTTGAGGCTACACAAATCTGGCCAGTTAGGGGCATATGCAGCATTTTATTTCTGTTAAATCTAACAAAAGGTCATCTTAGGAATATCATAGAAGATGTAGCGAGACATTGACCTGTGGTTGGTCACACGTCGAGCCTGGAAATGCCACGCCAGAACTTCTGCAGAAACTGTAAACCATAGTTATACTGTTACGATATGGATACCATAACCCAGTAGTTTCAAAGGCAAAGCTCAGTGCCAAGTTTTTATTATGGTGATGCATAACTTCATAAGTATTTACATTCATCTTGAAGTTTTACGCTATGTTGTATCACCATAACGCGTCTGATTCCCTGTGAATTTTTCTGGATACAGGAATGGGAAAAATTTCATCATTTGAAAGGCAAAAGGATACGAATAAAAAGTGCGGTATTCAGACAAATGGTGCGTCTTTTATACATAGTTTGTAGGGTTTATAAATTTCTTGGTATTTTGGGGTTCTTACAGTTCTGACTTAAATGTTGTTTTTGCTTTCGAATTTACTTCCACAATTTGGTCATCAAATCTTATATCGAATGTATCCATTCCATAATGCGGCAAGTCGTGTCCTCAAAGGTCTTTCAAAAAGATTAGAACACGACAAATTGGAAATGAGTTCATGAAGCTTGACGTCAAAATTGAAAACAACTTCAAAAATCATTGGATGCCCCTTTAGCAGTAATTTTTAAAACGTTCTCAAGCAAAATAATTTATTCAAAAACAGCGGAATAGAGTGCTACGTGACTCGGAGCAAAATAGAAACAAAAAAAGAAGATAACGTTGAGAAACCATTTTGCTTCTCAAAAAAAATATTTCTTGGACGCTTTAAAACGAAGTAGTCTTTGAACTCGAGGATTACCAACCAGCAAACTAGGTCTGGTCAAAGTCGAGACGTAAAAGTAAAATAGTGCACTACTTTGTGGCAACAGTAAGATTACATCGACTATGATTAAACGGACGGACTATTACAGTACAAAATTGTACCGCTGAGAAGTAGCAACAGTGCCCGGTATACGCAAGTTTATTACTAAATTTTCTAAAATTGGTTTCATTGTTGATGCGCCAAGACGTGAGCGTGCTCGTGCAGTGCGTACATACGAAAATATCAAAACTGTGACTGAGAGTGTAAGTTGTGTAAGTGGTGCCTTACAAAGTTCAATTGGTCCAAGAGTTAAAAAGTGACTATTTCGTGCGGCTTGTGGGTCGAAGGCATCTTTGGCCCATATTTCTTTGAAAATGAAGAAGGCGCAACCATTACAGTCAATGGAGACCTATAGCATAATGACAACCGATTTTTTTGTACCCGCTCATCATGATATTTGGTTTCAACAGGATGGTGCAACATGACACGTATCTCATATCACAATCGATTTATTGTGTCAAACGTTTGATGACCGTTTAATTAGCCGAAATGGTGATGTGAATTGGCTGCCAAGAAGCTGCGATTTGACATCTTTGGACTATTTTCTGTGGGACACCGTTAAGGTAAAGCGTTAGATCAACAAATCATTTATTCTATTATTCAATAAACAACTTCATGTTACTTAAAACTCTTTGCTTTTAAGTTTTATTTAAGTCAAGCGAATAAATTTTCATATTTTCATAATATTTCTAATGAGTGTAACATTATGGCAATTGGCCTCCAATTTTTTTTAATAATGACCTCATGAGTTAATTATCATAATGACCAACCATCATGATTATAATGTTTGAATACAATTTATTTTTTCTTTTAATTTAAATTCTCGGATTTTATTAGCCACAAAAACCTCAGGCAATTAAAAAACTTATCAATAAAGAACATTTCATATGGCTTATTTGGTTTTTGTGTTGGTATTTTATTAACCCATTAATCAGTTATAAAGCCTATAAATAGGCAGAAAGTTTTATTTAATTTTTTTTTGATATTGTTGTTGTTTTATTATTTAATAATTTATATACCTTTAATGCAGAGTTTACCAAAAATTTTTTGGCTGTGTATTAGTGAGTAAGAGAGAGAAAATAAATTGAGAGAATTGATTTATTTCCAGTCATAGAAAAGTGTTAGTAATATACGTTATTTAGATTTTCATTTTATCAACATACATATGTAAAGCTATCTATCTTTGGCTTAATAATTTTAGATAAATAAAAATAAAATAAAAAAATCCATTTTTTTATTAAAAGATCGTAAAGGTATCCATCTTTGGCTTAAAAATTAGACCATGTTTTTAGATAAATAAAAATAAAAAAAAAACATTTTTTATTAATAGAGAAAAAGCAAGCATTCCAAAGCATTTAAAAAAAATTATACTATGCGACAAAATAAAAAAAATTGAAATACGCCCATACGCTCAAAAGCATCTTTTAACATACAATATTTTTTGAGTGTCATTCTGACAAAAATGGTAAAGCATCCGCCGCACATGTGTTCTTGTCGCAGTCTGATCGACAACTAAATCATAAACCACAAGAATGCGTGTGAGTTCTCTCCGCACAATTGTGCTATGAAATGGTAAACACTGCTTTAATGGCACTCTTAATATGATAATAATAATCCCTACTCGATAAAAAGACGAAACGGAAAAAAGTCTCTTTCTGGCTATTTTTCTGTCTACTTATGCTGCTTTTACTTTGAAACCTTTCACAACTACCCACCCTCTTGAGTCATAATGGTGAACATATGCCCGTTGAGTTAAAAAGTTTTGATATCCTCATCCGTTTGTATCTTTTCTTCCGTAATTTGTGGAAAATAATTGAAGTGCAATCACTATGATAACCAAGGCAACGCATATTTTAAATATTTTTATGCAAAAGAGATGAACAAAAAAATTATTGGCACACACATACACTCTTGCACATAAGTGTACTCCATATTTTACATGCCCACACATGGCTAGGCTAGCTGGCTGGCAGGCAGAAAGGCATTACAGCAGCATTCTTTAGGGTTGGCCACAAGTAGTAGTTTAAAGGAATTAATTCAAGTGTAAATATTAATTAAATTTGTAAGTGAGTGTGCCTCCTTCCTTAGCAAGCATTTCAATTTATAGTTTTCCTTTATATGTATATGCTGGGAAATAGTGAAAAACGAAAGCGAATGAAAATAATTAAAACGATATAATTTGTCAAAATATGTGAATTATTGGATTTGATTTCGTTCTTTTGAAGTGAAGCAAAGCAACGTAGGCAAATGAAACTTGTGGGAATTTGATAAAATTGATTGAATTCTTTGAATGAGGAATCAATTATTTTCTTTCAATATTAATATTTACAAAACGATTTAACGTCAACCATCATACGATCATGTTATAATAAGCTGAAAGGCTGCTTTTCATAGAATTTATAGGAGGGTGGCACCTTTTTTTTTGTACTTCGTATAATATTCGTCAATATCCTTTGGTGGTTGTAGCCTAGTCAAATACAGGTATTCCCCGACTTACGACCAAGATAGGTCCCTGGTCATCGGTCGTAAGTCGATTAATTCGTAAGTCGAATTTCATATAAAAAAAATTTAAGAAAAAAATTACATACTGTACTACTAACTTTGAGGGTCAGGAGAAATGAAACTACCCAAAATTTATATTTATATTTACTTATACAGAAGCGAGAAAAAAAAATGCAACGCTATGTCATATGATATTCAATCGAGGCTCAAAACTTATAACGGTGCCCAATTCCACTCCACTTTTGTTTTTTCTATTCGTTGATTTCTAAATTTCAATAAAAAACATCATTAAGCGTTTTTTGCTTCTTTATCTACTTAATTTTTTTAGATTTATAAAAAAAAAGTGCAAAAATTTAGCGAGAAAAAAAATGCAACTACCTTAAACTCAAAATATTTATTCCAACTAATTTAAAATTTAATATATAATTTAGGTTATAGCTAATATTTTGTGGAGTAGGCATGATTTGCTATTACTGCCCTCAATCTCGATGGCATGGAATCGACCAGGGATATTAAAAGATTAGGGGAAACATTTTCCCACTCTGTTTTTATAATTTCTTGCAAATGGTTCAAGTTTGCTGGCTACTTTTTCTTAACTTCGCGATCTACAAGCTCCCACAGATTTTCCATGGGGTTAAGATCGGGAGATTGTGAAGGCCACTCCAAAACTTGCACATCATGGTCGCTTAGAAACTTGCGAGCTAAGCGACTTGTATGCTTCGGATCATTATCCTGCTGAAAAATGCTACCAGGTGCCATTTTTTCGTGAAAATGGGGAAGCATGTACCTTTCCAAAATTTCGCAGTATTTAAAAGCGTGCATAGTCCCCTCAATTTTGGTTATTTGACCAGTACCGTTACGAGAGAAAGCGGCTATAGAAACACAAGAAAAATTGTTTTTCTAACAAAAATATATTGTCTCTTACCCCACACCATAATTCAACCCCCACCATGTTTAACAGTTGGCAACTGATATTTTGATGAATATCTTTGTTTTGGGGGCCGACGAATGTAATTTAACCCATCTGGGCCAAATAAGTTAAACTTTGATTCGTCGCTCCACAAAACTTTGGCCCACTGCTCTTTTGACCAATTCAGGTACCGTCTAGCAAAGTCAATCCGTTTCTTCTTATTAACCTTACTTATAAGTGGCTTCTTGGCTGGTCTTCTAGCTAATAAATTTGCCTCTCTTAATCTATTTCTGGCTGTGTAGACGCCAATAGAAACCCCTAATTGCTCGTTATCATAATTAGTAAAATCTACTGCCGTTTTCCGAGGGTCAACTTTTACTATTTTTACCATTTGACGGTCTTGATGGGGAGTAGTTTTACGGGGTCGACCACTTCCTGGCTTTCTTTCCACGTTATTCATTTGACGATATCGCTTTGAAATCCGACGAACCGTTGATTTGTTGATGTTAAATTGATGAGCAACTTCATTCATTGATTTGCCTTTTTCCAAGGCCCTTATAATGGCAAATTTGCTATCTGCTGACAGCTGTTTCTATTTTAAAATTAACAATCTACAAAGTTTTCATTAAACTTTTATTTTAATTACTTTAGTGGACCTACTTTTACCTTTATCACATTGCGTTGCATTTTTTCTCGCTAAATTTTTGCACTTTTTTTATAAATCTAAAAAAATTAAGTAGATAGAGAAGCAAAGAACGCTTAATGATGCTTTTTATTAAAATTTATAAATCAACGAATAAAAAAAAAAACAAAAGTGGAGTGGAATTGGATATCGTTATAAGTTTCGAGCCTCGATTGAATATCATATGATAATAAAATAATATCATATATAAAATTTATATTTTGGGAATTCCCCGCAACTACATATTTAAGTATTTTCTTCTTTAAGTATTTTCTATGAAAAAAAAATGGTCGTAAGTGCGAATAGTCGTAAGTCTAACGGTCGTAAGTCGGGGCTACCTGTAGTCCCTTTGCCCAAAACATTTGATACAGTACGAGCGGTACAGTAAGCCTCTAACGTAGACATTTCCAAATCCATCTAATTTCGAATTTCTTAGATAAACGCTTTAAATCACTTTCAAAGGTTCTTGTTAATGTGATCATCGAAATGAGGCTCTATCTGCCAATGAATTGAGATACGGTTTGTGATATGAGGCTTCTCGTATAGCCGTTTACATTGCAAGTATTAAAAAATGCATTGATTAAGGGTATAGAGTAATACGAATATACTTGAGGACCTATTCCCCCAGTACAAGCATAATTATGAGGTATCAGACAAGCTACCAATTACATACATATGTATGCATACCAAGGCATCACTCTGACATCGAATGGATAATCTGGTCAGACGGAATTTGGTACAGTTATCAATGCGGACTAGTTGATCCAAAGATGGCTATAACACGGTGATAGCATTGGATTAGGTATCTGTATAATAGAATCAGAACTCAGACTAAAATATATACTATAATGTGGTGGATGCATAATCTTATATATGTATATGTATATAATTGGCCTTTACAACCCTTTAGACAGGATTACCTAGACCTAGACAGGAGACCTAGCTTCTCACACCACTTATGTTGTATATGTTAATTGTATCCACAAGTGGCGGTACCTACAGTTTAAAGTAGACTTAGAATGACAGATTTTTTGAGAAACTTTTCATTGCAATTTTGTCAAAAATCTGCTGTTCTTTGTTCGCTAATTGGGCTGGGATTTGAATCACGGCCTCACATCTAGTAAGCCAACATACTACCTACTAGACTGCGGCATCTAGGAAATAAACAAAAAGAATATTAAAGCAAAAAAAAAAAAAAATTTCCTTTGGTACTTTTTTATTCGGAAAGTAAGTGATAATTTCCTACAATTCAAAAAGTTTTTTGGTACTTTTTCTAGAACTTATTTTGTATTTTTCTTAGTAGTGAAGTAATCGTTGTAAATTTTAAAATGTTCTTCTGGCACTTTTTTGTACATTTTAAAAAGTACTTTTTGCTTGAACTTTTGATAGCGCTTTTTTAAAAGTCAAGGTTTTTATGGCTATTATGATTATTAGGGATTTAGTATACTCCTTGGTACAAAAAGAGGAATCTGCAGCCTGGAGAATACTGTGCTCTTCTTTTAGCCGGAAACTAATTTCTTATTCATTCCCCTTACATCCATACATATGTACATACATATACATGTATATAAATAGTCTGTGAATACCACATTGCCATTCCTACGACGTAAAAGAAACCATTCTTAGGAATTCGAAAACGTTTCAAATATTTTTTTTTCATTTTTTTTTCTTTTTCTAATTAGAACCTGATTTACATATAAGTTTTTTTTAAAAACACTTTCAAACACGTTCTAAGTTTATTTACGTTTGTACAAGGTGGGGCAAAAGTCGCGAAGGGATTTGAAAAATTAATAACTTTTCTAGTTTAATTTTTTTTTATTTTTCTTTTTAGGACTTGTAAAATAAATCTGGGAGATTAATTTTGGAAGGTTACAACGTTATCCAGCGAACCAAAATCATAGAACTTTATTTTGAACATCATCGATCAATAATTCAAACTCAACGAGCCTATCGTCGTCATTTTAATGTGCGGAATTCACCATCCGAATCAATTAGTGACACGTTTTCAGGAACAAGGCTCACTAAGGGATCTTCCACGAAGCGGAAGACCACATTCTGTAATTAATGAAGCAAATATTCAACGCGTTCTGGAGAGTGTTGAGGAGAATCCTGAAACATCAACTCGAAGGCGCTCTGCTGAGCAGCAAATGTCTCGGCGGTCTTTACGCAGAATATTAAAGGGAAATTTACAGCTTTTCTTTTTAATTATTATAAATGAAGATGAGCAAAGAATATGGATATAAAGAATGCGCATCATGTAGAAGTAAAATTTCTTATGGCGGGATGTACCAGTAAGACCCGCTCTCACCAAAATTTCTTTTAAAAATCATTTCTTGATGAGGGAGGGAAGACAGGAGAAAAATAAACACAAACAAAGAGCGTAACAATGTGTTGCTCTCATCGTACGTATGTATATGCGTATGTACGATTATGTATGTATGATCGTTTTTATTGTTTGACCAAAGACTATAAATATGTAAAGATGTTGCACACAGTGTATTTAAAATTGACAAAATTTTGTGCTTCTTTCTTATGAGGGGGGTAGGTAACAGGGAAAGCTGAATCGTCGTTCTCACTCTCATGTTAACTGAGAGAAAGAAAACAAAAAAGACTCAGTACACTTATTGTACTCAGAGAACTTATTATACTTAGAGAACGTATTGTTCTTTTCTCTAAGCAATTTATTCTCATATGCGTGTATACGTGTGTGCATGTATGTATACATACATTGCCAAATAAAATAATAAACAAACTGAAAGATTTTTTGTTTTCACAAAATGTATGTGCAAATAGCCTGTGGAAAACAAATATTACCGTTTGTTTTATTGTAGAGTAAGAATATGTGTTTTATTGTTGTAGAAATGAAATTATATCGATTCGCACCGAATTATATATTACTATTCAATTATGTATGTATGTATTTACCATATGTGTCTATTTTTGTATAGAATGAAGTTGTAATAAAACGAGTGCTTTTTTTGTTTAGTATTTATTAAATTTATTTATTATTTTAATGGTTCAAAATTTTAACTTTTTCCATACTGGATAATTTGAATTTGTATGTTTCCCATGTGGAATGCTTCCGTAGTAAAACAACAATTAGTAAATTACGCATCTCCATTCTGTGTTTATAACATTCGTTATTTTCATCAAACCAAGGAATAAATTATATTTTTTGTGCATTTTTTGGCCAACTACAAATGTTTTTTTGGTTTTATAGATTTATTTTCTAAAAAAATTTTTTCGAAGACTTATATGAATTTTGCAAACTTCAAAAAATAAATCAGATGGAGCGCACAAATTTCCAAAGTCGGAATCTTTTATATAATTTTTTGCATGAACGAACATTTCTGAAGGATATGACAAAATTTGCGCTGATTTGATTATATCCACACGACATTTAACGCAAGATATTCGTTGAGCTATGTAACCAACAAAATATCGACTTGATGTTAATTCAATTGGCGCATTGTTGGACGTAAAACAATCGGTGCCTTCATTAAAATATTCTTTATTTTCATCGTATATATCTGCGACATCTATATCAGGGGTATGTGTACTTTCTGATATATTTCCAGTCCTATCAATATCTTCTAAAAATATGATTTATGATTTTAATTATATATTATATTTATTAAACGTTTTGTTTGAGCATGCACAAATTTTTAAATTCACACTTTTTATAAAACAATTTTTCAGTTTCAAATGTCAACACAAAATGTGGATTTTTTATTTCGGTGCGAATCGATATAGTTTCATTTCTACAACAATAAAACACATATTCTTACCCTACAATAAAACAAACGGTAATATTTTTTTCCACAGGCTATTTGCACATACATTTTGTGAAAACAAGACATCTTTCAGTTTGTTTATTATTTTATTTGGCAATGTACAAGCACACACGTATACACGCATATGAGAATAAATTAGAGAAGAGAACAATACGTTCTCTGAGTATAATAAATTCTCTGAGTACAATAAGTGGCAGTAGCCGTACTGCCATCGACAAATTTGGCACTGGCAGTGCAACATCTTAATATATTTATAGTCTTTGATCTCATCGCGATGAGAGCAAAGAATGAGAGCAACGCATTGTTAGGCTCTTCGTTTCTGTTTACTTCCCTCCTATCTTTCCCCCCGCGTCATGAAATATTTTTGAAAAATATTCCAAAATATGTTAAGATGCACATTCTTTATACTTTATTTTCTTTGAGATGAGTAAAACAAAACAGAAATCAATAAGCCCACAGAGCAGCGTTGCCACTGAACAAATTTTAATCCTACCAAATTTTTGTCAAAACCTACCAAAATCGTTGAAAACCTACCAGTTTTTTAAATAATGTAAATATATATATGTTTTTGAGAAAAAGTATGACTTTTTTATTAAAAAAGTATTACATATAATTGTACATGTATTAATAAGCAACAAAACACAACAATATAACAAAAATAATTTATAAAATTCAATTCTAATAACATTTTTAAACTAAAAAAATACTTTTTGATCCAACCTACCAAAAATCAATTTTACCTACCATCCTACCAAATTAAAAAAATCATACCAAATTTGGTAGGAAAAGCCCAAAACGGCAACGCTGCCACAGAGTACACATGCAAACGGCAATAGTGAGAGAGAGAGAGAGAAAGAGCGAGAGAGTTTATGAATGAGAGAAATTAAAAGCAAAAACTTTTTAAAAATAGAGCGCCTAACCAAAGCATGAGCAATCATGTTTATAGCAAATAGGGAAAAAAATAATCTGGTTGTTGTTATTATACAAAAATTCACAAATTTTGGGTGCGTTAAAAAAATTGCACCGGTTATTAAGGACGTCACAGTTATAATGGCGTTAAAGTTTTGTTATTGTTTTACCTCCTTTCTGCTTCTTTTTCAGCTTTGATGAACAATTTTCTTCTTTATCACACATTTTATGACACTTTTTTCATACAAACAAACACAGGCACTTACACTTAAACTACCCTCCTCATGGATTTTATACTTTTTTTATTAAAAAAAATATTGAAAATAATTAGTTTTTTTATATAATTTTACACTCGTACTTACATAAACACACATTTAACACTTTGCACTTATTTTATTTAAATTATTTGATAAACAGTTAAAATAATTTTAATTATTTCGCGACAATTAATTATTTTGGACGCCACTCGAACAATGAACGCGAGTTACACTCTCTAACTAACAAAGAGACAAACCAAGTAAACTTTAGTATTGCCACCTTCGGATTTCTCTAGTTGGTACTCATATAGTACAAACGGGGACTCTTTAATTTAAAAGTACATTAACCGTTTACATATGTAACTGACCTATATCCCCTCCATAGTATTAAAAAACGAACGAAAAGTGCAGAGCATCTTAGTAAGAAAGGAAAGTAGGTAACACTGTTTACACACTTAATAGAGATTGCAATTTGAAAATAGGGATGAGATGGAATGCATGCAAACAATGTAAAGTTACTGACTGTGGCCAACATGGCGACCACCAGGACGATCCTTGCCTTGCTGTATTTAAGTTGACACGCAGCCTCCTCGTGGCCCCTCCTGGATGGCATTCTAGCACCCGCTAGATGTTAACTAATGCGTGCAGCGAGGTCCAATCCCCTGGACGTTAAATTCGGGTTGTGCGTAGGGCTTGGAACCCACCACATAAAAACTTCATCCAATGAAAACCACAACAACAAACCGTAAAAAGATCCCCTCTAAAGTTGACGACCACGGCAAACGTTTCAAGGACAACGATTTAAGAATAGGCACATGGAATGTCCGCACCTTTTACAGCGTAGGCGCTTCCGCCCAACTGGCGGATGCCCTCATGAAATGTAGGACTGACATCACTGCCATACAGGAAATGCGATGGATAGGACAAGGATGCAAAAAGTTAGCATCTTGCGATGTGTATTACAGCTGAAATGTTGATAAGCACGAATTCGGATGCGGATTTGTGGTTTATAAGAGACTTCGTCACCTTGTCTCTGGGTTCACGCCAGTGAACGAAAGAATAGCCACAATCCGCATCAGGGCAAAATTCTACAACATCAGCCTAATTTGTGCTCACGCCCCGACGGAAGATAAGGACGAAATATTATTTGTAATCGTAAATGTGTAATCGTAAATGTGTATGTGTTTGTGTGTGCGTGTGCCTTTTTGTACTTCTGTCCATTTGCATTATTTTTCTGTATGCGTATGCATTTTATTATCCCCCATAATACTTTACATACATTTTGCATGACTGTTAAGGTACGTACGTGAGAGGGGCCTGAGAGAAAGTTTAAGGAGGAAACCATTTCCATATGTGGGAGAGTGAATGTGTGTGTTCTGTGTATTATTTTATTATTAAGAATCATAAAATGATTTTAAATTGGCCAACTCAACCTTACTTATTCTCTCTATCTCTGTTCTCTTCATATTATTTTCGAAATTTTATTACGAAAAAAAAATTTTTTTTGAATATTTTTCTTCTTATTTGCTGTAGTTTCGTATTAAGGGTCTTATATTGTGATAATCATTGTTGTTGTTGCTGTAGCTATTGTTGTTGTTGCTGCTGTTTTATTATAACCATAAGTAGGCACTTTATAATTATTGAATCTGCAATTATGTTTTCATTTCTTTCTGAATTTTATTGTTTTTTATTGTCATTGTTGTTGGTAGATATGTATGCTGGCTGCTGGCTGCTGCTGCTGCTGCTACATACAGAGTATTGAGTCAAAAGGACAACAATGGGCCATATGACCAGCAGCTGTTAAAGGCAGCAATTCCAATAATAGCAACAACAACAACAATGAGAATAATAATGTAAAAAATTCAATTAAAATTGTAACGAATACTTATTAAAACCCCTTAAGAAGACAAAAATATGCAATCAAATAATCATACAACAACAACAACGTCAACAAGGATCTCAAACGTACTAAGGACAAAATGAAAAGAGAGAGAAAAATAATTTCAATTGCGAAAAAAGCAGAATTAAGAAAAAAAAATAAAAAATAAGAAAGAAATAATGAAAGAGAAGCATTTCCTTTAAAAATAAAAGAAAACTGATGGAGTGGATGGAAATAAATGCAAAACTGAATGATTGAAAGACAACTACAACTCATGAGGCCAGGCCACACAAACACAAACAAGAAGAAGGGAGAGAAACAAGAGCATGAAGAGAGAATTGAACAAAGAAGTTTAATTGTGATACTTGAGCCAAAAGCCATAATTGATTCAGCCAGTCAGCCAGCACAAACAAGTTCCCCAGAGGTATGGAAATAAATTATGAAATATTATTAATGAATAGAATTTTGTATGGCTGGCATAATGTTACTGCTCGCTATCAACGCTCCATATCCTTAAGGCAAATGAACGCATACACTTCCACACATACGCACTCTTGTGTAAGGCAAAAAGTTTAAAGTCTTTCTTATTTTTTTTTTCGTGTTTCAAGGATTATTATTAAGAACACAAAAGATTCAATATTGGGGGGGTAGTGTAGGAGGTGAGTGCGGCATATGGTGAAAGAGCGAAATTATCGTTTGTTTCCTTAAAGGATTTCTGAAAAGCTTGTGTAAATTTCACTGCTTAAAGTGTTTTAAGTCAAATGGTTTAAAGCAGCTTTAAGCAGCACGCAATTAAAGGCATAGCAAGACGATCCACAATGAAAGGCAGAAAGAATGAAATCAATAGGCTTTTAAATAGCCAGCCTTTTAGGCAGGCTTAACAACATTTGCTTGCCTTTCTCAAAAACACAAAAAAAAAAATTATCAAAGTTATTAGCGTGCAGTGTTAAAAAAGTTTTGTTGAAAATTATGCAAAATTCTAATGCATTTTTAATAGATATTCAAAGTAAAACACGCTAATGGCTGTCATTACATCAATATATCCTTCAAAATTGTAAAGATCGTAATTGCTGTAGATGCTGAAGTGGAAATAGAAAAAAAAAATGTTAATTTTATCAGTGTTTTAATATGGCTTTGTATAGTTATATGGTAGTCGCCAGGTCAGGCATCAAAACGAAATATGAAAAAAAAATATATTTCTTCGACGACTGCCTATCAGCAGATTTCTGGTGTGAGAAGCTAGCTCGAAATCCTGACTGAAGGGTTGTAATGACCAATTATGTATGTATAGTTATATGGTATTCAAGTACATGCATAAATCTAAAGTCTTTATATATTCTTGGCACTCGTTGTGCAATAAATGATGCCTTTTAAGGACAGCATCTGATCTTGATGACCAGTTGATATTACCATTGCATGGTGATAAAGCTAAGAAAGTTATGTTGTCATGTACACCTACAATGCATTCAAGTTGTCATAATTATATCAGATGTATACTCCCGATTCTTGTAACGACTCTTTCAAACGCAAGTTAACCTTTTGTTTTCTTACTTTACACGGACTACTCTTTTATATGTTCTTTTGTGCAGGTATTAAGCTAAAAATGTTCAAGAACCATACGAAAGGCATTGAAATGCATAACCAAACAGGTGAATCGCTCTTCAGTTTGGATAGAAGTACGAGAGTAAAAATATTTATTCTACTGCTTCTACAAAGACTTGCAGAGTCTATGGGTATTCTTCCAAACAATAGTTTCTAAGGATATCATCAATTGAATGGCATCGAAGTAGCCGTAGTCTAGTAGGTAGTGTGTTGGATTATTAGACGTGAAGCCTCCGTTCAAATCCTAGGTCACACATCTCAATCAAAACGAAATATGAAAAAATATTTCCTTCGACGACTTCCTCTCAGAAGATTTCTGGCAAAACCTCAGGGAGTAAATAAAATTGCCATGATAAACTCTCTAAAAAATCTGTAGTTTGGAGTCGACGGAACTGTCCTGCTTCCATGATAAGTTTTACCTTATCGATGTTGCAGTTTTTAGTAAGTGCCTTCACAGCTATCTGTGTGGCGTATTTGTTTGCTAAATCAGTTGTTAGTACGTCCGATATATACGCATTTTCTAGCGATTTTGTAAGGGATTCAATCTCTGCACAGTAAGTATTTGCAGTCCTGTTGTTTTGTTTAGTATTCATAATCTTTGCGGATAGAACTTCGACAGATTCACCCTTAACAGTTAGCTTTAATTTATTTATAATTTCTAATATTGTAGATTCTTGGTATATCAAATTCCTAGCACTTCCTTTTAGTTTTGTTTTTATTAAAGAAACTGCAGTTGACTCATGGTTACCCTTGATGGTGTTTAGTAATTCTAAGTAGTCTATAAAGGAACGGAGGTTTTCAGATTTCCCGTCGAAATCTGGAACAAGCTTTGAAGCTGTATTCAAAAAATTCTACTACTGTTTGTGTCATATTGTTATCTGTTGTAAAATTTTCAGCAAGATCAAAGTTTAATTTTTCATGTAGTGTGTTTGGTAATTCAATTTTTATTTTCTTTTTGGCTGCTATTTTTAGTAATTTGGTTTTTAAGTCCAAAAGAATCCTTCGGCTGAAGTCTGATGTCTGATGTAAAAGATTAAAACAAGTTCTTTTGTCAATCGGTAGTAGTTTACGTTAAGCACGGCTCTTATTTGCTCAAATCTGGTTATGAGGGTTTGAATGTGAAGTTGAATAGTTTCGTCCTTTGTTGGTCTGTCAATGTTCAGGCATTTGTATGAACGGTCGAAATGTTCCTTAATTAATCTAACCTTGTATTGTATGTCTTTCCATTCCATTAATGTTTCTAAACTTTGTCTAGGTCATTGGCTCTACTTAAATACCTTTTCTTTAATCTTCTGCTATGTAGCGCGTAAATATGTAAGGTAAAATGAAGACATAATATAACTACAATTATTATTAAATAATTTTCTACTTTAGTAAGACTAATTGATTCACCACCTACTTCTATCTCATTCACCACATTGGCATTAGGCCTGTCTACTTTTGACTGCTGTTTAAACCTTTTTATTATTAACCGAGCAAAAATTTCAAATAACTTTCAGGGTCCATTTACACATATTAAATTTAGGATTTATATTTACGTAATTTAAAATAAATTTCTTAGCACATATTAATAAATTTTTTTTTTATAATAATATCATATAATTTATTTCACAACAATTTTTTTTTTTTAATTTCAAATATATAACACTATTTATTATAACACTCTATATTTTGTTAAAAAAATGTTTTGCCTCGAGCGGTTAACGCTTATAGGCCCTAAGAGTGCGGATAGAACGCACTTCTTTTGCAAGCTAATGACAAAAATATTTATTTACCATTACTTTTTTTTTACGATATTGTTGATCTTCTCCCAGATCTTAGGTGCTTCTACCCAAAGCGGTGGTGGTTTCTTTCGGCTTACTTGGCTTTTTGTGTGTGTTCGCCGCTTTTAGGTTATGTGTCCTGCTCTGTGTACGCCTTCTCTATTCCTTCATGGTTATTGTCTGACGACACTGTGCTCGTGGAAATTCTTAATGCCTTTTGGCCAGGCGGATCTTCCTTCAACGGATCTTGGCTGTCCGCTTATATGTAAAATTGGGTTCTTTATCTCCTGGAGGTCCTTGGTGCCTCTTAGCCAGACGGTCGTAAATTCAGAGGGTGCTTTTAAATTTAAGCACTCCTCTTAGCTCCTTTTGAAGTGCCAATTATAATTCGGAACTTCTCGGCAGGACCACTGTTATATTCTGGGTGCTAATAAGTGCAGCACTTCCAGAATACTGGCAGGATCGCCATGTAAAAGATTAAAACAAGTTATTTTTGTTTTATTTACCAAGTGCGCCAAGAAGCGCACAGTTTGGCTATATTTTATTAATTAATTCTTATCCCTAAAATTACCCAGTATTTATACATAAATAATGCTGATCAAGCATTATGTCTACAGTGGAAGGTATAGCAAGAATTTCAAATAATTATTAAGAATATGAAAATATGAATATGTCCAACACTAGCAGTGTTGACAGTATTGACTATTAAATTGCAAACGCAAGCAAATTGATCGTTGCTTGAATTTACCAAACAGAAGTGCCATCAACAATGTGTATGTGTATGTACATATGTACGTTATATGATAGTTTATAATAAAAACTCAATAAAAGAATTACTTTAAACATGTGTCGGCAATTATGACATCATGAACATTCTACAAAACTGTAGGTCCCACCACTCATGTATAAAATTAACACACACAACATAAATGGTGTGAGAAGCTATGTCGTAATACTGTCTGAAGGCTTGTAATGTATTTATGAATGGCATACGGGCTAGGGGCCATCAGCCTCTCTGTGTTATGTGCGGGTACCACTTGCTTGGCTCACTATACAATGGTCCTAATCGTCCTACAGAGAGTGCTATTCGCATTGTGAAAGATAAATTCAAATCCACTTGTGCAGTAAACAATCCGATCGACAAACACCCGTACGTCGACAAAACACAAGATTTGCCGAAAAAATCTTCGTCGCTGACCGTGAGAGTTTGCCGAAGAATCAAAGGCAGTCGATTTGGCATCATTAACAAGAACTCGACCTCTCGAAGTCTGCAAATTGGTGAATTTTGCATCATAACTTGGGCCTGCATCTGTACAAAATTCAACTGACCTAGGAATTGAAGGTAAACGACGAAAAACATGTGTTCGCTGAATGGGCTCTGGATCAGTTGGTAACTAAACCTAATGTTTATCGAAAACAAATAAAATTATCGAATTTGACAAGACACCAATCCACAAGAGGCATTGTTTGTTGAGAATTTTGGACTGTCGGCGTCATTGGTTCATATTTCTTTGCGAATAAGGTTGCTCAAGACAATACCGCCAACGGAGAGCACTAAAGGTTGATGAAAACCAACTTCTTTCAGACCGAATTGCATAATCTGAACACCAAAGCCATATGATTTAAACAAAACGGTGCTACGTGCCAACAACTCAGGCCATATTGGATATTCTGCATGAACGAATGGACGACATAACCATCTTATGTGCAGGTGATCTAAATAGGACACCGAGATTGTGTGATTTGACATTGTTAGACTTTTTCTTGGGGATTTGGCTTAAGTCGCACGTGTATGCATATAAGCTACAAACCACAGCTGTCAAGTCAACATATCTACATACATCGTTGAACAAGATCAGCCTGAGTCATGGAAAATTGCTCATTTAAGATGCCCACCAATCAGAGAAACCGTAGTGAACATCTGAACGTTGTTACATTCTACACATAACGGCATCAATAGGTTTTTTAAATGAAAGAGAAATTTCAATAATATTTCACACACACTCTCTTTTACTTAAATTTATAGATGGGAAGCGCTTTATGAAAGTCCCCTATATTTCTTATGTGGTGATGAGTGCTTTAGTATCCTTCTTTTTGAGACGAACGTAATCACGGTAGTTGAGAATGTTGTGAGCAAAGGATTTAAACAGAATAGGAGCTTTATCAGGTATTTCGCAGCATTCATTTCAATACATGCTTTGACTGATAGCATATTGAGCTCATTTTGTAAGTTCGAGTTATTAATGTACCACCGTGCAACTGTAATAATACAGGATCTTGTCTTGGAATCTTTGAATTTTTTATGTGCAAATGAAGTTCACACCAAAATTGTGTGCATAACACCATATTGGTTTTAAACTATATGCAGCTAATGAAACTTCCATGTGAAATAACTAGGTTTTCTCATATACACATATTGAGGCACTATTTGGTTGTTTATTTGAAGAGGGAATAGGATTCCCTTCATAGTAATAATACGTGAATATATTTCAGTTCATTAACTTATAAGCATTTCTTTAGCTGGAAAATTTGTTTCTGTTTGCATTGCGTCGTAAAGATTCGCTTGCGTGCGTACAAAAGCGTTATCATTAGCAAAAATGGAATGGCTACCCAATGGCAAATTCGAAGTATAAGTGGGTCCAGTTTTTTTACCCTGTGATACATAGGCTCCAAAAATCAGATGTAATTATAAGGATGTGAAAAATAATTGCAAGGAATTGTTAATGGTAATTGGAGATACTTATGCACTCATTCTTTCGATACATAAAGTAAAGTGTGGGCCATTTAAAAGTTTAAATTTAAAAATGTAATAAAAAACGGTTAGAAATTTTTCTCGTTTGAAATATCTCGGCATGAATGAATGTTAGCCTTCAAAAATACTCAATTGTTTCTGGTTTGTCGGCATAACAATTTTTTTAACAGCGCCCCACAGAAAATAGTCCAACGGTGTCAAATCGCAACTTCTTGACGGCCATCAAACGTTTGACACAGTAAGTCGGTTGTAATATGAGATGTGTGGCAAGTTCCGCCATCCTGTTGAAACCAAACATTGTTCACATCAATACCATGAAGAGCGGCGGATACAAAAAAATCCCTATCATGGTGCGATACGTGTCTCCCGTCGTCCTCATTTTCAAAGAAATATGGGCCAATAATGCCGCCGATTCACAAGTCGCACCATACAGTCAGTCGTAATGCGTGTATTGGCTTCTGTAAGACCAAATATGGCAATTTTGCTTACTAAAGTACGTAACGTAACTAGTAGGTAGAGAGTTGGCTTATTAAACGTGAGGCCGCGGTTCAAACCCCAGGTCAGGCATCTCCAACTAAACGAAATATTAAACTCAGCAGAATTCTGGTAAAAGTTCTGAGGATAAATAAAATTGCCATGAAAAACTTTCTCAAAAATCTGTCGTTCGGAGTCGACTTTAAACTGTAGGTCCCGCCACCCATGTAACATAAGTGGTGTGAGAAACTAGGTCGTAACTAGGTAAACTAGGTTATAATCCGATTGTAATGACCAATTATGTATGTATGTAACGTACCCACCAAGTTGAAAATGAGTTTCATCCGAAAAGATGGTTTTTTTTTTTTGCAGAATCGACATCACCGTGCAGTTTCTCGTTGACCCATCTAGCGAAGCGAAATCGAAGCGGATGGTCATGCGGCTTCCACTCTTTATGCAATTGAACTGCGTAAGTGCGTAAAATCTTCAATTATTGAGAACGATAGCGAGTTGCTGTTAATGGATTCTCACGCACACTCTCAGTCATAGCTTCGATATTTTCGGGTGTACACACTATACGAGCACTCTAACGTCTCGGCGCATCAAATAAACTTGCGTATACCGGGCACTGTCGGTCCTTCTCTGCGACCAATGTTTGTACTACATTTTTGTTACAACATAATTTTGTCTATACATCGCAGTTACTTACATGAAAAGATAAGTAAATATTCTTAACAAATCTATGAATTAAATCATAACGTTCCAATGCTAAGATGCGGCCCCTAAAATATATGAGTTAAGAAGCTTAAGTCATAAGGTTTCGACAAATTATTCTTCCCTAAAAAGGTTGAAACTTTTAAAATGCCAAAAATATTCTACAGCACTTGACTTGAATAAAGTTTAACTATACAAATGTGAAAAATGAATGTATGTGAAACGTAATCAAATATTATTTAAAAAATAATTCTTGTAGATTTAGATCTAAATTTTGTAGCAACCAAAAAAAAAAAAGTAGAAACGGACACAAAATCTCTTTACCAAACCCAAATCACTAGAGATATATGCAAAATCATTTTAGAGAAATTAGTAAAAACCCCCACACATACATACACAAACACATACACACACAGTGGAAACTGTATAGAAAGGACATGAAATGAAATCTTTTTTGTAAAATTCTATTCGGCTAGATTTGACTGCCTTTAAATATTCCATGCTCGTATAGCTGCTCTGCTCTCTACATAGAAAAAAATAGAAACAGAAACAGAAAATAGAAACAGAAATGGAAACATTCCTTAATTGTGTGTTTATCTGGCAACTGGCAACTACAAAATTTTGAGGGAAATCGCAATGGCAATAGAATGTACAAAAAGTCAATAAGAGAGACAGAGAGAGAGAGAGTGAGATGGGACGATAAGAATGAGTGAATGAATGGGTAGGGAAAAAATGTACATAAAACGTGAGCAGTTTAGTTAATTTTATGAATGGACCTAAAAACAAAAAAAAACAAAAAAAAAAGAGAGATAGAGAGAGACACACACATAAACTACTAAGATTTTAAGAAGCATATTTACCAGCTGAAGTGGGCCATTTTCCTAAAGGGCTTTAAAAATGCTAGAGATTGAGGGTGTTGATGGGGTATGCTCAAAATATACATTCATTTTGTAGAGATTAAAGACAACAACAACAACAGCTAACATTAACAAAAATACAAATTAAACATCGTAAAACTCGGTGAAATGAAACCACAATTTTCCAAAGGGGAAAAATTAAGTCAACAATTTTCTTTCAAGAGTATATGGTGGTTAAAGAAGCTAAGACCCAAGCTATGATGATGATGATGAGTATAGCAGGCGATTAAAGAAGGTAAACGTAACTAAGATTTAAGCAGAGAATGAAAAAAAAATGTAAATTCATGCATATTTATGTGACTGACTCTCATTCTCTACAGGAGAGACAATAATTGCATTTAAGCCCACTTAAGCTATATTCAGTGAAGGTTGTCCTTTATAACTTTTTGGGGGACGACACATGGATATGGTTGCGTTTTAAGCTTTTACTTTAAATGGTTGGGTATTAGAGTTTCATTAAAGCATTTGTAAGCGTTTTTTAAGCCATGTTGCAAGGCGTGCAAGATATGATTCCTCAAAGCAACGAATACGAGCAAAAAAAAAAATTAGTTGAAAATGGAAAATATTTTTTATGAAACGTTAACTACGAAGATCTCGTCTTCTCTTCTTTTTATTCCTCAACAAAAAAAACTACAGAAACGATTCGAGCCTCAGATATTATGTTTTGAAAGCTTTATTCATCAATCAAAACAAATTCTAGTCGAACAGAAAAAATTGTCCATAGCTAACGGTTGAGTTTGAAATTCCGCAATCTTTATTTTACAAAAATACATTTTAACTGATCGTGTAACATGCGGCTGAGTTTTGTTATGAAGAAATATACGAAGACTTTATGTTGGGTTATGTAATATGTCAGGCTATGTCGGTTAATGTTGACCTAAACCAAACCAATTATTTTTTATTGTGATCTCTCGAATCGTAAGCTTCAACTTTCTTAGCCCATAGTACACACTGATGTCACTGGTATACGGCTTTGGTGTTAATCGGACATTAAACTTGCGTTTCGGGCTGGCACAATGAGTCTGTTTTTCATCGGCAGAAATGTTTGGATGCAGAAAATTACATTTTTCATGATATTCATGGTTTACAGGTATACATGTTTTCCAATATCTTTGTTTTGACACAACTTTGTTAACAAGCTTTATACAGCAACACACTTCCAATCGGCGTCTTTGAATATTTTGGCTGACCTACACACATACATACACAATTGGTCATTACACCCCTTTAGGCACGATTACGACCCAGCTTCTAACACCACTTATGTTGTGTGCGTAAATTGTATACATGAGTGGCGGCACCTACAGTTTACAGTCGACTCCGAACGACAGATTTTTGAGAAACTTTTCCTGCCAATTTTTTTTTTACTTTCAGAGTTATTGCCAGAAATCTGCGTATCTAAAATAAACAGTGTTGCGACACAGAGTTTGTATAAAGCAGAAAATAGGGTTTAATTTTCATGACATTTTCTGAATTTAAAAATTGAATAGGCTACTGATACACTCCTAACAATACACCCGTAAAGCTCTTTACTTTCAGAGTGGATAACAATTGTAACGAACAATGTCAAGCATCACTACTCGTATCTCTTAAGAAAAGGTGTGACTCAATCAGCAAAGTTACTCACCACTAAACCACTCAAGACATGTTCACAAACTCCGCTGGTTTCAAGCCAAGCCGGATGGTAAACGTAAAATCTCGTCAGACCTGTTCAGTAAGCACATCATATAGGGGGCATGGTTCGCAACAGCGCTATGGTCCTTACAGAAGCAAAACTTAACAATCCAACAAGAGTTCCTAAAAGATTCAAGTGCAAAAGCTTGGCCACAGCGTTAAATAAATGACGGGAACGGCGAAATAAAATCGTTGCATCATTCCGCTGGAAGTAGCTGATGATTTTAATGATGCTTAGCGCTATGCATATGGTCCTTACAGAATCAAAAGTTAACAAGCCAAGAGTTCCAAAAGATTCAAGTGCAGGAGCTTGATTTGAATACTCCCCCAAAAATAATGAAAAAATCGATGTGAAATCGTTGCACCATTATGATGAAAGTAGCCGATCATTTTGGAATTTCAATTGGTTTTGCGTGCAGCAAATTATTTGAAAAGTGTTTCAAGTGTATTCCACAATTCGTTCTAACCATTTTAGAGATGTTCTACCCAAAAATGTGTTTCTCATCTTATTTATCTTCCACAAGATGAAAGGATTTTGGGTAAGTGGACGTTAAGAGCTGAGTGTGCATGTGTGTGTGTGTGTTTGTGAGTGTAAGAGCTCATTGGTATGGGTGTTTATGTGCATTTTAAAGTGTTTTTGGAATAGTTGATGTTGATATTGTTGCGCTATACGTTGTTTTTGGGGCCAGAACAGAGCGTCAGTCATTGAAAAGACATTTACATAACGCCTCTTCAACCTCATGCACCATCAACAACAACAACAACATCATCGTGATAGTCTCATCTGTCTGTCTGTCTGTCCATGCAAACTATCCATTTATCCATTCACTAATTCATTCATTCATTCATGTGCTTATTTTATCCTTCATAGCTATGCTGTGAGTAGAATTTCCTGTGAGTATAAAGGCAAGGAGGAAGATAGAAAACATTTGCACTTACGACTCACATACATTTTCCATTTTCACTAGTTATTGCTTTGCCCTGATATTAAAGCTTTGGATGGTGGCTAAACATTGAAAATTACCACGGCGATGACAGTTAAAGGAGCGCAAAGAGTGGCGGTAAGCATCAATAGAGGCACACCAAATGTACATTTTCTAATACGCTCTCTCCCTCTCTCTATCTCTCTCTCTCTTTCTGTTCTTTTGCCTTGATAATACGGGCAGCGAGTTCTCGTGCAATTGCCATTTACACGTACACCACAAATTGCAATAGAATTTGTTTTGTAATTCATTTTACAGTTACGAAGTTTGCTTAACGTTGCATTCAGTTATACGTTTGCTTGTTGTATGCACAGCTGCATGTTGCAGCCAATACCAACCAGCCAATTCGTAATGAAATGAAAAATAATGGAAAAAATAAAAGAAGAAGATGAGATCCATGCAAAAAACCAAGTAGAGGGCAAGAAAAATATACGAAAAAAGTAAAAAAACGCAGAAAACAAGTTGAAGTGGCTACTAAATTGAGGGCGACAGGTGGTGGCCTTTATACGTTTTCAAATATTTTCATGCAGCAATTCTACACAACGAGGCTACAGCAGATAGACGACGCAGACTTAAATCCACAACTCATCTTTAAAAAGAAAGACACACATACACACATATTCAAACTCAATGAAGGCAATGTTTTCCAACACTTTTGCTTTAAAATCCTACATACACTCTTATGCACTTATACAAACACACACATACACCAACTTGCATTTACAGTGTATACAATAAATGCACGTGTTTAAGTGCAAATTGTCGTCTCTTGAAGAGTTTGTTGGGCCACTGACAGCTTACAACAGCTGCTTTAGATTCAGTTGAATATTTTCTTCAATGTATGAATGTATGTTTTATGTGTGAGTTTGTATGTGTATGTATACACATATGTATGTGTTTATTTCTTTCATTCAGTATTTTTACAAGTGCTTTTGCACGCACACAACCTCGAGCAAAATTAGCAACAGAAATAGCAACAAATTTGTAACGTATTTTTCGGTTTTATTTCTTCTTATTTTTTAATTTCAAAAATTCTTTAAAAAAGTTTTTATTTACTAGCGTAACCAGTTCATAGTTTTCTTTTCTCATTTTTATTTCCTTTAAAGTACTTGAATTGCTGGTGGTTGAAATTAAAGGAAAGAGGAGAACTGGCTTCTTCACCAAAAAAATTAAACAAAAAAACGAAAATTTAAGAATTTTGTGTGGGCTCACCTAAATTCAAACATTTTCGCTTGTCCGTCTATTGCTTACTATCACCTCTCATATAATAAGAAAGCGCAGATGTATGGAATAACCTTAAGCTCTTCTATTAAGCGACGCTCATGTGGGCTTCAGGCACATCGAATTGACGTACCCAAACTGGTGGCTGTGCTAAGCCGTAACTGGCCGATTGAAGATCATATCCGACGTATTGGACTACAGTTTAATGTACTGCTGTAGCAGTGACAATGTGGAAAAGGAGGAGACAGTTCGTAACTCCCTTTGCGGAAAAATCGAACGTAATTTGCAATTAATGAACACTTAATGTGACAAAACATTCATAATATGATCGTAGCAAGCGTATTCGTTTTGATTTCCCCGAACTTTTCCAATCTAAATGCATTGTGCTTTCTTAGGGCATTGTAGTCAAAGTATCGGAATCCGTTATTAGTTGGAAATTTTTCTTCAGTTTTAAAATAAAAATTCATTGGCTTCCATTTCATGTCGTACCATGTCGCATCTATTAAATGAAGTGAATGATTCCATCAACGTGAAGCAAAGATTCTGATTCAGTTAACAATACGGCGGTAAATTCTCTATTAGTTGTGGCATTTATTTCAATTTTGCTTCAGTAGTTGTGATCATGGCACACCCAGCAGGGAATTGAAAGCCTTTCTTTCACTCAAAAATTGAACATCGTGGTAAGCCGCACATGAAATTTTAATTTTCTTTCTCGCAAATGGAGTCAGAGGTGTCCAAACAGACAAACAAATTTAAAGAGGCAGCATAGATCCACTACACGTGGGAATTTCGCAACTACGAATGCAAAATTGGGTGGAGGTACTTGGAGAGAATATAGTTGACCCTAAGAATATAGATTTGGTATCAGGCATGATGATTTTGCTGTCCTTACGGATCGATAGAAGCGGATAGGAATTAAAGTTTCATACACTTATTAAAGATTTCAGAGTCTTCCAGTTTGCGAAAAAGTAAACGTGTCAACGAAATTCTGCTAATATACATACATAATTGGTCATTACAATCCTTCAGTCAGGATTACGACCTAGCTTCTCACACCACTTACGTTGTGTGCGTTAATTTTATACATGAGTGGCAGTTTAAAGTCGACTCCAAACGAAGAGAAGCTTTTCATAGCAATTTTATTTACTCTCAGAGTTTTTGCCAGAAATCTGCTGAGGAGGAAGTCGCCGAAGAAATATTTTCATATTTTCGTTTTGATGTCTGACCTGGGATTCGAACTCGGGCCTTCTGTCTAATAAGCCAACACACTACCTACTAGACTACGGCGACTTCTGTATCTTATTTTAGTCTAACTTAACTCTCAATCCAAACTACTGTTTTGCAGATAATGGCTTACAACGAATAGGCTCGAGAGAGTCAACTTTGCTTATAAGCAAGACATAATATGATGGACTTGAAAAATTAATGGGGTGTTTGAGGGAACCTAAATATTTTTGAATAGTCGAAATAAGCAAATGTAAGGAACTTATATTGAATATTGATCTCCTTACTATATATTTCTACCACTTATACCCATTCGGTGCCTCAAGAACTATTTTGAGCCTTTTTGATTGCGTTTATTGGAAAGCGAAGGTACTTATTAATGACTGTTGTATAACCATCTCCATTGATTCATGGGAGCAACTTTGTATTTCGCTGTTTTATAATTTCTTCAATGAAACGAGCAACAAGAAAATGAAAGCACATGTCTCCGAAAATGACTTATTTTTCCGTGGTACACGTCTACCACGTAAAGCACATCTGTTCGAGGTCGATTGGTCAATGCAGTGAATACTGCATTGCAGACAGAATTTGTTTAAAAATTTTAAATTTTTTCTATCACTTATAATCCTACTCGTACTCATATTTAAAACCCATAAAAGGGAATTTCTCTTTCCTCTCTTCCTTAACCTGATTTAATAGTTACATAAATGAACTACACTCGTAGAGGTTAGTCGTGAAAATATATGCCAATATAACGCGTGAGAAAGTGCAACTAGTGGAAGAGTATACAGAAGTTTCAAAGTTCTGAACAGTGCTGTTCTACAGACATCGAGCTAATTTTAGTTGTTAAGAATAATCAGTACGCCAATAAAATACGAAATAAAAAAGGGTACCGTAGAATACTTAAGGTCATTGCAATGTATTACTTACTTATGGTTTATAATTTGGATAATTGAAGGCAACACTTACCTGAAAAAAAAAGAAAAATTAAAAGTTAGTTTAAAATGAATTAAAAAAATTATTAAAATTTATGTCAATTTAGAAAAAATTAATGCCACGAAAATAATGGTACTTTAATCTTTTCAAATCTAAAAAAAAATTCAAAAGATTCATTTTTAAGCGCTTTAAAGTATGCAATATATTCATTTTCTTAACAGTTGCCTTACAGTATACATTAAATTATTGCATCTTATGCTTTTGCAAGGTAATGCTGAAAAATAATTAATTTTAATGCTCCCACACACACACACACACAGAGAACAAATATATAAGAAATACAAAGAGGAAGAAAGAAATACGACTCTCACATTCATACAAAAGAAATAAGTTGAGTGGTTATTTTTGTATTTGAAGTAATAAGCGTTAATGTAAACAAATATGAACCAAAGCAGCAACAGCAATAATGACAGCAACAACAAAGACGGATACAACAGCAAATAAATAATAAAAACAAATTGCAAACGTATGGCTACGCTTATTTACAAACTGAATTTGTTTTTTTTTTTTGGTTTTGTTTTATTTCCACTTTTATTTCCATTTTTACATTTCATTTGCAACAAGGCACATCTAATAGGTAACCGCAAGTGTACAACAAGTACAACAATGCAAAAACAACAGGCATTTTGTTTTTGTTAAAGAGTACGCGGAATGTCAAAAAAATTAACCCTCAAACCTCCATAGGAAATTAATAAAAGCAATTAAAAAAACTAAATAAATTTTATATATTGAAATTTCTTTTGATTTTTATGTCATGGTTAATTACGCAATAGTGGGGCACCTATAAATTAAAAAAAAATATTCCATGCAGTCGATAACATTTCCACTTTATGTAAAGAACATGTTTTTATATGGCCATCGAGAAAAATGGCAGCTGCAAACGTTATTTGTTATTGGTCATAGTTTATGCACCTAGTTGGAGAGACCGAAATCTTTTTTGGGTAATTCATCACTCTCGTCTAAATAAATATATAAATATAGTAAATCTAGGTTGTAGTTTAAAAGATATATGTATTTAGTGTTAAAGGCTTAAATATTATTAATCATCTTGCAAAATTTTTAATAAAATTGGCTTTGAAATACTAATCCTGCAGAATTTCTAGAGTGCGTATCGTTAAGGATACATCCGGTACATATGAGGGTTTATAAATACGAAAATGATTATCGAAACAAAACACAAAAAAAAAACAACAAAATTTTGACATTCAAATACTCGTCAGCTGTTGAGATAAGGCTACCTATTGGATATGCCTTGATTTGCAATTTAAGTTGGTTTTGTTTCTCAGTGCCTACTCTCTCTCCGTCTTTCACTGTGTTTACATTTTTATTTGTTTTTAAAATTCATAAAAAGAAAATACAACACAAGACGCATACATACATTCAAGCAAACACTAGTTACATTTAGATTTGTGTGGGTGTATTGGTGTGCTTAAGTGTTAGTGTATGTTTATAGAATGCATTTGTAAAATGAATCTTGTCGAGTGCATTTCTACACTCTGAATTTCTTTTTTTGCTCGTGTTTATTTTTGTGTCATTGTAAGAGGCAAGTAAGGACGACAGGCAAAATCACCCGTTTTTTGTTGTTGTTTTGTTTATGAAAAAGAAAAAATGTAAAGAAGGACTTGTAGTCGCTTCTATACAATCAACAGCATGTTTACAAAGACGACGTTGATGATGAGACTTTAAGGGGATTTTATTGTCCTTCTTTACTTTTCTTAAAATAAAAAAACAGCAAGTGAAAGAGAGAGATAGAGCGAGAAAGAGAGAGAGAGAGAGAGAGAGAGAGTGAAAACATGTTTTTGCAATCTTAAAAACTCATATAAATATTCATATGGGTATTGTTAAGAATGTTTAGATGCACAACTGGGAGAGAGAGAGAGACTCACTCACAGCACATGCATATTTAAATGCGCTAGTATTAGTATAAATATGTGTGAAAAAGCCCTTTTTAAATATGAATAAAATAGGAAATGAAGGTTTTGTACACTTGAAGAAAGTGGGTATATGTTTCCTTATCCCCTCCCTCGTTCTTTTCATTCGTTTTCTTTAGATTCCGTTTTTAAGATTTGAAACAAATTATTTGTTAACAGCCAAGTGGTTGGTGACTATATAAAAAAGAGATGAAAACAAATTTTTTTGAAACCGCTCTTTAAAACAAGTTTCCTCTATTGTTACAAGAAATTTAAAATATTTTTTTTTTGTTATATGCGTACAAATATTTTTAGAATTTTATTTCAGTTTTTTTTTAAGCTTGAGTGAACAATTATTTGTGCATTAATATTCACCCTCTGGCATAATGTATTTAAATTTTAAATTGATTTTTAAATCGCTTTATTTCGGGATTAACGAAAAGCATACATTACTGCATAGAAAAATGTACGTTTTTTACGCTGGAAAGTCAAATGTTTCATGTTTCAATAGCATATTTCTCCAAGCCTCTTGTAACTACTTATACATACCAATATACGTACCACATACTCGTAGTTTATATAGTTTAAAGGCCTATAAGGCCGATTGAAAAAATAGAATTTTTAAGAAAAATGAAACCACATTTCGTTTATTAAACCAAATGTGTTTCCTTTTTATCGACGACTTTTTGCCATTTTTGAGTTCAAGTTGTTATATCGGGTGGGCCATCTATCGGTTTTAATTTGAACCATCGGTCACTTATGTCATTCTATTCTGTTACAAAATTCAGGTTTATTATCTCCACTGAACGTAATGAATCGATTTACGCTTGAGCAATGTTGGGCTTTATTTCCAAAGCAAAGACAATTGGTCGGAAATGGCACAAAAATGTCGTACAAAATTTGGTCGCATAGAAGGACCAACAAGCAAGTTTATTGCTAAAGTTCGTGAAACTGGTTTCTTTGTTTATGTGACAAGACGTGAGTGATGCACGATGATGTCGAAAATCATCTTTTCGGATGAAGCTCATTTTCATCTTGGTGGATACGTTAATAAGCAAAAATTGCCCTATTTGGGCCTAAGAAAACCCACATTGGTCTTACAAAAGCCGTAACGACAGACTGTTTGGTGCGGCTTATGGAGCGGAGGCATTTTGAGGACGGTGCAACCATTACGGTCATTGGAGACACCTATTGCACCATGATAACCAATTTTTTTGCAACCATTCTTCATGGTACTGATGTGAACGATGTTTGGTTTCAACAGGATAGTGCAACTTGCCCCACATGTCATGCCACAATCGATTTATTGCGACAAACGTTTGATGGACATTTAATACGCCGAAATGGTGATGTCAATTGGTCACCAAGAAGCTGCGATTTGACGCCGATGAACTCTTTTCTGTGGGGCGTCATTAAAGAAAAGTATTACCGCGACAAACCACAGCTTATATGGTGTGTGAAGCTAGATCGTAATCCTGTCTGAAGGGTTGTAATGACCAATTATGTATGTTTGTATATATGAATCTATGATGTTAGGTGACAACAACAACTCTGAAAAATATACACATAGTACATGAGATTTACGAGATTTTTGGAATAATCAACAATAATCACATATAAACTCAGCTTAAATACCTCGAAACATAGGCTGCTAAAGATGATCTTAAAATAAATTCACACAAGAGCGATGCAATGATGAAGATGAAATGCTTTAAACAATTGTGCAATTTGCTATCTTAGTGACAGTATGACGTATTAAAGTTGTTTTGCTGTAAACTGGATTCCACACCATATAACTTTTTTGTTGAGCTGTCTATTGACATTTGTGGCCTATTGCAACATTATAATATTGCAGTATAAAATAATTTAATCTTACAGCCTAAGGAAGCGCTTTATGAAAATGGTCCTTAAAGCAAATGCAGTTTGAAAACCAATTTTTTAAAGCTTGAGTTTATTTATTCAAATAAATAAAAAGCAAAAAACGCAAATAAATGATAGGAATTTATTAAAAAAAAGAAGAGAATCAAAATTAATTTGTTTTCAGGTACCTTTTCGAACACAAAAGCGAAAAAAATGTTAAAGAGAATATTTTCTTGTGCAATAGCAAATAAAAAATAAAAAAATCTGCAATATTAAGGAAAAAGCATCCTTTTTAAAAAATATACACACATACATGCATACATGTACAAGCACAAACACAAACATGTTTGATAAATGCATGTTTCAACACATGCCTTATAATAAATAAAAAAAAAACCAGAGGCTAAAAGACACAACAGCAGTGCGGTGAAAGCGATAGCATATGCACAGAAAGATAAAGTGAAAGAGTGACAGAGAGAGAGAGAGGGAGAGATAATGCAAACATTTATGTGTTTAGCCGTTTACAAACAAAACGTAGGGAAACGTAAAAAACAAGAATGAGAAAAAAACTGCAACATAAACATTAATAACAACAACATCAACAACAATAACAATGACTACAACAACATAATTCATTTCTATTTAAACGATAAGAGTATGAACGAAACATCCGCTTTGGGAAGGCTTTAACAAACCGTTACTTTTTTCATCATCAACATTTTCATTGTACTCAGCGTCCTCATCATCATCATCCTCATCCCCATCATCCTCATCTTCATCGTCATCATCATTTTCTTTTGCTTCTTTTCTTTTGTACAAAAGTGCATCCGTTTGTTGTTGTGTTTGTTTTTTAAACATGCCAACATGCATTCAAATACATATCAGCTCTAATACATTCACATACATTATGTATGGATGTGTGTGTGTCCATGTGCATTAAGTAAACGTGCATGCATTAGTTTACAAGTGCAAGTCTCTACTATACAGTCATCTGGGTGTGCGTGTTTTTTCTGTTGTCGTTTAAACGCCTGAATTTTTTTCTCTTTTAAGCTTGTTGAAATATGCGTTTGTATGTGTATGAGTGTATGTGAGTGTGAAAAAGTCTCGTCTGCTGTATTTGTATTTGTATAGCACTCTTTAACTCTTTCACACACACACATTCTTACTTGGTTTTGTAGCACTCTACACTGGCATAGCAGCTGATGCCAGCATAAGCGTATCTTGGGTCTAATAAAACGTATGAAAATCTATTAGATTTTAGCCCTTGATTAGCATACATTTTTAAATCACATGACTCCGCTTTGATTTCTTAAAAGTGTCGTTTAAATAATAAGAGAAACCAAGTGAAAGTTTCGAATTCTAGCCTCGGTGTAACTAAACTAAGGAGGTAGTCGCCGTGGTCTAGTAGGTAATGCGTTGGCTTATCAGACGTGAGGCCACGCATTAAATCCCTGATCATGCATCTTCTGCATATTTCTAGCAAAAACTCTGTGAGTAAATAAAATTTCCATAAAAAGTTTCTCAAAAATCTGTCGTTCGGAGGCGACTTTAAAGTGTAGGTCCAATCACTCGTGTAAAAAGTAAATACACACGATATAAGAGGCGTGAAGAGCTGGATCGTCATCCTGACTGAAGGTTTGTAATGACCAGTTATGTATGTATGTGTGTAACGAGGTACTCAGTCTAGCTGAGTTCTTTTATTGTGCTCCGATTGTTAAAACATTACATGGGTACTCTGTTTCGAGAATGAGTGTCCAAGTGTGGATGCTATAAGCACTACCAACTTCGGGTCATACTCTAGAACCTTAAATATAAACGCGCTACATGGCGTAAAATCTGCAGAAAACAGCGCCACTGTCCGTGAGAGAATTCGAGGCAATCAAATTCGCATTGTTTACATGAACTCAGCGTTTCACATATTCCACGAGTTTTAGGCAGTCACAGATGATAAAGTAGCACACGATAGTTTCTCTCTTCCATATCGCAACTTATGCAGATATTATGTGAGTGTGCATTTAATATCCGACGTGATCACATCTGTTTTAAGTGAAGGGCTATGAGAACAAAGATCACATAATAAAGCCAAAGTCGGGAGACAAATGAGCTGCTTCATCGCTCCAGGATTAATATTAGAACAACTTAGTAGAGCTGTCGAACAAATTTTCTCTCCTACTCAGGACACTTTAGCCAAAGAATGGAATTTTTCTGTAATTTTCAGCCCAACTGTGACCAAGGGAGCCTATATACGTGGAATACATAGGTAGGTCTTTATTGTGGCGATCGTACTGGCCAATACGTTCAAAACATAGTTTCTATGTGTGGCCCTATGATCAAATAATTTTCCAAAGAAATTGGTGACATTCACGGACAAGCTAGGTATTCAATGTGAATGAAATCCTTTGAAAAGGATTTAACAACAGCCTACAAGTGACCATACGTATCACATAAATTTATAAGAAATTTTAGTCTTTTCATTTGGTCTATGGCACTAGAGTAGTCACCGCAGTCTAGTGGATAGTGTGTTCCCTTATTAGAAGTTAGACTACGGTTCAAACCACAGTTCAGATATCTCCAACAAAGTGAAATATGATATAATATTTCTTCGGTGACTTCCTCTCAGCAGATTTCTGGCGAAAATTCTGAGAGTGAAATAAAATTGCCACGAAAAGTTTCTCAATAATCTGTCGTTTTGTAGGACCCGGAATTCATGTATAAAATTAACACACACGACATAAATGCTGAGAGAAGCTAGGTTGTAATCCTGACTAAAAGGTTGTAATTACCAATTATGTATTATGTATGCCACTAGATACAGATAGTTTCTGTTGCTAGTGGCATTAAGCTGTAGGGCATCATATATTCGTATTTGATCTAGCATAACTTTTCTGTTGTTTTTTTTTTTCTTAATTTTTATGATTTTTCGCTCTTCGTTTCTTGTGCATACCCTTGTGTACGATGTGCTATTTTTTCTGTCATACTCATAAAACATGCTTTTAGTTTTTGTTTTTCTTTTTTCTTCTCTTCTTTCTTTTTATTTTGATTGTTTCATGAAAATGAGTGTCTGTAAGCGTTGTGTATGTGTGTAACTTGCTGTATATGTGTGTAGCGTATACAGTTTTTAGCGCTTTGGGTCCTTTTAAATGCCAATGATGTGTGGCCTTTAAGTTGCATTGCTAAAGCAACTGCGTTGTTGCTGGTATTCTCTGGTATACTGTGTTTTATGCGCTCATAAAAGCCAAATAATAGCTCACTTCTCTATCATGATTGCAAAATAAAATGATTGAATACTGTGGGTATATTGTACATAAAAATCAGCAGCAACAACAACAACAACTACTAACCAAATCTACTAGAAAGAAAATGGAAAAGAAGACTTTTCATTTTCGGTAAATAGATTTAAAAAGAAATTTTTTTTTTTTTTAAATTGCAGAAAAAATAGAGAAAAATTTCCTTTTTGAAAATAATTTTCAAAGAAATTTTCTGCAAATTTTCAAATACATTTAAAAAACAAAAACAAAAAACTAAAATTTCTCGAAAACTTAATTTCTTTTTAAACAGTTTTCTGATAAAAAAAGAAAAAAAAAGAAAGAAAAAGTTAAAGCAATGAAAGCAACAATTTCAAGTAATTAAGCTGGGAAATGTTTTGAAAACATTTACAAACATTTGCACACATTTTCACCCCGTTTACTCAATTGAGATTTTGCAAAAGCAATGAGCGTTAATGTCTCTCTCCTCTCATTCTCTGTCTCTGTGCAACACACGTAATACGTACATATGTACTCCTAGTTCTTTTTTCGAAATGGAAAACCTATTTTTCTGTTTGAAGTTGGGTTTGAAACACATTTCTCCAGCAAACAAACGGAAATTTTGCATGTGTGTTGATAGCAAATTTACTCATTTACTTACTAATTTCACAATGTTTAGAGAAATTTTACGAAAATACATTAATAGAATGAATTTTCTGTACTGGTCTTTACTTCTTTTTACAGCAAAAATATTTTGGTTTTTAACAAAAATTTGATGAATTTGGTTTAAAGAGGAATGACAATCGAAGTTCTATAAAAAAATGGTTACAAATTTACCCATAAGGTAGGCCAGGTTTTACTTCCATTTTATTTATTTGCTACCATATTTTATGCAGACACTGAAAGATCGAAATTAATTTTAATTAAAATAGTTTCACGACTCTTAGCATTCATTATGTTCACATAGGATGGGATAAGAAGGAAGAAGCATCGAAGCTTTCTTGTGTACCACAGAAGAGTACATTGTGATTTCACTTTAAATGATGGCCCGAAAACTTACTGACAAGTTCTCTTAATCGTTCTCTCAAATGGACTCAAATGTCACCAAGTTGTGGTCAGCTAAAGGCCGAGCTCTTGAGAGCGATATTATGCTCGAACTTGACGCCCACTTCGACAAAACATTTCATTATTTGCACTTGCTGTTGCCAAAACATATTTAATAAATGACAACTAATTTGACAGATGATATGTCATCAAGATGACCGCTATCAACTGACAAATTACGAAAGTCCCTAATAAGAGACGCTCGGTGAACACACCAATTGGTGAGAAATATTTCATCACTGCATTTATTCCACTTGAAGTCATAGCACTCTACACAACGAAATATGGATAAAAAATGTATTTGAACAACCCCTTCTGACTAAGTCTCTGGCTATTTATAATGAAAAAAGCTTTTCTCGTTTGGAGTTGACATTAAACTGTTGGTCCCGCTATCCGTTTGAAAAATTAACACACGATATGGGTGATATGACATACTAGGTTGTAATTTTGACTAAACAGTTGACATGACTAAAAAGGTCTGTGTATAATAGTTGTAGCTGATAGAGTTTTACTTATTTGTCTATAAGTTTAAATAGTGTACATCAACATTCAAGTATTGTGTAGATTTCCTAAAAGATTATCACTTTCTAACATAGCCTTCGAATAAAACACATAACATGCCATCATCACAATTAAATTTCCTAGGAATTTTTAATTTAATTTTTCAAATATTCGCTCCTCACATTTTTTTTGTTTTGTTTTTGTTGTTTTTTTTTGTAAATCATTAATAGAATATTTCAATATTTCATTAGAAAATCATTTGCCACAAATCCCTCACACGCCAAGTATAAAATAAAATCAACAGCAATAGCAACATCATGCAAATTGCTTTGTATGTTTAGGTTTTAAAAAGTTGAAGAGGAAAATAAGTTAAACACATATACATACATACATATGTATGTACATATGTATGTATGTATAACAGCCAACACATACACATTCATATTAAACATTAAGATCCATAATGATTTTGGTATCCCCTAAACAACAAGTCAAAATCAAAAATAATTTTTTGAAAATTTTTCCTTCTCCACATTTCGTTGGTTGTTTGCAAATGTTTCGTAGAGGGTTTGTTTGTTTGTTCAGCTCCTTTTCGATGTATGTATGTAGGTGGTACGTCATAGCCCCTTTAAGCAACGCACACTATGAAAGGGGAAAAAATAAATGTTTTCTAATTTTTGCTGTTGTTGTTGCAACGCATTTTTAAATCACTCATCACAACTGCCAACACTGGCATGCAAAACAAAAAAAAAAAAAAACTGTGACATTAAATCTGTTTTAGAAGGGAAAACATATTTATATAGGCGACTTACACGTACGTACATAGCCTCCTTTCTACATACGAGTACATATTTACAGTTATGATTGTTTATGTGTATGCTGTGGATAAGAATCAAATACATATACAAATAATATAAAATGAATACTTAAGGGTTACTAAACACATGAGTGTTTTCAGATACATATTGTATATTTGTGAAACCCGTTCCCCACACCCTTTAAAGGTTATATTTTAGTTTCATGGCATACAACATATGTACATACACTAAGAGAAAGTGTATGGCAAACATTTCGAAATTTAATAAATTCGGATGATTTCTTCGAGACCAAGCACAAATCTTAAGGCTTTTGGTAGTAAATACTTGACAGCTCGTTAGCATGGTTAGCTGAGATCATTTATCCCATCTTTTTGGCAGCAGATTACAAATTCAAAAGAACTTCTCATTCCTTGAGATGTATAATCAAGTCAGTTTCTCAGAAAAGCATTTAATGTGAAGTGAAGTTCTACCTCGATCGAATGTAATCATTGTCGGAGGGGACAATGCTAAGACAATAGGGAGGATGACTTACAACTTCCCAACCATTATTTTGTAAACAGTTTTTAACTGGGCGATGGCTGTCAGGATGACATATACGGCACTATATTGATACAATGTTCTGATCGTTTTTCAGCTAATAAATAGTAGCTATAAACGAGTGAATTGTGTTCTGAATACAGTGGCCGTATATCCTAATTTCAGCAGGTCATAATAGATGGGAACGCTTTCGATCCCACAGAATATTGAAAATTATTTTGAAGCTTTGAAGCGAAGTCGCTGTATTCTAGTAGGTAGCGTGTTGGCTTATTATACGTGAGGCCTCCGTTCAAACCCCAGGTGAAACAAAACTAAATATTGAAAAATATTTATTCGGCGGCTTCCTCTCCGCAGATTCCTCAAAAATTTGTCGTTTAGAGTCGACTTTAGTGAAAAAAATTAACACACGCAACATAAATGATCTGAGAAGCTAGGTCGCAATCCTGACTGAAGGGTTGATTCAGGATTGCGACCTAGCTCCAATCCAATCACCAATCTCCAATCATCAATTCTGTATGTAACTTGATGCTTGTGACATTCGACTTGGACGTTGACATGGCTTGTTGACCATACTTTGCATTGTGATAATGCTTCTGATTGTCCCGGAGGATACATTTTTCATTGCCTGTTAAATAATTCAATGAATAAATGGCTTTCGAGCAGCATTTCGTAGAAATAAAACTATTTTTAAAAGTTTTCTTCAGCTTTATTTAGTGTAGTAATTAGTTTCTATGCTTGTCAATGAAGTTTGGCGTTTGCAAAAGCTGTCAAATTGCCATTCTGAGCACATGTGTGAGTAAATAGCCATGCGAGCCATTGTGTTGGTCCTGCAGAAAGCGAAAATCAAAAAAAAAAGAAAAAGGAAATAAAGTAAAGGAGAAGAGAGAGGGAAAGAAGGAGAGAGTAAAGATAAAAATAAAACAGAATAACCAGCTCACCGATGCTGAACTTACATTTCTCAAGCAGAGACAAACTCAAACTAAACCTCTCGGCAATCTGAATATCGTCTCCTGACAAATTGTTGAAACTTTTAAGTGACCGCCTCCTCGGTTAGCAACCTACTTTTACGCAAGAGTCGAACAACTATGGAGAACATGCTCTATAGGCTTCAACTCCTACTTCAATCCACATATCCTATATAAAATCTGTCGAAATCTCTCTCAGATCATCGTTAGCGACTTGAATTCACAATTATATCTAAGGTACGTTGGGCATACTGAGTTTCAACAGCGAGTCAGCTCGACCACAGTCAACTGATAAGAAAAGGTTCCTGGCGTAACAACAATCCGATCTTTCCTTCTATCGACTCAGTCTCTTCAGACGACTCCATTCCTTGATAAGCCCGTAAAGATGGCAAATTAGAAAACTTGGTTTAACAGGCATTTTATCGATGAAATGATAATCTAATCTAGCAAGAGGAACTTCAGTATTTCGAGGAGTATTACCATGTTTCGGAAACATACAGAAGAAAATTCGCCCTGATATCTAGACTCTTATATGCAAATTACATAAGACCTCTCCTATTGCCTTCAGAGTCATTTAACTGTCCTCGACAATCATTAGCATTATAAGAAGCAAAGCTGGCTATGAGATCGAGGGAGTTTTATAATGTAAAGAAGAGAGACACGATAATTATCATCGAATCTATAATAATACTCAAACCCGATCTCTTCCCAGAAAATACCCTCACCTATATTCCCACCCTTGAAAATAGGTGTATCCTTACACCAGGGCCATGACTTGAGTAACTTACAATGATTTTGAAATATTTTTTAATCTTCTTGGAAAAACGATCTCAATTCACCATCTTCGAACATTTTCAGGCTAGTCCGGGCCATTTTTCCATTTTTTTTCTCTGGGATGGAGAGTATTCACGATAAAGTTGCTAGGCAATCGCTGAACTTCAGCTGTATTTATGTATTGCATGCTGGCAAAGTAAAACTAAGCTAACTAAGCTTTCCGTGCTATTTCGTTCACTAAAGTAAGAATAACCGGAATGCAGCATAAATTATCGAGGACACAAACCACTTATAACACAAACGTTATCTATTGTTCCACGAAACTAGATTTAAAGGATCGAATTCCTTTAAAATCTTAAAAACCATTACGTTTTCTGCAGTGTACTTTGTAGCTTGTAAAATACTACACTCCTTTTTGTGTTGTGCTTCTAAATCTTGTGTGTGTGTGTGTATTTTAAATGGCTTCCCTACCGCTGTTGCTGTGTCGCTGTGTTTCGGTTTTATCCTTCATCATGTTATGGCTTCTGTTTCTCTAAAATGTTGAAATGGTTTCATCTTTTTGTTACGTTTCATTTTCTGCTGATGCATATTTATGTAATAGCAACAACAACAACAACAACGACAACAACTACAACTACTACCACTAACACAGCAACGAAAACAAGAATAAGAACGATAACAAGATCCCATTCATCGTTGGGTGTTGTGTTGTGTTTAATACCAAGAGAAGGGTGAGAACGCTGACACTAATGCTGATGCAGCAATTTTTCTATGCGATTTTCTATGTTTTGTCTGTAGCGTCTCTTCTATTTCTATGTGTCATCCTCTATACTCTCTACGCCCTCTAACTTTTCTACAAAGACTTTAATTTTTTACCGTTTTGTTTTGGTTGTTCTTGTTCTTGTTTTTTATAAATTTCTTTTTGGTTTAGTTTAGATGACGATGACTAAAATCGTTGTACTCCAGTCTATGTTGCTAATGTCACTTACACACACATACACACAGCATAAATTTTATTCCTGTTACAATACTACAGCAAGCAACATTTGTTGGATGGTGTTCATATTTGTAAACGGACTTTTAAGTTTGACTTTCTTTTGCATAATTTTTCTTTTATTATTAGAAACTATTGTCAAACTGGAGGTTGTGTTCAAACTAAATTTAGAAAATTCGAAATCATTGTTTTCATTGGGTTCAAATCCCAGGTCAGACATCTCCAACAAAACGAAATACTACAAAATATTTCTTCGGCGACTTCCTCTCAGCAGATTTCTGACAAAAATCATGGGTGTAAATAAAATTGCCATGAGAACGTTTCACAAAAATCACGCAACATAAGTGGTGTGAGAAACTAGGTCGTAATCCTGACTAAAGGGTTGCAATAACCAATGTATGTATGTATGTATGAGGACTTTGATGCTTTAAGGCTGAGACGTCTGTTGGAACCAATGTATCTATATATATGGTTTCCACAGAAATATTCCATTGAATTTATTTAATGAATTGATGGCAGAAATGCAGTCGCACGAAAATGAAATCAAACTCTTAAAGAACTGGTAGGTGAAGTTATATTAGATTATGAAAGCAGATGAAGAAGTAAATCCCAACCCAGACACCAGAAAAGCTCCATTGGGGGAGCCTTGAAAGTTTTTGGAAAGTGTACTGAAGAAAAAAAAAATGATTTTCCTTTTTATTTAAGAGATGGATACATTTCGCAGGATATGACTGATGCTATTGGCTATGAATGCCAGTTATTGACTGTAATCACCCTTTCCGTCTATATCTCCCCTTCATGGTTCGTTCAGTCTCTAGCTTTTAACCCGCTGGATGTCTTGATATTACGACGTTTCTTCTTATGTTCGTCGTTCTTCATTAACTACTACAATGAGCATGCGATCTACATGATTACATTCATTGCATTTTTGACTGCTAGCCTCTAGTCGTTAAAGACCTCCATTTTCTTTTGGCATTTCACGTTTATTGCAATGTCGTCCTCCTAAATGCATTGTAATATTACATGAGTTTTATTTGGTTTTCCCATACTATGGGAAAGAGCTTGTGTTTCTCAGGAAAGCCATCCATATATGAACAATTGGTGTGTGGATATTGCAAGGCAATACAGTGAGGATGTGGAGCTTTCTAGCAGAAGTTTTTCATCTGTCTTATGATGTAAATAAATTCAAATTCAATATCCGTAGTTCTCTTCAATGGAATGGGAATGGAATGGCCCCATAAAAACATAGGTTTTTAGTTGCAGCACAATGTACAGGTTGAGTACTGCGCTTGCCCTAATATTTCTTTCTATATTTACATGATACAAGGTGTAACATAACTTATAAATCCATAAATTTCTAATCCAATCGATATTCTTGGTAAGGTTTTTGTCATTGTATGGAACTTGGGATTGCAAGAAGAAGAATTCTGGGTTAACCAAAAATTATTAACAGAACAGAATTATTAACAAAGCGATTTGTATAAGGTTTTAGATTTCGTAAAACTCTCAAGGTGGCTGTGAGATACCAGTTAGGAGGGTTACAATTGGAGCTTTTAGGAACCAAGTAAACTCTACCTGTTGGGGGAACCCAACCTAACCTAATGTGACGAAAATGTGGAACAATTTCACAGCCCCTCGGGTTGTTAGGTTATTTGCTTTGGGGCTATTGGAAACACAATGTTTATTCAGAGATAGGACAACATTCGCTGCTATGGATTTTTAGAGAAAATACCTTCGTTCTGACGACATGTTAACGAGAATTTCACCAACAGAATTATGCAAAGGAGAACGTTTTCCTTCCATAAATTGCAGCAACCTCCAACACTAGATTTATAAACACACTTTCATTTTCAAATTATAAACCTAAACTTTAAATACCCTGTTGATGTTAACAACACTGTTGGTCTTATGTGGTGGCATACTGTTTATAAATATTACACTGTATAACACCGTGTAAGCGAGTGTATGCATACGCAGTAAAACTGATGAGAGTGCACATGTATGTACGAGTACAGTGTACGGGAAAGTGTGCATATGTGTGTGTGTAGGAAGGAGTATAAATTTGTATGAATATATTCGGAGAGTTGGCATGTGTTGTAGGAAAAAGGAATCCTGCTAAAATGTTTGTTGTCACTAATAAATTACATGTACCCTGTACTCACTCAACCAATCAAACACATACATACACCCCAGCAGTCATACATATTTTGCTCTCGCTCTCTCTTCCTTTCACTGAGTCTGTTTAACTTAACGTATGTATGGTTGCAAGAGTGTTGGTGTGTGTGTGTGTGTGTAGTTTTACAAAATTTAAAGTAAAGTATAGTTGTAGTTGTAGTTAACGTGCTCTTTCAGTTGAAATCTTGTTGTTTTTTTATTCATTGTTGTATACTTTATTTCATTTAATTTTATTCTCTCGTTCTCTCTTGCTCCCACATTTTTTTTTCATTTTCTTGTAGTTTTTAAAATAAATTGCAAAATTGTTAAAAATTGTTTTTTTTTCTTTCGTTTCTTTCATTCAGTTTTTGTTAAATACTCGTTGCTGCTGCTGCTGTAGTAGATGGTCCTCTTTTTAATGTAAACCAACCATTTAGCAGACTAAAAAGCAGTTTTTTTATAGCCTTGTTATCGTTGTTTTCTTTTTTTTTCTTTTAATTTTTTTGTAGTTATTTGGCTATAAAATATAGTCTTGACCATTTATGTAAGAGTCCTTTAGTATTTTCTCTTTTCGTTTTGGCTGTTGTAGCATTATTAGCCTTATGATAATGAAAAAAGGGTTGGCAAAAAAGGCAAAAAAAAAAAAAATAAAGACAAAAACGAGAAGAGTCTCTGAAATTTTTGCAATTCAATCAAAATTTCAATCTAAAAAATTTGTGGCAGAGACAGTCTTTTAAAATATGATAGAGTCTATAAAATGATAATAAAAAATACAACAAAAAACATTTAATTTAATTTAATAAAAAGCAAAACCTACAATAAATAAATACGCAAGCAATGATGGAAAATAGAAAACTGGTGGAGGAATGAATCGAACTACATTCTTTAAGTTTAAGTAAAATATACTTTGTGTGAGATAACATCGAAATTTTTTTCGTTCGAAAGGCCTAATGATGGTATTATGTGTGTAATGTAACATCGTTTAAACATCCGTCACGGCTTCTCTGTGTAAAGCGCATCCGAAATGTTTAAATATCCATGACTCTGGTAAATAAATCAGGCTGAGTTTAACTGATGAAGTGGGCGATGTTGGCTTTGAGCACTGCTGAGGTTTATGGATTATTCGCATACACCTGCGAAAACCCCTGGAAAACTCTACAAGAAAAAGTCTAACGGGTTCAAATTGATCGATCTCAATGGACAGTTCACATCACCTCCAGATTCGATGACCATGCCCTCTAATCCCTCATGCATAATATCCAATGTGGCATAAGCTGTATGGCACTTACTATAGATCATCCAAAGAAGTCGGTAATCATCAACCTCTAGTGCTCGCCGTTAACTGTGATTGCGTGGCCAACGTTGTTCTCAAAGAAATATGGACAATAATTACCACCAAATAGTGATTTTTTGGGAATACATGTGCTTGCGTGCATCGTCTAAAAATTTACTACTTCGTGTGTCCTTTGATATCGTTTACAGGATACTAGAATGCGAAAGCAAGTGAGCTGCCGCAAGAAGACACGTCAAGTGCGTACAAAGAAAAAGGCTGCCCATGATGCAGTACTGAGAAATTATTCATGAGAAGCCAAGCTTCAAAAATATCGTGCAATGCAGAAGGCCGCACAATATAAAGGCAGGAATTGTTTTACAACGAAGTTGATGCAGATTACTGTGTGTACGAAGAAATTTTAAAGCCTAACTCCAAAGCCAAAAAAGGGCGATTAAAGCATTGCTTAGAGTAAGAAATCGCCGTAGTTTAGTAGGTAGTGTGTTGGCTTATTAGACGTAGGGCCACGGTTCAAACCCCAGGACAGACATCACCAACGCAACGAAATAGGAAAAAATAAGAAAAAACTCTGAGAGTAAATGCAATTGCCATGAAAAATTTCTCAAAAATCTGTCGTTTGGAAACGATTTTAAACTGCCACTCCAGTCTAAAATTAACATACACAACATTGGAAGTATGAAAAACTAGGTCGTAATCTGGACTGAAGGGTTATAATAAGCAATTATGTATGTATAGAGGAAGAATCTTTAGGGCATACAGTATAAATCCGAGCAATTTAGTTTTGCTTACAGAAAATGTCAAAAAAGTTCAACATGTCAGGAAGTTCACTGATCACTGTCATCTCAAAAAGAATTTAAACAGTAATGAACGTGCCAACAGCATCAGTTAAGTGACGGTAGTTACTATCTGTCCCTAATACTAGCCTACACCTTGCTAGAGTGTACTGCTTGGTCCACTGTAGTGTATCAATCAACTGCTTAGCTAGAAAAAATTATGAATGAACGTGAAGAAAATGAAAAATGATGGGGGAGAATCATTGTGACAGAACTACGTCCTCTAAAATAACAAAAATTTTAAAATAAAACAATATAGGATGGAGTGAAATGATTTCGAAATGTAAATGGTACGATATCGTCTACTGCGAGGTATTATGTTCACAGAAAATTTTAGGCATAAAATCACTTTGTGCAGGCTTTAGAACGTGGAAAAGAATTTCCTTATCTTGTAGGTAATTCGTTTTTCCTTAGATTGAGTTCCTTTTCTGTTAAATTATTAGGAAAAATTGTCCTTATCTTTCCAATTCGTTAATGAAATATTACAGTTTTACCTCCCTTTAATAAAGGACTTTCCAATAATTTTAATTTTCCTCAAAAACCCCAAAAAGAAATCCATGAAAAAAGGATTGAAAAAAACATTGCATCTAAAATGTCCTACTGTTAATCAAACGGTAAAAAATTGCTAATATCCTTTTTGTGCTCCTTACTCTCTATCCTTCTCTCGGTTCTTTTTGTCCTGACCAATATTTTTCTAACCCAAACAATTTAGTTCCATACAAATGATTTCAATTTTTAAAATCAAAAACGTTATTTTCTTCTTCATTATGCAGAGCCAAAACCAACAAACAAAAATAAAAAAGGACGAGAAAAAAATAATAAATATTTCAACCGCAAAACAAAGAATCCTTAACAAAAAAAAAAAAAAAAAAAAAAAACGAACACCCAGAAAGAAAAATAATTGGTCTACTGTCTCTTTCACTACCACTCTCTCTCTCTCTCTCTCGTTCTCTTTAAATATACAAAACAGGCACTAGTCGCAGTCATCAGCTAAAAATAATGTGAGTTTTTGTTTTCTCTTTTTTAGCAGCACAAAGAAAAAAAAAGCAGAAAAGAGAGAAAAAAGAAATGAAAGAATTGAAGAAACTAATAAATTTCATGTTTTACTCAAACACATGTACACTCACACTCACACAACAACACAAGAGAATAGCTGTTTAGAAGAGCAGGCCGTAAAGCCTAAAAAAGTGTTGCTCATTATGGCAGGATTAAAATGCAATCAACAACCAAAAAATGTGGTTGCCAAATAAATCACTAACACACTAACATACACCCACAAATACATACACTGTTCGACAATTGTAAGCAGTGGCCACAGAAGTAGCAAGTTTTGGTTGAAAGAGTAAAAAAAACCACGAGGGCTTTAAGTACAAGAGTAGAGTTCGTAGTGTTTGCAGTAAAGTATGCAGGAGGTCTAAAGGAAAGCGTTGATTAGTTTTGCCATTGACTGCCCTTGTTTAACAAGTAGACAGCAGTTGTAAATCTACACTGGACAACTCAAAATCTGGCGAGTGGCAGCCAGCCTCTTGCTGAGATTGCATAAAAACATGAGCAGAAGAAACTAGGAAATGGAAAAATGTTTAAATTGGAATAATGGTATATTCTGGATAGTAAAACTGATAATAGGAAACCAGAAATATTAGAATGGAAATAGTTATTGATGAAAAGTACTAAAGTCGTTCAAGAAAGTACTACCAAAAATATAACACAATTTTGGAAAAGTTATTAAAACTCTTTGTTGAAAAGTAACAAGTTTAAGGGCCATTATTACAACTAGCCGTTAAAGTTGGATTTAGTAAAGATAACTTTAGCTAAAGTGAACTTTACAGTCACCTTTAAATTATTTTCGCTATTATAACCTAATGATAAAATAAAGTTAACTTTTTCAAAAATATGGCATTGCCGGACAATATCGATAACACTGCTCAATTAAACAAGTTTTTTTAAACGCAGTGGCAACGACGGACTTCTGTTTTTTTCTTGCCTTTGCTCGTTTTGTTTATATTTGTAGTTGTCATATTAAAAATAATATATAATATGGCAAGTTCAATCATAAACTTGACTCTAGGATGATCCTCTCTTTAGCTTAACGCTTACTTCCATCTTATTGTCCACTTATAATAATGAAAAACAATTTATCTGCCCGTTAAAATCCTACCTTTAGTTAACGGAAAGTTGTAATAATGGCTCTAAAAAATTTTTAAGTACTTAAAAAAGTACTAAATTCACTATTAAAAAGTACTTTTACAAAAAATGAGTCACGAATTCACCATATTGATTAAGGCCTTCATAAGAAAACGATAAACTTAAAATAAAGCATTGGTAGATAATCATCATGGAGCATGCGGTTCAAACCCCAACTCAAGACATTTTGACATATTTGAAGAGAACGAAATATGAAAAAATTTTTCCTCGACGGCTTGCTTTCTTCTGGCAAAAACTATGAGACTAAATATAATTGCCATGAAAAGTTTCTCTAAAATTTGCAGATAGTAGTCGTCTCTTAAAAATTAAAGCATGGCAGAAGTGGACGTAATTAGGTCGTAATTCTGACTAAAGTGTTATAATGACCATTTAAGCTAAGTAAGTAATAGATCATTGGATAAGCCAATCGAAATGGATATTCTTGGACGATGCTGATGGGAAGGAAACCATGAGGATATTGAGACTAAATAAAGGGAACTTGAGTACTACGATGAACTTTCTTACAGGTCACTTTGCATTACACGTACATCTAAAACGTAAGGACGCTGTAGATAATAATAAATGCAGGGCATATGGTGAAGACATCCAAGACCTTTAATGTCATTATTCTGCTTTCATAATCTCGTAATGCAAACATTTTGGGAAAAACATTTTAACAGATATAACTCATCTCAGTAGAGTAGACTGGAAGAGTTAAATAATACAAAATACAGTCTACTTGAAGGAACTGTGGTCGCTACTCCTTATGGTAAGCTTAATGGCTTAGGTATATGTCGTTAGGCATGAGTCTTATCCTTCAACCACATAGCATACTAAAATATAATTAAAAATATGTTATTAACAATAAAAATTTATTGCCTTTGAGATTGGATAATTAGTTTTTGGACTATCATATGAAAAGAAAACGACACTTTTTTATAAATGTATTAGAGTTTAAGCGTACCTGGGTACTGAGAATTTATTATCAGTTTTCTTAGTTAAAAGGATCTGAATGTTGTATAGCCTTGAAGCTTAGTTTCTCCTTTTTTACTTTTTACTTTACTGGATATTACCTATCATTTACAACTACGTTCTAGCCTCTTGTCGACTGCGGACGACAAATTTTTAAGAAGCTTTACATAACAATTTTATTTTATCTTAGAGCTTTTGCCAGAAAACAGCTGAAGTGAGGTCGCAGAAAAATTGTTTATTTATGTATTTTTAAATTCATGAGCTTGCGTACAGTAAGCCAGGACACAACCTAGTTGAATACATCGGAAATATTAAATGAAAAAGGTCTAAATGGTAAAAAAAAGTACTTAATTAATTTGAAATCATAATTTTAATAGTTTTTTTATGGAAAGTCTAGTAAAATTTCTTACTTTCCAATTTAAATTATTTATACAGATTCTTTCAATCGTTTACGTACCCATTAAGAAAGAATAAAGTACTAAAATATAAATTCTATTTTAGAAACACACTTTGTGAATATTTTTGCCAAAAGTATTTCCATAGAAAAGTACTAGCATTACAGCATTACAACATGATCTTGAAATTATTTCAAAATACGCTTTTAATGGTAAACGAAATTCGTTTCTTTTAGGCAAAGAGGATTATTATTGCTTAGGTTTCTAGGAAGTAATGGCATTAAAAATATCCTTCGCAAAAATTTTAATCCTTATTTCAGGGTGTTTTAAAAAATGTTTCTAAAAATGTTCAATATATTCTTAAAGAAGACTAAAATATACTGAATCCTTAATGCATACATACATACCATATATCTGAATAAACAAAATATTTTTAAATTTCTCGAAAAGAAAAAAAAAACGATGCCTTTTCTTAATGTTGAAAAAGTTACGGAAAACCCCAGTGCTTTTTCTTAATATTGAGAAAATTTTGTTGCTTTATGCTTACATACAGGGTGGTGGTGGGGTTGGAGCAGTTTAAACATTTTGTTCATGATTTTGTTTATTCCTTAAGATTTATTGCTTCGTTTCCTGACATTATTTGGTATCATAAATACGAATAAAACAACAGAAAAAACGCATATTTTTCATGACCACTTGCCACCAAAACCTGGCGAAAACCGCACACACTTTATATATCATCCAGCCAGACAACAGCATTCCTTACAATTTACTCTCTTATACAGATTGAATCCCTCTCCCTCTCCCTCTAGAGTTAAAGGGAAATGAAAAAAAAAAAAATGATATAAAAATGTATTTCAACAACGTAGCAACTTATTGAAGAGGGTTGTCATAATGAGATTTATTTATAAGGGTTAAGAGAAGACGAAAATAAAAAAAAAAATACAAAAATTAAGGAAAGACAAGGCAGGGCAAGGCAAGGCAAGACACCGAGTAAGAGGGTAAATTTCTTGGTTTGGCTTAGTGGAATATTAAGAAAATAAGAAAAATAATCATAATAAATAAATAAAAACAAACTTTCAATCGAAATGACCTTTTTTTTTCTTAACTTCTTTACATTATTTCTTCATTTGTGTTCAGTTTTGTTTCCTGGGCTTTTATTGTTGGAAATGAAAGAAGAAACAAACTCAAAAATCTCTTGTTTATTTAGAGAAGTAACAGCGAAAGAAAGTTCTCCTTAAAGATAAAGGATTAATTTTGTCAAGAATAACAAATTATTAAAAATAGAAAGAAAAAAGAAACAACTTTTATTTGTAGATTAAGAGGAAGGATAAACTCAAGAAAAGGGTAAAATGGTCTTCAATTTTTTTTTTGATGATGAGATTAACTATTCAAGATGAGCTCATTAGAAATAATAAAGATTTATAGGCTGTTTTGAGAAAAAGAAAAGTTAAAAGAGGTTCACAAAAATATTACAATCTAATCGACATAAATTAAGGTTTGTAATCAAAGCTCAAAACGCAATTTTTTAGACAATAATGTGTGATGAAATGGAACTGATTTCCGTTAGCAAACTTAATGAGAAACACGTTCAGTTTTCGTTTTAAATCACTCAATGCATTTGAACTACGATTACCAAAGGCTATAATGGAAAACTGAAGAGTAATTTTTTGAAAAAAGTTTGTATGTTTGAAAACTGTTCTCTACTGTCGAATAGTCGCGTTAGTCTAGTACGTAGTGTGTTGGTTTATTATACATGAGGCCATGGTGGTGCAGACTCCAGGTCAGACATCTCCAACAAAGCCGAATACGAAAATTTTTTCTCGGTGCCTGCCTCTCAGCAGATTTCTGGAAAAAACTGTGAAAGTAAATAAAATTGCAATGAAAAATTTCTCAAAAATATGTCGTTCGGAGTCGACTTTGAACTGTAGGTCCCGCCACTCACATATAAAATTAACACACAACATAAGTGGTGTGAGAAGCTAGATCGCAATCCTGATTGAAGGGTTGTAATGACCAATTATTTACATATGTATGTTTCTTCTGTCGATTATGCTAAGGGTAACCTTAGCAGCTTCAAAGTTTAGATATGATGGGTGAGTTGAATCAGCGGGCCATTTTAAATGCGAATCATTCTAAAAAAAATTCGACTGATAGAGATGTGAATGAAAACCATTCCAATTTATCATTTTCAATTTCTGGCTTAAAAATAAGGGCACAATTTAGAACATGAAATGTTAGGAGCCTATTGGAAACTTCGAGTTTAGTGCAGCTATGTAAAGAATTTTAAAATTATAAATCTCCTACATACTTAATTGGTCATTACAACTCTTTTTGGACAGGTTTACTAGCTATCTACTCACAAAACCCATATTAAGTGTGTTAAGTTCGTATACGAGTGGCGAGACCTACAGTGCAACGTCGCATCCTAAAAACATATTTGCGAAACCTTACACTGCAATTTCATTTAATCTTTTGCAGAAGACTGGTGAGAAATATTTTATTTTTCTTTCTAAATGTCTGAGCTGAAGTTTAAAGTGATCTCAAGTAAGTTAACCTACCATCCACAAGACTAGATCGACTAAGTCTATTATGTTGACCGTAAAATGCCAGTAGACTACTGAGAGGAAGTCACCGAAAGAAATATTTTTAAAATTTTACAAAACTTGCACTTTGATCTACTGTTTCCACACAGGAATATCATAAGCACAATGTCTAATGGAAATAACACGATTAAAATAGGCAGTTGAACTTATCGAACCATCCCATTTATGTTTGTTCAATAAGAACAGCTCATCACTAAATCAAGGCAAACTTTCGGGTTTAACAGATTGAGACAAAGGCCACTTATCGCTGATTTAGAAAATACTTACAGTACTGACGCCATAGTCTAGTATGTAGTATGCTGGCTTTTTAGATGAGAGGCCGTAGCTCTGATATCTCTAAGAAAGTGAATTATAAGAAAAAAAATATTTATTCCGGCAGATTTCTGGCAAACACTCTGAGAGTAAGTTCAATAGCCAGGTCAGACAGCTCCAATGAAATATGAAAAAATATTTCTTCGGAGACTTCCTCTCAGCAGATTTCTGGCAATATCTCTGAGTATAAAAAAAATTTGTCATGAAAAATTTTTCACAAAAAATCTGTAATGCAAAGTCGACTTCAAACAGTAGGTCCTACCACGCATGGATAAAATTATCACACACAACATAAGTGGAGAGAGAATCTAGGTTGTAATCCTAACTGAAGGTTTGGAATGACCAGGAAAGTAAATAAAAAAGGCTTTTGCATCAATCTACTCACTATATAGTAGCAAAACAGAGTGTGCAAATGCTAAAATGTAGAGATCTAAAGAAAAATCATGCTCCTATCACATCTAAGCCTGCAACATACTTAAATTTTTTTCTCTTTAATCATCATGTCGTAGCTGTTTTGAAGTAATTTCAATTCATTGTATCTGTACATTGCTTTTGTAATTTTCAAAGATTAAAGCATGGTTGTAATGCTCTAACAAATAATTCCTAAAAATCTTTGTCTTTTGTTTTGTAAAACTTTCAATAGTCGTTGTCGTGGCAATATTTAAACTAAAAATAGTATGAAAAATGAAATTTATTTTTTTTATTTTTCTTTTGTAATTTACAATAAATAAATAATATTGTCATACATTTCAGTAACAAACATTTACTTTAAAAGTTTTCGAAAACTAACATCTGTTATACAAGGGAAAAAAATAAAATATTTAAAAAAAGGCTACAAAATGTTGCTCTTTTGCATAGTTTTAGTATCTGCAAATATTTAAAAAATAAATATTCTTGTTTTTTCTTTTATTAAATAAAAAAATAAATTCCAATTCTATTTTGCCAACCCATATGACATTGTAAAACAGAAATGTTTTTTTTTATTTATTTTTATTATTTAAAAAACAAAAAAAGAATTGATATTTTCCAACAAATACAGAGAAAATGTTTACAGAAATGAAAGTGAGCAACAGCATTGATTTTTATTTTTAATTAAAATAGAAAAAGAAAAAAAAATTAAAAAAGAACAGACAAAATAAAAATGAATCAAAAAAGAGAAAAAAAAGATAATTTTTATGAAACCTAAATACAAACTAAAATAAAATTGTAGAAAAAATCAATAGCAATGACAAAAATAAAAGAACAAATAATTGCACAAAAACAGGACAATGTATTGTCAGTAAAATTTGTTTTAAAAAATATTTTTTTTTTCCTTTTTTAGCATGAATTTTATCTACAACCATTAATACAACCACTTACATAGTCGCCAGTCGTTGACCAAAAAAAAAAAAAGAGGGAAAACCAATGCACATCAACACCCAATGCAAGCCCAAAGATTGACCGACAAAAAGAAGCAACCCTTCAACGCATTACATATTGGGTCAGAAGATTTAAAATAAACCAAACTCAACCTAAAAAATACAAAAAAAGAGCACTGACTAATGAAACCTCAAGCACTTGTGCTCAGACAGTTTAAATCATTCAACAAATTTCTGTGGCTTAAGAAAATGATGTTTAATGTGTTGTATTCATTTTGCCTCAAATATTAGCAGCATAAATTCTAAAATTCGAATTTTCTAACCCAGCTTATTTTGTAGGCTTTTACATAAACTTGCTATGCATACCACAACCAATACTAACTTTAATATCAAAAATTAAAAAAAGAAAGAAAACTTTGGTCAAACTAACCGCGGTTTGTTCCTTGTGTTTATCTCAGAAAAGATGCTTTAAGGCAACCAACCTTTTAATGATCATAATCCATGCCAAGATCCCCTTTCCATACCTCGCCGTGAAATCTCCAACTGGAAGTAGATAACGAAAACTTCCAAATGAACTTCATCTGGAGCAATTGATAGCTCTGGCTATCGGATTAAAATTACTGGCCTGCTGGCCTGCCAAAGCGAGTTCTTTGTTCCTCTATATCGATTTGAGCAGTACAACGCTAACACGATTATAGACTGATGGAACGCAAAACTAGATCATTCACCAAATTCTCTGGTAATACATAATATAGTTTCAAATTAGATGGGGAAAAGGGATGTGATGTATATATTGAGTACTTGGATAATAGACACTTACAGTGTTTTCCAGGCCGAAGTTATAGTTTTTCTTCTGACAATTACATATATGGCAGTTCAGCCGCAAAATATTTCGTGAAATAAAATGATACACTCGGACAGGCACGGTGGCCTAATGTTACCTTCGAACAGCATAACTTATGCATGACGGTCGCCTATTTATCCAGAAAAACGAAAGTTTCTTGGAATAGGGACGTGCCTGATCAGTCCTCGCATAGAGGTCCCCTTAGACATGATTAAGCCAAAAATTGGGGAAATGTTCCACAGTTAACGTCAGGATTTTTTCGGCGCCTATGTTAAGCTCACTGAGCCTTAACCGAAGCAAAACAAAATATCTCATTTTTCTCTCTCTAACGTTTCAATGCTCAGCACTAGCGCGTCCACTTGTGAAAGTGCTGAAAGTACTGGGCAAAAGTGCTTGAAGAAGGCTATGTGAGTTGCTTCGTCATTCATTCCATTCTGCCGATTTAGCCCAGAGAGAATACTTCTTCCCTTTGTTTGAAAGAGACAAAACGATTGGAGAAAGCATTGGTCAACGTGATTAGACCTCAAAAAAGGTTTTATTGAATTAACAGTTCTGGGTTATTGTTCTTTCTAGGATCTTCTTCTACTGTCTGTCCTTACCCTGACGACAGGACGAATGCATTGAAAATTTTAAGTTTGAAAGCGAGGTAATCTCTGTAGAAATATTACAATCAGTCGACGAGAAAAAACTGCTAAACATTTAATAATTGTTTCTACATTGCATTTATTGGCAGATAATCTCTTATACCCGGTAACCAAAAATTCATTTTCGTTATGATAATTTTCCTTTCGTTCGTCCAATTCCACAAGAGCAGTGGTTAAATGCAAAAATATTATGTTGCATATACCAGCATTTTAAGCAGCAACAGCAGCAGTAGTGTCTGAGGCAGCATTATCATTTTGGCTTTAAATAAAAGCCAGTGAAAAGAAAAGTTTCTTAAGCAGAAAGCAAAAAAAAAATTGTCATCAACAAGAGAAGAAACAAAAAAGCAAAAGAGAAAATAAAAGAAACTGACAGCAATTATGTCTGACTTGAATACGAAAATACTAACCCGTTCCTTTAAACTCTTCCCTCTTTTGCTCTCTCTCTCTCTCTCCCTGTTTTCCAGTGAAGTAGTTAGAGCGCCACAAAATTTGCCAAAAACTAAACAATAGAAGAGAAAAGTACAAGAAAAATAGGAGAAGAATAAACTCCAAACCCTCCAAAATTTATTTGCAGTTAAAAGATGCAGAAATGAAGTAAGAAAAACTAGAATATGTTTGCGGATTAAAATAATTTGAATATTATTTTCCTTTTCCTTCTTCTGCTTTTAGTTTTTGCTGATTTTAAACAATAAAAATTAAAAAAAAAAGTCTTGAAATCTTGAAATCTTTTATCCTTTGAACAGCAACAAATCTGTAGAAGACAAAAAACTTTTTCTTCGGTTTTGTTTCTTTCTTTTTCAATTTGAGAACAATTTGCTTCTAAAAAACTGACAAATAAATGTGTTTAAAATTTATAAACTTTACTTTTCGCATTCTTCAATGATTTCTAAATACTCTTCTCTTCTAGTCTGCTGCTGCCATAGATGAAGAGAAGAACAACATTTTGCAAAAGATGATAAATTATGTGGTGAACAGCAGCATGAAAAAGACATGAAGTCGCTTAAGCAAAAATATGAAGAAAAAAAAATTAAAAAACAAATTTTAAAAGATTTTCAAAATTTTTGTTTTAAGACTTGCAATAAATTTTGGTTTAAAAGAAAAGTTGAAGCATAATTTTTTGTGTTTTTTTTTTTTTGGTTTTCTTTTTCTAAGGAAAAATTAATGAAAATAATTGAAAAAATGTCGACAGAAGCAAAAATTTATGGTTTTCGAAAAGACATTTTCAAATTATTTCACAAAAGAATGTCCATAAGAAATATACGAATATTCTCACAGAGTTTCTTAAAGAATTTATGAATGACTGCTGCATGGCTACTTAAATTATTTTACATTTACTTTGAAAAATAAAAACCAAAAAAATTGAGCAAAATATGATAAGTTTCCATGATGGGCTCTGTGAATAATAAAATAAATTTTTTGTTTCAAATAAAAAATGGCAGTATTTATTACAACAATTATAACAAAACCGATGTAAATCAACACCCAATTCAAGCCCAGAGATTGACCAACAAACCAACCAACACTTCAACGCATTATATATTGGGAGTTAGAAGACTGAAAAGAAACCAAATTCAACCAAAAAATATAAAAAGAGCACTGAATAATGAAATCTCAAGCACTTGTGCTTGCACAGTTTAAATCATTCAACAAATTTGTGTGGCTTCAGACTTTGATGTTCATTGTGTTATGGTCGTATTGCCTCTAATTTGAAGATCCCTTTAATATTGCTTCTGTAATTTATACATCTTTAAAGTGCGTAAGTATCGGGTGGGCCACCTATCGGTTTAAATTTGAACCATCAGTTATTTCGAATCATGCAATACTTATGTCATTCTATTCTGTCACAAAATTCAGTATATTACCTCCACGTAATGAATCGATTTACGCTTGAGCAACGTTGAGATTTATTGGAAATTTTGACTAATGAAAAACTCATCGTGCAGTTTTTGGATAAAGCTCATTTTCATCTTGTTTAATAAGCAAAATTGCCGTATTTTGGTCAATGAAGAAGATAATTCACCAATTACGAGTGACTGTTTGGTGCGGCTTGTGGAGCGAAAGTATCATTTGCGCATATTTCTTTGAAATTGAAGACGGCGAAACCATTACGGTCAATGGAGACACCTATTGTACTATGGTAGTCGATTTTTTTGTACCCGCTCTTTTTGGTATTGATGTGAACAATGTTTGGTTTCAACATGATGGTGCAACTTGCCACACACCTCGTGCCACAATCGATTTATTCCGTCAAACGTTTAACACATTGAGTGCCACGTCGTACGTTTCCGTATGACACCTATCCCGTCGTGCTGTGCCACGCTTATAGAAATGTACGACACAAAAAGCCTATATAAAATAAAAAGCAAGGGGCAGAATGGACTAGAGATATCTCAGAAATCGGCTTTTATCACTAATAGACTCAGTTAACAAAAAAAAATGTTTGGCCTCCTGGGAAGGTTTTCGTCAAAACCGCTTGGCACTCAATGTGTTAACGGCCAAAATGGTGATGTAAATTGACTGCCAAGAAGCTGCAATTTGAGACCGTTGGAATATTTTCTGTGGGGCGCCGTTAAAAAAAGTGTTATGCCGATGAACATTTGAAAGCAAACATTCGTTATACCATATGCCGAAAATTGGTCTCAGGTCGAATGGAAGACTGTGAGGCCAGCCGCGGCAGCCATATGAATGAAATGATATTCCATTTCTAATCGGAACAATTGTACTCCACAACAAAAAAATAAAATTTCATATATTAAAAGCAACACGGATATATTAAATCGTAGTGCAGCATTACAATTTCCATTGGATATTTTAAATGCTAACAGAGCGTGTCAACAGCAAGACATTTCAACACAAAGCGTCTTTTGTCAACTTCTTACAACTGAGTTTCTGCTTATTGACCTTGAGTTCTTGCCGAGCCTTTCATTACGTCTCCTAGAATTATTTCTCTTCTCTGTTTTAGAGGCATCTTTGAATGCTATGCTTTTTTATAAGTGAATCATTTTATAGTGACTTGACATCTCCAGCAATCTCTTCATAGCTTTTGTAATAAACGTAAGAATACAGTCTTATTGCAATAAAAAGTTTAAACTTAGAGCAGTCAGTTACTAAATTTTTAAAAGTATAATGAAAAAGCAATCCTTTTAATTGCTTTTCAAAGTCTCTATCATAACTTTAAAAATAATTTCAATTATATTTAGCTGTACATCGAAGCAATGATGATTGCAAAGGAGAATATCATTGAAAAAAATTGATGGACACCACGCAGCAAAATGAAAAAAAAAAGAGAAACTTGAGTTAAATTATATGAAATTATTGTTCAACCATGAAATGAGATTTCTTTTTGTCACTTTTCATTACCTGAGATCCGACAAAAGGAACGAACGAAAGAATAGAAATAAATTTGGCACAAATACGAGAGAAACATTTCGAATACTTTGCAATACTCAAATGATTGAAATGAAATAGTTTTCAGTGGAAATAAAATTTGTGCTTTTAAGCAAAATCGTTTTCATCCCATAATTACTGTGTTCTTTCGCAAAAGCAGCAGTAGAGAGTCAATACGTTTAATTAAAGCCAAGTTTAGATTACCTAATGAACGATGAAAATTAAGTTTTCCAGAAATCAAATAAGTTTTCTTTTTGAAATAGAAAGAAAATATTTTTAAGACCTTCAAATCAAAAAAGTCCATTTACAACACTATGCCTTACCTTACGTTCATTTACAGATGATTGAATCATTCATCACAATGCATCGTTACAAAATACAATAAAATGTGAAAATAAATGTGAAATGAACAGTGGTGTTAACAATAATAGTTGCAATAAAAACAAAACCAAACCAAAATCACCAGTGAAGCAGAGAGAAAGAGCGAGAATCGCATCGGAAAAGTAAAAGAGTATCTAACGGATGTGGTATTGAAGGAAGTTAAAGAAGAAGGCAAAACAGAGGAAAAAAGGCAGAGAACAACGCGTTTATATCACGTTTGTTTGATTACAAATTGAATTGAAAATCATTCAAGTATATGACTATGATATTGTATATGAGCAACTGTAAGTTTTTTTTTTTTTGTTTTTTGGTATTGAAAAAAAAACTAAAATTAAAACAACAAAAACACGCTATAAACTGGCAAAAACAACTATGATAGTTTTGCTTTTTTTTCCCATTCATCATGCCAATATACATGCATAGACATGATGTTCACAAAAAAAATTATAAATTTTTTGAATAGCATGGTTCATGTGACCAGAAGGAAAATACCGCAAGTGATTGTTGGATTTTATAGCTACAGGGAGGAAATTGTAATACAGTATGCTGTGGAACCACTGACAAATTTTCTGACAAGAAATTTTCTAGACATTCATGTCTAAGTCCACACAAGTTAAGCGATACTTACAGCTTTTCAAATGCTATGCAAAAAAGACGTGCTAGTGATTGATGCTTTAATGATCATGGATTATCCTATACAACGGATTTGTTTCGTACAACATTTCTTACTCCCAGAACTTTAGAAGGGGTATAGAGCCTATAGACATGATCTGCGAAAACATTTACACCAAAGGTGGTTCAAAAAGTGGGATCCCCTCGTCAGTAATGTGGTTATCGGTTGCGGGTGAATTAATGGAAAAACTATCTGAGGCGTACAGCAACTGCCAAGTGTACACAGATGATACAGTTTTGATGGCTACTGGAAAACTCTTCTCGATCTCATTCAAAGAGATTTTTAGATTGTAAGTCGATAAAATATACCGTTCAAGACCACAATAGCTTTGTTTACAAGAAAGAGAAACTTTCTGAAATGGCAAAATATTAAATTTTTGGGTGAGATAGTATCACAGAACTTGGAGGTAAAACATCTGTATCTGGGCATATCACTGGATAATAAATTGACATGGAAGCTCAAAAAGCGAGCATTTCAGGAGAATCTAGATAATCCACAATGACATACAGAAGGCTTGGAAGGAAATCTTGGGTATATAAACTAGGAATTATGTACTGTATGCATATTAGCCTAGTCAGACAGTCACGATGTCATTCTAGCGCACGTGTCTTATGAGGTTAAATCGTGAACATGAATCGCCTATGTAGGGAAAATAGGTCATAGTTTGCTGGGTCCTAGGTCATGTGGTAGTTTTTGGCAATGAGCAAGCAGAGGGCCAGAGCACTTTTGTAGTGGTGTGGTTGCTTGAAGAGTTATGCTCACAGAAAGGCAAAATAAAGGGGAGCAAAGACTCTTCTCAAAACAAGTGGATTTGAGGTAGAGATGTCAATTATCCGGACTTTCTGGTATCCGGATATCAAATAGCTTAAACATGAAATATCCGGATATCCGGATACTATTCGGATATTTGCCAATTCTGAAATTTAGAAAAAAAAAATCAAAATATTTTAGTTTTTAAGTTCATTTTATTTAATTCAAGAAAAAGAAAGTATATTATATAAAAAAAAAAAAAAAAAACAATATAGTTTTATGATTTAATTAAATTAATATAGTTTTATTATTTTTAATCATTATTAATTTATTATTCATTATTGAAATAATATTTCAAGAATACCAAAGCGTTCAACAATGGAAACTGAAGTCTACTTCTTAATTTTGTTGAAAATGTACCAGCCACCGAGAAAACTCTCTCACTGCTAGTGGAGGTTGGTTGAATCGTATTAAGAGCATTCAAAAGTTTTTCTAAGTTGTGAGTTAGTTTTCCATTGCCTTCAAGAAGTTTAAATTCTTTTTGTAAAGAGTCAAAATTATTTTTTTGAAATTTTGTTGGATTTTCACTGCTCATGGAAGCTATAGATTTTTTCAATTCCATAACCAATGTAATCGGTTCGCAAATTTCATCCTCAGATCCGGACGAAGACACATGATTTTCATCTTCTGGAATTGCATACAATCGACTCATTGTATCTTTTGCATAGGCATAGATTGCTGGTCATCAAAATTATCATCTCGGGAGATTGATGAATTTTTTTGAAACGATAAAAATTTACTTTTTCGAAAATCAAATATCCGGATAATTGATTCAAAATATCCGGATTTCGAATTATCCGTAATTCAGAAAATATCCGGATAGTTCAAACCGAATATTATCCGAATTGCCATCCCTAATTTGAGGCAACCAAAAGTTTTTTTAGGAATAACTTGAGGTTGGTCGCGGTGGACTAACATTTGTTGTTGATTCTGTGATGAGGACATTAATCTGTCCTAGAAGGACACAGCTTTGGTGGATATCAGTTGCCAGGCAGAAACTACCATTGTCGAATTCAGCATAGCAATAGGCTTGAAGGAGGCATACTACAGATACCCTACTAAAGAAATTCTTACCTTATAATCAAAATTTATTATTCGTTTGGAAGACCTATCGATACCATAATGTGTGGCATTAGACTTTCACCGCGACTTCCCTGGGTGGACCGCTCTTCCGAAATGTTCACTTTTTCATGACACTGAAACATAAACAAATTTGACCGACGGCTTGAGTTATGCTGACTTTGTGGACCACAGTGTTTTCTTAATCTCTCACAAGAAAAATCCGAATTGTCTACGAACTTAGCTTATTTAAAATGTATTTTGAAGTCAATGTTGTCAGAAAAGTTCATTGGTTTTGAACACCCCTTATAAAGCGGCGTTTTTACTCTAATGGGAATTATTTTTCCCCAATTTTTTCCTTTTTTTGTGGATTCCTAAACTATGGAAAAAATAATGAAAAACTTTTAACAGTTTTGCAATGTGCGTCTGGGCCTGTCTGTCTGTCCCTCTATCTATTCCTAGTTCAATATGTGATGCGAAAAACGGCAATGCTGCGGTTTTTATAAAATATTTTATGTGGGTTTGTTTAACCATTTAAATTTTTTTATTTTTGTTGTTGTTGTACTCAAAACATTAAAAGGAAAATTTGCTACAAAAATTCATCACCATGCCATGACAATATCATCACGATGTGATGATGATGAATATCATCATCATTATTGTCATCGTTACCATGAGAGCGAGCAAGTTCTCATGGACGCGTTTTTATTTGTTGTTCTAAATGTTTGACTGCAAATTGATTTTTGCATTTAAATGTGATGTCTGTGGCGACAGGCAAAGGCTGGGGGCGAAGGTATGCCACCATTCGTTGTTAACTCATTTCATTTCATTCCGTTTCAATGGAATTGTTTGTCTTTCTTGCTTTTTTTTTTTTTTTTTTTTTTTTTTTGAAGGGAAGTTTTGGTTTTTTTTTATTTTGCTCTGTGTTTCCATTTCTATAACGATAATGTTTTAAACGAAATCAAACAGGAAGAAAGTGAAATTGAAAATTAAAATTTTAAATTAAATGCACAATTTTATTTCGTATTTTTTTCTGTTTCTTTCTTTCTATTTTTATTGTATTTTTGCCATTTTTTCTGTCTTCTTCTGATTGTTGTTGGTGTTGCTGGTGCTGCTGCTGCTGTTGAATGTTCCGGTTTTTAGATTTCATGGCTTGGGAATATGAATTCCATGAATGAATGATTGAATGCATGAATAACTGATGTTAAGGTAAATATTGGATGAGTTTGTATAGTTAAGTGAGGAGGTGTATGTATGTATTATAATGGCTTTTACACCAGAATGATTCTTTTATCATTCTGTGTTTTTTTGCGATAGTAAATCTGTATATATGTGTGTGTTTGTATACGTTTTTTTTTATGACAGATTTGAAAAATTGTTTAAATTTCATTGTTATTCTGGAATTTATTTAAAATTTCTTTTTTTTTTTAAATCAAAATTTATTTAATATGTTTGCTGTTGTCTTTTTTTCTCGTTTGAAATTATTTTGATTGAAATTTTTTGATTAGAAAATTTTCATTTGGATTAAAATGGAAAGTAAATTGAAAATGTCATCGAAAGGATGAGTGCATTTTTTAATGGTCAATATTGATTGCCATCATTTGCTTTTTATGATTTCGAAAATAAATAGTTTTTTAAAAATTTGATTCAGATTTTAAAGTCATTCGTATACTAGAAACAGAGGTAGAAGGTGTTTGAACGACAACGCGTTTCCTATACTTGAACTTCGTGTAGTTCTTTTAAGGCAGTGGCTTCATTTCTATACAATTTGCCAGCAAGCGTGGGGGCAGTTAAATCGAATGCATTACTCAAATTTTTATTTGTGATGACATTGCATTTATTCGTGGAGACAAAGGATTGTAAGTACTCAGTTATTGCAATAAATGCAATACCTTAAAATAATTTTCACTGAGGACCCGATACATAACAAGCCCACATAATACTTTGAATGTCTTCAATGTTTCTCCCACTATCGCACTCTTTTCATAAGTCCCAGCCACTGCATTTCCCACTACCTTATAATGATTAGTCGCCGTAGTCTAGTAGGTAGTGTATTGGGTTATTAGACATGAGACTAAGGATCAGACCTCAGCCCAGACATCTCCAACAAAACGAAATATAAGAAAATATTTCTTCAGTAACTTCCTCTCAGCAGATTTCTGACAAATACACTGAGAGTGAATAAAATTGCAATGAAAATCTGTCGTCTAGAGCAGACTTTAAATTGTATGTCCCTCTAAGCATTTATAAAATTAATACACACACATAACATGAATGGTGTGAGAAATTATATACGTAGTAATCCTCACTGAGGGGTTGTAATAACCAGTTATTGTAGTGACGATATTTCTGTTGATTTCCAATACAAAATACAAAATACTGCTGATCTTTAAACTTTTAAATTTCTTTGAGAAAATTTATTAAGGGACTCTGAGTATGAGAACATAGTGATGGATTTCAGAAATCTATAGATTTTCTATGCCAAAAAAAAGTTGGCGTATCAAGCCCTGTATTCTTAACACTACTAAGGTTTTATTTTTCCTTTTTCTTCCCTCCTAACATCTTCTCATCTGAATTCTGTGGCATTTAATGGCCTACAATAGCAAATCTTAGAATCATAAGTTTGGTATTCTGTGTATATGTGATTACAGTATACAGTGAGGAAATTTTGCTCATTGAAACCTACACTTACTTAGGAAGAAGTGTTGAATTTGAATTATTCTCGAGAGAACTTGGAGTAAACAACAATGTGGTTTCCAGATTATTGAGGCATTTACCAGACAGAAATTACTGCTATCCAGAAGTAATACTGGCTGAATGTGTATATTTCCACGTTCCTGAGACTAAGTACTGCTCTCGGCCGTGGGTCTAATCTTATTTAGAAGGATAAAAAGTTCAATATTAGGATTATATAAGTCCATGGCACAGGATATGAGCTTGCAGTCGATGATATCATCTTATAGATCTGGAAGGCGTGAGTGTTTTCATGCTCTTCCGCAAATTCGTGATAGTATGCCGGCTAAGAGGCACATTTTTAGCGGCCATTGTCTTTTATAGGATATCAAGTACAGAGTTTGGGAACTTCTTAGTATGTTTTTAATAAATTTCCTCCTTCTTTCATTCTTTTCAAAGAATGTATATGAAAAAAATTAGTACTTTCAGGCATAGAATTTCCTGATTTAATAGCCAAAAATGCAAAAAAAAAGAGAAAAAATAGACTTCCGAACTTTGACAGTCGGCAGGATATAGCATTTAACAACTCGTGCAAATAATAAAATTGTGCTATCGAAATGGTTGTTCTGTGTGGACGACGTGCCGCGCCCTTCATCCATTTTACGATCGCCATAATCGTCCGTCCGAGAGGACTATACGCAATGTCGAGCCCAGTGGTTTTGTACAATATTGACACGTCCATAAAATATAAGACCTGCAGGAAACATTGCCGTTATAAGTGAGAATGTGTGGAAGCATCCAATGCAGTCATTTTCCAGGCCATTACAATTAGCAACGAATGATAATGGTCAAAAATACCAAAGGCTTGTGGACTAAACAGGATGGCGTTATGTGCCACACGGTTCATATTGGATATTTAGCACGAATAATTTGAAGGCATGGTCCCCTCAGGTAGAGTTGATGTAAACTGCCCACGAGAGCGTGCGATTTGACGCGATTAGACTTTTTCTTAAGGGGAAACAAGTTAGGGCGAACAAGTTAGAAACACAGCGATCTTCAAAGCCAGCACAAGCCATGCCATCGTTCACATACAGCCTGATTTATGCTCCAGTGGCCTTCCAAATTGGACGTTTTGGATGTGCTCCGGATAGAGAAGCCGTCACGGACATTGGAACTGTATTATTGTCCTCACATAATGCTTTCAATAGGCCTTTTAAAAGCCAAAATTTCGATGGTATCTCACACACACTTTGTTTTATTTTAGTTTGAAAATAGTGTGTGTGCTTAAGACGACAAAGTCTGTCTGTTCACTTTCGAAAATATTTAAAATGACCTGCGTTTTTTTTTATCATAAGTCCAAGGCAACTTGTTATTTAAATAAAAATAAAATACAGACAACTTTAATACATCGCTCTTGTTATCTTATATCTATGAGTAGATCTCCATTGATGTCCAATTGTCGTAGTGAATCAGTTCTTACAACCTCAAGCTCTTAATGGTTGGCCAAACCAACAAATATTTGCAAAAAATTCAAATTAAACTTGAAATTTTGGCAGAAATAAAGAAATTTTTTAATAATTATGGACTGCAAATAAAACAAAAACAAAGTCTATTTACATACAACAACAACAACAATGATAAAAGCAAAGAAACCGACCAGCAATTGGGCAAATAATAACAACAATAATCATAGAAAATATTAAAATATTCTCAACAGATTTTTGTTTGTTTTCGTTTTGCTTTTTTGGGAGGCATTAAAATGAAATAAAAAAAATCAATTGTTTTAAGACGACTGTCGACTACTGAAGCAAACAGCAGCAGTTGTTAAAATATTAAAAATACAGAGAAGGTATCCAAAAAAAAGAAAAAAAAATATGTAAAGAAAATAAAAATAAAAGAGAAAAACAGCTTAACATCCGTTTCTTGAGTCTCTTTCCTTTCCTGCTTAATGTAATATTAAAATTGTTCAAAAGATGTTGCACTTGCAACAGTGGCAACAATCGTAACTGCATTCATTCAATTTAATTTCTCCACCGCCCCATTCAAAGAGGCAGAGGCAAACCATCACGAGGCTATTGCTTTATACAGCAGTTGGTTTCTTTTAAACAACAACGGAAAACATAAGAAAAATGTGCTTAAAAATGAGGACCATTGAAAGAGATTTAACGTTGATATACGGCAACAAAGTACAGTGAGTAACAATAGTTTAGAAGATTGCATAACATCAGGCTCAATTGTTAAGTATGATTCTACACTTAAAATTAGAAAACCATTCACAGAATCGATAACCAATTATGCCAGTAGAAAACCAACAGTTCTTTTCTGTGTGGATTTGACCAACGTCCAAAAAGTGCTAGTCACCGTCCAAAAAAATCAAGTCATCGGCCAATAAATGCAAGTTATCGACAGGAAAATGCAAATCATTGGTCAAAATAAAAATGTAAGTCATCGATCAAAAAATCCAAGAAGGCGTTAAAAGAATCCAGACCCAATAGTGCCAGTAGGAAATTGGCTACTCTTTTCTATGTGGCTTTGATCTTTACTTTACCCAGTTAATAATTTCATGGAAATTTTCATGGATGGTTGGGTATAATCCACTCGAAAAGCATGCCGTGATTGAAAAGATTTCCAAGCATAAGAGTTAGGCAGTTGCCAGGTGATTGGGTTCTAAAATAATAACTTCTATGATGTCCTATAGCAGCCTTAACGTTATGCCAAAGCAATAAGATATTCAATCACGTACGTATTAAAACATACTGGTATTGCGGGAACTCCAGAGAGAATGAATTGGATAAACGTGGCACAATTATTGAATTCCAAGGTGAAAGATTAAGAACCTCATCGCGAACCTGTAGGCTTAAAGTTAATAATGCAGTAATAGATTCCATCAACAAGATGTGTGCAGCTTCGAATCTCGCCAAGGATGGTGAAGGGCGCACAGGAATTATGCTTAAATACCAAAGTTCATTTGACAGTGTGGTTGTCGAAGTTATTACAAAACATAGCGTTCTGAAGGCTTGTGTGAGATGAATTCGTCTTGATCATATTTCCAAGGATTACTGAAGCAGAAGCTACAGAATCGAAGAAGAAAACGCAAATTTATATTTCTTATTGGATACATGCCCAGTATTATGACACAGAGAAGCAAAATACCTGGACTTCCATATGGACTTCGGCCATAATACAAGCTATTCTTGACATTGTAACAGACAAATCAGATATACACTCTAAAAATGATAAAAAAACATACCCTGTACTGCTGACTTTTGTCTTTCTAATCATTTTACAACTTCATTTGTCTTATGATGACTACGTACAAATACTTGTGACTATAACATAGAAATAACTGAGATCTGTTTGGATGAATAAAGATACCTTAAACCATGAATATAGTGTTCCAGATTAATGGACTAAATGAACCATAATTCCGTATAAAAATTCCAGTTGGTGGATAGAAAAATCGATAATCTTGTAAATTTTTGCAATGTAGGCACGAATGAAATCGAGTTAGTGGATAACAGAGATCAGCAATGAATCGTATTTTCACTACTCATAAGTACTCATGAAATTTTGAGTATGAGTGAGTCAAGAGTATTGATATTCAACTACTCTGATTCATTCGTACTTGCTACAACATTGATTTATAAGTATAGGTAGGTGATTTATAAGTATAGTACAACGTTGATATCAAACTCACAACATTCGATTCATTGTTTGATTCATACGCCTACTGATTAAAGACTCACTCGAATCATTCATCAAAATTTACAGTAGTAGTTATTGTTGCATTTACAAAAGAAGAAAAAAGAAAAGACAAAGACAGCAAGCAAAGCACACACACAACCTTCTAGCGAGTATTGTGGTGTTCGCACTCGAATCATACTTATTTTGTGCTTCGTGTATATGTGATGTTTTTGTAACACAGGCTATTTCACTTGCTTGTCTGTTTGCATGGAAAACGCAAACAAAAACACTCAATTTTGCATGCAAACAGGCAAGCAAGTGAAATAGCCTGTGTTACAAAAACATCACAATAATTTGAGTCATGGAGAGTCGAAATCAAAAACATCGTGCGTATTGTTAAGTATGAGTACGATGAGTATTTCTAACTTTGAATATGAGTAGTATGAGTATGATATTAAAATAAGTATGAATGCGTATAAGTATCTGAAATTATAAGTATGACTCGAATCTACCCATTGTTTTGAATACTCGTTGCTGATCTCTGGTGGATAAACAGTTGGTGGTTAATTAAATTTTTGTTTTCGTGGCTGGAGCAGCTTTTTGGAGTGCATTATTATAACAAACAGTGGCGAGGACGTAGAGAGAACATTGAGAACCGTATTAACAGACAATACACATCCTTAGCATCCTACTAAATTAAATATTTGTATAACTTTAGCGAATTCAGTTGACTTATATATACAAATCATGAGAGCTCATTGTGAGCGTGAGAAAATTGAGATCTTCGTGAACAAACGCCTGAAACGAACCCAAAGGCACTTTTGTTCTTACGCTCTCAGAAATACTAAAATCTGGGCATTAATCTGGGCACTCAAGATTGAAGTGAAAATGGCTGGGACTTGTACTGCGCCAACCACCATATGTCGTACAGTCCACTTGCAACAGGTATAATGAAATGAAGCTCAATTCCTTCAATGAGGAATTTACTAATAAAGGTGGACACACGTTGGTAGACTTGATTGCAGACAACTTCAAATAGCGACGGGAAGACAAGAATTGAAGGGATTGACAATTTTTGTGGTTCATAAGAGGCCTTAGTTTAATAGGCAGTCGCCGTAGTTCAGAAGGTAGTGTGTTGGCTACGGTTCAAACCTCAGTTCAAATATCACCAACAAAATGATGTATGAAAATGCATTTCTCCAGCGTCCTTCGAAACAGTCTTTCAAATGTAGGTTCCGCCACTCATGTATAAAATTAACACAGACAACAGAAGTGGTATGAGAAACTAGGTGGTAATCTTGGCTGTAATAACCAATTATGTATGTACATATGTATGTGAGAGGCCTAGAAGTCTAGTAAGTAGTGTGTTGACTTATTACAAGAGAGTCTGTGGTTCAAAGACCAGCTTAAACATCTTGAATGAAACGAAATATAAGAAAAAAGAAATATTTCCTTCTGCGACTTACGCTTAGTAGTCTTCTGGAATTACCTCTGAGAGCAAAAAAAAATTGTCATGAAGTATTTCTCAGATCTGTTGTTCGGAGTCGACTTTAAACTGTAGGTCCCCCCACTTATGAATTAAATTGAATAACACAACATGGGTCATATGGTAAGCTAGGTTGTTAACATCACTAAAGGGATGTAATGCCTGAAATTTCTTATAAAAATTTCTATGCACAGTGTAACGAAACCAATGTAAATGTTATTTTATTTCTAGGAAAAATTAAAAAAAAAGGAGAAAAAACTAAACAAGAGAGAACAAGCGTTTCTTTCGTTCGTATGCATAACGTCAATAGAAGATAAAACTGCTATTAGAGAACAATAAACACAACAATAAAGGCAGTAAATATAGAGGCTGGCGGAACAAACGATGCCAGGTCTTTTAAGAAAAAAATGAAAAGAAAAGGAAGGAAAAGGAAGTGGCTGAAAAGCTCGCTTATAGTGGAACTAAAGAAGCTAAAAAGAGTCATAGAATAATAACATGGCAAAACTATGTACTTGCAATACAGAAAAAAAGAAATAAAAAGAAAAAAAAAACAACAAAAACAAAACTAAAGAAATATGTTTATTAAAAAAATATAAAATGTTCTCAGCAAACATTTGAAAATTTCTATGATGAAGTCAGGCTAGAAGTTAGCGGTGCAAGATAAAGAGTAGGAGAGAGAAAAAGTAAGAGAGAGAGAGATAGAGACAGCAGCATTGAAATAAAATAAATCTATTATTTGAATACAAATGCTTGAGCTAGTGGTAGCGGAAAAAAAAATCATGAAAAAAAGGAAAAGAAAAATATTTTACAAGATTCTTGTAAAATAAAATTGTAAGAGATAAAGATATGAATAAAAAAGAAAAAGAAATTATGGCAGAAGAAACGCTTTAGTATGGCGCGCGATTTGTGTGTGTGTGTGTTTGGCATTTGCGTGTGCAAGTGCATAAAAAGTGAATTTTTTAATAATTCAAGAACAGTGAGCAAAAAAAAAAAACAACAAAAAACTAAAAAATAATATTCTAGAAATACAATTGAAATGTAACAATTGTTCTTGTTGGTTTTTTTCTTCTTTTTTTCTCGCTTTTTACAACTCAATTTTTTCTTTTTCACTGCTCTGCGTATTTCTTGTAAAAAAAAATTAAAAAAAAAAAAATACTGAAGGATTTATTTGAGCTGCAACAATATTGTTATCGGCATCAGCATGCAGAGCGTAATGCGAGCGAAAAAAAAAATAGTGGACCCAAAAGATACAGTAGGGTAATAAGGGGAAGACGACTGTAGTGATTTATATGGCATGTGACCAACTAAAAGGGGGAATAAGGAAATTAAATCCTTTTAATTTAAAGTTAAACAAAATCTAGCATAGTTTTACAAAACTTTAAATTGTAATTCAATTAAAAATGTTTAAGGCGAAAATGTGGGCCATTTATCGGCTTATATTTGAACCATCTGATATTTTGAATCTGGCAATACTTTTGTCATCCTATTCTGTCACAAAATTCAGTATATTATCTCTACTGAACGTAATGAATCGATTTACGCTTGAGCCATGTTGGGTTTAATTGGAAATTTATTTCCAAAACAAAGATAATTGGTCGGTAATTGCACGAAAGGACCAACAGTGCCAGGTATACGCAAGTTTATTGCTAAAGTTCGTGAAATGGGTTTCATTTTTGACGTGAGCGTGCTCATATAGTGCGTACAGCCGAAAATATCGAAGCTGTGGCTGAGAATGTGCGTGAGAATCCATTAACAGCAACTCGTTATCGTTATCAAGAATTCAATATTTTACGCACTAGTTTACGCCGAATTTAGCGAAAAAATTTCGGTGTGACGTCTTACAAAGTTCAATTGCTTCAAGAGTGGAAGCCGCATGACCATCCGCTTCGTTTTCATTTCGCTAGATGGGCCAACAAGAAACTGCACGATGATATCGATTTTGCGAAAAAAAAATCATCTTTTCGAATGAAACTCATTTTCATTTTGGTAGGTACGTTAATCAGCAAAATTGCCGTATTTGGGGCTCAAAAAACCCACACGTGATCTTACAGAAGCCAATGAATGGGTGCACTGTTTGGTGCGGCTTGAGGATCTTGAGTGTCATATTTCTTTGAAAATGAGGACGGCACAACCACCACATGATAATGGATTTTTTTGTACCCGCTCTTTATGGTATTGATGTGATCGATGTTTGGTTTCAACAGGTTGGCGCAACTTGCAGCACATCTCATGCCACAATCAATTGGCCGTCAGAAGCTGCGATTAGACACCGTTGGACTATATTCTAAGTGTTATGCCGACAAACCAGAGACAATTGAGCATTCGAAGGCCAACATTCGTGATGCCATTGCCGAGATACGAACCCATACACTCGATAAAGTGCACAACAATTGATCCGATCGAATGAGGTACTGTCAGGCTAGCCTAGGCAGCAATATGAATGAAATGATATTCCATTTTTAACCGAAATAATTGTACTTAACAACAAAAAATTAAATTTGGAAACATTTCGAATCGTTTTTGTTTCATTGCATTTTTATATTTAAACTTTTAAATCACGCACCCTAAATAATGCTGCGTTAATTTCATAGAGGCTAGTAGGTAGTGTGTTGGCTTATTAGACGGTTAAAATCCAACAAAACGAAATATGAAAAAAATAGTTCTTCGGCAAAAACTCTGAGTGTAAATAAAATTGCCACGAAAAAATCTGTCGCTCGAAGTCGACTTTAAACTGTACGTCCCGCCATTCATGTATAAAATTAACACGCACAACATAAGTGATAAGAGAAGCTAGATCGTAATCCTGTCTGAAGGATTGTAATGACCAATTATATACGTATGTATGTAATCATCGATCTATAGTGCTTGCCGTTGACAGTAATGGCCATGTTTCATTAAGGGAGCTTAGAGAAGACAAATAGTTTCTACGAGATGCCGAAGTTGGACCAGTACTGTACCTTTAAGCTTTATAGTGAACTGTCCTTTTCAATCAAAAATTTCATCGCTGTAAAACTCGTGCGTTTTATTAGCAAATATCATGGCTTTTTGTCGCACTTCACTTGACCGAAAGTTTGCCATCGAACGAGTTTTATAGACAGCTTAACTGATATTATTCAGAAGTTGTAAAGCTTGTCCTGTCTGATGAAGATTTTAAAACTCTTCTGGCAAATGATTTTAAAACCTCCGCCAGAGAATATAAAATCGTTAACGCGGAGTATAATAAATTTAGACATCCACAATTCCGGGAAAAAGAATAGCACTCAAACTTCCTCACGCTTACAACCAATAGAACAAATCAATTTATTTTCGTGGGCATCAACGCCACCTAGTGGCAACAAACATTAACTACTCCTGGGGTGTCACATGCTTTTACCTAAAATTCAAAAAAAAAAAAATTAAATTTTGAGAAATTTTTAAGAAAATTAAATTATCGTTGAATATTGATCTGGGTGTCCTCCCAACTGTGCGCTTAACGATAACAATAACGATTACATTTTAATTATCGTAAGGATGGGAAAACTAAAATCTTGATCACTTTCCCATCATTCCCTTTTCATTCAAATGCATTGTGGTCTCATTAATCCTTTTCTTATACGAAACGTAAAACACTTAAATGCATGCATCCCTTATCTTTATAATTCATTGGCATTTTTGTTCCTCTACTTCTACATCCCTCTCTACTTCCCTTTCCGTTGCTGCTTTCCCATAATGTAACGTTTAGACAATCAGTTCTAAGTTTATCAATAATTCAAACTAAACATTTTATTTGTCATTTAAAATTCTTACAATCCATTCAATTCATTCTATCCATTCCATTCAATTCAATTCAATTGAATACGAATTCGATTTCGAAGTTTTATGCTGCGCTCTGTGTTGTTATGCACCAACGAATACGATTTTCCACTATAACGGAGGAAACAGTAACAAACCAAAACAATTTAATTTTATTCTTTATCTCCTTCTTTTTCTTTTTGTTGTTGTTGTTGTTCAAAAAGAAATCATTCATATTCACACTAACACTATTAAACATATGCACAGTTAAACACTGACACTCACACAGTTACACTTTTTCTAGTACAGCAACAATCACACGTCATGTGCCATTAGATGCCATCAATATTCCATGAGAAATGAAACGTAAGATAAACGATACGCTTGCAAACACTTGCATACATAGGGGTGTATGTGTGTGTGTAGTCTTATGTATGAGAGAGTGAAAGAGAGAGAGAGAGTGAGAGAGAGAGTGTAAACTGTAGCTGCACTTTAGGATTAAGCGAGAACGGAAGGAAGATAAACGAAATAATTTCTAAGGAAAATAGCAGAATGCATTTGCAACAACACTTTTATTGTTCAGAATACAGGGAAACAGAGAAAAAGGAAAACAAAACCACGAAGAAGAAAAGGATAACTCCAGCATATAAGATTGAGATTCAGTTTGAATGATGTTGACGCTCAGGACGAAGACGATGCTGATGTTGATGATGCAGCATTTTATTGCTAAGGAAGAGCAGTCGATATGCAACTCATAATATATTGGCATACAGTGTTGAGGAAACAGTTTTCGCACAGTCATTAAATTGATTGGCATTAGAATTTCCGTTCTGATCCAGCCTTCCTTTACACAATAGTACGTTAAAGACTATCAAGGGGTAAACGAAATGCTACCAATGCGGTTTTAAGACACTTTTTGTTATGAAGCGAAGTGTAATGATGGCTTAAGCAGATGATGTGTTATAACTTCACTATGATCACACAAAGAATGTTAGTTTAGCTATTCAAGCGTTTGTTGAAATGAATAGAGAAAAGACAGCAAGTGTAAGAAGAAGAAAAAAGTTCGTTGTTTGATAATGATAAACTGTAAATGCCTCAAGCGGCCATGGAAGACTGCAAGTAAGATTTTCGAGAAACTATTCATGGCAATTTCATTTACTCGTAGAGCTTTTTCCAGAAATCTGCTGAGAGACAAAGAAATGTTTTTTCAAATTTCGTTTGGTTGGAGATGTCTGATCTGGGGTTTGAACCGAGTCCTCACGTCCAACACACTACGCATATCATTAAAAGCCACCGTATTGAAATATTCTGTGATTCCTTGCTTTCTACCATACATAGGCACAAGGAGATTATCCATGACAGTACAGAGTTCTCAGGTAGATGACTGTAATCGGAAGTATGACAATGAGATATAAAGCTGACTTTACTAATGCTGGATTATCACCATAAATATAGACATAAACAATGGTGTCTTGCTTTGGATAGAATACAGAATGACATCTTTGAAGGGAATTTCGGTTGGAATACTCCATCACAAAACTAAATACAAATACAGTTACTGGAGCAACTAGGAAATAAATTAAGGATAGTTTGATACTAGTACAGTTAGATATGCAAGGGAAAGAAGGGCCAAAGTAAGTCCTTCATGTGTAGAATAAGGAAACAAGCAGTGCGGATTATGACTGACAAATGGCATCAGGACAAAGGAAATAAAGCTAGTTGACTATTAAATTCTGTATAATTTCTCAAACTACATCTTTCGAAAATGACTGATGGCTTTTGAATATGACTGTGGAAATATAGTTGACTGGTCCATACAGGATCTTACGAGCATAACAAAACTGATAAATTTTGGTAAACCATCTAGTCAAAAATGTCCAAGAAAACGTAATATGAAAAAAAAATATAAACTTCTTTGAAAATAAACTGTATGCTGAAAATAAACTGATGCTTAAAAGAAGTAGGTTGAAACACATACAGTCTCTTCTGATATCAGTTTGCTAAGGATCTTTTAAATGAGACAAATATCAGTTATCTTCGAAATAGAAGTTCGTTATGTCCCTATGTTAAACTGCTCTTGGTGGAAAACTCATCTGATTTAACTTAACAAAGCTTGATTATTAGATAGTGTAAGAGACACAAGTTCAAAAGGGTTTCTTGTTAATATATGATGGGGAGTTTAAAAGGTTATGTGTGAGTTAGTAAAAGTTAGCGTCAAATTTATAAGACACAACTCTGGGTTTAAGATTATGTTCCACCAGGTTGAGGTTAAACTACAAATCAAACAATTTTACAAACTATAACAAGCCGCTGTGGCACATATAGCAGCAAATAAATTTTAGTGTGTTAACTTCTAAACGAGCACTTGTGAATGCTGGCAATGTAAACAAATCGCAATGAAAAGCTGTTGAAATCCTTTATTTCGATTCGATGTTAAACTGTAGGTTCCGCCTGTAATGCATAAAATTAATTCACAAAACATAGCTAGCGAGAGAAGTGAGATAGATAATCCTGTGTAATCATCAATAACGTACGTACATAAGTATATGTATAAAAAATTTAATGCAGAAATGTGAAGATTCGTTTGTGAAAATTCGTGTCCTTTTCTCGGTTTTGAAAACTGTTAAAATAAAGCGAATATTTTTAGAATAATTAACCTGCTGAACTCATGAGTAAATTTCTTATGGTTTTAATGATATTTGCTGGCCTGTCATAAATTCCATTGTAATATATGCAATAAGGCTCATAGTGTACCAAAACAGAGTTCAATTTTCATAAATTTAAGGACTTTATGATAAGAAATTAATTATTGTATATAGATTTGTTGTGGGTTTCTAAACAAGTTAAGATTATCCAACAGCTGAAGAGCACCGCTTACAAAAGCCTTCAAAGCTTCTTTATTCTGAAAAATTATAAGTGAAGCTGATGCCAAATGTACAATAAGTGAATAGGAATATATAAGAAAGGATGATTTATTTATAAATTTCTGTTGGAAGTTATAGATTACATACATGTAGATGTATTCTGGTCATTATTATGTTCAATATGGCTGATGAAAGCATGTGGATTTCGACATATAGATAGCAACACTATGGCTCTTTAGGTTTGTAATTATTTTATAAAACAGTTGCAAATGAAAAAAAATATTTTTGTTTAGTATTTCTTGACTTTTACAATGCAGTGTTACTATGTAATGCAAGAAGCATGGCATTTCAATCATTATTTCTTTCCTATCACCTTCCCTTCCTTTTCCGTTGGTAATTTCTATCTAAACTTAAACCACTACCCTCTTCAATTTGAGTATTGCCATCTGCCTAATCAATATATTCATAAGCTAAAAATCCATTTGATGATATTGAGAACATTTAAAATACTCATACGCAACAATACCAAAAGCAACAACAACAACAACAACAACAGTAATATCAATAATAACAAACATATTAAAGAAATTTAAATAAATGAGAAGTAAGACAAGAAATCATCAGCAAAGAGAGAGAGAGAGAGCGAGAGACTCAAAGTAATTGTGTGAACAAAATGATAAAAAATTTTCTATCAACAGCTGTGATTATATACGATACAATATGTACATACATATTAAGACAATTGAAACACACATACATCATTTACTCATTTCTGTTCTCACTCTAATACTCTCCTTTCTCTTTTTTCTTCAAATAGTTTTTGTTTTTCTTTTGAATATTCTTTTACTTGCTTTGTATTCACTTTCATAGATTTCCTTTGGCAATTGTGGTCTTATGATTATTTATTACACTCTCTCTCTCTCTCGCTCTCTCTCTTTCTTTCACCGTTTCTCCTTGTCTTTATATGTGTGTATGTATTTCAATAATTATTGGCAGTATTTATACAAGATATTAACAAAAATTTTATGCATACAGTGTAGTAGTTGTGATTATTTTTCGAAACAGGAGAGTAATCATGTTGAAATGTGTGTGTATGCGTGTGAGTGTGTATGAAGAATAATTTTGCATAAATTTTCGTTTGAATTTCTTTGTAATTACGGAGAAATTCTTTGTTAATTTCCGAATTATTGTTTCATTTCAATATAATTTTATGATTATTATCTCTGTTCTTGCTCTTGGGTGTCGAGGAAATAAAGAAATCAATTATGAAAATCATTAAAATTGTCAGTATGTTCTGATACATCTACATTCGTAACGATAATTGTTGTATTTAGTTGCTTATTTCTGTATAAAAGTCGGCGTGCAATAAATTGCAGCCAAAGAAATAGAGACGAGTAGAGAAACGATATCAAAAGAATTTAAAATTAAAACTTAAAGAATAACAAACCACAAGAGTATCATTAGGGTACAGTAGTTTTCTTTTATACATTTTTTGAGGGCATTTGGCAAGACCCCTTAATGAATTGAAATACTCCGAGAAGAATAACAAAGCATTGGACAAAACCATACAGAAACGAAGTTTAATGAAAGAAATGAGCAGGACCTAATCAAGCTTAAATTAAATAAACTTGCTGACGCATGATAAAGCATCGAAAAATTTCTAAAGGCTTTATAGGTTTCAGATACATCAATGTACTGAGTGATATCCAATGGGTAGAAGGATATCAAACAGTGTGACACCTGCTTTGAGGCAGATGTACAAGCTGGAATACATGCCTGGATTTATGTTTATTACCGACAATATAAAAAGCATGGATTTGGTCGCGGAATGGTTTTCATAACTGCATCTAAATTCCAAAGACTTTAAAAAAGCCGTTGACAAACTAAATTATGGTGTCATCGACTATATAAAGAGCTTGGGAGTGGCCGCGGAACGGCGTTCATCACTGCACCTAACGTCCAAAGACTTTAAGAAAGCCGTGGGTAACTAAGTCTTGGCGTCATCTGGAGGACCCTGTCGAATAATAAATAATACAACGACATCCGAGGAATGATTTGTAAATGGACGTCAACCGGTTCTATAATATAAATGGAGGATCGGGAGAGAATATTGATAATCGTTCATAAACAGCCTGTCAGACATTAAGCTACCTTAAAGTCATTTGGAACTCAATATCTTTATCTCTGTGTATCAAAATATTTATTTTAAATCAAATATAAAATCCATTTTCTTGTACAGTTGGAAAATAAGTTCCATGCTGCCACTCGCGATGTTTGAAAAACAAAAGTCATCTGCATATTCCGACTGAGACTTATATTCAAGCAAAGGTTGTGGTAAAAGACTGCCCTTAGGAGGCAATCAAACCATATTACCAGAATTGCCTTTGAATTGAACGGAGAAGACGAGTTGAAGGCAAATCAAGCAATAACGGAAATAACTGGAGTAAAGTGGTTGGCGTAAGAGGCGTCTATCTATGTATGTTTTAATAACCACGAATATATACTGTTGCATTGTATTTTCTTTAATAAGAGAGTACGAATGATTACACACATTTCCTTCTAGTTTTTGAACATTCTTCCCGTCTTAATTATATTTTATAACTAAATTGAGAAATACATGCAGATTTTTTGTTTGTTTTTGGTTATAAAACATTATAAAATATAAACGCTTCTATACTTACAGCTGCACACTTCAAGGGTAGAAATAAATATTTTTTTGAAATAATTATTAAACTTACCTAAAAAGAGAGAAAAATATGGAAGAAATTTTAGTAAAATTTTTGAAAATACAAAAAAAGAAAAAGAGTTTATTCTTGTTTAATTACTTAAAATAGTTGTAAAATTATATTTTCCTTTAATAAGTTTCCTTCATAATTTAAAACTACACTTCAGAAATTAAAAGAAATTAAATGAAGAAACAACAACACTTTTGAAAGATAATTGAGTAGAGAAAAGTTATTGCTTTGGCTTATAAAAAATGTATGCTACAACGGCTTTAATAAAACTTTACTAAACGCCTTAAAGCAGGCAACAAAAATAAAACAAGAGAAAAAATTAAACAAGCAGTTTGGAGGCGAAAACTAATAACACAATTTAATTGGCGTATAAAAAGAAAAATAAGAGAGAGAGAGAGAAACACCACACCATGGGAGAAAGAACACAGAGAGAGAGAGAGACTTGTTTGTAAGCAAAGTTTAGAAATAATGTTTAAAAGAAAGAAAAAATAAGTAAAAGTCGACAAATTTAGCTCCAATTAAAGGAAATTAGAGAGTTAGAAAAAGTGTTTCCAAATGGGAAATATTAAAGCAGGAAAAGCTTTAATAAAATTATTGGAACACAAATTTAATGATTCTCTCAGTTCTGCTTAAATTTTAACCTCGTCAAAGTATTCATCTTCAGCTTTACCCTCTCGCTGCGTTAGCCATACTTTATTTAAACATTGAAACTATCAAATGAACGCATATACATAAATTAAATTAAACTGAACTGTACAGAACTCAGTTCAACTAAAAACAAAAACAAAAAAAAAAAAAAAAAAAATAGAATAAGGTGCAGGAATGAAAATGAATTTGCTGGCGTATAAAATATGCAAAACATAACACGTGCCACAAATTAAGGCTTAAAGCCATACAGCAACATCAGCCAGCCACATGGCAAAGTACACAAGATGCTGTACAGGAACAGCAGTAGGAATACTTAAAAATTATAAAAAGATAATTGCTATACAGAGAGAGTGGAATAGAGAGAGTGAGAAACAGTGTGTGAGAGTAACAAGGACGCAGAGTTATTATGTTTTATTAATTTAAAAATTATATGCCGCGAAACAGCAGTAAAGAATTAGAAAATATAAAAAGCTTATGGTATACTCATAGCATTAACATAAGACTTATATTAGAGGACAAGTAATTGCAAAGAGTGATGGGTAGGCAATTGCAAATAAAAAAAGAAATTTTTTCTTTCATAAATATTAATGGAAATAACAACAGAAATGAATGCCAATAAAAGCAAGACTTTAAAACCTACAAAAAAAAGTGCACGAGTTAAAATTTCTTGCAATTGCAGAAGTATTCAATGTGTTGTACACCAATGAGAGATGCTTACGCAGCTACCTAACGCCTAAGAGAAACTTTTTATTAATAAATTTCGCAGTGGTTTGGTCTTCTTAATGAAATTACTATCGTTGGTATTCTTTTTGGCTACTCTTAAAGAAAAATTTTATCATTTCATAGATAAAAACTAGAAGAATTTATACTATGCATACTTTCCGGAAGATATCTCCAAGAGCTCTGTGTCAAAATTGCTAAAATAAATCATCAGTTAAAAGGATTGCAAGTTTGCAACTACAATATACGCGTATGAAGCTATTGTGCTTACTAAACTGTGATTGTCAATTCGTTAGAGCAATAATCAGATGAAGATTTTGTGGAAAAAAAATTTATTTGTAATTAATTTATTGTTTGAACCGTGGCCTCGCGTCTAATAGGCCGTAGGGTATTGGCTAGAATACGTCGCTGCTAGAATACGTCGATCTCAAGTTTGGCCCCTTGCTAAAGAGTATTTCTCTCATACCATCTACTTGTGTAAAGCTTCAAATAAAAAATTTTTTGTAGCAACTCTCTATGCCAACCTTTGTCAAATAGGGCAATTAAAAACTGTGCTCGATTATTATTCAGAACCAACATATTGCCGATGAAGGACTACAGGATTTTGCAGGATTTTAAGACTTACTTGGCATGAGTTCGTACTTCCTTGTCAGGATCAAAGTCGCTCAAAGGCTAGTACAGAAGAGATTTTTATAGAAGTTCTATTAGATCGCAGGATTTTGAAGAGTGATTTTTACACTAAATTTCCGTATTGGGATGTACTGATGCAGGTGACCTGCTATGTGCTAAGGTACTTCAAACAGGCGAAAAATATTAGATTTGGGCACAAATTTTTTTTAGGTTTGAGTGATAACAGATGGGTCAGAGATAAAGCATCGATAGCCGAATCATCAGAAAAAAATTTTGTGTCTTATACTATGTTCAGACATGCACTTATATTGAGTAAATTGCAATAAACGGCATTATTGATCTCAATGTTTCATATAAAATGTCAATTAATTAATGCTCAATAAATTCATAAATTGTTATAATATTGATTAAAACTTGAAACACAGCACTGTCATAAGTACGTTCAGTGAGCATATTACAATTTTCCGAACTCTTTCTATTGATATTTGACAACTCAAATATCAACAACGACAAACAAAAAAAAAAAAAACAAACCAAAAAACAACGAACAAAACAAAAACAATGTTATTGAAACAACCAGCTGTTTTGTTTACCAGCTGTCAAATGAATATTGAATAAGCAGCTGAACTGCGTATATTGTTATATCTAAACACTTAAAATATTGTAATTAATAAACCGAATATTGAGTCAATAAAAGTGCATGTCTGAACATAGTATTATGAAGACACAATGAAGGCAGAGACAAATAAATAAACTCTTCAAACCTATAAGGGTTTCGGAATTCTAATTTTCAATTAATTTAAAAATTAATTCAAACGATGATAATATGCAGGTCATTATAAGCAAATATTTTTTAATAAGAAGTCCATTCTTTGAATTGTAGTCACTCAAATTTATTTCAATCGAAAGTTCATGGAAAAACGTTTCAAAGCCAACCAACTGTCTGATTTAGTTTGAGCCAAATTTAATATTCACACAGAAATCTGGTGCTATCTTTTCTAAAAAGCAAACATTTTGTGTCAATTTTCAAAATATTTCGAATTTTTGTTTGTTTTTATTTTCTGTTAAGTATTGTCTCTCTATATATGTGTATATGTGTGTATGTGTATGTATGTGATAAACTATTGATTTCTAATTTTTTATGAAAATCCATCTGTAAATTTACATTTTTATACGGTAAACAAAACAAAACAACACAAACAATAGGGGAAAACAAAAAAATAAACGCCTAAAACTGAACATTTTTTTTCTAACACACACACAATCAATCACTCTGCCTCTCTTCTCAGTTCTGTTTGAGCAACAACAAGAAAAAAAACTCTCCCCTAAAATAAAATCAACATGAAAAAATTGTGCAAATATTTGCGTGATTGCTTTGCTCATAAGGGATTTACACGTATAGGAAGCATATCTTGCTAATGTACGTGTATGTTTGTGTGTGTGTGTGTATGTGTTTTTGTGGGTGTAGAAAAATGCAGGTTTCTGATGTTTGTATTTGTGAAAATATATGTGTTGTATTGCTTTTTTCTTTCAAGGTATTGATAACTTTTTATACAGTTAGGCAAAGAGGTAAGCGAACAATTATTTTTTTTTGTAGGTATTTAGAGAATATTTCTATTATTTGGCCATGTTTGGCTTTTAACGCGATTTTTCTTGTTGTCGTTGTTGTTTTTTTACCTTTGAAAAATAACATCAAGTACTCTGCACACAGCCTACTTCTTTACGTATGGCTATAGCTAGTTCACAGAGCGAACATTTCAAATACATGTGCATGCAGGCAGTTATTTATTACGGTTAGAATTTTACTTTTAAATGCCCATGTATTAATAGAACTGTATTAGCGATTTTATAATCACGGATAAAGGTTAACTTTAGCTTTGCAATTGTTCTGGTTTTTTAAGTTTAAAAGAAAATTAAAAAAATTACTACAGAAAGTATAAAACATGGAACTGAACCTTTTTCAGTTCCTTAGGTCTGTCGGTACTGTTATATTGATTGAAATACTTGGTTTTTTTGCAGAAGAAATACAAAATAAAACAAAAGTCTTCATTTATCTGTTTCTGAAACAATTTTTAGTCATATACAGTATGCAGCAAACAGGTATATATCAGAGCGATTAACATCAAAACCTTATTGACGAAAATTTATTGTGATCGTTCATACAACCTCAAGGTATAAAATTCGTAACATAATGTATGGGAAGAAACTTGAATCGACAAAGAGGAGGAAATCTTATACACAGCCTATGCCAAAATAAAGGGATCTTGTAATCTAGGCCAAAGAGCAAGACATTATGTGATTTTTAGTATAGGAATACTAACTGTCGCAGATAACTTTCGCTATGCACATAACAACTTTATTTGAAATGTAAATATTATAAAAAAATGAGTTGAATTGAATAAAAATAAAAAAAAAATAAAAAAAAAATTTGGTTGTTGCTCTTCGATTGCTTCAAAGGGAGCCCTTAACTTCGTTAGCTATATGAAAGACGGCCTATCTCGCTACGCTGGACAGGGTACAGAGATTGACATGCTTGGACATCACGTGTGTTCTGAAATTCACTCCGCAGGCAGACCTCGAGGTCACATTGTCCCCAAAACCATTGGACATCTTACTCTAAAACGTAGCTGCTAGAACTGCACTGCAGTTTAAGTTCTCAGATATGTTTAGGCCATATACGCTGGGTCACGCTTCAATACTGCATGAAGTAGCACCGAATAGCCCGGGTTTTAGATGCGGCTACATGGTACCAGAGATTGTTTTCGAACGAACATACAAAACTCATACTTCCACACGAAAAGAATGAGTTACTGAAGCTATGATCGGTGTCGGTGATATAAAGATCTTCACCAATGGCTCTGCACGTATGGTCGAAACCTCCTTCGAACTTGATCATATGTGTGGACAGTTAAAGCGCTGGGATCCCTTCTCGTCAAATTAAATGGCGTCAGGAGTTGCAAATACTCTCTACACCGTATACGTCGATACATCTTTTGCCTCTACTGGGTTCCGGGCCACTATGGCATAGAGGGAAACGAAAAGACGAATGTACTGGCACGTAAGGGATCGTAGATGTCTGAGGAGAAGACGATAGAGGGACTATATGCACCTCTACAAGAATTCAATACTACTGGGTCCAGCAGTTTACAGCGGGAGAACCAGGGAACTACTTGAGTTCGACAGTAGAACGGTTCACATTCTAACAAGAATTCTAACGGGACACTGCCCTTATGGAAGTTTCACTGATAAGCTTGATCTTCCGCATCAGGATTACTGCAAAAGCTGCCATGATGTAGAGGAAACGGAATCGGTACAATAAGTTTTTTCCTAACATACGTTATCGGTTTTGAGATGACAGAATGTTTGAAGATCTGTGTATGGTGGCCAACGTGCCACTAAGGGAACTGGCCGATTTTATGCGGAACTTGGGATGGGCCATTTCAACTTAAGGACCAACACAGCAAGTCGTAACATTCTCCTGAACAAAGAAGAGGGTCTATAGGGTTTTAGTTAACAGTGTACCTATAATAATTAAAATACTTTTTATAAAAAACTTAGAACCCTGGCTGCAATAAACAATAGATTTATTGTACAAAATATTTGAGTAGAGAGCACTTTTTAAATACGCCATTATCTCCCCTGTTGCAAGTAATAGTTCCCCTTTATTTTTGTTGCATTTTTACGAGCTTTAACCTCGTATTGAATTATACAGCAAAAACAAACCCGACAATTTTTTTAAAAGTGTGTTCGGTGTGTGTGTGTGTAAAGTTTATTTGACAGGTTATATAGTCCACACACACATACACACTCATACATATACACTAAATCACAGCCTCTCAAAAGCAATTTTACAAATGAAAACATACAATAATAAATATGATTTGACAGGCAACTGATGGTCGTCATTCTCAAAGTTTACGAAAAAAAAAAGAACAGAAAAAACTCTCTCAACTGATAAAGGCTAAGGGAATTGGTAACAAAAATTTGTTGAGAATTGGGCAGTAAATGTGGGTGTAAGCTCGTGATGATGATGATCATCAATAGCACATGTTAACTTCGTAGCCATGCCAGATAGATTTTCTGTATGAAAAGAAGGCAAACGAACATTATTACTTTTTAGATTGTATAGGAAAAAACAGTGTCTAACGAGGAAATAAGAAAAAAAGATGGGAAGTCGATATCTGTGTAAAGGATCTTCGGGGGGTACAAAAAATTGTTGCAAGGAAATATGGCACAGAATTTGATTCGTTTTTTTTAGTAAAAAAATAAAAAAAATTGTTGTATGGTATAGAAATTTAATATTCAATATCAAGGATGTTTTCGCTCTCTGTATATAAGCCAGTATTTCATTACAACAACAACAAACAAACAAAAATGGGAGAAGGAAACAAAGTCAGTATGAGTTCAGCTTCTATATGTCACTGGCAATACAAGGTGTTGGCGGATCTTTTATTCGGATAGCATCCCTTGAAGCTCTTTTTCCACATTTTGTTGGTTGGTTGACGGGCTGTTTGGTTCGTTGGCTGATGCTGTTGCTGGTGCTGGTGACACCTGGCATCTGCCAAAGTAAATTGAAATTCTGCGCTAAATCTTTTGGAAATCAAATAGAACAGACAACAATAATAACAACAACTAGAAGATGAAAACGAAATGCAATAATAAAAATTGCAGCAGTATCATCAGTATCAGCTGCACCACACATTTCTGTATGTCCGTATGTATGGCAACAAAATAGATGTTGCAATTGCTGATACTCTACTTGTAGGTTGCAAGGGGAATAGAAAATAAAAACGAATAACAAACCAGCCATTCCAAATACTTTTACTTGGCAAATCATCTAATGTTCCATATATGTACACTCACACAAACGTATGTGTAGCATTCTCTCATGTGTAGCAGACTTATAACCAACAGAACAATTTTAATAAACTGCGTTATACTCTGTTTGTCCTTGTTTCTATACTTGTTCTTCTTCTTCTTGTTCGTTTTTGCTAATGTTACTGCAGTTGTTTTGTCCTTTTTTTTTGGTTGGTTTTGCTACTGCTACTACTGCTGCTGTTGTCGTTATTATTGTTGTTGTGATTGCCATTTTGGTAACACTGTAATGCATTCAATATCACCAACACCGGTTACATACACTCTCTCTCTCTATCTCTCTGTGTCTCTCTCTATGGACATATTGTCACAAATGATTGCAAGCGTCAGAAAGTGTGTGACTGATTAAATGAGTATGTGAGTGTGTGAATTGTCATAAAGAAGGAAATGCCCTTAAGGTTGGCAAAAATGTTCCGTGGAAATTTGAAATCGATGCCATAAAAATGTGTTTCATTTCCTGTCATTGACATGGCCATGATTTAAAGAGTTACGAAATGTACACATATTAGTTGAGATGAAAAGTATCTGACCTCCATCATTTCTTTTCAATTTTTATGATTTATATGGGAAAACCTTTATTATTGATGGGTTTAATCGAACCCTGATTTGTTACCATCAAGAGATTCTTGTAGATACCAAAGCAAATGAATGTCAGAGACGTTAAACAATTTTGGGGGATCATAAAAGAACTCTGTGGTGGACTTTTCAGTTGGCAAACTCTGATCGATCTTTGTTCTAGAGATCATTTTTACTATTTTGGTAGACCGTAAGAGCTCATAAAGGACAATTCTATTCTTAGCATGACAAATCCTCAATATTGCCTTGTTTGTTGTCAAGTCTTTTGTGAACAGTCAGTAGGTGTTTAGACGAGATTCAGACACAGCCACCGATACTGTAAACCAGTGTAGGGCAAACACATACTATCATAGTTTTGGTTGTGTTGGTAAAGCAGCGGAGAACAAAATTCAACGTAATTTTTGAGAATCGTACACTGGGAAAATAAAAAAATGTATTTTTATAAAAAAAAAAAGAATTACGACATAAAGTGCGATAACACACAATACATTGTGCATTACCATCCATATTCTCTATACAAAAAAATCATATTCCCAATATTCCCCAGCGTTACTTCGCAATCGAAATTAATTCGCTGTTCACATTAAACAGGAACTATCTTTCGTTTTACATATTTAAGAGGTCATTACAACCTTTCAGTCAGGAATACTACGTTGTGCGTGTTAATTTTATACATGAGTGGCAGGACTTTCAGTTTAAATTCGCCTCCGAACGACAGATTTTTGGGAAACTTTTCATGGCAATTTTTTTTACCCTCAGAGTTTTTGCCAGAAGTCTGCTGAAAGGAAGCCGCCGAAGAAATATTTTTTCATATTTCTTTTTGCTGGAGATGTCTGACTTCGGATTTGAACTAGACTACGCCGACTTCTATCTTCCGTGATAATATAATTCAATTGAATTGCCTAAGACTTTTCCAATACCCTCAATCTAATGCACGTAGTGTATTGGCTTACAAGACGAGAGGTAATGTGTTCAAACCTCAGACCTGCCATCTTGAGAAAAAGGAAAACTAATTTTTACATCGGCATTGTCCTTTCAAAAGTCTTCTGGCAAATGTTTTCAGATCTGTTAATCGTAAACAATTTTAGACTGTGTGTTTCGGCGTTCGTGGTTAAAATTAACACACACCCACTAGCCAGTAATCCCAACAAAAATGCTGTAATTTTCAATTATGTAATGCACAAAGTTTAAGTTAACTCCAACGCAGATGTTCAGGCTATAGAAATTTCATTGTAAAATCACTTCATTGTACTTCAGAAGATGCAGCATTTCATATCTCCCAAAAAACAAGATTGATTTCAACTCTTTTGTGCAATCTGCGCTTCAGATAACAGAATCATTTTACTTCGTCAGACAGTTTATTTATTTATTTACTAAATCACATACAATAATTATTACGAGCTGAGTTACGTAGACCAGGTACTCGGTATAGTTTATTACTATACCAAGAAACTCACGCTAATACTCTAGCACACTATCCTCTATTTTGCTCTAACAGACAGTTTATTCTGGACTTTTTTCAAATTATTTTTTAATCCAACGAAGGATTTGGATGCAAACGAAACAGAGGATGTCACCGAATTCTGTTATCTTATAGTTTACAAAAAGACATTCTGAGCGATTTAGAGTCATTTGGAGCAATTTGAAGATCATCGGCTCATATCTCTGCGAACAAAAAGGGCAATATTTAATGAAAATATAAAACCTACCGTACCTACCTGCGTCTGTGTGTTCTGGCCGAAAGGCTCTGACAAAAAATGGACCAAATGCAAATGACTTTGGGTCAACCATCCTTTTATAAGGTGATCAGGCGATATCATCAGTATTACCAGAAAATGGAATCCACTCCGACGTGCAGAAGACAAGTTGAAGCCGAAGTAAACAGCAAAGAAAATTATTTGAGTGCAGGCGTTGACACAGTGAAGAGAATTTATTGAAAATCTTTGCATGTTTAGGAAAGTGTAGGTAAGTGGAAAAAGTATTGATGAGTAAAGAAACATCATCAGTGGAGTCAAGGTCCTCCAACATGCTCCAAGTGATTACATGTTTGTGATGTCAGTTAAAAAATTAAAAAGCAATGACGGTATATGGGAACCATTAATAACATTTTGGTTTATTATGACTTCATTCAGTCACAATGTCACAAGCTTTATCGAAGTTTATAGACGGCAGGTCTAAAGTTGATTTACACCACTCATGAATAAAATTAATACAGTAAGACCCCGCTCAACGCGGGGGATACGTTCCAATAAGTTCCAGCGCTAAACGAAACAGCGTTAAACGAGGCAATTTAATACGTATATTGCGACTTCAGAAAATACAGTTGGAATCTTTATTCTGGACAGACTAACAAAGGAGTGTTGAAAAAGATACATAGCATACACCGTCGCTATATAGTGCACCGCTTTTGGTTGGTGTATGGCCGTTTCATTTGCACACATATACAACAAGTATCAAGTATCAATTGGAACCCCAATACTACCGCGTAATACTGAAACAGCGTTAAGCGGAGCAGCGTTAAGCGAGGTCTTACTGTACACACACAACATAATTGATATGAGAAGCTAGGTTGTAATCTTAATTGAAGGAGTGTATACATGTATGTATGTTTAACTTAGTTTTGGAAACCTGTACAGCCAGTCTATTCATAAGACTGCTTAAATATTTAAAAATTCTGTAAAAATTTCTTTTATGGGGTGTTTTTTATAGAGGTATAGAACTTTAAGTTGCAATAAAACAACGATGGATTATTCGATTGACATCAATTTTATTTATCCGAAAGATAATCTTGTGGCATTACATTTTAAACATGATTTCTGGCATATGACCGACATGGCTGGCGCGGATGTAGTCCAATCTGGACGTCCAATTTTCGATGACTTTTCCCAACATTTGTGGCCGTATATCGGCAATAACACGGCGAATGTTGTCTTCCAAATGGTCAAGCGTTTGTGGCTTTACCGCATAGTAGTATAGCGGTGTTAAATCACAAGATCTTGGAGGCCAATTCACAGGTCCAAAACGTGAAATTAGGCGGTCACCAAACGTATCTTTCAATAAATCTATTGTGGCACGAGCTGTGTAACATGTTGCGCCGTCTTGTTGAAACCACATCTCCTGGACATCATGGGTATTCAATTCAGGAATGAAAAAGTTAGTAATCATGGCTCTATACCGATCACCATTGACTGTAACGTTCTGGCCACCATCGTTTTTGAAAAAGTACGGACCAATGATTCCACCAGCCCCTAAAGCGCACCAAACAGTCAGTTTTTCTGGATGTAACGGTGTTTCCACATACACTTGAGGATTACCTTCACTCCAAATGCGGCAGTTTTGTTTGTTGACGTAGCCATTCAACCAGAAGTGCGCTTCATCGCTAAACGAAATTCGCTTGTGAAAATCGGGAACAACGGTAATCTCGTTTTGGGCACATTCGACGAATCTACGCCTTACTTGATGATCGTTTGGCTTCAATTCTTGCACGAGTTGGATTTTGTAAGCACGCAAACCAAGATCCTTCCGCAAAATCTTCCATAAAGTGGATGGACACAGATCCAATTCCTGTGCTCGATGGCGGATGGACTCATTCGGGTCTTCCTCAATGCTACGCTCTACAGCAGCAATAGCTTCTTCTGTACGCACCGTACGGCGTCTCTGGGGATGCTAGTTATCAATAAGAGTAAACGTGGTGCGAAAACGTTCCATGGTTAATCGAATTAACTGCTCTGATGGACGATTTTGTCGACGAAAAAGCGGACGTAGTGCGCGATACGTTTTCCGCACAGAACAATTATTTTCGAAATAAAATTGCACTATTTTCAAGCGTTGTTCAGGCGTGAGTCTATTCATGATGAATTGCCAAACCAAACTGAGAATAAATCACATGACAGCTGTTAAATCGGTCGCTATCTTGAAAAGTAATGCCAACTTAAAGTTCTATACCTCTATAAACAACACCCTTTAGTTTTACAAAATCCTGATGACAGTTTCTGGATTTATTGAAATATTTCATCTTCTTCTTATATTGTCTTACATTGAAAATGAAAGAAAGATACAAAACAAAACAAATCATTATCAATGATTTTTCCCTTGAATAAGCTTTAGTTAACTAAAGACCACTTTATGCTTGTCATAAATAAAATTGTTTAACATCTTCCATCTCCCATGCCTCCTCCACTTCTTTAATAAGATTATTTTTTCCCAAAATAGCAACTGTTAGTGTAGTGCTTTTATTTACCACAAAAGTTTTCTTTATCCCCTTCAACATCTACTACTAATTCGAAATCACTACACAACATATGTTTTTTTTGCTTTTGTTAGCCAGTACTAGTAGCAGTAGCAGTACCAATACTAGTACTGGTACCTGTTCTGGCTGAGAAAGAGCAACACAATAAAACCAGAAAAACTAAAATGGAATACAAAAATCTCTCTCTCTCTCTCTCCCTCTTTGTTTCTTATTCACGCTTCTATGGCATTATTTTGTATTCTTTTACTAAAACGACCACTGGCACGTTCATTGATAAGAAACGCGTTACAAATACATAAAGAGAGGAGCACAAATGAAATCATAAAATAACAAAAGGAAACATTTCACATGCGAATGTTGTTCTTGCTGTAGTTATTGTTGTTGTTGTTGTCAAGTAAATAACCTCTAATGTAAACCCGACTTTAAGCAAATGAACCTGGTAAATTTTTACCACCACTACACCACAACTACTACAATAGAAAAGAAAGCAATGAGTGAATGAAAAAAACTGTTATTTCAACTGGGTTTAGAATGTAAGAAAGTTAGTAAGGAAATACGTGAATGTATGAGTGTGTTAAAAAAATGAGAGAGAGAGAGACGGATAGATAGAAAGGAGAGTAAAAGCTATTGATTTGTTACTAATAGAGATACAAAGCGCTACAATATTTCACATGGAAGTGAGTTAATGTGTGTGTGTATTTGAGAGTTACTCTCACAAGATTTGTGTAGAAAAACTATTATAATTTCAAATTCATTGATTATCTTGTTCTACTGTACTCTATGATGTTGTTAAGCAAGGCTTTGCTATGAAAAGTATACAACTTTTGTACTGGATATCATGGAGCTCTGAGTAATGGAAGTCGCCGTAGTGTATTAGGTAGTGCGTTTGCTTAATAAAAGAAACCACTTGAGTTCAAACGACAGCCCCGTTATCTCAAACAAGAAGAAAAATTAAAAAATATTTCTTTCGACGTCATTCTCTAGCAAACGGTCTGAGGATAAACAAAATTAGCATAAAAAGTTACTCAAATTGATCGTTCGCAGTTGACATTAAACTGCAGATCTCGCCATTCAGGGATAAAATTAATAAATGCAGCATTGGTGGTCCATTGAGTGCTATTCCAACTGCCAAGATTCGTATTATGCTTTCTGGGCACAGCTCCTTTTGAGAAGAAACGAATTCGAGCAGCAATAGATGTCGCATTCGAATGACGATTTTATCAAAAGAGATCTTGGATGTGGGTGTATTTCACTTAAGTTTCCTACTACCGGAAACCCTTTCTCGGTCCAATGAAATATGATTGGAAACTGAAATACCACTCTGTCAGTGTGCTTGGTATTCAGACGTTACAGGAATGCCTAAAATATGATGATGAATATGAAGCGGAATACAAATATTTGATGTCCCGGGAAATCGCGGCATGGACAAAAATGTAATTGATAGTACATGGGTCTTAAAACAGAACAAGCTGGAATTCGTCTTCAGGTACCATATACCGACCACGTAAATAATCCTAGAATGATAACAAAACTATTAGTCGCCTGTTAGTTTTCATACGTCACCGCCAACTATAATCACGAATGGAGTCCCTGTAAAGGAGTACCAACTAAGACAATATCCTTCATGAAAAACTTATACGCTAACGCTATGTATCGCATAATTTGGAGCTTTGGAGCAAGTAATGGAAATACATATTTAAAACTATGTGAGGAAGAGGGACAAAGTTTACACACCAAATTGGAAGGTCTTGATTATGTTGACGACCGAAGACTCGTACATATGGAAGCTAAACTGAACGTACTTCAGTAAACAGCAAGTCATGTAGGTTTGAAAATAAAGATTAAAGAGAGTGAAAATTTATAATTAAGCTCTGCAAAGGCCGAAAGGCTTTGCATGAATCGACTAGTAATAGGTAAGGTGACATTGTTGTCTTACTAGGACCTATCATCTACAGTGCAAGCAAAGCCAGACAAGCATTTAACATTTTAAACTTTCACTGGAGATGAATCAAGGATATCAAGGACAACAAATTTAAGTGCATTTGCAATTCTGCAATCTGAAGTCTGTGAAACTTTATAGAGGCTAGTCATGCAGTGATAAGTCCTAAGGTAAGGCAGACTTTGTATGTTCTAAAGAACAATAAAGATCTCTTGATTAATGCTAACCACTGCAACCGATCCATATTGAAATAAGAAAACGTAAGCGAGTATGAGAAGAGATCACCACAAGATTTGTTATAAAATTTGTCATTAAAAGTACATACGTCTCAAATACAAGAAAATGCTTTCAAAAACTATTTTTTTTTTGGATATTCGTTGATTTCACTAACATTTTTCTCTGAGTGTTTTCGTTTTAGAGAGCAACAAAAAAAAAAACAACTGAAAATAGCGATTTTTACAAACAATCCAATCCATTTGCTTAAAACCCGAAAAATAAAGCAGCTTTTGGTTTTCTTTCCATCTTCCATTTGCCTGCTGCTGCCATTTTCTATGCGACCAATCATACCTTTACTGCTGGCAAAAAGATTTCCACTGCCGCAACGATGCCATGTTGTTGCGAATGAAAATAATAACAACAACAATAGCAATCGCAATAGCAACAGCAATAAAAAGCGTTGCTTGATATTCTTTTGGAGAAAAAAAGGGCCACCATAAACCCGGGTAAATGATTGTTGTTTTGAATCCGTAAGTATCCTGGATATTTTATATGCAAAGTGTTCTGCTGCTAATGTTGTTCTCTTTCGAATGGATGTTACCACTGCTACCAATGCCAATGCCACCACTACCACTACTGCCCTCGTTGCCACAACTACCTTTAATAGATTGTATATGAATTTGTTGCAGGTACAAAGAAAGAGATATTGTTGTTGTTGCTATGTCTGCTTGCCGAGTTGGTAGTTTTATTGCTAATGTAGTTGTTGTTGTTTTTCTATTCTATCAATATCATTCAATTTGTTATCAATACCGAAATGAAAAACAAAAACCCGAGTATGGCATAGAGAGTAGATGCTAAACAACACGGGTTTTACGTAGAGATTAAAGTATAAGAGACAAAAGGAAAACGGCATGAATAACAATAAACCCGCACCAAATTGCCAAATAGACTACCATTGCTTTTTAGACAACAAATAACAAAATATCAGTGGCTTAAGGCTTAAATATTAATTTTAAAAATTATGGTTATTTTCTATAAAAAGGAAGAATATTTAAATATTTTGGGGATACCACCATAAATTAGTAGAAGTAAAGGTATGAAAGGTATGAAAAAAATAATCAAAGATAGTTGAATAATATACCACCTTAGACGTCTTCAGGATAGGCGTAAGACTTTAAAGTTTAAATGTCAGGTTTTAAAGGCTTTGGTATGGATTATAACACGTGTAGAAAATTCAAAATAATTCATTAATTTTCTAAGAAATTTTCCTTATGAAAACTTAAATGTTACCGTCAGGTTTTTAGGTTATACAAGCTCAATGAAGTATGAGTTGCAACCAGACACAAGGTCGTAATTGTCCATCGTGACATATTACCGAGCCGGTCAAAAACAGTTTGGAAAACAGTGGATGAGAACTTTTACCTCACCCACATTATAGCCTAGACCTCGTCCCTTCCGACTATCAGTTGTTTCGATCGCTGAGAAACGCTGTCACTCTCATTCATACATACATAATTGATTATTACAACCTACAGACAGAATCACGACCTAGCTTCTCACAACACTTACGTTGTGTGTGTTAATTTTGTACATGAATGGCGGGACCTACAGTTTAAATCGACTCCAAACCACAGATTTTTGAGAAACTCTTTCATGGGAATTTTATTTACTCTCAGAGTTTTTGTCAGAAATCCGCTGAGAGGAAGTAGCTGAAGAAATATTTGTTTGTATTTCGTTTTGTTGGAGATGTTGGACCAAGTTTTTGAACTGAGGCCCTACGTCTAATAAACCAACACACTACCTACTATACTACTTACGACGATTACAGCCACTTTAAATCTTACGCCCATTAATATATATCCTGTTTTCAAGATTCCACTAGCCGTAGTTCGATTGTAAATGAGTTTTTAACCTATTCGCTCCAATCATCTGGGCCTATGGGTAACGTATTTACATGACAAGGCATACTGTCATTTGCAACACTCTCAACGGTATTGGAATTTGAGTATAAAATTAAACGAAATCGAAATCATGATTGCCATCATGAATTGTATGTAAGCTTATCTAATGGAACCCCATCACGTAATCTCTATCAAATATTTCACTAATATCTTCAGATAAAACCGAACTGTCCCCAAAAGTTGGAAATGACAGAATCCATCTTTCGGAGCTGATTGTTTGCAGATAACAAGAGAAATAATTCAGTTTCTTAATATGAATTAAACTGTAAAGAGATCATCGAAAATAAGCAGTATTCTTTGATGCCAGAATAATAGAATTCTTATGACTACACCTTATATTTCCAGCCAGGAGTTTGTTGTGTAAAAAGCATGTGGTTAATGCCATTAATTTTCTTTTTTCAAAATGCTGATTTGCATTTTAATAACTCTCTCCCTCATACATAGATACATAGACACACGCACACATACACTTAAGCATACATTGACATAATTGTTTTTTGTAAATGTATTCATTTGCTTATTAGAATTTTAGCTTTTAGCCAAAATATTTGCATTTATTTCACTTCTGTTTAAAAAAAAATTTTAATTTTTTTTTTGCATTTTTGCTTTTTTAAAAAAACCACTCAAAAATTTTCTACATTTATAACACATGCAAATGGCATCTGCACACATATACATATATATGCACATACATATATATGGATGTATATACAGTTATAAAAGCTGCTATTAATGGTTTTTCTCTCATGTTTTCTGTTTTTGTTTTTTTCAAAAGCTGTAAAACATTTTCGTTTGTTTTTGTAAGTGAATGGTAGAGTAACGGTTTTGTTTTATTGGAATATTCTTTTTTATATATGTATATTCAAGTAAATGTGAATGTCTATGCATGTGTTTGTGTGTGTCTGTTTTTATGTAAAAATAAATGTTTAAAAACATATGCGTGTGCAGCGTTTTTGTGTGTGAATATGAGTGGGTATATGGCCCATAATATGGTAATGGACCATATACTCATATGAAAACCATTTTTTTCTTTTGGTCGTTTGTGCTCCTTTTTTTGTTGTTTTTATTTGTGTTTTTTTCTCGTTTAATGTGTGTGTTATTTTCATAATGATTTTCATGATAATGTTGGTACTTGTATGCGTCTCGTTAGGCAAATTGATCGACGATGAAGATGTATGGCAGAGGATAAAAAGGAATCATTGTTAGATGGGGTATGTAAATTCTGAGTAATAGGGATACAGGGTGAATAAATCCTATTGAAATTGATCCGGAATAACTTTTTTTTATAAACGTAAGAGAGCAACAAAATAACTCAAAGAGCAGAAATCAATAGTCAAGGACAACTAACTAGACTATATAGGAAATTGACACGGAGATCGCATACAGGGCACCTCGGGAAAGTATAGATATACCATAACGCTATGCAGAAGGCTTAGAGCTATATCTTTGGAATGTAACTCAAGAATTCTGCTCTTTAGAGGCAATTGGCTGTGCAGTTTAACATATCTGAAATCGGATGAAATGGAGTGGGACAAACCATCAAGATAAGCGTGTATTGACAATGAGTGCCTGTATACAGCGGCGCTAGATGCTCTGTTGAACTTAAGTCCACTTCGCTTGGTGTTGAAGATTAAATCGATTTACTGACAACTCCCTCCTTTACTCTACCAATAAGCTCTAGATTTTGTGAATTGCTTTGAATTCAGATTTAGTAACAGAAATGTATGAAGTAATCTTGAAGTAGTCGCCATAGTTGAGTAGGCGATTCAGCAATTCTAGCAAAAAATCTGAGAGTAAACAAGATTGCCATGAAAAGGTTTCTCAAAAATCTTTTAGGATCGAGTTTAGACACCCCCTTATAGTGTCGGCGGCTCAATATCGGACCGGAAGTTGTTCCATGAGTTTTAGGTGTTGTGGAGACCTATCGAACACCGTTTACCCGCTACTCATGTAAAAACACAGTTGTAGTGACCAACTATGTACATGTGTATGAAGAGCTCTTTTGTGGTATACAGGGGGCTCAAGAATGGATAGTGAAAGAGGAGCCGGAGTTTTTGGTCCAGAAAGAAATATTCTGATTCAATGGGGAAACTGGTGGGCATATTCTAAGCGGGAGTCTATGCCATCGAAAGATATACTCAATTCAACTTAGGTAGATAATAGAAAAACAATACAATCAGGCAGTCAGGCTATCATTCGAGCACTCGGCTGTTATTAAGTAAAATGGAATATAAAATGGGACTGTCAGGTGAAGATGAAACGGCTAAGTAGGGCAAATCAGGTAAACCTTTGCGCTAGATTCTAGGAAATGTGGAACTTCTCCGGAATGAACAAGCAAACGCGTATGCGATGAGGGGAACTTTCACTCCGCTGATAGGCCCAGAACCCTTCTGTGGAATGGGAACGGATGTTTGGAAGAGGAATATTAAGAGAGATTTAAAAGAAGACTATGTTGCAAATTTTTTTTTTTATTTTCAGAAAATCTTTGCTTCATTCAAAAAGTAACGAATTTATTGCTTTGTTCCGCTGTAAAGAATATTTTATTTAAATCGTTAGTAAAATCAGGATTCAGACATCATATTCGATGGATTTTGCATCCATTTTTGTAGTTTCAAAAACTAAAACATGCAGTAAAGGATACATAATTGTATCGGTTGAAAAAGTGTAAGACTGCATCTGCGAAGGCGCTCTTCTACGATTGAGATTAGATTGATGCAAGTGTATCATGCCTTAAGGATTAAGAAAAGTTTTATTTTTGTTTAAAATTTTGTTCCGCACCCTATATTCAAAAAATGTTGGCAACATTTATATTTAAATTTATAAGTAGAAACAGAAAAAAAACAAAAAACACACCAAAATCTTACGAACAAAATAACAAACAAAAAAAAAAATAATTACGAAAGAAAGAAATGAAGGAAAAAAATCAACTTGAGACTGCCACGAAAAAGATAAGAAAATAATGCGAATCACATTGGAAAACAACAGTAAGACTGAAATCAAGTCGATACTAAAAAAAAGACGAAAAGAGAAGTGAAAAAATAAAAAACTTTTCTCATAAGAAGTTAAGACAGAAGAAAACAAAAATATTTTCACAGTAACCGGCAAAGTAAACAGCAGCACAAAACCGAAAGAAGTAAAAGGTTCATGGTTTCTTTACGCTTTTCAGGAGCCTATAAAAAATGAGCTGAAACAGCAGCCGAGGTTTTGTTCTTTTTTTTTTTTTTGCTTAGCTAACTATGCACAGACAAATGAGGCACAGACCTTTAAAAGAAAAAATAGAATTCCAGTGTCATCTTTATTAAATTTTAGCTTCAAAACGATGCCTCCTGTAGAGTGCTAGTGTGTGTAAGTGTTTTAAACCATTTTGGCCACTTTGTTTTGGCCATATTCGCTGTGTGAGTAGTAGTTGTGATACACAGAAACATCATCATTTGCAGTCAAGTGTATAAAATAAATTCACAATGTTCAGTTGATTCCTTCTTTTTTCTTCTTTCCTTTCCTGTTTATATTTGTTTTGCTCTTGTTTGATTGTATGTATGTGGTGGTATGTATGGTAAATACGTAAATTAATGCTGAATGGAGAGAGAGAGGAATGGAGAGGAAAAAGGAAAAAGGAAAAGTTGTAAAAATAAATGAACCCATAAAAATGAGGCTTTAAATTCAATATTAAAGAAGAGAAATGCAAAACATATTGACGGAAATCAATACCATCATGGGTTTGTTTCCAAACACACAAGCCACGAAGAAGTTTAGATAATGGCTTAATGATATTCTCTCATTCATTCATTGTGTTTTTGTGTAAGGTAATAAAAATTTATGAAAATCTTTAAAAATCGTGCCCATAATTTTTGAGTCATTTAGCATGACTTTTGAATTTATGTTGGAAAGACTTTTTATTTTCTTTTACAAAAACAAAGAATATCGATATTTAGTTAATGAAAGTAACATCAAAATGATGGAATTTTTTCTGTATCCTTGCCTAGCTTTTGGACGTGTGATATCACAATATTTTATGGCGGACACTTTCAGTCAGACATTACTAAGGCATGAGAAAAAAATTGGAATTGGTATCCAGTTTTCATGGTTTTTCTTTCATTTATTTGGGGAGCATATTACAGGCCGACGCATTTGCAAAGGTGTATATCAGAAAGTCATGCGAGAGCCCGTTTTTTTTTAATGATCACTTCCCTTTCTACTGATAACTCTGGCCTGAACATGTGACCTTCTTTAGGTTCAGTTAGATTGGGTGGTAAGGTCCCACTTTGGCTAGAAGTTAGGCCAAAAATCAATTTTCAACCAGGATAAAATATTCCTCATAGGCAACCATTCCAACTCCAAAATTATTCTCGTCACTACATTAGGCCTTATGTTGCAGTCCTCACTCAAAGCCAACATACATACATAATTGTTTATTACAACGCTTCAGTCTGAATTATGATTTAGCTTCTCACATCATTTACCTGTTCGAAGAAAATTCCAAAGCCTACCTTATTCCGATCATATCAAGAGTTGACCATGTCAAACATACATGCATACATACATAATCGGTCAGGGTTACGACCTAATTTCTCACACCTCTTATGTTGTGTGTGTTAATTTTATACATGAATGGCGGGAGACCTACAGTCTAAAGTCGAATCCGAATGACAGATTTTTTTTGAGAAACCTTTTCATGGCAATTTTTTTACATTCAGAATAATTGCCAGAAGACTGTTCGAGATGTTTGAGCTGAGGTTTTGAACCAAAGCCTGACGTCTAATAAGCCAACACATTACCAACTAGACTATGGCGAACCAAAGGCAACAGGGAACGATAATCGAAGACCCTCATGGAAACATCCGAGCACGGACACATGCGGTAGAAGATACACGCTTTCTCTTTCTCAGACCCATAGCTTCTGCTGGTGGTATTCTAGGAAATATCAACTCTACCAATATACCTTTCAATAACGCAATGGGCTAGCAAAACCTCAATAATGCTTTGTTGCTCATGCTAGGGGATAGGGGATAACTGTGGTATCACAATGGGCCCTATGTGGCCTAAGTGCGTCCATCCAACTCTCTTAGTTTCACAACTACCTCTACCTACTATGTCCACTCTATATGAAGAAAGAAGGCATATCATCCTCTTCTTATCCACAGTAGTACTGCGGAGTCTTCTAATATTCCACGCACCTTTGTGCTGCTTTTTTAAATTGAGTCTCCATATAAAACAACAGCTTAATTATACTGTGGTCGTGAAGAGGTGAATTAGTACTGCTACCATATGATCTGTTGTACTTCCCTCCAACTTAACGTCTTATCGAAGCCTTTTGTCCTGGCAAACTTCAGGATGTCATGTCGATGACAACAATGACAATTCCCTACACCTGGTATGCAACTACGTGATGCTTTATAGGATGCATTAATGCTCCACAGGTTCCAAGAATGTGTTGTGATGATTCATTCTCATCGTCACAGAACCTACACGTTTGGCACGAAACACCCAATTCTGAAGAAGTCTATTCTGAGGCTACAGACTTCTGTCAAAAGACCAATTTACAAATTAAGATTAATCCTGAATGGTTAGATGCCTGAGACATGCATCACGAACAGAAAAATAAAATACATGCCGGTAATCAATTATACGGCCTTCTAAATACTTAATAGCGATCTCTATTCTTCTTCTTCGGTATTCACATCTTACAATTGTCATGAAGAGAAGTATTGGCAGTGCGGCCATATGATACATTGTTGTTTCTTTAAACTTTATAAAGTATTTCTATAATAGCTCGTCGTATAATAGATCGTCCAAGCCTATTGTTCTAACAACTTCAGGATTCACGTGCTTCTATCTGGGATGCATTAATGCCTCACAGGTTGCACGTAAGTGTTCCGATGATTTATTTATCACAGAAACCGCATGTTGGACTGGAAACAAACTTCATTTTGAATAAGTATACCCTAAGTCTACGGTGCACTGTAAAAATATTCCTTACCAACCTCAGAATATTTCTGGATAGTCTGAGGCATGAATCAATTCCCCACAGATCTGTAATTTCCCAACAAATGTTTCGATTGCTTCAAACCCATGAGTCTTTGCCGTTCTCTATATTACCTTTCATGGAGAATGCATTTCCAAACAGAATGCATGCAGAAAACATGCATTCCACTTCACAAAAAGGTTCTGTCCCATCAACGTAGTGAAAACTCTCCTCCTCGCAAGCTCGTTTGCTTTCTCATTATCGAGATATTCCACTTCATCTGGGACCCAGCAGGGTGTAACCTTAATTTGCTTATCTGACCAGAGAATGTCCAGTTTAACTGAGGCAATCGAATCGTCTGTAACCTGTTTTCGCGCCTGGATTAAAATTTGTAACGCCGTCCATTAGCGAGATCACCATGCCTATCAAATGTCATGATATCTGGGCATAGCCATTGCCAATGACTATATAAGTCTTATAAGGTACTATGTTAACACCTTAGATAGTAGAGAGTATATCAAACCCAGCTTAAGAATTGCCTCAGTATGATAAAGGCTTTGCTTGTGATAATACAGACTTTTGTAGGGAACAGTACTATTTCCAGTACATTTATTTTAAAGCTACAAAGATGTTTTAGATTCTTTGATATTGAGTGCAAGGAGAAGAGATTTGAGAAGACTGGTTAACGTTTTAATAGCTTTTCTCCTTTTTAAGAAGATTATTTTCTACAAAAATCTGCCATAAAATTAATATGCCATGAGCCCTTTTATTTAGCCCGTAGCAAATGTTTTAAACATTTATTTTAACGCATTTTAATTTCCTTTTTTTTTATAAATTATTTCGCTCTTCTTAATGGAATTTTTTAAAAGTCGTCATGTTTTTCTTAAAAAAATCTACATTAACTTACTAGTCCTGACCCCTGTTGGTAATTTTAAATCAAACAAACTGATTAAAATGAAACATCAACTGAATTAAATGAGTATTACACAAGAGATAGAGAGACAGCAAAAGAGAGGGAGAGAGAGCACAGGAAAAACTACAAATATATGAAAGAATAAAAGAGCTCAACCATTACTAAAGCAAATATTTGAAAACAGGAAATATTTAGTATTGTTGCTGCTGTTGTTGCTGTTACGAAGACAAACGGAAGATGAAACAACAGAAATAAAGAGAAATCAGGAAAAAAAAACATTAGAAGAATAACGAAGACAACAGCAAGGGAATGTAAAGAAAGAAAAAAAAAACGGAATAAAACTAAAAGAACAAAAAGAAAAAGTAAAAGTGCGGCCAGAAATACAAGTCATAGTCAGTATAAGACATAGAGAGAGAAAGGGAGAGAGTGAGAGTCTAGAAAAAAAGGCTCATAATGCCATCATTACCAAAGCCATTTGCCTTTTAGCCGCTAACGTCTCCCTATACTCACGTTAAATCATGCTCAGCCGTGGACACCGTTTTTCATGCGATAACAGCCAATACAATCCACTACTTCAATTAAATGGAATAGAGGAACACTAGGGTAGAGTGTGTATGGGTATGTGTGTGTATATTTTCCTCAACAATTTAATACAAGAAAAAGAAAAAAAAAAAGAAACCCCGAAGAAGAAGAAGGAGAACACTAAAAGAAAAAAGAAGAGAAGAAATGAGAGTCAAGAGTTGAATATTGTCGCATTATGTCCAATTACTGTCGCAATTATGAACAGAGTTTACGTACAAATTGTCACATTTTGCGTATGACAGCCTGACACAGAAACTGACTGACAGACCGTATAAAAGACAGGGACACTTTTCTTTTTTTTTTCATTGTATATCACAGGGACGACATTATATTGGACTTTACGATAGACAGTCATAACAATAACAACAGCAACAGCAACATCATAGACACTGGCAGCCTGTTGGGTTTCACCCATTCACACACACACACACACAAGGATATCATAAAAAAAGGGAAAGAAAATGAGGCAGAAATATACTCAAACGGAAGAAGAAGACAAAAATTAAATGAAACGGCAAACGAATGAGTATAAAATAATGGCAGAATAAATACAAAAACAAAAACGAAAACAAAAGGATAAAAACATAAAAAATAAGAGCAAGAGCAGAGGGAGCAAGATGATGTGACAGTGGGGGTGGAGGGGTGTAAATTTCAAACAGTCGTTGGTGTATTAAAAATTACAAGACATCGGGGATGTGTCAGATAAGTGAAACAAACAAAACGATGGAAACAAATACAAAAAAAGCGGTGAGGAAGAAGCGGAGAAAATAAAAAACATATACTCCGCCAGGATCAAACAAATGGTTGGACAAATGAACAGACAATTCTTTTTTTTTTCAATGTTTTTTGAAATATTTACGTGTGAGACAGTGGGTTTATAGGCAAGCGTTTCAAACGTTTCATTCAAGCGTTTTATCAACACATTATCTGAGCATGGATCACTTTCATAGTGATGGATGGCACTGATCTTGGAACGGGAGCGGATGTTCGGAAAGTTATCCTTAACAAAAGGAAAGAGAGACAAAGACTCGTCTCAAATAAAGTGGATGTGAGACAATGAAAACTTTTTGAGAAATTACAGTCGGAGGAGAACTGAGTCCAGACTATCTAGAAATAACCAGAGGTTGGTATTTTGTCTTTTTACAGACTCAAGAATTTCTGTAACGATGAGAATGAATCAACGAAACATATTCTTAGAACCTGTGCAGCACTAAAGCTTCCTAGAAGGAACCCCGTAATTGCATATCAGGTGTAAGGAATTGTCATTGTAAGCACCGACCAGAATTTGTCAGGACAATAGGCTTGGGGAAAGCGTTATAGTGATGCACTATAAAGTTTAAGGGGACTAGAATATATCATATGGCCGTGCTATTAAGACTCCTCTTCACGATAATTTTAAGACATGGATACCGAAGAAGTAGAATAGCGATCGCTATAAAGCGGTTAGGAAGCCATATAATTGATTACCAGCATGTATTTTGTTTTTATGTTCGCACTCGATTTTTAACAAGATATTAAGACCTTCTTAGGTACAAGGGCGGTGTTAATTCCTCCAAATTTTGGTTGTAAATTTGAAGTTTCAAGACACGTATACATTTTGTTTTGGTGGAATTAATTCTAAAGCAGGCCTATTCTGTGTGACCAAAAATTCAAAGCGATTGATTTTCTGTTTCTCTAGCCGTAGATAATAATTGTAGTTCACATTATTGTGTGATTTGAGTAACCCTGCGCAGAATTACACATACAAACATACATAACCTTCAATCAGGGCTACGACCTAGCTTCCTACACCACATATGTAGTGTGTGTTCATTTCATTTATTGCCAGAGTTTTTGCCAGAAATCTGCCGAAGAAACATTTTTACATATATTCGTTTTGATGTCTGACTTGGGGTTTGAACTATGGCCTCACGTCTAATAAACCAACAAACTATTGCTAGACTAGATTTTCTAGTCCTGAAGCTAAAATATTTTTCAAACAGCTTCAATAAATTCGTAAATTTCGGATGATATCTTTGGAAACTTTTCAATAAAAGGGTGCAGCCCTTGCGCTGACCAACTTCTTCCTTTTCCCTGATTGTGGTGGAACTTGGTCAGTACAGGGACTGCGTTCACCCGTGGCATCACAACGGGCCGCTATGCGTGCTCAAGTGAGCTTTGTGGCATCAGAGCTACCACTCCGACCTAACCTAACCTTTCAATAAAAGGGTGGTGATCGCAGGCATATATGTAGATCTTGTGTCTCTCCTTTGTTTGATGAAAGTGAGAGATTAAATATTCATGCAGGTTTTCAGTCACCGTTACATTGGAGATATGGTTTGCAGCACTGAAGGGTGCCTGTTGTTAAAATATATCGCAATTCTTAATGGGTTCTTCATATTGTTGTGCTTCCTAGCTTTACTACCTCGAGTTTTGCTTAGGTTTATATTGACTTCAAGCAGTATTGCTTTACATTTTTCTGCAACTTATTTTGGAACTAAGATGGCAGTTCTCAGTTTTTATGAAGTTTTAATCGTAACCCATGTTTTTAATAAATGGTTATTAGATAGTGTCTGCAGAGTTGATATTGAAAAGTGAACTCCATCTGCACGTTATGTATGCTACTCCCACTAATGAGCTTCTGACGGCCGATTAATTCCAAAGCAACACGTTCTGAATACTTTATTTATACGCCAATAATCTTTACCCATCTAATCATCAGTCAATTAAAGGTCACTGGAATGAGTCTTTGTGGGACTACTTTATTTTAAGTAGTCTGGGCGAGATATCCCGTCATTTGGAATTTAAGGATGGTGGCAAGCAATAAAATAATGAATAAATGGGACAAATTGTTTTGTGACAGCCATATTTGATAAGAAATCGATTTAATGATTACCTCTAATAGGAGATAGAATCACAATCACAGGAAAAAAGAACAAATTTTCCCACAGATGTGTGCATATCATTCCACAGTGCACAAAACCATTAAACTTACATGAAAAAAACAAAAAATGGAATTAATTGTGACACTTCCATCTCTGCATTCACATACAGTATTAACGACAGAGACCATATTGTTGATATTATATGTAGGTACGAGTTATGTTCATGTGAGTATTTTTTAAAAATTTTTCGTTTTTTTTTTAATTTTTGTTGTTGTTCTTGCTGTTGTTCACTTCCTTTAAACATTAAATGAAAACGGATAGAAATTAAAAGGCTATGCAATGAACCAACTGTCTGCCCATTCCACTGTCGGCTTTAGAACAAAAGAAACAAAAAAGGAACGGAAAAACCGGCTCCCAATTCAATGATTTGTGTCTGGGCACACAGCTTTTGCTTGCTTTTGTTTTCTTTGCAGGATTCTTTCTTCTTATACATATTAACGAGACATTTTACAACAACAAGAACAACAACAAGTATGTTTTTGACAACATGTTTAAAACGCTTGATTTAGTGACACTGCAGCCGTTCATGCCTTTCCCTAGCATTTTGTCTCATACGCACATGTATTAGCAATTACATTATGAACCATTACATGTGGACAAAAAGACATTGGGGCTATTGGGAACACTGGGCACACTGGGGAGGTTATCAGAGTCATAAAGCAATTATAAGGCAATTGAAGAAAACAAACAAAACACTGAGATGACTGAGTTACAGGCCAGGAAAGTCAGCCATAATTTCAAATGACACTTGGAATGGCCGTAAAACAAAACAAATTAGGTATACAAACATAAGCATCTGTCAGTCATTCATTCAGTTGCGTAAATAGTAGATGCTGGAAAGCCAGAGATGCGGAGATAGAGGCAAAAGGCCATAAGGATGTTTCACTCTGACTGTCACAGTTCAAAAAGTCAGTCATTCATTGATTGTTTGTTATAAAAATAGAATAAAATTTTAAGTTGTTGTTGTTGTTGTTGGTCTTGTTGTAAAATGCGTCATAACAAATGCTTTACGTAATGAGTTAACGAGCTACAAACGTGACTTTATAAAACTTGCGGTAAGCGGGTGTATTTTTGTTCACTGTTTTTATAATTGGGGAAGGATAGCTCATAGAAAAATACCCGCCATGAATAAAAGTTTTAAAGAAATAAATTTTCAATCGCAAAAGGCCGCGATATTATCCAAAATTAGGTTTATATCCAGTCCAACATGTGGATCCAGTGACGAATAAATCAACATAGCACGTACGTAGAACCTATGAGGCATTAATGCATGCAATTTGTTGCCTGTTCTTCTAAATTTCTGAGAGTAAATAAATTTGCTGAGTAGTTATTTACTATCAGAGGATATTTTCCGACGACTGATGGAACAAATTTAGGCAAACAGAGCGAAGTTGTACGCCATGAGGACAATGCCTAGTTTCAAACGCTTAAAGAGACTCGTTTAAAGCTCACCATTTCAAAAATATAATTTTGACGTGATTTGATTTCTACAATATAAGGCTTAATAAAATGTCATCAAAACGATAAGTTAATGAATAAAAGAACCGTTTTTGATTTCAAAACCATCGATCTGACAAGGCTGTAAGCTGTGAAATATCTTTCATCTGAAGTGGCATTCATTTAGTGAAGATTTTGCCATTTACTAATACGAATCGTTCAATATCCGAAGAACGCGTAAAAAGGTTAAAACTTACAATAAGAGTTGTGACTCAAACTTTTCCACTTTTCCAGAATTACTGGGTTATTATGGTGGTCAACAACATGAACTTATTGTACAAGGATTTGACAAGATTATAAAGGAATCTAAAGATACTGAAAGCGTTACCGATCGATATGGTTAAGCCTGTGCATCATGTAGATGTACTATAGAAAATCTGTTACCGTTGAGTAAGAGTGCTCTGATCGTATGATTATCGACTTGATTGGTATATAATTAAAGATTATCAACTGGACAACATGATGTTTCGACTCGAGCCACAAAATATCAGAGAAGTTGCCAGAAGAAGACATTCCTCGTTATGGTGACGACAATTGGTCACGAAGTTCACTATATGACGTTGTTTTTTTTTTTTTTTTGAGACCAAAGACCGTAGCTACATGGATAATTTCTAAATGTTTGAAGTTAGTAAACCAAAATTCGTCATATTACCGAATTATGTGCAAAAAAAGTGGACGGAAAACTGTTTCGTAGAATAGTTTAATCGAAACAAATTTAGCTTATTTTAGCTTACGATCACACAGGGCGGTAATCTAAGAATAGTTCTCTGTATTAAATCTACCATAAAGTTCGAGGATTTTTCGTGCCATCAAGTGTAAAAATAGTTAGCTTTGAGTTGCAGATGATTAGACTCAGGGTATTAAGTACTCTTAAATTGAGTAAAAATTTGTTGAATATTTTTTATTTTATTATTAGTCTTCACTGTAATCTTCATAGGTAATCTCTCTGGAATAAATTTCATTTTAAATTAATAGATTATGAGCTCTTTTTTGGAACAAGATTTTTTGTATCACAAAGATTGACTAAAGTCTACTCAAACATCACTTTCTTCCTTTCCCTATAGAGAATATTTTCAGGACATGTCAGATTTCGCTTAGTGACTTTCCTTGCAAATATCAGGAGAAGAAGCATGTAAACCTGAGAAAAATTTTATTAGATGTCAAAGCTCAGATCAATTATAGACCAGTTTTTTCGGAAGAAAAGGCAAGTAAAAGACAAATTTTTACTTTCTACAGTTTTTGGAGAACCATTAAGCCTTTGGTAAAAGCCTACGAAGATTAATGGCAGTTCCATTGGAAGTATCGCGAGTGAAAGGTTCAACAAATTACAAATAATTTCATGATCAAATCCTTTTTAATTGTTTAAAAATCTTACTTTAAGGCAACCTTCCTCTAGCCATTTTTTATTGCAAGAAATTAACGTCCGTTTCGTATTTAAACACCCCCTCTGCTGCTGTTGCTGGGCAAAGTTTATTGTGGCAGCAGTATGTTTGTGTCTCTGCTGTTTATTGATATAAAATTTTATGTGGTGTTTACTACTACATTTGACATACAGGACAACAACAACAACAATTATGTGCAATGCAAAACGTTTCAACGCAACATTACAGAAAAAAGGGTATTTTACAAACCTACTGTCCCCCCCCACAAAATCTCCGCTGGTATCCATTAGTATTTTCAGCCATATACTTATAAACCATACAACAGAGAATGTGAGTCTGATAATCAAACGCCACCCGCAATTTTAAATAAAAGCAAGTATTTGGCACAAGGAGGAGAATGTGTAAGGCATGCTGAGTGAAAGGGTCTAAAGGGAACGGAAATAAGTAAATGAAAAGCAGAGAGAAAGAGTGAGAGGGGAAGGAAAAAAAAAAAACAAGAAATGCTTGTTAAATGCATGCCACATTAAGCAATTTGTATGAAAAGCATAAAATAATTGAACCCATCAACAAGCAAACAACTACAACAACAACAAAAGCCGGATCCAAGCAAATACAATGACAGCAATAACGACTATAAAAACAATACCAGGCGGCAACAACAATACTCGCACTGAGCAGAGCTAGCTAGCCAGCTACCACAACTACAAACATGTACTTGGAAAACATCATGTCAAACGACAGCCCAAAGGACATTAGTGGACATAAATAGGCGTTTACTTTAATTAGGTTCATGTAACACTAAACAACAACAGCATCAATAACGAACACACACATACACCCCCGCATACACACATTCTCACACAATTAAAGTTACACTTTAATAATAAAAACAAATACCAATACATACACACTGTATTTTAGATGGTACTCCTTACGCTCTTGCACTCTCTTTTTTTATTTTGGTGTACACGTCTACTCATTTACTTGTTATAATTCGTTGCCTATTTACCCTGACGAAGTAATAGCGAACGGAAGCTGCGTTTAGAGAGTAAGTTCGTATGCAGAGGTGTGGGTTGGTGTTTGCTCTTTTTTTTGTTGGTTTGTGTGTGTGTGTGTGGGTATGTATAATATGTTCTCTTCTATTTCCGTTTGTGATTTATGAAAACGTTTACCAGAAATCATAATGATTTGAAAAAAGAAGAGAACGACAATTATAAAAAGGAAGCAAACAAAAAAAGGAGAGAACAGCTTGAAAATAAAATTAAATGGCCGAGATGTTAGAAGCACAGTGGATTGCTTATGTTGTCAACTGATCAGAGGATCTATTAATGAAAATGTTTGTAAGAAATATTGAAGTTAAGAGCACAAAAAGTGGAAGTCCTTTTTAGTTATTTTTTTAGTAACTGAAGAACGTAGACTTGTCGGCAAAAGTTTCAAAGTTTAAAAGGAGTTCAAAGTTAATATGCGTTTGAAATGGTATGTTCGATGCGTATATGAAAGATATAAAAGGGGTTCCAATATGCAATTCCTGTAGGCTGAGGATGAAGCTGAAGAATCCTGAGAAGCATTTACATCATCGTTGATATCAAACCTCTTTCGGCCAATCGTTTTTACAGTCACTCGGTTCTAAGTCCGTATACTAAGAGGGATGCGGGAACAATTTGGAAGGTAGTCTTTCATTTTCTCAAGGTAGCCTGCCAGCAAATAACAACTAAATTAGTACTGTGGCAGTAGTAAACTTACAGATGTCAGTTAATAGAATCAGGGTTCCCCTTTCTTTTAAGATAGCAAGGATAGGATGGGATAGATGGCCGTGGCAGCTGTCTGAAATCAATGGTAATCTAGGCATAGATAGGAACCAGTTGTTGTTATTGGACTACCACATTTAATCAAGCTATAAAACAACCTGGAAGTTTAATAAATTTATGTACCATAATGTTTAGCACCAGGAGACTATCGAGATAGTGTTAATGAAACGACAAATATATGTATGTCAAGCTAGAGGGATGGATATTAACAATCCCATCTACAAACCCTGCAGAACAGAAGTCAGTCTTACTGTGAGAATAGAAAGCAACAATCTTGATTAAATGGTTGATTGGTATGCTTCTATCTAACTTATGCCATGGAAGTCTGACAATAAAGCCAGATTTTTTCTTAATCCAAGATTTCTCAGCGGCTAATAAATACGTTTGCTTAAAAACAGTACAGTTATACAGTACAATGTATCTCTAATCACTGTATGCACACTAGCAACTGGCACTAGCAAGTTTATCAGCTACAGGAGTAACCGGCATTAGATTGAATTGTTATGCGGTAGGAGTATGCTTGATGTAGCAAGTTCATCATGCGGAATGTCGCTAGGCTGTCAGAGAGAATAGAAATGCCAGTAGTTGGAGATTACGATGATTTATGGAAATTTCGAAAACCATTGCCGAAAACATACAGTTCAATAATAAGGATAGCGGTGAGATATTCCTAAATTTAGCTGCATGAAGAAAATTCTTAAGCCTACCTTATTCTTGTCAAATCATGAGTAGACCATGTCATACATGTACATAATTGGTTATTACCACCCCACCAGTCAGGATTACGACCTACTTTCTCACACCGCTTGTACTGTGTGTTTTAATTTTGCACTTGAGTGCCGGGAACTACTACAGTTTAAAGTCGATTTTTTTTCTTTTTCACGGCAATTTGACTCACTCTCAGGGTTTTTAGAAGGAAATACTTTTTCATATTTTCGTTTTGATGTCTGACCTGGGGTTTGTACCCTGGCCTCTCTTCTAATAACCCAACATACCACCTACTAGACTACGACTGCTGACCATATCAGAGTACAAATATTTCTAAATATTAATTTAATGGCGTTTTCTTTTCTACCAAACAAACGTGCATTTTATTTAAAAAAATGCAATTTTGTGTTTGTTTCTTAAAAATGTTTCGCCCTCTAAAAGGGTGGTATGTTTTATTCTAAATAATTCGCACTTGCCAATGGTGGAGGGAGAGTTATAGGGCTACCAAATGAAATTTAAAAAAGCCGCCTGGTAACGTTATCCAATTTTGAAGTAACCTTAAGGAAACATTACATTATTAAAGCTACATGGTCAGTAATATAAAAAAATTGCATTCGGTGTTAAAAAATTTTTTTTGGTTATAAAAAAACAGCGCTCAAAAAATGAAGTCGAAAAATTAGCGATCTGGAAACACCTTTTTCATATTTACATATTTTATTGAAAACAAATCAAAAAATACACTTTTTTTTTAAATCTAAAACCTTTATTTGAAAAAAAAAAAAATAAATATGGATATTGTTGCATCTATTTTATTTGCGAAAATTGAAATAAATCAGTTATTAGATTCATCTTCGTCATCTGATGAAGAAGAATTACTGAATTTATTTCAACATAGTCAACAGCCGCATGTAAAAGGATTTGTTGAAAATGGTGGCAAAGACAGGGCATAGCCTTTTTTAATATTTGTGTAATGTTCTTCTCAAATAAAAAATTACATTATAACAGGGTTGGTCAGTAATTTTTTAATGCACCTTGTAAGAGAATGACATTTTCTTTGTAGAAAAAAAGCACCATAAGTGTGAAATTTTCTACCACGAAAAGGTTCACAAGTGACAGCCTAGGATTGCATAGCAGAATGCCCAAAAGAATAATGTACTAGGGTGTCTAGAATTAAGAAATGAAAAATTTAATAATTCACGCACATATGGAACCACCCTCGATTTATGCAGGACATAACTTTTAAAAACTTATTGAAAAAAAAAGAAACCAGTAAGACCTAAAAGTACCAAAAAGGTAAAAAAAAACACTAACCAGACTTCTTATAGAGTCCCACGATTATTGACTGCGAATTGAGGTCTAAAAGCTGTTTTATTTTATAAATCTTTAAACTAAACAACAACAACTATGTACTACAATATTAATAAAGATGTTGTTGTTATTAATATTTCTTATTTTTATTACTGTTATTGTTGTTGTTGTAATTATTAGTAGTTTGTTACGGTTTAATTAAGATGAAACAAGAAACATGAACATGAAAAAAAATTCTTAATTTCCTGCTCAAATCTTAACTTTTTATGCCTAATTTATGTTCGAAGGTCTATTTCATTATGTATAACACTATGTAAGTAAGTGTATGTGTGTGTATGAGAGAGAGAGAGAGAGGGAGGGGGAGAGGATATGTATGTATGTGTGAACAGCTGTGTAATAATACAGAAATTAGAGCATTAGGAAATGAAAGTTTTTATGGGCTGAAGAAGAAAACTTTTATTTACGGAACTGCTTGTAAGTTGAAGTCGTACTCATACAGAAGAGAGAGAGAGAGAGAGAGGGAGTGGGAGAAATTCGCATAAAATTGACTGGTGGTGGCTTGAATTGGATTTGACAACTAATTAGCAGATCAATATAGGATTCAGGTCATACAAGAGAAACTGAAGGAAATATGAAAAAAAAAAAAAAAATACCTACAAAAGACGAATACTAAAGGAAATGGAAGTGAAAAATCAAACGTTGTTTTACAGGAATTCTACTTAGGGAATTATAGGAAATATGTCATGAATTGTTAAACGAATATTTAGGGTTAAGTGCTGTAAATTAAAAGGCAAAATAAGAAACGTTTACATACATACATAATTGGTCATTACAACCCTTCAGTCAGGATTATTGACCTACACAGAAAGAAAAACGGCCTGCTAAAATTAACTTTTCTATTCTCAATTTTAGCCAAAAAAAATTAAGCCCGTTTTGGCTATTGTTTGCTTAAAACAAGCAAAAAACGGGATTGATTTAAAAAACTAAACCTTATATTACTAAAATCAACACTAAAAAGCTCAAATCTATTTAAAAAGTGTTATTTTGAGCTATTTGTTATTTGAGTTATGGAATTGTGGGTTTTTAAGTAAAAATTTTAATAATTCTCATTTAGTTCATGTGTATTTATACAATATATATCCAACAAAAATGTCGTATTTTTCGCAAGTTGCATTTCTTTGGTAGATGACTTGGATTATTCCGGTTGATGACTTGGATTATTCCGGTCGATGACTTGCATTTTTTTGGGTAGATGACTTGCATTTTTTCAAATCAATCGATTTTGGGATTAAATCATGTACGAGTTCGAGCTTAAATCAAGCTGGATAAATTTAGGTTTAAATCAAGTACAATCAAGTTATCAAGTTAAATCAAGTTCATTGTGCTCGAATAATGCACGATTTGCCTCAATTCGATCCCATTTATAAGTACGAAGTCTAGCTTAAATCAACTTTATAATTCTTGAAACAAGTGCGCTTAAGGATTACTTCAACTTCTGACTCTCTTCAATCAAGTACGAATTCGATCTTAAATCAAGAAAAAATATGCTTAAACTAAATACATGATGAGATCAGTTTGATCCCAAAAAGGCTTAAATCCCGCTAAAATCAACACTTTTGTACTTGGCTGTTTCGGGCTTGATTCAACTCTTTTGTACTTGATTCAAGCCAAACCGTACTTACCGTACTATTGTGACCGATATGGATTGATTCAAGCCCGGATGGCTTGATTCTTTTTTTGAGTGTAGTTTCTCACACCACTTATGTTGTGTGTGTTAATTTTATACATAAGTGGCGGGACGTACAGTTTTTCTTGGCAATTTTATTTACTCTCAGAATTTTTGCCAGAAATCTGCTGAAAGGAAATCGCCGAAGTAATACTTTTTGTATTTTGTTTGATGTCTGGCCTGGGGCGCGAACCCTGGCTTTACGTCTAATAAGCCAACACACTACCTACTAGACTACGGCGACTTCAATAAGAAACGTTTGATGTTCTTAAAATATTGATTTTCCTTTCTACTGTCCTTGTATTTAAGCCATCCATTACAAAAATTGTGGTTTCTTGTTAAAAATAGTCTTTTTTTTCACAAATTAAATCAATTACTTCAATTTGTTGTAATAATTTTAAAGCAGCAACAACAATATTCGTTCAATTTAATTTCGTTGTTTGTTGTGGCTTTCGTTTTTCCTTGGCATCTATTGCTTGCAACAATTTGCAACCGGAGGCATTAATTGGCACCTCGTTTCAGTCCGGGTGTCTGTATGCTTGCCGGTAAATTTTCAACACATTCTATTAATGAATGCGCCGCTGCTGCTATTGCTGCCGTTGCTGTTGCATGCAACATTTCACTAAACAATTTGCATAAATAACAATTTTCCGCTTAAATAATGAAAATTAAACGGAATCAAACAAACGAGCGAAAAAAACAACAACGAACTTTTGAAATAGTTTGTGAAAAACATAGTATGAGAGCATGAGAGTAGTAAATAAAAAAAAGAAAGTTTTACAGAAAAAAAATTGAAAGAAAAACTACAAATGAAGTATTTTTCTGAACAATTCTCAACAATTCTGTCATTAAAACAAACAAAAAAAAAAAAGATAAAGAAAAAGAAGGAAAAAATAAATAAATGGAAAATGTTCTGAAAAGTTAAAGAGAACAACACACAGTTGTGAGTATTATTGGAACTTTGGCAGAAGTACTATTAATAATTACACAGGCCTGCGAAATTTTACTTTTATTTTCCACTTCCAATAATTATGTTATTTTTTTTAACTGTCTAGGTATGTTAAATTAAAATGCAATTTTGTTTTTTTTTGTAGCACATCGAATTTTTTTTTATTGGTGAGATGAGTGTTTTAGATTTTTTTTTAAAGATTTTCAAGAAATTACAAAAGTTTAATGATTTAAAATAAAAGTTTTACTTCAAAAGTGAACAGTATTAGTTAAAAATAATGCCAAACACGATAAGTAAATCAAAATTATTTATGGTATTTTATTCTGCATCCCTCAAAACTCCTCTTCAATATCTTTCTATTACGATTTCATTTCTCTTCAACATACAGCTGTAGTCTGCCATCATGTTTGCATTCCACCTTCCTTGGTATCTGCTCTCCATAATCATAATATCTTGGTGGACGCCCCCATTTTGTTCTTTACTTACGGTACCAAGATTCTCAGGAAAGAAGTCAATATGAGAATGCAGATCATGCAACTTTAAACTCATATTGTAATTCAGTTTATGGAAGTTGTTGAGCATATCATTCACTATATTTTCATAATCTGGGCTTTTTCTATTTCCTAAAATATGTTTCACTACCTCTTTAAATGACTTTCAAGCGTTCTCTTCGGTTTTATTCATGATTTTTTCAAATTTATCGTCTTGCATTAACTTCCTTATCTCAGGCCCGACTTAAATTTATCAGAGAGGCACACGAAACAGGGACCGTCTTTATGTAGTGCCTTCACAAATTGCTTCATAATACCTAATTTAATGTGAAGTGGAGGTATCAGATTTTTAACGGATCAACTAGCGCCTCTTTCATAACATTTTTATTTCCGGGGGTTAACGATGTTCTTTTTGGCCAGTATTTTTTGATCGAATGTTGTGCTCTATATTTACTCTCCCATTCGCAAAGGAAGCAGGGACATTTTGTATGCCCTCCTTGTTGACCCAGAAACATATTCAATATTTTTAGATCGCTGCATATAGTCCAACCATGATCCGAGTACTTTATTCTTGTTAATATAAATTTAAATTTTCATCACATTCTTTCAAATGCATGGAATGACCGACCGGCAAAAAAGAACAATTGTTACCATTATCCAGTAATACTGCTTAAGACTTCGTTTAGAAGAATCTATGAAAAGTCTCCAATTATTTGGTTATTAAAGAAATTTGAAATTAACACTAGTAATACGGGGTAATACTAGGAAAAATTATAAAATCAATTTTCTCGGGAAATTTACGTGATGGATTTTTTTTAGTATTTTTTTCATAGTTTAGTACCTAATACGTATCCAAATTGCTAATTAGTTTTTAAGGGGAAAACCATCGCAGACCTGTGTTATTAGAACTGTTGTTCAAATATAGTATGTCAGCATATGATATGGAAGCATGATTTCATAAACGGTTTCTCTAGAAATTCTCTGGTGCGCTGGTTAGTTTGCAAATTTAATTTTCTTCGAACTTTAGTGGCTCTCTGCCTTTGCCATTTAACAGCTGTATGTATACTCATTACCGATGGCCACAGACATCAATGGCATTCCAAAGAAAAAACAATTGAGGTTAGTTTGAAATTTAATTTCCAAAAGTTATCGAATGTGTCAACAATTCCAAGAGCGATCAACAAATTTGTAGAAACTGTTTAGTTTGTAGACAATGAGTGTTTTTGTATGTGTTGGATACTCATACTTCTTGTGAAAAATGTGTTATCGTAACTAATAACGTCGGAATATTAATATTCAATATACTGTAGATAATTAGTTTCCATGGAATGCACTGTGTTGGAAATAAGAACAACTGAAAATAAAGCATATGGGTCTCGAAGAACCCTGAAGTGATTGGTAAGCATTATTCTCTGAAGCTGTAATAGGGCCAAAATTTTTTCCAAATTAAACTGAATAACAGCTACTTTAAATTTATAAAGCTATGACTATATGGCCGACACTGAAGTCGCTAGATAGTGTGCTGGCTTATTAGACAGAGACCACGGTTCAAACTCCAACACAACGAAATATGATAAAATAGTTCTTCAGCGACTCCTCTCAGCAGATTTCTGGCAAAAACTCTGAGAGTTAATAAAATTGCCATGAAAAAGTTTCCCAAAAATCTGTCGTTCGGAATCGACTTTAAACTCTGGGTATCGCCACTTATGAATAAAATTCACATAAGTGGTGTGGGAAGATACAACCCTGCCTGACTGCAGGGTTGTATTGGCCCATTATGTATGTGTATGACCATATGATAACAGACTTGTTTTTGCCTATAAAAAAATTATGAACTGAGCCTTGTAAGGTTTCAGAAAGATGTTACTACGAGCTGTTAAACGCTATTGATTTTGTCTTTATTACATAGGAGGTTTCCAGAAAAAGTAATTTCAAGTTTTGGTGACCTCAATTGATTGGGAAGTTCATGAGAATTGACTATAGACTTTCTTTAGTATGGCGAGTAATTCATTGCAAGGAAAATTCGTTACATGAAAAATTACCGTAGTCCAGTAGGTAGTATGTTGGCTTATTAGACGGGAGTTCGTGTTTTAAATCGGAGCTCAGACATTCCGAACAAATCGGAAAAAATATTTCCTTCGGCGATTTCCTCTGCACAGCCTTCTGACAAAAAGCCTGAGAATAAATATAATTGGCATGAAAAAGTTTCTCAAAGAAAATCTGCCGTTAGAGTCAACCTTTAAACTGTAGGTCCCGTTACTTATGGCTACAATTAACACATACAACATGGGTGGCATGAGAAGCTAGGCTGTAATATTCACTAAAGGATTATAATGTCCAATCAAGTAAATTAGTAAGGAAAATTCTCAAGCCTAAGAGCAATTGTAGGCTAACATTCGTTAAGTTATTATCGGAATACGTTTAATTTTTTTTATTTTTCATTTTGGTACTTACAAGAGTTTTTGTGAAATTTTAATTTTTATTTGTACATTCAACAGTCAATTTAACTTACCTAAAAAGATAGAGAAATAAAAACAAATAAAGTTAGTTAAGGACATGTAAAATATAGAGTATTATCAGTAATATTGTAATATAATTTTTTTTTTTAATTTCTTTAAAACATAATAAAATTGTAAATTAAGATCAAACTAAGGACGTAGTAGTGTAACGTTTAAGAGACCGTGATGCAACAGAGTCAGATATTAACTCATTTGCTTACAAAATATACATACCGCCCAACTGCCATAGGGTATTACAATGCAGTGAGGTTAGCTTGAAGTCGCTGAGGCCACGGTTCATGTCTCAGGTAAGACATTTCGACCAAAACGAAATAAAAAATAATTTTCCTTTGGTAACTTTCTCTCACCGGATATCTGGCAAAAACTCTGAGAGTAAATAAAAATTGTCATGAAAAAGTTTCTCAAAAAAATCTGTCATCTGTCTGACTTTAAACTGTAGGTTGGCCATTCATGTATAAAATTAACACACACAACATGAGTGATGTGGAAAACTATGGCGTTATGTATGTACATATGTACATATATAGTCAGCTTACAGACTAGGTCTTCCAATATTCGTCCACTTTAAAGGGCCTATATTATTGTAATGGCTTAGAATGTTTCGAAATTTTTCAACTGAAATAGCGTCCAACACTTCTTTGGCGACTTCCTCTCAACAGATATTTGGCAAACACTCTGAGAGCAAATAAAAATTGCCATGAAGAAGTTTCTCAAAAAATCTGTAGTTCGGAGTCGACTGTAGGTCCCGTCACTTATGTATAAAATGAACACATACAACAAGACAAGCTAGATAGTAATCCTGACTAAAGGGTTCTAATGACCAATGATGTGTGTGTATGTATGTCATATGTCAAATGTCATAAAATTGTAAATCAATACATACGACCAAACTGTCATATTGTATTACAGTACAGTGTGGTCAGCATAAAAACTCGGTCTTCCATTATTTGTACTCCTTACACGGCCTATATTATTGCAATGGCTTGGCGTATGTATTTCGAAAATTTTTAACTAAATCAGCATATACAAATCCCACGAATCCAACAAACCTCAAATAGTAAAAATTCTCTTCTGTGGTTCGTGTAGTTCGAGTTACATTTTGTTGTTGTAGTGTTTTCCACATCTAAGAACCATACATTCTCCTCATAATACTTCTTAGAACACTTGTGTGAATGCCATTAATCAGCACATATTACATGTTCTCGCATAATAATAAAACCAAAGTTAACGTTAAACTAAAGTCAGCATTTTTTCTTGTTTTTTTAATTTTGAATATTAATTTTAAACAAATATCGTAAAGAATATTTTACTCAATAAAACATAAAAGTCATTACCGCCATTTGAAGCCATAGAAAAACACCATTAGAATTGCAATAAAAATAAGGAAAAAAAAAACAAAAATAAAGTTTTTCCTTTAGGGAAACATGTGTTCATTGTAAAATTTAATGCCATGCAACTTAAATGTGTCATCAACTACCAGTAACAGCAGCATTATCACCGCCACCATTAATTCCAAAGAAAATATAAAAAAAACTCCACTTTTTCCCTTTTTTTCTGTGATCTTGTGCTATTGTATGCAGCAGCTTATAAATGCTGCAATTGATTGATACAGAAATGATAAACGACCATGGAAATCCACAAATAAAAAAAAAACGGGAGAATAAACTTAACGTTGGGGTTTCTTTTATTTTCCTGCAACACACTTTTCATTTTGCCGCCATCTATTGCCGTAACTTGACTTTCAGTAAAAAAAATTAATGCAGACTTACAGTCATTCTCTATATTCGAAATAAAAAAAAACAAAACAGTGCCTGGTAAAAATAATAAAAGAAATGGTACTGAGAAACAAGTAAAGAAAACAAACTTTTTTCGTTGAAAGTATCTCTACTTTTGCTTGCCACTGTTTCCAATGAGGGTGTGCTACATTAAAATATTGTCTTACATAACTTAAGAAAATATGCGGGAGTAAAAGAATGAAAAAGAAAAAGAAATCCCTGCTTCTTTGGTGAATTTTTCAATACATTCTTCGAAACACATACACATCCATCTTACATTTCTGTGTTTATTTTTGAAATGGGTATGTATTAGTGCATAACTGCATATGTGTTTATATTTGAGAATTTACGGGTGAGTAGATTGTATTGCATTTTCAACTAACTGTTCATGTGTATTTATTTTAGAGAAAAATCACTTCATACAGCGCATCAATTTTCGTATTGAAAATATTATTTATGACAGTTTATGTACACGTTATTTGTCTGTGTGTGTGTAAATATTCATAGGACTTATACGTGGAAATATTTTGCAGCAGCAGTGAGTCACAAACTGTTTTTGTTTCTTGTGTATTGATGGATAGAAATAAATTTATTTTTTTTTGTAAATTATAATATTTTTTAGAAGAATAGTGACATATGGATAGTTCAGCTTCAGAAACGAATTCTCTCGGTAACAAATTGTACGATCTACTGGTCGATCGATTACGAACAGATGAGCTCTACGTGACTGAGGTGTGCTACTAAAAAATTCGCGATTTTCAGGCAATATTTTGTCATTACAACTCTTTAATCTTACAATCTATGTTGTTTATGCTAATTTTGCACAACAGTGGCCGGATTTACAATTTAAAATCGACTTCGAACGACGGATTTTGAGAAACTTTTGACTTACTCTCAGATATTCTGCCAGAAGACGTTCAAAATAACTGAGTTGGGGTTTGAATCACGCGCTCGCTCGTGTTCTCATTTTTGGGTAGAAGTCTTTTTAATTCCTCTGAGCTTGTTCCTTTAAAGCAGCGATAAAGCATTGAAACGCAAAAGCCCACGGTGTTGTAATGAATCAATAAAATTGGATGCCTAACTGTCATAAATGAGTGCCTTTGTCATCTTCTATAAGAGGTCGGGAATCTTTAAAATAGACGTGAATCCGATCCGTAGATCAGATTAGTATTCAATTTTCGGTCGAGTATAAGTGGTGTAAGTAGTGAGGAGATGAGATGGAGTGAAATATTTCTCGCACCGTCTTAAGAAACCATCTCATGCTGGTGTCTGCGAACATGATTCCAACATCAAGAGCTTCTGGCTCCTTTATATATACAACACCCATAGTTACGGATGACATTATATTAATGTCCTGATTCTGCGCCAGTGAATAGCATTTGAACTTTCGCTTTGTAATCGATACGACATCTATTATGCTGTTGATGTTATTAGCATTAGAATTCAATTCTATGTTTACGGTAAACAGAATACTTATCCAGTTTTCCACATCAGTCTTCTTTACTATTTACATCACCTACATTCAACCAAATATAGAATACAACTGTGATGGCAAGATTGGTAGCTCCAATATCTGTTCTCGTCTAATAACAGAAACGAAAAAAATCATCATAATTAACATTGCCGCACCTAATTTCATAAATCCTTTGGAATACCAATACTATATTGACTGCTTATCACTGTTTCATCAATACTACTATGGCCTGTAATGAAATAAATAGGGGACTGGTTTTTCGAGAAACGTATAATGGATTGTGCGGCCATTGAAACGCACAAGACATTATAAAAATAATTCATTCTTAACAGCACGATTTCTTACAGTTGAAACGGTTTCAAATATATTCTTCGTATATATTATCACTTAAGATATAAAAACGAAATTCTAGTAGCCTACTTGGTAGTCGATTCGTTTACTAGGCGGGAATTCATTACTTCAACCAGAGGTCAGAAATTTCGAACGAAATGAAATATGAGAATAATATTGCTTTCGTCGATATACTGTTAACAGTGTTCTGGCAAAAATTCTGAATTTTCATTCGTAGATTGTTAATGTTTTTCGTTTTAAATTTGTTGGGATGAATGCTTAGAATTAACGTATGTAGCGTAAGGATTGAACCAATAAGGAGGCGTAATAATGACGAAGTATGATAGTGTTGTAGTCATCGTAGTCCAGTAGGTAGTGTGTTGGCTTATTAGACGTGAGGCCACGGTTCAAATCCCAGGTCAGACATCTCCATCAAAAATGAAATTGGAGTAAAAAGATATTTCTTCGACGACTTTCTCTCAGCACCTTTCTGGCAAACATTCTGAAAGTAAACAAAATTGCCATGAAAAAGTTTCTCAGAAAAATGTCATTCGGAGTCGACTTTAAACTGTAGCTACCGCCACTCATGTATAAAAAATTAACACACACAGCATAAGTGTTGAAAGAAGCCAGAATGTCTGTCTGCAGGATTGTAATGACCAATTATATATGAATGTAAGTAAGAAATACAGAAAGTAGTCCAGATGATTGACCAAAAGCCTTGAAAATCTATTATCCCAATTTTGGATATTTATATTTCGGAGTTAGTATAGCTTTTTAAGTCTTTTGGAGCAATACGGCCCCTATTATAATTGGGATTTAACAATGCGTATGATTTTGCATATACAATGCCACTTTAGGTAAACTGCTACTACTTGTGAAGTCGTTCAAAAAATCATCAGGAAATCTAAGAATAAGTCTTTCATTACGCCGAGTTATGGCTTTTGCTATGTAATGGTGCTGTTATGAATGTAACCGAAATTGGAACGATGGGTACGAGAGACTAAGGGAAAATTCCTGAAATTAAAATGTCACTGCACTATGGCCGTTGGGACCATATATAACATGTTGGTTGATTCTGTTTAAGACTTGTAAAGCGTAGTTCTAGTTAAGTAAAGGTATAAGTTGATACAAGTCTAATATGAGTCTCATTTAGCAGTCCTAACGAAAATATTAATACATATTATGCTGCGGTCTAGAATACCATCACGCCAATTATTTTTTTGCATTCATTTCATATTGCCAGCCAGAAACAATTCTTTTCCGTTTAGCAAAACAAGGTAATGAAAGTAAGTCAATTCAAAAACAACAAGAAATAGTGCTATTGATTAAATGCTTTATTGGAATTAATGAACATTTTAATTGTTCATAAAAATTAATGAATTCTAAAAAAAAACATTAATTTCTCCGTACAAAACCCAAAATTATCGAATGAAATCAAAATGAATTTTCAATATGCTCCGTCGCTTGCTCCTCTGTTTAAGCAAGGAAATCCTATAACCAATTTCGTAATAATACAATCATAAAAAGAAATGAAAGAGAACTCAACAAGGACCCGATCATCATTGCAAAAGGATTTGTCTACCACTGAGGCGTTAAGCTCTTACACTTGAATGCGCGTTGCAACGAAGCAAAAAAGACGAAAAAAAAAAACGAATTTGAAACTCAAGACGAACAACGACACAAGAATGAATGGCAAAAATTCCACCAACGACGACGATAGTCAGCATATGGCTGAGAGGAATTGTTTAAAGAAATTCTCTTTCAGAAAAGCATTGGAGTGAGAAGAATGTATGTATATGTACGTATGTACATATAAAGACATTAATATTCACACATTCCAGTTAAACACATATAAGCGTACGCAACGCACACAACGATGTTATTATGGCAACATGTACAAATCGAAATCTGAACATAAAACCATCATCAGAGCACAATATACACGAGCACAGATTTTTCTTTCTTTTTCTCTTTTTCTTCGTGCTTTTTTTTTTTTGCTTGACTTGAATGATTGTGGCATAAAAAAATTCAAGAGAGATAGAGACCAAATGACTGAGAGCGTATAAAAACAGGATTTTATATGCTTCTTTTTTCTTCTTGTCGTTATAGTCTCTTATTCTTCTCTTCATTTTTTTATTGGAGCATAAATATCTAAAGAATCCTGGCATAGAATTGAGATGAATATATGGGGCTGCACGATGTTGGATTGTAATGGCTTCGGGGTGGTAGGGTGAGAAAAAATATTGAAAAAGAAAATCACGCGATAAATGCACATAAATTGCAGGCAATTTCTTTGTGTGAATAAAAATTCCTTATAACCGATTTTATGTTATTAACGTGGTGGGGCTGGGGGTGTCCGTGTGTGCGTTGTCTATTCTATGCGTGGTGTATTCGTTTATTTCTTAGCTAAGAAAGTTTCATGAACAGTAAAGGCAAATGCTATAGGGAAAGTTGAGAGACGTCATCGTTATTATAATTGCCCATTCAAGTATTTATGGAGAAAAGATTTTAAAACAGTTAAGATCAGTAAGACAGCGATTTTAGTGAACCTCAAACTTAGGCTTCATATGGGTTTTGTGTTTAAAAACAAGTGTGGCAGTTGGTGTTACAAAAAAGCATATAAAAAGCAAATCTTTAAGTAAGCTTTTGGTGGGTTAAGGAGTAAGTTCAGCCCCTTTTTAAGACAGAATTTCATCGTTGAGTAACTTTGTTAAGAAAAATTGCCTTGTTGTTGTTATTATTCTGTAGGTATTACTAAGGCAAACATAATCACATGGAATGTCTACATCTTGGAGCTTCTTGGAGAATTTTTTCAAATATTGTGATATAATATAACACCAAACAGGATCAATTGAATTGAAACTTTTGCTGCATTTAAGCTAGTAATTATCCCAGGCATTCACTTTTAAGAGATGTCAATACAAACAAGAAGAGTAAGAACTGAAGCCCACATCAAGGGCAGTATATGTAAATCAGCAACACACTCAATATGTGCCCCTTTAGTGCAGTATCTAAGGTTAGAAGTAGTGAAGTTGTTGTTTCCTGAAACCATTAGTAATATTGGTTTCAAAGCCATCTGCCGCAACATATCTTTTATCTGAAGCATTATTAATTGAATGAATCTTTTGACATTTAAGAGTATACGTACAGACATACATTATCTGTCAGAATTATTGACTTGGCTTCTCATATCAGTTATGTTATGTGTGTTAATTTTAAACATGAGTGGCAGAATCTACGGTTTTAAGTCGATTCCGAACGACAGATTTCTGAGAAACTTTATAATGGCAATTTTGTTTACTCTCAGAATTTTTGACAGAAATCTGCTAAGAGACAGTCGCCAAAGAAATATTTTTTTGTATTTCGTTTTATTGTAGATGTCTGACCTGAAGTTTGAACCAAGGCCTTACGTCTAAAATGCGAGCACAGTACTTACTATACTAAGGCGACTATAGACTGTTTAAAACTGAAGTACACGTATAAGCTGTTGTCGCTTTAAAAGCATTTAAATGTGAATATAGTCGTCGTAATAGGCAGACTGTACCCTAGAACTAGAAACAATCTAAGCATTACTAAAAACATTACTTTCATTGAGAAAAGGGTGGAAAGTAAGCCAAATTTGTCGATTTCACTGCGTTCTCAACAAATGACCCTACTTTACGCTTAATTATGACAAGTTTTTTTATTTGAATTTGCACCTCCAAACATAAAATGTCCAAATTCAAGTAAATACGGTGGATCATTTACAACACTTTGGATATACTGATACAGGCTTTCAATGCTGATCGCTCGAAGAAAATTTTCTTCAGTGAATAAAACTCATTTCTCTCAATTCCAGAAGTGATTATGAAAAAACAATTGCATTTGTAAATGGAAAATGTTTGGTATGAATGATGAATTCATTCATTTAATAACTGAACAGTTAGCGAGTTTAGACTGAAAGAAGCGGGTAATATTGATGGTTTGAGGATATGGCCCAATTGTGTTGTTTTTCAATATGAATAAATATGAATAAAACTAGACACCAGCAAATAATTTTTCTGAGGTAAACGTGTGTAGATGGCTTTGACCTTAAGTGCAATTAAGCAAATCATATTCTAACAAATCAATCAAATAAATGCAGACTTATTATCAGATATCCTTGAATCAGAAGAAGATTCATTGCAGTGTTTTGCTTCTATTAAGCGTTTGCCCATTGGAAAGCATGCCAATAAATTTGACATTCTGGTGCACGACTTTTTCACAAGTTATGGACCTAAGGCAGAATAGGAGGGCAACTAACTCATACGTCATGTCTGAATGTTCAGCTTTGCCTGTGGATAAATGGATACTTTTGACCTTCTGTTTCCTGTAGTTTTTGATCGAACAGGAGGATGCCCCCCATTTTGATTTGTATATTACCATGATCTGAATTTCAGACCCTAGGGCTAACCACCTATCTGACATAATCAAGTGACAATATCGGTCGTATTCTGTTATTCTTACTTTTTATTTTGACCACAACTGTATAGTGGTAGTTATTGAATTTCCATTTTCTTTTAAATCACAGCGTTTTACAAATTTTTTTCTATTCATACACACTCGTTCATATACACACACAGTCATGCACGCGAGAAGAGGAAGAAGGAGAGGGATAGAGGGAAAGAGAGAGAGAGAGAGAAAGGGAGAGTGAAAACAAGACAATTTCAATTTAACAAAATCATGCATATTTTTGTGCAGTGACACTCAACATTTGCCAACATATGCAAATCCTAGCACTTGATTTTGCATGTGTGCGAGTGTGTGTGTAAGAGAGTTTATGGCAATGAATGAGTGGCAAAATCAAAATGGCTTTTTTTTTAGAAAATCGGCTTTAATGTCACTTTTTTTTTAATGCTTAACGTATGATTTGTAGGGAAAATATTATAAAAATAACGCTTTCCTCGCTTATATTTCTTCTCGTATACTTAATATTAACACCTTGCTTTAGTTGAAGCTTTCCGGCACCCCTTTTTGAGTTGCCTTGTTTATGGTAGGCCCATAAAAGTCATCGTTTTCTGCTTTTGTGATTGTATAGGTAGGAAACATGACAGTTATATAGGCTTTCATATACATTCACCTTCATCCATTCGTTAAAAAAAAAAAAACATAAAGAAAGAGAAAGGCGAGGTATTCTATTCTTGAGATTTTTATCTTCTTCGATAATTTTTTCCATTCATATTTGATTCTCAATGACTTTTAATCCCCTGTACTTTAGTGTAGAAAGCTAAGCAGCTTTAAACATTAAAAATGAACACAAACAAAAAAAAAAAAAAATAAAACATTTTCTTTCTCTTTCTCCTTTAAAGTTTTTCTTGGCTATCATTTTAGTAACTTTGAGTAGTTTTAACTTATTCTTCTTCGTCATCTTCTTAGTCTTTTTGTCCTAGAATATCAATAAATAATAGGTAGTAATAGATACATTCCTACTACAGTACTGTGTTCATTCTTTTCATTTTTTTTTGTTCGTAAAGCTGCTCATATGATATGATTTTCGTATTTCATATGCCATCTGGTGGATAAACATCAGAAGTTGCAATAGTAGTTGTTGTTGTTGCTGTTATATTAGTAGTAATTTGTGTTAAAAGCAATAAATACTTAATCTTCTTTCCTTCCATTTCTCACTCTGTCTCTATCCCTGCCTCTGTCTCTCTTCATTTCTAATTCCATTTTGCTCTTAAGGTATCTCCTATTCAATTGCTTTACGTAAAGTAAGAAAGTGCATGTACATGTGCATGTGCTTGTGTGGTTCATTTCATAAATAGATTAAAGTGTACATTTCTATTGTATGTGAATATTTCAAATTATTTATTTATGAATTCTGTTGAAAATATTATCAATTTCTACTTCTTCTTCCCCTTCCACTTCTTCCATTTCTTCCCCTTATTCTCCGATTATTGTTGGTTTTTTTTTTTTTTTTTTTTTGATTTATTTTATAATCTGCCGTATTTAATATGTCGGAAAAATTGAAAACTTATTTCCGACTCTCTGACGTATGATTGATGTTTATTTGATTTTCGTATGAATTTTTCGTTCATCATACGTTCAGGTGCTCGTAGAGGTTAAATTAGAAATTCTGGAATTCTTTAATTCTATTATAATGACTGGAATTGGGAAAGAATCTTTCTTCTAAGTATACTATTTGAAGTCAGAGCGTTTGTCCGTCCATGTAAAATTGGTAATTTAATATTTAATTAATTTATACATGAGCAACGGGACCTGCAGTTTAAAGTCGACTCCGAATGATAGATTTTTTTGAGAAACATTTCATTGCAATTTTATTTTACTTTCAGAGTTTTTGCCAGACGACTGTTGAGAGTCAGTTGCCTAAGAAATATGTTTTTTCATACTTCGTTTCTTGGAGACGTCTGACCTGAGGTTTAAACTGAAGCCTTACGTTTAATAAGCCACGTCTGGTATTGGTTTTCTTTATTAAAACATTCATGCTTAACTTGGTGTCTTCAATGTTGCTATACTTGACACTGAGTTCGCCGTAGTCTAGTAGGTAGTGTGTTGGTTTATGAGACGTGAGCCCACAGTTCAAATTCCAGGTCAGATATCTCCACTATAGCGGAACGTAAACAAACATTTCTCCGCTAATTTTCTCTCGTCAGTTTGCTGGCAAAATCTCTGAGAGTAAATAAACTCGCCATGGAAAAGTTTTTCAAAAATTTATCATTTGGAGTCAATTTTAAACGGAAGGTCCCGCCATTCATTTATAAAATTAACACATGCAATATAAGTGGTGTGAGAAGCAAGATCGTAATCCAGACTGAAGGGCTGTATGTACGTATCAATACTTGATACTGGAGTAAAAAGAAGAGAAAACTGGGAGATGAATGTACAGGTTTTCGGTCAAGTAGAAGTTAAGTAGTACAGCCAGATCCCACAGACATTATATTTCCTGCATTGTGAGGCAGCCTTTAATACTATTCTATACATATAGAGAGAGAATTGAAATAATAATTCGAATCAATACAGAAAAGTATGTTCGGAAAAATAGAACTCTCAGTTCTACACAATGGGAGCATCGCTCCATCACTTAATACCCACCCTGGATGATATCATAAGTGCTGTAAGATATCCCTATTCAAAGAGATTTGTTCACTTTAGTACAAATTCTCCAACATTCAAAAAAAAAACTTACAATCTTGAGTGTCTATCGGCTGCTATTATAACTAATAGAAATAGATCTGGAAAAATAAAGCCATGAAAATAAACTAAATGCTGAAATTTTCGAATACATAGATAGTTTCGGATTTATATGCCGCATAGTGGTAAAAAAGTAGCCGTAGTCTACTAGTTGTGTGTTAGCTTTTTGGACATGAGGCCATGGTTCAACCTCTGGCTTAGACGGCTCAAATGTAAAGAAATATTAAGAGAATATTTCTTCGATGATTTCCTTTCATGAGTAAATACAATTCCCGTGTAAAAATTTTTAAAAAAATCTGTGGTTCCGAGTCGACTTAAGACTATACAACCCGACACTCATGTATGGAATTAACACATACCACATGTTTGAGGTGAGAAGCTAGGTCGTAATCCTGTCTAGAAGCGTAAGTTAAGTAAATAATAGTGGCAGGACAGGCGTTATTGATAGCAGGATCGGCATTCGAAGGACTGCAAAGAGTACGGAAACGCTTTTAATCGAAGGCGAACTCATATTTGAAAGCTATTCCGTAGACCGATAGTGCGAGCATAAGGTTATGTTTAAGAGCCATACAGCTGGGTAAAACTCAACCGACGGATATTAGAACAGGACATGGAGTTTTTGTTTCCGTTATGAAATTTTTCGGGCTCGTGGAGAAACTCGTAGGTATCTTTCAGCTTAGGTAAGAGATGTAAAAGGGAAATTATAGCAATACTATCTGACAGTCAGGACAGACTTTGATTTGAGTCGTGTATTGGACTATCCATGAATAAGTTTTAGTTGGTAAATGGTTTTGTGACTGGCCTGAGTAGACACAAAGTACATTTATACAGAATGCGGATGGTTTCGAGCTCAAAAGGTTGTTTCTGTGACGATGAGAATGAATCATTGGAATAGATTCTTGGAACCTGTGGTATATTAACACATCGCAGAAGGAAACACCTGGGTGTATAACAGATGCTAGGATGGCAATTATCAATATCAATGAAAAGGAGAGTCCTGTAGATCATATAATTGCAGTACTAAGGTACTATATCGTATGTGGGTCTTGTTTTCTTGGGTCTTAAATTATCATAAATTTTTTGAAAAAATTTCAAGGCAAATAAATCTCCCATAATAGTTTATCATCTTCAATAAATTACGTTTAAATTTTATTTGATTTAAATTTAATTTTTACTCCCCCAAAAAACGAGAAAAAAATAGTTTAACAATAAAAGCAAATCGAATTATTCATTTGATAATATTATAAAGACCACCCTCGGAGAAAAAAGAGACCAGACTACTCAGAGTGTGTAACATATTAAATTGAACAATTTTCTTGGCATACCCCTCTCTGGCCATACTCAGACTCATGCTTGCTCATCCCTTTTAGCAAATCTATGGGAAAAAAAGTCAATCAATGTAAAATAATTTTTTTTCTTTCCTTTTTTTTGTTGTATTTCCATTTAAGCAATCTCTTGTACGGTTTTTTTTTATAATCTTTTTAACTACAAAAGCAATAGAAAGGAAAGGAAAGAAAGAAAATAGGAAGGAAAGAAACGAAAGAAACGTATCAATGAAAACTAAAGGCTAAATGTACATACAAGCTGAAATACAATAACTTGCAACAACAACAACAAAAACAACGAACTAACCATTCAATATAACTGACTGACGGACTGACAGAGTTATCCATTTTGTGTAACGTAATAAAATCAATTGAATTCACCTGTGAGACCCCTGTGTTGTATTTCTTTTAGTTTCTATTTCTACCCGACCCTTCTCATGTTTTTTTCTTTTCTTTTTTTCCTCTTTCCACTTTTTGTTAAAGCTTAAAGGGCGTCTGTGTATAGGTTCTCAAAAAGAAACAATAAAATAAACTCAACAACATTTAAGAAGAACATACGTGTGTGTGAGTGTGTGTATTCCTTAGTATTAATATTGCTATAAATGTATACAATTCGTAATGGAAATGAAAACCTTTAACTCTCTTGCTCTCTCTCTCTCTCTCTCTCTTTCCCATTCTCTTTATGCATATGGCTTAAAGTCATAAGGACATTACAAGCAACTACAACAATAAGCACAACAAATAAAAGCAGCATAAGCAACCTCATGAGCAGTAGCAATAGCAATAGCATAAGCCGTGTGGCAGCAAGTACAACAACAACAACATGTGGAGAAAAATGGCAACATTTGTTAGCTGTAATAAGAGCAATAAGCAGATTCAGTGAGCCGTTAAGGATTTCCTTGTCTGACCAGCATCAATTTATTAGAAGTTCCTTCGTTTTTTTTCTGTTTTCATTCATTCATTCTCTTCTTCCCGTCCCTACTCCTATTCGTTTTTTTGTACAACAAATTAAGAATTGCATGCTACAACATACAGCAAGAGAGGCACACACAACAAGAGAGGGAAAGGAAAACTAAGGAAATGGGAGGAGAAAAAAATGGAAGAACATTTTAATTTGTTTTTCTAATTTTTCTTGTTTTTATTCTCTTTCTCTCTCTCTCTCTTCATCTCTCTATGACTGTCTATTTCTCGTTCAGTGTTCAATGTGTTGACTGTTGTGTTGCAAAGTAACAAACTGTTCAAGTGATTCCCAGGTCTTTGTGCATCTATTTTGAATGCCATGTGACCCTTTGGGGTCATTTCTTTTGCTACCACAAATATGAAAACATAGCACAGGGATCTGCATTAAATGAATTCCAGCATAAAGTAGAAAAAAGATATGAAAACACCTGCTTACTTACGAAGTGAGGATTATTAAAGAAATTATAAGGCATTTAAAGAGGCATTTAATGGAAATTTTAATTTCTAACAAATGAGACAGAAAACACAATTCAACTCAAAGGATTTGCATTTAAATATTTTGAAAATATTTTTTCCTAAGCTATTTAAAACTCATGTCTTGTTGGCAAACTCGCCAGGCCTCAGTTGAATAGAAAACGTATCAATCTATGGCTGAAGCTTAATCATACAGACATCTCTGTCACTTTATCTTTGCTTACAGGTCATTGCGTAATGGGTAGGTACCAGGACAGACATCGCTTGCCTGCATGTGACTTGCTAGTGTAGGCAGGTTGAGGAGGAATACGGTATCGTCCACTCGGTATTACAGCGGGACCTTTAATGATCAAGGCTGAGTATGTCCATTGAGGAGTCTGCCAATGCATACTACCTAACCGAGCCCTATAGAGGTAGGGATTAAATATTATATGTGCATAGGCATTCTATAGAAATGTTTCTGCTCGAGAATGTTCATCAGCTACTCAGATATTCGTGGCACTCCTCTGGCCACTCATTAGATTAGATACCTATTAGATTGAATCAATCAATGAATTGGTGTCTTATGCCAGCAAGTTTGCATCTGAAGGTTACACCCTTCTGAAGTCGCCGTAGTTTAGTAGGTAGTGTGTTGTCTTATTACACGTGAGGTCAGGGATCAAATATTTCGATCAAATCGATATGCACAATTCTAGTACACACTATGACTCTTATGACGACCTTATTCACCTTTTAATACTTTAAAGCGACAACAGTTTTTACGTGTTCTTCAGTATTAAACAATCCATAGTCGCCGTAGCCTAGTAGGTAGTGTGTTGGCTTATAAGAAGTGAGGGCACGGTTCAAACCCGACGTCTGACATCTCCAACAATACGAAAAAATATTTCTTAGGTGTCTGCCTCTCAGCAGATTTCTGGTATAAACTTGGAGAGTAAATAACATTGCCATGAAAAGGTTTTCAAAAAATCTGTCGTTCGGAATCGACTTTACATGTCCCGGTTCTTATGGATAAAATAAACACACATAAAAAGGTGGTGTGAGAAACTAGGTCGTAATCCCAACTAAAGACTTGGAATGACCAATTAGGTATGTATGCATTGTATGGTTTTATACCTACAAAAAATCTGATTGCCGATGCCTGACTTTCAGCAAGAATAGAAACGCTAGCAGTTCGAAATATTTTACTTACGATCAGGATTAGATTGTAGATATTACTGTGACCCGATGCCTTGACATTAAATTTTTTAGAAAAAATAGCACAGCTTACCACATTCTTATGGTTAATATCATCGTTTTAGACTTCCATAGAATTCTTGACCATGTCAGATCAGATCTTTTCTCAATTACTCCTGATATTCTTTCGATCAGTCACCCACATAAAAGTGACATGAAAAAGTTTCTCTGTTGTTTTAAACTGTAGTAGGTCCCACCACTCATGTATACAAATTAACCCATACAACGTAATCGGTATGAAAAGCTATGTCGTAAGCCAGACAGAAGGGTTATAAAGACCAATTACGTATGTATGTATATGGCTAATGACTTCTCTCGGAGCTGCAGAGTCAAGAATGAAGGCGAAACTCGTCTTCATGTGTTGGGTACATGGCCAGTTTTATATTGGAAGAGAAAGAATTATGAAAGCTTTTACCATGCAGACGATATCATTGACCTATTGATAAGATAAATCGTGTGAGTAACTTCATTACAAACTACATATGGTTCCTGGACTGGACCTGGGGGAAATAATTAAATGTAATTTGTTTTTTTTTGGATGCGGTAAACCAATCAATATTTTCTTCACTTAATTTGTTTTTAAAGCGTTAATTTTCCTTGAAAAGTCTATTGCCGGCTATAACTGAATACAAATAAAAATAAGAAAGAAACCTTTAAACATCCAATATTAATAACAATTCAATGATTTTGTTTTTAAACATATTCTAATACAGATACGTTGCCCCCCCCTCTCTCTATCTCTCTCTTCCATCTTCCGAAATCCATCTGTTTGATTCTGTTTCTGTTTATTTACATGTTTTTCTTTTGAATTGCAAATGGAAAATCTGTCTGTGTGTGTATGTGCGTTTACTTCCCTTTCCATATGTCTTTAATTTTTTTTTTATAAATTTTTTCCATTTTATCAACATAAATAAATAAAAATAGATATGAGGGAGAGAGAAGAATGGAGTAAAAACAGAGACAAGATATTGAAAACAGGAATAAAATTTAAACAAAAAAGGGAAATAAAAATAAATTACAACAACAACAAAAAAAACAAAATCTTTTAAAATGTTGTGACAGCAGGGCAAAAAACAAATCAAGGAAAAATATGGGAATTCTTTTTCTTATTTTTCTTTCGCTTAAGATTACCAATGTTATTTACATACGTAAATACATGTGTAAATATTAGGGTGGTAAAGGTTTCTTACAGCTACAAAGCTTATATGCTTTAAAAATAGAATTAATTCATGAGGGTTTTTTTTTAAGTTTTTAGATAATATTGACGCAGTGGTGTGTAAAGTGATGCTAATATCTGAGCCACCGAGACACGATTTTAGAAGTAGGCAGTAGAAGTTTCGTCATGGTTTTCAAATTTTAGGAATTAAAAGATTTTGAATAATTCATATCGGAAGCCGATTTCCGTATAAATCAAGAAAAACAATATAAAAAAGCTTTCTTTGGAGAAAGAAGATTTTCATTACTACTAATCAGTCAAGATTTCGACCTAGTCTCTCACACTACTTATGTTGTGTGTGTTAATTTTATACATGAGTTGCAAGACACATTTACACATTTTATAGACGACTCCGAACAAAGATTTTTTGAGAAACTTTTCATGGCAAATTTTTTTTACTCTCAAGAGTTTTTGCCAAAAATCTGCTGAGAGGCAGTCATTAAAGAAATATTTTTTTTTTATTTCGCTTTGTTGGAGATGTCTGACTTGGGGTTTGAGTCATGGCCTGACGTCTAACACAATGCAATGGCTACTACGGCCATTACAATTTATTAATTAAGATTATAGTCTGGCTTCTCATGGAGGCAACCAAATCTTAACGTCGATTCCGACCATAAGATTTAAGAAGATTTTTCATGGAAATTAGTTTGTTGTCGGAGTTTTTGGTGTTTTTTTTTTCAGGATGTTAGACTTGAGGTTTGAGCGGTGAAGTCGTAGTGTAATAAGCCAACACATTACCTGTCATTCTTTTAAATCTGACAATGCTACAGGCATGGAGACGACTACTTGTGGAAAGAGTTATTTTCCATTTTGGAGATTTTTGCCTTTCTGAATGGATTCGGAGTTAGGTATAACAATACATACATATCTAATTGGTCATTACATCCTTTTAGTCAGGATTACGACTTAGATTCTTCCACCAACCATGTTATTTGTGTTAATTATAGACATAGGTAATGGGTCCTACAGTTTAAAGTACCCGAATGACAAACTTTTCTTCGCAAATTTTATTTACTCTCAGAGTTTTTGTCAGAAATCTGCAGAGAGAGAGTCGCCAAAGGAATATTTATTTTTGTGTATATTGTTTTGTTGGAAATGTCTGGCCTGTGGTTTGAACCGTGGCCTCACTCTAATAAACCCACCTACTAGACTACGGTGACTACAATGTGAAATGCTTTAAAAGGGTGAAGATAGGCAAGAACTGCGTAGGATAAAATGTCCTTAATTTTTTATTTTTTAATAAGCTTTCCCTAAAACCATTTAAAGTGGTAACAAATAATAATTATTTAGTCTTTTCGACTTAAGAAAGTAAGTTTAAAGATGATATTCTATAAGTTTTATAACAAAGCTATATAGAGTTTTATGAGAAACTCTCCCTAATAAAGATTGTGTCCATAAACATGACATAAAGGTTCATTTGTTCTAAAAGGAAAATAGTCAACATGTATTGTATTCTCTTTATTTTGCATGTTTTGTATTACAAATTTTTTGCTTCTATCAGAAACCTTCAAAGCTTAAGAAGATTTAAACAAGAAAATAAGATTCTGTTCCCTTAAACTCAAGAAAATAGCGGCCATACATACATATATTGATGACGAAAATAAAAAGAATTGAAAGCAAAAATAAGCAACAACAGCAACAAATACAACAACATTTTGTAACACAAGTAAAAGACAAAAAACAAAAATAAATAAAAACCCTGACCAAGAAAACTTAAAAATAACGACGCAGTAAAAACCAGGCAAAACAATATGCAGATATGGTCTAAACAAATACAAGACGAGCAACAAAAATTTGTAACATAATGCCGTAACACATGTAAGTTTTTGACCAGACCATAGCAGATCAGACCAGACCAGACTAGACCAGACCAGACCAGTATAGTTCTACGTTACATGATACTTGAAAAAGTAACAAAACAAAGATAGGACAAGACAAGACAAAAAAAAAAAAAAAACTGAACAGAAGAAAGTACGAAAAAAAGGGATAATTTTGTCATTTTCTTTTTGTGTTTATTTTCTTCGTCTGTTTTATTTCTATCATTAAGCAAAAGAAAGGAAATTATGGCAGGAAGAATTGTTAGAGGAAGAAAGAGGAAACGAATGGTATTGGTAACAACTAATGCGTATTGAAGTGCTCAAACAGTATGACAGACAGTCTTGAACTTTTAAGTAGATTTTGTAGTCTCTTCAAATATGTACTCCTTTCTAGGAAAGAAGAACTTTTTGAAGAAGAATTTTAAAGCAGCTTTTCAAACATTTGAAGTTAAAGGATAAAAAACAATAAGTTTAAAACAAATTAAAAATTGATGATTAAATATATTGGAAAGGATTCTGTTCCGGATTTTCGCTACCGAAATGTGGAACTTTAGTCAAATTACGCCTACCCTAGGTGAAACCACATTTCAACCTCAATTCAGATATCTCCAGCAAAACGAAATACAGAAAAATATTTCTTTGGTGTCTTACTCGCAGCAGCTTTCTGGATAAAATTCTGAGAGTAAATAAAAAACTGCCACGAAAAAGCTTCTGAAAAATCTGCCGTTCAGAGTCAATTTTAAATTACAGGTCCCGCCACTCATGTATAAAATTAACGCACACAACATAAGTGGTGCGAGAAGCTAGTTTGTAAACCTGAGCTTTGAAAAGTACCATTGGAAAAGTGTTGAAAAAATTTAAACTACCGATAGGACTCTTGAAAACATTGATGCTGTAATCGAAAGTGTCGCCTAAAACCCAAAAACTTTAATTCGACATCATTCTCTGCAGCTTTAAATGTCACGAATTTTGGCAAAAAAAAAACCCCACATTCATGCGTACAAACTTGAGCTTAATCAGTTGCTCAAACAAGCTGAACATGGAAAAAGCCGCAAAGAGAGCTTTGGTAATCAAAGCTAGCACTTCAACCTAACCTGGGTGCTTGTGATTGCACCCATTCTGTATGATTACTCATAATAGAAAAAGAAAGTGAGAATTATTACTAAAAAATCCTAAAAAAAAAATTTTTGTCGCACATTTTCTGTATTCCAACACAATGCACTGTATGAATAGGGTTCATAACATGAGTGTTCGTTTCTATAAAAAAAATTAAAAGACGGCGTCGCTTAACACAACGCGCTTGAAACTACCGAGTTATTGCAGCAACGATTCCCAAACAAACAAACAAACAAAAATTCTCAAGAAATTCTAATGCCAATGGGCCACCAAGTTCATGAAATTTAACGACAGAAAATATTTTTCCTTTGGAGTTTCGTAAAATCTCGATTTGTAATTGCCGTAGATAAATTAGATCTCTTGGGTATAAACCGTATAGAACGAATCAAATATGTCGCTCGATGTCGACGTGAAACTGGTATCTACAGGATAAAACTAATACATACAACAAAAGGGTGGTGTGAAAATTTTGGTTTGTACCCTGGCTAAAGGATTGTAATGTGCATGTAAGTAACTAAGTAAACCAGAAAATATTCCTGAGCTCAAGTCATTGGTGAGTTATAGCCACATCTCTGGGAAAAAGTCGTATAAAATGCCATGAAAAGAATAGTGGCTAGTCATCAAGACTGTGGCCTTCATTTAATGGATATTTCATTCCATAGCTGGTCTTTTTCTTTTCTATTCAATACATTCTATAAGGCAGTTCGTGTACTTATATATAAACTATTCGGGGCTTATGGAAGAATTGTTTACAGTTCCAATTGTTTACTGTTCCAGTTGTTTACGGGTAGTTGTTTATTGTTAGTAAAAGATTTTCTGTTTACGGAGAGGAGCCTATAATATCGGAACTGCATATAAATATTCTCCGATTTTTATAGTTTATGATGTCATCCCCAATTAAATTTTAATTATTATTTATCGCCGTATATATTTACATACACTAATCATGATATTGATTAAATATTCCTCTGGTATAGGGGGAAAAACAAAACTAAATTTTATTTGTATTTTTTTCTTTTTTGTTTTCCGTTTAAAATCGAACAACAAAAGTTGCTTTATTTAATTTATTTTCATGTCAATTGCATTTCAAATTCCGTAACAAAAACAAAAAACATACACCACTTGAGAGTATTTGGGTTCCACAAAAATTAAAAAAAAAAAAACAAAAAAATATCAAAAACTAAAATAAAATGAATGAATAAAACAAATTCTATTATTTATTGAAAAAAAAGCAAAAAAAAAACCTCTAAATATTGTATAAATAAATAAAACAATTCATTTTTCCAAAACAGGTTTTGTGAAAATATTTTTGATCAGTGCCTAGAAGCAGGCAATAATATTTTGATGAGAGTCACGCGATTTCAAATGCTTCCTGTAGTGACGGAGAGCCACACAACAAGGAGAAAAAAAAAATACATAAAACGGAAATACAAAATGAAATAAAATTTTTGAAAATAAAAATAGCACGGCACACGATACAGAAACCTAATGGAAATGGTAAAACAACGCCTTTCTTTTTCGTTTTTCGCTTTTTGAAAATCGATTTGATAACGAAAGGTAATGAATAATGAAAATATTTTTTTTTTGGTTTTCTTCTATTAAAAACAAAAACAATAACAAAATTGAATAAAAAACATGGAAGACCTAAAAAAAATAAATAAATTGTCACTTACTGTTACAAAAGCCGCAGAGTTTTAGGGCAGGTATTGATAAGGCTGAGAAAGAAAAAGGGCAACGCCTGTCAAAGTGATGGTTTTTGTATTTAACTAGAATACAGTGTTAGAGTTCTAAATTACTTAACCTAAATGTTTTTTTGGTTAATGTTTTTATTTTAACCCACAAACGAAAAAAAATCTACAAATTTAATGACATTCGCTTATCAGGCTAATCAATCTTGTGTCGTCACTTGTCTTGTCACCCTCTCTATATACACACTTTAGCAAAAGCCATAAAAAATGATTTTTTAACGGCTGGTAAGTGTTCTCATTTAACTGAGACCAGTTTGGCTATTCAAAAAATGGTTAAAAATATTTTATTAAACTACCACTGAGAGTGCCATCATCATGAGTATCATGTTTGTCTTATCCTCATCCCCTTATCACCCCACATACACAGCTCTATCATCAATATGATGTCTTTATGCGAGAAATATTTATTTGAGACACATTCATTTAATGTTTTTTCAACTTAATCTCAAATAAATGACAGGCATTTGCTGGCACACATTTCTGCTTCTCTCTCACTCTCTCTCTCTGTTTATCTTTCTCTCTGTCTGCCTCTTTTGATACTCATTAACACAAACTGATTTAAGTTCATAAACTGCTTAATTTTTTTTTCATTCTACCGCCCAAAAAGTTTTTCTTTCTCTGGCAATTGGCAATAAAAAATGTGGAATACGCACTTTAAATACAGTGAAGCACAAATGTTGAGGATAATTTATACATGCCGTATAAATAAATATTAATTCTTAGGCCCATATTGAGACATTTATAAGCTGTATCCGTGTCTTATGTTTTATGGGCCTCAGAATATAAATGTTTTGTTAAAAATAATTTTGAACTCTTTTGGCGCCTCCAAAATAAGTTTTTATTTCGAAATCCTTTTCTGCCTTCTCTTTCGACCAGACAGACTGCAATTCTACCTTATTTTTATTAATGGAGGCCAACGTGATAGCCTACAAACTGTAACCATGCGATGAGATAGCTATTCACAGCATTCACAGTCAGACATATAGCCACCTCGCGTATCTGTCTTTGAAACTGAGTCAAGAACAGAACATATAAACATCCTAGGACCTACTGGATGCAGTGATTTTTCAAAATATGTTGTTGATATGTTCTCCTACTTTTACTTTATCTGAAAAAACTGCTTTATTTCTATAATCTAGACACCACTTTCTTAATCTTCTTTTCGTCAGGCAGGTCTTCTTAGGAAAATCAATAATCCCCTCCATAATAACTTCACTTTCATACTCTTCAAGACTTGAAATACGTTTTTATGTAGAGGAGTTATCTTTTACTCGTCTGAAACTAGCCAGTGCAAAAGATATTTCGCGGAGCTATATCTTTGCCTTCATTTAGTCCATTGAGATATTTTGGTATCTCGATATTGCAAGGTTAAACTTTTATGTCCTTAAGAGTTCATCAAGCTTTATGGACAATGTCTCTAATACAGTTTGCCTAATGCAACTGATACTCTCTAGGGCTGTAAATAGTCAAACATCCAGACGCCTGGCTTTATGAGCTAGAATTTCTGCTCATTCCTACTCTTACTTCGTATTCTTACGCTATTAGTTTAAGACGTTAAGCCGCATTATCTTGGTGATCATGTCAATTTCTTGAAATATTTTGTTCAGGAAATCCTTACTGCAATACATGGATTGTTGCAGTTTTGGTGTGACAGGTCTTGCTGGAAGTTCATGTCGTCCAGCGGCCTGACGTCTAGTAGATGTCACAAGAACTCGTTTATTATGTTATTATTTCGGTCTCATCTTCAATCGTGCCAAAAATCTGTGCCAGACAGTCCCTCGTTTTGAGTGTATCTGTTTCTACATCAGGATGTTTAGGATCTTAAATACTTACTCTCTTATTGAGACGTCACTACACTAAGTTTAGTTTTGGAAATCGTAGAATGGTAGTGTGCTGGCTTATTAGACCAGAGCCGTGACTTCCACTCACCGGATAAAATACTACACGTTACATGAGTGGTGGGAGAAGCTAGGTTGTAAACCTGACGAAGTGGTTGTAATGGACAATTAAGTAACGCATATATTTTACTCTTTTAAAATTTTTGGCTGTATAAGCAGGTACGGATTTATTGAATCTTCCACTGACTGCACAATTTATTCTGCGAAGACTCTAAAGAACAGTCAAACAATTTTTAAATACGCTTGTATCACCAACATGTACGGCATATAATCAAGCGATCAAAGCCGATATACTGAGTTTAAGCTTTGTCAAGTATTACTCGTAATTACAGTTTTAGGCTCTGAGCTAAGTAAGTAAGTTTGGAGGCCTAATAACAGCAAAGACGGTATATTTTTTTCAGTCTAATTATAGACATTTAATATCTCGCGGTAAACGAATGCTAAATGTCCTTCACTGTAATTTTTTTTATGATTTTTTCGTACACTTGTCAGATCTCTGTAACTTATAAATGCTTCGTAGAAGTACTAGAAAAAAAGAGAAAAAAAAAAAAAACTTTCCAACAGTGTCTTAATAATGTCATCTGCTCTTACTCTAAATAGCTCTCATTCTACCACCACTACTGCCACCAACAGCACTTGTACTGTTTAGCCCTTAACAGAAATACCAGCCAGTGTAGTAGTGGTGGTAGTGGTGATGGCTGTAGTACAGAACAGCAAAAGAAAATTGACACTTTTAGTATCCCCTAATCAATGGAGTGGAAATCCAGACGGATAAGAATATATTACAATATTTTATGCGACCTTACCTCCTTACCCCCTTACCCTTATCCCATACCAACATCCACTTGCCTTCCCCCATTTACTCCCCTTCACAACTTGATTATTTTCAAAAGACAGATACTTTTCACTGAAAGTATTGAAATCGATATTGAGTTGTGAATGAATGGGAGGCCGTTTATATGTTGTGGCTGTTGTTGTTATTTGTTCATACAAACATACATACATACATAATCTTTGTTTTGAGTTGTTGCAGTGAAAGTCTGTGTGTGTGTTTGCTTGAGATGGAGCGTAGGTAAGCTTAGTAAATCAGCAACTGTCAGCAATAATTGTGGGGTGTTTTAAATAATTTTTTCTGTTTTGTTTCTTCCAACCAAATTGTATCAATTTAAATATGTGGCAGGGCTTTAAAGTAAATTGATTATATAGGCTCGTGGAAAAATGTTAACCTTTAAGGCAAGACAACCTTCAATGGAAATTAAACTTTTGTGGTGAATAAAAATCCTCTAAATAACGATTTTGAATTTTAATTTTTGAAACAATGGGTGCATCAATACATAGAAGTGAGGAATTTATGGAGAAGAGTAATCAGTGGCGGTTCAAAAGCTAGCAGTGCATTGTAAAAGATGCAATATTTGGTGGAGTTTATGTGTCTTTGCCAAATAATTTTATTTGTGAAAAATTTGCATTAAAAAAGCTTGTAAATATTGTTCCATTCGACTGTGCTCTCTCTTTTATGTTACCTTACCAACGCAGTGTTTCCTTGTCCAATAATATCTAGGATTTCACATGGAAAATTTGGGTCATACAAAGGTAGCTCTTATATGGGTTGAGGTACATAGGGATGTCGTTGGAAATTGCATTGCTGAGCAAAGCCAAAAATCAGACATGTAACAGCGCATTGGTACTCCGATTGGCTCAGTTTAACTGGATATTATACACACATTTTACGGATAGACCCAGTCTCTTTGACAACAAGACGGTACATGAAATATTGCTGGACACGTATGGATAAAAAGAGGACTCACTTTCCTCCTTAAATCACGTAGCCATACATCGCACAATAAAGATTGTCACGAACCACTGTCTTTTTGTAGACATGCCGAAAAACTTGGCATTCTGCAATTGATTTTTAGAGGAACTGAGGATTAGAAGACTAAGAAAATACTGTCCTTCACAAAATGGGCCAACTCTTTGGCCTCCCACTGAGTGAGATATGAGTTGCCTAGCTGACGAAAGTTATATTCACAAAATAAACATTCCAATCCTGTTACTCTAGCAAACAATCAGTATATCTACAGGATTGTGAATGGTCAGCTGGGTTAATTGTTATTTGAATTGTACTTTATATAGATGGTGGTAGAAGGGCTAAATACCCCATTAATATGTCGTAAAATAGACTCAATTATTATGAGCGCCATGGAATCGACATATTCACACACAGGTACACATTATCTAACAGGAACCATATTTCCAGCACTGCGTACAGGCATGAGCATGTCTGCAACGCTTCGAGATTCTTCAAATATTTTATAAGTTAACCACGTCATGTTCTTGAAGAGCGGGACGAGAGGTGACTATACTTCTGTACCAAATTTAAACTTTTTTTACATTTTCTTCGGTGTTAAACGATCTATAATAGCCAGCCTTAGCAGGCTGGCCTTTTTGATACCGCTAAGTAGATAAAACGATAGTTTGTTTTAAGGTGCCTTAACGCGTAGAAGCTATTAGCGCTATTGTTTCATATAATGACTGCCGTACTCTTTTTAGCTATTTTATGCACGAAGTCGCCGTAGTCTAGTACGTTGCGTGTTGGCTTATTAGACGTGAGGCCATAGTTCAAACCCCAGGTCAGACATCTCGAACAAAACGAAATTCGAAACAAAATTTTTTTTTGGCAAATTCAGCTGATTTATGACCTAAACTTTGAGAGTAAGTAAAATTACCATGAAAAGTTCCTCAAAAATCTGTCGTTCGGAATCGACTTTTTACTGTAGGTCCAGTCTCTTTTGTATAAAATTAATTAACTAAAGTGGTGTGAGAAGCTAGGTGGTAAGCTTGACTGAAGACTTGTAATGACCAATTATGTATGTATGTATGCACGTAGAAACTTTAAATGATCTATACTTTAAGAGTATAGCAGTGTGTTCCATGTAATTTAGAAATTCTATTCCATTTTCCCGTAGTCGCCGTAGTCTAGTAGGTAGTGTGTTGGCTTATTAGACGTAAAGCCCGGATTCGTATCAGAGATCAGCAATGAATCGTTTTTTCGCTACTCATAAGTACTCATGAAATTTTGAGTATGAGGGAGTCAAGAGTATTGAGATTCAACTACTCTGATTCATTCGTACTCGCTACAACATTGATTTATAAGTATAGGTTGCAATGAGTATGAGTACAACGTTGACATCAAACTCATAACATTCGAAATATGTTTGATTCATACGCCTACTCATTCAGATTCATAAATTTAGAAAAATACTTATAATACTCATAAATGATTCGAGTGATTCGAATCATTCATCAAAATTTAGTCTTAGTTGTTGTTGTTGCATTTACAAAAGAAGAAAAAAGAAAAGACAAAGACAGCAAGCAAAGCAAACACACAACCTTCTAGCGAGTATTGTGGTGTTCGTACTCAAATCATACTAATTTTGTGCTTCGTGTATACGTTGAGTCATGGAGAGTTGAAATCAACAACATCGTGCGTATTGTTAAATATGAGTACGATGAGTATTCCTAACTTTGAATATGAGTAGTGTGAGTATGATATGAAAATAAGTATGAATGTATATGTATAAGTATCTGAAATTATGACTCGAATCTACTCATCGTTTTGAATACTCATTGCTGATCTCTGGTTCGTATCCCAGGCCAGGCATCAAAACGAAATATAAAAAAAAAAATATTTCTTCGGCGACTGCCTCTCAGCAGATTTCTGGCAAAAACTTTGAGAGCTTCTCAAAAATCTGTCGTTCGGAGTCGACTTTAAACTGTAGGTCCCGCCACTCATGTATAAAATTAACGCAGACAACATAAGTGGTGTGAGAAGCTAGGTCGAAATACTGACCGAAATCCTGACCATTTATTATGTGTCTATTCCATTCTTCCACGACTAGTACTTAATTTATCAGCGTAATTAAAATTTGACTTTAAAAAGCTTTTTGTTTGAAATTCGCAAACTGTGTCCGCTCTTAGACCAATATTTTTGTATGAGGCTTTGAGGTGCAAAAACTTATTGTATCTTATCTGTAACCTTCACATCAAATACATGCCCCTCTTAAAGCTGTGGATCTTTAATTTTATATTAAAAAGAAATGAAATTTTCATTCTTTTGTCGAATTCAATTGTGTCTGCAGACAATGAAAAACAATATGAATTGAAGACAAAGAAAGTAAATCAGATTTTTCACGATTTTTATTGCAACACATTCTCTTCCAAAGAACAGAAATAAATCCGAAGAGAAATAATTTCAGTTTTTGCTTTAAACGCCATTAAAATAAATGACCTTCAAGATAAACATTAAATTTCACTAAAGACATAAACATTAAATCCACTCAAGGATAAAGTGTTTAAAAAAACCGAAGAAAAATGAAATTATTTTCAATATCGATAAGAGAAGCTGACAACAGCAGCAGCAACAACTATAATGGAGACCAGTAGGGAAATACAGATAGACAGACAGACAAACAACTTATTAAGCAATGTTTTCCTTTTTTTCAAAAATATCACTTTCGAAGAGAGAGATTTTCTTTGGCTGCTGGTGATTTTATTTGATTCTTTACTCCAGCACTTCATATACAATAGGTTGATGTTGTTATGCTTCCCTCTCTCTCTGTCTCTCTCTTATTTCTCATATTTTCAAAGGCATTAAATCCCATAAATGGTTTAATATATTTATTATTTTACGCTTTTGCTTTTTATCCCAACTTCTCTACTACTTCCTGCTCTCTCTTTCTCTCTCTCTCTCTCTCTTTTTCTCTATATATCACCCACTACTTAAAGGCCTTTTTTCTCTTTTAAGTGTGCGTGCTGGTAAAGAGGATAAATGAACACAAAAGCTGAAATGATGGCGAGTGAAAGAACTTAAAAAGGAAAAACCTCCTTAAAGTAGGCAATAATAGCATAAGAAACTGTTGTAGTAGTAGTAGTTGTGCTGTATCTTCTCTCTCCAAATAATAGATTTCGTTTTATTGAAATATAAAAGTCGATAAATGGCAGATAAGACTTTATACCCCATACCCGAGTTATTTAAACGTTATTATTAGCTGGCATTTGTGATATGGTACGGTACACATTTAAATAAGGGAGTAACGCTGCTTGAATTTCTGTCTTTTAAGGCAATTCTTTTTTAAAGACTTATTGAACAAAAAACATTTCTTTAGACAAAGTTTTTTGAAACTCATTGAAGTAAATCGAAAGATTTAAGGTGAAATAGAAAAAAAACTTGAATGTTAACTTAAGGTTAATTAAACGGCATTTAAGTATGAGGAATAGTGTGTCTTTTAACATACATTTGGAATATCGGCTTTGGAGGCACTAATAAATTTCAAGCCATTCAAATTCTATGCAGTGAATAGATCAGCACCAATACTTTTTTACAAAAAGCTCACTTTATGTGTGGTGAGATTTAGGTATCCCAGGAATGGGTTGTCTTTCGGAAACTTGCGTTTCAGTTATTTGTTCGCAAAAAAAGTGGAGCATTGGAGGCTTAATATGGAGCGAGTTTGATCTGATCTGTACCAATATTATACCTGCTGGCTCCGAAAGAGTTGAAGACGTTGGTGCTGGCGTTAATGTATCCAACCGAAACATATCGATTCGATTTTCAATGAGCATGGGATTTGCCAGATGTGCCAAGAGTATTCTGCACAGTAAACTCAAACGAGAGTGTCCTAATATTTTCACAGTTAGTCAGATTGACTGAAAGGCACTTGACTTCTATCAAACAACATCAGGACTAGATAAATGTCTCTAAAAAATGTGGCACTTATAAATAGAATCCAATTGTTTTGGGTATACGAGAGTCAAGCTACGAATACTTTGGCCTTTAATCCCTCTAGATTTCCAACAGGTGGATTCTGTGTTGAGAATGTGAGCTTATAAGAGAATGAATCATTACAACATATTCTTGTAACATGTGACACAGTAATTCATCCCAAGTGGAAACACTTGAACATATCAGGTTCAGAGCAGGGTATTGTCTTTGTTGACACTGAGAAGTATTTTAAAGTTTGTCAGAAAGTAGGTTTCCAGATATTTTAGGGACATCCTGAGGCACTTCTTCACGATTCACGCAATATTAATATATAATCATCACCCCACAGAGATTTGGAATCCTGCTATGGAGCGCTGCTACTAATAAAATTTTCAACATTAAACACTGGAATGTTAGTAGGCGGTTAAGGCAGCTAATATCAGACTCCAGCTTTTTAACCGCTCCGTGGTTCTAAAGTATATTCGGTTGAATTTGAATATCCCACTGAATTTTCCTGCTGGTTATAGTGGATTAATAGATCACAAGCGGACAAATTCCTTTGATGAGTTTCGTGGAATATCTTCAGCACGGGGAATGCACTTACCTGTGACGTCACTCCAACCTGTCTCCCTAAGCCTCCTAAAAGTCTTGTTTTTTCACCATTTATTAAAGTTTTTTACCCATTAATGCACTACCAAATCATTGCGATCATTAAAACATAGTCAACCGTCGGAAATATTCTTTGCAAACCATGCAATGGTAATTCAATTTTAACCATAAAAAAAAATATTGTTTTCGGTGACCTCTTCTGAGTAGTCTTTCAGCAGAAGCTTTAGGTTCTGCCATTAATTGTTAAAAGAATTATCCAAACTAAGGGTTATAACAGTAAATAAAGTAAATCAAGTTAACATTAAATTATGATTTTAAATCTCAAAAGGTTCTACATAATCATCTCATCTCAAAGATATACATATTCAATTGAAATGGATGTTCAATAAAGAACACTTCAGTTAAGGCAATTTTCCAAAAACAAATTAAATTTTTTACGTAACACAATATATATCCTAGGATTTATCATAAGCATTCAATTTTTTTTTTAAAATTCTAACTAAAATCTTTTATATTTCTCTTAAGAGTTTTCCAAAATTTTATTTCAATGTATCCAGCTATTGTAAATGTTTTATGCAATATTTTTTATTAAAAATATGAAATTCTTAAAACATTTAAACCACATTTTATGTAATTTTAATCGTTTTCCTAATAATTTACTTACTTTTTTAATGCACACACGAATATTTCATAAAATAATCTCCTTTAGAATATTTGTAAATATCTTCTTAAACAACTTTGTAAATAATTTGTTAAATTTTTTGTTTCATTTTTTGTTTCTTTTTAAATAAAACAAAAGAAAAAAATTTCACAATAATAATCAAAAAAAAGTGTAACAGTTTGCAATTTAAAATCAAAACAAACCTACACAAGCTTTTATATTCAATTTAAACCTACTGTACGATGTATGTATGTAGTAAAACTGTAACAGTGTAGGAAAGAGTAAGAGAGTATCCCCTAAAAGCATGCAATAGATTTTTGCTGTCGTTCATTTAGTATTGTTTTGCCTGCTAAACGTATAAGTAATAAATTTTGGATTCTATTAAATAATGCTCAGACGTCATGCAATCACAAACATTTTTGATTGTTTTGTTTTTCGTATTTTTTGATGAAGTACAACAGAGAGGGAGAAAAAGAGAGAGAGAGTGTACACATTTGGTATTGGGTGTCTAATTTAAAACTGCAGTATGCACAACAGATGATCTGTACAGTAGTAAACAGTGCCGCTAAATCTCAGCAATTTCTTAGTGGAGACTATTTAAAATAGGTTTTCAATGGGCAAGAGATGATTTATGGAATAGAGACAGACATGATAATTTTGACACGGAAGATAAATGTCGCGAAAGTCTGATGAAAAATATTCAATTGCGAAGTAATGGAGCCTTTTCTTCTTGAGGAGTGTACACAAATATTCGATGAGAATTTCAAAAATTATAGAAATTTTCCCAGACAACAGACTGTTCGGCCCCTGGGGACTATTGGTGCTAAAACTCTGACATAATAATGGGAGTGTAGGAGTGTACCACGATATGACTTCTATAGGAAATTCAGGAAGTTGATTCACTTTGAATATAGTGGTTTGTGAAAGTGGTTTTCACTTCAGGCACCAATTTTCTGAACTTGTGGTCATGTGGCAATCTACAAGACCATCGGATCACTACCAGATCGTCTTCCAGATGGAAGTGCCCGCAATGCAAGTTTCAGCACAGCTGATTTGTGTGATATGTGATTCCATGGTAATCAGCTTCAACGCGGTATATAATTTTCGCGAACATCTCAAAGAGATAGCAAACTGGTAAGATGTCCATATCACATTGGTACAAGGTCCCGGTAAATCAGAAGCGAATGACTTGGACAGGAGTGGCACAACCATCGAGCTTTCCAATGAATGGATACAAACCATGGATACAAACAGAACGGCAAAGAAAATCTGGCAAAAGATGGATATAAAATTCATTGAGAGACTTCTTAAACTTCAAAGGAGCATACTCCGTTAGATTGTTAGATTGGATCATTATATGCGCATTGCAGTGTGGGCACTTATGAAAAACGCAAATGATTTCTTCAAGAGTTGTGGAGATATGTAAGAGAAGGAAGCTGTTCTTAATTTATTGAACTCACGTCTAGCAATATATCGAATTAGGGAAAGGCTGTTCGTCTATTATGCCAATGATAGATATTGGCAGCGTAAGTTAATTCATCAAAAGTTCGTAAAGGTTCAGAGATTAAGAGAAAACTTTCAAAACTGTGATATTACAAGGGGTCTTATTTGGTCTAAGTGAGTTTATCCAACTTCTTTGAGTAGACAGCCATCTCTGCCTGCTTACTAACCTATCTAATGCTCAATATTTAGGGTAGATAATTGGGGATTATTTCCTATGAACTGCTAAAGGGTAAGAAAAGATAATTAAAAATGTAATCACCAAGATTATGCTACCAGACATAAAACTACAATGTTTTTAGCAGAAAATCTTCAAAATTTCTCTACCAATGTAATTTTATGTCTTCTTAGAACGTTTTTTGGCTAAAATATTAAAAGTCTTTGACAGATACCTTGCAAAGCGAATCCACAAATAAAAGGAATTCGGATCGAAAATGTTTTGTATGATCAAGGTGGCAGGAGACAAGGCAAATGTGCCTACAATTGGAGCAGATTATTAATATACAAAATCGTCGAAACTGAAAACACACAGATAGATTGCTTTAATCTGGAGCCTTAGAATAAATGTCAAAGCTTAGCCACATCTTGCTCCGTCATTAAACAATCCTTTGAAAAATAGCAGAAAAAACCAATTAGAAGGTACCGACCATTACTTATTCATTACCACTGTCACTTAGATGCGTTTCAGTTTAAAAACGGATTGAAAGTGGATTGATTCATTTTTAGCTTAACAAAAGAAAATAAGCTGATCTTCACAAACGTTTGTAGCCACCAGTAGCCAATACAGAAGAATCCACATTTTTTGAATTCATACATACAATATTTACGTACCGTTATGTATAGTTGTATGTGTGTACCATGTGGTTGTGTATGTGGGAATGCAATAATATTTTCAACTATTTAAAACTGATTTGTTACGTTGACAACACTTGTTTTCTATTTCAACATTTTCATATAAACGCACACACAGAGTTGTCTTTCGTACATCATCGTCATCACCACAAGGCTTGCTTTTATGCACATCATAACAATATAAAATAAACCAACAATAACAACAACTACGACAACTGAAAACAATGACAACAACATTTAGATTTGAAAGCACAAACATACATATACTCTGGCATACCATTTACGGTTCCATTTTATTTATTAAACGTATAATGGTGATGGTGGTGGTAGATTTTATTTCGGTTTTTCATTCTTTTTTTTCCATTTGTACGACAAAATTGAATTGTGCTTCAAATGAAAAAAAAAAATGAAATAAAAATAAAATAAAATCAAATAAAAAATCAGAATCAAAAAATATGAAACATAAAAAAGAAAGAACAGGAGAATCTATAGTTTTCTATAAACCTATAGATAATATAGCATTTTACATAACACCATTATAAATTTGATTATAAAGAGACTCTTGTAACTCACAAAACCTAACGATTTTTGTTTTGAAAGCCCAAAACCAAAGTACAGCGAAAAAAAGCCCTTCAAGCTATTGTACAAAGGGAAAGGTTTTCTTTCTTTGTTATTCTTTTCTTCGGAATTTGAAAAGGTTTTTGAACAACCTCTTGTATATTTTCTATTTAAATTTATCTCTCTCTCTCTTTTTTTTATATTTGCTTTAGCGTTTCTTTTATGGTTTATTTGTGAGCTTTTTTCGTTGTTTCATCAGAAGAAGTCTGTGCTATTGTTATGCTTGTAAATTAAAAGAAAAAGTATGAAAAAAAACAACAACAAAAAGAATCTAAAAAATATTGCAAAAGTGGTATTAAAAATTTGTGTAATTTTCATTTTCATTTTGGTTTTATAGGTTTCTATGTTATTGTTGTTGGTATTATTGTTGCTATCTTTGCTATATGTATTGTATGTATATGAAGAGATGACAGTTTTTTGTTTTTTTTTTTTTGTTTTTTGGCTTATTTGAACAGGCAGCAGCTGGCAAAAAGAGTTTCAGTGCAAGAAAATAACGAATATTTCTTTATCTATGTTTTACTTTTTTTTGTAATTTGTATGCATGTAGCTGTTACAGTTACAGTTACAATAACAAGAACAAATACAACTAAAACACCATTGTACACATACACTCTCTCTCTCTCCCACTCTCCCTATCTATTTTTCACTTGCTCTGTGTATTTTTTTAATACTCATGAAATATAAAGCAATTGGCACAAAAACCAAATCAGGAACAGTAAACAACCAAAACAACAACAAAAAAAATTGTTAAAAAAATTAAAAAAAAGAGCACACGGTGGACAAAAAGATTTTTTTTTTAAGATTTAATCTGGGTATTCCAATCGATCCTGGTTCCGCAAAACATACATGCTGAACACAGAGATTGTCACACATGTATTCAAAGTCGCATGCAAACCCTACGATGAATTTGGATGGGCAATCTTTACGGAAAAGTTGAGGTTCAGAGTGCCCCTTGCACTACTTGATTACTGTAGTACTGTATTCAGGCTGAAATTATGGCTACCAAACGGTTGCTTAAGAATTCGATATTAAAGTACATCGACAGAAAATAAATGGAGGCTTACTGACAGATTTACTGAAAGGCTTACGTCCTTGAAGTATGTATATACCACTCTAAAAATGCCCATGCATCTCTAGCCTCTATCTGGAAGAGATGGCGAGGAATTGGATTGAATATGTTTTCTTGTTGAAGGTATCAACAACAGAAAATTCAACTAAATTCGTATGTAAGACTGGCGTTACTCTTTGAAGCAGAAATTGGGCATTGTAAACCTAAAGTCAGGATTACGATATAGCTTCTCACATCACTTATGTTGTGTGTGTTAATTTTGTACATGAGTGGCGGTAGCTACAGTTTAAAGTCGACTCCGAACGACAGACTTCTGGCATTTTATTTACTCTCCGAGTGTTTGCCAGAAATATGCTGAGAGAAAGTTGACGAAGAAATATTTTTTTGTTCATATTTCGTTTCGGTGGAAATGTTTGAACTGGGGTTTGAACCGAGGCCTCATGTCTGATAAGCCAACGCACTACCTGCTAGACTAAGACCTGTTGAACGTAACAAGAAGAGAAAATGCAAATAAATTCTTATGTGAGATTGATGTTCCACTGTGTAGCAGCAAATAAATATTTCCACACAATTCTTTCTCATTCCGAGAGAGAAAAGATGGAAAAATCAATTTAAGAAACCAGAAGAATCTGGTCTATTATAGAAATATTCAGAATAGTATTTGTGTTGAACGTAATCAAAATCATCAAAGATTAGGAACCTAACAGCAATTTAATGGACCACACAGTCTCGGTTTACATATGCCAGAAGGTTGCAAGTGCCTGACATCGCATTCTCCAGACGCTGTAATGACTGGAAAGAGGATTTCGAACAAGACTCTGCTTTAGAAGTACCGTGTAGTGTAGCTACCAGTATGGTTTTATCAGTAGATATGATTGTTAAATGGAAATGATTAGCTTAGGTTCCGTACAAACCTTGATGAATAAGATCACAATTAGGTCGTCATTATGTCAATTGTAATAATACAAAACAATCTGCAACAGAAGTACTAAACACTTCCATTCCAACTTACTTTGGGCAATTGAGACAATGATATCAGAAAATGAAATGTCAAGAACTTTTGTCTCGTAGCAAGAGTCAGCCATTGACACATGATGTAAAAGAGAGTTTTTTCTTCCGCTTCACATCCATAACTCTTGCAAAAGTAATTTGAAGGAAAGTTTTCAAAAGGGCAGTGGCCCGAGAGAATATGGATGGTTATATTAACGACTCTACGATTAAGGTAAGAAGATTCTTCTGATTAATGATTAATGGACGAAAATGGAGAATTTTAGGAGAATCTTATCAATTAGTTCTGTGCCGCTTTTAATATGCTAATGACCTCCAGGTGGAAGACTCTAAGTGCTCAGCAAGAGCCGAATGTCACAACATTTAAAATATATCCCACATGCCCAACCAAGAACATATGGATTGTCAGAAGTGCCTTGTTAGAATCCTGAAATCAAATTTTTTACTGAAAAAATTATAAGAATCCATAAAATCAATCCGTCAGTTTTGTGGCATATACTTAGTCCTAGTTGGGATAGAATTTAACTGCATTGAGAATTAATGCCAGGCCCGTACTTTGCTTAAATAAAAGTTCAAGTTCAAAAAGGATGGCAAATAATGCATTAGTTGGAGTAGAACAGAGTGCACTGGTGATCAAGACAGCTGACTGCCAAGTCGGTGCATCACTCGTCCACGATATTGGTATTTGCAAAAGATGTACTAAACGTGAGCATCTTAAACCGAGACTGCTTTACATGTGAAAGACATGTGAAAGCCACCAAAATTTGACCACAGCCTTTTAGAAAGAAAAAACATAAAATTACAATACTGGAGTCCACAGGAAATACATCATCAGTCCATGTTTAGACTAACTTCCCATACTTAAATACTACATATAGCATGCATACTGATACTACGTGCAGATGTAAAAGAGATCATATTTAATGTTAGACTCTTTAAAAGGGAATACTTTTTAATGCCAATTTTAGTACTTCGTTGTATTACTGAACGTAATTGAAAGACCACTTGCTTGCCACACTTGCACTGTGGAGTAAAATTTTTCGTCTTCAAATCAAAACACTACAGTCGGCTTGTGTTTCAATTTCAATTTTATTGAAACTTTGCCCACTATAATACCAAAAAATATTTATTAACACACCAACACATTTATACGCTCACACACACTCACACATACCGATGGCAATACTAGCAACAGCAACATTGCCAACTTAAACGGAAGAGCAAAAGAAAAAAAAAATGAGAGAGAAACAAAAATATGATGGCAAATGTATTCTACACACTTACATGCATAAATGAGTACATGTACCGTTATTGGTTTATTTGTATAAATGTACACACACTCACACATTTATATGTAAGTGTGTTGTGGGTGTGTGTGTAGAATACCATAAATGTGTAATAAATTATGATACATGTGCCTGAACTCATTCATGTAAATGTCGTTTTTAAAACTTAAAATGAAATTTTATTCGAAAATGAAAATACTCCCGCAATATTATTTTTGTTGTTGTTGTTGTTGTAGTTCCCGTACATGTTATTGTCAATGTTGCTCATGGTGGTGATGGAGGCGATGTTTGGAGTAGATTTTGTTAATTTCTTGTTTTTTCGTTTCGCTTCATTTTTTTCATGACGTTTTATTACAAATTAAACATTTACAAAACAAAATAGAATAGCAGAGCAAGCAAAAAAAAAAACAGAACGAAAATAAACAGAAACGCTAATAGTAAAAATATTATTACGAACGTAAGTATTTATGGCGTATGGTTGAAAGTAACAACAGCATATGTCGCCAAAGTGAAACAAACACGAAATAAAAATTAACAAATAAGAGCGTTACAGGCATTCAAGGCTGACCGAATACGTTACAATGTTCAGTTTAGAATAAGTAATGTGCATACATGACAGAAGTAATAAATTCACTCGAGCTTGTTAAAGTTTAACGAGCTTTGTTAACTGTGGCATAGTATTAGAAAGTACCTCTAGAAAGTAACCTCTGGCATTATAGCATTTCATGTCATATATCATTCGCCAGTGCCTTTTATTTTCAAGTTGCTGCTATTTATAGAGGAGTATGTGGTTATTGCGAGAGACTGATTTATATCGTCAGATAGACAGCCTGAAAACAAGTCTTCAGGTTGAAATATACCTCATATCGCTTCGGATAATCTGATAAGGCAATATAATTTGAACAGAAAACACTTCAATGGTAGCCTTACTAATATAGTTTGGGGGCAAACTGAGTATATTGAGAATGGCAAAGAGGGAAAAGTGGCCTGATGAGTTAGCATTTGGTTTAGTAAGATAGATTTGAGAGCAGAAACGTCTCCATTAACGGTTGAAGGTTGCAGTAGTCAATTGGTATTTTTCTAATGGTAATCAAAGATGACTCATACATATATTAGATCCATTAGAACATAAAACAGTGGATAGTGGTAGGTAAAATGGAGCATTTGACCAAGTATTTCAAAATTTTTAATGCATTATTAAAACATTCATTAATCTAGCCGACTGGCGGTGATCCGCGAACAAATCAAAATATCTTATAACACTCCACTGAATGAATGATTTCGCAAAATCTCATTAAATTTGCATTGTACTGCATTTGTGTAAATCAGGTATTGTCAACTATAAGCCCTTGTAACACCCTTTTAACATGTTCCGTTATTCTCAGTCATCCGAGCTTTCTGCGGGTATAAATCCTTTTTCTAACGTTCGCAATCGCCGGACAATGACAAAGGAGATGTTTTATGGTGTTCTCTTCTTCATTGTCATTATAGCTTCTGCAGAAGTCTTTGTGAGTTGTTTCTTAGTCTGCGATTGAGTGCACTTTGAGGCTGGTATCACACATAACTGAGATATTTACGTACTTAATTGAGTGCCAAAGGGCAATCAGGGTTACATAAACTAGATTTGAGTTGTTTGGCAGAAAACTGATGAGAAGTTCTATCAATAAATTCTGGGAGCCCAAGAATTCTTCTGCTTAGGTTTCCAAGCAACAGACAATGATGGAGAACATATTGTGAAGACTTCTCTTCCCGTCCTTGTCGTTGCAGCTTCTGCTGAAGTCATTGTGAATTATTTTCAGAATCCATTATAACCACTATAAGATTCCTGAGATGAAATCTTTAAAAGTTTAATGCAAAATTTGTTCTGGAATATAATAGCCAACATGTTTCATAGCGTAAATGGTATTCACCGATATGCTTAGGAAAAGCTTTTCAAGATTAACCGTTCAAGATTAACGTTTACCTAAATAACTTGTTCTCTAGTTTCTTGTCATTATTTTGCAATTAATTTCATAGATTTTTGATATGAATTATTTTCTTAGGGATTCAGATGGATGGGAAATAAAATCCCAAAACTTTAGCTTTTAAAATAAATATTCAAGATCGTATTGTTAGCTATAAATGTCTTAAGTTTATAACCAGCATTTTTTAGGAAGTAATGACCAATTTAAAGCAACATTTGTAGGATAACTTTCAGTCTAACAGGCTATTTATCTCTGAAAAGATAATTCAAAACTTGTTGATCAGTCTGCTCATTAGTTACTCAGTAACTGGTAAAGTCAAGGTTCCACCTACAGCTTACAACTGAGTATGAAGGTTAGCGTAAAAGGACAAACGCTACATACATAACACAGAGAGTGTTTTAAATATTTTTCTAAAATGCATGCAGTCCTTGAACAACCAGGATTCTTGAGACCATACCTCTCTTCTCTGCGTAAAAGGTATCCAACATTGTAGATCGCCAAAGTTTTTAAAATTTCATCAATAATGATTGTCGATGTATCGTCTTATTTTAGAAGTTTTACAAAAGCAAATTCGATTAAATAATTTTTTGGCCTTTAACCAAAACAGTGAATTGAACGAATCTAGAGTTTTAATAAAACAATGCCTTTAAATAACTTGGAAGTGATTTAAATCATCTTTACAATAGTCTCGGTGTTACAAACAGCTTATCAAATACAATATGTGGCAAACTTCGCTATAAATACCTTAAATAATGTCATTGTTGGCTTTTCATTCCATTTCTTTAAACATTTCTTTTTTTATTGTTTATCTTGTTTTGTATTTTCGCCGAAAACGAAATATAAAAACCACCATAAATCATATTAATTTGAAAACACATTTTCACTTGGGATTTGAATGTTAATGTTACTCATTTATTTTTTCATTTCTCATCTTCTTTTTCTGTGTTTTTTTTTTTTTTTTTGTTTTCTTTACAAAATTTTTATTATTTTTTTTTTCTGCCTTTTTTAATTTTTTTTTTTTTTTTTGTCAAAAACACACGACGCGTTTTGTATAAAAAGTCATGAAACAAAGTTTTTTTTTCACTCTTCAGACTGTAACAATTTAAAACAAAGTTTAATTGCCAGTGTCATACACAAACAGGCGCTCTCTGTCTCTTACACTTTCTACTCATATAAAACACATTTACATTTATGTATGTAATGTGCATATTTAAATAATAATAACAAATACAAAAACAATCCACCAAACAACAAACATTATCATTAACAACAACAGAAAGTAAAAAATTCACTCGCCCTCCATCCCTTTTTTCGCTTCTTAAAAACTCATCCGGTGAGAGTTACTAATTCTCTCATTTGATTTAAATTTTTTAGATTTTAATTTTGTTATAAAAACCGTTATAACACGAAAAGAACGTATAAACGAAAAAAAAAGAAAAAAACGAGAGCGAACATAACACAAACAATGGAAAGAGTATTCCCTGAGGTAAATACATAACACACGTTATCATTTATTTTATAACACATAGTACATATGTATACATTTTTAAATGCACACACATTCACACACATACTCAAACCCCCACCGACATTATTAAAGTGTTTACATGAACATGTGTAATTATTATTAAATATACAACAACAGCTAAACGAACACACTTTTGTGAACATTTTAAAGCAGGCAGACGACAACGCATTTAAATTTTTTTTCAAAATTACATTTCAGAACAAACAAGAGCCAATTAAAAACAGAATTTATAAACAGAAAAAAAGAGTAAAAAAAGAGGCATTATTAGGACCTTCAAATACTATTAAGTGCCTTATGCCTGGGTTAAAAACTCAGGTTTTTAAAATTAAATTTCTTTCTTTTAAAAAATATTGGAAGTTAAAAAAAACCGGGATAACAGAAAAATACATCTGAAAGGGCATAGAACCACTGATTACGATAAACCTAGCGATTGCTTATATACGAAATAAAACGTTCTACAACTTATTACCAGACCTCAGAAATGAATACAGTTGAGTAACATCATGCTTCAAAGCGTAATTTTTTGAAGTACACCTGTACCTCGATTTACGCGGTAGATACGTTCCTGGCCAATTCACGTAAATCGAAATTTACATTTTTGTATGGAAAAACCGCATAAAGCGAATACCTACTGTAAAAAAGCTTTTTCATTGAAAAAAATATAGTTTTATACTGTTAATAATTTATTAAAGTATGATTTAAGTAAAAAAAAATATAAACATTTATTCCATTAAAAAATACTATGTGCCTCATTACACAAAACATAAAATTTTTAAGCTAACTTAATCGCTATCATTTTCAACAACAAGTCTTTTTCACTAATTTCCTACTCATCACTGGATAAAGTCATCTCATTAGATTGTTCATTGGTTGAATTAGTTTCAGTTTGAATAGAATATAAGTAAAAATTTTTTTGTTTTTAATTTTAAAAACCGCGTAAATTCGAAACCGCGTAATCCGAGTTCGGCGTAAACCGAGGTACAGGTGTATTCGTAAACAACTGTCTGTGGAAATACCTGCTCATGTACTGGCCAATAAGCACAAGCTGACTGGATACCAACCAATCCACCTCCAAATCAAGAAGGGCAAATGATACTGAATAGGCTACACTTAGAAGAAAATTACTGCTGATATTACAAGAAAGGACCCGAAGATAACATCTTTTACTCTCCCGTATTCTTTTCTTTTTTCAGACCAACACTAAGTGATGACTCCTATTCATGCTGTGAATAATTTTGGAATACAAGGAATATAGTAATTGGAGAAAGAAAAGAGGGTTAGTGTGAGACAATTTTTTTTGTAATGACTAGTGCATATGCCGCGACTGGCCTCACAGTATCCCATTCTATCGGATCAATTTTCGTGCACTCTTTTCACTGTATGGGGTCGTATCTCGGCAATGGCATCACGAAAATTGGTCTTCAAATGCTCAATTGTCTCTGGTTTGTCGGCATAACACTTCTCATTAACAGCCCCCACAGAAAATAGTCCAAAGCTTTTTATTTTACCAATATTTATCCAAAGCTTATTATTCACATCAATACCATGAAGAGCGGGTACAAAAAACTAGGTTATCATGGTACGATAGGTGTCTCCCGCCGTTCTCATTTTCAAAGAAATTTCCGCAATCGACATTGGCTTCTGTAAGACCACGTATGGGTTTTCTTAGGCCCACGTGGACAAGTTTTACTTATTAACGTACCCACAAAGATGAAAATGAGCTTCATCAAAAAAATGACTTTTTTTTGGACAAAATCGAGACATCATCGCACAGTTTCTCGTTGGCCCAATAAACCCCAACGCTGCTTAAGCGTAAATCGATTCATTACATTAAGTGGAAATAATATACTGAATTTTGTGACAGAATAGAATGGCATAAGTAATGCCAGATTCGAAATAATCGATAGATGGGCCAACCGATAGTTGATTACATACAATATCATACAAACCATCTGACAATCACAATGACCCAGAGCCACTGGAGGTAATCGTACCCACGGCCTCGGAAATTGAAGTTCTGCATGCCACCAACTAGACCATAGGTTCACCCAATTCGCAAATACAGTAAATCATTGGAATTATTTGGAATCGCTGAAATTCAATTGCTACAACTACATGGTCCACTAATGAGTGAACGGAAAAAGTATGTAAAATGATAACCACTTTCAATTTAACAAAGGATTTTGATATACGTTTGTTGTAAACTATTGAAATAAATAGATTTACTTCTCTCTTAACTACCATCAGATGAGTACAATTTAAAAAATTTTTGTTTATCTTCGTTTACTTAAATAAGAAAGCATCATTCCACTGCCTAATCTAACTTGGATTATGAAAATGTTTCTTGAAACAGATTGGTTACAAAAAATCATAATGTTTGAGAAATTAATTCAGTTTGTTTTATTTTTATCTTAGGCTGAGTAGCAAAACATAAACAATTAAATCAATAATAAAAATGAAAACTTAAAGCGAAAACAAAGAACATAAGCTACAATTTCTAGGGAACTACAACAAAATTATGCTGTAGAAAGATATCCACATCAATTGATTTGAATAAAGTTTTTCAATTTCTTGCTTTTTTAAAATTTTATTTTCTTCAATTCATTGAAGGCCTTCGTGACAAGAACTCTTTAAACAAGATTGTTAATAGTTTTAGTTTAATTGATATACTGCTAAGCTATTAGCAATAACAATACAATACAAATTGTTTCCAAGTTTAACCAAGTTTTTAGAAGTTGTTGCAATTCTTTTTCTTTTCAATAACTATACACACTTAATGATTTCAAATTTAAAGAACTGTTTATGAAGCATTTGTAGTTTGACCAAAAAAGTTTTGAATTTTAATATGAACAAAACGTTTTCAAATACTTCTTATGGAAAAAGCAATACTTACGAAATTATTAATATGATGAATAGAGGAATTGAACATTTTAACTTACCTGAAAAGAAAAAGAAAAATAAATATACGTTACTAACAAAATTAAGTAAGAAAGGAAGATTTAATATGAGCAAGAATTTCTTGTAACTCGCTTTAATTGAGTTTCATAAAAATCATAATATTAAAGCCTTAATAAATGAACTTTTAGTGGAACTCAGTTAAGTAGGGCAACACTAATCGCCTTCAATTGTAGTTGTACCGAGAAACCTTGTATCAGAGAGAAAGACGAATCCTGTTGGAACAGTCATCTTCCTGCATTTACAACCAAAATTCGTAGGTTTGGAAATAGAAGAAAGTGTAACAGACACAGAAAAGAATATAAAAATATCGAAATTAGTTGGCATAAACGTGTTAGCTTCACAAATGTCTGTGTGAGCTTAGAATATACATAGAAGGTAGAAAGATTACATAAAGCTTTTACAAAGAGCCAATCCGAGCTGATTATGCCAGTAAGAAAGATGTGGTAGCTATAGGAATAACGAACTAGAAAGTACGGTAATGCATTCGCGTAAGTACTCCTAAGAAAATTATGAAAATAACCGCAGACAGCTAGGTAGGTTAGCTAGTTTTGGCTATAGAAATAGTCAGGCTATGATTTATAACTTTATCGGGGAGAAAATTAGATGACAGCGAATTGATTTTCGTTGTACAAACCTCTGAAAAAAGAAACTTCCACTATAAAGAGTCAGAAGGGAACTGCTATCATACCTAAGAAATCTATGCCGCAGTTGCCTGCCTCATGGATTTATGTCAAGAGCCTGGATATGAAAAAGGATAGTGTTCATTTCAAAGCGGAAAAAAGGACACAGTACCTCAAAGTCTTTTAGACTAATTACTTACACAGCTTTTACTTTGATAACATCCGGAAAGTGAGTGGCGGGACCTACAGTTTAAAGTCGATTCCGAACGACAGATTTTTTTGAGAAGCTCTTCACAGCAATTTTTTATTTACTCTCAGAGTTTTTGCCAGAAATCTGCTGAGAGGCAGTCGGCGAAGAAATATTTTTTTCATATTTCGTTTTGATGCCTGACCTGGGATATGAACCCGAGCTTTACGTCTAATAAGCCAACGCACTACCTACTAGACTACGGCGACTACAAAAGACAATACCACTGTATCCTAAATAATAACTCTTGCAGGTTCAGGTGAAGACCTTCAAGACCATTTAAATGTCAAGAACGTGACTATTTGCACTTTCTTTGGCGAAGAGGGCGCAGGCGTTAATGCTGTTTCTGAAATCATAGGCAAGGAATTGTATAGAAATGTTAATGCCTCAACGATATCTGGCGGTGTAACCGAGACTATAAAGATTGCCAACAAGCTAAGGCACTGCCACTAATGTGGAGATTGGTTGAATAGAAATCTTTGATGAAATATCTTCAAGCGGACATTGATTGACTATACCGACGATATTGGTCTGAAACCACGATGCAAATTTGAAGAGATTCTTTTAATTCAAGATGGTCTGGAGGTTGTTAATTATAAAGCTAAACTTTCTAAGTGAAGGAATATATGACAAAAAATGTAGACAAAGTATCTGGAAACAGTATTGGACAGTAAACTAATGTATAAAGCTCATATATAGAGTATGGTCATATGGAGTTCCATTTTTCCATTTTTTTTTTTTGCAAATCGTCCACATTGCTGAGACTTGCCTTATGATTGATAAGTATTCAAAATTTAGCATTCTAGGTTTTACTTGTAGGTAATGCCATTAATGGCGATTCGGTGAAATTCCTTTTCTTGAACAGACATCATTGCATTAGCACTGGTATAAATGGTTAACAGCTGATCTCGTTGTGGACAATTGATACGACCTACATACTCTACAATGCGAACTATTTTCATGGCTCTGCCTCTCCTTCGCCAGACTTTTCATATATCAGTCCATCAAATGGCAACAAAGTCTTTCTAGAACTTGTCGGATAGGAGATACAAGGAAGCACGCCATGCCGTAGATTGCTGTAGTACTACGCATGTTTATCTCTTATGTTTTACTCCAAGTAGTTGTAACTACTTTATACACCCTTGGTGTAGCACGAGGGGTATATGTAAGGTGCTTTTAATTTTAATTTTATTTTGACCCAATTTTGGTTCAGTTTACACCACCCAAATTAACTGAAATTGAAACCAAAACTGTATTTGCAACTCAAAACGATTTGTTTTTCAAATAATCGAACTTAATTTCTTCAATAATTTTCAAAAACTTTTCTCGTGTCTCTTCATACAAAAGAAATCGGATAAATGATCGCCTAAGGCAATATATTCATCTACTATGAACGGGAATTTTATTCCTACCATCCCTTCTCTTCCTTTCTCTCTCTCTCTCTCTCTGTACTCACACTCTTACACAAAACTGTGTGAACGTAAAAAGGAAATATTTTCTGAATGTAAATAAAGAATATTCACAATATTAAAATATTAAAAGAAATAATATGAAAACATACTGTCAACGTATGCGTGTGTATGTGTATGTGTGGGTGAGTTTGTGAGTGATTCGTTTTTTTCGTATTTGGATTTCCTTTTTTTTATTTCAAGCAAAATGGCAGAAAAACATTATTTTCCTTAACTTTGTGTATGCGTGCGTGCGTTCATGTGTTTGTATATGTGCATGTGTGTGCTCTTTAAATAAATATTTTGTGCGTTTTTTATTCATATTTTTTTCTCTTTTATTTTTTCTTTTGCTACTCTTTTATATTTCTTTTATTTTTTGTTTGTTTTTGTTTTGTATTATTTTTTGAGTATTTATTTAAAAACTTCCTTAAGTTTTATTTTATTTTTCTTTATATTTTTCCCTCTTATGCTCACCTACTTTTGTTGTTGTTTTGTTTTTACCGAGTTGAGTTTCATACACTTAAGGACATAGATGGCCTCCAGGCTTAAGAAGATTAAAAATTTTGTTGCTATATGTAGGTAGGCCAGGGAATATGTTGCGTTATGCGTGTAATGGATGTAATTCATGGAAAGCATGTATCCGTGAAACGTACGTAAATTATGAAAAGGTGTTAAAATGTATAAATTTTATACAAGATGAACATTAAATAAGTGGATGAAGCTATTTAAAAGGAATCAAATATTTAAAAATGGATTTAAAAAAGATATTTTGTTCTTTAAACGAGATTTTATAAGACCTCAATTTGATCCAGATACAAGGAATTCATACTTTAGTTCCAAGTTGTGGAAAAAGAAATTAAAAAAATTAGAAAACATATGGAACATCACACAGTAAATTAAGTAAAGTTCACTTAAGGAGACCAAGGGGAATCCTAGTAAGCTTAGGAACCTTAGGTACGACATCTCCAACAAAACGAACTATAAAAATATATTTCTTTGGCGACTACCTTCCAGCAGATTTCCGGCAAAAACCTAGCGAGTAAATAAAATTGCCAAGAAAAGTTTTCTCTCTTTCTATCGGTTTAAATTTGAACCATCGGTTATTTCGAATCTGACAATACTTATGTCATTCTATTCTGTCATAAAATTCAGTATATTATCTCAAATAAACATAACGAATCGATTAACGCTTGAGAAACATTCGGATTTATTGGAAATTTAGCTCCAAAACAAAGACAATTGGTTCGAAATTGCACGAAAATGTTGTTCAAAATTTGGTCGCAGAGAAGGATCAACAGGTTTATTGCTAAAGTTCGTGAAATTGGTTTCATTGTTGATATGCCAAGATGTGAGCATGCTCGTACAGTGCTTACACCCAAAAATATCGAAACTGGGGCTTAACGTGCGCGTGAGAATCCATCAATATCAAGTCGTCATCGTTCTCAAGAATTGAACATTTCATTCACCAGTTTTCGTCGAATCTCAGTATGACGCCTCTATTGGTTCAAGAGATGAAGACACATGACCATCCGCTTCGTTTTCGCTTTGGTAGATGCACCAACGAGTAACTGCACTATGATGTCGATTTTGCCAAAAAAAAAATAATCCTTTCGGATGAAATTCATTTACGTTAATAAGAAAAATTGCCGCACGTGGTCTTACAAAAGCCAATGCACCCATTGCACCCATAGTTTGGAGCGGCTTGTGAAGTAGAGACAACATTGGCCCATATGTTTATTTGAAGATGAGGACGACGCAACCATTACGATCAATGAAGACATCTATCGTACCATGATAACCGATTTTCTTGTATCCGCTCTCTATGGTATTGATGTGAACGATGTTTGGTTTCAATAGGATGATTCAACTTGCCACACGTCTCATGCCACAAACGATTTTTTGCACCAAACGTTTGATGGCCGTTTAATTAGCCAAAATGGTGATGTCAATTGGCCGCCAAGGAGTTGCGTTTGGACACCATTGGACTATTTTCTATGGTGTGCCGTTAAAGAAAAGTATTATGCCGACAAACCAGAAACAATAGAGCATTTGAAGGCCAATATTCGTGATGCCATTGCCGGTCATATCCGTGCACGAAAATTGGTCCAAACGAATGAGGTCGCGGCAGCCATATGAATGAAATATGATTCCATTTCTAACCGGATCATTGGACTTCACAACAGAAAAATTAATTTAGGAAAATTGCAAACCGGTTTTGTTTTATTGCATTATTAAATTTAAACTTTTAAATGACCCACCCTTTGCATGCTTTAAATGGCTTCTCGGTAGGGTGCCTTAGTGAGTTAAGTATCCAGAGCCCTTAGTTACTTTTTGTTGCCTGTTGTTTTATGAATTGTTAGCTGCTTTTCTGTTTCCCATTACCTTCATTTTATCGAGTATTTCGTTTATATTTCTAAATAGTTTTTCAAATATTTATCGTTTTCATTTTGGTAAACCGCAATTTTTTTCTTTCTGAAATATTTTCATTGGTGTTTGGTGAGATTTAAGGTTTATGTTGCCACTAAAGCTTAAAATCTCACCTAAAATATTGACCATCTATTCAAATTTTAATTTTCTGTTTTTCAGTTTTCAGTTTTCCATTTTATTTTGTGTTATTTTTCTAAATATTTTTATGGATGGTTTTATATTTTTATAACGTTTTTATGCAACAAAAAGATGCTTATGATTGCGCTCGAACCTCTCGCTTTTTTTCTAATTTTTGTTTCTGGCTTTCATTTATTCTAGGAAAACCACTACTTTTTTGATTTAGTTTCCCCGCAAACTAGTAAATGAAAAATGAGGGGAAACAAAAAGATAAAAATAGACAATAAAGAGTGAAAAACGAACGGATTTATTTCATTTTCAAAGTCATTGTTTTTAAAAACTAAACAAAACGACCGCAACAGACGAAGCAGCAACAGCAGCAAATGTAGAAATTCTGTACAAACTTCTTAAAATAACAAATACATCAAATGCAGGAACAACAATAACAACAACAACAACCAATACAATAACAAAAAGGCTTAAGTTTTAAAACAAACATGCCAATAACAAAGTCCTACAATAGAAAATAAACCAGCAAACATTTCTATTTTGGAAAACTAAAAAGAATTTCAAAACATCGCTCCAGTTCGCTAACTACAGTCAATTCAGTTTAAAGAACACGCTGCCATCAAGTTTAAGGTCTTAAGATAGGTAAGCCGTATAGGTAAAGAATAATAAGTTGTTGGCTTTTACAGCCCTTTAGTCAGAATTACGTCTGAGCTGTGTGGTCCATGAGTGGTGAATATTGAATGAGTGAGTGTGAGTCCATGAGTGGTGAAGATTGTCGTATCACGACAACGCAGACATAGTTGGTTCACATCCACTTTTGCTATGCTATGCTATATAGTCTCGGTGGGGGTCATTATGAGTATGGTATGCACTTCGTCCCTGATTTGTTAGCAACTGGTGCATCTTAAGTGCGAATAAATAGTTTTTTTTAATATTTAAACAGAGAAGAATCGTCTCATATAGCGCTTCTATTATCCTTATTCACTTTTAAATCTTGAATTTAACCGTGTTGGGGGTAGTTGAGGTCATAATTATATTTCAATTCAGCTATCATTGCGTATTATAGCTCGTACTGCATTACTAAGTGAATGTACAAGAACGTTCTAATGAAATCAAATTACTGTGGAAAAAATTATCGATAAGTACTTGTACTCGACTTAATTGCTGTCAATAAGTTAGAGATAAGGAGTTGACAGTAGAAGAAATATTTTCCGTACTCTCTCCTAAAAGTTGCATATCTATTATAGTAGTCTTGATGTATTGACCCTCATCATATCTAACGTAAACCTGACGTCAACTGACTATTTGACTGCAATTCATTTAAGGACGAAAGAAAGCTTGTCTTAACACCTTGACGGATTTATATAAAGAGTTATTTTTATATAAAAAATGTAGAAATTTTAACAAAGATAATGAGAAATCGTTGCAGTCTAGTAGGTAATGTGTAGGTGTGTTATGCGTAAGGCTTCGGTTCAAAACCCCGGTCAAATAACTCCAAGAATACGAAATATGAAAATATATTTCATCGGCGACTTCCTCTCATCAGATTTCAGGCAAAAACTCTGAGAATAAATAAAATTGCCATGAAAAGTTTCTACAACATTTTTCGTTCGGAATTGACTTTAATCTCAATTATATAAAATTAACACGCACAACATGAGTGGTGTAAGAAGCTAGGTTGTACTCCTGACGTAAAGATTGTATTTAAAAATTATGTAAACACTGTAAATATGCTATTATGAGGCCAGTTTTAATATTCCGATTTTACTGGTTTATTGGGTCCAAAATACTAAAAGCAAAATTTTAATAGCCTCTTCCGAAAATCCCGAAAAAGTAAAATAAATCGAAAAATGTAACATAAAAGACTGTGAAAATGAAAACAACAAAATAATAAAAATAAATTTAAAGCCGGGACAAAACAAAACAAAGGAATGGGAGCTAATACTTTAAAATAGACAAAAACATTAAACAGTAAAAGGAGGAAAGCAAATGGACAAAAAATAGATGAATAAACAGAATAGATTTGTGGACAACACACAAATCTTTGCGCTGTGTTGTGGTCAAAATCTGTACAAACAAAAAAAAAAAAGGAGAACAAAAAGCCAATGTTTGCCAGGAGATTAACTGGGCCTGAACGCCTGGTTACTCAAAGTAACCGCAACAAACAAAAACTAACAAATAACGAATAATACAAACGATATACAGAGTAATACACCTACACACGCATACACACACTCCGACACATAAGTGCAGTTGCTGTTTAATGAATGCTTGCATACACCAATACAAACGTAATGGAACAAATAAATGCACACAGCACAACAACATTTACTGAAGTGCTCAAAAGTAAACAAATAATAAGAGAAACTCATACACATACGCTATCTTTCTCTCTTTCACTCTCTGCCTGTATCTACTGTTTTCTATATTTCTTTACAGTTGCATAGCACATGTCGTAAACTAGTTGAGAAAAACCAGTATGCTGTAGCACAACACAATACAAATACAAATGCAAAGAATATCAAACCAGTAACAGTATTAGCCGTAGCCATTAAATTAACAACAAAAACAAAATGCCAGAAACAGAGAGAGAAAGCGGAAACCACAAAATTTAACTAAAATGAAGATTTTTTCCAACGAATACAAAGGCAGCTCAAAAAAAGTGGGAAAAATGGAGGAAATAGAAACACTGGCTAACAGTCATGACAGAATTAAAAATGATTGCGAAAAATTTAAGTGTCTGAGAACAAAGTGATGGAAAAACCTACAACAACAACAACACAATGTTATAAATTGCAAACAGTAACAAAGTACGCGTATTAAATATCAGTCTTGTTAGTCGTCGTCGTAGTCTGTTGGTAACTACTACTGATACAGCTGCAGCTGTAGCAAACAGCCAAAGTAATCTAAACCAAATGCACTATGGGCACCATTTTTTCTTTCCAATTTTTTATTTTTCATGGAAAAAATTTTTTAAACCTTAGGAGGGGAAAAAAATTGCTGTAACACTAACGAGCTCAGCAAACCAGAGTGTAAAAAAAATCAACGTGGAATTAAGAAAGAAAAATAATTTCTGAAAAAACACAGTCAAGAATGCAAACAGAAAAGATGTTGCAACAACAAAAGGAACAAAAAAGTTACAGAATATAGCCAGACATTTACAAGATAATTAATGTTTTGTTGCATTTCGTTTCTTCTTTAGTTTTTTTTTTCTTTTCAGTTTGTCTCTTCATCTTTTTTTAGACAAATTTTTTTAAGAGAAATTTTATTTTTGTACCCTACGCAGATTCATGTTTTAATAGCCATTGCTTCTATAAGGAGCATATGGCCTTAACCAATGGATTCCAAGTGAGTTTACTTAATGCCTACTAGGAATGTAGTTTCAGTTTCTAAACTGCAGGTATGGAACGATTTATTTTATTTCGGTTGTCTTGCGAACTCCATTCAATAGCATTTTTAGAGGCATTTTCTGCGAGTTTTCGCCAAAACTTCGTCATTTATTGAGTTCTGGAAGCTTCTAAACAAAATATTTTCACTATTCCTCGAAGCAGTAGATGAAATTTGAAGAAAGTTAATATCTGCCACGCATAGATGTAGTCTAGCTTATGTATGTGGACATACATAATACAGCACTTGCACATAGTATATGGCATGCGGCTTTTGACGCAACTGTAGAAATAAGAATGAAAAGGAGAGAATAGAACACCTTGCATACCACTATCCAGCTTTTTCTGATGCCGGTGAAAATGGAATTTACTTCTTTGTCTGATCTATTATTGCCACAGATGTCGAAATGATTGGTATTTTTGATGTTAAGAAGGGCTTATGTTAGTTCTAGGACCTGGTGGTCTAAGTATGTCAAATAGAGGCGTCTGACACTCTTACTCTACTCAAGCTAACCCAATTGTTCACTTTGTAGAGTTAAAATGTGTAGAACACGACTCCCGGATAGTGAACCTAAGCTCATGGCTTTTACCTGCAGAGCATTATTGGAATCTTACAATTTTCTTAACAATATGGTCTCTTAGAATAAAATGACTGTGTTATGGCTTTTAGGACTTTTGGGGTACTAAATACTTGAAATGGCGGAAATATATGCCGAAAGGAAAACTGATGCATTTTCACCAGATCCTTTCCATCTTTTGGTGCATTTAATATGACATCTAATGAGTCAACATATTACCTACTAAACTGCGGCGACTTCGGACTAGTACCACAAATTCTACAACGAAGAAAAAGATCCCCTCTCAATCTGCTTCATCCCCTTAAGCATTTGATCATTAACTAAGTAGCATAGAGGCATACGCATATATTCGGGGTGAACAGGAGAGATGCTTACTCGGTTCTTAATCGTATTTACGATTGTGACTGAAATGTGGGGACACAATAGATTGTTAGTGGTTGTATTAAAAAACTACTGTAATTATATTTCACTGGTAACCATTTTGTTCTAGAACCTACACACTGGATCAATAAACTGCTTAGTTGGGAACCTCGGTTAATAAAACTGAAAAAGCCTTATGTCGCTCAAAGGAATTAAAAGAAATAAAAAATACGATTTTTATTATCTTATAATCACTAGAGATTATTTTTGTAGTCAGAAGTTTGTCAAGAAAGTCGGAGAAACAAAATCTTTTTCGTTCCCAAATCTTGATTGTTTCGCGATTGTTTTTTCGTATAACACAACAGTAGTTTGCTTTAATTCATGTTGTTTCACTGTCATAAGCTTTGCGCAAAATACAGCATTTGGCGCTGCGAGCTACAACAATTTTGTTTGAAATAAGTTAACACGTTAGTGGATTCTATATTGCCGAGATATGGTATCGAAAGCTTTATTTTAAAGCCGAATAAGGCTTTGCAGAGGTCATTAAAAAGGAATGGATAAACTTCTGTTGGCAAAATTGGGATACGTAATTTTAGTTTACTCAAGTCGACTAACGAGATGCCTGGCTAATTTCTGTTTACTAAGAGACAAAATTTTATGGAATATATTCGCGCAGTGTATGTGTAAACCAAACAAGTTGTGTACCCTTAGCAACTTCAACAGTGATATAGTCTCGGAGGTTTAGTACCTTTAATAGTCCTTATTGTTTCTGTTAAACAACATCTAAAACCGTTCAGAAGACTATATGGGTAGAAACTTGGTTGTTAAGAAACCTTTAAAGTACATTTTAATTCAAACGATCGCTTTACATATTTCTCAAATAGCTTACATTGATAAAATATTTTATTTTTTTCTTAGTTAGGGTATCATTTATTCGGGTTTCACTGTTTAGTTCATTGCTATCTGTTTTGGTTACTCTCTTCCTTGCCCTTGTAATTCATTATCAAAATGTACTTATTGGCTGCCCTCTTAGGCGTATGGGCAATATTTTTTATTTTCGTTTCGTTTCTTTTATTTTTTCTGCTTTGCAGCCACTTAATATTAATTATACGTCATGATCAGCAACTGACAGCTACAAAAGCAAATAAAAGAACGAAAAGCAACTGAGATAAACCATAAATACAAGTCTTATTTAGTTAATTAGTAAATAAAAAGGATTTTTTTTTCGTCGTCGTTGTTCAGTTCAGTTCTGTTCTGTAGCCTTTTGAGAGCAGGGAATTAATGACTTTTCGTAAAAAAGGTAAAAACCAGGAAAAGTTTTTCTTTTTTTTTTGTTTGTTTCTTTTGAAGAACAAAAAGAATAATGAAAAGGACAGCAATTAATTCGTTATGGTAACAATGAACAATGTTTGTGTGGTCACCTGAATTTTGAGAAAAATATATGAAATTAAAAGGATAATTAAAGGACTTTTAAATATTTTCTGTTATGAAGAAAATAAATTCATCAGATTTGTCAGCATACTAGCAGAGTAGAAACATGAATTTGTAGGTTGAGCTGAGGCTTTTATTATGCCAAACGCAATAGTTTGGGAAATCAAAATAACGAAATTGAAGGAATAGGCATACATACGGAATATGTAATAAGAACTGATCGAAAATGTAGTACAAAATTTCGTCGTAGAGGAGAACCAACTGTAACTCGATATACACAAGTTTATTGTTCAAGTTCGTGAAACTGGTTTCAGTGTTGATGCGCCAAGACGTGAGTGTCCTCATACAGTGCATACACCAGAAAATACTGTGGCTGAGAGTGTGCGTTAGAATCCATCAACATCAACTCGTCATCGACATCATTTCACGTACTAGTTTACGTTGAATTTTGCGAAAAGATCTCGGTACGGCGCGATAAAAAGTTCAATTGGTTTAAGAGTTGAAACCGCATGACCATCCCCTTCGTTTTCGCTTCGATAGATGGGCCAATGAGAAACTGCACGATGATGTCGATTTTGCCAAAAAAAATTGGATGAAGCTCATTTTCATCTTGGTGGGTATGTAAATAAGCAAAATTGCCGTATTTGGAGCTCAGAAAACCCACACTTGTTCTTACAGAAGCCAATGCACCTTTTACGAGTGACTGTTTGGTGCGACTTTTAGAGCGGAGGCCTCATTTGCCCATATTTCTTAGAAAATGAGGACGGCGCAAATATTGCGATCAATGGAGACATCTATCGCACCATGATAACCGATTTTCTGGTATCAGCTCTTCGTGGTATTGATGTGAACGATGTTTGGTTGCAACAGGATGATGCAACTTGCCACACAACTCATGCTGCAATCGATTTATTGCGTCAAACGTTTGATAGCCGTTGATTTAGCCGAAGTGGTGATGTCAATTGGCCTCCAAGAAGCTACGATTTGGCACCGTTGGTCTATTTTCTGTGGGGCACCGTTAAAGAACGGTGTTATGCCAACAAACCAGAGACAATTGAGCATTTGAAGATCAACATTCGTGATGCCATTGCCAAGATATGACCCCATGCACTCGATCGAATAAGGTACTGTGAGGCCAGCCGAGGTAGCCATATGAATGAAATAATATCCTATTTCCAACCGGAACAAACAATCGTACTTCAAAACAAAAAAAAATAAATTTGACAAAATTTGAAAATATTTTTGTTTTTTTGCATTTTTAAATTTAAACTTTTAAATGGCCAACCCGATGTGGCAATATCTGAAACGTAATTTTAATACAAACTTTTTGAATTTTAGACAATCAAAATGACATTGAATACACGCAATAAATTGATTATTTATTGAAAATCTTTTTTTTTTCTTTTGCAAAACATTTTAACACTGTCAGCACACATTAGAGGATTTCTTTGAATGCCCAACATTCCTTTAATTTCTTGCTGTATGGCATTAATTACAGCAACTCACGCACACAAATCGTTGTGGTATAATTGTAGTGAAAAAAAAAACAGGAAAAGAAAAATTCACAGAGACGGGGGCGGTGGTTGTTATACAACAATATTTTAATGATTGAATTATTTTGACTCAATTTCATAACAACACCCGACTACTTTCAATTAATTTTCAAAATTCTTTTTTTTTTTCTATGCAATCAGCTACATACAATACGTATACGAAAAAAATAGAGAGAAGAGTAAAAAATTGCAAATGAAATATTTTTTTTTTGGAATTTCAGGTTCAAACGATGAAAATTTTTGTTAAAATATTTCCACAGCAAAAAACAAAAATTTTTTGTGAAAAAACAAAATTAAAGTGAAAAAATAATTGCGTAAAAAACGTTGGTTGAAATTGATTTTCTATTCCATTGAACAACTATTTTGTGCCAAGAAAGTCAATGGAAAAAAAATTATTAACGAGTAATTGAATGAATGACAGAGTGACAGAATGAATGACTGAATAAACAAGGAAAACGTGTACAAAACACTTCAACTACAAATGAAAATTAAAGCGAATCGAAAGAATGTTTCTCTATTTAATTCATATTTTATTTCCGTTTTTCGTTTGTGTATTTCATTATAATCTTATTGTGTTATTTATTTCTATATTTATAGTTGACAGAAGTAAATAATATCCATCGTATTGACACTATAAAACAGAGAGAGTTTTTATAACGCAAAAGTTTTTCCAGGGTTTGAATATTCTTCCCATACTGCAAATGGCTTACGTATAACAAAACATATTGAAAAAATGAAATTATTTAAGAATTTATCGATATATGTATGTATGTATACTATTTAGGTGTTGGCTTAGCTGTAATCGAATTGTGAATAAAATTCTGAAAATGCATGCCGGACGGAGTGTATGTCTTATTTTTAGAGTAATTTTAATATTCAACGGAATTCAATTAAATTTCTCATACTCTCGTTCACAATATCATATAATTTTCAGTCAATCGTAATTTCTTTTGATACTTTCGTTAAAGCAAATTTATGTGGTTTTTATAATTAAATAAATAATTAGTGGTAAAATTTCTTAAATACTCCTAAATGGAGTATTTAAGTAATTTAAGTATAGTTTACTTGAGTTCCCCATAAGACCCCTTAAAAATGCCGATAGTACTGCAGTAGAAACTATAATTTCAGGTTGAAATTTCTCAAGCATTCTGAGACTCTTATGAAGGTATATAGATTTCAATAAATTCAACTTCGGCTAGATGTAGACTTTCAATAAATTTGGAGAACCCAAAAATATTTCGTTTCAGTAACCTAAGTGCCGTACAAGGACAAAGAAGAGGTGCTGTAGTATTCTGAGCCTCTGGGCTTGTATACAAAGGGTACATTGAACGCTTATGTATTTCTAGGATTGGTTTACACACATACATATATACATAATTCGTTATTATAATCCTTCAGTCATAGTTTCAACCTAGCTTCTCACACCACTTATGTTGTGTATACATATATGAGTGGCGGAACCTATAGTTTAAAGTCGACTCCGAACGAGAGATTTTTCAGAAACTTTTTTAGGCAATTTATTTACTCTCACAGATTTTACCAGAAGTCTGCTGAGAGGAAATCGCCGTGAGAATATTTTTTCATACTTCGTTTTGCTGAAGATGTCTGACTTGGAGTTTGAATCGTGGCCCCACGTCTAATAAGCCAACACAATACTTACTAGACAACTAGTATGGCGACTGGTAGGGATTTCATTAAAATCAACCACGACTAGATGTATATTTTCAAGAAATTTGGAGTGTCGTACAATGACAGGGTATAGGTGCTGAGGCATTCTCTGCCTCCCAGCTTATACACAAAGAGTTCACTGCATGCTTATGTACTCCTAGTATTAACTTTAGTTATGTTTTAACCAAATATTTCTTCTGCCTGTATTCATAGTACATTTGTGTATCCTCTATGCAAGTGGGTTGAATATAAGTAAGCTTGTGTAAGATTATTAGTTTGCCGCCCTGATTACTTACATTCGTACAATACAAATTTATTCAAGGTATTGCTCATTATTAAGTACGATGACCTTTTTAACCTTTTCCTTAAGACAAGTTAGGTTATGTCAGCTGACAAACCCTCCTCTGCCAGCATCTAGATCCATTGTGATAACCACAAACAATATTCAATGCGGTGATTAAACATTTCCTAGAGCAAACCAGGCAAAGTACAAAGTAAATCTTACTATTGCAGCAAACGCTCAAGGATATAAGAAAGTGTGAGCTTAGAAATCGCTGTTCCTTTATAACGAGAACAGGGCCCTGACACTTCAGGTAAAAGACACACTCTACCTTCTCCTCAGACCCACAGCTCCAACATTAGCGGTAATTCTGTATTGATACGGCCTTTGACGTAGCTTCTCAAAAACGTTTAATGGCGTTCAATAGCATGATTTTCGTGGCTAATTGGCATTGCCACAAAGTGGAAACGCTATCTTTCGAAACCTCTCATTACAATAATAGCAACAAAATTAGTACGTAATAATTAATTGCACGCCAAAAAAGTTGGTTATCATATGGTCACAGCACTCTGAACTGAACGTAATGGTTCTTTAAGCCATAATGCACACCAAGCATACAATTTTTCCGGATGCAATGAATTAGCCACAATCACTTATGCAATCTCCGAGCCGCATACCACTAAAATGATGCTTGTTATTCTATTAAGTGAGTTCGAAAAAAGCTTCTCCGCTAAAGAAAATTTTATGCGAAAAATTCAACATCAAAAGCCTCTTGCTCTAGCTGACAATCAGTACATCTATGTAGCTGTCAATGGTCAGCTGGCTTCAATTGTTGCATGAGTTAGATCTAATGTGAATGAGGGGGTACTACAAATATAAAATGCGACATAATTTGCTATAAGAGATAAAGTCTGAAATTAACAGAAGCAATATGTGTGTTATAAGATGGTTCAAACACTTCTCAGACATCTCGAACAAAAAACTCGAAATCTCGAAATAAAATTTAATTGTCTAATTGATAGAATGCTAATTGAATGCTAATTGTCTAATTGATAGAAAGCTAAATGCTAAATTTTAAGTGCCGAAGAAGTGGGTTCGATTCCCACCAGGGATTTTGCTTGTTTGTGAATTGAAAAAAGAGTGTGAGTATTATTACTAAAAAGCAATTCTCGAAAAAAAATTGACGAAGGTGTGTATATTCACTGGTCATTAAAAAAATAATAATTGGCATGAAGAGTTTCTCAAATCAGTATTTCGAATTCGATATTAAACTGTAGATCCCGCCACTCGTGGATAAAATTAACTCACACCACCTATGTGATAAGAGCAGCTAGAACAGGTAATCCTTAATAAAGCGTTTTAGTGACCAAGTACTGATCAATACAATCACAGGCTTGCCAGTTCCTTTCCAGGTCAATTATAAAGACCATAAACGTTCCATAATGTCAGAAAAATTATCACACGTTGTTTTAACTATTTTTTACGTGTTCTTTGGTCGTTAAATGATTTTGTTCCGTATATAGCGAAACTTTTACCAAATATAACTGCAGTTGCACGAGATTCATGCCAGAAATTTTTTTTGCAAAATTGTTGTGTATGGAAAATCTTTTCTGTCAAAGCTGCAAATCTAATATCAACAATAGATAGGCCCTTTATAATTAAATTTTATTGCATTTTAAATCCTTTCAAATAAAAAAAACCGGTTTTTTTCTCACAATTTTCTGGAATAACTTGCCATAAACACTTCTAAAACAATAATTTATGAGATTGCAATATAATTAAGTGGCATTTTATTATTATTGCCTCTCTTTTAAAATATGCAAACTGGGTCAAAATCCTATTAGGCCTATCAATGTGCAACATGTTGAAAACAATATTACAAAAACAACAACAACAATAACAAAAACAATAAAAAGAAAAAATAAATCAAAAATTAAAATGAAAATGAAAACCAAAAAAATAAAAATTAGAACGATTTTCTTAAAACCCAACATTTATGGCTCAAATAAACAGAAAGAACGAAAAAAAAGAATAGAAAATCCAAGAGAATATTTGTATTCCAAAGATAAAAGCATTTGCAAAAAAATAAAACAAAAACTAATTGAGAATCCATACACAGACACACAGCTTCTCTACAAATTGTTATAAATACACACAAACACACACATAAAGTTAAATACTTACACAGGAAACTATTAAATAATAACAGTTAAAAATAACAACAACATCAACAAGAACAAGAATAGCAATAGAAACTAAATTTAATAAAGACTGCAGTAAACGAATGATATCTAAGTGTGCATAGAAGTGTGTTATATATGTGTATGTGTGACAGAGAGACAGAGAGAGACAGAAAAAGAAAATTAGAGAGGGAAAACCAGCACATAATTCATTGTTTTTAATTCGAGAATTTGAGTATGTAACAGTGTTAGTAAGTGTTGCAATATTTCTAAATGCTTATCAAATATTTTAACACCACAAACACTGTTTTAAATATCATCGTCGAACACAGTGTAAGAGCGTTTGAGTGGATGTATGTTAGTCTGATTTAGTTTAAAATAACATGCTGTGTGTATGTGCAATTATCAAGAGAAGGTAGAGAGAGAGAGAGAGAGTTAAACGAGGACGGTTCTAAAATTCGAAAAGAAAGCAAAATTTATTCAAAATATTTTGTACGCTGTAGCAGCTCACAAAACTCAAACTTTTAAAAAATAACTGAAAGCCCTTTGAAAAGAAATTTTGAAATGTTTTCCAGCATCTGGATTCATTCAAACACAACAACATTGGCTCACAAGACGATTTTGCATGACAAAAATGCTGGTTGCATGCAATCAATCATTACAGACGATGTAAAAATAGATCTTTACAAAAGCTTGAAGCAGAAAAAACTGTATGCAAAGACCTATCAATCAGTTCACTCAAGCCTAAAATCGTATGTCGATGACACCGAGCTAATTCCATGCATTGGTACACTACAAGGAACACTACTATTAAGTGCTGCTGAAATCAGACTATCGCAGGGAAAGATAGAAAGCTTAGAAAATTAAACCTTATCTTGCTTACAATGCTTTTTTTGAATATGTTTCTCTCAGTCCTGCCCATACATTGTTTGTCTCATCAAGAACGGAAGCAATCATATTTCGCCGGCTTTCCCAATGTTGATTAGACTGAGAACTTTATAATGAGGGTATTGGGAATCCGTTCAGATCAACAAATTGACTGGGCTGTTGAAGCCCAGTAATCCCTCGATTATTACCAGTGTCTTAATGAGGTGATTGAATTGGAATCATGTAGGTTCCTGTACCCGGGAACCATACACCAGGAACACATAGTCTAGCACGCAGTGTGTTGGTTTGATTCAAACCCCACATCAGATATCTTCGACTAAAAGAAATATGAAAAAATATTTCTTCGGCGACTTCCTCTCAACAGATTTCTGGCAAAAACTCTGAGAGCAATTGAAAATTGCCATGAAAAAGTTTCCCAAAAAATCTGTCGTTCGCAGTCGCCTTTAAACTGTAGATTCCTCCACTCTTGTCTACAATTAACACACACAACATAAGTGGTGTGCGAAGCTAAGTCGTAATCCAGACTGAAGGGTTGTAATGACCAATTATGTACATATGTATGTATGTATGAGTTTGCCAGTGCTGGCATCAATTTACGTGTTTTACCAGATTTGAAAGGCGTGGAGATTTGTAAGCTCTCCTCCAAATTTAATCCGTAGTGTTCACGCTGGCCACCCTACTTTTAAGTATAGATTTAAGTTTGTTAAAGTGTATAAACCACCCCTGTAATTACGTTTATTATATTGTGAATTATAAAGATTATAAACGAAAAGAGATCACTACCCGATCCACCCCCGAAGCTAAAGGTACGTTTATGTACTCAAATTAATAATAAATTGATTATTAATACTAATAACTTTGTATTTTCATTTACCCCGATTCTCGCCAAATATTTTATTTTATTCTTTCCCCGCTCACCCCCACATTTTGGTCCTTCGAACCGGATCATCCCCTAAATAAAATAAAATATTTGCGAGACTGTATTTGCAGATTTCGTCTCGAAGATCACCATATTGGTTTTTTGTGTTTGGATAAACCACAAAATTAGCACGGTTTTTATATACATATTTTTAATAAATAATTATTTGATTTGTGCAAGGTACGTAGAATACATTTTCTTTTTTTCGGTGGTTTAATTAACAAATTGGTGCTTATTGTGTAAATAAAAAGAAATATACCTAAAGTGAAAGAATATAAGAAGAAAAGAAAAGCAAAAAATAAACAAAACTGAAATATACAAACAACGCAGTGCATTGATTTAGCCGTGTTGTTATTGGTGTATATTTATAACAGTTGGAAGATTGTCACTAATTAAGGTGCCCGCGTTTTGTTTTTTAATATATTTTGCTTTGTTGCGATATTTGTGAATCTTATATTCTTACACTAACAAAAATTGAAATATATAATTTTGTTTTAATATTTTTAATTGAAATAATAATATATACAAATATTTTTTTGATATTTTAAATTAATAATTCGATTTTTTCTTACAATATAAAATAATTTTATTTGTTTTAAATTATTTTTAAATTTCGATTTCTTCTTTGAATATTGTTTTGAAAGTTTTCGTAAACCCCTTTTTATCGCGAAAATTTCAAATTTTATAATTGAAAGTGTTATTTTCATTTTTGAATTTTCGGTCTTTTTTCGATATCCCCTATTCTTTCGAGTTTTTCTTCATTCAAATTAAATTGAAATCTTCAAACCCTTTTTGAATTTTTTTCCCCCGATAATTCAATTTAAAAACCCGAAAAATGGCCCCTTTAAGAAATTTGAATAGGAATTATAATCGTTTGGCGGATTTGGAAAACTTTATTCAGGGTATTCCACGAGAGGAACATTCGGTTCACTCTCTAGGTGTTCATCGGCAGGAGTTGACCCGTTTGTGGGAAGTCTTTCGTGACAGTTACGAAGACTTGTTGGAAAATGCCGATGACACCAAAGTCTCAACAAAAGACGCGAAGGCCAAATATATGTCCGGGTATACCTTGTATTTTCAATCTGCCGAGTTTATTGATGAATTAATTGACGGCCTTAAGAGTAAGGCCACGAAACCGATTACTAATACAATCCCGATTCATCTTCCCCCCTGTGACACCCCAACCTTTACTGGTGATTACGCATCTTGGCCAACGTTTAGGGATATGTTTTCGGCCATTTATGGAACGAACCCTCACATTAGCAACATCCAAAGGATGTATTACCTTTTACAAAGGACTGAAGGTGAGGCGAGGGACATAATTCGCACTTGCCGCATGACGAATGATGGTTTCGACATGGCTTGGCAGAACCTGATAGATCGGTATGAGAACAAACGCGTTTTAGTAAATTCTCAGTTAAAAACCCTCTTTAACCTCCCTTCCATTTCCAAGGAATCTGGCCCTTCCATTAAGAGTTTACAACGAACGATTAACGATTGCAGAACAAATTTGTCGTTGCTGGGCATAGAGACTCAGAATTGGGATATAATATTTGTTTACATTTGCTCCACCAAACTTCTCGAACACACCCTAGGTCTTTGGGAGCAGTCTCAAGGGCCTTGCTCAGACTTACCCAAATGGAGCAAAATGGATGAGTTCCTGACTGCCAGATACCGAACTCTCGAATCAGTTTCGGATATTATCGGCAGCCACAATTTTTCCCAAGGTACTGCTCAGATTAATAATCAGAGCAATTCTAGTAATCCCCGAAGACACAGAATTTATGAGACTGTGTCCCCTAATTTACCCCAGAGAAAATGTCCAGTTTGCAGTGAGAATCATCCCATTCGTTTGTGTTCGGACTTTTTGAGAATGACGGTTAGTGCTCGCTTGGCAACCGTTAAGAAACATAAATACTGCACCAATTGTTTGGCAGCCTCGCATGAGCTCAAAAGATGCCAGAGCTCAAATGTTTGCTATATTTGCAAACAAAAACATCATTCGCTACTTCATAGTATCGAATCTTCCCCCCGGGAGGAACCGAGGACTGGTACTAACCCCGCTAACTCTTTTACCCCACATAGTTCTCCAGAAATCCCTCGGCCTTCTAATGCACAGAGGCGGAATGAAGTGGAGAACGGCCCATCTACATCCGCTGCTACTCGATATTTTCAGAACTTCGCTACCCGGCTACAGTCCACCCCGTCTTCAACAGTTCTGTTAGGAACTGCCCAAGTAAATATAGAAGTAGATAATGCGATATTTTCAGCGAGAGCTCTGATAGACCCAGCGTCTCAAGCTACTTTCATCTCTCGAAAATTGCAACGGAAGCTAGATCTTCCAACCCGTTCGGCACCTGCTGCCACTATTGTGGGCCTTAATGGCGCAGTGGTAGCAAACTCTAGAAAAGTTTGTAATGTTTCGTTACGGTCTCCCATTGATCCATCGTTTAAATTGACCACGGAGGCATATGTTGTTGAAAGGCTCACTGGTCAATTACCTACATGCTCGTTAGCAAAGTATGCTGATTTTGATGCACCCGATCTCCAGTTAACAGATTTTGAATATGCCCACATGGATTTGCTTTTGGGTGGAGATGTATACCCCCAGATAATGCTTTCCGGATTTCAAAAGGCTCACAAAGACCCTTTGATCGCCCAACAAACCGTTTTCGGTTGGGTTGTGACTGGGAAAATACCTCAGTCAAATTCGTTTCCGTTTAAGCCTGATTTGAGTCTTGGTCCTTCTCGTTCGTTTGCTCAAAATGTGAGATCCGATTGCTACAGAGCCCCAAGATTAAAACCTAACACGAGAAAGTTATTGCGAAATACCCTTCCCTGGACCACACGCGGACTATGACTCTATTTTATTCTCCCCCTGACCAAGTAATTTTTACCCTATCCTGTCGTTTTAAGTCCCAACACTTATCTTTTCTCTTAAGCATCAACTAGATTCCGAATTTTTGAAATTGTCAGACGCCAGCACCGCTAAAACTCTGGGTTTTACGTTGGAATGCGAGCATTGAAACATTTTGCTTCAAGCCAGCTCCAACGCCCTATTTCTGTATAGTCACAAAACGTTCTGTCTTGTCTCAAATAGCCAAAGCTATTTGACCCCGTTGGGTGAGTGGCACCTATAATTGCAGTTGCTAAAATTATTATGCGACAAATTTGTAAAGGCAGAACAAATTGGGCGAATGTTTGGAACCCATGACGTTTAACAGATGGCTTGAGTTTGTCGATGATTATTCGTACATCGACAGGATTTACATCCCCCGTTGGGTTAATTTTAACCCTCAGCACGAAGTACTTCATGCATTTTGTGATGCTTCTGAGGAAGCATTTGCTGCCATTCTGTATAGTAGAGTCCTAACCCCGTCTGATGACTTTGTCACCCACTTACTCGCAGCCAAAGTAAAAGTTGTGCCTGTAGAAGTGTCAACTTACCCCGTTTAGAGCTCTGCGATGCAACTCTATTGGCGAAAAATGGTATTTTCACTTCGTAAGAAGCTGAATCTTACCTTTGTGGGACAGATTCGACTATCGTTCTGTCCTGGTTTCAAAAACCCCCGTGCCATTGGCCAACTTTTGTGGCATGTCGAGTATCGTTTATCGTGGACCAGGTAGGCACTGACAAATGGAATCTCCCTATGATGGCCTTTTACTCTTCGAAAAACCTATCAAAAGATTTTGTTGTTGTCGATTTTGTTGTCATTCAATGTCATGACAATTTACCCCTAACGATCGGAAATTTGGTCGAACACAACTGATTTATTTCATCACTGATTCGAAGTGCGAGTGGCCGAAATTCGAACTGCCAATGGCGTTCTAATACGGCCAATTGTAAAGCTCGTACCGCTTTTTAATCTAGAGCAGTATTAATTCGTTCTCTCGTTCTCTGTTGCGTGTTTGTCGTTTAATTCCAGATAGTGCAATACCCCGTAAGCTAATTGTCGAACGCCTAACAAACACCTTGGAAAATGGTGGTAAAAAGAAGGAACGGACTAACACAACGCAAAAGAAGAGCGCAACCCACAACCAGGCTCTCATGATCAGTACCAGCTAAAACGATATTTCCCATACCATACCAGAATTTCTGTAATTTTATGCGCAAATAATATTGTAGTATTAACCTATATATAAACCCTGAATTGTAATTTTTTTGATCTTTGGCCAGGTGACTTCTCGGTCTTCTTGTTGCAATGTTGCAAGGGGGGCGGGATGTTCACGCTGGCCACCCTACTTTTAAGTATAGATTTAAGTTTGTTAAAGTGTATAAACCACCCCTGTAATTACGTTTATTATATTGTGAATTATAAAGATTATAAACGAAAAGAGATCACTACCCGATCCACCCCCGAAGCTAAAGGTACGTTTATGTACTCAAATTAATAATAAATTGATTATTAATACTAATAACTTTGTATTTTCATTTACCCCGATTCTCGCCAAATATTTTATTTTATTCTTTCCCCGCTCACCCCCACACGTAGCAAGAGGCAGCAAATAGCAGATAAGCAGGTAATGACAACTGCTGCATAGCCAGACGTTTTTTGTCCCATCTTAAAAGTAGGCTCACGTGTTCTTTGATGCGTATGAAAAAGGAGGGACACAGCCTTACTTGCGGTTGTGATAACAGAACATAGTAAGACTACATACGGAGCTTGAATGTAGTGTACTACGATTGCAAATAAAACTGTGGCGATTAGAATATCACGGCCTGAAAGGCTTCTAGTGATAATATACACATCTTTCAAGGATCTATTTGCGCAGTGTCCACAACTGGACTTTGTTTTAGGTTTTGTAAATACCACAGCCAGGTTCTACGATATAGCCTCTATTTATTTGACGTGAGGGTCTATGTTTGTCAAAATTATTCGATTTGAAGCCTATTGTTATAGATGACACTGACAAGGTCGTCACCATATAAAACTACAGAAATATATGGTATGCCATTCGTTTTACATCTGCCCTGATTCAGATTCACATGTTTGTTCAAGAGTTGACAAGATTTTTTAAGATATGTATTTTAATACGATTTTCAATGTGTTCAACATATAGTTTAGGTTGGTTAATTTTATGCCGGTCCACGTACACATGTGTGTAAATTAAGGTAAATGTATAAAATATCTTTGAAATGCAAAGAATTATAATAAAAACCGAGAGGAAAAGACAAATAAAAGTCAGTTGAGAGTGGAAAGAATAATAAAAATTTCCAATTTATTTTCAATCTGTAACGCCGTTAAAGCTTCCACTCTCTACAGAGAGTGTTGAAAACGTATTTTTGTTTTCTTTATTTCTTCTTTCATTTTTTTGATTTTTTTTTAACGATTTTCCTTTATATTCGCATACAGTTTGTTTTCGTTTTTTTTTAGGAAACGGATCACTTGCATCTCATTATTTTGAATTTTTCAAGTAGAAAATTTATTTTCTTTGCTATTGCTTCAGCTACTGGTGCACTTTCATCGAAGAAAAAAACGAAGCACTTTTTCAAAGCTTATGTAAATATTGTATTAAAAAGGAAATGTTTACTTAAGCGGGAGGTATGGTGTGGTGGCAACACGGGGGCAGTGAAGTGGAAGTTAGTGGAATTTAAAAGAAAATATTGCTTAAAATAAATAAAAATAGTCTACTCCATAAAGCTCTTGTATGTTTTTAAATTTTTTTTCGTTTCTTTCTACGTTCTACAATAGATTTATTTCTTATTGGTTGCCATAACAAGTTGTTTTAAAACTATTTTCATTTCTAAGGCTTCTTCTCTTACCACCTTTGTGAATGAGTGAGTTTCTCTTTATTTTTCTTTTCCCAATATTTTCAGTCTGACTATGTAACTTCAGATGATGGAAGTTGTAAAGTTTTTTTGGAAATTTAAATACTTTTTTGACTTTTATAATAAATCAAAATATTTGAACGTATAAATTTCAAATTTTGATGCCTTTGGTTGGTGTAATTGACAGTCTAATGGCGTAACCAATCCACAAAATTTGTAAAATTTTTAATTCCAAACTGCCAGAGATGGTATGTAAGAGAGAATCCAAATGATCATCACATTTGATTAGGCATCGTGATAGCTCTTTGGGAAATTTGTGAAATCAAATAATTGAACTATATTTATATGCTTTTGAGCCCTATAATAACAGGAATGTTTTATTCTAAAATCCATCTGAAAGTTACTTAATTGGTCTTTACAACCCTTTAGACAGGATAACAACCTTACTTCCCCTACCATACAGGAACGTTGAGTGTGTCGGCACCGAACGACAGATTTGAAAAGGTTTTCATTTCAATTTATTTACCCACAGAGTAAAATTTTTCATATATGTATTTCTACGGAGTTCTCTCGTAGAAACTCACAATTGAAGCTGAAACGCACAATGTATTACAAAGAAAATTTAGTTCTTAAGCGTTTGAATCTATATGTGATACTACCTTGCCTACAGAAGTTTTTTCTGTTACTTATAAAAAGATTCAAATTTAATAACCATAAAGACTACTTCATCTTTCCTTTGAATTTTGATTGTGTATATTGACACATTAAATCAATAGATGCAAAGAATTGGCCATTATTAACCTTTTTTCCAATTCTCCTAACAATATATGGAATCTACATCAAAAGAATTGATCACTCTGTGAAGCCATGATTGTCTGATTCCGTAGACTAAAATACTCTGAAGTAAATTACAGTGAGACGACTATTCTGCAATGATCGAAACAATGGTAATTTAACAGAACAAGGACTTTATATATTAGTCGTGATGCTCCGTTTTCGAATAATGCTCGCTTTAAACGAAACACGATGCAGGTCACTTAAACCAATATCGGTCATAACAAATGGGATTCATTTCGTGCTACCGTATACACAATATTACTTAAATACTACCAGCATTCTTCTTGAGTACTGTATTAGAAGGTGGTGGGGTTAGATTTTACATAGGATTTCTTTCAGTTCGTTCCCAAAGATGATAACAGGACTTCTCCTTTAATCAATCTTATCTTGCAACAATTTTTGACTTCAGGAGGGGAGTATCTTTATTTAGAATGACTCCCGCTCTTTGTGTTTTTGCGAAGTAAGTTCATTAGGCAGTGTGTTCTCTTGTTCGACGTGAGGCCACGGTACAAACACCAGCTCAGACACTTGGAACACAAAAGGATATATGAAAAATATTTCTTCGGCAACTTTCCGACAAAAACTCTCTGAAAACAAACAGAAGCAACTGAAAATATTTGTGAATGATTTTAGATAACAACAGATTGTAATCTTAAAAATATTGTACTGGACAATAACACATATTCGTAGAGCCATTGAATTAGTATTTCGCTTAATGTTCCGCTATCATCCACTGGATAACAAACTTTATAGGACTGCAGCCATAGCAATGGCATCAAAAATATTTGTTTGATTTACAATTTTTTTGTTTTCTTCCTTATTTATATATTTCTTGGAAATAAAACTTTCAATTAAAGACTGAGCATTTATTTGCTTTTAACTTTTAAAATAATATTTTTTAAATACTTTTTTTTCTTAGTTTCTGTTTAAAAAACCTCAATTCCGAAACAGGTTCCAAGCATTTTTAAAAGCATTTAATTCTTTACAAATCATTTGTTTTATAAAATTCTAAAATAATAAAAAAAAGAACATCACTAAACAAATAATATGTTACCAAGAAAAGCAGAATGTGAATGTTAAAACACTGAGAGAAATGGAAACACAAAAACATCACAGAGTTTTCTTTGATAAAACTTTTCCTGGTGATAAATACTCAATGGTTTGAAATCAAACAAATCCAGGTTATTCTTTGACATGTAATGGCCATCATTGAAAGAAATATTTTTTCTTTCAGTGTCGAACAAACATTTGCTGGTATTGGAGACTAAAATGTCTAATAAAATTTACAATTTATTTGAAAATTTCAAATTCATTTAAAATGTATTTTCTTATCCCAAACTGCCAGGCTTTTACCCCAAAAAAACTAATTGCAATTGAAACAATATTTCGAAAAGAAAAATGAAAAAAGTCAATAGATTTGCAGTAGACATAGACACACACACATAGAAAATTCATTTTATTATGCAAAAATTACAATAAAAAATTTTATTTTTAAGAAAAAACCCATAAAAAGGAAAAAATATCGAAAAAAAAAATCGAAATCACAATAAAAGAAAATGCAAATGTTTTAAAAACAAAATCATGTTTGGGATGCTCAAATATGCAGAATGTATTTTAAACAAATACTTTTAACAATAAAATTCACAATTTATTCTTATTTATTTTTTTAATATTTTTTTTTTTTCGTTCAAAATAAATATATTTTACAGGGTTATGCTCTTATTGGAATAACAGTTATTTTCTTAAGAATTTGAACAAATTTTTTCTTCTTTTACATAAAACATTAAAACATTGCGAGCCCTTTATTTGTTTCTTACATCCATTTACTGTTGTTAACTTAACAGAAACAGCAAAAATTAAACTATTGGACCTTTAAAAATAATTCCATGATTTTATTTAAAAATTGCAAAAACCTTTTTCAATGTCTCTTGGCTTCAACTGATATGATACTCGTCTTACTTCTTTGCAATTGAACTCTGCTATTTGCATTCTATTCCTTAGTTAAGACACCAGCAGATTGACTCAGAAAAGGAATACAAGGAAGTATATAGCGTTAGTCGCAAATACAAGAAATCCCAAGGAAAATAATTGGAACCATTCCACGCAGCAAAAAAAGAAGTGAAGTAAAAGCAAGGGGAATAGATAGAGTGAAACGTAGAACAATTATGAACTTCATAAGAAATCCTTAACCACGGTATTAAATTTTCTTTTACAAAAAGCCAGAATAGGTATTCTATTATCTCCAAACATCCTTGATCTCCACAAACTCTGTAGCAAAAGCCTCATCAGAGCTGTTCAAATTCTTTTCAGCTACCTAACTTCTTCTTCACAATGTCTCAGCAGCGAGACAATTGTACATATGTTACGAATGTTAATTTTATTCATACGGAGCGAGACCTACATGTTTAAAGTCAGCTCAGTACGACAGATTTTTGAGAAAATTTTCATGGCAATTTTATTAATTTTATTCACTCCCAGAGTTAATGGCAGAAATCTGCTTAGAGGAAGTCGCAGAAGAAATGATTTTTGAAATTTCGTTTTGTACCAGATGCTTGATCGAATACGAATACTTAAGTTAATCGAACCTGATTGGTTTTATTATTTTACAATTCTTGATTGATATCATCAAATGGCTGGTTAGTAAATTCGAATAATATATCTGAGTAGACGGCTTATATAAGGCTTGCATAAAGTTTATCTCACATTAGCTCTTAAAAACTCTCGTAAAAAAAACTCGTATTAAAAAATTAAAGGTTTGTGACGTCCAGAATTTCTTCAAATTGAGTTTCATACACCTGTTTATATCTGCAAAGACTTCTCACAACAATAGCAACAATTCATAAGTAAATGATTGAGAAAAATATGAAAAATCTGATGGCCAAGAAAGATTTTGAAAGCACGCTCATGGTAAATTCCAAAGCAAGAGCAAATGGTAGTATAACTATGGCGTAGAAATCAAAAATTCCATTAAGACAAAACTCACTGATGCTAAACTACAGTTCTTCAGTATTATTCGAACGTCCCCGGCCTCACACTAACCCACCCTCACCCGACCGCGGAGGGCTCGTCCCCATTACGTAGGGACACGTACACACTACAGTCCGGACTATAGCGGGTTAGGGAAAAGTAAAGGCAACGACAACATAAATCAGCTACAGAACTTAATCACAAGCTGAATAAATCAACAATAAACCATAACTACCTAAGACAAGAACGAGAATATATTTTTCTATAATAATTTACAAATTAATGGCAGCATATAAGCTACGTTTAATATTATAAACAGTACAATTAAAATCAATAAAATCATAATACATGTTAAAATCATTACATAATCTACGGAAAGGAAAATTACAACCATAGTTTGTTCTATAAAAATCTAGGGAAAAAGGACGATAGTGCCGTGAAAATCTTGCTGGAATACTGAAATTTAGGTTACAAAGCAAAAACTCGGAATCGATATCACCCTTAACCAGATTATAGACAAAACAAACGCCTAGCACAGCCCTTCTACGTTCCAAAGTTGAAAGTTTAATCAGACCCAATCTAGCCTCATAAGATGGAAACCCATTGGCATAATCCCATCCTAAGCCACGTAAACAGAATAATAAAAACTGCTTCTGCACAGACTCTATTGAATCACTATGACAACGATAGTATGGATTCCAAATAACAGACGCGTACTCCAAAATAGGCCTAACAAGTGAAATGTATAGCAGTTTTGTTATATAAGGATCAGTGAATTCCTTAGCCCATCTTTTCACAAAACCAAGAACAGCCCGAGCCTTGCCAATCACCATACTAATATGATCAATAAAAGACAGTTTAATATCCAATAATACTCCCAAATCAAGAAATGAAGTAACAGTTTCCAAAGGGCAAGAATTTATCACATAAGTGGACGAAAGTACGCCCCCGCGAGAGAAAACCATGCACTTACACTTTCTCAAGTTAAGATCCATCAAATTAGTCCCGCACCAAGTTACAAAGGAATAAATATTTCGCTGAAGAACAGCCTGACCATGGTCATCATCAAAAGTATAAAATAATTTAACGTCGTCAGCATACATCAGAATATTACAATCAGAAATAGCACAAGGAAGATCATTAAGAAACAATAAAAACAGTAAAGGACCCAAATGGCTACCCTGCGGAACACCAGAAGTAACATAAACAGTCTTAGATAATACATTCCTAAACAATACCCTCTGAGTCCTAAGGGAAAGATAGGAGCCCAGCCAACGATGAATAGTATCAGGAATACCGATCAATGACAGTTTATGAAGCAAAATTCCATGATCAACCCTATCAAAAGCCTTACTGAAATCAGTATAAATTACATCAGTCCGAGCCCTGGCAAGAAAACCCCTGAAAACATGCGTAGTAAATTCAAGAAGATTAGTGACAGTCGACAGATTATGAAGCCGACCTCTTATGAAGGAAACAAATAGTTCAACGATCTAAGCAGTAAAGCTGGGCTTAGACGTTTGTGATTTAGTCCGAACTGGAGTATCAATAGATGGGATCTTCAAGTCTTCCCAAATATATATGGTGATACTTTGATGCCTTGAAATTAGAAGGACTTTACATACCACTTCGTTGCCTTTGGTCTATGTTATGGGCGTGATTTAAATTGCCATTAAGGGTTAAATATGGAAATGCATAATTTTTATGAAATTTTTAACATTCTTTCTATGGCTGTCGGCTCAATTTCCTTACTCTACGGTTAGTCCTGCTGTTTGCAAACGTTTTCCAATTGCCGCCTAACCACCATACTACGTCAGTCAGTGTTTGCCAATGGCTTTAAACGTCTTGCTGGAGCTTGACTATAATTTGCAAGGATTAATGCCTGCAATTCATTATCATTTTTAGTTGACATGGAGAGTCTCTTTCCTCACTGTTAAAGTCCTTACTGCTGAGTAACAGAAACCATCTCACGCATGTTTAAAGTAGTAGATCGTATTCAAGATAAACTTCGGTGAGCAGTTCAAGTGCGGGAAAGAATTTTTTTAATTAATGTCGAGTGTCAGTCAATTTCGAAGCAAAAAAAATTGCCAAAGCTTTCATAACTCCATTTCGTTTAGTAACTAAATCAGTGAGAATAAATGACATATTGGGGGAGACTTAAGATATGCGTAGAAGATACACGAAGAATGCCGCATTTATAAATTATACAAAGTATTTTTTATCGTTCTTTTTTTTCTGATTTTTATTGAAAGAAATCACACAAGAGTAAAAGTTGTTTTCCTTTTAAAGTAAAGCAATACAACAGCAACAATAACAACAGCAACAATAATAATAATAATTATACAAATGCATACATACATACATATATAATTTTTAACAAGGACATTTATTTAATAGTTACACAACAACCACAATTACAACAATTGCTTTCTGGTTTTTTTCTTCTTTTTTTTAAATAAATTCATTTCATTTCTAATTTCCATTTATTTAGTTTTATTGTAAAAGTGTATATGTACATCTGTCTGTATATGTGTGTATATGTTGTTGTGGAGCAAAGCTTAAAGAGAGCTGATGATGTAAGTTTGTTTGTATGTATGTATTGCACTCATTTGAAATCGAAATAATTTCTTTACTTTTCTTTTAGTTTTTTTTTTGTTGCTTCTTGTCAAGATTAAATTTGATTATGTATTGATCAAACAAAAACTGTTTTCCCGGAATAGCTTCGAGCATTATACACCATTGTACTGTAATACAACAAACTAAACTTGCTCTCTCTCTCTCTCGCTCTTTCACTCTGACATACACATAGCCATAGATGTACATACATGCACACATAGACAGTGGTTACATGTACTGTTGTAACAAAAATTGTAATTTGTAAGGAGGAGAATTCATTTAAAAACACAGAGTGGCTGGCAATAAGGGCTTTGGTACTAAAAAATTGGAAAGAATTCTTACGAAAAAATTTTTATCACCCACTGTATGAAACATATTTTTGTTTATAACCTTTCTTTCGTTTAAATTGTTGCATTACAAGTAGCCGTAAATGTTGTAAGAAACTCATGCAAATGAATTTAAAAATCATTTTTTTAATAAGAAATCTACGTTACACTAAATTTGTTCAAATTATTCCAAATTTTTCTATTCAAGTTGTGTTCATATGCACATACGCGTGGGTGATGTGAAATCTTACTTGAGTCTTCTATTTTTTTTTTTTGGTTTCAAAGTTCGTGACAATTTTAAAATTTTTTTTCAATTCATTCAATTCAAACGAAATAACTTATGCCAATGAATGTTTCTTTTTTCCACCTTACTTTTGCGAAACAAAAAATATTTAAATGACATGAAATCACACAAAATTTTATATTCTATTCAAATTTAAAATCAATGATTAAAATTTTATTTGTGGTAAATAAAAAATATTTGGTAAATGCGAATCTCATAAGTATTCAGAATGTAATGTCCAGTAATGAGTGCGATTGCTGCCTCATACTTTGTAGTTTCATTCTGTCTATCTTTTCTATATTCGAAGTCTTCTACGTAGCGTTAACTAAATCGATTACTGCATTATCAATCCTGAGCTTGAATGTTCTCAGTGTAATCTAAAATCTAGGGAACTTACCTAAAAGCTTGTTAGTTGTCATAGTTCATTCAGAAGTTTCTCCGTACGCCACTGTGTCCACATGTAATGCTACAACATTTCAATCAGGATTACGACCTAACTTCTCACACCACTTATGTTGGCTGTGTTAATTTTATACATGAGGGACCTACAGTTTAAAGTCGACTCCGAACGACAGAGTTTTGAGAAACTTTTCATGACAATTTTATTTGCTCTCAGAGTTTTTGCCAGAAATCAGCTGAGAGGAAGTCGTCGAAGAAATACTATTTTTTTATTTCGTCTTGTTGCAGATGTCAGGCCTGGGGTTTGAATCGAGGCCTCACGTCTAAATAGCCAACACAATGTAATGCTATCTCTACCATGTGATTGATAGTCTTACAGTACCTGTATAGACCGTTCTAGAGGTCCTTCTAATAGAATTCAATATTTTGATAGGCGCGTTGATATTAGAAAATATGACAATATATTTACACGAGACATTGTCAGCCTTAAAAATCAGTATCACACACAGCAAGACCTACACTTGCACTTAAATGCTCAGCAATATTTGCATGCCATATCGAATGACCTACAACACCCTGACTTAAGAAAAGATGCCTGCATCCACAACTCCATATGTGAAGATTTCAATGGTATGATTCTCAAAATGCATCACAGCATTTTCTTATCCTCTATGCAAAATGATAGTTGCAAACCTCTTCGAGAAGTCGTAGTCTTCTTACTTAATTGACCTTTACAATATTTTACTCAGGTTTACAGAGTATCTTCTCCTACCTACACCGTGTTGTGCGTGTTAATTTTCTCCATTCAGTTTGATGCCGACTTCGAATGACAGATTTGAAAGTCTTTTCATGACATTTTTATTTACTCTGAGAGTTTTTGCCAGCAGAGCGGTGAGAAGAAGGCGGTGAAAGGAAAATTTTTTATATTTCGTAAGGTTTGAGATGTCTAAGATGGGGTTTGCCCCAAAGGCTCTCGGATTGTAACCTAATTGCCATCACATAATATAAGCACATACATGCCTGAGGGTGAATAATCGATATCAGATGACATTGTACAGTCACCCATAGACTCTAATTAATATTAGCTACTGAGCCCTTACAGTAAAGGTGAAGCAGCAGGAAGAGGAGCAAAATTCTTTCCAGCACCGTAAAGTAAGTGTGGTTCTGTCTCAATGCTGCCGTAATAATAATGCAGGCTGAACTTTCTATTCACTTTATAAAGAGGAGATCAGTTGTCCTTTTTAACGGTCCTTTTTGTGTACCATAGCCCAATGCTGTGTACAAACTGCATCATTTTGTGACCGAGTCTGTTGTTAACGTTGGCCTTTTCCAATATTTCAAGGATAAATTGAATATTTGTTTATCTTGTTTTGTTTTTTACCTTTGGCCTTTTCGCATTTAAGACGGCATTTTGTGGTACAAGCCCGGACAAAGTAATTTCAAATACAGGAGCAGACAAGAAAATGTTCACCACGAGCTAAATATGAGGCTTTAATTTCCCACCACATAATGCATCTAAGAAGGCCGCTGACCCCTGATTCGACAAGAGCATAATATATAAACGAACATCATATAAAGAGTCAGTAAAAACCACCTTATCTTTATTTGCTTTTAAGAAGCCATTTTTCTAGTGGGCATACTTTCATTATTTGAAATGTTGATTTCGCCCAGAGATGTATTCGAAATCATTTCAGCATCTTAAAACGGAAATGGTACAGTTTTCACATACAATCTGATAGCAGAGTAAGAAAGTTTCACAAATATTTGATGTCCTATCGTTCTACTTCAAGCCTCTCAGCTGCCTACTGAAATATATTGAATATAAGTCTCTAGACTCGACTGCCCTAGGCTTAAATCTTTAAAGTTGACCTCAAGTAATTTGAAATTTTCTAGAAAACTTATGTACTTCCAAATGTCTGTTTTGAAAATAATCAGATTAAATAATTTGCTCATGGCATAACTGTACAGAACAATGCACGTTTCGTTTTGCTATCTTCTGCTGCTATGCCACAAAATATAAAGAAAGTCAACAACAATAACAAGCAAAACTATTTAGAAGAGTAATAAACATTAGGAGTCCTTCGGATATGTACGAAAAACATGCATTGCTTCAATCACTAATACACACACACGCAAACAATAATAATGCATTCCTAAACAAATCACATGCTCTCTCACACACAAATACTCGTACATGAGCACATGAGTAAACAAACAAACAAAATGAAGGAAAAAAACAGAACACAGAACAAGTATTGTCAAGAAGTCAATCAAATTATTTATGAAACATTGTGCAACAACATGTAATTTTGCAACGCTAACAAAAGGAAGAAGAAAAAAAAAGAAACGAGAAAGAGCTTCAGATAGAGAGACAGTAATAAAAAGAGGGGCAGAGAGTAAGTCAATATGAAATCCTTTTGGCAGAGAGCTCTTAAAAACTGTTTTTCTTTTTATCACATACGATATTGAAGATGGCATGAGTTTGAGTATGAATTTGTGTGTGTGTGTGTATGTGTATAAACCAAAAAAAAAAAAAAAAAATATTTTTTGTTATTCATTTTTCATATATTCGTTTTTGTTGTTATTGTTATTGCTTTTAAGTCAATTCATTTATTCATTTATGAGAATATGAATGGCATTGCCATACAATCGATAATATTTTCCATACATTCTTTGAAAATTTTATGGACAAAATAACGAAAAAGAAATGTGAAAAGGAAAGAAAAAAAAATTGAAAGAAACAATTTACTTGCAGGTTAACAGAAATTTTGCGAGGGTTGCTAGTAAATTACAAAGAAAATACCGGATGAGTTTTTTTTTTTGTTTTATAGAAACAACAGATGGCCTTGAGCAAAAGCAGTTTTCAATACTTTTCACTCAATCATCCATCCCTCGTACAAGTACATTAAATCATTCCATGGGAATATGTACTTAGGTAAGTTGTTCTGTATTTAAACAAGGTTTTTAAGGTTGCAGTGTCGTTTCCAATACTTTATAACAGTGTTGACATGTCTAAATGTTGGTGGGTATTAATACATGGTCTTGTAAATGCGATTTCTTCGCAATAAATTTAAATTTTTGTTGAAGATCTTCTACAGTTTATTTTATAAAATCATTCAGATATAATTGTGAGTCTATGAAGAATAAAATTTCGGAAAATTTACTCCAATATATAGAGGATCTGTGGTTATTTGTTAAACGTTCACTGGAAGGTGTAATGTGACCGCTATTATGGCTTAGAACGCTTGCTTTGCTGCTATGCCAAGTATTTCATCAGAGCATAAATGTTTTACACGAACAGAAAAATTTGTCTTCCTATTGCCTAGTCTAGATATTACAATCCATCATTCATAAACCATGTGAAACGACTGCAATACGATGTGGAATAAAATTATGATTGTCGTTTTCTTGTGATCGAACGAATTCTGTGGGGAATAGTTTCAATGGAGATTTATATTTTCCAGATTGTTTCACTATGACAAGTAGGCAATATACATATATATATGATCAGGGCAGGAGTAGGGTATTCATAAGCAGACTTTTTATTTCTAGTCTAGTCTTGCCTGGATATTAAATTACTTCTGTGGGAACTTATATCTGCTTTTCTCACTTATTTTAGTGCGTAAAAGTATTGCTTTAAAAAAAATCTAGAACTATGCGTCTCATTACAGCTACACTGCGAGAGATTTGCTTCGATTTTAAATAACTCCAGATTGTTGTCGTCTATACGCTGTTCACTATCTCTTCAGCATAGGCGACGTTAATTTCATTGCATAAGGCATTACTAGTATTGCATGATAAACAATAACATTGCCTAGCAGTTGCAATAACAGTAGGACTACATTAGCAATTCCTGCGCCACATAATAAACCTTCGTGGCAATCGTGGATATTTTAGGGGATAGGGAATTGCAAATCTTTGCAAATCTCTACGTCCGCTAGATGCCTCGGCCAAAAATTTTAGATTTTGTTTCCAAGGACGTTGACAGTTTCTATCCGATAAAAAAATGATAAATGAATTACATACATAATTGGTCATTACAACCCTTTAGTTAGGATTAAGAGCTGGTTTCTCACACCACTTATGTTGTGTGTGTTATTTTTATACATGAGTAGTGGGACCTACAGTTTAGAGTCGACTCCGAACAACAGATTTTTGAGAAACTTTTCATGACATATTTATTTACTCTCAGAGCTTTTGCCGGAAATCTGCTGAGAGGAAGTCGCCGAGGAAATATTTTGTCATATTTCGTTTAGTTGTAGATGTCTGTCCTGAGTTTTGAGCCGAGGCATCAGGTCTAATACACTACCTACTAGACCACGGCGACTTCAAAATGATACATTGGACTTAAAAAGAGATTTTGAAATTCTTGTTTGAGTAGAATTTTTAAAACCTTTTATATGGTGTTGCCTCTTCTATAACTTACTAGAAATTAAAAAATTTCGATCACATTCTGGAGGCTTGGAGGTTTTCAGTACGCTAAACACTTAATATGAGGCACTTACTCGCTGACTATTTAGCGGCATAAATGCTAAGTTAAATTGGGTTTAATCCCACAGATCTACAAAATATCCGAAACGCCAGTGACGTCTTGGGTGTTTCTCAACAGCCCATAAGAGACTTCACTGGATAAGAGAAAGTTGCTATTTTGTTGCAGCCAAAGCTTACTTGACTTCACATTTAAGTTCATTGTGATGCTACATGGGATAATGTCACAAAGCTAACTGCTAAATCCCGATTAACCTGTCACAGCAATCAACGTCGAGGCTTCAGTTTTAAGTACGATTCACTTAAAATCAAACCAGCCTGAAAGTTTAATAACACCAGTGAGTAGCTCTAGCTGCATCAGAGAAGTGGTGATCCCAAAGAGAGAACTCTACGTCGAATCAGATGTGGACATCAGAAGTTATTAGCAGGTCTTACTGCATGCCTAATACGCAATGTCCGCAAAATTCAGAACAAAATTCCTCTTCGTCTCCTGATTTCTTAGCTTCTAGTGGATATCTTTATCTGAAGGATAGTTCAAAACAGTTTAATGGGATTATATCAGCTCTAACAATTGCATAGGCTGCGTAATAAGAACAAGCAGATGTTATCACGGCAGACGCCAAAACTTTAGAGTTGAAAGTTGGTCGAAAGAGTTTTTATTGCAGCTGAGAGATAATGGAGATACTAGTAGTAGGATATCTTACTTATAGACTTACTTACGCAACGAGATTAAAGGTAATGATTTAACTCTTTCGGAAATATAATATAGCAGTTGTAGGAAAGCGTAGAGATACTTTGAAATTAAGCTTTACAGAGAAAATTCCACAGTAATTTTTATTCTAAAATTTAGAATTATCTCCGTTAAACTTCCACCGTATTTTTGGAAACTAATTTAGGGGACTTGGTCGTCCCTAATGAGATTCACGTATGAATCAATAGCCTATCTATGCTGAGTTTTCGAACCAAGTTTTTTTCAGCAACGGAACTCAATTCTCACTACCGAGTCACGCTAATAAGCAATATTGTCGCATTAAAGACTAGGAGGTACGTTAATCTGAATTACTAAAATCATAACTTTATGTGTGTTTAATATGACTTTACTTTTGAAACTAAAACTGCAAATTGTGGACACCAAAACTTGGGGATTGTTTTTTTTTTTTGTATTCTACTTAAAAAATGAATTCAAACATGCAAATCCCTGTAATTTTTGTTAGTAAATATGAGTGAAAGTAATGAAAATAAAAATTCTTGGTATGTAAATGGATTTCATATGTTTACTCAATTTAAATTTATAACGCTCCACGCTCTCTTCTATTCTCTTCTACACTCTACACTTGTGTTGGCTCTTACAAACACATGTGATATGTAAAATGAAAAAGAGAGAGAGAGAGAGAGAAAGAAAAGAAATCAATTTTTAAAGCCATAAATTCATATTTCGTTTCATTTAATCACATTTGTTTGTAAACCATAAGAAAATGTTTGTAAATGTATGCGTAAATACCTGGGTGTGTGTGTAAGTAAATGTAACCGAAAAATGTGGTCTGTTTCTAACACTCATACATTTGCCACCTCACCCCACCTCTCTGAAGAAATTTTATTCTGTTTTCAGTAATTGTACACACACAGAGAGATAAGTAAGTACTGGGAATGCAAAGGAGAGAGGAAGAGTGAGGGAGAGTGAGAGAAATTCTATACGTAATAAAATTAGAGTATTCAAAAAGTATGTTCATAAATGTCAGTGAGTATGTGTATGTGTATGTATTTGATAAGAGTTTCAAAGTCTTTAGAGTAATAAATGTTTTATTGTTGATTACTTAAGTTATAAATTTAAATATACGTAAGCGTGAGTGTGTTTTTGTATGTGTGTGTGTGTGTCTAAGTGTGTTTTAGACAATTTAAAAAGACAAGACAATTTATTAAATTATACTTAAAAGGCTCACACACACAAACACATATTGTCACACTTATTGTCATTTGAAGTAATTTATGAACTTTTGAACCCTCCTCCCTACCACAAACCCTAGAGTTTCATATTTCATGTTTATTGAAAAAAGGTTTCAGTTTACTTACCGGACCAAATTGCTCAAAATAGCTTTTGACATCCTCCAGTGTTGTGGGTGCCGATAGGCCACCCACAAATATTTTCTTCGTTCTCGTCACCATCTGCAAGAGAAAAAACACAAGAAAAACGAAAATGTAAAAGCGTTCAGTTAAAATTAAATGCCATTACGAAATATGAAATAAAGTGCCAAAGAGTAAAAAATTAATAATTTTATCATACTTAAGTATTCAAAAGGGGGTAAATATGAATGAGTACCCCACTAACTGAAGTTCATTAATGAAAAAGGGTTCAAAATAAATAGACAAAAAAGAAACAAAAACAGAAAGAGGAAACAGTTGGTTTCCTTTTAAAGTTAAAATAACGGAACTAATTGGAAGCAAGAAAAAAAAATTTTCAACAAGATTTAAAAACTTTTTATTTGGTTCTTTAATTGGAGACTGTTGAAAACATATTAATAAGCAACTGAGCACTTAATATCCCTTCTTAAAATTCGTTTAAATAAATTATGATGGTTACATATGTACATACATAATTGGTCTTTAAAACCTTTCAATCAGGATTACGACCTAACTTCTCTCAACACTTATGTTGTGTGTGTTAATTTTATACATGGCGGGACCTACAGTTTAAAGCCGACTCCGAACGACAGATTTTTGAGAAAATTTTCATGGCAATTTTATTTCATCTCAGAGTTTTTGCCAGAAATCTGCTGAAAGGCAGTCACCGAAGAAATATTTTTTCATGCTTTTGTTGAAGATATCTAACCTAGGCTTTGAACCGCGTCCTATTGTCGCAAAAGCCAGCGCACTTCCTACTAGACTACGGCGACAAGAAATAAAATTCTGACGGTTGTTTATCCTAAACTATAGCACGTATAGACAAATTGCTCAGATTAGGGACTGATTTCGTCTTAGAAAAAGGTAAATACAATGACTGACTAGCTCCTCCATCTGTTCTTTGTGGTGAACACACACAGTTCATAGTAGATTTTGAAATTTTCCAAGATTTTAGATTTTAAAATCTACTCTAAGTCCTGTTGCTCAAAAACAGGAAACATGGGCGGACAAAGTAAATTGTTTTTAAAGCATTTAACTATCCTAATCGCCAGAACCCTTAACAGAGCGAGGTTTCATAGTAGATTTTGAAATTTTCCGAGATTTTAGATTTTAAAATCCACTGTAAGTCCTGTTGCACGAAAACAGGACAACATGGGCGGACAAAGTAAATTGTTTTTAAAGGCTTGTTAGGTTAGTTAAAGGGACGTCCAATGCTTTAAAAACAATTTACTTTATCCGCCCACTCAGTCCTGTTTTCCCACAAAAGGACTTACCGTGGATTTCAAAATTTGAAATCTGGAAAAATTGCAAAATCTACTATGAAAACACGCTCTGTTAAGGGTTCTGGCAATTAGGTTAGTTAAAGGGACGTACAATGCTTCCAGAACAATTTACTTTATCCGCCCACTCAGTCCTGTTTTCCCACAATATTGATTTATATACCGGACTACAATAGCTTTCGGAAATGTGTGATTATCTGTTTATTGTGGTTCTTATTATGCAATATTTTGTAACAGTGACTAACTATAACTATATATACTAACTATATATAACTTCTTATTTTACCCAGGAATTTAAATAATTTTTCCTTTTTTTCTTTCGCAGCCTCAAATTAATTATTTAACAGAACTCTGTTAGTAACATAACAGAGCTCTGTTAATGGACTTGGTTTGTGTCTGGGGATATAGATTTTAAAATCTATCTTCACACACATATGTGAGATTAGGTTAGGTCACAGACCATACTATAAGGGTAAGGTCCAGTGTTGCCAGAAATGAATTTCAAAATATGCTAAAACATGAAAAACATAATGCTAAAATGTTCTACGGAATAAAAAAAAATGCTAAATTTTTTAAATGTAACAAAACTATTAATTGCATATATATGTTTTTGTTTTATTCCGAAAATAAAACTTATTTACATCAGTATATTACATTTGAGTTAACAATATGTTCATAAAATTATTGTTCTTTTTTAATCAATTACAATTTATATATTAATTTCTAAAAATTTCTGAAAATGAATGGAAAATAAAAAGTAAATTATTTCAAAAAATATAGTTTGAAAAATTTTTTTTAAATATTTTTTTAATATTCATATAAGTATGAATATTACTGTATACATATTGTACATATTACATTTTATAGTTTTTATTTTAAAAATTTAAATATTTAATTTGTTAAATAAGATTTTCATTTCAATAAATATAATATAAGAAAAGTTTGTAAAAAATTATTCGAAATACATGATATATGATTAATAGACTCTAATACTTCTGATATATCTTCGTATTTATCATCATCTTTATCTTCATTTTGATATTTTTCAGATGATCTAATTTTGTTAGCAATTTCGTTTGGTATTTTGTAAGTGTAACAGCACGCATTTACGAATTTTAATCCTTCTCGAATTTGTATTATTGAACATAACAACTCAGGTTTAATTCGATTTCGAAATTTATTTTTAATTAAAGCCATTAAACTTAAAAGCCTTTCAACTTCGGCGTTAGAAAATGGTAAAACGAGTAATGACAATACAAAAACGGACAATTCTTTAAATGTATTTTCGCCGACTGAATTTTTAAAATTATATACCTGATTCCAAAAAGACATTGTATCAGACTTTTCATCCCAATGTTGCTTAGTAATGTAAGACCACTGATTTTGAATAATATTTATATCAGATGAATTATACTTAAGTTCTTCTAAAATATGTGTAATAGGACTCCTTAAATGACTTATGTAGAGTATTGTGTATAGAAAACATTGAAATATTTTTTAATATATGTATTAATATTTTTAGGCCAACGAGTTCTTAATTGTTTAACAAGTTCCTTTAGAAAAAAATACATATATTTATATTATATATACTTTTATTATATATACTTTTGAGCTTTTCTTTTGCTTTATTAAATTTTCAAATTCCTATCCTAAATACGGATTTGAAAGTAAAAATTATTGTAATTGAAAATAACATCATTTACTGAAAGAAATTAGCTTCAAATGTTTATAAAAGTTTTGTATTATAATAGTAATGAAATATAACCAAAACATATCCTTGAGTAAAAAAAATTTTTTTGGAGAAAAAAAATTTTTTTATCAAGCAAATTATGCTAAAAGAATTTTAGCATATGCTAAAAAGCATTTAGCATAATTTTCAAAAAAATAAATGCATTTTCACGAAACATAATGCTAAATCTAGCACTGAAAGTGCTAAAATGGCAACACTGGTAAGGTCCCACTTAGGCCAGTTGTTGGAGTCACTGCCACAAACCAATATTTAATACTCTCTCTTGGAAAAATATTAATAGTTTCTAGGCTTTTCAAGTTGTCCTTTTTTATGAAATAAATTTTTTTTCCTCATAAATCTTCATTAGAAATTAAAAAAATTCATCTCTTTATCCATGAAATAATCCTTCTTTAGAAAGAAAAACCTAAAAAAAGCTTTCAAAAATCTTCTAATTTGTTCACTATAAAAACGAAAAGGAAGGAAACGAATCCATGTGTATGACACATATCCTTATTTTATATTTAAAATAATAATTACTTGGCTATTTTTCATCAGTGTCAGTGTTTAAATACAAATGAGTGTGTGTGTGTCTGTTGTGTGCTTGTGTTTGTGTGTGGGATGGCATACAGTTTTGTTTTCCCATTTTTGAAAATCATGATCCTATTAACGACTCTGTTTATTTTGATGACATTTTAACAGCTTAAAGCCCATTTCTCATTTATCTTTGTGCCATATTGAATTTTATGAAACCAACTAAAAATCTGTGTCTGTATGTGTGCGTCTATGCCAGCAACATAGTTTTCCAATACGTGTGTGCAGAACTGTATGAGGAAAAGAAAATGCATGTGAAATATGCCACATGTGTGTAAGAAAACAAGATGCAAGGGGTTCTCAATTATATTTTTTATATATGAGATATACATACAATGGAAAGAGTAAAACTTCAAAAAAAAAAAAAACAAAAAAAAAATATTTTCAAATTACAACATACATATATACAAACACACACAGCCATACACAGTCAGTGTATGTATTATACTCGACCAGTAACAGCACCAGAATTTGTACAACGTTATTGCCACCACAGTGCAACAGCAGGAATGGCCAGAGATAGTAGAGTAACAACAGGAATTTGCCTGGCCATTACCACCCACCCACCAAGCCCACCTTCCAACACCAGTCAACGGGCCAAGATGATAATGATAACGATTATAATTGTGATGATAATGACGCTGATGACTGTGAAGGTAGTTGTTGCAAGCTGCCCGGCATAAGATGAGTAACAGGATTTAATGTTGCCTCGTAAAGAGTGCAAGAAAATATGAAAATCTGTATCCTGTTTGCAATTGTGTTAGTGTATGTATGTGTGTATGTATTAACAAACAAAAAAATACAAAGAAAAAGATTGTGTATGAAAAGTATACTTAAAAAATTCTTAAACAAATTGGGATTTATAAAATGTATTGGTGTGAGTAGAAACTTATACGGAAACTCATACATATTCACAAAGAATGAATGTTGCAACTACACACTAAAACAGCTATATAAACTTATATACGCTCATATTGTGTTTACTGGATAATGAAAAAGTTTGCTGCGGTTATACAGTTGGTTTTTAATACATTACGTAGGCCGTTTAATAAATTACTTGGCAAAACCATACAATAAAGTTAATATTTTTAAAGATATTTACAACACCTTAAATAAGTTTTCGAAACCTCAAACCAATTGCTTGTTGACGAAACTTTTTCAAAATTGTTGCAGACTTTAATTTTCCCTTCATTTTTCTCATTCTTGTATTCGTGGTATAATCTTGGGTATCAAACCCCATCCTATGAATGGATATTTTGAAGCGTTTCAATCAAATTCTATAATATCCTGGGCCTAATAGAAGAGATATGTTAACTACATATTCAACAACAGTTTCTGTTAGTAAGTGACACAATTTACTACATGGAAAAGCTCTTGCCTTACATACATTGTTTGCTTGTTTTTATCATATTAGTTTAATCAAGTTCTCTAAGCCAGACTTTATATGTATATCTACGTACTAAAACTCCTCTTATGAAACTACAAACCCTAAAAAGACTTTTCAAAATGTTTGCAGCACTTTCCAGTTCATAAAATAAGAAAAATACCCATAGACTTTAAACTGCGGTTTCAAAAACCATTGTATAGACTGCTCGCCTAGTATTTACTTCATTATATACTCTTAGTTAGACCTTTAGTTCTTTTATTACTCACATTCACGTATACTCACATTTCACGTCTATTAAAACTAAATAAAAATCCTGAGTAAGTGAATTAGACCTTGTAAGACAACAATCAAGCACATACCCACCTATTTGGAACCCATGTATTTAAAAAAAAATCAGGTTCCTACTCACAATCCAAATGCGCTAGATATTATCAAGATATGGGAAGTATGCTTACCTTTTAGACGTATAGTATCCCTTAAGCCCTCTGTGGAGAGGATAGTGACATTTAACACAGGCAAAGACCACTTGTTTTCCTGTTTAAGGTAATCAAAGCTAATGTTGTGGAACTGACATTGAGAAGAGATTTGGGTCATGAGTTACCTAAGGTTAGTAACAACCCTTCTTTTGATGGGTTACTGTATGTTTAAAGTACACTTGTTTAGAATGGATATCGAACATCTTCGAAGGATGATCCAGTTCTGATATGACTATTAGTAATTTTATTCCCTTCTAGGGCTAAATGTTTCTGTATCTAAACCCATAGTCCCTTAAATTTTGGAAACTCCTATTTTAAATGCAGTGAGAGGATAAGAAAATTTTATAACGAGTATTCGCTGTGACAAAATAAAGATTTTGTTCCACGAATTTTCAAAACCCATCTGAGTAGTTCTCAATCTGGCCAGTTGATCGATAGGTAGGAATTGTAAAATGGCTAGAAGAGGTTTGGAAAATATCGTGGACAAGATTTTCAGATGTTGTAGCATTTTCTTTTAGTTTCTTCGATATGTATATAGCCTAAGAAAAAGATGACCATTTTAAAATCAGTTCATATAAAAGCCCAGAGAATAACAACCGTTGAGGCGTCATATTTCGGGTTCCGTTGCCTTTGTGAAAGAGAACAAACACTAAGAACATTTTTACAGTTTGAGTATTTAGTTTTTTAATCAAATATCAGACCGATGTACTTGCTGGAATCGCCGATTTGAACTCTAATTGGTCGCACTCTCTTTATAAATTTTTATTCAGGATTATAATCTAGCTTGTCACAACCACCATGTTGTTAATTTTATTCATGGGTGGTGAGACCTACAGTTTAAAATAGACTTCAAGCGACAGATTTTTGAGAAACTTTTCTTGACAATTTTATTTACGCTCAGAGTTTTTGCCAAAAGACTGTTGAGAGGAAGTTGCCGAAGAAATACTGTTTCATGTTTCATGGCCCGACCAAACGTCTAATAAACCAAAATATTACCTACTAGACTACGACGACTTCAGAGTGTCTATTTCTTAAGTACAATCTGCAGTCAATTTGAAATATTATCCTGTCTCGTAAACCGACTGTTTTTACAAATATACATAAGAGAGCTGATATTAGTCTATTCTGATATGTACTACGGTTGACAGTTCTCGTTATAATAGTTAATTTAGGGTCACTGTTAACTTTATTTCTACTGTTCTACTTTCAATCGCATTGTGGTTTCATTAGTTCACAGGACGAAGTGTGGCCTGAGATATCAACCTCTAGCACTTAGTTGGAAATGTGCTGCAAAGGATCATAGTTTCCTGGATTAAGAAATAGTGCAGCTTTGATTTATGCAATCATTAGTATGCCTTTAGGAAATGCAAGTCTATTGAAGACATTGTCTCCAAGGATGAGTTGACCAATCTACCTTAAAATATGTGCTTTTCATCAACTTCAAAAAGACTTTTTCTTATCCCTTACAGAATAAAATGTTGCAAAGGTTGCAACAGACTGTCTGTCAACGGTTGAAATGTTTATCGTGTAGCTATTTCAATGAAGACAACATGTGTTGTAATAAATTTATTTTCTCTTAATCACTTTATTAGCCACCCTCGTATATGTTTTCTAACAACTATAATTATATTTAGTTTAGTGGCCAAAAAAAATATTTTAAACAACAAAACCACAGGTCCATTTAAAAATTTCAACTTGACTCTCTAGTGGATGAAAATTTCTAAAACAGGAGAGGGAGGGAGTGTGGAAATTCATACGATTATTTTAAGCATACACACATGCATAATACACATACACACATGTATTATTTAGAATTTATATAATTGCATGAGTAAGAAAAAGATTGCAAAAGAGTAAATGAGATGGAGATAGAGAGAAGAAAAACTTGGTAAATGCTTACAAAACGTCGCTTTGTAATCACGCTGTTTATCCCATTAAAACAATCATGTTTTTAAGAATTATTATTTCAAAACAAATGTATACACACACACACATACATATATACTTATATGTATAGTGAAAAGCACACATACACACCCACTTAAGTACAGACGCGGTAACATTAAAAACTCACACGTTTGTACTTATTTTGTAAAGAGTTTAAGACAGAGACTGTAAGTAGAGAGTATTTAAGAGCAGGCAGGCCATGGTTTGTTGGCAAATGAAACAATGTTGCACTATAATACTAGTAGCACGCACATATTCGTACATACATAAATATGTATACATTTTGCATTTTATGCTTGCTCTCTTGTTGTTCTCTCTTTCTCTCTAATTGAGTGTATATGTGTGTGCATTGGGTATACATATATTAAGCACTTTAACCGGAGGTTTTTAGCAAAAAGGAGTAGAACGAATACAACAACAAAGAAAAGAAAGAAACGAAAACTTACCAACACTATTTAGTAGAGAGCCAAGCACTATAACCAAGCAAAGCTGTTTTAAGTCCAATTGCCACAATACTTAAGCATAATATTGCAATACTTTTACATTGTGTGTGTGTGTCTGCACGTGTACTAGTGCGTGAGAGAGTGCAAGCATTTTATAGGTTTTTCTCGTGTGTGTGTGTGCGTGTGTGCATGAGTTAGTTTAAACAACAAAATTTGTAAAATGCTAACCATTATTGCTATGAGTTAAATGCCACAAGCAAAAGAACTTTCAACATTCCACATTTGGGGAATATACCGTAAGTATAACAGTAACAACAAATACAAATACAAACACACACACCTACACACAAATACAAATAGAAAGAGAAAGAGAGTGAGAGAGAGTGTAAGTATATATGAAAATCCTGTGTACAGATGAAAATCGTTGCTTAAACAGGAAAAATGTTAACAGCTACATCAGAAAACAACAACAACAACTACAGAGAACACAAGAGAACACAAGTGTTGAAAAGATTGTTGTTGTCGTTGTTTTTGAAATCAAGTGTAGAAGGTGTGATTTTATTTGTTTTCCTTTCTTTCTTTCAACACTGCATACACGCATTATGATTTAAAACAAACCAAAAAAAAGGAATTAAAATTTCATATTTTTGTGTTATTACTGTTGTTCTAATTGTTGTTGTTGTAGTTATTGTTGTTAACATGCATTATTGTTTGTAAAAGTGTGAGAGAGAAACAGTTTTATAATTAAAAAAAACGAACGAAGGAATAAAAGAAGAAACAAGTGACAGCCACATATGGTTGCATTTAATTTACGATGGCTTCACTCTTAAGTAGAATTTTAAACGCCCTGTTTTATTAATTATTTAAGGTTTTTGCTTCAAAGACGCTTATGAGGTTTTTTAAGATTAAATTGCAATTAAATTATATCATGAGACATAAAATATATAACAAGTTTTCATAAAAGAAAAATTGAAGTTAACCATTTAGAAAATCGCCGTAGTCTAGTAGGTAGTGTATTATGTGAGGCCACGGTTGAAACCCCTGTCCAGACATCTGCAACAAAATGAAATATGAAGAAAACATTTCTTCGTCGGCTTCCTATCTCTGAGCGAAATTGCCATGAAAAAGTTTCTCAAAAATCTGTCGTTCGGCCTCGACTCTAAACTGTTGATCTCGCCAACAAATTAACTCACACAACATAAGTGGTGTGAGAAGCTAGATCGTAATCCTGACTGACGTGTTGTAATGACCAATTATGTACATATGTATGTGACCATTCACAATCTCAGAGATTTGTAGAGATTGCCTTCGACGATAATTTTTGGTAAAAAAGAATGTAATTCAGTGATTAGACTCGTTACTTACTCGATGATTACGCTACAAACAATAGAAAGGCATATGGCGCTCGGAAAATCCAGAAGTGGATGTTGGAAAAGACATTCAATTGTAAAAAGGCACTCTATGGCGCAAATTATTCTGTGATGGTGTCTTTGGGCCGTTTTTTTTTTGTTCGAAAATGACGTTACCGTCAACACAGAGCACCAATTTGTTATGAAATACGACTGTTTTAGCTTCTAATTAAAGATTATGAATGAGACGGAACATGGCTGCAGCAAAATGGTGCCATGACCACTCAACACAAATAATTTTTGCTTTATGATAGGAGAAGTTTTCAGAGACAATAATTGCATGTTTTACTTACTCACTTAATTGGATATTAAAACACTTCACTTTACATTACGCTTTTTTGCGTTGGAAGAACCAAATCGAGGAAGCCCCTCATCAATTGGTGTGACTAACTGGTGAAGGCTCGCAAGAAGCAGAAGACCCTAGAAGGATGTATTAAGGCAGGCCGAAATTCGTTTATCGGGTTGTTAATGACCAATTAAGTACATAAGTAAGTTTTGATTACAACTTAGCTTCTCACACCACCTATGTTGTGTGTGTGTGTTGATTTTATCCATGAGTAGCAGGACCAACAGTTTAACGTCAACTCTGACTGACAGACTTGAGAAGAGTTCTTGCCAGAAAACTGCTGAGAGGAAATTGTCGGAGGAAATATTTTTTGCATATGTTGTTTGAGATGTCTGCGCTAGAGTTTGATTCACGAGCCAACATAATTAAAACTGATACGAATTAAGACTTAAATCTTGTCAGCAATTCCTTTTTCTGAAGGAATTGCACACAATACGTTATGGAAAGTGTGGAAAGCTTTTCCACTACCTGAACTGTAGTGCATTTATTTGACTTACTCACGGTCTTCCATGACGAAAAACAACACGGTATATCAGGAGGAGTAGTGATATTTCATCCTAGGACAGAATTTCTGACGTTAGCGAAACCGGACACATAATTCTAGCAAGTATTTCTGCCAGTATTAAACTCACCACATATTGGCATATCATTTGATATACATCACGTAATGAATAAGTGGAATTTCTAAATTCAGCGGGATTAGTTCCCTACTTACGAAGGTGGTCAAAATACATCGTTACTTAGAAATTGAAGTCCGGGAACATGCCAACGTTGAAATTCGCTGTATAAATTTAACAACTGAACACCATCGAAATACAGAAGACCTTGGGATTGGATGGCTCACCAAGAAAGAAAAATGTCTGGTGTTAGTGATATGTAGATTCGTTCAAGCTATGCTTTGTTAGTGACGAGACGAAAATCTGACATGTTTCCGCCCCCATTCTTTATACCTTAATTGTTTAATAAAATTATTCATTATTGATGAATCAAAAAAATATCCTAGTTGGGGCCAAAACTACTTGTGTTTAGAACATTGTCTCTAAATATCAGGGAAATCAGTCAACCAGTTTTTGATAATCGTGGTCGCCAGATCGAAAAAAGTGATTTGGAAAAAAACGTGTTCAAGTTGGGCGAACCTAGACGCACTGAACTATTTTTAAATTTTCTCCTTCTTTTCATACCGTTGGAGGGATTTCTACCTTAATTCTAAGGCTGTAAAGTGACTAAAATAGTAAAAAGAAAGAAAGACCCTCTAAATAGCCTTTTTATTTGAATGAGTCATGAATTTAAAAATTGTACAGGCACACATACATACGTACATAATTGGTCATTAGATCCCTTCAGTCCGGATTACGAGCTAGCTTCCTGCACTACTTATGTTGTGTGTGTTTAATTTTATACACTAGTGGCGGTACCTACAGTTTAAATTCGATTCCAAACGACAGATTTTTGAGAAGGTTTTGTATTGTATGGCAATTTGTATTTGCTCTCAAAGTTTTTGCCAGAAGTCTCAGGAGAGGAAGTCGCCGAAGAAAAAATTTTATTATTTATTCCTTTTTGATGTGTGGCTTATTTGATTATTATGTGACTACATGATATATGATATACATGACATTCCGTTTTTCTCCTCAATGATACGTACATACATACTTCTTTTCATGTTGGCACAAGTAAGCACATGTCATTACGTTCAAGGTTTGTAATCAAATCTTAATGAAGAATCTAATTTTTCATTATGAATTTCTTTCTAAAAACAAAAAACAACAGAAATTCAATTTTTTAAGTGAAAAACAAACACCATTTCCTCCGTCAAACCGCTAATCAAAATGCTGTCATATGTCGCACTTAAAATGTCTCAAAACAAATTTCATTTATAATCAGCAGTGGCTTGTTCTTGTTCGCTCTCTGTCTCTCTTCTCTTTTTTTCTAATTAAAATTAAACTTAAAGAGGAGGTAAAAAAGTGGTTACGAAGGCATACACACATACACTTATATACATATATGTATGTATGTGTGCATACTAACTAGGGTTGGCAATCCCGCTCTATATTTTCAATCCCGGGATTTCGGGATTTCATTTACCTAGTCCCGGGATCCCGGGATTTATCCCGGGATTTTAAAAAATTTGTTCTTGAAAGATATTAACATATTATTTCAATAAAATTAATAACATGACACATCCAAAAATAGGTTTATAAGAAAGAATTTATTAAATTATAAGAAAATTAATTTTATTTTTAATTTTTCACATTTTTAAATTAATTATAAAGAGTAAATTGTTTTTATAGATATATTCTCTTTTGTTGATCAAGTGCGATATGTTATTATTTTTTATTATTTTTAAAATACGTTTTGAGGAAGTACAGAGCATCTAAAGTTTCATCGCTCAAACGACTTCTTATTTTAGTTGTGAAAAATCCAGCTGCAGAAAAAGCACGTTCAGACTCTACACTGGCTGAAGAAGAAGGTGTAACTTCTGACTCAGAAGCTATTAGAAGTGATGTAGCTGGACTTGAAGCATTTAGTCTTCCGAGTAACTCAACTATTAATTTGCTACATTTTATGGAAGAAGGAACCGTTACGAACTCTTTTTCGGATTCGGACTGAACATTTGTTCTACCATTGTGCAGATACTGAAGTACCCCACTGATATCTGTTCTCCTTTGTTGCATGCGATGGATGAGGGCTGAATGTAGTTTTTGACTTATAATGTTGTTAGCATCTTTAAGTTTTTTTAACATAAAAGTTATGGCAACATCAGCCGTGAACAGATTAGCATCCCGACGGCAAAGGTCGTCAACTGTTGCTTTAACTGGGATAAGAACACTAATGATTGCGGATACCATATTAATCTCATCTTTGGATAAAGAAAAATATTCACCTTCAGGTGGACCTATGTCTATTAATGCCTTTTGTATACAATTTCTTAATAAATAAAGACGTTCCAGCATTAACAAAAGGCTGCTCCACCTAGTTTTATAGTCTTTTATTAGAGTTAGTTGCTTTCCAAATTCAGCCGTAACATACTTTTGCATGGCATCTTATTTTGTTGCTGTAATATACAACCATTTGGCGGACTGTGTTGACAGTCGTAGGTAAACTTTAAATCCCATTGCTGTAAGACCTGCACGTAAGTCACTAGAGCGGCATATAACGTTAATTGAAATCCCATCAAGGGCTGTTAGTCGTGCAAGTGTGGCAGAAAGTGATCTGTCTTCTAGCCCCAGCATAGGAAAATACTTGGTTAATGGTTTAGTTTTTTTTTTTGTTGGTGGTTCATCTGCTTCTGGTGATTTTAATTTAATTTTAATTTAAGTGATTACATCTCAAAAAAAAAAATCGCAATTTGAAGTTTTGTTTCTAATTTCATAGCGGTTAATGCATTGAAACAACAGATTCTAATTTCTGGAAATTCGAATTAGTGAGAGTTCTTATATACAATTTTTTTCATTGCGGCTTAAAAAGTCAAATCCCGGGATTAAGTGCTCAATCCCGGGATTTTGGGATTGTTAAAAACTGCGGGATCCCGGGATTTCGGGACCCCGGGATCCCGGGATTCCCAACACTAATACTAACACTTTCACAAACATTTTAAGTAAACGCTGTAAAACTAAGAGAACAGATTCCTCTTTCCCCCTCCCCTATTTCTAGCCTCTTTTTTTTAAATTGGTATCGTCAGGCAATGATAGACAGTGTTGTAGTGTTGTTAGAAAAAAAATTTTTTGATTTCAAATTCTGATATTACTTATGGCTTGTATTTGTTGTTGCTGTTAATGTTAATGCTGCTGTTGTTGTTGTTGTCGTTGTATGTGTCCCTTTAGTGTGAAATTCAATTTAATATTTAAGTTTTAATTTACAATGAAAAAAAAACAAGAAAAAGAAAGCGAAAAAACCCCAATATTTCTCCCTTGTGGTAAACAAGCCAAGCCAAACCAAGCAACCCAGCCAAACCATAGTAAGCTGAGGCATATACTTACAGTCAAGGCATGAATAGCAGCAACATTTTAGTGGCAATAATGTTGACAGAGGGCTGGGCTGGCTGTGTTGAAGGCTGGTAGATGACGATAAAAATAATAACGACAATAACGACGACAGCAATAATGATACGGTTGATGGTGTTGATAGTGTTAATGATGTTGATTGTAATCATGTATGATAATAATGCTGCTGATAATATGAAAGTTTTTGTTGTTTTATATATTTTTTTTCTATTTTGTGTAGAAAAATAGAAATTAAGAAAAGGAATAAACAGAGTATGAGAGAGATAATTGAATGTATGTGTTGTATTTGCATAAATTATGAATGGGTTTTGATGGTGTATGTGTCTTAAAAACAAAAAATTTTCTTTGGTAGGCCTGAAGCTCAGTTCACTAAAAAATTTGTTAGATTTTGGGGAATGAAAGAAATAAAAGTCGTAGTGTAGTAGGTAGGTAGTAGTGTGCTGCCTTATTAGACGTGAGGCTATGGTTCAAACCCCCAGGTCAAAAATATTAAACAATTCGAAAAATTAAAAAAATATTTTCAGATTTCTGGAAAAACCTCTGAGAGTTAGTAACATTGCCATGAAAAGCTTCTCGAAAATCTGTCGTTGGGAATCGATTTTAAACTGTGTCTCCCGCCTCTTATGGATAAAATTAACACACACGCACACACACAACATAATTGGGGTGAGAAGCTAAGTTGTAATCCAATTTTTTTTTTTTTTTTTGGTGAAACCAACACTCAGAGGATGGCCCCTACTCATGCAGTACATTGTGCAGGTTTTAGGAAAATGGGTTATAGGAAGGTGGAAGAGAGGGAGTAGTGTTTGTGGACATCTCAAGATGCGAACAGCAAGGAAACGAGTTGCTGCTAGGTGACTATAAAATGGCCAGTGCTATACCTTCACCATTAGACAGTCTGCAGCAATCGTCCCCAAGAAGCCCGCACCCTTCAGTTCTAGCTTCTCACACTACTCATGTTGTATTTTAGGTACGTAGGATTTAGGTACGTAGGATTCCTTTCCGAATCATAGCTCTTTCTTCACCTTACTTTATAAGTGTGGAATCATTTGCTTACTTTTTTGCATATTGTTGTCCGAAAACGTCTTTTCATCGACCATAACAGAATCTTTACTCTGTTAATTCATGTAAGAAACATGGAATTTGCAACTGATCGCTAATGAATGCATAGTTTTCGAGCAATGGGTACGCTGCTTATGTACATTACTAGAAGAAGTACAGAAGACAGGCCACAGAAATAATATCTGCCAGTAAGGTCGCCATTCCCGCACTGTTATGAGATTAAATCGAAGATAGTATAGGACTACCTTAAGAAAATTAATCTACAGGTCATGTAGGAATTCTCGAGCTGCCTCGCTGTTGATTTGTTATTTGCAAAGGCATGCTCAGCTAAATTAAAATATAAAAAGAGGCGAAAAATATTTGTCACAACAAAACCAAGTGGGTTTTAGGCAAACGAAACTTTCGGGAAATTTCGTAAAATGGTATCTGAGGGTATCAAAAATAGCCTGAGTTTATTTGAGCCAGTTTTTCATATGGCACTGTAGACTTAGAGTACATTTGTGAATCACAAATTATCAGTTAATTCGGGGGTATCGTCTAATGTAGTATAGCAACCTGGCTAAGTGTGCGCAAGGAATCTCTGATTTGAACAAAGCCCCTGCTTTTCTTTACTTCAGTCATTCTGTGCGTATTCGAGGGGTATTGAATATTTAATAGGCTCTTGTGTTAATTGAAATATTTATTGAAAATTAAAATATTTGCGATTTATGTATGCAAAACAAATAAATTGTCTCATGAATAAAGTTTTCAACTTTTGCTTTCAACACACACTATAAACCTTGGCTTAAATAATTTGCCTCAGCAATTTGTTTGGAATGCAAATTTTTCAATCCTCTCGTATTCCTCTCTCAGAAATTAGGCCTTTTATGAATATTGAAGGGGTTTATTGTTGCTGTTGTTGTTGTTGCAAATGAAATATGAAAATTGATGGAATTTAATATTCAAATTTTCAAGTTTTTTTCACCTCTCTTCTTTCTATTTTTCAATTGAAACCATTAAAGGATTGCTGTGTGTCTGCCTGCTCTTATTTTTCGGCTTATAATGGCCTTACTCCCACAGCCTGGTTTTTTTTTCATTTACAAGCAAAAAAACAAATCAATTTTAACATTTTATTGTTGTTGTTCGTAACATTTTAAAAGTGTAAATTATTTATATTTATTCGACAGCAACAACAACAACAACATTATAATGTGTTGAACAAAAATAAAGACATGAATGCCGTTTATAACAATGACAACAACAATGACAACGACAATGACTAGCATTCTGAAACCCTTTCTTCTCTGATCACAAGAAAATCCTTCTTCGTCATGGTTCTCTGCCTAACTGCTGTTATCGTTGTTGTTGTTATTGTTGGTGCTGTAGAGAATACTGTAAAGAATTGCAAAAAAAAAAAAAAATACAGAAAAAATCATTAAAATTTTTACATACTTTTGTTACAAAAATTTTATTTTCACATTATTTCTCTCTCTCTCTCATGCTCATTCTGGTGCTGTGTATATTTGTTAGGTTTTATTGTTGCTGTTGTTGTTGTTATTGTTATTGTTGGGAAAATCCCTTAACTCTAATAAATGTAAATTTAAATTCAAATTTTTCTTCATTTTTATGTTCTTTTTTGAACAAGACAAAGTATACACACACACACACACATATATATACACACAACATAATTTTCACTACCTTTTCTGAGAACAAATTTCAATGAGCAACTGTGAACAGGACCAAAACAAAACAAAAATGGAAAAATGAAGTAAAAAGATTAGAAGTACGAGAACAGCTTAAACCTGGTTATGTGAAATGGTAACAGTGCGACATAAAAGTATAACTTCGTAAGAAATCCAAGTACATCATCACTTCTGCTTCGATATGGCATGTATTCAAGATGGCTTGCCCAGCAACTATCGCTGTACCTTTGTATTTATACATAGGAACTAGTGTGACCTTGCCATATTAAATGCAGGCAAATAGAATTTCAAAACAGATCAGTTGATGTTAAATAGGATACAGAGATTGACATGCTTTGGTACAAACGGGGTAATGAATTTTAGCCGAACTGTGTACCACAGCAATGGGAGGAGATTGTGAGCACACAAATTGAGCTCCCTCCTAAGCTGTAAAAGTTATAATTTTGGGAAATATTTCGCAATGAGTTTGAGTAAGTAAAGCGAATGGAAGGCACTTTTTTAGAAGAAAGTCGCATAGGTCTGGGATAAAAAATGGCACAGGAATGTTGGTGAAATATTTAGATGCCCTTGGCAAAAATACGTTCTTAAGATGTGCTCAATTCAAAAAAGGTGGGAAGTACAAAGGGCGGAACATAGCAAGAATATCTTATAATCAGGACGCCATCCAAGGATTCAGTTCCTATGAGGTTAACTTGAGACAGAGAGGTTCAACCTCTTATGGACTCTGATCATATGGGAATCCAAGGCAATGAGTTGACAGATGGGCCTACAAGGACGTCTAATTTTTAAGTTGTTTTAAGCTGAAGTCGCCGTAGTCTAGTGGATAGTGTGTAGGCCTTTTAGACGCGTGGCCTCAGTTGAAACCCCAGATCAGACATCATCAACAAATCCAAACACAAAAAAATATTTCTTTGGCCACTGCCTCTAAGCAGATTTCTGGTAAAAACTCTGAGAGAAAATAATAATTGCCATGAAAAGTTTCTTAAAAACCTGTCATTCGAAGTCGACTTTAAGCAATAGGTGCTTCACTTATGTATAAAATTAACACGCACACAACATAAGTGGTGTGAAAAACTAGGTCGTAATCCTAACTGAAGGGTTGAAGTGTCCAATTATGTATATTATGTACATATGTATATATTAAGATGGAACCTTTCTGTAGACTGTAAAGTCAAGTTTGGAAGAGTATACTTGACTAAAGGCAAGGTGTTGCAGAAAAGCGAAGATTCATCTGAAACGTAATCCAAATAGGTGGGAGGTAATTTAAAGTTTTGCTGAGCAAATCAAATAGGAAGAAATTTAAGGTCTACAAAAGACTATCGAGACGATAATAACTAGATATCTCACCGGGCACTACTGATTCAAAAAATATTCGTTAAGAATGGGGATCGTTTTAAAAGGAAAACGAGTTATCAGATCTCATACAGAAGGTATCACTTGCGTGCTTATAGAGTATTAGACACGGATTCTACAAAGACTATCGAGACGATAATAACTAGAGATCTGATCGGGTACTATTGATTGAAAATCGGGCACTATTGAAAAAATGTTAGTTAAGGATGGGGATCGTTTTAAAAGGATAACGAGTTATCACAGAAGATAACACTTGCTTGCTTAAAGAGTACTAGACGCGGATTTATTCTTATTAACATCGAACAATATTGCGAAGTTTGTGAGAGCAACAGCATCGAGGGAGGCAGTATAGGTATACCCGATATAAATTGAGTGTACTACAATAGATCGTATGGTCGCTATATTTTAGCACCTCTTTACTATAATACTACTGACAATAGGTCACGTGTGCTGCATCGAAACATATCAAACAAGTGCATCTAGTTTTTAAAGTGTGATTAAGTATGTGTGTAGGCTGGCATAGTGCAACATAAACACCCACCTTTATTGACTTTCCTGATCCCTGAACTTCGTTTAATATTATCGTGTTTCATTTTTTCTCACAGACTCTATAAACCACCGCAACTGATCCTATTTTCTTGCATTCTTGTAGATTAACATGCATCGTTGATGGAAGCAATTTCGTTGCAACAAGTGACAAAAAAATTTAAAGCTTATTTGGCAAGCTAATCAGCATGAGTATTAAGAAGTGTCGATAGACAACATTTCAGGCCCCTAATATCCACCATATCTCAGATATTTTTTCGTCAACTACAAATTTCTAGTTACCTGCGGGCAACACAACCGAGGTTCGGATGCTCTCCCTCAGGTCGAGCCTTAGGCTTTATACTCCATTTCATAATCATTCTCTTTTACCAAGGAATCAAATAAATCAAGTCTCTCATTTAAGGCAATTGATTTGAAAAATTCTACAACGATTTCTTACACCCCCCAATATTGGTTTCAATTGTACTATTCACTGTATTTCCAAAACTGCTTAATAAAAAATGTTTTTGTATGGCAGTGAAATAAAATAAAAAAACAGAGCGACAACTACAACAATAACGAGAATTGGAACAAACAAAAAAGAAGAGGATGAGAATAAGGAAAAAACTCGTTAAATCCTTAATATTTTCCACAAATTGCCAAGTTGAACAAAATTTGTGTATAAAATGTAAATCTACAGCAACAACAGCAACAACACAAGCAACAGCTACAGCGATAACAACAGAGGCAGTTGAGTTGAAAATCAAGCCAAATACAAGTAAAGAAATGAACGAACGAAGAAAAAAAAACAATTTTCACTTGCAAACATACATGCATACTTTCTCTCATACTTTCTCTCTCCCTCTCTCTCTCACTTGTATGGCACACATACACTCCAGTTAACATATCGCGCATATAAAATACCGCATCTTCATCATTCACGGTGTATGGCAATGTCATATAAATCCTTTTAATATTAAATAAACGTTATTTCCCAAAGCTTTCAAGGCATATTTACACACACACATACATACTCGTTACTGAGTATGACGTGAGAGAGAACAGGAGTATGACAAAATGTTATGGGTGTTGGTAGTGTTGGTTGGTGGTGGTGGTAGTTTTCATTTTATTTTATCAGAACAAATTTAACATTTTCGTTTCCTTTTTCGTTTTTTTTTTTGTCATTATCAAATAATAATTTAATTTTTGTTGTTGTTGTTGCTGTTACTTTTGAAAAAATCTATTGTTGTTGCTGTTTTATTTTATAACCTGAGGTAGTGTTCACAGAGGTGTTTAAAACTGATTATTGTTCTGCTTGTTCCTCATGTACTTGGTGTTGTTATCGTTGTTCTTTTTTATATCTTATTATTTGGAATTTCTTTAGCAAGGAAGAGTGAGAAAGAGAAAGGTGGAGGAGAGAGAGAGAGTGAAATATTATATTTCTGTTTTGTTTTTTTTTTTTCAAATGATATTCAACAATAATTTGTTTTTTATTACTTTTTCTTTTTCTTTCGTGTTACTGGGAATCTCATTGGTGATATATTTTAAGGAGTAGATACCCTTACACCTTAAGGGGTTAAATTGTTTTGCTGGATATAGTAAATTACTTTTTTTTTACATTAAAGAAAGAAAATTGTTATCAATCGTGTTAGAGAGGCAATGATAGGCAATGGAAAGTGAATTCTTTAAAAAAACTTTTGAAGAATGCATTCCTGATATAAATCTATAAGACAAGGTGATACCGTAAAGTGTCTTAAAATTGTTACAAAGTATAAAAATACTAACAATATAAACAACTTTCAATGAAATATGAAGGGTTATCCACTTGTTGGTTTCAAAAGTATGTTTTCGATGAAGGTTTTATTTCATTATGAAATACAAGGACCTTTAAATGACTATCGCTGAAAAGGTTGCCGCAAACGAACTTTTTGTGGGAGTTTTGGATAGTAATTAAGACCAATATTAAACCCAAAAATCTTTCAAATCACACCATCTATGTTGTGAGTGGTAATTTTATCCAGGACTTACATTTTAAAATCGCCCGAACGATAGATTTGTGAGAAACTTTTCAATGCAATTTTATTTATTCCCAACATTTTTGCCAGAAGACTGCTGAGAGGAAGTCGCCGAAGAAATATTTTCTCATATTTCGTTTTGTTTGATGTGTCTGGGGTTTGAACAACGGCTTCGTTGTTAGAAAGCCAACACACTGCCTACTAGACCACTGAAACTTTAGCGGGGTATACCCTGCCTAAATTTTCTCATCATTTGTGCATTGCCTTGAATGTCAACGTGAGTGTCCAGTGTCCAGTAAAGAGTGCCCCTATTTCTCCAATCCAGCTGACACAATTTGCTTAAAAACTTTCATAATATTCTCGAGTAAACCTTATAGGAGCCTAATTTGTATTTGTTATACTTTCTGTCCGAATTAAATTTAGCAGATCTAAGAATTCGAAAGATTTTCCCGTGAATATTTAACTTAGGGCCGTTCCTTGCCGCAGTATATGCTTTTATAGATGTACATAGCCTCCAAATTGCTTCGTCGACTCTTATTGCTGTCTCGTTAAGGAAGCTGTCAACCATACGATTTGTTAAGTCACAATGGTTTAATCTCTTCATCCAGCTGACCATGTGTATCAGTTTCGTTCTAGTATATGCAACATATTGAAATCCAACACAGTCTCCAGTTCTTATTGTGCCGGTAATACCGTGGCACGCCAGTTCCTGTGAGTGCGAAGAAGCTCATTCAACGGTTGAACATATATAAGTTCCTGGCCACGAAGACTTTGAAAATAACAACAAATCTGATGGATTTACAAAGGCTGGTAGTACAGGAAATCCGCATGTATATATATTTAACGATTGGCAAACAAATGACCATACATCGACTGAGCTCATTTGCAAACGACTATCTACACAAAGAACTCCAAGACGATGTATAGCTGTCCCAGATGTCTAAACAAGGTAGCAGAATATGGGTACCAGGAGAAAGTGACACTACAGGTAACTATAGAGCGAATTTACTGGCCAGGTACGGCTGAACCATTGAGACTCTAAGGAATTCTCTACTTTAGGAATCCCTTTAAAGACCTCCAAGCTTATAATTTACAATGTGATCATGGATTCCGTCAACGATGGATGGGCGGGTTCGAATACAGGCAGAACAGTGCAGAAAGTCTGACCAAAGCTGAATAAAAGACGCACAAAAAGTCTGCTTAAACTCCAAAGGAGTACGCTTAGTATGGTTGTTAGAGTCATTACTAGGCACAACATTATTGGCACTTATGCGAGGCACATTGATCTTGGATACTAGGCAAATGATTTCTGCAGAAGCTGTAGAGATGGGGACGAGGAAAAGACTTTTCTTCACATTATTCCAGTGGGTACCAAATAGACGATCTAAAAGATCTGTCAAGCATGAAGATTAACGTCGAGTTGCTTCACCAGAAGCTCTTCTGGGGCCTAAGTCTGTCCATCGAACTTCTTTCTGGCTAGACATGCATCTCTAACTACCTACTCACCTATTCATTTGCAAACGAAAGATCGGGATAATGAATACATTTGTATAAATATCAGACATGTCTGACCAGATATGCATAGGTATTCAAAACAAGTGGCTAGGAGCAGCTGAATGCAAACGCCTTGCTGAAGGAAATTTTTTATAACGACTTCTGAAGAAGTCGTATGACACATGGGGTTTTGGGACGAAGAATTCTTGAGCACCCACAATGACTTCCATTGAATTCATGCCTTCATAATACTATGGATTTGGTTGAAGTTATAGTTAAATGATAGAATAGGAACCGTCGGAATCCTATTGTATATGGTTAGTTGCCTACAAATTCTATCCAGTTTGATAGAAATAAAAGAAGAAAGCCACAATAGTGATCACATTCCACATGTAAATTTAATTTATTTCTCTTTGTGTTTTTGGAATTTTCATTCATTTATTTGGAGAACTTTAAAGAATTCGAAAATATTTATCCAATAAAAATTTTCTATCAAAACATTTTAAAAAAAAGAAAAAGAAGAAAACGTTGAAAAACTAGAAAAAAATCGTATATTTTTCAATACACATGCCCAAAACGAATTAGTCTTGCTTTAATTTATTAAATACGTTGAGCAAAAAAAATAAGAAAAAAAAAACAGAGAAACAAGAAGAAAAACACAAACAAGAACAAGATAAAAATAAATTTGTAACAATTATTCAATGCCACCAACTAAAATGTTGCTGCAGCAGACAGACACAGAGACAACTAAAAAGCTGCTGCAACAGCCAGTTCAACTAACAAACACTCGGGGGCTACGGTAGCAGATACTTTTATTTTGAGAATCCAACAACCAATAGAAAAGCAACAAATTTATAGTTACAAATACAACTATACACCAACATAAACATACATAGATGCATTAAAGAATTGTTAGAACACACACACACACCCATACACATGCATAATTTAAGGAACACGAAAATTTTGTATTTATTGTAGAATTCTTGTTATTTTTTTTTTTCAAATTTTTTGTTCGAATTTTAGTTTTTTTGTTCGCTTTTAAAACTAGTGGGTGTAGAGAGAGAGAGAGAGAGAAAGAAGAAGAATCACATTAAAAATATTACTCCCGAAATAAATACTACAGTGTTAGTCGGCGTGTATAATAGTGTAGTGGCTGATTATAGAGGGAGAGAGCAAGATTCTCCTCTTGATTCTTTTTTTAATGAAAAATAGAACATGATTTGAACTTAAGCTGGGAAATTAAGAAGATTACAAACGGCTTGTCATATATATTGTGCCACTTTAACTTGCACTTAAACACACATACATACACTCACACTCATACATATCCACTCGCAGGCTGTCCGCGTTTTGCAACATCAGTTTCAAGAGTAAAGCATAGTTTGTGGGAGGCAAAAGCGTAATACTGTAGAGGTTATGTTATTGGGTGTATTACTTAAAAAATGTGGTATTCAGCACAGCAGGCGTTTCTTTGGCGCTTATCCGGAAATTTCATAGTAATTGAAATGATCTGTGAGATCTTCAAGTGGTGACGTTAAAGTTGAAAACTACGAAGGTTATCTACGCAAGATCTTCTGTAAAAGAAATTCGAAGCATGCGTTAGACTATCCAGGTATAACCATAGGTTGGTAACTGGATATAGCGCTGTTGAGTCAAAGTACAATTGTTTCGCATGGACACATTACGAACGTAACATGATGATTCTGGGATGATGAGCACGAATCATCAGAAGAAGTCTTGATATCTGTGATGGAATGCATCCCAAAAATAAAAACCTGAATGCGTAACAGGTGTTGGGCAGAGGATTGTATTTATTGACATTAAACAACATTGTGTCAGGACAATAGAGGGGATATTATGGTAAAAGAAGAAGAGGAGTACAATATATCGCACGTACATAGTACTAAGCCATGTTAGCGACGAATTCCGCATCCGAATCAACAATGAATTCTATGCGCTTCTCAACATATGAACACACTGCGGTTACGCTTGTTGGGCTGAAGCGTTTAAAAGATAGAAGGTTTTCTCGCGTAATTGTTATTTTGCAGACTATGTTTTTAAAGTACCAAGTCGAGATGTGCAACAGTAAGTGGCAAGCGGACTAATGGTGTTGCTAAGAAATTGGCTACCACGCGATTCGAAGTCAAAGGACATTAAAAAGCGAATTTTGGTGCCCAATTTGAGCAATAATTTGAAACTCGGAATTAATGCTGGGACGTCATAAAAGTAATCCTTTTTACAGCGATGGTGGTAAGAAATGAAACCAGCAAAACGAAATTCTCTGCCTTAAGTGGTGATAAAAGGCCCACATTTCTTATGAGTTGTTAAACTCAGACTAATTAGCACAGGAAACCACTTGGAATGCAACTGATTCGTATGAAGCGAGCCTGTGCTGGCCATATATTGCATGACCAATTAAATGTAGGAAAAAACCAGGCGATTAGAAGTTCTCCTTCACTTGCCTTTGCTTTGTCAGACTATATTTTGCTTGGCTCAATAACGAATGTTTCCAACATAAACGCTTTATTTTGAAGTAGACATTATCAGAAGTTGAGTTGGCTTCTAAGAATGGTCAGAAAAACGTTTCAGCTGACAATGGCCATTATTTGGAATGCATTTATCCCCACCTTCCATAAATTAAACATTTTTTAGTTGTACACCCAATATATTTTAACTTCTTAGTATTTGTCTTTCCTCTTTCACTCTCACTCTCTCTATCTCTCCCTCACTCTATGGTTTATGTTGGAAATTTTCCTTCATATGAATTTTCAGTGTGTTATTGTATTTGCCAGCAGCAACAGCAGCAGCAATACATACGACTAGAGTATGTCTTGTTGTTGAAATTTTCTTTTTTAATATTTCCTTACTTTTTTTTGCTTTCTTTAGATGGGTCTTTGAAAGTCCTTCATCTTCTTCCACTCTTGTAAATCAAATGAATGCCTGCCTAGCAATGGCTGGTCTTGGCCTGGCTTGTTTCATTTTGCCGTCGTTCTTTCTTTCGCTGGAAATGAATTATGTTTTCAATGTCTGTATAAAATTTTCTAAAATGAATCTTGAATGCAACATGTCTATCCTTATAGACTCTCTTTCTCTCTCTCGTGTATGTGTGTGTGTCTGAAATGAAATTGCACCAGCATTTTATTTCATTGGCAACTGCCTAAGCTTGTACCAGTATTTGAGTGTGTGTGTGTGTGTGTGTTTGTAATTGCAGCTATATGTTGCCTTAAATTACATTGCATTCGTTCACTCTGCTCTGCTCTATTTTTGCGTCTTGCCTATCTAAAATCGTTTTTTCAACTGTGATTTCTTTTTTTCATTTTGTTTTTTTTCTTTTCATGTTTTTCGCTTTGAAATTCTATTTCATGTCTGCCTGACAAACCATCTGTTTGTCTGTATTTTCTTCTTATTTTTTCTTTCTTTCTCTCTTTTTACGTGTATGTGGCTGTGTGTGTGTGTACAAACAAAGTGACAGTGATGCATGTTTACAAAGACCCATTTTTATTTCACAAAGATCAAGATTGAAAACGTAATAATTTTTCTAGCCCAAAACGGCTCGATTGTACGTAAATTTGGCATGAAATTAAGAAAAAATTTAAGATTTGATTAAAAAGTCAAAACGGCAAAATGGAATTTTATTTTCATGGAGCTTACTCCTAGAGATTTTGAATAAATGAAGAACTGTCAGTAAAAACTGTATTAAAATTGTACAAAATTGTGGCAAACATGCTACTTTTATTCAAAATATAAAAATGCGATTTTTATTTAATCAAATATCTGTCCTTGTAATCAAAAATATGTTAGTCGTCAAGCACATATTCCATCACTATGGACTTCTTTCTTTTCTTTCTTTCTCTAAGTGAGAAACCAATTGCGTATTGCATACCTCTACGTTATTAACATCTACGTGATTCCAATAGTGCTGCAGAGTTAGAAACAAATTATAATCTAAAAATGCATGGTCTAGCAATGTGTATTCAAAACGATGAGTAGAGTCGAATCATACTCATAATTTCTGATACTTATACGCATTCATACGCATTAATATCATGGAATATCATGGAACCTCTGCTCATATTCAAAGTTTGAAGTACTCATCGTATTCATACTTAACAACACGTATGATGTTGTTGATTTCGACTCTCCGAACTAAACATATACACGAATTACAAAATAAGTATGAATCGCGTACGAACACTAAAATACTTATTAGAGGGTTGTGTGTTTGCTCTGCTTGTTACTCTGTTTTTTTTTGCTTATGTGTCTTTTTTTTTTGCTTATGTGTCTTTTTTCTTTTGTTGTAAATGCCTAACAACTAAAACTAAATTTTGATGAATGATTCGAGTCACTCGAATGTGACACATAATAACAGATAAATCGAGTGACTGACAGTTCCGTCTTCTGGACAGAAGCAATAGTCCCTACAATTTTTGGAATATGCTTCGCAACGAGACTGAAAAAGTAATTGAAGTAATTTGGAGTCTCCATATTTTTTTAAAAGAAAAATACCAATGGGTCGATGTAATGCGGCAGGAATAAGAATGTTCGGTACCAGAATAAAATATCTATTTGAAAAACTTGGTACAGATCGCAGATATCTTCCAAGTGCGAGTTATCGTAAAATGTGTTCAGTTCTACTTGGATGTTTCATGGCAATACCACCGATATCCAACCATTCGGTTTGTATCAAATCTTTTAGGCAAGTTAAATTATATAGGCGAGGAAAATAGGTGCTAGATCCGAAATTTACGAGAATGAACAAGCAACTGAGTTTGCGAGAAGAGCTTTTTCAAAATGGATGTTACCAGAACCTCTGTATGGAGTTGGAAAAGATGTCTGGCAGGGTATACTCCGCTAAAGGTAAGATATAATTCTATGACAAGAGGTTAATGCATCAAAACGGTGTTAATGCATCCCAGTGTGCCAATCAAGTGTTGGGCAGGTAATTTCCCTTCACAAAGTCCTTAAGTTTATCAGGGACATTATACAATAGAATATATACCCGCAGTACTAGACTTTAAACAGTTTTATAGTAACCTTTTCTGTCATAGAAATGCAAAAAGAAAATTTTCGAGACTTCAGCCGACAATTCCTAGCCGAAATTTATTTCAGACCCTAATACAGAAACCTAAGCATTATTTTCTGTTAAAGATTTCAAACAAACACAACATCGGTCAAAAAGTACTAAAAGTTCACAAAAATGTACCAAAACTGTAAATAAACTTCTGTTTAACAATCTTTAACAGGTTAAAAAAGTATCAAAAAGTTACCCAACACAACATCGATCAAATTGAAAAATTAACAAAAAAAAAAGTAAAAAAATTTTAAAAATCCAGTTTATAAAATTCTTTTGCACGTTAGAAGAATACCAAAAAAGTACCTTTGCTTTAGTACATTTGTGCAAAAAAAAAAATTAGAAAATAAAATATATTGGCCTCATCTTTAAATTGAGATACTTTTCATTTCAAGAAAATTAAATCAAGTCAAGTCTTTTATGGAATACGTTGGTAGTACCTTCAAAAGTAATGGATTGCCAAGAACCCTTGTAAAGAATGGTACTAATTTCGTATTACTTCTATACGGAATAATTAAAGCAAATGCAATAAATTAATGAAATTTTTAAACCCCATTTCAAGAATTTTAATTACAGCTGCATTTCGGTTTATAGAATTAATTTTGAAAGGAATTCTTCAATTTCATTGCAAACATTTACTAGTACTTGGTGTTATTATCTCTTCACATGCATGTAAAAGATGTTTTTAATTAATCTTCTGCTTGGCAAACTGCAATATGTGCCTCCTTCATGCTACCTAAAAAAGGAGACAAAAAAAAAAAAAAACAAAACAAAACTGCAACTCATTTTTGCATGATAAGCATTTAATTTTAACTTTTAAATGCAAGCATTTCTAAAGCCAAGGCTCACACAATGTAATGAACACATTTGATAATAAATTGTTTAAATGAATTATTACTGTAATCCTTGCAAAATGATATTATCCTGCACTCACACAGACACAAGCGCACAGCGTACGAACGCTAACACTTACATACAGTATATACATGTACAATATATGTATGTACATAAGCTTGTGGTAAAATGAAAATTATTCAACACCTTTTAGCACATATATATGTATATACACACACTCCGTGTCATGCTCGAAGTAGGAAAAATATTTCAATAGCTTGAGAGCGTAGCAAAAAAAAGAGGGTGGGCGTAATATCTTATGGTTCCGTTTTTTCTGTTCTTGCTGTTGTTATTAAAAGTTTTACACTTTGAACGCTTTCAATAGTAACCCTTACATTTATTTTGTTGGTTCCTGTGACTTATTATGCTGTCTTCTGCTTCTTATTCTCATAACTCCTTGCAAAGCCATCTTCCGTAAAAGTTAACCAAGTTAACGAAACGGTTCACTTATCTTATAAGGGCGAAACAAAAATTTGTGAGAATAACAAACGTAAGGTGAGGCAAAAATACAATTAAGACTTCTGATTCTTATGCTGCTAAGGACTACCACCAAATATGTTGTAATGCATAATGCAACTTTGAAATTAAACAGCAATTGTTAGAAAGCCAGTTTAGAAATTCTTTTTCAAACAAAATATAGGATATCAAGCTGTGGATCATTTGACTTGAGTTATAAGATGTTTTCTTAAAAATCACAGTGTCGGATCCAGATACCTTGATACCACTTGTGGTTGAAGTTAATATCCATAGTTCTTATCAATTTTATAAAGGTATTCATACAATTCAGGTAATAATTTTATCCAAAATTTTTTGGCATAGATTTTAACCATCTCGCCCTCTTCTTCATTCAGAGAGTTTCTAGAAAAAATATTTATAGGGATTGACATACGTATAACCATTCGCCTGAACTCTGCAGTGGCCAAAAAAAGTGCACCAGCAGAGCCTTGTTTATCTGGTCATTACAAGCCTTTAGTCAGGATTACGACCTAGCTTCTCACACCACTGATGTATACATGAGTGGCGGAGCCTACAGTTTAAATTCGATTCGAAACAACAGTTTTTAAGAAACTTTACATGGCAATTTCATTTACTCTCAGAGTTTTTGCCAGAAATGTACTGGCAGTCACCGAAGAAATATTTTTTCATATTTTCGTTTTGATGTTGGACGTGGGGTTTGAACCGAGGCCTGACGTCTAATAATCCAATACACTACCTTTTACACTACGGCGACTTGTAATTTAATCATTACAATACTTTATTCAAGATTACTTTATTTTTTTCTCACACCACCTACGTGGTGTGTGCAATTTTATACACGAGGGGGATCTACAATTTAACGTCTGAATCTCAGAGTTTTTTCCAATTGAAGTCTGAGAGGTAATCGCCAGAAGAAATAGTTTTCCTCTTGATGTCTGAGCTGGAGTTAGAACCACAGGCACATTACTTACTAGACTACGACGACCTCTCGTAAAGATATAATTACGAAAATTACCCATATCACTTCGGGCACAACATCTCATTAATAGGTCTCCAGCCTCAAGTGCAAACATGTCGAAAATGTGGGAACTATGCCGACCATCAAATGAGAAGTACTAACATTCTCAATTTTATTATGGTAATACAGCTCCTATAAGAATAAGCGTCTACTTTAGTAGACCGCAGTATCTGGCACAACTGATTGGGTGATTGTAGTTGGTAAAATTTCGAGACAATTGGCGTCCATACAGGAGCTTCATCTGTATGAAGAGTTTCATTCTGTTGTTTTGAAGGAAAGGTTCAAGATGTCAGAATAAATTTCCATTGGGTGTGCAGAAAGTGTCATTGTCAAGTTATTTATTGGGTACATCTTAGTCTAAGAAAATTGTTAGGTATTGCAACGTATTATTTTTAGTCGCGTGAGTTGTGAAAATTGAAAAAGAAATATAGAAAATTTTGCAATAGACAATGAAATATTCATTTGGGCCGATACCTTAACGGCTTTTAAAGATTATTTCAAATAAATGTGGTCAGCGGCTAAGGTAACTGTGACTTCCAATTTTGTCATACTTTTTCCAGCATGTGGACTCTGTACGTGGGAGACGTTACGAAATCATTACCTTAAATAGTCTAGGGGGTACAGATCATATGATCTTGGTGAGACCCTGCCCCTTTACATGACAGACAGCACCTCTCCATACTGAAAATAGTCTAATGGGTACAGATCGTAAGATCTTGGTGAGATTAACTGCTCACCTAACTCGCTTACACTTAACACTCGAGGTTAATGGAATCGTATGCAGTGTGATATGTGGCAACATCTTGCTAAAACCACACGTCAAACAAGTTCAGTTCTTCCATTTTACACTGAAAAACGGTCAATAAATACCTAAAGGTACTTTGCGCTTTTACCTTTAATGAAATATTTGATTAACAGTAAGTCCTGGAAATAAAATTTAAATTTCACTAAAGTTTTAAATTTTCTAAGTGGAGGCTTATTCAGTAATCACTTATATGAGCTTATTTACAGCGCTTCTAATGCTCTGGATTGTAAAAAATTTAGGAAACTTTCGTTTTTAATACCAATAACGTTGTGAATAGGCAAACATTTACCAATTCGCTTTCAATGTGCTAATGGAGAAAAAAGTTTTTTGCTTACAATAGAAAAAAACAGAAGAAAAAAGAATGGAATCTAAACCTTCGTAAAATGACAAAAAACAATTTCAATTGTCATCTAAATGGAGAGAATCATTGGCAAAAAACAAGAGAAAGACAAAAATCATACAAAAAAAGGAGTGCAAAAAATGAAAAGTTCAAATTCAAAGTGACAGCAATACATAACCATACATACGCAATACATGTAAAACCCGAAAGGGTTTAAACGAGAAAGAGAGAATGAAAGAGAGAGAGAGAGAAGGAAATCATATAATAAATCTTGCGAAATTGAAATTGAAGTGTAGCAATGCTATGGAACATAGAGAAATACAGGGAGAGAGAGAGAGAGATAGAATGAGGGAAATAAAAGTGATGGAACGCAATTCTATTATTTCAAGTTTTCAAGTGTTGCCTGGCATGATTAAGTTGTACGTCTATGACACTATGGCAGGAGAGTAGGGAAAACGGAAAGTGTGACAAATCATATCAGAACTGGCATACTGGCACAGGCAATTTGCAAACTTTATATGTGCTACACGCTACACGTATATGAACAGAAGAACTTTATTTTCCAGATTCTGCTCCTGTTTTTTCGTTTTGTTTCAGTTAAAGAAGTAAAAATAAATGAATTCGGTTTATAAGCCAAGGAAGAAAAAAATCTACAAAAACAGAATAAAAATTGTTCATTCAGTTAAACTATGGCACAAAAAAAAGGAAGAAAAAAAATCCAAAAAAAAAGTACTCAAAGTACGAAAAGTTAAATGCATTTTTTTCTGTTGGTTCTTCACTCTCTCTGTTTTCCAACCTCCCTCCCATCTAAGGTTAGTTGGCAATAAGTGGATTTATAAATAATTAAAACAGAATGGAAATGAAAATGAAATTGTAGCAGAAATGTGGCAAATAATTCCATTTTAAAACGGAAATGAACAAAAAAAAAAAAGAAAATAATGGAAGAGAGAGCAAAAAGTGCACAGAAACTTTTTTGTTTTTGGTAGGAAACGTTTAAAAATATATTTTTTTCTTTCATATTTTAAATAAATGAAGGGCTTCCATAAAATTTTGTACGAATATTTAATGAAATGAGAAATTTTCTGTTTTTTTTTCTGCTTTTTTTCTATTCCTAAAGATGATTAATTAACAGCACTAAAAAGGCATTATAAATTCATCTAAAAATATAAAGTGAAGGGAAAAGGGTTTAGCTTGGCCTCCATTGCAATATTTATCGATAACCAATCTTTTTTTTTCAATTAAAACAAATTGATTTACAAAACATTTCATTCAAAGAAACACTTGAGTGGATGGGATTTCCGTTTTCAATGCAAAATTCGTGGACAGATAACCCAAGTGTTCATTTCTCCTCTGTGATCCATATACTCATAGGCAGTACAGTAGACAGATGTTACAACCATAAGAACATGGATAGACACACTTACGACACATTATGATACCCAATCTGAGCCATTCGGACCTTCCAATACACCGACTTATACTGGCAATGTCCAGCTTGAAGTCCTCGTAGTCTAGTAGGTATGGTGTTGGCTTATTAGACGTGAGGCCACGGTTCAGACCACAGGTCAGACATCTCGAACAAAAGGAAGTATTTCTTCGGTGACTTCTTCTCAGCAGATTTCTGGCAAAAGCTCTGAGAGTAAATAAAATTGCCTTTAAAAAATTGCCCAAAAATCAGTCGTTGGGAGTCGATTTTAAATTTATGTATAATATTAACAAACACAACATAAGTGGTGTGAGAGGCTAGATCGTAATCCTGATTGTATGTTTGTAATGTACGTCCAACTTGGATAGTCCAATATATCGTTTCTTCCTCCGACATAGTGCTGGGCATGTGCCCAAAAATGGAAGAACACTTATTGCCTTTTCGTCATCTCTGTGGCTTCTGCAGAATTCATTTGCCGAGATTCAAAAACCAATACGCCTTGAATGAGTGTCCATAATGCAAAGTCTAGAAACGACTTCAACATAAATACTAAGTGTTCTCTTTTCGAATTTCTGTGCGGAATATCTGGCGTTAACAGAACCCATAACAGATTTGTAAATTATGCATACGCAGGTCCCTAAACTGGATCCCAAAGTAGAGTATTCATAGCAGAGTTCTATGGTTGTACCATACATGGTAATTCTGTCTGCTCTACAGTAACCTATTATGCCTCGATATCTAGTGATAAGAACATCATGCTATTTTCCAATTTCTACGTTGTTCTACCTGAACCCAAAGCCTTCTATTTGGCGTAGATCGAACCCATAACCATCTATTCAGTTATAAGCGAGCAGGTTTTTAAAGTACTTCCCAACCTAAAGGAATTCATAGCAGAGTTCGATGGTTGTATCGTCTGTTCTACAGTTAATTAGAATGTCGTTATGACCCGATATCTATTGATAAGAATATGATAATATTTCCCTACCTTAACAATAATCTGGTAGCCTTATGAAGCCTTGAGCTATGCTCACCATTTTCGAAAAAATTTCAGCAACCGCAGCTCCATCCATTTTGGGAGACATCAGTGAAAATTTGAATGAAAGCGTTAATAATGCACGACTTTCCAAACCTTTCTATTTGAAATTGGTGTTCCGAACCAACATTGGATCCAAGGCACTGTCCAGTCGACTACTTAAAATAAAGCCGAGCGGAAAGCACAAACCAATTATCTCCATCTAAAACGTATGTATGGTAAATAAGGTACCACGTATCACGATGCAGGCAAACCTTTGTATCTGGCATATTAATTGCAAGTTGTCCTACGAAGTTATTCAAACCAAGCTAGGTATCCGCAGATTAAGATATGTGTAATCACTGCTGTATAAATAGAGTAAGTCATCCTATGAATAAAATTGTACTGATTTTGAAACTTGGAATTTCAAATAATTCTCATGAAAATATCTTGAAAATAAGTATTTGGACAAAGTGGATCTTCAAACAACATCTGTTATCCAGAATAGGAATGGCAATAGTTTGCTTAACTATAACGAAAAAAAAATAGAGCTTGATTGGGCTCATATTCTAGAAGAATTGTAATGAATCGAGAAGTCACGGTAGTGTGTTAAAAAATATAAAGTTTGGGTAGACATCCTAAATGGAAAATATTAACTGATTGTCTCATAGGCATTACTGTTGATCTCGATCCGTAAATAACATTAGCAAAGCTTGAAATTTATACTATCAGGTCTTCTACCAGAGTCTTTTAAACTTTGAAAGTTGATAACTTCAACCTGTTAAATTAGTTGGCATTTATTCATTCTGTGTTGCCAAATCTCTATAAGCGGAAAATAAAATTGTTTTAACAAAATACGTGTTCTGTTCAGGTAATGTAACGCTATCTTTGTCCCTTTTATGATTATAATTCGAATCAACTGGTTCAGTAAACGATTAACCAACAACCGAACATTGGGGAAACACATCGTCTTTGTCTGTGAGGGTGTACAAAAAATTCTTGGCCTTTCGACGAATTTTGCATCGTGACTTGTTCCCGTACATAACTCAGTTTACCCAGAACTGAAGGTGAACAAGCGTGTTTAATTACTGGGGACTTCTGTAATGAAAGTGTACGTCATACAAACATCAGAATAAAATTAGTTATGGAAATGCCAACAGTTTTGCCAATGAAAGCATTTACTTAGGGTTTCTCTTCCCTAAAATATTTTTAACCCTTTAAATCTCATTTCTTTGTTCATAATTTTAATTCACTTCTTATAAAATATTTTATGAGCATATTTTCCAATAACTTCGATACACAAAACCAGCTTTTAATAGGTCAAATACTATAAAAAAGAAATACACTCGTTAATGCATGAATGTTCTGTGTGGGTGAGTGTAGTCAGTCGATGATGATGAGTATTTTAAACCGATCTTCCGATGAACTCTTTGCCATCAATCAATCTTATGCCACTGTGTGTGAACTTTGTATTCAACTTAACGCATCAGTATTCAGTGTGTGGTTTGGCGTTTTAAAATGAAAAAACGAAGGAAAAGCAAAAAATAAAAACGGAAACGGAAAAAAGTGGGCAAGGGAAATAAGATTTCTTTTCTGATGCTTTTTTTCTCCCTCTGTTATTTCTCCAAGAGATTGATGGATTTGTTTACTTATTCATGTTGTTCTCGTATTTACTTTCTCATATATTTACGCTTTTTGCCAATTTCTTTGAATATAAAATGAAGAAAGGAGAACAAAAATAATGTTTATTTAAAAGGCATATAAAAAATATCATGAAATAAAAGACATAAGAATCCTTTCATATCTTTAACCCTTCTTTGGTTTTTTGTGTTTCTTTTTGTTTTTTTTTTTTTAGAAAAGAAAAATCATGTTCTACGTTTTATTTTTTATAGAGGAAAGCCGCTTAGGGGAAAAACAAGTGCACAAACAAATGAAAAATTTAAAACAAAAACAAACAAAAAAGTTTTTTAAATATTATGGAAAATTATGATACACATACACACACAGAGAGATACACACGTATATTGAAAAAGTACAGAGAGCACAGCTACAAGCAAAATCGGAGCTTAGTTTTGAAAATCATACGATTGAAGATTAAAACGTTAAGAAATAAAACAAAATCTTTGATAATGGAAAAGAAAAAACAGAAAAAAACACTTTGAACAGTTGAATAATTTTAAAATCATTAAATGACCGAAAGATGCTCTAGGTCTGCATTCAAGCTGAGAGATTATTAAATATATATTCCAGTCCATAAAAAGTATAGTCCACACGTTCCTGCGTGGAACAACTTCTCTGGTAATTCGCAAATTGTTTTGAAAATTGAAAACAAAATTTTGTTTGTTTCAACATTGTCTGGGAAAAATAAATATTGAATCCTAAGGTGTCCCCAATAAAACCCAATTAGTGGTATTTTCTAAATAATTTTTGAACTTGAGAAGTCGGGCTTGAAAAATTCACTACGTTAACGTGGTTTGGGAAGAATGACTAATATTGTAGAAAAATGGAACTTTCTGTAGATATCTATACAGAATTCATAATGTCGAGGATTTAAAAATAAGTGTCCTTACGTTCCAACATTACTTGGGTCTGGCTATATAGGCGCCTAAGCTGATTGTTTTCTTCACATGAGCAGAACAGAAATGTGCTATGTGTAAATAAGACTAAATCGGATAAAAAATTGGACTTTTGGGGAAATGGTTAACAAGACAACAATCTGGAACAACTCTAGAATGTGGAACAATTGTTCGACAGTAGGTGTTGGCACAATGTGAATTTATGCGTGAATTTCCCGTCTTAGTAAATTGTTTAGTGCTAGACTACTTGTCTAGAAGAGTACGGGACTTCATGCGATGCTTTTTAATCTAGGCTGCTTCTAAACAGCCACTGTGCTGAAAATATCTTCTGCCGTCGCATGAAAATCTAGTGGAGAATCTCGAAGTTTTGTCCAGTGTTTCCTTATAAAGTGCAGATATAGTTGTAGATAATAGCTAGCCATATAATCTACTTTCAATCTTATTAATTAAATGTTCATTACAACTCTTTTGTTCGAATTTTAGCAGTTTCTGAGAGTAAAACATAATTACCATAAATATTTTCTCAAATTTGACGTTAGCATTAAACCAACTGAAGGGTAAAGATATACTTATATATTGCACACTAACTAACTAACTTTAACGAGTTGTACTTATTTTCGAAAACGATGCAGGTCAGATAAATTGGATATACAGTAGAAGCTCATAAATTAGAACCTCCAGTAATTAGAAATTCCAGAAATTAGAATCAGTGCTTGCAATACATTATACGCTCTAAAATTCGAATTTAAAATTCTAATTTCTGAGCGTTTTTTTTTTGGTATTCTAACACAAGAAATAACCAAAATTCTTTTTATTCTGTAAAACTTAAAAGGTGAATCACCAAATTATATACATTTTTCCGTATTTGATGTTTTTTTATGTCGCATTTATGTATTTTGTGGCTAGTTTATTTGTGAAATTTTATACGCGTGAACAATAAAAAACGTCAAGAAATTAGAATAATTCAGAAATTAGAATTGCCTCGAAAACAAAACGGTTCTAATTTGTGAGCGACTACTGTATTTGAAGTTTAGGAAAATTAGGTAACATTCTGAGACGTAGTACATTACATACAACAATCGCTTTATTAGTAATTTAGTGATTTGTACTGAATGTTAAGATCGGAAGATTTAATTCTTTTTTTTTTTCTTTCTGAGACGTACAATAAAGTTATGAGTGTATGATTCTTAAATTTCACAAAGAAAATATCGGTTAGAAGTGCGGGCGGGTATCTAATATAAGTTGAGCATTGAGAAATATTAAATCCGCGTAAATACGACCAACGATTGTGGCAAATGTACCTCTCATTTTTAAAACAAACCTAAAGTACTATTGTAGAACTCTTGTCTGAGTCAGATCACAATGTTAAATCCATAAATTAATAGTTAAATTCCGTACCCTCAAGGCCATTTATGCCGTTTTTTGCTACTTTATTGTGTCCATAATAAATATGCTATTCTTTGCCACTCAACTGCTAAATGTAATCTGTAGATATTGAATTTATTTTTTATTGTATTTCAGTTGTTTGTTTATTTATTTAGCGAATTAAATTTTATGCCACACAATTTTGTTGGTTTTGTTTTTTTTTTCTTAATAAAGCTTTGATTGAATCTTTTTTTGCTCGTTGTATTCATGCATGCATGAGTCCCTCTTGTGTTTGCATATGTGTGAGCGTATAATAAGCATAACAATGGTAGCTATAATGATTACAACAACAATAACAACACAATGTGTTCAAAGAGAAAAAAATGAGAGAAAATATATTAATAAGCTATTGTATGAGTGGATGTAAGCATATGAGAGTATGAGTGTGTGTTTGTGTTAAAAATTTAATCCCTAACAATGTGCTGATTATTATTATTTGATTTTGGTTTTTAGATTATTTACATTAAATTACTTTATTCTTCCTCTCACATTCTCTCTCTCACCCTGCCACTCTTTTAATTCCACTCTGTATACATTCCAACATATACAATATTCATTTATGCGTACATGTATTACATGTATGCGTGTAGAAGTGTGTGTTGTTGTGTTAAAATAGATTTGAGGTACTTAAACTTGATTGATTTTAATACACCCAACAACAACAACAGCAACAACGATAATAATAATGATGACTAAAGCAATTCCAAAATAAACAATTTTGTAAAATTAAAAACCCAATGATAGATAAAGAGAGCGAGAGAGAGAAAAGACGAGGGAGAGGAAATGTTAAAAGAGTACTCAAAAAAAATATTAACTAATGAGGCAGATAGTATTTGTCACACAGCTACACACTTATGCAATGTTTGTTATGCTCAACAGTAATATGATTTTAAAGGTATACATGTGTGTATGTGCGAGTGTACACGTTTATTGGGGAAGAGTGTTTATAAAAGGCTTAAGGGGAGAATTTTAAATTACCCACACAAATACAAATACACACAAATGCTAATACAAATAAACTGTAAAAACATTTATATGTTTATTTGCAATTTTTATTCTCTCTTATACACCTCCCTCGTTTTACGCCCATTTATGCTTTGGGCCTAACAGAGGTGTTATTGTATTAAGGGAGTTTAAACTGAATGGCAAAGAGACAGGGTGGTGTGTATAATCAATTTAATAGGGAGAAATATGAGTGATTTACTTTTCTTTTTTTTGTTTGTTTATTTTTTGGAGCATAATTTTTGGGGCTGCCGTTATATATGTATATCGACAATAAAATTTGGGGAGACGAATAAAAAATATGATTTTTTAAAATTGTTTTGTGAATCAAATATTATCAAAAGGTAAAAAGTGTAATTTCGTTACTTTGTTGGTTTATTTCTTCCACGCTGGAATATTAATATAATAAATGTTATACCCTGTTAATACTATCGATCGACCTCAATTAAATCAGTAATGAGTCCTGAAGTGATTGGATTAAATCATCAGTCCAATGCAAGGTTGTTACAAATATGAAATTTCATAAATAAATTCAAGAAGAACATAACTCCTCTATATCTGGTGATCAGTTTAATCGAATTTCAGGCCATTCTCACTGGTGTTCCCAGTCATCCGAGTCACTCGACTGAACGTAATAAATCGATTTACGCTTGAGCCACGTTGGGATTTATTGGGTGATGATCATTTTCGTCTTGGTGGGTACGTAAATAAGTAAAATTGCCGTATTTGATGCTCAGAAAACCCACATGTGGTCTTACAGATGCCAATGCACCCATTACGAGTGACTGTTTGGAGCGGCTTGTGGAGCGGAGGTCTCATGGCCCATATTTCTTTGAAAATGAGTACGACGCAACCATTATGGTCAATGGAGACAACCATGATAACTAATTTTTTTGTACCCACTCTTCATGATATTGACGTGAACGACGTTTGGTTTCAACAGGATAGTGCAACTTGCCATAGAGAAACTCGCCTGAAGAAACACTTTTTGTTTCATATTTCGTTTGTATTCAAGATGCCTGAACTAGGCTTTGAACCATGAGCCTCTTGTCTAATAAGCTAAAACACTACTTGCTAGACTACGGCTACTTCTGTTTCATAATCGGCTTTTTATTGGGAACTACCACTGATGTGACACGCCAATACCTTCAAAATCAGGAAATGATATGATATCCCTTAAAATGTTGCTTCTCGTTTCTGTTAGTGCTTGATAGTCGAACAGAGCGTGTTGTATGGTTTTTCATCTTCCTTGAGAATAATTTGCAGGGAATTTCGTGTATTTAAACTTGCTTCCAAGCAAGCTGTAGCCCGTAGTAAATACTTTATCAATAGTTTTAAAACTTCCCGCAATCTAGTACTATTTTATGCCTCTTTGACAGGGTTGATCATCCTTTTCTCTGTGGGAATTATAACCAGTCCTTTACCTGTTCCTAAGTAATTAGAATAGTAACCCCATTTAAGGCTTTTGTTGTTTCTGTTCTGAATTATTCACTAAAAGACTAATTCACCGACCTTTTGCTGGCGTGAAATTTTCAACAGTTGGATATAGTTATTGACTGGTGCCCTGCTGATGGTCTGGTTGATAGTGTGCAGAGCTTCAAATGCCGATTCCGTTAATTCCATTTAGACCAGAGAGTCCTAGTTGTTTTGGTTGTCTGATTGTTTTTATGACATTATATATGTATATGATTAACCACAACATAAAAAAAGTGAGAATTATTACGTAGTAATCCTCGAGAAAAAAAGGTGACGACATTGGTCATTGCAAAAAATTCAGTATTTTTGTCGCACACTACCCCCCTGCCACCGCTTTCCTTTCACTATAAACTATCTTTCCTGTATTCGAACACAATGCACAGCTTGAATGGGAGTCATCTCCTGAGTGCTGGTCTCAAAACAAAATGAAAAATTCGATCACGATATCAAAATCGTATTTTTATATGGCGCTGATATCTGCCAAGGTAGTAGAATAGGTAACGTGATTGTTACAGAATTCAGTACACACTTAAAAACGATGGCAACACGTGTTCCTCTATTGTTTCTCAATTCATCTGTGAAAATTGAGTTAATATTGTGCCTTGCGATCGAGCATTCTAGTCAAATATGTTTGAACACTACACCAAAAAGACTGCAGCAATCTGAGCAGAGATTTACTTTCTGAAAAACAGTCTAAAATTAGACCATCGAGGTCTGTGATCCTGAGGAGCAGAAAAAGGATTTCGTGATAACGTGGTTTAGCCTACAATTGAACTTCTTTCAAACTCAAAAAAAAAGAGCGTCATAAAATGCTAAGATAGACTCTCTCGTTTAATCTACTGTTTTGCATTGCCTAAAATATTGAGTCACCAAGTGTGACTTTTTCCCTTAACCAATAAGCAAATAATGCGATATAAAAACGTTAACAATCTTGCCACCTTTTAAAGCACTGCAAACTGTCACACAGCTACAACTAAATATATACACTCTTTCACATACATACGTACCGTTACACATACACATACGTATACAAATAAGCAACTATTTGACACAAAATTTCATATACGCACCACACACACTCTCTATAGCTTCTATGGCAACGGATGTCTGAATTGATTGCATGTGAGAATGTGTACGTATGTATGTTCAATGCATAACATTATCTATTATTTATGCATAACAATAATGAACATTTACATACTTATACACACACACACACATACACTTATACAAATACAAATAAAACAATTTTTTTTTGTAACGTGTATGCGTTTGTGTATAGTTTTGTTTGATTGTTCTCTACGTTGGTTATTCAAAATTTTATTATTTTGTATTGTTTCGGTACATTGTTAAATATAATTGTAGTGTTAGTGTTGGAATTCCACACACATACATGCATATATAGACACGCAGACACATTTATTCATAGTTACACCCACATTAAACACATACTGGTTAAATAGAAGACAAAAAATTTCATACATTTTATAAGCAGCTGTAGTAGAGTGGCCCAAAATCTTATCAGAAAACAGATGGAGAAATAGAGTTGGCATTTAGAAAGCTTTTGAGGCCACGGTTCAAATCCCAGGTCAGACATCTCCAACAAAAAAAAAAAAAAATATGAAAAAAGAGTCGACTTTAAACTGTAGGTCCCGCCACTCATGGATAAAATTAACACAAACAACATAAGTGGTCAGAGAAGCTAAGTCGTATTACTGACTGAGGGACTGTAATGACCAATTATATACATATGTATGTATGTAATTTGGATTTCCAATTGTTAAGCGCTTGACTAACCGAATATATTGACAGCAGCTTACAGAACACCTTTATAAGACAGTCGAGAAGTCGACAAACAGTGAAGCTCTTATTGTATGCAAAAATTTTTATTTGAAGAAAATGAAGCACAAAAGGGGAGAACGTATGGAAATCCAAAAGCTCAAAAATGTTACAAAAATGCTCAAAAATCTTACAAAAAGGGTTGGGCGTTTATTAGAAGAATTATCTTCCTGGTAGGAACAAAAACAGAAACCCGGATGGTCAAATGTAGCTGATGTTACGGAGGCCACACTTCTGTACGCTATTGCGAGACAATAACGACATCAATTCCGCCACTAGAGGAAATATGGCACCGAATTCAATCGATGATGACGGCACAGAGCAGCATTCATAGCGCAGCTAGGTCTAAATCGTTTTTCGACAATTTAAAAACAAAAATGTTACTGATCCTTATGATCTAAACGCTGAGTTATTAAAGGCCAGAGGAAACATATTGCTAATGTACATGCATTACGTTGCTTGCAGATTTATGCCGGCAAAATTTGTTGGTTAGGTCCTAAGTTTTCTTTATTTTTTCCCTCTAACATTGTCCACCTACTACAGGGCGTATAAGGCTTTTCAGATTTTTTTGAGTGTATTGTGTGAACGAATAAAGACACTGATTTTGACAATGCTTGGCTCCAGTCTTAGATATTCTCTCCACGTCCAATCTAGGAGTCGACTATAAGGCAGGTTTTGGACAGCAAACGAAGAATAGCGTTTATGTCTCAACGCTTGAGTTCGGTACAACTACGAAGGCGATAAAATTGAGTGACGCCTGTAGATCCGACAGTCCTCTCCGAAACTTTTGATAACTTGCCTGGTTTCTGAAAGACGATCCCTTATCATGCAATCTAATCAACTTTGTTATGGGGAGAGTTTTGGAATGAAAAGAATGGTAGTTTATCGTGCTGATACTATATTTTTTTTTACAAATTTGTCTACTTTCAAAGGACATACCCTGCATTGGTCTCTAGGACAGATGGGTCTGACAGTAAATGACAGCAAAACAAAGTAAATCTTGTGGACATATAGTGACTTGCAGTGTGTCGATTACAAGATTATTGAGAATTATAAGCTGTAGACTCAAAGAATATTTATTGAGAATAAAGAGCATTTCAATTGCAGTATGCTTGTCAAGTGAAGGAGGTAGCCGAGGGAAGGGAAGTCGCCGTTGTCTAGTAGGTAGTGTGCTTATTAGACGAAAGGCCACGGTTCAAACCCCAGGTCAGACATCAAAACGAAATATGAAAACAAATATTTCTTCGGCGACTTCCTCTCAGCAGATTTCTGACAAAAACTCTGAGAGTAAATAAAATTGCTATGAAAAGTTTCTCAAAAATCTGTCGTTCGGAATCGACTTTAAACTGTAGGTCCCGCCACTCATGTATAAAATTAACGCACACAACATAAGTAGTGTGAGAAACTAGGTCGTAATCCTGACTAAAGTGTTGTAATGGCCAATTATATATGTATGTATGTGAAGGAAACAGGAGATTGCAGTTTGTCACGGCAACAAGATTGGCGGAGATATTATAGGGGAACTCGATACAGATTAAAGGCTGACCAATAAATTGGCTGGTCGCAGTACTTTAGGACCTCAACGAGAAAATAATATTACCATATCCCAGTTTACAGTCCACTATTAAAGCTTAGATGTTATCGGAAAATATATTAACCTTGACTACGTAAAATAACGCTGCTCAACAGATGCTATCATGATTTTAATAGGCAAATAAGTACTAGAGATCTATTTCCGAGGACGAAACTAATATTCTACATAACATTCACCGTGGTTATCTATGACGCGTAAGCAGAAGTGCTAATTTGCAATAAGCTGTAGCCTTTAAAATGTTCGAGACAAAAGTTATATGCAAAATTTTAAGTTGTGTCCGAATGGACAATTATCTCTATGCGCTGCTCTACAATATGGACGTAGGACAGCGTGTTAAAATACTGTGGCTAAGTATTTTAAACAAATTAATGGACTGAAGAGACATTAAAATTCATTGGGTCTAGTTTCTTATCTACAGAATTATGAAGTTTCTCACAAAATAGCAGAGACAGTAGTGGCTTATATGGGAAATATTTTATAAAATTTAATTTCAGCAGAAAGCTATTTTAGTTTTAGGATTTTATTTTAAGGGGTTATATTGCCCGTATAAAAAAGTAGTAGTCTGATGTTTATGAACCCTGCTAATATTGTGCATTAACACATACAAGACACTAAACTAAGACAGGAAATAAAAGAATAGAGAGGAGAAGGAGAGATTGTGGGAATAACAGGAATCTACACATTATACAAATACGACAACAATACAATACTTGTGAAATGTAATTCTCTGTAATTAATTATTAATTTATGCGCATACATTTAGAACTCTCACTCGGTCTCCCACTCCCTCAATCTCACTCTCTCTCTCCCTTACTAAGAACATAATACACTCATACTAAAAAATATTTACAACTGCACTCTTACTATACTCCATATGTATGTATGTATGTGTGCATATACAATAGTATGAATACAATATTACTATTATTATTGTTTCATGATGTTGTTGTTGTAGTTATTATTATTGTTGTTGTTGTTAATATTGTTGCTGTGACATTTTATTATAATTTTTTTCTCTCTTTCTCTTCTTCTTTTACTACTTTTAGTTGTTATATTTGAATTTTGTATGTTTAGATGTTGTTGTTGTTGTTGCCCTGTTCGTTAGTGAATGTTGTTGTTGTTTATAGAGCTTAAATGTACCAAATATTGTACATGTTGCTATTGCTGTAGCAGTTGTTATTTTCCTCGTTTGCTGTCGTTGCTGTTGTTGTTGCTGCGCATAATAATAACTGTTGGTTGTCACTTTATTTGTAAATGTTCATATTGTATACACTTTTCTTCGTATGTGTGTATGCGTGTGTTTGTGTTATAAGTTTATGAGAGAATAATGCTATACAAATGAGTGTACGTATGATTGTAATTGTCTTTGCATATTTATAGGGGAAATTGTTATGGTATATAGTTGTTCGTTCTATGCATCTATTCTTTTGTATGTATGTGTGCATCATAAGCATTTGTATTTAGCCTCTGAACCATGTTACATATCCTGTTTTTAAAATTTCAGTTGAACATTTTTAATATGAATGAACATTTTTATTTCGTCTTTTTTTTTTCTCTCATTTTCTTTCTTGTTTTTGTTTTTTTATTTTTTTGTAAAAACTTTTTTATTACAAAAAAAACGTCTCTTCTCTTTGGACTGTGCGTATTTTGTTGATCCTGACACAAAATACATACGTAAAAATAATTCTGAGCAATGCTTTGTTTAGTATTTAAAGCAACTTTGAATTTTTGGAAAAAATCTAGAAAAACTTAGCCGTGCATAACACTGTTCATGTCGTAGGCCACCTTTTTTAGTATCTTTTATTGGAATTTTTTTTCAAAATTATTATTTTCTTCAATGGTTTTTATAAAATGATATGTTTTACTTCGTGTTTTATATTCGAAACAAATGTGTCCTTTCAGAAGTCACCGGCACTAGAGTTTATTTTTAACAGCACGTTTTCGATGGCAGGCATTTTACAAAGAAAAGCAGACTAAGAGGTGAATATTAAGAAAATTCAAGATTGGCCGATGCAGGCCAAACAATTATGTACGAACGTAGTTTCGATAGCCATATAATAGTCACATCAAGTGATCGGAGTGTAGATGACGTAAACAACATATTGTGCAGAGTAATTTCGGCATTGGGTTGCTTATCTGAATTTAATTCAAAACAAATAAAGTCAAAGTTAAACAATTTGAATCGTGCATAAAATTTACTTTGCTTTGTTACAGTGCAACATGGATCACAAACACTCATAAATATCTGCGCGTTATATATCTAATATTTTGACCATCCACCATTCAAAACGAAGACGAAATCAGGCATCTATTTATGAGCAAATTTACTGAACTAAATGTAGTTAAATCGGTCATATGCTTCACAAATGCCATGAAACTGTTTGCAGTGTGAATTAAGTGAAATCCAGTCATCGTTCAGGCTGAACATGTAGAACGTAGAAGAGCTTCACTCTGGATAACCAACCTTAAAACAACATACCAGACCAACTGTTTATAATGTTAGCATAAAAAAAAGAACAGTTGTGCGTGTGTTAATTTCTATACGTGAGTGGCGGACCCTACAGTTTAAAGTCGACTCCGAAAAACAGATTTTTTGAACAACTTTAAAAGGCAATTTCATTTGCTCTCAGAGTTTTTACCAGAAATCGTTTTGATGTCTGACCTGGGGTTTAAACTGTGGCGTTTACGGCTACTAAGACAACACACTACATACTAGACTACAGCGACTTCAGTTCATTGGATAAGCCTTGTTAGAAACCAAGGTCCCCGGTGAAAAAATAAGAACAAAGTTAATAAGAGTAGAAGTAAAAGTGGAAAATTATCCATTAACACAAGCTTAAATTAGAACAGGAAAAAATTAAAAATGTTTTAGCTGCTGAAACACTATTATTTGATTCAATTCAAATAGTTTTAAGCTTAAACGGCTCATCTGTCCTTTAAAGTTTTTGACACGGATTTTATTGTCGTAAAGAATTGTATTGAAATATGTTTCTGACAGCAAAAATTTCCAAGTTCTTGTTGTCGATACCCCTTTTTTCAATTGCTTGCTGCTTCTATGACGCTCTATACAATATTTTCAATTTTGACTTGAAGCTGACGACCACAAATCATGGTGTAACACGACTTTATTAGATCCATTGGGCTGGCACATATCACTAAATTTAAAAGGCAACAACGTACGTCATTAGGAACAGTTTTTTACACCAAGCAACACTGGCGAATAAATGTACCAGTCAATGCCTTTTGTACTAAATTCAGAGAGTACCTTCAGGGATGGCAAGAATTATGTCCAATGTAGTCGAAACTTCTGCAGAAGTAACGTGAGCTTTAAAAAAAGTTTTCTTTTAAACAGTGAGAGTTGTTAAATGCAATATTAATTATAAAATCATTTTTAACTGAACCATAAAACTGTTGAATTAAGAGACTTAGTCGATAATATTTATTTTTTATTCCCTGCTTTCTAAATCACACGAGTTTTTAGTATTAATTTGTATACCAGTTTTGGTTGATAAGAATCCAATTCAGTTTGTAGAGAAACTATTGCGAAAGTACGCTGCAGAATGAAAATAGAAAAAGAACTTACCAGTGTTTTACAATCAAATTATAAGAGATTATATTGGATAGGAAAATTTAAATTCACAAAAATCTTTTGAATTCAACTTACCTGAAAAGATAAAAAAAGAAAACAATCTTAGGTTAGTAGAGTTAATTGCAAACAATTTTTAAGAAAACAAAAGAATTTTATACAACATATTCGTAATAAAATAATGGATAGAGTGTCTAAAAACCAATTGAGTCTTTTGATATTTAATCAGTCGTACAACTACAAGTAAATTGCTACTATAAGGCGGTCATATCATTATGGACAATATGCCAGCGGTTTGTCGTTATTTGTAATCCGTTTGATCGCTATTATTCATCAAATTAATCAGTTTCTAAGCCTACTGTCCTACTGAATCTTTACATTTTTTTTATAGCGTTTCGTCTTCTTAGGTTTTCGCAGTTGTTAAGAAACTGAAGAGCTTAAATCGAGGTAAGGTTACGTGGTGTAAAACCAATTACAGAAATTATTAGACATATTATGGTGCCGCATTCTAATAAATTTAAAAGGCGATAATGTATGGCATTAGAAACAGCTTTTTCTACCCTAAGCCACGCAGCCTAACGTATGTACCAATCAATATCCCTTATCCTAAACTCAGAGAGCACCGTCAGGGATAACAAAAGTTAAGTTCCCAGTATTGTCTGGGATTCCACAAAGTCGAAACTTCTGCAGAAGTAAAGGGATAGGGCGAAAAACAGAAGGGCATGCCTTGAATAGAGAGAGAAAACACAGAATGAATGTCAAAATGTGATATATTTGAGAGAGAATGTATCCGTTTTATACTTCCTGGGTTAAGGTTCGGCCAGCTTAACTTAGAGGTTGAACAAGTCCTTTCCTACATGGGAAAGGCTAGCAAATGAATGGAATTTTTCCTTAATTCCTACTAAAAGCGTGGACAAGAGAACTCCTATTCCAATCTGAGTAAGTGAACATTTTAGTTGCTCTATTTGAAGTTGCCGTAGTCTGCTAGGTATTGTGTTGGCTTATTAGACGTGAGGCTACGGTTCAAACTCCTAGTCAGACATTTCCAACAAAACGAAATCTGAAAAAATATTTCTTCGAGGACTTCCTCTCAGCAGATTTGTGGCAAAAACTCTGAGAATAAATAAAATTACCATGAAAAGTTTCTCAAAAATCTGTCATTCGAAGTCGACTTTAAACTGTAAGCCCCGCCTTGACTTCCAGCAAACTAAAGATTATGAAGCCGGTGTCGAACGGCACACTAATGACGCAAAGAATTGAAAAAAGAATAATTCCCACCCCGTTTATGTTAAATAATTTTTGATTGAACACATGTCTGACCAAATTGAGATATTCATGCCACAAAATGCAAAAAAGCAAAAAAAAAATGTCCCCTACATGGCGTGTTAAAGACCATTTTTTGTGTGACAATAATTCTTTAAAATTTATTGTTCGAAATGAATAGTTTTGTAAGGCCAGCCCAGCTAAATTTAAACAAATTACCTTTGGTTGTTATTTAATTTGTCAAACATATTTCGGTTGGCCTATAAACCAGACACAAACAAATCAAGATCTAAACATACAAAAATCTATATAAAAAAAAAACACAACAGAAAATTCCAAATTTTAAATGACAAAAGCAAAAAAGAAAAAACAAATATGCTGGTTAAACAAATATTTCAAGCAAATCGTAGGTGTGTCTTGTTCTATTTTCTTTTTTATTTTTTCTTGTTTTTTTTTTTGTATTTGGCTATACCAATACCATTAAATTTAGTTCGTATTTCTAAGGGTTTAACCCATATCCACATCTGCCTTTAAAGGCAAATGGAATGAATTACGATTTATTGCTGGTTAGTTTTGGTGTTTAAACGAGAACATGGCTTATTTCTTGTCAAATCTTATCAATTGTCCTTTTTATTTTTATTTTTCTCTGTTGTTGTTGTTATTGCTGTTGTTTCATTTCATTTATTTTCTATTTTCAAGCTTCAAGGATTTTCGGCAGTAGATTTATTCAACGAAACAAATCAAAAGGACAGCTGCCCGTATGATTACATGGATCGTATGTTGAATAGATTTGTGCTCGTGTTAGTAATACAGTTCTCACACGCTCTCTTTTTGCCTTATCAACTGTGTTTCTATGATAGTGTTTCAGTGTAAGAAGTAAAAAGAACTGAAATAAATGTGATTGCGAGGTGTAGTAAAAGATAAATCGATAAGGTTCACAGTAGATGTTCTTATTTGGCATTCAGAGGCCTATTTTCTATTCCATAAAAATAGTTTTATGTCGGCATGAATCTTTGAAGGCCAAGAACAAAATCCATTCGATATTCATCCTCATCAGCAAATACTGGGTATTTTTGAACAAGATTGCAAGGCTTTTAGATTGAAAGAGAGCATGTACTTCAGGCATGTACTGATTTCTATGCTCGTAGAAGAAGGATAACCACAGCTGGAAGCTGGGAGCCATTGACAAAATATACCATATCGGCGAAATACTATGTGAAGTTGTCGCCGGGGGAAGACTATAAATGGCAAGATCTTGTACTCCTTGTCATAAGATTACATACCTATGTACATAACATAATTGGTCATTACAACCCTTCAGTCAGAATTACGACGACCTAACTTCTCACATCACTTATGTTGCGTGTGTTAATTTTATACATGAGTGGTGGGACCTACAGAACTCTCAGAGGTTCTGCCAGAAATCTGCTGAAAAAAAGTCGACAAAGAAATATTTTTTCATACATACATGCCTGATCTTGATTTTGAAACGTGGTCTAAACGCTAATAAGCCAACACACTACCTACTAGACTACGGAGACTTCATAGGTTTGCTTGAGTATAATTCTATGAAACCACTGCTCAGAATCTTACACTGAAGCTTAGCTAAAGAGTGGTTTGATGCAAAATATGACTTTGAATAGGATTACAGATACATGAACCAATAGTAGGAAACATTTCTATGCTGGTGGGAAATAAACTTTTCGGCTAAAAACATGAATTACTGTCTTACTCTTCTTCTAATCAAAGATTTGCTGTTCATGCTTAATTGCACAAAACAAAACCAATTCCTGCAGGTACAAATAATTAATATGGAAGAGTGTGTCACTTACAACAATGTCTAACAAAGAAGATCATCAACGTATCGATGTTGAAACCTACATTGACTGTCACGAAAGTTTTGCTGTATGATTGATGGAATTGTGTGAATTGGTAGGCTAGCCCTTCTGCGACTGTAGACCTCTTTGCTGTCAATATTTGAATTAAGAGTAGTTGATTCAAGAGTATTTGTATTCCAAGAAAATTTGTGTTCAATCAAGAGAATGTCAAATCTGACTCACCTACAAGTGATGTGGCTCACAAGGGTGTGGAGAGAGTGTCAGCTTTGTTAAATTACATATCCGAACACTGCGATACCATATGAAGTGAATCGCTGCCAAGTTCTTATTTAGCGGTATTGACAGTTAGTACCGGGGTTTCACATTTCACATAACATCACATAATTGGTTTATTAGAACCCTTCAGTTAGGACTACGACGTAGATTCTCACACTACTCATGTTATGTGAGTTAATTTTATACATGAGTGGCGGTACCTACAGATGACAGCCCAGACGACAGATTCATGGAAATTTTATTTACTCTCAGAGTTTTTGCCAGAAATCTGCTGGGACGCAGCAGCCGAAGAAATATATTTTCATATTTCGTTTTGTTGGAGATGTTTGACCTGGGGTTTGAACCATAGCTTCACCTCATCTAATAAGCTAACATACTACCTACTGGGACCACGGCGACCAGTAACATTAGTTCTAGCAAATGCAAGATGCTTACAGTTCGATAGACAAACATAGAGCCGTATTTTTCGAACGATATCAGGAAGTCATTAGCAGATAAGGCAAGACTTCCTCCCTTCTTACCCAATACATAAGACTCCGTAAGAATGAAGGCAACAACAGAAATGTTAAGAATGACTAATTTAAATTACAAAATGTTAATCTTCTTAATCAATTTAGGTTAGGTTAGCATAAAAATGAAACAAGATTCCTAGTCCCTTCATGATTTGCCAGCTTTCAAATCATTTTTTAATAACGAGTTAATATGGTTGTCATGGTATTGTTCAGATCACTGCCCCCAGTCATAAACAGTGTTGCCGTTTTTGATTATTTCTAACTAAAATTGGTTATTTTTTCGTTCAATGTGTAGATGTGTAAATTTTTCGAGTTTTGGTTATTTATTTTTCTTATAAAAAGAGCTTTTGTTTTGTTTGTAGAAATGAATTAATTAGTAAGACTAAAAGTTTTTTGTTATTTTTTGTTTCTTTTCTTACTCTGTTGTATTAATTTTAATTTAAATTTGAAAAAAATAAAATAAAAAAACTGCGAATTTAATTTTGGTTATATTTTTTCTTATTTCGTGATTTTTTTCACAAATGTTGGTTACAATATTTTTTTTCGTGGCAACACTGGTCATAAACTCTTACAGACTTCTGAATGAAGTAAGAATAAGAATGATTTTTCATTAGGACAATGTCAGGCTATATATAGAGATTGTTAAATTCTCACCGGGGGTTACCACATATCTGATATACGCTCTGTGTCTATTAAATTTAATGGTAAAAATTGCACTTCAGTTAAGGCTCCTGCAGATGGATCTTCTCACTTCTACGGTTAGGAAAAACGAGTTTTTATGAGAAAAATACAACGAGACAGGGATTTCTTTCTACTGTACCTTATTTATACGATTTGCTGTAGGCAGAAGTATTTGTATTCGATTTATTTTGTTCGTTTCATTTTTTTTATTTAATTTCGTTGTGCTTGAAGGTCTGCTTTGGCTTCCTTTTTTTTTTGCCAAGTGCCACCTTTTTTTTTCTGTTGTTGAACACGTTTTCTATTCCATGCGGTTGGTTCATGCAACTTTCTTTGGGTGTCTGTCAGTTATTCCGTTATTTTCTCTCTTTTCTCATGCGTGTTCTTATATCATTTACGTTGTTTTTCTTGCTTTTTGTAATGTTTTTGGTTCAAAAGTATGTTTTTGATTTGATTAATGAATGTTCTAATTAAGCCAAAAAATAAACGAACGCTACAACAACAACGACAACAACAATAACCCATCAATTCTTTTCTGTATTGTTTTTTCTTTTTTTTTTTTTGCTGCCACAATTTTATTTCGTTTCTTTGTAATTTTTTTCCTCTTCACTGTGTTACAAAATTTATTACTTTTTTTTTTCGTCTTCTTCTTCTTTTTCTATCATTTACAATACAATACCAGGCCCCTTTTGAATGCCATAAATTTGTTATAAATTCAGCCACAGAAATAATTTTTTTTATTCGTTTATTTTTACGTTACGAACAAAAGAAAATCTTAATAAATGCCATTGAAAGTGGAACTGGATAGAATATCTATGAACGTAGTGAAATCATTTTATCTTTATGATTCTCTTCTATTTTTCTGTGGTTGTTGTTATTGTTGTTGTACAAAGCAAATTAAAACCTTAATGTTCTTTGGTTATGCCACAACTATAATGATGGCTGTAAAGAATGTAGAAATGGATTTAAAAAAATCCTTTAATAGGAAATTAGCCTTTTGAAGAAAGGTTCATTTAAAAAGGAAAATCTAGCAAAGGAAAATAGAATTAAATTGTTAAAACACGAAAAAATGAAATAAATTGTTCGAATATCATCTAAATGATGAAATATTTTTTGGAATGGAACATAATTCCTTTACATAATTTGTGTACCCTACGCTAAGAGTCCTTTACATTTCTCTATTGTCATTTAGGGAAATTCGTTAGGAAACAACTCGACACTGAGCACACAAAATTAATAGTAAATATCTATGCTAGACTAGAACGTAAAAATAATTTGTGTCTGGCGAAAACCTCTGTATTGTAAACACTTTTTTTTGACTTACTGATCACGTGAATAGATTTCAGAGATGGCTAAGCTGCAGTATCTTCCCTTGGAGACATTTATTCCAATGTTGTTCTTTCGTGGTATTTTCAGATCCTCGATGAATACACTGTTTTAAGAGGAGAGAATTATCCAATTGCCAAAACCGCGAGGTATGTTAAGTTCCATAGACATACATATACGTAGACAATATTGCACCAATGATTGGAATTCAACAGGAATAAAATCAAATTACTCTTTCGCTTGGTTGAACATATCATATCGAACAGATATGATTCCCTAGTCATTCGAACATTCGAAGAAAGAACATTTTAAGGAAATATCCATGATAAGTTTAGCACTTGAACAGTATCTCAATTTTCGTGCACTTTTTCGAGTGTACGGTATCGTATCTCGACAATGACGTCACCAATGTTAGCCTTTAAGTACTCAATTGTCTCTGGTTTGTCGGCATAACACTTTTCTTTAAAGGCGCCCCACAGAAAATTGTTCAACGGTGTCAACTCGCAGCTTCTTGGAAGCCAATTGACGTGACCATTTCGGCTAATTAAACTGCCATCAAACGTTTGTCGCAATAAATCAATTGTGCCATGAGATATGTGGCAAGTTGCTCTATTCTGTTGAAACCAAAAATTATTCAAATCAATACCATGAAGAGCGGGTACAAAGAAATCTGTTATCATCGTGAGATAGATGTCTCCATTGACCGTAATGGTTGCGTCCTCCTCAGTTTCGAAGAAATATTGGCAGATGATGTTTCTGCTTCACATGTTGCACCAAACAGTCACACGTAGTGGGTGTATTGTTATGTAAAACTACGTGTGGGTTTTCTGAGCCCCAAATTTTGCTTATTAACGTACCCACCAAGATGAAAATGACTCCATCCGAAAGGATTTTTTTGGCAAAATCGACATCATTGTGCAGTTTCTCGTTGGCCTAATAAATCCCAACGTTGCACAAGCATAAATCGATTCAATACGTTCAGTGGAGACAGTATACTGAATTTTGTGACAAAATAGATTAACGTAAGTATTGCCAGATTCGAAATAACCGTTGATTCAACTTCAAACCGATATGGCCCACCCGATATAAGACTTAAGTGGACTAACATCACTCATATGCAGTAAAGTACAGAAGCATGTTGTCTTTTCTCTCAGTTAAAAAATTAAAATTCTCTTGTCCTTAGGAAGCGTATCAATAAGGTTTCCAACGAACATAATTGTTAAGTGCTGCGTAGTTAAGCTTATGGCGAAATGCATGAGCTCTCCATGTTATGGTTATTGAAAGTGTTGTCAAAATGTAAAAGAGGAGGAATTGGTACAATATCTTCTTTTAATTAGGCACTTTGGTACATGTCTCTTTCATGTGGACTCTTTGAAGAATGTGCCACTGAAAAAGCCACCGGCTAATTTTGTCAGGAGTGATATATGGCTATCGATAGTACGCATACATACATACATAATTGGCCATTAAAATTTCTTTAGTCTGGATTAGAACCTAGCTTCTCATACTACTCGTGTTGTGTGTGTTAGTTTTATACATGAATAGCGGTACGTACAGTTTAAAGTCAACTCTGAACGACAGATTTATGTGAAATATTTTCATGGCGATTTTATTTACTCTCAGAGTTTTTGTCAGAAATCTGCTAAGAGACTGAAGAACATTAGCATCACGGCTGATAAGTCAACACACTAACTACTAGACTATGACGACTTCTATTGACATGTAGAAGTGCCAAAGTATCGCGACCATAATATCTCTCCCAATCCTATTTTCTTGAAAAATTTCAGGCTATTGTAGGCTGTCGGTAAGGATATCACTCTGCTATCGTATGCCTTTAGGTGTGTGTGTATAATGCCAAGAATGTTATAAGAAAGTGTTGCACTGGTTCATGCTCCTTATTCCAGGATTTACATATTCTTTATGTCAACGACTTTCAGGCTGCTACTGGGTAGTCTGATGCATGATGCAAATCGCTTCTTAGAGTATTTACCTCGAGCAACTGCCTCGCTTCATTGTTTTTCTATCAAGCTTATCGTTCTCCGAGTATATTCTCCTACTCTGCAGTAAGATTTTGAATTTTTTTCAGCTCATCTGCATTCTCATTGCTATCAAAGGAGTACAGAATGAGATACGCTCTACGGATTGAAGAGTGCATTGGATCAAGAGTGCTTTGCCCAAGGCGTATGATGATTGAGGACCATTAAGTGTTGAGGGCAAGTGTCTAGGATTATTTTACCAATCCGTTTAGAACTTTTATAGTGTAGCGCTCTAATTTGTCATTAAGGTTTAATGCATTCAATTAGGAAATTATTACTGTCTCTCAACTCTAATTTGGTTATGAATAAAGTTATTTCAATAGATTTCAATTCCTATCCAAACGACAGACAAACGCACATGTCGTGAGTAATAAAAATTCATTCCCAGAAATGTTTTAATCCACATGGATTGCACGTTACACACACACCCACCAATTAGAATACCTACAAATGCCAAAAACAAAGTTTATTAAGATCAATACAGAGGATAATAAAACTCGTAAGTACTTTCTTATTGTTTTCCTTTGGCATTCAACACAAACTTTTTTTTTGATTTTATTATTAAAACACTTAAAGAATGGCAAAACTTTCTTCGAAACGGAAGAATTAATTGGTTTAGGGAGGTTGGAGGGAATTATCATTTACAAATTGGAAAAATTAATGCCATGAAAAGGGGGGAAATAAATAAAAATAAATTCTTCAGTTTAAAATGGTAAGAATGCCATCATTTCTTTACCTGGCGTGTCAAAATTATTGCCTTTAAGTTTCAGCCAAAAGAAGAAAAAAAAAAACAAGATGGGAACTCATTAACTAAACAGAAGGACCTCATGCTTATACTTACACGCAGTTATACAAGAAAGAAAAACCGAAAACCAAGTCGTGCTCTGTTTAACGTCCGTCAACTGTTACAAACCAATTTCTTTCATAATCTTTTTTTTTCTCTGGCCTTTTTTAATTGGTAACACGAATACAGTTTTTGGTTTGGCAAAAAAAAAAAAAAAAAGACAGAAAAGAAGGAGCTTCTCATTCTGTATATGTGCGCATGTGTTTGTGTATGTGAGAAGATTTATTTCTTAAATGTGTGCCATTTTCACAATTAGTCGCAAGGATTCCTTTTATATTTCCACTTTGGTCTCTCTCGGTCTCTGTTTCTCTATATAAAAAAGAGTTCTTTCGTCATTTTGAATCGTTCTACACATACATCCTTTTGGGACACTATTTTGTTTAAGTGAGTGCGTGTGTGTGTATGTGTTTTATAATACAATCATCTAAACATTTCAGTCGAAATGCTCTTCTCCAAAAACATTAATTGTCGAGTCCTTTTTTTCTTTCTTCCCTTTGCAGGCAAGAAACAAGACTCAACAACAACCACAATTATACGGTTTAAGAATTACACACTTGTACACATACAACACAACAACGAGAACAACAACATGAGTAATGATGATGACTATGACGATGATGGACAGAATCACGCAGATGAAGTTTTTCAGCAAAAGGAAACAATGATACTCACAAGAATAACAACAGCAGCAGCAACGAAATCTAAGAAAATTTTCAGAAAAGGCAGTGGTGGAAGGGGGCATATAAACTGCTTAAAAGTCATTAAAATGAGTTGTGGTTTAACGGAGTGATTTTCCAAGCGAAAGACGAAACGAACTTTTTGTTTTTGTAGAATGTTACACTTGAAAAGAAGCCAGTGGTTAGATTACAGCCATATATGAGCCATTTTACCTTAAGAATATAGGATCTGGTGTCGTAATTATGATGGAAGTTTTAATACTTATCAGGGCAAAAATGTTCACTATTGTCTCCGAACTTCAGAATTCTTAATTTCACAAAATTTTTGTTCAATAATTCTCTAGTCTTGCCATGGATTTAGTATTGCATTCGTACAATTGGAGTCATTCGAAGTGAAAATTCTAATTTTTAACCGTCTTGTCAGAATTTGAGTTCCTTTTTGGAAAAGGACGGACTGACGGGTTTCTACCAAAATACAAAACGAACAACTCACTCAGTCTACATTCGTTCGTATTAAGGCACATAGACTGATAGTTTTCCGCTTTAAAACTATTACTCTGCGAATAAGGGAGCCTTGGGACAAAACAGACTGATTTTTTCGATTTTAGTTGCATTTTGGAAATATTTTTTTAATGGAGAGGCAAATGAACTGCATCTACTACCGTTATAGCCGAAGGAACGCAAGATAACTTATGACATTCTTTTGAATTTTCTGTAGGCTTGTCTTCTTTTCGTTGTTAATGCAAAACCCATACTATCAGACGTATTAACGCTGTATCTTCGAATCCTATCATCGCTTACAAATACAAAAGTTACTGACAGTTATATTGCCGCCAGAATATAAAACAGTGGCATATCAAAATAAAAATCAAGACCTTTAGAGACCATAGTTAGGAAAGTGGGAACAATTTGAACACGAGTTTCTTTATGGATCAGCATCACATAAGATATTGTCGATAGCCCCCTATGTGACTCTTACTTGAACAAAACCCGAAAACACTATAGGTTAGGGAAATACTTTAGAACGAGTAAGAGAAGTAAGAAGTATAAAAACCTCTCAGCCTTTCGCCACCTGTAAAAAAACCGTGACTAGACTAAACCACTGTACTGTCGTGGCAGGTTCAATTACAACATCAAGTGAATCCCATGAAAATTTCCTGAATAGATTAAAAACAATTATTTAGCCCACTACTCACCGCAAAATACTAAAAATTCAGTAGCTGAACAGCATATACAACCAACGACTGTGGGCTATAACGTGATGGATGGATGGATCAGACCGTTCGTGGCACAATTAGGAATACCATCGATTGGAATTCACAAGAAAGCCGAAGAAGGCATTAGCAGCTCGATGATGAAGTTTATTAACGTCTAACATGGAAGAGCTGAAGACGCAAAACCAAATTGACTGATTGTTGCGACCCTATATTTCGTAAAGTAAAAGACAACATATACTTATAATTCTTAAACGGACGGATCAATCTGTAGAACAAAGAGGAGTCAAAAAAGAAGGCGATATAATAGTGGGGATTTTTGAGCGTCTAGAATTCGTGGAGAAATCATAAGTTTATACAATCGAAAGAAGAAACTAAAAAAGACCAAAGACTGCAATATTATCCGATATTATCTGCCTTCGTCTTCTATGAAGTTCTCTTGAAATTCAAATGGAATGGAACTGTCTAAGTAAGTTAAATAAACAAGCTAGAGACACCTCTGTTTGATCCCAGTTGGAATAAATAGAATTGAGGCTGATGAACTTTCCACGTGGGAGCTTTGAAAACTTCTTTTTGTAATATGACGTGAAATAGATGAATCTAAACGTGGTTTAAATTTTCGGATCTTCAACCAGGAATTACCAAACTTTGGCATATGATATCAACCAATTTGTTGAAGCTAAATCAATCAAATTACATAATACATGCATAATTGGTCATTACAACCCTTCAGTCAGGATAACGACCTAGCATCTCACACCACCTATGTTGTGTGCGTTAATTTCAGACATAAGTGTCGCGATCTACAGTTTAAAGTCGACTGCGAAAGACAAATTCCTGAGAGACTTTTGCATGGTAATTTTGTTTTACTCTCAGAGTTTTTGCCAGAAATCTGCTGAGAGGAAGTCGCCAAAGAAATATTTTTTCATACTTCGATTTGATCAAAATGTCTGATCTGGGATTTAGACCGAGGCCAAACGTCTAATAAGCCGTAGTGTGTTGGCTAGTAGACTACATTGACTTCAATGTATCAAATTAGTTTCTATTTATTGAGTATGATTGCCAAATTACAATTAACGACATGTGTTTGCAGAATGGACCGTAGAAAAAAAATCATTTACAGTTTGAAAAAATGGGTAAGTCAAAAAAATCTATCGATTTGGGGACGGTTTAATTCAAATGAGAATCATGCGCAAGCAATATATCTTGAAAAAGTCACTGTTTGATGTGGATTTTAGGCTGACGGCTTCACAGGTCCACATTCCTTTGAGAATGACGTTGGTCAGGCTATCACTAACAACGTTGAAGACTATAGGTAGACGTTACCAACTTCCTTTGGCCTGAATTGGAGGATGTGTACACCAACGACAGGTTTTTTTTAAAAAACCAATGCTACGTGCTATAAAACTCATACCACATTGAATAATGATGTGATATTGTGCGATATTGTGCGATTGGAGGTTTTTAAACATTTTTATGATATTTTCTTAAGTCGCTTGAGTATGCGAAAAAGCCATAAAACACAACAATCCTCAAATCCAATATAACCCTTGCAATCGGGCTAATTTAGACTGATTAATGCGCCAGAGCCATAGAAAATTTATCATATCGGATTGGAGTAACATTTTTGTTTCAAAAATGGGGGAAGTAAATTGAAAAAATTCTTTACGTCCAACCATAACCGAATGACATGAATTTCTTCTAGTTCTTTCGTTAAGGCTTCACTCTTAATATGATAAGGGAATCCACGATTATGTCTGTTATAGCTTAACGGGATACTGAATACTCAGTAAAGAATGTGGTAAAATTCTAGGCTAGGTAGACTGAAAGTTATGGAACGCCCTTTACCTTAAATAATACCTTTTATTTCTTCAGAAGGTGGCTGGTGAACTAACCCGTAAATTGAATATATAAACAGCAATAAAAACAAACATGATTTATTTTACAAAATAAAAGAGACAATATGTGCGTATGTTTGAGCTACGAATAGAGAGAGAGAGAGAGAGAACATAGACAAAAAACCAGTAGACATGTGTTAGTGTGGATTAATGAGCGTGTATCTGAGAGCTCATATGCGTATGACAGGTTCAACACAGTTTATCATTTATTTCTACAGGAAAGTGTGTGTAGTATGAGGGTGGAAGAGACATTACATATTCCATTGCGTATGTACATATGTATGCATATGTAGGTATGTATATATGTATGTGTGTGTGTTAATTTTTCATAACAATTATTTAATAATAAAAACTTGTCTATTTTAATGTAGACAAACGACCTTTTTGTTACACAACTCTACTGTGTGTTTGCATTTGACTTGTTTAACAATGACAAATAACTTTTACTGTTTTTTATCTCTCTCTGTGTCTGTCTCTCTCGCTCTCTATTTAGATTTTATTTTCTTTTTACTATTTTTTTCCTTTACATTTAACATAAAATTTAATTTGATTTCATTAGAGAGATATTCTTTCATACACACTTCCTCTCATCCCCTTTATCACGCATTCGAAATGATAAAAGTTGTAAGTTGTTAGTTTTTTGCATCAATAAAATGGAAAATTTTATTTAAATTCATTAAAAGTTTTCTTAAAATAATAGTAATACACATACAGACACACATAGAGATCTATACATTTTTACATTCATTTATAAACCTTAAGGGATTTTCTTTAACCCTCTACTCTCTGCCTCCATCCTTCTCTCTCTCCCTTTCTCTGTCTCTGTCCGACTCTGTATTTAAATAAAAGAGTAAAGAAATGTGGTTTTCAAATCAAATTAATATTCATGAATTGTGCTGTGTAGTATTGTGTTGGCCAGCAGTTGGTAACCACAAATGTTTAAATGATTTCTCTCTACATGGCATCCGTTCAGTTTTATCTTCAACAACAACAAAAAGAAAGCAGAAAAAATGAAAAATCGAAGAATATATTAAAGATTTCAAATGTTTTTTCTTCTTCGTTTGCAATTTTCTCAAATCTTTAATGGCATTTTAAAAAGGCATTACAATTCAATTCATTACAATTGTTTGTTATTAAAACCAGGGAACGAAATCTTTTTCTTTTTTTCCTTATCATGTACTAATGGTTTATGGCTGGCATTGAGTGGAGTGGAGCAAGTGTCTTACTTTTGTTGTGTGTGTACATTTCATTTAAATAAATAAATAAATAAATAAATAAATAAATGCTTATAAAACTCTATAATTAAACAAATATTTTCTGTGGTTTCTCGACAATATTTTCTTTTCATTAAAACAAAATTTCATTATGATTTTAAAATTTAATTTTAATTGTTTTAATGCAAATTTCAGGCTATGCAAGCCAGTAACACTGAATTAAAAAAATTTGATTTGAATTTAAGAAAATCCATCTCCTACGTCTACAATTTAAAACTTCAATCTCCAAGTAGTTCAAGCATAGACCATTAATCCTAAACATGCCAAAATGTATAAAAACATGAGTTGAGAACCAGTCAACTTTCTTGTTCTAATTGCTACTATCTTTCGGTTTTCTGTAAAGAATTCAAGAGAAGAAGTCTTAACGGCCGGTATAAGTTTCTCAAAAAACTGTAGTACGGAATTGACTTTAAACTGTAGGTCTAGGAACTCATGTGTATGTATAATTAACACACACAACATAAGTAGTCTAAGAAGCTAGGTCGTAATCCTGCTTGAAAGACACAGAGCTTTACAGACCTATTGCCCTGGTTATGAGATTGACTAATCGGCGCTAGATTGGGATCACAGGAACAGACATAGAAACTGGTTAGCCGATATAAAGTCCCATGATTAGTTGGCTAAATATCTTAGTAATGTCAGGAAATTTTGTGGAATTCTATCGGGTGAGCCATCTATCGGTTTAAATTTAAACCATCGACTATTTCGCATCTGACAATACATATGTGATTCTATTCTGTCACAATGCTCAATACATTACCTCCTCTGAACGTAATGAATCGATTTACGCTTGAGCAACGTTGGGATTTAGTGGTTTAACGAGAAACTGCAGTTTAATGTCGGTTTTGTAGATGAAGCTCATTTGCACCTTGATAGGTACGTTAATAAGCAAAATTTCCGTATTTAGAGCCCAAAAAACTTACACATGGTCTGGCAGAAGCCAAAGAACCCATTACGAGTGACTGTCTGGTGCGGCTTGTGGAGCGGAGGCATCATTAGCCAATATTTCTTTGAAAATGAGGACAGCGCAACGATTTTGGTCAATGGAGACACCTAATATACAATACCTTTTGGTATTGATGTGACAGATGTTTGATTTTAATGTATTGGTTTCGATTTATTACGTCAAACGTTTGATGCCCATTTAATTAAACGAAATAATAATGCCAATTAGCCGCCGTTTGACACCGTTGGACTATTTTCAGTGGGAGAAAAGTGTTATGCCGACAAACCAGAGACAGGTGAGCATTTAAAGGCCAACATTCGTGATACCATTGCCGAGATACGACCCAATACACTCCAAAAAGTGCACGAAAATCGGACTGATTGAATGAGGTACTGTGAGGCTAGCCGCGACAGCCCATATGCATCAAATTATATTCCATTTCTAACCGGAACAATTGTAGGTAGGTAGGTAGGTAGAAGTGGCTGTCCACCCGATGAGCGGACACACTTAGGCCTCATACAGGGCCCATTGTGATACCACAGTTTCATCTTTCCCCTATTCTAGGAACCACTCGGAGCTTCCGATGAAGCGACTTAGACTGCCAATATCCACGCATGACAGTTCATCTACGTCCTCCATGTAGTAGGCACCCAGGTGTTTCTTTCTCCTCCGACCAAGTGCCGGACATGTGCAAAGTAGGTGAAGAATAGTTTCATTCTCCACTTCATCTCCACAGCTTCTGCAGAAATCATTCGCAAGGTGTCCAAGACCAATACGCCTCACATGTGTTCCTATAATACAATGCCCCGTAATAACCCCGATAACAGCTTTGAGCCTGCTTCTTTGGAGCTTAAGCAGAGTCGTCGTGCGCCTTCTATCCAGCTTTGGCCAGATTTTTTGCGCCGCTCCGCCCTTATCCGAAGCTGCCCATCTACTGTTGGCAAGGTCCACGATTGCATTGTTAATCATAAGCCCACTGGTACTTAAAGGGATCCCCAATGTAGAGAATTCATCAGAGAGCTCGACGGTCGTGCCCCTTCTGGCCAATTCATCCGCTCTGCAGTTGCCGGGAATGTCCTTATGTCCCGGTACCCATGTGATAACAACATCACATCGGTTCGCCATCTCATTGAGACATCTGCGACAGTCGTATACTATCTTGGAGTTTATCACACTAGAATCCATCGCCTTGATGGCCGCTTGGCTATCGGAAAGTATAATGATCCTTCGCTTGCGAACATTTTTGTCCGCAACAATTTTCACCGCAGCTTGAATAGCCGACACTTCCGCCTGAAAGACACTGCAGTGATCTGGTAGTCTCATAGACTTGGATATTCCGATTGATCTCGAATAGATGCCAATACCAACGGCTCCTTCTAATTTGGAGCCATCGGTGTAGATTTGTGCGGCATTTCTCGTTAGGTGCGCCACACCCTTTCCCCAGTCCTCCCTTTTCGGGATGGATGTCCTAAAATTCATTGAGAAGTCATATTGCGGTGTCATATAGTCTATGCTTCCGACAATATCAGCTCCCTCAAGTATCCTTGTATGACCAATGCTCGATGCATGCCATTGTCCAGTCGCCCAGAGACGCCTACTGATCCTAGCCGCCACACCCCTGCAGTATAGGTGGAGCGGTAGAAGGTATAAGATCATCTCCAGAGCGATCGTAGGAGTAGTGCGCAGGGCACCACTAATAATTATGCAAGCAATCGTTGTAGCTTGCGTAACAAGTTCAAGTTCGTTGTACTATTCAGGGATTCCCACCACACCAGGCATCCGTAGGTCAGGATAGGTCTGACCACCGCTGTGTAGATCCAGTGAGTCATCCTAGGTTTCAGGCCCCATTTCTTCCCCAACACCTTGTTACAGGCGTAGAGGGCGATGGAGGCTTTTCTTAGGAACAATTGTACTGCACAACAAAAAAACAAGCAAATATTTGGCAATTTTTAAATTTGAACTTTTAAATTTCCCATCCTATGTAAGCCATCTAGGCAGTGCGCAACTTGGATTTCTTAAATTACTACAGTTTGAACTCCTCTCCAAATATTTGTTAATAAAAATACCCAAACAGTCATCAAAAATATTTTCCTGTTATTAATTAAAATGTTAATCGTCTTAAACTGCAAATAAAACCAATCAAATATTGAAATCTCATGAAAATATTAATTTGCCTTCCAAGCAGAATTTCTGTACAATTATTCAACTGTTCGGAGAAACCAGAAAAAAAATTCTTTTCTTATTTAATCTTGTACAAATACAAACACAAACACAAATACATACAAATGCAAATAAAACGCTAAAACATAATTAACAATTCACAACAATCCGCTGTGGAAACAAATTCAAAATTTCTTATAACTTTACCACGGCCTTCCACTACTCCTAGGCGTATGAGTAATATTTAATTACACATTAATTATACGCCTACACACCTACAATATAAACAACAGCTATTTGGGGAAAGCAAAAGTAATGACTTTAACCGCAAATAAGGTGTCTAGAGAGAGATAGAGAGAGAGAGTAAAAGAGGAAGCGAAACAGCAGCCATTCAAATTGAAATTAATTTCTAAGAAATTTTCAAATTCCTTCATCAAATTAATGATTTATTTACACAACACCCGTGGAGGAATATTAACGTGCAGAACGTAAAACAAAAATTAAGAGATTCCAGCGTATTTAACGAAAATTAAAGAAAGAGAAAGAGAAAGTGCGTGTAAATGAAAATCGTAGAAAGGGTTAGAAATACACAAAAACTGTTATTCAATTATAAATTGTAATTAAATCAGATTTTATTCCCTTTCTTCGTACCCCTTTCCGAATCTCTCTCTCTCTATTATTTACTATTATTGTGTAGGTTAGTTGTGGTTGAAATAGCAACCGTAGTCCTTAAGTAACTGGGAATTTCTTCGTGTTTTAATTTCTTCAGTAAGGGAAAGTAAATATTGCTCTTCGTAACATGTTAATCATGATTACAGATTAGCCGTTAATTGGTGGAAACGGCATAACGAGGATTAAGAATTGTTGATTTCATTAATTTGTTGAAAATACTTTTCAAATCAATCATTTGCATTTTCATCTTGTGCGTATGTGTGTGAGTGTGTGTGTTATTTTTATAAGTAATTTTTGGTTTAAATCAGTTCTTGGATTTCTCTCCCTTATATTTTACTGTTTAAATCGGAAGTGGAAAAAATATTTTTTTCCTTTTTTTAATAAAAAGAGAACAAATTGTAACCATCATGGGCTCTATGGTAAATATTGCAAACGGAAATGAATTGCAAAAACCGATAAACAAACCACAGAACAGGAAGAAAAAGTAAAAAAGAAATGAACGAAACAAACTTCCCGTTATATAACCAAAGTCTGAACTAAAAATTAGTGGTACAGTGTTGTGTAAAAGGAAAAGTAAGTAATGAACGCGTTTGATTTGACTGCAATTGACTGAATTTTTTGAAGGTAGCCTTATACAACACAGGGTTATTGTGAGGATGATGCCGGTCATGATAGTAAATGTCCTTAGGACTACAATACCTAAGGCATTATTTACTATTCTTAACCAGACATGTTGTAGAAAGAAGTGAAAAGCATGAACGTATAGAACCTATGGTCATATCAAAATCCTTGATATAACTGATTCAGATATACTATTTGGTATTTGAATTTGCTTTAGAGCATGCGTTTACAATAAAAACACCGTATGAATCATTAACAAATAATGGTTTACGCCTTCGACAGTATCCGTTAAAGTATAATCTGACGAATTCAAATCACACAATAAAGTCGGATGAGGAATCTTTTCAGAATCTTAGATTGTTCCTTGTACTACACAATCGCAGTAGTAAGAGTACTATAGTAGTTCAGGCTGAAATAATGGCAATGGAGTATACAGAATGAAGCCGGTAATGCGACTATTACATCTCTTAAAAGTGTGTTCTTCTAAGATTGCTCTAGAATACCAGGCCACTTATGTTGTATGTGTTAATTTTATACATGAGTAGCGCTTTCTTCAGTTTAAAGTTTAAAGAAAGATTTTTTAGAAACTTTTCATCGCCATTTTATTTACTCTCAGAGTTTTTGAAGAAAAGAGAATTCCTTAGAGCGGCTGCTGTAGAAATTCCAATGCCAGAGAAACCACGAAAAATATTATCTATCATTATCTGGTACTTGGAATCTTGGTAAAAACGATTATTAGACACCCAAATTTTATTGACAGAAAGTGCCAAGACATTCTTTTATAAAATTATCGAAATGTTTGAGAGATGCCGGTCAGAAGCTGGGAGTTTTAGGATTTCGCAATTGAATCTTAAAGGAGCAACTATCAATTAAACATAAGCCTAGCTTACATACCTACATAATTGGTCATTACAATCCTTCAATGAGGATTACGAGCAGCTTCTTCCACCATTTATGTTCTGTGTGTTAATTTTATACATACATACATAATTGGTCATTACAACCCTTCAGTCAGGATTATTGACCTAGTTTCTCACACCACTTATGTTGTGTGTGTTAATTTTATACATAAGTGGCGGGACCTACGGTTTAAAGTCGACTCCGAACGACAGATTTTTTTGAGAAACTTTTCATGGCAATTTTATTTACTCTCAGAGAGAAATCTTCTGAGAGGAAATCGCCGAAGAAATACTTTTTGTATTTTGTTTTGATGTCTGGCCTGGGGCTCAAACCCTGGCTTTACGTCTAATAAGCCAACACACTACCTACTAGACTACGGCGACTCTAATTTAATACATGAGTGGCGTGACCTACACTTTAAAGTCAACTCCGAACCAAAAATTTGAGACAACGCAGGCATGTTGTATGGAATCGAAATTTAATTTGACTTGTTTTGCCAGAGAGTTTTTGAGAGAAATCTACTGAGAGGAAGTCGCCGAAATAATGTTTAATTTTTTCTTTTATTTCGTTTAGTTGAAGATGTCTGAATCGGGGTTTAAACCTTGGCCTTACGTCAAGCCAACGCACTACCTACTAGACTACGGCGACACTGCAATAAGACAATAGAAATACGACTGGTTGGACTCTCATTTCGGTAAGCAGACTTCACAGGGAAATTGAAACAGACTACGCTGTAAAACTATGTGGCACAGGACATTCAAATTCATTAAAGAAATCAGATGTATCGAAGGAAATAAACAACAGAAGCAAAAGTATACATATAACATACATACATACATAATTGGTTATTATACTCTTTCTCGCACCACTTATGTTGTGTGCGTTACTTTTTATACATGAGTGGCAGAACCGAACCTATAGTTTAAAGTCGACTCCGAACGAAAAGAATACGAAAATGTATGCACCAGACCGTGTAATCTTTGCATTTTGTGGTATGAGGCTTATAACCAAACAAAAACTAAAGGGATCGCTAAAAGAAATTTGCATATCATTTTTAGATAAATAATGCATTGCAGAAAACTCTCAAGACTGAAAGCTTAACAGATCTGTTATAAGTTCATTATATGTATATCAGGTGAAGAGAAATTTATTGAAATGCCACAGACGAATGGTTTAATAGATCTGTTCTTTATACTTTTGTTCTTTTGGAATAGAAGAACCCCATTTTCTTCCATCCAAGTGTGATTTTTTTTGAAATTCTACGCTCATTAGGGCTCTTGAAGTATCCTGGCAAAACCTGCCTAAGTTTTCCTAATTTTTCCAACAAAATTTAATTACTTTCCTACCCACTAACAAAATTTATGTTTGACAAGTATTTCGAAAACATATCCAACACTGGCAATAAAAGTTAACAACAACGGATCCACCACTACCTAATATGCCAAACAACACACACATATGCCTACAAAAAAATATAAAATTAAATACGTATAGAATGGATATACAAATGTTAGTATTTATCTGTGAATACATATTAAAATAACAATGAACCATAAATGGGAACAATAAAAGTAAAACAGTAAAAACAGAGAAAAGAGAATTTAAACCGTAAAAGCCAAACACAGGCTGACCCGAATGAAAAATAAAACACCAGCAAAAATAGCAAAAATAATAGCAACAAAAAAAGCAGAAAAGCCATGAAAACTCACAAGCACTATCAATGAGGTTAAACCTCATGAATACGCGGTTTCAACTTTTAAATAAAAGAGACACACATTCATACACAGAGAAAGAACCCGTGATTCACATACATAGACAAACATACACAGTGTTAAACAAATACGCATTTTAAATACTAAAAACCTACAAAACATACATAGATATTGTGTAGGCCTATCTCGTACTCTCTCTCTCTCTCTATTTTTATTTGCATACATAGACATATTTAGAGTAGATGTGGCAGAGAAAGGGCAAGGAAGTTAGAGAAGAGTATCAAAAAGCAAAATTCTAATTCTAAAAATAAGTATTGTTTTAAACAAAAACAAAAAAACAACAAAAACAAACAAAAAAAGAACAAAATTTGTAGTGTGCTATTAGGCTGTATCGCATAAACATTTAGTTTTTATTGTTACTGTCGGAATTATTGTTATTATTGTTGTTGTTGTTGTTAGAATGTTTATCATTAACTTTTTAACTGTGATATTTTGCTATTTTTTCTCTTCTTAATTTCGGTTTCAAACACCACACTCTACCACAAACACCACAATTTATACAAAACATCGCCCCCCTCCCCCACAGCAAACCAATACAAACGACAAGAAATACTGCTATCCCTGGCTTTAGACTATTAAAAGTGGGCAGAAAAGGAAAAGAGAAACAGAATAGGAAATATTGGCAAATGCCCTTCCAACATTCTAATACACAAATACATTCTTAAAAAATAAACATGCCAATACATGGCTAAATAGAGATGGCGAGAGAGAGAGAGAGTGAGAGAGGTAGATAGTGAATGTACTCTATCTGTGTGGGTTTTTGAAAATGTACGACTGTGTGGGGAGTTCATACAATCAGATCTCTGAACGTGCTGTGAATATTTGAAAATTGTGTAGCTAGGTATACGTTTGTGTTGTTTGTTTATTTTTACAACGGCGCGTATGTGTATGTGTATATACATGTGCTAGTGTATGTGTTTATCTGTAAACCATTTCCGCTGATGGATCCTGTAATTTTTTTTTCATAATTTTCTGATTTTTATGTGAATTTTTTTTATCTTCTTTTTATTTTTTTTTTTTTTTAAACATTAATCACATTAACATTGATATCAGGTTTGTTGATTATTGTTGTAGAAACTGTAAAAAAAAAAAAACTAAAAGTTATTAAAAAATATTTTTATACCCTACACCATAGCATAATAGGTGCTTGCAGTATGTTGAAATGCTTACAGGTTTTCATAATGATTTCAAGCGATGATTAAGCACCCATGACGCCGTCTTCCTTTAAATGTATTTTGCCTTGTAAGCAGATTTAAGCCTTATCGGGCGTTATTTTTTCATATAATTTATACATGTTTTTTAAAGCACTACCTAGTGAAGGAGTTTCTTGCCATACAACTAAGAAAAATAGGTGCTAGAATACTTTCATTGCTTCTAAATGCAAAATGTGTCCACGACAAATTAAGCCAATAGCATACAAAATAGCTTATGAAATATCTAGAGCATATTACCCTGATCAGCGAAAAACAATACGATTTCAGAAATGCAGGATCTACTGCACCATGGTGAGCTTTAAAGAAGTTGGAACCAGACGATGTAGTACGAATATTTTCCAAGCATTAAGCCGAGAGGGACTGGATGAACCTTTACCGAAATATATTGCTGTAGGTTGTCACTGCTGTATTTTCAATTCTATTCACTATTTTTCTTAATGATCTATGTTCTATGAACCCTATCCTTTATGTTCCTTTACATATGACAGTAATATTTATCGTTCATATTCCTTTAACCACACATTCATTGGAAATTGATTACTTGCATCTGATTTCCAAGCAATTACCGAATGAGATCGTGCGAAAAGGATAGATTTTGGTACTTGAAAGATCCTACGTTCTTTATTTGCAACTTGATTTAGAAATCAATTCGACATCAAGTAATGACAACTGCGTTAAACTATAGAGATAGGGCGAATCAAATGAGAAAAGTCTGATGCTTGTTTTATGTCTAATAGATCTACAAACTCTGCAAAAATAATTAGCAGGTAAATTATTAATGATCTGAACACCTTCATTACAGCGAAATAATTCTTTTTGGGCTAGAATAGGGTAGAGGGAAACGACAGCTTTTTTGAAGCAAAGTTCAATTGAGCACATGTAGCGGCTCATATTGGAACCAGCATCAGAACTCCATGTTGAAGGCCTGAATTCCGTAGAAATTAGTTGAATACCAGCTAAAGGTTTAATATATTCATTCGATATGTAATAACGATATTCGCATTCTATTGAGAAAAGCTGGCTCAAATGAGGATAGAGTGACTCGAGGGAGGGTTTGGCAAATAAAGTGCCCAATACTCTTTGTAATCGATTCCCTATTACTGCAGCAGTCATTTGCTAGAAAGCAAAACCTCACGTCCTTCAAACATATTGCACAATGACCCTTTAAAAGAGATACAGTAACAGCAGTTAATTGTAATGTTTCCTATCGAATGACATTAAGCAAAATCCTTAATCAGCCCATGAAGCAATAAATACCACTTTCTGACTGACAACCTAAAAGAATTAAGTCGTATACTTACATATATTCATGTAAGAAATTCATGAATTTCTTACAATCTTTAGCTTTACTTTCGACTTGTGTGCAGCATTCTTTTTCAACAACAGACTCTTTGTTGGCTAACAAGGCTTTTCAACATGACCTTAGCGGGCGACTACAGCTTTGCGTCCTATGCAGATGGCTGCCAAGAGACATTTTTTATGTCGGCCTCCGGAATATGTACTCAATATATCTCCATTTTATCAATATTATCTACAGGGCAATGGGTGCTTGTCTGTATTTTCTTCGTTTGGTTTAGAATTAAAAGCTCAGACATATGCTCAGAATATTTCCAAGACAACGATTGAAGAAAGCTTGTAGTCTGTACGTTGTATACACTAACACATGTCATGTTTAACCTCGATAATGAGGAGAAATAATATGATGGCTTATTAGATCTGAGGCCGCGATTCAAGCCCCAGGTTAGACATCTCCAACAAATATGAAATATGAGAAAATATTTCTTCGGCGACTTCCCCTCAGCAGATTTCTGGCAAGAGCTCTGCTTCTCTCAAATCTATCGTTCGGAGTCGCCTTTAAACTGTAGGTCCCGCTATTTATGTATAAAATTGAGACACAAAACATATTTGATGTGAGAAACTAGGTCGTAACCCTGACTGAAAAGTTGTAGTGATCAATTAGGTATGTAAAGAGGAGAAGATATCATGCTTCCAGTTACCAGTACCGCCATAAACTTTAAAGGCTTATGAAGGCCCCTTTTATAGTCAAGAGTCGTAGCTCAATATCCGTTTTGATTGCACCATTTGCGGTGATTTGGTTGCCAAGGTAAGAAGCTTTTATAATCTTTTGATTACTTTTGATTACAGGACCACACCTCTATAGGAGAACCAGCAATTTTTTAATATTTTCCATTTCCATTTATATGGAGATTACAGATCTTTTTCTACCACAAGTTCTAGAATAAATTTTCCAAGACTTCAGCATCTAAAAATTATTTTCCGCCTAAAGTTTGTCATTTTTAACTGTCATGTTGTGCTCTACATGTTTATGAAAAATTATAACACGCATATGACTGACTGGGTTTTTTTTTTTTCCTTAAAAAAAAATTTTTCTTGTGTCCCTGTTCAGCTGTCAGTGACAGATACACGCAGTCATAAAAACAAATGCAAACGAAACGAAAACGCTTTAACAATGATAAATTAACGTATTTAAATAGGCTGATGGGGAAAATACACTCTGTTACACTGTATGAGTGAGAATATCATGTCTCTAGATGGGCATTAACGGCAGACAAAAGTTCACGCATAAATTAATCACGACAATGAAATGTTACATTGATAAACAACAACGACAAGAACAACAATAGCAACAAGAATAATAATAAAGAAGAAAAAAAATATTACAAATTATGTTTTTGTTTTTGTGCAGAACGAAGTGTAATGAAATAAAACAGAAGCATACGTTCCATTTTTATTGGAATCTTTAAGAGCGGCCATGAGTTAAGGAAAAACCCCCAAAGTTTTTAATTTAATTTAAGCAGAGTTTTTTTCTTCTTTGCCAAGTGAAGCGTAAAAGAAATCCAAACCAAGTGTAGAACAGTTCGGGGGCCATGTTACTATTCAAGGTTAGACTTGAAGGTTTTTCAAGGATTTTTTGAAAAAAAAAAAAAAATTTCTTTCTTAGGCAAAATAACACTCCAAAGAAACGTAAACACTTTTGAAGGCCAAATGATTTATGTTTTCAACTTTTACTGAAAGCATCTCAATTACCTTTAAATCTAGAATCCGCAATGATTGTTGCCATTAACGCCATTAGCTTCATGATTATAATTGTATTGCAGTTTACCGTTTTAGTCCTGTTTACAGTTACTATCATTGTTATCATATTTTCAACGCCATTACTGTCTGTATCCTGTATCAGTAATATGACTGGCCTTGCCATTACACTGTTATACTCTTTAAATCATCATCATCATTACTATTAACGTTGCCATCATTATAATAACGGTAATGGATGACAAATTATATTCATGTGTCAGTTACAGTCACTTATTTCTTCAACACACAGACACACTCTTATTTACATAAACACTCATACGTATACACAGTTGTTTGGGTATTTTTTATAGCAGAGGCACAATTTTATTTCAACAGATTTCTGAAGCTAAAAATATTATTTTCTTTCTGGACTTGAGCGGTAATTAATGACAAATATTTCGTTTAGGCAGCTAAATATAGAATTTTTTTTTTAATTTCATTCTTCAATTTCCTTTCACAGCAATTAACTGTATTTTAAAAGGTCAAAAGACCACTTCCTTAAACTGTCCTTAACCATTACCCAGAGATGCCAAAAAAGGTAGAAAAATATTTCAGAATCTAATACTGAACACCATGAGATTGCTTCTTAGAAAATTTTTGTCCCATGGAACATCTCATAGGAATAGATTGAAAGAAGTTAAGGAGTGTTTTAGTGTTCCAGTTTTTTGGCAAAACAGAATGAATAAATGAGAACGAATTTGACGTTTGTAGCTTCAAAAGATGGTTGGGAAGTTCTTGTTGGAAGTCAAGATATATTCACTGTTGGAAGACGACAAAAAATCTTTGTATCTCTCTGTACTTCGGAACGGAAGATAAGCCTCCTAGATATTTTCTTTACTTTGGTCATTATATTGTAGTTTATCACATTAAATACTAATAGATGTAACGGATAGCTTTATCAAGCAATTGCTTTCACATATCCAGTCTAGCTGATTCTGATGCTTTTTTGCTTAAAACTAAATTAAACAGTGGCTTATTCACCGACATCCCAATACAGATTGCTGGTGTGATCATCCACAAAATTCTCTAGACATTTACACCAACGCCTCGCAGTTGAATATAAAACCAACGGGAGCGGTTTGCTTATTTCCTGTTAACTCGGAAGTCATAAGGATCACCAATATAGTTCATGAATTATGCTGGCGGGATTATTATAAGACATGCATTGTTTCGATCAAGAGGCTCATAAATATACCTGGAAACTGTATTGCAGACACATTGGCCAGAATATAAATCAAATCGGAATGACATATATGTGATCCACGATCCCTTGTGATCCCATGATTGACTTTTCTGGATAGAAGAGAAGATTTGTTCAATGACTAGGCTTAGCTGTTCGAATCATAACCGAGAGATGGCGATACGGCTCATTATTTTATGGTTTCAGTTGTCTAGGAACATTGCCGAATAGGGCGCCAAAGCCTTCGAATGACTTTTGCAGGAATTTCATAATAATTTTATCATAAGAGACATGATAAAATTCTCTGATATTCGTACAAGTGACTGGACTCAGGATAAGGAACAAGAAATTCCAGACTACTGCGACTTCTTTTTCATTGCTGTATGTACTAAAACTGTGGAGTTGAGATAAAATGAAATTTGTTTTAATTAACTTGAGTCTATAAGGCATTTGAAAGTTGGCGTAGTCTAGTAGGCGTAGACTAGAGCCAGTGATTCAAATAATCTCAAACATCACTAACAGAACGCAATATTAAAGAAAAAACATTATATTTCATGGAAAATTGCTCAAATCAGTCTTTCGGAGTCGATGTGGTCCCGCCACTCATGTATAAAATTAACGTACCCAACATAGATGGTGTGAGAAAATAGTTTGTAATCCTGAATAAAGGATTGTAGTGATCGATTGCGAAATTACCCAGTGCTTTAGGTTATTTAAATTTGTATTGGTATGTAGTAGCACAAGGGGCCTAAATGGAATCCATACTTGCCTAAACTAACATACGTGGAACTCATTAACTATCGATCACTTATTAAATGAGAATAATAAGTGACTGTCAGTCTTCCTCTTACAGTGTAAATCAAAATAATATATTATGGTGTATAGGGTGCATGTCAACTGCGTTTTTCTTGTTTTTAAACTGGAGAACCACAATTAAAACTGCAACAAAAATTAACAATAGCAAACAGAGAAACCAATAAAACAATTTCACAAATAATTTCTTGAGCATTAAAATGAAAAATAAAAGAAATTAAACTAAATTAAGCAAATACTTCACACACACAGACATATATAAGTACAGTCTCTCTTGCATACCAATACATAAGAAAAACACCAAGAAAATCTCATCATAACCACAACTACACAAACAATTTGCTCGATTACTCAAACGTACACATGGGCTTTAAAGAAGAAAAAGAAACATTCAAACAAAAAAGAAAAGAGAAAAGAAAAGAGGTTTAAAACGACAGGAGAGTGAGAGAGATGGAGAGAAAAAAGTTTTTTTATAAGAAAAAACCCATGAGTATTAATATTTGCTTTTATTTCTTAAACAATTTTATTTTTGTTTTGTATTGTTTATATTGCATGTACGAGTGTGTGTGACTGTGTGAAAGTATTCATGCTTGAGAGCATGTATTTTTTCTTCTTTCTTTTTCTTTCTTTCACTCTTTTTTATGCAACAGCAAACAAAAATCCTAAAGTGGTAATTTTCACACCACGAACACGTACAAGAAATGCAAATAACGATACATTTAATATGGATCACTGCAAATATACGTGTACACTTGTATGCTTTACACTACAAGTTAAAATGAATAGGGCAACAAGAAAACTTAAATACAAAAAAAAAAAAAAAACATTGGAAGCGTATTTATTAGATTGATAACAATTGATCGGCCATATTAAGATGCAAATGCTTTTGAATTATTTACATTTTCCTGCACTTCTTCGAATTGCCCGCAGTATTTAATAATATGATATTACAAGTTGGTATCTTTAGAGTAGAAAAACCTTTAGTAAACAGATACTAATACAGGCGAGCTCTGTAAACCCGTATACCTTGTGGTGGTGATGATAAAAGCTGAGGAGATAATAGCGGCACCAAAAGCAAAAATGAACTAATAAAACACACTAAAGTCACAGCATAAAAACTTTAAGTATGTTTGTCTTACACAAGTTTTCTTATTCTTTTTTTCGAATCTCCTTCCTTTTTTCTCTCTTCGTCTCTCGTATAAACTAAAAACGTAATAGAAATGGTCTTAAAAACTTAAACACCTCAGGGCAAGCATTCTAACACACATACATACACACATACGCTTACTATAAACTGCTTTATAAGGGTATTTGGTTACCAGCAAATGTATTGGAATATGGCAAGGGAGTGTAGCAAGCAAAAAGATAAATACTCTTAAGAAACTTGTTAAAAACAGACAGACAGACAGACGTACGTATAACAACAACAACAACAATAGCAATAACAACAAATATTAAACTTTACTAACAGTTATTTCTAGAGGTGATTACTTAAAGAAAAAGTAGGAGTTAAAAAACAACAACTAACACCAGCAGCATACTCAAGCTTACATTTGCAGCAGCAGTTTTAGCTTAGTCATGGCCCTGCTACTGGTAGTTTAAGGGCTTTAGTAAAGGGCTTTTTAGATGGCAAAAGAAACAAAAAAGAAAAACTCATCAGTATCATTGTATAAAATGAACTTTGAACATTGAGTTTCACAGACTCTCAATATCTTTCTTTTTGTGTTTTTTTTTGTTTTTTCTTCAATTTTTCAATATCACCCAAGTACGTGAGTTAATAGTCAATATTGAGCCATAGAATGTGTTAGTCAGCAGGATACACGCATTTGTTGTATTTTACTGCTGCTGCTGTTGGCACTAATGTGGAGGATGTAAACTCTCCAAGAAAATGAACATGAAACTGTTGTTGCCTGTATTGAGTGGATATAAATTCTAATACATGACTACTACACATCTACAGCTGAATAGATGGGCATCTCACTTAAAGCCCACAAAAATTGTTTGAAGTGTCTAACACAAGCAATACTTCACTGTTTTAAAGAATTTATGGGATAAGGATCATCCCAAGCCAAAATTTGCTAAATGAAATGCTAAACCTAAACCCTATAAATTCAAACCCGGGTTAAGGTAAAAATAAAAAAAAAATAGAGACTTCAATTCCTCTTAAAATTATTAACCTAGGTAGGCTGCTAAACTCTCATAAAGGATTAACGGAGAACACAATAAAGAGACCACGTAGCGCCACTACTTGAGAGAGGAAAGGTCTACTACTACTGCCAATACGACTAGCTAATACATATTTACACACACTGTTGTTTTCAAGCAATGAATTTTGGCAACATTATCATTCTAGAACTTGCTACAGTAGGCAACAAATATGTTATGTTAAGCTACAAAAAACCCGATTAATGAATCTGGAGAAAGCAAAGAATTAATATCTTTAGTCTTTGTAACAGTTCTACGTTGTTTAAAGCCACAAAACGACTTAAAATAATACCATCATCCATAGCTAAAAGATTATAAAGTTTTTTACTGAAATAATGCAAAAGTTATCAATTTATTCGAAACCTAAGATCTTTCGTTTTAATGGAGAACGTACTTAACTTACTTAAATTGGTTATTACAAACCAATTTAATTTGTTAATGAGTGGCATAATCTGCAATTTAAGGTTCTTTCGCGACGATAGCAATTTTATTTATTCTCAGAGTTGTTTGCCTGAAGACTGCTGAGGGGAAGTTGCCGAAAAAATATTTTTTCATATTTCGTTTTCTTAGAGTTGTTCAAAATTGCTTATTACTAGACTTCAGCGTCTCCATACTGTATGTGAAATCATTTGATTGTGATCATTGTTATATTTTATCGGGGGCGTTTGAAAAACCTAAATGTGAAAGTCGATTTTAACAGGCACGTTTTTTGACTTCAAGTCGGTAGTTGATTTCGACAGATTCCAGCTTGCACAACCGCGGACAGACCTCAAAGGAGTTACCTCGCGAACATGCACATTTCTTGCCTTCAAGTCGGTAGTTGATTTCGACAGAATCCAGCTTACACAACCGCGGACAGAACTCAAAGGAGTTACCACGCGAACAGGCACACTTTTTGAGTCCAACTCGGAAGTCGATTTTAACAGATTCCAGCAGAAGGATGGTAATGGTAAACATTAATCCTGCAAAAATATTGACGTGACACCATTCCTAAAAATTCTTACTTGGACGCATATAAAGCGAACTTTAAAGTGGGATACAAAGAGTTTGGGCAAAAATAATCGGCGGATTAACAGATCATGAAAAAATCATATACTTCCTCACTTAATTGGTCATTACAACCCATTCAGTCAGGATGACGACCTAGCTGCTCATACCCCCATGTTGTATGTGTTAATTTTTGTCCACGAGGGGTGAAACTAATAAGGGAATACACTACCTACTAGACTACAGCGACGACAAACAACATTTACACAGATAAATTGAAATCAGGTCTAAGTCTGGAAATTCAATAGTGATTACATAGGATTCATTGACCTAGTAATGCGATTTCAAAAAACATCTTTGCAGAATTCTTTCAATCAGATTCAGATCAGATTTTATGACGAGGAAAAAGACTCAACAGAAGACATGCTTTGAAGGTTTAGTTGGATTTACTATCATCGAGCAGCAATCCAGCGTTTGTGAAGATAACAGGATTAGGGAAGGCATTAAAGTACAACTCTGTATAGATTAAAGGCAACATAATAAAGCATTTCGTCGCTGTTATTTAAAATTTCATTACAATACCACAACTCATCTTTGGTATGTTATTTAAAGCAGATGCCCTGCAGAAAAGTAAAGCTCTTAAGCTTTAAGATCCAAATGATTGATGATATTGTATAACAGTTGCTGGATATAGCATTCATATGGCTTTACTTGCATGTGTAGTTAAAAACGGGTCCGTAATCTGACCACATTGAGAATATCCTGGTATATTATATTCCTTGTGATGATGAGTGAAACATTTTTTTTGGTGATGATGTTAACCTTACAAAACACAATAAGTCCTGCGCTATACGTAAAATTGTTGAAGGTATTAAATACCTGCATGAGCCTATGTACAGCGAATGTGTTTATGATATGAAAGACCTTTTGGGATATTCACGATGTATTTTAGTTTCTGTCCTTTTCGCTTTACAATCAGAGATAAATACCTACAGGCGGCAAATTCTGGCTAATTATTGTGCTCTCCAGAAGCTCAGTTATGTGTAGGGTACGAAGTTACTATCAAATGATTACAACCTCTTGCTGGTTAAGCTAAATTATTTGGAAAATTTAAATCAGCAGAACTTGATTAGCATAACTTTGATTGTCTCAGTGAAAATGACAACAAGTTACGTTGACAAGAAGTTTCGGTTATAAAATATCAATGCTTAGTAAGAGATTTTGGTTCCATAAGCACTACAAACTCTATGTAAATCTTGTTGTTTATGGGTCATGTCTTTATTTATTTAACATCTTTTACGTACTCTTTTCGTACTGGTACATTTTATTAAAATCTTTTCCGACATGCGGATCTCTTTTAACAGCAGTTTCCTTTTAAAATAGTTTCTCTTGAACAATTTTGTTAATATACATTACGACTCTTTGAAGAGGAAAGTTCTTCAATTGACAGGTTAAAGAAAAAGTAACTTTTTTTTAGAAAAGGTCACTTACTAGCTGACTTAAATGTACGGTTGAATATCAAAGAATATTTCTTCTTATAAAATGAAAATCAATATTAATTTGTTAGTATTATTACTCGTAGTCTGTTTAAACTGGCCAAGCCAACTGGTGTAAAACACCCGTTTCAATATGTCAGTTTCAATTCCTTTTTATTTTCGATTTTTTTTGATTTTTTTTTTTTGCTTATTTGATGCCTTTTAAAACGAAAAATGAAAAAAGATAAAAAAGAAACAAAAATACTGACAAAAATAAATAGAAAATGGAAAAGTTTTAGGTCAGTGCTACTGGTAACTCCTGCAAAACTTGGCCTGTGTGTATATTTTTGCTGATGACTTTATTTTGTTGTACAATGTTCTGTTCTGTTCTGTTGTGTTCTGTTATTGGCCTTTACTACTGCCACTGCTAGTGCTCTTGCTCCTGCTCCTGCTACTAACACTGGCCATGTTTGTTATTATTTAGACAATTTGTTATTGTTGTTTTTTTATTTTTATTTTATTTTATTTTATTTCGTATTCAGTATTGAATTTCAAATATATACTTTTTCAGGTTTTTTTCTTGTCGTAAATTTGTATTTTCTTCCTTCTGTTATTGAATGTCCTTTCGATATTGCAAGTATTGTGTGTATAAATTAAAAATGTGGGATTCAACGCAGATGGCATATATTTTGCACAAGGTTTGTGTATGTGTTTAATATTTAATATTTTAAACATTTTAGAGGGTTAACATCAATCATTTATTCTTACTCAGCCATTAAACGAAACAGGGTAGACAGCAAAGCTTCCCCTTTTTTTTGATCGAATATGTCAAATTTTGTACAATTAAAGCCTCATTTAAGTACATTTATCCTGATCAACCAATATAAAAGAAGTTCTCTAAAGATTATGCCATATAAATTCCAATAATTTTTATATTCGAGTGATGGTTTGTAGGGCTCTCAAGTGGTGATTTTAACACACGAACCACGGAGACCATGCTGACCATCAGAAAGAGTTTGACAGCGAAGTTTTACTTCATTAAGATTATTTTGAAAATCTAAAAGAACTTACAACACTATTAAACTGGCTCCCACTAAATCTAGAGAAGCTATCTGACTAGTTCTGCAGAATGCAGTGGCGTCCTTTTCATATGTAGTAGTTCGCACTTTTTTGTAAAACTTTTTCCAACATGAACTAAGAGAGTATGCAAGATTTTGGGAATGTATGATCCTTTTTTGCACTTTTGGCATGAAGATCACCCTCGTCAATTGCCATGCCATTTTTCAAAACTAGGAAACTGCAGACTTTATTTCTTAGGTATGGAAGTAGTTTCTTGGTGTATTGTACTCAGTCATCATTAAGTAAACATTAAGTCATCACAGAGACAATTTTATATGTCTCAAATGCCATTTTGGCATTGAATTATTACTGACAATGAAAAGTGGACGCATTACAAGAATCCAAAATCTGTGAAGACAAAGCAACCAAAAGAATTAATGTCAACGATAAAGATCTGAGGACAATCCAAGACACAGCAATCTGAATAAGTCCCTCATTAATTTTGAGCTGCTTCAAATTCAGCTTGATGATGATCACAGTAGACCTGTATACAAAGCAAATAATTCGGAATATGCCATCAAGTTTAAAGACGTTCCATTTCATGACATCGTCCAACCACATGAAGATTATTGCCATAACTAAAAAGAACTTCATACACAGCAATTCAAGTTGCAGTTCAAATTATGTTAAAAAAAAGACGACTTCACTCAATATGAGTTAAAGCCCAGAAGCCGTTGAAAAACAGAATTTTATATTAAGAATGCTATTTAACCGATAATACCAACCAATATTATTAACAATAAAAATCACTCGCTGTGACAACTTACTATCTTAATTGGTCACTACAAACCTTTAGTCGGGATTACAATCTAGCTTCTCACACACCTCATATTGGATTTATTAATTTTATCCACGATTGGCTTAGCCTACATTTTAACATCAACTCCAAACAACAGATTTTAGAAACTTTAAATGACAAATATTTCCAGACGACTACTGAGAGGAACTCGTCGAAAGAAATATTTTTTTTAGTCATAGTTTAAACTACAGTCTCTCGTCTAAAAAGCAAACACACTACCTACTAGACTATGGGCCGTTATTACAACTTGCCGTTAAACTTGGGTTTAGTTAAAGGTACCTTCAGCTAAAGGGAACTGTAAAGTTACCTTTAAATGATTTTCGTTATTACTACTTACAGATAAAATAAAATTAAAATATGGCACTGCCGGAGCAAAGTCGATAAAACTGCTCAATTAAACAAGTTTTTTTTTTAACGCAGTGACAACAGCGGACTTCATTTTTTGATTTATATGCTCATTTTTTTAAATTTGAAGTTGCCATATCGAATATAGTATATGATATGGCAAGTTCAACCATAAAGTGACCTTTAAATTTTAAAGATAGGATGATTTTCCCTTTAGCTTAACGATCACTTCTATCTTATTGGGTACTCATAATAATGAAAAACAATTTATATGCCCGTTAAAATCCTCCCTTTAGTTAACGGCAAGTTGTAATAATGGCCCTATGACAAGTTCTTCGCTGTGGCACGACGAACAATTACTCGAATGTGAATACTGGCCAATTAGCTGAATTCAAGATGAAGCTGAATCAGAAGGAAGCCATCTAATGGGTAAAACTGCTCAAATCGAATGAAATGATTACTTGTCACTTCAGTTTCAAAAGAAGTCATTGTGAGTTATTCCCAACCTTTAGACAAATGTACGAGGATCCTAAGATGAACTCTAGTCAGAGGTATTGCAAATTTGGCACATATTAACAGGGGGCAGATCTGTCTTAAGGAGGTTCAATATCTTATCAAACAAATGAAGTATTTGTAAGACAATTAGGTTCCTCCTCCGCAGCGTAATGTCAATCTTATGTATGAATGCATTTCAAATTTCTGTTTGAAAATTCATTAGCTGTTTTGTAACCTTCAATGTCCACGTATTTCAAAACCCATATGAAAAGAACTACCGAAATTCTCACAATCTTGGATGTGATGTACTCACACTCTAAAGATCTATTGGCTGCTATACAGTCAGTGAATATGTGTTTTAAACCACTCGACATACATTGATATGGAATTTCCATAGCGGAAATACAAGATTCGGGTAGTGCTACGGACAATCTAAGATTTATTGGTTCCGAAAGATTTCCACGTCCGGCATTGTCGCTTGATCTGGATTCGTCTGTGAATCAATGGTTATTATGCTCTGGGAAGTGCAAACCATTATCTTAGTATCGATGTAAAAGCATGATTGCAAGTGGGTTCTGATATCAGAGGTATACCCAGGCTAGCAATACCCAAGATTGTGGACTGACCATAGCATCTATACGATCACGCAGTTGAGGCGCTTAACCTCATTGTAGTATTCGTAGCCAACATGTTTGGTAGCCCGTTAAGGAAAATAAACAGTGTATCTGATAATGTCGTTCCAAGAGCACCTGTTGTCATGTTAGTGTCACAACGCCTGTATAAAGATTTTTATCTCCAATGAGGTTACTTAGCAAAGGCGAGAGCTTACGTTGTCAAACCTCCCCTTAGGGAGCACGTCAGCCGCCCAAAAAAGATTAAGGAATGGCATTAAGATTGCTCTGAATCGATATTGGATTGAATTTTGAAGAGAAGAAAGATACCCAATACGCTGAGTAAAGTTCTTCGAGAATCTCCGCATTTAACTTACTTATACACCCAAGAAATAAAGACATTCATTTTTAAAGCCAAATACATTTAAGCATCATTTAACAGGGAAACATTATGGCTTTCTAAAGGCCACAGAAAAAAGTTCAACTTGATAATTAAAGCACAAGTGTAGCCTCGATAATGATATTGAGTTCTCATACAAATTAAACAAAAATCATACATTCATAAGACTTTCTTTGAATCATGCAGTAAATGGGTGTGAGAGAGAGAGAAAGAGGGAATTAGAAAATAGATGAGAGTAACCATCAGCACTTATTTCAAACAATTAACTCAATACTGTAACATCTTGGCAAGTCAGCACTCGAGGCAGCAACATTTACTCTCAAAAGAAAAAAAGACTTAAACAAACACACTCCTCAACTAGTATCAGTAGATTTTGTAATGCACATTGATAAGTCCTTTGGCAGGCTCCTTCACTCTCCTTCCCTTTCCCTTGCTCTCTTGCATAAACTTTGTTTCATCTACAAATAAAAGAATAGAAAAAATCGAGAAAATGTAAAGTTTTACAAGAGTGAGTGTGTGTGTGTGCATGTAAGTCTAAGACGATTGTCTTAAATTCTTAGCAAGCATTGAATGTGGCACAACAAATGCTAGCGTCGTGCCTTAGGCTATGCAATCCTTTCTTTTTTTTTGTAACACACCTCCCTAGACGTTGGCTAGTAAGTCTGTAAATGCGAACGAGTGCCTCACCCACACACAATACTTCAAAAAAGTTCTTCATTTTCTTCTCTTACATCTTAAACTCAATGAAAAAGTACTCAAGTCATGCTCAGCTTAACTTGCTCAACTCGACAACCACCACCAGCAGCACAGCATAACTGCAGATAGCATAGGGGACAGTGAAAAGGGGCTAGAATGTAAAAATATTAAAAGTACTGTTTTTTAATTTCGTACTAGTATTTTTTATACTTTTTCCGCTCCTTTCGTAAATACATAAATATGTAAAGCATAGCCGGGGAAAAGAAGGCCAGCATAAGACTTTCAACGAAATTGAAGGAAAAAATTTTTTCGAGTTAAGTTTGGCTGCAGTTTTCATTTTTTGTCTGTCTTTCGTATTTTAATTTTGTTCTGTTTTTTTTTAACAGAGTTTTTCTGAAAACAATGAACAAAAGTTAAAAGGTTCTTTCTTTAACTTCTTTTTGAAGAGGCAACACAAAATATGTTGCATTTTAAAAAAATGGTAGAAAGAAACAATTTTTTTCCTTTTTAATTTCAGTTTTGAATCGTGCGTTCAAAAGTAATTTCAAGAAAAATATGAAATTTTTTTACATCAACCCTTATATCGGTTGCATAAAAGTTAAATAAAAGATACGTAAGATAAAGCTAGGATATAAGTGAAGCTTTCATTTCAATAGAATGCTTGAACTTTGCCTCTGGACTGGTTGTAGCTGTCGAGCAATTTGAAGTAATTCTCGACCAATTTACCGCACATTTTGAGATCTCAAATCCTCCAAGTGTAGGAGATTATCGCCATGTTATAGTCTTTGGCGTAAAGTATACCAGCGTCTTGATGGCCATTTCAGATTGCCAAATCGTAAAATTGCCTTGTTTTTTTGGAAAGGTCTCATGCACCGCCTCGTTGAAACCTCATATTGCCCAGCACATAGTCATTAATTGTAGTAAAAAAAAAGTTGGTTACCAGTTGGTCATAGCGCTCTGAATTGAAGACAATGATTCTTTCACCGTCATTTACAAAAAATACTATTAAAGACCAAACAGTCCGCCGGATACAATACCATAATCACTCTTGGCGTCTCAAAGCCCCATATGCGAAAATTTTACCTTTAAACGTTACGATGGTAGGAGAAAAATGTTTACAAAAAATAAAATTGAAGGTCTGTTGTATTAGCACCCAATTGGCATATTAATGGCATTGTGAATGCTCAGCGCGTTTTAATGCTTGCGTGAGGTGCAAATTCAAATGAAAAGTACTCCTTACAGAGTCAAAGAATGGACACATTCAGATTATCCGCTACAATTGATGCGTAGGACTGATCACATCATTACAATCACGACTATTTTCATGGCCAATAGTAGTAGAGTTATTTCCTGAGTACATACTGATCTGATCTAATAGCCAGACAGCCATAAATTTCTTGCCAGCCTTATATAAATACCCAAGCTTGGTCAAGAATAATTCATATTTCTGTGGAAAATGCAAATTCTTCGAATGGTTACATTATATAGGCTCCTAAGCATAGGGACATATCCTGCGGACCCACAGTCTCATGCTCAAAAAAAAGTGTTGTGAATGAATTTCTTAGAACGGATATCTAGTTAAGCAATTAGGCATTAGGAGGTTAATTAGCTTAACTCACAGGGAACAAAATATCAATTTTTTTCTCCCCTAGAAATAAACTACATAGTCCCTATCATTACGGGAAATACAGTGGTGTGCCCGTCTCCTCACAATTTTTCTATGCAATGGAAGACGACAACTTTATTGTCATATTCTCTACTTTGACTTGTTTCAATTCAAATAAGTTTTTAGAAGATGAAGAAAGATGATGAGAATTCCTTACAGGAATGAAAGGGAATAACAAATAAAAAGAATACTATCATTTACTTTTTTGTATGGAGGCATATTTATTGAGTTAAAAATAATAGAGAAAATATTCTCGCGTCCAGTGTTACATTACTGGGCTTGAGAGTAACTCAGTCTTATATTTATAAGGTAGTTAACTGATTGAATGAAGTCGCGGCAGTCTAGTAGGTAGTGTGTCTGCTTACTAGACGTAAGATTGCAGTTCTAACTCAAGCTGTGGAACAAAACGAGGTATGAAAATTATTACTGTGGCGACTGCCTCTCAGCAGATTTCTGACAAAAAATCGAGAGTAAATAACATTGCTATGAAAAGTTTTTAAAAACTCTGTCGTTTGGCTCTGCCACTTAGCGTTGCGTGAGAAACTAGATCGTAATCACCAATTAATTAAATAAACTGACTGCTTGCAATAGTATTATTGAAAATTATTTCTTCAGAGTGTTGTTATGTATTCCAAATTATTAATTTTTACTTACGATTGTTGAAAAACTTATTCTATTGAATTATTAAAAAAGCAATACGTACCTGAAAAAAAAAAATATGAAAATTAATATAAAATTGAAGGTACAGTAGTAATGAAAGTAACAATCGTAACTTAAAGCTTATGAGTACTTTAGCGGCCTATATAAGCCATTGACATATTAAATTTCTAGAATTTATAAATTTACACTGAAATTATAAAAAATTCCGCCCAGTAACATATTAGTTCACTTAAATGTTTTTACATTAAATCTTTGAGAACATACATCAATAAAGTCTTCAATCAAATGAATCTCTTGTTATTTTAATTTCCCATTTGTTACCACCGCATCTAAATTTATGCTGTACATGTACCATCTTTCTACTAATAAATCAGGTGTCATATTGTTTAAAAAAAATAAATAAAAAAAAATCGGAAAGAAAATATTCGAAATAAAATAAACAGATTAAATTCGTATATAAAACGCAGAAACGTGTGCTGTGCTCTGCTGCTTGTCAATATAATTTTTATTTTCTTTTATTTGCTTTTATTTATTTTATTTTTATTTTTATTTTTTTTTTACTATTTTTAGAATAAAGAATATGAGAAATAACATAAGAGGACAACAACAACAACAGCAACAGCAAAACAACATTAAATTCCACTTTATTTTCTTATAAAATTTATGTGTGTACGCTACGAATATGAATCTAATATTTGTTTCTCTATGACATTCATGAATACAACAACAACAACTGTACCAACGACAATAATACTCACAACATACAAACAACAACTGGAATAAGATTTTTCAGATTTCAGCAAAATTGTTTTATAATTCAACAAAACATTTTTCATTTTTTCATACAAAAAAAAAATATTATACGAGCACAACATACAGTATCGGACATAAATATGGAATGAATGTATAAATGAATGAATGAGTGACTGTGTGAGTAAATAAATAGATGGATGGAAAACTATTTTTATTAGAATTAGAGCAAGAGGAAATTTTACACTCAGAGAAAATAGTAAATCGTTTAAAATGCTTATGCCCACTTCACACCCAACCCATCAAGTCCATACATTACATATCATACATGATTGGTCACTATAACCCTTCAGTCAGGATTACGGCCTAGCTTCTCACACCATTTATGTTGTGTTTGCTAATTTTATGCATGAGTGGCGGGACCAACAGTATAAGGTAGATTGCGAACAACAAATTTTTTGAGAAACTTTTCATGGCAATTTTATTTACTCTTAAAGTTTTCAATAGAAATCTGCTGAGAGGAAGTCGCTGCAGAAATATTAAAATTTTGTTTTGTTGAAGATGTCTGACCTAGGGTTCGAACTGTGACCTCACATCTAATAAGCCAGCACACTACGTACTAGACTACGCCGACACCAAGTTCCCAGAATCACCAAGGTCCAGAATCCTGGTCACTATCAAGTTTGTTAATGAGATCTGCCCGTCACCTGGGATGATTTCTAGAAATGAATGGTAATAATGGTGAGCTCAGGAGGTTTCTCTTGTGAAAGCTTTCAAAATATAATCACCGAAATCCATTATTTTGGAGCATTTAATGCCACTTGTTATATAAAATTTTTGGTGAGAAATTTTTTTGGTAAGACGGAAGTTTAGTAAAGTTCAGCAAAACAATGTTATGCATGAGTCATTTCTCACTAACAACAGAAAGAAATTTGTTTTTTATGAGGTTTTTAATCCTAAACAAATCCTTTGGCCTTCAAAACTTAATTCCAAACAAATTCATGTCAATACTAATGTCTTATTTCGTTCTAGGTTGTTTCTTCCGTTTTTGCTTCTTCGCTTTCAATCCGATACGATGTCGGGAGTGAGATGATTAGTCGCTGCTCTCACGGTTTCTTTTCAGTAGTGTGGCTGTGAGATAATAGACATTTAGTTCCCTCTGTTATTCCCCAATGTACTTGGAAAACCTTAGTCTGAAACTACGTAAAGAGAAGATATGGTAGAGAAAAGCCTTTTAGTACAAAAGCTTTAGTAGTTTACTGACACTAACACCACCAGTCATATTGAATTGGGAATAATTTCAAAAGTTCATGTGTGCCAGACCTAGTGATAGATGGTTAAGAAAACATTACGTAGCCTTATTCACCGATTTTTACTCTTTTGCATGTAAATCACTTTTTTCCATTTTCTGCTAAAATTTCTCACGAGTCTGCCGTGCTTGTTGACATTACTAGCATTCAGCAAGATATTGGAATTCAAAAAGTTACGGAATCGTAAATATATTATTATTCGTTGATCCTTTAATGCTTATCGAGCGGAGAACAAGGTTTTCTACGTAATTCTGGTAGTGATTTCTGTTTACTGCAGCTACTAAGTTCTGTACTTCTGTGCGGGTTTCTTTATTTTACGCCTTCCAACTTAGCGTCAACTGCCACGATGATTACAATTGAATGCATCTTTAGTAATATAGTCATTAGATTTACTGAGGATAAATACAACCAATTAGGATCTGCAGCAGCTCCTCAGTAACATAGATGTTCTGCAGCGTATTAAAATCCAGCGGTTACTCTCGCTCGGCCATGTCATTCGGATGGAAGAGAATTGTTCCGGTGAGACGGGAATTTGATGCGTGACTTTTTCGAGTGTACTGCATTGCATTTATTATACTGCATCACCATTCCTTATGATGTTTTCAAATCAATATTTCTATTCAAAAATACACAAATACATACACACTTAAATTAATACAAGTAAACGATAAAAAAGGAGGAAAAAAATATACGAAATTTATTTCTTTCATTTCTACAATTTCAACAATTTAACTTAGACGACCAGCAGCTGATGATAGGGTAGTAGCTACAAGAAATTCGAAATGATTTTGGTAAATCCTAGGTGGTTATAGTGAAGATAAAATATGGCTGTCGATTTGTACAGATGGAATTGGATCATCGCTGCAGATTTCTTCTTTTTCCTTTGCTTTCATATGTGATGTGATTTCCAGTAAAATCTTTGCAGCTCTTTAAGGAAATTTTTTCATTTCAATAATTTCCGTTGAAACTGCTATTTTGGTAACCGCCACTGTGTACATATCATTGGCATTTCAAGAGAGATATCTTAATAATAAAGTAAAACTCGAGTTGAACTTCAAGTAAAAGTATTGAAATGCAATACTTTCCAATGACGTACAATGACGTCTATATCCACCCACCCATACATCAATAAACTTGCGTCGGCAAATAAAGATGCAAGCTCTCACAAACTAATATGCAACCCATTACGTCACACATACTTAAGGAATAGACGCACTTGATTTCCTATATATTCTGCAGAGTTATTTTTCCTTCCTTCTCCTTCTCACACTCTTATGCATCGCTTGATACTTTTTAATGCAGGTTTATTGAAGAGCATAGTTATGTGTGTGTGTGTGTTGGTATTGTTGCGTATTTCTCTTGTATATGTGGGTGCTTATTTGTGTGTGTTTGCCTAAGTACCTTAAGGAATCGCGATGAAAATATTTGTGTTTGTTATTCCTGTCTCTTGCAACACAATACATACTCCTCGGTAATAGAGAAGTATGAACAGCAGAAATATTTGGTATGGCAAATGAAATTGGCGGCTGGTGAATAAGAAAATTTTTTGATTTATCAGCACAAAGAAAAAGAAGATAAAAAAGGGAAATAAATAATAAAGGTGGAAGAATATAGAAATGACTTTAGATGTACACTACATATGGAATTTGAAAAGGGTAACAGGGATTTTTTCTTCATAACATGGCATTGACCGCCTTTTAGCTGCCAACAATTATGTATATGTCAAAAGGACGGGCTTTTACAACACCACATTTCAGGCTATATTTTTGATGATCTTACTTACTGAACCCCTCAGATAGCTTCTCACGCCACCTCTGTTATGTGTGTTAAATTTGTACATGAGTCCGCATAACAGAATTTATCAAGAGTTTTTCGTGGCAATTTTATTTCCACTGAGACTGCTGAAAGGAACATGCCAAAGAAATATTCAAATTTCTTTTTGTTCAAAATGTCTGCGCGGCTCATGTCTAATAATCCAATACACCACCTACTACACAACGGCAACTTTTTGATGAACACTATAGTTTAATACGTTCCTCTTATAAAAAGTATTAAGTTGTCAAAATTGAGTGAAATATCGGGAAAAATAGGCTCTGGCAGGTTTTTTTTAATTGATTGTTGAACACCGGCCCCAGTCGTTTGCTTAATTGTGTTTCCAAATATTTCAATGTCAACTATGCACCATGCCGATGGAATACCGGTACGCAAGCAAAACCATAAAATATTAAAAAATAGTCACTATCCACGGCACAGATGTAAAGTAAAGAAATATGATTAACCGGCTTGGACTGCTAGAGCACTATAATTCTTTTCAGTCGGATGTTGGGTGATAGAATTTTCATTGAAAACCTCTTGAAAACTTACGTCATCTAGACGTCCGTCCTTGTTCATGAATGGCAAGAATATCGCGACGAAATTTTGAATCATTCGAATTGCACAACTAGTCAACTGACTAGGGCTAATACAGAGCTCAAAATCTCTCACATAGTACAAGGGAAAGGTGTTCTGATTGTCTCTGTCAAACTGGGTATTATCCAGTGATGTAGGAGGCTCAACTTCGTTGCCAGTATAAAGACCCGTTAAAAATTGCTAGACTCTATTAAGCTGATAATGTTAAGTAGGACTGATTTTAGCTCTGATATTCCTTCGAATGACTTCTGCGGGAACTGTAAAGCTGAGGAAGAGGAAAACACTGTTTTCACCCCATGTTTCTAAGCCCATCTCTTGATAAAACAAAAAACAAAAAGCGAATGAAATAAGAATGTCTTTCAATACCATGATCTGTGAACAAGCCACTATCAAACCATCAGTTATCTTCACTTTTTCGCTCTTCTAACCCTTGACTAAAATTTCTTCATAAACATTTTAAACTTTATTCCATCCTTGCGAACGTTTGTGCATATAACCCCAGCTCTTTTACAATACACCGTAGGGTACACCTATCATCATCAAGTAGAACCTGGAAGGAAGAAAGAAAATTTATAATCCTTCCATAACCCATAAAAAGTCACAACTTTCGGCATATGAGTTGGCGGGTAGACATGGTAGGATATGCATTCGACGTTGTATGAAAAGGAATTGTTGGTAAATGGAATACAATATTCCTGTGCTATTTATGCCCTCATCCTTATAAACCAAGTCATACAATCAATTCTCAACTCATACAATTTGTGGTTTTTGATATGCATGCGAAACTTCTGCTGCAGATAAAGAGAAGAAGAAGAACAAGAAGAAAAAACGTAAAGAAATCCTGTAAATACTCGTAACACATGTTTTATGGTAAGGACTACCGCATATGACTGAAATTCAGAGTGTATACAAGTGTTGAGTGTATATGTGCGTTTTGCGTGTATGTGTGTATGTGAAGTTTTTCTTCAGATAAATTTCTCTCCATAAATTATTTGCCGAATAAGTGGAATTATGATGCGTAAGCACACTTGTTATTTGAGATAATAAAGTTGTCTCCTACGGTTATAATGCCAGGCCAAATAAGAAAATGTCTATGATAGCTACTAAGTGTGCTGTGTGCAGAGCTGTTGGTAAAATATTTCAAATGTATTTGAAGGCAAATGTTTGAGAGGGAATTGAAAAAACTCCAGTGATTAATTAAAATTGGGTATGAGTGTAAATATAATCAAATTATAAAGGAGGATTGAAATAAATTTAAACCTAAGATTCGCAGGAGAATCTTTTAATAAAATTGAAGGAAAGGGTGCTTGAATTTTTATATGACCATTTTACAATGATTATGGTTGTTCTAAATAGTTCTTCATTCCAAATATTTCCTGCAATAATTGAAATGTGTATACCCTATACGCTAAGGTAATTGTCCAGTCATACCGACGTCATTAATTCCAACAGTAATGAGCTTTAGTGAGAATTAAATTATCGTCAACGGTTTAAAGAGCCTATACCTAAAAGTGCAACATATGTAGTGCTCTCGAGATCGAGTATGTACTCCAGAAAAATTTTAACAGATTTGAAAACCAGATTTTTAGAGCAACCTTGAAACATCCTTGATTATGAAAGAGTCACACAACAACGCGCTTTCGCAGAGATTAACAAAACCAAACATAACGTGACATCTCCTGCAATAACACTAATACCACACATACCATACATACGCCCAGAAAATATGCTCATCACACGCCTAATAAACTCTCTCAAAGGATTAGAGAAGACTTTTCTACATTCGGTTAACATAAAACGCCAGAGGACTCCGAATATTCTATAAGTGTTGTTAAAGTCAATTAATGATTATTATGTATCTATCAACTTCTACAGTACAAATTCAACTGTGTAATGGCCATACTAAGTGATGTTGCTTCAGAAGCTTACTCTTCAGCAATATGTCTTACTTGGACTCCCTAGTTTCTTGGAATCCACATCAGTTTGACATGTAGTCTTCCAAGCTGAGCTTATTACGTTGGAATTTAGAGATTCTCAATTTATATATTTATAACCGTCGTCGTGATCCACTTTGCAGTGCTCTTCCATCTTCGACCAATAAGTTAATATTGAGATCAATCGTTAGCAGAATTACTCGCATGTCCGAATTACTTAGGATCATGAAAAGGTTCGACATAACATTGACTTACCTATGCAAAACAAAAATCCATCTGAGAACAACTTCGATCTTACTATGTGAGAGGTGAAAGCATTAATCCACTGAATATATTCAGTGTTGACAATAGAACTTTTGAGCATTACAGCTCGCTCCACGTTTCCGAATTTGACTCATCTGTTAGGATCAAGATCACGCCGAACTTAAGAACTTAATTCGCAACCAACTCTACTGTGGAATGTATTCTAATCCCATGGGTTCTATGATACTGCCCGTTGAATATTATAGGAACACCGAGTTCGATGAACTGCAATTCTCAAAAACCCCTACTGGTAAGTCTACGTTAACATCTTCGTCTGTTTTGTAAACCCGTTGACCCGAAGAACTTATTCTGTAACCAAATCTTCTATGGATATTATTTAAATGCCATGGGTTGTATTATATTGCTCGTTGGATATTATAGGAGTCACAGCACCGCGTTCCCTGAACTGCATTGGGCAAAAACTTCTAGTACTAGTAGGCCTAGGCATTGTCTTCTGGTTATTATGATATGTCGAATTTATAGACCACAAATGCAGACATTGCACTTTGCTCAAAAGTATCAAATGGCATTTGCTCTTAATGTCTCCTACCCTATACATACCAGAAAAGAATGCTCCACGTGAGAATTGATCTTGTGATAGAACAATATAAGGTCTAAAACCAGATTTCACTTTTTATGGTATTCTATTACACGTTTAAAGCCTGTTTTCAGATCACACTTATCCTTATATTTCCACAAAAGTCACCGCAAATGCTAATCATTATAAAAATTAAATTTATAAGCAGTTGCAGACATTACAGCCGTCAATCACTGAGGAAAACGGGAGCCATTTTTAAAAATTTGTAATGCACTTTTATTTGATTATCCGAATATTTACTTATTTTTTAAAATTATTATTTGGTTTTTAAATAGTTTAACTTTGCCTTTTACTTTTTACTCTTTTACAACTAAACTTGCTTCTCTAAACCATCTATTTAACGTATACTTTATATTTGATTATAATAACACTCATACGCCTCATTGAATAACATTATACTTCGTGTACACTGGTATACCTTGACGTCTACGCAATATTGATACTTTCAAATTAATATAACGTATACGCCTAATTGATATCGAACGATAAAAACGAAGAAAAAATTGCCTTTCAAAAATTTTTTAATTATCGTTTACTCTTGTTTTAAAATGTAATTACAACAAAAAATATCCGCAGAGTCTGAACCTCAGTTATAAAGATTAAAAATAAAAAAATAAAACACCGAAAAAATTAAAAACGAAAAGCATTTGTTTGCATACAAAACCGTAAGATATTAACAATCAACGTTTACATCATACAGTAGACAAAAAGAAATAAAACGAACGAAACAAAAAAAAAAGAAAAAAACAGAAAGCAAATGGAACGAAAGATCTTAAATCATCAGATTTGCGAAATTATTTACCAACTAACCAACGAAACAAGCAACCAGTCAACAACCAGCCATCTAAACTAAACTGTCGTCATTTGTTTTATTGCTTTAAACACACGTACATATGTACATATGTTAAAAATACAAGACTAAGAAAAACTGAGAGAGATAGAGAGCAATGGTGAAACGTAGAAATTCTTTAAAAAAAAAACTTTTTTTGGAGAGCAAAAATATTACGAAGAAAAAATCGCTCAGAAAAACTCTGCGAATTTTATATGACAAGTGATTATTTGAAGTCAGCTACAGTCTTACTCACACATTTACATTTATATTTACATATACATACGCACACATTTTCCGCCAAAGCTTATTTACATAGAAAGTAAAGAAGAGAGAGAGAAAAAAAAAATCGAGACAAAACACACAGCACATGAAAAGAGAATCTTTTGATTTACAAGAATGGGGGGTTGTGGGTGTTAAAATTTATGAAAATAAATCGCAAGTAATGCAAATGGAGATACACATACACACATACATACATGCACACACAAATTTATCTCAGCAACAAAATACATGGATTTGGCTTGAAAAAACACATGAAATAAACTCCATGATGGTTGGTTTACCTCAACTGTATTATACACTACCCTGCAATGCATGTATGTGTATGGAATACTTAGGCCAGAAAGTTCTCTGCAATTTGTCAATCAATTTGTTACAGAGAAAAGAGGACCTAAAAGTTTAAAAATGTTCCGAAGAATTTTTAAAAAAATTTTACACCTTTAAGGATAGACTTCTTGATGGAAATTAGGAGCAATTATGGAAAAATACAACTTAATTTGGTACAGTTATGAAGAATTTTTGAAAATTCATAAGGATTTCGTATCTATGGACTGTCTTTTATGAGTTAAGAACCTTCTTCCATGGAAATAATTTTGTAGACAGCGCTCGAAACTGTATAAAGCCTACTTTAAGTGATTCAATGGAGGAGCTAAGACTACTCCTAGAGCATTGCAGTATATGAGTATTGGATGTATTGGCTGTGCATTGAGAACAGGATTGGCACTCTTTAAACGGAAAAATTAAATTCAAGTAGAGAAACAATTGAGCTTACAAAACCCTGAAAAGAGCCTATGGAAGAGAAGGATAAGGGAGCAGTGTTTATGGGTTTAAGAAAAAAACTTATGCAGGAAGTATGTGTTATGTTGTAACTATGTAATGCATTATGCGTTCTAATCGTCAGTCGATCACAAACAGACTTGATTTACAAGAAGGACTAATGCAACGTAGAGATATACAACTTCAGTGAACGAGTCCATTGTTTTCTCTGGAGCATAATCCATTGTAGCAGTGATAGAACAGTGAAACATCGACTACGACAATGTTTCAATGAATCGGCAGAGTTGGGTATCCTACAGCCTTTGTAAGATACCCGCCGTTTTCTATTCGCAGTTGAGAAGCCTTACAAAAGACTTCGAGGCACTAGCCCACACAAAAGAGTTGTATCTCATTTTCATTTTGAAATCAAATGAAATGAAGAGGTCGTTGATTGTCAACTTCTTTTGACCTGAAGTTAACGCCAACAACATGTAGTTTTAACAGAACCGCGCTACGAGACACATTGAAAATTCTTCACGAGCGATTTGAGGGGTGCCGATCGTGTGATTTGAACCTTTCAAAACCAACATAACCCATGCCATCGGTCGACTAATTTGATTAATCAGTATGTATATATAGAAATTCTTGGAAATGCCGCATGCAGGAGTCGGCTCGATGGGCTAGTGAAGAAAAATATTCTGCTTGGCTATAGATTGAAGTTCTCGAGAGAACATTTCTGAGATTTTTACAAATTTGAAATAATTGGTCATGGACCCACTGACATGCTTTAATCTACTTTGAAAAAATGGTTTTAAATCATTGCCGATATTTAATAATGGTTTAAGCCTTACATACTTCTTCAGGTATTAAAGGCATCAGTACAATGCAAATGTATTCCACCCTGTCATACGCTCAATACATAGCGGCGTAGGGTAAAAATAAACAACAAAAAGGTGGTTCCCTGATTAAAGCACTGGAGCAGGAAAAGAAAGAAATAAAAAGAAAAAATACAACGAAATAACAGAAAAAGACTGATATTTACATATACAACTGCGTATGTATACATAGGTATATTTAAGATTATTGTCCCTCATTCTCTCGCTCTCCTTCCAACACATTTATTTTTTTACAAAATTTCCAACAAGATATGCTGATGGATGGCTGACTTGTGTTGTGTGTGGTTCGTGTTGATAAAATGATAAATTTTTACTCGCAAAGCATAAGGAGAGTACACTTTAGGGCGTTTATTCATACTTTTTTAGCAGGAGTATTCATTTTGGTTGCATACGCTGACTGGTGTTTATGCAAAGATTATGCGTTGATGTCAGTTGAATGTTGAGTTCATATTTGTTAGCATAAGATTTCTTTGCTTTTTTTTTTTTTTGTGGCATTTCCTAAGTTCACTGTCAGGGGTTTTAGTTTCAGTTTTTTTTATTTCGTTAAACAAATTATTTTATTACATGAGGTAAAGAAACGTACTTTATTTAACCTTAAAATAGAGGAAGTAAGGTGGTATGTTGCAAACTTTTGCGTAGAAAACTTAATTAATTTGTGAAAACAAAATCTACGAACAACTAAAAAGAAACATTTTTTTTAAAGAACAAAATGATATCATTGAACTCACTTGCTAAATTTAAGAAGACATAACATCAAGCCCACGAAACAAATTTAATCTCATTTCCCAGCACAGTCCAGTAATTCAACTATAATATTTCAATGCCTTACAAACATAATATTGGGTTGTCCGATACTGCTTGCCTGTCAAGACAGTCATCTGTTAAATGTCTTCCAACAAATGTTTCATTTATTTAACACAAGATTTTCCAGATTTTTACGACCATAGATCGTTAAATAACCGCAGAACGCATAAAAAAATTTGAAAATAACTACAAAACTGATACATTCAAACGTCACCACTATCCAAGCACTACAGAGTAATTATAGACGACCTACTACTGCCTACAAACGATTTCAAGAGACTGCAAGCGTAACAGCTGTGATGTAACGTACGCATCATTGCAATGCACAAACTGACGAAAATGTTAAATCTTTTCTTGACGGACAAACAGAATTCATCGATTCCACGGCAATTAGGTCCATCTTACACCTGATTACTGAGTATTTTGTATTTGAATGTGCACCACCACAAAAAAAATTAATTTACGCAACAATTAAAGCCGGCTCATCACTCACAATGTTATTTAGATGCTTGGGTGAACGGCGTTCAATACTGATTTGTCGAAATCCTTTTTTTCTGCAATGAAGTTTACATCGGAATCGGTGGTTATTTGCAAACAAGCTTAATTGTCATATACATACATATGTATGAGCCTTAGGTGAACCTAGTGGAAAATCTATTTCATCAGGAAAAGTGACTGTAAGTTGTTGCTGGATAATTATTTAGAGTTATCACTGAGACGTATCTCTTTCAGACTCGGTAGTAGGTTATATCACTGAAAGGATACAAATCAATTCCACATCGAAGATACTTGGGAGCAATGTTGAAAAAATGAATGATGAATTCAAGCAACTACACAGGAACTCGAACGCATACATTGATGAAACAAAGCTGCATTTTTTCAAACTCTGAGTGCTTTCCGTGCTTTACAATATCTTTGAGGTGTGATTGTTACAGACGTCATAAGCAGTAAACTAAAAATTTTTTTAAAGCGATGTCTTAGAACGATTATTGAAACATTTTGGCTACGCGTAAATAATAACGTACAACGTTGTGCCATTGCAGGTGTAAAAGCATTAACGTAGAGAATTATAGATGGAAATCTAGATGAATCAGATACAATCTTCATGTCGGGATATCGTGGAAGTAGAAAAAGAGGATAGCCAGGCGAAGATGTTCCTCACGGGAAACAAACGCTATATCGCTGGGGAGAACCTTTTATAACTTAAGGGAATTCAGAGATATTGCTGCACATCAACAACTTATTGGCAGCCTGTAGCAAAGCATTAATCTTCCGCCAAATCTACATGAGAAAACTTTAAAAAACAAGATAAATTAACACTCATTTAAATTGTTTTGTTTAATGAGAAGCAACATCTGTTGCTGATTTCTTTGTACTGGAGTATAGGATTTAAAGAAACCGCATATTCGATCTAATTAACAGCACCGTCATCCTGCCTGAACGCGCCAAATGAGAACCATGTTTGGTATTAAACGTTGAACCAAAATGAAAAAAAAAACAAATATCAAAATTAAGAAATTAATAAAACAAAGCCCGTATTACTATTAAATTCTTAACTTCCTTTGAGAAGAAGTGCTGCTGGTTACTTTTTTTTACATACGTCTTCTGATAAATGGAAATTAACACTTCATCACGTTCTCACATTTTATGCTGGTATTTATGTTTTTTCCTTTAATTTAACATCGCCGACACATCTTTTATTATGACAGTACTCTCGCATAACAATGAATAAACAAGAGTAATAAAAATCAAATTGATTGATCTCAAGTAACAATGTCAATCATACTTAACAGAGAGCAGACAGAATAACACAGAATACAATCAGTAGACTTACTTTGGCACTTATACCCCCCCCCCACTCGCTGTGGGCATGGAGAATAAAGAAAATAGGAATTGTTTTCAATATTTTGCTTTTACATGTACATAAATGTATGGCAAATACCGTTTCACCAAGACAAGCAATTACTCTTAAAACACATTTACATACCCATACAAATGATAATTATAAGCAATTTGTGTATGGAAACAAACAGTGTGTGGGAATAAATTGAAACTGTTTGTAAGAAAATATTTTCTTTGTTTTAGCTGCCACTGTAACTGATTTGTTTGCTGTGATAAGTGAGGTAAAGAAAGGGAAATCTTGTTGTTGTTGTTACTGTCCTCATCAATTTACTAAATTGACTGTGTTTTGTTGTTGTTATTATATCCACTATATATGTTGTTAATTTTGTAGTTATTGTTAATGATGTTAAAAAGATGTCACCATTTGTTAAGTAAAGATGTGTGAATATCAAGTGTTTTCAGTTTTTTCTTTATCTTGTATTTGTTTTCAATCTCTCACACTCTCTATCTCTCCCACTTTATATTTCACTCTCTCTCTCTCTCTATCTCTCTCTCTATCTCTCTCTATCTCTTTCTCTCTCTCTATCTCTCTCTCTCTCTCTCTATCTCTCCCCTACACTCTTTATGTTACTTATATACACACAAACACAAAAATGTTTTCCTTTATCCCTCATGAAATCGAAATAATTTTTTGTTTTGTTTTTCCTTTTTTTTTTTGCATAAAAACAAGCTGGATTTCGTACACTGTAGGACAGAAGTAAATCAACACCATTTTTATATATAGATTTTCTTGGTTTTTTATTCCCTTAAAAAAAAAGGTGTGGGATTTTTCATTCTGGTTTTTCTTCTTATTTTCGTAAGTATTCTTCGAAAAATGTAAGTCATTTACGTTACAATTCAACGCCATTTATGGCCAACAATACAACAACAACAACTAAAACAACAACAGCAGCAACAACAAAAACAAAATGAAATATGGAAAATTCGAAAATAAGGTCAAACAAAAAAAAATAAGGGAATAACTTAGCAGTAGTTGGACAAGGTCGACTAAGTGATACTTTACACCACTAGGAAGATTTGATTCGATTATACGTAGAGCTAAAAAGTAAATAAAAAGGCAAAAAATGCTGCAGCCATTGTATATCAAAGTTAAATTGTGCTCAATTTTGTTCTATTGATTCCGTAGATCTTAGGAACGATCGCGATGAGCTGCAAGCCTCAAGAAGCAATAGTCTTAAAAATGCCAACAGCACAGTGTACCGTTAGAATTACTGTTGGAATGCGAATCGTTTTCTTGTCCAACTCAAGTAGTTCCCTCATTCTCTCGCTGCCCACTGCTGGACACAGCAGATTTGAAATTCAGCAACCAGGTATGTCGAACCACACACGCTTTGTTGCTCTTGGAATTTTGGACAAGAATGTTCAATGCGATGTTCGTCAATGCTTAGTTCTCTTAAGATAGTGGAAGAATTAGTTCCTTTCATCTGATCTCCATTACCACGTGCACTACTAGCAGTTACCAACACCTATCTAGTTAGATCACAAACAAGCTGAGTCAGTTTTATCCATGAGTGGCGGAATTTACTGTTTAACTTCGACTCCAAAAGGTAGATTTGAGAAACTTTTCATAGTAATTTTATTTTTCTTCCAGAGATTTTGCCACAAAAATGCTGAGAGGAAGTTCGCTGATTGAAATATTTTTGTCATATTTCGTTTTGTTCGAGATATTTAAGATGGCGATAAAACATGGGCTGTTGTTTAACAAGATTACTTGCACCACTAATGTGGCACCGAATATGAAATACAGCTTTTATATATAGGTCAAAGGCACCAAATTGATTTTTCAGGTTCTTGGACGTGCACAAAAGTGGTTTGAAGGTTTGGTAGCCAACTCTACTAATAAATTGATAAGTCAGCCCTGTGGCTTACATTTTTCTGCTCTAGCGGTACTACTATAAAATATATGTACTGGAAAATCAGAAATCACACATTCTTACGCAGTAGTTTCTCTTTCCCATACAGTTCAAAATAAGGTTCGATTCTTCTTGTTCCTGCACATTCGTTGACCATTTGCTTAGCATATAAATCTGTAAACCGAGCTACATTCCATCGTGAATAAAAGGGATAAAATATCACAAACAAGCAAAAATCATGATCACTTTTTCATACATTCCCTGTGTAAAACGTATAGTAATAGGTACTATTCTCTGGGAGTTGACTTAAAATATGGATCGGAAAATTTATATAAAATATTGTATAGGAAATGAAGGTCAACTAGTCCACAAATCACTGCAATTCTGACAGTAACAACCAAAGAGTCTGTCCTGAACAGCAAGGACTTAAAGAGGTACAATATATTCCAAGAAAATTAAGATGAAGATAGTGCGGTATCTCAATTTAGTTGAATGCGTCGAAAAAGCTAAGTTGTCCAGTCGGATCAATGCTGAATAAAATTAAATGGCTTCAGTATTGCATTAATTACACAGGCCGACAAGATTCTAATCCAAAAACCAGGTACTATTTTTCTAAAGGTTGTAGGTGCATCGAATTCGGCCGCAGAATTGCTCTGTGACACCAGGTTTCTCAGATATCCTAACCCAAAGCCCAAAACTTATAGTTTTTGGTAATATTGAAGTGGATATTACATCGGGAATTAATTTCTTTTCTAAAATCCGTATACAAGTGATTCTTAAAACCCGGAACAAGTTTTCTTAAATAAAAGTATAATTTTGACATAAAGAGAGAGCAACTTTCATCAAATTTAGTTTCCAAGGCTTATCCAGAAGACTTAAGAACAAAAATTTTGGAAATTATTGCTTATGTTGTACAAATCATCGGTTTAAACACAATATACCGCCACTATTTATCGTAGCTTTATAAGGAAAATCGTTATCAACAAAAATTGAAGATTAAGAACCGAATGGATAGGGAAAGTATGTGAAAATAAAGCTCAAGGGAAAAACGGTGTTAAATTAAAAAAATACCGAAAAAGTAACGTAAAAAGTGAGAAGAAAAAAAACAAGGAGAGAGAAAGAGAGACGGAATGAAAGAAAAACAAAAACACACAAAAATGGAATATTTGTAAATTGAATTCATTTTTTTTTTCTTTGGGTTATTTGTAGGTGAAGTTGTCAGATGAACCCAATAAATCGAAATGTGTGAATTAAATCGAACAGCAAATGCTAAAATGTGTAACAAATAAAAAAAATGCTAAAGAAGAACTTTAAAACAAAAGTTCTTTAAAGTTCTTTTTCTTGAATATCAAGGCTATTGGCCACTTGGGTTATCTCTTAGCATATGATGGTTTGATGGCAAGACAAAATGAATGAAACTTTTTCTGTTCGTTTATCATCGTATACGCACGCATACACATTAAAATAATCCGTTATATTTTTTCTTTTTGATTTTCTTTTGATTTTTATTTTTTCGTTGTTCTTGTTGTTGTGTCAGCGTTGAACTGTTACGTTGAATAAAAATCAACGGTAAATTTCCATAAAACTGTTTAATGTGCGTAGGTGGGTAAGTGTGTGTGTGTGTGATAAACAAAAGTAAAGTTATAACTTTCAACGGAATAATGTGGCAATAAATCTGATTGTTAAGTTGGAACAACAAAACCAAAACCAAAAGAATTTAAAGCGTTAAAAAGGAATTCAAATACGAGCAAAATAGTTCATCAATAAAAAGTATGGCAAGTAAGCGTAACAAAAATCGTATACAAAACACTTATTTTGCAAGGAATAAGGGTGACACAATTATTATGGGAACAAGATGAAATTGATTCCGAGTGGGATACTGACTTTTTCTGTTGACATAACCAATAGAGTTTCACAACATTTCCAGAAATTTTTTAATTAACCACACGGAACTAAAACTATTTGTAGAAACATGAAATAAGAATTAGAAGAAATCTAAAAAATAATTTTCTTTTTAAATGAACATTTTCGTCTTTATTTTTTATAAAATTTTTTATCCTGTTTTTATGAAATTTAATAATCATGCCTAAGGCCACCTTTGAAATCATTTGTAAATTTGTTAAGAAATCCTATGGATTTAATATTCAAATTAAATACTTTCTGGGTTTTTTGTTCTGTTTTTTAATAACATTTTTCTCTTAGGAATACAAAAATCTTCTCTTTAGAAAATAAACCAAAAGCTTACCACGCAAATTAACAATTTTAAAGACAAAAAAGAAAAAAAAAATACGAAAAAATAAAAAAATTTTAAATGAAAACTTTTCTAAAATGATTGGCTATTAAATAAATGATTGACCTGATAGACATCAAGTTTATAACACCCGGGTATTAAAACTAAAAAATCACACCTACACAATTTTCAATCTCTAAAGTTTACATTGAAGACATTGCCCAATAACGTTAAAATAAAAACAATTGAAAACTTTGCAGCATTTCACGCAAAGCAATTTTATTATCTAAATTGATTGAAAGCAATTCATTGCTGCCACACTTTAAATCATAAATTTCTCACCTTTTTGTTTGAAATTGAAAGCATTGTCACGTGGTAACGAACTGTTGGCATTAGTTTTTTGTTTTTTATTACCCGAAAAAATACTCATTAAGGTTATATCGGGTGGACCATCTATCGGTATTTCGAAACTGGCAATACTTAATAATACTTAAAGCCGCATGACCAACCGCTACGTTTTCGCTTCTTGAAATGTCGATTTTGTCAAAAAAAATCATTTTTTCGGATGAAGTTCATTTGGTGGATACGTGAATAAGCAAAATTGGCGTACTTGTGACTAAGAAAACCCACACGTGGTCTTACAGAAGCCAAAGCACCAATTACGATTGATTGTATAGAGCGGATTGTGGAGCGAATGTATTATTGGCCCATATTTCTTTGAAAATGAAGACAGCGCAACCATGATAACCAATTTTTTTGTACCTGCTCTTAATGTTTTTGATATGAGCGATGTTTGGCTTCAACAGGATGGTGCAACTTCCCACACATCTCATGCCACAATCGATTTATTGCGTCAAACGTTTGATAGCCGTTTAATTAGCCGAAATTATAATTACAATTGGTGGGCTTGTTTGTGAAGTTGATCATGGCTGGTATTGTGACATATACCTGTAGGAATGGGTTCAATCATTACAGATTCCATGAGGTTCTTCAGCAGTGAGTGGTAGTTTAAGTAGTCGCCGTTAAAAAAAAGTATTATTCGGACAAACCAGAGACAATTAAGCATTTGAAGGCCAACATTCGTAATGCCATTGTCAATATTCGACCCCATACACTCAAAAAAGTGCACGAAATTTGGTCCGTTCGAATGAGATACTGTGACGCCAGCCGCGGCAGCCATATGAATGAAATAATATTTCATTTCTAACCGGAACAATTGTAAACAAAAATAAATAAATTTGGCAAAATTTCAAATCATTTTTGTTTTATTACTCTTTTAAATTTAAACTTTTAGGGTGAGCCACCTTTATTATTGTAAATGTTTCTAAAATAGTACTGTTTGCCGGTAATTCAAGTTGCGAAAATAGATTTCAAAGAAATTTGACTCTTGGAATCCAAAGATTTCTACGAAGGAAGGCAATATTTATTGACATTTGTTAACAAGAAATTTAAAATCACTGAGTCTGGTTAGTTAACTAAGAATTAAGTTAAGAGACCTTAATTTATTATTTTAGATTCAATCATAACAAGAAAGATTTTCTACCAAGGTCATCATTATGACAGTGAATCAAACTAATTTGTACTCCAAATAAAATTTTAACATTTCAAGTGCTTTATTACTTTTGAACTTTATTTTTTGTTTCTTTTCCATGGTACATATTAAATACTATAAAAATTAAGAGCAGCAACAAAAAGAAAAACAAAAAAAAAACAAAATTAAAGCAGTCGCTGATGGTTAGAAAAACACAACGTGTTTCAATGACCAAATTTTTATTTTTCTCAGTTTCAGAGTACACACTTACACACACAGTGGTGCTTGCATATACAAAATAATCGAAAATAACAACAGCTAAACGGAAGTCCTTTTTACTTTAAACAAAAAAAGAGAGACACAAAAAAAATTATAAAATGGCCAACAAAGAGAAAAAGAATTTCCTGTTTTTTACACATCACTTGATAAGCAGAGCTTTTTCTTGAAACAATCAAGAAACTAAGTCCCTATAAAAATAGATCACAGGACTTCATATACGAAAAATAATTTAAAGGAAAACATTTTTAAGCGTTGTCGCTGTTTTTCTTGTTTTCTTAAGAGATTTTTCTTTAAGCGGCTGCAGTTGTTTTAACAAGAAAAATTAAACAAAAAAGCAGCAGAACCCACGACAAGGCTATAGACTTAGTTAGGCGGCCAGTCACTTATTGAGTTACATAGCCAGCCAAACTGCTAGACAGCCAGCCAAGCAGCCAGTCATTTATTTACATGACAAAAACGATCTCTTTTTAGTCTGTTGGTCTATAATATTTGACATCCTTCTTGTTGTCTATTTTCTAGAGGGTGTTTTTGTCTATAAATTTGTCCTTTCAGTCTCTGCCACTTTTTGTCTTTTTTTTTTCTTTCTTTCTCCTTTTTTTCGATGAAAAGCAATCGAAAACACTATATAAAGTAAATGGCAATTTATAAAGAGTTTTTCCCTTTATTTTATGCATTTTTATTTTATTTTTAAAAAATTCTTCTCTTTTTTTTTGCCAAACAAGAGAAAAATAAAAACCAAAAAAAAAAGGATTCAATACGTATGAAGCACATGCTTTATATGAAAAAGAAAAGAAAGACTGGCTTGGTTGGCTTGGCGTGCTATAGCAGAGATGGCTATGGAAGAGCTGGTTATATAGTCTAGTAGTAGAGAACAAAATAAATACAACATCGTTCAGAAGTGGAAGCAGCAGTGGCAGTGGCATCAGCAGTAGTAGTGGCAGCAACAGCAGTCCAAGTGGATTTAAGTCATTTCAAGTGCCAAATATAGGGTTTATAAATGTGGCTGTGGTTCAAGTGGGTTCGTAATATTGAAGTGCTTGTCACATACACATACAAAACAATTTACGCAAAAACAACAACAAAAAAAACAAAAGAAATAAAATAAAATATTGGAAATACATATTGAAAAGAACTTGCAGGGTTTTTGTATCGATACTAGAGCCATAGGATTTAAGAACAACAACAACAACAACAGAAAAATGTAAAACAATGTTTTATGTATGGAGAGCACAATGACTTTAACAATAAGGGACAGTTTTTGTTTGTGAAATAGTGTTTTCAAAAGTGTTCTTAAGCGCACTACTAGTTTGGTTTGGTGGTTAACACCTACAAGGCCTTATCACTACACCATGTCTTACAAGATAAGTTAAATAAGGATCCAACAACAAGAAGCAACACCCAACTAGGTTTTGATAGAAAGGCACCATAGCTGTCTACCTTGGTGCGGAAATATCTGAAAGAGAATTCCTAATCTCCCAACTCTTCATAATCCCTTACCTTACAGCAGATCTTTAAAAATTTTTAACCAGAAGTCTTAAATTGGTCTTCTGCAAGCGTGTAAATTCAGAGGCACTGGAGTTCTACTGGTAGAATTAGAATATTGTCTACCAGTCAAATTGCTATCAATGCGCATGTGTCGCTTAGTAACAACTCGACCTTAGAGTTCCAACTAGAAGTTGCCAACAGAATAGTATTTTGTCATCATTAATGTGAACCTCCGTTGTGGGTGAAATCTTTATGAAATTATGTGAGGGAGGCAGATGACATAGTTCTGATGAACAAAAGCAAATTTGAAGAGACTGTTTGCGATATCAAGCAAAGAGGGGTCTTGTGAATAAAAGTTAATGGTGCATATCTAGCACAATAAATCCATACATGAAAAGGAAAACTTTTGAAATGGAAAAATGTATTTCAAGAGAGTCCGTACTGGCATGCAGAAGGCCAGCAAGGAAACCTTGAAGGTGTTGCACAAGGATTATACGCTCGATCTATACCATGATGGTGAGAGTGTCACTTGTTTGAATACAACTTAGATGGAGTTGGATAAATTACAGAAACTAGCATTTGTTGCTATAAACGCAGGAAGCATAAAACAGTTCTTGCGCATGGTAGTGGGAATTGAAGTTTTGAAGTCAAGAAATCAAATACGAGGCTCATCAGCAGACATTGTGACCTCATACATCAAGTAGTTGACAGTCGTTCCATTAACTGTTCCCTGGACTGAAACAGAATCGTAGAGTCTGATTGCGGGAAATGATAAACAACTAGACTGACTAATGAAAGTTATTAGCAGGCTGTTTGAGGGAGGGAACAGAGGACAAATTTAGAAATATTCATCCCAGAATAAAATAGTTTGATCACGTAGGAAAACCCACTGGCATTTTCTTAGCGAAAGCCATAAAAAGACGTGCTTAATTCGACTTGGAACTCTGCTCAAATGAGGTTAACTTAAAAAGGATGAAACTGCCTAGACAAGCTAAATCAGTTAGGCAGTGAAATCTCAGGTCATGTGAGAATGAGCAGACGGGCAAGCTTGTGAGTCTTTCTGTGGAATAGGAAGAAGAAATTTGGTAAGAGGCACAGACTCTTCTCAAGCCAAATGAATTTCAAACAACCTAAACTTTAGACGGGTAATTACAAGAGAAAGAGATTTGAGTCTGAAAATAATTATCAGCCTTCCAGACCTTCCTTACCAGACACTGCAAATTGAGGGAGTATCACCTCGATCTCCATAAGTAGATTTTGTTAAGAGAAGAATGAATACAGGGGTAGTAAGCGATTATAAAGCTGAGAGGACACTACAGGTCATTTTCATCATGATATGGACTATGAGTAGCACTGTTTTCAAATTATCCATGACGTAATAATTCAACATTGTGGAGCTGATTGTGAAGTCAAGCTGATTGTCGACAAAGGGATAATTCAAGTGAATTCATTAACATTAATTCCATTTCAAATGAAGCATTCTTCATCCGGACTGTGTGTACAGAAAAGCCCTTTTTGTAGAAAATATACGAAAAGAAAAAAGCTCGATTACATACAACAACTATTAATATTTCCGCAATTATTGCCAGAAGGAAAATGTGAAAAAGGAATTCGAAATTGTAACAGTCACTGTCACATAAAATTGGGCATAAAGAAACCAGGTTCTTATATTCGGTCACCATTTTGTATTGTCAACAGACAGTGGATAAATAAATTTGATGGCTTTACTGTTCACTATTCAATCTATTATTTCGTTTCATTCATTCGTTGTAAGATGTGTTGTAATAAATACGGTTAAAAGCGATAAAAATGGCCAGTAGACGGACCATAATTCATTGTTATTTAGCCTAAAGCATGAGGGGGGGGGCTGGTTGTCTGAGGCACGACTCACTAAATCTATTGATGCTGTTACACTTTTCCTAGCATTAAGAGTTCCTGTGTTTTTATTTTTCGGTTTTAAACCAAAAATTTTCTCTTTGCTTTCGTTTTTCCTATTTGCCTCTTTAGCAATTTCCGATTGCCTTTAATGGGGTCTCGTGAAATACAATTTTTACTGTGGGCGAACACTGGTTATACAATGAAGGAAGAAGGATTTGCTCCTTTTCCTTTTCACTTTTTCTTCATTTTCTATTTAAAAAAGGGTCTGGACAAATTGTGTTCCTTTTTTCGTTCGGGTTTTTTTATTTCGTTTTTTTTTTTTGTTACGTTTTGTATTCTAATGTGTTATGGGCCTTATAAACTAAACGTTGCAGAAACGTACTCTCCATTCTCATATATTATATTCGTTTATAATGTTATTATTATTGTTGTTGTTGTTACTTTATTATATTTTATTTTGTAGTATGAGTGTTCTGAAGAAAAATAAAAAATTAGAGAGAAAAAATCGTTTTGAAATAAAATAGAAAATATAAACAAGAAGAAAAAGTAAAATCTATTGAATGAATTGAAGATTTTTTTTCTTTTTTTCTTGTTCTTGTTCTTCTGAATTGTTTATGGCATTTTAACCATTTATTTCATTCCAGTTTTTCACAGATTTTTTCATTTTCTATTGAAACCCCAAAAAAACAAAAACTTATTAAGGATTGTGTGCATGCAAAACGAGGGTCATGTGATAAATGCACACAAGGTAGGGATTTCAATTTCAAACGGATGAAATTGCATGCCATGTTCATCATGATATAAGCTATGAGTAGTATAGCTATCGAATTATGCATGACATAATAAGCCTGCATTAAGAAATTAAAGAGAGATTGCGTACCAGTTATATTCCTAATGCAAGCTACCAGTACTTCGATTTGAGCTTTAAGCCATAAATTCGTGCTGGGTATCGAGATTCTCGGGTAGCCTTCCCTTCTTATTTTTTCATTCCTGATCTCCGAATATTTAATAATAATTGTGTTGTGAATACTTTCACATCAGCTCATTTAAGTGATCTAATGAAGCAGAAAAAAGTATAAAATTCTGCTTACAGAACCCTTCGTTCAAAGTCTTAAATGAGGAGTACTTTTTCAAAGAGTTACTAAAATGTTCGAGTATATTGCAATCTCCGCTTGTGAAACTCCTGAGCAATACCGGGAGGACATCAAAGTTTCGTAGAGAAAACTAATCAATAGCTTCCTCATACCACTAAAGCTTTTGAGGGGGACATTTTTTTTACAGCTTCTAACGACTGTATGGAAAAATGTTGCATTCCTATGGTTATGTGCATTCAATGAATAGAAATTTTATAACGATTATGAGTTAAATGAAGGCGATTCATCTGGTAATCTTGCATATTCTATCATGGAATCAATTATCCTTCGTCAATGAGAAAGTGGCGATCATCGTTATACCTGATAATTTTCGACATGAGTGCACTTTGTGCAGGAGAATAACAGAGCGATACATATCATTAATTGTATAGAAACGCAATCTGCCGCATTGCGTAAAAGAGTATGGCAAGTGACCTCCTTAAGTGTGACCGTCAGCGTTCATCAAGGCAGCCTTTGTTGCCTTTGCTCTTTAACGTGGTCACTGATCGCATTATAATGAAAATTCCTTCAAGAACAAAGAGTTCAACGACATGCCGGCTAAACTGATTTTATTGGATGCTGAAGCGGTACATAATGGTCTCAAGATAGATTAAGGCCACGAGTTTTAATACAGGCAACACCAAAAACTTCCAAATTGCAATAGCTGCAGATTGACAACATTCGATCATTTTGCTATTACAACGAAGGGTTGTTCTAGAGAGAACTTTGAAGACCGATTTTGTATGACCAAACAAGTCTATGGCCAATTACACTCATTTTGGAACTTGTTATACATTTTGCACAGGACTGTGCAAATATTATTAACAGCCATGTAAATTCATTTGCATGCTAATCAAGGAATGCAACTCGTTGTGACTGACCTCAAAACAATTCAGATTTTTGTTAACCCATGCCTGCAATGAAGTCAGAGAATTTTTTAGTCAAACATTCTCGGCAATACACAACTCTGGGCATAAACCGTACAAAAGTCAATGGAATTCGTAATTCTCACAGGGAAGTGGATACGAATCGGGAGTGTTCTATACAGACAACTATCCGATACCATTAGAACTGTAATTGACTCAAATCTCTACATGTCGCCCATGGCGACGTTAGAGCTGAAAATAGAGCCACTGGTGATAAATAAATCATAAAATGAGCTAAAGCCATTTGTAGCAGATAGAAGAAATTAGAGTTTCTTTGTTGAGGTTCTATGGCCCCTCATAGGACATCCAGTAGCACCCATTAAGGCAATATGTACACTTTGGTAAATATGTTTAGGGCACCACATATTGAAGAAGAGCGTTGTAACAACCGTAAATAACTGATACTTTTTTAACTATCCTGTACAACTTCAGAGGTCGGAACATGCACAGAACGCTTTTTATTTTCCTTGCTACTTAAACCGGCTGAAGTGCTTGACTGCAGACTCGAGCAAAGCAGATTCAAATCACAGAGAAGGCGCAAATTATGATTTTAAGACTTAACGGTATTCAAAACTTTTTCAAAAAATGCCTACGGGAAGATCAATGTCGTCTACCACCTGATCCCACAGAGAGATCCTATGAAAATCATAGAAAATGCTGTCCTTTTGACAAAGAGCAGGTCTTTACAATACAACACAAACCAATACATTTCCACAGGCGACTTTGTTTATAAGAAACAACTGAATTGAAAAAGTTTTATTTGAACTTGAGTGTGGCTTTAGTTTGTGTCAGAGAATTTTCTAGTTCCTGTATGAGTTAGTCGCCGTAGTGTAGTAGGTAGTGTGTTGACTTATTAGACGTGAGGCTACGCTTCGTAACTCCAGGTCAGATATCTCCAACCGTAGCTCCAGCCACTCATGTATAAAATTTAATACACACAACATCAGTGGTATGAGAAGCTAAGTCGTAATCCTAACAAAAGGGTTGTAATTACCAATTATGTATGTATGAGTAAGTACATGAACGATATGAAACATTCGAAAACGCCATTCAAGTAATCTAAAAAGTGCGTACAGACAGCCTTCCAATTTCTAAATACGTTTGCCTAACCATATGCCAGATTTTATTCTCTCATGATTTTTTTCTTTTTTATTTTTTCTCTGTATTTTACTATTAAATTTTCAAATTTGTTTTCATTTTATTTTTCTTGTTTCTTATATACGATAGCATAAGAGTATATTTCTATACTTTATTTCGTTATTATTTTAAACAATAAAGTGTTGTGTATGGGGTATTCAGTTCTGCTTTAAACCAAACACAAAGCCGTACACACACACATACCAGCACAACAATTACTAAAACGATACCAAATCTTTTAAGTTCATCTACGTCTATAACATGTTCCAAACAAAAAATAGGTCTTTTAACTTTATTATTATGTGAGAGACAGAAGCTGAGGCTGAGACTGAGAAAGAGAGTGTGGCAAAGAGAGAACGCGAGAGAGAGAGAGAGAGAGAGAGAGAAAATATTTGTATTCAAGCCTCATTTGTGTTTTGCAAAATATTTGTATTGCAAAAATGTTTGTTTATATCACAACACATGCAGTATGTGTGTATCACAGAGAGAGAGAGGGAGAGCGAGAGAGAGAGAGTGTAAGTAGATCTGTTGTTTAGATTGTAACACCATTTGAGCTTTTTACCACAATCCAGAAGATTTACTACAATAAATAGTTTTCACAATAAATTTATTTGGCTTTATTGTACATTGAAAGGTCCCATTAAGGATTATAGGGGTCGTTTAACTACAACTGAAATTGAAAACAAAAAGCATCGTATCGATTTCACTACTACTTACTTAATACACACATACATACAGCCTCATATATATTTTCTGCAATTGGCAGTTGTTGTTACAACAGCATGTTTTGGGCATCATCATTTAAATGGCAGTGTGAAGAAAAATTATGCAAAGGAATGAATACAAATCAACACAAAAAAAGGAGGAGGAAAATTAATGAAATTTAAGGAAAATTTCCAAATACAATTTACAAAATAAAAAGATTTTCTATTGTAAAGAAGACTTTCTCTTAATAAAAGAGGTTTGAAATATATTGTTGGACAATGTATAGGAAGAGGAATTTAATAAAAATGAGTGGCATTATTAGGGACCAGGTGGCACACGGCGCTGCCCTATTAAAACCACATGACAATGGAGACCAGATCATCAAATTCAGGCGAAAAGAAGTTATTAATCGTCGACTTATAACAGTCACCGTTGACTATGACGGAATGGCCAACGTAAGTTACTTTCTTGGCATGTATTTATATTTATTCGTGTATCAATTCATCCAGAAATGGGCCTCATCGAAAAAGATGGTTTTGCAATAAAAATTTGGGTCAATTGCCAATTGCTCCACACTTCATTCAGAGAACACACGTCATTGTCTATAGTCTTTTAACTTCAGTTCCTAGGTAAGTTGAATTTTTTATGGGTATAGGCCTAACCATGACGTAAAATATAACGAGTTGTGGTCTATGAAAGACTGAATTCAGTGCTATACACTGTAACGGAGAGTGTTGGTAGATCATTTATGGAACCAGAGGACTCAAATTTTCTCATGCGGCAATTGTAAAATGGGCGGTACTTTGACCAAACAACACACACAATCTGATAAAACAATTTTATTATTTGCAGGTGTTATTGAGTGCTATATCCACATACATACATACATAAGTGGCCATAACAAACTTTTAGTCAAGATTATGTTGTTTTACGTTAATTTTATACATGAGTGGCGGGACCTACAGTTTAAAGTCGACTCCGAACGACAGTTTTTTGAGAAGCTTTTCATGGCAATTTTATTTAATCTCAGTGTTTTTGCCTGAAATCTGCTGAGCGGAAGTCAGCGAAGAAATATTTTTTATATTTCGTTTCGTTCGATCCGTGCATGATGATTTGACAAAGCAGATTACCAGATGTACATAGCTTCAACAAGATGGCCGATATTCACTGTCAAAGTTCACAAGTAGTTTTTTGGAGGACTCAAGTAACCTAACTTAACCTAACCTAATGTCAGTATTGATGACAAACCATAATTTCTAAATTTTAACTGAAACCATTTCCCTTAATGGTGCCATGCTATGTATGGTAGCTCAATAAATATTTTTTCAGCAGAAACTATTTAACATTGCACCTGTACTTACACTTATACCAGCACATCCATAGTTACACACATATTCTCTGTTATCATTTAATTTTATTCCCTACATTTACATAGACATACACGTACATACATACATGTGTATATGCGTAATGCACAATATTTTTGCTAGTGTTTTAACTTTAATAACAAAACAGGGAGAAAAAAACTGAGAGAGAGAAAGAATGACTGGAGTTGTGTTTGAGTTAACAAATGCTAAACACAGACAGACACATTTGCTGTTACACACATGCTTCTCATAGGGAAAGAAAAACCTGGTTTTCACTTCAGCAGTAATTGTGTGAGTGTGTAGGAGGTGTTCATGTGGAAGTGTAAAAGTGTATAAGAGCAGCATACAGAGAGAGAGACAGAGTTTCGACATAAAGAGTGCTTTTGATTGCAACATTTTATTAAAAAAATATTTTGAGGGTTTTCTTTCTTTTTTTCTTCTTCTCTTTCTTTCTTTTTTTGCCTTTTGTTTTGATTCTGCTGTTCTTATTAAATATTATAATTTAAAAAGTTTCTTTTTAACTAAGTAACAGTGAGCACACACATAAAGAGCAAAAATTGCTGTGGAAAGTGAATGAGTGAGTGAGCGTGTGGGACAGAGAAAGAGCGAACAAGTGCATATTTTGCTTTAACCCCCCCAAGGCAAAAAGTTTAAGTAAACACTTACTGTGTATTTGATTTTAAACACATACATTTACATAAAATTTATTTTCACTTTATTTTAAGAGTAGAAAAGAGTTTCATTTTTTGTTGCTTTTTTCGTTTTCATTAATGTAAGTTCACAAATATAAGTATAAGTGTGCATATACATATGCATGTGTATGTTTAGCACATACATTAACTTTGGTAATGGCAGCAAAACCATACCAGAGATGGGTTTACTTGACTTTTTTTTCTAATTTTTTTTGTTTTTTAAATAATTTCTAAAAATTTCTTGGTAAAACTTTAAATGCTTATTTATATTCAGTCGGTTTTTTTCTTTATTAAAGATTTAATGGAAAGAAGATGAGTTAAAAATGTGTAAATCGAAATAAATACAAGGAAAAGATTTTGAACATCAATTGAGAAAAGTATTCAAGGAGATGTTTCTGAAAACTACAATAATATTCCTGGTAATATTAATGACATCAGGCAACAGTGTAACATGTTTGCAAGTTGAAACTTAAAGCCATGTTTTGTTGGAAAGCATTTTCAAAATAAAATTTTCCTCAGAATCTGGTTTTAGAAAAATTAGTGAAAATACGAAATATTGTTGCAGGCTGCTAAAAAAAAATTGTAATGTTTACGGAGACGTAACTAAAAATTCAGCAAGCGGAGTGGCTTGTTTGCCACTTAAACAACGTGGTCTTGATTATGGAACTACACATTCATTATCAAGCATCAAACATTTAAAGAAAATTAAATAAACTTAAGAGACTCGCTTTTTGGTTGTCAGGTTAGGTTATGTTAGCGAGTAGCTTGCCGTTCACAAGCAAGTTCACTCGCAAGCCATATGAACCATTATGTTATCCAGTGTAAGGTTAGCTCCCATTGGTGGTGGATTTGAAATACCCCGAGCTTCGGACGAAACCGGCTGAGGTCAACAGGTTGAGGTCAGAGCTATATTAAAAGCTATACATTGTCTGTTTAGTAATGGAATTTTACCAGAATTTTCAAAGACAGCCAGATTACAATCAAGTACTTGGTGAACGTCACTTCGATATCTGTTCTTATCCATGAATGTTAAGAATTTGTTAAAGTAACATTCAAAAGCAACCCTCATATGGATTCCAGAAATTGTATTGCTGATGAATTGATCACTTGTGGTCCTGAGTTGTGTGTTGGCTTATGAGACGAGAGCCCGTGATTAAAACTGCAGCTCAGACATCACTCAGCAGTCTTCTGGCAAAAACTCTGCGAGTAAACAAAATTGCATGAAAAAGGTTCTCTAAAATCTGTTGTTCGTAAATAAAAAAAATTAACTCACTCAACATAGAGGGTGTGAGAAGGTAGGTTGTAATCATCTCTAAAAGGTTTTAATAAACAATTAAGTAAGTAAATAAGTATGGAGCATAGGTTTTCTACGATCCTTTTACAGGGAGACTCAATTTAGTCGTTAGTATGATGTTACGTGCAATACTTCTGAGCTCTTGAGGAACGATATGAATAAGAATTAGTTGCATAAATCACAGGGCTCTTCATTGAACTATTTCCCCAGTAAAGCAAGACGTTATCTGTTCATTATAGATGGGAGCTAAATTTTTCTGCAATAGGAAGGTACGCGTAAGGTTGTTAAACTCTGCTAGGCTCGTTTGGATAAGAAGAGTACTGATTCACTTTTATCGTTAAAGCATGTATCGCTCTTGTGCGTTTCTTAAAAACCACTGGCCTATTTGAAAGTAAGTTAATAGACTTTACATGTCCTCAGTTGATTGCTGCAGGAAATAAGTAGCTGAGTAGGAGAACTCTCTTTCTACATCTTTTGATAAAGAAGTTGTCGCTATTAAATTATCTATCTCAGTACAAGGATTACTGCATTAGTAAGAGTTATTGTAAAGTCGGGTTTGTTTCCAGTAAAAAGTTTTCGATCTTTGGATAAGATATTAAGATTCTAACCCTTATCCTAATGGCAACTTTAGGCTTAAAAAAATCCCTTACCCAACGTAATCTCAGAAACAACATACATTTTAAAGATTTAAGTTAAATTAGGACATCAATTGACAATTTATTTTAAACAAATCTAAAAATAAAAATCTAAATCCGTACCAAATAATCCTTAAAAGTCCTTAGTTTAGAAAATAAAAATGTTTCCTAAATTAGAGCATAAATGCAGGAGCTTGTGCAGGTTGTATGCAAACTGGTCAATTTATCTTTTATTGTCCTTCATGTTTATAATGCTTGTGGGTGTGTGTGTGTGTGTCAGAAGTTGATGTTGTTACATTTTTCTGTTACTTTTTCTACACTTGTTCACTTACTTTATGTCTTCCTCACTATCTTTCTCTCACTTCCTGCTTACTCCTGAGCATTTAATTTTTGACACAATATTTGTGTAAAATTCCATAAAGTGTTGAAACCACTTTTTGGAAATATTTTAGCCTTTAACTGAACATACATACATACGTATATCGGGCTGCCCCAGTCGGCACACAGGTGTTACATTAATAAACAACAACAGTTGCAAGAATGAAGAAACAGAAAAAGAAAATGAAATTTTTATTAAAAAGGACATTTTAGATAAGCATAAACGACAGTAAAAGCTTTAATAAAATAGCCGACGGAAGATAAAAAATTCCTGCAAAAATTTCCTCTACCATTACAAAACTTTAGACTGTCGCTTTAGCTTTAGCAGGAGTCGTCGACCAAAGGATAACAGAATAATTGTTACATACAAGAACAAAAACAAAAATAACGACAAGAGAATATAAATACAAGCACAAGGAGAGAGTATGTGTGTGTAAAATGAAAAAAGAGAAAAAAGATTTTAAATTAAATTTAAACAAGTGCTACTTGTTACACACAACAACTACTACAGCAAGCATACATATGTACATGTGCACACTAACACCAAGTATTAAAATAAGACTTTTACAACACATGTTACTTAGTATGTGCAGGACATACACTAACTTACACACACTTGTGTTTTTTAGAAATTCATTTTTATGTTTTTCTTTTTATTGACGATCATTTCTCTCTGCAGAGATAGTATTCATGTTTGTTGGTAGTTTTCGTTATACCCAGTATTCTCTCCAATTAATTAATGTCCTGAAACATTTTTGTTAGTAATACCAACAACGACAAAAACAATAGGAGCCAAAAAAGTAAAGGAATAGAGTGAGAGAGAGAAAAAAGAACGACAACAAAAATGATAAATTGTTATTTTTATTTAATCCCAGCATAAAGTAAAACGTTTAATTTTCTTTTTTCTCTCATCTTTTTTCTCTTAAGTTTTTATTTTTTTTTTTTTTGGGTACGAGGGTCCCGTAGTTTATTCGTAATTTGCTTTAGAAATGAGTTTTAAATTGTCTAAAAAGGAAGAAAATAATTGTGGCTCTAAAACATAGTATCCGTGGTAATATTATTTGCATCAAACTACGCTGTAGCTTGTTAGGAAACACATTTTCCTTTTAAAATGGACCGAAAATGCTTTAACGAACAAAACTGCAGAGAAATAATGATATGTTTTTGATAAAATTTATTTAACGTGGTGATGAGATCGGTACCCAAGAACAACGACCATATGTTCTGTTGCACATCTCTCATACATTGTAACGTTTCCTCTAAGCCTATTGCCCTGACAAACCTAGGGATGCTGCTCGATATCAATAATGCCCATTAACTGCTTCGAACCTGGTATGCCTTCAGCAGTTTCCTTCTGGTTTAAATTAACGCCTCATAGGTTCGAAAAATGTGCTCCAATGATTCTTTCTCATCGTTACATAATTTACATGTTGGGCTCACGACAACTTGCACTCTGATTAAGTGTACTCTGAGTCAACAGCGTGTTGGCTTGTCTACCACATAGTATTGCTATGTTCTGTAGTTTTTGTTCGTTTTCGATCTGACAGCTTTAAAGTTTTTCTCTGGTCTGCCAAACGACGAACAAAACATGACAAGAATTGAAAAAACCGACACTTAAGGAGCACGGATGTTGCTAGGGTAATAGACATTCATCAACAAACAGTTATCTTCCATTTGAAGAACGCTTGATAAAGAAAAAAGTTCAATGCTTAAGCAACACATGAACTCTTAGGCCCACAAATTAATATCCAACCCGAGTATCAAAAACATACTTACTTAATTGGTCATTGCAACCTTTTAGTGAGGATTACAACTAATCTTCTCACACCACCCACATTGGGTGTGTTAATTTTCATGAGTGGCGGGATCTATAGTTTAGCGTAGACTCCGAACGACTGAAGACTGCTGAGAGGAATTTGCCTACTACACCATGGTGACTTCATCAAATATACCCTAGAAGACACCAATCTGAATAAAGAATCTCTTTAATGGAGAGCTTCGACTCTTTATGACAAAGGAAGATAGTCCTTTCGTTTTCCTCAGCTCCTGCAGAAGCCATTCAAAAAGGCTATGCATGATCATGCGTTTTAAGGAAAGTCCCTTCTTATGCACACGGGTCTAAACTAGTCTAACAATATTAAAAGTACCTTCCTGCCAGCAAAATTGTGGCTCCATGTAAAATAAACGCAGTCAATCGGAACTCCTATACCCGTAACATGTTAGAGATTCAGTTCATCAGCGGTGGAATTTCTAACGATATTCCTAAGTCCCGAATCTCATGTATGAGTTACATTTAGAAGATCCCAAATTTTGTGGACGAGCACGGTTGTTGAAAAGACGTTCGTGAGAGATTTAATCGTTGTCTAGCTGTCCAAAGAAATCAATAGATTTTCAGAAAAATCCCGCAACCCAAAAAGGTCTCTACCGCTTTCAAAATGACTATGAGCATATGAGAAAATTTAATATCAGAAATCCTGAATAAATATACCACAGCCTACCCCGTCTAGCAATTTGAATCCATCTTAATAAACTTCAAGGATCAAGTTAATGGTAACGGACAATAAAAAGTGTATCACGAATGACAATAATGTATGAAGCGTATTAAGAAAGCAGAAAGGTGTAGCTTTCCAAATACAAATTGACACCAATAAAGGTAATATTGTGCTTCTCACACCGTCCATACTGTGTGCGCTAATTGTATTTATAAGTGGCGATACCCACAGTTTAGCCTCAAATCCGAATCACATATTCGAGAAGTTTTTTCGTGGCAACTGGTTACTCTCAGAGCTTTCGCTACATAATGATAGGACATTTAGGTCCTTCAAATATTCTTATCAATAAGCATTGTGTCGGATATAGAGTATAAAATAGGAAGAATTTTACATTAACGATCAACTTAAGAATTTAATTTTCCCTAAAACTACATTGAATTGTAGGAAACAAAATTGTAGGACTGAAAAATTTAACCTTTTTTAACACCAAAAAAAAATTGTTAAGCAACCCTTAACGACTGATTTCTCTTTTTTCAACCTGCTCTTTAAAAGAGTCAATGGGTCGGTAAACAAACAATAGAAGTGTACACGAGAAAATGTTTGGCAAATCAATTAAAAGTAAATTACGTTGAAATGAGAATGAGAGAAAAAAATAAAAGAAATGGAGAAGAACTTTTACTTATTGACGTCATATTTAACTTTTGTTTACAAATTGCTACAACAGCAACAACAACAGCAGAAAAAACAAGAAACGATAAAAGAAAGACAAGCCAAGTAAAGTAAATAGACACGGCGCAGTACTAAAAAGGAAAAAAGTCAGAAACAAACAGATAAACACAGGATTTATAGGCCTACGACAGAAGCAAAAGAAAAAAAAAACAGCAGAGAAACCAACAACATAATAAACAACAACATCAGCTGGTATAAGGCATAAGTAAACAGAAATAGTAATAAAAATAAGGACAGAAAGAAAAACTAATAAAAGGACACGGGACCATCAAGATAGTATTGGAAGAAAAGGGTTCAGTTTCACAAGTTCACCGTTAAGGTGTTCCAGTTAATCAAACACTTTCTTTAACAAATAAACAGAGGGCAGACATTCGCTTAAATGGGTAGCGGGAAAGTATTTTTTCCCCATCATCAGAGCCGTTTTAAATTAAAGTCTTGAAAACTGAAAACCGAGTAGAAAGAGAGAAGCGCCAGGTTTTCGGATGAAACTAGGACACTTATGTGTGTAATGAGAGGACTAGGCATGAAGGAAGGAGAGATTTGTATTTATGGATACTAGATTTGAAACTATTTACAAGTGCCAGGATCATGTGGTACTTCATGACATTCAGCAAGAAGACAAGAAAGCGAGAAGGGCAGTTCTTTGTGTTACTGATAGGGCCAAAAGTATTCTGTGGAGTGGAAGATGTTCGAAAAGGCATACTCGGCAGAAGTCTAGATGAAAATTCTTCTTTAATAAACAAATTTCAGGCAATTTAAACTTTTATTGGGTATTCATAATGAGTAGAGATTTGAGTCATAATCAGAGCAGCCTGAGGTTAGTAACAGAATAGTAAACACCACGAGCCTGATATATAGATTCTGTGATTTGGAAAATGAATCTCTTAATGCTTCTTAGAAAAAAATACATGTTGTACCAATGCGTTGCAACAAATGTCTAAGGCTTGCCCAAACAATTGCTGTTGGAGATTATTCATCTAAAATGAGCAGGTTGAAGCTGAATAAATGCTCTGTAGTGCCCATGATTTCATTATTTGAACGAAGCAATTAAATAAAAGCAAACCACAATCAAGATTAAGGCTAAGTTTCTCACACCACTGCTCACCACACTGCCTTACTGTCTGCTTAAGTTCGACTTTAGATAGGTGAAGGGGCGTACTGATATACAAAACAATGAGACGTAAGCTCAATTGCTGAAAACGCATTGACGTCGACAAATTCGGACTATCCGTCATTCTTTTCTGACAGGAGCAGCAGTGCGTACATTACAATGACGTCAAAACCGGACCATATGTAATGCTTTGAGCCTAAGAAATTAGTCATATTCACTAAGCATTCAAGCCTCGCTGCCTTTAGTTTATTTATTTATTATTTATTTTTTTTTTTAGGACACAAGAAGGTGCAGAATGCCGTTGGAAAATTAAATAATAAAAATTACTTTCTGAATTCATAGCTCCTTATGAATTTTTTACTTTTTGAAATGCCACAATGTTTTCTCATTGCACTCTAATTTAAAGTCGATTTTTGATTAGAATATTCGGTTTTCTTAGGAGATTAAAACTAATAAATGGTGTAATAAATATAGTATTTCTTTGCATACTTTTAGAGGATTTAAATTTTAAATTCATTAATATTCAAGCATATACCTTTGGTGGCAGCGTAAAATATAAAGAAAACATATTCTATTACATATTTTTAGGAGGAAAAACCAACATCCCTAATTCCTAGGCAGTTTCAATGAAACATATGATTTTTGTATTCACTTGATAGAAATAGTCTACTTAGATTATAGATCTGCCTTTCAAATGCTTTGAATGTTTGAATGGTAACGAATGAATTATAAATATTATATTCTTCAGCACACTTTTGCGTGATAAAATATTAAAAATTACTTTCTTTAGCATACTTTTAGTAGTTAGTTCTTAGAGCTCTATTTTATATTTGTTTTAAATTAGAAGATAATGCATTATTACATATATGTTCTGTAGCATACTTTTGGTATAAAAATTTCGCTTTTTTAAGCATACTTTTCTAACAGTAAATCGATATTATTAGTTCTAAAACTTTTCTAATGAACTTTTAAAGCAGTTTCTACCCGTTTTTAAAACTTCAATTATTATTTTGTCAATAGTAGACTAATTGAACTAATTAATTTGGAATTTTAAATCAGTTTTTAGATAAAAATATAGTTTTATAGCATAGTTTTGTGATATTAAAATGTGAAATATTATATTTTGCAGCATATTTTCAAGGGTAGAAATCAAATTTAATTTTTTTAAATTTCATTTTAAATGATATACAATTTTTTGAAGTTGAACAATTGTTGTAGCACCATATAGGAATTTTTTTAACAGATTTATCATTGCTATCGGTGTAAAATTTAATAAATGTGATGAGATAAATGATTTAAAATATTTTCAAGCACATTTTTAGGAGTACAAAAAAATCTTTTACTATACTTTGGGGAGCATTAAAAATTAATTTTTCACCTACTTTTGGGAAGAGTATAAAACAAAAAATCATTTTCTTGAACATACTTCCGGAAATCTAAAAAATATTTATTTCCAACATAGTTGTGATGAAACTTCTGGTTTCTTCTTAATACATTTTAGAAACGGTTCAAATAGTAGAATAATTACACGATGGATTTTCTACTAAAAAAATAGTTTTCTTCGTAAAAGTAAAAGAATTTTTTAATTTCTCTCAGTATACTTTTACGTAGTAAGAAATTTAAAATAACTTTCCTTGGAATAATTTTGAAGGTAAAATTGTTATAATGTTTTTGGAGCATACTTAAAGGATTATTAAAATAAAATTATTAGCTTCAATATATTTCTAAGTTTACTTTCTGAATTTATTCCTACAATCTCAACTAGTTTAAAAAATGTAGACTAATTAAACAATGGAGCGACAATTGCAAAACTTTACTCAAAATAATTTTGGGATATTAGAAACTATATTCTTAAGAATATAGCAGGGAGATTTGTTAAATAAATCTACTGCCTATTAATTTCATTTCTACCACATACTAGTTTTATAAAATATTTATTTTCTTAAACGGAATTCAGTTAGTCAATATTTGTTAGATAATATAACAAAAATGTTTATAAGCTTGTTTTTAGAGGCAGAAAAAATAAAATAATAATTCCTAAGCAAAAATTATGATTTTGGTGAAATTTGACGTATTACAATTTTTATAGCATACTTTTGGGAGTAAAATTAAAATTTTTATATCCTGTACAATTTTAACGAATCTACTTGCGTTTGTTATAACAGTTTATAAAAGATGAAATATTGAATTTTTTAATTTTAAATATTGGTTTTTGTAGCATACTTTCGGCTAAGAAATAAAAACTATTAATTCCAATATATTTCCAATAAATATTTTGAACTTTTGAACATGTTTTTAGTGCTGCAGTTAGTTTTTCAAACCTTAGCTAATTGACCTACGAATGAAATATTTAAACATTCTCTTCAGCATGCTTTCGAAGCGATAAAATATTAAAAATTACATTTTTAAACATAGTTCCATAGGAGAAACAAAATTTAATAATTTCTTGAGCATACCTTTAGGAGATTAAGAAGTTTCGTTTAGTTTCTGTATATGTTTATGGAATTTGATACAGTTTTTAACAGTTCTATGAATATTTTTTGAATAATATGCTAGTATTCGTCAGGAATTATATTTAAAGGCATTTTCAGCATACTTTCAGGTGAAACAGATATTAAATCTTTCTTAGCATACTTTTTGTGGGGGCAAGATATTTAACAATAATTGCCTTACGTATTTCTACTTCTAAGAAGTCCTTTGAATGCCTTAAGGCTTCAAATTTTTGTATCTTAATTTTTAAAGCATATACATAGGCTCTATTTGCGTTTATTTGTTAAGTTTATTAAAATATTTTTTTTCTGCTATTGCTTATACAACTTCTTTTCAATTCTATTGTTATTAATGATTAACTTTCTTAGCCTAGTTTAAGGGATAAACTCAAAAAAGTAATTAACAAATTTCTATCAGAGTAGTTACAATGATAGTTAAGTTCCCCTCTACTACTTTTTCGAGCCCTTTACAATATTATATGAACAGTGTTTGTAGCTAACCGCTAGCATTTATTTTTCTTCATGGCATAGTTTAAGGAGTTAAATTAATTATTTAATAAGAAAATTATGATTGATGTTTTTGTATTTGTATGCGTTACTTACGACAAGTTTTTTCGTTGGTATGGTGGCGGGGGGCTGGGGCACTGGCGGACTTATGGCTTTAATAGTTTGCGTGGGCGGTGGAAAAATCTCCGCTGGCTGCTTAACGTAAAACAGATTTACTCCAAAGTGTGAAATTTTGTTGGCTTTTTTAAAACACTTTCAAGAAAAAAAAGATACACTTGTTATTGTTTTTGCTTTTGTTTTTGCTTTATGCGTTTCTTTTTCAATGCTTACCAACAGCTTATAAGCAAAGGCTGCTGGTATTTATAATTTTTAAAATTTTGGTTTCGTTTCTTTTTAGTAATTTGTGGTTAATAAATGAAAGAGCCTAAAAGTATGCTAAGGCTCTTAATCTTAATAAACAACGTAGGGCTGTATTTGCGTGTGTGTAAGAAGCTTTTTATTTATATTAGTTATAGTTGTTATTTTTAATATTTCATTAGGGTTTTTGTTTTTGGTTTTTTATTTTTAAATATTTTTTGGTTTTTATTTTGAAAGAATTAATTTTTAAAAAATTTGCTTTTTGCAACAAAAAAGGATTTTGTTAAAATGATTTTTTTTTTGTTTATTTTTAAATTTTTTTTAATAATTCGCAACTTTTTCTGTAACAAGAAGCTCTTTGATTATATTCCGTTGTTTAATTTTTATTTATTTGTTTAACAAAAAATTCTTTTTCTTTTAAACTTTTTAAATTGAGATTTTTATTATTTTTTTTTTTATTAATAATTTTATTTTTTAAAGCTCTCTACTACAAAGTGATGATTGCACTTAAACGCTTTGCTTTTTTATTTTATTTAAATTTATTTTATCTTTATTTTTAATTTTTAAATTTTTTTATCAAGAGGGGGCGGTATTATAGACCACAAAAAATTTATTTCCGTAAAAAGATTTCCTATTTTCCCAGGCGTTTGGTTTAAATGTTAAAAGATTGGATTTCTTAACGGCTTCTTTTCTTTTACAAAAAAAAAATATTTCCTGTTTAATTTAACGTTGACGTTTAAAATTGATTGCTTGCTTGTATTCCTTTAGATTTATTTCCTCTCGCTCTCCAGAAAGGTATCTTAAAGAGCGTTTTCAAGAATTTACAACAAATTTTTACTGAAAGTGTTACGTGCTACGTTAGCAATACTTTCTTTAGCTAAATTTTTTTTTTTTTGAATTTTTATTTTCTACTACAAATATTTTTTATTTATTTTTTCGTTTATTTTTTTTTTTTTTAATTTTCCAATTAATTTAATGTGATTGGCTTGCTTTTTTTTCTTAAATATAAAGAAATTTTGTTGTTGTTATTTAATGTGAACTAGGCTACTTGCTCGTCTAAGGAACGCAACGACTGATGGACTCGCTTGTCTGATAACGACTAAAGGACCTTAATGAGAGCAATGCGTTGCTAAAGCGGCAATACAAATACAAAAAATCTAAAAACGAAATACAAAAACATTCAAACACACACATAACAAGTAAAGTTGTTGGTGTGCTTTTGTTTTTTCCTGTGTTACGAAATACACTTACATGCACTCACTCATAGAGGGAGAGCAAATACAAACACAAAAAAAAGAAGAAACTAAAAATAAAAATCAGCAAGAATGTCGTCTCTAATATACAATGAAATAAACCAACAGCACAGCAAAGTATTGAAAATTTTAAGCAGTAGCAGCATCAAAATCAAAAGCAATAACAATAATAACAAGAAACCAAAAAAAAAAAAACAATCACATTTATTCACTCTGTCATCATCTAAAATTTCCACCTTCCCAACACACACACATACACACAGACAGATACAAAGAAAGAGAGCAAGCATACCTATTACACCCCCTTGAACACAAACAGCACACACAGTAAACAAAAAGGATTCATAAAAACAACACCGAGAGAAGGAACACACATGCTCGTAATAAAAATACAAAAACATGTAAAAAGCACAGGCAGAGAGAGAAAAAAGAGTAAGCTAATTTGAGAGCGTAAGCTGACAACATTTTACCGGAAATGTAAACAATTTCTGTTTTTACAAACTAAAACATGTTTTAACCTGTATTCCTCCTGTAGTAAAAATTTACTTTCGAGAGAGAGACAGAGAGAAAGAGACATTTCAAAAGAGAGCGAGAGTAAAAGATTAAATTTCAATGTTTGTTTATTTCTATTGTTGTTGTTTTCTTATATGTAAGGGTTGTCGTTGAAAAACAAAAACAAACCAAAAAAAAAAAATAATCAATGCGTAGGAGAAAGAAACACGTTCATGTGTTTAGACTGCGTGCCTGCTTTAGTAGCAAAGGAAGTGTGGAAATAGTTGGTCGTGTTTTAGGAAATAGAAAATGGATTCTATGGATATAGAATAGTGTTTTTTTTAATTTAGTTGTGCTAAATGCTCGATTAAAACAACAAATATTGGGCTTTTAGTTGGTATAGAAATCAAAAAAAAGGACTTTAATGAAACAGAAAAATAAATTGTAAGCAAATGAAAATTCCATTGAAAAATACCGACAGTTTTAACCCAAATAAGCTAACCTTTAATAAATGATTTGCGAATATGGCACATACACTGTTACATATGCAGTTATATACTCAGCATACTTACTTACTACTGGGGGACAGTTGAAATATATATGCTGTAGCATACTTATAGGCAGTAATCTGTTTGTAGACTGTAGCACACTTGTAAGTAGTAGCACATATATGCAATAGCATATTTATAGACAATAATAGAAATAAGTTGTAGCATACTAATAAGCAGCTACATACATACATTAAGGCTGTTGTATATTTAGAATCACTAACATATATAGGTTGTAGAATAATTGTAGGTACAGCAATAAATAAGATGTAGTATACTTAGAGACAGCATCATATACAGCCTAATATATATGTTGTAGCATATTTACAAGGAATAGCAGGTATATAGGTTAAACATGTTTGAAGACAGTAGCGTATATAAATTTCCGACTGTAGCAATTTCCATTTGTGGTAACAAAAATAAACTGTAGCATACATATAAATAGTAACATATTTGTATATGGGATGAAAATCATCTGTAGCATAAATATACATATGTAGCAATTTCCATTGGTGGTAACAAAAATAAACTGTAGCATTCATATAAATAGTAACATATTTGTATATGGGATGAAAATCATCTGTAGCATAAATATACATATGTTGGATAGTAGTATATCCTAAGACGTTAGCGTATACAATTTATTGGTTGTATCATATTTATAAGCGTAAGCAAGTAGCGTATGCTGTAGCATACTTGGAGACATTAGTATTCACGATATAATGGATGTATTATATATAAACGCAGTAATTATAGCATATGTTGACAGTAGCATACTCAAAGATAGTAACTTGTATAATACATTGAATATATCATATTTATAAGCAGTAGCATGTACTAGTAACAGTAGCATACTTAAAACTGAAATATATTTACTATATTGTCTGTAGCATATATGTATGAAAGTCGTAGCATATAGAGGTTATAGCATATGCTATAGACAGTAGCATATAGTCAATAATCCACTTATAGGCACTGCAATATATACATTTATGATGTACTTATACGCAGTAGCGCATAGAGTCTGTAGCACAAATAAGGTTTCTAATACAAACACAGATTCTAGCATACGTATGGGCAATAGTATACCAGATATAAAAACTATATTTCGTTAAAATATTTGTTTAAAAATTGTCTTATTTTTTATTGTTATTTTCCTAGAATTAATGGAAGAATCAGGATTTAACATAAATTTTAGGCTTTTATTGAAAAATATCATTATAAGATAACTATTGGACATCGGAGGCTATGATTTGTGTCCAAAGTATTAAACAGTACGAACGAAACGTGCACGTGGACGTCCTCTTCTTTCGACCCACTGATACCACAGAAGTCATTTGAAGTACTGTAAACTCGATATGGTCTGTTTCAATCACCAGACACACAGATCTTTTTTTTCCTAGATCAATACTGCAGAGACCAGCTAAATTATATGCCAACGAATATCAACGAAGCAGAGCGCTTATGATTTTGAAAGCGACATATTATTTAAATAAATAATTGATGATTTTCTTATGACATTCTTTTGACATCAATGCTTTACAATGTAAATCACTCTCAGTGTAATGATAAAAGGCTAATGTGCACCAAATTTTGAATAAAATTATGAATAAATTAATAGAAATACTTAAAATTAATGAGAGTATTAGTCACAAGCAGATGTGGTTACAAAAGGATTATTATGGCAAATTGATAATAATTTTCTGCCATTTGATAACAGTACAGAAAAATTTAAAAAAACAAATTAAGAAATTTTCATACTTCAAATGCCCAAACATATCTTGTTCTTTTGGCAAAAAGTACCTTTTCTCAAAAAAAAGTAAAACAAAATGAACCTAACTTAAAACTACCCACGTATATTGCTTTCTTTTGAAAAATATACAATTTTTAATTTAGAAAAAAGAGGACCCCTACACTTTTTACAATAAAAAGTACTTTTTTGCAATAAAAAGAACTTTTTTGTAATAAAAAGTACTTTTTTCAAATTGAAAGTATCTTTTTGTAACAAAACGTACCACTTTCCAATAAATATTTACACAAATTTGAAACGTATAATTTAAAACATACCCAAAACCTAACCTTTTCGCCTCCACATTTAAATTGAAATAAAAACTTTTCTTTTGCAGACCCATACTTGATTTCTTTGCGTCTTATTTAATCCTCAGCAACTCTCTTTTCCACTCTTCCTCCAAGCTCTGGTTATCTCTGTTGTTATTGTAGTCAACAAACAATTGTTATTATTATTTATTTGCCAATTTATTATTGTTTTTGTTATTTACGTTTTTCTCTTCCCCTCAGTCTCTTTGTCCTCTCTCTCTCTCTTCCTCTCACTCATTGCTTGTATTTTCTAAATTATTTTGTTGTAAAACAAAATTCACTTTCGTACACATTTTATTTCCTTAAAGGAAACATAATTCCGTTACTTTGCAAGCAAATACAGAAAACAAAAATAAAATCAAATTAAATAAAAGCAAAAGCAAAATAAAGCAAAACAACAACAATAACATCAAATACAGCAAAAACATTTCTTTCTACCTTAATGACGAGAAGGCCCATATTATTGAGGAATATTACAGGGGACCGCTGAGTAGACATGGGTTGAGTAAGAGATGGTGGTAAGTAAGATAGAGAGAGAACAGAAATTTATAACTGTAATAATAGGGATAGCAAAATTGAGAGCAGCTTGAGAGAAACAACTCAAAGTCATTTGTGAACATTAAACCGGGTTGCCAGAAGATATTTCTTCATGTTAGTCATATTAGTTAGTTACACTTAAAAAAATTAACAGAAGTTGACGACGGTCTAAAACCTTCAATATCAGTGACATTATTTTTAAATTTTAAATCTGAAATCAATGCCTTACAACACTCAGAGTTAATGATACTTTCAATTGCTTTAATTTGTTTTAACAGGGTTTTCAAATATGTATTTGGAACTCATTACACGTCAGCGCCTATTGGGGCAAATGAAAGTTAGAGACATCTGATGAAAACCGAATGAGAGTTTAAAGAGTAATAAAATCCAATACAACCGAACTTAATTCTGATATACGCTGGACGGGACAATTATAACTTTATTGCAGACACAAACACGCTGACAATGAAGAACCACTTGACATTCCATATATGGTAACCCTATTATTCTAGAATTTGCCGTATGTAGATGGAAAATCTTAATGATTAAAAAAACGAATGCAAGACAGCGGAATAAAAAAACGGGAAAATAAGATTATGTTGATACTTTATTACTCCTTAAAGGAACTCATGGAATAATAAAGAACATGTTTGCGGACAAATAAGTAGAGAACGATAATTCTAATGGAAACACAAGGACAATGGAATATTGAAACTAACTTGAGTGAAGTTAATGGCTGTCATAACCTTGAGGATGTGTATCGTGAGATTAGCAAAACTAAGAGTGAACAAATGTCAGTCGTTCTTCTGATGAAAGCCACATCGAGCACAAAGAGATCCTAATTATGTCTTCACCGTCTATTAATCCAGGCATGGATTAGCGCACAACAGATAACCATTTTGCTTTTTTTGTAGAGAAGGTACATACGAACTTAGAGGCATGGAACAAAATTGCATATTTGAACTCTACATTCTTCTCTTTTAAAAACAGATTTTAAAAACCCCTTTAGTCAGGATTACGACCTAGCTTCTCATACCACTTATGTTGTGTGTGCAAATTTTATACATGAGTGGTGGGATCTACAGTTTAAAGTCGACTCCGAACGACAGATTTTTGAGAAACTTTTCTTGGCATTTGTATTTATTCTTACAGTTTTTGCTAGAAGGCAGCTGAGAGGAAGTCGCCGTAGGAATATTTTTTCATCTTTCGTTTTGTTCGATTTGTCTGGCCGGGGGTTTGAATCACGGCCTCACGTTTAATAAGCCAACACACTACCTACTAGACTACACACTCATTAATGGTAAAGCTTCGTTTGCTATTTATTTACAATTTTTATTTTAATTTCAAATAATATTTCCCAAGGGGGCTATCGTTTCACTGATTAAAACGTAATTAAAGAAATATAATAATAATGCTTACATACTGGTATATGACCATTCATCATTTCACCTGACTTACCTGAAAAGAAAAAAAGAGAAAAAAATTATTCTTTCAACAATTCTTTAGTTGAACAATTTTCAATATTTTTAACAAGATTTCACTTGTATTTAAAGCAAGAAAATAAGTTGAAGGAATGTGCACTAAATTGTCTGAAGAATGAAAGGCTTTGGAACACAAAAAATCAGTTGCCACTAGCCAATTAATTACAAACGGAAGTGCTATACATGAAAAATAAAATGTGGAGTTAAAGATCTCTCGTTTTATGAACAAAATTGTGGTGTATTCTGCCTCCGCTGTCACTGGCAATGGAATTGCTAATAGATTGAATCTGCTCTGATCCAAAGTTCTTTTGGAGTCAGATTGAGGTAGGACCGATAGATATACACTCTCAGGACTATACATAAAAAACCGAAACCAAATATAGAAATGATGAGCGCCCTAGGATATAAGCCCTTATGCCGACTGTCGGAACCGGTCGGTCAAGTTTTGTCTATTAATTCTACGGCATTGCTTCTTTAGTGGCCAGTAATACGTGTTCAATTGATATTTGACTTCAACAAAACGGCCACTCTCTTCTATCCTGTTCTACATCAGTATCTGATCATTCAATCTTCTGTTAGGATTACGATCTAGCTTCTCACACCACTTAGGGTGTGTGTGTTTATTTTATAAATGAGTGGACCTACAATTTAAAATTCCGAACGACAGATTTTTTGAGAAACTTTTTCACGGCAATTTTTATTCACTCTCAGAGTTTTTGCCAGAACTCTGCTGAGGGCAAGGCGCCGAATAAATATTTTTTTTCATATTTAGTTTTATTTGAGATGTTTGACCTGGGGTTTGAACCGTGGCGTCACGTGTAATAAGCTTAGCTTAATTCCGTTAAGCGCTGGACAAGACAATTACATCTCTGTTGAGGACATGCGCTGACGTTGAAGAATCACCTGGCAACCATATTATTTTAGAAATTGCCGTATGTGGATGGAAACTCTTAATGCTAAAAGAAACTAATGCGAGGCAGCGGAATAAAAAAAACTAGAGAAGAAGATGGTGTTGGTACAGTATGCTCCTTAGAGAAACTCATGGAATAATAAAGAACTTGGTTACGTACAAATAAGTAAAGAACGATAATTCTAATAGAAACACATGGACAATGTGATATTGAAACTAATTTTTATTTTTTTCTGAATGAAAATAGGTGCTGTAATAACCTGGAGAATGTTTGTCGTAAGGGTAGTTAACAAAGAGAATACAAACGTCAATCGTTCTTCTGATGAAAACCAGATCGTAAAAACAGATCGTCATTATGTCCAGCCCATCTGTTAAAAAAGTTTGAGTATGTAAGCTCTACAGGCGTATGTAGAATAGCTTATATCAGACAATCGAGCACAATTGCACAGTTGAAGTTATGTCTAAATCGCTTTAAATTAGGCCGTGAAATTGAGGTTTTTCATCAGATTCAAACGAATGCTCTCTGCGCCCTCTGGTCCCAATTAACTGTAGTTTAAAGTACTGTAAACTGCTTAAGGTACTGATGAATATCCCGACTTTGATACGATTTCAAGTCGCTAAGGATTGGCGATATGATCAAAAATGTCACACTTAAGTTGCGGGTTTAATATGTGATCAGAATGACAGAGAAGCCTTTGTGATCTATCTTATGAATCTGTTTATGCTATGATACTGCATTTGGATTTTTTTAAATTTTTTTGCCCCCATTTTTAACCCACCTTTTGGTATTTTTTGATTTTGTTTCGGGTAAAACCACAAATTGTTTTTGCTTTATGCTTACGGATGCTACACAAATAAAATCGAATTTTTTTACAACTGGTATAGAGGGAGTAAGTGGGTGAGCAAGTTGCTCTCCATATACGCCACAATAACACATAAGTGCGCAAGAGCTATAAATAAAATCGAAGTAAATGCAAAAAAAAAACCCAGTGGATGCTGTTACCGTAAGCTGTATATCAATGCATTTTAAGATGGAAAATCCTCTTAAAACAATTTAACTTTAAACGATAAAACAAAAACAAAGAACAAAAAACAAAATCACGAACACCAACTATTTATGGAAAATAAGTTTTTGTTTTAGAAAATAAAAATTAAAAGGAAATAAAAAAGGATTTAAAATATGTTTTAGGGCTTGTAGAGGCCTCTGGCTATTGTTCACAGTTTTTTAAAATCCCAAATAATTTTTTTTCAATACTTTTTCGAGTTCCCCAAAATATTACTCCAAAACAGTGCACAGTGTTACTGAAAAGCAAAAATTTTAAACACTTATTTGTAGTTTAGCAACAGAGGATAAAATTATTACAGCAACACTGTAAAACAAAAACATAAAAGCACCAGCAAAAGTATCGAATAAAATCATAAAAAAACAAACGTCAACTTGACATTGCGCTACATGCGTCAATGTTCCCAGACACTGGTAACAATGTGAGTTAATGCTCTTATTACGCGCTTTCATTACAAACACAAAAGCTTACACTCACACTCACACACATACAACATACACTTGCACTTGCAGAGAGTCGAAAATTAAAAGGCCTAAATGGAAGCAGCTGAAAAGGCAGTAAAATATAGAAAGAAACCCCAAAAATTACGAAAAAAAAACACAACAGCTACACCACCATCAGGCTTACAAACATCCAGAGAGAGAACTTGAAACCCGAATTCGGGAAAAAAAGGACAAAAAGAACTGTGGGATCTCAACCCACTATACAGCTGAATTAAATAAATTTTGTATGTGTGCACTCACTCACTTAAAATCACATGCCAGCAACAGCAACAACAACAGGAAAAACAAAAATAATCATCAGAGACATTGTGTTTTTACTTCGGTGAAACGCAATAATTTCTTACAAAATGCACGCAAAAACCTGCTTTTGAAAGAAGCAAACAGAACGGAACTAAAAGAGCGCAGAGTATAAAATGTAGAATAGTTGAAGCACTACTCCCACAAACACCAACACCATTACCACTATGTGTTGCAAAACCAAAATATTAAAACAAAATTCCGTTACAGATATCTTAAAGTCCACCAACACCTCTCTCTCTCTTTACCTTTCTCTCTCTCTCAGGTTTCCTTTACCACTCTTTAGCATAGTGCGAGTTTAGTTTATGGCCTGAAAATTGTTACAACAAAGTAACTGTTTACTGTGTAGGAGAAAGTTTTTATTAACTCCACTCTATCTCTCTCTCTCGGTCTCTCTCTCTGTTCACATAGCTCTCATTTGCACACTAAATGTTCTCATTTATTTTAATCTTCTGTATGTATTTTAAATAACATTGTATTACATTTGTATTTGAGAGTATTTTTCTTAAATCCTGCGCCTGATTCATGCTCTCTCTCTATTATAAAAATATAGAGAGAGAGAGCGCATTTTTATAATGCATTGTATTTGCTTTTCGTTTTGTTTTGTTTTTAAAGCGCAGGCTGGTATTTTGTCTGAGTATTTCCCGCCAACAAAATAGCGTCTGCTGCTATGGTAATGTTACCACTTAAAACTTTGATTGTTTTGAATACCCAATTGGAAATTAATGTGATTAAATGCTTAGCAAATTTATTTGGCATTCAAAATTTTACATTTGTTACAAGAAATTGTTATTAAAAGCCAAGACCAGCCAATCTAAGGCCTTTAGGGATTCAAGTAATGCCTGTCGTTCAATAACTTAGGTTAAGTTGCAAAGGCACAATAATGTCACCAAGAGGCGAAGCCGATATCTAGGAGTGCAGGACTATGGCAACGAATGTGCTCTTATCCCAGGCTTTTTTCGCATTAAACACAACAACATCTAGAATAATCTACGGCTGCCACAAAACTGTCAACGATTTAACAGAGCTGTGTATTTTCCGCACCATATGTATACGGGGATATAATGTTATTCCGAGGAACTGCAGAGCAGATTAATTGGCCAGATGTAGTAAAACCATCGAACTTTCGGGTATGTTACCAATATTGGAAATCCCACTCAGATTCAGAAGATTAGAATGGCTTTAAATACGAACAAGATAGAGCTACGGATCAGGTTTATGAACAAATTCAAAGGAGAAGACTCTTAGCATAGTTTTCAGTGTCATTACTGGACATCATGCTTGAGTTACCTTAAAGACACATTTGTCTTCATCTCCAATGACATCAGTATTGACTGTAGAGTAAGATGCTACATACCCAGCGTTTTATTCTAAAAGAAGAAAGTCTTTAGCTTTTCCAAATGATCGCTCTGACCTGTCGTGAATGGATATTGTAGATCCAAACAATGAATTCATCAGAAACTCCAAATGATTCCCAATGGTTAAAAGTGGCAGTGGTCTAATAAGTAGTGCGTTGAATTATAATACCAAAGGCAGTGGTTTAGCCCCTGGTTCAGTAATCATGAACATATCGAAATATGAAAAAAATATTGCTTCCGGCCACAGTCTTCTGGCAAAAACTCTGAGAGTAAATCGAGTTGCCATGAAAAGTTTCTCAAAAAATCTGTCGTTAGGAGTCGATTTTTAAACTGTAGGTTCCGCAACTTATGGATAAAACTAACAACCCATCATGGGTTGTGTGAGAAGCTAGGTCGTTATCCTCACTAAAGGGTTGTAAGGTACAATAAGTAAGTAGTCGGAGAAATGAAAGACTGTGTCAGAGAAATGAAAGACTGTGTGTGGCTTTACCTATTTACCGATGTTGGTTGACTATTTTGGCATATTTGGTGGCATAGCCCATTGTGATACCACAATCAGTCCGAGATCAGAATAAATCTTGCTATTGAAGCAATATTTTATTTGAGAGCTCGGTCAAGTACGCCAAAAAGTGAGAGGCCAAAAACCTTCACATAACACATAAAGTGAAAGACAGTCTCTTCCTCCTTCTTTGACCCACAGATCCGACAGAAGTTATTTGTAGGAATACCAAGTCTTTCGGCATGATTACCAAAAGAATTATGGCCCCTAAGAAACGCTATTATGTGACGAACAGAAGTTAGTTGGTCATTTTCTCATCCAAACGAGTCCAGCAGAGTCTTGCAATATTGCACTTCCACTCTAGCTGCCAACGAGATTGAGCCTCCCTGCAAAAGGGGTAAATAATATCAAAATTTTAGTAAATCGGAATATCTGTATCCTACAACATGTCGGAGATTGTGAACTCAGTGCCGATACTGGTCAGCTGATAAGCAATGCAGTTTGCAGCGATATCCTTGTGAGAGTTACTTTTGAATGATATGAAATTTTCCTCAGAAATCCTTGGCACTAATAATTACGTTGAAATCACCTTTATTAGGTATTTAATCGAAAGAGATTTTTGTGGAAAATCCCATAACCCAGCATGCATTGAGCTTTCAAAATAGCTATAATATCCGCTTGGCAAACACTGTCGTGAAGGAAGAGGTCAGCCAGCCTGTAAAGGAGTTTAATAATACCACAGCCAACAATGTCTTCATTTGCCCTGCACTCGTGCAAAAAGTGTATTTCAGTGCATCTCCTTTGAACATCCAGCCTTTTTCAGAACAGCTTGAAAGATGGTTTTACTTCACATCATGCAAATATCCAAAACAGAATCAAGCATTCGCGTTTCATCGCTGCACAATTATATCACGTGGTGTCCCTGTGCCTCGGAGAGTTAATCAAAGGAGTCGCGCCATTGCACTTCCATTAAGGAAACTACTTTTAAACGAAACAAAACTATTAACTAATATTCATAACATAAGTTTATGTATTCCGAGAAAACTTTTCAAATTTTGTGTAAAATAAACTGCCAACAAAAATAAGAAACAAAAAAAAAAGAAGAAAAATATTCAGGAAATCGTGTTCCATGCTTCCATTAAACGCCAGCATTTAAAAGCACACTTTATTTTTGGCCTAATTAAAGTAAATTGTTTCAAATAAAAAACAATAACTTTTACCTCCACAACAAACAGAAACAACAACAACAACAACAACAACAAAATGAAAAACTATTTTATCGCAACAAGCACATAAACAAACAAACAAAAAATCGTTTCGTTTCATACGTACAGTCAGTCCATAGAGACGAATTATTGACATAAAACTTCTAAACAGGATTTCTATGTAGATATGGGTGTGTGTGTGTGAGTGTGAGTCTATAAAAAAATTTTATTTGTATGTGTGCACAAAAACGTATGCAAGTAAAAACAAACCCGGCACTCATACTAAGCAAAGGTCAGTCAGTTGTTAAACGCACAGAAGTAAACATTCATACACGTCAGCATACGTACACATTGATAAACAAATAAAGAAAATATGAAAATGAGAGGAAAACAAAAGCAAAATAAGAAAAGCCGGAATATATAATACCCTACACCTACTTTCGGTAAAATAAAAATCTTCAAAAACGCGAAAATTTCAGCGAAATCATTCTCTTTGTTTTGTTTCGTAGCTAGGGCCAGCATAGTCTAGAACCCAAAATTTGCCAAAATAAATTAAGCTTAACAGACGAATTAACTGAGCTTTACTGATGAGGGAGTTTAGAATTTGATTGAGCCTAGGCAGAGGTAAATCAGTACTGCGACCATATGATCTGTTGTAATCCCCTCTTTCTTTATAAGATCTTCTCCAAGCCCATTGTCTTGATAAACTTCAGTATGCTGCTCTATGTCAACAATGCCTGTTCCCTGCCCAGCATTTGGTATGCACCCAGGTGTTTTCTACTGGAATGCATTAATGTCTCGCACGTTTCAAAAGTATACCTCGGGTTAGTTCTTAATAGTCTGATACGAGACTTAAATCTTTACTTATTGCAATTTCCCAAGAAAAGTTTTGATTGCCTCAAGCACACTTGGATTGATACGAATCTTTGTCTCTCTATTTATTCCCTATTTTATTAAGCATACCTATACAAATATTCGCCTCCATTCCATAGAAGAGTCCCAGCTCGATCAACGATATGGATGATCCCCTCCCCCTTGGTAATTATGTCTGCTTGCTCATTGCCGAAAAGTCCCACATGACCCTACTGATTAACATGTTATGATGTGACACGATGGGGGAATAGTTTAAAGGGAAGATAGGTAGTTCGCCCTAATATAACCCCTTGGTTGGTTGTTTGCGAGCTAAACTTCTACGTTACCCAGCTCTGGTCATGGATGCTTCAGAAAATACCTGAACAGATTTTGTCATGATACGCCAAGTGTGTAGATGAGGACGAAGATGCGGAGCATATGCTAATATGTTGCCCCAGATTTAGATGGCCCGGGGGAACGAGTTTTGGGCCAAATTAGATTATAAGGGAGATGTTGCGTTCTAAAATTCTATGGAGCCAGTGTAGTCTGAGTATGGCTGAAGTTATGCTGGAATTCCGAAGGTTGGAGATACAAAGGGGAAGTATAATTTGATGTGAGAAAGCTTTAAAGCTAACCAGTCCTTTGCGAAGTAATACCTTACGATAGACCCGTGAGAGAAGAGTTGTTGAAGGATAATAGAACGTAGACGCCAGCGACGGTGACTACTGCAAACTTATGTTGGAACAAATGTTTCTTTCGAAGATTCTCACCTCCGACTCAAGGCAAAAGGAAAATATGTTGTGATGAGGAAATCTACTTTGACCTGTCGTTGCTACATTACCTTAAACCAACTACACCCAAGTTTCTTTGTAGTGGTATTGGGTTATAATACCGATAATTTTATACCACATGTACATATACACTTACTCGTGTACGCTCGGCTCGTATGTGTATAAATATGCCATAATTCTTTTATATCGCTATGAAATAGTGCGCACACATACTTATACATTTGCTCTCTCACATGTCAACACCAACAAAAACCGGAAAACATGTTGCAAACACACACTCGCATACACTCAAAGCAACTCTGTAGAGGTGCGTGTGGCTATAAAAATAAAATAATTTTTCCTGAAATACCACCAGGCTGACTGAGTGGCTGCTGCTACATTGTTGGCTGGCTATTTGTCTGGTTCTTTATATTTCTTTTGTTATTGTTATTTTTGTTGTTATTATTGTTGTTGTTATTGTTGTTGTTTTTGTTATTTATGCTAAAATAAAACAAGTAGTTAAAGATGTTAACTACAGTGCGTATATGTGTGTGTGTGAAAAAATTTCAGCAAAAATAATGGAAAAAAATCCACAATTTTGGGGGCAAAAAATTTTTTTTTCTCTTGTATTTGTGTTTGATTGTGTTAGTTTAAGTGTGTACATGTGTACGGGAAAGTGAGTGTATGTGTGTAACGGCTAAAGCGATAACAGAACATAAATTATAAATGCTCGTAACATTTATGCGTTTTATGAATGAATAAAAAAGCAAGTTAAAGAATACAAAAAAAATTAATAAAAAAAGTGAAACATTTGGACGACAGAGGGTCAAAAATACTCTTTTTAGCATTTCTTAATCAAAATTGAATTTCCCAAAAAAAATAATTATTGAAAAATAGGTTGTTCTTCTACTGGAGATTAGCCAAGCCAAGATGACTAAGGAATCCAACTGAAGTCTGTAAGGCATAAAACTTTTAGCCTCGAATGGAGAGGTCCCCATTCACTTAGTGCTTTATGTTAACACTTTTGTAATACAGCTTATGGCAGTAGATTTGAATAACGCCTCGGGCCTTTCTGTTGAGGTTATTCGTAATTCGTCTTACTAGGGTAGAACAATTTGGACATTCTAGAATTACACTAATGTACGAGTATGCATACGGACCATAAGTCCGGTCGTCGTGGACTATATGGTCAGGCCATGTGATTTCTATATGCTGCCCTAAGTGGTTTTTATCAGACTGGGAGCACTGGGTAGTATACTTGACAACATACAATCTTAGCTCAGTTATGAGTATGATGCTGTCAGTGGGTCAAGGGTCTAATTCGATGGATGTAGTAAGTTACCAACAAGCTCTCTGATGAGTGTAGTGTATTCCAGGCTAAAGTACATGCCATCACAAAGGTAGTGGTGCCAGTTCTGGAATGTATTAGGTCATGGAACTGCACACCATTTTATTTCAAGATTGATTTCAGTCTACAGGAAGGCTTTCATATGCCTCTGCATACGAACAGGTTTTTAATGTGTTGGCACTGTGATGTGTAAAGTAATGAAACTGCAGATGAATTGCCAGGAGAAGACGTGGTAACGATTGCGAATCCGATGAAGCAGTCCTTTAGAACTCTCCTGGCATACTTCTGGGCTTTTATAATCTAGAAATGGGTTCTGAAACAGAGATGGAATCTATTAGGAAATTGCGCCTTGAGGCTCAAGAGAACCACTGTGCAGATTCTAACCTCAAACCAAAATAAGGCAACATGAGACCGACTTCACAAAATTTTCAAGCGTTGGTTGGTGGAGTGGTTAAGTGATCCTTGTCCGCAACTCATACATAATTGGTCAATACAAGCCTTCAGTCAGGTTTATGACATAGTTTTTCACACCTCTTTTGTCGTTTGCGTTAATTTTCTACAGTTTACAGTCGACTCCGAACTACAGATTTTTTGAGAAACTTTTCATGGCAATAAAATTTTTCAGAGTTTTTGCTAGAAACAATCTAAAATAATCCTGTTTCGAATCCGAAAGAAAATGAATATTTTCATTCTGATTTAAGAAATATGAAAAAATAAGAGCCTCAGTCCGACTGTATTCGTGTGTATATTTGTATGATTATGTGTAAGAATTCATTTTTATTTGCGAGTGTGTTTGTGAATGTATAAACTTCTCTTGCATATATTTAAGAGAAGGAAAAAGAAGGAATACAGTTACTACAACGGTATGCAGAATATTATATGTGAACACATAAAGATCTCACCGAACAAAATTCTCATCTCCTCATTGCCATATTTTACATACATTCACACTCATATACAGAGTCAGGTAACTGTTTCCGTTCTAAGCATGTTGTCGTTTATATCAACGACGGCTATAAAATATTAAATTCGTGGGTTCTTATTCCGATGTTGGATTCAATTTTTTTTTTGTAAATCTTAAATTTTATGTTTGGGTTTCCCTTTTTATTTCATAATTATATGCAGGAGGCAAAGGGAAAAAAATTACCCTTTTTCGTAAATGACGAGTGTGATGTTGAGTGTAAAAACTGTGCGAAATGAAAATCAAATTTCACAGGAAATTTTTGAAATATTTTAGAGGAAATATGGAAAATTAAGGCATCCAGGAAGCCTAACTATTGCAGACATAACCTGCTGACCTTATAAAATGAATGTATATGCACAGCTAAAGGTAAGTGTTTCGTTTTAAGTATTAAGCAAGTGACATAGGAATCAGTGTTAAAAGTCTCCACAAACATTTCGTAACTCGTATGGTTCTACGTAAATTCAAAAGCGATTAATTTCTGCTTTGCTGCTGTAGAGCATATGTTACAATCATTGAAATCATCGACATTTTTGGCGATTTTTTTCATAGAAAACCCCATTGATAATCCGCAGGCTTAGAATTGACAATGCAATAATAGAGCAAGATAGCACCGCAAATCTGGCCATATCCGACAAAGTAGCACGCTTAGCATGGTTTCAGGAGTAATGATTGGAAATTGCATTCTAAGCACTCATGCTTATATGCTACATTCTTGGCCATATGACTTCTGTCGGACCTGCAGAGACGAAAAAGAGAAGGAAACTGTTCTTTAACTCCTGGGTACATGGCCAGCGTGATTGTCCAAGAAAGCAGCTAGGTCTTCTATTGAAGGTGTCATCTCTTGGCAGGACTTTAGTTTGGCTGCAGTACTTGATGATGGAAATGTCTTTAACAGACATAACTAGTGTGATTCTGATCCACACCTTTCTAAACTTTTCCACAATTCGAATGTCCCGAGGAGATGTCACTGGCAAAGTAGGGAAAGAAGGACTAAACTCATGCCTTCTGATATCCTCACTTCCAGAATAGTTATAATACTCTGATCTGGCGAGGTAAAGAAACAGAGCGCTTTTGGCTCTTGACAAGAATTTAGTCAGGCTTCCCTATGGACCAAACTATTGCTCACTATGTGGGATGTACACATAACGACTATTATACTAGCTGGTTGTATAAGGTAGAACGTTTTTTGTATGGATCTGCCGTTCTATGAAAAACTAAAGTATGATATGACGCTACAAGTATTCTGCAGAAAAGGGTTTCCCTAGTGTCACTGTGGAATATGATAGGATTTGTAAGATTTGCTACTTATCTTATCTCATCTCTGTAGCTTATAATGTTGCTGTAGTCTAGAAGGTAGTGTATTGACTCGAGTCCTTGGTTCAAAACCCTGCTCAGATATCTCCAATGAAACTAAATGTGAAAATAATATTTCTTTGGCGAATTCCTCTCAGCAGTTTTCCGGCAAACAAAATAAAATTAACATCAAAAACTTCTCAGAAATCTGTCTTTCGAAATGGACTTTAAACTGATGGTTCCGCCACTCAGGGATAGAATTAAAACACCACTTGAAGGTTGTGAGAAACTAGGTTGTAATCCTGACTAAAGGTTTGTAATAACCAAATATGTATGTATGTGGCTTATAATTCTATCTAATGTTGTGCATATGACGGCAATATTTGTGACCCTTATGCCTTAGACCATAGAAAAAATTCCTAAAATGAAGGTATCGCATAGGGTCGTTTTCAGCTTCTATGTTACATATGGAATCATGATACCATTTGATGCTAAATGAATCCGAAGTCTTGGTGATCTAAACATGAGATAAAAGATATGATAACCTTCATTTGTACTCCCTCACAATTTGGACAGCCAATTTCCAACCGAAGTCCAGAGTTTCTGTAAAAATTTTATGTGTTTCTGAATGCATTTAGGAAAAGAGAAAATATTTCATCTGGCATAGTCGAATTTTATTGATTGATTAGTAGCCGTAGTCTAGTAGGTAGTGTGTTGGCTTATTAGACGTGAGCCCTCGGTTCAAACCCCAGGTCAGACATCAAAACGAAGACATGAAAAAAATATTTCTTCGGCGACTTCCTCTCAGCAGTTTACTTGCAAAAACTCTAAGAGTAAATAAAATTGCCATTAAAAACTTTTCAAAAATCTGTCATTTGGAGTCGTCTTTAAACTGTAGGTCCCGCCACTCGAGTATAAAATTAACGCACAGAAAATAGGATGCATAATGGCCAATTATGTATATATGTGTATATTGATTGATTGATTAAAATTCCGAATAAATCACTCTAAACATTCCTACCTTTTATCAGTCTTTCTAGTAGAGTGGAAGTGGCATACATTACGATATTCTATCGATTGCACAACACAATTGGCATAAAATACTAAAGTTTTATGATAGTTTAAAAAAATTTTTGTTGTGCTTCAAAGGAAAAAGTCCTAAAATAATAGCACCTTTTGTAATGTGTTTATTGTTTTGTCATAATGAAAAAATTAAATATTTTGGTTTTGTATAAAATGAAGCAAACTGGTTCGAGTATTACTTACTGGAGGTAAGTTTATTTGTGCTCTAAGTATTACGCTATTATTTTCGTCATTAAATTTTATCAAGACGTTATGCAAACAGTTGCAGCATTTTATTTTATTCTCATTTGAGTTCATTCGCAATTTAAGTTCTTTTAAACTGTTAAATTTTTCCTTTAAAATACCAAAGCAATTCTCAATGCGAACTCGATATTTAGAAATTTGTTTGTTGTAGAGATCCCTTTCAGCTTTGGAATGTTCGATGCTGTTTCCTCTAAAAGACGTCAACAAAAATGACTTTAGGAGATAACCGCTATCAGCAGCAATCCATTGCGTTGGTGACAAAAATCGTTCAGGGTGTTTTGCTAGTGGAGAGTTTAAAAAAATTTTTGCGTCATGTACGCTACCTGGATTACCTATTGTTAGTTGTCTTATTCGTAATTTGTAGTCACAAACTGCTTGAACTTTAACGGCATATTGACGTTTTCGTGGCGTAACTCGTGATCTTTGACAGGTGCTTCAGATAATTTTATTTTAGAACCGTCTATATACCCTACGCAGCCATGCATTTCGTCTTTAGTTGCGAACAAAATTTGTTGTCGTTCTTCTGTATTAGGCCAGCTTAAGAATTTTTCTTTCAAATTTAAAATTGCTTTAAAAACACTTTTTGTGACCTTTTGTATTGTGCCTACGTCACCCGCTCCAAAGAGGGTAGCTACTTTTCGTGTTGAAAGTCTATCGCCAGAGGATCCCAACAGATAAAGTAATTCCACATCAATTGGAGGCTGTGCTGTTTTTGGACTTGTGTTAAACACATCATCGTCTTTAATTACACATACATAACACATACATACATAATAGGTCATTACAACCCTTCAGTTAGGATTACGACCTAGCTTCTCACATCACTTATGTTGTGTGTGTTAATTTTATACATGAGTGGCGGGACCTACAGTTTAAAGTCGACTCCGAACGACTGTTTTTTGGGAAGCTTTTCATGGCAATTTTATTTACTCTCACAGTTTTTGCCAGAAATCTGCTGAGAGGAAGTCGCCGAAGAAGTATTTTCATATTATCGTCTAATAAGCCTTCAGTCTAATAAGCCAACACACTACCTACTAGACTACGTCGACTTCTATCGTCTTTAATCAAGTTCACAAATTTCGCTGGCAGAACCCTAATCATTTGATTAAACCGGCTGTCGTCAAACATTTTTAACACGTTTTGGTTCTACTTATTGGATTTTTGAACTCCAAGGTTAATGCTTCTGCGATTAGTGAGCAAAGTATGGACGTTTGTTAAGAACATTTCATTTATTTGTTCTTCATCGTCATCATCACCTTGAAAAAGATTTATTTAAATGTAAATATGTAATTATTTTTTTCTTATTTACTTGAATCAGCCATAATAATGTATAATATGTAATTTTTGCACAAACCGGCTATTATTTCAGTTTTTTGACTTGTTTTTGGCATTTTTAATTAAAAATATTTGTAATTTTTTATAATTGTATTTTTCTTTTATCAGCTGATTCAAATTTGAAATAGCACACAGCAGTCATATTTTTTCGTGTTATTATTTTATGATATATGACTTTATGACGACCGTGTGAATACCCCAAATGATTTAATGAGAAGAAAGCTTTGCTTCTCATTAAACTTAAATTTTTTTGATAAACTCGTGACTAGACATACATTGATAATTTTGTGAGCCTGTGAATCCGTAAATCTCTCAAGCTGCTATATCTGTTTACTCAGGAACTATTTTACTAGACTTAGAAAATAAAGTTTTGTTTTTTATTTCTGTGAATATAAACACGAATAATAATTCTTAACCTTATGCCACCACTGACACATTTAACGTCAAATAAAAACATCCCTCGTTCTTAAAACAAAAAAATGAAGTGAAATTTACATTTTAAACATTTTAGTAGGTTTTGTGAAGGCTGTCATGAAGGCACTTTAATGCGGCAGCCTAATAACAGTGATGAGTAGAATATGAAGATGGAGATTTTAAACTCAAACAGATAAAACATAATATATCCTCAAAACAACAACTAAATTTAGTTATAAACACTCATAAATGTATGTGGAAAAAACGCATATTTAAGTGGCACATGATGTGTATTATTACGCATATTACAGGGTGTGGCCACATACAAAATAAAACAAATATTTACATCTCGACTTTGATTTGAAATTGTGAAAATTAAATTTTTAAAAGATTCAACTGATAGTAGTGAAATAAAAAAATAAATATTGTGTTCATGACATTTGGCCACCCCCTGTGTGTTTTTGTAAAAAATTTAAAAAATTTTCAGTTTAAAATATACGATATACTTATGCATTATGGTAAATACATTAAATATTTACATAAATAAGTTGGATTTATTTATTTATACACATACACATACAAATACATACAGGATACATACCTATGCATGTATGTATGTACATACGTATTTATGAATGTTTTGTATTTGAGTGCTAATGTATGATAACCCACGAAATATTAACAACAAAAAAATATTCTCTCACCTTCTAGAAATTTTTTTATTGTTGTTGTTAATGTAGATGATGATTTGAAAAAAAAATATTTTTTTATTTTCCATAAAACATATGAAAAGAAATAAAAAAAATGCTTATTTTCTTAACAGCACAAGTTTTATTGCGTTTCCCTACACAATTTGCTGTTATTCAGTGTCATTGTATGATTGGCTTTATGAGTAACACTCTCTCATTTCACTAAAGCACACACTCTACTTTGCATGTATATTTGCAAGTATGATTGAAAGGGATAAACCATTTAAAGGTCTCAAATATAAAGCTAAATGAAGTACTCCTCGAGCAAGGAATTCGATTAAACTATTTCATGATAATACCTGTGCCCAGCCATTCATATGACTGTATCTGAATTGGTTTCATCCGTCAATACTTTTGAAATATTTTGCGGCCCCGTTTTCACACATTTCAGGCGGTATGCCTACTGTAAATTGGCCAATGCTTTACAAAAGCTCCAATGTTAAAAGATTATCCGTCTGGATATAGATTTTCCCGTAGAAATTGAATGGAGTCGAAAAGCATGACCTTAGTGGCCAATTGACGTTACCAAATCATTAAATTATTCTTTCTAGTAGTGTGTCAAACAATTAAGCCAAAATAGATTGTGTTCTATATCTGAAACTGCAAGCAAAAAGTCCGTTTTCATGCTGCTATAGCGCAGTTAACGGGCGGTAAAAGTGTTCTTAGGTCATCTCCGAATAATAAGACTTATTGACCCCTACAGACCATAGTGTCTACCAAACAGCCACTTTTCCGGATGCAATAGCTGTTACACATTCTCTTCTGGATTCTGTGAAGCTCATATGGGACAATTTTGCTTTTTGTCATAACCACTGAATGAGAATAAGGGGTACATCGCTGATGAAAATTTGATTAGAGAAAACTGCATTGAAAGTTGTTTACATAGTTCACTTGTTATGTGATACCACATATTGAGTTGTAAGATAATTCCAATTGTTGAAAACTTCATTGAATGGACAAATTCAAACTATAAGGATCACATTCACTAACAGAGGCTTTATTTTTGGCAGTGAGTTCACTACGATGATATGCAGGTCTCACCACATCCAAAACGTTTTCAGTTTCTTTAAATTTATATATGTGTGAAGATAAATTCGAATTTAAAAACCAAAGTCGCAAACCGACACTTTTAGTAGCGCCACCTCTTGGCTCTAACAGGGTAAACTTTGCTATTAACAGAGCACTGTTAATAGTGGCAATAGTAGATTAGTCTTCTACTTTGCAATTATTGCTGACTATTGACATAAAATATAAATCTCATTATGATCATTACATACATAATTGTTCATTACAACCCTTCAGTTAGGATTACGACCTAGCCTCTCACACCACTTATGTTGTGTGCGTCAATTTTATACATGAGTGGCGGGACCTACAGTTTAAAGTCGACTCCGAACGATAGATTTTTGAGAAGCTTTTCATGGCAATTTTTATTTACTCTCAGAGTTTTTGCCGAAGAAATATTTTTCATATTTTCGTTTTGATATCTGACCTGGGGTTTGAACTCGGGCCTTACGTCTAATAAGCCAACACTCTACCTACTAAACTAAAGCGACTTTATGATCATTATTATTTGTAAACAAAAGTGTTGAAATGTAAAGAATGGTTGGTGGGGATGGAGGGTGTAAAACTTATCAACTCTCAAAATTATTCCAGCTATCCCCCTACCACGGTTCGAAAGACGATCCTCTGGACTACCATTTGCATATAGTCGGGTAGGTGGACTATTTCTTATATGTTCCAAAATGGACACTGATCTTCTAGAGAATTTTCAATCAAAAAATTGATATTTTCAAACCCATTTTTCTGAATACCATATCACCTTGTATGTGACTATGCTGCTAATTATATTAATAGGCCTTGGAACCTTCTTTTTCATATAGGTACTCATAGTCTTAGAGTATTTCCCAAAATTAGATCCTAAACAAGTGGGGTTGTTCAGATGGATACTGTTAAACATCTAACAGTACTCTGTTAAGGGCAAATTTTGTTCTGTTGAGAAGAAATTTTGCTCTATTAACCGCAAGCGTGACGCTGCTAAAATTTATGGATTGCGTCTTGGGTATTAAATTTAGAAATACATACATACATAAATAATTGGTCATTAAAATCCTTCAGTAAGGATTACGACCTAACTTCTCACATCACTGTCTGCGTTGTTTTTATCAGGGCGGGACCTACAGTTTAAAGCAACTCATTGCAATTTTATTTACTCCCAAAGGTTTTATCAGCAGTCTGCTGAGCGGATGAAATTTCGTTTTGCTGGCGATGTCTGCCCTGGGGTTTGAACCGTGCCCTCACATCTAATAAGCCAACACACTACCTACTAGACTACGGCGACTTCTAATTATCTAAGTAGTCTTGACAATCTCTAGCACTGTAGGTCTATTACGACTCACATAAACACACGCAGTAATTCTCGTAAAGTAGCCACGTTTCAATCACAATTTTTGAAGTCGATTTTAACTATTTTTACGCATTCTTTGGTTGCAAAACTATTAATGTTCGTAAATGGAAAACTTTTCAATAAGGAAATTAATCTTCCAATCCAAGATAACAGTTTTGCCAACTTTGGAATCACTAAGTGGCTAACCATATATATTCGAATATTATTGTTGTCATAAGTTTTCCTGAAGGGAATGGTTCCGAAAGCTATAGCGGCTGTATAAAGTATAATTCTTTTTAGAGTGCCCTCAAAATTTTTATTAAAATTGCCACAAATGTGTATACGAGAGAGGACGAACTGTACCAGTCATAGGTAGTCCTCAATAGCCATTTACTTCTTTAAATATTCGAGTGTTAATTGCAATTCATCAATTTCAGTTTACTGGAAATATATTCGCTAAGCAAAGCTGCCTTAAAAGAATCAATGTTTGGGGTATTGTTTATGGCAGACCATGCCTAGTTCAACTGGTTCAAGTGTGGACTGCCAGCTGGCCGTTATTTAGAGGAGATGAATGCTAGTAAATTGTTTGGAGCCAGGTGCCTATACAATATCCATTTAAATCTACAAATCCAATGACGCTTAGGATAACATCCATCAAATCTTATACAATCTGTAGACAAAAACTATACTCTGCCTTAAGTAGACTTTTCGTGGCTAGTAAAGTGTATAGCAAAACATTACAGTCATCAATAACTAGGGGTCTATCCACACCACAGAAACTGCCATTATATAGATTTCATATGTATGTGTACGTATGTTAGTGTAGTTTGTAAAACGGAAGCAATTGTTAAATCAATTTGCGTTTTCAACAAAAGTTTCGACATTTCCGGCTCATCAACACAAAATGCATAAATACTGTTTTATAAACACACACACACACACATATACATAAATACATTTGTTCAACTCTTTTATACGCCAGTACATATATACATACGTACAATAACAGCACTCTCGAATTATTTTGTACTTTTTTAAGCAAACGAAACAAAACTCTTCGGTAGACTGTGTTGCAGAGCATTCAACAAAAGAGTGAGAATAAGTGCAAGGTGAGACAATAAGACTCTTTTGGGGAGTACAAAATAATCAAAATACATGAGTGTGTATGTAGTAGGTGTGTGTATGCCTGAGTATGTAAATAAATATGCCTGGCATTCATGCATTTCTACAGTAAATGTTTCGGTGTGTGGGTGACTGTGAGTGTAGAGGGTGCATAGTGTGTTTATTTAAGTGTATACGTTTGCAAGTGTATACCTATAATTATAAGCAGATATTAGGTAAGGGTAAAAGTGCACTTCTTTTGCAGAGGAAATGAATTCTCTCATATTTATGAAAAACAAGTTTAAAATTATTTTGTGTTACAAAATGTTTTTCAAAGTGTTCTCGCTGCATAGAGTTTGGATGACGCTTTGTGACAGACAACATGTTCCATAGAGAAACGCAATGGAAATAAAAAAAACTTTGTCCATAGCCTGATGGCTCAATTAGAAACTTTTCAAGAGAATTTTAAGATCGCCAAAGGTGTCTGTCGTCTGCATTTTTATTTCACGGTGTTTTCGGTCAAATGATGCGTATAGGAAACCATACAGAGAATAAGAACAGCAGGAAGTTCACACACCAAGTAGAAAATCTTGAACTTGTTGCTCTTCCACTCAAACGCTGACATGTAAGTACAATTGAAACTAGTTCAGAAAAAGCCCAGACGTGTAAGAAGACCTACACTTTACGCTGAAATTCAGTAAATAATGAATGGCTAAGCATGAGTTATCTAGGAGTTGTAATCCATCAGACAAGTGCAGTCAAAATTAGAAAAAATTTAAAACTCTTTGTAGAGTTAAATTTGGTTTAGACGGATAAAATTGAGTCTATTTAACTCCAATTTGAAATCTGTGCTACCGTGGAACTATGATGGTATGCAAGTTTTTTGAACATACAGTCGAACTTCTCTAATTTGAACTTCTATTACTTGAATTTTCTGTAAGTTGAAGCACATCTCGTGGCAACAGCATCTTGGAGAGAAATTCTATCAGGTTTTACTTCTTTAACTTGAACTTCCATAACATGAATTCCTCTATAACTTGAAGAAAAACGGTAGTACAACGTTTCTATAATTTGAATTTTTTCGAAAAAAATTTTGTTTTCCTGGCAAAAATTACCGAATTAGCCGCCAATAGTGAATATATGTTTCTTTCAACTTAATTTGCTATAAAAATCGAAACATTTTATGCAAAATTACATTAAATTGCCAACACTGAAATTTATACATACCGCTCCTTTATTGCAACATAGTCATATCTCAAAAAATTAAAAATTTGTAGTTACTTAACCCTCCGTCATGCACATGTATCTGGCCAGATATTTTACGAATTTAACTGTGATTTAAATATATTTCTAATTTGGCTAGGGGTCTGAGTCTCCAGGTACCCTCTACAAATATTGTTAGGTATCGTTTTATGAAAAAACACATTAAAAAAAAAAACAACAAATAAAATTTATGTGGATTTTTTCATCTATACATCGTATACGTAGCGCATGTATCTGGCCAGATACACACATTTTGTAAGAAGAGTACTGTACTTTATTGGTTTTTTTTTTGGTTTTTATACATTGGTTCTTCCAAATATTGAAAACCGAATGAACAACATTCACATCATCAAACAGTTCAACACTCGTTTGGCCATGGAATCGTATTTTGGAAGACCACTAAATGTAAGTTTGATTGATATAACATTTGCCCTTCATTACATCTCATTTTCCTCGTTTTTCTTTTTCATTTCAGTTTCCAGTAGTAGTTCCTAGCTCAAGTGGTGCTGATACTCTACAAAAGAGAAAAAGTTATCAGCTTTGTACATTGGGAGATGAAAAAATTCGCCGACTAACTCGTTTTTTTTATTCCAAGTGCTCGAATCCGGTATGCCTACAACATTCGAAATCAGAGTATACATGTTTTAGTTACTTACCTGAAGCTGTGTAAGACTTTTTTAATTTAGAATTAATTAAAACTTCCTTTATAACTACTAAATTTAATTGAAATGAACTTTATAACAACTATTTTTTTGAAATTAAACACAAAAATAAAATTTTTCTTGTTTTATTTCTCATTAAAATTTTTTGTTCACGGGTAGGTGGTTTAGTATGTACTAAGAACAAAAAAAAATAGAAAATATATATCTGCCTGGCGTGATAACTATATAACAATGTAATATTATCACTAAAATAGCATATTTTTCATATAAATGTACTGAAATACATAGTGTATCTGGCCAGATACATGCGATACGTATGTGACTATCGGAACATGTGCATGACGGAGGGTTAAGCAAAACTGCTCTTTTAGACCTTCTGTACATGTTGAAAAAAAAAACAGTTTTATATCCCAAGCTGATCCGAAGTTATAGCAAAAAGTGTTTGCGGCAATTAGATCATAGGACTTATGTCTTGAAAACTTAAATCGCATTTTGCCAAGTTCAAGTTTTTTGAGATATGACTATATTGCAATAAAGGAGCGATACGTAGTTCGAATTAAAGGAAATTGTAAACACGATAGTAATGTGCTGGAATACATTCACAACTTATCAAGAGCTTGGGATATTGATGCCACTAGCCAGACAATTTCAAACTGCTTTACAAAGTCTGGATTTAGACAGCATTCAGTGTGGGAGGGAGAAGATAACATATCTTTGGTATTATTAAATGATTTTAACGACAACGAGAATGTTTTAAAAGATAACTATAAAGTCTGGCTACATCTGAATGAAGTAGAATCTATAAGTTGTACTGTTCAAGACTTTTTGAACATCGATAATGAATTGATTACTTCTGAATTTCCAACTGATGAAGATATTATTGACTGAATGTGTCATCGAATCAGAACCACACTCTGGAGAAATAGTAGATAGCGATGTGGACGAAGTTGAGGAAACAGTCAGACTACCGTCCAGACAAGTTATAAATGATTCATTTAAGACTTTAAATGTACTCTTGAATACAAATGAAAACGCAAAAAATGACCTATACAAAGCACTACACAAATTAGAATCACTTTTTGCTCAAGCAAATGTGAAGAAATTCAATCAAAAATTACTGAGTATTTTAGTAAATAATTATACCTTTACACAATTACAAATAGCTGTTGTTTATTTAATTTGGATCATTTCTAAATTTTATTCCCAAAGTTGAAGTTTCTATAAGTTGAAGTTTTTTCTGGATAATGGTGATTCAATTTATAGAAGTTAGACTGTATTCTTACGCAAATTCTTTGAATATTCTGGCCCAGGGCATTTGCGCCTAGTAGGCCGTACCATGGGAGTAATCGATCCAGTTTGCCGTCAGGAGAAGTGGAAAGGAATGAATAGGCAATACGCTAAGAATGATAATAGACAGACAGTCCATAGACCAAAGAACACAAGGCAAGCGAGGTAAGGACGCCTGTTACATAACTGTAGACGACAAATTGAAGAGGAGTAGAAAAATAGAACAAACTGGAATTCAATTGTATCGGCTCTATGCCATACAAACATAAAATTATTAGAAGGTTTCATCAGGTTTTTTAACCTAATAATATCGTCAAGTGCTGAGTTATTAGTTTTTCAAACTGTAAACCACTTCTCTAGAGGAGGTAATCCTAGCGTTTACTGTATTGTAAGTAATTTTACAGTATTCCCTCGATTTACGTCGTCTCGATTTACGTTGTTTCGATTAACGTCGTCAAAAATTTTGTTCCCTTCAACTTCGATTTGCGTAGTCATTCGATTTACGTCGCCTCTGTTGTTTATAAACAAAATCAGGGGAATTCCCTCTTTAAAAAAAAAATTCAATGCATAAAATAAAAATTTAATTATTTTAGTTTCTTTTTTGTAAAATGTACATAAATAAATGCATCTGATAGTATGAGTTATTTGAAATTCGATTTACGTCGTTTCGATTTACGTCGCCTTTTTCCGGAACATTCTACGATGTAAATCGAGGGAATACTGTAGTTGTTTTGTTGGCTACATTTAATTTTTAATGAAAATTCAGTTAAAAATTTGTTTTGAAAAAATGTTGTCCTATATTCGAAAATTATTTTTGCGCTCAACCAATAATTTGAAATGTCATACAGTTTTAATCAATTCATATGTGTATGTGCTAATGTGTGTGTAGAGTTGGAGTATTTTATTTGTGGCTTATAATAGTTATTGTTGTCAATTTACCATAATCATCATCCAGCCATCTATACAACCCAACAAACAGACAAGTCAGCCATTCAGCCCATTGACAATTGTTAATAATGAACAAACATACACACACACACAGTTATACGCACATACTTAAACCAAAACTAACAATACAATACATTCAGTTGGAGAAATAAGAAAAAGAAAATTAAGATGGAAGACTGAAAGAGGTAGAGAAAGAGAAAGAGTGAAACAGAGAAAGGGGGAGAAAGAGATTTAAAATATCATCTTTTCAATATCATCATCGCCATCATCATTATCCACATCAACAGATTTACTTGGATTTTTAAGACACAAACACAAAAACAAACAAATAAACAAGCAAAGCAAATGGCATGAAGAGATGACTATCTATGGATCTCTCTGTCTGTCTGTCTGTCTGTGTGTTTGTCTGTTAGTATGACAGACAATTGCTTTAATAGCAGAGCATACCATATACTACTCACATATGTTGTTGTATTGTATTGTACTGTGCATATATTTCGTTCATATTGACAATAATTATAAAGTAGATGAAGAAGAAGAACAAGAAGAGCATACAGCATTTGTAGAAGACATACCGGATGTATGTGTGGTAAGAAAAGAATTGACGACATTACAATCACCATCATCATCAACAGCATCAGCATCAGAATCATTGTTGTTTTCGTCATCGTCATCGTTCATTGTCATCATCATAAGCTTTATAAGTATTTGAAGTATGTTAATTGTTGTATGGTATACGAAAAATGAAAAAACACATACACATACACACACACACATGTAAAGACACAACTTCAATAAAGAATTTCTGTGAAAAATAAGAGAAAAATCTTTATAAAATCATTACATTCATAGATTTCTTTTCCCAATACGCATAACTACAGCTGAAATCTGCTAATTAGTAATAGGGGTACACAGTTTCGTAATTGCATATCCAACTGAAGTGTTAAAACCGTAAGAGGTTTTAGTATTATTGAGTTAAACTTTACATAGAATGTTGAATAGAATGTTTAGGCATACAAAACAGTCGTATAAACCAGGGACCGAAAATAACTGTTATTTTTGAATTTTTGATTAAAAAAGCAACCGCAAGGAAATGTCGGAGAACAAAACCAAATATACCATTTTGATCGTCTTGGACCAAATTTTTATAAAATACGATGCTTTTTAAAAACGTGACTTTTATTTTTTAGAAAAAAAATAATAGTTACTTTTTGATTTTTATTTTTTCGAGCAGAAATAAAAGTTATTTTTTGACTTTTATTTTTTCGAGCATAAATAAAAGTTATTTTTGACTTCTATTTTTTCGAGCAAAAATAAAAGTTATTTTTGACTTTTATTTTTTCGAGCAGAAATAAAAGTTATTATTGTTTGAATTCATGATGAATTCATAATATTTATAGCAAAAATTAATTCTAATAATATAACATAATTTACTTTAATTGTTTTAAAGAATTTTTTAATAAATATTATGAATTTATCATGAATTAAAACAAAAATAACTTTTATTTCTGCTCGAAAAAAAAGTCCAAAAATAACTTTTATTTCTGCTCGAAAAAATAAAAGTAAAAAATAACTTTTATTTTTGCTCGAAAAAATAAAAGTCAAAAATAACTGTTATTTCCACCCGAAAAAATAAAAGTCAAAAAATAACTTTTATTTCTGCTCGAAAAAATAAAAGTCAAAAATAACTGTTATTTTTGCTCGGAAAAATAAAAGTCAAAAAATAACTTATTTTCTGACTTTTGCGATAAAAGTTATAACAGTTACGGTCCCTGGTATAAACCTGTAAATTGACTCCCTCCCTCCTGGCTTATTTAAGGAGAAAGGAAAACTTTAAATGCAAATCAATAATTTATCATTGATGTAAAGAGCTGAAAAAAATTTCGCCACATGTTACGATTTATTTAATATTTAAAAAGACTTAACAAAGAGCTTGCGTAGTTTTCAGGACGTGGCAAATATAAAAACAGGCAGAAGTTATGGAATCCTTTGAGTTCATTGTACAAAGTGGAAAGAAGTTAAGAAAAATAAATGCGATAAAGAGAGTGAAAGAAAAGTGCAGAGGATGGAAGCACATCCCTCAGTCAATTCAGCCGGGAAAGCCTTGATATCAGCTCGTGGTAGAGGATTTAAATCGTCAAAGAAACTTTATTCCACGGTATTTAATCTTCTGCTACAAAGACCCAGACAGCAACAGAAATGTTACTTAATAGTCCCCAACTCCTCTTCATCGCAGTAGACTCCATAGAAAATTTGCCTGAGATCTGTGCCAGATGTCTGACAGCAAATGACCAAAACACAATACTCCAGAAAGACCAGAATCGCAACAAACAAATCTCACGTTGAGCGTAATACGAATCAGCAGCGAATTAGTTCTACCATCGTCGACTATCGTCAAAGACTCCTATTTACGTAGTAATCTAATCTATCTTCCCAGAGATTCTGCAGCATATTCCAGACTTATCTTTGGATGATTACAAATCAGGAGATTATGACTATCAACCATAAATAACATACGAGCGAAAAGCTAATTTCGCAACCTTATCCGCATTTTTATTCACAGGAATACGACGACGAGATCAACAAAGAAGCAATCCAGACCAAAACGGTCCAACGGTGTCCCTATAGACACGCCCCATTCGAGGCTTTCACAACAGCGATTCTGTTCTCCCCAAGGCAACCTGTCTGTCAACGAAATTCTATCCGCCTTAGAAGATACGTGATTAGTCACAGCCTCAAAAGTGTTTCGAAACTTCAAATATCTATGCCCGATTATCGCAGAGAAGAAGTGGAGAGCATCGTAGTCTTGTCGTAACAACAACTTTAAGCCGGGAGTATTGTTTACCTGATTGAATTATCACATATGTGTACTAAAATACAGCAACCAAATGAGTTTCCTTACAAAAAGTCACCAACCTTACTGCTCAAACAAATATTATGATGTTGCTTGGAATCAGTAAAGACAATTCCCTGCCCTTCTGAAATATATTAACGCAGCTGGGGTTAGAATCATGTGTTCTGGCTATTTGTTTTCCTCATCAAAATATGTATACATTAGGCTTAAGACGATATCTTTTCAGACCTTCTTCGTTAAGACATGTACATTATTTCTCAGAAGGTCCCGCAAATCTGGACTTTTATTACGATAACGTCTAGATCAAAAGAGTTTGCTGATCTTACAGTTGCTGATGTTTTAAGAATATTCATGACCACTTAGCTATCTTATTCCAAATTCCCACCAGGAAGATAGAGACCTCATTTTCTACCTTGGAAACATCCACCTGAGACATTCATCGTCTATTATATTCCGGGTATTGAAATCACTCTTGTGAACATGCGTTAGGTTATTCCGAAATTTGATAGTACGAGTAATTGTCACTGACTGGGAAAACCGAAAAAGATACTCCATCAACTTCATTATGGGCTTGCAGGCATGATTTACCTATGGATCAAAGCTGGAAAATTAAAGAACAAAAGCGATTCCAGACCATTATTCAGGTGAAAGTTCTTGGCACTGAAATATGTGCGAGGCAAACTACCTTCTACCTTCGTGTAGTCCAGCAATTCTATAAACGCTTCAAACGCCCAAAGAGAACCTTAAAAATGGAATGTGCGTGCTTCAACCATCACGCCATGCTAAAGAACTTTAACTCTTTTGCATTGGACTAAATAAGAGGGCTACGGGCCGAACAACGTGGAAAATAAGGAGCAAATTTACTTCCTGGATTTGCAAAAAGCCGCAGAAATTATATGCTTAAGGCAATATAGTCATATTGTCAACCTATGTCAAGCCAAAGGATTCATAATCTCTAACAGGGAAATCTGGGATGCACTGATTTTGCTAATTAACACAGACTTAAGCCTCTTAATAAGTCACTGCTGTCTGAGATAACACGTAGACTAACGACTTTTAATTTTGTGAAAGTGGTGCTGAGGGATTAAAGCATATTCTTTCTGATTGTCCTGCAAAGTTGTGGAACACAATAACCCGGATAGTACTTAAATTTTCTAAGTTACCTGAATTAGGAGGATAATGTTATTGGCCTTGTGCGATATGTTTTGATTTTGATTCCAAAAAATTGTATTTTTTTTCATTAAGAATCATCTTCATTGCTAATTAATTAACGGCAACTGTTCACAAAAGATATTTTTTGTTTACTTTTGTGCTTCTATATAGCATATATAGGTACGCAAACAATGTGTGAGTATGTGTTTGCGAGAGAACAAGAAAGTGTGGTAATTGTTCATGCCATACAATTGGCATTTTCTATATTAAAAAATGTGTGTGTGTACAAGATAAGCATCATACGAACGTACATATGTATGTATATGAGTGTTCATGTGTTCATATACATATGTCTCGGAACTGAGATTGGTATACTGCTGTGCCAATGTCTAACTCTGCAGGTGTATATTTGTTTAAAAAACATCTTTTGTATATATGTATATATATATATATATATGTATGTATGGTATGTATGTGTATTATTTGTGTTTATTTTGCTCTTTACCAAAAAAAAAACAATAAAAAAAGAAAGAATGAAGGAGAAGAAAGAAAAACCCCAAAGAAAAATGAAAAGAGAAAATGACAAAAATGAAAGCTTTTGTTGTTAACGTTGTGTGTCTGACACCTGCATGCAATTAAAAACACTTTTGCTCTCGCCCCCAAACCCCCCTGCCAAACACCACAACATCGGTAGACATCTGAGAACGAGCACAATTAACACAACATTCTCGTTCTCTAAGTGAGAGTATCAGTATCAGTGTCATCAATATCTTGTTAAGCTTCCATTATGAATCATCTGCTTAATTTTTAAAGTCAAACTGGGTGTCTTTCATTTTTCTCTTCCTGTATTCACTCTCTCTCCCTCTCTCTCTCACTGCTTTTGTTGTTTGTGACATTAAATGTTATTTAATGGGTGACAAAAGAGAGAGGTAGAGAGACTGAGGGGTAGATGATATAAAAGAAAGAAAATTGATTGTATTTGGTACAAAGTTTTTGTGTTTAAATGGTTTAAAGAGCGTGAGTAAAATTATTGCCTTAAAAATATTGAAAAATTACAAAAAAAAAAACATTTAAAGAATTTATATCTCATGGTACAAATTAAAGTGGCTGGTAGAAGCATCAAAACGCCACGGCTGAGTACAAGCAAGTAAGTGGCGGTTCATTAAATTTGAGTGTGGCCTGCTTTTGTCTAATTCAACACGATTTTGAAAGATAAGGTCCCACTCAGACCACAGGTCAGGCCCCTTGTGGTACCACAAATTAATATCCAATCCATTGTTCAAACAAATTTCTTTAGAAACCCATCCAGAGTCTAAGATAAATCTTGTTAGTGCTGCATTCTTTATTTTGGAGAGTTCAGTGAAAGTTGACTGGTCTTGCCGTATTTATTCGAGAGAATAGCAAGTTTTTCCTTCCGGTACAGTGGATGCTATGTGATTCAAGGATGATAATAAGTCCTCATATTACTCTGTGCAGCAGAGTTCAGGATACTGCACATGCTCACATGCTGTTGACGGAAATCAGTCTCTGTATATAGCGACGTAAGAATACTTAGTTTAACTGAGGTAATCGGCAGACAAAATATTTTCTGTTGAGAATTTTACTGGTAATTATTCCCTTATTCGATGTCATTGCGTGTTAGAATATTTCATCACCTATTCAGTAACACACCGAGCAAAGCAGGGAGCGTTTTTAATACCAAAATTTCCTGAAAGGAATTAAGCAACCTTTAACGGATCGGCTTTCCATTAAAGAATTCTTAGCATATCCTTCGCAAAATTATTTTCTTATAGTAAAAAGCGTTGAATATCGTTCAATATGACCATTTTATTAGACCGATAAGTTAATCAAATGCCATCAAACTCGTGACTGATGGATGGCCATCAATAGTGTATATAAAAAGCCTGGAATTCTTTTCACATGACCCAATAATTTATTTTCCTTTTTTCGTTCTTCCTTCCCTTCCATGGAGTTTCAAATAAAAACTTACAAACGAAAGGAAGCTGCTTACCAAATAGGAACCGGATGAGCTACAGTTTCGCCCTAATTACGTTTGCCATTGTTTTTCTTTCTTTTTTCTTTCTTATTTCTGTCATCCTGTACAAAATGTTTCTGCCTGGTAATTCAAACAAAGAAGTATTTTAAACTGACGTTAAGAAAAGCTGTCTGTCTGTTTGCTTGTCTTTGTTTTGCACAAATCGGCACAATAAACAACAAATCACAGAAATTTCAATACAATAGGAAAAGCGCCAATTTCAGTTAACAATGTTGTACCCATGCTCTGTATATCTCATTCCTTCTCACTCTCTCCTCTTCAGGCTTGCACGTATGCAATAAAAGAATAACGACAAGAAAAGAAATAGAAAAAAAATCCACTCAATCCTGTCAATGCCTGTAATTGAGGTTGAACAGAAAGCAATTGCAAGGAATACAACGGAAGTGTAAATCAATGGGTATACAATGGCTATAAAGAACGCTAAATGAACCTTCTAATCGTTCATCAAAGATTGTTAAAAAAAAAGTAAAGCCAAACTCAATTAAAAATATTTTTATGTCATACGATAAAATTTCAAAACAGAGTAAATAAAAACTCGTATATCATGAGACAAAATTTCAGGAGAAAATAGATTCATGAATACAATTCAAAAAAGTTTTTAGTGTCATGCGATAAAACTCTTAAAGATGACATATACTTAACATAAAATTTATGTCGTGACACAAAATTCCAAGAGGAAATAAATACACAATTTAAAAAAGTTTTCATGTCATCTGTTAAAACCTCCAAGGATTGTATAGCCGTGATCCAAGGTTTATATAAAATGTACGTCATGAGAGAAAATTGTTAAAGAATCATGACATATGATCTAAAATCATTTCTAAGTTGTGCGTTAAAACTGTCAAAGATAGTAAACTCTTAACAGAAACCTTATAAACAAATTTTATATTCTTCCCTTCAACCATTCTTAACTTCTAGCAGAGCACAAGGCCTTAGCAATTCTCCTGTTGGAACCTACTCCTCTATTGGAACTCTATTGAGTGATGATTGACTGTTAACAGTAGTTGAATAGTTTGCTTCTCACAGCTCAGCTTCTATCGTTCTTATTCCCTTTACATTTCAATGCAACGCTTGTCAAGCAATATCGGAGCGTGCGGTATATCCACGCAAATTTTTCTTGATATATGTACTTCCACGGAATCAGAAGCAGCAGACTTCGTATTCCCCACATGTCCTTGCAGCAACTGGACTCGCTTGGTCATCAATCCACAGCCTCAATCTACTCCTTTTTGCAGTGTTTTTCATTCTTTTGGATTCCTTGTCTAAATTTAGTAAAAAATTTGTATCGTTCTCCATAAAATTAAAAAATTTAAATCCCATGCTACAAATTAAAGTTTCTAAAGTTTCTGTAATCCATAGCGTAGGGTAACCATTTGCGTTGTTGTTAACTGCTCGTCTACAAAACTAATGGCGGCCATAATTTACACTAAACTTATGGCTTCCACCTCCATTCGATTTACTTCATATAAAATTTCTTGTTTCATAGGCTTGTTATACGAATTGTTGTTGCTTACAATGGAAAATAAATATACGAGTATGAGTGGCAGAGGGAGATGGAGTTCATGTAGTGTTTATATGTATCGGTTTTGTGTGCATGTGTGTATGTATAAGCTTTTATTTGATAAGAAAAAATATTGCAATTGTGTTCTTCTTCGTGTACTTGTTGTTGTAGTTTTTATTGTTCTTTTTTCTCCTAAACAGAAAACGGCAAAAATAAATGATGGCAGTGGGTATGCTGCCTATGATGGCTATGATGACTATGGTAGAGGGGTGGAATGGTATTCATTCTCTCTCTCATTTCCTTTTGGTTGTAACTTCTAAAACTTGCCTGTCTATTGTTGTTGTCGTAGGTATTTATTAATTTGAACTTTACTTTTGTTACAATACGAGTATTTTGTTTCTGTTTCTGTTCCTATTTCTGATTCTGTTTTTGTTTTTTGCTTCACATTTGTCTCCGAGTATTGTATTGTTGTGGTGGGGTCTTTTGCATTGTGCCTAAACATACTCTTTGGATTGCTCTATGTATAGCTGTAGTTATTATTGTTGTATTGTGTTTACTTGTCTTGTCTTGGTGTTGTGTCTCTGCTTGTATATCGAACATGTTCATCATGAGAATGACAATGTTGTTGGTGATGGAGGTGATGATGATGATGAACCAACGTCATGCTCACCATAATCATTTCAAATTTTATTATTGTATTATGTTTGTTGTTGTTGTTGAATTTGATTATAATCATGTTCTTAAAGCACTTACACTCACACATTTGCATACTAATACATGTTTTCTATTGCTTTTGTATTGCCTTTGTATTGTATTGTAATTTAAATGACTCAAATTAATTTTCAAAATCCTGTTACAGATTACTAAAGAAAAAGACACAAAAAAGGAAACAGAGTGTAGGTATTATACAGAGTCTTTCATGTTTAAGTTTCTTTGCAAAGGCTTATTATGACAGTTTCAATGATAGTCCGGCATAATTGTGGCAATTACAAAGTCAAAGATTTCACACTGAAGGTAGGGACACGGAGGTTTTAATTGTTATGTGATGGACCTTCAGAAACTAATTTAAATAAATTCAATCTAGGTTAGACGACCTTAAGACAGTGTCCTTATCAAGTCACATCTGGAGAAAGAGTAGAAATCAATCTTTCAATTTTCTGTTTTTCCATACTAAATTCGATTTTCTAAAAGCGAGTTACTAGCACCGACTGGCCCCACTTTTTTTTTAATCGCATGGGTAAATGCGCCGTATTCGTTCACTACATTTAATGAGTGCCGAAGGCAACTATCCAAGTAGCGCCATGATCAGTTCAATGTCCACTATAGAGAAGATGGATGTTCAACTTAACTTATGTCACGCAAAAAGAAAAGTTTTCAAATGTGATCGCCAATGGGCTTACAGAACAGGACATTCAAAGCTCCTATGGAAAGATTATGTTGAGAGGAACCTCTCGATGCTTGTTGCAAAAAGTTTGGAGTAAATGCGGACTTGACCGCATTTGTCTCATTCTCGTTCCATGACCAAATGGGATGATGACAAATTGTCATCTAAGTAAGTAAGCAAGAAATCCATTGGTGTACGAATGTAGCTTACAGGACATCATCTGATGAAGGTGTTGAATTGATAACAAAGACGGTCTTGTGATGAACCACAAAACCACGTTGTGACCAAAATATGACGCAAAAGATCTTCTACGCCAGCGCATATACCATTGTGATAATAATAATAATTAAAAAGGACTTCTTCTGCTTCTTCAGAATGTGACAATACTGGTTGACGCCATTTCTCTGTAATCTGCGGCATATGCCAAGAAAGTTCAATAATGCTGCTCCTTAGGGCAGCTGACCTACCTGAATAATTAAATAGACAACATTGATGAAAAACTTTGTGAAATTTCTAACAAATTCTTCTCAGAGTCTTTTAATTATGAAATCGTGGCCTATCAACCATCGACTGGCAGATGGTAGTTAAGGCCAATAAGCTTACAGATTCTTTCAGAAGTGGTCAGAAACCCTTAATATGTTGTAATGATTTTGACACCACAGTCCGTTTTGACTATTGGAAGAGTACACTGGGAGTTGTTGGAATTGGCGTGCCACAACGTGCCACAACACGGTTGGTTCGGTTTCTCAAAGCCGTTCTACTTTGTTACAGTCGTTGTGTTGGAATATTTTGAAAAACGAAAAACTTCTAATCAAGACTTCCTCTTTCACAGTGACCAGAAACTTTTCTTTTAAAAGGCACCAGAAGTATATTAATGAAATAGTGGGCGTTGTAATTGTTATAGTCTAGCAGGTACTGTGTTTACTTATTAGACTAGAGTCCGATTTAGTCCCTCTATTTCCTTGTGTCTTATGAGCATTGGTTTCCGGGTAATTACAGGCCATATTACTGAGAACATCGCAAAATTGCGAAAGGCGCTTCGTTTTATTTGAACATCAGGAACTAATTTAGTTCTGGGGTTTATATGTCTTCCACCAAGAAAATTTATAGGTTCCCAATGGCTATTCTTCTTCCAGTCACAAATATAAGACCAGAGATCGTTCTGTTTGGGTTGGAATTTTAATTAAAACGGTTACCTAGTGTGTAATAGAATTCATCCAATTTCTGTCTATTTATCATTGAAAAAGAATCACACGCTGTAAAGACCCTCTACACAGAACCTATAAGAAAAATGTCACAGTTTATTATAAACTGTAGGCCCCTCTCTCTCACTCTCTCTCTCTCACTATCTTTGTTAAGCTTTAGAAAATTCTAAGACAGGATTTTTAACTTTGGTTTTCTATTGTACTATCTATTGTTGCTGTTGTTGTTATCGTTATTGGTTTATATTGTTGTCATCGGGGGAGAAAATCTATTTTAATTTTATTATTGTTTCTCTCTTTTTTTATTGGTTTTTTTTTGCTATTTTGCATGTCTTATTTATTGTTATTGTTAAACATGATTTTGCATGCCTTTTCTATGTTCAACAATTCATTGAGAGTAAGGGAAGAAAGGCAAGACAGTTTATAGGGGAGCATTAAACAATTTCATTTAGTTTTATTGTTGTTCTTGTTGTTGTTGTTGTAAATTAAATGGGTCAAAAGTTTCTATAATTGATAGACACACACAAATAATAGAGACAATAGAATGGGGACCCATTTAAAGTGAAATCAATATGAAATTAAAATCAAACGAAATTAATTTACATTGAACACACAATGAAGGAAAGAAATGCGGCCAAGAAAACAAAGAAAATTAAGTGAATAATAAAATTCGTGTTTGTTTTCTGTTTACTTTTTAGATTAAAAAAAAATATTTTAAATATTAACTGTCTGTCTAAGGATTGCAATCGCCCTTAGTCTTAAGGAGTAACTTGCAATTGCTCCTGTGATGCTAGAACTCAGGGCTTTAGCTGCTGAGTCAACAAACTTTGTAAACTTATTAGCGGCTAACGTATATCACGACAAGGGGGCTTACCTCACACTGAGTGACACAATAATCCATATTGACCAACGAGTGGAGTTGCCTGTAAACGGCAAGCTACCCGATGACCTAACCTAACCTATTAACGTCGAATAGTGCTTTAAAAGATTGAATCTGACTTTTCTATGAAAAACTTTTATGTTTACGGACTATTTTTCATCGTTTAACATATAGTCGCCCTCTAAAGATGACTGAGTCATAGTCGATGCGTATGCTATTTCAATCTCTGTTAATAATTCTTATGATACCACTTTCGTACGATTTTGTCCTGACTGAATAGCATTACTATGCAGGATACTGTGCCACTTAGGCCATAGGTTAGGCACGTTTTGAGACCAAAGATCAATATCCAAGCTAGGGATCTAACATTTGCCTTAGGAAGCCTTTCCTCAATCCTTATTTAGAAGAGATCCATTAAAACCAACAGAAAAAGAAAAGTCAAGAAGCTCAGCCATATCGTAACTAGATCCGAATATTGACACATGAGGAAAAAGATCAACCCACAGCTCATTCGGAACTCATTCGAGAGAATGTCCAAACGATCAAAATGCCTTCCAATAGAGCAATGACCGTGATAACTGCAACACCCACCGCGTACTTCCAGATCATCAGATCAGAAGTCTTTACTTGGCATCCTAAAATCTTCAATCGAAAATTACTATGAAACTACGTAATAAAATCGATGATGTCATAGACACCATCACACTACATCCCATTATTACAACATGCCCATTGTCTTAGTGGGCTTAGAATTTAACTGCATTACTACCATGCTCTGCTGCCATCTTCATCAGTAAAACTTCAAAGAGGAGCCAATTGGGATGAATTCATGTTCTTGAAAAGATTTTTTCTTTCAGAGAATTCTCAATATTTTTGAAAGGCTTCTTCTTTCTTTTGTCCACTTCAGATTTACGCTTTTGGTGACCTAAACAGCTGCTCTGTTGATAAATTGTTTCGAAGGCATAAATCGATTAGATGTTCTAACGCTATAATGAAGCCAGCAAAATCTGAGGAAATATATGGAGAATAAGGTCAAGCGCATAGTACTTGGGGCAGTACACTGAGAAGTACAACTTGTCGATCTACTGGCGCAAGATCGGAGAAGAACATCTAAAACATGAAGAGAAAATCTTCCTATCAAAACCAATTCTCTGGTAAAAATAAAGTGGATTAAACCACTATCTGTCTCAGATCACGACAATTTCGACTATATTTAGTGTGAAGAAATATGCGACCAATATAAATATATATTGTTCTGCTGCACCAGAAGCCATACTGTAACGAAAACTCTAATAGAGCAGACTATTTAATATCGTGAAAACAATTCCGAAATGCGAAACCAATTAAAAAAACAGACCTTCTGAAGTAAAGAAAAAAAAGACTTTGAGAATCAATAGCATTACGTTGATTTCAAAATGGACGTCATTCAAAATAATGCAGAAAGCCATTTTGGTAAGGAATCTTCACAGCATAAAAAGAGGGATTGTTTTAGTGGAAACACCATACGTTAACTGCAAACGACGTATGATACAAAATCATTTGTGGTTTAGGTAACTATAAGCAGAGTTAGAAACCCTTGCAATTTCATTTTTATTTTTAATTTTTTAGTTAAACAATCCGCTTTAAGAAAGTATGTTTATAAATAATTTAAAAAAAATAATTTTTTTTTCGTATTAAAAAAAATGAATGTGACACTCGACAATTATAATTAATTCCAAGCACACACATATTTCAAATTTTTACACCAACAATATCATAAGCAACAACACTAAAGATATCAAAAACACCAGTGACAGTGGCATTAGAAAACATAACAGTTGATTACATTTGAGGTTTTGTTAGTGTCACCTGAAAGGAATCATAATCACAATTCTCTCTCTCTCTCTTTCACTCTCTCTCCCGTTCTCTGTCTCTTATTTCAGTGTATAAATGACAACCAACTACCACACCAAAACATGCACAAAAGTTTGCATATAATATTGTATTACGCATACACACGTGTTTATTAATAAATAAAAATGAATTCCCAAACAACATTTGCGATGGAGAAATACTTTCTATCATCTTGAACACATGTTGACGGCACTTTTGGATGATAAATGAGCAGAAGAGATTGTAGATAACGTACAGATACCGACTAGGGTTGCTTATTAGCCACTGTGAGGGACCGTAACTTTTTTCTTTCACTTCAAACACCATAATTTTTTTAGTTAAAACTGTACACCTGAGCTCATAGTAAACTAATTTTCTTTTCTGAAGAATCATTGATGACTTCTCCAACAGGGACTCAGGTATAAAGTTCTCTCCTGGGGCTAAGTTTAGACAGGACGCAGAATAAGCTGAGCAAAATGAAACAGGCCTCCATTCCATAACAAACCTCAACTTGTTGAGCTGACAACAAGGACGAGCTTATCACCCTCCATTACACTACATCCAGTCCAGTTATCGAACTTAATCTTCTCTATGAAGTTGCCTTATTTATGGTCTTCTAGGTAAAATAAGAAGGACTGTTGCATAAGTATACCTACAAACTGTCTCTTTGTTATGCTTTATGAGCTAGTTGCAATGCGGCATCATTCTCAGTCACACCTTCGATTGCACTTCTCTGGGCACTTCTCTATCCGAATAGAATTGATTCCACATGCCTGAATCTCATATTGACAGAAAACGAAAACAGAATTCCAAGCAGAAATGTCTGGTTCTCTGACATTTTCTACTCCGGGGGTTCTGTAGAAGTTTAAAAGGACGGTTCTAAGCCTGAGAAAAAGGTATCTCTGAGCCTCCTTGACTACTAAAGTGTTTCTCAGATCGAGTTAATGGCCATAAATTACGCTGGTGCCTCTTCAACTATTAGTATTTCTAAGCCCTCTGACAACAAGGCGACAATAGAATCGAGTGCAATTGTCAGTTCTAAACTGGTTGGCATAAGCCGAAACTCTCTTGATGGACCCTTGCAGCAGTTTTGCGTCAAAGCAAGCAATCATATACCAAATACCAAATTAAATTGGATCGTGGAGACATGTCTATCACTGCAGCTACTGTAACAAGGCTTTACACAATGGCAAGGCATTAGAAGAGACTTTGCTTGCCTACAAATAAACTTTTGCAGAGATTGTAGATCGGTTAAGGGAAAAAAATTTATTTGCACATGTCAGCTTCCAGTTCTAGGCAAGCTTCTCTTATTTCGCTTAATCTTTTCAAATAACCTACATACATACATGCATAATTGGTCATTGCAGTCCTTCAGTTAGGATTACGACCTTTAATTTTATATATGAGTGGCGGAACCTACAGTTTAGAGTCGACTCCGAACGACAGATTTTATAGAAACTTTTCATGGCAATTTTTATTTACTCTCAGAGTTTCTGCCAGAAATATGCTGAGAGGAAGTCCCCGAAGAAGTATTTTTTCGTATTTCTTTTACTTGGATATATCTGACCTGGGGTTTGAACCGAAGCCTCACATCTAATAAGCCAACACATTACCTTCTAGACTGAGTTACTTTCTAATGAAGCTAGAGGTTTGATCCCTTAGTCCATTAAACTTTGAGTTTAGTTTTCAGCCTGATTCTAATTATGCTTTAAGTGTGAAGCCCTAATGCTCATTATCAATACAGGTTAATCAGGACTTAGGAATTCGTTCTGGGTTATCGCTTGATGTGGTATAATTACGGGGTCTTACATATTCTAAACCGAACTTTTATTTAAGAAAGCTGCTGCCTCCTATCACATGCTATAATTTCATTCATTTAAATTTAAATATCAAGAAAATACCTATTTGGTTGTCTACCTAGGACTGGTGCGGTGTCTATATCCCAGTAAATAATATTTTGGCAATTGCTTACCAATTATTCACCTTGAATTCAAAATTCATTTTCGAATATTCTCTATCTGATGTGCTCTTTCTTTAATTTATTAATTTATTTCATTTGATTTTGTTTCATTTTGCTTTTGTCCAAGTGTTTGGTGACAACAAATTCAATCAGAATAAATTTACACGTTTTTGCAACAGCAATAGCAACAAAAACTACAATTTATTAATATTAAAATTTGTAACTTTAGCCAATTTCTTTTTCTCTCTATCATACTCACTGTCTATGCCTTTGTCTCTCTCTCTCTCTATCTGGCATGCATGTCCCTACTGTTATTTAATTTTTGTCATGACGTTTGTACAAAATACGAAAACAGAATTGAATTGAAATATTTACTCTCTAAACATATGAATTCATCATGAATGGTATGCAAATGTATGTGTATATTAAATACTCTCTCTCACATGTAAATTGACGCACATCCGCATATGAATTTTTTTTTTTTTTGGAAAGTGTACAACATAGGTACGTAAAAGAACTGGAGTTTAAAGACCAAGAGCCTAGCAGAGAGGCCTTTTTGTCAGTATGAGACAGCGCGAAGAAGTTGAATACGGTTTCATACCAAGCCAAACTATTGAGATACCTGTCAGAGAAATAAGTCCAATCAAAAAATCAGAATAAATTCCTTTGTAAATCTTTAAAATAGGCCCTCAAAATTCTCTTCAATTCAGCCATGGATGGGTGAAGAAAACTACTCCGGTACGTATTGAATGCGTGAATGCATTCATGAGTGGAAGTGTGGAAACAATTTTAAAGATTTAAACTATCTGTTGATTGCAGATATTTAGAATTGTACATTCATCTTACCATAGCCAACTTCTTTCACTAAATTTCTTTGACTTTACTTCGTTCAAGGACGTACACAATGGGGCCCATGATCTCCGAGTGTTTTTGAATTTGCCACTGTGGCTGTACATAACCTCATCCCTTTGTCTTATATGAATTCCTGCAAAAAAGATGAAGAATATGGTGTGAGCTGTGGGTGTTTGGCTGCCACAGAATTTGTGTTCTATTATACGGAGGTAAATTTTCTCTCTCCAAGAGTCCTTGTTGTAGCACTTTTTGTACTGTATTCAACAACTTTTTTAAGGCAAAGTAAAGTAAATTTTTAGTAAAACGCGGGCAATTAATTTTGACGATTTTTGACGATTTTTTACGAATATTTTTCTTTGAGTGTAAATTTGAATTTTTTTAAATTTAAATTTTGAAGTTTTTAAAATTTTAAGAAAAAAAAATACATTTTATGAGTGTTATTAGTGTGCACAGCCTAAAGGACAACAGCAGGAATTACAATAATTTGTTGGTGGTGTTAATTCATAATTTTTGGTCAGAATGAGATTCATTTTTAGAGCCACACTCGGCGTATCAGCGAAAGGTGGAAGAAGAAATGGACGAAAGAAAGGAAAGTAAAGTGGATATCATTGCAATATATTTGGTTTTTGGCACAATTTAATATTAATTTGTTTTGCAACACAGGTATGGTAGTGGAGTGTAGCATGTTTATTAGACAACATGACACGTTTCAAAACTGTTTTTTTTTGCCTTCAACATAACCGAACCTTTTTTCATGATTTAAACATTTATTGTCTGTACAGACACTGAAACAACCATAAAAGCTCGATATTTGAAAAATAATTCGTTTTTTTTCTTAGTATAGTTGAATGGTTGGCTGGCTGGCTGGCTGCCTGTTTGGCCTTTTTGGTTTCTAACAGATGCGTAATGAAACGCGGTTTTTGTGGATTTTTCATTTTTGAACAAATTTGCATAGGCAAGGGTTAAAGCAGGCCATCAACGTGGCCACCTTTGTTAAAACACAATTGCTAAGCTTTAGCTTACAGCCTCGTTTTAAGTGTTTCATTTAAAATTAATAACTTGACTTGATTTTCATTACTTTCCCTGCCACTCCTTGCACAGGATATTAAAATGGAGAAAAAATATTCTCCTTTTTTTATGGATCTTTTTTTTTGTGGCAGCATCTATTAACATTGTTGTTGGTGTTTTATTTTTTTTTACTAACATTGAGGCAACATGCAGTTGAGTTTGTTGTTTAGAGGTTTTGTCTAGCGAAGCAGCAAGCAAAATGCAGAGAGAGAGAGAGAGAGAGAGTATGATAGAAAAAGGTTAAAATGTTCAGCCCATAAATGATTATGATGACCACTTAACGTTGCAACAACAGCGATTTGCATATTTTATAACCATTTTTTCCTTCTACCTCAACTGTCTAAAAAAAAGAGGAAAAAAATAATATCGTGGAGGTAAAAAGTTTTGTAACGTTTAATTTTCATGCTACACTGAGTTGCAACAACAGAACAGAACAAAAAAAAAATGTGAAAAACGGTTGCAATTGCGCTGCATTTTTTTCTATAATTTTGTTGAAACTTTTTTAAAATTTTTTGTTTTTTTTTTTATTTTTTTTTTTTCTGATAAAATATTACGAAAAGTTCTCATCATATTTGTGGCAAATGCCACAGGGAATAGTGTTAAAACATTATCCGTTATCTGGTAGTATAGCAGATAACGGAATGTTTATCACCGCCATTTTTTTTTTTTTTTTTTTTTTGCATTCACTTCCGTAAAGTAATACACAGCAATAAGCGGTGTAAGAGAGGGAAAACCGTGATGCACTTTTAAGTATTGTTGGAGAGTAATAAGGAGACTTTAAAATTGAAAACACTTTACCTGAACCCTTAGCCAGTCAAAACTAAATACCTTCTATTCTACTTAACACAACTTCTTCCACAATTTATATTTGTGATGCTACAGATGAAAGAGCAAAGAATATGACAGGATAACTGTCAAAGTGCAAGATAATGCCATCAATATTTTGGACATGGAACTTTCTTCCATCGTTGCATAGGATAAATATAGAATAATTTTGGTCAACATCTGGTAAAGCTACATTCATTATCGGAGCTGGAAAGACTAATTGACTAACTTACGTACTTAATTGATCAGGCAGGATTACGACCTAGACTCTCACACCACTCCTGTTGTGTGCTGTAATTTTATTACATGAGTGGCGGGACCTACAGTTTAAAGTCGACTCCGAACGACAGATTTTTTTTAAAAAGTTTTTCATGGCAATTTGATTTACTCTCAGAGTTTTTTGCCAGAAGACTGTTGAAAGGAAGGCGCCGAAGAAATGTGTCTGGATTTGAACCACGACCTCACGTGTAATAAGCTAATACACCACCTACTAGACTACGGTGACTCCATGGGTATTAAAGTAGGATAAAGTCCAGGAATTTACACTCCGTTTAGATTATCATACAAAAGTCGAAAACAGAAGGAAAATTTAATAAATAAAAAAAATTAATTATATTCGAATGTCGGCACACATAGTTGCTACACACAGGTTCATACTTAGTCCTATTGTACAATAAGGTTTTATGACAAAAATCTCTGATATCAGCTTTTAGGAACGTTTAGAGCTATTTAGTCTCGCTTATGTGTTAGGCAAAGTGCTTCAATTTCTTTTCCGACAGTTCTATTAGGCGATTGTCGATAGAGTTTAGAGTTTACCATTTGAGTTGAACTTTTAGCGAGCAGAGTCCCACAGTTTTCTTAGATTTCGCCAGCTCAACCTAGAAAGTTAAACAGGCCATCTCTTTTATTGAGTAAAACGTTTGCTATAAAGTGAAATTTATTTCAAATTTCCAGCCTCAGTCATTTATAAGTTAGGACATTGATACATAATTCGCAAAAGACTTTATGAAAGCCGAGCTGTGAAAGTGGGTCAGCATATTCACACGAAATGTTGTGCTACTAAGCTTCAGAAGACACTGCGTTTATCCGCGAGCTATATTTCACCACTATAAGTAGACAAAGCCTAGCAGGTGTCTGCAAATGCACCCGTTGTCTCCCTCAAAACATCCGAAATTGTACTGACAATGCTGGGAGATTTAAATTTCTCAAAGGAGTTTATAACCCAGTTTAGATAACCGCCACTTAATATGATATAGTTGTCGGTTATAATGTGATCGTTTTTGTAAAAACGTAAATATTCATAAATGAATCTATTCTAGTTCATTGAAGCCATATGAACTCTTAGTCTTTGCAGACTCGAGTCTCTGACAGCATCAAAAATTTCATCTTCCTACAAACAGATTAACACACTACCCGTTAAACTATCGAAGTAGCCTATTTTTGATGGAACACTGCAATGTTCGTTTAAGCAAAAACAGAGCCAAACCTAGGGACAAATTTGTATCATTGGAAGAAGAAAAAATGGTAGTGCAAAATGCCGGTGCCGCTAATATACCAGCGGTACGGATTCGATGTCAATAAAATCATAGAAAAATCAGACCAGGTACGATAGTCATTGAAAGTCGTTTCTCCGAAAGATAATCATAATCGGTGGAGATATGAATCCAGTACAGATCAGCACGAATGAATCTAAATTGACAACTGCAGTGGCAGGGAGGAAGCATTTGCAATATTGGAATGAATAAAAGGAATATCTTTATTACACTTTGCAATACAGTGAACTGATTGAGGTATTATTGAGCATGTGACGCGAATATTCGAATACCCAAAGGCTGCTATTAAAATCTTGGATGGAGGGTTCACGTCCTTTATCTAGATTAAGACTTAGGCAAATGAGAAGATCGGGTGTTGGCTTATTTAACCCCCATCCTGAACTAAAGATTTCAAAATTCTGTTGTTCAGAGTCAACTTTAAATTGTAGGTCCCGCCACTTATGTATAAGATTAACACACACAACATAAGTGGTTTGAAAATTTAGATCGTAATTCTGTTTGAAGGATTTTAATGGCCAATTAAGTAAGTTAATAAGAGAGAAAGAAGTTCATGGATGAATAGGTAGTCAAGCAATTTAATCTAGCTTAAATTTAAGTTTGATCATATGCAACGAATGGGAGTACTGGTCTCATGAGAAAGATAATATACATTTTCTGAAATAAAGCAGACTTTTCATCACTATGTTATCGCAATAGAACAACTCTTCACTGACCGGTAGAGAATACCCACGCATATTAATGACCGCTACTGAAGTACAGGCGAATAGATTAATTCTTTCAATTAATTTTTACAGAATTTGTAAGCTGAAAAGGATGAAACCATTGCCCACTTTTTTATTTTTAGTTACAAGTTCAGCTACAGGATAAGATTTGTGCGAAGGATAAAGAAAAACCAACTTTTAATGCGGCCATCAAATTCTCAAAAAAGTTTAGGCGCAAACATGAAAAATGTCAACAGACCACTATTTAGAACCTTGAAACCTCTGTTACAGTTTATGCTTGTTGGTGGCAATACTTATTATTATATAGGGCTATCAATTTCGTGGTTTCAAAAGTATGGGACTGGAATTCGACATCTGTCAAACTAAGTTGTGAAACTAATTTTTTTCTTTTCAGTTGAAAGTCTGACATTGACGAAAATGGATCGCTTAACTATCACACAACGCATACAAATTATCAATACCTACTACAAAAATGGTGATTCTGTCACAGCCACGTATCGTGCGTATCGGCAATTTTTCGAACAAAATTTTCTTCAGCGATGAAGCACATTTCACACTCGGTGGGTGTGTTAATAAACAAAATTGTCGTATTTGGTGTTCTGAGAATCCTCAAGTAATTGAAGAGAGGCCATTACATCCAGAAAAAGTCACTGTTTAGTGCGCTCTTTGGTCCGAAGGTGTGATTGGACCTTACTTCTCCGAAAACGACGATGGAACGACTGTCACCGTCAATTCGGAGCGTTATGGTCATATGATAACCGACTATTTTGCCTGCTATTGAAGAATACGACTTGGAGAATATGTGGTTTCAACAAGACGGTGCCACATGCCACACAACTCGAACGAATATGGCCTTATTGCAAGAGACATTTCCTAGCCGCGTAATTTCTCGTCGTCGCGATATCAACTGGCCACCAAGATCATGCGATTTGACACCAATAGACTTTTTTTTGTGGGGTTACGCGAAAGACCGTGTTTATGCAGATAAACCTTCAACTCTTGAGCACTTAGAAACCAACATTCATCAAGTTATGGCTGGGATACCGCCTAATATGTGTCAAAAAGTGGTCGAAAATTACCTCAAAAGAATCAATGTTTGCAACACTTCGCGTGGAGGTCATTTAAATGATGTAGTGTTTCACACATAATGTCAACGTTGCAACTTTACAATAAAAAAGAAATATCATGAAAAAAATATTTTATATGTGTTTTATTTACGTTTACTTTTGAAACCACGAAATGGATAACCCGTTATATGCTACGGTAGAGCAACTTTGAGACCAGCGGAGTAGGCGTGGCACCTTAAAATTATATGGAAAAATATGTTTGTATCACGGATATAAGTAATGGAATCATTTTCATTTAGTTTCTCTTTGAAAATGTTTCCTTTTTATCTCAAAAACAAATTCGAAAAGTAAAAATAAAAAAAAATTTCACTTTTTTCCTCACCTTAACCACAGTGCATTTTGTGTTTCAATATTTCATATTTATTTGTATATGCAATGTGTATATATGTATGTATGTGCATGTGTATATGAAATTTCCTTCCTAAACAAACAGTAACGTTATGTTTATTGTTGCTCTTGGCTGGCCTGGTATGCGCTTTTAATACATTATGACTAACCGCAATAGCCCAGGCAAAATAAAATATTTCGCGTTGTTGTTGTTATTGCCTTTTAGCCCTAGAGATGTTGTTATAATATGCAATACAACCAACACTTTAACAAATAGCATAAAAACCCCCGGTAAAATAATCGCCTTAATTTGATTAAAAATTTCTGTTTCTTAAAAATAAAATCAAATACAAATTACCTGAAAAGTAAAGAAAAGAAGTTCGAAAGGGAGAAAACGAGAGTGAGAGAGTACAGGATAATATATTAAAGAAGGAAATAAAGACAAAATAGTGCACAAAACGTAAAAACCAATGCAATGTAGCAGTGATAGTCCACAAAAGAGAGAAAATCAAAAAAAAATTCCCGAAAAATGTTTGCCACAAAAATCAGGCAGATTAAGAAGAGAAAAAAAAATATTACTCAACTTATCACTCACTCTACTACACATAACGGGTTGTTTGTTTACAAAATTTTATATTCATTTTATGTATGTATGAGTATGAAAAAGTTTGTTGTGTTTTGCAAAGACATCAAGACGACTAGTCGACTGCCTTTCGGTTGTGTTTTCAAGAGATACAATCTGTTAAAGAAACAGTAATTGTTGTTGTTCTTACTGTGGCTGCTGTTAATGGTGATGATGTATTGTCTCCTGCTGGGAGACAGCATAGATTATGTTTTTGTTTCAATATTAAACGACTGTTGCTGTAGTAGTAGTTGTAGTGTTAGTTGCTCTGGTTTCTTCTCTTCACTTTACTTGTTTTGTTTTGCTTATGATACTAGATTTTGTTCCTTAAACGCTATTTATTTATTTTTTTTTTTTTTTTGTTTTCATTATTGTTGCGGCTGTACTTTACTTGTTATCTTAATAGCTGCTGCAGTCGTAGGTTTCTTTTTTTGCTGTCTTGTGTTTTGTTTACTCCTTTCTTTATCGTTGTACGAACATTCTACAGCTTCCGTTGCATTTTTGTTTTCTCCACATTTTTATAGTTTTCTTCGTATTTGTGTGAGTGTGTGTATTTGCAAGTCAACCGGTTGGTTCTAAAAAAATAAAGTCGACTCTATGCACAAGCATTACATCTTTAGAGTGTAGTTACTTTACCAGATACAACGTACTTCCCTATATGATCTTGGTAATCCAGTAGTAAAAATATAGAGTCGTGTGGTCTCGGTGTCAGGATTACAAACTAGCTTCTCACACCACCCAGTTCAACACTGGCTCTGGACGACTGACTTGAGAAACCTTTAACAGCAATCAGCGTATTTGCCGGAAATCTGCTGAGAGTAAGTCGCCGAAGCAATATTATTTCATACTTCGTTTTGTTCTCTCTCATCTCATAAGCAAACACACTACCCACTTGACTACGGCAACTCCAAATGCAACCTATTGAGATGATATTTCAGGTTGTTCCGATGAAAAATTTTGTCTGCTTCCAATGTTTTTCTTCCATAATTTAAAAGTCTGTACTTAATATGAGAAAGCCCCTACTAGTCGTTAGGTTTGGCGCAGTTCCCAGGCAAATTCTCAAAAAGAGTTCTCATTGGTTCATCCTTGGCTTGACTTTTATAAAGTCTATCCCACAATAGGGCTCTGGATAAATAAAGTCAAATGCAAACATTCTCCTAGTCAGTCCATCAGGAATTTCATTGCCCACGAACTGGAGTGACTCGTGATTCCGTAAAGTAGAACTTTATTAGCTCGTGCTAGTAGTTGGGGTCGATTAAAGCATTCCCAGGGACTATAAATATACGAAACCAATGCTTTCTAAACAGATTTACTTTACAGGGACTTCCAACCTTTGATAGTTGACAACAGCCATCTTGTTGAAGCTACATCTGTCAGCTCTCTAAGCACATTGAATTTTTAAAAAATTAGGATTTTCCCACAATGACCTCTGAACTTTGACGGTTGACAATAGCCATCTTTCTCCTGGCAATTTTATTTGCTCTCAGAATTTTTGCCAGAAATCTGCCGAGAGGAAGTCACAGAAGAAATATTTTGTTTTGCTGTAGATGTCTGAGTTGGGGCCTCACTACCTACTAGACTATATCTGTCAAATTAGTTGTCATTTATTCAATCTGTTTTACCAAACCACCATCCATAACGAATTTCATTGAAAGAGCATGTTCAGCGATGAGACCCACTTCTGGGTGAATGGGTACGTGAACAATGCAACAAGCGTCGAATGCATTTCGAAAAAAATCACTGTTTGATATGAATTTTGGCTGGTGGAGTCATTGGTCCATATCTCTTTGAGAACGACGTTGGCCAGATCATAACTGTCACTCGGATGATCGGATAGTTTCAAATTTTAAATATCATGAGAGATATGATATTCTACATGAGCGAGTTAAAGATATGGACATCTCACGTGGAAGTGAGTGGAACCGTAGAATCATATCGTGCAATTTGAGTCCGATAGACTTTTCCTTGTGGGGTTTTCATAAGTCACAAACCACCGTTTCAAAGGGAACATAACCTATGCCATCGGTCACATTCAATCCGATTTGTGCGTCAGAGTTTCTATGACTCTTCGGATGCGTTCTGCCCAGAGAAGCAGTGGCAAATATTTGAATGATGTCATCTGTGGCATCTATAGATCTTCTAAACGAAGAAAAAGTTTCGATGATATTTGGCAAACATTTTGTTTTATTTATATTTAAAGATGCCAAGTGATTAATGACGGACCCTATATAACACTAGTACCTGCAGATTCTAGGTAAACCCCATATATATTTGAGGTGTCCACATGAATTGTGCTACCCTTCTGTAAGTTTACACCAGCGCTTACTGAAATTGTGTAAATCTTAGCTTTAAAAGTTCAGTGTAAGCCATTTTAGTCGCTTGAAATCCTTACAGGTTTATCAATTTTCCACGATCATAATTAAGAATTCACGCTGCCATACGATTGCAGTACTAATATGTATGTCCAAAGTATTGTAGTTCTAGGCATGATAAAAAAAGCATCAGCATAAATACTGCTCACATCAGACTGTCCATAGCTTAGACCAAATGGGTTGCTTAACAGGCTGAATGAATAAAGCGTATTGACGTCTAGCAAACAGCATTAAGGTGATCAATAAATTTTATTTACTATTTCTCGCAGTTGGGGATACTTCCCGAAAGTAGAAAGTGACTGATTTGAACTTCTTTGTGTTTTCTTTTTTGCATTCTATTATGTGGCAAGTTTCCGTGGTAAAGCCGGGATTTCTTGTGCATTTCCTTTGAATTCTTTTGAGGTTTTCTTTTCAGTATTCCTTTTTATTTTTTGCAGGTTTTCTAAGGCTCCAAAGACTTTTTTATTTTGACTTTAAACATTTCTTCAAAGAAAATAAGGAAACAAATAAACAAAAAAAAAAAAAACGTAATTGATTACCTTAAGTTTTAAGCATTAAATAAACTCATAAAGCTTAAAAACAAAATATTTTTATTTACAATCATGAAATAAATCTTCTTCCTTTCGTAAAAAGCAATTGTAAAACTAAATTAAACTGTGATATTTTCTTTTTTAATGGAAAACTTTGATTTTCAATTCGTCTCTTTCTTTTCCTTATTCAGTTTGTTTTCTTAAACTTAAATCAAGTGTGAAATTAGTCGCATTAAAGAACACACAATAAGACAAAGAATTACTTACGATAAGTAAGTTTTCAAAAATTATACACACACCAGATACCAGCAGTATCTGCCCTCGAACCTTACTGTTACACTAACAAACACTTAACAACACTTCCTTCCCAAGAGACAAAAAATCCCTCGCTGGATAATGAATAGAAAAACTTATCCACACTTGCAATGAATCGAAAGACTGTCATAAAACTCAAGACATTTTTTAACTATGAAAACAACAATAATCACAACACAACAACAATAATTGAAAAATCCTTTCAAAAGAAGTACAAAGAGAACTCTCTTACAAACAATACTCATACATCAAATGTCAGCAATACTAACACATACTCATGCTTACGCAGAGAGCACACAACATAAATGTGCTTTTAAATGACAATAGACTACAGCTTACACTCAACCAATTGCTGTTAATCTATCTCTTTCTCTCTCTATTTATCTCTCTGTCTCTCTCTCTCTCTATTACAATTATTTTTTGTTTTTTTCGTGTTTTACTGTCTTTGTATGTATTTGTAGTAGAGATTGTTTATCATTCAATACAATCAAATTATATTGAAAGTAATTGTTACACATGCCATGTGTATAAGTGTCCACAGTGTGATATAAAATTTTTGAAACAAAAACCATGTTTAGTTAATACAATAAAAGTGTGCTAATGGTTTGTATCTTTAATGACTTACGATGGACTTTCTTACGCCGAATTACGAACCGATGGAGTTAGAAGATTTAAAAAAAGGGAATAATCACGGGAGCTTATCTTATTACACGAAGGTAATACACGAAGGTTTACAAAAGATGGGTTTAGAATGGACGGGCTTAAAATCAAAGAGTTGGTTCGTTTATAAACCCGAAACATATCAGCCTTATACGTCTGAGAAGGCAATAAAATATTCCGAAATGTTTTCGAATTCATTCAAGTAACAGCTCCAAGACATACTATTATCCTATTTCCCTAGACAAGATATCAGTAGCAACGGACATCAGAGAAGGTTTAGGTAGAAAGATCTTTTGAGAAAAAGAAGCAGGAAAAATCCCGTTAATTTCATTCAACACATAGAAGCCATTGTTTCACGGCAACCAGATATGACAAACCTATCATGCCATCTGCTACCACATACCTACAAATCATCCGTTCGTGAAAGTAAGACAAAAAAAGAGAAAAATACTGTCTGTATTTGGAACATGAGAACTTATGCGGCAATAGCTTGCTGGATAATTGAGACAACTACTCATCGTAAATAAAATGGGAAGATTAAGAGAGTTCGCCTGCCTTTGTGTAACCGAAGCAATGAAAACATCGCATTGGAAGTTGCATGATATGGGTTGTAAACCACACTACAGCTATATGATAACAAATGGCTTCATGTTCGGCGATAAAGCTTTTGAGCATGGTTACCCGTTGTAATTCGGGAGATTTCGGCAATCCACACAGCTGGGTTGATATCTCAAATTTCGAACAAATGGTCATATCTTTGGAAGATATATACGACAGATAGGTTAACATCTAATCGGGAAAGTTGGACTGCAGTTTTGGGTGAGTGTGATCTTAACTGGTACACGGAAGCTGTAAAATAAACAATGATGTCATGGACTCCTATATATCTACTGAGAAAATTATTGAGTAAGATCGTAGCTCTTGCCAAAGGCAATTAAGATTTGTACAGATAAAATGACTACATTGAAGCCACTAAACTTGTCAAATGTCGCTCAGAATGTGCTTATCGGATCTACAGATGGAGCATTGTCCGTTGTAACATAACAGTCTTCCAATTCAGATAACGTTAGAGCCACTGAAGCTCAATGTTCATTCTACCATATACAATGTCCAGTAATAACCCCAACAACTCTGCTAAGCGTATTCCTTTACAGTTTATGAAGACTTTTTGTGGGTCCTTCTTTTAGTCCGACATTAACGGAATCGATTACAGTACTTTCAATTCAGAAATTAGGGATTCCAAGTGGAATTACAAATATACAGAAGCCGCCTGAAAGTTAATACCATATTCATATGCTCCACAGTTTACCAGAATGCCAGTATATCCTGGTTACCATGAAATGTCGAACTGGGACATTCAAAAAGGGTCAACAGCCGCTAGTCGAGGGTGCGTTCGCATATTTTCAAGAATAGCTAATTGGATCTGAAACTATGAACATATTTTCTTTCAGGTTATTGTGGTTTAAGGGCTCATCTATGAAGGATGACAATCTCAAGTATGAAAGTCTGCACATTATGCCTGCTGATATCAGATATAATGGAGTTTTCGTTATGTTTGGTAGAAGCAATTAATGCCGCATATTTTTCAGTTACAAATCAATTTTAATTTTCTAATTTTATTCTTTTAATTTCAAATAATTGACTGAAGAATCATTCGAACTGAAGCATATAATTCCTTGCTTCCCGTTAAGCCTGCCGCTGCTTCATTGACTTTTAATCACTCTGTTGTTGTTATTTTGTTTGTAAAATTCTGTGATACTTGTTGTTGTTGTTTCTCACATTCTTCCTCTTTGGAAGACAATCACAATTACTTGCAAACATACATACATACATTCTCGATTGTAAACGTCAATTTAAGTATCATTGAGACCATGAAACTTAAAAGCTAAAGACTCACAAGAAGACCAGAAAACCAGTAGAGTAGAGAAGCGAAATACTTTTAAAATATAATCATGCTGAGTAGTCAGTGTCACAGTCGAACCAAAAACTGTAGATAAAAATAAAATAAGAAATATTGAAATAAAAACAACAACAACAGTTTTTATACAAGTTTATTTCATAAAATTTCATTTTTAATACGAGAATTTTTTCTATTTTTTGAGTCAGCAATTGCATTTAAGTTCTTAATGGACTTACAATGTTTCCTAATAGTGTAGGAAAACGTAACAAGGCATAAAAAGGTGGCTGTTCCCATTCATAAATGTCCTGAAATTGTCGTGGTAAGCAATTAAACGAACAATAACTTATTAAGCGCCGACAGTAGCCTCGCTTTTCTAGTGTTATGACTATCTCTGTTGATTAAAGTTCAGAGAAAATATTCAGGCTTTAAGATTTCTAATCTCCAGCATTTATTATGGTATCGATCTAAAAACAATTGTACTTTTTTTCCTATATATTTGGGATATAAAGGGTGTATTTACTCAAATATCTGGTCAGGTTTCCAGTGAAAACTTCTATTGAGACCAGTCAGCATTACCTAGACGTTATTAAACCTCAGGGAACAAAAATAATATGGCAAGTGAAAGGTTACGGATTTAATTGCAGCTACCATGCCTACAAACAGAGACAACAAGTTCTATTCATTGTCTAATTATTAAAGAACTGAAAACAATCTTGACTGAAAGCTTTGCTTGCTCTTTACCTGATGTGTACTCTCCAGCTGTATCAGTAAAAACTAAACTTTTTAAAAAACTCTGTAAATTGTTTTAAAAGACTTCGGGTTCAATAAGTTGGAATAGCCGCTATCTGTGTCGGTTGTTCACATTCCAACATCACTGGATCAACATTTTCTAAAAAATTCTTACGATCGTTGAATACCCTTCTATTGAAAGGCGTAGCAATAAATTGATTGGTGGAATAGGCGAGGAATTTTGGTAAAAAAAAACACTTAAAATAATGTTTAATGAAATGAGAATTTGGATAGCAATAGGAGAGGTATTTGTCGATATCAGTCCAAGAAAATATAGAAACATATGAACCTTAAGATCTCAGATTAAAAAGGCAAGCAATTGTTAAATGAGAATTTTACTTGTGCAGGACCACAACTTTAACCGCAACTTCCAGGATATCTTTGCTATACACAACCAGCTCCCCTCCACAATCCTATTAATGCAGAGGTCTGAACTACTGGCAGTTAGCGCCTGATGCGATCTGTGCTGCGGTCATGCTGAATTCCTGATATGCCGTAGACACTCTTAATATATAGTAATATTTAGTTCGTTATAATTTTCCAGACATGGGATACAACTTCGCAATTCCATTGGACTTACAATACTGGTCTTGCTCTTCTTCTTCTTCTTCTTGCTCTAAAATACTGGAGGTATCTTAGAATAATAGGTGTTCTATTTTAATAGTCTGCCTGACTACGTCAGAGTGTTCTAAGCCCTGAAATTATTGCTGAGGCATACGATTTTTCGTGAAAATCTTCTGATTTACTTGGACGATCAAGCGTCACCTTAATATTGGTCCTCGTTTAAAGAATGCTGAGAGTGCTCAGACAATTTCAGACAATTACTTTTACATGTATTTGAGAACATGTGAATATCGCCAATAATTGCGTTGCGTTGTTGGTAGCATAAGGAAATGTGCAACATTGTTACACTCTACTGGATTGATAATAGCGTGACAATCCATCGCTCTACTGCGAACGTAAAAGGATCCATTGCCTCTTTATAAAGCATTCAGTTAGACTCGACATTCCCTTACATAACGTCCGCAGGAGTTGTAAAATTGAGGAACTAGGCCAGACTATATATCGCTCACCTCCTGTGGCGAATGAAATGGCAGAGAATTTGGGCCTCTCATTTGTTATTGTCTTTGACAGATAAAGAGTTTATTTTGGCATTGAGATGGCTTTCCATGAAGGTTGCTCTCTTACCGAAGTAAGATCTTAATCTTCAGAGTGTATCGGCCACCTTATCTATCATAACCTATAAGAGCTCTTCAAATATAGTTTCTGCAATGAGGGAGTATTGCTTGAGAAGAAGAGCAAGTTGTGTTGGCGTAGCCTACAATCTTACGATTCATTATGATCTCAAGAAAAATTGTTTTCAAAGATTTTAAGAGCTTTTTGCTGTGGTGTAAGCATATTCCGTTTATATCTTTCCGGCTTTACTATTTTATTAGAAATATTTAGACAGTTAATGGTAGTTAGGCAGCTAATGGTAGCTCTTATTCAAACGGGTAGACTGAATTCGATCAATTGTAATTCGTTGTAATACCATTGCTTTTCAACTCCCCTAACTATCTTAGACTGATCGGTGATGTTATTAGTATGTTAGAAGCCCCTGGCTTTCTTATCCTACCACATAAGGCTGGACATGACTCAAGAAGTGATGCATTTCCTACAAAAATTAGCCATATTGCCAAGAACAATGTCCAGTAAGGGATCCAACGTTCCTTTGCAGATTATGAAGTCTACGAACAATTCTGTAATTACAGATATTATGTGGGGTTTCCAATGTGGAGGAGTCATACGATTTGCAAGTTCCCAGAGTGCCACTATGTTCTGGTATCCATTTGATATGATGAAATTATACCGCTCTGCCATTACGTTGAGAGTATTGTGGCAGCCGATATTAATAACAAGAATTAAAGGTTCATGAAAATCAGTCATAAAAATGACTTCAGAAGAAGGATCCAAAAATTGTTGCGTCAATTCATTTGCAATCAAAAATTTTAATAAAAATTTCTTTGGAAACGGTGTACTCTTTCACTGTCCAAAATGTTGCATTCAATTCAACATTTTCTTCCTTTCTTTGGCTTTTTTTTCTATGTGTTGACTTGATTTTTTTTTCTTCATTTTTATTTTATTACCAACACTTGTCGCTTAAAGAAATCCAGCAACATAAAAAAACAAGCAAAACTTACTTAAAAAAATAATAAAAAAAAACTACCAATGGAAAATGACTAAAGGACATTTAGCTTAAGGCAACAACAACAATGAAAAAAGGGAAAAAAGCAACTACAACTGGAAAAACTTGTAAAATAAATGACTGACAATAGTGGCCAACAGCCAGTAGACCAAACAACCATCCAACACCTTCACTAATTCAAGCATGCGAGCGAGCAAGGAAGCAAATCCTGCAATCAGCGAGAAGTCTGGGGCAGGCATGCTTAAGTCAATGGAAGGCGACTTAAGAATGATAAGAAACGAAGAAAACTTTTATCTGCGTTTTGCTTAGTTTTGATGAAGTCCATGTAGTTTATGAGCGGCGATTTCAAAACATAACGAAGGACGGGTTAGCAGCATAGCGCAGAGAAAAAAAACTACAGAAATTGAAAGTAAAACAAAAACTCTTCAAGTATTCGAACTTTGAAAATCAGTCTTTGTCTCTGCAGTACTTGGTTGATGGCAAAGTTAAGAAACGAATAGCTTTGGGACAAAAGACAACTTATCGGAGCCCAAAGTAAAATTCCAAAAAAAATGCAACAGACGTATAGATAAACTTATGGGAGAAGAACTTTAGTTGCATGGGAGACAGTAAACCTGTTTACTGGAAACTGGATTAAACGTTTATATACAAAGAAGGTATAAAGTAAACGATAAGGTAAGTGAAATATTTTTCAAAAGGCGGAAATATTCAAGTGTTGATCTACAGTAATACCATAAAAGAGAAGGAAAATTCCTCACTGAAAAAATATTCGACTCCTTTATAAGATCGTACATTTAAAGTCCATTTAGAAAGACACAAGGTTAGGCTAGTAGAAAATCTTGACAATGCAACGCAAGAACCTCCACTAGGTCGAGGACCAAGAATGATGATGTTCGATTTCAGCGTAGAATATTGGAAATCTTTGCAAAAACTGCGGGTACCTTTCAAGTTGAACTTTACGCCATTGGCAGATCTGCTCAAATCAGCTCGATTTGGAAGACATAAAAATACCTTTTGGCAACCAAGATTATAGCACTTTGCTTGAATAAAATGGACACGAGAAATGACAGTTAGTTGGGGTATTGAGTTGATCCCTTGATTGTGTTCGAAACTTTCTGTAATAATTACAACTAGAAGCGAATTGAGTCATACATAGAAGTATACGCTAGTTGTCATTTGTACAAAATAAGGAGCATCTGAAGTCGGAAATATTGGTTCTGTTATGAGAAAACCATCCAGTAATATACCACCATGTACTTGGGAAGTCGCCGTAGTCTAGTAGGTAGTGTGTTGGCTTATTAGAATTGAGGGACCCTGTTAAAACCCCAGCACAGATATCTCGCGCAAATGGAAAAATGAAATATTTGTTCGGCGATATCTTCTCAGAAAATTTCTGCCGAAAACTCGTTTGTAGTCGACTTTAAACCGCAGGTCCCGCAACTCATGTATAAAAATAACACACACAACATAAATGATGTGAGAAGCTACATTATAATTTTGATGAAAGGGTAGTAGTCTGAGTAGTTTGAAGTCGCCGTAGTCTAGTAGGTAGTGTGTTAGCTTATTAGACTGAAGGCCCGAGTTCGAATCCCAGGTCAGACATCAAAACGAAAATATGAAAATATTTCTTCGGCGACTTCCTCTCAGCAGATTTCTGGCAAAAACTCTGAGAGTTAATAAAATTGCCATGAAAAGCTTCTCAAAAAAATACTGTCGTCCGGAGTCGACTTTAAACTGTAGGTCCCGCCACTCATGTATAAAATTAACGCACACAACATAAGTGGTGTGAGAAGCTAGGTCGTAATCCTGACTGAAGGGTTGTAATGACCAATTATGTATGTATGTATGTAGTAATGATCATCGGCAGATCTTCTTAATTCTTGGTTGGTTAGCAAGAAATAGAAATACCCTTTGACAACCAAGCCGCAAGCCCAGCACTCTGCTCGAATATAATTGACTTGAGAATAGTATGGGACGGTCAAGGCAAGCTGATTCAGCTGATTGGGGAAAGTAGGGTTAACTACTGCTCAATCCAAATTGTGTTGATCCCAGGCAGTTGAGACTGAGAGTAGAGAAGCTTTTACAGCACTGATAAGAGTTCGCAACTTTCTGTAAGAATTACAATGAGAAGCGATTTGTGTCATACATAGAAGTATCCACTAGTAGTCCGAACATTTGTTCAGAATAGGGATCGTCTCAAAACAAAAATATTGCTTCTGCTATGAGAATAATGAAGAACCACGTACTTGGAACGTTAATGTAGCTCAGAATGAAACACTTGAGTGTACATCAAATACTAGGACAGGCAGTTATCCTTTATAAAATTTATCAAAGCAAAAGGATTGGGTGCAGTATTATAGGTATACCCTACACAGATTGATAATGTAAATAATAATTGCAGCCTACATGACCATATTCGGATTTAGAAATCCCGAATTCCCATCTCAAAGAGATGGCGAACAATTTTATTGTTAACCTCAGGCTGCTCGTACAGATATTGAGAAGAGTTTAAAGCCAAATAGGCTGGACTTCTTGATGAAATCTTTTGAAGTCGAAATGACTTTTAGTAGCTTTTCAGACTGTTGGCGAAATTGTCTTTAACTTTTGAGAATTTATTTTTGCATCCTTTAGTTTCTGCAAAGCATGAGATCGTTTCCCATAGGTGATCCTGCAGGAACATTAGCGTGGTCAAATACAGATGATTAAGCAAAATATCTCGGCATAAAATTCTTTTTTCCTCTCTTCACTTTCAAAAACTAAAAAACAAGACCTTTTTTCACCCGTTAAACACAAATTTTTATAAAAACATTGAATAAAAAAAAATAAGCAAAAACAACAAAATTTCACGAGAAATGAAAAAAAGAACATAAAAAATAATATCGAAAAGGTGGGGAAAGAGGAAAGATAAAGTTTCAACTCATTTTATAATTAATTTACACTTTCAATTATTCGTTATAACCGGCATCTTTTTTTGTTTTTGTTTTTTAACTGTGTACCTCGAAGCAACATCTTATTGTTGCATTTTCGTACACATATACCAACACACACACAATCACACATACATACAAATTATAACGTTTAAAATATAAATTGAAATAAGTATGGGAGAGAGAGAGAGAGAGAGTGTGTAAGTGTAAGAGTATGCAATTTCAATTGTAAAACTCAACTGGAAAGGAGTAAAAGCTAGGGCGAGCGCGAAAGAGAAAGACAGAGAGAGCGAGAGCGTGTGTATGTGAGAGAAATAGTATGAAAGGTAGAGTAATAATACAATGAAACAAAAGTTTAAAGAGCAATTTCAATGTAATTACATACATTGTTTGGATATTTACAGTGGTGGTGGATGAAATAAGGACACTCGAAAATTTCAACAGTTTCTTAAACGTAAGTAGTAAGCATTTTAATTTCAAATTTCTCAGAAGATATTTGAAAAAATCAGTTTATTCTGTCGATATAAAGGTTTCATCTTTGAAACTTCCTGGATTATTTGAAATCGTTATTCTACACAAGTTCTCAGTTCCATAGTATTTTATCCTGGCCATACAGAGCAGAGCAGTGAGCATGAGAGAGTATTCAAAATAAATTAATTCGTCATCGAGATGAATCGAATGTTTTTGCATATTTTGACATACGGGTAGCTGATCTGCCTACAAAATTAATATATATGCGCTGTATACTTCAGCTACATTCATGCTTGAGGAAATTTCACACTACACCCATTGGACCTTTACTGTAAAGGTTTAGAAACTAATAAGTGCCCGGTTAGCTCACTGAACCATCCAAGACAGACGTTAGGAAACTCAATAACTTTATCATGAGCATAGAATGCCAACAGAATTCTCATAATGTCATATTTGCTCATTCCAATCCTTCAGTCAGGATTGCGACCTAGCTTCTTACACCACTTATGTTGTGTCCATAAGTGGCGGGACCTACAGTTTAAAGTAGACTTCGAATGACAGATTTTTGAGAAACTTTTCATGGCAATTTTTAACATTCTCAGAGTTCTTGCCAGAAATCTGTTGCCGAAGAAATAGTTTTGTGTCTGACCTGGGGTTTGACAGAGGCATCACATCTAATCAGACAACACACTTCCGACTAGACTACGGTGTCTTTAATTGCTTCCAGAACTAGTAGAAGATATTCATTGCAAAAGGAACGTCACTGGTCTACGCGTGTCTATCTTTTCGGATTGACAGCCACCTGCACTTAAATATCTAGCCAAACTTCCCTGCCAAACAACTGACTTGCGTCCAGAAGTTTAAATTTTATTTAATTCTCTCTCTTCATCGTTCATAAATTCTTTGAGTATTGAGTTCGAGACTATAACCACTCTGTAAAAGTGTACTGCGGGTATAGAGAGCCCAGTCAAAAGGTAGGTTATCAACCTCAGATTCTTTCTTGATAGTTTGATACACGATTTAGATCCCATTTTATTGCAATTTCGAAAGAAAAGTTTATATTGTTCGAAACGCATTAGATTTGAGAGGAGTCTCTGCCTCTCTTTATTTTCTCTTTCGTTGATTATACCTTTTCAAACACCTCATCTTTCTCCACAGAAAAGTACTCACTTTATCAGCAGCAATTTTTCCTGCATAACGTTTGGCCATCAAATAGGGTTTCTGTATGTTTTATACTTTGAATGGCATAGAATTATGCTATGAAGGTACCTGCCAGTTTGCCTATGACCTCGAAATATTTCACAATCCTCCTCCTGTCCCAAGATATATTCCCACTCCATACGTATATCAGAATATGGCTCCTCTTTTAAAGGAGTTGATATAGCCACTTGGTTACGGGTTCTGTAAGGCACTCTATTTTCCATTTAATTCAAATGAGCTTAAGCCAGCAATAGCACCCGACTTATTATTGTTACAGTCACTGTAAATACAACTTTATTCTGGCTCTCTGCGTACAAGTAGAATATAATACTTGTTTAACAATAACAACAATAGTTGCAACAACAACAACAACAACAGCTATAATAACAATAGAGAAACTTAAAACACAATACGAGCGAACAAATGTGCTGCTGAACTTTAAAAAACTCAACGTGAAAAAGTTTTTTTTTGTTATGTTGTGTGTGAGTTTGAAATGAATTGCAGCTGCAACAATAACAAAAACAACAAACTGAGACCAACTAAAATGATTTTCAAACACAGTGGAAAAGTATTTCAACTAGGAGAGAAAGAGAGAGAAAGAGAGAGTGAAAGAGTATGCACTAGAGCGTGTATATGAGAGTGTGTTTGCCTACAACAAATGTTTGATGGCAGCAGCATATGAAACATTTATGCTGTTGTTTGTTTCCTTGAATATAAATTTAAATGTCTAAAACTCACTTGCACATACACTTCCACATACATACATATGTACATAGGTGTATAATATCACTTTTATGCTCTCTGTCTTTCTCTGTGTGTGTCTGTCTTTGTTCTGTGCTGCTCTTGATATGATATTTTATAAAGTTTGAATGAACACAATGGCTGAAATTAATTTATTTCAATTGTAGATGAACTTTTCTACAAGTCTCGTCATTTTTACTTTTTATTTTTTTTTACTCTCACTCTTTCTCTCTCTCTCTCTTGCTCTCGCTCTTGTTTCTATTATTTTATGTGGCAATGTTTTCAATGACATTAAAATATAGAAAATGAATGTCATAGAATAACTGTAGAATGGCATAGAATTCTTGTTAAAACTCTTTTTTTATTTTCCTCTCTTTTGTTTATGTGTACGTGTGTTGCTGAGTGTATGTGTTACAGTGATAGTTTTCTTTTAGCTTTTGATGTCCCCAAATGACGCATTTAACTTTGGGTTTTTTTTTTAATTTTTTGTCTTTGTTGTTGCAAAGATAAAAAGTCATTGTGCTGTTGGTGTTGTACTCGTTCGTTGCTTGTTTATTAGACATTCTGTTCTATGAAAGTGATAACTGGCCAGAGGATAAATTCAAGTTTTTTTGTCTTGTTCTTCACTTTTCTTTAAATTCATTGTTGTTGGTTTTATTACTTTTTTGTTGAAGTTTTTTAAGTACCTTTTCATTCTTGTCATCTATAGTGTTGGGTATTTCAATAGATTTACTAGCTTAGCTAAATCACTCTAGTTTCGGTTGAAAAAAACTCTTTGTTAAGAGCCTTAAACCGTTATATTGTTTTGGAAAATTGATTTTATTGGTCAATGAATTCTTTAATTCTCTTAACAAAACAGTTTAATTGTGATGATGAAATTTTTTTATTTCCAACATTTATTGAAAATGAATTCATTTGTATTGCAAAGAGAATGTAAACATACTGGCAAGGATTGGGCAATAATTACATGGCCAATTTAGTGAAGTTGCTGTGTTCTAGTAGGTAGTGTGTTGGCTTATTAGACGTGAGGCCTCGGTTCACAACCCACGTCAGACATCTCCAACAAAACGAAACATGAAAAAAAAAAATTATTCGGTGACTTCCTCTCAGCAAAAAAATCTGGGAGTAAATAAAAATTGCCATGAAAAAGTTTCTCAAAAATCTGTCGTTCGGAGTCGACTTGAATGCATGATTGTAATAACCAATTATGTATGTATGTAAAATGGCAAACCGTTGACTATATATCAGGTTTCGAAATCCCTGAATAGATCAGCTTGTACTGCACTGTGTACCACTTACTATATGTGGCCGAAATATCAATATCACTTACAGATTTCATGTACCTGGGACAGGATAATTCCCCTGAAGTTTATATTCTGTACGGAATTAAAAGGTTTATAGTTGCTTTCACTAATCTACATACATAACCTATACATATTGTTACGAAAATGGAAATGGTGTTATTAAAATAATAACCAAAAGTTCCAAAAACAACACAATGGACTTGATCATGTATAAAATGATGAACAAAAGCTCTAAAAACAAAACAATGGACTTGTTCACGTGATCAACGAATAAGTAAAAATCTAGCAACAAAAACAATGGACATCTTTACATGATCAAAGAATAAACAAGAATATAACAACAACGTCAATGTATAAAAAAATATAAGGGATAAAGATGTAAACAGCCAACAATAAAGTACAGCGGACAAAGAAGTAAACAAGCAAAAACAAAGTGCCGTATAAAAAAAAGGCAACAACAAAATGCGGTTAGACAAATAAACAGAACAACAACAAATCTTCCTGGACGAACGTAAACAAGATACACAAACAACAATGGGAACAGCTTGTTTACATTTTTGGATATTTCTTAAAGACATTCTCCTTCAAGCACATTCATCAGATTGCTGACCCTTGTGATATAAAAGGCAAGACAGAGTAGGCAACGGAGGATTCAGTTAGAATTCAGTGAGTCGTGTGTGAAGACGACACGTGAGATTCAGTTAGAATTCAGTCAGTCGTGTGTGAAGACGTCACGTGGGATTCAATTAGAATTCGGTCAGACACTTTGTGTGTGAAGAGAATATTGTGTTGTTGCTTACAAAAAGGTTGTTAGGTTAGGTTAGGTTAATGTGGTAGCTTTATACCAAAAGCTCACTTGAGCACGCATAGCGGCCCGTTGTGGCACCACAGGCGAACGCAGTCCCTGTACTGACCAAGTTCCTCCGAGCCAATGAGGGGGAAATCGGTCAGCGCAAGGGCTGCACATTTAAAGCACGACTACCCCACGCTGGAAAACCAGCCAGAAAGTTCTATAAACGAGGCTATGTCCTTGACGTCAATGGACGATAGCTCCGTTGGAGAGTCAAATAACCTATATCTGCATCTCTCAAGAGATGGGCATTGACATAGAAAGTGGATAACAGTCTCCTCTTCCTCAGCGGATCTACATCCACGGCAGAAGTCGTTAAATGGGAGTCGCATTCTTTCTGCGTGTCTACCCATAACACAGTGACCTGTAAGCATGGCCACTGTGATCGAGATGATGTTACGACTAAGTTCAAGTAACTGGTTGGTGCGCCTTCTATCCATTGAGGGTCAAGTGAGCATAGCGATGGAGCAGGTCTCCTCATTGATCCAGGATAGGTTGGCGTCCCGGGAGAATTTCCGCGCGATGGCCAGTTTGAATGAGGTAAGTGGCATTCCCAAGTTGATCGAAGAAGATTCCGGAAGAAGTGCGCCAGCCCTGGCTAGCTCGTCTGCTCTGCAGTTTCCCGGAATGTTGCAGTGTCCGGAGACACAGATAAGTGTTACACTGAATCGCCCAGAAAGAAGGTTAAGGCTGCGGCGGCATTCCCTGACGATCCTAGAATTATCCGAAACGTTCAACAGAGACTTTATCGCAGCCTGGCTATCGGAGAAAATTGAGATGCAGCTGAAAGGAACTCCGTGTGCGAGGATCCACTGTGCGGCCCGGTAGATGGCCATTACTTCGCCTGGAACACGCTGCAATAGTCCGGCAGCCGGAGTGAAATGTTCAAGTCCAATCTCCCAGAGTAGACTCCGCTGCCCACCCCGCAATCGAATTTGGAGCCGTCGGTGTATACATCCAGGAGTTCCGGGGGGACGGTCATATCATGGGTCCAATCGCTTCTGCTTGGGATCAGGAAGTTGAAACCCCTATCAAAACAGTATTCCGCAGGGAGATAATCGATATCCGGTGGGGCCACCGGGTCAATCTCCAAAATAGAGGAGTGACCAGCGGGTACAACGCGCCAACGAGACAGGACATTAAGTCTTGTCGTAGTGAACTTAGCCACCTGCTTAGCGAGGAGCTCAGTAGGAAGCCAGTTAAGCATAGCGAACAGGGCCTTTGTGGAGGTGGTGCGTAGAGCACCAGTGATGCGAATAGCCGCGGACCTTCTGACTCCAGAGCAGTCCACCAGAAGGCAACACCGTGTAGGAGGTTGGGTTCGATGACTGCAGAGTAGATCCAGCGCATGACCCTTGGGCCGAGACCCCATCTGGATCCGACTGCTCTGCCGCAACAGTAGGCAGCACAGGCCGCTTTTCGAGCCCTGGCAGCCAGATTTGCCCTCCAGCTGAGTTTGGGATCGAGGATCAGGCCCAGATATTTAACCTCGGAACTCAGCGTGAGCCTGGTCCCGTTTATACTAGGGAGGGTAAAGGCCGGGACCTTGTATCTCCTAGTAAAAAGAATTATATCTGACAAAAAGGTTGTAAGCAGAAAACAAAAAGGTTGTAAGAATAACGAACAGTTGTTATGGCGTACGCGGAAGAGTGTGAAAGAAGAATAAAAACTGAAATAAATTGTTATTGTGTAAATCAATTTCCAACAGTGGCACACGGAATTGTGCGAACAATAAAGAATTGATTTAAAATTAAACACATATTTATTTTTATTTTATTTGCAATCTACGAGCTCATATTTTTAACGTTTTTTAAAAGATAAAAACGTAACAATATTATTGTCCAGACAAAAATACCTCTGTTCGAGAGCAACATTCTCTCAGTGTTGTTGTAGGTAATAGCAATTAGTGGCAGATGTTTGTCAGCAGATTCCTGCATTAAATTCCTTACTCCTGATGGCAACGCTACTGGTTATCAAATGTAGAAATATACCGCAGAAGCCTATTGCAATTGCAACATGACAAAGGAAGTAGAGATGGCAAGGACGTGGCCTATTTAGGGCACTCTTATATTGGTATCCACAAAGAACGCAAAGAAATTTGAAGAGACCATTAGCGATACAGATGTAGACAGGCCTGGCAAAAGCCTGAGCAATTGCGACTATGCATTTGAATCTCTGACCATATAAACTCCAATTCACGCAACAACTAAAGCAGGGGTTACCATTTCATAGCACAATTGTGCAGAGAGAATTCACACATATTGCTTCTGCTCTTTTATTTAGTTGTCGACCAGACTGCGACAAGCACACATGTCAGAGGTGCTATAATATATTTTTTAGGTTTACACTCGAAAAATATTTTATGTTAAAATCCTTCTTTTAAAGTTCAAACTCTTGTATGTTCTTATGACACATTTTGATTGTTTTAATAGTCAAGTAAATAATATAGATGATATGGAAAGGGAAGAACTTTTTTATAGACATAAAGCAATATTTTGGAAAAATTAAAAGGTTGGTTATTAGGATTGCAGAGGAAATTTATGAGCCAAAATTAGTACTTAGCAAATATATAAAAAAAACATTACCTAATTATTAAGTTAAAGATGTATTACTTTATGTATGTTGATGAAATGAAAGTCTAAATAGGGTATATTACTAAGATTTTTCTATGACAGTAAGCTCTCAACTTATTTTCTCTCTTTTACTCACTAATACACAACCAAAAAAATGTTGGTAACCCCTGAACTAAAGTGTCAATTATAATTCATTCTTAATGCCGTGAATACGTAGATTGTGTGTAAGAGTAATAGGCACAATTTTCAAAAAAGAATTTCTTCAGCGATGAAGCTTATAAGAGAGTACGAGAACCACGAAGTGATTGCGATAAAGCCACGGCATCTGAAAAAATTATGGTTTGTCGGGTATTGTGGTGTGGTAATTTCTGATTTCTGAAATAGCCATAGAAGAACTCTTGCCGGTAGTGCTCAGCGCTAGGAGCTAACAATATTCCACATTTATTGACCTCCAATTAAAGATGGATGATATGGAGGGTTGCAACAAGACCACTTTAGAAACATCAGACGTCAGTTTTCTACCAAGACTATACTATTTAACGCTGTTAACACGTTCCTTGCCAAGGAAGGTATCATTTCAAGGTCACATTGAGCATTTTCGGTAAATATTCGGTGTATAGTAATACCGAAAACAGTGGAGCTACGTTGATGATCGTTTCTAGACCGACAAAACCCTTCCGTTGGGACATTTGAAAACAAATTTTCGTTAAGATTTCGCCAAGATATCGCCCGAAATGTGCGAATTGTAGAAAATGTTAAAAAAAAATCCACTGCAACCAATCCGAAATATCGTTCATAGTGGCATAAGACAAACAGCCAAACTTTATAAAAGTCATACCTTTAAACGTGGTTTATTTAACTTCAATTTTAAAATCAATCTTTATAGCAATTTAGATTGGCAATTAGAACTACAAAAAGGCTACTACTAGCGGGAATTATAACACTGGCGCACACCGTATTGCGTAGAGTGGAACACAACAATAATATTTCCTATTACTGCAAACATAAGTTTCCTAGTCGGTTTCCCTCTTTTTGATCCAGTAACAATTAAACGGGGATTATTTTCAGTTTTTTTCTGTATTTGTTCTACAGATTTTCACTTTTAAATCCTTGAATTAAATAAAAAGTTAATGAAAAAAATAGTATCACATTAAAAAATAATTCATAAATAATAGAGCTGTTAATGAAGAAGAACTTTCACTTTTTTTATTCGTTAACTTTTAATGTAAAATAATAATAAAAAAATAAAACGTAAAATTTTTACCCTATTTTGATTGCAAGTTTTTATGGCATTTTATTGCTTCTGGTTTTTACACAATTTATTTCAATTCCCTTTTTTTTTTTTTGTTTCTTCTCACTTACTTTCCCATACCTACTACCCCTCACTTTAAGTATAATTATTTGGTTATTCAGCAGTTTTTTTCTTTTGCAGAGTTTTAATAACGAGGGTAAATGTTTCGTTCGCTTCAAATAATTTCATGTTCGGGCTGTTTTCCATGCTGAAATTTATATTTAAGCGGATTATTTTAAAACAATTTTTCTTCCTGCTTTCGGCAAATATGAAAATTTTATTACAATTTCATAGACGCACACACAGTGGCAATGGCAACAAAAAAACCCGGCAATCATTATGAAAAAAAAGAAAGCAAATAAAAAAAAAAAACACTGAAAAAACTGCTGATTATCAGTTGTAATTTTCATGGAAATTTATTTCAAATGAGTTTAATTGAATCATTAAAAATTATAGAAATTTTTTTCTTCTCTGAATTTTCTGGTTTTTTTTCCTACTTCAGCTCTTCATTTTTAATTAAGGTTTCAAACTCATTTTTCTTTTAAAATCTTTTTTCTTTTTTTACTTTTGCTATTGTTGTAATTCTAAATCAATTAAATATTAATCGCAGTGTTCGTTTTCTAATGAAGAAATATTTTTGTTTTCTTGTAATCGTAACAACGATCATGACTGTGAATTATTTCATCGCCGTAATTCCTATACGATTGCAGGCGTATGAGTGTTATTGTTTGTATGCCAAATTAATCACATTAAATATTACTCATACGCTTAGTATTGTAGAAGGAGTATGGTGAGAATGGCTATTAAAGTTAAATGAGTAGAAACAATTTCCTATTTATTATAGGCACATATTTGCGTACATATGTTTGTTTGTGTGTATGTGTTTGTATGAATATGTGTGTTCAATTATTGAATATACAAAATTTATTAATGGTTTTAGGGAATTTTGAGCGGTTTTAGCTCGTTTACAAATTATTACGTTCAGTCTTTAATTCAATTACAACAAATGCTTTAAGTTTCTTGAGGCCAAAACAGAAACCCCATCTAATGTTTAATGCTTAGCGGGGATTTTGTTTAACGATTTGTTGGTTTTTATACGAACTACATATTTAACTGAAGATACAAAGTAGACGATACAAAATAGGTTCACGTCAGTATTATGACACACTACCACACATATGAGGTTTTAAAAAGAAGATGTTTTTGACAGAAAAGGGAACAGGCCATCATTTAGGCCCTTTGTGATACCACAATTAATTCTACTCGGGAGTCAACCATTTCCTAAAGAAAACCATACCGAGTCCAAAATAAATTTTGCTATTGTAGCGTCTTCCTGCAAAGACGAGAATGGAAACTTGGTAACAGATTAACAGTGGGTGGTGCAGGTGGGGAGGAAACACTTCTCTACTCTGCTACAAGGGTCCAAGGTTTGGAGAGGTACATTCCTACCTTGACGGAGCTGAAGGAATTGCTCAACGTTATTCTGTACAGCCTTATCAGCTTCGCAGGTATACCGAGCTCAGACATTGCGGCATAAACATGATCCCTTATGGGGCTATCGAAGTCTGCCTTATAGTCGACAAAAAGATGGTGTGTGTCGACTTGTTTTTCGTGGGCCTTTTCCAGGATTTGGCGCAGTGTGAAGATCTGGTCGATGGTGGATTTGCCAGGCCTGAAGCCGCACTGATTAGGTCCAATCAGTGTTTTGACGAGTGGCTTCAGTCGTTCACACAATACGCCTATAAGAACCTTATTTGCGATAGGGAGAAGGCTTATACCCCTGTAGTTGGCGCATATTGTAGGGTCTCCCTTTTTCAGGATCGGGTTATTAATGGTATTTATTAAGTAAGTAAGTAATGTATCAATCATTTTATTAGAGATTGCAGAAAATGAGGGGTCAAAAACCTCCGTTTCTTTATGAAAAGAGTGGGGCACAGACACATGAAGTAAAAGAGAGTCTCTCTCTCCTCTTCAGACTTACAGCTCCTGCAGTAATCATTAGAGTTGGAATGCCAAGCCTTTCGGCATGCCTGCCAAACGGGTCATAAGGATCGCCATTGTGCGATGGATACAATTTAAGGACAGAAGTGAGTCAGCAGGTAAGGGAACAGCTTCAACATCATGAGCCTAAGCGCTGGTATACAATAAGGACTGACATTCAGGATCAAAATTAATTCATATTGACAAATAAATACGTACAGAATCCTGTATTTATGAGAGCAAAACAAAATCAACAAAAATTCAACTTTCCTTACCAAATAATGCAGCACTCCAAGATAATTAAAAACGGAGTAACTCGCGATACTTAATTCTTGCAATTATTATGACAATTTAAGTGTAATAGCCGTGTAGTAAAATCTTCCAAAAATAAGAAAATAAAATCTGTTACACCAATCGTAGTGTCCTTAACGCAAAACATTTGGTTCATCTGCATTTTATGTGTCTCTATTCCCCTCATGAAAGCAAAGCAAAAATGAAAAAATTTTAATAAATCTACACCTTTGTGTGTACGTTTGTTTACCACTTTTTTTAAACCACATTATTATGAAAGCATGTACATAAGGATCGTTTTTAATGTATTTTTTTATTTCATTTAAAAAATATTAAAAAATAAGATCCGTGGAGACCTCACTCTGCAGCCATTGAGAAAATCTGTCTTCAACATTACTGTTGTTGGCTGCTAATACTTAAAGCAGAGACAAAGTGTAATACGACAAAATTTCGAGGGCTTCTCAAGAAGTACAGCTAAGGTTCTACAATTAGGATAAGCAATTTTTTGACTTGATACAAAACGGCGTTGGTGTAAATCTAGTCAAAAGTAAGCTCTCAAGTTTCTCTAATTACTCAATGGAAAGAAGTTGTAGTGACAGACAAGATGAAGCAGTTGAGTTTGATACAGCACTGTAATTTATCCTAAAGTTTGAACAAACAAGCCATAGACCAGTAGTGCCTTCAATGATATTTGCATCTGCTGAATTGTGGAATCATTTAAGATTTGACTGTGGCACTTTAATATAGTGAATCGCTAGGCGCCTTGGATGGATACCTCTTCTTAGTCTATAGGATAGGATCATGCTCACGCCTCTTATTCACTCCCATTAACATACCTGACTGGGAAAAGTAAATTAGATGGTAGAAGCAATTATCCTGTATTGCAAAGGATTATATAATTCGGCTGTTAAACTTAATCTTATCCAGTTATATTACTACCTAGAAGCAAGCCTTATAGTATGCAAGTTGCAGGATGATTGAGTGTAATAAAATGCAAATTACAGAAATGCACAGCATAGTAAATTATAACATCACGCAGATCTTGTCCTGCACCGATTTATGCTAGCAGAGATGAAGCCACGATTCAAACTCCAAGTCAAACAGGTCGAACAAAATGAAATATGACAAAACGGCGATTTGTGTGAGAAACTAGGTCGTAACACTAACGTAAGGTCGTAACACTAAGTGAGAAACTAGGTCGTAACACTAAGTGAGGGTTGTAATGCCCAATTATCTATGTATGTAAGTATGACTGATTGCGAAACAATGGAACACGGTGCAACCGATGCAACCGATTAATTTAACGACGTCAGACATTAGAAGATGAGCCTATCGACAGCTTGACAGGCGGGGTGTGCGCAAACTCGTTATAACATGTAACAACACAGGACACTGCAGCACAACAGGAGCTACAATGTTATTGACATTGACTACAGTTTTGAGCGATGTAGTAGATAAAAGTAAGTGATCAGTGACATACAGTAGCTTAGTTGAGTATTTCATTGAGGCACTTTCAGGCAATATTTTTGGAAATTTTTCCCTTTGGAGAGCGTAAAACTTTTAAAGACAAGTGAAAGAAAACGAACGAGTGGGTTTATTTTCTTGCCTTTTTTGGGCACAACGAAATACTATTCCTGTGGCAGATTTCATAAGTTTTCTGAAGAATTTGTGTTTTTTTTTTTTTTGATTAAAACAAAATTGTCGAAAAATAAATTTTCATAACAGTGGTTAGACATGACCTGGGGAGACAGGACAACACAACTTTAACAACAGGATTGTATTTCTAAATTAGTCTTCAGTAGGCTTCCAACAAAACACATAATTTTTTAAGAGATGGCTCTTCTCTGAAGAACAGAACACATTAAAGAATTTGCACCCATAAAGGATTAAGAACATATAGGATCTGGGCCATAGTTACTGGGCCATAGTTACTGGGCAATTAATGGTTACTTTAAATGAGAAGCATGATTTCATTTTTTTATATCGCCTTAATGTGCCTTCGTATGGCATAATACTTTTATACAGTGGATCACACGATAAACTACAAATAAAAGCTTTAAAATTAAAAGCTTAAGCTGTTTAACCACCATGTACGTTTAGCTTTCAAAACCACTGTTACACCATCATTCGTATTACGAAATACTTTTTTTTGAGTGTGAGATAATATATCTTGTTATCTATTTATTACTTAAAGTCTGTCTGAATCTTATTCTCTATCGCTGAGCCTGCCTTTTGCCTTGGAAATGTAAGCGGTATGGAGCATATAATTTGCATTTCATGTGGTGATGTTCATAAGCAGTCGTTTTGGTAAGGATTTATGGCTTTAAACGGCATTTAATATGAGGGTCTCCTCTTTGTGAAACTTTCACTTACAACCACAGCGAGAATGAAAGTGTGCAATATAAACTGGGGTAATAAAAATAATAAAATTACATAAGTAGGCAGGAGATTATGCTCTCCTTCTCGCCTTCTCTCTTTCTTAGAGCAGTTCACAGACTACAAGCAAAAGAAACCGAAATAAAAAGAAAGAATGATAAATAACGCAGATATGTATCTTCACTTTTATTTTGAACATGTCTGTGTGCATATTACTCCAGCATCTGAGAATTATATTTTGATAATATTAAGCGGAAACGGAAATCATATTCAGGAAAACGATAAGCAAACATAGGAAAATATTTAAAATACGTTTGTTTTTTTTTTTTTTTTTTTTTTTGATGGCCGTTTTATAACAACATATTCTCCTGTGAAATTAAAAATTAAATCCATGGTGACCCACTACCGTTGCTATAGATTTTGTTTTAATTTAAAGACATTAGATTCACATGTGGTTTGTATCTTTAATATGGCATTTACGTCTTTCATTTACTATCACTTCATAAAAAACTGTAGTTAATGTACATCGATTTACCCTTATCCTTTATCTATTCTACTGATTTCAATACGCGCGACATGAATGTTGAAGTTCAGAAGGCGTGATGCTCAGGAAGAACATTAAAAATGATTAGTGAACAGTTCTTTTTGCGTGAAGTCCAAACGATAATAAAAATATGGGGGAAGACTATGCGTAGCAAACAATGGTCAACACTTGGAATGAATTAATCGAGTTTCGCACCAATAGTGCAGAATAAATATAAAAAATAGCCAACCTATCCGGATTGTTCGTATACACCGTTCCTTGTTTCTAGACTATGCTGGCCATAATAGGGAAAATCGTCCATGTAATTGCAGTTCTCCATAAAAGTCTGGTGCGGAAAATCTATTCATCGACCATAAGTATTAATAAGGCAGTAGCCAGTCACACTCCATGCCTAAGTTTCATTCTTAGATCTGATCAAAGCGAATGATCTACAGAACAGATCTCAGAAGTTATAGAATAGGGAAGTGTTATGTTCATATTTATTTTTGAACGTTAGCAACCAGAAGGTTTTAAGGGCAGACTGTCCTATTTTTTGAGACAGATTAGGACTCCGTAAACGAAATTTTTGCAGAGAATGTAGTTGACAAATAATGAGAGAAGGCAGTCCTATCATCTTAAAATTTTTGTACAGCCCTGTATTCCTTAGAAGAGGTACAAGTAATCAGTACAGGAGGGTTCTTAAAACTTTGTTAAACCATCGAAATCAATAGTTTTCTGAAAAGATGGACACCCAATCAACGCGCCACGGAGAAATATGCTTTGGAATCTTTTGTTAAACGGTTGTACGGGTCATTTGCGGTTTACACTCTAGCTAGAGATCATTTCTCATCTCTACGGTCTTTTTTAAGCACTTTCTATCTTTAAATTGAAATAAAACAAAGTGTTCGTAAGCCATCATAGAAATGTTCAATTATCCGCCACGACTTCTCTGTGTAGAGCTTATACAAAATGTCAAATTTTCAATGGTTCGGGGAATTAAATCAGACTGTATTTGACCAATGGCACAGCTTATATAGGTTTGGGGGCCCGCTGTGGTTTATGACTTATTTGGATACCCATGCGACTTAAGGAAACCTCACTAGAAAAACTCGGTCAAGTTAAATTGTACCATCTTGGTGGGCAATGCTCATGAGTTGACCATGCGCTCAGATAGTTCGTAGAAAATATATAAGATATGGAGCATATAGCTTCTATTGAAACCACATACCATTGGTTTAGGACTCGCCGTTGACAGTGATGGCAGCCTAATGTCGTTCTCAAAGACATATGGAAGGATGCTGCCGCCAGCTAAACAGTGACTTTTTCATAATACATAGAATGCTCTTGGATCTCATGATACCGAAATTCGATAATTTTAGTTATTCTTGTATCCATAGATCCAGAAATGGGCCTCGTCACTGAAGATGATTTATCGATGAAAACTAAGTTTAGTCGACAACTGCTCCAGAGCCCATTCGCCGAACACACGTTTTTGTCTATGGTCGTTTAACTTTAGCTGTTAAGCCAGTACGGGTGCAGACACAAAGTCCGAGTTCTTCTGAGTCTCGAGTTCTTCTGAGCGACACGAAATCGACTACCTCGGATTTTCTTGCCCACTTCCACTGACAACGTCGATGTTTTCAGCAAAACGACGTACTGGTGTTCGTCGAACGTTTACTAATCCAGGGGACTTAAAATTAATCCACCAAATTGCGAATAAGTTCTCACGGTAGGACGATTATTGAGTTTGTAAAATAGGCGAAACAAGCGGTGCGTTGCCCAAAGAGAACACCCAGTTTACTAAAACATTTAATTATTTACACGTGTTGTTGAATGCTCTATGCATCCATGGTAATTGGGCAAAACAGACGAAGTATAAGGCAACTAAAATTTGACGGATGTAGCTTTAACAATATGGCCGTCAGCAACTTTCAAATTTCGGAACCACCTTTCTGTAGACACTATATAAGATATGATCTTTCTTTGCAGGCATGTTAGTTAGTGAATGCCATAGGAGAGGAGGATAATACATCACCCTCATGTTGTGATGTAATCACCCTGAATTTGCAAAAAAATATTATTTTATCAGCTTGTTTTTTATGTACAAGAAGTCTGTCTGTTAACATTGGCTCTATAAATTTCGCTGTGGTTTATTTATGTGGCATTGTTTATGGCATTTATTTAAATTTCTAGCTTTACAGTTTGGAGAGCGTAATAAATATTCGTTTTTAAAGCTCGTTATTAAAACCGCTTAAGCGCCTATTATCACTCTATGAAATATTCTTTTTTTTAGTAGATTTTCATACTCTTTTGGCTGTTTTTTGCTTTTTTAAGCATTTTTCACCATCATTCATGTCTTGTTTTACTTCCCCCCCTTTAGTATTTTTTGCTTATTTTCAGTTTCATTCACATTTTTTATATTAATTTTTGGATTTTTATGTGATGCTTTCTTTTCTTATATATTTTTATTACCCGCTATAGTTATATACACGCATACGTATGTAGAGTGAGAGAGATCTATTAATTTTTATTTTTTTTTCTACTTACTTTGGGATGTGTTCTTCGGGGAAATGCTACTTTTGGATCGACCTGTAAGAAAAATATGAAAAAAAAATTAATTTTCTTTTGATTGCTAGAAGAAAAAAACAAAGTATTTTTTTAATGGGAAAAATGAAATTAAAAAAGGAAAAGGGAAATAGACAACGAAGAAGCACACAAAATTGTTATGGACCACGCACAGAAATTAAAAGGAAATAAAAACGAAATGATGGACAAAACTGAAAGGCATCGATTCAATTAAATTTTCTATTTTTTTTTTTTTTTTTTTCTATTTTTGTTGTGCAAACTAAGCAGAATATTTGTATTGAAGAGATTTGTTTAAGACACTTGCCCAGCTTAAGAAACCATAGGCAAATAATACAGCAAAAGGGATTTTGTAAGTAAAATTTTCTTCATAGCAAAATTCTTGTTGATGTTGGTTAATCACAAAAAAAAATGAGGATTAAATCAGATTTTAAAAGAGAATCTCAAACATTTTTAGATTTGCGTATAATAATACCAGCTTAATGAAAGGAAATACTGCTGAATTTAAAAAATGTAAGCTCTTAACAATGTCTGTAAAAACTATATTTGAATTGCTGGACATTAGGACAGAATTAAAAACATAAATAAAATATTCTAACAAGTGCTACAGCTATTTATACTAGGACCTCCTTAGCTGAGTTAGGTTTAACACAAATTAATTGTAAATATCATCAATTTATTAGAAAACTTTTTTCGAGTATTTTTTTTTGAATTCAACGAGAACCTAACCTAACCTCTTTCTATAAATAAATCATTATTGTGTAAGGTTTAAAATCCATTGTGAATAACACAACAGCGTATATATATCCTGCTTTTTAATACTACACACTGGTCACTTTAACTTTCGTTATATTCACTTAGTTAATTTAGTCATAACAACTCTTTAGTAAGGATTAAGACCTAGCTTCTCCCAACACACATGTCAATTATGTTAAATGTATCCACAAGTGGGGGCCGGACCAATAGGCTTAAAGTCGATTTCGACTAATAAATCTTTTGAGAAACTTTTCATAGCATTTTTATTTACTCTCACAGCTTTTTCCAGAAGAGTGCTGAAAGGAAGTACACGAAGAAATATTTTTTCACATTTCGTCGTTTTGTTCGAGATGTCTGAGCTAGATTTTGAACCACGGAATCTTCCAATAAGCTAACATACTACCTTCTAGACTTCAAAGACTTCTTCGTATTAATGAGCTCTTCATAAGTGAAAAATTCGTTATATGATGCACAAAAATACATTGATCTGTGTTTAAATGATTTGTGTCCAGGGTGTGTTGAGGTTTGGTATTATTAGTTAGACGAACTGTATTTGTTCAAACTTTTGCTTAGTTTTTCTGCGTTGCTCCGTTTGCAGTTCTAAGACTTCTAAAGTAAAAAAAGTTGTTCACGTATGTTTTAGTCGTTCTACATTTCCTTTATTGTTGCATTCTATTAAGATAATGAGATGTTAACACTGATTCCCTATCATTATTTAATATTTGCTAACGATCGTAATACACTTCCAGTGACGTCTTGTGTGTTCTATTTAACTGCAGCGTGGTAGACCTTGTCGTAAAGGTTTCTTGTCAAGTAAACACAAACTGCTCACTAGATTATGGCGACCGTTATATCCATCAGGCATAATAGATCTCTGTCGCTATATTTAGACTTCATTTATTATCGGTCTGACAACTTCTAGAAACTTATTGTTGATTTGTTGTGGTCTTTAGAGTTTTTTTTTTTATTATAATCTGATCTATGTTTGTGTTATACATTCTAGAATAAACACATAAACACTTAAAACTTCACTCTGTCTGACATGAAAAGGTTGCTAGCGACTCGCAAAAGTACTCACAGATTAAAAAAGTAGCACAGATTAAAAAAGCTCTAAACGCACCAAAAGGGTCATGAAAATCTGTCATTGCGACAGTCACTGATTCATTCAGAAATAAAGTCTCATCAATTGTCATGGTATGTCCCATACAGAAAGCCCCATAAGACACTGCAAAGTGAAGTTTAACGGGTCATAAAGAGCTTCTTATCTCTAAATTTAAATAAAACATAGTATGTGTGAGATATCACCGAAATTTTTTATTCGTTTGAAACATCGATTGATGGCCATTATGTGTGGAATATAACATCGTTCAAATGGCCACCACGGCTTCTCTAGGTAGAGTGCATCCGAAATGTTTAATTTTCCATGACTGATTTGTTATGAACTATATTAACTTTTATGGACGCTGTGGTTCGTTCAGTATTCACATACATTCCTGTAGGTACTGCTTAAGAAAAATCTCGCTCGTGCAAACTATTCAATGTGCAATGAACTGTTTAGCAAATAGCGCTGTCTTGGTGAAATCAGATGTCATTAGTGTACAGACCATCCAATTCAAGCCAAAAAAAAGTTGGTAATCATCGGCCTGTAGTACTAGCCGTCGACAGCGATGGTCTGGTCAATGTCGTTCTCAAAGAAATATGTATCGATGTCGCCACCAATCTAAAGATCTCTTGAATCTCGTATGGACTGGTAGCGACAAGTTTGTTTGTCACCAAACAGTGACATTTTTGGGATGTATTGGTAGCTTTTGGATCTCATTTGGATTAGAATCGCCACAAATTCGATAGTTTAGTTTACTCACGTACCCATTCATCCAGAAATCGGCTCCAGAATCGGCTAAAAATGAGGTTCAAGTGCCTCATTTAATGAAACAGACTGGACAAATGACAACAAAACGAAAATGAATCGCTATTACCTACCGTTGGAAGACTCAATAGAATGTACTTGTTAAGGCAGCGGATTAAATACTTCACTATTTTCAAAATCAATTGGAAAATTTTACTTGAGGTTCAATATCTAATTTGTGCAATATTTCGAGCGCTGAACATATGTCCATTAAAAGAGAAGGAGAATGTAAAAAAGCAATACCTTAAGACTAAGGCTGTTAGCTTTTTAAGCTAGAGAATACTCTTTTAAACCGAGATATTTGCGTTGAATACTTTTCATAAATCTTTTTTGAGAAATACAAATTTTACAACAAAAAAAACTTCTTTAAGTGTACGGTAGACATATATAAAAATTCCAATTAATTTCTATGTTTTACAATCGATTTAAATACCAATTCTAATGAACAGCTTTTAATTAATTGATGAGTCTGCTTCAATGTTTTTTTTTACGACAAATTTAAATGATTAATAATTTAGAAAACATGACTTGCTTGTGAGAAATATTTAAACAAGCATTCATTAAATCTTTCTTCATTCGTTCATTTAAACTGACTGCCTCAGCAGTTTGTTGGGAGAGAAAAAAAGGGATTTAAAAGGATACTTGACCCCCATATAAAAATGAATACGTGTGTGTGTGTATGTGGCATTTATACGTCCACACACCAACATGACATGGAAAACCCTATACTTTGCTTAGTTTACTATCAAAAAAATCAAAAAAAAGAGAAAAAACTAACGATAAATATTTTTAGCAATTAAGTTGACTAAACATGTTGTTGGCATGAAATCAATTTGAATATGAGAAGCAAAAAAACAGAACAGAACAGGACAGAAGAGCAGAAGCAGGAGCTGGAGAGGTTATATGGCAAAGGGAAAAATTATAGTTTTTTCCTCCGACATGCTTCTCAATTTGTTTTGGCTTTAATAAATCGAATAAATTGGAGCACTAGTTGGGGGAGAGAGGGATGTGCTTTACAGTAAGCCAGTAGTTTAACGCACATGTGTACGAATATGTTGGGTTTTTAATGAAATTAATCAGAGTGAATGAATGCAGCCAAAAATATTCGTTTTATACACAGGCTCTGTCATGCTTAACTCTTTCTGCTATAAGCCAGTAATGGTTACACAGCCTTATAGTTTAGAAATATTAACATGCAGTAGAGTAGGAGAGGGGTTTCATTTTCAATTTATTTTTGTACAAAAAAAAAGGAAAAAAAGCAGGAGAAAAAAATTTATGGTTTATTTAAAATAAATTCTGAAATTGATTTCCGAAATTCTATAACTAAAGGAAATCGATTTTTATTTTCTGTTTTTTTCATTGCGCGTTTTTTGTTCTTTTTTAATAATTTTTTAACATAGAAAAAAGAGAGAGAAAAAAACTAATCAACAGGAAAAAAAAATCATTTTTTTTTGTGAGAAATATTAACGGATATATAGTAGAGTGTAAATTAAAATTTTTAGAAGCAAGAAAAAAAGAAAAAAAATTAAAAAAAAAAAACGTTAAAACCATCACCAAAAGCGAAAACCTATTGAAGTGAGAGTAAAAGTTGTGCTTTTTTTCTCAACTTCTTGTTTCTTTGGTCGCCTATATATTTTTCATTTGAAATTGAATACGAAATTAAAAGGAAAAAAAATGTTCTGGGAAAACAGGAAAGACGTAAATAAAGCAGAAAAACAATTTTGATTTCCAAATGAATAAGTTTTAGGAGAATTATTGTATTTGTAATGAATACACAAAAAAAGAAAAACAAAAGAGAGTAGACCCATAAAAGCATTGGTTTGCTTACAAAATTTATAAAACAAAGGCACTTAAAAGTAAAATTTTGTTTTAAAAACAATGAGAAAAAGTCCTTTCTAAAGGTGCTTTTTTGTTTCAAACATATTTCCGACTATTAATGCATGGGAAGTCAAGATTATTTGAGAGAGAACAGGCAGCTTAGGCGATGAAGAATAATTAGCCAAATCCTCAGCTTCACTTCATTTTTTTCCCGTGTTAGTAACTTCGCTACGAACTTTCTTCCAGAGGCATGAGCACATCTTGTGTATTCTAATAAATTACAGTTCCTGCCATGTCGTCATTAGACATTCTGACATGTAAAATCTGTTACTCCTGTTCTTTTAAAACCTGCTTCGTTGATAAGCATTTTGATTCCGAAACCTGAGATCGTTATAATACTATTAAGACTTCAAAAGTTGTTCATGTCCTCATTTTAAAGAGCTGGTTAGATCGGGGCGTAATTTAGTTATTTTTTCTTTTCTTGCACGTCCTTCTTCAGCAAAGTCTTTGCAGATTCCAATTAGTTTAATTACCATGTCAGTATAGTTGTTCGAAAACCCAGAAAAATAAACCACAGCTTTCGAACGATTACCGAGGCCTAGTTCTGCCTAACACTCATCATTACTAAGCTTCCTAACTTGTAATTAAATAACACCATTCAAGATTTCGTTGTCAATACATTTGAGATCTTAAAAAGCGTCATCATCCAAGTATTTTTGTTTATGTTAACTCACAGCTGGATAGCCGCTGTTTCTGTTTTTTATCGTGAGGCAACTACTGCATATGCTGCCAAATACTGCTGAGGCACGAGTTAATTCCAACAGAACTATGCAATGTCACATCCCGCCTATGCCACAGAGTATGGCAGAATAAGCATATAAAAATCACGTATTCTGCCTTACAAAGTCAAGTCCAATCATCTTTTATTATATTTTTTTGATCGTTTCGCCACTAAAAAACCTCTGAGTCCTACTATTCCAACAAGATTTACGCACTGCTCAGATTCAATGCTAAAAGAAGCGTGTAATTCGTATCTAATTTAAATCATATCCATTTAATGGATAAATCGAGTGACAGATATCACTAAAATTGTTTATTCGTTTGGAAAACCTATTGTTGCTATAATGTAAGGAATATAAGTGTTATGTGTTCGAAATATGAATTTATTTATATATATTCAATATGAAGAATAATTACAAAGCTTACTAATCATAACTTAAAAGCTAATAATAACAAGTGGTTAATTCATGTTCTTTTACATTAATTATTTACACAACATCTCCCTTTTCAATTACATATGTATTTATAATAATTTCAATTCAAGTTATTTTCAAATATTTAACTATTTAAATCATAAAGATTATAAGTACATAGATATAAATTAATAATAAAATTATTTGTTGAGATACAAGTGCATGTTTTTGATGGTTTAGAAATTAGTGCGTGTAAATCTAGTTGGTGGGTTAATCTTTCTTCCATAACGAGTTCTATAAGCACTATCAGAATCAGTTTCAGTTTCAACTGGTATATTAGGGTCAGAAGTATATACTGTATTACTAGTATTTTCAGATTTTTTAACTGTGTGTTCATTTGCATCATCAGAGTTTGATGAGTTTTCAGAATTTTTGAATGTGTTGTTCATTTCTTCTAAACAAAGAACCTTCCTTATCCTTAATTACAAATGATCTGGGCTCCGTACTTTTACTCACTATTTCTACTGGAAACCAAAACGAACTAGGATTTCTTTTAAACATTACTTTATCACCTGTGTTAACAGATTTGTATTCTTTTGTATTGGAGTTATAATGATTTGATGACTTTTGAATTTTACTATTAACTTCTTTTTGATATTTATCTGTATCAACTAGTTTTGGTTTTAAGCTTAATGAAAGTGTTGGAAGTCTTGTATTCAACTTTCTAGACATTAGCAGTTCAGATGGACTTGGCAAATTTCCTTTAGTGTAGTGCGGTAGTTTAATAACGCGATATATGGATCAGTAGCACTTTCAAGACATTTATATAAAAGTTTCTTCACTGTTTGAATAGAACGTTCTGCAAGACCATTTGATCTTGCTAAATATGGACTCGAAGTTTTGTGGTCTATACCCCAATCAATAAGAAATTTTTTAAATTCATTTGAATTAAAAGGTGGGCCATTATCAGATATGAAAATATTCGGGATGCCATGTCTAGCGAAAATGGATTTCAGTTTCAAAATCACATGTCTACTCGAATAACCAGAGTTTAACAACTCTATTTCAATAAATTTTGAAAAATAATCAACTACTAGTATATAGTATTTTTTATTGAACTCAAAGAGATCACATCCGACTTTAAACCATGGTATATTATAAACATCATGAGTCAAAATTTCTTGTTTAGATTTTGAGTTTTTGTATTTCATACAAATTTCACAATCTGATACTTTATTAAATATATCATTATACATGTTTGGCCAGTATACAGATTGTCGAGCTAGACTTTGACATCTCTGTATTCCCATGTGACTTTCATGGATTCTGTCCAATATCAGACTTTGAAGACTTTTTGGGACTAAAACTTGGTTATTTTTAAGAAGAATATCATCAATGATATGAATTTCATCTTTTATTTTGTAATAAGGCATGACCTCTTTATCAACAAGTTTTTTATGTATAGGCCAGCCATTTAGTATATACGTTTTAATTTTTGCAAAGACTGTATCATTATTACTATGATATTTTATATCATTTATATTTGAAAATGGAACTTCAAGATGCGACTTAAGAAAATTACAATGAAGTGTGATGTCATTATGAATATCAGCTAAGGCGTTTGCTTTTAATGGACATCTTGACAGGGTATCAGCAATATACAAATATTTACCGGGTTTGTAGGTAACTGTCAGATCATATGACTGAAGACGAAGCATAAACCGTTAAAGTCTAGCAGGAATTTTGTATAAAGGTTTGTTAAACAAAGAAACCAATGGTTTGTGATCTGTTTCTACTAACACTTTGTTACCATACGTATACTGGTGAAATCTAGTGCAACCAAAAAGAATAGCAAATAACTCTTTTTCTATTTGGGCATAATTCTCTTGTGCAGTTGTGAGGGAAGCAGAAGCATAGGCTATTGGTTGGTTATTGTGCAAAATGGCAGCTCCGACGGCAAATTTGGAGGCATCTGCACTCAGAATCAATTGTTTGTTTGGGTCAAAATAAGTTAAGACGGGACTTTTTGTAATTTCAGCTTTCAAATTTGTAAACTCATCCTCTTGGGATTTATCCCAATGCCACTGAATATCCTTTTTAAGCAATTCTCTTAAATGTTTATTCTTTGATGATAAATTCGGAATAAAATTTCCTAAATAGTTAACCATTCCTAGAAAGCGTTGCAGCTCAGAAACGTTTTTAGGAGCAGACATATCTAAAATTGCCTTAATTTTGTTTTCATCTGGCTTAATACCAGATTCATTAAAAATGTGTCCAAGGAACTTAATTTCATTTAGTAGGAATTTGCATTTATCTTTGTTAAATTTAAGACCAATTTCTTCTGCACGTTGCAGAACTTTCTGTAATGTTCTATTATGTTCATCTATCGTTTTTGCATAGATTAAAAAATCATCAATATATATCACTAACCCTTCAATGTCGCCAAAACATTTAATTATTTCAGAATGAAATATCTCTGGGGCAGCATTTATGCCAAATGGTAGCCTTAAAAATCGATACCTGCCAAACGGTGTATTGAATGTACACAATCTGGATGAAGCTTCATCTAATGGAATCATCCAAAAACCACTATTGGCATCTAAAGTGCTGAAGTATTTTGATCCACTAAGTTTTGCCTTGCAGTCGTCTATATTTGGAAAAGGATAGTGCGGACGAAGTATGGCTTTATTTAAGTTACGGGGATCTAAGCTTAGTAACTAGTACAATGGAATTGACCCATTCCGTTGGTTCCCTTTCTGGCTGTATTACATTAAGCTTCACCATTCTATCTAACTCAATTTTTAACTTGTTATGAAGGCTAAAGGGAATCTTCCTTGGAGCATCTACTACAGGTGCTATATTAGTTTTGAGTTTGAAACTACATTTTGTTTTCATGTGACCTAAACCATTAAATACATGCGCATAATTATCGATAATCTTATCAGATGTTAATGAATTTACTGTCTTAATTAGATTCATTTGTTTAGCCAATTCTAATCCAATTATATTTTTACATTTTAAATTTAATACAAAAAATTTACTCAAATATGTATTGTTGTTAAAAGAAAATTCTAAATCAACATTTCCTATTAAAGGTAACTTTTCACCACTAAAGGTTAAAATATTTGTATTAGTAGGTTTTAACATATGGCTTAAATGTAACATATTTGACGTTTCTTTTGATAGTATATTTACTTGAGCTCCGGTATCAATTTGAAGAGTAATTGTCATGTTGTTTATAAATACCTGAACATTAAAAAATTTTTCAACATCATCATTATTGTCATCAATCTGGCTTTGTATTTGTTTGACAAATTTTTTGGTTTGATGTTGCGGTAATTTCGCGAAACACATTTTTGCAAAGTGACCTTTCTTACCACAAATATGACAATTGATGTTTTCAGCTGGACATTTTTTTCTGTGAATTTGACCACATCTGCTACATTGTTGCTGTTGGATATTCGATGAAGTGGATCTTCTAGTTGATGAAGGCTGCTTTGACGAATAAGTTGAGTGACGTTGATTAACATATGGTGACTGATTTATTTGTTTCTTGTAAATATTAGACTTATTTAAAACGCCAACAAAATTTGTTTCTTGTTGTAACCGACTTGTGTTTTCTTTTGCGGAGTTTATATTTTTCGCTATTTCCAAAGCTTTCTCTAGTGTAATTTTACTTTCGCTTAACAATCTTTCTTTGATCTGGGAATAGTTGGGAAGTAAACCACAGACGAAAATATCTTTAACTAAGTCCTCACGCAAATCTCCAAACTCACACAATAGGCTTTGGTTTTTTAACACCGTTACATATTCCTCAATAGATTCATTTAGACCTTGTTTTCTTGAAAAGAAAGTATGACGTTCCATCGCTATGTTGACTTTGGGAATGAAATATGCATCCAATTTTGAAAGCAATTCATCAAATTTTACCGTATCTATGTCCTCATTGAATGAATTAAAAATTTGCAAGCAATCTGGTCCTAAATGATGTAACAATAAAGCTACTTTTCGTTGTTCAGATTGCTGTTCAAGATTTGATGCTCTTATAAATATCTTGAACTGATTTTTCCACGACTTCCATGTGGCACACATGTTGCTTCCTTTGAGGTTAAGAGGTGCAATTGTTGTTGCAACCGACATTACTTGTGGTGTAGACATTTCAGCATATGTAACTTTTTGTTCCTTTGTCTCAGAATTCATCGAATTTAATATTTAATATAATTTTTTTATGTATTTTATTTAAATATACTTGACTTTTGACTTCTTTTTAATTTTTTTTATAATTTTATTTTTAATTTTATTTTTCTTTGACACCTGACACCATGTTATGTGTTCGAAATATGAATTTATTTATATATATTCAATATGAAGAATAATTACAAAGCTTACTAATCATAACTTAAAAGCTAATAATAACAAGTGGTTAATTCATGTTCTTTTACATTAATTATTTACACAACAATAAGATCATTCAAATTGCTGCCACGACTTCACTGGATATATCGCATCGAAAATGTCCATTGTTCTATTACTCCGGCGTATACCCTAGATCAAATTTTACCAATGTCATGATTTGTGCTGCCCTTGAATATGGTTTTAGTTTGTAATTTATTTGTATACACCTGCGAGTTAAGGCAACCTAACAAGAAATTGCACTATCTCGGTGGTTAGAACATGCCTTCAAATCGGTCGTGAAAATTATCTCAAATTCTATACCAAACAGTGACTTATTCTTGATGCATTAGGCGTACTTGGGTCTCATGTGTTAAAATGCTATCGTCCCAAGTTCGACAATTTTATTTGCTTACGTACCAAGAAATGATGAAGATGAAATCTTGATGATGATTTTCCGACGAAAATAAGAATCAGCTGCAGAGTCCAACCAGCAAACACATGTTGTTGTTTATGGTCGTCCATGATGATTTTGCAAAATAAACTGAATAAATGACAACTAATTCTACTGATGGCCGTTATCAGCAGTTGAAGATCGGACGTCCCTGTTTGAAGACCATATAATAATATCTTTGTTTTTTTATACCACACAACTAAAACTGTTCATGTTGCATACATTGTCATCCTCTTTTTCGTTTTTATTATCTCCCAATCATCAATATTAGTCTATGAATTATCCATCTCTTTGAAAGACTTTTTGATTTTTTGATTTGAGATTTCTTTGTCATATCAAAAGACAACAAAGAAAAAGTATTTGAAAAATGCTGACATTCACGGGCTATTTAAAAAACTCATATGCACGTACTTTGAACCGACTTAATGCAAATACACTGAACAGTTTTTTTTTTCATCAATTGATTTGTCTGAAGAAAATAATCGCTCGCAATAGAGAAAATAAATTGTATTCTGTCAGCGTAAGACTAGGCTATGAACACGGAAAATGAATTTCTGTGAGTATTTTTGTTGAGAGCTGGGACGAAAATACTTCTACTCACTAATCTTAACTTCTACTAACTAATTTTTAATTTCTAATAAGTTATCGAACATGGCAGACAATAAATGGAAGCAGTTTTCAGCGTAAAAGGATGATTTAGGCACACTTAAGCCATATATGATCCATTACAATATTTTCATCTAGTCCTCAAAGCATCCAGAGCTTACGGAATATTTGTTTGTTCCCTTCACTTGAACAATTCTTTTACACAAAATCTGTTGCATCATGACTAGTTCGGTTCTGGTTTGAATGTATTTTAGCTGCTTCCAGTTCGAATTGTACTTTTCGTGGACTAGAAATTCATTCTCTAATGTATTGTGGTTGTTCAATATACAGCTTGTTGGGCGGCATCCCCTGGCCACTTTCGCAACATTTACCTCAATGTATCTCCCGTGACAGATCAGTGGCTTGTTTTTACCACCTACTACCCAGTGGATTCTAATCTGCACCTTTTAGGGCACTAGCATGTGCTAAATTTCTTAATGTGCGAATGTGACTGCTCAGTTTTCATAAAAATCCATGTGATACTCATTCCTGAGTATGCGAAGATTCTTGAGCAGACATTTGTTAACTAAAGTTTGTACCGCACTTTGACGCATTTCTCGATTTGCATTTACAAAGCAAAAATGACAAAAGACAATTGCTAAGGCAACAGGGTAAGAGGATTGCAAATTGTTGTCGAATAATTAATTGCAATCTTCTACTCTAGCGAAAATTTTTTAATTTAATTTAATTATATGTCTTCCATTCATTAACTTTATTTGCCCTTATTTGCATTAATATAAAGAACGGCTGCATAATCCAAACACTGTACTCTACACATTAGTTACTCTTTTCTTTACTTACTGCATTTTTCACAATCCGACCGGAACCGATTGGTCGAACATAATACAGAATTCCATGTGCTTCATCTTGTGCACATTCCGTACAAAGATTCGATGGGTCTTCACAATTGATCTCTACATCTGAGCTTTCAATTCCCCCTTCTGCAAACTCCTATGGGCTCACTTTTTGTAGGTTCACTCCTCCATAGGGCTTGTCCTAGTCTCTTTAGCCTTTGCTGTGTAATCGTTTTGTTACAACAATGTCGGAATATAGACCACACACTTCAAGGTTCAAAGTAAGCCGATATTGCCCTCTATTCAAGATTGTCCTTCTCTTAAATACTCCATCTAAATACCTCAAAAATAGTTTTATTTGCTTGTGTAATCACCCATGATATAGTTCGACCGATATTTACGTTCAATATAGAGCGCAAGTTTTTTTGCCTTGTTTCTTAATTACCCGGCTAAACCAAAATAACATCTGCTAACAGGAAATATTTTACGTTTTACCTGATGTTATTCGCTCAAGCTAAACCGGTAACGAGGTAAACAAATACTAATACGAGGCTGTAATAGTTATCAATATTCACATGGTGTCTAATGCGTTATTAGAAACTATTTTCCTTTGCTGCTAAATGCAGAGGCAGATGCTATCCATTGCAGTGTGCGTCCATATCGAAATCATCGCCATTTATGAGGTGTATGTGTTGTCTGATATAAATTGTGCCCGTAGCATTAACTCCTCCATATCAGATGATTTTCTTTAACACTATGTCCAGTAATCCACATAAAAGGCTTCTTCCGTTTTTCACTCAAGAGATGACCCCTATTCATGCAGTGCATTATGTTGGAATAGAGGAAAGATAGTTTATAAGCGAAATAAAAGAGGGAGAAGTGTGCCGCAATTCCTGTTGCCTATAGCCCTTTATATCACTTTGTGTATTACGTAGTTTAGGAGATTGACGCCTTTGTTAATATCAATTCTGTCAGTTTAATGGTTCTATTATTCCACAGAACATTTACGAATTTGATGAAAAACAAAACCGTGCTTGAAGTCGCCGTAGTCTAGTAGGTAGTGTGTTGGTTTATTAGACGTAAAGCCCGGGTTCGTATCCCAGGTCAGGCATTAAAACGAAATATGAAAGAAAAATATTTCTTCGACGATTTCCTCTCAGCAGATTTTTGGCAAAAACTCTGAGAGTAAATAAAATTTGAAATAAAAAAGTTTCTCAAAAAAAAAAATCTGTCGTTCCGAATCGACATTAAACTGTAGGTCCCGCCACCCACGTATAAAATTAACGCACACAACATGAGTCGTGTGAGAAGCTATGACGTTGTACAATAGGTCAATTCGACCTCCGGGTACTGTACTTGTCACAGTTGACAAGTACCCGTCCTCTAACCTAACCTAACCTAAACCGTGCTTAGTTGACTTGAAAGCATTGGATTTCTTTCTACATCACCTTATATTAAAAACAATACTTTTCAACATCAAAACGATTTTCGTTTTATTTGGTTAAAACCAATTGGCATCATATTTTCTCTCCGTGTGTCTCTCTATTCCATATACGAGTCCCTATTTCAAAATACGAGTAGCATCGTTCAATGGAGGCTTTAATATATTGGCTGTCATATGTTAGGTGATTACACTACCACTCTCATGCTCATCAGCAGCTTTTGTCCTGGATTTCCTTTTAATGTTTGGTTCGTGAGTTTAAATTTTTTTATTTTAAACTGTTGCAAAAGCAGTAGCGTTTGAGCTACATAAACATAAAGTGTCGTAATTAAAATTGTTTACAAAAAATTTTTCCGTTCTTTCCTTTTTTTCATCTGTGCACACCAATCCCTGAAAGCCGTTTCTTTTCATAGCTAAACTAAGGACGATTTGCTAATTTTTTTTCTTTTTTTTGCCAATTTTTTCAAATTTTTCTTTGTGTCAACATGAAATTAAAACATAAAGAAACGTTGCACAAACAAATCATAGGAAACAAAGGCTTCAATACGACTGCAGTAGGGAAGGAAGGAAGGAATTTAAGGAAAAATGCATGTAATGAGGGAGTAATGTAAAGTGGCCAGTAATGCTTATGGAATGTTTGGAATATTTCCACGAAAAAAAAATTTTTTTTTAATCAAATGATATTGTTTTCAAATAAAATAAAAAAAATTAAATTAAAAGTAAATAATTTTGTTTTTATTTGTTGCTGTTGTTTTATTTTACCTTTTTACCATCTATTTCGTGTGTACCTTGAGCTAAAACTTTATCTACACTGGCTGGATCACTGAAGGTTATGAAACCGAATCCTCTGTAAAAAAATACAAGAAAAAAAAGAGACAAAAATACAATGAGAGAGAGTGAGAGAAAATAAAGTTAATATTGAAATAATTTAAAACAAAAACAATAAAGTGTAATGCAAATATTTTTTTCATTTTGCATTTCATTTCATTATTTATTATGCAAATATTATGAAAAGAGTTCACATCGTTCGGTCAGTCTATCTGTCTGTCTGTCAGTCAGCGAGTGTCTAGGAAGCCAAAAGGTCCCGCGCCAACAGCTAAAAATTCATTTTTGCTCTGCAAATGAAAACAAACAAAACAATGCTGCAAAAATGTTAATAAAAACGATAAACAAACGATAAAATGTCAGAGGATATTTAAACAAACGAATAAACTCCGCTAGAAAAAGGACACTCTAATTGGTAGCAATTTCTCAATTGCAGTCCCTAGTCCAGTCCAGTACAGTACAGTCCAATTCAGTGTTTGAATTTCATTCAGTTTTTTGATCCGATTTTTAGTTATTTATTTCCTTTTGTTTTTGTTTTAATTTTTATTTAAACAACAATTGGCAATTGGCAAAAGTAAATACAAGCAGAGCTGAGCTGAGTTATTGTTTGTGGAGGAGCAAAAGAAAATTTTCATCACAACAAATTCAAAGTGGCTGATTGGCAGGATGCACTTCATCAGTAATTGACGGGATTTTATTCAGTTTATCAAGCTGAAAAGTAAAGCTTTTGAGACATGAACTCTTTATAGTTTAAAGGAGTTGGGCAAATTAGTAACAAAACAGAAGGAAACAGAAAAACGAAAATTTGAAAAGTGGCCTGATAAGAAACACCAGTTTTTTGGTGTACACTGCAGTTAAGCGATGAATTAAAAATTAATTCAAATGAATGAAAAGTAGTTTTATTAAGTACTTGAAATAGAAAAACGTAAAACGTGGCAATACCATGCCTAGGAAGTTCTCTCACTTAAGTGCAAGACATTGTTAGGATGGAATAATGACGATCAAAAATATATATAACTACAGGCGGCAATCAATTGAGATTCAATGTCGAAAGACAACTTCAAAATATCCCTCCTGTTTTTAAAAATTTTGAAAATTTATTTTAATTTCCCTTTAAATAGTTAATCTGGGCAGCCCTTCTGGCTTTTAACGCCAGTTGTGCCTTAAAAACCCCATACGTAGAATTACACTGGCACGTTGTATTTAGGATAATATGCCATACACACAGCTGTAAAATGATTGCTTTGCAGAAATTACTGTTGGTGCATGGCATCAACATAAGTAAGATTGCAATGGTAAAAAAAAACTACAGGTTTTCAGCTGATCTATGTATTGTGGACTTCCCTGCATGGCAGTATAGTACTTCCATCTATCTACGTATCTTGCTTGATTCGCAGGAGTTGTTGAATATGAGGTTTACTGAGGTAAGGAGTTCTTCTTCTGTTCAATTTAAGTTACGCAATCCTAAAAGTTGCAGATTGCAGGGAACAACTCCTCTGGATTGAATAGGGTGCGTACTACTGATGTTCGTACTCGTGTATTGTATTGAATTGTATTTTATTATAATAATCGTTTTTATAGGGTTACGTTTGTAATTGTAAGTTTGTAGTTTTCATAGGAACAGTGGGTTTAAGTAAAGGTGACTTGTTAGCATATCTAATCCTAGTATTGTGACTGCCAACAAATTTTAGACAAGCTAGAATGAACATCTGAGATTCAGTGGCCGAATGTCCAACAGTTTGGTTTCTAGTGAGATAAAGGCTATTCAAGTATATGTATATCATGCAATGTCTTCGAAGAATATAGAAAATATTTTTGGATCTAACAGGGAAGTAGCTACACTAACCCATCGCAAAGTTCAAGTAATTGGTCGTTACCATTCTTTAGTCAGGATTACGACCTAGCATCTCGCACCACTGATGTTGTGTGTATTAATTTTATACATGAGTGGCGGAACCTACAGTTTAAAGTCGACTCTTAATGACAGATTTTTGAGTAACTTTTCATGGCAATTTGCTTTACTCCCAGAGTTTTTGCCAGAAATCTGCTGAGAGGAAGTCGCCGAAGAAATTTATTTTCATAATATCGTTTTGATGTCTGACCTGGGGTCTTTAGCGAGGCCTCACGTCTAATAAGCAAAGATACTACCCGCTAGACTGCTACCTACTACATAATATTGCCTTATGGTTACAGCTCCTCACGGTAACGCACATGGAACTGGATATCCATTGTACTTCTAAAAACCTCAATTAAGATCAGAAAATGTTCGAAGTAGCCCATACTAGAGAGATTTGAATCATCTTTGATGGCATAGGACCAAGTGGAGAGAATTCATTGTAGATGTTTGTAAATTTTGAGGAATCATTTCAATCGATTGCAAATTGTCCTTATAACATCAAGTTAGTGAAGTTTTTTTAAATGAGATATTTAAATTCTCTAATGAATTTTCAATTCCAATTAATGCAGGGATAGCGAATTAATCTCCCTTTTATCACTAAAAAAAACTATTCCCAGAGTTCCTTACAATTACTGGAATGAAAAATTGTTGTTGTTGTTGTTGTTCTTGTCTTTCCAGAATTTCATCCTTTCCTTAATCTTCAGATTTAAATACAAACAATTTATTTCTTAATGGCTTTTACATAAATCTGTGGCCATATTTTGTTTTCTTATGGCATACAATTTCAACAACAATTTCTGAAAGGGGCATATTGCCTATAAAAAAAAAGCATCCTTAAATATGTATTGTCAAGGACAATGGCAACAATAAGTTCAAAATGAATATCAAATAATAATTATTTTAATTTAAAGTTTCCTTTTTGGCAAAAACGAAACAATTGCCAGAGAAAAACAATGAAAAGAAAATCTTTGCCTTTTTGGCATTTAAACAGACGACTCATGTGTGCATAAGGCAGACTTGAATACAAAAGATTTTAATTTTATTTTAAAGCCCAAGTAACTGATACAAATCTATTCACATTTCATTCTCAAAAAAAAAAAAAAACAAAAACAAAATGTTCTATTCGTTCATAAATACTGACTCGATATGAAAATCAACAAAAAACAGGCAAGGCAACTTGCCTGCCATATTTAAGTCTGTTATACATGGTGTTACACTTGCTCTCTCTCCCTCTCTCTCTCCTTCTGCCACAAGGCTAGACTCGAAATAATTTCAGTTTAAGAAAACGTACACAGAATTTTATTTTCATTTTTCTTGGGTTTTCCTTCGTACTTATTTCGTTTTCTAGTATTTTATTTGTATAAAACCATATTAAAATCAAATTTCTTTTCTTTCTTCTTGTTCTTTAGATTTTAAAATCTCAGCAGTAATATTAACAACAACAAAGCAATAACAACAAATTGCAACAAAATGAAATGAACAATCGCAGCAGCAGCAGCAGCACCAGTAAGACAACTACAATAACAATACCATCAAGCACCACCATTTATTGTAGTAGACTAAGAAGTAAGTTTCTTTTGGAATTTAATGTACAATTTACCAGAGATTCCTTATATGAAGGTATTGTCTGTCTGTCTCTCTGACTCGTTACAATTTTATTTATAAAATTCAAAAGGATATTCAAGAGAGTGAGAGCGAGAGAGCCCAGTTGCGTATGTGGTTGAGGCAAAAGCTAAATACCCATGAGGAATGATGACTAGAAAAATTCGTAATTTATTGTTCATGATTTAAATGAAGGATATATTATTCAAGGATAATTATATATTGCATCGACGATGTAGGTAATTTCAAAGTTAATTGATTTAACGAATCCAAATCACTGAAAGAGTGTTGGAAGTGCTGAAACACCGGATAGATCCTAACATGTTCATGGTTCACACCTGCCAGATATCATCAACTACTAGCGAATTAAAATCAAGCAGCAAAGTTGGATGTATAAACAACGAAATCTCACAACTGAAAAATATTTCTGCTATACGAAGCTGATATCAAAAGTATATCGAATGTGGAAATATATTCATATTTAATGCTAGTAAAGCGGCCATTAAATAACTAGAGAGTATGTATGCTACCATCTAATTTGTGTCACAGATTCCATCTTAAATGCCTCTGAACAGAACCAACAGAGTTATTTGCAAGGAGACTTAGTAACAAAAATAAATCAAGTAATCTAGAGGTTGCATACTCTTTTCAAAGATGAACCATTCTGTGGTATACATATAGGTCGAGAATATATACTGAGACAGAATTTGGAGTTTGTGGTGCCAGAGCGAAATTTTTAGAGTCCACGGGAAATCTCACGGGTATCTTCCAAGCAGAAGCCTAAGTCATCGAAAAATATTTTGCAAAAGTACAAAGGGCTGGACATAGCAATAATATCTGACATTCGTACATAAAATATATAATTGATTATTACGACCCTTCAGACAGGACACGACCTAATTTCTAACACCACTTATGTAGTGTGTATTAATTTTATACATGATTGTCGGGACTTACAGTCTAAAGTCGACTCTGAACGACAAATTTTTGAAAAACTTTTTCATGGCAACTTTATTTACTCTCTTGAGTTTTTGCGAGAAATCTCCTGAGAGAAAGTTGCCGAAGAAATATTTTTTCAAATTTCGTTTTGTTGGAGATGTCTGACCTGGGGCTTGACCCCTGGCCTCAGGTCTAATAAGCCAACACACTACCCACTAGACTCCTGCGACTTCAGGTCGTCGAAAATAGCATGGGACTGTTTGAAGGAGCTGTATCAGTTGGATAAGGGAAATATAGTTACCGTTACCGTCTGTTATAAACCATGCAATGTACGAGTAGGAATTCGTTATAGCGAGCATACAGACCAACTTCTAAAATTTTAAAATCCCTTATTGAAGGCAAAATCTTTCTGTGTCCTGAAAAGAACTCTTTCGAAGAGTATACTCAGCGAAAGAGAAGATAAGAAACGACAAATATTCTACTGGGATATTACAAGAAGAGAAAATTTGTGTCATACATAAGACTATCCAGGAATAATCTGTAGTCTTTTGAAGGGGACTTTGGATTTAAAATACACTTCTTCAGAATGGCGATCAACTGAAACCCAAGATGTAGATTCTGTAATGATGAGAATGAATCATTAAAAGATGCGAGGTATGTATGTAAACCGTAAGGAAGCACCTTACTCACACCACGTACCAACCTAAAGCTTGTAGAGACTGGGACTAGACCTTATGGGGATACTAAGGCACCTCTACGCGACAAGAACCGACATTTCGCCAGGTGAAAACCAATGGTTAAGAGCAATGTCAATTACAGGGAAGATTGATATTTTAAATATTTTCGAAGAATATTAATTCGTATTTCAATACGAATAATACATGATCGTCCTAATTCCAAGAAAACGAGGTGGCACTGAATTCGTATGTACTTTTCTAGTTGTTGTATAAGACTTCCTAGAACGATAAACTCTCTCTATTAGCCCTGTAATAATCACATAATTTATGTTACAAAATGGTCTTCTCATTACATTTACAAACATTTGGTATATGAGGACTTGGAATCGTTAACGTTCAACATTAAAAACCCAGTAAATGCTGTAAAACAGTATCACTTATACGCACTCCAATACACTCACACATACTTATACACACACACATACTTACACGCACACTCTATCTTAAACAATGGCTTGGAGAGAGAGAGAGAGAGAGAAAAAAAAAATATTGCAACGACAGCCAAATGTGGCAGGCAAAAGCGAATAGCGTTTATAAGCAATGGCAATGCAATGCACAATGTTGGCACTGCATTACACTTATGCTTTTGGATGGTTGTTGTTATTGTTGTTGCTGTTGTTATTCTTATACTTATTACTGTTGGGATTTTAAAACCAAAACAATTGCCACAATTGCAACAGAATCGTCGTTAATTACACTTTAGCAGCAGTTGAGAGTTGAGTTGAATGCAAACTTAACTGGGGCTGACTTAAGTTAAGTAGTAAACGCTGTACAAGGAGGGTAAGAAGACACGGAGAGCAGCACGAATATATTTATAAACGAAACGTAACTGAATCTTAAGTTTCTTAATGTAAGATAGCAGCAGCAGTAGATTTCAACAATATCCGCTTTCATTTCGTGAGTTTTTTTTTGTTGTTACTTTTCGTCTTAAATACATCAGCAACCAAACTGGCACTCTTATCTGGATTGTATTGTAAATATGTATATATGTATGGAAGTATGTGTTGGTATAGCTTAAGATATAGACAGTAACAGATGCCTGCCTGCCTGCCTGAATGTAGACAATGACAGAGAAGAGATTATTTTCTTGCCAGGAATAGTGAAACACACGCACTTACTTACATTTACACTAAAGTGTAGTCATGTCTGTGTTAAATAAGGAGAGAAAAAAAATAAAAAATCACAATAACAACAAAAATTTTCATACAATTTTGTAGCAGAGTGTCAGTTTTTTTTCTGTACTTTCTCTCTCTCTTTCTCTCTCTTTATATTTTTGTTGCCTGAAATTGTGATAGACTCATTAAAATGCAGTGCAAGATAATAAGCATTTTAATTAAATATATTTACAGGAATAAGTTTATCAAAATAACATAAAATATACACCAACAGCAACAGCAAAAGTTATCTCGAATAAAAGACACAAGAGTAGAGAAGCATAGAAAACTCCCCTAAAATATGCAACATTTCATTACACACACACCTTTAAGCATTTGCATTTTTATATTTGTGTGTATGTGTGGTGTGTAAATCATAAGCTTGTATAAGTATGAATGGGAGATAGAGAGAGAGCGAGCGAGAAGTTAATCATAAGTATGGCAACACCTATACATACATACACACTTACATGTTTAAAGAGAAAATTATATCCCCGAGGTATGAGTAAGTGAAACGTACAAGTTTCTGTTGTAAAATATGAAATAAAATTACGGAAAAGTAAAGCAAAGTAATATCAGTTTAAAATGTACAACAATCCCCCTTTTCCCCTTTCCTCCCTCCCAACTACTTTTATAACATGTTTAGATTACACTGAAGAAGATTTTAACGAAATTCAATCATAAACATATGAACGTAAAATATATGCAACTTTTGTTTTCATTACAAATCTTTTTCGAAGTTAGGGATGAAATTGTCTCCATATTTGTGGCTGCAGAAGAGTACCACAAGGTTTTTAAAGAACTTTGGGATCTACCCTTCAGTGTTCGTAATCTGTCGTTAGATCAAGAGCAGAAACAACGTGAAAGTATCCAAGAAGATGTTGGGCTCCCCAAAAGTAAAGACAATCGATTTTAAAGTAAATTTTTGATAGACTGGAGACACAAGACAAAAGGTCTTTAAGCCTTACGTCAAATCCATCAAAAAGACAATACAAATACTACTGGATAGTAAAAGTGAAAAATAGAAAATAAAGGGAATGGAGTGAAAGAAACTGAGTCTCCTCCTCCTGATACTTTTGATTTTTAAAATCCTGCCAGAGGCTAACTTCCAGACCCCATCGGAGGTAGCTGTTCGAAAGACTTAAGACTTATTGTCTTCACATCAGAGTAGAGACATGAGCTCATGAGAATGAGCTCAATAAACGTTAGCCAACCTCACATTACCATAAATACTGCAGAAGTCGAAGCACCACCAAAAACGTGTCAATATTCTCCTTAACTAAAGGCCTTACTCCAGCTTTGAACGATGGAACCCGGATCATATCAGCTTGGAGATTCTGCTATCTTCGCCATGAAAAGTCGTTCACTTTCGGTTTGATAACCTGATCGCCCAAGTTGGCCCTTGCCAGCTCATCTACCACCCCACCTTGTATCTGTACAGAGGTCACTTCAGGATGCGTCTGCAAACTGAAATCAATTTCGGATTTCCAAAAACACAGAAAGATAGTTAAAGGCACATACCTTAATACCATACCTTCGAAAGCCGAACTCAACTTCCAAATGTTCAAATCGACACCACTCGGAATCCTGGTGTGTTCCAACTCTTCGAATAACATCAAAGAAGAAGGAGTTCCAAAAATCCTAGAAGGACTGGGACAGCATCCAATATGCCTAAAGAGACATATTTTTGCCACTTATTGCCAAATTTCATCCTATTCGCCACTTCAAATAAATCGTGCTGAATTTAATCGATGCTTATACTCATAGTCTTTCAATGTAAGAAAACTCCCAAGAACAACTGTAACTGGGTCAAATTGCACTATCTTGCTGGCCGCTTCTCATCACATCTACGTGAGATTAACATGTTCCCAAGTCGCTCGTGCAGAATATCCAAGAGTACGTAGTGGCGTCCTATTGAAACCACACGTTATTAGTATTCATACCATACAATTCAGGAAAGAAAAAGTTGGTCATCATCCACCTATAGGGCTCGCCAATGTCGCTTCCAAAGAAATATGGACTGATTACAGCGTCAACCCAAAATCTACACCAAAGAGTGATTTTTTCGGGATGCTTTCAACGCTCTTAGATCTCATATGCATTGGTAACGTGCTGAATTGTTTTTGTTCTAGTATCCAATCATCCGGAAGTGATGCTATACAAATTCAGTTGCTCACTGCTCCAAGGCTCTTTTAGCGAACACACGTTGTAGCCTATGGTCGTGCATGGTGATTTGGTAAAACATACTGAATAAATAACAACCAATTTGACAAATGTAGCTTCAAAAATACGGCCATTACCAACCATCACAGTTCGGAAGTCCCCTTTGGAAGACCATATAACATCGATACAGATAACTTTTCAGATACTCTTTGTCAAGTAATTCAAATTTAATGTAATTCTGTTCAGGTTTATGGATTTAAAACTATCAAAAAGAGCATCACAGTAGTGTCAGTTTTGGTTGAAGCTATCATTAGATTGGGGTCAAGAGCATTTCGAATTAAACGCCAAACATGAATATCTATGGAGTACTGGAATACCAATATCTGGTTAATAATTCATTTGAATATGACACAAGAACTGTAATGAAACCCTGAACGGAAAATTTTCTCCAGGAATAGACCGAAAACTTAGCTTTACGCCAAAGAACCCTATTCTCATTTCTAATTGCAGAGGACACCCAAATGGCCTGGTATCTAGCAGAGGGGAACCTTATTCTGTATACGTAGCTGATTCATCTCCTTTAGACAGTCACATACTATTTTCGATTTAACCTCATAAAAGCCGAGTGCTCAAATGGCGGATATTTCTGTCAGTTATTACGGCTACTTAAAGACCAAGAAAGAGTTATTTTTCTCTTTCTTTTTCGAAAAATTTCTTTTAACGTCGAAATTTTTCTCAGTGCCTAGTTTCGTTGCTATTTCGAAAGAGAAAAAAATTAAATTGTAATTAAAAACGCAAATGAAAAAATAAAATGAAAAATTATTTAAAACATCGCTCACTCTCGAATATTTCATTTAAAATACATTTTGTTCTGTTGCTTTTGGAAGCAAATAAATGCACAATTAATCAGATTTTCTTTCATTCAATTATTTAAAGCGTGCATTCCGTAGAAATTCTACAACGAAATAATTAAGGATATCATTTGCTGCTTGGAATATCACACGCTTGAAAATTTAAAGCCGCAAGATTGAAAAAAAAATTGAAGGAAATTCAAAGAAAAAAATGGATATTTTTTTAAGCGGATTTAAAAACCAAGGCACGTCTCTATAAAAAAGAAAAAACATTTTCATTTGAAACTGATGCTGATGCTGAGGATGATGCTGAATATCAACACTTTTTATTTGAAATGCGGAGTTTAAATTGAATCATAAACAAATTATAGCGTTTAGGAAGCCATAAAAAAACAATGACCATAAAAATGAACACACAATATCAAATCTAAAGATTAGCTTCTTATCTTTAACAGAGATGGAACATACCTCCAAGGTTGTAATATTTAGAGTTTCATTGGAAAACAATATTACAACATCCATCTCTGCACGTATAGTTAGCAAGATTACACCATAAATTTGAAACTGACTTGCTTTATTGAATCAATTCGATTACCGAAATACTCTCGCATCCTTAACGGATAAGATGATAAAATTATTGCAAATGACAATTAATAATGTAAAGTTTCCTCTACAAGAGTACAGGAACAGATGCTTACCACTACTACATACATACAACAGCAACACTTAACCACAAATAAACTCTCATGTAAGAGATAATTAATGTGACCCCTAAAAAAATCAAAACCTTGCTGTTTATTTCAACAATATTTTGGCTGTTTTTTTTAATCAAACAAAAACAAATCTACGGATTTAATATTCCCCTTAAAAATTAAAAAATTCTGGTCACATTAATCCTAATTAACATGCTTACCAGCCATGTAACAAGTGTTGTATGCTGGAGTAGTGTATGTATGTCTTAATTTCTCTGACTCATTTATATTCAATCGACGAATTTATCATCGTATGATAATCACATGAATATTGAAAATGTTCTCTCTCTCTCTCTCTCCATCTGTTGTGCTTCACAGCTTCACATAGTAGTAGACATACATGTGGTGGCTGATAATCATGTAAAATTGATAATAATTTATGGCAAACAACAACAACAACAATGAAAACAATAATAATACAATACAAGTGGCCAGAATAAAGAAATAACCGAATGAAAGATCCGTTAAGTGCATGTAAGTATTTTGTGTTACAATACTCTCCATATGGGTTTTGTAAAGTTTAAATGAGTTTCTCAATGAACCACACACCATGAATGATGAAACAACCTGATATCGCCAGAATTCTAAAGCGTTGATGGTGATGGTGGGTGGGGTAGCTCATAGAGTAAAGTAGATGAGGCACTTGAGCTATAAAATAAACTCATTTCATAAATACACACACACACACAGATATACGTATTCAGAGCTCTACAACAGACAAACAATTGCTGCTGATAACGCTAGTTAAGCAGTGTAAAGGGGAAAAAATAATAATACGGAATGCTACACCATTTCCAATTGTATTCCTTAACAACGAATTAATTGCTCATGACGTTTGTATTACCTTTTTTAGGAAATCGAATCTATTTTAACGGCTCATTTCAAGATTCTTAATTAAAAATATTGTTCTTCATGCAATGAATCTAATAGGAATGGATCTTTTCTGCAAAAGTTAGAACAACAAAAAATCGAATTTAAACTCGGCCATCCAACCGAACCAATGTTAAATCTTCATGAGGATGAGGTCATGTTTGCTGGACCTAGAGGAGACATATCTTTATTGTTATTGTACGGTCTATTATACTTCTCTCATACTTCACAGGGTATCCCTATAACGTCTCCTCCATACTTATTGGCCTGACAAACTCCAGAATATTAATCGGTGTGAAAACACAAGTGTTTTCTCCTAGAAGTTATCAAAGCCTTTCAGATTCATGATTCATTCTCTTCGTCACAGAATCTAGATGTTGACTTTGAAACAACCCCCATTCTGAATAAGTTTACTTTGAATCTGCAGTGCCCTGTCGAAAGACTGTTTATCAATCTCAGATTATTTCTGGTTAGTCTGATGCATGACTCAGATCTCCCAACAAAACTTTTAATTGTATCAAACTCGCTTGGTTTGAAAATAGTTTTTACATCTTCTTTGTCTTCTCTCTCCTTGTGTATTCCTTTCAAAATATTCGCCCTCTCCGTAGAAAGGTTCTGACCCTATTAAAGGTGTGGAAACTCCCCTCCTCGCAAGCTAGCCTACTGGCTTATTGCCGAGAATTTCCACATGGCCTGCAATTAGTATTCCACTTCTCCAGAAAGTCACATACCATCATCAATTTAATCTCATAAAAGACGAATGCTCGAATGGTAGCCTGATTGTCAGATAATACTGCTATGTAATGTCTGTTGTACCTCCTATGCAAGTCAAATTGAGTACATCTTTCCATGGAAGATATTTCCACTGGAAAGATAAAATGGAAGATATTTCCACAGGAAAGATACCCGCGAATTTTCCTATGGGCTTCTGTTCGAAGATCCGTTCCCGACGACAAAATAGTCCCCATTTTAAGAGAGTATGCAGATTACTCTATTCATTTGTGTTACTAAGTCTCGTTACAGAGCACTTCCCAAATTCATAGAGTTTATTGATTCTGTCTAGAGGAGAATTATAAACGGACCTGTTATCCAATCGATTCCTTAGGTCAAGAAATCCTCTTATGAATTTCATGTTAGACTATAGTGTGTCCACAGTTTTAGTCTGCACTACCATGTGTGACGGATTTATATCCAGCTCCGCTGTAGGATAAGTTCTGATTGCCTCTATTATGCCAACAAACGTTAGTTTTTTTTTTTCATATTATATTTATTAATTCGAAATTACAAACATGCATTATAATATGGTCTCAGCGCCTCTAGAGCATTGTTGAGACTACGCTAGCAACATATTACAGATTAGTATTGATTTTATAAATTAAATAAAAGAAAGTTATATAAAAAGAAAAATATATATGGGCAATTTCGTGTCAAGTGACCCAATTTTTAAAATCCATGTCTTCCGATTTGGATGAAATTGAAGAAAAATTAAAAAAAAAAATTAATTTAAAAAAAAAAATAAAAAAAATTTTTTGGAAAGATTAAAGAAATAGCTATCTAATATCCTTTGGAAAATTTTTGCTAGGACCAATAGGTGAAAAGTTACACACATTTTAAAAAAACCCTGTATGACCAAAATGTCCAACATTGACCCCCTCTAACTCCGGCAGTTCTTGACTGATAGAGCTGAAAATTTGTGTCTGGCCAACTATCCAATAGTACTAACCTTGGTGCAAATTTCATCCAAATCGGAAGACATCGATTTTAAAAATTGGGTCACTTGACACGAAATTGCCCATATGTATATATGAGATAATGAAAGATATATGCATATAAAAGTTAAAGGTCTAAATAATAAAAGAAAGTAACAAACTGTGCTATATTAGAAGCATTTCAATATTATTTAGATAAAATTCTTTTAATTTTTTTTAAACAGCGATATTGATGTGCAATTTTTTAGAGGTTGAGGCAAATTCTTGTATTCTAAACTACCAACGTGTTCTATTCTTTATTTTGTGATTTCTAGGCGACATCTAGGAACCCTTAAATTGGTATTACTTTTTGTATTATGGTTCATTTGGTTGACAGAGAATCTGATCGTGTGATGTCCAATTTTATGTATGGTTTTGTAAATATATATCAATAATTGTAGTTTGTAAATACCGTATATTGATAAAACATTTTTGGCAATATTCTTATAAAGCAGCAAAGTAGGGTATAATGGCAGTAAATTAAAAACAGCTTTCAGTGATTTATTTTGTATAACTTGTAGACTTTTAAGATCAGCATTTCTTTTAAATCCATATATAAATGTAAGGTGACTCTGAATAAGAGCCTGGAAAATTAAATATTTAGTTTTTTCATCAAGTTTATATTTTAGTTTGAATAAAACACTGAGTGCAGGAGATATTTTTGACCGGACTTATTTGATGTGATTTTGCCAGGTTAAGTTCTTTTGCAAAATAATTCCTAAGTATTTTATTGAATCTTCTTCTTTAATTTCTACACCATCTATAAGCAATGGATCCTCTCCATAAAATCGAATAGGTTGAGGTTTAAAACGTACTAGTTTTGTTTTATTGTGATTTAACACTAATTTATTTATTCTTGAAAATTCAGCTATTAGTGATGCATCTCTTTCTCCAAATGTTTTAAAAACTAAATTTTCCTTATAGGGATAAAGTAGACATAAGTCATCAGCATACATTACAATCTTCCCATACAATCCCAAGTTATTGATATCATTAACATAAATATTAAATAGTAAAGGACTTAACACACTTCCCTGTGGAACTCCGTGTCTAACAGTAACCATTGAATTTATACCTTCGTTAATCTGCACATACTGCTTGCGATTATCCAAATAATTTCTGAAAAATTCCAGTTCTCTTCCTCTTACACCATAAAAGTTACTGCATCTTGTCCAACACCATTTAAGATTTTTTTTTCAACTTGTTCTATCTGCCCAGACAATGACCCTGTCTTGTTAGAAAGATGGAAAGGGATCATAGCCAACAATGGCTAACATTTCATCAATGGTTCAACGGCCACTATTTGTCAAAAGTCCTGCAATTTGCAGTTCTACTCTTTTGGAAACAGAAGACGAAAAATAAAAATTGATGGGAGGAGTGGTTATAATACTCAAATAGTTACCAGTTACTTACTTAATTGATTATTTCGACCTTATAGTCAGCCAATTTCTCACACCACCCGTGTTGTGTCTGTTAATTCCATTCATGAGTGGCAGGACTTACAGTTTAAAGTCAACTCCGAACGACAGATTTTTGAGAAACTTTTTATGGCAATTTTATTTATTATCAGAGCTTTTGCTGAGAGAAAGTCACTGAAAGAAATATCTTTCGTATTCTGTTTTGTTCGAGATGTCTGAGCTAGGCTAAGTAAGCCAACCAACATATTTCCTACATGGCCTATGGCGAGTATACACTGAGAAATTGAGGTAAAAACTTGGGAGAAAAATTGTTCATTCATAATAATAAAGGTAACACAGTAATATCTTCTTCTCCTTCTTAAAAATTCTGGAGCTTAAAAAGGAATGAGCAACCATATTACTATAGTGTTTTGGAAATGGTGTAAAATTAAGCTGATGTTAACAATTTGCATTTATGAAAAGTTTAGACACACACAAGGAAAAATAATCATTTTGTTCAAAAAGAGAAAATAAAAAAATAAAAAAAATACATTTTAAAAAGTCAGAAAAATTAAATAAAAAAGAAGAAATGGAAACAAACGCACGCAAATGAATGAATGAAAAGAAAATAAAAAATAAATTCAAATAAAAATAAAAATATTACAAACAACAATAGCAACAAAATAAAACAAGAAAAAGAATTTAAGAAAAAAATTTGAAATAATGTGTCTCCAGAGAACAATTTGTTGTAAATTTAGATTCAATTTTATGCACATATGAACCCCCTCCCCACACTCAACCAACAACAACAACAGCAACAATAAAAGGGAACCAAATAGTCATCCAAGCTGTGAGCTAGTCAGTCAACCAAACAAGGCGTACAAAATAACGTTCAAAACAAGAAAAAAAAACAAGAAAAAAGCAAAATAAGTGGATACAAAATGCGAGAATTACAATCAGTGAGTAAATATTATAGTCAGCCTGAGTAGACTGGGGATGTATGCTGCACTACAATGAACATTTTGAAAGAGTTCAGTTCTCAACTAAATTTACAATATTTTATGAGGTGCTTATCTACATAAACAATTCATTTTATTTTATTGTTTTATTTATTAACATCGATAGGTCGGACTAAATGGATTGGTTATTTAAAGTGTTACAGCATCAGCAACTACACACTAGAACTGCACCAGTTTTGCTACTTATATATATATGTACATACTTATATACATACATACATAATTGGTCATTACAACTCTTCAGTCAGGATTACAACCTAGCTTCTCATACCACTTATGTTGTGTGTGTTGATTTTATCTACGAGAGGCGGTACCTACAGTTTAAAGTCAACAGACTTTTTAAGAAACTTTTTCATGGCAATTTCTATTTACTCTCAGAGTTTTTGCCAGAAATTTGCTGAGAGGAAGTCCCAGAAGAAATATTTTTTCGTATTTCATTCTGTTGGAAATGTCTGACCAAGGGTTTGAACCGCGGCTTCACGTCTAATAAGCCTACACACTACCTACACTAGATTACGGCGAGTGTCTGTCTATACTTAGTGTAGGGTATTCGAAATACGTAAACATATGCAAAAATGTGTGAGTCTGTGTGAGTGCATATGGAATGAGAAGAAACTAAAATACAGACTGAGGTTAGAAGTGGATTAGAAAAGAAAACGAAAAACAAACTGAATAAGATTTACATATGCAAACAACAACAACAACAGAAGCAACAACAGCAATCATATTAACAATAACAATAAGGCGAAGAAAAAGAAAAAAATAAGAAAAATAAAGAGAAATAAAGCTAGAGAGGGTGAGAGAGACAGTGAGTGAGAAAGTGTTTGGAATGTGTATTTATGAGAGCACAAGTATTTAAAGATTTTTCTACTACAGTTTGCTCTCTCCCTCTCTCTCCTCCTACCATACAGCATAACTGTAGAGAAACATTTCGTATATATTTGCATATCTATACCGTTAAGTCACTATTACAACTACACAAAGAATTCTAATGAGAGTGAATGATGAATGCAAGAAAAATAACACACACTTATGTGCTGTGCTATGCTGTCATACGCATACACGCGCATATATATTTGTATTTATTATCCAACACGAGAGAGTATGGGTGCACGTGTATACGAAAGTATGTATGTATGTGTACGTATGCATTTAAAATGACAACAACACAACAATAGTGTTTGAAATTTATACAGAAGGCGTTCTGCTTAATTAATTCGTGCCAAATGCAAAAAAAAAAAACACAAGGAGAATAAAATGTATGCGAAATAAATGAAAAAAAAAAGAAATACGAATTAAATGTTGCCACTATTTTATATAAAATATACACTTTTTTCTGATTCTCTTCGTCTTTTTGTTAAATTGTTCAATGAAAAAGAGGTGAGAAAGCATTATTAAAATTCCAAAATATAAACGAGATACCAGGTTTATTAAAAATACAAAAAAAAAATTGGCTTTAATGTGGATGTATTGTGAACAGTATTCTCTGTACGGCTCATTTATAAAATATTCTGAGGATCCAAACCGTTCCAAGAAAAAAGATTTTTTTCAAGAATTTCATGGAAAAATCAACCACAGGAGCAAAACCTTTAAATATTGACCCAAAAGTTATTGGCTTTCATTACTTTACGAAATTTCATGAGTTTTTGCAATATTCGAAACCAAAATCCTTTGAAATGGACATCCCATCTCTGATGGTTTTCAATTTGCCACCATACATGGCAGAGTCAGTATAAATTAGGCCTCCTGTACGCAATAAAAATGACAAGAAAAACGAAAAAGAGGAAAAAAGCAAAGCATGTGTGTAAAGGCAATTTGTAAAGAATTCACACAAGCAAACACTTACCGATTCACTTACACTTACACTTAAGGAATTTAAAAGTGTGTCTGTGTATGGGTGTGCGTGTGTAGTTGAGTGTATTTTATGCATAGAATGTGTCAACAATGTCGGCATTCATGTTCGCATGAAAATGTTGATGCCACTGATGAGAATGTTGATGATGATGATGACGACGACAATGTCCTTGAAGCGTTTTGCGTATAAAAGTGCCTGAGCTGAGCTCTTTAGGATTTAGAGTTTCATTTCGTATCACTTGTTTTTGTTATATTCTTTTTGTTGCTGTTGTTGTTTCTTCATGGCATTTTAGATTTTAGTGAAATGCCAACAAACGAAACGAACCATTCAACCAACGAATTAAAACAAAACACTCACAACAAGCTAAGAGAAGCAAGAAAGACTTGCTTACGCATAATTTACTGTGAAGCCAAGTGACTTACTTGTAACCCAACAAACACAGGGACAAACTCAAACATAAACACACTCCCATTCACACTCACACTTACATGCACACATGCACACTTTTGCAAAATTTATTCAATCAACCCAGCAAAACACAACAAACAAGCCAACAAGCCAACCAAGCAACCAAACCAAATCAACAAAGAAAAACAGCCATTCAGTCAAGCGTTCCCTTCATTCGTTCATTCATTCATTTATTCATCCATCACTCATCTACAATCGCACAGTAAAATTATACACAGTCGCAGTAAATGAGTGTGCTACAGAAGAGCAAATCCTTTTTATACACAGGCTTATAAACATACATCTATGTACATATGTATAGAGAAGAATAGTATACAGTGCGTGGCAAAATTAATATCGATTTTTTTGTAGGTTGTAAGCAACAACTCTTGGTTGGTATTTATTAAAGAAGGCTACTGCAGGACATAAGGGTGAATGGTTCCGACCACATGAGGAATTCCCGGTTATTTTTAAAGTACAAGTCTGTGATATCCGAATATGTGCTCCAAGTTTAATTGGACAGGATGTACCAAAGAATGGGACAGTCAGACAGTTATCCAAGCTCTCGGCTCGTTTCTGTTTATCTCACAAATAGTATTGAACAGTCTGGAAAAGCTGTACCAGCAAAGCAGGGGAAAGGTATCATCCTCTGCTGCTGATGCGACCAGAACTTTACTGTAAACTAGGAGGAAATGTGTGAAAAGGGGAGAATTTAAACACACATCAGACAATTCAGGAACATCATATATGGGGATAGTAAAGAACCTGGTAATCGGTCACTGGCACTCCAAGAACACTTGTTATTAAATGTAGGGTACAATTATACGAAGGCATAGCCGAGGCAACACAGCCGCTGGATGTTAATGCGTTGTATAACGTCAATGTCGTTGAGGAGTTCATTATTAGATCGAATGCGGAAATAAATCACCGCCAACTCCCACTTGATTTTTCTCTCGACTACTCTCAATACTCCGTACATGTGGACTTAATTAACCGTATTATTTTACTCTTCACTGTATGGCATTGCAAATTACTTGCATAAATCTTATACAGAGTATTGTAAGCAACCCCTGAGCCAGTGTTGTTTACAATAGGAAACTTAATCCGATACTCATACGCCTAAACACATGCACACGCACACTAACACAACCTTAAACAGAGAACTGAATCACCTTCTTCTATAACCTCACCTCTTCGTTCTTTCCCCTCCGCCCACCGGTACTAGCTATAGGCTTCTGGCAGTCAGTGTTATTGTTTAAATTTGATTTCGTCTAAGTCACGTGTTGATTAAAGTCATACACAAATGATGTTGACGTTGTCGTTGTTTCTTTGCATGTTTTTGTTGTTCCTCTTGGTTTTTAGTTTGTATTTGTTTGTTGACGCTGACAAAAGCAACAACAATCAGCAAAAAAAAAAAAAAATAAAGAACAACAATGGCTGTACATACTATAATGAGAATGATGAAAATGCTGCTGCTGCTGCTGATGCTGATAATGATGATGATGTTGCAGATATATATAGATACAGATGAGGCATAAGATTTTTCCTGCTGCTCATGTTGAAGCAACTAACTGACTGGCTTGACTGACTGTTGATGTATTAAATTCAAACCGAAAACGGATGTATTAACCGGCCTACATCTTGTATTACATTGCAAATGATTTCTTTTATCTTATCTACGACGAGTAACTGTAAATTAAACTTTGCACCCCCGCCTCCTGTAGAAAAAAAAGCATCAGCATGCATGCATATTAACCCTGTAAAGCTTCATTTGCATGTTCACTCATATTTGCTGTTGGTTGGAAACTCTTTTTATGGATTTTCTTTTTCTAGTTTTTTTTCTTTAACTAAAATTATCATCTGCCCTCGTTCTTAGAGTCTGAGTAGAATGAGAAGACAATGAAGACAACAAGAATTCATTTCTCATTCTATTTGTAATCAAACCAAAAATGTGTTGATTTGAGATTCATTCAGAGCAGATAAGCAACTGTTTGTACTTGCATATGCATTATAAGCATTAAAAGAATTTCTAGATAAGTTTTAGAGAAGTCCTTGAGAAGATAAACTGATTGGTTGCAGCAGGTTTGGAAGTTCAACAAATTAAGGTAATCGGTGTGGTTAGCAACTGAAATGCATGGAAATATGGTTGGTATTCTTTATATGCAAATGGTGGCAAGTCAAATCGACTAACGAGCACCTGATGAACGTTTTTTAATAATTTTCATGCAACATAATAGATATATCACCAGAGGCTTTGGCATGCTTCAGAGATAAATTTGTGTGCTCAGTCCTCACTCTATAAGTGGTTTTCCTAACATCTTTACAAACTAGTTGACTCTGAACCTCTTGTCGTAACGATCTTAAGAATGTTGTCTGGCATCAGCATGAATAAGTCCCTGCCTAGAGCTCGAAAAGTACTCAAATGTTTTCAAGTACGTGTTCTGGTGAATCATTTTCCACAAACAATTCACATATTGGACTTGAAACGATTCGTATTCTGAACAAGTATTACTTAATGGTTTCTTAATAAGATTGAGTGTAATGTTTGCCTCTCTCCATCTTTTCTTTCTTCGAGTATAGCCCTTCAAACTTTTCTATCCATTTCACACAGAAGTGAAATGACATTGATGCTCAGCCGACAGTCCAACTGATTTCACCTACTTAGCCAGTTCTAAACTATACTCGAGTCAACCTGTCATATAGTAAATCTACGTTCCGCTCTTTGTACTTCCTATTCCAGGTGAACTAAGCACATATTTCGACCACTGGGACCACCAATAATTCACTTTGGGTTCGCCCCTATTTTGCCTCCATATTATGTGGTGTTCTTCCATTTAGGAAGTTTCCACATCTCATAAACAATACTGTATTGCCGTTTCTCTCGGTTTTATCTTCATTCGCTCTGCCATGTTTAGCGATTTACAACCGCAACACCCCTTTGAATACTTCTTGCTATGAAAGCAATGGCATCTAGATACGTCTCGAACCAAGAAAATTTGAACCGAATCCTAAAGAATTATTAACTCTACAGAGAAAAAATGTTAACATAAGTTTGCCTTTTAATAATTTTCAGACTTAACTGATCAATTTAGACAAACAAAGCCTGTTACAGTGAGACGATGAGGTGTAGAAATCTGAGTAAACCTGATTCAAATTCCAGAGAAAACAAAAAAAATTTAAGCCTGATTTTCGAATTTTAAAATACTAAGTAATCCTTCCATAAGAGCATGAAATAGACTAAAACCTCGAGGTATTTGGCCATGCGGGAGAAATGTAATCGAATCTTTCCAGTTTGGAATTTTAGATTCTCGTGATCTCACATTTTCTTGGGAACAGTTTGAGCATGGTATTCTACAGATTAGCGTTCAATCCATTTTCCCTGCTTCATTTAAAGAGTGTTCTTAAACCGAATTGGCCTTTTTGAGATCGTTTTGTGGTACGCGCTAGAGATAGCTAAGGATGGAAAGGGCATTTAAAAGAATTAATTCGACATCATTTCATATCAAGAAATGGAGGGCATCTCAAGAGAGGATGAACATTTTTGAAGAACCCTGACTTGAATACAGGTTTTTGTGGGCTTTGAAGATAACTAAACTACTGCTCAGTTGGCAATGTTAGACACTAGATTACCTATTTCAGCCAGAGAGCAGATCGTTGACTGAGAGGCTGAGTGCTGCAAATAACAGCAGATGCAGAAAGACAAGCATAGGCCACAAGATTTATGTCACGTCAGACTCACTATAGCCATCTAACCCCAGAGATATGCATTCTTACTGGCTTCTGTGTAAGTTGTAATGCTAAAGATTAACATCTGAAAGTCATCTTATGGCGTCTGGTTTATCAGCTAATTGTGCAATGATGCCTAAAGTCCACAACCCTATAGAGTTACTGTGGTGTACTCAATTCTTTCTTTCCTCCGCATGATCTATGGAAAATGTTGCACTCATTTTGGCTTTTCAATTTGTTGTTGTTGCAGCTACTGCTGATGCTGTTTGTGCTTCTTCATCTGCTTTACAAGTATACAAGTTCCTCTTTTCAGCATGTTATTGCGTGTTGTTGCATCGCCACTTCCGGCTAAAAGTATACCACTTAAGAATCTCTTCTACTCTTTGTTGCATAATCAACAAAAATATTCGCAATTTTTTCCCCCCTTTCTTTCCATTCATTCATTCTCTGTTAACAAAACAGAGATAAAAACATAACAAAAGGCAGGCAGCAGCAACAGAAGAGTATCGCAATAAAAAAAGAAATTCAAAATGAAACCAAAAAGAGGGGCGTAGAAAGATGATGTCCCAAATGGAAAAGAGGACAACAGCAGTAAAGCCTATAAAAATGTTGAAACACAGAAACAACAACAATATACCAGCGTTTATGTTTCAGACAAATACATGCCACTTGTTCTTAGACGTAAGGGATATTTTTTTCTTTTTTCGTTGCATGTAGTGTTTGCTGTTGTGTCGCATACATACACTCTCTTGCCACAATATTCGTTTTTTGTTGTAACGCATTTTATTTTTTGTCTCCTGATTTTATATTTTCAACTGAAGCATGTTTAAGTGGCTTTTTTCTTTGCTGGTTAGTCAAAGTCAGTAGAAAAGAAAAGAAAAAAAGCAGGAAAAAAATGAATAAAAAACAAGAATGAAAGCCAAACAAATGCAGCAGTGGCAAGCAGCGTTAAAGCCTCTCCCTTTTTTTATTAAAAATTATGCTGTTGCAAGTGTTGTAAATACATACAAGCATTGCAGCGTTAGAGTAACAATTCATACGGAGACAACAACTTCTTAAGCACGCACTGCTACTTCTTACGTCGTGCCATTCAGAGAGAAAATTTATTCTCTGGCAACTTTTTTGCGTCTCAATTTTTTTTGTTTTTTTGTTGCAATTTGGCTATTTTGCATCTTCTTTTGTTTTCAGCCTTAAAGTTGTAGCAGTTCACAATATGCTGGTAATGCTGAAGCCACTGAAAATTATGATGATGGTGACGAGGATAATGACGATGATGCTGGGATTTGTTGGCGTTGATGATATTTTTTAGGGGATGAAAATAAAATGTTGGGCTTTACATCATGGCCTGTGACAAGTTGTGTCTTTACTTTTCTATGCCTCGCATAAAATACGATTTTTTTTGGCTTTTTTGTTCGCCTTGTCTGTGTCTTCTGGCAAAACTTTCTCTTGTATTTTCTCGTCTAAAGCGAGAAAGTTAATAATGTGAGTAGTTGCAGACGTAAATGCCCAATGGCTTAGAAAATTATCACTTTGTTGTTGTTTTTATTATTATTTTGGAGAAGAAAAAAAACCAAATTGGGTTTAAAACAGACAAAAATTATCTTGATTGAGATAAGCTTATCCTTGCATGGTATCATCAATTTTCCCAGAAGAACTGAAATTCTGGTCTTGAATTACGTACATAGTAAGATCGTATAATTCGTGTAACAGCCCTCGAGTGAATTTGTCAACCAACGTCAGGTACGTAACACCCTTAAAATAATTGTTAAAAGAGTTTTGAATTCATTGTTCGATTGTGTTCGTAATTCTAGAATGATCTTCTACTCTGTGAGTCTATTTGCACTTCTGAATTTTTGGTGGCGTTTGTTCCCTTAGTCTGGGTTATAGGAAGAGGTGAACAACTTTAACAGTGAAATTTGTTTTATAAGAATCGGATAGAACATCTATCCAATATAATGCAGTGTGTTTCAGACCGACGTAATGGCTGTAAAGCTCTTGATCCTGCATTAAATTGATCCTGAAAGTAAAAGATTCTCTCTGAACTTCAGATATAAATTGCTTGACATATTTCTCATATCCCTCGATTGATTTTCGCCACAGTTTTGTGTTGATCTAGTACAGACTGTAGCTGATGATCTTCTTAGATCAAAACCAGTCCTGCCGAAAGACAATCCATACATGAATATGGGTATACCTGTTACCCATTACCTCCACTATGCAATGGTATTTATTAGCCACTAACAAATCCATTGATGAGGAAGACATTTTCTATATTAACACCTGAAGAGGAAGATCTTAATATTCTGTTTTGATTCGATTGTAGGGCCATCTCTGTTGCTGTATCTAATCTCACAGGTTTCTTCGATGAGAAGCTTACAAAAAGATTATGGATGGAAATAATATTTCATGTTTTATTTATCAACTTTCATTTCGCATTTCGCATCCTATATGCCGTTTACTTGATATCGGTGGGTCACTTAATTTATTCAACGATTAGTCTGGTTTTCATTCTTGATACCAAGACTTTCATGCTGATAGCCATCCTGTTGCAGATTTTCAAGATTTGTTATTCAGAACCTGGGGCATTGCTTCATATGGTTTTACAACGAGTCAGTATGCGTGCTTAAGTAAGCATTGAGCTCATGTGTTAGGATCACATACGACATGCGTAAGCCATGCCATGCCATGGCTTTTTCGCGTGTGAAGAAAGGATGTACGTGTAAATATGTCAAGAATATCAAGAATTTTGAAAACCATTTAAATTGAAACATAGGAGTTCAGCGCTTGTACCTGTCTATTGGTCAGTGTGTAGTGTGTTAGTTTGCTAGCAGACTTAGTGACTTAGCTAGCAGGCTGGTGATATGCGTGTCAATATCAAGGATTTTGAAAACCTTGGTATTTGAAACATAGGAATGCAGCGCTTTAAACAGCAGGCTTACTAGACAAAAGTTCCAATTTCAAACGCTGTGCTGAAATTTTCTAAAATGGATCAAGAAATGTTTCTTTCTTATCATTTACAAACTTCAGAGCAAATTTCATACAATTTTCATGTAAGAACACATGATTAAAAGCTGCAGAGAAGGTGCGTCTACTGTGGAAGAGGATGATACAAAATATTTTCGAATATAGAGACGTAGTTAAAACGCAAACAAAGAATGCCTATCACCTGATTCAGTTTCAAGCGGGACATGGGGAATATGGCTCTGCCTTTATTGATTCGGACACAATGGTTCACTGGAGTGTTCAGTCTGCTCCGAACATTACGAAAATTTGTGTTTTTCAAATATCACAGATTTGAGGAGGGGAACACACAAGTTTGAATATATAACTGAAAATTTTTTTTCTAACACCGTAGTTAACTTCTTGGAAGAAGGAAAACTCTTTTAACTTTACAAATAGGGCTTCAATAGCAAACTATAGATATTTTCATGGAATTGATCAAATGATCAATAAATAAATGGAAACGAACGCACTTTGTTTTAATAAGCCATGATCCATTCTTTATGTTCGTATGCTTCTTTCAGTTTTATGCTGTCAGTACAAGCTAAAGTCTTAAAAATCTATAAATAGGCCCTTAATCTGAAAAACCCTGCAATTTACATTCACATAAATTTAACTCTTTAATGAAGGCAAACATTTCAAGAATTTTCTTTTGAAAAACCTCTTAAAGTATCTTCTCGCCTACTACTTTGCTACTAAAAAGGAATTCATAAGGAATTTAAGGATAACATATACAATAATTAAGAAAATATTCTCCTTTATGCCACCTGACACTGTCTCATTTAATTTAAAATTAATTACATAAGGAATGTCCTCTCTCTCTCTCTCACTCGCTTCCTCTGTTTGCCTCTACGTCTCTCTGTACCTTTCTCTAACTGTTGCAAAGCCCATTTAACCAAGAAAACACAAAGCTCCACAAATCGCTACTGACATGTTTTATTTCATATTTAAACTCTTTAACCCAGAACCCAACCAAGAAAAAAAGAATTAAAAATTCTTTTAATCTGCCAAGAGATATGCATGTTGTTTGTGCCTGCCGTAGAGGAGAGAAAAAAGTTATAAAAACTTGAAAATGATTTATAAAGTTTAACCCTTTTTAACACTGTCTTATGAACGAGAAAAAATCTTTAACTAAGACCCGTAAAAACCTTTAAAAATATAATTCCTCTCCTCGAGTTTTCTTTTTCTTTTTTTTTTTCTTTTCTCCGTGTTTTGTAAGACTCATTAAGAGAAGTTAAACGCATTTTCAAACGTTTTACATGCCATATAAACGGGTTGTGTATGTGTTAAGAAAAACAATAACATGAAAAGCAACAACAACAATAATAATAACAAAAAGAAATTAAAAATTGTTTAAATTATAGAAACTTTTATTAACGTGGCAAAATAAAAAAGGGAAAAATTAAATGGAACCGACTTTATGATACCCTCCACCGTGTAGTAGAGCAAGCTAAAATGTGCATAGCCTGTGTACGACCCTAACACGTTATCAATCTTGTGTTGCTTTGATTTTATTCTAGAACGGTCTGGCAAATATAGGAAACTGATCATCAAGAAAGTTCTGCTAAACCTTGAACAGCATAAATGGTTTGGAACCACTGAAACACTGATTAACTTCGTGTATTTAATTCCTATCTTCAAAATAGAAATTCATGCAGAAGGTGACTGGAGACATTTCAAAGCAAGTAAATTCAGGGCAAGAAAAGATATTGCAGACAATGCAAGATATAGCAACATTTAGACAACCGACGGAGACGACATACAGATAATGGTCCACAAAGCGTCTGAAGGCGAGGGAAAGGCAGCACTCAGAATATAAACACATTTTGACGAAGCGATGAACGCGATCCTGTTTTCAGTCAGTTTCATCCGATATCCAATATCAGTCCCCTATAAAGTCGTTCTCTAGGTCTCTCTAGTCTTTTCGATGGGATCCAAAACAGATGTCTCCAACAAACCAAAATTTACAAAATATTTCTTAAGCGACTTCCACCCAGCGACTTCCAATCTGAGAGTAAATAAAATTATCATGAATAGTTTCTCAAAAATTTTGAACACTACTGGTTCTTGTCTAATAAGCCAGTACACCACCTATTAGGCTTCAGCGGCATTGAGGTCATTAGGTTCGATTAAATTGACAGCCGACTAATTGAGAATGAAACTTATGAGGTCACATTGTGACACTGATTTTTCCTACACTTTTCAAACCACCTTTAGCTAGACACATTCTGTAAACAAATTGGCCTCAGGTTTTTAAGTCTCAGAAAATGTCAGGGAAGATTTTCTATGGTTTTCTCTTGTTCCTAGTCGTTACAGTTCCTGCAAAAGTCATTATGAGTTATTCTCAGCCTTCGAGCGTGTCTACCCAGAGGCCAGGCTCTTTTTATTAGTATCTAAAGGTTTCTAAGATAAGTGCGGTCAGATTTAAAACAAATTTTAACAATACTCTCTACATTAGACCAGATCTCTCTGCAAGTGGAATTATTATCGAATCTTTCTTTGACAAATAAGTGAAGTTTGTGTGACACTGTCTTTTTTGCTGTGCTGTAGAGGAATACTAATTTCAGGTATGAATTCAATAAAGTTGTATCGGCTTTGTTGTCATCTGCAACGCCCCCGTGTACTAAGGATATTATTAGAGGATATGTGTTTCCCTATCTTCTTCAAAAACACCCTGCTTTCTAAGACAGCCTTAGCGCTGTGGTATAGTGTATGTACACCATACGCTTTTCTTTTATGCAGGATTTACTCTGCGATAATCCTTACAGCCATTATTTCAAACTGAATAGTACAGTACTGCCGTAATCAGGTAATGCAAGGGACTCACTAAAATTCAACTGTTCTGGTAAAGGTTTCACATCCGATCTTGTTGCCTGAGCTGTATTCAATAGTGAATATTTAAATAAATATTCTATGGAAGTTGTTGTACCACTGTTGTATTAGGATGTATCCGGTATCTTCGTTAGTTAAGATCACTATCACGGCACTTCGTTTGAAATTAAGGTACTTGTATCTACACAGAAATTCTATGGAATACATTATTTCACAGAATCCTTTCAAAATCTATATTAAGAGCCCTAGAGTTTGCTGAATAATGACATTTATGTTGAAGATAAAGATTTGTTATGGCCATAGGACTACACTCACTACAGTTTATGTTCTTTCTTTAAAATAAAATATTAGGAAAAGGATCGATATGCAAAGTGAAATACTATAATTAAGAGCCAATACCTAAAGTAGCGATCACCACTAAGCTGGTAACAATTTTGAAAATGTAACAGCTTAAAACACGTACCATTTATGACACATTCGCAACAATTTTACACACTAAATGCTCTCTTAAATACACATACGCAATCTTCTTTAACGCACATACACACACACATTCTCTCGAGCAATCAAATTCATTTACAAAGTATTTGAAAATTAAAATGAAACCAAAACAAGAAAAACATGAGAGACAAATAAATTTGAAAGAAAACAAAAAAAACTGAAACAGGATAAGAAACATACAGACACATGAGTTTAGTATAGAAATTAAAACAGCGAGTAAGAGAGAGAGAGGGAGAATGATAGATACAGTGAGAATGAAGGAAAAAAAGGAGTTTAAATGTTAAATACAGTGTTTGTATGTATGTATTTGTATGTAAAAGTCTTAAACACCTACTTGAATTAAACGATACGAGGCGACACGATATGACACACAATATAACGTGATAATCACCGTTATCTTTAAAAACATACTTTAGCACTAACACTTGCACACATTCCCATACCTGCTCTCATTTCTGTTTAAAATAAAATACATGAACATCTACAGGCTCATTAACACGCACTGTTATACACACAGACACGCACACATACATCCTCCTGCAGCATACACAGCACAGTTACTGACACAATGTTAAGAACTCATTAGATTAGAGTTAAAGGTTGTACTATTTGTTCGTGTATCTCTTACTCTTTTGGCTGTGGCTATAGAACACATACATACATGTATGGGTGTGTGGGTGCATGTGTGTTCTCATATATAACAGAGCATAACCGTTTAGAATAGAATAGAACGGAATGGAATGGAGTAAGAAGGCAAATATATCTTCTTAATTGAATTTGTCTAATGTTTTCTCTCTGTTTCTCTCTTCAACTACTACTTCTTCTTCCTTCATTTTTCTTTTCATTTCTTGTGTCTTTTTGTAACCGAATTTTTGTTTTTGCTTTTGTACAACATTTTCATTAAATATCACCTGAAATCGTTTCACGCACTTCTCGTATAAAATAGATGATATTACCGTTACAGTATCATATTGAGGAGGGGGGTTGAGTACGAAAAGAACTTTGTTCTTGGCATCTAAAAACATTAGACACACTTGCACCATGATTACGAAAGCGAACTTCAATGGTATTCAAACAACGATAAAGACTACTCACCATAACTCATTTCATTTTAACAAATATTAGCAATATGAGAGCACCTACAGTGGGTCAAAAAAGAATTCGAAACTGTGAGAGCTTTATTGTTTTTGTTTTTTATAGGGACATAAGGGCTTAGGATAGTAAGAAGTGGTTGAAAACACTAGTCTATTAAGAGAACTCTTCCATGAAGATTCATTGCCTCTTTAAGCAATAGAATTCACCGAAGGGTGAAAGGCTGATGTGAAGTAATTTTTAACTGCAACGAATGCAAGACAAGTTTGTACATTATCGGCCATTACACCTCCTCAGTCAACATTACAACCTAGTTTTGTTAATTTCATGCTACGGTTTCAAACAGACCGCAAAAGTTAAATTTGAGAAGCCTTTTAATGGCTATAGTTACCCTGAGAGATTTTTCTTAATTTTCTTTCTTTTTAAATATCGAAGCTGAGGTTTAAATTTGGAACCCTCGTTTGGTAAGCTAGAACACTGTTCACTGGACTATAGGCAAATATTTCACGCTACACACTAACGACAATGCTCACACGTGAGAAAAATCTAAAGTTACAAAACTAAAGTGGAATTGTAAGAAACAGGTTAGGATCTGGATTCTAAAGTCAATCTTTCCAATGAATATCCAGATAAAACAAATGTGTGACTTCATTTAAGTTTTAAGAAATTTTCCATCGTTTGCGATTAGGTTGGTGTAGTACCGCCTAAAAGTAAGTCCATACATTCAGTATGATTCATTATAAAGTTGTTTCCTAAAAATAATTTTCAAACCAACACTAAGTGACAGAACCCTAGTCACGCAGTGCATTAAATCTGTTCCTAGCTAATACACCGCGGAAGGAAGGACTGAGAATGTAATATTTGTAAAAATTTTAATTGAGTCTGTTTACCTATTTACCATCAGGAAAATAGGTTCACATAAGACTTGCCGGCCAGTAGATCCCACAAAAAAGTTCTTTACGAAACAGACGAGATCCGAAAAGAATGACTTTCCTACAGCCAAGTTTCCATTATATTTCTGTTTAGAAACTTCACAATACACTTTGCCACATGGGATAAAAGTTTTATCTCCGATTTGGTACATATATGCACCCATCATATCTGCAAAGAGCATAGGGTCCCAATAAACTTATCTCATATATTTGTGTAGTGTGACTGCTCTTTATGCTACCATAAGTGTTTCTGTCGCCTTTCCTCCATTTAATTCAGAAAAGTCGTTGACTTATTTAGCCGGGCCTATTAAGAGTTCCCGGCTATCTTGGGAAGACAATGATACGCAAACGCTTCTATTTCCTGAATGTTGCGAGTAGCAAATGGATCTTAGATGCCAAAAATGTTTTTCCGGTTTTCTGTAAACGATTATAAATGTTCGTTTTTTAGCTGTAATAATGGCCTTGACCGATATTCCCTATTTGGATTGAAGCAATTGCCAATACATCCTCGTATGTAATAATACAGAGCTTATGTTGCTGCAACATTTACTTATAAATAAATTCTATAAACCCTATAAAAAGTAAAGTTGCTATGCATTTGTGCCTATTTAACTGTATATTTATAATCCCTGGTTGACAGTGTGTCTATAAACATTTTAAAGGCACTGTTTGTATTCAAAATAGCTTCATGTGAATGAGTTAAATCGATATCCATATTCAAAACGACGAAAAATATTTACTCCCAGACCCTGAAATGTTGAACGCACTACTACAGCCTCCTAAAAAGTTGTTGTGAACTATTTTTAGATTTTGAATGCATATTCCTAAGAAACAGTGTTCCAGTGGGACCACTAAAATGGATTGTAGGTAAAATTAAAGCAAATTGTGTTTTCAGTATTCCATTAAGGATCTTATTTATCAAGTCTCAGTTCATTCAGTAGGAAATAAACCTACTGAATGTTAGTTGGCGAATGAATGAAGTCTGACAGTCTCTTGAATTACTTGGTCTACATGATGTCATTCAGAGCTAGCCAGGCAAAATATGGTCACCCTGTACTAGATCATAGATCGAGAGGGTAATATAGGCATTCACTGCAATAAACAAGCTGATTAGGCCAGAACTTTTCTGAGTAGTAGGAAGAAAAGTTTGGAAGGTTATATTCAGGCAAAAGGAGGATGAAGTGAAACGGAGGCTCTTCTCAAGCCAAATTTATTTGGGACAATATTTATTTTATTGGGCAATTACAATGGAAAGTAGCCGTTAGCCGTTGTCTACTAAGTAGGGTGTTGGTTTCGAGATTCCAACTACAGCTCAGACATTTTAAACAAAATAAAATGTAAAAAAAATTTTTCTTTTCATAACTTCCTCTCAGCAGTCTACTGGAAAAAATTCTGAGGGTAAATAAAATTACCCTGAAAAGTTTCTCAAGAATCTGTCGTTCGGAATTGAAATAAAACACCAGGTCCCGCCACTCATGTATAAAACTACTACACCCACAACATGGGTGGTGTGAGAATGTAGGCTATAATCCTATCCAAAAGCTTGCAACCAATTAAGTGAATAATTAAGTATTTGTGAAGGGAGGAGATTTGAGTCGTGCACTACTTTATGCAGGAGTATCGAGTAGATTCAAAGAACGTTTGATCAGAATAGAAGCTTTCCCAAGCCTATTGAATGAGAATGAAACATACGGGAGCGTATCAAGTAATATATAATTATAAAAGAAAAATCAATTTCAAGCTTTCAACATCATTGAACAAACTATTGCAGCAATTCTCCAATTGTTTCCTGAACTACAAAGATATTCTCGTAAGACTTTTTATTACCCTTAAGCCCGATAAATTAAAATATGGCTGCTGCATGATATCCTCTCTCTATACACAGAACAATCAAAAATATTATTCACTTGACTGTATGGAAAATTAAACAATAAATAAATGAAATAAAATGAACACACGAATATTTTTTGTGCATTTTAAAACACTTCATCCCCCATCCCTCTTCCTCCTCACTTTCTCTCTCTTCTCAGCCTATAAATTTTATTCCCAACGAGCAAAAATGTTAACAAAGTTGCAAGGGGAGTAGGGGGAGTAGGGTTTGACTACAACGTAAAAACGGCGAAATTTTTATGAACTTACAATAACGTTTTATAGCGATTTAAGATGGTTTTCGTTTTACTTTTTATACTCTTAACGGCATAACGTTTAAGCACGAACAGTGCAAGGAAAATACCGTTACATTACAATGGGCAACGGTAGTAGCAGCAGTTATAACAATAAAAACAAACAAACAAACAACAAAAAAAGCATACCAATGGAGCTCCGGTAGTACCAAGAGGGAGCATCACAATATTTTCTTCCTTTTTAATGTTGAAAATCTTTCACTTTCCGTTACACGTAAACGGTGCGCATTAAACGTGTATTAAAAAGTGTAACAGGCAGGTGAGAGGCAAGACGGAGAAGGAGTGAGAGAGTACGTTAAAAAACGCATAACGCAACAATAAGAAGAAAAAACAGTGAAAATATTGCCGCTACAACATAACGGTGTTAAAGCAATAACTGTCTTCAAGGAAACTTGCTTTTGGGATAAAGGACACAACTGTACGGAACGGAACAGAACAGCAAAGAACAAAAAAAAAAAACAAAAGCACGAAATTATAAGTGAATTCAATGATAGCCCCCTGAAGTATGCTGTACAAGAGATATAAAACTCATGTTAAACTTTACCCAGCAAGGGGGCCGGTAGGAAATCTAAAGGAATTTAGAGATTATTGACGTGTTTTTAAGTAAACAATCTATTGTTGGAAACAATTTCCACAAGACAAGACGTTAACAAGAACATCAAATCTTAATACTCCATTTAATTGGAATTTTAAACTCCAAGTTTGACCACTTGGAGGTACTTACAACAGCATCTACGAGAACAAGCCCTCAGACTGCGTCTGGTGGTTGTTTGCGTCTGTTTGCGGACCACATAGATCTCAAGTCCCGAAAGATCTCATGAAGGCGGAGATGTTATGGTCAGGTCCAAGCTATTCAATATGCCCCTCTCTTTTGATAAGTCAGGTAATATTTAGGGTCTGAAGAATAAATTTTGAGACGAGAATGTCATTTAGCCCCCCTCTATCCTTTGAATTCGGTTTTGAGACAAGATTAGACCTCAGACCGGGCAACGCATAACAGAATGTCTGCATCCTTCAAGCTATGGACTTTGCATAGCAAAAGCGATCTCTTAAAATAATACAGAGATTGATGTGTTACGATAGTGGTTAATACTCTACAGCCTTAGTTGTCACTAAGCGACCGACCTTCTGGTTATTTGAACATATTCATTTTATAAACTCTATGTGTTGTTTATCAAGCTACCGTCTGAGAAGAACTAGGACGCAGTCAATAAGTTTTAGGTTATTTAATTAGAGACGTTCAGAATGTATACTTGCAAATGTTCCATGAGTCTGTGAACATAATAAGGACTAAGTAATAGAAAAACATTCTATTGGCTATGTTGACGCTGGAGGTGGTTTTAATTGTTTGGTATCCGACATTCCTAATAATGACAAGGATTTAAGCCAGAATTCGAATTGTTACGTCAAATTAATTTAGATAAGATAACATCCCTAACGTTCGACATGCCATCAAAGACTTGATAAACAGAGAAGGCGGATATAGGGAAGAGGGCTGCAAAATACTCAACTGAGAGAGATCTCAATCTATGAGGTAAAGCACCACAGTTGTTAAGCATGGGTAGAAAGTGTTCCTCGATTCCCTAAATTCAGAAGACTTTCATACCATATTTAGATGGAACAGTTGATAGCTTAGCGGCGAATGGCATAATGTCAAAGAGAGTCACTAATTTTGTTGCCGAGGCAGTGGAGCATTCTTCCAAAAAAGATATTAAAGACGCACAAGAAATAAAAGGCTGGTGGAACGTTATGAAGATTAAATGTGCACGGTTTGCTGTTACCCTCTACAGAATTCCTTGAAGTACCTTCCTACTATAATAAGATTGCTCCACACTAGAAAGAGGACAAAATTTATAAGGATAAGAATTAGTTTTGGTCACCCTAGAGCAGTAGGTACTATACCGACTTACTGCGTACGAACCCGTGGTCCATCTCAGACATCTCGAACAAAATGTAGATTGCAAGAAAATATTTCTTTCGGCAACTTCTTCTTAGCAGATCTTTGACAAAAACTCTGGGAGTAATTAAAATTGCTATGAAAAGTTTTTCAAATCTGATCTGACTGTTGATCCCAGCACTCATTAGTCAAATTAACATACAAAAAATTGGTGGTGTGGCCAGCTAGGTTGTATTCAAAGTGTTGCAATGTAATGTAAGGGTAGCCCATAAATACACCTGAGCTATATGCCTGACTACTTGCTATATATGCAGGTAGCACAAGGATTAGTTTCTTGGATTAAGAGTAGAACCGTAGATTAATTTTAAAGACGGCGCCTTTGTTCTGTTCGATAAGATACATCAGACGTTTGTATTTCTAAAGGAAGGAGATTTCTTTAGTTGAATGAACATTCCAAGTGTAAAAGCGGGTTTGTTAGAGGTGATACAGAACAAAGTATTTTACCCGCTAGATTTTTCGAAACATCCTAAGCATTACGAGCGTGTTGGCATTAAAAGCATGAACTATTCAGCATCTAGAATATCATTATGAGGCCGTACAGATGATCTTTTGGTGCCACTAGAATGAATAGAGCTACCAATGAAACACCTCCATCTTACCAGTCTTTTCTTTGCATTTCTTTTTAAATTTCGTTAATCAAGTTCTTTTCAAACTAAGCAGTTGCTTGATCCACTATAGAAGTCCGAAGCAATTTTCTTAATTCTTGTACTCTGTTTAGGTTTAGGAATCTTGCTCATAGAGATGACGTTTCCTAGCCTTTCCTGGGTGTTTATTATTGCTGCTACCCCATTTGAGTACTTCCCGTAAGGGGATTGAACCCCATTATTCGAACTTGCAATGGTATGGGTTTATAGTCCAGTACTCATCAATTTTTCTTAGTGGGCATATTCCCAAATCTTTCCTTTTTCGTACTGAACTGTTCCAATATGTTCTCTTATTTGTTTTTTTTCATTTTGCTGTTCCTGATGCTCAAAATGATTGCAGTACAATTTAATAAGAAGACAATATAACGCAACAACCACAACAAGAACAAGTAGAACAACAAGAATAAGAACAACAATAAAGCAAAGTTGGGTGAAAACAATAACAAGTTGAATGTCGCTTAAGAAAGAATGTTTATGGAAATTTTTTCACTTAAACTTAAGCAAAGTAATAAATGTTTAAATAATACACACACAGAGAGAGAGAAAAAAAAACTCACAAACACAACAGGGGGAGGAACATCTGCCCAACCTACATACACACGTAACATACAGAACACGCTTAAGAAGGTGCAAGTTAAACACCCAGTAAAGCAAACATTCTTCCAAAGAGAAACAAATTTTTGAACTATTGAAACAACGACAACAACTACACCAAAGTATGGTATATTGTATTGCTAAGGAAAAATAGCTCAACACTGCTTTACCCACTAGCAGTGTTAGGAATATTGTGTTACATGTAGGGTGGGGGCAGCCAAAGCAAACAACACCATACATACTATGCCACCACAGTATTGACTGCTACAATAACTTGAAGGAGAGCACAAAAATAACAAATTAGAAAAGTTTTTCAAAAAATAAAATTCAAACAAAACAAACAAAAAACTTTTTTGCTCTGCCCTGTGTTTGTATTTAAAAGTATGTGTCTGTGTATGTGCATGTACATAGGTGTTGGTGTTGGTATTTATTATTTGTTTTAACCTAACGCCTTGTGTATGTATTTATATGTATATGTATGTGTATGTTTGTGTGTGTTATTTATTCTTTATGTGTTTTTAACCTTTAAAATACACTCAAACCATCATTCATTCATTCATTCGTTCAGTCATTCATTCTATTCACATTCATTTATTCCATTTGGAACACTGTGTGCAACCTGGCCCAGCCATCGTTTCATAAGTTTTATTTAACTTGTCCTTTGACTTCGTTTTCCCGAGTCACTCTGTGACTCACTCACTCACTCACTCACGCACACATTCATTCACTTTCAACTCGACACCTCTGCGAAAGATCAAAAAGTCCTTAAGAACGGCTATAAATCACTAAAAATACAGCAAAAATTACCAAACAAAAGAAGCTCAGGAGAAAGAAAAAAAAACAACTGCTAGAAGAGAGTCAACAACAACAGCATTAATATCATATACAACAATTTTTGTTGTTGCAGCAGTTGTACTAATAAAATTTTCTTCTTTCATTTCTTTCCCCCCTTTCTTCTTTCTTTAGAATACTTAGGTAACATTTTAACATCTTTTCTTCTCTCTCTTTGGATTTTGTTAAAACACAAATTTTCTTTAGAAATGCAACAGCTATGTGTGTGTGTGTGTGGAGAGAAGACAGGTTATACCCCTAAGAGGCGCTATGCTCTAGATTTGCATTTCTCCAAATCAAAAAAAAAAAAGCAGAGAAAGAACTTTGTAAAGTTTAATCGAATATTTTTAAAATTAATGTTCGCCAAAGAAAACTTTATTCAATCGTAAGGAAAAAAAGCGTATTCAATTCTATTAGTTTGATAATCTTGTAAAGAAAAAAAATATGAAAAAAAGAATGGAAACTTACCTCGACCTTCGCGTCGCTGGATCTTTCATAACCATAGCCTCTGAAATTTCACCGAAACGGCTAAAATAGTCTTTTAAACTCTCTGCAACGAAAGAAAGATAAGAAAACAATTTTATTAATTGAAAAGCCATAAATAGGAAAATAAATAAGATTGTATTCCAGAACAATTTTTTTAAGTGATAATAGATCAGTATTTGAAAATTCATCAGCTCTACCAGGATTTTAAAATTATTCTAAACACTACAAGCGAGAGCGCATAGAAAACTTAGTTTGTGATCAATTTACGAGCGAATCTGATTTATTTTTATTTCATTGAACCTTAACGATAAACCCTACTATCGCGTTAGAGACACATTCAATACAATTCAAAGCGAAACTATTGCGCTAAACATCTGGCATCCTTCTGTCATTTATGCAGTGGTTTAATTGGAAAAGTAAGACTCTAACAATAGCTTCATTTGGTCCACAAATATCTCACGTTTCCTCAGTTAATCCCATAAGTAAGTAAAGATCCATAAAGAACCACATAAAAATTGCATTTCAAAAATTGAAAAGGTAGAGAGACATGTGAGTAGAGGTGTTCGTCTATCCATTATGATATCACCTTTTTTTCACTTTCTCATAGTTCCATTACCGTTCCAAACTTCTGATGAAGCGATTCTGACTGATAATGTCCATGCCTTACAGTTCCTTTATTTACTTATGTATCTACATCAAGATGTCTTTTACTAGCCCTTCTCCTGCTTTGTACTCATAAGATTAAGAACAGTCTCTTCCTCTTCTACTTCTCTACATCTTCTGCATAAAGCGTTTGCAAATGTACAAGACCAATGCGCCTTGCGTGAATGCTCATAACGTAATGCCCAGTTATGACCTCAATAACCACACAGAGCATGCTTCTTTGAACTATAAGCAGGCTATACGTGCACCTTCCATCGAGCTTTAGCCGTTTTCGAAGCCGCTTATATGACGTGGTCAATTATAAGCTCGCAAATCCTCAAAAGGACTCCAAAGTAGGGAATTCATTGAACTGGCCGCACTACAATGCTTCACCGCTTCGTGGTACCCATATGATGTATACGATATCTGAAACAGCTATACACCGCCTTGAATTTCATCACATTGGAATTCAATGTTTTGTTAGCATCCTGAAAGAAAGAAATACGCAAATATCGCGCCTGGGGATATTCAAATCTTCAGTCATCCTTAAAGCAACCCGTATTGGCAAGATCTTCATCTGAAATCCGATCGATTCCGAGAAAATTTCACAACCTACAACTTTATTGAATTTGAAGCGCTCAGTGAAGAATTATACGGAGCCCTTTACAAGGTGGCCTGTATGATTTTTACAGACCTCTTTTTATGGAATGTTTCTTCTTATCCTTTCTTTCAGGATCCTTACATGATCTGTATTTGATTCATGACACTGTCCATTACCCGCCAAACTCTTGCAATAAAGATTAAGCGGAATGAGGCATATAATTATCTGCATTGCTAATGTATGCGCCATACGCATGCTACAACCGTCGTATTAGCTTTAAGTTTGTTGTCCTACAAAAGGACAACCTGTAGGTTTGTATTAGCCTGAACACTGTATAAATCCAGTGCGTCGCCATTTTATCTTCAACAAGCTTAGAGGACAATGGATGCCTATCTTACGCCATTAATAATATTTAGTTTGCTCCAAAGACATCTTTATCTATCTAAACGAACTTTATCTATCTAAACCAACCACTAAATGTAGTTGCCGTAATCTAGTAAGTAACGTTGGACGCAAGCTTTTGGTTTCAACTATAAGATGGACGTCTTGAACAAAACAAAATACTTTCGGTTACATTCTCCTTGCAGTCTTCTGGCAAAAACTCAGGCAGTAAAGAAGGTTTCAATGAAAAGTTGCTTAAATCTGTCGTTGGAAGTCGACCTTAACACACAACACATGAGTGGTCTGAGACACAAGATTGCGATGTAATCGTGGTAGATGGGTTCTTATGACCAATTAAATATGAAAGCAATAAAGGTGCCAATTTGATATCATAATAACCAAATCAATTAACAGCTTTTTCAAATTAGGCCACAGATTTTTTAAATATTTTTCAATAGCTTCAGCTCTCTTTTATGAATTTTTAAATCTGACCACTAAAAAGAAACTCAACCCATGTCCTTATAAAATTTAAAAAAAAGAAATCAATTTTTAAGGCAAAAAAAATTAATAATTCCAGCCATTTATAAAGAAAAAAATGTGACCCAAAGCCCATCTGTTAAACAATTTAAATGAAGCTAATCTGGACGCACTGAATATTCTTGATTTCTTACAAAGAAAAAAACACAAAGGAGAACAAAAGCAACCCGGACAAAGCACTGGCACTGGCTCTTGGCTCAACACATTTTATTGCTATTTTATATGGTTGTACATCAATAAATTGAGCCATATTCAACAACAACAACAACAGTAATACAAAGCACTGCGTACCCCAAGTTAAAAGGCACTTGTACTCACACACACACATACATACACACATATACGCACAATTGCTTTACATCCTGCCACAACAGCAAAAACACTTTAACAATTATAATGCAACATAAATTTCCACTGATGTTATTGTACAATAAAAACAAAAATTTTGAAAAAAAATTAAATAAAAACAACAACGCAACGCGTGCCTTTTCAAATTTTCTGTGGCACAAACACAGCTACCCATACTCATATACCCTCTTGGGTAAAATGATTTTGTTACTGCAACACTAGACGCGCGACTTTTTGCCACAAAAACAATGCAAAGCAAAACAGAAACAAAAACAAAACTATAATGACTACAAGGGGAACTCCGTTTAAATATTACGAAATAAACGACACTTAGAAAGAGTTCAGCGTCGGGTAGCCCACTTTGACTGGCAGCATAAAGACCAATAGTAACCACCAGTTGCATGCTGTATGCATTACCACAACTGCTTTGACTTTGGCGTAGTTTTGTGTCTGAGTTTTAACTCCTAAAGGGGAAAAAATAATCGCTTTTGTTTTGCTTTTTTTTCTTTCTTCATAAAACATAAACGCAATAATGCAACACAATAATTCGAGAAGGTCATGCAACAAAACTTATGCTGTTGCAAGTTGTGTGAAAACACAAGTTGGCAAACTAAATATAACAAGGCACTGTTTGTTAATCATACAGTTTGCCAGGAGGTGGAAGAAATAAATTTATAAAGAGATTCCTTCCTGGTTTTGAAATTTTAAGAATTAGGCCTCTTGTATGAAAAATTGCATCTGTTTTGTAAGGCCATGTTACGAATTTTATTTGGAAGGTTTAGCATTCGGATCTCTCTAAGACGGTGGAAAAAAAATACAAAAGACATAAAGGGTTATCCATTTTACGGTTTCAAACGCATAAAACGTATCATTTAAAGGCTTGGTCCTTGCCATTACGTATGAAATACAAAGTAATTTAAATGGTCCCCTCTAAATTAGATCTGGTCGCACCACTTTTTCTCACACTACGTTGGCCCCTAAATAAAAACTAACGGTGTTAACTCACATGATCTTGAAGGTCAATTAAAGTCGCCTAAACGTTTAATTACTCTTTCAGGAAATTTCTTATAAAATAATATCAAAAGTGTTCATATTATGTGCTTCGTGTCCTGAATTGTCTGAGACATTTTCCAAAATATACGACCAAATGACTTTTCCAAAGCATAATGTGTGCCAAATTTTCAAATCAGACGTTTGAAATGGACAATAAACTACAGGTGTCGCCACTGATGGATAAAATTAACTTACACAACATGGGTAGTATGAGAAGCTAGGTTTTAATCCTGACTAAAAGATTGTAATGACCAATTAAGTAAGTAAGTAATAGCATTTCCACAGTCTTGACTGAAGATTGCATTGAAAGCCTGTTGCTCTATCAATCCATCATATATTACGACATACGGGGCATAATCACTGCATGATTTCGATTTTATATAGACGGCGCTGCAAATCCAAACATGAAATATGCCATAATGAGCAATAAGATGCGCCCAATTACTGAGGACATGCTGCAATCGACAAATTTGGAATATTCGTCACACTTTCCTTAATAGAAGTAATATTTGCGGCAGTAATGCACTTACAATGAAGCACAGGCTCGACCACATACATACTTATGTAACGCTTACAGTCTCCTCAAATTTTTTTATAATCCTAATAATTCCTTGCACAGTAGTTCGATTTTGATGACCAGTCAATTTTAACTATTTTTACTCAAAGGGAAACCAGCAAGCAACCTGTATAATATAATCTTAACTGTTCTTTCGTCTGAGAGGAGAAGTGATGGACATAGTTCTCAACAATGGTTAAAAAATTTTTTCGTTGCATCGCCAAATACTTTATTGAAACACCTTCAAAACGTTGGTTTTAATTCATTGCGATTAAACGCGGTACCCAAGTTGCGCTCAGTCTTCTCATCTTCGAATTTTCGATCAACATACCATGTCTGTCATCATTTTCGCTGTCCAATTTACTTTTAGGCGACGATTAGCCAATAATGCTTTGTGAACCTTCTTCACCACTTCAGGCGTTTGCTCGTTTACTATGGCGTTCATCTTGGCGACCCGTGTGCCCATCTCTATCTCTCCCATTTAATATTTTATATTATTATATAATGAAGGAACAGATTCTCGTAGAATAGAATCCATATCGCATTAAATGTTGGTAGGACTGGTAGTAAATCGCTAACAAAGCTTAAATTTTTCAAAATCTTCACTAACCAAAGGGTATTTTTAATTCGTCGCCTATCACTTTAATTCTGTCTGCCATATGCAGTCTATTTTATTTGAAATTTTACAAAATAAATCAACAATTATTCATAATCCTAGAAACACCACTGTCATGTGGAGTTTTTTGTTATTTTTTAATTCATATTGTTGTTGTTTGTTTTGTTGTTTTTGTCGCGTGATTTAATTCTTAAATGATAATTATGTAACACCACACCATATTAAAGGGACAAACAAAGGGATAGAAGAAAGAAAGAGAGAGAGAGAAAGGGATAAAAGAGGAAAAACAATTTATATGGTTATGACAAGTTAAGCACAATAAATTAAAGAACCGCCAAATGGTATGACAATAAAACCAGTAGGAAAACTAGAATTAAAAAAAATCCAACATAATAGAATACAACAGTAAGAACAACAGCAACAACGCAGTAATACTAAAATGACATAAACGATGTGTTTAAATTAATGAGTGTGTGTGTATGTATATGTATTATTGTTGGATAGCAAAAAAAAAAAATAAACTCACTAACACACTGATTCAATTAAATCTACAGGATCATGACACTTGTTTTATACAAATGCATATATGTACATACAGTTGTGTTCAAAATAATAGGAGTGCCCTTCATTTAAAAGCAAAGTTTAAAATTAAGAAAAATATAAAAGAAAATATCGAATTCTTTTGACATAAAATTTATTTCTTATTCATATTCTAACTTTTTACTATTCAATTATTTAATTAAAACCATAAAAACAAAAAATATTTCATGTAAATAAAGCTTTCTTTTAAAATTAATTGTTCAAAATAATAGGAGTGTTAGTACACAACCTTATAATTTTTAAACAAAAGGCACACAAGCTTCATATTATCTTAAAATAGTATAGCTATTTTAGTATTTGGTTGAATAACCTTTGTTTTTAATAACTTCAACACATCTATGAGGCATTGAGTCAATAAGATCTTGGCATGTCTTTGAAGGAATTTGATGCCACACATCACGCACTGTGATCATCCATAGTTATTCTGCATTTGAAGGTTGTTTCTCTGCAACATATTTTTTAGCATCTCCCCATAGATGTTTTATGGGATTAAGGTCAGGTGACTTAGCTGGCCACGCCATAACGTTAACTCTATTAACCCGAAACCACTCATTTGCCAATTTACTGGTGTGTTTCTTGTAATTATCTTGTTGGAATATCAATTTTAGAGGCATATTCCACTCTGCATATGGTAGCATCACTTCTTTCAAAATGCCGACATAGACTTACCTATCCATTATGCCTCTAATGGGATGAATTTGACCTACACCATTATATGAAAAGCTTCCCCATATCATTAGTTTTGCACCACCATGTTTAACTGTCTTTTGTGTATACTGAGCTTTATATTCGGTGTTGGACAGACGTCTAACATACTGTCTATACACAGTACCACCAAATAAAACCATTTTGCTTTCGTCGGTCCACAGTATGTTTCTCCATTTTTCGTTCGGTCAATCGATATGTTCTTGGGCAAACTTTAAGCATGATGCTGCCTGTTTTTTTTTGTCAGCAATGGCACCTTTCATGGACTTGTTGCGAATAAATTGCTGTCTATCAGTCGTCTACGAATAGTAGGGCCACTTACGCCAAGATTCAGATCCTTTTGAATTTTTTTGAAGACGCCGAAGGATTTAGTTTGCTGTATCGCACAATTCGGCGGTCATCGACAATTGATGTTTTGCCCTTGCGCCCACGCGTTTCGTACTTTTTTTTATATTTTAATGCATTTCCGATCATTTGATCGGAGCAACTTAAGGTTTCCTTAATTTCTTTATAAGTTTTGCCTTTTTTCTTAAGATTTTTAATTAGTTCTCTCTTTTCTTCAGTAGAGTGCTTTCCTCGTCCCACTATTACAAAAATTTATGGGAATCACTGTAGAAAAAGTTTTAACTTCATTTTCCATACTTACTTTTCACATTTTTTTAAAATTATATGCTCTTATATATTATTATTTAAAAAAAAAACACTCACACTCCTATTTTTTTGATCAACCGAAGTCAAGGGCAAACACAAAAATCAATAAATTTCATGATAAATATTAAAGTTATTATGAGATTCTCTTTTGTATTTTATTTCTTACATACCGTTATAACTACCATTAGAATATATCATGTTTTGCAAATTGGTACAATAAAAAATTTGAACTTCGAAAATATTACATGGTAGCACTCCTATTATTTTGAACACAGCTGTACATACACTGTGTATACAATGGGAAGCAAAACTGAGTATTCCAATGTGTGGACAAAAACTGGATTTCATTTTTATTGTATTCGGACACGATTCTACATTCGACTCTATAGCAAAACATTATTACGTGAGTGAGAATTTTTGTGACGTTCTCTAGCAGTTGAAAACCATAATCATAATAGTAACTAACGGTATTTTTGATATAAAACTAGGAACGAAAGCGAATTCAGGTAATGTGTGTGTAGTCAATTGGAAGATCAAAATCTTAACCAAGATTTTTACAGGTTTATACTTACATTGTAGTCGCCGAAGTCTGGTAGGTAGTGTGTTGGCTTATTAGACGTGAGACATCGCGAACAAAACGAAAAATAAAAAAATATTTCTTCGACGACTTCCTCCTTCTCAAGAATCTGTTTTTCGGAGTCAAGTTTAAAGTGTAGGTCCCGCCACTCATGTATTAAATTAATTGAGTAGCCATGTCGTAATCCTGACTTAAGGATTGTAATGGCCAATTATGTTATGTATACTTACAGGCACGTGTGACGCTCAGCCACATTTTCACATTGTTAAGGTTGAAACCCCAGCTTAGGCCAACTGGCATATAGTAACAGTGAAGAGCAGCTGCCACCTTAGTGGTTCTGGATTGTGTATTCAAATTCCAATTTAGTTTACTGTCCAATATACCTAGCTTGGATGAATTGGACGGATTATATAGATTGGATGGATTGGGTAGTCGTAAATAATTTGAGGATAGCGGGGTAAGTAGTACAGACGAATTTTTTTTTTTTTTGGAAAAAGTGTAATTTTTTGTTTGTTTTATATTGAAAATGCATCGCTAATCAAAGTTTGTTTCCGACTTTTCTTCGAGTTTTTCACCGTTTCCCCGGAAAATGCCGTTCTTTTAAAAGGACGGTGGCAAAATAAACTACTATTGGTTATTTTTTTATTGATTTTATTAACACAACTCATATTACTTCAAATCATAACAAAAACTTTATGTATGTATTATATGCAAAATAAAAAAATATATACATGGATTTGCAAGTTTGCAAGACATCCACAAACTGTAGGATAACGCTTGCTCCTAAGCCAAGATGCCTAAAACTTTCGTGAAGTGGTGTAGATTTTCCTTGGTATGGCTCGAACCATTCTATATATCCGAGTCGGTTCGTCGCAATCCATTTCTTATAGCCCCATCTAATTGGCTTTCCTCGGATGAATTGCTAGGTGCCGTGGTTTCCATAATATGGTACCATCGATTCATCCACGCAGTGATGTTCCTCAATTTCCGTGAATTTAATGAAGTTTCTTCCAAGTATGTCGCAAAGTGGACGAAGTTTTGCAAACTTGTGGTTTTGCTGTAAGTTTTAATTGTCACAGCAAAGGATGTTTTGCATAATAAAACGGAAACGGCTTCTTGTCATGGCGCTTGAAACGAGTTCATGGTGAACATCTGGTGAACTTTCACATTACATTTCCCGCCGCGGAACAATACCGTAGCCATTCAACAACAAAATTCCGAAGAAACAACGCATCTCGTCACCATGAACATTTCCTTCGTGGCTATTATCTGTAGCGTATTTATTTGTGTACACGAATAGCTCCATAGTTTCATCGTTGAAGAAGCACGAAAAAGCTTCCATTGGAGAGGGCTCAATTTTACAGCCTGAAAGTTCCTTCCAAATCGGCAAAGATGGTTCTATATTGCTCTTTTCCCAAGTATACTTCTTTAGTTGTGATACCTTGACAATGCGGCTGGTTGTTTTTATTCGTTTACGAAAGTCCGCTAAGCATATGTCATCGTCGCTATCAAAGTCTTCATCGGATACACTATTCACAGCAGCTTCGTAAAGCAATTGTGAACCTGGCAAGTTGTATAAATCCACATTATTTTCTTCACCATTATTTTCATCTGTACCGTCGATATTGAAATTTTCTGGTGGCAATATAAAAATTTCGCCTGGCTGATCTTCGCTGCTCAAATTTTCAACCTCTTACAATATTTGGTTCAGAGTTAACGGTTTGCGCATATATCTGTTTAACGTAAAAAGCGAATGTTAATGGTAGGGTATTTTGCCACTGTCCTTTATAAAGAACATTAAATTTTACTAAATAAAAAGCAAACAAAAGCAATGTTTTGATTTTCATTGCACAAAATTTAAAGATTATAAAGGAAACAACCTAAAAATAAAGTAACAATGTATTATCTTGTTTGCTTTGGTTTTTTTTTAACGTTCGTTCTCCATCGTTGCCAAAATTATATTTTTTTCCAAAATTATGTTTTTCTCACCACAAATTACAACTGACCCCACTATTGCAACTCTCACATACAACTGTTACATGTTCTGTTTGTATTCTGTAAAAAAGCAGATCAATAGATCAAGTGTCGGTAAAGAAATAGAAGAAAAATAAAGGGACCTTTTAAAAGGACGGTGGCGCCAACTGGGTTAATCGCAGTAGCCAATACTGCAAAGTGCATTTTTATTTTCTAATCATCGGCTTGCACTTTAATTTATTGACAGATAAGATTCCTTTGGGTGCAAAACTGAGTACATGGGCCTTAGCAGTACAGACTTGGGTTTGGGTTTACACTTTAATTTACTGCCAGATAAACTGCTTTAGGTGCAAAATTGAGCACATGTACCTAATTATAGTTTTATGATCATCCCTACTCTAAATTCATCGGATCATCATTATAATAATATTTTTATGGAAACTAGTATATCGACATGAACTCACTTCTGCTCTTCACTGTATGCACAGCAGATATACCATATACATATTTATGTATGTGTACAATATTGGGTATGTGGTTACAGAATATTTAATTTGTTTTTGTCGTTTTTATTAAACAACAATTGCAACAGTTAACATGACTCCACTTTTTACCACAAAATTCCAAGCTATTTAGACATCAGCAGCAGCATTAGTGGCTGCAGCAACAGTTTTAAATGAATTTCAATAAATTGTTAAATATGGGCCTATTTTCGGTATTTTATAGTGATTGTTTAAATCCGTTTTTTATGTTCTATAAATTAATTAAATGACAGGCTTAAATAGAGGCTGACGTACATATTTAATCTCAACGTTATTATCGGGTTCGTTGTATAAACTGGCAGAGCGGTTGAGCGGTTGAATGAATGTTTTGAAAAAGAAGTAAAAAAATGTTAAGATTTCAAGAGAGTTTGTAGTCTTATGTATTGTTGTTGTTGTTGGCGAAGTGTAGTTACTGTTGTAGTTGTTGTTATTTGTTTTCAATTAACTTCTGGTTTTTTTTGCTAACAAAGCATGTGGTCGATAAGACACCCATTTGGATGGATGGAATGTCTAGTTTTTCTTGTTTGTTACTCTCATTAAGATGGTAGTAGCATATGAGACTAAGAGGACACATGTTAAGGTGACCATTACTAGAAGAAAATATGTCTCTGGCCATGCATTATAAAACTCTTTAAGAAAATGATTTACCTCCAGTTCCTTACATCAGATAATCACTAATTGGAACTCATGTACAATACGTTACAAGCTCTTTAGAATTCGAAAATAGAATTCAAAATTGAGAAATAGGGGCCACCTCTTTTTAATATTAAAAACAATATGTTCCCGATAAAAATATATTTGTTTTGGATTGATTCTTTGTCCTTTGGATTTGAAATATTTGGCTGAGAACCTGTTGACCATCTTGGGAATTTCATATTATTTTTACTGCTGCTACTGTTGCTGTTGCTGCTCTCCTTTCTATATTTTCTTAGGGCTTAAGGTAAAATATGTCTCATTAGAGTTTTAAGATGAAACTAAAACAAATAAAAGAGAAATACAAACAAAAAGAAATGCAAGCACTTTAGCAGAGTAACATCAATATTCGCAAGCATAACAAAACTACACGCACGCACTCCCTAACTGCTCACCCATACACTGGCCTCATTTTGACACTTAAGCAGTTATGCCATCAGTCACATACAAAGTACACATGTGATGTGTTTTACTTTACACTTTGGAATTCAAGTATAAAAAAAGCAAAAAAACTGAAACAAAATTCCACAACTATAGATGAGGGATGACACTAATCCTCAGTGGCTATATGTGAGAGGGAAGGGCAACAAAACAAAGTTTTATTTGTTTTTGTTTTTCTTTTATTCCCTCATAAGATGCTGCTCCCTTAAGACTTGAGATCGGAACACAAATAGGCAAATGAAAAAAATGAAAGAGAAAGAGAATACGTAACAAAACTAAAGTCCCATCGTTATCATTTGAGGCATCATAATGTGTGCGGAATCAAATGAAACTTAACACTTGGGCCAGCATATTTGTAATCGAAAACTTTTCGGTTTTTGTAAACACAAATTCATCCACTTTTAGCTGAAAGCAAAATGATTGCATTTGGAACATAAAAGAAAGAAAGAAAGAAGAAAAAAAGGAAGGTGATGACTTAAGGGCTTAGAACACCGACCGCTTCGGCAATTCATAAGCATTTTAAATATGAACGTATAATGCTCGTAAATAAATAACTGAAAGCAATAAATTTTGATATATTCTCGTATAAATTCACATTCAAATTCAAATGATTTCTTTGCTTTCATTTTTTTTGTTTCTTACTTTTTTCAATCTTCTTCATTCATTTACTCAGAGTTGTCCTTTCATTCATTCGTTTCATTTTAATAGTTCAGTAGTATCAGTATTTGTATTACAAAGAAAAAAAGGCAAAGAAAACAAAAAACAAGCTTCAAATAGTTTTTAAAAGAGTTTTTTTTCTCTTCCTCGAATACTCTTTGTATTTGAAGTTTTTATTATTATTATATGCACAGAAAAAAATTGCATATTAAGGGAATATAATCATCAGTTTCTATGTCTGAAGCTTTTTTAAAGCAAAAGCTAGAAAACTCTAGAATTAATCCATTTCTAAACAATAAGCACTTCAGTAATGAAAAATACTTAAATATGGAACAATATGCGTGTAAACTATGAACCAATCAATATGCCGTCATAAATCCAAGCAAAAATTATTGTAAACTCCAGGGTTAAGAAGTTTCCCAAATAAAACTTCTGCACAAATATGCAAAAATATGTTTCTAAAATGCAAAACTATGCGGTACTAAAGTGATTCCAAAATGTTTGCAATAAATTCTAGGAAAATAAACTCTTTAGAGAAAAATAAAAAAAATAAGCACTTGATTAGGCTCAGCTTACTTGAGTAGATACTTTAATAATGAAAAATGCTTAAATATGCAATAATATGCCTGTAAAAAATAGAAGAAAAAAATTTTGATAACTCCAGGGTTCCCAAATAAAATTTCTGGATCAACGCATTACTAAAAACGAAATCTTTAGGAGCAACTTATACAAAAATATGCTCAAATATGTTTCTTAAATGTAAATATGCAAAAATATGCCGCACTAAATTGATCAAAAAATTCTTGGAATCAATTCTAGGGCTAAGAGCTTATTCTTTAGAGGTCAAAAAGGAAAAAAAAGACATGCCTCCTCAATAACACAGTTTACTTGGGTCCTAAAAGATCCCGCTTTAATGCCTATTTCGTCATACAATTATTACTCCCAGTCATACCGATAGTTTTATAAAAGACATGAATTCTTCCCAAAACACCTTTGGCTGCACTTGTCTTCTTTCGCGTCGTTACAGCAAAGTAGGTCGTTATGACGTATTTCCAGCCACCACCCGCGTGCCTTCAGAGGCCAGTGGGCCTGTTATACGTATCCTGCGTACGAAACTTTCCGTTATAGAAGCATTTGCAAGTGCACTGGCATTATTTTTAAATTCTTCAAGGGAAAATCTAGGATAGCGCTTTTATGAACTGATTAAACATTCAAATATATCACGTGGTGCAAACCATTTCCATAAAAGGATCTATCAATCACTTTAAGGTATAATACAGTCAATAAAAGTAGTCACATCAACTATACCCAAGATTTTGATCCTGTACTTTCATGTTAAACTTGTTCTTGGGCAGCTTAGATTATAAGGTCAATACTCATTTTCTCTCACTGTATTTCAAAGAATCTATTACGGGAAAATTTTTTGTAAAGTTAAACAGCAACTCAATAAAATCAAATATATTTTTTTTAGTTGTGCAATAAAATATCTCAACATTCTTGAAGTTCGAAACACTACCCCCTTATCCAATTCCTCTTTACCTCACTTCAATGCAAAAACAAGAACAAAATAGAAAAATAAAATATTGTATTAAGAAAAATGTAAAATAAGAACGTAATCAACTAAAATGTGAGAGTTTAAAAGGTTTGTTTTTTTATTTCTTTTTTTTCTTTGATATGAAGGATTTGTATGAGTTTTCTTCAACCTCTTTCACTTTTTTCTCCTGTTTGCCCCTTTAAACCCTACAGCCAAAACTTCGAATTCAGCGAAATGTTTGTCAAGTTTGGTGAGAGCTCAGGAAGAAGTCAAATATTTTAATACGATACCGGTCAAAAAACAAACATCGGTCAAGGAAACAAACAGCATAATGAGGCCAACCTTAAAGTCGTCACTGAATTGTTCATCAGCTACACAATTACTCAGGATGTCCGTGTGACTAGGAAACCATATTAGACTGACACAAACTCCAAATAAATAGTCCATCAATGGAGTTAATCTACCTTATTGGTCATATGATGTTCACTCATAATTTGATTTTGTGTCAATTTCATAGAATCTCCGAGCTGTTGTATTATAAATCTTGGGTTTTGAGATGAATTAGCAGAAAACTTAACCAGTTGGAGTGGCTATCAAACCATAAACGAAAGAAAAATAGGCCTGGAAGCATCTACTGCTCATGACAGATTCGTAAGTTTACCGGCACTCCAATCTTAGTCAGCATTATAGTGTAGCTTCTCACTGCAACCATGTTTTTTTTTTTTTTTTTATGAAACCAGTACTCAGGGGATGGCCCCTACTCATGCAGTGCATTGTGCAGGTTTTTTAGGAAAGGTGTCTGTATTACAGTCTAAAGTCGATTTCAAACTACAGAAACAATATTTTTTCTGGCAAAAACTCTCGACATTAAAATAAAATTACCATAAGAAGTTTATTAAATCTGTCGTTCAGAGTCGACATTAAACTGTAGGTCTTAACACTCATGGATCAAATGAGCATACACAAAATGGGTGGTGCGAGAAACTAGGTTTTAGTCCTGAGTTAAGTAAGTAAGATACAGTATCTCTAAGCACATTGATCAATCAACCACTCACAGTTTCTCAATTGGCTTTTCAAAGTAGAAAATTTGCTCACAAGATCGGACGATTTTATCTGTTTTGTAGCATGACGCAATGGTCATACTGGGCAGTTTTCCCTGACAGAAGTACACAGCTATGCCACTTAGAGATTTGCAACAACTTAAAACAGTCTTCGAGATCATCCAGTGACAACCTAATGCTTTTACGGCCTCCTTACTTCCTTTTGTACAACACTATCGATTGAGTTATACTCGAAGGTATCTCCACCTGCAACTACTTACAGTCTCTACCCATCTTTTATGAGAAATCAACGCTCAGGAAAATAGATTACGGGTGCTGTGATTATGGTTTGCATAGGCGTTGTACATAGGCGATGTATTAAATCCTATAAATATCTTACGGGTGTAGGGTATCATACAAGTCAACCACACCGCTTGCAACTACTGTACTTATTTTCTTATTTTGTTTTACATTTTTTTCTTACGTTTTCATAAGTCGAAAATCAAATAAAACATATGAAAAGTAATAACGAACTATGACTGTTTGTCCTCTTTAGTTGCCAATAACATCTGTGTATGTTGGAGATTAACAGGACGCACACACACCAGAAAATGACAGCAACAATAGTATTAGAGAAATAATGGAAAGGATAATAGAAAAGAAAGCTCAGATAGACTGTAAACTGTAACATTACTGACTGTAATGTGGATTTTACTTTAGATTATGTGGAAACCCTGACCAGATAAACTCATTGATTCAAAATTTTGTTATAAGCAAAAATCTTTTATAATATAAATGGATCCCAGCATGGTCATGTGTGTGAAGATAAATTCGAATCTGAAAATCCAAGACGCAATCCATAAGTCTTAGCAGCGCCACATTTGACGTTAACAGAGCAAAATTTCCTCTTAACAGAACAAAATTTTGTTCTTAACAGAGCACTGTTCGCTATTTAATAGTATCCATCTGAACAAGCCCACTTGTTGAGGAGCTAATTTTGGGAGTATCATCCTATATGCAAAGGAAGGTTCCAAGTCCTCTTAATATAATCAGCAATTATCTAGAAGATCAGTGGCAATTTTGAAACATATAAGAAATAGCACACCATACAGACAATATGGAAATGGGGAGGGTCCTCTTTCGAACCGTTGTAGTGGAATAGCTGGAATAATTTTGACAGTTCCATATCCACCAACCATCCTTTACATTTCAACACTTTTGTTCACATATAATAAAGATCATAAGGAGAATTGTATTTTATGTCAATATTCTGTAATAATTTCAAAGTAGAAGACTAATCTATTATTGTCACTGTTAAACAGTGCTCTGTTAATAGCAAAGTTTACCCTGTTAGAGGCAAGAAGTGGCACTGCTAAAAGTGTGGGTTTGCGTCTTTGGTTTTTAAATTAGAATTTATCTTCACACACATACTATGGTCTCATATTGAATTCTGAGATAAAAGATAAAATTTTTGGGTTAATCAAGGTAGGGTGGTATCCCATTCTATATATCCCCAACCCCACAAAAAGATTTAAAAATTTTTTTTGGCATGATTTTATTATTTTTTTATTATTTTTTATTTTCATTGTTGCTTTTTATTGTTTTCATTTTTTTTTTTTTTTTTTTTGTTGTGCTGTCGTTAGAATTCAATTTAAATAAAACTGTACGTGTTAATATCATACCGAATAAACACTAGCAGGTGTTGCATTGCATTGGAAACAAAATCGGTGTGAAAAACCCGAATCTCAAATAAAAACGTTTGAGCAGTAAACAGAAAAAAATAAAAGATAAACAAATAAGGATAAAACATTTTAATAATATCAGCAATGATTGTTTCTTTTTAATATTTTTTTATTTTCCTTTTTTATTTCAATTCTCTTTTCTTTTTTTTTTTTTTTTTTTTGTTGTTCCGCTACTCTCTACTTATAGTAAATGATTGACAGTTTTGTTATATTTATTTATCACAAAAATATAAAAAAAATTATTTTAAAATTAAAACAAATTGTCAGTAAATAAAGATGAAAAATTGATTGAAAATCCGATGTTTTTTAATACCCCTTCAAATGAAATCAAACTTATAAAAACGAGTGTCATTTTGCCAGAAGTGTCATAACATTTTTAGAGTGAAACCATAGGAATTTTTTGAATTTTATTTTTCATATCTTCAATAAAAGAATTTTAATGCGGGCAATACTGGTATTGAATTGTTGATGGTAGCCTCCTATAAAAGGAATCTGTCTCCTTTGTCTTCTTTCTTTTGTGGTACGCGATACGAAATTTCTTTTTGACTTCAAAACAGGTTTCTCGTCTGAAAATTTAAATCCATAAAAGAAAATTTAAATGCCAAAAAAAGAATAAATTCGAATTTGAAAATCCAAGACGCAATCCATAAATTTTAGCAACGGCACATTTGGCGTTAACTGAGCAAAATTTCCTCTTAACAGAACACAATTTGCCCTTAACAGTGTTAGATATTTAACAGTATCCATCTAAACAAGCCCACCTGTTTAGAAGCTAATTTTAGGACATACACTAGGTCTATGAGTACCATACTATATGCAAAAGAAGGTACCAAGGCCCCTTAATAAAGTCAGCAACATAGTCATATATAAAGTGGTATGGTATTGAGAAACTTGGATTTGAAAATATCAATTTCTTGCTTGAAAACTCTCTAGAAGATCAGAACATATAAGAAATAGTAACCATCCTTTACATTTCAACACTTTTGTTCACAAATAATAATGATCATAATGAGATCATAAAATACAATTTATGTCAATAGTCAGCAATAATTGCAAAGTAGAAGAGGAATTTACTATTGTCACTGTTAAACAGCTAACAGTGCTCTGTTAATAGCAAAGTTTACCCTGTTAGAGGCACGATGTGGTCCTGCTGAAAGTGTGGGCTTGCGTCTTTGGTTTTTAAATTTCAATTTATCTTCACACACATCATAAAAGAAAATTTTTGGAATTTCGTTTTTTAAGGCCGTTAAATGGCTACTGCAACTTCTTATTATACTAAGAAGAGGCACAAATATTCTTGCAACATTGAAACGCATTCATTTTAATAGAAGAATTTAGCATACCACGTTATTAACAAGTGGAAAATAAAATATAATCCTTAAAGATCGTTCTCAGTCGCTACAACCCTTTAGTTTGGATTACATCTTAGCTTTGCACACCACCCATTTTATGTGTGTTGTATTCATGAGTGTCGGAATATACATTTTAAAGCCGTCTCCGCACGACAGATTTTTAAGAAACTTTTCATGACAATTTTAATTACCCTCAAAATACTTTGAGAGGGAGTAGCCGAAAGAAACATATTTTTATTTTTTTATATTTCGTTTAGTTGTAAATATCTGAGCAGGAGTTTGAACCAAGGCCAACCCCCTACCTACTAGACTGTAGAAATTTCAAGAACCATATCGCTGTAAAGCACTATTTAAATGCGCCATGAGAAAAGGCGGGCTTTTTGAAACGCTTTGCTCGCTTGAAATTAGGCGAATACTTAAACTAGTTGAGTAGACTGGAGATGCTAAACAACCACTAATCGGCCCGTTCACGCACAGTTCGAACGCCGCAACTCATCAAAGCTGTCTACCTAAGAACTCAGCGAAATATACTTCCTAGATAAAAAATTATGAATTATGACAAAAATAAAGGCTTCAAACTGAGAGCTTTCAAATGCCGTATTGAACATTAGTTGACAGCAGTTTTGAACAAAAATTTGCAAACGTCTTTTGGTAGTACATATTAAAAAAGTCATCACCCAGCTTCAGTCAGATTCTTAAGACAGCTTTGATCCGTGCTGTGGCCATTCTGTCAACTGACGAGGTGCGTACCGCTGTTATTCATTTGAAAGACTATTGATGAGGAACATAACCTCGTTCAGGTATAAATTGTTCAATTTTCCATGACTCTAGCACATAAACCACGCCGAATTTGACTAGTAGCATGGGTTTTGGTATCTTTGAGAATCGCTTTGGTTTATGGATTATTTACAGACTTCTGCGACTTAAGAAAAACCCGCAAGAAAATATCTGTCGGGTAAAATTGCACGATCTTAGTGGCCAGTTGACATCACTTCCACATGAGATGGGGATGCACTCAAATTGCACGTGTAGAATACCTAAACTGGCATGAATTGTGTGGCAATTAGCGCCGTGCAATTGAAGCCACATGTCTAGATCATTCAATTCAAGGCAAAAGAAGTTGGTAATCATCGACGTGTACTGCTTGCCGTTGACTGTGTTGCCATCGCCAGCATCATTCTCAAAGACATACGGGTACGGTCGGAAATGTTTGAGTAATCCAGAAATTTGTGCGTAAGGTCAAAAAAAAAAACAGTTTTTGTCAAATAAAAAAAGTTTGGAGCGTTCGAGAAATATAAAAAAAATATTTTTAAGATCTACTCAACAAAACTCACAACCTACACTATGTCATTAGCCGGGTGTATTTAATTTTTTTTATTTTGTCCCATAGTGTTATTAATATTCTCTACAAAGATAACCAAATACATTATGAATCATTAGTATTCCCATTTTAAAGCAATTTAGAAGAGTTTTTTTTTTCAAAGATTAATAACGCAGCTATTAAACGATACTTGAAATAATACTCTAATCATGAGCATAATTTTTTATTTTTAAATGCAGCAATAAAAACGATAACGACTCACCAAAAAAAAAAAAAAACAAATGAAAAAAAAGAGAATGTCAGCCAATAAATCAATAGAAATATGAGTGGATGAATGTATGAATTAATGAAATCCCCCGCAAACCAAAAACTGAAAAAAAACTCTCTCTCTCTCGGTAATTGTAGCAATTGTTTTAACAAACATTACATGAGTGCTTTTTTTTTTTGCGATATACTGCGTGCAACATATATAAACTGTAATAAAACCATCAACAGCAGGCACTTTATTAGCAGCCGTAATAACAACTACAAAAATAAAAAGCGAGAAAACAAAATAATTTACAACTACACTGTACAACAGAAAAACAGAAAAAAACGATGCAAAACAAATGATAAATGCTTTTGGTAAGGCTTAAAGGCATATAAAATGCTTAAATAAACGGCGGCAGCGGCAACGATAATACAACAGCATCAGTAGCATAATCATCGGCATCATCGTCGTTTTCATCTTTTAAATGCCACCCAAAAATGACAAAAAAAATCGACTGAAGTTAACAACAACAACAAACACTATTAAATAATGTAAAGAGAAAAAAACAAACACAAAAACACAAGCGTTGATCCATGCGACAAATACGACTAAATGGTGGCCTGAGTTGTTGGCCGACAAAATTAATGCCACTAAACAAGCAACATGCATCTTCATACGTCATCAAGTATAACAACAACAATGCAAACAACAACATAAATTTTCATAAAAAATAAAAAAGGAAAAAAACTTACAAACTAAAAGAATATAAAATGAGATGATTTGAGAAGAATGTGAGAACGAAAGTTACTTTATGAGAACGCCACAACTGTCTGCTTTAAATATCAAATAAAATCATCAGCACCGACATGAGATACTTATTTCTGTGTAATTATATTGGGGGTAAGAAAAAGTTGCCGGAGTATGCAAAAAGATTGAAAATTGCCAGAATGCCTAACAGATACCCATTCCCCAAGACCTTTTAACTAACCTCGACCAAGAATCCTGAATCTTTAACTGTGCATTGTATAACATGGATACACAGTTCTCGACAGTTACAGGGCACTCCCATTTTTTTCAAACCCTACGAAACGAAGGAGTCCGTTCAAGACAGCCCTTATTAAAGCCCTATTATTAAAGTCCTAATAGATTCTCAACCCAAATTCTATATCCACTTTCCGTTGTAGAACGGTCCAGCCTGGGCCATAATAGCCTAGAATACCGCCTAATCATTTCATCGATCTGACCAAATAAGTCTCTCAAAGCCTCCAGCTTTACAACGCAGCCAGTGAATATTATTCATCGGGCTGATGAAAAGCATCTCCTAAGCTTATCTCTTTTGAAAGATAGAAGTATGGATTGTTATCGGAATTTTCATTCATATTTAACTTAAAGAGAATATAGCTGGATAAGCGTGCAATTCTGCATTCGACAGGAATTTCTGAATTTTCATAGTTGATAAAGGCCATCTTGATGAAGCTACACCAGTGTACTATCATTAACAATGACGTAAGGATCTGGAGCAGTTGGCAACTGATTTTATTTAATCTAATTCTTATCACAAAATCATCTTTAGCGATGAGACCCATGAGTGGATTCGTGAACAAACTATTAAATTCGGATTGATATCAATCCACATAAGATCTAAGAGCGTTGAATACATTCTGAAAAAGTTATTGTTTGATTTGGATTTCGGGCTGGAGACATCATCATCGATTAATATTTCATTACATACATACATACATAATTGGTCATTACAATCCCTCAGTCAGGATTACGACCTAGCTTCTCACACCGCTTATGTTGTGTGCGTTAATTTTGTACATGAATGGCGGGAGTGGTTTGTTAATTAGTCTGGAAAGTAATTGAGGTGGGTATGGCCGATAGAAACCCAATCTATATATCTATTTCTATCTTCCATTAAGGAAAAATTATTTTCAAAACTGTCTTTATATTTCTGACACCCAATCACATTTTTAATTGCCGTAGCCGCAACAATATGATCAAAGAATTGGGCACTGTATGGGCATGTTGCCATTTCAAATGTTAATAAATTTCATAAATATGGTTGGTGGACATCGGGGAGAAAAATTATCATGACAAATGCAACAAATCTCTTTCAAAACTATTTAGAATACATGGATACATGGATTCATAAAGGAAATGAAAGAGAAACAGAAACAGAAAACACAGAATAAAGAACTTGTGATGAACATTTTTGCACACAAAACATCCATCAGCACTTGCATAGATTTTTAAACAGATTTTAAGAGCGAAAAGGAAAAAAACAGAACAAAAAAGGGGAGAGAAATTATAATAAAATTTGAGAACAAATGTGCCACTTGTTTAGCTGTCACATGCAACTATAAATTCTGAAATTCCATTTCAGGAAAAAAACAAAAAATGCAGAAACATTTTTAAAAAAATTTAAAGGCAATTAAAATAGACAAAATAATGAATGAATAACTTTTAAAATTTCATTTATTTTTTAGAAACAAATTGTTTTTGTTTTTATTGCTACTGATCTCACCCCGAGCCAGGGCCATACGAGTATGTGTGCTTGAAAGCATATTAAAAAAAAAGTGTCTTAAAATTTCATTGTAATTAAGAAGTTTAAAATGAATTCTTTTCCTTGCCTTCTCGCTGTTCCTCTTTTTTTTTCTTGTTCTATTAAGACATCCGAAGTATAAAATTTATGGCCTTAAGGCCTTGTAAAAGCAACAAAAAAGAAAAAACGTTCAATAATTAAATTTTGTATGTCGTTTTTAATTTTGATTAAAAATTTCCTTTTTTTTAATTTAATTTTTATGTTCTTTTCCTGTTAGGTTTTTGAAAATAAAATCGTTAAAAAACCCGGTAAATAAATGTCATCCCGCATTTTTTTCTCTTTTTTCTGTTTTTCCTTTTTAAGGGTTCGAGTAAATGCTGCTTTTCTCACAGCTTTCATCATTAATTTCGTCATTGCTTTCCATTTTTCTCTTGCTGTTGAGCATAAAATGTGATTTTTATTTAATTTTCAACCTTTAACTCTACATGTCAGTGAATGAATGAAGAAAAGAAGGGATATTAGAAAAAATAAATACTGCCTACATGGTAGAAGGATAAGCCGGCTTTAAGTTAGCCTACATCTTGTGATTGTAAGGCTAAGGTAGGTAGCAGACCCTACAAAGTTCTACTTAGACCAGTGGTTAGGTTCATTGTGATACCATAATTGATAACTAATCCGGGTATCAAACACTCCCAAGAGAAAATCAACTTTAACTCCCGAATATGTCTTGCTAGTGCAGCAATCTTTATATTGGTAAAAAATTGCGGAAAAGGAAAGGAATTGTCAGAAATTTTCACGTCCTTACCACAAGAGAAGGGCACCTATGCATAGAATTAAGAACACTTTCTTTATCCTACTCAAAATCATAGCTCCTGCGAAGTCATTCAACGAAATGTCAAGTCTTTCGACATGCATTCCAAAAAGATAATGGCTCGTATGAATCTCTACATGGATGGCCATGCGATTTAAGAATAAAAGTAAGTCAGTCTTCTTCTTATGGATATAAGAGTCCAGCATAGTCCAGCAATATTGCACGTAACTTTCTACAGCCCATGAGATTGTACCCAGTTTTACTGAGGCTATCGAAATACCTGTGCACTGTAGCAACTCAAAGGTTGTGTGTTCCATTATTTGGTTTTAAGTTTACATAATAACCTTCGAAAAAGAAAAATTACAATCATTTCAGTTGCACTTCTAAATCTCAATTTACTTAGAATGATCTGAAGTATAATTATCACGCTATGACACACATACATATATTTCATTAGATAATATTTTATAATTGAGTGATAAATCCAACTGCCAATAGTCACTACAACCCTTTAGTTAGGGTTACAACCAAGCTTTTCACACTACTTATGCTGTGCGTATTAAGTTTTATACATTAATTGCGAGACCTATAATTTAAAGTCGAAGCCGAACAACAGATTTTTGAGAAATTTTCATGACAATTGTATTTACTCTCAAGATTTTTGCCAGAAATCTGCTGGAGGAAGTCGCAGTCGACGATCACACTATCTACTAAAGACTAAAACGACTACATTTGCTCTGTTGAAAATATTTGGTTTTTAATATTGTTGTTGCTGTAACAGTTTTACTTATACCAGACTTGATCTAAGGTGAAGAAAAAATATAAAAAAATATGATGTTGGCAGTAACGGGAAATTTACTGCCTCGATTAGTATTTATAGAGGGAAAGAGGTGTTGGATTTATACGCCTCTCTGCACAGTTTAAAAGCTATGTATTATTATACGGATCTCATTGGCATACTGCAAATTGGTTCGTAGTATCTGCTATAATTTCAGATCCATATGCGCAGAGCCCAATCGAAGCGCACATTCCTCATCTCTCACATTCTCTCATTCCGTGATCTCAAGTAGATGTGCACTCAAAACGGTATCCAAATTGTAGCTGGTTGTTGTCTTAGCTAGTAATATTCAAATTTATTATTACTACCGCTTAGGGAGTATACCACCAAACACGAACGTCATACGACGTCCGACGTTAACGTCTAAGTTCCGCAACACTACACACAAAGCAGGTTCACAGATGACGTTGTTTTCAGAGAACGAAAGGTGGACATAACAGATCAATCACTTGCCTTCGTTAAAAGATAATAAAGTGAAAAATATTTCCAGATACATACTATCAGTATTACTAGTATTACCAAAGACCTTTGTCCGACCTAACCTTACGTGAAAAGGATAGGTCTCTTCCACTGATTTCGAATGGGCAAGCAACTGCTAAGATTTGATTTAATAAACGTTTCCTCTAACTTAAAGAGATATCCTGCATAATGTTTTCCAAGTAATTAAAATTTCTATCACCATGCCACACAGACATTCATTTCAGTCAATAGCATATAGGGCTTTTCCTTCAGCGCATATCTTAATATTTTCGTTTCCTTTATCCCTTTAAACAACCATGTAGCCAAAATGCATTTAATTGAATTTGTCTACAAGTTTTCCTTTTAACTTTTACATCCCCCCGCCCTCTCTTACACGTGTAGCCAGCAATTTCGATTTGTCGATCCAATCATAATCAAAATTGATGTGCTCGTACTCTCAACAATGTATTCAAATTTGTTTCGAGTTTCTATAACACAGTTTAGACACTTTCTTCCGTTTTATATTTCAACTATTGCTACTGATTCCTGCTATTATTGTTGTTGTTATTGTTATTATTGTTGTTGTTGCTGCTGTTATTGAGTTTTATTTGAATTTTCATTTCCTGGCGTTAAAATGTCTCATACTGGGCTTAAAAACTTAATTTTACGCAGCTTCACATCATCTTGAGGTTTTACCACCTGATGATGATGATGATGATGACGACGACGACGGTGATGGTAATGGTGACGGCGCTGGTAATGGTGATGCCTTTTAAAACAGTCAGGATTAAGTAAAAAAAAAAGCAGACCCGAAGAGGAAAGGAAATTAAGAGAGGGCGCACTGCCAGACGTTACACCATTTAATTATAATTTTAATCACTGCAACAACAAAAACAACAACAACCAGAGCAATTACAACAATATATCACTCTGGCAAAAAAGAAAACACCGAAGAAAAGCAAAAAACAAACAAAAGCAATGAAAGGTAACGAATGAAGAGCATTCGTTGGGAGGAAAAATGAAAAGAAAAAATTCTAACGAAACACTAAATGAAGGCATAAATTTTGACAAGCGGAGACACCCACTTTGACTTGGAGAACACACTCGTATACACACACATGTCAATTTTGTAACATCACATCATCTTCCCCGCTATCTACTATTGCTGCTGCCTCTCACTTTCACTCTCTCTCCCTCTCTCTCTCTCTCTCTTTCTCATGCAATTTAAATAATAAATTTTCGAATATGGCAAATGGGTCATGGGCGGTAGCAGCTGCTTATTTGGTTTAGACAGTGATTTTAAATATTTAATATTTATGCCATGGGATGGAGAGCAAAAGAGAAGAGAGGAGAGGGAAGAGAGAGCGAGGGAGATCAGTGCTGGTATAGTAAAATGTTTCTTTAGTTGTTGAACTATACAATATAAGTGGTGTGCGGAAGTTAACGACAAAATATGAACAATATTGAGTGACACGACCATGTCATACAGTTACAGCTACAGTTACAGTCACTTTAATTTTACTTCGTCAGTTCTGTTTTCCGTTGGCGACAGATGTTGAATTGTTACTGTTGTTCCCCCACCCCATTTTTCAAAATATATTGAGAGAGTGTTTGTATGTTAGTGTCAGTATTGTTGAGACAAATTGTATAGGGTGATTTTTTAAGAGCTATAGGAAGAATTTTCAAAACAAAACACATAAAATTCAGAAATATGCATGAAATCTTTATTTGAATCGATAGTACGGTCCATATAATTTTATGTTTGAAGATTATTTCATGCAAATGTTGACCGTGACTGCACCTCAAACGGTCCATCCGCTTAGTCCAATTTTGGCATACTCTTTCCAACATTTCGGCCGGTATCTCACGAATAAATGCTTCAATGTTGTCTTCCAATGCGTCAATTAAAGCGGGTTTGTCTGTATAGACATGAGCTTTAACATAGCCCCACAAAAAATAGTCTAAAGGCGTTACGATTCGCAACATCTTTGAAGAAGTACAGTCCACTGATGCCACCAGCCCATAAACCGCAACAAACTGTGACTTTTTCTGGATGCATTGGCAGCTTTTGCAATGCTTCTGGCTGATCTTCACTCCAAAATCGGCAATTCTGCTTATTTACGTATCCATTGAGCCAAAAATGAGCTTCGTCGCTGAACACAATTTTTCAATAAAGAAGTGGATATTCGGCCAACTTTCCAAGAGTCCATTTTGATAATAAAATTCAATGATTTGCAAGCGTTGTTCATTTGTAAGACGATTTATGGTTAAATTGAACTGAAGATGTTTGACAGTAAAACAAAACACGAAACGTGCGTGAGCTGTTTAAACCAGTGTTGCTAAAAAGATAATAGCTAAAAAATCACCCTTTATTTAAAAAATTAAATTCAACAGAATATTTCATTTGTAACAATATTTCCAACAGCAGTTGTTTAGAAAATAATAATTAAAGTTTTAAAACCTGTTGTAAGTGTTGGGGGCAAAAGGTCAAGGTCAAATATCTTAAAACTTGCATCACTTGCATTTTTTCAATATCAATTGGCCCCCAGGATTATGCCTTTAAAGTTACCACCCGAAATGTGTTAAAAATCCAGAAGCAGTCATTTAAATGAAATTGTTTTTCTTCCTTAAATGGAAAGGTTCAAGCATTATAATGGAATAAATATATCAACTAGCATGGTAATTCTATGCCTTTGCCGTTTTATGCCGTTCTCTCATGTTGCTGTTCAGTGGAGAGAAGTGCAGATCGCTTTTATTCCATCGATTTCCACTCGATTGAATTCCACTTCATTAGTTTAAATCCTTTAAATGTTGGAAAGGATTCTAGAAGTCGCAGTAGTCTAGTAGGTAGCTTGTTCGCTTGTTAGCCAAGAGGCCTGGGTTCAAACCCCAATAAAATGAAATACGAAAAAATATTTCTTCGGTGACTGCCTCTCAGCAGATTTCTTGCAAAAACCCTAAGAGTAAATAAAATTGCATTGAAAAGTTTCTCAAAAATCTGTCGTTTGGAGTCGATTTTTGATTGTAGCTGCCTCCACTCATGTATAAAATTATCACAAGCAACAAAAGTGGTGTGAGAATCTAGATCATAATCCTGTCTTTAAAGATTCTAAACAAAGAGATGGGATTTAACCACTTTTCGGTAGAGCTCAACTCGCCTATACCAAGCATACGTCCTCTGAGGCTGTGTAAACTCCTTGGTAGAGAACATTGAAAAAGTTCTGACATATAAACAATACTCTTTCCGTATGTAGTTTGCTAAGGAACTCTTAAGCAGTAGGATCATTAGTGCTTGCTTGGGAGAGGCTCATACGGCAAAGGAATTGAATAGAGGTACGCCATAAGATGGAGCTCTCTCGCTCTTGCTGTGACATATCATTGCAGTGGACCTGAAAGAAGAAAGAAACGAAACAGAAACAAAAAATGTTTCACTTCATGTGTCAATACTCTACTCTTGCCATAAATAGGTAGAGGTTTTTGTGCTCTCTTTTCCTAACATCACCGATTTGGAATGCTGCTGTAACAAGATGTATTCTGCAATCAGGTAGGATTCCTTTAGAAACTGATTCATTCCCTGGTTGGATATTAATTGTGGAGCATGGTCATCTCTCGTAGAGAGTGTGTATATATTATAGCGGCCTCTAAGCCATCATAACATTGGTCAAATTCAGCCTGATTTATGCAATTTTTTTTATGTTGAATATATTTTTAATAAAAATATTCTTTATTTATTTGGTTTTCTTATCTAAGCTTTGATACTTATTGAAAAATATTTCTTTTAAAAAATAATGCATTTCAACCACACCTCAAAAAATACTTGTAAAGCCTTGCAATTGATGATGATTTTAATCTTCAAAAGGACTTAAGCAGCTTAAAAATGCATTTTGGCCATAATTCTACATAAGCCCCAACAAATTGAAGTAACACCTCAATAAAAAATAAATCTTAAAAACAAGAAGAAGAAGAAGAGGAAGAAAATCAAATGCAAAAAAATATGCTCCTACATACCATACATATGTATATCAACGAAATATCAACGACTACTAAGTATTTACTTTTATATCCTCACATACATGTATTCATTCATTCAATGGCAATAGAAAATCAAATAGAAAATCATGAGCAAAAAAAAAAAATTTGGAAAAAAACAGCTCACCCAGACACACAACATGACTTTATTACATGGAACTCTTTTTTTTCTTTATTCAGAGGAAAAAATTTTTATCTCGTTTTGTCCGTCTTTTATTTGCAGCAAACGACTTAAAAAAGGGAAACACACACAGAGACAGTCAGCAGCTGAAAAAGGCAAAAGGCGAGAGACAATAAAAGCAATGAAAGTGGCAGTGGCAGAGGTAGAGGTAGAGGCAGTGTGACTCTGATGTCTATAACAAATTGCATTTAATCTACGACACTTTAAAGGCATTAAAGGGTTTGTTAAATATTTCATCTGTAGATGTACTTAAATACACCAAAACACACACACACTACCATATACATACACACAAATAGGGGATATAAAATCGAAATAAAAACTTGTTGATGCTAAAACTACAACAACAACAATTGTAGAGAGAAAGAAATTCTTCTTCATTTTATTGTGTGATAGAGAGGCACGTTATTAGAAATAAATCTTAGGAAGTCAGGAAAAATGGCTGATTGAATCACACTTACACACACTCGCACAAAACCTGCTTGTTTGTAATGGTTGGAGTAAATGTTACTTTGAATCTTAAAAAGGCATACAAATAATCACATACTGCACAATGGTCTACACAATGGAAGCGGTGTTATTGCATTTGAAGAATTTGAAAAAGCATTTGAAAAATATCTAAAATACCCACAAGTTCAATTCCCTTCTTTAAAATAGCTGCCTGCCTGCTGCTGCAGAAAATCTCAGTTGGATGCCAATTTACGATAGATGGTACTGTCTTGCAGTAACATTGTCTTCATGACAGACGTTAAAGCATAAATTCTAAAAAGCAAATGGACCAGCTTTTAGCGAATACCTTCTACTCATACAGTGTGTAGAGTTAATTTTAGCAAATGAATTGGAAGAGGAATACAAGCAGAATTAGAATAATTGAATACTTGATTTGTACCTCCTATCATTGGAAGAAACAGAGAGGCTTGTATACATGATCAGTGTGTTCTATGAAAAAAACGTGTCAGACATAGAAGCACGTGATTTGCGGGAATTATAATCCTAATTTCAGTAGAACACGTAGTGATTGTAATAGACAAAATAAATCTAAACTTTTGTTAAGTTATTATTAAACAAAGTGATTTGAGTCTAAATCCCTTTATAATAGGGATAATGAATCATCTAAGCACCAGTTTAAAATCTGTGCGGCGTTAAAGCGTATCAATTGGGAACATTCATTAGACAAGAGAGTAATCCTCAATGAGTCTAAGCATTATATTCCGCTTGATCAGCATCACAACAGGATTGCAGGAGACATTAAAGGGAATGCTTACGTATGGTAGATCGTTTAATCGCTATTAGTACCTTTAGTAACTCTTTTGGACAATGCAATCGACTGAAAAAAGTGTGATTTACTTCACTGAGAGGTCTACAGGACCTTGATGAAAGCTAAGTCCAGACATAGATTGACTTCTGTTGCAAAAATGAGACTGCATAATTTATATAGCGCAACTATAATAAATATTCTATACGGATAGGTATTAAAAATAAGCCTCAGCCCACTGTGCAATTTATTGATGCAATTCGATGGTTGTTTCATTGGCTGATAGTCGTCTGAAGGTTTTGAGTTACGACTTATGTATATGCACGTGTATGACTGTGTAAAAAGTACTTAAAACAGAATATTACTGAAGCATGTATGCATGTCAGTCTCAATGTATATCTGTCAGTCTGAAATTCATTTTTCCTTGTCTTCCTAAGCTATTTATTTCTAATTTAGTTTTTACGTGCATTTTATTTCATTTCATTCCTCTTTAATACACTTCTATTATATCCAACATTAACTTTCATGTCAGGTTTGTTTTCCTCTCTCTCTCACACTCTCTCTTTTGGATTTTCTTTTATTTCAGTTGTTTTATTTATTTGGTTACAGGTTATTGTAAAACATACCAGGCTTTAAGTACGGCATACAAATACAACAAAATAACGAAAATAATTTCGATTATTTGGCCGTTAATGTTGTGACTGACTGTTTAAAATAAAATCACCGTAAAAAAACGAAATAAAAAAACAAAACGAAATAAAAAAAAAACGAAATAAAAAAACAAAACGAAATAAAAATAAAATACGAGCGGAAAATTGAAATAAAAACAGCAACAATGGCAGTGGCAATGGCAATGGCCAGAGAAATGGCTCACAAACACAAAAAAAGGGATAAACGGACCAAAATAGCAATGGAGGGAGAAAGAGAACAGAACATTAACAAAAAGGAAACGGAAATTGAAAAATCTATAGATTTGTAACGGTTTGTACAAGTTCAAATACAATTTTAAATCTCTTTCACTCTCTCGTGTATACACAGAGACAGCTTTGTAGTGTACTTTTCTACATACTTTTACGAGTAGTGTGGAGTAGTAAGGGTAATGGAGGTATTTAAAATGTGTTTGTATGTGTCATATTGAATCATAATGACAGTCACGTAATCTGAGCAATTGCTGACAACGTCTGCAATTGAAAAGAGCATCCAAATCGAGTAATAGTCACACATACAGATACAGATACTACCAGCCCCAGTAGAAGCAGAATTGCTGGTGAAAGTGTGTTGCTTAAAATACATATGAAAACCAGGATAATGAATTACATGTTGCAGGGGGCTGAAGGAAAATTGTTTAAGAAAATAAAACGTTAAGTTAGTGTTGAGTTAGTGAAAAAGTTTGTTGGAAATCAAAAATCTGTGTGATTCCAACAGAATTCGAAATGAGTTAGAGAAATAAGATGCGATTACTGTGAGTAAGTGAAAGGCTGTGGCAATCGATTTGAAAGTAAATCATCATCACGTCATCAGAAGGTGAAAGTAAAGGCCTATGGATAATAATTTTTAAATAATCTTAAAAACGTAATTAAAAAAGGGAATTTAAAGTCATTTTTTTAAACAAAAATCAGTAGTTAGCACAACGACAGGCACATTGAGTTAAAATACCTTTCGCGTCTTACTTTAGTCACAAATGATAACAATGATGGCCATGATACTTTTTTTTGACTGGGGTTTACCAGTGTCATTCTAATTAATTGTTCCCCCAACAAAGAAAAGAAACAGGACAGGTCAAACACTTATTAAAATAATAACTTCCCCTCTCTCTGAAGGAAGTCTAGCAAGTCTTTTATAGTACAGATCTAATTACCCTCAGATTCTGTTAATACAGGCTGGTTCAGCCAATGCAACGAACGAATTTGTTTAACTTTTTCTTGTAGGATTTTCTTAAACCAAGGAAATATGCGAATAAATCATAAACCACAGAAGTTCCCAATGCTACCAAACCCATGCTATTGGTCAAATTAGAGAATTCAACATTTCGAATGCGCTGCACCCAGAGAAGCTGTGTGGGACAGTTGAAAGATGTTATATTCCACACATAATGCCATCAATAGATCTTTCGATTCGTTCCCAATAACCCCCTGTACAGGATGGCAATATCTGACACTAAAAACCACAGTTTATGTTGTGACCCAGAGTAGACGATTAATCACTTGATCATCAATTTTGTAGGACTGAGTGATAAAAGTAATTCATAGTGCCAATGAATACATCATATATGATATGATATACACATACTTGTTGAGTACTTGTTGACATACCTATTAAAGCTGTTAATCCGGTTCCTAGACGCACTGAGTTATAATTGACAAGAAGCTGCACTATGGATGAGTGGATCAAAAAGCCGTCTTAGTGCTCAATCCTCTTTTATTAAAGCTAATCAGTATTACTATCAGTGGCTCGAAGAGACAGAACATATTGTTCACATATTAACTACTACGAACACATCCAGACAAGTTCTTGAACGACTTTCTTACTTCGAAAATGGTATTTGAATGTGAATTATTCTTTAAACAGATGATTTCGGACACAAAACTTTTTTTGAATTATTGTCACACAAACTCACAAACTCACACTCTTACAGAAACATCTTATGCCTGTCGTGAATAACTTGTCTGATAAGCTTCCAGCACCTTGAATTGTTTTAATTCTAGAGATTTGTTTCCTCATCACAATATTTACATATTGGACTTGGCGATTTCTGTTCTGAACAAATACTTTTCGGGTCTACAAGGATGGGTCAGAAAAGGGTCTCTATTCTCAGACTACTCGTGGACAAAAGTTAGAATTGTCACGAAACTTTCCGACTCTTTTTTAAGACCTCATTCTATTCGTTTTTTCGACGAGTATAGCTTATACATTGGGTTGCTTATGCCTATCAGCTGAACAGGTGTTTCTTTGCATTAGTCGGCAATACATTGGTTTTAAATATTCAAGTTTCATCACAAGTTTGACTGCAGCAATAAGACTTGTTCTATGTTTGTCCATATTTATAGGGAAACCGATATGTTTCTGCTGTCCGAAGTTTCATGAACTTACGTTACGTTATATGTTCTCTGTAGCAAAACAATCTCTTCTTCTTTCTTCTTAAATCCTTCCAATCTTAGTGAGTGTAGCAGATTGATTTTGTGGATCTAAAATTCGCCAATTAGAAGAAGATTAAGAGTTTGGGACTAAGGTCTAGGTTAACAAAAGAGTTGGGCTCATGAATACATACATATAAATTTTTGTCCATCATACAATTTTACTCCCTATGGTACGCAATAGGGCCTACAAATTCATGTCACATCGATGCTTGAAAGAAGTTTTAGAAGTACCAAATATTGTTCGTATCAGTTGATGTCATGTCACCTTTGCAACACTTTCCAAGAAATGAAAAGAAGTTCTAAAACATAGCAGCCAGCGTTGGACAGAAGGATGAATATTTAACGGATAACTTAAAAACAATGCAGATCATTTTAAACAAGCATCAGAACTCTAGTCCTATCTGCTGAACAACAAAACTGTGTATCCTTCATAGTGATGTTTTTTTTCTCATACGCCTGCCAAGGGCATTATTGTTCAAAGCAAACCAGCAAAAAAAATAAAAAAATACTAGAAAATACTCATAAAAAAAAACATTGGATTGACACAAGTCAATGGGTTAAACTCATGGGAAAAACAATGTCACAACCACCATAACAAAATAGAACGAAGCAAAGAAAAAAAAAACAAGAAAAAACTCATACCGATACACGCAAACAAACCGAGAACAAAATTCAAACCGCAAATGCGTTGCCATTGTAGTTTTGACAAATGTCAGGCCAAATACCGAAAAAATAAAAAACATAACAGCACACGTTATAGAAAAACAACAATAAGAACAACAACAACAACGAAAAAGAATCACAAATAAAATATGTGGCATTTAACTTTTTGGATTTGTCGACCAGAAAACTCAACCAACCTACCGAGTTTAACCACTTTTTTCTGTGCAACCACCACCACTCGCACCACAAACGCTTCTTCCTTTCGTTCAGGCCTCGCTATAAATAATAAACCTGGCTGGTTGGCATTTGTTGGAAAACCTATTTGGTTTGTTGTTTTTGTTACTGTTGCTATTATTGGTATGATGAGTTTATAAACGAGTGGTGTTTATATAAGTATTTGCTGGAGTGGGGTATGAGGGGGAAATATTAAATGAAATAGCGAAACGGAAGCGGATTAAACGACAAAATGCCAAGTTTATTAAACATTTTAATGAGCCACAAAAAGTGTTATGAATTAAACAACAAACACACACACGCAAAAATACATACATAGGTATGCATATGAGTCATTTCATTGTGAAATGATGAGATTTAACAAACAAGTTTTGAATAGTCTAAAGAGTTAAAAGCCTTGACGAATCGTAGTTTAGTGATTAAAGTGCTTGCCTACAGATCCGAGCAATCAGAAAATGTTATCGTTTTGGTTGTTTTTGAATTAAAATCAAGAGGCTTCATATAATTTTTCTCTAAATAATCCACTTATGGTGTTTTCTTTTCTACCAAAAAATGTGCATTTTATTTTAAAAAATGCAATTTTGTGTTTGTTTCTTAAAAATGTTTCGCCCTCTAAAAGGGTGGTATGTTTTATTCTGAATAATTTGCACTTGCCAATGGTGGAGGGCATTGCATTTTATGCCCTGTATAAATCGAGAGTGCTGATAATACCCTGTATAGGGCTACCAGATGAAATTTAATAAAAGTCGCCTGGTATCGTTATCCCATTTTGAAGTTAATTTTTTCATTTTTTGTGGAGTAACATTAAGGAAATATTACATTATTTAAGCTACATGGTCAGTAATATAAAAAAAATTGTATTCAGTGTTAGGAAAGTGTTAAAATATTTTTCTGGGTTATAAAAAAGTGCTCAAAAAATTAAGTCGAAAAATTAGCGATCTGGCAACACTTTTTTCATATTTACATATTTTATTGAAATCAAATCAAAAAATACAACATATTTTTTAATTAAATTTTTAAATATGGATATTGCTGCATCTATTTTATTTGCGAAAATTGAAAAAAATCAGTTATTAGATTCATCTTAGCCATCTTTTGAACAAATTGGCATTTCCTCATTCATTTTCTTAATAAGTGGTAAACACAGGGCATACCCTTTTTTAAATTTGTGTTTTGTTCTTATCAAATAAAAAATTACATTACAACAGGGTTGGTCAGCAATTTTTTAATGTACCTTGTAAGAGGGTGACATTTTCTTTGTAGAAAAGAAAACACCATTAGAACAGCCACTTGTCACTGGATAACATTAGCAACGAACATCACAGGAAAAAAGGAATCAAATATCGGCTCAAGAAAAGCAACACCATGCTCAGCAAACTATTATTTCTAATCAATGATAAGTGGCAACCCTGGCATTCTAGAATCTGCTATGAAAGGCGAATCACGAACATTATTGAAAAAAAATTAATTCATAAGAATGAAACAGGATGGGGAAGAAACCTATCTATACGAAACGTCATGTTCCTAAAGCAAAAGAAAATAAAAAGTGGCAACCCTGGCATTTTAGAATCTGCTATGAATCATAAAAATGAAACACGATGGGGATGAAATCTACTAAAAAAAACGAAAATGAAATAAAAATCAAAATAAAATTAAGCGTTGCGATTGTAAGCGCCTTTCGGTGATATATGATGCGCGAAAATTCACATTCACAAATCAAGTCGAGTGATTTTGTAACAGATCTCCTGTAAGTATTTTTTAAATAATCCTTATCACCAAATTAATGCTGCATTTTCCACTGGGAGTCTAACTACATCAATGCTTGTATGATGCATTATCGAAGATTTGAGGGCCTAATGTTTGACCAAATATATGCTTGCAGCTGATAGAGACATTCAATCTTCTACATTTCTTCCTTTTGCAAGTTAGACATGAATCCTTAGATAATTTCTGTTAAATACTAGAATACATTGTCAGGTACTCTGTCAGCACAGCGTCAAGATTAAGATCACATGTAATTGATAGACAGTATAGATGCAACTGATTCAATAGTTGTAGGACATTTATGAAAATAAATTTTGTAAGTGTCCTGACAGTTAGCTAGTTAGGCGATAGCTCCAAATAACAGCCATACAATAAAGCACAATAAATGAAACAGCCCCCCGTATATTAATATTTGTAACCATGCTTGTATCCAAGTAATATTCTTTAAACATTTTCATATTTTTTTTCATTTTTTTCTGTTTTTTCTATTTTTTTAATAGAAAATGTTTATTTCATTTACAATATTAAACCGCATAAAACACAATAAAATTAAAATCTACAATAATCCACATACTCTACCAATACAACAACACAACATAACAACATTTGCAAAATAAAATAATAATGGAAACAATTTCCATAAGGCTGTTGTGTGCTCCCCCTCAAAACACCAACAACCATTACTTACTTACTTTAGTCATGTAACCATAAGTGTAGCTGGCTTGGCTGGCTGGCTGTAGCAAACGCAATATAAATTTGAGTCTATAAATTAAGGCTGATGATGATGTACGAGTATGAAGGTTTGTTTGTTCCTACATTTAATAGCATCAGCTTCAGTAACGAAATATGAAAAACGTAACGAAAAGAAGAAAAAAAAGCAGCAGAACTCAAGCAAGAACTCAACTCAAATAAGTGTAGGAACAAAACCAAAAATTGAATTTTTCAAATTTCATACAAAACCAGGTGCTTGAGATTCCATACACTTTTACCTTAACACGCTCACACATGTACACTTCTATATGCTTACGTAATTACATCATATAAAATCGTTGGCTTACACCTGAACGAATACCAACAGCAGCAGCTATAGCTACAGCAGCAGGTATTCATATTTTCCTACAGCACTTGGAATTCTTTGGACGCACTCTTTTGCTTGGTTTGTTAATATTTTTGACGAATAAAAGGCAATTAGATTAGAACGTTAGATGAGGGACAAGTGTTTAGTTTGAAACTTTTATTGTTGCCATTTATGAAAGTCGATTGCTTGGGCTTATAATTGCCGAATAGGAAAATTTCGAAATATTAAATGGCTTTTATTGGTTTTTCCCTCTGCTAACAAAGTATAGGCTTTCAAGGACTTTTTATTACTAGTAAGCGTTCATAAGCGCGTATAGTTTTAAAATAATTAAAAACTGAAAGGATATTACTGGTCTAAAAAAGAGAAATTCTCTGCCGTATGGCGAAGAAGTGGTTTGTAATAGCTTGCAGTAACTAGGCAAGCACGATTGAATTCTATAATAAGTTGGCTCATGTTGCAATTCTAGGTAATCTTAGTAGTTTTGCGTTATGTGTCTAATGGAATTTTTTAGGGTGTTAAAGCAATAAATAAAGAAAGAATATTGCCTGTAGCAAACAGCCCATAAGAAATGAATTTTTCCACACTTAAGAATAGCCTCAATACGAACCGTATTAATGCAACTGAATGAGACAAAGTTCGAAATATTAATACTGCACCTATAGAGACGCAAGTAATTTTCTGACATTGATATACTCTCTACAGTTGACTTTGAATCTTTAAAGATATTCGAAGATTTCTTTTCTTAATATCCTACAGAAGTTTAAGTGTTTTATCTGTTAATTGCCTTTGGACCTGTATTCTAAACACAATTTTATACCATAAAAGTGTCCAAATACATACATGCCATAAACCCCAGGTCAGACATCTTCAACAAAACGAAGTATGAAAAAATATTTCTTCGACGACTTCCTCTCAGCAGATTTCTAGCAAAAACTCTTAGAGTAAATAAAATTGCCAAGCAGAGCTTCTCAAAAAATCTGTCGTCCGGAGTCGACTTTAAACTGTAGGTCCCGCCACTCATGTAAAAAAATTAACGCACACAACATAAGTGGTGTGAGAAGTTAGGTCGAAATCCTGTGTATTATGTATGTTTTTCCTTTTCCGAAATCTTTGACTGAACTGTCCAATATAAAGATTTCTAAACTAGCAAGATATATTGGGGAGTAAAAATTAGATATCAATTATGGTATTACAATGAACTTAACTGCCGATCTAAGTGGAACTTTGTAGGGTCTGCTATTTACCTTAGCCTTACAATCATAAGATATATGATTATGAGTAATGTTAAGAGCTTGACTTCTTCAAAATAAAATAGCCGGCACTTGTACTAGAAAACGGTCAGCTTTCTATATTTAACGCCAAACCAAAAAAAAAAAAAAAAAAATGGCGATAGAGCTGATTAAGGATAACAATATGTAGGCTCGGCAAATCTATACTGGCCTAGAATAATAAATTTGTTAAATTTGTCATACACAGATGCAGCATCTATATCATATAAAGAAAAAGCCAAGAAATCGAGCTGCTTTTCAGAACAATTGTAATGATCTGAAAAAATGTAGATATACAAACCTAAGGTCGCTATTCTAATGTATGTATCGTATGGGTTATACTCTTCTGTCAATACATCACGGAAGTATTTATTTGTTTCAAGCTTGTTGTAAATTAATAATGAAGAAAAAGTTTTCAGTTCTTCAGAGCGTATGAGCAATTTATTAAAAAAAATATTGGTCATACTCCTAATAATACTACTGTTTCGTATTGTCATTTTCATTGGTATTATCAAAATCTTCATTATAATTGATATGGACATACCTATATATGACTATACGAAACTTGGTTTCACTAAAATGGTTTACACTTTCCAAATAACGTCATCATAGGTATTCAGTGATGATGCAGATTACGCAATGTGATCCAAATTGGATGTGAAATCTGGTCCGAACAGCTGAGGCTTAGATCATCTCTTGTGCTACCCGATTACTATAGTACAATGCAGGCTAAAATAATAGTTATTAAGACAGACCCTTTACGATTCAGTTATCAGACCATATCACAAGAGGATTTGACGACCATAAAGCGGTTAGTAGATCCCTAAAAAGCTTGCACACCACATCTAAGTTTGTCCAAAAATGTCAAAGGAGATAGCGAAACATTCGATCCTTATCCTGGACGCAGAAGGTAACTATAAAACCGAAACGCTTGCTAAATTATCATTGAATTCAACTGAATTCATATGTGATTGACATTCCTGTATAGAGGAGAGAACAACTGGTCTCACTGGGAGAAGACCACATAACATATTTTTTGTCATTGTTCGATGCTTGTGGACCTAAGAAGAAAAAATTTTTTAAAACGCAGAATTTATTGACAGAACGTGCGATTTGAATACAATTCACAATTTCATAACAACGTACGGGGGCTGTAAATTTATAACAGAATAGTTAATATCGGTATTACAAAGTGACCTTCTGCAAATTCAACCTAATTGCACAAACTATTATCGTTTAAATAAATACACAATTTATGTACGACAAAAGAGCCCATAACATCGGTATTTCCTAAAACTTTATTTAATTTTTGTATCAAAAGTATTACTCTAGTGATTTGATGGTTCTTCAACTGGTCTTTCTACTCACCACGTTACCAACACTCTAACGAAAGCAGCCTACAAAATTTTATGGAGAAATCAATGTTTCAAAATCTATTTTAACTCATTAACGAGAGCGATTAATCCAAACTGAAAAACTTTAAGCTGTTAATAGTTTTCTGTCTACGGCTTGAAAAGTCCTTAATTTCCACATTTCCAATAAGGCTTTCTCAAGTCATTTATATTTGTTTCAGAAACCATTTCTTTCAACTTTACTTTCGTTCTTTTTTGTTTCATTTTTTGCGTCTTCATACATATGAAATTAATTGAGTTTGATGATGCTTTTCAAAACTCCTTCTACACCATCTCCAAGCTGCAGTTGTTAGACCCCTCACCCAGAGTTGAGAAACATAAATCCTGTACGGGAAGCAAAAAAAGATTATTCAAAACGTACTCCCTACAGCTCAATGGAAAATAAAATAACCACAGAACCGAGTAAATCAGTAAAAAAGGGATGTGGGTAGGGGTAGAGCAAAAAAAAACAAACGAAAACAGGTGAAGAAAATTAAGAGCCCAAAAACACACGTACATATGTACATACACTCGGTAAAAGAAAAACTATTTACATATATGAATAGCAGGCATTTAAAATAGCAGCCAGAAAGTGGTTAAAAAACAACCAAGATTCTGAATACTTAACACCTGAAGAAAACTAAGAAAAAAAAGAGAAACCAAACGAAAGAAACATTATTTTTGCTTAAGATGAGTGTAATTAAGTACACTATACCTGTCAAAATGAAAAATACTTTTCATATACAAAACAACAACTACAGCCAATTGTAAGGTAAGCCTATATGATTCAGTTTCTCGTTTTGGTTTTGGTTGTGTTACAAACAAAACTAAAATAAAAAACCTTCATGAGAGCAATTTGCTTGCCACACAAAAACACCTGAGTTTCGAAAGTTTAATTTTTTTGTTTTCCATTACACTTCCAGCCTACGTATTACATTTCTTATGTCCTTTTTTAGTTTCATTTCTCTCTTAAAGCTTAAGCTTTAAGGCCGAACTACTACCACTGCTGCCCTCAAATCAGTTTAAAATCCAAACCAAACTTAAGTTAGCAAAACAAACAACCTTTAAAGCTCTTCGCTTGTTGTTTACGGTACCAGCAAAGACAAGGCGTATCAAAAACGAAAAAAGTACCAAAACCTACTAATAACTCATATCCACATTGAATTCTTAATATTTTCAGTATTTAATCGCATAAAATTTGTTTTTTTTTTTATTCCATTTTCATTTTATTATCAGAATAAGACCCAGATTGAGCGTATGTTAGAATTTGTTTGTTGCCATTGCCTTTGGAAATTTTTTAGAACTAATGCTCCGACTGCATATACCTTTTGGTCCGGAAATGAAGCAAAAAAGAAACACAATGAATGTCTGTTTAAACCTAAAAATCCAATTCTATTTTGGCTTAATGTTTATAACGCTTATAGAGAGAGAGAGACAGAGACCGGCACATATAATAAAATTGAGCAGTGGCGGGGAATTAATTAGAAACAGGAAAAAATGTATACTGTTTCTGTAGTCTAGGGTTTATGTACTGTAATGTTCCTGTACTGGACTGTTTATGTAATGTGCTGATCATATATTGTACTGAGCATATACTGCATTGTTAATGTACTGTACTATACATGTACTGTACTATTCATGTATTGTGCTGTTCCTGTACTGTACTGCCTCTCTCGCGGCATTAGAACGCTAACGTTCTATCCTATATCGACTATGGGATAAAGCCTTGGCAAAACTATCTGAGGCGGTCTACGACTGCCAAGGAGATGATCTTGTAGACTAAGGGAAAATTTGAAGAGATGAATCATAAAGTTCTTGAAATTTTAGGTCCATAGTGCACCACAGTGGGCTTGAGCATGAAACCTAGCTAAACCCTAAGTAAAGTGAAGTCGCCGTGGTCTAGTAGTCAGTGTGTTGGCTTATTAGACTGAAGGCCCGAGTTCGAATCCCAGGTCAGACATCAAAACGAAAATATTTCTTCGACGACTTCCTCTCAGCAGATTTCTGGCAAAAACTCTGAGAGTAAATAAAATTGCTATGAAAAGCTTCTCAATAAATTTGTCGTTCGGAGTCGACTTTAAACTGTAGGTCCCGCCACTCATGTATAAAATTAACACACACAACATGAGTAGTGTGAGAAGCTAGGACTGAAGGGTGCGGGCTTCTTGGGGACGATTGCTGTAGACTGTCTAATGGTGAAGATATAGCACTGGCCATTTTATAGTCAACTCGTTTCCTTGCCGTTTGCATCTTGAGATGTCCACAAACAAACACTACTCCCTCTCTTCCACCTTTCTATAACCCATTTTCCTAAAACCTGCACAATGCACTGCATGAGTAGGGGCCATCCCCTGAGTACTGGTTTCACAAAAAAAAAAAAAAAAAAAAAAACCATTTAGACGAAAGAGAAAACTTCCTAATTGAATTAATATTCATTCGACTCCAGGGTGAGATAACATCACAGATACATGGAGGAAAATATTTCTAGACAGTAAATTAAAGGTTCATAGGTTAGGTCGAAATGGTAGAAGTGATTGACGCTACAGGTAAGCGCAGTCCCTATACTGAACAAACTCCACCAATATCATCGAAGAAGTCTACCAGTGCAGTGCAGTGCATATATGGTGGATTGCATTTCAGAATAGATCAGACAAGTCATAACAATATGGATAAGTCTTGCAAGCAGATCCTGGGAATGTAACCCAGGAATTACTGCACTGGATGTGAACCATATTGTAGGCAAACAGAGCAAATAGTTAAAGTCAAGTTGGACTAAATACACAGACAAGCTTATGTTGGTATAACAGGGGTAAAGAAAACCTGTCCCAAAACTCTGTAGGACTTAAGGATGCTGGATGCCAGTAGTGAAGACCAGAGCTTTGGAGATTTTGCATGTAGAAAAAAATATAATGATAGACAAGTGCAACACGAGATTCATCAGAATCGAATTATTTGCTCCTTAACTGTCCCCTAGACATAGCCAGCAGACTCTATGAATCTAGAGCTACATAATCTCAAAAAAGAGTGACTATTCTGTGGTATACAGACGGGTCAAGAAATAATCTTGGGACAAGAGCAGGAGTTTTTGGTCGCAGACTGACAAATTCCGAACGAATGGGGAAATACGCCAGTACCTTCCAAGTGGAAGAATGAGAATGAGCTTAATTCAACATAAACTAAAGCTACCAAGGACGAGAAATGGCTGCCACACGCCTCTTGTAAGTTTAAATTGAAGATAGTGCGGTACTGCTGAAGTCGCTGTAGTCTAGTAGGTAGTGTATTGACCTATTAGATATGAGGCCACGGTTTAAAACACAAATCAAGCATTTCCAACAACACAAGAAATATGAAAAAATATATCTTCGTCGACTTGCTCTCCGCGGATATCTGGCAAACGCTCTGAGAGTAAATAAAAAATTATCCATGAAAAGTTTCTCAAAAAATCTGTCAATCGGAGTCGACTTTAAACTGTAGGCCCTAACACTAATTTATAAAACTAACGCACACAACATATGTATGTAAGTGCAGTGAGAGCTAGGTCGCAATCCTAACTGAAGGGTAGAAATGTTACTCAGTACGGGACTGTCATGAGAAACTGAATCAACACTGTACCATATATTGCCATTCCTGCAAAGGCATAACTTTTTTGAGTTCAAAACAAAAATAATATTTCCAAAAAATTCATGAGCAAGAACACCGTCTTTGTTGGTAATAGAAGTGTATATTGACTCTTATTGCTTCAGAATGCTGAGACAATATAAGAAAATTCCAGGTAGGTTAGCATGAAATCCATGGTCTTGTAAAAAAAATTTTAAACTCCTACAGTTTGGATATATTTTCATACTTCTCATTATAATTAGTCAACGCCTGCTGTATATCCATACACAATATGTGGTGTTATGGTATGGCAACAAACATTACTGGCGGTAGTGAAAATCATAGTGGCGTTGGCAATGGCAATGGTAGTGGAAGTGGAAATTGTATTTTCTTTTTTTTCCAAGGGTCGTCATCCAAATATGTTCATTCGCATGTATAAATAAACCAGTAACAAAAAAAATATAAAAACAACAACAACAAAACCAAACAAAATTCAATGGCCTGCCTCTCACACTCGTTTGTAACAATTGAGGCTGTTAAATATGCTGCCACTGCTGATCACACATATACACTGTGTATGTGTATCTGGATCTGTATCTGAGTGTGAGTCTGAAATGTCTGATAAATGACCCGAAACACCTTTATCCGGACCCATTCATCTAACATCTCTCTACTGAAATATTAAGTGAAAGCTATTTATCATATACAGTGAACTTTTCTACAAACCTATGCAATTCAGAGTGAAAGAGAGTCGTATAACACGGATTTATGTGTAAATATATATATATATATATATGTATATGTGTGTGTGTGTGTTTGTAGTTAAGGTGAGCGGGTGAGACTAGGTGGAGGCGGATGGTCAAATGTATTAAAACAGAAGAGCCCGTTTGAAATGTGTAACACAATTTATTTCAGCACTCTCTCACTCTACCACTCTCTCCCTCTCTCTCTCTCTCTCTCCCTCTCTCTCTCTCTCCCTCTCTCTCTCTGTCTCTGTCTTTCTCCCTCTGTCTCTCTCTTTCTGTATCACTAATAAAAGACACACACAAACAAACATGCACATACAAAATACATTCACATTCCAGTGCAAAATATATTGTAATGGTTGTTACAAATATTTGCTACTTTCTACCGTTAACGTCGTTTCTTATTATTGTGCTGTTTTTATTATTGTTTTTGGTGTTGGTGCTATTTATTGTTGGCATTTTATAGAGTTGCCAGATATGATTAAAGAAAGTTTTTCGAAATTAATTAATTGGACAATAATTCACAAAAGATTCCAAGAACTACTCTCGCATACGTTGATTTATTGTCACTGCTTGTATTCGGAAATAAAATTAAATGCGGCAACGATGGGGAGAAGGAGTGGGAGAAGAACATTTGCTTTAAGCCACGCAATTTTTTTCTTTTGCAGGCAATTGACAAAGTTTTTGGAACAATAAAATGATAGCAATACCAGGTGGACCATTTTTTAAATAAAATTTGAACTTGAGGGACCTTATTTGTACTTTAAAAAGCCCAGATTTTTTTTAAATTTTTTCCCACCATATTAGGCATTTTTAATCTTTGAATGGTTTGAAGATCATAATGGGAAAAAGAATTTTAGCGTTTTATCGATTGCTACAGTTTGATGTCATAGTAAGAAGTGAGCCTCAACTGTTGTAATCAAAAGACAGGTTTCCTTAAATATCTCTTGAAGCTCCACTAAGTGCGACTCTTGTGTAGCGAATATGGTAGAGTTAGTCAGAGTACCTTTTTGGAATTTGTCAGCGACTTAAATAAAATAAATTGAGCGCAATGCTCTTTTCCTATACTAGTAATCAACAAACTAGTGTGGAATAAGGTCACTTCTGTAATAATTCATTAACTCGAGGAGATCCTTTAAGTGTTTATGTATGATTTTCCTCCAATCGAGTAGCTATCAGGCTTTCTAGTATATCATGACGTGACAAATAATATCATATCCCGCTTGCCAAAGTTCATACATTTTGTCACTCACATAAAATTTACAAGAAACGGTACAAACTGAAACCCACAAGATAGCTGAATAAGGTTATACCCGGCTCTTTGTAGTAAAGTAAAATTGATGTAGAACTGGCCTGTAAGTTCAAAACCTTATGAACTAAATGGAAGCGCTGTTTCAACACGGAAGTGAGTCTGACAAAATTTATTATGCCCCTAAGCTAAGATATTCTGTATAAAATTGTATAAAATTATGATGAATTTTCTTTCCGAGACTAAAGACTTCAACACTTTTGAAGACTTTCCAATTATCTTCACAACATATTCGCTTGTATTTTCATTGAATTAAAAGCTGAATACCTCGTTTTTTTAGTCCCATTTGTAGAAAAATGCAGTTGTATTTTTTCAAACCCCAGCTCAGACATTTCGAACAAAACGAAAAATATTTCGTTCGGCGGCTACCTTTCAAACTTGCTAAAACTCTGAGAGTAAATAAAAAATTGCCATGAAAAGTTTCTCAAGAACCCGTTGTTCGGAGTCGACTTTAAACTGTAGGTACTGTCACTCATGGATAAAATAAATACACTCAACGTTTGCAGGTTGTAATTCCGACTAAAGGCTTGTAATGACCAATTAGGTAAGTATGTAAGAAACGATGTGGTGACGAAAAAGATGATGAACTCGAAAATGGCAGACATACTTTAAAAGCATTTGCCATTCAGTTAATATGGTGAAATCTATAGGCAGAGCACTATGTCCGTTGGATTATAACTGCATGCCTCTAAGGTCGTATCCAAGCTGGTTTAACTAATTCAATGCTGGCCAATTGTAAAAATTGAAATTCAAATTAAAGCTGTATTCTACTGGATTATTTAAAGGGACTCAAACTTAAATATTGAAGTTTAAATTTAGTAGCGGGAAAACAAAGATTCCTGAATATGATAACTGATAAAGTCACGCTATAGCGTTATTATTGGTAAAAAAATTGATTCTCTCATTATTATTAGAACATCAATAATAAATACATCAGACAGAGAGTCATAAGCCAATACCTTATAAAATTTCGGTCTCGGACTAATTTTGGCATATACGATTGACCAATTCTTTAACTCAAAGTATATATATATATCATACGCTACTGTCATATATGAATCTGAAAGTGTATACAAGTGTCTGATGCCCAAATCCTATTAAACATTGTTATGGAAACCTTTGAAAAATCTATCACTTCCTGGAGAAATAGGCGACATTGTTATGACGTCCGCAAGAGACTCTTTGGCAACCTGTCCGTATATTTTAAGAAAATATTTTACTACCGAGCAATCATTTTATCTCCATGCAAAATGCCATAACTGCCGCCTGGAGTACAACACTCGTTTTTTGTCTTATTTTTTGCTGTGACGTTCCCAAGCTATTTTATGGCTTCCTGGTTGTCCGAATATTCTCACGGAATATATTGCGTTGTAATTTTTTTTTCAGACTACCTGTACAAATATCTCCACTTGCTGTTAAACCAAGAGGGGTATTCCTTTTTTACCGATGATTTCTAGAATGAAAAATCACGTCAAGCTTTCGTCTCAATCTATTATTCAGTTTCAAAATACTTTTGTATAACAATTGTGACTGTGATTTTGTAGTTGAGTATACTTTTTTGTTAGTCTATCGGTTAAAACAGATCAAAAATTGTTAAAGTTAGATGTTACTTCTTTCAGTAAGTTGCTGTACGTTTAAAAGTTATGCGGCAAAAACATAATCAGAAATCGTTTTGCAATTAGAGCGTTTTAAAATTCTATTACCCTATATTCTGAATGATTTAAAATTTGTTTTTAAATTTATTTTAAAATTTGATTCAAAAAAAATTTTTTTAATCAATTCAAACTAACTCTTGGCAACTCTATTGCCCGGATACTTCCCTTAAATAATTCTTACCGTCGTTGACTGCTCTGGAATGTTACAAATGAATTTACTGTGGTCTGTGTATCTAGTTTTTCACGCTCTTAACTTCTATTGCTAGCCATTTAGAGAAAAAACTGAGCCATTCATACTCTAAATAGTCTCAACTTTTTGCTCTAAATTTCTTAAATTTTTCTACAATTTTTTTCTATTTTTTTTGCTGTTTTTGTGCTGCTGACTTTAGCCATCAACGAACCATCAAAAATGTTTTCCATATGATGAGAGTTTATATTCGTTTGCACGTTTGTACGTGTATGTTGGTTTATATTTTTCACAAAACGCTTTGTGTGTGTTTGCTTTTTTTATATAGCCACTGGATGAGGTGAAAATTGTTCAAATATTTTATTTAATGTGCAACAAATCGAAACAATCAAAAAGTTTTTGCCTTTTTTAGATCTTTTTTTCTCTCTCCCCCTCTCTATTTTGTTTTCCTATTTATTTATTTCTTTTTGTTTTTATGGTGCTTTATTTTAACTGCAATCATTTTAAAACAAAAACAAAAATTCTGATTTTTTTGATGGTTTGTTATGTGTGAAGTAAGTTTCAAGGGGGAAAACATAAATTTAAAACGACTTCTGCGAACCTTAAAGCTCTAAGGATTAAAGAAAAAGGAAACAGCAATAAGAAGAGATTTTATGTCACACATCGAAGACGTACGTCAAATCATTAGATTGTTATCATTATTGGTACAAAAATGTATAAAATTTAAAAAGAAAATGAAAAGGATTGACGTCAATCACAACAAAATTATTATGAATACTAATCCATAGAGATTTCTGTAGCATATATACGCCGAAAACATAATTTCTCTCATTCATCGACAGCATGTTTCATCCTGTTGTGAAGTTTATACATTTCTAAATGCTTGACGAATTTGCTTAGAATTTAAGTAACCCTGAATCAAACTTATTTCGATTTTCTATCTAAAAATGCAAATTACAGAAGAGAAGAAGATAACATTTCTAGATTCCATATTCATATGAAGTATACTCGAGATGTTAGATTAGATCTCACTGCACGTTGCCATATCAGATTCCTACTTAAACCCGTTGATTGGCTACCACATTTAATGAGAGAAAGCACTGATGCTTGTCACTATGTGTCATGAAATTTTATTTCGCTTTCTCTCTCTCTATTTCTTCTTCTTCGATTTTTCATTTCTTGAGTAGCCGACAGCCATGTTTCCATACTACGACGTGTCTCTTAAGAATAGAGACCACAGAATGAATATCCAAGAAAGAAAACAAAATGAAATCATTACCTTACATACAGGGGAATGTTCCTCATTATTTTTTTTGAAAGTTTCATTAGGTAAGTCAGTAATAGGGTTCCTTTGCACCAGTTCAATGCAGTGAAATATTAAGGAACAGGCTCTGTCTTAGTCCAACGATTCGCAAATTGTGACCACATGCGACTCATAAGGATAGATTCCACAAAGTAAATGTCCTGACAAGAGAGAAAATAAGATTCTTGTGTTAAAATTCGTCCTGACGGACTATGATGGACACTTCCATGTAAAAAATTTAACTGTGATGTAAAATTTATTCCTAAGTTTCTGCTGTATTGTGTCTAAAACGACACTGGACAGACGATTAGTTGGTTGTTTACTACGATGCATGTTCTGCATAATATCCGACAATGCTTTATTCACAGGGGACCACATGATGAAGTCCTTCGAATTACTTTTATGAATAACTTTCAACATTGAAGGAACTTCAGCAAAGGACTTCGCGTCAGGCTGGATGTGAATAACTATGACTGCCTGACTAACCTGCAATTATCTGAAAGTGTATACAAGTGTCTAACTTCACATTGTGATGGAGACCTTTGAAAAATTCTATCATTTCATGGAGAAGTATGCGACATCTATTTGATGTTCGCAAGAGACTCTATGGCAAAGCATAAACTTGCTTAAGCATTCGTTATACATTTAGTATAGGGTTTCTAAAACTAGCCAAAGATTTATGATTGTAGCCATTAATTCCCCATGAGTTGTCCCACTGTGTGGGTACACTTTTCTTTGGAACATTGATAAGGGCCTCTCTGTGTTGTCCCAGAGATAATTTTTTATTTATCTTTTTATTTTTAATATTTTATTTTTGATATTCTATTAAAACAGAATTCTGAACTGGTATGACTTAATGAAGTTTAATGCTATTCAAGCATGGACTATAAACAACATACAACAGGGAAAATAGAAACACATACAGGTCGATTACAAGCTTCCACATAACTTTCAAGATACAATATTTGGTATTAGAATTTCGCGCAGAAACTTCAGCTCTGAAATGTTGGACAGAGTGAGTGTGATGTTAATCTTTCGTATTGGCTGACGTATTTCTTGGAGGTGTAGGCCATGACTATTTTTAAAACGGTGCAATGCTTTCCCTGGAAATCTTTTCAATTACTTGGACAACTAGGGTACAATAAAATCCCCAACGACGACACCTTAACGTTCATTCTCATTGAGGAATGTCAATATTGCTAGACTCTGCTGTACTGATATGGATAAGAAAAGGACGGATTAACTTCCTTCTTTAAATTGCATGATCATTCAGCGATCAATTCTCACAGGCCACCGGTTTCCTATTGAAAGACATGTCGACAGACTTAGAATTTCCTCAAATGAGTTCTGCTGGAGCTGTAAATACAAACAGGAGGAAGACACTACCTTTCATTTCGTGCGTCAATACCAGGTTATTGCCTGAAGTACTTAACTTCTCCAATGATGTGATGCCACGGTTCAAACACCAGGTCAGACACCTCGAACAAAACAAAATATGAAAAAAACATTTCTTCGGCGACTTCCTCTCAGCCGATTTCTGGCAAAAACTCTCTCTCTCTCTCGAGTTGAATGTTAATTATGGTATCACAAATGAAACTCTAGCCGAAGTGGATCCACTCTGCTTCAAGCATGATTACTTGCCGAAACTGAGAGGTGATTGAAGTGAATCTTTTTTAGAATTATTTTCTAAAAATTCATCGGCTTTTACAAACACATATGTATATGCCCGCAATATTTTAGCTCATGTTTTAAATAAAACCATATGAAGTATGTTAACTATTCTTGTTTTTGTTGTTTTTTTTTTTTTTTTTTTTTTTGATAATACATATTTCACTTTTAAAACATATTTTTTTGTTTTTAATTTAGTTTTTATTTATGGCAATTATTTTTGCCCAAAAAATTATTTATCAAAAAAACCAACAAAACAAGAAGAGCAGCGCATAGTTGAAAGTATTTCGAAAAAAGAATGCTTGGAAAATAGTTGCCTGTATTTTATGTGAATATTTTATGTGCATGTTTTCCGGCAAACCCCTCCAAAATTTTATAACCAACAAAATTATTTATACAGTAATAAAAAATAATGGCTGTACATTCAGACATATGTATGTGTACAAGAGTACTCATATACAATATTTATAAAGCCATGGAAGTAGCAGTTAAAGAAGATACAATTCGAGTGATTCCAAAACGCTTTGGTCCCCATGTGATTGTTGTGCCAATTGTAGTCAAATTAAATGTTGTTCTCTCTCTCTCGCTCTCTTGTTTCATTATTTTATCTTGTAAAGTTTATAATTTTTTTTATATTGTTTTTATTTTTATTGTATTTGCATCACAGTATCATTCTTTTGGGCAGAGTGTCTCGAACTGTTAAGTTATGGCAGCTATTTTGGTTGCTGCTAAAATATTGCAACAGTTGCCAAAATACATTAGCTGTTGAACCTCGCTAGAATCTATAGTTTATCTAATTAGCGATAAAGTCTATCTTTATCTCTTTCCTCCTTTCTCTCTCTATCACTCTCTCTCTCTCTCTTTCTCTCTCTCTCACTCTCTTCATATTTGTCACTTGAGTGTAATCCGTTTATTGCAAAACGACGTTTTTTATTTCGTTGTTGTTTTTTTATTACAAAATTGTTGCCAAATTGCCAGCAATATCAGCAAATGAATGAGGCGAACCCCATGCAATGACAGCAGGCAACAGTTAAAATTAAACCCCAAAAGAAGAACAAAAATTTTAACAGCATGGAATAACACGATACAAGGCGTGAAGAGAAAAATTATCACACCCACAAAAAATGAAGTTTAAAGGCAACAAGAATAATTATTTTAAGGAATACAAAAAGAAATACTGCAGACAACTTTAGATTAGTGCTCCTCCTCTCATCAGTAATGAAAATTTTTAATCCAAATGGTTTAAATTGAAAATAAGCACATGAACAAATGGCATTAAACACATCTTACGATTGACAATTTACTAATCTACATTGTTATTGACATCAAGCACTACAGGTCATGACAAATACTTTAAGCATTGCACAAAAATTGATCGCTATCAAAAGTACCTCATAATTAGTCTTACTAAGCTTACGCCATCAATTACAGCATATAATTGAAATCAATCATACCTAATGAATGCCAAGAATCATACCTAAGAACATACATTAATTAGGAGTGAAGATTGCAGACGGTTTTACTGCCTAAACATTAAACACATGCTCTTAATGATGGCTTGTAACTGAAGACATCAAATAGACTTGGACTTGATAATTCATTTTTCTACATTTCTTCTGATTGATGCCAACCAATTGATTGCATGATATATTAAGCAATCAATATGGAGACAATAATAGAAAAGATTTTATTTTCATTTGTCGTTATGGTATACATTATTAAAATTTAATCAAAATCAATTTGATAGCATAAGTGTCAATGTAATTAATGTCAAGCAATATATCATTATATAACAGATCTAATTTCGTAAACGATTTGAAATTAGAAATTCAAGAAGTCATCAAAACCTATAGAAATTTTGTTCACACGTTAGCCTTTTGTTTTTAACACAAATTAAATTTTGCAAAGATTTCTATAAAATATTCCTTGTGCTTGATGTCAACCTGAACATTGAATAACTGATATCAAGCAGTACGCATATATTTTCCAGTTAGTACGAGTAATAATCTCACCGTCAACATCATTCAAAGTCATTTATTTCAGAAGGAGTTTATTTTTTAATTTCTAAAAAATAAATCATTTTAATCAATCACTTGTATACTAGTATACAAAATTTTCTATTCTTACTTTTCAGGTGATCAGAACTACTGATCAGTTAAAAATGGAAAGAATTGTCTTGAAAGAAACTTCTAATTTCTGTAATCATGCCATTTTCAGATAAATTGCTGTTAGTCATGTGCCACAATTTTCATAAATTTATTAAACAGCCCTAGTTTTATGGCTAAATATCACAATGAGTGCAGTAACGTTCAAGGGAATACAATTAAATAAAATATTTTGGAAAAGATGGCCATCAATCACAGCATCAACCAATAAAAGACGTTTTGTCTGTTACCGTAGCCTATTTTTAAAATAAATTTTACTAAAAAGTATGCTGCTTACATACTGTGGTAATTAAAAACAACACCTTAAATTTATAATAATTTCTGGGAAAATCTCATAAATAATCCTTTAAATATTAAATAATTCTTTAAATATTTAACTAAACTCTAAATACCATTTAAGCCTTGAAAACATTCATTAAAACTTTATAACAGCCAGCCAGCCTTTTTTATGGCTTGGCAATAAATTTATTTAATTTTTACCCTTTCCATCTGCATGCCAAAAACTTTAATAGAATGTCTCTGTAAGAAATTTGTTTAAAACCACACACTAAACTGTCTTCGTCAGTCAGTCACTCGTCGTCGTTGTGTAGTTTAAGGTAAGCAAGAGTCACAGAATGTAAAAACATTGCCAGAGACTGTCTCTAAAGGATACGGAAGTCTAGCAAGAACAGAGAAGAGATGACAGGAGAGGAGATTCCTGATTATCAGACATTTATAATAAAATTACGTTTAATAGACGTTGTAGACTTTAACTTCCTTTAATTATGCCTGTGGAAATTATCAACAAAAATGTTTGTTATTGTGTTCATAAACAAAACAGAAAAAACAATACAAAATCTTAAAGCCACTGTCATATGGTTTATGGCTGAAGCATATGACATTGCTATTGGGAATATTGGCTAGAATATTGGATAAAGACATCTTGTGACGTTAGATGGTTCAACACAAAAGATATTGCTTTAGATACTGCAGCAAGAAGACAAGATATGAAACAATTATGGCCAAGTAAATAATGGCTTTAATATATTACGAGAATAATTATAAAATAATCACCATCATTAAGGAAAACAAACAGCCAACTAACCCATCGTGCCTGTGTAGCCACAAAAGACCACTACGATGATTACTTGTAACCAAAATAAAAATAAAAAAAAACACAGAAACCAATGCTGCAAAATTGTGAAAATATCTGGTTTAAGATAATCAAATGTGAAAAAAGTTTACAAAATATAGTAGGATCTGATGCAATAGTAGGCGAAAGGAACGAAGTAGGAAGAAAAATTGAGATGAAAATATGCAGATTTACAATTTTTCACTATGGCCTGCAAAATCTATATATGTGAACCTAAAGCAGAATCTAATGAATTATGTACTATACTGAACAAAGTACTGTTCTTTCAAGAAGAATATGCGGCACATGAAAATCAGTGGATCCGATTTGAGGCGACGATCATAGACAACGACTCTCTAGCAGTTGATAACTGACCATTTCTAGTCGAATTAATACGTCAACAAGCGAAAAATCAGGTCGATACCGATCTACATAAGATCCAAGAGTATCTAATGCATTTCACAAAATTCACTATTTGGTGTGGATTTTATGCTGGCAGCGTTATCGGTTGAGAACGATGTTAACATGGTCATCTGTATCAACGGCGAGCACTATAGATCGATGTTGACACCAACCATATGTCATTTCGACAGGATGGCACTATATGCTACACAGCTCATGTTACAATGGATATAAGGGCATGGTCATTGCATGTAGAGGTAATGTTAGCTAACCAAACAGATCGTGCGATTTAAACAGTTTTCCTGTGGGGTTTTTTTAATTTGCAATTGTATACGATTTAATCCACAAATTATAGCAGTCCCAGAGCCGACATAACACATGAAATCGGTCAAGTTCTTCATCATTTATGCGCCAAATTCACGGAAAATTTAACTGAAAACCTGTGGTTTAAAATTTTTCCATTGACGGGTACTCACTGCCTAGTACATGATAAGCACCAAGCATGCTGAGTTGCATTAAACTCACTCAGGTTCTGTGTACGCCTTCAGATGATACAGTTTCCTCTCCTCCGAATCTGCATGTGAGGCCGCGAGCAATTTTAATTGTGAATAAAGTCTTTTAGCCTCTTCAGCCAGCAAAAATTGCATGAAACCAATTTGGGTTGAAAAAAGTCTTCGCGTATGTTCATCTAATCCTCCGCTGATTGAAAACAAAGGTGTTGAAGCTCTTCCAATAACAAGTTAATTTGCCTGCTCATTAATCTGAATTCTCATGTGACTTGGGATCCAGCAATGGGTAACTTTTGCCTATGACAGCTTAACCAAACAGTTCTAAACTAATCTAGTGTCAATCTCATAGGAACTACGAGCTCGAATGACTGAATGACTGTTGGACAATATTGTTATGACACGTTCTCTCTACTTCCTGTCTAAGTTCCATGTAGCACATGTTTTCAATGCATAAACCTATGCTTGGAAGATACCCCCGAGTTTAACCATGGGTTCAGAATATTTCACTATGTATCCTATCTGTCTATGATCCATCAATGTAGCATAAGATGGTGGTACCTCAACCCACTGTGCATGCTCCATTTTGCATACCATATTTGCTTATTACGTCTCATGTCTTTTATTTCCACGCCGCTATTCAACAACATTTACTGATTACGCAGATATTATTGTGCTCCAAAGATGAAAAGAAGAAGGAATAAAATGAAACCGCGTCTCATTGATATTGGAAATGGAGTACGAGTTATAATGATTAGGCAGAAAGAGAAATAAAAAAACGGAGAAGACACAGAAATAAATAAAAACAATACAAAACAGAAATAATATAGAAACCGACAGACCGATAGACAGATATTACAAGATACACTGGTTGCCAACAACATGTTCATTTAGAGGCAACAATAACAACAACAACAACAGCACAGCAACCATTCTTTTACTTTAGCCCCAGAGAATTAGACATGCACACAAACACACAGTCACCGAGTTAGCCAGCCATAGAGTTGGTAATATTCCAAACTTTCTCTCTCTCGCTTTCGCTTGCTTGCGTTTTCTTTCGTTCTGTAAAATCTGTACATAATTTACATACACATGCTGTTTTAGGGGAGTAAGAAACATTGCTAGTAATGGTTGCTGCTGTTGTCTGTTGTGTTGCTGTTCGTACACCCTCTGTTTGTCTGTTGGCCAGCCTGCATGCTTGCCTGGTTAGATTGCTGTACTCCAGTGCCTTAACATATGACCGCAAAATGATTCATTATTATATGTTAGTGGCACTTTTATGTGATAATATGCAACACGAAAAAAATTAAAGAGAAAAAAAGAACTCTCTATCAACAGCAACAACAACAATATTGTATAACTAAAGCATGAACAACATTATCGACATGAACAACAACCATAAAACGCGTTGCCAATTGCATAACAACCACGATTAGATAAAATTGTAGCCTTTTTATGATTATTACTCTGCCGGTGTCTGTGCCCGAGCCTGGCCTGGTCTGAATGGGTTGGTTTGGTTTGATTTGGTTTCATCTTTCCATGCTTTTTGTATCTTCATAACCAGAACTGTGTATGTATGTATGTATTGCTGTTGTATTTTCGTTTCCTGTCGTTATTATTATTGCTGCTGCTGTTGTTGTCATTACATTTATTCAAGATTGAAGATTGAAGGATTTCATAACATAAAAATGCTAACAAATGTGGTATGAATGGGTGATGGCATGCTGTCAAACAGCCAAATGTCTACGGATAACCAAAGAAATATTCGTGTACGAAAAAAGAAAACTACAACAACCGCAAAAAACATTATGATTGACGCAATGCAGAAGATTCATTCAGTCTTTTTTTTTTTGTAGATTGATCTGCAAAATTCATCATGGCCATCAACCTGCCCAGTCTCCTCATACAGGTATGATGAGTACGTTCGTCATCGTACTTTTAAGGCAAATGAAAATTACAAGCACAAGACAAAGAAACCGGAAATACTATAAATTTATAACAACATAACCGTCGGTAAAGATGTTGATGATAATGATTATGATGATGTTGTTGATGTTGATGTTTGATGGCTGACTTAATAGCGTTGAATAACGTTGTGGCAATAGTTGATGACAGTTATTCAGCTTTTATTTACGCAGAGTTATGAGTTACAGCCAATGAGTTTTTACAGCCTTAAGAGAAAGATGGATGGGACAAATTCGATGAAAGATTTCTGAGATCCTAGGAATTGGAAAATTTGTATGTGGGCGATTTTGAAATTTTTTAAAAAGAAAAATCAAGGAGAAAATCTTTAGTTTTGGTTTACTTTCTTACTAAATTGCTGATTACATCTCCTTAGTTAAGATTAAAACCTATCTTCTTACACCACACATGTTATATGCGCTCCGGAGGACAGATTTAAGACAGAGTACGTGGCAATTTTATTAACTTTCAGAGAGAGGAAGTCGCCGAACTCAATATGTTTTTCATATTTTGTTTCTTTCAACATGTCTGAGCTGGGGTTTGAACTATAAGCTCTCGTCCTATAACCCAACACTCTACCTACTAGATTATAACAACTTCTTTTGAACTACAATACCAGAAATTCCCTTCAAAATGTATGAATTAAAGTTCTAAGAGTACATTCAAATGATCTGACGTTAGGTTTCCTTTCTTATTTGAATATTATATTCTAGGCAACATGTCCATATCTTACTACAGTAAAATGCGACCTAGAGCGTAGGGAGTATGGTGAAAATATAAAAAGTATTTTATGGAATAGAATTTACCAACAATTTCATGTCCGATTTTCTGGTGTGATAAGGAAATATTGAATCACCATTGGAGAGATTGCTGATCTCGGTTAGCCCTCGAGTAATAGTAATGCTTGGCCGTTAATAGTGGGACTCTGTATTTTCAATTTAACTCCACCCTTGAGAAACGTTAGTTGAGCATCACTCAAAGTTTTTGAATAAAAATGACTATAAACTGGAGTAAGTATATGATTTTGAAATCCAAAATATAGAAAAAGTCCAAATGAGCCGCATCCAAAAAAATCTTTCCATGCTTTGATTGAATACTACAGGTAGAAAAGGACCAGAAGGAAATTCTTACTATCGAGGTGGCTGATTTACGATGAGAGAACAATAACCATCCTATTCCAATGAAGTATTCAAAATATTGATGATACCGTTTGAAGGCCTTACAATGTCCAGGGAAAGTTTCTCCTGTACCAAACGAATTCTTACCCAAACTAATGGATATCAAAAAATAAACTCCAGGGATTTGTAGACATCAATGATACCTGTTCAGGCAACTGTATGAAAATAAGTTCATTAAGCTATACCATCTAGAACTCGCTTAATCCTACTGGAATTCCGAATAATTCGAACTATGCCACATTCTAACATTAATAAACTGATTATATTAAATCACATATATTCAAAATAAGTTGATGCGGGTGCGTCAATAGTCTTGATGGGGAAGTAAATGATAGTTTATGTGTGTAATGATGGCTGATATTCTCATCCTACTCCTACATCCTATGATTTCCCTTAAAACAGCATGATTTCTTGTAATCACAAAGTGGCCAGACCACAATTCAAAGCGCTTTAATTTAAAATAAAGGGAAAAGCGCATCAATTATGGGATCAATATCTGTAAGCAACTTCTTAGTTCCCGATTTGGCTAATATATCAACGATTAGTTTCTCCTAAACCTTATTGATTGACCACGCAGTGATATCAGGTAAACACCATTCAAAGATTTTATGGTATTGTAATGATACGAATGCCAATCCACAGCCCTGGTAATTGTAGAAATTTCGAATTGGAGAACACTGCAGTCATTTGCGAAATCATTTTCTTCATTCTCTTGACATAAAAAGGTTTTCGACCCACCACTTCGAATTACATCCATTCGTGAAGAGATCTACTCGGCCCCTATTATTTTTTTAACCCAAACTGCAGAAATTATTAGAAGTACGTTATCAAGCACGTAAAGTTCATTTATGTGTAAAGGTTCTACTCTCCAGGATTTTGTTTTTTTTTTCGATTCCTGCCGCCAAGACACCATATTAATGCTTGGGGGCACTTATCATTCATCATCAGTAACTGATATTTAGTTTAAACACAATACTGCAATTATGCCTTACTCACTAAGCCAGTGCATTTGGTCGCATTCAACAGTTCCCAAAAAAAAAAAAAGTTCGATGATAGAATGAAGGTTGTTAAAGTAAAGTGTAGCTGAAAGAAGGCAGTCAAAAAGTTCTCCCTTAAATTTCCTCGTGTATACTTAACATATCTCCTTTAAATCTTTAAACAACTAAAGAAGAATATTCTTCACCTATAAAAAAATATGATTTTCAAAATATTTTCTTAACACTGACGGACATGCTGTGCAATCAATCATTTCTAGCTTTTAGAGCATGAATCATTTTTGTCTATGACCACTTGTCAAATGGACTAAATGGATATGTTAATAGCAAAAGAATTTAATACTCTTGCCCTGTGTCGCCTTTGACTTTTGAAAACATCGCACTTTTGTTTTCATTACTGGATCAATGACTGAGCACACCATAGCAGTTTAATTTTATGGATGTGTTTAGTTTGATATCATTGTTGTGCTAAATGAAATGAACTTTAACCTTTTTATTTGCATTCGATTATAGTTAAGTACACTGAGAGAAAATATTTTTTTTTTTTCATTTTTTAAAGTTTTCATTCTAATGACAGCAGTTTTATAGTTTGGCATGAGTTATGCAACCACATTAGAATGTCTTAAAACATTCTGAAGACCGTATACACTTTCTGTTTCTCTCAGTGTATGTGTCCAATAGATGCCAACTGTTAAAAGTAATCACATTTAAATTAGTCGTTCAGTTTCAATTCAATTGAATGGAAATTTTCTATTTAATTAGTTTGCAACTCCCAACTTAAAACTTCTATTTGGATTTTCATTTTTATTTCTCTCTCGTTCTCTCTCTCTCTCTCTCTCTCCCTCTCTCTCTCTCTCCCTCTCTCCCTCTCTCTCTGGGTTTTTATTTTCTCTACGCTTTCATATGGTCGGTACCAACTTGCAGCAGGACGACTTTTAATCAAATTTCAACTTAATGGCATTTTTATTCCATGATTACCTCACCCATCGCTCATCAACCACTCTCTACTCTACCGACTGGTATATTTTGCCTGTGCATTATGTATTAAGTTCACGCTTTCACTATGAATAAACGAATAAACCGAACCGAACCCAAACCAGCCGAAACAAAGTGAACTCTGAGTGTATGTGTGGGATTACCATCACAGCACCCATTGTGTTTGTTGTTGAGTCAGTCCTTCAGTCGCTCGCTCATTTATGCAGACTATCACAGTCAAGCCATCAACATCAACAATTAACGGTTTTAATGAAACGTTGCTGGACTTTTACAGGTTTATGAGCTGCTCTAAGGACAGAGATGAGTGTAAGGTGGGTGTGTTTAGTTCTACTGAAATCTAGATTTTGTTGTTGTTATTCCATCAGGACATTGAGAAAAAAAAATTAATTTTCTGTCACTCTCTTAGCCATTCAACCATTTATTCTGTCGTTAATGTCAATGAGTAACTTTGTGTTTTGGTTTGGTGTGATTATTATGATTTCTCCCCTACTCTCACTCCTTCTCTGCCATTTTCAGTGTATGTGTGTGTGATAAGAATCAGTCTGATTGTTCACAATTTGTATTTAAACATGGTATGGAAACAAAAAAAACAACAACCATAATAATAAAATAGCCAGGTGTTATAGTGTCAATTGCTACTATTTGCAGGCCATATTATTATTGTCAGATTCTGACGAATGTTATGAAGGATGATTGTTTTGTTTTGGGTTTCATATAAGGAGTGTTTCATACACATTCTTAAAGTTATGGCAGGTTTAGGAAAAAGTTTATAATACTGAACGTGTAAAACTAAATGAGTTATTGGGTAATTTGAAAATTATTTCTGTAGAAAAACTTTGGAAAGAGGAATGGAAGGGAGGAAGGAAAAGAAAAACCTGCTGAATGCTTTCCAAAGAGAGATATCAACCCTGAAGATTTATTTTATTTCTTGCATGTCTTTATTATGTATTAGATGGGTAGGTTTTATAACGTGTTATCCTTAAAATATTGGAATCTCATGCGTTTAACAGCTGGCAACTAACATTGAAAGTCTTTCACCTTTTGGTTATCCTCTCTACATTCCCTGAAATCCTTATTATTCGCCCCACTTATAAGATATACATTTGTGGAGTTGAGTGACAGCTAGGAATACCTATCATCTTCTTTAAATCAATCTGATACACACTTAACAAACTCATGATCTGTGTATCTGGATCGCCACAGAGTATTTTCAATGTCTAAGGTGTAGGTAATTAAATATTTTATCTCCCTCTTTACAGAATTACGACTTAACTTCTTACACCACTTATGTTGTGTGTGTTAATTCTGTCCATGATTGGCAGGACCTACAGTTTAAAGTCGACTCCGAACGAAAGATTTTTGAGAAACTTTTCATAACCATTTTATTTTACGCTCACAGTTTTTGCCAGAAGACTACTGAGAGAAAGTCGCCATAGAAATATATTTTCATACGTCGTTTTGTTGAATTTCGCCTGGAGTTTAACCATGTCCTTACGTCTAATAAGCCAATACACTACCTACTAGACTACAACGACTTCAAAATATTTGAGCCACATTCATAAATATGTACGATTTCGTCTCCAGTGGGAGTAATCGTAGTATTGATTAAAACATAATTAAAGAATTAAAATAATAATGCTTACATACTGGAAAGTGTCCATTCATTACATGACTCAACTTACCTGAAAAGGAAAAAAGAGAAAAAAAATTATTCTTTTAACAATTCTTTAGTTGAGCGATTTTAAATATTTTAACCAAAGAATTCACTTGTATGGGAAATAAGAAAATAAGTTGATGCAATGTACAGTAAATTGTATGAAGGATGAAAGGCTTTAGAACACAAAAAATCATGTATGTAAACTCTCGTGAACTCTTCTATTAGCTAATTAATTAAAAGCGAAGTGCTATACACGAAATACTACATAAAATAAAATATGGAGAAATATATCCCATGTTTAATAAACAAAATTGTGTTTTACTGTGACTACACTCTATCACTGGCAATAGAATTGAAAAGTTAAGATTGGTAAGGGAATGTTCTACTCTGATGCAAAGTTCTTTTGGAGAATTAACATTCCCGTACATTGAAAACCGAAACCAAATATTGAGATGGGCGTAAGACTACTACCTACCTATCTCATCACTATATGTTACGGAAAAGGAATGAAATTACAGAGACTAATTAGAGCAACTGTATTGCACCAACGAGTGTCACATTGCAGATTTTGAACCAGTATCAATTGGATCCAGAGAAAATCAGAATTAAATAATAAATTAACGTGCAAAAATTGTAAGTAAATAAACAATCAAAAAACACAAAAAGCTTAATCAAAAACAAAAAAAATTAACTGGAATTGAGTTAAATGTCTTCATAGAAGAATGCTCAGAAAAGCTAAGTAAAAAATTTGTTAGAACCTGTAAAAGATTACTTCTGTATAAATTAAATTGTATTTTCATTAATTCAGATAAATATTGAATTGATTTTATCATTAATTATAGTTTCCAAATTTTTTCGTGAGCATTCTTTAAAATCGAAAAAAAAACAGTGAAACTCTAGGAACTAATTAATCAATAGAATTAGCCATTAAAATTACCTTTGAGTATGAACTTCAACATTTCCTGATTGGCGACAAAATCTCGAATGTTTACCAAATTAAATTCTTATGAAGAATTGATTGTATTAATGCCTCCAGTTTTATTATTTCAGAATATTTTCTCATAAGCATGATTTTCAGATCAAGAGACAAAGAGTGAAGCCCCAATTTCTCTCATATAGGATTTCCTAAGGAGATTCCCAGAGGTATAATTTCTAACATTTGCGTATGGTTCCTTCGTATATATCCTGGTAAGTAAACCTTAAAATTCTTGCCTTGGAAAAGCGCAATTTTGCATTATGGTGGCTATATTATGCTTAATCTTATCACCTGTTTAGCCGGAAAATGTGATTAATGAAAAGTATGCAAAGACGGTAGGCCAGACAAAATAAATACGAAAACCGAATAAAAATATGGAGCCTGAATAAATTTGCAAGCTCGTTTTCAGCTTAATTTTAACTTCATATGAAGCCTATGGGTTGACTAGCGAAACCAGTTGGTCAAGACCTATCTGCTAACTCTACAGCATTGTAGGCAGTAATGTGTGCTCAAGTGAGGTTTGATTTCAATGAAAGTGACACTCCCCCTTTTATCCAATTCTAGTGAGGCCACCACATTAGTTTCTGATCATTCAATCTGTAGCTCTTCTTAAAATTCCTCAAGTCATGTAGAAATTTAAAACACATTGTAACGACACGTTTCCGCTCGGGTGCTGTGGTAGTTCATCGGCGTCCAGTGGTTACATAAATAAAAGTCATTCTTTTGTAGATTCTAGGCTATATATTTACAATTTGTAAAATAACTTAAAATAGCTTATTTACTACGCTACGTTAGGACTATATCGGGTTAGAACAGAAACCTAATCTTTAATCTAATAAGCCCTAGGCCGGCCAAATACGGTTCGTCGAATCATAATGTCAGTCACGTCAACCAAAGGGGAATGTCAGAGCGACAATCAAACGGCATATACTCTGGATGATTGCTGCCTTGAAACCCCTGGTAAAAACCTCTGGTAAAAACATCACTCTGTGTTCTTATGCATCTGTGTCTGTCAACTGAACATAAAGTTTTACAAAAGCCAGGAACACCTTATGGTCACAAGCTTCCTCGTAGCATTCTGAGGTTTCTCGATGAATTCGTCTAACACTGGCCATAAAATAGAATCCCAATATATTCAACGACATAGCTACCAAGTAAATAGAATATTCTTTGTTTCTTTAAATTTCCAATTGACTTCCGAAATTTTTTTGGAACTTAGGTAGTATTTGCTGACTGTAAACGCACTGTCATCCGTTACTTTTGCCATAACGATGAGCTGCATTTCATTTTGGCACATTTTACGCATCGTTACACTAGGAAAGTGTAAAATTATCAACCCCCCTCCCACAGCCATTCAAGTGGTCGCTAAACAATGCCACTCACTCACACAAAAATAAAAAATAAAACCGGAAAAGAAGGAAAACTAAATGAAAAGAAGAAAAGCAAAATGAAGTGAAGTATTTGACTTAAATGAGTGAAAAGTAAAGCGAAAACATAGATGAACGTTTTAAATGGAAACTATTTTCAGCTGGAAAAGAGTAAGAAGAGTGTGAAAACGTAACGAAACTCCAATGATGGCCATAAAGGCAATGGCTAAATAGCTGGCGAAAAAACCACAGCAACTTTCTGGTTACACTTGAATTCGAAAACTGAAAGCAGGGAAAACGAAAAAAAATCAAATTTTTCAAAATCTTTTAGAAAAATGGAACAAAAGAAGTTTTCATAGAGATTTTGGCCATTAAAAATTTTCTGAGATTTTCTTTTTTGCTTTCTCTACTTAACCATGCACACTTTTAGGGGGAGGAAAGCAGGGGGTTTATAAATTATGCTTAACAATGACGAAGAGTTGGCGGGCCAAAGTAAATGGTGGTACGTTTAACTTTAAAACGTTATGGACAAAACGGGAAAAAGCAAGAAAAGTCTACGCAAAAAACGCTTCAATGAACAGGCGGCAAGGCAACTAGTTTTGGCCCAATTGAAGCATAAATGACAGAGACTGTCTAAATATAGGAAGGCAAGCAAGCTTTTTTTTTGATAATCAAAATGGTCCAGTTTTGCCCAACGAAAAATGCTGCCATTGTGAATTATTGTTCATTGTGCGCTAGCAAGTCTTGCATATTAAAAAAGTTTTTCGTCTTCTTCGACAAGTTTTTTTGTTGTATTTTTCGGGGTAATTAAAGTGTTCAGAGGAGTATTGGAGCATGACAAATCTTGCTTTTCACTTTTAACTTTTCAATGGCATTGTTTGCTTTACCAATAGTCACTATTAACGTCAATCCACCTAACCAGCCCCAGTCTTTCCACATCAACCAACCAACCAAGCATTCAAATACATTGTCAGTGGCTGTGGCTGTGGTCGTAGCTGAAGCGAAGCCAGTGGCTGTTTTTGAAAAAGAAAACCCCAAAGAAAATCCCTAAGAATAGAAAGTTTTTCTATGATTCTGCTTAAAAACAATGGAAATGCTTTTGAAAGAAAATCCAAAATGTTCTTCAAGTTTTTCTTCTTCTATTTTGCCTCTCTTTCTAAAAGGCTTAGTTTGTATGCAGTGTTCACTACTATTTTTGGATTCTACTGCTTAGAAATATAGAACGTCTAAAACTTTTTTTTTTTTTTTTGGGTTACAAACAAATAAAAATATTAAATAATTATTCCCTTCCCTTCCCCTCTTTTCTCTGTTTGTTTTCTCTAGTCCTTCAAACACTTTTATTCCGTTTTAAATGATGAGTGGTGCCACTGCTGGCTGCTGCATGCAATGCCTGCCACAGTCAATGATAAAGTCAAGTCAGTTTATCATTTCTAAACGAGTAGGAAAATAAACCAAAAGCAAATTATTTTTTTGTGTTTTTTTTTGCTCATAAAGAATTAAAATTTTGTTTTATTCTGAACCATTTTAATGGCCTGCAATTATTTAACGATAATAATTCTTAAGTAAATCTAACAATAAGGTGCAGTTATGCAAAAATGATTATATGGTAGTTAGGCTGCGTAGATTTTGTTATACTTCTTGAGAACAATCATCTCCCACCATCTTCATCTTCATCTGAGAAACTTTTTTCTATAACTCCATTGAGCTGTTGTAAATTTCGAGACCCTTCGAAAATCTGTTTATTTTTAGCAACAGAAAAAAGCCGCAGCTTGCAAGATTTCATAAAAACATAAATGGAACGTGATTAAAGTGCTGTGTTGACCACAACTACGTCTCACATCCTACCAAAAAATTGTATGACGTGTGGCAATCAAAGTATCTTCGTTCGTTAATGTAGTGCTCTCTAGCTCCTACCGTAGGTACTGATACAGAAACGTTTTTGCAAGCTAGATCCTAATCCTGACTAGAGGGTAGTAATGACCCATTAAGTAAGTAAAGATGTTTGTATTCTACATAAATTAGTAGTAAAAAATGGAAAACAAGGGAGACTGTGTGTCTGGTATGATTTGATTATTCATGAGCTTATTCAACCTAGTCGAACGTCTAATTGTCACCTCTACTCTCAACAGTTAACAAGAATTTTTCATTTCTCCAATTAAAACGTTTAGAATTTGTCCCCACAAAATATGTTATGTTCCATCAGGCTAACATCAGGCCACAGAAGTTTTTACAACTTGGCAGAAAACGTTAATAGTTTGGCAGAGAAGTTTTAATGCTTTTGCTATACAGTCTAGACCTTGTACTTTCAGATTATCATTAGATTTAACCACGCCCGAAGTCTATTAGTGGTGAAAACTCAAATTCGCAACAGGTTTACAAAACGGAATTGAAGAGGTTTTTCACTCTCAAGTTTTCGAAATTTCTAACTATTGTAGAAATGTTATCGTTAAATTTAGCGCATATTTGTTTGAAACTAGCTTCAAATATAGGAAAAGGTGTTGCAATTTTCTAAACGAACGGTTTAGATCACCAACATAAAATAGTAATTAATTTTGTTTATTTTTAAAAAGTTTAGTAAAAATTAAATTTTTACTTAAATTCAAATATATTTTTGTAAGTATTTAACATTTTAGTTTTTTCGTTATCGTCATCAGTTTGAAAGAAAGTTGAAGCTGTGTAGTTTATATTAATACGAATATTTTTTGAATAAACTACCACTCATTTGTAGGATGCTTTTAAGAGAAGTTTTTTCATATGTTTGTATACTTAGGAGACTATTTGTATATTGATCAGTCGAAGTATAAAAGGTATTTTTGTATAAAATTTCCTTTTGATAACAAAATATTCCCATACAAAGAACTTCAATAAGATATGAGGAAATTATAATTTTATAATAACGTTCTTCATTGTGGAACAAATAAGTTGTAAATCGAAAATAAATAAATTGTAAATGAATATATTTTTACTTACAATTTGAAGAATAAATTACGTTTTTAGTTGGCAAATTTATTAAACAACTTCACTTAATCACTTCACATTACATAAAAAATTATGTAAGGACGTATTTTGCTCTTTAAAACGGTTAATTTCATTTCATTGTAATAGGTTTTGTTTTTTTAATAGGGATTTTAAAAAATATATGTATGTATGTAAAGTAGATAAACACGTATGAAGCATACGTATGATAAACACGTATAAAGGCTTTATTGTTTTTATTACTGTTGTCCGATACAACGTCACGAATTATTTTCTTTGGATTTATTGCAAGTAAACCAGACGCAATAAAATCCTTGAAAGACAAACAACTGTAGAGACATTCTTATCTATTCTAATCTATAATAACAATTGCAAGAACTGTTCTATATTATATGGTGCGACATATACATATGTATGTAACATACCAGTCGAAATGCAGGAGAAAGTAGACCAAATTGGAGACTACAAATGAACCACCTACAACATAGCCATTGGCTAACATTACATAAATACTGTTGTAGTGCCAGTAAAGATGTGTAAAGTGCCTCTTTGCCTGAATTGTATTCAACTAAGTTTCTTATTTACAGACTTGTTTTAAACTTCTATGTCAGGGACCTTTAAAACTCTTCTAGACCAAGCTCCTTGCGGATTCCAGCCTTAAGCTTACCTGACAATATATTATGATTGAGACTGAAAGAAAGACTATGTGACTAGAAAAATTAGTTAATAGTCTTGTGAATGAAGAAGCCACGAAAAGTAAGGAAACGACAGCGAAGCACCTATTCCATTTCGAACGATCCTTTACGCTCTTGATGGCGCCAGAGTTATTTTGTGGATATATAATATAATATATACATAATATAATATATATATGTATATATATATATATATAGATATATATATATCGATATATATATCGGGTGATTTTTTAGCTTATCTTTTTGGCAACACTGGTTTAAACAGCTCACGCACTTTTCGTGTTTTGTTTCGCTGTCAAACATCTTCAGTTTGGTCTATAATTTAACCATGAATCGTCTTACAAATGAACAACGCTTGCAAATCATTGAATTTTATTATCAAAATGCGTGCTTTGTTAAGAAAGTTCATCGCGCGTCTTCCATTTTATGGTCAGTTTAATCGACCCACTGAAGCGGCTATTTTTTTGCCCAAAATGCAAGAGCTTGACTTGCATGACATGTGGTTTCAACAAGACGGTGCCTCATGCCACACAGCACGCGTAACAATGGACTTATTGAGAGGCGATTTCGGTGAACATTTGTCAATTGGCCGCCTAGATCGTGCGATTTAACGCCTTTAGACTATATTTTGTGGGGCTATGTTAAAGCTCATGTCTATACAGACAAGCCCGCTTTAATTGACGCATTGGAAGACAACATTGAAGCATTTATTCGTGAGATACCGGCCGAAATGTTGGAAAGAGTATGCCAAAATTGGACTAAGCGGATGGACCATTTGAGGCGCAGTCGCGGTCAACATTTGCATGAAATAATCTTCAAACATTAAATTATATGGACCGTACTATCGATTCAAATAAAGATTTCATGCATTTTTCTGAATTTTATGTGTTTTTTTTTTTTTGAAAAATTTTCCTATAGCTCTTAAAAAATAACCCGATATATATATTATATAGGCATTTCTTAAGACACAACTAAGTGCATACAAGAAGACATTATATGGATTACCTATGAGGGAAGTACGATAGATCATAGCACTTCTTCACCACAATAATAACTACCAGATTCCAAAAATTTTCAGTCTGATGTCCCCTTTAATAAAACAAGCAACAGATTGCTCCATCTTCACTTGAAACTTAACACTTTTACACATAAATTCATCAAACTGTGTGATCAGTTTGAATTGCAATTTGATAACCAAGGGAAGGTCGAGTCAGCCACCAATATGGGCCAGTGAAAACCTTTAACCTATTTGTCCTTGAACGCTACAAGGAGTAGTACGTACTATAAGTTCGTAGTACGTAGGCACTTCACTTTATTAGCGAGAAATAAATAAAGGTCGGTGTATGGAGGGAGTTTATTTTCTGACTGTGAAGAGGTCTCCTTAACTTAGATAGACTACAGCAGATCTCATCATATTTCTCAAATTCCTTAGGACTCTTAAATCAGAATTACAACCTAGTTTCTCACATTAACCATGTTGGGTAAGTTAATTCGTCAGTGGCAAGACCTACAGTTTCGACTTCGACTCCGAACATGAAACATTTGAGAAACTTTTCATGGCAATTTCTATTTACTCTTCGAGTTTTTGACAGAAATCTGCTGAGGAGAAGTCGACAAAGAAATAATTTTTCATATTTCGTTTTAGATGGAGATGCTTGAACCTTGATGATTGATGCTTGAAGACAAGGCGGCACATAGCTTGCATTTAAAACGGGATTGGACCATACATTGCTTACCAGTGTTTCGACATATAGTGCTGTTGAGCTTTATTTTTTATTAAGGTCTATCGCTGAAGATCCCTGAAACAACTTCTGACAACATGTGTACAAATTGACAGTTGGCATATCAACAACTGTTTATATTGTATAAGCAAGGTCGTAAAAGTTTTCCTTCTCGCTAAGGAGAAAAGGTTGTGACTTGGGTGTCTTTTATTAAGTGCTCGTAGCACTTTATTTCCTAAGTCGAGAGTATTGAGTTCCTTCAAATGCCTGTTCTTTTTAACTTAAAAAACCCTTATATCGATCTCAATACCATATCATACCGAATTTGTAATGGATTTTACCATCTATTTATTCAAACACATCGACTTTAATTATTTTTAAAAATCCATTTGTAAATACCTTTAAATTTATAAAACTTTCACTAAAAATGTTGAACAAAATTCTTTTAATCACACAGGTATCCACTGCCAGCACCCTCAAACCGTTTTCGCAGTGACAAATAAATTTTTAGCCGCGCATCTAATCAAATTGCTGAAATACTTTAATCTTATTTTACAATTAGTTTAATACCCCTCAACTATCATCAGGCACCAGTAGCTCAATATCGCTTTTATTTGTAGATTTAAATTCATTTATCTTTTTATTGTTTTTTTTTTCTTTCTGCTGCAGCTATTGTTATTGTATTGCAACTAAAACTATTTGTAAATTTTTGTTGGTGTTGTTGTTTTTTCAGTTTCATTTGAACAGGTAAATAACATGGCATAGCTTAGCATAGCATAGCATGGTATGGTATGGCATAATATGGCATGGCATGGCATGTTATTGCAAAAATGTTTATGCACTTAATTGAACTTTGAATATAAAACATTAAATAACAAAATAAAATACATATGTATGTATACACATACACATACACACGCACACTTGCACATAAACATAAACTTACATATGACAATTCGACAGACATACATATCTGCAAATGTAATTAATACTGAGGCAACTGTGAATAGATACAGGTTAATACATGGCAATATGTATTATGTGAATGTATTAAAAATTTAATGAACCAGTGGAATACACAGATAGCCTCTGCTATCTAGGCAGTATAGTGGCACAGAAAGAGTTATAAATAACAGGCTCAATAAAGCGTGTGCGACATTCGAACGACTGCAGTCAAGATGGAGAAACTCACGAATATCCAGACGAACTAAGCTCAGTATTTTCAACGCAAATGTAAAATCAACTATGTTGCACGGAAGTGAAACCTTGTAAGTATCGAACATCATCACTCAAACACTATTCATCAACAAGTGCCTCAGCATCATATGCAAGATATGCTAGTCTAATAACATCACCAACATGGATCTCTGGAAATTTGCCAACGATGATCCCATTTTAACACAAATAAAACGAAAATGGATCGACCATACTATCAGAAAGCATACTGAAAGTACAACAAGAATGGCACTTGAGTGGAATCTTCAATTCTAAAGCAACCGTGGCCGGTCAATCAACACCTGGAGTCGTTCGATACTCCAAGATCTAGGACGGTGTAATCTTACATGGAAAGACGCAAAAAAATAGCAACCAACCGTATAAGGTGAAAACGCTTTGTGATTTAAGCTGCATCAATCCACCATACCATTTGCATATAGTCGGGTAGGTGTACTATTTCTTATATGTTCCCAAATGGCCACTGATCTTCTAGAGAATTTTCAATTCAAAGCCAATTTTCTCAATACCATATCACTTTATATGTATGTGACTATTTTACTGATTTTTAATAAGAGGCTTTGGTACATTCCTTTGCATATAGTATGATACTCATAGACCTAGTGTATAAAGACCTAGTGTATATAAAATTAGCTCCTAAACAAGTGGCCTTGCTTAGATGGATACTGTTAAACATCTAACAAAACGCTGTTAAAAGCAAATTTTGTTCTTGTTTTTGTTAAGAGGAAATTTTGCTCTGTTAACGTCAAATGTGGCGTTGCTAAAATTTATGGATTGGGTCTTAGATTTTTAAAATCGAATTTATCTTCACACACATACATGCATATAAGCGATAAGAGCCAAATCGTCGATAATATAGTATATCGCAGTAATCTCTGGTTCTACAGGTTATAACATAAATCCAGAACTGTCTTCCAGTTAGGGCTTTAAGCTCGCCATTACCATATTTAAATACGCTTGACTAAAAAGTTAGTAAACTATGTGAACAACAGCAACAGAAGCAACAACAATGTCTTCAATAAAATACTTGTCATTGTTGTTTATGTGAAACATTTAAATGAAAATAAAAAATTAAAAACAAAAAAAAAAAAAAAAAACACAAAAAACTCTGGCACATTCAATGAATGCATGTTTGTTTGTAAAGAGATAAATGATGGTGTCCGTCTGCATGTGTGTAAGTGAGTGAGTTTATATTTAATTTATATTGAATTAAACACAGTTACACACATACGCACACATACACTTACAAGTATACAGACATTTATAGATAAATACCCATTAGATGCGCTTGTTTTACAGTTATTGACAATATTATTTGACCTCTTCATGATCACAGCCCGCACAGTAAAAAAAAATATTGAAATAACAGTACACACCTTCATACATACATTGCAAATTGTGTGTATGTGACCATGTAAATGTGTGAGAAATAGAAGTAGTACATCTACTAATAGCTGATGTCACTAAAATGACTATAATTTTGCATATTACGGGTGCAATTTTCTTCAAGTACCATTTAAATTATTTAAATTGCAAACATATACACAAACACACACACACACACATCCATTGTAGCATACACTCACTCTCACTTACCTGCACTCACCGGTGCACTCACTCTGTAGCATACAATTCAACACATGACCGCTTTCAATTGTATGGTATGCCTGTACAGTTTAAGGCAATCAAAACAATCAATTTTAAAATTAAATGAATTGAACGAGAAAAGCAAAGAAAAAATTGCACATTTTTGTTGTAATTTTTTACTTGGGCAGTCTGTATTAAATTGCGAGAATGGCGTTGAAATGCTTTGTGGTCAAGTGATCGAAATAATAAGAGTGTAATGGAAGAAACATGGGATAATTAGATGATTTGAATAATTAAAGGCCATAGTCCAGTAGATAGTGTGTCGTAAGTTCAAACCCCAGCTCTGAAATCTCGATTAAAATGAAATACGAAAAAAATATTGCTTTCGGCGACTTTCTCTCGACAGACTTTTGGCAAAAAGCTTTGAGAGTTAATCAAATCTGTCATTCAAAATCAAATTAAAACTACATATAGCTTCAGTCACAACACACGCAACACTGAGGGTGTGAGAAGTTAGGTTGCACTTCTGACGAAAGGGTTATAATGACCAATTAAGTAAGTAAGTATAATACCGCAATCAGCAAGGATGCTACTGTTCAAACAAATCAAACGTAGAATGACCAGCTGTTGAGTGTATGCATACAAACAGTCTTTCGATCAAGTAGTCTCACATCTTCGACGTTGAAAGCACTAGAGAAAGTGATGGACAACAACATAAGATATGGGGTATTGAAAATGTAACACCTGTACCTTTGCATATGTGGCGGGTAAATCTGCTGAAACAGCCTTTGTGGATTTACAGGGAAAACGATTCAGATGACCTTAGACGTCAAGGTCAAATTATAAGAGCTGTAGGCGTTATGACGCACAGATAAATTGCATAGTTGCTATACGTACCAGAGGAAATGAAATATTAATCGTCGGCACAACTAGAGATTATTCACAAGTTGGGATTCTTTCACTATTAGTGTGGGATTTGATTGTAAGTTGAATTGTCTGAGGCAGGCATTGTCCTTAAACATAGCTTTGAGGGCAAGAAGTAAATTTAAAGAGAATCTTAACGATCATCAATCAATGAAATCTCGGTATTGTAAATCGGTAATGAATGTCAGTGGAGTTTGGAGATAAATGCGGATAAAATCATAGAAGTATCTCATCATAATCAAACAATCATACTTCTTAGATGGAACTACATTCGACTTCTGGCTGAAATTTTATCACCAAAAAAGGAGGCAAAGTTTCTGACCCCTTAGGCATTTCCTACAGATCTAAACTTGCTATAATGATGTGCAAAATCTTAAAGGTGTAGCCTAAGAATCATGCATTCAATGTACATATATAACATTATGGTCAGACCTATGGGTCCACTATTTTGGGCAGATAAAATGAATTTAAAATCAGCTCGAATAGAATTGGGTAGGCTATAGAGACTGGTACGTGTTAGTAGCCAAGACAATGACAACCAGTCCTACAGTGCCTCTGGTGGCTATGCTGAATTTAAGCCGTTGTAGATAGAACTGAGGACCAGAATGGATACTATGATTGGGATAATGGGGCAGAAATCTAACACAAGTCTAAGATATACAGGGACATCCTGACTTCACAAATCGAGTGGCTGACAGCACTTTCCCTAACTGCTCCCTTAGCAGAAGCTAATTAGGAGACTACATATTCTTTTAGGAAAGAACACAGATTGTAGTACCTTTGCGGCCATATGTGGAAACTTATAAGTATCTTTCAAGAGCAAATCTAGGTCATCGCAATATGTGCCCAATTCAACTTGAATGGGAAGTTCAAAAACACGATCTAGCAATACTATCTGGCAGAGAGGCCGCCTATCGATCAGTCGGATTACTTGAGAAAATCACGAGAATAGCATATAAACCTGTCTGTGCAGACTGTATAAACAGGACAGGCTTAATAGGATTATCTTTCGCTGTATCACAGGTCATGTAAGAATGCACTGGAATACAGCCAGAACCTTTCAGTGGGCTGGGAAAAAATGTAAAGGGTATTCTCTGCGAAATAAAAAATAGACAGACAAACTAAACTTTTGCTGGATAATTACAATCAGAAAAACATGAAGTTATGCATCAGACTAAAAGTAGGCCAACGATATTAACAGGTTGGCATTCTGACCGATTACTGCAGAACTTATGTATACTTGTTCAAGCCTTCAAGCATTAATGAGTCTCAGAAGGAAACACTTCGTGCTAACACAAATGCTAGCCAGGAAGTTATTCTTGCTGATACAAAAATCCTAGATTTTATCAAGAGAATAGCATTGAGAAGAGCATTGTAGTGATAACCTATATAGATCTCCTTGCATCTCTACAGCATCACAATAAAATTTAATATTGGATGAGCTGCCTGTATACTGATTCTCGTAAAATTTAATTATTTCGGAGGTACTTTATTGCCTCTTAAAAAAGTATAATAATCCCACACAAATCCCTAAACTGTTAGGAAACTCGATAAACGATGTGTAAACTGTAAACAAACCAGTCGTCGCATAATGAAAATAATTCCCTGACATACATATGTACATAGATTTTCACCGGTAATGGGTTAACGAAAGTAATTGAATATAATTTATCTAAACACATACATACACACACCATATACAAAGAAACAAACAAACACAGCCATTCCCGTTAATAAAACAAAAACAAAAAAAAAATGCAACCAAATTCATAAATTATATTCACATTCGCAGCGAGTCAAAAAAATTATAATAAATGTCAGTGTAATTATCAAAACACGCATATAATTCATGTCTACTGTCACATTCAATTACACGAAACACATAGAAAACCAACAACAACAAAACGAAACTAAAATCGAATCAAAAAAAAAAACGCTAAATTATTATCGTTATTGTTGTTATTACTGTTGCTGTTGCTAATGTTCCAATTTTCAATTTCAAAACAACAATTCCAATCGATGCTGTACTCTCACCGACACTGACGTCGACTCTAACGCTTTAGTCGCAAACGTCATTATAATGATTATGATTGTAATTATTGTTGTTGTTGTTGTTATTGTACTGTTATATGAGTATTCGTTATCTCTATGAGTGTGTATGCAACACATGCATTTCTCGTAGTATTGGCTGTCATCCAAGACCAGATGTTTTCTTGCGTTCTTCTACTGTGTGTCAGAGATTTTCTTGTCTTTCCTTATGCATCTCTTTGCATGCTAATCCTATTAATGATCATTCTCGTAATGATTATTATTATCATCATCATCATTAGGAAATGCTGTTGTAGGCGTTTTAATTTTGCAGCCAGTGTTGCAAGTTTGTCTGGCATTTCCTTTACGAATTTTTGCTTGGCTGTTGTAACAGATTCTCATGTCACCTCTTTCAAGTGTCATCATCATTATTTTATAGCTAGCCTTGGCGTTTTCTCTCTTTAAGTGGGTATGTGTGTGTGCGTGTAAGCCTTTGACAGTTTAAATACCTAAAAGTGTGTTGCTGTCGTCATGGAGTCTGAGAAGTTGCAAGTAATTCTAATGCAATATTATGTTGTCGTCTTTTCAATTACAGTAAATGAAATGCAATATTGCAAACAGTTTTATTGCATTTATATTGAGTGTTGAGAGGGGGAGGGGAAAAGGAAATGAAATAGTTACAATCGGTCTAGCCTAACTATAATATACCCTACACAAGAAAATTTATTTTTTCCTTCTCTTCCTCTATATTTTGTTGTTTCTTCATATAACTACAAGTGCAGACTTCTCTATACGCTTCTCTCAAGGCTAGTCCGAATGCGGAAAGCTAAAGGTATCCATGGTTTCCTGTATTTGCACATAGAACTGCATGGGTAAGCTAATTCAACTAGGCAGTGGAATAGAGTTAACCTCTATAGGATCTCAGGTCCTGTCGGAATTCATGACAACGAACAGTCACATGTGTTTGCGAGAAGAGAAACTCCTGGTTACATAGCATTCTCTACAGCAAAAGTTGTTGATTATATAGTCACGTTGATCGGAAGTTGAATTATGCGTAATAACACGCAAGTGGTGTCTTTATGGCCGTAGTTATGATTACAGTTGAAAGTCAATCGTATATTATGGAAGGCGTTTCGCATGATAACCTCTTCAGAAGTTATTATGATAGAAATGGGAAATACCGGACGGAAAGCTAACTTCGTAGCCTTTAATCGCGAGCATTTTACAGAAAGTCTAGCATACCTTAACGATATGCAGAACGTTTGTAGGAAAATCTGGGGATGCGAAATTATGCGCGGAATCAAGCCAATTATAACCTGTTAGGGCCTTACCAAATTTTAAGAGAGCTCAGATGGCGTTGGAAAGTGCTGATTTAACTGATGCAATGTTTACTTGTGCAACAGCAGATCTGGAGACTCTGCTGGATTTTAGCCCGATACATATGATAATGATGATCAAAGTTATAGAACCTACGGATAGAATACAGAGAAACATGTTTGACAAGAGATTCATCAGAGGATATCACAGTGACTTGATCTCCTTAAGTATCCTTTGGACTCTACGATTTTGGAAAATGCTTCGCAACAAGACTGTGTAATAAAAGTGAAGGAGGACATGAATTTGAAAGCCACATACTCTTTTAAGAGAGACAGCATTCTGTAGCATATGGATGGGTCGAGTCCTGACAGTGAATAGGCATGTAGATGTTCAATTCCCGAGGGAAACATGCACAACACATAGGCAAATACGAGAATATTTTTCAAACGAAAGCTTACACCTTAGGAAGATGAGGACATTTCAACTTGAATAGAGGCATAAAGAACAGGACACAGCACTATTCTCTAACAGTCAGATCATTATCAAGACACTCGGCTAGTAGGATGTAAACTCGAGCATTAAATGTTACTGACTAGGCAAGCTATTTCAGCTAGACACGGGAAATAGATTCAACCTCTGCAGGATTCCAGATACTGTAGTAATTTCCCACAACGAATAGGCAGATGTGTATGCGGGAAGAGAAGCTTCCATGCCGCTGACATAAGGAGGTTTCGATCCCAGATCATATAGGAATTTACGGCTACGAACACTTAGATGTAAATGTGGGACGGAGAGTTTCCACACAGCTGGTAGGGAAGGTTATACTCCATGAAAGAGAAGATGGAAACAGTTGGAGATGGAACAGATGGAACAACATGGAGAGACATTCTACTGTTTTCCTATATGAATACGAAACAGATCGGAATTATTTGCCATTCTAACGAGTAACGAAATTGTTTAGAAGTGATAGTGTTTTATGTAGACATCAAGGCATAACCAGGAAGAGGGAACCTTTTTGGGTATTATACTGTGCAGTTTAGTCGTCATGTGTTGAAATTAAATTTGTTAAAGTCAAGTGACGCAACATTCAATACAGCAAACCTATAGTTTTTATTTTCATAACATTTATTATTTCTAGGGAACGTAAGATAAGAACCCCATAATCGCAGAATCTGCTACAGCAAACAACACTTGCAAAGTAACGAATACATTGAAAAACAATATGCAGATGCTTCCTGATAACACTGTGCTCTTTAAAAAAACTAAAGGAATATTTTATTTTCCACTACAGCAACACATTTTATATCCTTAAAGTAGAAGGAATTACTTATTTTTATTTTTCATGTTAACTCCAGTGATAATTTGTTAACATACAAGAGCAAACCAAATTTTTAATTCACAAATTTCCAATGGAATTCAAATCACTGCCACTAAAAATAAAGTCCTGGCTATAATTTCTTATTTTTTTCACCCACATATAATGAAGTTGTGGCCTCTGAACCATTTATGGTGGTAGTACTAGTCGTTTAATGTATCTGCACAAGAGTGGGTATAATTACTGATACTGCAAGCAGTAGTCACCACCATAAATACTTAATAGCCAGTTAAGTAAACCCACTTATAGTTTTTAGCCATTTTAATAATATTTGTATTCGTTTTTATTACCCCTTTTTAACCAGTGCCGGCCTTTAGATTTTGCATTTTGTGCTCAGAGTTGTTAGTTGCCATTGCACAGTAAAAATTCACATTTTAACAGCCAGTAAAAGCATCTGGTGCTTGTTTCTCTATTCTGTTTAACTTTCGATTTACTTTTTTCATACCATTTTTACGAGCTGTTGACGGTGTTTATTTAACGGGTTTTAATTACAATGTAACTTCATTTTATTTTATGGATTTAAAGGAAAAATATTAAAAAATTGTTGAAAACCATTAAAACTCAGAAAAACAAGTGTTTTAACGTTGAAAACAAGCAAAATTTAATTTTTATTAAACGATTTATGCTGATACTCTTTGCTGTGGAAATATTAAAACTTAGATGCTTTCAGGTTAGGATATGTGGCGCAACCCTCGAAGGAAAAGTATAACTTAGGCCCATTGTGATAAATATGCTTCTAACTTCTCGAAAATTTAGTTAGATTCGTCTCGATCGTGTAGTATTCAAAATGGACTAACATTGTGGATATTTTTCAGCTCGTCAAAACGCAACAATATCTTTAGTATGAGGTACGGAGAACTTCGAACTGTAGTATAAGGTTAATTAAATACGCGCTACCTCTCTGGTGTAATAAAAGAGAAGTTGAAACATTCTTACCCTGTCAAATCATACATACATCCCCACATAATTGGTCATAACAACCCTTCAGTCGGGATTACGACCTAGCTTCTACCACCACCTCTGTTGTGTGTGTTAATTTCATACGTGTGTGGCGGTACCGACAGCTTAAAGTCGACTACGAATGACAGTTTTTTAGATAAACTTTTCATGGCAATTTTATTAACTCTCAGAGTTTTTGCTAGAAATCTGCTGAGAGGAAGTTGTCGAAGAAAATTTTTTTCATATTTCGTTCTGTTGGATTTGTCTGACCTGTGGTTTTTAACCATGACCTCACTACCTACTAGACAACGGTGACTACACTGCCAAATCAGTTGTTTAAATCTCTCGAATGCGATATTGTACCAATATTTGAAGAAATCCCAACCGATAACGAATTAAACTTTAGCCTCTTAAACTGAAAGCACTCTTCATGTAGAATTATTATAATTCCTTGAACGCTGTAAAGTTCTCAAGGAAGATTTAAGTTCACTTACCCACTGTGAGATTGTGTGGTGGGACTACAAAACCGAGCTATGAATGTTCAAAGCCTGTAAATTTTTAATCGTTTAATTTAAAAAATTAAGAGACATGTTGTAACATCAACAAAAAACGCCATAGAAAAGTCAAGCAGTGGCAACTCTTAAAATGAGAAGATCTCAATTTCTTATTTCTACACCCAATACAACAACGCATTTAGCAGGCAACCCTATTGATCTTAGATCTTGTTTACACTGTTCAATATTACTGCAATGCTAGTTTCTTTATCCTATCCGTCATCGATTTGTTTGATAAGGAACGCCTTACGTGTTAGTTGAACTAATGTTTCTTGGTTAAACAAACAAACCTTTAAACGGTTTAATAAGTTCTAAGGTTGACACAGTGTAATCTGCGATTGCATTAAAATTTAATCCATCGATGTCACCTAAGTCACAACAATGCTGGCTTGATAATCAAACACAATTATCAATTTGAAATTGGAAGTAAAGTAAGTAACTGCCTATTTAGTAAGGACATAAACCGTGATTCCAGAACTTCAAATATTACTTATTAACTGCTACAAATTGACAGTGATAATTTCTTAAATTCTTTTGGTTTAGAAGCTGTAGAAAATAATTTGTGCGGAGTGGTATTTACTAAATGAAGGCCAGCTCAAATTATCACTACAGTCTTCTAAACAGCTGTCTTTTATATATGTGCCATTGGGAAAACATGCACAGATTTATCCCAGATTGTACTTCCATTATATAAGCAACTATTTTTGCTCTTCCATAGCATATTACTCATGCTCTGGGTATATAAAAATGTGATTGGGATATCCTCAGTCTTTTACTATTGAGTAACGCTTATAAAATAACGCAAACCACTGGCATTTCTTATGAAATGAGTTGGCTCATGCTAAAAAACCAATTGGTACTGCCTATGTGACGGGTTGAAAGAGATATTCACGACTACTACCTGTTTAGAAAAAATTATTGTTAGAGGCCTATGGGATCTCGAGATCTACCTGATATCAGACACACTAGTGCGTTCGTAAGTTGCAGTAGTAGTCAACGAGTTCCACTGAAAAGTTGTACAACAAAATGTATGAACACTTCGGGAATTTGTGCAGCAGGCCTTAAAAATTTAGCAGAGACGCAAACAATATTGTACTTCCTTATTCACTGCTGAAGATATGCATAAAAGAACACCAGAAATACCAGCAGATGGCTTTGTTCGAATAAATTCTGAAAATTCAAATCCAAGATTTTCTTAAATTTTCACATTTTCCTGTAAAAGAGAATATTAAATACAGCTTAAAAATGGAATTGTTTTTGCCAAATACAATATTTTCTTTAACTAAACCATACTAGAAATGGATGAAGAACAATCAATTTCATTGAAACAATTCAGGCAAATGATCACCTTTTCTTGACCTTTTTGTTCTGCTTGCCTGGGTTATAAAAATTCAATTTACCACCACAAATGAATTTATGATGAGAACGAATATTTTCAAGTTGAATATCGTTTTCTTTGCATTCTTTTTTTATGAATTTTATCACAAAGATTTTCATATTCAAATAAAATCTTCATTAAGAATTGGAAAAATGAAATGAAATGATGAAGAAAAAAAAGACACACTTTATGGTCATTTCGGTAAACACCTTTTTTGGGGGAAGACAACATCAATAAGATAAATGAATTCCAAGGAAAACTGGAATAAAAAACAACAAAATAAACAAAAAATAAAATAATTGAAGAAGAAAATGAAAGGAAAAAAACCAAATTGTGAAGAAAATTATTGAAATAAAAACGCCACACACCAACACCTTCAATCCAATACGGGGGCTCGAAGACATTTTGAATAATTTCGAAAGGAAATAAAAGCCAACATAAGAAAACATTGAAAGGAAATAAAAATAAGAAAAGAGGGGAAGAGAGAGAGGAAGAAATAATAAAGATTTACATTTTAAAAATATTCATAAAAAGAAATCAAGAGAAATTAAGTCTAAAACAAGACGAAACGTTTAAAACCAGTCAAGTTGGACTTCATGACGGCCCTACATTGTGGTGCAGCAAATTTATTTGATTTTGGTTTAAAATAACGTCGTAGTCTTGTACGTGGTATGCTGGCTTATTAAACCTGAGGGCACGGTTCAAACCCCAGGTAAGACATGTTCAGCAAATCGAAATATGAAAAAAAATATTTCTACGGCGCCTTCCGCTCACCACATTTCTGTCAAAAACAGTGAGAATAAATGAAATTCTCAAGAAGAAATTTTTAAAAAATCGGAGTCGACTTTAAACTGTAGCTCCACTCATGGATGGAATTAACGCACACAACATAAGTGGTGTGAGAAGCTAGGTCGTAAGCCTAGCTGAAGGGTTGTAATAGCTAAGGTGGTATGTCCCTCGGAATTAATAGAGACGCAAGAGCGTCTCAAGTTCGCTTAACGTCTATCGAATCCTAATCGAGCCCATCCTTATTTATTTTGATGTAGGGTATGATAAAAATTTGTCAACGTACAACTTTACTTTATAACGCACTATGCCTGTTGCAAATGGATGTTTTTTTGTTTGAAATCCGTAAATGCTAAAGTGTTAACAAAAGAATATAAAATAAATTTAAAAAATATAATAAGAGAAGAAAAACGAAACGAAAATAAACGCCCAAAAATACAAAAGTAAAGACAAATGTTTCCTTCAGGCATATAACGCACGCACGCACCACCACCATCAACACTAGGACGCATTTTAACAATACGATGTCGAAAATGAAAGAAAAGGAAGACACAATTGTAAAGCACCTGTGTTTTCTAACAGACCGCGAAATTATTACAAAAAAGAAAACTTCAAAGTCAACTTCACAATGATTTCTTTTCTTTTTTTTTTCAAACTAGAAAACAGAAAATAGGACTTGAAAGTCTGGCTCAGTTGGTTGACACAGCATGACAATGCCTGCGTTTTTCACTTCTTTTTTAAGAGTATAATACCATAAAATTTCAGTCCTAAGGCTTATTTTCTACTATAATTTCTACTATAATTTGTTCCTTTTCATCATTTCAATTGCCAAATTTTTCTTAAAGACACGATTCAAATACAACGAATGTTAAAAGTGATTTTTAAAATCTATCCTCTTCAATCAAAAAATAGAACTTAAAAATGAACTCTACTGAAAGCCTTATTAAGACTTATTTTTCTTATAGAAACAGTATAACAGCCAACTACTCGTGTAGGTCAGCAGGAACATACAACACGAAACTATCTTCTTTGCTATCTACCACATCATTAACTTTAACATACCATTTACTATGCTAGTGGAGAACGGCTTTAAAGTAGTAAGTGAATCTGATAAACAGTTCCCAACTTTCTCTAGCACGTATGTATCTAGAGTGGCTTAATACTGCTCTTGAAATAATGCAGGCGTAAATCCACAAAAAAACCGAAATAATGCTATTTTCAGTTTAAAACTTAATTTACTCAATTGGCCATTACAACTCTTTAGTCAGGATTATAACCTAACTTCTAACACCACCCATGTAGTGTACGTTAATTTTTATACATGAGTGGTGGGTCAACTCCGAACCAGAAGAAACCGCCGAGATGTATAAGCCTGGGGTTGAACCGCGGGTTCTCATCTAGTAAGCCAACACTCTACCTACTAGACGACGGCGACGGTTAAATAAAACACACATTAAGCGATGATTTCGGTTTAAGTTCTATTTTCTCGTTATGCTTAGACCAAGTACGAAATAAAATTTTGGCAGTGTAGACATTGTGAAGGTGCACAGCACTGACAGCATCTGTAACGCAGTTAGTCCCTTCAAATTTCTTTATAATTTTGCCAACTTCCGGTACAATAAGCGGATTATTAACCCATAATGATCTAAAGATGGCTTATTAAAATCAAACTTTTGTTGTAGGTTTGGATCATTTTCACGTGTTCTTTGGTCGTTAAAAGATTCATATTCGTCTATGGTAATCTTTAACCAAATAATTGACATTTCAAATGAAGGAAATTTAACAGTCGGCTGACTGCTTACAAAATTATTCTTGAAAATTATATCTTCAGAGTCTACATATATTTCCAAATATTTAATTTTTACTTACGATTGTTGAAAAGCTTATGCTATTGAATTATGTATTAGGAAGCAGTACGTACCTGAAAAGACCAAAAAAAACAGAAATTTTAATAATTTTTAATTTAAGAATTGAAGGTAGAATAATACGCCTAACAATAGCTGCAAAAACTTAAAGTATGTAAAGTATTCTCAAAACTTAAAGTATGTGAATACTTTAGAGGCCTATACAAGCGATTGGTCATATTAAATTTCTCGAATTTATAAAATTACCGGCAAAAAGGTTATGAGAAGCATTATGGACTTCATCTTCTCCTGTAATACAATACATATTTGCTTGAGTGATAGGTAAACTAATAAGCAGTGAGGACTATAAAGGACCATATGCTGATACATCCATTTGGCTGAGAGGTTTTGTGACTTGGATCAGCTTGTCGTTTGTTATGTTTTCTATAAATATTTTTATTTGATAAGAGTTTAAATTTTTTTAAATATGAAATCATGTTTAAATAAAACACATCCTTATATAAAAAAAAGAAGTGAAGTCCTTTAAAAAAAATCAAAATGGTATGGAAATCAAACAATAAAATCTCATGCAAAAGGAACAGCATGATGATGATGATGATGAAAAAAACTGGAACAGCATTTTAAGATTATTTTTTACAACAAAAGCTTTACAAAAAAAATTCTATTAAATCAGCGAAAAAAGCGTTGGTAAAAAAAATTATTTTTTTGTAAAGGAATAAAAAAGAAAACCTTTACTTACATACGAATTCAACAACTTTTAAAAGAAATAAAAGGACTTTCATCCTTTTAATAAAAAAAAAAAAAATTGAAAAAAATGAAACAGGGAAACCACGAATTCTAGTGATAAAGTCAATTGAAATACAAAAAAAAAAAAACGGAATAAAAAATACAAAGAGGGGGAAACAACAATTTGCTGAAGTTAAAAATCCGTTTTCCATATATTACACGAGTTAGCCCCATCTATCAGATGCTTACACTCACATATCCATACACAACGTGGCTCTTTTCAAAAGATCTGACCATAAAACACTTGCTGCACATTAGCGGTGTTGATGAAAAAGTTTCTGAAGTAAATAAAGGTAGAGAGAGAGAGAGAGAGAGAGAGAAAATTGGCTTAAAGTGAATTGTCTCAAAAAAGCAATGAGGATAAGTGAGGAGAAATGAAACATGGGTTTGAAAAGGTTATTTTGGGTTATTTTGTTTCTGCAAAAGTTGCAACTTCTTATGTTACTGTCCCGAACACGAGCGAACGATTTGGAAAATGCTAGGAACTCTATTCTAAACATCTCTGAAGAAAATATCTAAGAATAATCAGGGTGCGTCTGAAAGTCATGGGCTAGAAGATTCTTTCTAACGGTGTATATTGTCGACTTTTAATTTACTTGTGGTAGCATAAAAGGCCTAATGGCATGGCCCAAGTGGAAACCTACTGACCTAACCCAAAATCAGGTTAAGATTTCTTCAAATTAATACGATATTCTAGGACTTGATGGAATTTTTCAGGAAGATAAAGCTATGAAAGTAATATTCAAGGCTCAGAGTTTACACGGCAGAGTAGTAACGCCCGTATAAAGATTTTTGTAATAAATGTAAGATTGTTGCGCATTCAAACTCAACTTCTAATTAGTAAAAGGAGTGACACAATAACTCTTATTATTATTTATAGAATTAAATTCAAGGACTATCTTTTGTTTCCTTAAAGAGAACGTTAAAATCTATTTCACACGCCTTTTTGCTGACATTCTTTGACATTCCAGGATATTTATTTGAGAATATCGTATCTAAAACAGTAATTCCGGCTCCAATATTTCAACATCAGTTGGAATGAGTCTGGAGATAACCCCAACTTATCGCTGCTTGTTATTGCAAAACCTTGCCATTCAGTTATATCCTCCAAGGACTGTAGTATGGTGCCCGTAATTACCCTTGTAACTTCTCAAACAACATTGAAATGTCTGACTTGATTAGGTTTCTTTGGAAACAAATAAGATTTATTTTAACACTTAAGGTTGCAAGGTACATAATACAATGAAAGTTACTCTCGGCAATAAGGCAATATGACCGATACGTGGGCCTAAAAAATATTGACCAATATTGACAGTAAATGTGCATTCTGCAAATCTGCCTGACTTCGACAGTTTCGTAAGAGAATGTTGTAATTGCTTAACGATAGGAGACTGAATAAACGAATATTTGTTTGAATGATGAAGTAAACTTCTGAGAAGAGTTATGCATATGCAGCTCACTTGCATTGCAAAAAGCTGAATCTAAATGGCATTCTCAGAAATGGTGGGGTATTGTGAAAAAAATGCTTGATTACAATTCCAAGCATTTTTCTGCTTCGAATTCATCAAAGTTCCGAAAAAAAAAACGAAGAGGCTGTGCTCACAGCGGGAAACACTATAACTTTTCATACAAAGATAAGACAATGCACTTTTAGCAAAAGAATAGAATTCACAGAGCATGGTTGCTTAAAGCACCATACAGAGGATTTCTTGCGAGATCCTGTCTTATAGAATCTAAAATATAGAGACACCATGACATTTTATAACCTTGTCAGAAGTACTGGCTGATTACGGGAGAGTCATACGTACATACATACATAATTGGTATTACAACCCTTCAGTCAGGATTACAACATAGCGTCTCATACCACCTATGTAGTTATGTGGTAATGTTATACAGTGGCAGCGGGACCTACAGTTTAAAGTCGACTCCGAACGACAGATTTTTGAGAATCTTTTCATGGCAATTTTATTTACTCTCAGAGTTTTTGCTAGAAATCTGCTGAGAGGAAGTCACCGAAGAAATATTTTTCGTCATATTTTCATTTTGATGTCTGACCTGGGGTTTGAACCGGGGCTTTACATCTAATAAGCCAACACACTACCTACTAGACTACGGCGACTTCGGGATAGTCATAGTTTGAGTAAATAGAAAAAGTTGATAATCCTCATACATATAACACAGTGAGCCTAATGGCGATCGCTTCAACTTTTCTTGGTTGATAGAACACCTTTTCAAATGTTCCATGAAATAAAATCGCAAATCTATTCTGAAAGCAATTGATTGAAATACGCCCATCCTGTCTCCCATTGGCCGCAGAAGGAAGTCAATAAGTTCTAGTCAGATTAGAATAATTAGTAAGTAAAATTCCAGCTTAAATAAATGTACAGCCACGACAATTTTTTTTGAGTCAGCAAATTTTTTCCTTTCTGAAAACTTTAAACGTCGTCAATGCCATACAGGAATCCCTATCACTTGTTGTGTTGTTTTGCAAATTTTATTCCCACGTATTATAGTCAGAAAACTCTGTTGTAAGCAGTTACATCAGTCCGAAATTTCCTTTTTTTTTTCGCAATCATTACACTTTAATATGAAATTTTTTTAAGTTATGAACCCAAAATTTCTCCTAATAAAACCAATGTGCAACCGCAAGGTCCTATCGCCTTTCTAGTATCTGGAAAGACTAAAAAACGAAAGCGTTGGACACATACATACAATTTTCTTTTCAATACCCTTGTTTTATCCATGCATTTCGGAACAAAATGCGTGGCTGGAGTTTTTATTTCATTTGTAGCTCCTACAACAACAACAAGAACAATAATAAAGCAAACAAAAAAACGGAGCCAAAATTCATTCACAAGAATTTGCATTTCAATTGGTTAAAACCCCAACAGGCATCAACTGCAGGCAATACAGAGACAGAGGGATACAGAGAGAAAGAGAAAGGAAGGCCAACGTACAGGCTAAAACAGCAGCAGACTGACAGCCAACGATGAATGGTTTTTTTCTTTTTTTGTTTTGAAGCTTAAGGGAGTGTGAAGAGCAGAGAGCAGTAAGAGAGAGAATAAATGACTGAAGCCCTGGACGGGTATTTAACACTTAAAATACGTTATGGGGGAAATACAAACACAATTTCGGGGGATGCCAATGAAACTGTGTATAAGTGGGCCATACACTGACATAAAAGCGAGGAAGGGGGGAGAGTAAAGGATGCATTTTATTTATTATCGTCTTTTAAAAGAGGATTTTTGCACAAAATAAAAGCAAGTTGAATTGTAAGTGTATGAAAAAGTTGTTTTAGTTTATAAAAAATACACACAAATACACACCCAAACACACACACGCACACACATGTAAATAGAAATACAGAGACAGAGTTTTTTGATGCAATTCCCAGGGTTTGATTGAAAGCGATGGAAAGGAGAGAGGGAGGCTGAATTACGGTTACAGGTGTTAAATAAAAATCAAGCATTTGATTTACTACACACTCACACACAGTGTGTGAATATAACAGTGGCTTAAGAGTTGCGAGGGAGTTAAAAAGGGAAACGGAATATAAATCGCTGTTGATGTAGAAGTGCGTGTTGAAGCTGTTGCAAAATCTATAACATTTTTATTAAAACCTGGTGAAAAATTTTTTGGTGAACAAAAACAAAAAAACCAAAAAGAACAGAAAGAAGCTTAGTAAAGCTCGTTAAAAAAGAGATCCACCAACCATTCATACAATCGGGCAATTCGTGCAATTCATTTAAACGTTACACTTTCACTAAAACATTTTTGGTCACTTTGGTGGCCATTCAATGCCACTTTTTTCTTTATTTTCTGTGCAACATAAATAACAACAACAACACCTCCTACCACCAGCATAAAACCCTTCAAAGAAAAAAAGAAATGAAATAAATTTGAAAAGAAATTTTTTATTCAATCCGTGTATTAAATACGTGGCAAGGGTTTTTCAAACTTTGTTACCAATTTTTATACTTTTTTTCACCACTCTTTTTGAGTTTTCTTTTATATTTCGTTTATAAATTGTAATGAATTTTTATTTCATTTTGTTTCTCTTCATGTATTCGATAAATTAATACAACACCACCACCATTGAAGCCCATAGGCAAAATTGCCTCCAGTGTATATGGCCAACAAAGTGTGACAGGTTTTTTGTTTAACTTCTACCGGGTATTCTTTTCTTTAATGAAATTTATGGTAATTTTTTTTTGGTTTTTGCTTGTAAGGCTGGATAAACGGGTCAAATTTTTTTAAATTCAATTCGGGTTATGTGTTGACTGGCACAATTGAAGAATTTAAATCGCTTTTGTTGTAGCAAAATTCAATTCGTGACAGTGTTTGCTATTAATACTGCATTACGTCAACAGATCTGAAAGTTCATCAAAGATTTGTAGTAGAACTGCTTTAAGAATGTTCAGTACATAAAATTTGTTTAGTGAAAAAAAGCATTCGTGACATGTCACAATACTTAAAATGATCTTTAATGATTACCATTTCACCCTGAATAGACAAACAAACGAACAAAGACAGCAAATAAAAAAAGTTATTTTGAAGGATCATATTAGGTGGAGAAGTGAGTTTCTGTAAAAATATAATCTTCAGCGACACTATTTTAGCTCAATGGGTACATTAGCAAGCAGAATTACCGGAATTGATATGAAAATCAGCTTAAGACAGTTCAGTGCGTCTTGCGGTTAGTCCACCAGCGGCATCTTTGCAGCACTATTCCTCAAGTCAAAGGAGCAAGATATCGTGCAATAATTATTGACCTTTTTTGCTAAAAAAAATAGAAAAATTGGACTTGTTTTGGTTGTGGTATCAACAAAACGCTGGAAAGCGATACGAGTTATATTAATTCAAATAAATTCCTCTTGCTCCACATGGCACATGGCATTAATAATTGAATATAATTTGATGCAAGTATCTTTAGTTCATTGCATGATTTACTTTACTCACTCTATTCCGAGGTGTGGCTTGGGCTTTCCTCCGACAGTTGCCATAGAGTTTTCAGTACGATTTTGACGGACAATAAACTGCACAAAACATACCCAAGGCGCCCTTACTTTCACTTACGAATCTCAATTTCAGTTAAGATCCACCGGTTTGTACTTAGAGTTAAGAGTTACTGATAGCGTTTAGTAATAAAACTCCTCTAGATTCGTCTCTATCGGCGGTTAACAAAGATCGGGATTGTTTTTAGGTCGCAACGAGCTCTATTTCGTGGTCCGCATCCGTATAAGGCAACTGACTTCACATGGTTATTGAAAATACTCAGTTTAGTACTTTGCGAAATGTGTCAAAAGATCCACATTAGAAGTGTTGGCCTTTTAAATACGTCCTCCCAGATAGTAAAATGGCTGGACGTTTTCAAACTGTTGCTGTTTTAAGTTTCTGGTAGTCCCCGTTCCAAATTCTATGGCCTTGGTTTTGCGTACATTTATCTTGAAACCAAATCGAGCCGCTTCAGTCACCAATTTGTTCAGTTTAGATTGCATATCGTTAAAATTATGCGATAGTGGACATACGTCTGTCGTCCGCATAGTCGAGATCGCAAGGGATACCATGAACCTGTTGAGAGGTAAGCTAAGTGAACAATTAATCTCACAGTTTAGACGCCAAGATGATATAATTTGACCACACAAGACTATATTTTGAAGGGTTACGTAATGTTTCACTTGTATAGGAATAACCCTGCTAAAATTTCAGCCACGGAGGTCAGAATTACAGCTGGCACTAGTGACATTTTGATGGAAATGTTGGAAAAGGTTATAGCCGAGGGCAACATTATTGTATTATGAGCTCCAAATAATTCACCGCAGAAGCTGCATGAAAGAAAGAGTAAGAGATCTTGGAGTAGAATTTTGTACGTTTCCCCCAAACAACAATTCAATACATTTCCACAGAGAACGTTATTTCTAAGCAGCAATAGATGGAAATCCTATCATTTTAGACTTGTTGCAATAGACCTTCTGCTGATAAAAGGAACTGAAAGAATGCCACCATTCTTCAATGGTACTTAAAGAAGCGAATGGGAGTAAAAAATGCGGAGAGGCTTTGCTTACCAATTGATGACATCAAAAGAATTTGTCGATTGATCGAGAAAGAGGTGAGAATAGTGCACTTTATATGCCAAAGTCCCTATCGCACTTGGTTTACGGCAACTAATATTTAACTTTCAATATATTTTTAGCATAATCTAACGGTGTCATGCATAAAGTTGCCTCAGTCTAGTATATAATGTGTTGGCTTATTAGATGTGAGGACACGGTTCAAAACCCAGGTAAAATATCCTCAACAAAGCGAGGAATGAGAAAATATTTTTTTGGCGACTTCTGCTCAGCAGCTTTCTGGGAAAAACTCTGAGTGTTAATAAAGTTGCAATGAAAAGTTTCTCAAATAGTCTGCCATTCATGCCATAGGCACGCCACTCATGTATGAAATTAACACACACAACATTAGTGGTGTGGTCGTAATCGTGATTGAGCGTTTGGAATGACCAATTTTGTGTGTCTGTATGTATGTCATGCTTTATAACGAAGCCTATGTGCTGATAGTTAAAGCGGGTTAATCTGAACTTGGCAATAAGCTCCTATCAGCTCACGCTTTTCAACACTTCGCTATGTTTTCTCAAGGGAGCTTTGGCGAAATAAAATACATTTCTTTTTATGGTAAATCCCTACGTCATAAGAAAGTCGAAGTATACGTACATACATACCATATATATTTTTCGTTTTAATCAAGAATATTTAATTTCCCAGAAACAATACTGAATTATTCTGAATTTTTAAAAGGAAAACAAAAAATGAATTCCTTTGTTTTCCCGCAAGCAATTTACATTGAATTGCGCAGAATTTATCACATTCAGCAACACTTTTAAAAATACTTTTTCAAAATTATAAATTGAAAACGAAAAACGTAAAACTTTTCCGTACTCATGCACACAATTTATAAAAACAAAAAAAATTATTTTTCGAAAAAACCAAAAACTCAGAAACAAAAGCACAAGCACAGAGCCAGATACAGATACAGAAAGTATAAGAGAGTAATAAAAGCGATTAAATTGTAGAAACCAGTAAGTAAATGCATATGTACCATATATGCATATGTATGTGTATGTGTATGAGTCCTTGTTATTGTTTTTAAGTTAGTCTTTACTTTGTAGTTTTTGTTGTTATTGTTTTTATTATTTGTGCATGTTAATTAATCTCTATTCAAAGAATATTAAATCTCTTCTACACATGTGTACTACACAGTGTGCTCAGACACACACACCTTCACTCCTCTCTCTTTCTCTCTCCGTCTCCGTGTTTTTGTAATAAAAATCATTTGCTAATGCATGCAAATGTATACTCACTCATACACATGCATTGTTTATACGCCATGCGATCTCTATGCAATTACACACGAAAAGGTGAAACAGATACGAACAGTAGATACGCATGCAGTACCCAAGTGTCCCACTGAATCCAAGTGAATCTACAATTCTATTGCAATTTAAATTCAAAAATAAAATATTTAAAAAAAAAGAAAAACAGAAGAAAAAACAACAAAAAATTGAAATAAAAATTCAAAAAGAATAAATAAAATTACGAAAACAAAGTGTAAAACACTGTTTCCATTGACCAAACCAAAAATTATTTTACATTTTCAATTTCAATTTCTTAATTAATCAAAGTGGTTTTGTAGTTTTTAAAATTTTAAAAATATTTAGTAAAGTAAGACAAAGAGCAGACATCATATAGTCTTCAACAAGAACAAGATTTTTTTGTTTAGAGGCCTATTTTTCGGTGTTGATTGTAAATCTGTTCGTATAGATTTTTAACATATTACCGTAGATATTTTGAAGAACAATTTCTTCCATACTTGAATACATTTTTTTTTTTATTTATTTCATTTAATTCAATAAAAAATGTATACAAGATCGAATAATAATTGGTCATTATAACCATTCAGCCATTAGTACGACCTAGTTTCTCACACCACTTATGTTGTGAGTGTTAATTTTATACATCAGTGATGGTTTAAAGTCAGACGACAATTTAAAGTCGACCCCCGAACTACAGATTTTTAAGAAACTTTTCATGGCAACTGTATTTACTCTCAGAGTTTTGACAGGTTGTGGTACCTTAAATGATTGGCAGATACTTACACCAACGATTATCACAATGAAGCTATCTTCATTATTCCTGACTTTTGCCGACTTTGAAAAGGCGTTCAACACCCTTCGCTGAAAGGAAGCGACTCATATTATTAATTGTATCCCTATATGGAAACGCAACCTTCCATATTACGCATGAGGATATGAGAAGCAGCCCCTTAAGTACGAATGTCAAAGGTAAAGAGATGTAAATGGCATTCAAGCAGGCGTTTCAAAGGACTAGACTACACAAGCGACATATGACAAGTGGACGAATTTCACTGTAAAACACTGTACTTCAAGCATTCAGAAAAACTTTAAAACAAGGGAATTCTTTAGTGAAATTGCTTTGAAGGTCTCATAAAAGATTCGAATAAATAAACAAATAACGTGTGATTTTTTAAAACGACAGAAAATATTTATTTGCGGCGATTTTTAACTGCCATTAACTCTTTTAAGATTATTTCATACAAATTTTGCCCCCGGCTTGGTAGTAGATTTTCTACTAATTTTAGCAAATTATGTAATAATTTCGGCCGGTAGCAACTATAATGCTGTCCTCCATAGCTGAAATTATTGTTGGCTTATACCTATACAAGAGAAATCTGATGAATTTCTTCAAAAAATTGTCTAGTGTTGGTCAAATTGCATCATCTTGGCAGTCAAAGACTAATGTCGAGCGATTCTGACGGAATCGAAAATTATGAATCGGGAATGGAAGAAGAATTCCCAAAGTTGTACAGCCTATATGACAATTTGGGAAGATGTGTGGTATTGTCATTTGGGGCGCACTTAGTTGGAATTAAAGAAAAGAACTATTTATTGCATAAGAAGACTTGCCGTTCAATTAAGTAATGAAACACATGATCTGTTCTAATGGCCTTTGTACATACTTTTGTGATTTTGTAAATTCCATGAGCTGAAAAACATTTTGTCTTGATTTATTTCTTTTTTTTTTTTTTGTACGGATATGGTGTAATATTTTTATGACTCTAATCATTATTCCAGTAGTCATGGCTCCACCATGTTTGTCTCTCTTTCAATATGTTTTTGTTTCAGGTTTTTTCAAAGGAATGCAAATTTATTTCGAAATAAAATCTAAAAAATTCTTTTTTATTTGCGTAAAACGTAAAACGTAAATGCAAATATCGTGATATTTTTCTACGTTTCCTTTTTTTTCTGGTTTTATTTACGTAACGAATACATACGCCAATAGCACGAACACAATGTTAAATGATAAATAAAGATTTTGATAAATCCAAGTGAACGGATATACAAAACGATTTTGGGAAAACAAAGTAGGCTATGAGGGAAGTAAATTAAAAAACAAAAAATGGGAATGTTTAGTAATGTGACTTTTGCTCACATACTCATGAATGTCTGTACTAATATTTGTACCTCGTAATAGTGTTATAGCAACTACATTACTGTGGATTACTGTGCTCAAGGGTAATACAAATTCTAGTATTTTTACGTAGTATTCTTTTGCCACACAGAGCACATCCGTTTGAGAATTTTTCCTTTAGCCACACTACCCATGCGAGAAAATTTTTCTTCCTGCGGAAAATTTTTTTGTAATAGTAACAGATTCATGTCTCACGTTCATAAATACTCCTCTTTGCTCCTTTCTAGAACCTATTTTCCTGTTTCAAACGCAATGGAGACGTAAACAAAAAAGAATTAATTAACTAATGAATACGAAAGCCTTCAGATTCTGATTCGTATCTAAAAACTACTGCCTTCTAAGACAGACATAGACTTCAGAAAAGATCATGGACCTATAGAAACCTATTAAACATTCCAAAGTAACATAACCTCTCACATCAGATAAAATTCTCTTTGAGTTGATGATGTCTTGGAATCTTGATTTCTGTCTTTAAAAGGATTGCATAATTCCTCTACAGAGGTGATTTAATACCGAAAACTTTTTGATAACAATTCGATCGCGAGACTAATTGCAGAATTTTAACGAACTTGTTGGAGTTACTTTAGGTCACACTCTATTCGAGTGTATGTCGGATCATATGTAACCATTGTGCTGCTTTATCGAGAAAGAGGAGGAAAACTATACCGTGACTATCAATGCAATTTCTCTGCACTCGCACAGGAATATATGGAAAATTATTTCTTCAAGATTTCTAATTGCGCCTTGGAAAACATTTTCATGTTTTAATTTTTAAAGAAAGAATTCCACCTTGGCGTGCCCAATATTCGGATTACTCAGGACCCCATTGGAGCCTAAAACACGTGAATATTTAGATGCAGTGAGCGAATAGTTTGTAAACTTAAAAAAATATCAATAAAATCGATTTGACAACCATCTAGAGGGCATACAGAAGAGGGCAAAGGAACCTTTTAGTGGCAATAGGGTTTCTTCTCTTTCACAATCCATTTCCCTAGACCCAACCCCAAATGCACAACACTTACGATTTGTTTGTACAATAAATTGCTTGATTCTATTACCATAACATATCGAGTTACCCTTTAGAATAGCTTTGTAGTCGTTGATAACATGACGAAGGCATTAATCTTATTGTCCGATATCATCTGTCCTAAAAACCGGAGGCCAATAGTTTTTAATTAATTGAAGAAAGGCATTATTGTGACTATTACTACCGTTACGAAGCTTCTCACATCAAAGGATGAACCGCTTACATTGGGATTGGGTATATTTCCGCGTCTGCATAGTTCGTTCTTAAAGGCAGTCAAAGAAAAATCAACATTCCGTGTGGGAGTTGCTACATTTTAAATTCATCAAGGCACTCCAAGAAAGTTCATTAGATTTTTCATTTCCAAAACATATGGCTTGAGTGCCTAGATTAGTGAGTAGTGACATCTTCTTCTTGAACCGATGTCGAGTTTATTTTTGACGTCATCAAAAATAATACGTCAGCTTGACTATGACAGTAAATTCTTAAAGTTTACATTCAACTGAAGTGTATGCCACAAATTCATTTACTCTTTAACCTTTGAAATCCTGAGAAATAAAAAAAGAATGAAAAAATAATTGTGGCCCTAAATTTTTATTCCCGTAGAAAATCTACAGTTTCGATATAAAAAATGTCTGTCTGTCTCGACTGTGTTTATTGTATTACATACGCTAAAAGAGAGACAAAATTTGACATTTTTAAACTTTTATTATTTGTAACTGTCAAAATTAGCGCCAAGTTTTCTTGCACCTCAAAAACAACAACAAAAATATGGAAACTTTTGTACTGACGATTGCAAACTGCCATCTTGATTATTCGAAAAACAAAAGCAAGAAAGGGCACAAAACTTCATATGTTTATAAATGCTTGTATCTTTTATTTTTTGGTTTGCCTGCTAGAAATGCTAGTATTCCTCCCCTCCCTCTCTCACGCTCTCATATACGATAAAAGCCAAAAGCCTACCAAAAAAAAAATAATTTCTTGGCAAACTTTTGCTACTTTTTTCTGGAAGAACAGAAACAAAAACTCACACAACAAATGTTTCACGTAATAAATATACTGACAAATACCAATACCATTACCAATACCAACACAATTACAAACGTAAGTGCATCAAAATTAAAAGGAGAGTAAAAAACGAGAAAAGAGTCTCTTTATATAGGTTGTGTTTATGAATTTCTATTGCTTCTATTAGATATAAATTTCCTCTCCCCAAAATATTACCCAATAAACCAATCGGCCTGCAAATGTGTGGTTGGTTTTAAGATGCAACATTTAAGATTAGAAAATTGGTTTTGGCAGAGGAGCCAGCAAAATCTTCTCTTTGGAATTAAAGGTGATTCCATTTTGATTATTTTTATTATTATTGTTGTGGGTGTAATAATGGCCATCTGGCAACATGCTGTAGAATTTTGGAATGCAAATATGAACGCTGTTATCGTAAAGGAACAATTATTCACTTGGTTAATGAATAAAACCATGGCCCTAAGACAACTTTATGTTAAAAAAAAAGATAAAATAAAATATAAACCTTAATAAACGACTTAAAATAGGCAACAGTTTTACATACCAATAGTAAAAAGTGGAAAGAATAATCGGTGCACATGTAATACTAAGAATAATTGTGAGAAATTTTATTTAAATTTTTATTTATTTTTTTTTTTAATCTGTTTAATAAAGAAGTAAAAATAACAATAAATGCAGTTTAAAATTTTGTAATCTTTAACTCCTTAAAGTATGCCACATTTTATGCACTGTAGTATTTAAGAAAAAAGATCTGATTTAATACCATTTACTATTGTTAGACTCCTCTTTTCATAAACAAAAAGTGTTTAAATTTAACCCCTATAAATATGTAAAGACTTTTAATTACTCACCTACACCACCCATGTTTCGAGAACTTCACCGTAAAGTCCAGGTATTGACTTCTGATAATTATTTGTTTATTTGATCCAGAGAATGGATCTTTTGGGATCAATTTTTTAACTTTATTTTTTCATATTTTTCATCGTAAATTCGATTTTTTTATACATAGAGTTGTTATATTTGAGGAAGACCGTAAGATATTTACTTAACTAGGCATTATAACTCTTTAGCCAGGATCAATACCTAACTTCGCACACCACACACATTGTGTGTCCGATGGATTTAACAGTATTGTAAATTACGCTCCTTCACAAGGTCTCATATTAACATCCCACTTCAATAGAGAATAACGACCGATTTTATTGCTGGACCATTCAGGCATCAGGAACATCAGGCAAAATTCTTTGAATCAGTTTGATCTGAAGTTTGTTTATTAAAGTGAAAGTTTGTTTATTAACGTGAAAGTTTGGTTATTAACGTATGAATGACTTTTATGATTCACTAGCTTGGATACGATTATCTATCTGTACAGTAAAGGTCAGACCAATTTTAATCTCTCGGCAGAACAACTAACCTCGACGCTGCAGATAATTTTACGCCTCTGTTCACTGGACCTAAACTAAACTAGTCAGCAACTCTTTGCGACCAGACATTGGCAGGAATCAAATATTGGTCACTTGAAGATATTAAGAAAATTTGGAATTAGAAAGAGTATTGAGTACAGAACACTACACAATATCTTTCCTAAGAAGTTCAGAATATCTGTGCCAGAAAGTTGGAGAGTTTAAATTTCCAACGGGGGGTGGATTTTTTGAAATCAACAGGTACAGCTCACTTCACTAGTCTAACGCATCACTGCAAAATCTTCTAGGCGGATCAGATAACCGTTCAGGTTACCGTAAGGGCTTTTAAAAATTAACAATTTTCTGGAAAGGATATAGGCCTTGTTTATGATAAACAGGCAGTTGGAAGAGTACTGGTTTCCAATGTAACACAGTCTAGAGAGGTGTATGCTTGTCTCTAAATATCTCAACGAGCTGTCGGAACGAAATTGATATCATATATACATAGTAGGTACCGGGTAATAGTGGTATTACAGGAAATTGCAGACGTGGCATAACAATTCCTTTTCCACATTTGATACCTCTTCGAAGAGCTTCAAGCTTATAATTGGCAATGTAACAACAAATTCTCGGAATTCCAAGAAAGCACGCTCAGCGTGATGGTTGAAGTCATAATTGGATAATGCATTATGGATTTATACGGATGGTATTTCACTTCTGCAGGAGCTTTAGCGACGAGAAACAGTAAGAAACTATCCTTCACCTATTGGATACAGGGCCATTGATATTTCGGAAAAGAAAAAAAGCATATTGGTTGTCTATTATGAAGACTATCAAAATTATCTGTCAGTACAGCACATCTAAGTAGGCTCATTTAGATCGTTCCAGGACTACGTTAAATAGGCAAATGTGGTACAACAATAGGCCTAAGTGGATATATACTACCTACAATATATTCTTGATCGCACACTGATTTATAAGTAGAAGCAAAGTCTCTTAATCGAAATATGTAAGAGTATACTCAGCCGTTCTTAACCAACTTAACGGTTTACTGGGTAATTAAAAATGATGCATGATGTGGTAGTGGGGTATAATCAAGATTTAAAATTTCCTTTTCAAATAAACTTGTTGTTATTGTTGTTTTTTTTTTACATCAACTCATTGCTATTTGACACTGGAGCCAATATTTAAAATGTAGACTGATAGGATAACGTCCACCCAAAAATTATGGCTTTGAAAGCAAAATTTCTTAAAGAAAAACTTTGTCTTGCTTCAGTTTCTCTCTTCTTTGATTCTTTTTTCTGTGTAGCTTGTAAAAGATGCACTTTTTTCCTTAAAAAAAAAAGAATTTAAAAGGATTTCGTTGATGTTTTACGTGTATTTTTAGAAGAAAATATTTTGGCGGTATATGACGAGGCTTAAACTTAAGACACAGAAAATGGTTTGAAAAAAAGGAAATAAAAAATTTAAAAATTAAAGGCAATAAATCAAGCCAATAAGTAGACAGATGTAATAAGTTTTTGAGGGTTTTTCTTTCTCTATTTTTTTTGCCTACTTAAGCAAAAGCAATTTCAATTCTACTCCATTACTTGCTATTGGTTATACACTTCGAGCGTGTGAAACCCGAGAAAAAAAGAGTCAATAGATTGAAATGGAGCCAAGAAAGATGGCTTTTTCGGTAAGTGAAACACATAAACGTAAAGTAAACTTTAAGTTGTTTACTTGCAACTTCATGAAACGTCACGGATTAGTGGCTGAAGAAAAACAAATTTTTTGTTTTTTTTTTTTTTGCCTCCAGCATATTACCTATCAAAGGCTTTAGAAGTACGAAACGAAAAAACAGGACATTTTCAATGTTGTTTGACATTTATGGGTGGACGTGTGTATTCTTTATATTGTGAATGCAATTCTAAACAACAACAAATTTCATTTCGTTGTCATTGCTGCTATTTACTAGCCATCATTGTATACCAAAAGTGGACTTCTTCTCTGGCCCCCTGCCCCCCTTTTGAAGAACGCATATAAATGCTTATGTTGCTTGTTTTCTTGCCCAACATCACGTTGTCATCATTATAAGCCATCAGAAGTAAGAAAAAAAACTTTTAATTCTTAAAAGAGGATAAAAATACTATGTACAGCGGCGATTAGTTCAAAGGACATGTTTCGTATGTGAGGGTGAATTAAATGCAACTCTTAAAAGGTTTCCATAGTGCACTCACTCGGCATCGCCATCTCATCAATAAGTTGTTGCAAATGCTATTGAAATAGCAAAGGGAAATAAAAGTCAAGCATAAGAAGAAGAAATATAAGGAAAACACATTTCAAATGTTAGAGAGAAAGACATGTTTGTTTCATAAACTTTTTCTAAACGATAATGACGGTGACACGGTGCTTATACGATAGAACAGAGTTAAAAAGTTACCAAAAAAAAAAAATTTTTGTAATAAGCACTTGAAACAACTCACAATAAGAAACTGTTCAAAGTGGCGCCAATAGTTTTTAAAAACGAAAAAATTAACGAATAAAATATAATTTCCTTAAATGGATTTCCATTTGTAAAAAGGCAAGCACCCATGCAAAGGTAAGTAGTGCTATTAGCGTAATGAATTGATATTTTAATGGAAATTTTATGGAACGTGTGAGAGCATTATAGTTTTAATAACTACGATATTAGGAGGACACACAAAAATACTTCCAATAACCACAATATTATTCGGAGGCTTTATGGAGGCTTGTTTTTCGTGTATATTCTACCACAACATGCAGTGTACGGTTGTGATGAGAACAGTGACTGGAGTTTCATATAGAAGTATACGCAATAATAATCGTCTAATTTACACTCTTTCTCTCCGTACTATGATCATTACTTTGATAAGTTCTGTAGACAAAGTATGAAAAGAGCCGAAATCCGTATTAAGGAGTGTTATATCTCAGCACTGAAAGTACAATTGTATTTGAGTAACTTTAACACTCAAGGCATTATCAATTTGGAGCTTTTTTAATAGTATAGGACATAATAAGCTCACTGCATTTGACAACAGCATCTCAATATTGTCATGATCCAGTTGCAGACTTTCTTCAGTCCTTGTCGTTCCCATAAGGTAAATGAAGCTTTCCCCATTTTCTTATTGTTTTTCTTTGTTTCAGTTTCTCCAATCAATGTAGAACAAAATCTTATGCTTTCAAGACTTAATTAAGGAACAGGCTCGTCACAATGTTAAAAGGATTCCAATAAAATATTGTGTTGGGAATATTTTTCGACCCTTCAATATAATCTGTTTCAAAGTTTATTAGTTTTTACCAATAGACACCTTAATTGTCGCTTTTCTTCAAGTTCAGCTGGGACGAAAGAAGTTTGGAATCGGGAGAGAATTTCGTCTTAACTTGATGACAAAATTTTCTGGCTTAGCGACATTTGTGTAACAATTTTGATCACCTTAAGAGTGTAACAAGACAAATAGGTGCAGTGGCTAGGCACTAGGTTCAGATCTACTTACATTGTAAAATAGAAGAAACGCAATGAGAGTTGTGTTCTATTTTCATTGAAGTATAGTCGATATAGTCAGTAAGTTAGGTGAGCTTACATAAAGTAGTTCTTGCACCAGTTAAAAAATTCTAGGCCCTTGAAGGCTTTTTTCGACACTTAAAAATATACTGGCGGTTGAGAACAAAGCAGTATCCAAAAATGAAAAATTTCTGATGCAACTCCGCATATAATTACGAGTTATACATCCAAAAACATTTGAGACTACTTATTGAAATTGAGGATGAAAAACTTACCAGGTGATTGAGTTATTGAGGTGCCAGAGAGCTGGACCCATAGGCAAGGAAATATGCCACAAATATTGCCAAAGAGCAGGCACAATAGAATTAAAGAGGTTGATATTGAGGCGCCAGAGAGCTTGACCAATAGACAAATATACGGCAGATACTGCCAATGACCAGTTATGGGATTCTCATTAAAGCAATTCGAATACATAGTATCACGGCGGATAAATTTTTCCGCTTGAGAGTTCAAAATGATAATGCGAGACAGCATTATTCAGATTCCAGATATTTCCATGGCATTTAATTTTTTAAACCTGATTTCCGGTATATGTTGGACGCAACCCTGCTTCATAAGATTTAATCAGTAAGTCGTTATGCAATTAACACAACAGTGTGGCATCAATGGTGCTTATATATCAGCTTCCAATTCTTCAAGAGTTACAAGTTTGTCGGCGTTAACCAACGATTTAACATAGCGCCATTAAAAGTAATTCAGAACCGTTAAATTGATCGAAAGTGTGGACCAGTGTACAGGATTACTTTTGAAAAGAAAGTTCTCAGCAATGGCTAATTGCTCAGGCATTTTGAAACCAAATTTAGTTGATGTTTAGCTGATGAGCGTAGCCCAAAGTAATGACAGCTCCCTGTTCATTTCCAAAGACGAACAGATGAAGCCGACAACGTATATACCGCCACAAACACTTATAATGAAGCCTCGTTAATGAATTGCGAATTGTCTTCACTCCAAATACAACAATTTTGCTTATTGACGTAGCTATTTAACCCCAAATGGGTTTCCGTAAAATGGTGGAAATGCTCACAATTTGAAAGCCTTGTTCTGGCTTTAAACGATTCAACACAACTGAACAACATTGTGAATACAGTTTGACATTAGCAACTGTCAAAGCAAAGTTATGGAAAACGAGACTTCTCATGCAAAAACTTGGTTAATATAGGTGATGTGAAAAGTTAGGCCTTAAATCTGGCCAAAGTATTGTAATGATAGTATGTAACGATTGCCACCAGAAAGAATAAATTTATCTAAAAGCATGATTCATCAATTGCTTTGGATTGATGCTCTTTGGATAAATTGATGCGCCCTATCGACGAGTAATGCCAACAGTATGATAGTGTAACGAGTCCTACAGACACCGCATGCTATATCTCCGTATTCTTAATTGGTGGGAAAAAATTTGGGCGAGTGGCGAAGCGCTCTGTTTTAAGATCATTAACCGTGTTGGTTTTCATAAGTATATTGCAGTTACTAGTTACAAATGTACATACATACATACATACATAATTGGTTATTACAATCCTCCAGTCACACAACTTATGTTTATACTTGCGTGGCGGGACCTACAGTTTAAAGTCGTCTCCGTACGACAGATTTTTGAGAAACCTTTCATGGCAATTTTATTTACTTTCAGAGTGTTTGCCAGAAATTTGCTGAGAGGAAATAGCCGCAGAAATATTTTTTATAATTTGTTTTGTTGGAGATGTCTCACGTGGGGTTTAAACCGTGGCCTCATGTCTAATAAGCCAATACACTATCTACGGTTACTAGTTAGTTAGTTTAAATGTTTAAGTAATTTATTATCTTCTTAACGAGCATAAAGAAGTCTAAAGAACAAAAAGGCGGCTGTAATAGAACAGTCTTCCAATTTCAATAAAGGATCAAGGAAGTGCATAAATGCATAAATTTACCTTGGTTCTACCTTCGGAGATTCTTAAACTTTTCTTAGATCTTATTTACCAAACACTGACATTGGTTTGTTATGTTGTTTATTGTGTTATTTCTAAGGAGAAGTGCTTCAATCGTTTATCCTTGCCGCCTGATGGATTGATAACTGGTTTTACAACTCATTTGAGCCATTTTTAACATAGAAATTAGTAGCAGTATGTTTCTGTGCTTTAATTAGCTCGCAGCCAGGCAACTTTTATTCACTTCCATTCTCAATTTCAGTTCATTGAAAAACGGCGAGATATATCTCAGGATTTAAGATGACTTCACGACTTCAATAAATAATTTCCATTAATTTCTATTAATTTTAATTTATTTTTGTGAGTTTTAATAATTAAAAATTAATTAAAATAATTAAAAAATTAAATTTAATTTTTTACTATTTCGCCTCCTTACAAAATAACAAATTCAAAACAACGCCATCTAGTAAAGCTTTTAAACATCATTACAACATTTTATTACAATGGCTACGACAACCATACAACAACAACAACTAAAACAACTACCATACACATGTAAATTGTAAATAATAAAAGAAAATTTATATGAATGAAAAAAGCTCTTTCAGTTCGGAAACTGAAAAGAACAAATAAAAACCTACGTGGCTGCACAACAGAAGGAAAAACAATAAACAAAAACAAAACCAATGTTTATAAATTTACACAAACACTCTATAGAATAAAATGTAAACAAGAAAATTTACGATAAATAAAAGAGAGAGAGAGAGTGAGAGAGTAAAAAAAAAGAGAACATTTACCGTAATAAATAACAGAAAAAGCTTTTGTAGAAAAGAGCATAGTATGCAGGAAGTTATTATTTAAGAGTGTGACACGGCGAGAGAGTGAGAGCATCAATAAGAGAACATAACGGTTTCATTTACTATTACTAGCACATGGTTTTTAATTGTGCAGAAATAGTCACGTGCACAAAAGTTTTTTACAAACAAAAACAATAAGAAAGGCAAAGTATTTAAAAACAATAACAATAATACAATACATACATATATGTACATATACATAAACGAAACATACACTCGCACACACTCAAATCCATACATATATAAGAATGGAAATGACACACTCAAATGTATATAAATTGTGAAGAGTATATAAAGTGTGCTTAACAAATGCACTTTGTTGCAGCTGCAAAAAAGGACTTAAAGCGAAAGAATGTATGTGTGTCGGTGTGTGTGAGTTTAAGCATGTGTGTAAGAGTGTTTGTAATTTTAATAAAAGACTAACCCGGTTTATTTTTTGCCTTATATACTACAATTTGTGCTCATATGCATGTACAGTGTGGGAGAAAATAATACGAATTAATTTGTTTTTTTTTGTTAAAAAAAAAAGAAATGTTTAAAAAAAAAAGAAATGTTTAAAAAAAGTGAAGACAATTTAAAAGATATCTGGGGATATTTTTAGATTAGTTTCAATTGTTAAAAACAAATGCTAGTGTTCATAGAAATTTCATTCATTCATGATCGAGAGTATGATCAATCATAGCAAACGTTCAAGCATTGATCCAAAAATCTAGATATTAAAGGGCGCCAACTACAGAGTTTTGCTGAAAGTGTAATGTTTTGTTGTTCCTCCCTTTAACCCATTTCGCTACGCCGTTCGATTTTTCGAAAAGTAAAAATCTTCTTTTTTCAAAAAAATATTTATGTATGAAAAAGGTAAAATTAAAAAAATAATTGGGTATTGGTATTAAGTCCCAACTTTAGGAAAATAAAAAAATCCGCCCGTAAAATATATGGATCTGATAAAATAAAAACCAGTAAAAAACTACCAATAGGTGATTATGATTATACATTTGATGACAATCAAAAAATATTGCTATGTAGATGGCAGGACAACAAAGAGGTCACCATGGCAACAAATTTTGATCAAGTCTTGCCTTTGCACAAAGTACAACGTTGGAAAAAAGTATCCACATCCAAAAAGAACCCAGAAGCTGGTAAATACATCCCGTATGGTCAGCCAGCAATGTTACACAATTATAACAAGGTAGGGTGTGGATTTACACGACAATGCAATCCAGCACTACCGAATTAAGCAACAACGCGATCCATTGCTTATTTGCTTATTCGGTCCTACTTGGCTAAATGTTTTATTAAGTTGCACTGTTTTTGCATCAAGTCGTTGTCCCCATGCATACATACATAATTGGTCAATTAAAACCCTTTAGTCAGGATTAAATCCAGCTTCTCATACCACTTATGTTGTGTGTGTTAATTTTTACATGGGTGGCGGGGAAGTACAGTTTAAATTTCACTCCGAACGACAGATTTTTGAGAAACTTTTTAATGGCAACTTCATTTATTAGCAGAGATTTTGCCAGAAATCTGTTGTCCCCATATGTGACTGCATCCTAACTTCCGCTGTGTACTCTGGGCGTTGTAGTCGTTTACTTTTCTTGTGATGTCATCACTAGGGGCTATTAAATAAATACCCCAGCCTCCGTTATATCCTGGTTTTGACTACTCGCTGGCTTTGTATTTAACAAATTTTGTGCCATAGAGGCTCGTTCATTTTACTGTTCTACGGAAAGATACATTGTTTACGACAACGTTTTAGGGGTATTTACGTTTTCTTTGGGTCAGTTCATGCGGCATTCCATTATTCCGTGTTAATTATTCTGGTTCTTGTAAATTTCGATATGCGAGACGATTGTCAGAAGTTTCTCTACCAGTTGTACCTAGCGAAATCGCTATGCTGCATCTCCTTTCGAAACGCCTGTGATTGTTATAATGATACAAAGATCGTAGAAGAATATAAATCCGTATCTGTTCCAAATTAAAGTATGGCAAGTATGTGCCGCATTTGTTTTCTAAATATAGTTTGCATTGCATATTGCCAAGTTTTAGATCTTCTTCTACACACTGCAGGTCTTTAAGACGTTGCTCAACAACCAGATTATGATTCTGAATTGTCCTTCTATAACTAAGTTAAGTAGTAGTGTCAAGAAAAGAGTGCTTTATCTATCGCTAACTGTGTTATTTACTGACTAATTGATAACACTTTCACATGGAATGCAAAGCTTAGCATTTTTCTACAAAAATGTTTCAACTTCTGGGTGCCTTAATGGTATGAAATGCTCTATAAAGACCAAAAATAATCTTCTTTTCTCTCTGCTAATTGCCTAAAATCAAGCTGGTCTTTGCAGATGCCTTATCAGAATGCATTTGTAATAATTTTGTTCCCCATATTCAATACTCCTATAACTTTTGTATTCCACTTCTTCGTCTAGGTGATTTGTTTTCCAGACACAGTGTATGTAGTTGCAGCAGCTGTGCACTCACCAGAGGGTTTGTTTTCAAAAACTCCATAGCTATGTTTTAAATCCTGCTGGCTTTATCATCTTTCAGTGCCCATATCAAACTCTCGATTTCTCACAGGCTAACCCCTTCAGTCGATACACTTCTCTTAGCTAAAGAAATTTGTCCAGCAAGGATTCTAAATGTAAATAAAATTGCCATGAAAAGTTTCTCAAATTTGTCATTTAGAGTCGACGTTAAACTGTAGGTTCCTTCAACAATGGTAAATTTACACACCCAACACGGTTAGTGTGAAAAGCTAGGTTATAATTCTAAAAAAACTTTTCTTGTGACTCTTGTCATTAAGATTCTTTAGTCAGGATTACAACCTAGCTTCTCACACCTCTATACTGCTATTTTTTACACCACAGCTGTACAACTAATTGTACTTAAGAATTTTGTTTTTTTATTTAAAATTTAAGAAATTTTCAGAAAATTTCTGAAGTTTCTTTTAATTTTTCTCAACACTGTTTGGGTTTCCTTGTGTGCCTGATGTGTATATTCATGTAGTACAAGTGAGTACATGTTGTTGCATATTAAGCAACATTAAGATAACAACAATTCATTGGAACAAAATACAGAGAACAACACACAAAAATAGAGAGAGAGAGTGAGACAGAAAGCGCAAGCATTAAAATTGGGGGCTTGCTTCCTTTAATTTTTTGTTTTTGTTTTTATTATTTATCACTGTTGTTGTCGTTGCAAATATTACATGATTTCTGTTGTGCCTGATGATTTTTCGTTTTTTTTAGCTGTTGTTGTCAGTTTGTTTTGTTTTGCTCTGCTTCTTGCTTTTATGGTTCTCTTTAAGAGAACAAAAAAAGTCAAGCACGTTCCCTTATACAGTGGAACTTCGACAATCCGGACACATATAGTTTTAGGCACGTCCGGATTATCGAGTTGTCCGGACTATAGTATTTAGTGAAAATTATTAAAACAATCTAGGTGAATTAATAAACATACTATGATTTATTAAAAAAACGAATTATTTTGTGCTGACTAACTTTGTTAAGGTGGTTGATTTGTGCATTTTACTCTAGCCTCTTCAACAATAGAATATCCTGCATATCTATATTATTCTCCTGAGCCCACTGAATACATACATACATACATAATTGTTCATTACAATCCATAGGTCAGGATTACGGCCTAGCTTCTCACGCCACTCATGTTGTGTGAGTTAATTACGTGAGTGGCGGAACCTACAGTTTAACGTCGACTCTGAACAACAGATTTTTGAGAAACTTTTTCATGGCAGGTTTATTTACTCTCAGAGTTTTTGCCAGAAATCTGCTGAGAGGAAATCGCCGAAGAAATATTTTTTTTTTTCATATTTCGTTTTGATGTCTGACCTAGGATACGAACCCGGGCTTTCCGTCTAATAAGCCAACACACTACCTCCTAGACTACGGCGACTTCAGCCCAATATATATATACTGAAAATGATATCTTTGTTTTTGCATCCATTTCTACAAAGTCGTCTTCAGACGACCGGGTCATTACCGGGTCCATTATAGGTATTCGAAATAAATTGTTTTATCTTCTCTTTACTTTTTTTTTATGTCGCAAATTGTTGATTTAGGAACATGGAATTTTTCGGCAACCTGCCTTATAGTTTTTCCTTCATCAAGGCTTTGCAAAATATCATACTTTTCCTTTAAAGTTAGTGTTTTATGTTTGCGTTTATTATTTAAAGACATGAATGACACTTGGTATGAAGTTGGACAAAGACGCTTGCGAAAGAATGTACCGAAACTGAAGTAATGATAGTGCAAAATGTAAATAAAAGTATGAATAACAAAACATGGGAGTTAGAAGCGGGAATTTAAATTTTTTTCTTGCCTAAATAAAAAATTGCAATAAAAAATTTATCCGGATTGCAGAGGTAAAAATTTTAAGTTGTCCGAAATGTCCGAATTATTGGAGTGTCCGGACTGGCGCATGTCCGGACTGTCGAAGTTGTACTGTATATGTATGAATGTATGTATGTGTATATGGTTGAAAGGGGACTATATATAGTAATACATACATACACTATAATATATATTAATACAGAGGATACGAAGAGAGAATATATGTATAACAGTATAAATATATATGTATGTGTGTGTGGTCTTGTACGGTATATGTAGAGCAGTGTGTTGCGTCTGTGCTCCAGGTCATGAAACTTTAATAATGTAAACAATAGAAACGAGTCAATGCAAATGATTTATTTTTTTCTATTGTTGCTATTGTTGTTGTTGTTGTAATGTTTTTTTCGTTTTCATTTTATTGTTGTGGTAGTCGGTTTAGTATCGTATTGTTATCGTCTTCGTTCGTTTGTTTACAAACGAAGGCGTTAAATGTTAACGATGTTATAGCTGTTGATAACACGATGGCGTTGGTTGGCATGCAGGAGACGACGATGATTTTTATTTGTTTTTAATGTCGTTTTGTATCGTCGTAGACTTTAAGGAAAACCCTAAAAATATGCTTTTCAGTGGTTTTCTTCCCTCTATTTCGTTTAGTTTATATAAAATGTTATAACGGAAGCGGAAACAGACATGTTGTATAATTTTTTTTTTTTGTTTGTTTACCTTGTTCTACTAGATGCCTTAACAGCCAGCTATACAGTAAGTAAATGTAACTGACTGACATACAAATTTTACTTGACCCTTTTCGCGCGTGTTATTACTACCAGACTTTCTTGCAGCATAAATGCATTAAAAAACCAGACAGTTACAAACAGACAAAATATAAACAAATACATACATACATACACATTCACACAACACATACCTATGTATACCGTTACATTGTCATACATACATTTTTAAAACAAATCAACCCAAGTTTACTTCACAAATTTGTACGTGTTTGGGGCATTTACACAATGCCAGACTTACAGACACAATTACAGTTTTAGTTACACAAAACGTGAGCAAATAAATAAAATCGTTTTTCATTTTCTACTTCTTGTTGTTGTTATTGTTTGTTATCGCTATTGTTGTTCATGTCTGTGCACTATTTATAGAGCATTTACTTTACATGTCTATTACACGTTTATGAGAGATGTTTGTTTGATTTGACGGCTGCCAAAAATGAAAATGAAATCCTTGTCACACAATGAAGAACGAAAAAAAAAATGAGCATGAGAGAAACGAAAGAAAAAAAGAAATGAATTCAAATATTTGATAAACACAGATGTCCTTTTGAGAACCTTCTGTTCAAGATGATTGGAAATGTAATACGAAAAGAGCGAATGAGAAATAATATCGTATTTTATATGAAATAAAAACACAACATATCAAATTATATTTTTTATGCCTGTGGGACCATTATAAAATTTGCTATCTGGCATACGACGAGTCGATTTGAAAAAATTCCCCTTTTATTTCTCGAGATTTTAAAATTTTTTAAGATTTCAACTTTGGTTAAACTCGATCATTATTTGTTATGGTGGCACTCATACGTTTGTACTACAACTCTTAGAAATCGAAGGAAACCTTAAGTATGCAGTTAGAAAGCAACGAATTAAAGCCATTTAGCATTTGCGTCAACAAAATTTGGCCTGTTATTTACCCCAGTTGCCTAAAGGACTCTTTAACTAAAAGGCTTTAAAAGTAGACTAGTACACAGATGTGCGCTTTGCCGGAAATTAAAATAATCGTTAATCTTAATAAGTTTTTAGTAGTGGTGCCAACATGATCAAGCAAACCACGTTTAAATACAATGGAAGACAATTAATACTTCTAAAAAAAATTAATAGACTCGATTCCAGAAACTCTTAAACATCATGGAAATTACAGCTCTTGACAAAAAGTAGAACTCAATCGTTCCACATCACTACCCCCACACTCAACTAAAAATCTAACCACGTAACCCTACTTAAGGTCTTTAATCTGGATTCTTTTAAAATCATGAAATAACGTACCTGTAACTGCAATTTTGAAATGCAGCCTATTGTACCGTACCCGAGTAAGAGTATACAAGCGTATATTTCTCTTCTTAGGCATCTTTGAATAAAAATGTTTAAGTGATCAAGCAAATGTGATACGATAACAATCCGCATGAGATACAAGAGAATCCAATGCGTACCAAAAAGTCACTTTTTGGTGGAGAGTTCATACTGACAGAGTCAAAGGTCCATACTATTTCTGTGAGAATAAAATTGGCCAGGCTTTCACCGTAAACGGCTAGCACTATAGGTCGATGACTAGTCAGGACACCAACGGTATGTGGTTTCAGCACAACGGCGCTATGTTCCACAAAGCTCATATCATGTTGGATATTATGCACGAACGATTTGAGGGCATGATCATCTACCGTGGAAGTGATGAGAGCTGGTCAACGAGATTGTGTGATTTGACTCAGTTAGTTTTCTTGAAGTCGCCGTAGTTTAGTAGGTAGTGTGTTGGCTTGTTAGACGTAAAGCCCGGATTCGTATCCCAGGTCATCAAAACGAAATATGAAAAAAAATATTTCTTCGGCGATTTCATCTCAGCAGATTTCTGGCAAAAACTCTGAATGTAAATAAAATTTGCATGAAAAATGTTCTCAAAAAATCTGTCGTTCGGAGTCGACGTTAAATTTGTAGGTCCCGCCACTCATGTATAAAATTAACGCACACAACATGAGTGGTGTGAGAAGCTAGGACGTTGTACAATAGGTCAATTCGACCTCCGGACGGTCAATACACGTCCTCTAACCTAACCTAACCTAACCTAGACATTTTCTTGTGGGGTTTTTTAAATCGCAAGTAAATGCGAACAAACTACAGAACACAACAATCCTCAAAGCCAGCATAACCCTTGCCATCGATAAAATTCAGCCTAATTTATGCACTAAAGTCATGGAAAATTGAATATTTCGGATGCGCTCGACAGCAGGCGTTTGAAAGAAAGTTACATTCGACATAAAATGGCATCAATTCAAACGAATAAACAATTCCGATGACACTTTGATTTATTTAACTTTAGAGATAGAAAGCCCTGAAAAACTTTAAATATCGGGCTGTTTGAGGCAACAGGATTTTAAGATATGTTTGTATCAAGTATTAGGCCGCTAAATTAGGTCAGATGTATTCAGGTAAAATTTAGGAGTACCACAACGCTCCATTCTAACTCCAACTAATTTTCTTATCTTAGTAGACATGAAATAATTATGCCTTTTCAATAAATGCCTTTATTAGTTTAGTAGTTTAATAGGCAGTGCGTTGGCTCATGAGATGTGAGGCCACAGTTCAAACCGGGTCATCTCCAACAAACTGAAATATGAGAAAGATTTCTTCGGTAACTTCCTTCAGCAGATTTCTGGCAAAAATTCTGAGTAAATAAAATTGCGATAAAAAGTTTCTCAAAAGTTTGTCGTTCGTAGTCGAATTTAAACTGTAGGCCCCGCAACTCATGTATGAAATTAACACACACAACATAAATGGTGTGAGAAACTATTACGACCTAGTTTCTGACTGAAAAGTTGTAATGAGCAATTATGTATGTTATGTATGCCTTTGGAATTCACTGTGATAAAGAAAACCACGATATCTAGCAGTCGCAAACCAATTTTATTATGATATCGATAACTTCATCCTCTAAAAAATCTTCAAGATCTCTCAAGACTTTATCCAGTAAATAAATGAGAACGATTTGCTTCTAAGGAGTTATAAGAATATCTAGTACGTCCTATATAGACTTCAAATTCGTTTAAACTCCATAACAACAACAGTTCATAATTTTCTAAAAGTAAAGTTTCAACTTTAAATAGTTTCCTCTACGAAATATATGTATGTACATATGTATGTTCGAATCGATTATAGAAATTTATTTGGGGTTTCTTTTACGGCATAAATACTTCCTAATATTTTATACAAATACCAACAACAAAAGTTCCTTTTAGAGAGAAAAAGAGATGAAAAGAGAACGAAATAAGACTGACAAAAAAAATCCCATATTTCTACGCATTGTCTGACCCAATTTGTTGCAATTGCTTGCATTTTCGTGACAAGCCTGTTAAAAAGGATTCCATTTATGAAATACTATTGTTGTTATCGCTCTCATTGTTGCTGTTGTTATTGTTGTTGGTGCTGCTGTTATTTTATATTGTAAACCTCCTGCTCAACATTTTGTGCCTTCACAGTCATCATTGATTTTATTGTCTAGAAACTATGTATTGTTGTAGTATAGCGTTGTGTGTAAAACTTTAAGACCAAGTGGTAATAGTGGAGGAGAATGAATTTTTTTGGAAACAGACACAGTACAGCAGAGAACAGCATAACGCCAAATAAAAAAACAGGCCAATGGAAGATTTAAAAAAAAAATTTTACAAGCCATTCTATGGGAAGGGTGGTGATCGTAGTGGTGCAAGAGATGGGGTAAACTTAAGTGATAAAAAGTGTTGATTATGTACTGTAAACGAATGGTGGGGAAAGCTCCTTTAAATATATTTTTCAAAGCTCTTATTTTAATATTGAAATACAGTTTGACTGCCTCATCAAACTGATTTGTTTTCAGAAGAGTCATTATCGTTTACCTTTACCTCTCTTTGTCTTACATTTTGTTGAATATACATTTTCAAATATCCGCTCCCACTCAGCATAAAGTTTCTGGCGCTCCACATCAGCGTAGTGGAAGCTCCCCTCTTCTTAAGCTCGTCTGCCTGCTCTTTACCAAGCCCCACACTTTTTCTATTTAACCTCATACGAGCAGAGTGCTAGAATGGCTGCTTAACTGTCAAATAATACTTCTATGTCCTGGGTTTTTTACTTTCTATCCAAGTTGTATTAAGCACATCTTTTAATGACATAGACATCTGCTTGAAAGGCATTCGCAAGTTTACTTATAGGCTCTGTCTCCTGTCCCAAGATCTGTTCTTGACCCATATGCATACCACAAAGTAGTCGTTCTTTGAAGAGAGTATGTGACAGATTACTCCAATAATTTTTACTACTAAGTTTCGTTGCGAAGTTAAGGAGGGCGGCTGTCAGCAATTCGATTTACGATTCAACCTAGAAACCCTTGAATGAATTTTAAGTTAGACTTGTTGCCCATTATTCTAAACATAGTCTCCAAAAGTCGCCGTAGATAAAGTATTGTTTGATTAGATGAGAGACTGTGTTTCAAACCATAGCTCAGACATCTTGAAGAGCAGTTTTTTGGCAAAAACAAACTTACCATGAAAAGTTCCTTAAAAATCTGTCATTCGGAGTCGACATTAAACTGGAGGTCCCGACACTCATGAGTACAATTAACAGACACAACATGGGTGGTATGAGAAGCTAGATCGTAGTCCTGACTAAAGGTATGTAATGACCAATTAAGTAAGTTAAATAAGTCGCCAAAACTCTGGTCTCTAACATCACACAAATCCTATAATTCTTCCAACGCCCGTGTCGTACAGGTTCTCAGTGTCTTTTTTATATGAAAACATAATATTTTCTGATTTTTCTGTTTGCCCAGAGAATGTTTCATAGGTCACTATTGATCTGACCACTATGGTGTATATCCAGTGCATAAGTTGTGGGTAACATTCTCAGAATTTCTCTGTTCGACTTTTGCATATCACCATGGGATTTCTAACTTTTCCTTACATATTCTCCAAATAAGCCCTGCACCTCAATTAACTATTCATTGATATTCCCAAATATTTTACCATGACTCCATCGAGTGGACAGCCACTTCTACCTACCTACCTACTAAATACTATCTGGGATACTATCCCAACTAGGAGACGAATAGTCTTCTATTTAGGTGGTATGGTACTATTATAGTCTAGCCCGTGTTTACTTTCAGACCCAATGACATGGAGCCATCGACCTCATTGAATGATTTCACAAAGAGTGCATCCACAACAAAGCTACACATTAGTGATGAAAGTGACTACACTTTATAAGCATTCCCTGATTGTGTTAACGCTTAGTATCTCATTCCCTGCATATGTTTTTGCAAAGGACTTCTGCAATCTATTTGAATATCACAGGCTCTAAACGTCTTCTATCTACTGCCCTATTTATGAGCTTGTGACACGTGTTATCAAATGCGCTCTCTAGTTTCTTTACCTCCTTTTTAATTTTCATCTTTTTAACAATTCGGGTGGTACTTCTTATTAACACAACGTCGCCTATAGGGGGTGTACAACGTCACATATTATTACACTCATGGTAGAGGACAAGACTTTCAACACAAATTGCTAAACGACATCATGGAAAGGAACGCAACAATGTTTTTTTGAAATAGATTTTTAAGACATCATTCTCAAGCAATTACAAAGGCGGTCTTTTCTATTTTCACGCTCGTCGTGTTGCAACAAAATTTAATTATTGTCAAGGAAAACAGGAAAAACAAGAAGAACAAGAAGAGAAAAAAAACTGATTATTTCTACGCTCATTAAAGACCTCAACGTTAACATCATCATCGCCCTAGCTAACGATGTTATGGAAAATAAGACACACGGTACCTATACCCACGGTAATAACTTAATCGATGAGGCTTTCGCTCTCTTGCCGTGTGTACTCACTTTCCATTCATTTCTTTAAGTGAGACATTTTGGCGTAAAGCAACCAGGAGACCAGTCGAATTAGGCAGAGAGTGAGAGAGTTAGGTAGAAGGCAATACTTTTATGAACATAAAGCCTAACAAGTACCCATACCACTGCCAGTATGCCCGAAAAATAGAAAATGTTTACAAGACATTTTTGTTGTGTTGCCCAGACACGTGAAACGACAATATGTGGCAAACAGTGAGCAAATGCAGGCGCAAGAGAGCCAGGTGTTACTAAAACGAGTGCCATGGAAATATTTACGCTACTACCACCGTCGCACCGGAAGTTGCCAATATATATTCTCTCTCTCTCTCTCTCTCTCTCTGTTCGCACTCTTTGCCACTCTCTTTCATTCTTGTTCGCTCTGTTAAAGGCTCAGTAGGAAGACAGAAAAAAATAATGTTTGCCTGTCTGCATGAGTGTGTGTGTATGTGTTTTAGAAAAGGATATTGCACATCCAGTTAAACATTGAATTACTACGTCGTCGTATATTTTGATTTTTTTTTTTAATTTTTTTCTTTTTTTTCGAATAAAAAAGAAACCAAATGTAGTAAGTTTGTATGTGATTTTTTCTACGTCATGTTTTCTTTTCTATTTTGGCTTATGGTTTAGAGCAGCAGGTCTTGTAATGGTGTTTAGCGATGGTGATGGTAATGATGATGACACTGTTCTTCATAGTTAAGTTAGAGGGTAAGCATAACGGTGAAGACATTTAAATTTGTGAACACCAACAACACCATTAACGACACTAAACCAAACGTAATGTTAAACAGGTAAAATATAATACGTGGTGTGTCTGATAAGGCAACAAATAATGCAAGAGGACATAAATTTTTTCTAATTTCTAACTTTTAAAAGTAAGAAACTACTGTCTAGAAACATACTTCAGAGAGAGAGTTCTACTTAAAAATACTTTTTAAAATATACCTGTTGAAAGAAATATTTTCGGAAAAAAATGTGTTCTGAAAACAATCCTTTCCACAAAATGTGCTTCCTGCAAAGGCTGATTTCTTCTGCAAATTAAATAGAACACATCCCGGGGAAAAAGTACTTTCTTATTAAAACAAAAAAGGATTTAAAAAGTACTTTTTGAAATAAGTACTTTCAAATAAAATATACCAGCTGCAAAAGTACTACTTGAAAACAGTAACTAAGAAATATTTTTGGTAACAAAAAAGTACAAAAAAGAAAAAGTACCAAAGTACTTTATGGGAACGGAACGTCTTAGGGTTTGAGGGAATAGATCAGCCAGAGTCCCAAATTATATTTTCGGAAAAAATTTTAGATACTGGACGAATTCTCCTTTGACATGGAATTCACCAACGAAATGCTCAACTATAGCTCCTTCTACTAGACCATAATATCGTCTTTCAAACGGAGGTCTGTGCGATTAGGGAACATATGATCTGAAACAGTGATAATTGGGTAAATTGTCATGGGCGGTAGTAGATTATTATAAGGAAAGTAAATCATGCCATAATGACATGCGGGCGACTTGCTGAAAAATCTTAGCAGGCAACCCAAAAATTACGCACTGAATGTATACGATGATGGTCAGTCTAGTTGGTTTTATTCTAATGGTACGCGGAACGAACCGAAGTTCGATAAGATAAAGAGACGTTGGTACAACGGGGACAGTGACAGATTATCATACAGCGACGCTGGAATATCTCTAGGATTTAAGCCCGTTACATATGTTAGTGAAAATCAAAGCAAAGCCTAAGGAGCTATGGTCAGGACAATGGAAGACAAGTTTAACACTAGATTCATCAGGTGGCATCGTGACCCGACAAATAAAGCGGTTGATGCCTTCTAATTACAACCTTATATTTGTGGCAAATGCTTGACAACGAAATGATGTAATAAAATCGAATGGAATAATTCGGAGGTCACACCTCTTTCAAAACTGGTAGAGTTCGGTCACAGAATAAAATACTTAAAGACCTTGCTCAAACTGCCAAAAATCTTATAAACGAATGACTCCAAGACCACGCCATTGAATGATGTGCTCAGTTCAACTTCGATAGTACCAAATGTCGGGACTTATCAATACTATTTGATAGTCAGACCACCATCCAAACATTCGGTTTATATAAGGTTAATATAAGTTAAGATAGCATAGGGCTGTATGGGCTAGTTGAATCAACTAGACAGAGTGTCATCTTTTGCAGGATTCCATTTTATGTGAAAATTCCCGGCAATGAGCACGCAGATGATCTTTCTTGCCCCTGATAAGGCCAGAACTTTCCTGTGAAAGAGAAAGAGATGTTTGGAGGGAAGGAAGGATGAAGAGAGACAGAAACTTTTCTCAAACTATTTTAGGGTAAATACAATGAGAAAAGATTTAATGCATCATGCATCATGTTATACAGAAGATAACTGGGGATACTAACCGGTCTTTTGGCAGGCCACTGTAAACTTAAAGAATTGGGATCGCCCCAAGCTCAGTATGTAGATTTTAATCTCCGGAACACGTACTTAAGTCCCGTGCTACGTTAACACATCTAAGTAGGAAACAGCTGCGTACTGATCATGTACTATAAAGGGAGTTAGCCTTACTGTCACCGTCCTGGAATAACATCCTTGAGTTAGTCAAAAAACAAAAACATAATAGATTGAGGACAGTACAATAGCTGGTACGATTCTTTTCCTCGCTTTTTCTTAATATACTAAGGAGAGTTAGTGACGTTTTAGTACGTTTTTCTCAACACAAAGTACTTCAGTTCTTAAAAGTTTTTTTGTAATGCAAATTGGGACTTTTATGCAAAAAAAAAATCGCGGAATACTTTTCCGTATCGGATTTATTTTTTATTCCTTTCTTTTCTTTGTAATACTTCACCTGTTGTTAGTAGCGAATATTAAAAAAGCATTCAACACTCTTGCCCCTTCTTTATAAAGGTTTTACGATTAAAAATCAAATTTGATTTCATTTTAATTTGTCTGTCACTTTCCTAGACACCCACTCACTCACTTATTCACTCACCCGCAAGTTATTGCAGACATACAAAATCATACACACATACCTACTTAGACTAGATATTTAAGGAGTGAATCACAAAATTGCTTACAGACACACACACACAGACGGAGAGACCGACATAGAGACACAGTAAATAAAGATCCTCATGGTTTCACTTACATTGCCAACAAGAAAATACTGACGCTTTACATTGCATTTATAACAGCATGGAGTTGTAATTGTAATTCAAATGTAGTACAACAGAACGTATAGGTTTCCTAGACCCCTGACTACTTTATCCTTAAACCATTATTTTAGCAGACATGCTTAGCAATTGGAATTGGGAAACTAAACCTAGAGTGTGTGTAGAAATTTTCTACATTCGAACAACAATTGAAAAGGGCAGCAGCAGCATCAGCATCAGCAGCATGAGCAGCAGAAATATGAGCAGATAACAGCAGCAACAAACGAAAAACGTGTTCAATTCAGGAAGAGAGTAAAAGTAATAAAACAGACATTTTAGACCATAGATGCCCATTTCATAGTGCTTTTGCGCAAGCTAAAAACACACATATTCTTATTCTCTTTGGTTAGTCGTCACTCAGACAGCGACGAATGCACATGCGTGGCGGGTGTACGATTTTTTTGTAATATTTTTTTGCGTAAAGCACTGAAAAAAATTTACTATGACTTATGAAACATATTTTATGATAAAAAATGCGTTTGGTGATGCTCAATGCATTTTATGTTATAAAATATTGAAGGAATGTAGAAAATATGCTTTCAGAAGGCACTATTGTTCTTATCATAGTGATATGGATGATTTTAATTATGGGGGAAAAAAAGATTTATTTTGTAAAAATAAAAAAATTTATTTGGAAAAATTGAAGGCGTGGTTACTTCAAGAAGAAAACAATGAAAAAACCTCAGAAAATAAAATGTTAAAAATGGAGTTATCAAGCTTAATAAGCTTGGATATTGTTAGGCATGGTAGACCATTTTCTGATGGGGAGTTCATTAAAAAAATTTTAAATAAATGTTTTCGAAAACTTAATTTTAAGCTTATCGAAAATCTTCCATTGTCACGCAGTAGTGTTATTCGGCGCACTGATCAATTGGGGGCATCTTTAGAAGCCGCCATTGTAGAAAAATTAAAAAACTGTACTTTTTTTTCTGTTTGTTTTGATGAAAGTACAGATATTAACGATCTTTGTCAACTCGTTATTTGTATAAGATGCGTAGACAAGAATAACAAAGTTTTTGAAACAATGTTTTCCCTTGAAACTTTTCATGGGAACGTGACTGGAAAATTATTGTTTGATGTTTTAAATGAAAAACTCTTTTCTGTGGTTGGCATAAATAAATTAGCTGGAGTATGCACGGATGGTGCTAATGTAATGAAAGGTAAACATGAAGGTTTTATAGGACAATTAAAAAAAAATGAAATTACTGTCCACGCCTTTCATTGCATTATCCACCAGGCCGCCCTCGCATCGAAATTTTTGACTGACCACCCCTCAATGAAGATTGCAGAAGGAATTATAAACAAAATACGTGGGGGGCATCACTCACTCACCCACAGAAAATTCGTGAATTTTTTAAAAAACAAAAATGCTGTTCACCACGATCTTAAAATGTTTACGGAGGTTCGGTGGTTAAGTCGTGGTGATTGCCTAAATAGGTTATTTGAATTAAGAGAAGAAGTGCTTGAATTCATGGAAACCGAAACCAAAGATAAGTCTGAAATAGAGAATTTTAAAGATCAGGAGTTTATCTTAGATCTAGCATTTTTGGCAGATACAACAGCTATGTTAAATAAATTAAACTTGCAATTACAAGGTAAGGAAAAAAATTTAAATCATTTGTCCACAATTCTATTCAATTTTAAAACGAAATTATTTTTAATTTTATCCGAAATTCAAGAAGAAGACTTCTCAAATTTTCCAAAGACAGCAATTCTTTATAACATTCTACAACTTTCTTTAAAATACTCTAAAAAACGTGAATATCTATCAATATTTGAAACAATATTTAACAATTTTCGAGACAGATTCCAAGACTTTACAAACGTACAACCATTGCTTGATCTTTGCAATAACCCATTTAAATGTGACATAACCAAATACGCTTTTAAAATCCAAGTTGAATTAATAATACTTAAAAGCAAATTCAATAATGTTAATAAAATTGATATGGAGGAATTCTGGAACAATTTGGATGATTTAATATATCCAGAACTTAAAAAAAATTATCAAAAATGTTTGTCATTTTTTCCATCGACTTATTTTTGTGAGCAGATTTTTTCGGACTTAAAATTCATTGGTTCCAAGCAACGCAATAAACTAAGTTCAGCACACCTAAAAAATATTCTGCTTTTACGAAATTGCCACAATAGTATTAATATTGAGGATTTTATTAAAATATAAATAAAAGAAATAACCCTGCATCTATTTTTTGTTTGTTTTTCTAGTCTTTTTCTATAGTCACTGATTGAACAAAATTTAACATTTAAAATTGAATTTCTTTATTTTTATTTAATTTAATTTATTTTATTTTCATAATCGGGTTTTTTTAAATTTTGAATAATAATGAAAAATTATCATAAATCTTTTATGGGAAATATTACAGATGAAAGATAAAAAATTAGCATATAATTAATTTAAGATTATAACTTTTTTTGAGAAACTATATTTGAGTTAAATAATATGGACGAATTTCTATTCCAAATTTTATTGTAAATTCCGCTTTTTGGATTTTTTTCGTACATTTTATTTCAGTTTACACAACTTTTCTTTCAGTGCAGTTCTCTCTCGCTCACCAATACTACTACAGTTTTAGCTTTGTGCATCCCTGTTTTAGACGCTGGCAATGAAAAACAACCGAAAATAAAAATGGGCAAACAAACACACACACACATATATAGACATAGTTATGCAGTTATACGCAGGCAGACAGGGAAACTGAAAAGACAACAACTATAAAGAAGAACAAGTTTTATTTCATTTTAATTCCTTCCGGGCATCATCAGCACCAGCCAAACAGCCAGCCAGCCAGCCAAACACGGCCAAACCAGCCAACACTATTACATCAACACTTTGTAAAACACCAGAGAGAATGTAAATATGTGTATGGGTGTGTGTTAAGCCATGAGTATTTGTAAGTCATTGCGTGTTTATGTGTGTGTCTGTGTGTATGATGTGTTTGTCATCAGATATCAGAAATTCTAGAAAGAAAAAATCTTTAACAATGAAGGTGGATGGAAATAGTTCAGCAACATATTGAATAAATAGCAAAAAGAGAAAAAGAAGACGAAAAATATTAAATAAAATGTCATGTCAGGTGAGTTGAGGTGAAGTGAGGTGATCTACACGGAAATAATGTGTACGTAAATAACGGAAGACAGTCGGAGGTGATAACGCATGATGAAATAATTTTACTGGCATTCTTTTTTTTTATAAAAATTTTAATGATTTTTAATTTTTAATTGAAGTTAACGCGTTAAAAATTTACTGTGAATTATTAATTTACAATGAAATTAAAGGGCCTACCAGATCTACCACAACTAGATAATATGCGGCAAAAAATTGAGTTTTGCATAATCAATAAGCGGCAAGCGAAATACAATGTTAATTGAGTAGAGTGTTCACATATAAAGTCTACAATTAGCCAATAAGCATCAATTTTCTGCAGTTAAATGAATTTAGAGATGGCCGTAGTCGAGTAAATAATATATTGGCTTATTAGACGGGGGCCTATGGTTCAAACCCCAGCTCAGACATATCCAGCAAACAAAGAATATGAAAAAATATTTCTTCAGCGATTGCCTCTCAGCAAATTTCTGGCAAAAACTCTGATAGTTAATGAAATTACCATGAAAAGTTCCTTAAAAATCTATCGTTCGATATCGTCAACATTAAACAGCAAATCTCGGTGCACATGTATCAAAATTAACACACACCATGGGTGGTGTGAGAGGCTAGGTTGTAATACTGACTAAAGGATTGTAACAACCAATTAAGTGAATTAGTAAATGAGTTCGGTCCTAGACGTTGCATTAAAAAGAAACAAAACATTTGAAATATTGGCAATGGAGGCAAATGAGTGCAAAATTCCTCTAAAAAGCCAAGAAATGCTAAAGAAGTATAATGAAAATGTGTGATTGAGAACCATAAAAATAACAATAATTGTGTATATATTGTGCACCTCGTGCTTTGACAATCGTTACTCTCACATGAACACCACTAAGAAACTGTTGAAGAATTTGAAGCGATGAACATGAGTGCAGCCTGACAATAGTATAAGGATGAGTCCAGGCCATATAGTGAGGAGGCGGGACATACGAACATAAGGTTGACTCGAGAAAAGTATGATACAATCTGTACAAGATAAGTCTGTTGTGGCAGGTTACACTTTCGTGGAATACAGTTCAAGGCGGAACTTAAACAATGAGCACTTAGATGAGAATAAGAAAATAAATTTGGAAGTTTGGTATACTTATTGTAAAGAACCAAGAAAGTAAATAGAAAGCGATTGTAATCACGCATAAGATTATACAGATATTAGCAACCGGCCTTCTGACCGTCCACTGCAGACTCGAAGAACAATGGTTCAGAACACGCATGTCTTTAAGCCCAATATGTAGAATCTGTGATGAGGAGTATAAATTACCAGAACACATATTTCAAAACTGCATCTATACGTAATCCTTACTGGCATCGCTTACCATTCTGAAGTTTGTCAGGGCAACATAATTGGGAGAGTTATGTTAGTAATTCTCTATGTAGATTGAGGCCAGTGCAATTTATCATACTCGATCTATACACGATAAAAAAATATCTTTAAAAAACTGATGTAGCAATTCATTGTTTAAATCAAAATAAAAATAAAATTTAAACGTAACACTTAAAAATTTTTAACATCAAAATGATATGCAGTATTAGCGTATAGTTTTTAAAGGACTTGAATACAAACCCAAGCAACCCAGATTCGAATACAAGTGAATACAATTGCTTTCCTTATATACTATGTATGTACATGAAGTGGCTTCGTTTTTCCTTTAACGAAAGCATACGTAAGGTCTCTAACTCCGCGGAGGGACAACAACGAACTTAATAATAAACTGGTTTTGTAGATTGTTGTGGAAATGCTTTCTACCCCTACCCAATATTTAATTAAGTTTAAATATCTCATTAAAACAACTTCATTTTCTATATTTATTTTCTTTTTTTTTTCCTTTTAAATATTTTTCTTTCCTTTCCCATGTTTTTTTTTCTGACTTCCTTTACTGTGTGTCTTTTATAATGAAATGTTGCATTTATTTAAGCATTTCCGTTTTCCAACTTTGAATGCCTTTAAACAGTCGAAAACCTAACGAAACGAAGTAAAAAAAAAACAAGGAAAAGAAAACTACAACACAGGAGTAGGACAAGAAATATTTAAAAGTGGCAACAACTACCGTAATAAAAATAAAGGAAAAAGGAGAGAAAGAGAGAGACAGAAAGAGAAGAATAATAACGAAACATAAAAGCAGGCCTATTTTTTTCGGTGTTTGCCAAAAAAAATATCGTCATTATTAGTTAAATGCCTCTACAACTTGGTTTTGCTATTCTATGCCACTAAACGTCGGAATATCCTGACATTTTCGTTCTTCCCTTTTGAAGAGAGAATTGGCTACGGATTGCTTTTCTCTTCTCTAACACATGTGAAGTACAGTTTTGTGTAAAATGATTACATTGACTTAAGAGTTCCTCACAACACACTCACTCCTCAAAACTATTTGCCAGGAGTTGCTTTATGGGCACCAGTATTATACTAGTGGCCTATAAGGTACAAGGAGTACAAAGAGTTGTTGTGTTTTTACATTTTTTTTCTTTTGGCATTAAAATGAAAACAAAAACCCCAACAACAACAAACAGCACTTGACACTTTTTCATTTTTGGCAGTTTAAGCAGTTATTTTTCAAGCAACATGTCCTTTCCTTTGCTATGCCACCACAATATATTCCCAGATTTTTCTTTCACCAACTTCTTTCAGTTTATTTCTCTCTTTTTTTTAATATTACTTTTTACGGCAGGAAAGAGGGGGGGAAGAATTGCAGTTTAGAATTGGCTGAAAACAAAAAAAAATATGAAGTTTTTATTGAGTTGTTCTAAGGCATTATTGTGTCTCCTCTAGTTTATTAACCAAAAATCCTTAATTTTCTTGTGCCTCTTGTAAATGGCATATTTTGGCAAATATTTCTACTGAAAATTATTTCTATTGAAGATTTTTATTTTAACAAACCATTGGAACATATTTTATACTTGAAGTTAATAGAAGACAATAAATTCATAATTTTTTTTTTGGTTTTCATTGCATAACTACAACCAGATATTCACATTGCTACAAACTGAAGAAGATCCATGAAAATCAAGTCGGTATATTGGCTATAAGACAGCATTTGATAGTGCGATAAAGAACCACAGATTTGGTGAAATGACTAACCAGGGATTTCCTGCAAAGTTGGTAAAAACTGAACAACTGCTACAACTTTAGCAATGTAGGAAAGAATCTCACACACATGCATAACCGTAGATCGAGCCTTAAAAAAACTTCATAATTCTAGCTTATGTATCACTTTTGATACATACTTGTAGTACATAGTATTTTCACGATTATTGATAGATTTTGTTAAAAAATTTTAATATTTTGATTTATTTTAATTCATTTTAATAAAACTATTTTATATTATTATATTTTATTATCACTTTTATGAAATTTACGCCAAAATTTTTGACATGTTGTACGTTGCAGTATGGTTTTTTACGTAAAAATCAAACACTTCATGTCAGATTGGTTTTATTTTTATCTAAATGGCAATAATTTGGCATCTAGCATCCTTGCTTTGCGGCGATTTATAAGTTTCCAATTGTTTATATGGGGCAGCTTATTGTCACTCGCATCAGTAACAGTCTCAATTGAGGGCTGGCTGAAACCTAATGGTACAAACCATTGTTATATTTCGTTAGAAAAATTTGTTTTCAACGTCATGTGAGGTAAAAAAGTTTCCCGTAGCTATAGAACGTCGATTATATCAATAACAAGGCTCTGCAATGGGTTCCTCTCTATTTTCACGGATGCGGGTTTCTACAAATACGGCTGTAAGTAGTTGCTACGCACATAGCATGTACTTGAATGTAAAACTGCCAATTCCGTTTCGGTGGACCGCGTAATTTATATCTACCATAAAATTCAATTAGTTACTAATCTAGAGCGACAAAATTATTGGGATTATTAAAAGCTGAAAGACTTTTAGCTGATTTTTCGAAAAGGCGTAATAGGTGTAAATTTATCATTATTTCCGAGTAGCACATTATCAAACCGAATGATTCTGTTATCGCATACATTCGTAGTTGACCGAAATATTATCCTTCCGTAATATCAATGAAATAAAACATAGGACGAAACGCTTTTTTATAATATTTGTCTATCACGTGAGACAAATATGAAAAGAGCAGTAAGAAACACTCTACAACATTTCAAGAAACAGCTGCTAGCAATCTGCGTGAAAATTGTGAGTATTTTCTCATCCCAAACTACTAAAGTAGTACTATATTTGGTGATAAACATCTGATTGTAACGTTTGTAGCTCCCAATACTTTCGTCAGTTCATAAGTTTCTTCTTTAGAGTTTCCAGCAGCAGGAATATTACATATATACATATATAATCGGTCATTACAACCTTACCTTGTAAATGGGACATAACTGACCAGAGGTTTGAACATTGGTCTGACATCTAATAAGCTAACACGCTACATACTAGACTAAGACTACTACCGTCAATATCAAGGATATATAATGAACAGAAAATTCAACCTTTTCACTTTCCTCCAACACTTATCTTTCAATTCCTTCTTAAATACCATAAATAATGTATTATTTACGATAAAACTTCACAGAATCTTTGAAAACTTAAAAAAAATTACTTACACAACACCAAAGAATCGCTAGGAAAGTCGCATGTATCAAAAATGATACAAAGACAGAATTATGAAGTATTTGATTTTTTTCACCCCTGTTTAAAATTTTCTTTTTTTATTTGTTTTAAAATAATGACAATAACAATACTAACGAATTCAAAAAATATCAGGTGTCTAACTTCTTCTGAATTAAAGTTATATAGTCTCAAAAATTGAAATGTATCATTTTTGATACAAAGCTCGATCTACGGATAATTGGACAATTACAAGCCTTCATTCAGGATTACGATCTGGCTTCTCACACCACTTAAGTTGTGTGTGTTAATATTATTCATGAGTGGCGAGACCTACAGTTTAAAGTCGATTCCGAACGACAGATTTTTGAAATACTTTTCCATGGCAATTTTATTTTACTCTCAGAGTTTTTACCAGAAATCTGCTGAGAGAATATCGCCGAAGCAATATTAAATTTCGTTTTGTTGGAGATGTCTGACCTGAAGTTTAAACCGAGGCCTCATGTCTAATAAGCCAACACACTACCTACTAGATTACGGCGACTTCAGGAGAGAATCTAAGCGAACCTTTGAATGCATTTCAAGGTTTCCTTTAGGGTGACACCAACTGCGTCATGGAAAGCATTCTGCGACAGACGGCAGTTCATCACAAATGCCCAGTTACTTGCGTGCGCCGATTACATCGACATTGTTAAGCGTTCCAAGCCAGATGTTACTGCTGTCCTTAGTGCTATAGAAAAGGACTCTGACGAGATGGACCTGGCAGTAAATGAAAGCAAAATGGCAAATCGGATCCCAGATTACAGTCGGCAATTAAACCTTCAACGTAGTGAATGAATTTATTACCGTGTCTCCGCCGTCCCAAGCGAACATAACATCAGTCTGGGGATAAAACATAATGTTACTCTAATAAAAGACGTTATTATGGCCTTAATAAGCATTATAGGAGCAGAAATCCTGCCCTCGTGTGACGAAAATAATGCTCCTCGGCGGACAACTACACATTCGACGTTGTAAAAAAATTGATTACATTGGTTCCGATGTTATCGGCGAAAACGTTGACCACCTGGAAGCCAAGCATAGGATTATTTTAAACAACAGATGCTATCATGGTCTCAATAAGCATTTGTGTAGCAGGAACCTCTTTCATGCGAGGAAAGTAATGCTCTGCAAGTCGTTCATCCATCCCTTGCGTTTCTAGGGTGTAGAAGTATGGACGCTATTACGTAATGATGCAACTGCATTGGAAGTATTCGAGACAAAAGTTCTACACAAGTTGTTCGTTCCAATGCGAATTGAAAATTAAATCCACACCCTGATCTATAACACAATGTATGAGTTAACCCACGATATGAAAGTTGTTCAGTGGATTTATAACCAGTTTGCTCGACGAGTTCGTTCGGATGGAATAAGATGTTCCACTGAAATGGATATTTGATGTCAGGATCAGCGAAAGCCAGGCACAAAGGACGACCTTTCTGCTTTAGAAACATAGAATTAAGAAAGCTCGGTGATCAATTGGTTAAACCAATTGACGAACGCTCATACGTGGCAACTTAGAAGGAAGTTTTCAGGTCTAGCTATCCCTCATCCCAGATTGGGCTTGAAACGCTCTATATTCCGAAAAGGGCTTTATTAAACCTACAATGCATGGTAAAAAGTGCGTTTTCTAATCTCACACTATTAAAAAGCAACAGACAAATATCTTCGTGTTATAAAGGAGCACAATTTAATGCGTCTTTAAAGGAATTAAAATAATTTTACATGATTTTTAAGGAATTCTTAAATCGTTTGGTGTGGATTTCTAATCGCTTGACTTTTCAACATTTGTCCATTCATAACACAAATATACACTTTTCCCTTCAAAGTCTGTCATTTTCAAGCCAAAGAAATTATGTTTACTTCAACTGACACATGATTTTACTTTGTATTCTCAGAATGACAAGCTTTCAAATTTATTTGTGGTCAAATTACAATACAAAGATGAACAAAATTTTGTTAAGAAATTGTTGTAGTTGTTTGGCTTAAATAAAAGCGAAAGTCTTAAATTGAATTATACATCAAGCCTCTCTCTTGTCTCCTTCCCTCTTTCTCCTCAAGATGGAGGGAACTGTGCTAAACGTGCATGTCCATGTGACATCTGTTCTGTTTCCCGTATGATTTTCGTTGTTTTGGGAAAGACTTTGAATTCTGTTTCCATTTTGAAGCGGCGGTCATCTTGTTTCTTTAGTTTCAAACTTATTTTGAGGTCAGTTTAAGTTACGAAATTTCAAAAGTTTTTCCTTGAAATTGTTTCGGTTATTTTCGTTCTGTTTTTTTTTTTTTTTTTGTTATCGAAAGGAAGGATGACATCAGTGTGACAAAATTAAACAATTCTTTGATGGATGATGAGTGACAAGATATAAACTTTCTTGTCATTTAAGTTGACAACAAAAACTTGTTTTTCTTTTTTCTTACAATAAATGAAATTGTTTTTTTTTGTTGTTTAGATTATTAAAAATGCCAGTTTATTTGTAAATCTTCTATTAACTTAAGCCTGTAATAGGAGCCAAAAGTTCAATTTTTAACAATACAAAGTCTTGTTATTGTTATTGTACTTGTTATTCCACTAAAGTCCCATATAAAACTTACGAAACCGAATCTGTGCCGAATAACCGAGTTCATAGTTCACTGTGCTATTCACAAGTAAGAAGTCAAGAGTGTGTGTAAAGAGCTCTTAGCTGGTCTATTAAACTACTGGACAGGGTTTTAAGTGAAAAGACAGTTCACTGAATACACTAACAATATACAAAAGGATTTCAGTATAACCTTGGGAATACATTTAATGATTGTCAGCTCTTTTGTGATCTCGAGCTCGTTGTATGGTCAGACGACAGTGAACCCCAGAAGCATAGCCATTATGGTGAGGATAACGGAAAACTAATCCAAAACGAGATACATCAGAGGGCATCATGACACAGCTCGAGTAACAGTCCTTGGACCGAGTCAGCAAACTCTATGATTTTCAAAATGATTTGTAATAAAAGTGAATACATAAATCAGTTTTAGAAACTACTTACTGGTTATTACAACCCTGTAGTCAGGATTACAACCTAAATTCTCACATTACCCATAACGTATGTATCAATTTGATCCATAAGTAGCGGAACCCTACTGTTTAAAGTCAACTTCGAACGACAGATTCGATATCTCTGAACTGAGGTTTGAACTATGAGATCTCGTTTAACCCTATGGCACTAAGGCAACACTCTATTTAGTAGACTACGAGGATGACGAAAACTACACGTTACCATATTGTGGTATAAAGCTGGTAGTGAGTCAAAGGCTAGTACCGTAAAGGAACGAAGGTAATCGTGACCGAAAGACGAAAAATTAAGCCTTCGAAAGCTGTTCTGAACTCAACTTACACAGTGATAGAGATAACCTAATATAACAAAATTATATGACATTCAGGCTGCAATCTGAATGCTTACCTCCTTAAACTGGAGGTTAGCTAGAGACTGACTGGGCAAGGAAAAGTCTCACTGTTCAAGTAAAATGGAAATTCAAAAGCACAGGGAAAGGACAGAATAGAACGATAGCATTACAACCTAACTTCTCACACGAGCCATATTGGGTATTAAATGTTGGTTCCGAAAGACAGATCTGAGAAACTTTTCAGAGTTTTTGCTGAAAGAGAAGAAGAGATACATTCTTATTTTTTGTTTTCGTTTTGTTCGAAATATCTAGGCTTGGGTGTGAACCGCGGCCTCACCTATGATAAGGGAACACACTGCCTACTAAATTACGGCTGTAGTTGATTTATGCTAGTGGCTATTCGTGACGAATGTTCCACCAATCGCGTTTCAACCACACACAACATTGTCCAAAAAGGATTTTTAGAAGAAAACTTATCTTCCTAACATCATCTAGCGTATTTAAGCTGCATTTGGGTAGCACCAGAAACTTCAGGAAATGTGCTGATAATCCATTTAAATAGTAATGAACTTTTGCGTTTTGTAATGACCGATACCATTTCAAACAATTGATAAAGGATACGTCCGAAGCCTTTAGAGGTACATAAAACTATACTCTTTCTTAACTCCCCACTGTTATACTGACAAGAATCATTAAAATTGCTTGAGAATGCTTTGAACTTATTACCCAATTTTTTGTGCTCTTTCTCTAACCACCACTGCTAATTGTCTGTAACAATAATCAGTAAAATTGGGTGACAATGCGGAACTAAACCGTTTACGCTTTTCGTATTTTCTTTAGCCAAGAAAAAGGAGGTCTAAGCACTGACAATAAGTAGAAGGGTTCTGGTACTCTCTGCTACTGCTTCTGCATACTTAAAAATATAGAAAATGCTTAAACAAGCCTCCTACAATAATGACAATGATGATGACGATGATGATGACGATGATGATGATGGTGATGAGTACGTTGATTGTGATTAAGAAGGCGATGGTGTTGTTGATGATGACAATGACGATGTAAAACTTAAAATGTGGCGATTCAGCATTTAGTAAGAGAGTAGCATAGAAACCCACAGCTTATAAAACTACGAAACAAATAAATAAATGAGGCAACGATTCCATGAATGATAGTGTGAGTAAGTGAGTGCATGAATCGGTACTAAACCACCAGCAAATCAAACATCACTCCGACAGTCATAGAGCCAAAGACAAAGTAGCAGGGCAAGCCAAGCCAAACCAAGCCAAGTCAAGTCAAGTCGTAACCAACTTAAGTGGGTACTTTTTATAACAGTGCACTAGATTTTCTGCTTCTGAAGTCGATTTTTTTCTTTTTCACTCTACTATTTCTTGCTTCGATATTCTAGTGTTCCGGTTTTATTTCTTACTGTCTCTCTCTTTCTGTCTATGCTTCTTATCGTTTTACTTTCGACGTATTTGCCTCTTTAGCACATACCAAATACACAGTCAGTGTATAAATTTCTTGTAGTGCTTTAATGTCTGTTACTCGCTTACTATCACCGCCATAGCCACCACCATCATCATAGCATACTAGTAGCATAACTCTTATGCTCAATTGCTAGCATTTAATAGATATTTTTGCTATGCTACGCTTAGGCATTGCAACACCAATACCCGTACACTCGTGACTGCTTTTCTTTTGGCATTATTTTCTTAGTCGTTGTACTTGTAAGTGACAAACTACAAACTACTTTATAGGCTAAACACATACACATACATTTATACATCTAGTATCTGTTTATGTGGGTGTTATTCACCAATACAGTGTTAGCATTATAAGTTGCCTACAAGTTACTCTTGAAAACTGCTGACTTAAAGATTTAATCCAGTAGAGCAATAGAATAGAATTTAACAAAAGCTTTTCTTTTCGTTCTTTCTTGCTTTCTTTCTTTATTTATTTCTTTCCTCTTTCTTTTGTAGTAGTAGTTGTTGTAGTTTGTATTTGTATGTCTTGCTTATATAAGAGGATTTCGTTATGGATTTCCATTCGAACTACATAGTCATACATACAGATTTTAAACGCAGCGCTTTAAAAGAGTTTAATCGTGATCTGAAATGCTTTATGAAATAAGGCTTAGCTAAGGAACTAACTTTAGATAAGAAACTATGACAAACGCCTTCGATCCATAAGCTAATCTTAATACTGCCAGCTACAATTATACACCTGAATCGAATGACAGGGCACAGAGTAAACTCTCAATAAACTTATTCAAAATGAGGGTTGTCTCGAACGCAAAAAAGTAGATCCTGTGACGATAAGAATGAATCTTCGGAACACATTCTTGGAACCTGTGAGGCGTCAATGAATTCCAAAAGGAAAGATCTGGATGCATATTAGGTGGTAGGTAGGGAAATGTCATTCATTGTTCACGCCGTTCACAGCATACTGAAGCTTGTCAGGACAATTGGCATGAAGGAGACATTTGTGGGGATACCCTATACAATATATCGTATGGTAGCAGTACTAAGGTACTTCTTTACGACCATAAAAGCTAAAATATACCGTCATTAGAATCTGTATCAAAAGTTGGAGGTATGAATCAAAATTCTTTTGAGAAACGAACTCATGAGCATTAATTGTAATCGATATTTCGTTTCTTAAGTTCTTCCACAGGTCAGTCACCCAGCTTCGAGACCAATTAAAATAAACCTCTTTCATATCTCTAGATAATTTTGCTATAGCAGAAGAGTCTTTACGGAGCGACCCTAACGTATGCTTTGCCGTCGCATTGTGTTCTGCGTCATTACAATGACAGAGAGAGATTCTTCTCAACTAACACTTGCTTTTACTGGTTGCTAAATATACATCTGAAGTCGCCGTTGTCTAGTACATAGGTAGTGTGTTCGCTTATTAGACGTAATTCCACGGTTCAAACCCCAGGTCAGACATCAAAACCAAATATGAAAAAATATTTATTCGACGCTTTCCTCTCAGCAGATATCTGACAAAAATTCTGAGAGTAAAATAAAATTGCCATGAAAAGTTTCTCAAAAATCTGCCGTTCGGAGTCGACTTTAAACTGTAGGTCCCGCCACCCACACAACATGAGTGGTGTGAGAAGTTAGGCCGTAATCCTAACTGTAGAGTTGTAATGGCCAATTATGTATGTATGTACACATGCATCTAAAACTCATGGCTTCTGCAACCGATATTATTATTCTTTTCTGCTTGGCATAACCCAGAGTAATCACCACTATTAACTTCAAAGGGACTAAATTACCTCGGAATGCTTCGAATTTGGATTTATATGTCCCATTCCTATTGGCGTTAAACCAGAACTTGCTATAAATGGGATTTCATTCGCTTATTTCAAGCTTATTTCATTCATTCATTATTTCATTTCATTCATTCGCTTATTTCTGGTGTAACCATAGAAACCACATACATACATATATACATACATAATTGGTCATTAATACGGATCACAATTAGTTTAAATCTGAAGTTATTTGACAATCCATGGCATGAATTTCCTTCACCTAATAAAATTTGAAAAAATCGCTGCAGTGTAGCAGGTAGTCTGTTGGTTTATTAGACAAGCAACCGTGATTCAAACCTTAGCTCAGACATCTTAAACGAAAGGAAATTTGAGAAAATATTTCATCGGTGACTTCGTCTCAGCAGTCTTCTGGTAAAAACTCTGAGAGTAAATGAATTTGCCATGAAAAGTTTCTCAAATTCTCAAATCGTTCTCATATCAGCTCTAGGACTCGACACTCTTGTATAAAATTAACACACACACACTACATGGTTGATGTGGGAAGCTAGGATGTAATCCCGACTAAAGGGTTGTAGTAACCAATGAAGTGGTTTCTAAGACTGCTCAATTCACGTTTAGTATTCAGGCTGGTTAAAAAAATTTCGCAAAATCATCGAGTTTGCTGATTCGATCCAGGCATTGTTTCTCACTCGATCTGTGTCGTAATGTCCTCTGATGAATCTTGTGTTCGAGTTGTAATGACGAATTCACAGAACAAATGAAGCCGTTGGCATACTTAAGAGCGTATATATAAGCTAATACGATGTCAACGTTTTCCAAACACGGCAAACTAACAACTCTAGGCCTATTCATAGGCTCTGTTTGGGCTGTTCTGTCTGAAATCAGGTATTAAGATGCATACAAACCTCAAGAACGGTTGCTATTCCGAAAATTTTGCTACAGAGCATTTGGTTGAAATGATTAATAGTTATTGGTACAGATCCTTACGGCCCATAAGACCTAATGTGTTCATCTGGTCTATAGTTGAGTTAGAAGGCCTAAAGCTTCCCTATTAAACGCTTGCAAATCCTATACATACTACTCTGTGTCTCTCCAAACTTTTCCATTTCAGTCTATTAAGAACTCCACATTTGACCAATATGCGGTCAACTATTCATGCCTGCAGGGCATAAACCGTATTTTTTTTTTTTTTTTGCGGGAAGGAGGGAAAATGCTTTATGCATTCATGAAGGTCGTCACCATACATGGTATGTCGGACTCTCCCACTGGGTACACCGATTAAAAACCCGCCTTGTTTCCTCACCGGGGTATCATTCCACCTCGGGACCACGGTTGCATTACTTCGAGGTGGACCCCTTTTGGCACCTGTGCCAGTTCCATCATTGTCAGCCTGCATCCAGGCTCCGCTCTTCTGTTATTCTACTGCGTCTAGATCATATTTTTTCTTTCGCAGGACCTAGTGCACAAATTGTTTAACTGCGTTCCAGTTTTCTCTGCTGTTTATCATTTTCAGCACGACGTTTGTGGCATTAATAACGCCGATTTCAGCCTTGAGACCCTGACGTCTTTCGGCCCAGCGTCTGCAGCCGAAGAAAGTGTGTTCGGCATCGTCTAAGATTTCCTCTTCCTCGTAGATGCATAAACTGTATATGTGATTATCACTCACTATAGCTGTGCTGTCAGTTCACAATGAACCGTAAGAAATTCACTTAGAACTTTGAGGTTATGAACTGCTCAAGGCCAACAAATTTTGTAGTTTGAGAGAGTTGAGGTGATCATTTGATAATGAATATGATGAAAACTACTTTTACGAAATGTTACAGAAAATTTAAGACACAATTCATTTGATTATTTTATACTCTACTGCTCCACAATTCCTACATTTCCCGTGTAAAAGATTGAATTCTTTTGTAAAAATAAGCTCTAAAAAAACCTAAAATAAAGCACGTGCTGTAGTCATGGTTTCATATAAATCTTTAAAAACAATTTTTTATTTTTGTTTTCCGTTATAAAAATTGTGACTGTCTAGGCCTATAGAAGAAAAATACAAAATAACCAGGCATTAGTAATTTACATACATTAACGTAAAATATGTGTATGAATTCCCTTCTTTGTCCCCCTCTCAAGAGTGTCAATGTTCCTCTCAAATACTTCATTTTTCTTTCGAAAACTTCTCTTAAAAAGCAGTGCATAAAGTAGGGTTAAACAGAACAGAAACAAAAAAAAGATGCAGCATAAAAGAAAAATCATTGAGTTCAGTTCATTTGTATGAAGAGGCATAATTATTAGGCATCCAAAGATATTCAACGATTAACATGAATGTCATACTTTTCATTTGTATGTTGCATGATGATCTCCTTCTTCTTCTTCTTTTACCGATACTCCACATTTACACAATGAGTTTTTGGTGTGCAAGTTTTCATAGAAAACTTTTTTTATGTGAAAGGAATGGATACAGATAGCCTCTGTAGTCGTATATACGTACATAAATGCTGCTGCTGTGTCTTCATACTTTTTTGGATTATTTTAAAAAAAAAAATTTTGTTTTGTTTCTTCCAATTTTGTAAAGATAGAAATCTTTTTGCTTTACTTTACCCCATTATTATAACAATTTATATTTCTGTTTGTTGTTGTTGTTGTTTTACAAAATTTATATTTTCTGTTCCAAGTCTACACTCATGAATGTTGTAATGAACGAAGCAACGCACAAATTGTATCATGTAATGTACATAATTCATCAGAACCAAAATACATAACGACAGATAGACGTACAAATAGACACTGAAATGAAGGAAGAGTATGTACGTACAACCAGAAAGACAGAAAATTCATTCATTTATACTTATTGACAAGATGATCGGATATTTTTGGGGGAAGGTAAACCATAGAAAAGAGTTCGAAAAATTTGTTTCTTTCAAATTAATTGAATTTTTTGTTGAATACAAGTACTGTGGTCCTTCGAAAAACATAGCATAACTTAGGAAACGCAATTGATGAATGCTTAAAAACTGAGTAGAAACAGTTTCCCAGTCATTTTAAATTTAAAGGGGCACGAAGCAGAATATTTTGGTTTTTAATTAGGATTACATCTTAGGTTCGCACATCATGTAAGCTCGTCGGTTCGTGAGTTCAAACCTCAGCTCTAACGTCTTGAATAAAACGAAATATGAAAAAATACTTTTTTCGGTGACTTCATTTCAACATACTTCTGGCAAAAACTCTGAGAGTGAAAAGCTTTTCAAATCTGTCCTTCGGTGTCAACGTTAAGCTGAAGGTCCCGCCAATCGTGGATAAAATCAACACAAGCAATATGGATGGAATAAGAAGCTGGGTCGTAACTTTAATTAAATACGTGTAATGCCACTTAAGTAAGTAAAAAAGCTACGGAGAAGGGAACCTCAAACTGACTGTTGGCCACAGACACCAACCATGAAAAAACATTATGTCCAAATGCTGCAGATTTGGAGAATACCTAAAAGATTCATATCCTGCTTTTAGTCAATAAAAACTGGCAGTAACAGGAATCCTAAATTTATATCGTGTATCAAAAAGAAAGTAAAATAAATAAAATGCATCGAAAGCATCATGGCTTTAGGTTGAATGGGGGAATCTCCTTGAAAGTGTAAAATACTATTTACAGCAAGGGGTAGGCACATCTTGAGACTACAAGTAAATGTCCAACCGGGCGATCAACAGTCTCAATGAGAAATTTACTTGGAAAAAAGAAAACTGTTGGTGAAGTTCATAGAGTACCTCGGCGTTCATTTTACGATTAACATAATGCACCTAGTGAGCAAACAATTCCTGCAGTTTGTGATTGTTTTCGCACTAATTTTACCATTCCCGATATAAAGAAGTCTTGAAGAAGACGTCGAAATGAGATTCCGACGTAATTTTCAATTTGGTGGTCATGGTCCTTCGACTACAGGGAAAATTTGAAAATACGACTACAGGTCGTTTAAATGCTTGTAACCGTTTAATCATTGTTTGCGTCCCATTTTTGCATTTGAAACTGGTCAAGAATGTCCATTTTTGATAAGAGTGAGTCTCAGTTGTGCTTAAATGGCTACTCAATAAGCTCAAATTGTCGAATTTGGAACGAACACAACCTCAGCACGTTAACGAATCATCGTAATTAGAATTAGAATTAACTGATTAGTGCGGTTGGCCTTCTTTCTTTCGAATTGAGTAAGGAGATGGTGTTGTTACAGTGAATGGCGGGTACCGGGTTATCTGAATTTCATTTTACAAACATTAATTAGCTAAACATCAGTGACATTTGGTTGCAACAAGTCGCGGCAACTTGTTATACAGCGCGCTTAAACAGTCGATTTGCTATCAGATTGATAAGAACTTTCGTTCCAGATGTGGTTCTGTTCACTAGCATCGTTCGTGCAATTTGCTGGCCCTGTATTATTTCTTATAAGGCTAAATTAAGTCTTTGGCTTATGCCGACAAATCAGCAACTCTTGGCGTCTTGACAACCAACGTCTTGACATCCATTGATGCAGATGTATTAGAAAAAGTAATCGAAAATTGAGGTAATCTGAGGAAAATCGATGCCGGAATGCCATGAAAGTATCTGCCAGAGTATATAACAAACTATTTCTATCTTGTATTACACAGCTCTGCATGGGTTTTGCAAATAAGATGGCTCCAGGTGTTTCCTAAGGCATTTTGCGCGCTGAACACGAATCTGGGTCGCTGATTACAGATCTTCATTCAGATTTAAAAAATTCAAAATGGCGGATCCAATATGGCGTTCGTATGGCGCATGGCGGTTTTCAAGTAAATCCGATTAATTTTTATAAACCTCGACTACCATATTGGATCTGCCATTTTGAATTTTTTAAATCTGAATGAAGATCTGTAATCAGCGACCCCAAAAACCCCTGAGAAACAATTTTGAAGTAAATCTGATTAATTTTTAAGGACCTCCGTAATGTGTTTCTTTTTCTCTTGCACCCCTTGACATAAACCCACCCACCCTACTTTAAGGGTGCATGCAATCAATTTGGCTTTGGGCTCATTTTAAAGAGCAAAGATCAATTGTCAGTGTTTAGCTCTACAATTTTTCAAAAATGGCCAAAAACGCTATTTTTAGGGGTTTCAACCCTTTTTCTCGAAAACCTGACGTTATGGAAAGTTTTTGATTCGTGTTCAGCGCGCAAAATGTCTTCGGAAACACCTGGAGCCATCTTATTTGCACAAAAAAAGTCCAAATTTGCAGGGCTGTGTTATTATCATATGTTCCAAAGCTCTTAAAATTACACCCTATTGTATATATAATTTTTCTAATATTTACTCATTAGGAAATCAATTTATTTCATTTCTTTTATTAACAAACTTACAAATCTTTTCATTGTTTTTTTCTTTCTAAATTCATCTCCTATCTACATGTACCATATTTTTTCCGTACGTATCCGAGAAACAATACTTTTTGGTGTGTAAAACTGACAACTTAAAACCATTGACTGTTTCAAACTGACAGATTGATTTTGTCAAACTCAAAAATAGTGTTCATTTGTATGATGATTTACACACACAATCTATTGGAAAAATATTTCTCTTAGTTTTGTCACTTTAGCCTCGGCAATAGCCTCAAACGAACGAACGAACAAATGAAAATGTGTTGAAAATTCATATTTATTTATTGAAATTATGACTTAACCATAACGACAGACAGTCAGACAGATAGACAAACATTTGCTATCATTAGATTTTGGCTTTAAAATTTTTTTTAGAAAGTTTCTATTCAAAATTATTTTCTTGTTTCTAGGCAATGGCAGTGGTGATGTTTGTTTTTTTTCTGTTGCCTGTCATCTCTTGACAAATTTCAAATTTTTTAAAAAAAAAAATTTCTTATGAATATTTTTCTTATGAATATTCTTATGAATATTTCTTTTTATTTTTTCTTTAATTTTTAATCACTTTCAATTCATTACAGCAGCGGTGAAATAGTTTATGAAGGGGAAAAAATATTCGTATTCATTAAGAAAAAATTTTGAAAAAGTATTCAAATTCCTTACGAACTGAAATTAGAAACACTGAGAGAAATTATAAAATTCCAAGCAGATGCTTCTGTCTCTCTCTCTCTCCCTCGATTTAATCAAACAATTCGTTCAAATGTTTAACAATGTTTAAAATTTTCAAAATTTCATCTTAACTTCCCTAATAACTTTGTATCCATAAATCGCCTTCAATTTTTCTCAGTGTAAATGATTTCTATTTTTGAGAAACCTAAGTCCTCTCATCTCTTGCATTTGGGCATTTCCTAAATTATTTCTTTAACACACTTAACGAAAGGTGTTCGTTTGCTCACTGAACACGCGTTAGCCGGGATCATATTCAATGTACACGATCGATCGTTTGATTGACAATTCAAATTGAGTGTTTGATTGGAATATTTGCTTTGATGATTTACATTTCATGGGGTGTTCAAAGAAGAAATTAGAAAAAAAAATTATTTGAAAATTCATTTTGTCTACGAATACATTAAATAGGCTCGTAAGCGTTTAAGAAAGAAATGAAAACGTTTTATTGGTATTAAAAAGAAACTTAAATTTGAATATGAAATCTACTAAAACCTGGGGATATAATTTACAAATGTGGCACATAAAATGTTGTCTGGATGGCTACTATTATAATCGTCATCGATTGTTGGCAATGACGTATGGATTTTGCTCCAGAGCTGGTTTTTTGAGAACGTTGTGTTCAACATACTCTTTAGTATGGACTAAAAAGCGGTTGGCTTAAAGCTTCCCAACCCGTTCTTTATATATATCCGAGCATTGTCACGACAATATTCAGCTCATTATACTCATAGCACAGAGCACAGTATTTTTTCTTTATATAGAACCAACACTCAAGAATTTCTCTGGAAAATTGTGGATCATTCAAAGGTATCTCTTGTATGCATTGCTGAATAGGTCGCTAGAGCTTGTACGGACTTCATTTTATAGGGCATATGTGTTCAATGGTCTCAGTTAATCCAAGTGTTCTCCGCAATTTAAGAGGGAGACTTGTGGTCTTTGGTAGCAGAAAAGTACATTCAATATTGCTAGACTCTATTGTACTTGTATCGATAAGAAGAGGGCTGATTCACTTCTATCTTAAAATGGCATAACCACAATTAGGATTCTAACGGATCACTGAGCTATTGGAAGACATACCACATACATACACTCATCTATCATTAATCAGCATTTTGTTCTGTCCAGTACGATGGACGTACGTATGGGTAGTTGAAATGTGTCTGTCAGCACTTGAAAAATATGCTGGTTTTTAATGACCAAAATGGATGACTTTATCATTATTATTGGCATACTTATTAGTCACCAAAAACATTGGGTCTTTCGGGTAATAAAATCGACCTTAGGTGGATGATTTCTTTCGGGAATTACCTATGAATTAGAGTCGAATGAGTCAATCTTTTTGGTTGGCTTTGGGGTTGGCTTATGGACAAAGGAATGTATATGAGAAATATTACTGCAATAGAGCAGTTTAAATTGGAAATTTAGAAGAGAGAATCATTAAGAAATATAGGAAACTTTGTTGGACCTACGACTATTATTGTAGTATCTTCCTTAGTCAGACATCTCCGACAAAAAAAAATATTAAGAAAATATTTCTGAGGCGACTGCCTCTCAGCAGAGTTCTGGCAAAAACTCTGAGAGAAAATGAATTGCCATGAAAAAGTTTCTCAAAAAACTGTCTTTTACAGTCGACTTTATGAATAAAATAATACACACAACATACGTGGTGTGAGAATCATTTATTTTGATTGAATTGTGGCGACGACAATCATTTTGAAATTGTCGCTGGAATGACATCCAGAGATTTTAAATGCTCTTCTTGTTTTTACCTGTTTTTGTAGTAAACCTGACCTTTTTCTTTCATAGTTGTGAATATCAGCGCTTCTGAACGTTACAAATGTCTCTTGTTTATTAAAAGCGATGGCATTTAATCGAGAAAAGCTTCAATAAGAAATTAAAGTGCTTTGGTGGCACTTTTTCACAAATTGAAGGAGTAGAGACAGATGTTCTCATCTTCAAAATACCATAAAAGTTATAAAAGTAAGCAAAATTGTGGTAAAAATATGCCATCTATTGAAAATCCTGCATTTGTTATGTTATTAACACAACACATTCCTATTTTAAATTGAAAACCCCTCTTCCACGAAAGGATTTTGCTTAAGTACACCTACTTTAACGCAATGCTATGTTAATTAACAAGTTAAACTTGGATACAGTGCTTGTTTAATTATGAACTTATAGCTCACAGTTCAATTTTAAACATAGCCAGGCTAACAGTACTCATTTTTCCTAAAAGATTTCTTCTTACCTCTCTTAAATAAAGGAAAACTCTTCTTATTAAAGTTCGTTTTAAATCGTAATTATATCACTGTGCTACTTTTTTTTCTTCTTGTGATGCTTTACGATTCTCACAAATGCAACTGCAATTACTGCTAGTAATGGGAGTGTGTATGTGAGTGTGTGTTATCAGTAATTTTGCGGTATGCAATATTGGACTGCGGTATATAATCAAATCAAATTTATTTTATTAATAACCCCAAACGAACAGAGTATTTACTTGGCCAAGAAAACGACAACAGAAAAAATAAACACACACACATACATACATACACTCAGCATTTCATATCAAACTAATATGCCAACAACGAAACAAAACAAAACAAACAAAAAGAAAAAGAGAAAGAAAAACTGACTCTATAAATGGCCAGAGACTATTTTGGATGCCAAACGCAATTATGCAATGAAGTTGTATGGCTCTAAAGAATAGCAAGAACAACAACAACAGCAACACTAGCAACAGCAGCAACGATAACGATAACAATCCAATCACAAAAGCCAAGCCAAACATCACCCACTGCAGTAGAATTTCAAAAATTGTGTTGGTGTATTGGTGTGTTTATGTTTTTTTAAATAAATGCTCAGCCTCGCTCTCTTTCTATTTCTTTTGCTCTTTCTCTTAGGTTTTTCTTTTTTGTCCTTGTTTGGAAGCTATTAGACAGTAGCATATGGTATATTTAAAAGGAAACAGTTACGAATACGAATGTATGTGTGTATAGGTATGTATGTGTATGTGTGCTAAATGCAGCATCACAATCAAAGACACAAACCAAAACCATTAAGCAAAGCCAACACATACACACATACTCAAATACATACACAGGTTTTTTGCTACAAATATGCATAAATGTTTTAAGCGTATGTGTTTGTATGTGTGGCCTAATAAAAAGGTTTATTACTCATAATATTAGTTCAAACAAATTTTGTTTTTGTTGCTTGTCTATGTTGTATAAGAACAAGCACAACAGAAACAACAAGAAACAGTCATTTCCGAACCTATTTCCGTTAAAAAGATTTTCAAAAGCAGCCCAATAAACACAAAAACAAAAACCAACACAAACAAATAAGAAATAATAGATGTTGCTCTCTCTCTCTCTCTCTCTCCTTTTTCTCTCTCTTCTTTTTCTCTCTCTCAAAGGCTTACTTGCATATGTTTATGTGCATGTATGATGGTATGCCAATAATTTTTTTTGCTTTTTCTCTTCATTTGATTTCATGTGCTAGTTTGTGTGTGTATAATTATATTGCTTTGCGTGTCTTATTTTTTTTTTGTTATGTTTTGCAAACCAGCCATCACTTTGTAAATTGTTTTTATAATATATTTAGTGTCGTTGTTGTTGTCGTCGTTTTGTTTTTATTAAAAAGAGAACATTTTTTTTTTTGTTTTGTTTTTTGCTCATCTCTTGATAATCTATTGAATTTGTTTGCTCCGCCCCATTTATACGTTTAGGCAGCAAGCAAGCAGACAGCAATAAGCAAAACAACTACCGGCGGCAAACGAAAATTTAATGGAAAAAGAGTAGAAAAACGGAAAATAAATGAAAACTATTAAAGACAGTGCGTGTACACCTGTATGTGTGAGAGTATAAGTGGATCTTATTCACCACTGGCTAGTGTTGCCAATGTAGTATACAAAGTCATTCTCTATAACTTTTGAACTATTTGACATATTTTTTTCAAATTTGGTATGTGGATATAGTGAAACGTAAGCTTTGTAAATATAATACTTAATGTTAAGAAGTTTAGAAACTTTCTTACATAACATAATTTGGTCACTACAGCCCTTCAGTCAGCATTACAACCTAGCATCTTACACCACTTATGTTTTATACATGAATGTCGGGACCTACAGTTTAAAATCGACTACGAACGACAGGTTTTGGAGAAACTTTTTCATGGCAATTTTATCTACTCTCAGAGTTTTTGCCTGAAATTTGCTGAGAGGAAGTCTCGGATGAAATATTTTTCAAATTTCGTTTTGTTGGAGATGTCTGAGCTGGAGTTTGAATCGAAGCCTCAAGTCTAATAAGCCAAATGATGCATAAATTCGAGTCAGAAAACAATCGATCAACACCCACTCATCGACGAAAAGAAAGATCTGCCAAAAACCTTGCAGTGAGGGTGTGCAGGAAAATCCGAGGCAATCGATTTCATCGTTACCAAAAACTCGCCTTTCCACCACTTGATAAATTTTGCATCGTGACTTGGGCATACACCCGCACAAAATATAACTGAGTCAGGAACTGAAGGTAAAAGACTATGGACAACGCAACATGGTCCCAGCATAGGCTCTGCAGCAGTTGGCAACTGACTTGAACTGTCCTTGATAAATCGTCTTCAGCAATGAGACCTATTTCTGGATGACTGAGTACGTGAACAAACGACATTTGTCGAATTTGGGATGAGAGCGTTCAATACATACCGAGAAAGTAACTGTTTGGTAAAATTTTGGAATGGCGGTATCATCAGACCACATATGTAGGTTCAGGTTTAGGTTAGAGGACGTGTACTTACCAATTGAGGCAAGTACAGTGCCCGGAGGTCCAGTTGACCCATTATACAACGTCCTAAAGGGGAGAGGATAATAGGAGAGATAGGGAAAAATGAGAGAAAGTAGGAAAGGGAGAATAAGGAAGCAAACCACATATCTTTAAGAACAATGTTGGTCAGACCGTTACTGTCAACGACGAGCACAATAGGTCGATGATCTAATAAATCTAATAAAATAATAAATAATCTTAATGAAATATCCTACTATTAGCATATATTTCAATGTCAATACCACAATGCTAAGGTTATATTAAATATGTATACTTGTATACTGCCAGCATTTACACTAATTCAAGAGCAGCGTATACTCATGGTGTACAACTAGCACTTTTGTGATAAGTGTGTAGAAAAGCCACAGTCGCTTTACGAATACAAACATTAGAAACCAAGAGTTCATTCCAATACATCCCACTTTTCTAGAATTTCTCCTATGCACCATAGAACTTGAGGATCTTCTTTTTCTCTGAATTGCATGATTTTGACACCAGTGGCATGTGGTTTCAACAGAAGCACGCTACGTACCACACAGTTCATGCTTTATGGGATATTGTGCATGAGATGTGATGTGATGATGTGCGATGGGACCCCGTTAGCACTTTTTTTGTGGTGTTTCCATAAGTCGCAAGCTACAGACTACAATGATCCTCAAAAGCCAACATAACTCATGTCATCGGTAAAATACAGCCTGATTTATGCGACTTACGGAAACTGTGGTGGACACTTGGCATATTTCACATATAATAGCTCTATTATAATAGCATCGAATGAAAAATGTCGATGTTATCTTACACACACTTTTTGATTTCTGTATTAAAAGGTAGAAAGCACTTTAAAAAAGACTCTTTAGAAAACTTTGTTTTTCTTTTCTAGGAAAAAATTGCCAAAACTGCTACTTGATATTCTAACCACTTAATTACAACAATATTGACAGCACTTGGAGTACTTTAAAGCACTGTTTCTCGGCAATAATTTGATGATGTTTTATGCTTCTATGGCTTACACTTTTTCTCTAATAAACTTTCTCCCTATCTCTCTGTGCTTCTCTGTCCTTCTCTTTGAAGGATATACAGTAAGTAACTGGTATTATTATTTCTCTATTATTATTATTATTATTTTTGTTGTTGTTATAATTTATATTTCTATTATTTTGTGTTCGTTTTACGATTGTTATTCATTTTCCTTCTCTATAATTTTCATTTTCCCTCTTTACTTGTCCAACTACTGGTTGTTATTAAGGCTCACAATATGGAAGAGGAAATAAACATACAAACTCTCTCTTTCTCTCTCTGTTTTGTATACATTCATATGTATTAGAGGATATATTATGAGTGTATTTAGTTTTAAGTTTCTTATTTAGTTGTTGTAATTATTATCATTATTATTTGGATTATTATTGTTGCCGTATTGTTGTACAACATGATTTGGTTTGTTTTTTGTTGTTGCTTTTATTGTTACTGTAGTTTTGTACCTGTGCCAAAAAATGTCATCCATCTTTGTTTTTGCCGTTATTTTTGTTTCTTTTCCTATATTTCTCATTTAGTTTTGTTGTCTTTTCGATTTTCATTGTCTTGTTGTGTTTTTGGCTTTCGTTTTTTGTTTTGGTTTTTGTTATTATTTTTAATACTCTTTTATCAATGGAGAGTGAGTAAGTCTCCTCCAAGTGTTTCTTTTCTTGTGTGTCTTTGTATTTGTATGTTAATATTGGGGTTCGTTTCTTTCCTTTTTTAACGAAACAAAACAAAACAAAAAGGGATCTCTCATCTCATTTATTTATAAAAAGAGTCTCTAAGCTAGTGTATGTGTATGTTAGAGAGAGAGAGCAAGTTTTTCTTTTTCTTTCTTCGATTTTTCCCAAATTTTTTTATTTAAAGGGACTCAGTGTTTTAGTTTTCTGTTTTCAAATATTTCTGGATCGGCATTTGAGAATTGAAATGATTAATTTCATTGCATTGAATAACATTTTGAGTTCATTTCATGGCATTGAGTCCATTGACATAATGTTGCGCTTTGAAATATTTCTTGAGAAAAAGAGGACAACAAAACAAACACAACATATGCAACACTGGCAACAAGAGAAAGCAAAAATAAGGTATGTTATATGACCACTGAGCCACAGACAAAAATCTTTTAAGAATACGACTTGGATTTGGAAGAAATTTTTTTAGAGCAAAATTAACCACAAATAAACTCATGAGAGATTTTTAGATTTGAAGATATTAAGGATTAGAATTAGAGTATACAATAAAATGAATATTATTGAGTAGTTTAAGAGGCCGTGTCTTTAATTAAGTGCTGGTTTATCAGTTTTCTAGTTATATCATTTGGTACTAATGGTTTTCTGTAAAATTTTTCAAATTAAATTTAAAAATCAATTTTAACTCAATTCATAACTCCATCTCTGGAAAATTTGGGTCTTAAATGATTTTATTCGTTTTTTAATTTGTCAATGTTCTATCATTACAAACGTTTATCAGACATGAGTATTTCATGAGTATTTTCCCGGATTTGACAGACCTCAATCCACACCGGTACGGTTCATTTATTGAAGAAAGAAATCAAAATGGAAATTGAAACACAACTTAGAACCTCTTGTATAAAAACTTACAATGGCTTACTACACTTGTACATTACTTACATACATACATTCATACATAATTGGTCATTACAAGACTTCAGTCAGGATTACGACCTAGCTTCTCACTGCACTTATGTATGTTGAGAAGTCGCCGTGGTCTAGTAGGTAGTGTGTTGGCTTATTAGACGAAAGGCCCGAGTTCAAATCCCAGGTCAGACATCAAAAGGAAAATATGAAAATATTTCTTCAACGACTTTCTCTCAGCAGATTTCTGGCAAAAAACTCTGAGAGTAAAAATTGCCATGAAAAGCTTCTCAAAAATCTGTCGTTCGGAGTCGACTTTAAACTGTAGGTCCCGCCACTCATGTAAAAAATTAACGCACACAACACGAGTTTTGTGAGAAGCTAGGACGTTGTACAATGGGCCAATTCGACCTCCGGGTACTTTACTTGTCACAGTTGACAAGTACACGTCCTCTAACCTAACCTAACTTATCTATGTTGTGTGTATTAATTTAATACATGAGTGGCGGAACCTACAGTTTAAAGTCGACACCGAACGACAGATTTTTTGGGAAACCTTTCATCGAAAATTTTATGTACTTTCAGAGTTTTTGCCAGAAATCTGCTGAGAGACAGTCGCCGAAAAAATATTTTTTTATATTTCCTTTAGATCGAGATGTCTGACCTGGGGTTTGAACCGTGACCTTACTCCTAATAAGTCAAAAAACATGATAATATGGTGAAAACAGCAATGAATATCATAATGCTACAAAGGGCGAACAGATTAACTTCTATTGGGACCACTATTTAATTATTAGCATCTCCTTCCAAAGCTCTTAATACTTTGCTGCATAGTACACGAGTTGTTTATTCAGTATACAATAATTTGAAACGCAATGAGATTAGATTCTGTAAGGTGAACTTTTGAAGCATCTCGTTATGATTCAGACTGCCTACTAAGATTATTATGCTGTCGGTAACCGACGTTGGTATATATACTTCGGCAACAGGTTTGAGGTAAACAATTCCTTGATGTTCGGAATGAAGTAAAGGTAATAGCGTTAATATCTGCGATATCGGGTGTAGATTCCGATATGGCATAAATATGAATTGTGGTTTGAATGCGAAGTTTCATCTGACGAGATCAATCTGAATGATCACTTCGGTTTACCAAATAACTAGACTATCTTTTACAAAGAGATATTCTGTATTTAGAAAGCGTGCAGGCGACTGTTCTTTCACTTCGAATGCACATAGAAGCCTCTCTCTGTTGGTTAGAGAGTGCAGAATTAAATTCAACACACTCAGCCTCTTTGCTTAAATGACGTTTATGTTGATTTCAGGTCATTATGGTTTCTGTAGAAAGAAACAGGCGTAAGAGCTTGCCTGTTAAGGATCTGATTAATGCGATTAATCGATGGCATCACCCATAGTGTCGCTGGAAAAGGTATGCAAAACCACGAGTTGGAAAGAATAAAATACCGATGGAGGCTTGTTGGACCCTGTATGTTCACGAAACTTATCTGCCCCGAATATAACAACAATCACTCTAGTTCATTGAGAGGTTATATAAAAGTAGACGTATCCAGCCTAGAGGCTGTATTTAGAGGGCAATGGGAGATTCAATGTCATGGCCGACTGTTTCGAATACAGGTTAATGTAACGATGTGGGATAAAACGAAAAAGATTATCACGTCTAGCCTGAAAAGGTTCTTTGATTGGTGGTTTTCATTCGACATCTACGGCATAACTCGTTTTGAGGCCCTGTAAAACATCTGTACACAACTTTTTCCAGCCCCATAACACTACATAACGCACGTATTAATGAGCGGCGGCTAGGTAAATAAAACAGCAGCGGTTGACCCTAGAAATTTATTTCTAAAATTGGAACAAAAACTTTATAATTCCTTAGACAGCAGCCCAATCCGTTGTTAACTTGAAATGAATTTTTCTTTCGGTCACAGACAACCATAATAGTTTTCTTTTTTTTTTGCAAGTTTTAGGTGATGTTTCATGATTAATTAAAAATTTAATTGAAATGAATACAGAGAAACGTAAAGAAACAAGTGTCGCCCCGGATATGTTCTTAATAATTCGCTGTCTGCTATGGCCGTTTGGCAGGCAATTGCCAAAAATTTCACCAGACTCAGATTTCTCACGTTATTTACACACAAACACATCGTGTGGCATTTATTATTGATCCGCCAAATTCATATTGATACGGTAAAACAGCAACAGACGGCAACAGCTACACCAACAGCAACAGCTACAGCAGCAGTAACATTAAATCCGATTGACTGAAAGTCACATTTTAAAATAATTTCTTAAAAGAGAAAAGAAATCTACTGATACAGGGGGAGGGGTACCATTAAATGGGTGCCTTACTTTATGCGTAGACTGCGAGGACTGGAGTACGAGGGGGTTATTTTGCCTAAAATTAAAATCGCAGACATAACAAGAGTACGAACACAGATCGATCGATTTATAAAGCCATACACACACACACACATACACTCTACGCAGACAAACATAAAACTACAAATGCTGGTCTTATAAATAGAGACATACGGACAGATAGGCGAGGTAAAGGCATAATGATTTTGAAAGAATATGTTGCAATAGACAGATGCCGCCTCGAAAGTCAATTGCCTTTATGGCAGTATCTGCAATACAAGAGTAAGCGAGTACGAGTGCAACTAGGTGTGTGGCTGTGTGTGTATGTATTTTATTGAGTTTTTATATCTTATTTATTATTATTGTTGTATTTGTTTTTGTTATTTTGTGTATTACGTTTTCGACTCTACTGTCATACACTACAAAAAAAAAAAAACGTCTGCCTGTGTGCTTGCCTGTCTGCCTGCCAGCCAATTCGATAACGAAAATTTAAATTGTTTTTGTATCGCTATCTAGACGTTGCAAACGTAACAGAATCAATTGAATTCTTGTAATTGATAAATGAAATAAAATTGAAACAGAAACAGAAACAGAAAAGTGAAAAGTGAAAAGCAATAAAACAGAGAGAAAGAGAGAAAGGAAAAGAAAACAAAAAATTCAAATACAATTGAAATTCAAAATCGAAGTGAAATGAGAACCAAAAAAAAACAAAAATTCTTCTTAAAATTTAAGCGCAAATCGCCAAGTCAATTGCTTTCGCATTCAACGTAAAACATTCGAACACTAGCGATTGCAAAATAACAGCAGCGGAACCCAGGCAAAAACAAAAACCAACGGAAAACCATAGAAAAGCAAATGAATTGCTCAGTTGTTCAGCGTTGATCAGCGTTCAGTTTAGCTAACCAGGGGTACACAATAGTGTTAATTTTGTGGCAATTAAAAGAAAATATTTTCGAAACTTGCACAAATACATGCTACTAATAACAGTGAAGTTTCACCATGACGAATGTCGTTATATTAAAAAGAAAATATGAAAAAACTAAAATCGGTTGTGTTGTGCGGCTCGTGACATTTTGAATAATGTAAATAAGTCTTCTGGGCTAAATAGTATTCCAATGGCAATGATCTTCGACTTTTGACCAACGTTTTTGGTCATCTTGCTTTAAATTTACTAACGACATTCTGCAAGATGAGTGAGGCTAATGAAGCACAAAACTACTACTCAATAGCAACTAGCTTCACGTCTTCGAACGTTATGGAAAGCATGTTTGACCATTAACTTGTAAAATTTTATGAATTTAAAGGTAATAAGGTCCGCTCTACTTGTGATATGTTGAGTTTACACTCCAAAAGAAACCAGCACTTCATCGAAAAATTTGTTGAGAGTGGAGGGGTGCACTTTACCGAAACTTATTGCTTTTAGTGTCATTCCTCTATATTTATATCAGAATTTCTGGTCATGAAAAATTTAATACGATGTATGCTGAAACCGTAGTCTTGCAGGTAGTGTGTGGGCTTATTAGAAACAAAACGAAATATTTCTTGGGCGACTTCCACTGAGCAGATTTCTGGCAAAAACTGTGAGAGTAAATCGTTCGAAATCGACATTAAACTCCAGGTCCCGCCATTCATGTATAAAAATAACACACACAACATATGTAAGTGGTGTGAGCAACTAGGTCGAAATACTGACTGAAGGGTTGTAATGATCAATTATGTATGTCTGCTGGAACGAGCTTAAGTGCCGAAAGAAACATTTCTGTGCTTTGGTTTCTTAAGTCGATGCAGGAAATACTTTACTTCATTTGAACGCCACCAATATTTGACTGAGTATAGAACATAACTCTGATGTATGGGCTGGTGCTTCGAAGTTTATTTTAATGCATTTCGATCGCTTACAGAAGGAGGCGAAGATTTTCATTAATGACGATAGGGTATCCAGCCCTATTGGTGCATTAGAGCTACTTAGCAATGTACATAGTTTGTGTTTTACTGTTCTATCACTGTTACTACAGATTGTGCTTCAATAGTATCTCAGTATACAGGAAAAATATCATTAAAACCCTACGAATCTTGCTCTACGATCTTAACTTTGATCTTGTCCTAGTTTACGGAAAATTTCCGACTGTCTTGGATTTGTATTTTTTTAGTTTCTAAAGTGACTTGCTGGACGTATTATTTAGCACTAGAGCCCTTAAAGTAAAATGATAACAAAATAGAGATGAATTCGTGGAGAAGAATATGTAAGAGGAGGATAATTTCTAAATGCATTACGAGTACATACTTTCAAAAATAACGGCTGGGTGGATCCAGATGAAATAGAAACATGACTACAATCTCGAAGCTAGACCTAGCAGTAACTCGTTTCCTTGCCGTTCGCATCCTGAGATATCCACAAATACTACTCCCTCTCTTCCACCTTCCTATAACCCATTTTCCTAAAACCTGCACAATGCACTGCATGAGTAGGGGCCATCCCTTAAGTGCTGGTTTCACCAAAAAAAAAAATCTCTAAGCTAGATCACGCAAAATTTTTCTAAACTTCAGTAATCAAGATGCCATTAACGCGTAATGGGGTTACTACAGGTCTGAATACATACCAATACAGGGAACCATCGGAAAATTACATTTAAAGGAACTGCTTTGTCGAGAAAGAGGAGAAAAGTCTTGCAGGTTTTCCTATGCAATTTACCGCCAAGGTAACAGACAAGACAGAAATGCCTGGAAAGTGATTCTAGGTTTTTGTAGAAGAATTCCATCTACACATGCGCAAGATTGGGATCACTTAGGTGTCTCAAATTAGTGGATCTTACAACTGGATGCTAGTAGGCATTGAATGAACAGTTGAGAAAAGAGTACTTACCGCAAGGTACCATCTGTTTCAGTATTCTATCACTACTACAAGGGATTGTGTACTACTTGTTCCATAAAATCACATATTTTTGCGGAGCAATCTTCTTTCTTGTAGACCAAGTACGTTTGTAGTCGAATGGATAACCTCATTATCTCTTATGTATGATTTCTCCCTGTAGAAGTTTTTCTTGTCACTTACGACCTTAACAATTATACAACACCACTCCCTCTGTTCTTCCAGATAATACCTATTTCTCCAGTTAATTTAGTTGAAATTTCAAGAGGATCACTAAACATGTTAGATAAAGAAGGAATACGTTTTTCAGAAGTCTCAACTCAGCAACATGATGATCGAATGGGTTTAAACATTCTATGCCTGACAGTGTTGTACGTATGATGTTCTGGTTCACCATAAATGCATTGAAGCTTAGCATTTACCGTACAGTTCAGTTCGAATAGCTATTACAAGTATTGTGTTCATACAGTGCGGTTAAGGTCTTGTATTAAATACGAAATCGAAGCCAGAAAGTAATGTGTTGTCTTGTTGGACGAGAGCCCGTGGTTTATCGAACAAAACGAAAAATGGAAAAAAAATATTTCCTTCAGCAGTCTTCTGGCAAAAACTCGAAGAGGAAATAAAATTGCCACAAAAAGATTCTCGAAAATCTACCGTTCGGAGTCGATATTAAACTGTAGGTTTTGGCGATCGTTGATAAAATTAACAGACACAATATAAGTGGTGTGAGAAGCTAGGTTGCAATTCTGACTAAAGACTTGTAGTGACCAATTAAGTAAAGGCTTCGAGAAGTCTACATCATAAAATTAGGTTACGGATTTAAGCTTAGTCGGTCCAATAATTATGGCAACATCATTATCAATTCAACTTGTTGCGGAGAGTCTTTCATTTTTAATGCAGTTCCTGGTGTCATAAACATTTTTAAATGAAAACAATGATTTTTGTATGCGGAATATAGAGTCTCCTCCAAATGGCATACAAATTCAGTTGGGACTTTTAAATTTTCAAAAGTTATTTCTCAAAACACCTGCAATTTTAAACAACAACAATAACAAAAATGTCAGATCCTTTAATAACAACTTTTTAATAAATTGAACATAAATTTCATGGTCTATTGAGCAGCAATTCAATTCAATACACAAAAAAATTTTAAATTTTACAATCAACTGGTCCAGTCTATAGTCTAAACTACACCATCATCATCGCCATTCCCCTTCTCACCACTGATGTGGTCTAAATATTGGTCGGTTGGCCATTCGTTTTAATAGAAATTTACGTGCAAATTAAAAATGAAAGAATGAAAGAAAAATTATTGCCAGAATTAAACGAAAAAAATTATTTTAAAAGAAACACACAAAAAATAGAAAAAAAACACATGTTGATTATGTGATCGAAGCAAAATGAACACCGCTACACGCTCGTGCACACTTGTACTCACTCACTTATTCACTTATTCATGTGGTGAATTAAAAAAAAATAATAGAAACTTGAAATAAAAAAATTCCGCTTAAAACTAATGACGGTGGACCGAAATGTACGAACAACGACAATAATTTGTTGCTGCTGATTAGTTGGTTGAATGGTTTGTTTGTTTGTTTGTTCGTTGGGCTCATTTGTTACGTTCCTCTGCTTGATTTCGTATCAGTTTAGCATTAGGAATGAAATGAAAACACCGAGCAATACGTATTAAGGGGAAAAATCTTGGCAATGCTTTGTTGATCAATTGGAAACATTTTTGCATACGACACTAGAAAGAGAGAGAGAGAAAGAAAGACAGAGAGATGGCAAGAACGGTGTCTCATGAATTACATGAATTACTACAACATTGTAGATGATAATCAACGTCATTGTCATTAAACATAATGTTGTTCTAATTGTTAATAATGATGTTGTTGTTGTTTGGTTGTTGTTGCTAATGTATTGCAATGCAATTGTTTATAATGCAATAACAACAACAACACTGGATACAGTGCATACATGTTACCCTAAAACTATTTATTTCGGAATAAATCATGCGTACCCAACGAAAACAAAAAATATGTGGTCATAATGCAACAAGAACAACAGCACAAAACAATAAAAACATTGACAACAACAAATAGGCAATTGAACAAATGAATGCACACACCAATACATTAATAAATAAAAATGCAAACAGAGTTGTTGCATGCCACCTATGGCAGCAGTTGCATAAAAGAAGTCACACTTTTTTGCTTTGAATTTTTGAATTCGTTCACTGGAGAAACATTATCCACTATTATAACCGAACTTCTGACATGTAAAATAAGATTATATCGACAATACATTAAAAATCCCACGAGACATGGTCGTCTGTGGTCGTTTCTCTTTACCTGCTGCAGATCTTGCTGGTGATACCCGATTTCGAAATTTCTAACTGGCGGATCAAATCAATTATGCCAAAAAGTATAAAATATGACAAACGCTGCAATTAGTCGCCATTAATCGGTACACTCTTCTGTATAATACTTAATTGCAGGCGGGTGATAGAAGAATATAGTCTGGAATTCGTATGAAGACCACGATGTTCTAAATGGTTAATTGAAAAATCTGTTTGTTCCTCTAAGAATGCTTGCCAACATAACCCATTCTAAGTATTTGAGTGGTGAAGACACACACGCACTTCGTGGCATGTACCCAATTACATACATACATAATTTATTATTATAATCCTTCAGTCAGAATTTCGACCTAGTTTCTCACTGCACTCATGTTGTGTGTGTTAATTTTATACGTGAGTAGCGGGATGTACAGTTTCAAGTTTACTCCGAACGAAAGATTCTTGAGGTTTGAACCGTGACCTTATGTCTAATAAGCGAACACTACTTACCAGGCTACGGCAAGTGCAAGTAGCCGCTTAGGATACCAATCATTTTTTTGCCACCAGCCGTTTTTGCTTGCTTTAGACCAGCACTTAATACTTTTATGTGAAATGGAAGAATAAAATGGTCAATCTTGTTTCCAGCAAGAGGGTACGAGCAATATTGCTATACTCAGCTGGACACGTATGGATAAAAAGAAGACCGACCCACCGGCCATTCATCGCACAATAGCAATTCTCACAGACCACTACCCCTTTGGTAGCCATGCAAAAACAGGGGGGAAGAAGAGGGGGAGGAAGAAACTGTCTTTCACTTCAAGTGGTAATTCCCCGCTCTTGTCATAAAAAGACGAAAATTTTGACCTCTCGCTTCCTAACATCCTTGCTTCCTAACTCTCTTATATAAAAATTGCTGCAATTGAAAGATTTATTTTGGACTCGGCTTGTTTTCTCCTAAGGAATGTTTCCCCGCATTAAATATTGATTGTGGTAACACAATGGGCCTAAATGCTGTCGTAAGATGGTCCACCACCTAACTTTACCTTACGTAAAACTCCATTTCTTTCAATCAATTCTCGGAATCTATATACTGCATTATAAAAGTACTTTTTGTACTGAAAGTACTATTTTTTTGGGTCAAAAGTACTTATTAAAGAATACTTTGTAAATTCTACGGATATATACATACCTATGTACATTGTTCATAGTTCATCGTAGTTAATCCAGCTAAAACATTATTTTCTTTTCAAAAATTCAGTCTTCGGAAACTTTACTAAAAGTACCATCTGTGGGTAAAAAATACGTATGAAAGAACATTTTGTAAATTCTACATTTAAATTTCTTATTGAATAAAGTAGATCTTTCTTTTCTGAAACATTTCTAAAGTACTTTTTTTTATTAAAAGTACTATTTGTAAAGAAAAGGTACTTATTGAAAAATCGTTTGTAAATTTTGCAATTTGAATCAATCAATATATTATTTTCTTTTAAAAAATTCACTTTTTGGAAACTATATGCTGCATTGTAAAAGTACTTTTTTATAAAAAGTACTACATATTTATTTGATAAAAGTACCAAAATGTAAAAAACTCAATTTTTTATTTAGAATTTTCTTTTAAAGTATTTATTTATCTGTATTAGAAAGCTGTGTACTAAACTTTATTTTCATAAAAAGAATTCACTCTTTTGAAATTCTTGCACAAGAGAATTAAAAAATCTCAACATTTCATAGTTAAAAGGGGTAAAGAATTGAATAAATTCGTTTATAATTTAAAAAAAAAATTTTTTCATCATCATCATCATTCTTTTTATTTCGTTTAATTTTATTTGAAACGAAACGATGATGACATGCTGCAAATGTTGCGAATTCGTTAAAATTTAATTTGCAGACAAGACAGACAGACAGACATACAAAAAATCAATCAGAGTGGAAGTTTTTTGTTCACAAACGAAACGAGAAAAAAATTCGAATTTCGTAAACGATTTTCATAAATAACCGCACATACTTGTTAATAAATTTTTAAGATTTTTTTTTTTTGCTCACAACAATAAAAGTATTCAGGCCCTGTAAAGAAGCACGAATAAATAATTGGGATTTCGTTGCTAAAAAGTATTTCACACCCTTTGCTACAGCAGAAGCAATTGGCGATGCTCATATACATACGAGTTTTTTTAAAAGATTTGCAAACGTAACTTACCTGGACTTGTTTGCCAACTTAGGCCACCAATAAACATTTTCCTAAAATGCAGAGAAAGGGTAAAAGGGGAAAGAAAAAAGAAAGAAAACAAAATGATTAGCATTTAGTTAATAAGTATCATTGAAAAAATATGTATATTATGTATGGAATATTAAATTTTAAAAATTTCCTAAAAAATAGTACTTTTTTATGGGTAATAAAATTTTAAGAAATAGTACTTTAGGTGATTGGTGCCAAAAAAAAAATATGCTTTTTGGTTATTTTTCTAATAGTGCAGAAACATAAAATATAAATTTTTTCTTCAAATTATAAACACCTCGGAAATGGGGGTTAAAGAACCTAAAAAAGGGAAAAACTGATACCAGAAATTTTCTAAAGTTTATCATTAACTCGTAACAGCTAAATTCGAAACTCGTTTGAATTTTATTCTCCAGCTTTTCAACAATAAATTGGTAGTAATTTTCAATCTTAATCACAGAGTAAATAAAAAAAAGAATATTTTGGTACTTTTACTCTACGGAAGTCGCCGTAGTCTCGTAGGTAGTGTGTTGGCTTATTAGACTCAAATCCCAGGTCAGACATCAAAACGAAAATATGAATATATTCCTTCGGCGACTTCCTCTCAGCAGATTTCTGGCAAAAACTCTGAGAGTAAAAATTGCCATGAAAAGCTTCTCAAAAAATCTGTCGTTCGGAGTCGACTTTAAACTGTAGGTTCCGCCACTCATGTATAAAATTAACGCACACAACACGAGAGGTGTGAGAAGCTAGGACGTTGTACAATGGGTCAATTCGACCTCCGGATACTGCACTTGTCACAGTTGACAAGTACACGTCCTCTAACCTAACGTAACCTTGGTACTTTTTTAATCTAAGTACTTCCTAACTTTAAATCTAAATAAAACAAAGTGTCCGTTAGATATTATCAAACTTTTTATTCGTTTGAAAGACCTATTGATGGCATTATGTGCAGAATGTAACATCGTTCAAATGTCCACCACGACTTCTTTAGGTGGACTTTATTGAAAAAGTCCAATTTCTAGAACTCCAACACATAATCAAGATGAATTTGTTCGATGGCTTAGGTTATGTTGACTTTGATAATCATTTTAGTTTGTGGCTTATTCGCATTCTGCGTCTTAAGAAAACTCCACAAGAAAAAGGCTAACAGGGTCAAACTGCATGATGTCAGTTCATATAACCTTCCCATGAGATGACCACCCATTCAAATCTCACGTGCATATTATCGTAAATGAAATGAACTGTGTGAAATGCAACACCGTCTTGGTGAAACCGAATATTGTTGGTGCTCAGATGATCCAATTTAGACCAAAAGAAATTGGTAATAATCGACCTATAGTGCTCGCCGTTGACAGTGATGGCCTGACCAACGTGTTTCTTAAAGAAATATGAACCAACGACGCCACTAAGCTTAAATTCACAGTAAGTAGGAATGAATTGAACGCTTTTGCATCTCATGTGGCATCGTTCTAAATTAGACAATGTTGTTTGTCGCATACCTGTTCATCTAGAAAAGGGAGATGATTTTTCGATGAAAGTCAGGTTCAACTGTCAACTGCTCTAGAGCCGCCCATTCAGCGGACACACGTCATTGTTTATGGTCATACATAAACAGAATACATGACAATTAATTTGACTGATATAGCCTTAACAAAATGGCCGTCATCTACGGTCAAAGTTCGGAAGTGTCTGTGGGAGGACCCTTTATAGGTCACATGGCGATTGGGTTGTAATGAAGAGATTTGAGCATCATTAATGAACATATTCGTTCTTTCCTTCGCCTTGGTGAGACACCTCCAACTATGCTTTAAGATATTGACCCGTAGATCAGAGTTATATTTCACCATTTTTGATCTTAAGTATATACATACATAATTGGTCATTACAACCCTTCAGTCAGGATTATTGACCTAGTTTCTCACACCACTTATGTTGTGTGTGTTAATTTTATACATAAGTGGCGGGACCTACAGTTTAAAGTCGACTCCGAACGACAGATTTTTTTTGAGAAACTTTTCATGGTAATTTTATTTACTCTCAGAGTTTTTGCCAGAAATCTGCTGAGAGGAAATCGCCGAAGAAATACTTTTTGTATTTTGTTTTAATGTCTGGCCTGGGGCTCGAACCCTGGCTTTACGTCATTAATTTACAACAAGTACAACTGTAGACGGGCATTATGCAAGCCTCTTAATAGGCTTGACATGTTCTGTCAATAAATTCTAAGCGATCAAAAATCTTTCGTCTACAACAGACCTAACTTCCCAAAGAAGGGAAAAAATTTGGTACTTTTTCTTGTCCGTTGTTACATTGCTTTTTTAAACATTGCATGGGAACCAGACTTTCGTTTCAAAAAGATTTTCTTAAATATTTTGTATTATTGACTTTAAATTCCGAATAAGAAGAAAAACTGTCCGTACATCATATTAATTTTGGTACTTTTTATTCTCTTAAGTACTTTTTTATTATTTTAATTTTGACAATTTATAGACTTGATAAGTTTTCGAACCTCTTTTAAACCATTAGTTCTGTCACTCTAAAGCAGGGGTTACCAAAAAATTTTTGGTTATGTATTAGTGAGTAAGAGAGAGAGAAAATAAGTGAGAGAATTTATTTATTTACAGCCATAGAAAAGTGTTAGTAATATATGTACGCTATTTTGATTTTCATTTCATCAACATACATAAAACTATCTATGTTCGGCTTAATAATTTTAGATAAATAAAAATAAAAAATCCATTTTTTCATATTAACATACAAAATGTCTTTTAAGAACATATTCCCTACATTCTTTAAATGTTTTATAACAAACATATAAGGCATTGAATATTAGCATCTTTTAACATAAAATATTTTTTGAGTGTCATTCCGAAATAAAATGCTAATGCATCCGACGCACATGTGTTCTGATTGACAACTAAATCATAAAGCACAAGAATGCGTGTGAGTTCTCCCCGCACAATTGTGCTATGAAATGGTAAACACTGCTCTAAAGTTTAGTTTACTTGAAATGTTTTGTATTTTTTGCTGACTCTTAATCCGTTCAGTTCACTTCATTCAATCGCTCAGATTGATTGTAAAAAATCGTTTTTCCATCATTCCGAACTGTTTTTACAATATTTTGTTTTAAATGCTTAATTATTGTTTTTGTTGAGATTTTGACAAATTTAACAATTATTTGACTGTGTTTTTTTTTTTCTCCTGTTCTTTATTTATTTTTTCTGTTGTTTTGTAATTTGATGACAGACAAATTTATCTATTTGTTGCCAGTCGTCGTCTCATTTAGAGAAGAATAAAATCTTTTATTGACGCTGTTCTAAAACCGCAAATAACAACAGAAAATCGTATAAATGCGGGAATAAAGGAACACTATACTCAAAAACTGGCACAGTGGGCTATACTGGATAGTATATTTTTTTAAGGGAAAGCCTGGATGTCAAAAATAATCTTATCCTGTATTACAGATTTAACTCTGATTCTCCTAAGACTGGTTACCACAAGAATTTCGATTTCTGCCTCGATTTATGACTTATTTGTATGAAAAGACTATGAAACTAGTTTGGGCAGGATTTGAGGTTATATTAGACCACATTATATACAAACTATCCTAGATCATAGCTGATCATCAATAGTTTACCAAAAAGTTCTAACGAACTAGATCGGCACACTCATCGCAGAAGAGTTATTTAAACTGCCACCTCTGTTTGGTGTACGCGATGATACGTTCTAGGTCACATTCTTATAATACTCAACTTTAAGAGCGAGTTTTTAACAACTTTTTTCAATAAATTGCTGATGATTTGATCAATATTTTGTGGCTTGCAGCCAATACGAGCAAGATAGTTAAGTTTATCATTAGAAACCGTATCTGTTTTGATAAGAACAAAAAGGGGTCTTCACTTTAGCGATCTTTCTTACAATGCCGATTGGGTGATCAATAGGACATGCTGGTAAATACGGCCGTATGCTAGACTATATACCAAGTGCTAAGTTGTATGTGAGACTGGTGTCATGCTTATGGATTATCTTCGAATTCCAGCAAAACTATCGTAATCTATTTTTATTAATAGGTTAAAGCCAAAGTTTTAAGGTTATTGAATCTGTCAAATATAAAAGCAAATACATGGGTTTTCTTGTCGATAGCAGACAATACTGGACCCTCCCTTTAGGATAATATGTACTTTTAAAAGATGCAAGGGCCATGCGAATCTGCTGTAGGCTTTTGGACCTGATATGGAGTTAAGGTTCTATAATGATTTATTGGATGTATGCTTTGCACCTGTATCCTTGATTTAGTGGCCTAAAGTGGTAGCTAGTAAACGACAAGACAGTGTCTAGAAAAAGGTAAGTCTGGCAATAATTAGCGCAACTGACTTTAACCTCTACACATTTTTCAGGTTTGAGGAATATTGTAAGGACATAAAAAGCACTAGAATAATAATTTCTGAACATTAGAGGCATAAGCGTCTCTATAAGCATGCATTTCGTACCGTATAATCGTGTGCTCGATCACGGCCGTAGGAATTCTAAAGTGTTTTTCGAACAAAGATATACGAAAACGCGCAGAAATGGCTTTCGAATGGATTACGGACAGATACAGATATATGGAGGAGAACCTAATATAAGTATCGCTTCAGATATGGCAATCTCAGATTTAGGCAAGAATATTGTGTAGTGACATAAACACTAAACATACACTAAGGGCACTGGCACTGAAATCGCTGATAGCTAGAGGATGTTTGAATCATCCTCAACAATTCGATGCGGCAAACAGAAGTCTGGTTTACTGGATCACTCCATGGTCATTAGCAATTAAATTGTTGACGAACAGACGTCCACACAACAAACACTTTATTGTTGGGCTTAATTGGACGAAAATTGAGAGTGGAGTGATGGATTTGAACATGATTTTAAATTTTTTCTTCTTTTCAATGTGACAGCAAGATTTTCGCCCAGTTAAAGACCACTGTGAGAAACCAAATTAATACATATGCCATGTATAGCACAGATTATCATGATAATAATGACGATGAAAATGAAGATGACAATTGTTGAAACTAAATACAGATGGAAAAAAAAATTGCGCTGCCTCTATAACAACAACAACAATAATAAAAACAACAACAATAGTTACTTTTATTTTAATTCATTCATTTACTCAGTCATTTGCGAGTATTTAGAATGATGATAAAAGGAAAAAAAAACTGAACAGACTGAAAAGAATTGAAATATACAGAATGAATGTGAAAGAGTGCTACAGTGGGTATAGAGTAGTTTAAAGACTAGGCAGACAAAGAAAACAAACTCGAAATGCAAATACACAAAAACATACGCCCTCCTTTCCCTTTCTCTTACATCCTAATCTAACTATTGCTGCTATTGCCGGGTTTTTGGCGTTTTAGTTTCGTTTAGTTTTGCTAAACAATGGAGAAGATGATCTATTATTGTCATCATTAAAATAAGCCGCTTGCAAGCATTGTTTTTAAGCTGCCTTACACCAAACGAACGAAATGGGAATAAAATAAACCAAAAACTACAAAAGCAACAACAACAATAACAACAACGTTAACGATAACGACTACAAAAGTAATGATAAAAGAAATGAAACAAAAATCTTTAAATAAAAAGACTAGAGTATTACTTACAAAAAGAACTAACTTAGAAAACAACAACAACAGCAACAAACTACTGGAATAATTCGCATACAAACCCTAAATGACAACAACGACAACAAAATTCCACTTTTTTGTTTATTTTTGCTATCCTTCTTTTAACCCTCCGCTAAAAATCTGTGTAAATCTTTGGAAAATTTTTAATTTGTGTTGTTAGGCAAGAGCAGCTCAAGAGTGTATAAGAATATGCGGGAGAAACCATACACATCCACACAGGGATACATTGCTTGGTAAAATTTTGAATATCCTTTTCCACTCTGTGACACATGCATTCATACCTCAGTTTACAATTGTAATCTTTACAGAGTCAGTGATGATTTGATAATAAAATTGTCTCTAGACATTCAAAATGTACAAAGAGAGAGAGAGAGAGTTCAAAGTCTTTTGCTATTTACATAAAACAACAACAACATAAAATAATAATCGTCATATTCATATTGTACAAGCAGGCATAGGATTTTTGTAACAATTTTCTCTCTTACAGTCGGTTTAGTTTGCCTACAAAACGTTTTGCATGAAACTGAGACGAAGCATGTGAAAATATACAGAAGTTTCCGAATGATCTCTGATCAGCAATGAGTATTCAAAAAGGTGGGTAGAATCCAATCATACTCATAATTAATGATACTTATACGCATTCATATTTTTTTTAATATCATGGAACCTCTACTCATATTCAAAGTTTGAAGCACTCATCATATTCATACTTAACAACACGTATGATGTTATTGATTTCGACTCTCCATAACTCAGCATATACACGAAGCACAAAATAAGTATGAATTGCGTACGAACACTAAAATACTTACTAGAAGGTTGTGTGTTTGCTCTGCTTGCTCCTCTATCTTTTTTGCTTATGTGCCTTTTTTCTTTTGTTGTAAATGCGTAACAACTAAGACTGTAAATTTTGATAAATAATTCGAGTTACTCGAATCCTTTATAAGTATTATAAGTATTTTTCTAAAGTTATGAATCTAAATGAGTTGCCTTATGAATAAAACGTATTTCGAATAGTAAGAGTTTGATGTCTACGTTGTACGCAACTTATAAATCAACGTTGTAGTGAGTACGAATGAATCAGAGTAGTTAAATTTCAATATTGTTGACTCACGATTCATTGCTAAACTCTGATGCTGATAACTTTTTTGTTCTTGAGTGTTATCTGGCGCCATCGTATTATAGGAACAACGTTTAAACTGTTCTAAAGCTAGAACACTACAGTGCAGCGTCAGTATAGGATTCGATCATCGTACAGCGTTACAGTTTAAACTTTTGCTTGATTAGTTACATTCACCGTAGTCTACCTACTGCATTGGATTCTTCCGTGGTTCAGCACCACGATCATAGATTTCGGAGAAAAAATATTTATTCCGGTAAAACTTGTGAGAATAAATAAAATTGCCATGAAAAATTTCTCAAATCTGTTACTTGAAGTTGTCGTTAAACTGAAGGTTCCGCCACTCATGTATAAAATTAACACACACAACATGAGTGGTGTGAGAAGCTTGGTTGTAATCCTAGCTAAAGAGTTAAAATGACCAAAGTAAGTAAGTAAGTGAAGTAACTAATTCTGTTCTCCATTTTTGTACATTTTGAGCTTTGTGTTGTCAGTTCCAATATGAAAAATATATCCCGTATGTCGTAGAATTTTTCTTCCAAAAATTTGTAGATACTTCAGTCACTTGACACAATTTACACAGTAAGGTATCCGTACTTATTTAGCTGCATTGTGTAGCATAAGTTGAATATACAATTATCTTCAAAACAGAGACTCCCAAACTTTGCCGGCCGATAACGGTGATTTCGTTGAAACTACATCTGTCAAATTCATTTTAATTTATTCAGCCTGTTTTGCAAATCACCGTGTACGACCATAGACAACATCGGGTGTTCATTGAATGTGCTCTGGATCAGTTGGCAATTGATCCAAATTTCGATGGAAAAATTACTGAACACAGAATATTTTGAAATTTGGAACATTCCCAATTCACATGGAATCTGTTGAGTGTGAGTAGCGTCATCAGCCCATATATCTTTGAGAACGACGTCAGCTAGCCACCACTGTCAACAGCAAGCACTATAGGTCGATGATTACCAATTTATTTTGGCCTGATTGGGATGATCTGGACACCAGTCACATGTGGTTTCAACAGAACGACTTTACGTTTCACAGAGCTCATTCCACTCACAGCTCCTGCACGTGAGATTTGATTGCATGGTTATCTCACGTGGAGTTGATGGGAACTGCTCATTGAATTCGTGTGATTGAACACCGTTAAATTTTTTTCTTGTGGCCAGGGCATCACTGTTAGGGTTGGCAATCCCGCTCTATATTTTCAATCCCGGGATTTCATTTACCTAATCCCGGGATCCCAGGATTTATCCCGGGATTTTAAAAAATTTGTTCTTGAAAGATATTAACATATTATTTCAATAAAATTAATAACATGATACATTCAAAAATAGGTTTATAAGAAAGACTTTATTAAATTATCAGAAAATTAATTTTATTTTTAATTTTACACATTTTTAAATTAATTATAAAGAGTTAATTGTTTTTATAGATATATACTCTTTTGTTGATCAAGTGCGATATGTTATTATTTTTTATTATTTTTAAAATACGTTTTGAGGAAGCACAGAGCATCCAAAGTTTCATCGCTCAAACGACTTCTTATTTTAGTTGCGAAAAATCCAGCTGCAGAAAAAGCACGTTCAGACTCTACACTGGCTGGCTTAATAGTCATTAAAAAAATCGTATGCTCTTTGCAAAAAGTCACCACGTGTTCCTCCATTTTCAAACAAGAGCATTTCTCTCTGAATTTTTACAGACAATGTCTCACATCGTATTGCTATCCTCGGTAAATGTGCTTTTTTTATAGCTTCATTGAGCTCGTCTGAAATATTTAAAGGTTCTTCAAGAGAACAAGAAAGAGATTCAGATGGAAGCTCAGAAGAATCTGAAATAATTTCGAAAGGTGCCTTATCTGAATCAGAAGGTGTAACTTCTGACTCAGATGCTATTAGAAGTGATGTAGCTGGACTTGAAGCATTTAGTCTTTCGAGTAACTCAACTATTAATTTGCGACATTTTATGGAAGAAGGAACCGTTACGAACTCTGTTTCGGATTCGGACTGAACATTTGTTCTACCATTGTGCAGATACTGAAGTACCCCACTGATATCTGTTCTCCTTTGTTGCATGCGAAGGATGAGGGCTGAATGTAGTTTTTGACTTATAACGTTGTTAGCATCTTTAAGTTTTTTTAACATAAAAATTATGACAACATCGGCTGTGAACAGATTAGCATCCCGACGGCAAAGGGCGTCAACTGTTGCTTTAACTGGGACAAGAGCACTAATGATTGCGGATACCATATTAATCTCATCTTTGGATAAAGCAAAATATTCACCTTCATGTGGACCTATGTCTATTAATGCCTTTGGTATACAATTTCTTAATAAATAAGGACGTTTTAGTGAGAGTTCTAATAGGATTTTTTTCATTTCGGCTTCAAAAGTCAAATCCCGGGATTAAGTGTTCAATCCCGGGAATTTGGAATTGTTAAAAACTGCGGGATCCCGGGATTCCCAACACTAATCACTGTTAACGGCAATGAACGGCACAACAAGCCATTTGAAATTCAGCACGAGCAATTTAAGAGTAGAGTCACCTCACGTGTATTTGATGAGATCTGACCACCAAAATCATTCATTGGGACCCCGTTAGATTTTTGTTGTGGAGTTTTCTTAAGTCATAAGTGTATCCGGATATGTCACAAATCACAGCATGGTTCAAAGCCAGCATAATGCATGCATGCATCGATCAAATTCAACCTGATTTGTATGCCCGTCTAATGGAAAGTTGGACATTTCGAATGCGTTTGACTCAAAGTAGTCGTAACAGACATTTGAACGAAATAAATACAGACTAGTTATAGGTCGATGGGTTGTTGCAGAATATCTTCTATACTCATAAACAGTCGTACTACTCTGGTCGGCAATAAAAATCTATAATGAATACCATCTATAGCCAGAATTTATTAAATTTTCTCCACTGAGGTGTAGGGTATAAAAGGAGCGAGAGAGAGAAAGAGTTTACAATTATTTATTTCTGTTATTTATTGTTGTTGTTCACAGTTTTTGCATTTTAATTCTCAGTAAAGAGTTTTATTTGTTGAGAGTATGAAAGAGTATGTTAATGAATTGACAAACAATTGAAGGGAACATCTTTGATTACAAACGGAAGTGAAGAAATTGTAATAGAACCTTAGCAAAGACAACCCTGTAGAAAAAGTAATCTTATGGAAGAAGTATATTTATTAGATAAGTTGATCAAAATCATACAAATTTTTATTTTTAGAATGAAATTACCCAGCTTTTGTACACATAAGGATGGATATCACTTTGCTAGACATTAGATTGAATATGAAATTTCAATGAATTTTACGAAACTATAAAGGGCAATGTCGTCACCGTAGTCTAGTAGATAGTGTGTTGGCTTATTAGACATGGGGCTCGGTTTCAGTTCAAACCTCCAGGTCAGACAACTCCAACAAAACGAAAAATTAACAAATATTTCTTCGGCGGCTGCCTCTCAGAGGATTTCTTTCAAAAACTCTGAGTAAATAAAATTGCCATAAAAAGGTTTCTCAAGAATCGGTCGTTCGGAGTCGTTCAAACTGGTCCATGCTTGTTGGGTGAAGGAATTTTCGAAGAAAACCTTCGAATTTACTCCGACAGCTAGGCTGCAATCAAGTGCATCTCGAACGTCAATCCCAAAAGTAATTGTTACATGGGTTCTTAGGCATATAAAAACAGTTAGAAAATGAATGGCCGATGAACTGACAAGGACTGATACCCTTATAGGTAGTAAGATTGACTCAGTGAAGCTACTCAGCTTCATTTGCAACGTGTGCGCGGACGTATTGTTTTGCTGGTTTCTGCTGCATTGATTTGTATAAGAAGAGTACTGAATGTCCTCTTTCCCTAAATACCGTGGCCATGCTCGGCACTCTTACGGTTCCCACAGGCGATTGTCCTATTGGAAGGGTCATTGCCTTGAAAAATTTCTGTAGGAGACTATAGTTCACGTCATGTATCAGTGCCATGAGGAGTTTTTCCTGTTATCTCTGACTGAAAGAATACATCAACAACGAGATTTTTTTTTTTAACGGAATTGTTTCCTACAGTGAATTTTTGGTACCCGATTTGGATAACGATCACCTGACCTAAATGGAGCCTTGCTCTTCAAGTAGGGTCCACAACTTAACCTAATCTAGCATGGGTGGTTGATATCTTTCATTGGTGAGCGCACAACAGACTGAAGCAATTGTAATGTGGATGGTGTTCTCGTGTCAGATTACCTTGTCCATATCCCAACAGCTCTCAAGAGTAATTTGCCAAATGTGCTTCAGCTGTTGAGCTCTAGTGTTTTTATCGGTTATAGATCAAAATAAGCTTCTGCATGCTCCGTTTATCGTAGAACTTGTGGCTGTAGATACAATGTTCAGGAATTTGGCAGGGATTTTATAGGGTCCTGCAACTTTTTTAACGCCAGTTTGAGGGTTCAAATTTATAAACTTCTTTTTAATTGTTTCAAAATTTATATTTTTCCAATTGGGTTCATAAAAAGTCAAATCTATGTTTGTAGGAAACAACAATTAATCAACCTGCCCCTATTTATCTCTCTCTCTTCTGCAGCACAATTGCCGTGCAAAGTAACAGACTGTGTCTCAATTTGGTTTTTATAACGAAGGTATATGAGCACCAGTAGATTAAAGGGAAACACAAAGGGTTAAGGGAGGCTTCTTTATTTGTGGCATACAATATGAGGATAAAATAAATTGCAAGCAATGGCAGTGTCAAATGTCAATTCAGATTAAAATAATTGAATGAACTCAGCGTCAGAGGCATTTAATTTAATGAAATCGTGTATTCATAATAAAAAGTAAAATTCATTTAAAATATGCTGCATTTCAATGCTAAAAAGTGTGTGAAAAATCCAAAGTAAAATAAATTCTCTCTCGTGAAAATCTGTTGCAACTTTACAGTGACCTTGTCACCTGAAGTTTTGCATGCAGCAACAATATTTTTTAATTTTTTTTTTTTTTTTTTGGTTTTTTATTAACAAATCAACAAAGGAAAACACAGATAAAGAGAGAAAACAGAAGGAAAAACAATCACAAAACATTAAAAAATAAATTATATCTAGGTTTTGGGTACAATTTTAATGTTGCATGTGGTTGGTGTTGTTGTTTTTGTTTTCATTGTTGCCATTACCATACGGTTATCATATCTCTGTGTCTCTCAATATGTCCCGTGTGTTGGAAAATGGAAAAAAATATTTTCCTAAAGTTTCCCCAAAAAAAAAGACAAAAAAGTGAGGAAATGGAAAAGGGCAAAAGGACAGAAGGGGAAAAGTTTAAACTTTTTTTTTTGTTTGTTTCTGCTTTTAGTATTTATTGTTGCAAGTTGATGTTGCATAAAGTGAATATCCTATTATTCGTTATAAATTTTCTATTTTTTTTCATTCATAAAACAAAAAATAAATGATAAAACCATACACATACATATGAGCCCAACTGTCTGTCTGTTCTTCCGTTCGTCCGTCCGTCCATGCGTCCGTCTGTGTGTCCATCCGTCTGTCTTTAGTTTGTATTGTATTTAGTTTTTATCATGGCATATCTGCCATTATTTTCTCTTCCTCCTGGCTTTTATTTCAATACATTGTGGATCCTTTCTTTCTGTCTGTTTTTTTTTGTCTTATTTTCTCTTCTCTTATGAAATACAATAAAAAATAAAACAGAATTTTTATATGAAAAAAGGATATTTTTTTATGTACCGCATTTGTTTTTTTTTTTTCTTTCCTTCTCCTTTGTATGTTTGTGTCCTAGAAGTGGGTTAGTGATTGATGCAGTATTAAACGTTGTCCATAGACAGTTAAAGTTTCTTTATAAAAATAAAAAAATAAAAAAAAATTGTTTAAAGAATTCAAAAGTTTTTTTAAAACAAACAAACAAAAATATGGAGAATCTAAAAAACTGTAGCAAACAAAAAGAATAAACATTTTTAAAATCTTTCCTTAGATTTCTACAACAAGCAAACGAGGAAAGAAATAAAAAGGCCATTAGATCTGCTGATATCACACTATAGTCCTTAAAACCACCTAAAACCCAGCAGCAATCAAATCTGCTTCTAGCGACGCCCCAGTTACTCAAATATCCTAAAAAGAAATAGGGCAAGGCAAAGAATTTTAAAACCTGATAACTTAGTAGCATTTTCTATTCGTTGTTTGACATGCATAGCTAAAAAGGCCTTACCCAGCTAAGTATCTAAGTTTGAAAACGTATACGCTGCCATAATTGCAAAAAGAAGAAAATCAGTTAGTTATGTAATCCACTGTATTCTTCCTGGAAAAATAAAATTAAGGAACGAGAGGAGTAGAATCGGCTCTCAAGAGTAAAAAACTTTCTTTTGTCACCGAATTTTACCGTCTACACTTCAGCCTACACCTTACATACATACATACATTATTGGTCATTACAACCCTTCAGTCAGGATTATGACCTAGCTTCTCACAGAACTTATGTTGTGTGTGTTAATTTTATATATGTCTGAGTGGCGGGACCTGCAGTTTAATGTCGACTCCGAACTTTGTGTTTTGAGACGCATTTTTATTTACTCTCAGAGTTTTTGCAAGAAATCTGCTGAGAGGAAGTAGCCTGGGGTTTGAACCACGGCATCACACTACCTACTAGACTACAACTTACACTGAAGAAATACGACCAAAAATTATCAAAAACACCCACAATCGACCTGGCATTGCAGTAATAGTTATATATCTCACGATGGGTTTATGAGACACAAAAGCGATCCAATCGATAGATGGTTAAAGATTCCGGTTACGCAAAATTCCAGCCTATCCTTTCAGGTTCGCTGCTCTCCCGAAAACATTGCCCCAAGAGTATATAGAGGCAGCAAATGTCACATCATTAATTCAATGAGAATTGATATTTAGTCCTGGAACTGAATGGAAACTAACCCGAACTGCAACAAACAGCAGATACCTCTGCTGCAGTTGTTATACCCTCAAAACTTTCCATAGGTCTTACATCTATTGATCATGCTTTGCGATCAATGAGAATTTTTTTGTAAAGTACCGATTGATGACCTATTGTCGTACTCTAGCCGATAAGCCCAGAATGGTCTGTATAGATCGAAATAAAAAGCAAACGGACGAAATAGAGTCTGGTCCACAAGGCAGCCAACAGTTCTTGCAACATGTGAAAAAGTGTTGTGGGCACATTTCTGGCAAATACTCTGAGAGTAAATAAAATTGTCATGAAAAGTTTCTCAAAACATCTGTCGTTCGGAACCGACTTTAAACTGTAGGTCCCGCCACTCATGTATAAAATTAACAAACGCGACATAAGTAGTGTGAGAAGCTTAGTCGTAATCCTGAGTAAATGGTTGTAATGACCAATTATGTATGTATGGATACAAATTTCAATACAAAGTCTTGGAAGCTATGCTCAAAAAATAAAATCATTTTGCTGTAGGGAATACGCAACGCAACAGTGGGACACAAAGCTTATGCGAATTCCTTTCATTATATGCACCATCAGTTGATAAATTAGACGCCAAACGTTATTAAAAAAAAGTGAAGCAAAAAGGTGTCGATTGTGACAGCTTCTATTTGAGAATGTGAGTGAAAAATCCATACTACAAACATATCTTTTGAGTTGAAAAAAATAACAAGAAAAAAAACAAATTATTTACTTCGTTTCGAATTGTTATAAAAACATTCACACATCAATACTGATCACCTTCCATTTCCATAATAAATTATGCATGGAACTATCAATTGCCTGCAAAATTCAAGATCATAAACGGAAAGAAAAGATTTTTTCAAATTCAAATTATTTTTTTTTTTTTGCTTTTGCGTTTTTGTTTTCATCAAGATATTCATTCTGTACGTTTGACATGCATGTACATAATTGACTTCTTCTTTCCATACATATTAGCCCGCCATTTCTCCCTCATAAACATCATCTACAACTGTCTCTGTATATAAGTATAATAACAAATTCACTGTAATGTTTTACATTTTCCATAGACAAAGAGGCAGAGGTACAGACAGACAGACAATTTGTTTGAATAAATTTGCAATTCATTAGAAATTTCATTTTGTCTAAAACAATAATAAATAAAACAACAATAACAACAATAGCAACAACATCTCTATAGAGTCTATATGCATACGTAGTTCGTCAAAGCAACAATAAACAGAACTTTATCGTTGTTACACAAGAATCCCAGCCAACAAGGCGGGCAACAATTGAGAGTGACTGACGATAATACACAGGTACACGCACACACATAAACAATTTTGATCAGCAATTGTTTTTTGACGAGATGAGATGAGAACGTTGATGTTGATGATAATGATGTTGCTGGCGTTTATAATGAGTAGTAACGACAAAGATTTCGCTATTACTAGTTCAGCAGTATGTTGCTGTTGTTATTGTCGTTATTGCTGTTGCTGTTGCTAGCGATGATGAATTATTCATAATTGTAACGTTGACTTCTTAATGGATTTGTTGGAGCAGTATATATATGGGAATAAAGTATGTAAGTGTATGTTTATACACAGCTGTTGTTAGCTAATTAGTTGTATAAATGAAAATAATCATGGATCAACTAAATAAGTTAATCTACTTAACTCGAATGCCTTTCCACAAAAAAAATCGATCGAGAGCCAGTTATGGTCATATATTCCAAGATTATCCACTAAAAAATGCAAGTCACCGTCTAAAATAAATACAAGTCAGCATCAAAAAATGTATGTTATTGACCACAAAATAATGCAAATCAAAAATGAAAAAACTGCAACTCATCGACCAAAAAAAAAACAAGTTATCGACCAAAAAACGCAAATCAGCGACCAAAATAATGCAGGTTATTGCTCAAAAAAATGCAAGTTATCGACCAAAAATATGTAAACAAAAGATTAAAAAATACAAGTCATCGGACAGAAAAGTCCAAGTCATCGGCTAAAAAGTGAGAGTTATCGACCCAAGAAATGGAAGCCATTCACAAAAAAAGCAAGTTATCGACGAAAAGGTTTCAATGCGACAATTTATATAGATTTATATATAGAAAACTCTTGGTTGTTCTGTTGAAGAAAACAATTAGCTTCGTCGACACCTGTTTTAGACCCACCAGATCTATTTCTTCCATAATTTTTTATTTGATTAACATTAATACAGAGCACTATATCTTTGTTCCCAAGTATCGCTCAACATTAAGGATACCTGTTTTGGAATCCTTAATACCATGGATATATATTTTTTGTTTTTCAATTTTCAAAACAATTTGCGGAGGATAGGATGACACAACTCTTTGTAGTACTATAGGAAATGATACACCAAAGCTAACTTACGTGTTCTCACTAACCGATCTCAGTAAACAACATTAGAACTTCGCATTAAGCTATAAACTTGACTGAAAGGCTATGAATTTATGAATCGATCTTGTTTCGAGTCACTATAGTTGCCAGGATAAGGCATATAAGAAAATCCAGCATCGAGCCACAGACGGACACTGAGCAATTGAAGTGTGAAATATTGTCACAAATACGAACAAATTTTTCAAACGAGAAAAAATTTTAGGAGGTATATTTGCTCATATAAATTTATTCTTAGGAATTGTTTTAATTGTCCACATTTGGATTGAATGACTAATTTTTTAAAAGACATTTTAGGGTTAATAAGCCATTGATGAAAATAAAACAAGTTTAACCAACTGTCTCCTACGAGATGTCGACAATATTTACAGCCGGTGCAATTGCTTTATGAATCATTTCAATGATCATTTAGTCAATCGTTAATTCATTCATTCATTCGTTCAATTCATTCATGACTTTATAAATTTATAAGAAAGAATATAAAAATACAACTGGAGTGACACTGGCAAATTCTTATGGCTTTTTCTAGATTTATAAAGACAAAAGCCGCATATGCTATATACGCCATACACATCCGATAAGCTTTATATTTTAGATTTTTACTTATTATAGAGACACGTTATTGTAATTGTACTTGTGAAAGTATACGAGAGTATATTCGAAAGCATTTGTTACAGAACAGAATATAAGATTAGAATCAATGAATGAATGAACGAATGAATGAATAAGTCTTTGTTTATTACTCCCTCCTACTTTTTCTTGTCTTGTCTTTTCTTTTTTGCTGTTATTGTTATTGCAATATTATTATAACGTATGTTGGCTGTGTTAATTTATTAATTTATACACTGATTCGCAACCATGGCAACCAACTAAAGCTAACACTACAGCAGCTCAACCTAGAAGTCGTTTTTAGCTTCTATGTGTGAATAAAATAAAAACGAGATTGAAATAGAATAGAATGGAATGGAAACAAGAGAATGGAATCAAGTAGAATAGAAAAGTGCGATTGCACGATCTCTGTTATGCAATTGTTGCAATTTTTACATCAGAAAAGAACTAAGTACACGAAAACCATGGCTTTCAGTTTCATTTGCTAGTTCACCCCCACCCCCCAGCTCAGTTTACTTTATATACTTATCGTCTATCAATCTATCAATGGCCTTATACTCATTCATACTATTTATTTGCGCATAGAAAATAATAAGTCAAGGGGATAGCAAGAAAAGTTACTCTGTATTTATCAATCTATTTACATATACTCGTATATAGCAGGTGTAAACTAAATAGTAATTATTTTTGGTTTAAATTCACCTAAAGAATAGATCTTAAAGCAAGGCGAAGATTTTGAAGGGAACCGCACATTGTTTCTAAGTGGATTATTAAAAATATGTTTCGGGAGTCACCACTGCAAACACAAAACTCTATGGCTGTTAATGGGTCTTAAAGTAGCTAGGGAACACGAGAAAGTTATTAATTACGACAAGAAAAATTTGTTTAAAAAAATTTCTTTGAATTTGAAGAATTCTTGGAAGGTTCGTTTAGAAAGACAGATTTTAAAATCTACTAGTATAGTCGGAAACCTCTTGTAATAAGAACTTTGTTATGTTACTTACAGTATTATGTTATACAGTATCATGTTATGTTATGAAGTATTGAAGTCGCCGTAGTCTAGTAGCTAGTGTGTTACCTTATTAGACTTGAGACCCCATGAAAATTAAAACTTATTTCATCGGCAAATTCCTCTCTGTTAGTTAATTAGAAGTAACATGCTTAAACAATAATCCACTTGGAGCGCTCATGTTGTCATGTTTTGATTAATTGATATATGTATGGATTTCGTAAATTTATATCCATTCTTATTACACAATATCTTGTAACATTAGTTGGCTATAGAACGTAAGATATCAGCTTATGAATTTTACCTCTTTTGGATCGAGAATTCAATCCTTTTGTTCTAGTCTAATTTTTTTTTACTTAACATAACATAAAAGAGCAATTTTAATTAACAGGGTTTGCGTCTAAGATAATCTATCTTCACATATACATATAGACCTACATACATACATAATTGGTCATTACAACCCTTCAGTCAGGATTATTGACCTAGTTTCTCACACCACATATGTTGTGTGTGTTAATTTTATACATAAGTGGCGGGACCTACAGTTTAAAGTCGACTCCGAACGACAGATTTTTTGAGAAACTTTTCATGGCAATTGTATTTACTCTCAGAGTTTTTGCCAGAAATCTGCTGAGAGGAAATCGCCGAAGAAATACTTTTTGTATTTTGTTTTGATGTCTGGCCTGGGGCTCGAACCCTGGCTTTACGTCTAATAAGCCAACACACTACCTACTAGACTACGGCGACTTTTATATACATATAGACTTGCATTCTTCAAAATATATTTAAATGAAGAAGAAAAGAAGACTGTTCAGTATTTTATTAACTATACTTGGAAAACCATTCATTTTGGGAATTTAAAATGGCCTAACCTGCAACCTCTGGCTGATAACATATCTGGTTTTTTTTAAGTACTTAATTCCACGACTTTAATATGGCAACCTGGTATTTTAAGAAAATACAAGGTGGCACTGCATCAATTTAATATCTTGAATCACTGAGACATTCCAGAAGCTACAGCAGAATCAACATGCTTTTCACATACGAAAATATTCAACGGACTTTTACAACGACTATTAGCAAGTTTTATTTTCTTAAAGTCCACAGACTTAATCCTGGCAACACGCATGCATTCTTTCAAAAGTATCAGATAACCTTGCATCATATGAGGAGCATTAACAATTACTTTTAAGGGTCTGTGAGGAATCCACAAAATCATAGAAATTGCTCGATAGGAGCGTCTTTATAGAAGTGTACTTATACTTAAAATTCAACGTTAAAGTAGGATAAAAGTGGGCAATATCTGTAGCGAACACTGGTAGTCCTAAGGATTTTTTTGGTTCTACAAAAAATATTTGAAATAATTATTTGAAAATGCAATGTCAGTACAAAAAAAAATGTTGTAAAGCTTCTAAAAACTCCAGAAATTTGAATTGTAATTTTCATAAACAGTACGCATTGAGATTAAAGTTGCTTTTATTACCAACATGACTTGAGTGGGTTATTCAAACAGTCGTTGAATTCTGTTCAAATATCCAGCAAACTGCTTAATCATGATTCAATAAACGATAAAAATTATTTCATCTATGGATGCTTTTGAGCAAAACTTAAACATTTAAACGCCAACTGCTTTCCACTTGATTGGATTACTTTTGCCTTTAACAACACGCTGTTTAAGTCAGTTTTAACAGCAAAATTTAAAAGAAACTGAACAAAATAAAACTGCCAATCATCATGACGAATGAATGAAACGAAAAGATGGAGGTGTCACTCCATAAAACAGTAGCAGAGGGAGTATAATAAGAGAGTGATTATTCTAAAATAGTCAAAATCATGTTTAAATAGCCAACAGCCAGGGGGACTGAAGGCCGTTTGATGGGGTGGTCATAGAACTTTTATTTTTAAACAAATAAATCGAATTGAATTTACAATTTTCTATGCTTTACACAAGAATAAAAACAAATATTGAATATTTTAAGGTCTATGGGAGAATTTAAATCCATTACGTTGCAAAGCTAAAGCAGTAGCAGCAGCAGCAGCAGCAGCAGCAGCAGCAGCTGCTGTATGTATAAATGGGATTGGGCCAGTGTTACAGTCTGTATGGGTACAAGGACAGAGTAAATAAAATGCGTTGCATTGCATTTAAATGCATAGGAAAATAAGTTCAAATAAATCTATTCGCACTAGCATTTGTTATTATTATTACTGTTGTTGTTGTTGCAATTTTATAAGCAAGTCAATTTTCATTTAGTAAAATAAACAACCTCCTCAATTTCGTAAACGAATTTGGTTTGTAAAGTAATGGCCTTGTCCTACACTCGCTTAAATGAGCAATCAACACTTTTTCCCAAACACACCAGCACTCGCATAACGTTGTCACCGTCACCGTCACAGTCATAGACTGCAACATCAACGACAACAATAACAATAAAAACAATAACGCCAACAACTTGCAACGTTGTTGCATCTACTAACTTTTGTTTTTTTTTCATTTTTTGTATTTCTGTTCATTAAATGGTAATGATGCTCTGTTGCACGAATGAAAAAGTTGAAAATTTTGTGATTGTAACTACTACAGCAGTCTGCCTGTGTGCTGCACATGGGAAAGTTTTTTGTTTTCTGTTTTCTTAAAAGCAGAACAAAATGTGTGACTGATGACTATCGTAGTGTCAGTGCAACTGAGTGACTGACTGTCTGACTGTGTCTGCCTCTAAACATGTCAAAGTCACAGTCAATTATTATTTCACAGAACATTGGCAAAAATTTATACAAAATATTTCGTCTAAAAGTCGTATTTTGCCAATGTGAGGGGAAAGTATTTTGTGCCCTTATACTGTGCAGGCTTAAGTTTAGTGAGATAAAATAAATGGCAATAGTGTTTGGAACTTAGGCGAGATATTATAACCCAACAGGCAATAAAGTCAAGCACATTTTTCTCGAGGAACATAAAACTTGTGACAGGAACTTAAATCTATTTATCATGGCATATGGCCAGTGCTATAGCCTTCAATGTCATTCCAAACTCAAATGCTCTTTTTACTTTAATTTTAAGATTTAACGGAACAAGAACCACCCAACAATCGATTACTTCAGTATCCACAAAGCCTTCAATACAATGTTCTTCTGTCCGGGAAAGATAGAAATGATCGGCGATTCTTCAATAGAACAGATGTTGTCCTCAAAATTGTCAAACTGAATATCTGTGTCATTCGTTGACACATTAAGAAGTTTAATTCGCTATAATTAGCACGTTCTTGGTTCTTGCTCCCAGTCAGCCAAAGACAAGACATTTATAACATCCACTACGTTGTGTGATGTGCCCAGGAAGACCAGTGATTGTAATACTAATAATACCCAACCAAGAACCTAAGATGTTATCGAGTAGCTTAACAGTCATTAAGTCAACAGGTTTTAGGCATAAAACTACCACGCGTTTGAAACAATTTCCATATTAATTCCAATTATCAAGACGTTGCGGTTTTCAGAAGCGATGAGTATCTTACTACTTTACTTTTGTGAGGATTACAACCTAGTATCTCACATCACCCACGGTGTGTGTGTGTGTTAATTTTATCCATAAGAAGCGCAATCTACACTTTAACGGCGACTCCGAACAACAGATTTCTAAGAAGTTTTTCAGATTGCTGAGAGGAGGTCCCCAACAGAAATAATTTTTCATATTACTTTTTGTTCAAAATGTCTGTGCTTAGATTTGAGCCAGGGGTTTTCTCAAAACACTACCTACAAGACAACATCGACATCAGCTACCTCACAACCACTTCATATAAATATGTGGTCAGAAAATCTTCATATCAAAGAGCAATAGAGTATATCCAAGACTAAGAAGACAGTTTGAGTGCTTCTAACTCTTAGATGTTCAGATTCCGTAATCCATGTCAATTTCAAAGCCATTTCCTGGGCCTAAGAAATGGTAAATTTAGAAATTGTATACGTCGTAAAGTATACGTGACATATACGAACTTACATTATCCTAAGCAGAGGGAAACTAGGTAATTTAAAACTCATTATTCGCTGTTGGTCTTATCCTAGGCACTGAACTTTCTCTATGCAGCTGGCAGTTTATCAAACATAATATCCAAAGCTGCCTTTCAAAAACTGGAGGAAGTCTTCCATTGTAAAATAGTTCTTTTTGTGCGTTGCTAGCAAGAGACAAGAATAATTTGGAAAATTTAACCGACACTGACATAAAATAATAAAGGAGATCACACACTAAATTGCTCTAATACCTCAGACTTTAAATTGAAAAAACTTTACATAAAAAGTTAAACGCACTGGAGCGGAACGTGCAAAGGGTCTGGTTTTTTTTAAAATACTTTAGTCGTAAGATTTTCTTGCTTAATTTTATACATGATTTTTGAGAAGATTTTGATGGCAATTTTATTTACTCTCAGAGTTTTTGCCAGAAATCTGCTGAGAGGAAATCGCCGAAGAAATATTTTCATATTTTCGTTTTGATGTCTGACCTGGGGTTTGAACTCGGGCCTTCAGTCTAATAAGCCAACACACTACCTACTAGACTACGGCGACTTCACTCCTTTTTTACAGCATCTTTAAAACTGTAAATGAAAATCTAAAAATAGAGAAAGATTTTTCGATTACGTATTCTGCTCTTCTGTATAAAGAAGATCTGAAATGAAAAGAGGGCTAGCCCCTCACTTCATTAAACTAATATTTTCGATATTTACTCTCCCCCAGGAAAAATGTACTGAATTTTGATAAAAAAAAAATATCGTGACAAATTTTTAAAATTTAATATAACGCTTCCATATATGTGTTACAGTCTTAACTTGTTGCTTTGCAACTGTAAAGGGGGGGGGGGCTTTAAAGCTTATACGCTTTAATTATTTCTATTACCTAAGGAGTATTTCAGAAAATCGTTTTCTTCTTCCTTCATTTTCATTTCAACGTACTCGTATATTGAGAGTCGTCGTACGTTGAGTATTTTCATTTGATTTTAATTTTCATTTCATTTGATTTTATTGCAAATAAATATTTTTAATTACTATTCTGTCAGCATAAGGTAGAAAACCCAGTCGCTTGACATCAATAAGTTGCATTGAAAACAGCACTGCGTGCCATCATCTTCTAGCTCTTTAAAAGCCTCGCACAACTCGGTATGGTATTAGAATTGCGCCACCAGCGCTATAAAAACAAATGGGACATGACCACCAAAGTGATGTGAAATAATAGACGTAGAGAAGTTCATTAGGATTTAGTTCACTTGCGTTTGTTTTGTTTGTTTTGTTTTTTTTGTATTCTTTTTGTTGTTGTTTTTATTGCTGTTTCTATTTCGTTTTTTCTAGGTAAATAAACAATAATAACAAGTACAACAACAATAATAACTTGTCTACAACATGGCTATTGGGAAAAATAGATTCCATATAATATTTGCAGACAAAGACAGTGTGAAACAAAAGTTAAACAACAAGAACAACTAGGAAGAGCCACAATAACAGAGCAAATTCGTTAACGATTTCTATCAGAATCCAAGCACCTTTAGAGAAATATTTCACGTTGGAAGACCTTTCGCCATTTATTTATTTATTTATTTATTTATTTATTTTATTTATTTATTTGAAAGCTCCATACACAAGACCATATGTCTTATATTGCAGTATGAAACTTATTAACATGTAAGAGAAACAATGTTTACATACAATTAAATAACAATATAAATTAAATTTTACGTAGTATAACAATTTTAGAGATCAAAATTTACATACATGCATGATAAATACAAACATTTAGTAGGCTTTCAGAAAATTATTACGTTGAAAACAGTTTCATAAGTTGTGCTTTAAATTGTTGTGCGTTACTTAATACATGACAGCTGTAGGGGATCGAGTTCCAGAGAGTTGTTGCAAATATGTAAAAATGCCAACTAGAGATGAGGCTCTTGTACCCAAACGATCTTATTCTTCTACCTCTGCAGCTATTTGCGAAAGAGAGTCTATTGTAAAGATGCTCCGGCTGGCGGGTATAAATTATCTTGTGCATAAGTACCAAAACTTTTAATTTAAGCAGGCAATCAAAAGAAATTCCGTACAATTGAGCTGCGAACATTGAAATTCTGGTGCGTCTGTTTAAGCCGTATACATAACGAATAATGTTGTTGTAGGCAACGTTTAACTTTCTCTTACTAGAAGAATCACAATTAGAAAAAAGTTCACATCCATAAAGTAAAGTGGGAATTAAATATGTTTTCGCCAGAAGTATTCTTATTATCATTGGTGTGCAGTAGTGAGATGACCACATAGTTCTTAGCATAGAGAAAGAACGTCCACAAGCATAGTTGACGTGGTCAGACCACGTAAGGGTTTTATTGAAATAAACACCCAGATTTTTTGCTGATGTTACTATTTGTATTTTTTGACCATTTATACATATATCAGGAACACTTATTGATTGTGCTAGCCTTTTCTGAATAACAATGCATTTTGATTTTGCCGGATTTATTGCCAAACCATTAGCAGAAGCCCATGTCTGAATACGATGCATCTGTTGATTTAATGAACTTATACATTGAGTAATCGTTGCATTATTGCAGCTAGTATAAAGTTGGACATCGTCTGCATACATCCTTACCTTACAATCTGTTATTATAGTTGGAAGGTCGTTGGAGTACATCGAAAATAAAAGAGGACCGAAAATAGAACCTTGTGGGACTCCTCTTGACACGGGAAGAGCTCTAGATTTTCCATCATGTGCTTCAGTGTATTGGTATCTTCCGCAGAGATAAGTTGACAAGAGCTGGGTGGCAGAAAAGGAAAAATTGAAGAAGTTTTGTAATTTGAAGGATAGAATATTGTGTTCCACGGTATCAAAAGCCTTGGAGTGGTCCAGCAAGACCAAAAAGGCAGTATTTCCATCATCCACTTCTCTTCGAATATCTTCAGCAACATCAACTAACGCTGTTATGCATCCATGATTTTTTCTAAAGCCGGACTGAGTTTGCGTTATCATATTGTTCCGATCGAGGAAACGTGTCATCTGTTTATGCATAATTCTCTCGAAAACCTTGGAGAGAAATGGTAAAATGGCGATTGGTCTATACTCGGAACTGGATTTTGGTACAGGTACAATTCTAGCTATTTTCCAATTCGAAGGGAATTCACTGCTTGTAAGAATTCTATTAAAAATAAGAGTAATAAAAGGAAGCAATGAAGGGAGAAGGACTTTAAGAAATTTTGGATTAATGTTATCCGCACCAACAGAATTAGATTTAATCGACAACAAACTAGCTAACACATCACACTCACCATTCATACCAAACAAACAGAAAAATCTCTTTGAGCTACTAAGTCTGGCTTGGCTATCATTTCTGTTGTTTCACTGCTCTTGAGCAATAATTACAACAGTGTTCTTAAACATTAATCAGATTGATCGAAGCTGAACAATGTTGTATAAACAATCGCTTTATGATTGAAGTCATGACTTTGTTTGACTCCATCGCGTTCCACTGTTTGTTTCACGTGATGTCTTTGAATTTTTTGGTTAGCTTAGGTACTATCCGTATTACAATGGGACCTTATAGGACCAATGTAGGATAAGCTTTTAGGAGCAGACTGCGATGTTAACCTAACTTAAATGATGTAAGGAATCTGTTACTTTTCTCGAGTTTCTTCTTATTCTATTGCTCTGTATGTGACCAAAAATGCAACACTATTTTCTCTCCTATGAATACAATGCCACGCTAAATCTAAAATTTTGTTTCATAACTTTTATGTTACCCTGTGTTACTATGTTGCACAGTCGTTGACGTTGTCGTTGTAGTAATCCATCGTTGCAATATATAATTCCCTTTCAGCTGTGTTAATGAATGCCAGAGCTGAAATTTAAGCTTTTTTTCAACCATGCTCACGCAATCTAATGTTGTGGCATAGAAAATAGTCACATACATATTGTGTGACACAACAGCAAACGGCAGCCAACAGAGAAAGAGGCAACAGTAACATCCATCCAACCAACTATCCATCCATTCATCCATCTATCTATCCATCCATGCAACTAAACTCCCGCATATATGCACACCTTTTTGTGTTTATGCCCCGACACTTCTTATGCCCTCAAACAGCACACAACGCTTAAGAGAATCATATCAATTCCCAAGCAGACAAGAAAGAAAAAGCAACTGAAATAAAATCCAAAATAAAAACAAAAAAAAATAAAAACAAAAATCACATGAACACTCACACATCAATAAATAGTGGTGGCTGGCTGGCTGGCTGACTGGCAGACTGTGTGCTTCATCTTCTCAAGCATTTTGTTTGGCCGAATGGCAATACGAGAAAAACAACGAAGAAGCAACACATTTTCCCATTCATTAAAAGTGTTCATGTTAGAAAGCAAAAAAAACGCAAGCTGCACGTAAAATGTTTTTTTTTGTTTTTATTTTGTATTTGAAATAAACGCCATCAGCGCTTGAGTATTGCTTAAAATTATAAAATAATTTCAATTGCTAACCCACCACCCCCAACACTCTTTCTTACATCTCCCTCTTCCTCTATCTACACCCACATTTATAGAGCGTGTGTCCACTTTTAGCTTAATTTTCCCACTATTACTGTTGCAACCCAGCAAGCCATTCCAGCTTTTTTTGCTGTTGCTGTTGTTGCAGTTGTTGTTCGCAAAAAGAGTGAATTTTTGATAAGCCTTAAATTTAATGCTTAAGAACACAGACGGTAGGTAGAGAGGGGTGCGTTACTAGTAATTGTTGACATTTGTCACTCTGGCGTTCATGCAACAGCAACAGCATGAACAGAGGCAAATATGTTTGAGGCCACTAAAGATGCACCTCATGCATTAATTTTTAAGTTCTTTTTTCTTTTTGTTTCTCTTGCTTTTTTGTTTGAAATGCATGTCAGAGTCACATTTATTAAAGGCTACACTCAACGAAATGCGTTTAAGTGCAGGATTTTTTTAAAAATTATGGAAACAGTTCTGCCAACGTTCTGCTGTGAGTAAAACGAATTCACGAATCTCTTGAACTGTTGGGCCAACTGGGGCATAACAGATTAATAGAAAATACTTCTTACCGAACAATGCCTCCAAAATTTTTAAGGAATGCCTAGGATCGGTTGATTATTACTTGAGTCAAAGGGTAGACATTCAATGTGTTTTGGTCGATATGGTCGATATTGCATTTTATGTTAACCACGTAACATTCCTCTGTTAACTTTGACATTACCTCTGTTAAATTTTTTTTTGGGTTTGTGTATTTGAAGTTAAATTCGAATTTATCTTCACACATATAGGAATTCATATCCCCAAAACTGTTAAGATGGGTCTGCAAATATTTAAATAAACCCCCTGCCTCATAATGCTATCGTTTCGTTATTTGTTAAACGTGATGGCTTTGAATTTTTTCAAAGGTCAACATCACTCACATTGTTTTTGGTTTGTTTTTGGTTTTTTATTTCCAGTCCTCAACGATGGTGATCCTTAGCAAACACCGGTTGGAGTTTTCTCACAGACGCTATGTGTAGCCAATACTGCAAAAAGTTTTTCTTGCTGTTCATCGTCATACATTTTTCTCACTTTAAGAGGTGCATCACTCGGTATTAACAACTTTAGTCGACCTCTAAACTAACTCTGCAGGGAAATATTTCTCTTTGCTAGATTTAAGTCCGTTGTACATCGTGGTGACAAGAGCTTTGAAGACTATGAGTAGGGTAATGGAAGACAATAAGAGATTTATAACGGGACTCTATTCTTAACTGTACCTTGACCGTAACCAACAAATTCTGTAATTTTGGAAAATGTTGTCAACATAATTGAATGGAATAACCTAGAAGTTATACACTGTTTTAAAAGAGGGAATATTCTGTGATACACAGACGGGTCGAAAGCAGATAATTGGATAGGAAGGCGACGTTTTGGCCCCAGAATATATATCGCACGTATCTTCCAAAGAAAAGTTTATGCGATCAAAAGATAAGCTCAACTTTGACAAAAAGTACAAAGGACAAGATGTAGCAATACAATCAGCACTCGGTCCTTATATGATTAGCTCTAAAAAAGTATGGCACTGTCTGGGGAAGCTGTAAATAGAGTTACCCAGATCATGTTGAAACTCATTGCAATGTGCTTGTATGAAAGTAAGCTTCAACGCCGCTGATGTGATCAGAATCTTTCTGTGGAGTAGGAAGAGATGTTTGGGAATAGTCAGCGTAAGGAAATATAAAGCGAGGCACAGGCTTTTTTCAAATCAGATGGATTTGAGATCACCTAAAATTAACTAATTACAATAGGCAATTAAAACTCTTTAGTCGGGACTACAACTTAGCCTCCACCACCCGTGATGTATGTTTTATTTGTATACGTACATAAGTAGTGGGTCCTGCAATCTATCGTTAATTCCAAACGACAGATTTGTAAAGTATTTTCCACAAGATTGATGAAAGGAGGTCGCCGAAAAAAGACAATTTTTTATATTTCTTTTTTAAAGATGTCTGAGCTAAGGATTGAACTCATAAATTAGGATATTCAGTACCGTCTACATTTTGACCACTAACGTCTTTAAATCAACCCTTACTATGGATCATCACAGGCTTCGTTTCAAGGTGATACGGCAGATTATATTTCTATTTTTGTCATTTAACCATTCGAATACGAATATAGATTCACCAAAAAAACACATCCACTAAACATCTCAACAAATTTCCAAAAGTGTTATGAATATGTTGCGAGTGTATGACTGTCTATGTCTCTCATGTTTACACAGGCGTGTATCTATGCATGTGTCAGCTGATTGTACTCGTATTCGTACGGTATGTGGCTTACAATTGTGTGAACAAACACTCGTGTCGTGAAGTAACATGTCTCACGTTACGAAGCCCAACGTGAATAGAGCAATAGCACTGGCAAATGTTTTTTATTATACTTGCTGTTGCTGCTGCTGCTGCTACTGATGTTGTTGTTATTGCTGGTATTTTTATATTTAAAATGCAATTGTTTCTTTAATTCACAGAATATATAATTTTTGCCTTCTTTATTGCAACTACACTGAGAGAAATTGAAAAGGATATATCTGACAGTGATGGATTTGTTTTTTCAGGCAACACACCACATTCAAATCGTGTAAATCTAGCGTTTTCTGGGTGTTATAGCTTTTATCCCCAGTGCTAAAGTGCTTCATGGATCTGTCTTTCTCAATGCAAAATCTGCAAGGGCACAAGCTTTATGTCTGTGTTATACATAGTGATAGTGGCATAGTGATTTCATCTGTCCCGAAAATTTCAGAACAAGGTTTGTTGCTGGGATTTCTCAATTATCTTGAGAGATTTATAACGAAATGAGCAAATCAATAGAAGCCCAAGAACAAGGCAAGGAGAGAGAAGATATTCAGAGATCTTACACACATACATAATTGGTCATTACAACCCTTCAGTCAGGATTATTGACCTAGTTTCTCACACCACTTATGTTGTGTGCGTTAATTTTATAAATAAGTGGCGGGACCTACAGTTTAAAGTCGACTCCGAACGACAGATTTTTTTTTTTTCTGAGAAACTTTTCATGACAATTTTATTTACTCTCAGTGTTTTTGCCAGAAATCTGCTGAGAGGAAATCGCCGAAGAAAATACTTTTTGTATTTTGTTTTGATGTCTGGCCTGGGGCTCGAACCCTGGCTTTACGTCTAATAAGCCAACACACTACCTACTAGACTACGGCGACTTCAAGATCTTTTCTTCTCCTATATCATTACACTCACAGCAGAAGTCGATGCGAGGTTTTTGGACGTCACTGAGCTTGTTTTCTCAGAGGCGAGTTATAATTTGCTATGATGGTTCTAAAGTGGACGCTAGTTATGTTACTTAAACTTCCGTAGAGCAGTTACTCAGAGTGTATTTCTTTTCTTCCTTGTCCTGAGAATTTCTGGCCATACTTCTGACCCTAAATCAACACTCTGGCAGAAGGTGAAGAGAGTTTTTATTATGTCGATTAATAGATAGTTCAGAATGTTCAATAAGTGGTGATATCCGCCAAAATGAATTGTACCATACATCTATAGGGTTAAACATACACACCTACATAATTGGTCATTACAACCCTTCAGTCAGGATTACGACCTAGCTTCTCACACCACATATGTTGTGTGCGTTAATTTTATACATGAGTGGCGGGACCTACAGTTTAAAGTCGACTCCGAACGACAGTATTTTGAGAAACTTTTCATGGCAATTTATTTACTCTCAGAGTTTTTGCCAGAAATCTGCTGAGAGGAAGTCGTCGAAGAAATATTTTCATATTTTCGTTTTGATGTCTGACCTGGGATTCGAACTCGGGCCTTCAGTCTAATAAGCCAACACACTACCTATTAGACTACGGCGACTTCAATAGGGTTAAACAGTCCGTGCAAAAGCTGTAAGTAAGGATGACTACTGCGCGAATTTCGTCCAAGTTGGGTCCGTTAGCAAATACAGATAAAAAGCCTCATCAACCTTACTATATTTGAGTTCAAAGCATTAAATGATGCACTGAGTCGATTACCGAAGTGTCGAGTGTCTGCCAGAAAATTAAGTATTGTTACTTTTGTGGTAGAGAGAGGCCATGGTTCAAACCCCAGTTCAGACATCTCCAAAAACGAAATATAAAAAATATTTCTTCTGCAAAAACTCTGAAAGTAATTAGAATTGCCTTGCAAATGTATCTCAAAATTTGTCACTCGGAATCGACTTTAAACTGTAGTTCCCGCCACTCATGTATAAAATTAACACACACAACAGAAGTTGTGTGAGAAGCTAGGTCGTAATCGTAATCTTGACTAAAGGGTTGTATGTATACTTATATGATATCTGCATACTGTCTTCTCCAATCTTATTGCCTTGACAAACTCCAAGATGCTGCTCATTGTAAACTATGGCAATTCCCTGCCCAGCAGGTATTTCCTGATGGGATGAATTAATTCCTCACAGGTTTTAAGTAACTCTGGACATTATATCGTGTGTCTATTTACCAACCAGAGGAAAATAATGTTTCTTGAGACTGCAAAGAAATCAAATGATATCCTCAGTGTATCACTTTTTTTTTTTGTTCTTTGGGAGAAAAGCTTATAGGAAGTACTTGCAGTTCGTTGCACAAAACTGTCCAGACTTTCTTTCTATTCATTCTCGTACTCGTTTTATAATATTTCTTTAGTAAATTCCCTATTTTTTTGTTGTTGTTATATTTTTTGTGTGTTTTGTTGTTGTTGTTGTACATAATAAGTCACCTACATACGAGTATGTATACAATGTATACTATACATAGATAGTACATATACTAGACTCTACATATATAAAATTTGTATGAAATATATAAAAAAATGATTACAAACAAAATATACTCGAATATACATGTGGTATGCGAATAATGGTGGTAGTGGTGGAGGTGGTGGTGGTGATGGTGATGTTGGTGATGGAAAGAAGCACAGTTTTTTGAGGCATGGATTTACCACTACATACATATAGACAAACTTATATATATAAAGTAGGCATAGTTGTAGGCAAATGATTGTGCGGCTCATTGTTGCATAGAAAATTATGAAAGAAAACGACGAACAACAAAACAAGACGACAAAGCAAAAAACAAAATAAAAAAAATTTGAATATTTGCAACGGAAAGTCAGTAATTTTGAGGCAGAAGCTAAACTATAGAAATAGACATACACACACACAGACACACTCACACACCCTTTGTATTACATGCGAATGGATTGTACAAACAAACAAATGAATGAATGAACGAACGAACGAATGAATAAATGTACAACAACTACAGAATTCTGCATAAACAATGAAAACATACAAATTGCTCTGACATACAAACACACATACATACATACGTACATACATTCTATATACATATGTACGTATTATATATCAGAGCATAAGTGGCGATGTCATAACCAACACATTGTCACAGTATAAGCATGTTTCAAGCTTGACAACATGCTCGCTCGCTCGCTCTCTCTCTACTCTTAGCCCAAAACAACAACTACAACAACAAAAATCTAGAATTTATTTATATTTGTTGCAAACAACAGCAACAACAATGATAGCAACTACAACACCCGCTATTGAATAGAGGTTGTTGACGCTAGCTATAAAAGATAGATTTTATGTTGGAAGACATCGGGGTTAGTGGTGATGTGTACGGCTACACCGATTTTCATTCATTCTTTCTAAACCCAAATTAAGGTTTTCTGTTCTCTTCTATTCTGTTCTCCTCTTCGTTTCGTTCGTGTTGTTGCCACAATGCAACTATAAGTTGTCAAAATAGATTCCTTTGCAAAAAAGAGTTCGAAAAACAACAACAAATCAGTTTAGAGGCTTTAACTGTCTGTCTAACGCACTATATTACATCAACCGGCTGACTGACTGACTATGTGACTGGCTCACTATCTTAATAGTTTGTTAGATCCCCTTCATTTTTCTTTGCCTTTTCCATCGTCATCATCATCATCTTTGAAAGTTTTGTTGTTTTTTTGAGCAATTTTTCACTTGAAAAATTATGTCTGTTTGTATGTAAAGGATGTTGGCAGCATGTTCTCATGTAGCAACAGCAACAGTTTTATTGAAAAGCATGCAACAGCAAAACAAAAAGAAAAAAAAACGAATAAAACAAAGACAACAAATTTATTTCACTCACATACTTACACAGGAAAAGTTTGTCATAGTAAAAGTTAGCATAAGACAAGGTCTAGTTTGTAAAATCAGTGTTAAATTGCATTGTGAACACATGTAATTCAATTGATTTTTAATCGCATCCGTTCAACTCGAATGGAACTATTCTTATTCTATGAAAACAACTACCTTGAATATGTAAAAATTTAAATACTTTTCTCAAAACTTGATTTAACGGGTTCTTCGTCACTTATATGTGCACCGTTTATAGAAAATTTAGGCAAAAATTATTCCACGAAATTCGCACAAATCCCTTGGCAACGCCTTTATGCTGAAACGCTTTACGATAAAGGACGTCTTAGCAAGGAATTATTGAGTATGGTTTACTGGAGCGTTAACAAAATATCTAAACTGAGGGCCTGAAGCCTGAAGAATAAGAGCAAGTACCAGAAGTAACACCTTCTGTCCAATCGCAAGCGTTAGCAAAGCAGATATTTCAAAAACAGAACCCATAAAGAGGTAGAAGCCCATATGGGCTTTAAAGCCAACTGAAACATTAAGACAACCCCAACCCAAGTGGCCAATTTGAAACATTGTTGTTATAAGTAGGTGTCTCAGATGAACAATATATAGTAGACTGCTGACAGTTGTCGAATTTGGTCCTTAACCAACCAACCCTTCAGATTCTCACACCACTTATGTTGTGTGTGTGTTAATTTTTATTCATGAGTGGCGTTGACCTGCAGTTTAAAGTCGGTTCTGTGGCGACAGATTTTTAAGAAACTTTTCATGGTAATTTTATTTACTCTCAGAATTTTTGCCACAAAACTCCTCAGGGGCAGTCGCCAAAGAAATAATTTTCATATTTCATTGTGTTGGAAATGTCTGGCCTGGAGTTTGAACAAAGGCCTCACGTCTAATAAGCCAATACACTACCTACTGTGACTTCTTACCCTTAATGAGCATGATCATTATATATCTGAAGCATTAGATAATCCCAACAAATATTATAACATTGTGCTGAGTAATCTCGGCTTCGAATATAGTAGAAAGGAAAAAGAATTTAAAACGTGTCATTCATGATTGAGAAGCTATGCAGTAATTCTGGCTTAAAGGATTCTAAAGATTTCATTCCTCCTGTAAATGATACATTCAACCAGTATGAGGAAAAGAAGAATGGCTACAACACCTTCTTTGTGCACTATAGGGTCTTAGGTTAGGTTAGGTTAGAGGACGTGTACTTGTCAACTGTGACAAGTACAGTACCCGGAGGTCGAACTGACCCATTGTACTGAGGGTCTTAAACCGTGCAGTTACGGTTGCATGTCTATTCTACGAACTGAACAAACTCAAGGATATGACACTGACAATATTGTCAAGGGTAATTATTGGCTCGAAAGAACACACCGCTAACTTACTCTCGAGGAGAAACCAGAGTTCTTTTTAGCTCCTTGCAGTAATTCAAACAGGCTCTTTACTTTTGTAATTACTGGCCAATATATAATTGGACGTACATATGTCTGAATTATGAACTATTAAAGAAGCTGTTTTATAAGACGCGAATTTATTCCTGAAAGAATTTCTTCCATGGGAAGCACGACTAAGGTACCATGGTGCAGGTAGTGCTCAGAAACGTGCTACATTTTTACTGTCGAACTAGATAGGATTTTTTGGGATTACTGGCTATTTCCTAAGGGGAATTCAAAGCTAAACTCATGTCCCATTTTAAAGGGATGTTTTATACTAAAGTGTTAGCATGTGTGTGAAGATAAATTCAAATTTAAAAACCAAAAACGCAAACCCACACTTTTAGCTGCGCCACTTCTTGCCTCTAACAGGGAAAACTTTGCCATTAATAGAGCACTGTTAACTGTTTAACAGTGGTAATAGTAGATTATTCTTCTAGTTTGCAATAATTGCAGACTATTGACATAAAATATAAATCTTATTATGATCATTATTATTTGTGAACAAAAGTGTAAAGGATGATTGGTGGGGAAGAAGGACGGAAATTTTCTCAACTCTCAAAATTATTCCAGCTATTCTACTATCACGGTTCGAAGGCGAACGCTCTGGACTACCATTTGATCTCCTAGAGAATTCAATTTAAAGCCAAATTTCTCAATACCACATCACTTTATATGTGGCTATGTTGCTGATTATAATAAGAGGCCTTGGAACATTCCTTTGCATATACATAGTATGATACTCACAGACCTAGAGTATTTCCCAAAATTAGCTCCTAAACAAGTGGGCTTGTTCAGATGGATGCTGTTAAATAGCTAACAGTGCTCTGTGAAGGGAAAATTTTGTTCTGTAAAGAGGAAATTTTGCTCTGTTAACGCTAAATGTGGCGCTGCTAAAATTTATGGATTGCGTCTTGGATTTTCAAATTTATCTTCACACACATAGTGTTAGCCACTTTTACTGAAATTTCGAGAATGAAGACGTGAAATATTCTAAAACCTTACAGGCGACCAATTCTTAGCAACCACTGTAATAAATATCAGACCTACATCATAAAGAATTCCTAGACATGACGACAATACTGGTAATGCGTGGATAATGCGTTTTGTTATCACTACAATTCAGAAACGCTTAACACCGTTGTTTCCACAAAGTTCTGAAACCAAGAACACAACTTGTTTGATTATGTACTAGGCAGTGGTTTATTTGATTTCTATGATCGTAACATGTGGGTATCAACTAATATTGAAGACGTGAAGGGAAACCAAACAGATTTTTCAAAAAAAGCATTCCAAAATATTGTTGAAGAAGACGTCAAATTTTAGACATAAGTGGCAGGACCTACAGTTTAAAGTCGACTTTGAGCGATAGATTTTTGAGAAACTTTTCATAGCAATTTTATTTACTTTCAGAGTTTTTGTCACAAATCTCCTGAGGTGCAGTCGCCAAAGAAATAATTTTTCAAATTTCATTTTGTTACATGACCTAGGGTTTTAACCCTAGCCATACGCGTAATAAGCCAACACACTACTTACTAGACTACAGCGAGTTCAAAGCCCTAATAGTTCGCTTTCCTTCATCACATGGTTCACATAGGCTACTGTTGTATTGGAAGGCATGCTGACATTCCCTCGCATGTACCGTGTATACGAATAAAAAGAGGTCAGTGCCATGAAGAGGTTTTTGGCCATACCTTTTACCTTGTTTGAATCCCGAATTGAATTTTGAATTGTCGTACTAATCTCTGTCCTAACACTTTTTCACTTTCGAATTTCATGTTAAGCGTCCCAATTTTCCAAAATAATATTTTAAGCGTCATCTAATCGTTCCCTAAAGCCCTTTGCTGTAATTAAGAGTGGCTAAAATTGTCGTTTTTCTCGTTTACTTATCGTGCCATTATATATTATTTTCAGTATTCTTTTCCATTGTATGTGAACATCTCTTCCACTTATACCACCCAGTGTGAACCTCCTACACCAGATGTAGTTTAACGTTGATACTTAAAAACCGTTACTTGTTAACTTCACATGAGTTTTACGACATTGTTTGGACTGTTAGCAACAACAATAACAACAAAAATTATTACAATTTTGTGTGTGGCAATCTTGTAAAATTGAAAATTATGGCGCTTCAACGAGACTGAACAGCCTGCAGAAGCTACTAAGATATACGAGGAGCAAATGGCAAATATGGGCGGATTAAGTTAAAAGTTAAAATTAGGAGGAGATGTGTGACGGTTATGGTAGATAAGCTTGGTAGGCTTTTATATTTGCAATGGAAGGCAAAGCAGTGAGTGTGTGAGTAAATGAGTGTTGGAAGAAAATTAGTTTTAGATTCGAGATTCGAGAAGCACCAGGTAGTATTTTAAAATATTTTATTTGCTTTGATTCGCGTACGATTTAAAGCAAAACGTATTAATGAATCAATGGAAATACGGCATTTATTTTACTTTAAGGATGATAAAGAAGCAAGTGGGCCATATAGGCAAAACAACAATAGCAAGAGTATTCAAATACAATATGAATGCAGAAGTTGATACAGACAAGACATTTTAGCGTAAGTTTCCTTTACTATTTTTCTTTCAAAAGATAAACAATCTTATAATGATATTTGGAAGAAGAAAGCAGACAAAAAGAAATGCAAATACAAAGAAAGAAATGGGCAATAGAGGGCGAAAAAGAGAGAAAGAGAAAATAAAATTAAGTTTATTTGCTATGCATAGATTAAATCGTGTGGAAAGCTATTGCTGTCGCTTTTATAGCAAATGGTCTTTAAATTTCTTCCTCTAGTGCTGCCACTACCACTACCATTCGTCTGCAACTGCAACTATAGCTACAACTCCATTAAAGACTTCTGCAAAGCAACATACGCACACAAACTCACACACAGTGTGATGGCCAAGATTTTAAATAAAAAATTGGAAGAAAAAAACTCATAAGTTTACATATATTGTAGAACGTCCCTTACATAAAATACGTACATATGAATGAATGTGTGTAACTGCAAGTACGGAAATATATTTTTACGTAGAGCCGCAAAGTAGTGGCGATTTTTCAATCAAATGATTCGAGCAGTCGTAGCAGTTGCAGTAGAAGAAAACTAAAAAAAAACTATAAAGTCTAGGAAATAGACCCACAAACAATTGCTCTTACAACATACTAACACCACCAACAACTATTACAACAACAAAATGAAAGAAACGAAACGAAAAGAAGAAGAGAAAAAAAATCCAAAACATTTAGATGAAATACAAAGATAAGTCCACACAGTCAGTTGTATGCAAATGCCTTTTGCAACCAACTCTTGTGTAACTTGAACCCAAAAAAGTTATAAAAAAATTAAAAATTGTGCTGGAAAGAAGAACAAAAAAGAAGTAGCAAAAGTGAAGTGAAGAGCCATCGTAACACTCCAAATGTTAAAAAACTATCGGCAATTCCATCATCACCGCAGAAGTTTATTTCTATTTTTGGTAGGACGGGCCTAAAATAGAAATTTTGAATTTTTTTTCTTTAATTTCTATTCAAAATCTCAGCTGGAAAGATATTTATGCGTTCTACTACTGTTTTTAACGCCTTTAATTTGCTTTCGCAAGTAACGAGAAAATGTATTACACTTAAATCATGTTGGAAAAAAATTAAAAACAAAGTAATAAGCCTGACTTCGTGATACACTACACTACTACTATATGTTTAGAATAGATTGAAGAAAGGCGACCAATGCTTATTTCAATATTATAACGCAAACTATCCTGATAAACACACAGGCAGACGTTGTAAAATAAGGATAAGATTCGCTGTTGAAACCTACGTTCTTAAGAACAGGAACTACTTTCAGCTGTCATTCGTGCCTGAACAGTTTAATATTCGATTCGTATGTATATATAGACCCTTGTGTACCGCCTTACAGCTCGCAGTCTTGAACGAGATATGTGTAAATTTTATTACTATTATTGTTCCGCAGAGACCCTCTAGTACTACGACCATACAATTTATTGTACTGTCCTCAATCAGTAAGAATAACTGCCTGCCTAGTACTTGATATTCATGCACATGTTCCAAATAGAAATTTTGATGATTTATTCTCATGTTGTTCTTTTGGCAACCGCTATTCTGAACAAGTAGTCTTTGGCAAGTTATAAACAACATTTATAGCGGAATACTCGGTAATGAGACGGTGGATGCTGTCGCTAGATTAGGTTCACTTTCTGAGCGCAATTTGATAGTTGGTCCTGATCCCCCACTCTGCCACTTCTACGGCCTCATCAATGGATGGGTTAGGGGGAAAGAGCAGAGGCGTTGGCGGAATAGATCTGGTTGTTATGTTTCTAAGTGTCTATGGCCTGCTATAGACAGTGTAAGAACAGGTTAGCTGCTGGGCTTGGATAAGGTTAGTTATTGGGTTTATTACGGGGCACTGTGAGATTAGATCTCTGAGAAGGATCTGGAACAGAACACAGCCGGACTATTGCAGGGTATGTTGCGATAAGGAGGAGTTGGAGACTATCGAACACCTCCTCTGTAACTATCCAGCCCTTAGTTGGTTGAGGTTGATGACTCTTGGCAGGGGCTTCTGTGAGAGTTTGAATTCTGTTTCAAGTGCCGACATCAAAGCTCTCCATTGATTCATTATTAGTTTGAGCTGGTTGAGAAGTGCTAGGGCTTCAATAGTGTAGTCGCGCTCTCTTATGTGTTTGTTAGTCTGTGAAATTTCTCCGCTTCCTTATTCACCCTTTCCTACTTCCTCTCCTTTTTGCCTATCTCCCCTATTATCCTTGCTCCTTTAGGACGTTTTTTACAATGGTTTGTCTCAATTGGCAAGTACACGTCCTCTAACCTAAACCTAAATATCACGCTGCGGCTGAATAGACTGATGCATAACGCAAATCTCACCCTATTGTAATTACCCAACAAATATTTAATTGCTTCTTGGACACATTTTGCGTGCAAAGAGCTTCCGTCATCTTTTTCTAGTTGTTGTTGTGTTTGTTGCTGTTGCTAATCTTTTGGGTTGAATTTCCCGATTGTACTTTTGCACCCATCCTGATTGTTGACTAATTTGATGCTTTCATAATCAGGATCAATGCCTTCTGGACTTTCATCATAAAGCACATTATCAGTTCGGTCGGTGAGTTATGTTAAGGACTGTGCCCGCATATTGATTCTGTTTATTTTTCTTTTTATCGATACTATGACAGAACCCGTAGTCTAGTGGATAGTGTGTTGAATTATTAGACGTGAGGCCTGGGTTCAAACCCCAGGTCAGACATCTCCAACAGCAGCAGATTTCTGACAAAAACTCTGAGAATAAATAAAATAAAATTGCCATGAAAAAGAGTCCGTAAGCCATGGCAAGGCCAGTCTAAACTTGAATTCGCTTTTTAAGCTTTGTAAGCAGCACTGGTTGGTTCTACGTAGAAAATTCTGTTTAATTAGCGTCACCTGGTATCACAATGAAAGAGGGGTTTTAGGTATATCGAATTATCTTACCTAATCTAACTTAAGCTAAGGTTGTGTTCTCCCATTTTAACGTTTCAACATTGTCCTTGACTGTGGTGCAGTGTACCTTACAGATACCAAGATGTATAACTACGAGACGTACATTATGAACACAACAACTAAATCCTGGCACATAAGCTAACAATCCATAACAGCCTTGATTGGTCTGGTCTCTACACAACTCTATACCCTCTTTCCCTTGCAAATGAGTGAAGCTTCTGAGGCATCATTTGTTTGTCTATATGCGACCCTATTGCACCAGTCTTTGCAAGTGCGTTAACGTTGTTCAGGCACCCGTACGAGGTTAACTGTTGAATCATTATCTCTTCCAGAGACACTCAATATCCCTGGACAATCGCAGATGTCATGACAGTAAATGTGCGCATATATGAACTCGAATAAGTACTAATACTACTGTAGTAGTACTCGAGATATGGATTCACCAATGGATCCTTGGATGATGTATTTTAGAAGATGTAAACTTGTAACTTTAAACTGTTCAATAATCGTGACCTAAGTGAATTGATCTTTAATTTTTCACTCAACACATATGCAACTGAGAGGCGTTGATATCTAAAACGTGAAAGTGTTTAAATCAACAAATAACACTCATATCTGTAGTTATCGTGGGTATATTTCTTTTCGCACTTGCCTATTTTGTTTCGTCGTTTTATTAGCGTTTTATTTTTCTTTTTCTGTTTGTTTTTATTTATTTAAAATTTTATTTCCATTTTTTTTTTTTGTTTTTGTTCGTTTGATTTAGATGCACTTTTGGATAATTGTTGACGCTTAGGCGACCAAAAATATTTTGGCAAAGAACAAAGTGAGGAATTATATTAATAGCCTCACATTTGTAATTTTCCTCTTTCATTACGTTTTCTATTTGTTTAAATTTTATTTTATTTTATTTCTAATTCTCTTCTTTTCTTTTTCTGTGTTTTGCCTTTTAATATGAACGGTTTTTCAACTTCCTTAAATTTATTCAAAGACTTTGCTATTCATCTTCATCTCCTTCTTGGCTGCCGCCCTATAACCGTTGAAATACAAATACGAATACGAGTACGAGCAGGGCAGCACACAACTCAACTCTTGTTGCAACTTTACTTATTAACCGCAATGAGTGCACTCACTCAGCCGAAACATGTTCACAGAGTCACTCAGTCAGCCAACCAGCCAACCAGCCAGTCAGTCATTCAGACAAATAGCCTGCCAAGCAACCAGTTAGTCAGTCATTTCACTAGACATCCACTAGCTGGCTGGCACTGTCTTCTTCATCTTCTACTTTCATACATCCAGCTAAAGCGGCCAATGGTGGCAACACATAGTGTGACTGCCACATCAAATTCGCACAGTCACAAAAGCAACAAGAACTTGAGAAAAATTTCATTCTTTCTTTTTCGGATCACTTTTCTTGAATGGATGAATGAATGAAGGAGCCCTACAAGTGTATCTCTCACTCTCTCGCTCAATTCTAATACATTTTAATACTCTAATGCATTTGCCACATTGATGAAACCAACAGAATAGGAAGCAATAGAATGTGTTTTGTTGTCTTCATATGTGGTGTCCGTCCAGAACTCCGACCGTCTGTCCGTTCGTATATGTCAGTCTATTTATTGTGTTGATTCATATAAATTGTATATGTAAACTATACACAGGGTATTGCTAACAAAGATGTTCGATTTATGATTTTGGCGCCTTTTTTCATGATTTGAAAAAAAAAGGTTTAAAGCCAAAAATTAAACTAATGGAGATGTCTCTCCTATATGCTTCATATTCTTTTAAAATATTACAAAAGTAAAGTCAAGCCTTCCTGACATTATTATGAAGTTCTCAACGAATTCTCGAAGTGTCTAGGAGTCATTTTTAGGTTCAAAGGTCCCTTAATTTTATGTGAACAATTTTTGTCCAAAAATGAAATATCAAGGGGTCAGTGGCTATGATTAAGGTAAAGATATCGAATTGTTAGCAATAATATAAACTCGAGACGATACAGATCTATCTCACAAATTAGCGCGTGATTATATCTGAGACTTGTTATTTACACTCACCATTCTTCGACGAAATAGGGAGCGAGAAAGAAAGAGAGAGCTTGTAATCTGTTGTTGATATGGTTACAAACCACATCATCGGAATAGTATGTAGTAGGCTCATCGTCTGCTTATCTACATCTAAACAAGATCCATTCATCCTATTTAGGAATAAAATTCAACGACCAGCTTTTCATGCCTTAAGGAGAACGTTGAAATCTACAACAGAGACTAGCCTAGAGACTATACATCTTATGTTACCACTGTATATTAATTGACAGAACTGCTAAAGTACAGCTAGCATTATATATAGCCGGATAATAAACAGTTCGCTAAATATCTTCCCTTTAGAAATAACTGGATCGTTCGTTTTTTTCGTTGTGAAGATGGTGAAAATCTTCAGGACTCAGTTTGAGAAATTTAAGAAATCGGGCTAGAAACATTCACTATGTTAACAATGTCTGCGAATGATGATGGATATTATGGACTTGCTGCCGGTATCCCACTTTATATCCACGGAATCAAGGAATACAAATCAGTTATCCTTACGTTCGAGCGTTACTTTGATTCGGAGATATAGACGACGAAGCTAATTGACTTCTTCAAATGAGCAACAAAGAGGACTTCAAATAAATTGAACTAAATCGGATTAAGAAGTGTAGGGGAAATGGATAGCCGTGGTATCAAGAATTAAAAAATAGTTTTCATTACTTTCGGACGATACTTGGGACCGGAGATACAGGAGTCGAAACTAATACAGGTGACGAATATAATATCTTTCTCATCAAACAAAATCAAAAAATACAAGTCATCGTCTAAAAAATGCAAGTCATCGTCAAAAAGATGCAAGTTATCGACTAAAACCTGCAAGCCCACTACAATGTGCCACAGACTTTTCCAAAATATAAAAAAACACACTATTTTCATTTCAATAAGCAATTGTGTATCGAATTTCCTAGAAACACCTCAAACTAAAATACCCTATTATCGGCAGATTGTGTATATACGTGTGTTACATGTAAATTTGATTCATTTCGTTTCGTTTTTCTTCTTTTTTTCAATTTTTCTTCTATGTTTTCTAACTGCATCTGTTAACGTCATCAGATGCATTTTTTGAATTAATTTAAGATTTATGCAAAAACTATTTTTCTTCTTCTTCTACATTTTCTAGATTTAAATTTATTTGTATTTTTAGTTTTATTTGTATTTGTTGTTGTATCTGTATTTGTGTATTTATTCCATCCATTCAAAACAAACGTTCCGATCCCTAAAACATATCCACAAGACAAACGACTTTGTACGCATGAATTTCGTTTCATGTAAACGTATGAAAGTCTGTCGGACTGTATTTATTTGTGGGATAAGCGCTGCATTAGATCATTAAGGCATATTTAGTTTATTACTGGATATGGTCACAACTCAGTGAAAGTTATTATCGGGCTACCAAAGGTAATGGGATTTAATATTTAGAGTACCTCAATGCAATAAAAAATTATTCCAGAAGATTTAATTTCAAAAGGCACACTATGGGTTTAAATCTTGACGGTGCCTAATAAATTTCATTCAATTTTTCTGCTGTGCTTCTATTGCCTTTTAGAACTCATACATCATAGCAACTCGTATCAAAGGGGACTTCATATTGTTCGTGATTAGATTACAGTATTCGATTAAAAAAAAATTAACGGAAACCTTATAGCCAATTTGCCTTTTATTATCTTATGCTGAAACCCTTGTCTAGTAAAAACTGGGTACAAATTATGCCAAAATCCCAGAAATATTGACAGTGACGTACGGTGACCCCGCTCTGAATAAAAAATTTTGAAAAACTTCCGAATTTTGTTGAGAGATTTAAAATTTTAAAAAGCGTTCTAATGTTCTCCAAGATACTTGAGAAGGAGATATGAATGACGAACTTAGTTCTGTATAGTCAGTCGAACATGTCAACATCTGATAAAGAAGTTTAAGATTTCAAAAAGAACATAATAGGGGTCCATTAAATTACCATTGTGGCAGTATCTCTAAAGAGAAGAGGAAGAGTTCAGTCCGAAATTGCTTAATATTGATCAATAGGGTCAATGTATTTGTCCAAATATATTTTGGAGGAACAGAGCAGACAAAAAACATCCAAACAATCCAAGCACTCACTCATATAGGGTCTTTTCTAAGCGTTTCCTATCTTTAAAATTAAATAAAACAAAGACTGTGTAAGATATTGCCGAAATTTTTTATTCGTTTGAAAGACCGTTTCGCCTATTCGCCAGTCGTACCAAGGAAGCTTTCTATAACATGGTATGTGCAAAGATGCCTTAATTTCTTAATGTTTCAAAATCAAACGATCTATCTGACAAAAAGACAGTTTATCGTATATAGTATAGTGGTGAAATTGCCTAAGCCGATTGTATTGGCTGCAATAAAATGCAGCAGTACCATTTACAAGAAAGAGGATACATACTTCCTAAATGGAAGAATATTCGACTCCTGGATAAGGAAACAAATTATCTGGGGATATTACATACATACGAGTACATACACACATACGTAATTGGTCATTGCAACCCTTCAGTCAGGATTACGACCTAGTTTCTTATACCATTTATGTTGTGTGTGTTATTTGTATACATGAGTGGCAGGACCTACAGTTTAAAGTCGAATCCGAACGACAGATTTTTGAGAAACTTTTTCATGGCAATTTTATTTACTCTCAGAGTTTTTGCCAGAAATCTGCTGAGAGAAAGTCGCCAAAGAAATACTTTTTTGAATTTCGTTTTGATGTCTGATCTGGGGTTTGAAAACTGGATTTACGTCTTATAAGCCAAAACACTACCTACAAGACTACGGTGACTTTAGAGGATATTACTGAACAATAAACTGGCGTCAAAGGCTCATATAGAATGTATTTCATGGAAATCCAAGGTTACTGATATGCGGAAGGCTTACAGTAAAATTAAGCACTGAAGGTATTTTGTTGATTGTGATCTATATGGCCATTGTTTATATGGGTAGGATGAATTTGAATACAGCTCAAATGTATTTTGATAAGATACATTGGAGCGGATTGAATTGGTAACCGATAAAATGAGAATCTATCCCATAGCTACACTTGAGGATCTGTTGAAATTGAGCCCGTTGCACACAGATGGTAGCGAGGATCAGAGGTATGAAGATAAATGTGTGTGAAGATAAATTTAAAAATCCAAGACGCATTCCATTAATTTTTTGCAGCGCCACATTTGGCGTTAACGGAGCAAAATTTCCTCCTAACAGAACAAAATTTGCCCTTAACAGAGCGCTGTTAGCTATTTAACCGTATCCAACTGAACAAACCCACTTATTTAGGAGCTAATTTTGGGAAGTACTCTAGGTCTTTGAGTACCATACTATATGCAAAGGAAGATTCCAAGGCCTCTTAACATAATCAGCAACATAGTTACATATAAAGTGATATGATATTCAGAAAATTGGCTTTGTAAATATCAATTTTTGCTTGAAAATTCTCTAGAAGATCAGCCATTTTGGAACATATAAGCAATAGTACACCATACAGACTATATGCAAATGGTAGTCCAGAGGGTCCTCTTTCAAACCGTGGTAGTGGGATAACCGGAATAATTTTGAGAGTTGAGAGCGTTTTGATTGGAACAACTTTTGTTGAGACCATTTACTATGTTACAAAATAGTCAGGAATAATATAAAATTGCATGAATTGTTACCGATCTGAAGAATACGGTAGATGCTGAGACAATTTAAAGCAAATGTTGTATGTCTTCAGTCCATTAGAGATAATGAAATTGTGAACTGAAATGAAATTGTGATTGAAATTCTAAGGAAGGTCGCATGCCGCCAGGAATTGTTTGATCGGCAGTGTGTTATCTCATTTGACAGATAGTATTTTAGTTTCCTTATGCAGATGATCAAGTCGGGTCGTCTTTATACAGTCAATAGTAATCCTGAAAGCTTTGTTCTCAATGGTTTCCTTACCGGCAGTAAGTAGTTCAGATTTTTTGCTTTGTAAGTGGTTATATCCTGTTTATGTACGTGACATAAGCTGTAGTTTTCGAAAACCTAATTCATTATCATTTGCATACCCACGGCAATTGGATATTGGCTCTGTAACTAATCGGTCAATGATTATGAATTTAGTTTTGGGAGTGCAATTCCAGAAGTATAATTGCAATCCCTTGTTAAACCTTTTAAAACTCTTTAGGGCTTTATGGCTATCAATTTCACCTAAATTTTCTTACAACTGAGAAGCGAGTAAAATAAACGAAGCACCTGTGAAATAATTCTTTAAAGTCGTATGATTCTCAGACTTCTCTTTTTGTGTGTGCTTTCAGTTTCCCATTCCCGTTGTTATTGTTATTGTTGTTGCTGTTTTTGTTTCTATTTAATGTTGTCATTACTTTTGTTTTGTTTTTATTGCATATTTGCAATTTTATTCTATTACTTGTAATTCTTAACGGTATAATGTATTGCCTGTTTATGCTTTTAGTTCCAAGTACTTGTACCACCTCATTATGCTCTATTTTTTACAATTTTTTCCTTCTTTCTTTCTTTTTTGCCACTTTTTTATTGTGGTACTTCGTTCATACCTGTACACATACATATGTGCTTTAGCAGCAGCAAGCAGCAGAAGTATTCATCCATTCATCTAAAGACAACCAGCTCCTATGAATAGCTGGTGTTTTAAGTATGAGAGAGAAACTCAAACGCAATGCTGTTGATTTGTTTTCTATGCGTATATCGTCAGTAAGGGCAAGCGGCGGTAGATAGATGCACATGGACAATTGCAGTGTGAATGTCTTCTTTTGCTGTAGCATGGCATAAACCATAAGAAATATTCAAAAAATATATAATGAATGTGGTGCGTATAAAAAGTTTTCGTTTTTTATTTCTATTTCTATTACATTAACGATAACAACTTAAAAATTCACTTCATTTTTTTCTAATGTGCCCTGCCTGTTGCTGTTGTTTTTTATGTGGCAAACAGACTGGCTGCCTCTACCTATCCCTCTGTTTGCATTTATACCGCCCATCTATTTTGATTAAAAATTAAGAAACTGTAAAATATTTTTCAAAAACAACAACAACATGAAAATATTAATTTAAAAAAGGTGTGTAAAATATTTATGAAGAGTAAGAAAATATCATAAATTTTTGGCACAGTTTAATACGTTTTTTTTTTACAAAAAATGGTTTCAATTTGATGTTAAATTAAATTCTTAATTAAAGTTCAATCCGTTAATCGAATTTTATTTAAAATTTTTTCATTTTGGCAACACAAAGTTGAATCACTTCTCGAACCGTCATATCCAGTCGTCTAATGATCCAACTGCAGCGGATCAAAGTATTTTTTGTTGGAAAATTCAACTTCAGTTCCAGATACTGAGGCAATTCGAAAGGGAACACAATATTGAAACACCACGTTTATGTTAGACACACAAATTTGAAAGAAATTTCTTCTCGAACTCAAGAACATAGTCAAAGCATTTTTTTATTGGAAAATTCAAATTCAGTTCTAGATACAGGCAAATCAAACTTTGAGAGCAGATAGCGCCTTTGATAGCAGATAGCAACTTTAATAGCATATAGCGACTTTGATAGTTGATAACGGCCATCTTGTTGGTGGCACATTTATCAAGCTAGTGGTCATTTATTTAGTCTGTCTTGCCAAACCATCATGGACTACCACACGAAGTTTATTTGCTGAATGAACTCTGGCGGTAGCGATTTTCACCGACAATCATCTGCAGCGATGACCGGATAAACTTTTACCCCGTCTGACATCTCGTCTGGTGTTGAATGGTTGTGGAAAATTTTTCATACGTTAACTGATTATCTCGTAAGCACAGATATTAAAAAAATTCGAAGGCGAAGGGGATCATAGGGAATCTAAGCATGGAAATCTGTCATGGTAAAGGATAGACATTACATTACAACCAACAACAACAAAAGAACGCCTAAATATTTTAAATATAAAGGCCAGGCGACTAGTTTGTTGAATGCGAAACTGATCTACAGGAAGCTGAGGAAAAGAAAGTTGAAGGCAATTTGCAATGACAAATCACAAGAAAATCCTAAAAAGAATCTATATTTGCACACGCAAAACAGAGTCTCTACATTGCGAAACAATCTAAAAACCTTACGATATGGTGTTGGCCGATCGGTGATAAAAAGTGTGAAAGATTTTGGAAACCATAGGTATCTCACAAGCCTTATTGGATTCCATTTTGATTGATTACTTAGGTATATGACAGACACAGGAAAAATGTATTTCCCATCGTCAATTGAAAGATTGATTAGATGATGACCCTATGTATGTAGGGCCATTACAAGACGTTAGCGAGGATTACAGCCTAACTTCTACCACCGCACATTATTGTGTGGTGGGATTTGCAGTTTAAAGTTTATTCAGAACGACAGATTTTTAAGAAACATTTCGTGGCAATTTTATTTACTCCCAGATTTTTTGCCAGAAAGCTGCCGAGAGGAAGAGAAAGGAATAAAGAAACGTTTTTTTATATTTCATTTTGTTCAAAATGTCTTAAGCTGGGTTTTGAACCACAGGTTCGTATCTAATAAGCTAAACACTCTATTTTCTAGACTACAGCAACGCTCAGCATAATTACATTAGGTTCTGGGTACTCATGCGAGATGCATTGACCTTAGCGATAAAACCAATGAGTTACGATAAGCTATACAAGGAAGAGTTTTAAATTGCTCTTTACCTCTTGGTGAACAAGTAAACACTTTATTATACAGGCTTTTATTATACAGATAAGCTCACTGATCTGTCAAGGATGGACATAAATGACTTGCTCGGGAGCTCAGAATGCTTTCAATACTAGGGAAACTGAAAGTCTATATTCTTGGGTGACCTATCTAACTGCCATATTGAATTAACTAATCATTGACATAAAAACTATTGTAAACAACCTCTCACTTTTTCTTGCTGGTGCACGTTTAGGAGAGAAACGAAATAAAGATATGATAAACTGCATTAGCATTTAAATTTAAAATATAAAATCACAGTGATAATCATTAGGAAATATATGGTATACTTCAACAAATCATTAATTTCTTAGACTTTATTTTTCAATAATTTGAAAAGAGAACTTGAAGTGAAGATTTATAACCCTAAGAAATCAGTACTGCATTATCATTTAATTTAATATTCTAAGGGCCATTATTACAACTTGCCGTTAAACTTGGATTTAGTTAAAGGTACCTTTAGCTAAAGGGAACTGTAAAGTTACCTTTAACTTATTTTCGTTATTAAAACTTACAAAAATATTCTAGTGCCGAAGCAGTGTCGATAACACTGCTCAATTAAACAAGTTTTTTTTAAATGCAGTGGCAACGACGGGCTTCTTTTTTTTATTATATGTACTCGTACATGTTCATTTTGTTTATATTTGAAGTTGCCGTATTGAAAATAATATATAATATGGCAAGTTCAAACATTACCGGTAGGATGATCCTCCCTTTAGCTTAACGCTCACTTCCACCATATTGTCTACTTATAATAATGAAAAACAATTTATCTGCCCGTGAAAATCCTCCCTTTAGTTAACGGCAAGTTGTAATAATGGCCCTAAAACTATAAGTTAAAGAAAAATTTTTTGTTTTTAAGCTTACCCTGGATCATTTGGCACCTCCGATGGCGATGCCATTTCCGATTGAGCAGTTGCCGATTGTGGTTGTTGCTGCTGCTGATGATCGATCTTCATGTCCATGTTGAATATAAAAAAACGCTTAATTACCTTGGAAAATGTAACACTTTTTTCACTTTTTTGTTTGAATTTATTTTATTTTTTATTTATTTTTTTACTTATTTTTTTATTTATTATTTTAAATTTTATGAAAATATAAAATATTTTGCGGTGTAATTAAATATGACAATAATTTATAAAAAAAAATATTTTCTTCTAAGAAAAACAACAAAAAACAAAGGCAACACTTGATCACTGTTCAAAAGACTTATTATAGTTGACGTTGATATTTTTTTATTTTTTTTTTTTTCTTTTAATTTTTCTTTCTTTTTCTATTCTAAGCTATGCTATGTATTTATTTTTAATAATTATTTAATAATTTCATTTAATTTGATTTAAATTTATAATGAAATGTTAATAAACAATATTTCACTTTTTATTTTAATGTATGACTAAGGAATTTATATTTTTTTTTAATAAAAAATTTCTGGTTCAGCTCAATGTATGTGGTGTAATGTAATTACTCGTAAAACGAAAAGGCAAAAAGCGAAGGCGGTTGTTGGATTTCAATATATTTTTTTAATCTTTTAATTTATTTTTTTATACTTTTTTCTATTTTTATTTATTTTAAATATTTTTTTTTATTTATTTCTTTAATATTTTTCTATTAAGGGAACACATTTACACGTTAACAATTTAATTTAATTTAAAAAAAATCGTATATCAAGCTTTTTAAAGAAAAATACAAGGTTATTACACTTTTTAATGCTTTTTTACTTTTAATTTCTATTTGATATTTTTTTTTTAACTTTAACTTTAGCACTTATTTGATTTAATTTTTTTTTTTTAAATTATTTTAAAGCCTGTTTTATTATAAATTTTTCTTAAAAAAATTTTTTAAAAACTTCTTTTCTGTCTCACTACTTGTCTGTCGCTACTTTTCTTGGTAAAAAAAATACGTTTACAACTCCTCTAATGCCTACTCTACACAGCCTTAAAAGAAGAAAGTTTTCAACACTGTACTCTCACATTTGGCTTGACATTATAGTTTTATACTCAGAGAGTTCCGCTTATTTTTATTTTAATAAAGAGTTTAAAATTTTAATTTTCTTAGTTGTAGACTGTTTAACTTTCTTTTTAGAAAACTTCTTTCTATTTTTATCGTATGTTTGCATGAGACATTTAATAAAGAAACTGAAAAAAAGATAAAAAAGAAGAATTAATTTTTTTTTTAAATTGTTACGATATATATAATAATAAAATATTTATACATTTTTACAATAAAAACAAAAAATTGTGCAGACTCCAGCAACTTTGAAAGATTTTTATTTAGGTTTTGTCCTCTCGAAAGATCGTTTGATCACAATTTTTGTTGCTGTAAACAACAGATAAATCCCTTAGAAACTGTGGTGATACAGCAATTGTTTTTGTTTTTTTAATTTAAAAATATTCTGAAATTGTAATCAGCAAAGAAAGATTTTGATTTTTAAAAATTCAAGTTCCAATACAGCTTTAATCAGCTGCTCAGAGCCAAAAATAAACCAAGAGGTATAGATTGCCACATAAGACCGATTGTGCTACTACAGTTTACATTCACTCTAATCTCCAAACCATTCGGAGCTCCTGATAAAGTTGCTTCAACTACCAACGTCTGTCATTATCCAGGTCATAGACACCAAGATGTTTTTTTGCCTTCAATGTAGTGCTAGGCATGTGTACTGTTGTTGAACAACAGTTTCCTCCTCTTTCTTATCTCTACAGCTTTTCCAAAAGTCATTTCCCTTGTGTCCGCGATTGATAAGACTTGCTTGAATGCCCATAATGCATTGACCAGCAATGAATTCTATAACCATGTTTTGCTGTTCCTCAACATAAGCTGTATTTAGCTTGATACAGTTTAACCAGCGATTTTCAATACCTTCGATATAGTAAGTAGCCTAGAAATCAAAATTTCCAAGAACCTTTACATTCTTTCTTTAATTATTTTTAATCATACACTCCTATCGGTTCCTGGTCACGGAGAAATTGACGGTAAAAACAAAGCCGACACGCTTTTAAAAGCTGGCACAACAGTAAATTCAATTAAATTCATACATGAGGTTAGCATTCCTCTACAGAAGAGCAAACAAATGGTCTCACACAAACTTCAATCATTTGCACACAAATTTATTTTGAGAGACCTGACAGCTCTGGTCCGATATGGAGATATATGCAGAACTAAATCTATCTTAGGGACCTGGTAGGAGTTATAACGAAACACTAACCGCTGGATGCACACTCCCGTTAATGGTGAATACTTCATTATGACCCCTGCAGAAACTCTAACGACAAGAAACAGGAGGGGAAACCCCAAAACATATTCTCTGTCATTGTCCGTCACTTGAAAATCTAAGAAGACCAATTCCTGAATACTCAGAAATTAATGGCAAAGCATGAGTGTCTTAAGGTGATTTTAAAAAAGTTCACAATTTCTTAAAAGTCTTGGGTTGATTGATGGAAGCCAAGCAGAAGTTGTTGTTGCCATCTTATAAAAGTAAGCTTTGTCTATTCAGGCGGCTTCCAAATCTTCGCTGCTATTTTAAACGCAATAATCAAATACGTTTTCAGAGAGTATTATTCCTAGTCAATAACAAAAGCAACCCTATCATCCCAGGACCTACTATAGCAGAGCTAATCAAGTGCTTAGTTAGAGAAACTTGATTAACAGAATAAACAAAGCAAAAAAATAACTAAGAGATGGAAGAGATGCCCTGTAACAGTACTATTTTTGATGAGATTGTCTGGATGCTATTCCTACTAATAAACTTCTTATTCGAAAATAGACTACTTGGACTTGTAATGATTTGAGGCCTGTTAATAAATAGCAGAAGAGACAGAACATATAATCGCCGTAGTCTAGTAGGTAGTGTGTTGGCTTATTAGACGTGAGACCACGATTCAAAACCCATGTCAGACATCTTCAACAAAACGAAATATGAAAAAATATTTCTTCGGCGACTATCTTTTAGCAGATTTCTCTCAAAAACTCTGAAGGTACGGCCTCTTATGGATAATATTAACACACACAACATACAGCCAAAGACATTAAATTAGCACAATATTCATATATAGTTTAATTGTCAATTTTTTCTCATTTGTATCCTAATTAGGCCAATTGTTTTGGTCTGGATTGTTGCACGATGACATCTAGCTGTTGTTTAACTAAAAATATTACCGTTATCGTAAAAATTTTTTGTTTTGACTGCTAATTTGTATCATTAGCTAAATTCGAGCTGGACAGTAAATTAGCACAACGTGCATAGGTACAAGCTTTGTTCAAGTATTTTTATTCTTGCGGTATATTCTTTTAATTTTATGGCATTTAAAGTAATTTTTTTAAAAAATGGGACGTTGAAAAGATTGCTCGCCAGAGGAGAAGCTCGTTATCGTTGACTTGTGGAATGATGGGAAAAACCTGGCTGAAATTGCCGAAATTTCGAATTTCTCGCGAAAAATGATTTATAGCGTGATCATTTCCTTCAAAGCAAACATAATAATGTCGCAGAAAACAAAAAACGAAAGCCACGTGTCAAGGAAACAACCGAAGTCGTGGACCGTGCTATTGTCCGGAAGTCAAAAAAGGAGTCTTTCATGTCGTCACGCGGTATTTTGAACGAAATTAACTCTCAATTTAGGTTAAATTTATCGGACAGGCTCATACGATGACGTCTTAATCACGGAAAGCTCTTTGGACGCTCTTGCCGAAAGAAGCCACTTCTACCAAAAGAAAAATATAGTCAAGCGTTTAACGTTTGCTCGCACCCACAAGGGTACAGATCTCCCATTCTGGAAAAAATATTTTGGAGTGATGAAACAATGGTAAATTGTATGGGACCAGATGGTAGAGTGGTTGTCTAACGGCCAGAATTAAATCAACGCTATACTGAAAGGATCATAACGCACATCACAAGCCAAACACACATCTAAGCTGGCTAAGGATTGATTTTATAAAGTGCACATTCCCGTTTTAGACTGGCCGGTGCAAAGTTCTGACTTGAACTCGATAGAAAAATTCTGAAACGATGTGAAATGTACTATTGCTCAACAAAAGTACAAAAATTTGGACGATTTGTGGATTGGAATACGGGACGCTTGGTACTCGATTTCCAAAAATCTTTTCCAAAGAACTTTGTCCCTTAGATGCCAAGTGGTGCTTGAAAATAGAGGCTACTCTACTAAATATTGATAACATTAATATTTTTACTATTTATTAAAATATATTATTTTTATTCCAGAAATTTAAATTTGTGCTATTTTACTGTCCAGCTAAAATCTGGCGTTTGATATGTTGCAGGTCTTAATGAGCAGACGATTGGCAATTTCGCCAAAATTTTTGTTTTTTTTTTTTAAAGAAGAATATGCATCTTAAGTTTCTATTTTTAAATTTTTTTATGAATAGACTGATTGTTTTTATAATGAAGTTTTGTGCTAATTTAATGTCCATAGCTGTATGTACATACGTGGTGTGAGAGTTAGTAGGTCGTAATCGTGACTGAGACGTTATTTTATGTACAATGTATGTAAGATAGAACAGATTTTTTAGGCAACAAAACAGTGTGGCCTTTACCTGCTAATACTTAAAAATTCTAAAGCGGCATAGCCACACATCAAATTTATCTGATCAGATTGGTTAGTGTTTGTAATATGTATTTTATTTTGACTGAAATAGCAACATGTTACAAACTCATTTTATAGTTATTGATAAGAAGAAGAGAACATACGTACGCAGTTTCATTATTTCACAATATTTTCATATTTTCTTCAAATTCATCTCGCCCTATACGTGCGTGTAATTTTTTTTTACCAACACAAAAACAAAACCAGATCGATTCAGTAAAATGAGTGTGGCGGCAATGCAAATTAAAAATTTTATCCAATATAAGGAAACAACTGCATAACAAAGTAATCGAACTACTCATTACATCCGTTATTTTTCATTCAATTTGCATTCCAAAAAATATTAGTTTTTCCACCACACTCCACACAGGCACTTAAAAATCTGTGCATTGTAAGCGAAATAAACGTAAACATTATATCGTATTGTGTTTTACTAACGCACGCAAACGCAGGCACACACACTCATACACAGCTTTGCTTCCCATCACAAAAACTTACTCACTCTACACACCCCACTCACACTCTGCGATAATCAGTGGAGCAACCTTCCGTTCTTAGTGAAGTGATCTCTAAAATCTAAATTTAAATGATTTCTATAATTATTCTACAACAACAACAACAACAGCATGACAAAAATATAACAATGACAATAACAAAAAAATAAAAAAAAAACAGAATAGAATAGAATAGACAAAATAAAAATCGCAAGTAATAACAACAACAACAAAAACAATCAAATTCCTGTTGTACTTTAAAAATATCACACAATGAGAGGAGAATACAAATCAAATAACCATTAAATTGTTGTTATTATTGTTATTGTTTGGTTATTGTATGTAACAACAACATTAGCATGTACTATATACGAGTATTATTTTAAATTAAACGATGTACAGCGAGTATAAAACGATAGACAATGTAAATGTAAAGTATGTATGTATATATATATACATACATATATATATATACATACATACATATATATATATATACATACATATATATATATATATATGTACGTATAAACGAAGTAAAGTAATTTAACAATAACAACAAATAAAACACACATACACATGCAAAACTTTATTTATAATTTTCTAAGAGTAATTGAGATTGTATTTTGAAAAAAAAAAAAACAAAAAAAAAACAACAACAGTAAATGAGTACAATTGTTGTAATTACGTAGTCACGTGTATTGTTGATTGGCAGTTAGCGCGTTTGTTTATTGGTTTTATGCACATATCTAGCTACAAAATGTGTGTTTGTATATATGTATGTATGTATACATGTATGGGTGAATATTGTGTATAGGTATTTGATTTGTCTAAACTACTCAAGTAAAGTAAATTGTTCTTGCTTTTGCAGTTTTTTATTGCATTTCATTTTCTTCCAAGAGGGTAAAATAAAACCGTATTTTATTGAATGGCAAACGGGTTAACGGGTGTGTGGTGGGTGACAATGATGTTTATGTTACTGCTACTGTTAATTTATTTAGTTTAATTTTCTCCCTCTCTCTCTCTCTCTCACTTTTTATTTACCGATAGTGAGACACTGTGTGGGGAGAATGGTGGGTAACACATCAAAACATTTTTGTTTTCTGTTAATAAGTGCAATGAATGAATGAATGAATGAACGAGAAGTGATCGTTTTTCTTTTTAATAATAAACGATGAAAGAAACAATAAAAACAAATCTTACTAAATAAAAAAAGCTGTTATTGTAACAACCTTAATGATCATTAAATGCAATACTGATTAGTTTTGCACCAAAAAAAAAATGAAAATGAAAATAAAAAACAGATGAGCGACATATTGTTGTTATTATAATTAATAGTAATAATAATAAAAATAATAATTAATAAAGTAGAAATAATAACAATTAAATATGAACCTTTCCTTGAATAGAAATATTTAAAACTGCACTGAAAGAAATTTTGAAATGAAATTGGAAAAATACCGTGAAGTGAAAAATTACACTATGCGACAAAATAAAAAAATTAAATACACCCGGCTAATGACATAGTATAGGTTGTGAGTTTTGTTGAGTAGATCTCAAAAATATTTTTTTATATTTCTCGAACCCTCCAAACTTTTTTTATTTGACAAAAACTGTTTTTTTTTAGACTTACGCACAAATTTTTGGATTACTCAAACATTTCTTACCCGATTTCCAAAATGTAATACCAACGTTAGGAAAAGCTGCTCTCAGACTGCTTTTGACTTGACTGTGCTTGGCTAATACGTTAAGCGTAGTGCGGAAAGTAGGGCAGTAAGCTTGAGGTCGTAGACCTTCCCAAGCGATCACTACAACATTTTGATCGTCTTTTCTCCGCTGATGAGAAAAGGAATTATTGTTAGAACCATCGATGACATAGTTCCCAAAGCTATGAGAACCTGAGGGCTCATTGGTAGCTGGGTCTGCGTTATGAAGCTGATTCGCTAGCAATATAGAATGGAATAAAACACGGGGTCTCCTTAAAAAGGAGGAAAATCATAAGTTTTTTTTAAATTTTTTAACGAAATTCAATTTTCCTTTTAAATCAAGCAGTAGTCTGCTATCAATGCCTGTTATTTTAGAACTAAATTTTTTGATTTCTACGTCATTTTCTTATTTACTTTATCTTCTTGTGAATCATTAATTTTTATTTCTCATTTTAATTTTTATTTTTTGTATTCCAAAGTAAAATTACTGCCACACTCGCTGAGACAATTGTATGGAGGACTGATAATCAATAGTTTTTCTAAGGTTTCCCTAAAACATTTGCATTTTCAAACGTAAACGATTGATTGAACTCACTGACTGACAAAGTGACCAACTGCCAGATTCACAGACTAATTCATGCCAAATGTTTAAAAATAAAAACAGAAATCTATTGCTTTTCAAACAGACCACTTTAACGATTTGAACACACACTAATTAGAAAAAGAGAATTTTTTGCTACAAAATCTCATTTAATTACGTTGTCTTGAAATAGATTTTAGAGCTTTTGCCAAAATACATAAAATTGGTTTTGGAAAGCCGCATACGTATTATTTGGCTTAAAGAAGGTTGTGAGGTGTAGAGCTTAAATTTTTCTTTTCGACAGCCGGATAAGAGCTGCAAAGCTGGTAAAGCAACTGTTGCAACTCCATCAAAAGAGGAAAATGTTGCATTAGCGTGCGAGATTGAATTCTGACAGCCGATTCCTTATCTTTAGACCTCGTCAATTTTGTCATTGAGGGTTTGCTCGAAAGGCGGGAGCACTATTTTTTCTAAAAGTATGAAATTGTCTAAGTATGCCGTCGAGATCTGCATCATTGGACGTAGCAATGGAGACTTCTCTGCTGTTCTTCGTACTATAGAATAGGAGTCTGCCTGGCGATAAATGATAGCAAAACGAAGTTCATAATGGCAATTAACAAACACTACAAAACACTCTATTTACGCTTCAAAATGATTTAGCTATGAACTACTGATCGTAGAACACAGTGCGCTCAAAAACTAGAATCTTTTGAACTCTAAATATCATCAGACCAGCTTGTTTTTTGTATTTTCTAACAAGTGACACGGTTCATTTCACTTTTTGGGTTACATTTCTTTCAGAGATAACTCCGAAGATCACTTTTTGAAATGTAGCTTGTTTTGCTTACTTGCACTTGCACAGTTTCTTTCCAGTTTGCCAGTTTGGCTATTGTTTTTGTAGGCGTATCAGATTTTTATTAAAAATTTTAATTATTTTCTTATGCGAGAGCCGATTCTAGTTCGATGCCCATTTACAAAGAGAAAAAAACAATTTTATAACCAACATTAAACGACACTCAGTAAACACGTGTGATAGTTAACATACGACAAATAGCGATAAATATATATTTTTTTTTTATATCACAGTGAATGACATAAGCCTGAAATTATTACCAAATTTTCTCCTATGCACTCCTTAAAGTTTCATAGAACCAAGTTATCCGTTGGAGATGTCATCAAACAGCAGTTCTACCTTAGCGAATAAGGGGTTTCAAACAAAATTTCATTAAGTTCTCTACAAAATTATAATGTTGCACTAAAATGTTTTTCTTTCCATTTAATCCATACAATAAATATGATTTTCTTAAAATCCCAAATATTTCTTCTTTGGCATTTAGGAGCCATTTATAGATGACAACTGGATTTCAGTTGAACTGAATTAGCAGTCAACATTTTTCAATTTTATTTGCAATCAAAATATTCTGCCAAATAACTATGCATGTAGAGTTCAATCAAGATTTTTAAAAATTTCACTTGTTTTGACATTCTTTTTTTAAATTTTAAACGAATAAAATACTTCAACAAATGCCGCTCACATAATCATAAAATTTTTTTTTCAATTTAAACGATCACGCGGCAAACACAATAAAAATTTATCCGATTTTCATAGAATTCTACTTTAAATCCCCTTTTAATTGAGAACCCTAGTTAGTGTTCGAATAAGGATATACATTTGTATTACGTAAATGCCAATGTATTTAAAAATAGTAACAACAATAACAATAACAAACATCAGCTGTTATTATCAATAGAATAAAAGGAAACAGCTGAGCTTTCATGTTAAACTCATATTAAGTGATAGAGAAAGAGATGCAAAAACAAAACAAATCGAACTACGCTTAGTTTTCTTATCAGCAATTGTTTTTTAGAGTGACGTTTAAAAGCATTTCAACTTTGTATTGCCGTTTTATTTATGCGTGAGTGTAAGTCTACTTGAGTGTATGTACACATGTGTGTGCTTTTGTATGCAGAAGAGTGTTAAAGATAAACATTAAAACCGGCAAAGAGACCTTGAGCCATTACAAGAAAAATAAATAATAACAGCGGCTAACTTTTGCTTTGTAAGTAATGTTTTATTACAACAACAACAACAACAAAAACCACAACAATGACGACAATGGTTATTTTTATTAATCTTTTATAAACAAGAAACAAGAATCACAAAAAGAAAACCGCCATTAACTACTGTGCCGTCTTTCTCTTCTTCTCTGCTGCAATGGTAATGTAATCAATAATTAAGTGCTGTAACGTGCACAAACATGATGTTCTTTAAATGAATAAGTATTTTTTTTTCTTCTAAATAACAGTTGTTTGTGTTTTAGTTTTAATTTAAGCTTAAACAACAACAATAATACGCATTTGAAGAAAAAAGACACACACACACACACACAAACAAAAACAAACTACAATGCAAAATGTCAACAATAACAAAACTCTCTCTGGCTTACATCCACGCACACACACATAGACACACTTTACACCGGGATACATTAAAAACTTTGCAAACGCACATGCAAGAAAGTGCATGGCACTCTACAGAAACTACGAAAAGTTGAGAGCAAGAGTGGGTGTTTGAGTAGTTGGTTGCTTGCTTGCTTGGTTAATAAATAAACGCCGTTATTTTGTTTTTGTTTTGCGCAAAATTTCGCCTGAACCCAAAAAAAATTAGGCCTCGTTTACAAATTAAAACGATTTTTTTTATAAATTAATTTTTAAAAAATTGCAAACGAAAATTGCCACTTTTTGTTTTTATTTTGCGAGGAAAATGCACAATTCTTTTTCTTTTTTTTTTTAATTTTTTAAATATGTTTTAAAGTATTTTCTTTTTTTATTAAAATTTTTTATTTTGTTTAAAAAATTAATTGGAAAACAATTTAATTTTTTTTTTTTGTATAAATTTATTACACTATTCTAGGATGGTACACCAAACACTTGTCGTCACTGTGTGTGCATAATACCAACACAGCGCCACTAAAATGAATTCTTATTTAACAAGCAAGCGCTCGCGACAACTACCGACACGATACTGTTTGGCAAACTAAATACAATATTCGACGTAACTCGCTCAATGTTGTTTATTTGGAGCTCTAGTGTACTAGTAGTAGTGGTAGTAGTAGTTGTCGACGAGCACAATTTCCCATTTCAATATGATTTTTTCTGTTGTTTTTTTTTATTAATTTTTTTTTCTTTTAGTTTTTGTGCAGTAAACGGCGGCAAGCAAGCACACACATGCAATATTGCTCTTTACACACAAACTATACCCACAATACAATAATAGATGAAAAACTAAAAACTCGAGAAACGAACAAAGTCGTTGTCGTTGTCGTCTCCTATTTGTGTTTTATTATTGTTGTTAAAAGCGTAGTCGTTGTCGTCAGTCGTTGGTTGTCGTACGTATGTACATACATATATATGCACGTCCATGCATTAAAGCAGCAAAATTACATGCAAAAATCAAAAACTCATATAAACAGGCAAGCATATAAGAACACTCAGCAGCACGGAAACTAAAATTCTCATAGGCATACTCGCATACACACACACACACACAGATGCCTGTTTAAATAACAGCAATGTGCATAGGCTTTCACGAACTAAACATAACATACACGTGCATTTAAAAACATTCAAACAAAGAAAATGTTAGAGAACTTTGAGAAATCAACAAAACTCTGTAGTCCCAAAGAGAAATAAACCCAGAGACAAAAAAAAATAACTAAAGAAAAACACAAACGCACACACACACACTCGACATGCATGCTTAATACTTAAATGGATAAAAAAAAAACAACAACCATCCATAAAATAGTAGTATAAAATGGCTACACACATACATATGTACATCAACATCATCAACATTAAAACTTTGATTATTATGCAGCCACAGTAGCATTGCAATAATTACGAAAAAAAGGGCTTTTCGTACATATACAAACAAAAGCTTTTTTACGTTTACACAAATATATCAACATTTTTCTTTCTGTTTTGCACTCTCAATTAGTTGTTTAACTTTGTTTACTGCAACAAAATGCCGGTTAAGCTTTCTGGTTAAAAGCTTTGCATAACAAATGTTTTTTTTTTGTTGCTTTTTAATATAAAGAGATTGCAATTTCCAAAATTATAAGACAGAGAGAGAAAGCTAATATTGTTTTTAATAAGAGTAAACATTTAATGAGAAGAGAAAAATCATAATATTTTGCAGGCTGCAAACACAATAAATTGAATGGAAACGGATATCATCGTACATATGTACGGTAAAGGATGATCGTTTTTAATATTAGCTGATACTTAACAGTCGCCGTAGTCTAGTAGGTATCGTGTTGGCTTATTAGACGTAAAGCCCGGGTTCGTAACCCAGGTCAGGCATCAAAACGAAATATGAAAAAATATTATTTCTTCGGCGGCTGTCTCTCAGCAGATTTCTGGCAAAAACTCTGAGAGTAAATAAAAATTGCCATGAAGAGCTTCTCTAAAATCTGTCGTTCGGAGTCGACTTTAAACTGTAGGTCCCGCCCGCCACTCATGTATAAAATTAACGCACACAACATAAGTGGTGTAAGAAGCTAGGTCGTAATCCTGACTGAAGGGTTGTAATGACCAATTATGTACATATGTATGATACTTAACAAAATTGTTTCAAATAAAAAACGGCCAAATATCAAGAAAACGTTTGCTATTGCTTTCAGAATTTAATTCGTAGGAATATCTTGTTATGCTTGCAGGTGCTTACCTAAGAGTGTAACCTATTCAGCTCTAATTTCTTCCCATAATAAAACTGCTGACCAGTTCCTTATTAGTTTTCCTCTATAATTCAATGAATCACTAAGGTATTCGTACAGAAAATCCTACCATTCCTTTCGGGTATAGACAGAATAAAATTTTCGTTAAACTCGACTGTAGTCTATCTTAGGAACATGGCCAGAGAATGAGAATTTCGCAGAACCTACATATAATGATGAGATCGAAAAGATAGAAGAGCAGATCTTATTCCCTGCCATTGTCCGGCACCTGGGGACCTGAGGCAAAGTATTTCTGGGCTACCAGAGTATATGATAGATCGTGTCGAGCCAAAGACGAATCCACACGTTCATACTATCTGGATGACTGAGAGATGACAGCCAAGAATTACAATTGTTTGACGAAATAGATATAATCTGTTATAATTAGAACAGGGCCGCATAGGACCCAAGCAGCTGCACATTTAAACTAAACAACAATTTCCAAGGTAACTGGCTAACTCGTTCATTTTGTCCTACATATGTATCTTGGTATTTGTGAAATGTAGAATAAGCTTCTAGAGACCTTGTGTGGAAACCACTGTGGACTGCATAAAAGAAGTGAAATAATGGAGAAGACATTTTTACTTAAAATTCAAAATAAAAAAAAAAATTATATAAATGTTAACTTACATTTCCATTGATATAATTCTGTTAAAATTACATTTTTTTAACAGTTGCACAATTTTAACAGTTGCACAGCACCACCATTCCGCAAACATTAACAGTAGCGAACACAAAATCTTGTAGAACACAATTTCAATTCTTCTTTTTCGTTTTTTCCATCTTATTATTAATTATTTTATCATTTTTATATTTCTTAATAAAATAAACATATAAAAACCAGCAAATATTCGCTTGCCTAAGACTAAACAAACTTGCTTATGTTGAGCTTTTCTTTTATTCATTTGCAGCAACACCGAACTGTAGTTTATTGGCTGCTCTACTCTTTTATTATTCAATTTCATTTAAATTTCAAACAATTTTCCTTTTTTTATAACGAAAACGATAAAGTTTCTCACAACACGAACGATTTTGATGTTCACCGGACACGGAAGCTATGTACTGCGTACGCGCGATACACTAACAGTTGCATGGTTGCATAAAAGTCTAGTTTTTGTTTTTATTGGATGTTCGTATTATTAGGCAAGTTTTTCCTACCTTACGAAAGCAACATTGTCTTTAAATGCCATTTTAATTTTAAGCTTTAGACTAAACAAACTTCGAAGTTGCTTCGAATGTCAAACCGAAAGACACTAACACTAAAGCAAAAGCTTTTCTTTTCTGTTTTATCTTTTTGATCCTTTTCTTTTATTTATTTGCAGCACCACCGAACTGTAGTTTATTGGCTGTTTAACTCTTTTATTATTTAATTTCAGTTAAATTTCAAACGCTTTTTCTTTTTTTATAACGAAAACGATTAAGTGTTTTATAACCCGATCCAAACGAAAGCTTTTCTTTTATCTTTTTTTTTATTCATTGGCAGCACCATCGAACTGTAGTTTATTGGCTGCTTTACTCTTTTATTATTTAATTTCAGTTAAATTACAAACGCTTTTTCTTCTTTTATAACGAAAACGATAAAGTTTTTTATAACACAAACGATTTTGATATTCACCGGACACGGAAAATACTAAACTGCCGACGTTTTCGCGCTAAATGAGAGACGTATGCTACCAGTTGCATGGTTGCATAAAAGTCTAGTTTTTGTTTCTATAGGATGATCGTATTATTAGGCGAGTTTTTCCTACCTTACGAAAGCAACATTGTTTTTAAGTACATACCATTTTAATTTTAAGCTTTAGACTAAACGGACTTCGAAATTTTTTCGAATGTTAAACCGAAAGACACTAACACTAAAGCAAAATCTTTTCTTTTCGTTTTTGATTCTTTTCTTTTATTTATTTGCAGCACCACCCAACTGTAGTTTATTGGCTGTTTAAATTTTTTTTATTTACTTTCAGTCAATTTACAAAAGCTTTTTCTTTTCTTCTAACGAAAACGATAAAGCTTTTTATAAGACGATACAAACGAAAGCTTTTCTTTTACCTTTTTTGTTTATTATTTTCTTTTATTAAATTGCAACACCACCGAACTGTAGTTTATTGGCTGTTTTACTCTTTTATTATTTAATTTCAGTTAAATTACAAACGCTTTTTCTTCTTTTATAACGAAAACGATAAAGTTTTTTATAGCACAAGCGATTTTGATGTTCACCGGACACGGAAAATACTAAACTACCGACGTTTTCGCGCTAAATGAGAGACATACGCTACCAGTTGCATTGTTGTATAAAAGTCTAGTTTTGGATGTTCGTATTATTAGACGAGTTTTTCCTACCTTACGAAAGCAACACTGTCTTTAAGTGCCATTTTAATTTTAAGCTTTAGACTAAACAAACTTCGAAGTTGCTTCGAATGTTAAACCGAAAGACACTAACACTAAAGCAAAAGCTTTTCTTTTCTGTTTTTTTTCTATTTGAGTCTTTTCTTTCATTAATTTGCAGCAGCTTTACTCTTTTATTATTTATTTTCAGTTAATTTACAAAAGCTTTTTCTTTTCTTATAACGAAAATGATAAGGTTTTTAACAACACGATCAAATTTAACTAAGAAAACATTTTGATGTTCAACGGACACGGTAAATACTAAACTGCGTGCATTTCGGCGCTAAGTCAGAGCAATACACTAACAATTAGGATGATCGTATTATTAGACGAGTTTTCACTCGCCTTACGTCAGCAACATTGTCTATATGCGCCATTTTAATTTTAAGCTTTAGACTAAACGAACTTCGATGTTGTTTCCAATGTAAAAACCAAAAGACACTAACACTAATACCGTAGCTTTTCTTTTGATTTTTATTTCGTTTTTGATTCTTTCTTATATTCATTTGCAGCACCAACGTACTGTAATTTATTGGCTGCTTTATTCTTTTATTATTTAATATAAATAATATAAAGTTTTTTATAACACGATCCAATTTAACTACGAAAACGATTTGATGTTCACCGGACACGGAAAAAACTAAACTGCGTACATGGTTGTATAACAGTGTAGTTTTGTTTCTATTGGATTTTCGTATTATTAGACGAGTTTTTTTTTTTTCCTTATGAAAGTAACATTGTTTTTAATTTCGATTTCCTGCTGCCCGTTTTCCGTTTCTTGGTACTTTTCTTTAAAAATAAATTGTGTAAATGGAATAAATTGTGTAAATACGCCCTGAATTATAAAAATAAACGGAAAGAAACGATTTGTGCTATTTTGAAACGTTTACATCTCACAAAATATACCCCCAGTTACAAAACTAAATAGGCCTCTAACCAATAAAATATGCTCTACTTTTGTTGCAGTAATATTTTTATCATGAACCCTACCACACGACTTCATAGTAGCATCATTCTAAAAGCCTTAAACGGATAACTGACGTCCATTAAACCATTGGACTGAGTAACTTGTTGCGCAATAAAAGACCTCCACTGTACTGGTAATACAAAGTCGTATCTCTCTTCGTTATCGATCAACTTTAAAAAAATGTTAATTACTGATAAAAGCAGACAAGAGAAAGCAATGTTAAACTATAAAATCATATGCTCTTGATGAAAATGACGTTCAAGAATACGAACAGAGGGACGGTCTGAAACTCACGTCCTGTGCAACCTAGACTTTCGATATAAATTGATAACTTTATAGATTTTTAAGAGAAATACTGGCTTACGAGATCAAATACTATCATCCCTCCTATGGAATATTGTTATAGAGATATGTATATACATATATAGGGAATCCTGCTTCTGATGCAGAATGCTAATCTAAGCTAATCGTGCTTACACAGGTGATTACCATGGCTGCACATGGCAAGCACGCGGACTGCAGTGTAAATACTTAGCTGTACACTGGGAAAAAAATAGCTGATGGAATCGAAGACGAATTTGTTTATAAGGATGAATACAAGTCGGATATTAGAGTAGTTAGCTTTTACACCAAAATTATGTTAGTTTAAGTTTTACGTGTTGCTCCCAAATTTTTCGAGTTCACTAGCAGGTCCTATGGCCCACTGTGATCCCCAACTGGTACTGGAGGCAAATCCTAAAACTAATTGCATTGAGGCACATTAATTATAAAATGGGTTCGGATGTTTACAGGTAATCTTTTAGACCACCTTAACCATCTTAGAAACCTCTAATGAAGAAGATTTATTTTAATCAGTATTTATTGGTTACCGAGAATATTTAATGGAATAGACTAGTAATAAAATTGCATGCTATAAGATCAAACTCCGATGATTTCTGGAACTTAAAGGGGAAAGCTCTTCCCTATTGCTTTAAGTATTGCTCCCTATTGCTCAATTAAAAACAAACAAAAAAATTAAAAATATTTATTTATTTATACAAAAATACATTATAAATAAATTTATAATATATATAAATATATATATATATATATATATATATATATATATATATATATATATATATATATGAAAGAAAAGCGCAAGGTTCCTAGACCATATTGCGCGCAAATTATGATAAATTTAATGGTTAAAAATTGAATAATTAAAGGAAATTGACATAATTAAGTAAATATTAAGTAAATTGAAAAATTTGGATATAGATTTAAATGTCATGAATTTGATGTTTAACAAATGATTGTCTGATTTCTGTAAAATAGTGAAGATTGGAACAATCAAGTATTTCATCCAGTGGACCCGACATTTTGGACAGCTGACACTCCTTTAGGACGTGATACACATTCATTGTTCTATTACAGAAACTGCACTGCAGTGGTTCAGTCTTATTATAATAATGTTGAGAATTGAACAATGCCTTGCCTACTCTGAGACGAGCAAATATTATGCACTGTAACCTGGTAAAGTTGGTATTATATTTGGGTCTTATACAGGAACCATTATGTTGTCTCAAAAAACAGTTGGAATTTTGCCAATTGATTTGTTGATCAGATTTATATATGGATTTAAAAATGCTTGTTAATGCAAGATGATGGCATGGAACTTCAGTTATCAGAGGAAACCTTAAGGCCTCTTTTGCTGCATTATCTGCAAATTCATTGCCAGCAATGCCGATATGTGATGGTATCCATAAAATAATAATGGGGTATTGTACATTTGGATCTTTAAAAATGTTGTCATAAATTCCATTTTTATTGAAAAAAATACTTTTGACAACCGCCAGGCTATCAGTACATATCAGTGTTTTTGTATGCATTTGAACAGCATAAAAAATTGCTGCTTTAACAGCAGCAAGTTCAGCCGAAAAAATTGCAGTAAAAGCAGGCAAGTGTATTTGCTTTACAACTGCCCAATTTGAAATATTCTGACGCTTCACCACAGCGTAAGATGATAAACCATTTTGGAAAGATCCATCAGTATATAGTTCAAGTTCTGGCGATAGCTTGTCAATTTTTTCAGCTACTAACGATTTGAATATTTCTGGAGAGGTATTGCTTTTTTTATACTCGGCTAGACTGTAATCAACGGTAATATTATTTTGAACACCAATATAATTATTAGGTTTCTGAGGAAGCGGGATGTTATATTTCTTTAGAATAAATAATATATGCTCAATAGCACATGGGTTTTTGCTTGATTTAGTATTCACAATTTTCCAAAATAATTCATGAAGACTTTCATTCGAATCTGTTAATGATTTGGCTGCCAAAGTCACTGATCTTTTGTATAATAACCCAATAAATTCAGTTGATTTAGATTCTATTCTTAATGCTTCTATAGGTGTTGTTTTTAACAGGCCTGTGGCTGTACGGAAACATTCATTTAAAGCAGCATTGATTTTGTTAACGTTATCTTTAGAAGTAAAGCCGTAAATAGTTATGCCATGTTGAACTAATCCTTGGACTAAAGATCTACATATATCAATGGCAGTTTCCATGTGTGGACCTTTCTTTTTAGAGCATATTAACTTTAAAAGATTATTTATTTTACGAACTTTGGAAATGATCATTTTAAAGTTTTCATTCCACAATAGGTTCTTTGTGAATAATATACCAAGTATCCTCATATTATCACTACATGGAATTTCAAAGTTACCAATAAAAATATGGGGATTAGAGCAGTTCCTCTTTCTACAAACATGCAACAATTCAGATTTGTTTTCTGGAATTACAGCTCCTCGCTCTCTAGCCCAATCCTGTATAGAATCATTTAAAAATTTTAATTTGGTAGAGACAGCATAAAATTCACCAGACGTTACTGCAAAGATGTTATCTGCATATATCCCAATAAAGTCAATGCCAGGAAGATTTTGGATCGCTCTAGCCAACGAATTGACATATGCTGTAAACAAAACCACCGACAACGGGGATCCTTGTGGAACTCCATTGTCCAAACTGTGTAATTGAGAAAAGTAGCCATCAATTTTTACTACAATCTTTCGATCGGAAAGAAATGAGTACAGCAATCTTATTATTTTAAAGGGAATGTCCCACTCACGCAATTCATCCAATATAAATATTGACACCACTCGATCGAAAGCTTTTTCTATGTCTTCTGAAAGAACAACGCTGTGCTTTCCATTTGATAAATTCTGTTTTAATGTGTTTTCAAGTTGATGGCAAAGTGAATGGACACCATGCTTAGGAAGAAATGCATGTTGTACAGGAGAAATATTTTGCATTTCATGTTTCCAAAATCTAAATGCAATCAATTTTTCCAAGATCTTTGATAAAACAGGTATCAATGATATAGGTCGATAGCCTTCTAATTTATTCGGATTTTTTCCAGGCTTTGGTATCGGCGCAAGAAGAGAGAGTTTCCAATCATGTGGATAAAAACCGCTATATAATACATTATTATAAAGCTTAATTAATCTATTTTTGAAAGCTATTGGTGTATTTTTAATCATTGTATAAGTTATTCGATCTCGCGAGGGTGTTGTACCTTTAACATTACTGAGTACATAATTCAGCTCATTGATAGAAAAGTCTTCACACATAAAATTATTTATACTTTCGGTGGAATTATCAAGCAAAGAAATATAAGACTGTTTTTTAGAAATTATACCTGCTTCAAACATTCCATCAGACCCAATAGAGCTCCAAAAACCTGCAAACTTATTTGCAATATCGATGGGGTCATCCAATATTGTATTACCATCAATTATAGTTGGAAAATTACTTTTTCTTTCTGTTCTTATGTTTTTAACTTTCGTCCAAAGTGCTCGAATATCTAACATAGGATTTAATGAATTTACAAAATTTTCCCACGTAAGTCGTTTCGCCCTTTTAGATTCTCTTTTTACAAGTGCAGTTGCCCTCCTGAAGTTAATGGCATTTGTTGGACTGCGGTGTCTTATAAATAGATTCCATGCAACATGTTTATTTTTTATTAATTTAGCTATATATGAGTTAAACCAAGCTGGTGAATTTTTCCCATTATTGTTTTTACTCTGCGGAATCGTTTCATTAGCAGCTTTTCGGATTATTCTCTTTATTTGCGCTGATTCTCTGTTAATGTTATCAGACTGATTAAATTCTTCCATGAAACAAGAAATCTTTGTGGAAAAGGCAGACCAATTAGCCCTGTTCTCCAAAAACTTTGGTTGAAATTGTTTTCTATAAATTGTCCCACCATTATTAATTATAATCGGGAAGTGATCAGCAGTTTCAGGCGAACGTAAGGTCATCCAGTTTAGACACGGAGCTAAGTCTGCACTTGCCATAGAAACATCTACAGATGTTAATGTATTTCTTGTATTAAGCAATGTGGGAGATCCATCATTTAGTATTATTAAGCCCAACTCATTAGCAAATTCCTCCCAAATTACGCCATTTACCGATGTATTTTGAGAACCCCATAAAGTATTCTGAGAATTGAGATCTCCAACTACCAAATGATGTTCATTATTGAAGTTGTTTATGGAATTAACCATTGTAGTCGTCAGAGCCACATTACCTTCTTTATAAATATTTGTAATGTTTAAATTTTTATTTCCTTTTATAGTTATGGTCTGGAATAAAAGTTCATCAACAGATTTAATATGTTGTACTATATTAATGTTATTTTGGACCATAAAGGCTATTCCAGACTTAGCATAATCATAACATTTATTGTGATGATAAACTTTATAACCCGGAAGATGTAAAAACTGTTTATTTCTTTGAACAATATGCGTTTCTTGAAGAGCAATGATGTTTGGTTTATGTTTTGCGACTATATTTTCTAACGCATATTTGTGGGTAATAAAACCCTGAATATTCCACTGCAATATCGAAATATTTAAACCTATATCCATGATGTCTACTAATTTTAAAATTGTTCGTCGTTTGCTTTATTAATTTGAGATTTAGTCCTCCTAAGAGTAGTAGGAGTTATTATTACATTTAAATCAGGAAATTTTTTATATAAACTGCTGCAAGGCGATAAACTTAAATTTTCTATGGAACTATTTGTTGGTGAATTTAGTACTGATTTTTCAGAGAGTTGTTGACTCTCTTTATTATCGTTGCAACCAAATTCCACACTCATTTCCTTATCGAATTCAATAACATCAATCATTGATTGCTCTGTTGCCAAATCATCATTTGCTGTAACGATATTTGTATTTTTATTTGAAGAAGGATATTCTACTGATTTGCTTTTTTTGTTGTTGTTAATAATTTTGTTTTGATAAATAATATTGTTGTTGTTAACGTTTGTAAAATTAGTATTATTTTTAACGGTTATTGTATCTGATGCGCTTTTACTTTTTGTTACTACGTTATTTGTGGTTATTGATTTTTGTGTTATGTTGTTACGGACTGCTTCTGAGAATGTTAATGGTTTTTTCGAAAAGGGTTTAATAGTATGTGTAGAAGGATTATCGTTGAAAAGTTTCCAAGCTTCTCTTACAGTACATCTTCTATCAGCCTTAATTTTGTTGACAGACTTATGTTTAATAAAAGTTGGGCACGAAGAGTCATAAGATGTGTGGGAGTCTGTGTTGCAGTTAACACAAAACTTTCTAATGCATTTATCATGTGGAGAAATAAAAGCACATTCTCTACAAACCTCTATATTCTGACATCTGTTTTTTGTATGACCGAGTTTTTGACAATTGATGTATCGCATAGGGTTAGAAATGTACTCCTCGACTTTTACCCTTTCCCAGCCTAGTTTTATGATGTCAGGTCTATGTATTAAGTCAAATGTGACTACAGCAGCACCAGTAGCAACAATTTTATCACCTTCTTTCTTTGTGAACTTACGAATATTAGTAATTTTCTGGTCTTCTAATGATTTAATTAATTCATCTTCAGGAATGTTTATTATTTTTCTTGAAAAAATTCTGCCTTGGACGGAGTTAAGTGTTTTGTGCATTTCAATTTTAACCGGTACTATGTCGATATATTTGGCCTTGAGGAATTTCTGTGCTGCCTTTAAATTCGACGCTTTTATCATTAAATCACCGCTACGCATTTCTGTGACATCGAGATAGTCTCGTGTAATAAAATTTAGGCCTTTCTCTATTTGGAAGACATTGTATGCTGATAGAGGCTTGATTTCCACAGATTCAGAATTTTTAATAGCAGAAGCAACTAAGTAACGAGGAATATGATCGTCGTTATTAATCTCCGGCAATGGCACAAAGTCATCTACTCTTATTCTTTTGTTCTTTTTGGTAGGAGCCTTTTCTGTTGCCGTTTCAAGTATTTTAAACCTGTTGTGGTTGGGAGGTTCAGTCCCGTTCATTTTGAAATTTTCAAACTTCACTCAACTGTTGAAAGTTAATTCGTTTTCAAGTATTTATTAAAAATAAAGTTATTTAATAAATTAAAAAAAAAAAAAAATTTTTTTAAATTAAATTAATTTTCTGACACACAAAAAAATAAGTCGCTTTTGATATAAAACACAAAACACCGCAAGAGAAATAATATGTTTACACGGCAATTGCCTGGCTACGACTGAAAAAAAAAAAAAAAAAAAAAAAAAAAAAAAAAAAAATTAAAAATATATTTTAAGAACTTTTCTTTATTTCTCAGTTATATTTTAGATATTTGCTTATCGTTTCTGTTTGTAAACAATATTTTAAATGATCGTCGGGACTTATTATCGAAGAGAGTTGTGTCCTTTATGAGTGTCCAAAAATCTTACCGTAAGTATATTGCTGTAGTCTATCTGTGTACATGTAGAAAACACACAAAGTGTTGAAAGAATACTAACGTAACAAAAAAAAAGTGAGGATAAGATCAAAAATAAAACTAATAAATTAAGTCATCTTCATATCATATCAAATGTATGAAATTCACAAATAACAATGACTACATGATACGCGTTGGTTAATGAAAACCAAATGTTTTAATTGTAGTTATAAAAAGTATCTTTTTTTTCTTTTTTGTTACTCTCTATGAAGTTGTAGGCGCTGGCTTTGGTGGAGGTGTAGTTGCTTCAGGAGTTTTCTCTTTATTCCAGTCCTGTAAACCTTTGGGCAACGTGGTATCTTCTTCGAAAGAACCAGTACCCTCTACGAATTCCTCATAGGTGGACTTTTCTTTGAATGGTCGGGGACCCAGTAACTCAATCATATCCTCACGACTGAGCACTTCATTTTGTAATAAACGCTCCGCTACTCTTTTAACATCTTCTTTGTGTTTCAATAACAACTCTGTTGTGACTTTGTGGGCATCTTTAATTAGGCTACGCACTTCGGTATCGATCATTTGTGCTGTTTCCTCGGAATAGGGTTTGGAAAAGACGGGATCGCCCTGCTGGCCAACATCAAAACATACTTGACCCACTTTTTCATTCATACCGAAACGTACAATCTGTGCATAGGCACTATCAGTAATTTTCTTCAAGTCATCTTGCGCACCAGTGGTTATGCGATTAAAGAATATCTCTTCGGCCACACGACCACCCAAAGTCATGCACATACGATCGAATAACTGTTCTTTAGAGAGTAAATATTGATCCTTGGGCAAGTATTGTGCATAACCCAAACCTTTGCCTCTGGGTATTATGGACACCTTAAGTAAAGGATCAGCATGTTCTAAGAACCAGCCAGCTACAGCATGGCCAGCTTCATGATGCGCCACAGTTTTCTTTTCTTCAGGAGCCAAAACATTAGTTTTCTTCTCCATGCCGGCTATGACACGTTCAATGGCTTGTTCGAAATGCTTTTGTACAATAAAATCATTAGAATCTCTGGCAGCTATTAAAGCAGCCTCATTGCATACATTGGCTATATCGGCTCCAGTAAAACCTGGAGTTAAAGCAGCCATTTTACGAGCCAACTCTTGTTTATCCAATTCTGTTTTAAGAGGATTCAAATGCACTTTGAAAATACTAGCTCTACCCTTAATATCCGGTGCGGGCACAAATATTTGCCTGTCAAAACGTCCAGGCCGCATTAAAGCCTTATCTAAAATATCTACACGATTAGTAGCTGCCAAAACCACGACGTTGGTGGTGGTATTGAAGCCGTCCATTTCGACTAAGAGTTGATTCAAGGTATTCTCCTGTTCAGAATGACCACCAAATGATTTGCCACCACGTTTACGACCTACAGCATCGATTTCATCAATAAATAGAATGCAGGGAGCATTTTTACGGGCCATGGCAAACATATCACGTACTCTTGAGGGACCAACACCGACAAACATTTCCAAGAATTCAGAGCCAGATACGGTAATAAAAGGCACATTGGCCTCACCAGCAGTGGCTTTAGCCAACAAAGTCTTACCCGTACCGGGAGGACCAGTTAGCATAGCACCTTTTGGAATCTTGGCGCCCAAATCAATGTATTGTTGAGGATTTTTTAGGAAATTCACAAATTCCATAATTTCAATTTTGGCTTCTTCACAGCCGGCAACATCCCTGAATAAAAAGAACAACGATAAAGTAAAGTTAAGAGTGCCTTGCCTTAACGAAAAATAATAATCGCAATAAAACTCACTTGAATCTCACGCCAATTTCATTGGAGTTAATCAACTTGGCAGTAGATTGCATAACACCACCAAATAGACCGCCACCTTTACGGCCTCTGGCACCGCCCATCATATCTGCGGAGCGGCGCATCATATAGACCAGAAAGCCTATAATTAATAATGTGGGTAAGAGACCTGTCAGTGAAGTGGCTTCCACTTCTGTGCGATATATAACGGGTATAAAGTTAAGAGGTTCTATGCCCTGTTCCGTTTGGGCATTTTCCAAATTACGTTCGAACGAATCAACACTGCCAATGTTAAACCACAAAATACCACCAGCATCTTGGGAATTTCCAGGCAACATACGTACTCTCACCCATTTCTTATTAACAACTTCGAGTTTTTCCACCACACCCTTATTAAGGTAACTGAAATGAAAAATAGGAATTTTTTAATGAGTAAACACTGAACGCTTGTTATTAGGACTCACTTGGTAACAAACTCCTTCCAGGAAATTTCCTTGTAACCCATTTCGAAGAAAGCAAACAAGCCCAACAATGCTACAGCGCTAACTGCACCTATTATAACAAATCTTTCACGATTGCCTTCACCACCTTCGCCTATGGGACGTCCCTGACCGCCTCTGTTTCCACCGCTCTGTTGCTGTTTATTGCTATTGGCAAACATACCAAAATTCCAGTCACTCTTCTGTTGTTGTTGTTGTGGAGGTGGGCTGGCTGATTTGGAGGGTGTCGTTTCACTAGCACCTTTCTTGCCTGCTGCTGCCGATTCTCCGGCAGCTGGCGCTGACTTTTTTCCCTGTTCGAAATATTTTTCAAAACCCTTTGGAGGCTTTTTACAAAAGTAACTTATTTGCTCTAACAAATATCGTACTAAGGGAACTTGTTCCAACACAACCGCACCACGTTGCACCTGGAAATAATTCCATCATTATCACGAAAAATTTCAACATGAGATGTGTTTTGCAAACCTTATCGGAGACCGGTGCCCGTGGGCTCATATAACTGCGCCTCAGGCATTGTTCCATTGATTTTGCTGTATTCAGCAAACGGTGTGCCATGATAAAGCCGGTTCAATTCAACTCTTGCCTATTTTCAATCAGCCGGAAAAATCTTATGGTGTTGTTGTAGATGATTTTGCTTGTTATTTAACTTTTTCTTCTTCACACTTCTTCAAATAGTTTCGTTGCGTTAAATATTCGTCGAAATTTCTAAAACGAATTATTTGAATAACCGATTAATTTTAATTAAAATCATTCATAAATTCTAAAAATAATTATTTATCACCGTATAAATACAATTTTTTACTAGTTTTTATATAAAATATCTCTTATTTTTTACTAACAAATGTTGTGAAATGATGTTCCTACAGCGGGTGTAATGTGTGGTGTAGAAACGGTATTTTAAGTTTGACAGTTAACAGCTGATATAAAAAAGAGTTGCCAAATTTTTGGTTTTAGGTTATGTTATGAAAATATGAAATCAAAACTTGCAAAAGACAACTCTAGGATAATAAGAAATAACAAATTAGTCTTGTTTTCAGTCAGTATAATTATTTACCAAATCAATTATACTTATCTTTTAGGAGTTGACTTTTACATTTTTTCTGAAACCGTTGAGATACCCACCATATCTCAGACCTACTAAATATAACATTAGGAAAATTAATAAAAAAAGAAAACTATGAACTAAATAAATTTGATTTTTATTTTCCCTCTTTGGTGATTTCTTTTCTAGAAGTTGGTTAAAAAATTTTTATTTCCTGGTAACATTGAATGAAATACACTTTTTGTTTTAAAATATCACTTTGACTCTGTATAACAGTGTTTCATTTATTACATTTTAAATTTCTATAGACTTGGCAGTACTTCATTAATACCATTGTGAATGATACTTAATTAAGAAATAAATAAGAAGAAGCATTAAGTATATTTTTCTTACTGCGGAATGTGTGCAAATTTTCTTGCGGCAGTATTTTATTCAACATAAAATTCCGTAAAAACCATACTTAAATAACTAAATATTGTTAAAAATAACGATATTTTTGTTAATAAGACAAGTGAGCATCGTTTATTTGTGTATTTCATTATTTTTGCATAATAATTTGCCAAAATTTTCATTGATTACTTGCAGAAAAGATCTTCAAATATTTGTGTGCTTAAGTGTTTGTGTATGTGTTTTACTGTGTGACTGCTTGCCCAAGCCAATTAATTATTGTTTTGGCTTTACGTTTGTCAGTCAGTCAGTGGGTTAAGAAGGCACTTGCATAAACGTTTATAAATAATATCTTAAAGGAAAATGTATAATGGTATTGGTTTAACCACTCCACGTGGTTCTGGCACTAATGGTCATGTACAACGCAACTGGGCCTTTGTACGTCCCGGCAAGAAGGACAATTCAAATTATCGTTCCGAAGAGGACATTAAAAAATTGGATGCCACACTAAATCGACCACCCAACAAGGACATATTGGATCATGATCGTAAACGTAAAATAGAAGTTAAATGTTTGGAATTTGAGGAGATATTGGAGAAGCAGGGGTAAGTTATTCCTGTAATACAAAGACTAATTTAATTTTAAGAATGCAGGGAACCAGAATATCCAGCTGTGGTATAAATAATAGCAGCACAAACCTATATCGCTTAAAGAAATTTGTTGGTATTAAATTACATTCTGATTAAAGGATTATTCCTTTTGAATGAACGGCTTTTTCAGGATATGATAAGGTATTTAATATCCTGTAAAATTTCCTTTGTTTTTTTAGCACAGTTTCTTAACGCCGTTTCTTGGAAGTTTTAACAAAGTTTTAACACCTCACATGACACTTTTGACCCTTCCCCAAAATATTTAATATCGTTATATTTTTAGACATCCATTATCCAAAGTATTGCACCAACATCATAAACGAAAATCATGAACAAACCATTATATTGGATCCTCTGTGTTTAAATGTTTTAATGTTGTACCTTGAATCTTATGTGTGTTAGGAGGCAGGCCTTCGTACATATTGGCGCGATCCTCTTCCACTATATAAAACAATTTTTGATACGTCAGACAACAATGCCACTTTTCCATTAGGTAAAATCTAATATTGTACCGTACTGCTATTATATATACCGTAACTGCATTATCAGCATGCTATTGTAAGTTATGGATTTAAATGGTGATGTGATAGATTCATTTGTAAGTATTTTCATCAATTGACAGAGTGTAGTACAGCATTGAGTAGATAGCAGATCAAGCCCTTTATTATTATAATGCTCTAATCTAATCCAATATGATTATAATTCAAATTTATCAGCCTTATTAGCATTTTTATTAAAGATTATTGCCAGAAGTAGATCAAAGAAATTATAAAAATTTATAAAAAGTTAAAATCATTTGAAATACGACTTTTTTTCAGATAGGTTTCCACTTTGGAATCATTTAGAATTTTAGAATAGTTTTTACCAAACGATTTTATTTTCTACATAGTTTCATACAAATTAAACATCTTAACAATTTATGAATGATAAGTGATATTTTGCAAATGTTCCCCGTGGACAATGTCGTAGTTTGTGTCTCGTGCATTTGAAAAAACCCTTTACCGTAGAGAAAATATTTGGCAGGAATAAAAATGTTGACAACATGATTCGAAAACGTAAATCGTAATCAGTAAAATACTCTCTCAACGGTATTTAACTATGAATATGTAGTTCGGAATGTTGAATTTTGCCTCTATATTGATGTGATGCCCAATTACTGCTGTTATGTTTTGAAATCACTTTAGTGAGGTGCTGACGGTCGCTTGACTTTATTTCTTTTCTCAATTAAAACTTTTAAGTTGTTTGTAGATAAACCTACTCGCTGTCAATATCAAATTTAAAACTTCTGAGGCTATATTTTCAATTGGACAACCCGGATGCATATTAACTTTTGTGTGTTTTATTAAGCCAATTGACTTAAACTTTCCAATTAATAAGCCTGTAAAATGTGTTTTTAATAGGTCCAACAGTTTGGGAGTGAATTTCAATTGTTTTTAAACAGCCGTTAAGTAAAATTGAATTCACTGTTCTCATTACGTCTGCCAAAAAACTGAATAGTATATCAAAAGAAATTTAAATTAAAGAAATCCTATAAAATAGAAAATAGAAGTATTAAATAAATCACATTATATGGGTTTTCTTAACAATCTTTAGTATTGAGACTTAGGTATTAATTTTCTACCAACAATTTTAGCCATAATTTCCTTTATTTCCTTTCTGATAATGTGCTTCTACACTAATAAAAAATATACGCAATAGTAACCAACATTTCTTAGCTGAAAACTTCTTTTCCCTCTTTTAAATATTCCATTTCTCTTATACAAATTCTTTGTAATTTTTTTTTATTTTTACCTCACCTAATTGAATTAAAATGTTCATGTTAAGTAAGCGTCCTTAACAAAACAGCATACTTTAGCACGTGTATAGACGACAACAACCTAAAAAAATACATACCAATGTAAAGTTATGTTGTTGTAGGAATTCTTGATTTATATCTTAACCCGTTTTTATTTTTCAAATGTTTACAGGCAAGAGGAGCTTTACCGCCCTTAAATAAAATGGAGAGCGTTTAAATAAAATAAAGTTTGTCTCTCACTTTGCACCACATAGTGATTTGTAAACAAATCTTTGCGGCTAAAACTTATTCGTTTTTCGTTTACGAAACGTTATTCCACCACCCTTAAAATTGTGAAAGCCAAAATAAACGAAAGAATAAACAAACAAACAAGAAAATTTTGTTGAAAATGCAAAGTGAGAAAAAACCTGCACTATGTTTTCACTAAGGGGTGGAATAGTAGTGCAATTTCATGTTTTGATTTCTTACTCTCCCTGTACGTTTTGTGCTTTCATTTAATGGTTGTGCTACTGCTACTGCTGCAAGTATACAACACTATAATACATAAAATTGTCAACACACCTCATAATCAATAGAAACGTTCAACGATTAACATATTATAGTATATGTTTTAAACAAATATATTTAAATATTTTATTAGATTTTATTAAAAAAAAGCCAACAAATAATAAATAAAATACATTATAACATAACATCCGATTCAAAGACAATTGATATTATAAGTAAATAAGTTACCAAAAAAAATAAACAAAATTTAGAGCTACAAAGAACTAAAACAAAATAATGAAAATTTACTTGTAATTTATTTTATTAAAACAACTCCAAACAAAGTAGGTTTCATTGAAAAATATACATATATTTTTCGTTTTACTGCAGTTAATTTGGTATTTCTATTCTACTTTTTCTTTTCACAGTTTATCATCCGAAGAAATCAAGGCCAAAGTTGACTCCTATAGGCAAAAATTAATGGGACAAGGAAAAACGGATTTGCCAAAAGATGAATTTGGTAGAATTGCGTAAGTATTTCATCTTAAATTTATTAATTATATAAACAAATTTGGTGAAATTTAAAAATTTTGATTTTAAAATATGAAAAAAAAAAGAATCTGGGTTATGTAATTTGTATTAAATTTTAAATTATTTTTAAAATTAATTGGAGTGCCTTTATTGGTTAGTGTAATAAATAAATTAGTTTGGTTTAATTTTTATTGTAAAAATCGTTTTATTCTTTACCATTTCAATAAAGTTTTTGTTTGAAAATTTTATTCTTCTGAAATAATCAATATTTTCCTTTCTCATTTCCTGTTAAATAATCTGTTTTTTGTATATGTACATACGTGCATATAAACTTGAGCCTCTATTTACGGTACTGGCAAATTTGTGTTGTTTTCTTATAACTAAACACAACATATAAAACTTTTAAATGAAAGCAGCATAATAAGTGTAATTTTTTTTTAATAATTGAAATACAATTTTTGGATTTTATTTAACTTGTTTATTAACCCCAAGTGGGGAGGGTGTGTACAGTGTATTCCGATTTGAAAAAAAAAAAGCAATTCTATTGAATTTGTTCTCTTTCACATGTTTTAATTTTTTATTAGACAAAGTCTTTCCATATGTGCGGCAGTGACCTGTCACTTTCTTTCACTATCGCTTTTCATATGGAATTAATTTTTGTTGTAATCGAGTTGTTTTTAAGTGACAAATTCATGGTGCAATAAAAACATCTCCATTATTTTTAAAAGTAATTTCAGGTTTTATATAACATAGTTACAATGAGCCCGTTCATCTCAACAATGCGCCGTTTTGTTCGTTTAAGGTAATGCCAACATATACGTCACTCTAGGTAACCATAACCAAAATTATTTGCAATAGACTTTAACAGGCATTGTTCCAATAAACCATAATTTCTCTAATATGAGCCAAAGCTGATGAGAGAGCAACTCTAGTAAATGATTTCCCAGCAACCAAACCAACATGAAATATGAACCCGTCGTTTCATAAAATGAAAAGCGCTGACTAATTACAATAACTAAATACCCAAGTTGTGCATGTAAAACACTCTTATTCAAATTACAATCTTTTTTTTACAATGTTTAGCTCCTGTGTATAAGTTCAATGCTTAAATTAGAGTTGAGTCGATTATTTTCATTACCTCATATACATTTTCAATAATGGCTTTTGGCATCGTCGTATCAGGCCCCTAAACGCAGCCTTTTCGCGTTTTAGCCTGTTATTATTTCTTTAGTTTCTATTGGAAGCACGGGGTTGTTTGAAGCCATCTCCATCTTCTTATTGAAAACGATCATTCTTTACTTTGTTTATTTTATTATTCATATTATCCTCTGAAGACGAAATTCTGGATATATTTTTATTAGAAGGTAGAATAAGGCCTCTTATATATATTTTAAATTATTTTTCTAGGGTATCTAAACGAAAAATTCTTCGTTTTGTAGCCAAGCACTATATTATTCTACAATACCTCTCTCTTTATTAAATAAAAAGGCAATGTTGGTGTCAATTTTTTACGCAGTCAATCGTCAGAATTTGAAAGAAGTTTTTTGTTTGTTTGAAAGCGTAGTTCATTCCGACTATTCATCTATTAAAGTTATAATGGACATCTATTACAGTATCAAGGAGTGTTGTGGATATAATATGTGATTTTAGATAATCAGTTTCTTCTGTGAACCTGAGGTTAGAATGAGGGTAAAAAACACCTATTTTTCACTAATAATAATCTAATTAACTGTGTATTCAGTGAAGACATTCTTGGGGTTCAGCGTTAATAATCCATTGGTAAATAATTTAAAATTGTCTAGCAATCTTGTTTTCGAAAATATGTCAAGTAGTTGCCTATAGAAACTTTATTGTATATTCAAACACCGTAACTTATTGAATTTGTGTGGAATTAAAAATCTTAATTTATAAATTTGCTAAAAAAAAAATATATTCACATTGTTGAAATATTTATATTGTTCATGGCTTATAGCCGTAAAGTGAGCTCGAGATGACATAAAACTTTTCACCAAAAACTACTCTCTGAGAGTTTGGTAATTATATTATGAAATAGGCAGGATATGTATTACTTTTGTGTAAGTAACTTGCAAAAAGCAACCACCACCACTATATTTTGAATTATACCATAGCAGCTTCGTTCAGCACACAATGATGACGAAAATCTTGTGTATCCTTTTACGAGTACATACATGTGCATACATATTCTGTGGCACACTTGCAATACAAATAAGAAACTCATGTGTATGGTGAATTTTTGGAGAAAATATAAAATTCATTTGATGTATAGATAAGAAAAATGTTAAAGGTAGTTGAAACAAGTCTTCCAAAAGCTAAGGATGGATAGAGGAGAAAAATGGAGCGTTTAAAAATAGTTTTAAAATTTATTTAAATAACACAAATAATACCAAAAAATATCTACAAAACAAACAACAAATACATAATTTGAAATTATTAAATATTTATTAAAAGGATTTATTAAAAATTTAAGTAAAAATATATGTTAATGAAAGCTTGTAATCCAACGAAAAAAAGTGAATACTATGGAAAATCAATAATTATTAAAAAGCAATATAATGACGTTTTAAATAAAAATGAATTCATACAATTTGTTTATTTATAGACTGGAAAAATTAGAACAATTAAATGTTTAATAACTTGCAATAGAAATTAAAATGTGTATTAAAAATTGAAATAAATTTATTATAAAAGCAACCCCAACCCCCTTGCCTCCATTAATAACCCCAACATGTCGGCAAATTTAATACTTTGTGGACCTTTTTATTTTTGTTTTTGTCTAAACGGTTGCTTCACGACTTTGCTGTTAACAACCCTTAATAGCAATGTAACATAAAACAGCAAAAAACAAAATGTAAAGTGGATTACGATTTATATTTGGCCAGCAATTGAAATGAAACCCACAATGACCAGTTAAAACATAAAATAACATGAAACATTGAACTCCTAAACTAATACTTAAGCAACAAATCACTAAACAAGTCTTCCATGGTTTTACTTGTATAATCAAATTAGTTTTTAACAAAAAGAAGTTCAGAAAAGTTCACAAACAACGGATGCAAAATATATTTTTATATGCAATGCAAAGCTGTTAAATTGAAAAAAAAAAAATTAATGTCTTAAAATGTGGCTGAGGATGCCGCAGTAGAGTAACAGATTATTGTTTTATCAATTTCAAAAAAAATATTAGAAACTACTTTTTACTAATATTTTGAAAAGCAAAATACCAATACCACGATATTCTTATATCTTTTAAAATATTAGAGATTTTACAAACAACATTTCTACAATATAATACCAGCTATTTAAAAAAATATCATAAAATATCAGCATCTGAGTACTCTAAAATAAAATACAATAAAAACATGTTCCTGTCTTCCAATTTATAAAATTTAAGAAACCTAATAATAAAAAAAAAGTATTTTTTAATAATTAAGAAATAAAACAAATGATTATAATACGGTAAATGATTTAAAAAAACTGCAATTATAACATCAACATTGAACTAACTTAGTAAGCAGAAAAAAAAACATTAACAAACAAAATTAAAAAACCTAAAAAAATAAAAAAATTATTAAAACATCTATTTATTATAATATGTAACTTAAAATAAATTCTTAAAACATAAATAAAAATTATTTTTAACATAATTATTTCCTAAGGAAAATACTCAAAATGTGAAATATTAAAAATGAAATAATTTAAATATAAAAATAACATCTTAAATTTAAATTTATTTACCAAAAATATTGTTAAAGTATGTGTTTTAAAAACTAAATAATATTTAAAAAATTGTGCAAAGTTAAAAGAAAATCAATCCAACGTCTTCCAATCAATGTAATAATTGAATACTAAAAACTTAAATCCAAAGTCTTCCAATAAAAGTATTTAAAATACTTTTAAATAATAACATAAAATAATAAATCGTCATAATAATTACATATAAACCCACAAATTTTATGAACTTAAATTAAAAAAAAATATATATACAAAATTATATAAAATTTTTACAATAATAAAAAAATATAAACTCGATTACAAAAATAAAAATTAAATTTGCAAACGAAATAAAATATTTTTTGACATAAATCCCAAATTAAATAAAAAAAATTAATTAAAAAATACAAATTCCATAAATTAAACCATCATGTTATCATCTACAATTAATCAAAAACAACAGTTTCAATCTATTGTCACCCACCATATTAATCAATATGCCTCGAAGAAACCTAAAAAACGCCGCAAAAGACGTAAAAAGTTGCAAGGGAACAAAAATACTAAACAAAATAATAATGAGGCTACTGTTGCCTCTGCAGCCGCTGCCGGCTCCGCCACCACCACTTCCACCATGACCAAAGTGGTACAACACAAGACAATAGCAAAAACCAAACAATATTATCAACACGATAATCGTTTGGGCCAAAGAAAAGAAACACAAATAAAACATACCCTATTCTCCTCATCCTCCTCATCGTCATCGGCAGCGACTTCGTCGTTTTTCAACAAATACACCACAGAAAGCGAATTACTTTATAATGAAGTGGCTAAAAAGTTCAAACCCTTAAATCCACAGAAAAAGTCAGCAAAGAAAGCTTTTCACATAAAACATAATCATGCTCAGAGAAAATTGAAATTGGTTAAAAAGCAAAAACTGAAAAAATTTACTCCTCTTGCCTCAGCAGCACACAGTTGCAGTAATCAAAAAATAAACAATTCTTTACACATGGCTCATACTCTCATGCCTTTTTATAAACAGCAACAACAGCACCAATTACAACATTGTTTGTGCTCTTGCCAGCATAATCAAAGTAAATGTCATAATAACACTAATATTATGGAATCAAAATCAGCTGTTTTATGTAATAATATAAGTAAAGTATTAAACTTCACCACCAGTACTGCTGCTGCCACCACGACCACGTCCTCTAGCAGTACATCTGCTAACGGCATAACAAATTGTCCAGAGTCTTTACCGAAATTACTTGAACTTTTGCAAAATCATACACCTGCTTTGCTTTTGGAGACATTAATAAATAATGCCAAATTAGTTGAATACAATAGCAATGAGCTAAACAGGTATATAAATTGTAAATAATTAAATAATTTTTTTTTAAAAAACAACCAAATTAAAAATTGCTACGACATTCGATATTAAAAAAATGCGTTCAACAGCTCTGAACAGTAAAATTTATCATAATATAATTGCATACCATTGAATCGTTTTAATAAACTCACATTAAGGATTTGAAGGACTTCACATGTTCAATTTATTTTGCAATTACAGTTTGACCTTAATTTCAGTGTTTAAGAACGTTTGAATGCTATATGCGTTCATACAATTATTTTTTTAATAGATTATCACACTCCTGCCTAATGTGTATTTATGTACTTAAAATGTGAAGATAGTTAAAAACATTCTAAGGGTGGACCACCTGATGAAAGATTCTGTTGCAACCTTCATTCTTATTTAATAGAGTAGGATTTGTTAGGCTAGGGCGTATTTAAATTAGAAAGTATTATGATTTAAACCAACGGTTTGACATAAGATTGAAGATTTTTCTTTGTGTGTACAGGCATACTTTAATGCGATTTAAAAATGAATTTAATTGTAAAATAATTTAAATATTCTCCTTCAATTATTTGTTAATTATTTTATTTATTTTAATTAAATGTTAATTTGTTAATTATTGACTAAAAATATTTTTTCTTGTTTTATTACAGAGTTCGTGACACTCATCAAATAGCTGAAGCTCAACAAGAGAAAAACGCTAAATTACGTGAAGCCTTTAATATTTCTGAATATTTTGTTGAAGGCTCTAGTTTTGATTCCGATCGTAAAGCAAAAGAAGATTTAGCCAAAAGTTTGGCTTTACAAAAAGAACTGGACACTCAACGTGAACAAGCAGCCGCTGCGGCGGCTAAAGAGAAAGAATCATCGAAACGTTATGCGTTGGTGCGTACACCATCAAAAGAACGTGATGTCTCTGCTGGAGGCATAGGTGGCGGTAGTGGTGGTGATAATGATGATCATACCATAAAAAAGAAGAAAAAGAAAAGAACTCGTGAGAGGTTAGTTAGTTAGTTAGTTTGTGTCTTAAAACAAAATAAACCACATCAATACTCTTAAATGTTTATGTGTTTTGATTTTCAGTTCTGCCAGTCCCGAACGTAAAAAAGATAAAAAGAAGAAATCCAAGAAACACAAAAAAGAAAGGTAAGTCCTAACGAAATATAATTTGAAAGGCATCTTGTGTATCTTAGGTTTTCTAGGTCATATTTAAAGATGTAACTTTTTTAGTTTTGTTTCTTTATTGTTATTATTTCATTATCATTATTATTTTCTTCTGTTTTAGTTGTTAATTTGTGTAAAACCGTTTATTCAACAATTAGTTTTATAATTTTGTGAAATTTAAAAACGTAGTTTTATTAAATGTTTTAAATTTCTTTTTCTTTATTGTGTTTCATTTAATTTATTTTTCTAACCAACATTGTATTGTGTTTTAGTTTTATTTTTAGTTGAAATAACTTTAACTTTTTAATGACAAAAAATTGTTAAATGAATTCTTTCTTCTTTATCAATTGCTTCATATTTTTATTCTCTACTTTCTCTGCATTTTTTTCAATTAACGAAAAATAAATCTAATCAAAATATCGAAACATAAACCAACAAAAACAGGAATTCTTACGAAAAAGAAAGAAAAAAGAAGAGAAAAGATTAACTTTAATTGTTTTTTTTTTTTTTCAAAAGTATTTAATAATAAAAACTCTCTAATAAATTTATTTATATACACACTAACAATCATTTGTTATAAAACTCGAAAACAAAACAAAACAATACAAAAAAAAAAAAAAATAAGTAATGTATAATATAGAAAAATCAACAAAAAAAAAATTAAGAGACATGTACAAAATGTTTTAAAAAAAGCTGCATTAGTTTTTTTTTTCTTATATAAAAGAAGAATGCAAAAATCGTAACAAAAACAAGAAACAAAAAGTCAACCAAGTTGTAACTATAATACCAAAAGGAAAACAAAAACAAACTCCATTTTTTTAAAACACAATCATTAATACTCTCTATATATTTCTCCCCAAAAACAAAATATTTATTAATTCATTATTATCTCTTTATTATCTTATATATATATTATTATATATATTATTATATATATTTATTATATATATAAACCAAAAATATTTTTTTACAAAACGTTTATTAATTACAAAAACCAAAAAAAAAAAATTACGAAAAATCCTCGGCTTTAACCATTTTTAACATTAAAATATATAACCAAATGGGTAAGTAATCAACTTTATTTGCAAATTCATTTTTATATTTTAAGTTTATTTTAATTTTCTTATTCAGTTTCTCAACTACATTACATGCATACAATACATACATCATACATACTTTAGATTTAAATTTTGTTTTCTTAGTTGAATTAGATTTAAATCATGCTTACTTATGTTTATTCTAAATTCACAACACATTTTTAAGTCTCCTTCTTCAATTGTAATAAAACACTGCTATTTATTGATTTATTTCGTTGTCCTTTGAAAATGAACTGTTTTTAAATTGAAGTCTAAATCATTGACTGAATACACTACTCAATGTATTGCAATTTTCTGCCCGCATATTGCTGCGAGCATTTTAAAATATTATTTATTTAGATGGCTATACATACAATCACCACTCACAGCTTATTTGATGAAGTCGATAGTTTTTTATTCTTTCAAAAATACTAAAGATATCTTAATATGGTGCAATTAGAGAAGAAAACATTAGACTAGAGGTAGTAAGTTCAAACCTCAGCTTCGAAAGAAAAAGAAGTATAAAAAACTAAATTTATTTCGACGACCTGTTCTTAGCAATCTTCTGGCAAAAGCTCTGAGAGTAAATAATTGTCATGAAAAAGTTCTCAGATATGTCATTCCAAGTCGACTTCACACATGGGTAATATTAATACACTTAATACCGCACATGTGAGAAGCCAGGTTATGATCCTGACTAAAGTTTTAATGGCTAACTAATTAAGTAAGCAAAATCAAATGTATTCACTTTCTTATTACAGATGCCTTTTATCTTGCAGAGTAGAGGTTTACTGCAAAGTCTTTTCAATTAGGCTCTATTCTTGCAATTGTGGTGACAGTTCTGGGCTCTTTTTTCTTTCTGAAATAGTTTCGTTGATCATGTTTTGCAAAGACACGAAATGTATTCAAATCCTGGTAAATCTATTGTAGAAGAAAAGTTAGAAAATAAAATTACTAGAACATGAGATTAATGTAGTAGGAGCAAGTAAAATTATTGGCGCAAAACAGACCAAGAGTACAAATTTTGTTGAGTTCATACAAATGTAAAGTTTCTCAAAAAATCTGACGTTCGGAGTGACTTTAAACTGTAGGTCCCGCCACTCATACATATATAAAATTAGCACACACAACATAGGTGGTGTGAGAAGCTAGATCGTAATCCTGACTGAAGGGTTGTAATGACCAATTATGTATGTATGTACATAAAAGTTACATAAAATGTATCTTAAGGAAACATTTGATTACATTAAACTGAGGTGCATAAATTTGACATTGTAAATTCTTGGCGTATCTGGAAATTTCCACACGAAATGCTGACATTTGTTATGAGCCCAAAAATAAAGTCATGGAATATTATCAGTAGTTATCAATGCAGCCGGTGTTATTTTATAAACAGATCCTGAATTTAAAAAAAAAGGGCAGAACCAATGGAATCTCGACTAAAGATTGAAGTTGAAGAAAAAGGCACCCACCAGTTATAAAATGCAATTAAAAGGTAGAAAAGCAAATATGATTACATGACTAAATATACAACATTGTTTAATCTGTACTCTCAAAAGTGTTAAAGGAATAATTTTTTATTTCATCTTTGCTTATTTATTTTGTTAACAAGACTTTTAATATTTTTGCTTTCACTTTACATCGAATAAGCTGTGAATGACTATATGATCGATATATTTATAATTGTATGCATTTAGTATGTGATCGAAGGTCACTTATGGCAGTAGTTTATAAAAAAAACCAAACTGTTGTTTTATCAATTCTTCCTAAAGTTTTTATAATAAACTTGCAATCATTAACTTTACTAAATAGTTTGAGTAGTGTTTTCCAGAAATAGAAATGATGAAACATTGTAACCTTTTGAGCACAACAAATGTTGCCTTGTTTTATTTATTTTCTATTTAATTTAAATTTAATTTGCTTACAGTCCCAATAATGTTTAGCATTATTTTACTTTTCGAAATTTCTCCTCCTTCTTCTATACATACAAACAATTTTGATTGCGACAACAATAGATTAGTTAAAACTAGTAAAATAAATCTCTTTTTTTATGATTTTTTTTTCTTTGTAATCAAACAAAAAACAACGTTGGTTGAACATTTTAAAACAATACAATTATTTTCTCATCTTTCTTTTTTTAATTATTTTGTAAAGACTACCAGTAAAGAAGTGTTTTTATTAAGGTAAACAATTTAACAACAAGTGTGTGTGTTGGATATTTTTTGTATTAAAAAAAAAAAATAATGAATTAAATAGTAATTAAAAATATAAATAACATTTGCTAGACATCATTTTATCAACTCATTTTAGTATAGACTAACCAACAATTAAGTAATAAAATGGAAAATATGGCAATTATAGTAATAGCTATTTATTCTTAATACACAAATAATAACAGAAATTAATAATGATTCTTGGTAATGGAAATTTAAAAATATATTTTAACATGATTTGGTTTTAAATCAAAGTATTAATTTATAAGACAACATTTTAAATCTAGTCAGTTCGTGAAAGACAAGCAAGTTTTATAAAGTATTCTATTTTGAGAAATTTGATATGTTGATTTAAAATTGTAAATAATTAATATTACTGGATAAGCAAGTACTTTAGTTCTCTAGTAAACAACGAGGACTTTACAATAATAATAACAGCCGTTAGCCATTTGACATCATTTGCTGTAGTTGATCTTTATTCATTCCAGTCTACGCCTATTCTGTGTTATACGCTGTCTGTGAGTTCATGGTTCAGAATGATGAAAAGAGTTACATTAAATGCCATCGACATTATTTTTTATCGAGGAGAATGGGCTATACGCTGAGAAATTCTCTTTCGAATTTACGTTGCCAACAGTATTTGCCTGATATTTCTTAACAGATTTTTAATCTAGATAGTTCTATGCCCTAGTATTTGTATGCAATCGTTTAAAGCCAGATTGTACATACATAGAGATGTGCAGATTTAATATTAGCTGCGGTTTAATGTAAAGTTTGATTCTGGTGCTTTGATATGTTGGAGTCAGTTTACCAGAGTTACAACTAGGTCTGATTCTGTACTCGCATCGAGATCCCATTCTTGCTAGTAAGTTGATCTATAAACTCTTATAGTAAGAGCCTTTATCGTGGCTGACCTTATCTTGATATCCGTATGCTGCCAGACAATTGAAAAGTTTGCCACTGAATTCCTTGTCTCCGATTTTCCATGACATATTTTCCATCGTTACAAGAAATTTGAGAGGTGATGTACTGCACAGCATGATTATAACTTTCTCTGATTAAAAATATTTTCTTCTATGGTATACCACCCTTTAACCTAACCACCATCTTGCTTTGAGTTAATTAGGAGGTTGTAATTGAATTTTATGTACTGAAACGCAAGAAGATTATTCACTAATCAAGCAGGCCGTATAGGCATACAGAGGAATATTCAAGCAATTAGCTTTGCAATAGTGGGGATGATACATATATTTGGCGAATTATTTTAATTTTTGAAGCTACTTTTCTTTACGAACTTGAAAATTCTGGTAATAAGAGGCTACAAAAGTTTAGCCATAACAATGGGATCATACTTATATAGTTGTATATCTCGGCGGACATACCAATTGTACCAGTTGCTGACTTTAGCATTTGGTAGTTCGCATACAACCGAAATTGTCTCCGAAACACTTGGAAGCGTGGTTCTAATCCAAGGGTTTGTGAAAATGAGAGCTTCAGCAACTGTAAATGTTATAGTATTGAGAACAATGGAGAAATGTCCAATTGTTAAAGAAACGTTTAAAACTGAATACATGGTTAGATGTCAAAGATATAAGAGTATTAAGGTCGTGTTTTTGCAGTGTTCTTCACTGTTTTGTTTTCATAGTGTAGTGAAATAATTAAAATTAGCTATAGGCACTCGAAGCCATAATTGAATTTAAATATTCATTTCTTCTTATTATAGACACCAATTTTGACCCGTATTTGCCAGTATTTTTTTTATCCTAAATGGAGCATAGGGCCTCAACATGATATTTCGCTAATTAAACTATGAGCAAACGATTGGTCTACTACAGCTTATTCTAATGAAGAAACTGCCGTGTAAACCATCAGACAGATTATTGGATTTACACACTTGTAAAGTAAACCATTTAACTTTAGTACTCGCCAACGCTTGCAGTCGCTTTAACTAAGGCAGCAGCCTTTGCATTCGCCTCTCACATTTTTTCTTACAACTCAAAAGAATATAAAATTTATTCGAAAAAAATTCTCAGCCTTGTTTAAATGTTTGTAAATGTGTCTGATTTTCTTCAAAAATGTTCTTCAAAAAAATATTTTTTGAATTATTTATGCAGCTTGAAACTCATACATTTAATTTCCAATATTAAGGAAGTTTAATTGAAATAATTTATTTCAATTAAATTAAACTTTTTTTATTGAATTCTATAACAATTTTCTATTGTTGTTCTATTCTTCATTTAATACCAGAAATTCATAACAGAGTTTAAATAAGTAGACAAATGTGTCTTGAAAATGCTTACAAAGTAAGCCTATGCCGGAAAGGAGAATTTATTAAATTATGTATTTATTAATAGAGAAACAAAATACGTTTACGATTTATTTGAAATGTTACAATATTGTTTGAAAATAAAATTTTCTTATAGCAAATTTGTTAAATAAATTAAATTTAGTTGTTATTGGTATGTTAAGCATATTTTTTTTGTTTAATAAGTTTGTCTTGATTCTATTTGCAGTAAGTCAAAGAAAAAGAAGTCACGCAAACGTAAAGCTAGCGAATCCGATAGCAATGCTGACGATGATAAGGATAGCAACAATGATGACTCTGATACGGACAGTGAAGCCGATGTAAAGAAAAGTCGCAAGAAGTCTAAAAAGGAGAAGGTAAGTAACACTTTTGACATAAAAACATGAAAAAATGAATACAAATAGAAAAATAAAAAAATGAAAAAAGCATGCACTTTATTTTCAGAATTAACAAAAATGTTATTCCCTTAAAAACTAAATACCTTTCTATTATTAATCAAATGTATTGAAAAATCTGTTTGTAAATCCACCAAAATTATATTTAATGTACAATTTATATTAAATACCATAATACCATTACCTTTTTTTCTTGCTTGATTTACTTTCTTTCAATCCTACTCGAAACGAATTTTTGTTTTAATATGAAACGTAATTTATTATTATTTTTCTTATAAAATAAATAATAATACATGCAATATGGTTTTATTGTAATTTTCTGTTCTTTGACAAAACAAGGTAAATCAATTTTGAATTGATAAAAGCATAACAGTTATGCAACATCTTAATATTTTTTTTTTTTTATTAATTGTGTATTTTACATTTGTAGTTTTTATTTAGTTTTGATTTTTTTTTTAATTTTTTGAATACAATTCATGAAAAAACAAACAGGAAATTTATATACAATTTAAAAGCAAACAAAAAAAATGAAACTTTTTGTGTTTGTATACAATATAAAAAGAAAAATTAAAAACAAAAATACAATCCCTGGCGCTTCATTATAAATAGGATAGCTTTCAAAAGGGTCTCTTGTAGTTTTGTAAGTACTATCATTTTAGTCTTGATTCTTTGTTTAATTTTAAGTTTATACCAAATACCGTTATGTATTTAAATAAAAAAAACAACAGCAATTTAAACAAAATTAATATTTTGTTTTCTACAATAAACATTAAAATATATATTATTATTATTCACTGATCATCATTTATCTAACATTTTCAAATGTATTATTTTGTTTCCTTTTGATATCACCTTTAATTCAATATGAATGACTGTTCAATCAGTATACAATAATACTAATTAGGCATAAAATATGTAAATGAAAAAAAAAAAACTGAAACAACCACATTTTTTTCATAATTTTTTAACTCTTTATTAAAATATTTCCCTCTTTGATTTTGTTGTTTAGAAAAAGCGTGACAAGAAAAATAAGAAAAAGGAACGTTCATCATCATCCGATAAGTCTAGATCGGCGTAAGTTCGTTATCTTATTTTTTTATTTATTCTCATTAATTAATTGAAAACTTTTTTCACAGATCTCCAGCTGATAAACCTGTGGAAAGTAAAAAGGAGACGAAAAAATCTGAATCAGTCAGTAAGAAGACTTCTGATAATCCATTTCGTAGCCGTTCTAAAGAAAGATCCCATAGACCTGCAAGGGACTCGCAAAGACGACATTATGAGTCGTCACAAGAGAGCCGTCATAGGCGTAGTCGCAGCCGTCATGATAGAGACATTATCGGTAAACGTCGTAGCCAAAGTCACAGTCGCAACGATAGAGACAGGGACAGAGAGTTAAGTAGACGACGCAGTCGCAGTCGTAATGGCAGAGATTCAAGAAATGATCGTCGTCGCGACGATACACGTGATTCTTATCAGAAACGCCCTAGCTCTATAGATTACCGTAGTCGTGAACGTAACGAAAGAGATTTTAAAGATAACCGTCGCTCGAGATCTCACCAAAGGTCTAGACGTGATGAACCAGCCGATCGTTTAAAAGATCTCAAACGTAAACATTCTGAAGAACGTTTAGCTAAGAGACGCGATAGTCCCGCGGCAAGTGTTGATAAACGCAAAAAATGCTCGCGTTCACCTTCCAGATCTGGACAAAGAAGCCGTGATGAAAAATCTTATAGCAAAACGGCTCAGAGAAAGCGCACTAGCCTCTCTAGATCACGCTCAAAAACACCACGTAGAAAGTCTCGAGAACCTCAGGATACTCACAGAAAAGTAAACAAATCCTTATCTAGATCGCCTGTCGGCCGGGAAAATCTTCGTAGAAAATCTTTAACACCACCACAGCGCTCATCTAAACAACGTTTAGAAACGAATGAAACAAAAAAATCGATTTCTGATTCTTCTAAAGATCCAGAAAAATCTATTGGAAATTCTGTGCATTCAGTCGCAAAAGATACAAAAACAAGTACACGGAAGTCAAGATCTCGTACCCCGTCAACTTCGTCGTCAGATTCTGCATCCTCTACTGATACAGAATCTTCAAGATCGAGAACACCGTCGCCGAAAAAAGAGCAACCTGTTGTTGTTGAAAAGCCTTCGACATCGAAGAACAGTGAAACGCCAAAGTCTTTATCAGTACGAAGAACAAAATCCCCAAGTCCTACAAGAACTCCTTCTCTCGAAAGGCGAACAATTACTGTAGCACGTTCCAAATCGAGGAATATCTCTCCAGAGAGATTATTAAAGGACAAACAACGTCATGTTTCTACATCTAGAGAATCGCGTGGTAAATCTAAAGATAAACGTGATGACAACAAGAAACGTTTATCGAAAACTCCGCCACCTTCCAGAGCAGAGAAGAAAGCTTCGAGTCCTCGATCTTCTAGGGATTCTTCAGAATTAAGCTACTCTCCTGCTAGGCGCAATCCCGAACGTTATCGGGATATTTTAGAAAATGCTAAAAATCAAAAAACCGAAAAGCGTAAACCCAGCGAAAAGGAAGACGATAGAAAAGAACACAACACCAAGTTGACGAAGATTAGCGAAGAGCGTGAAAAAGAACGTAAAGAGAAGGGAGAAAGTAAACGCGATAGGAATCCAGCGAAACCTGTGGTACGCCTACAGTCTCAAAGTGAAGATGAAAGTGATGCCACGGAACGTAATACCGAAAAAATATTGGACGAATTTCAGGAATCACGACGGGAACGAGAACTGAAGGATCTGAAAATGTTGGAGCAATTAAAAACGGGTATAGCCGCCAAAGCTAAGGAAAAAATAAAGACTATTGAAAAAATGGCTGCTTCCACTTCGACAAGTTCATCGACGAATACTGGTGGAGAAGTAAGTGACAAACCTTATAAAAGTGCAATACGTAATTCTCTTAATGATTTTTTGGCTGCCAACAATGTGGCCCCAGCTGTAGTGGCAACTTGTTCTTCAACAGCCAACAATAGCATAAAAAATTCACCACCCGGAGCTATATATCCCCAGACATTAGAAGAAATTAAAAAAGAACAAGAATCTCATAGCCATACAAAGGAAACATCTTCCAATAATCATAATGAAACTAACAGTAACAATAACAGTAACGTTAATAATAACAATAAGGACACTGAAACGCAGGCTAATTGCAAAAAGTCCCCTGCGACTGCAAATGGTCATGCGCCTAATGCAAGTCCAACAGCAAGTCCACTACGTAACAGTAATAACAATAATAATAATAACAATAACGTAATTAATAGAGACAGAGATCGTAAACGTGAACGTGATCATCGTGAACGTGAGCGAGAACGAGAAAGAGATAGGGAAAGAGATATAAAACCTCCTAGAGAGATGATTAACAATAGTAATAATTTTAATAAAGAACGTTATTTGGACAGACGACAAAGATCACCGAACATTTATAGCACCGGTGGCGTTGGTGGTGGTGGCATCATCAGTAACGGCGGTATGGGTGGTGGTGGTAGACGTAATAATAATAACAACAACAATATGCATCATCTCAACCATCGACAACAGCGTCTAAATGGCGGTAATTCAATGGGAAATCTCGGTGGTGTTGGTGGTCCACATCATCATCACCATCCGCATGCCCATCCACATCAACATCCGCATCATCATCATCACCCCAATCATCAGTTGATTAACAATCATCACAATTCTGCGTCCTCTACTTCTTATATTGCTAATACAACTAATCCTCATACATTGATGTGTAATCATGTTAATAATTCCACTAATCTTTCATTTACTCGTCCTAGTCGTATTAACACTACACCTCTTATAACTGCTACTCAGTTTAACAATCAAATGCTTAGTAAACAATCGAATAGTATTTTAGTTAATCGTCGAGATCATCGTACCGCTTTGAATTTGGGTCTCAGCGGTACACCCTGTACTAATTTCTCTAATAGTAATCTGTTATTAACCAAAGCTAATACTAATCCTCATCATTTACATGTTGCGGCAGCCGGCCATGGTATAGGCGTTGGTCTAGGCGGCTTAGGTGGTGGCGGCGGGCACCATCACCATAATCATCATCACCACCACCATCATCATCACGGTCAGAATTCGAATTCGAGTGGTAGCGGTAGCAATTCGACTACCCAAATAACCGATCGCATACTAATGGCGGCTTCAATAGCGGCCGCACAACGTCATAGTTTAGGTGTTGTACACTCGGCTGCAACGAGCGCGGCGGCTGCAGTGGCGGCGGCTAATAATTTAAATTTTCTACAGCAACAAAATAAACCAAAACTTGTTATTAAGCCTTTTAAAATTAATGATTCACAGCCTTTAGTTGCCGCTCTGGCGGACTCATCGCTCGTAGATGCCATCGTATCTAAAGTATCAACAGCAACGGTAGCGGCTGCCGAAAGTGCAGCACGGCGTAGTCGTAGCCGTTCCAGGCGTAGTCGCAGTCGTAATCGCCATGAGGAGAAGGGCAACAATAGTGCGGGTGGCGGAGGTAGTGGAGGAGGTGGTGGAGAACGCGATGGAAATCGTCGTCGTTCGGCTAGTCGCTCCAGATCATCGTAAGTTTATAATGGAAATATGAAATTGTAGTTGCTTTTTAAAATTTACGTTTTTTTTTCTCTCAAAAAAATTCTTTTCTAGAAGATCATCATCATCTAGCCGCAGTAGAAGTCGCAGCCATAGTCGACGTAGCTCACGTTCACGTTCTCATTCCTCACAATCCAGTTCATCGTCACGCAGTTCATCACGTAGCTCATCGAGGTAATTATTATCAACTTTTATTTATGTCAATAATTCAAAACGGAGTTTACATAAAGCGAATGATTTTCATTAATTTTAGTCACAATTGACTTTCTTTAATATCGAAAATGTACCACAGCCTTAATTTTGCGAATTATAACTACAAGCAACTCTTTACATTTTGTAAAGAGATTAACTAATTTGTATTGTTTGTCGTTTGAATAGGAAAGACCCAAAGAAATAGTTTCTAAACTCAATTTCTCACGTATACGTTTTTTAGAAGTGTTTCGAAATCAAAAACCAATTTATGAATCGGATGGCAAAAACTTTCCATAATCAAAGTGTCTGCTACAGATTTCGTCACTTCAAACATTCGTTGGCATCAAACTTTTTAGGACGATGGCTAAAGGTGCTGAAGATTATTTAAAAGTAACACAATTACTCCAATTTGACATGATTTGAGTTGATATTGTTGTAACAGCTCTGCTGTGCCCGAATTCAATGAGATGTAGAATGTGTGAGGAATCAGGTGATTCATCTGTTGGTCTCAACCCTAAGTTAGTCCACTGGATGTAAGCGGTTGGTCTGACAGGGCTGTTGAAGAGCTGAGCCTTGTTATGTAGCCTTTGATGACATTCTGGACAGTGATTCAAGGTTCCGGGAACAATCCTTTTACGATAACAATTAAGAATGCTCCACCCGCTGGACTTCAGCTGTACTAGGATGGATCTAGTTTTCCTGGGCAGCTGCCTCTCACTGACCGAAATTGAAGGTGGATGCTCATTGACTATATCTGTACCAATTTATGACTGTTTATGTGCCTATTTCTGTCTGGCATGGTTTGAGTAGTTTATAGCACTGCTTGTGTGCTCAATTAATTCGTATGTATTACCAGATACAGAATGCTAAAGCATTTAATAGGAAACATAATGGGTTTCAATATATAAGAGCCTTAAAAATTGTAATGTTTTGTAGGACAGTTTAGTGAAAAGGTTTTTTTTTAATTTTAATTAATTTAAATACAATTAGTAATTTATTTATTTATTTTGTTTAACTTTTTTGCAGCAGTAGCTTTGGTTCTTCACGCTCCGGTACCCGTTCTCCTTCAATACCACGTCGTCGTGGCTCACCCAGTTTCCTAGATCGTCGCCGCATTACTAGGTAAAATTGGAAGCATTTTTTCTGTTTGAAAATGAAATTAAAATTTTTATAATTTTATTTTTAATATTTTATTTTAATTTGTTTTTAATTATTTTTCATTATTACTTTTTATTTATTGTAGCCGTCATTCATCATCAAAACGTGATCGAAGACATTGATTACAAAAGCAAATGATTATTTTTTTCGATATGATTTCGCTTGATATGTATTTTTATTATAATTTTTCTTATTTTATTTTTATTTTTTTTTTTAATTAAGTTGATATACATACAAATGCACAACGTTTATGCAAATAATGGGTTTGCTGAGTTCCAATTTTGATTTGTAAAACACTTAGGACGTTAAGAGAGACGTTGTAATTTACCAAAATAAATTTATACTGTATATTTACATCAATAATTAATCTCTTTTTATGTTCTCTCCTTATTTTATAGTATATTTCTAGCTAAATATCTTGTTTTTTATATTCTTTTTTTTTCATACTTATTTTGCAGTAGTAGGTAAAGAAATATTTTTTCTTAAAAACATTCTTTCATTTACGTTATTTCACTTTTAAGTTGGTAAGTTTGAATTTTTTTTCTTTTTTTATTATAATTTCAAAAGTAAAGAAAAATTGTTAACGTAATAAAAAAAATTAAATTAATCTCTTTATTAATTAAGAAAAATAAAATTTGATTTCTTTTTTTATTTTAAATAGCGCCCGCAAACGACCTATACCATATCATCGCAAATTACCATCGGATGTTTCTAGTTGTTATTGTTCCAGTTGCTGTAGTCGTGATAGTTCTCCACGTTCCCGTTCATGTACGCCAACGCGTGATAGTCGCAGTCCTTCAAGAATTTTTTAATACTCATTTAACTAGTCTTGTCTAGTCAGTCAGACACTTGCTGGTGGTCTTCATAAAATGCTGACTATTAGTAATGAATAAATGAATGTGTTTTTAAAAAACTTTTTCTTTTTAAATTATTAAGTATTATAATACTACTAATTATAATAGTAGTAGTTAAGTTTTTAATTTTTAAAACACACACACAAACAAAATAATGAATTTTGAAATATTTATCTCTGCTAGTCATTTCGTTTGTAAAAATAACATACACACACATACATTACATTATTATAATACTTTGCATTTAAATTCTTTATACAATCGATTATTTGTTTTATTTATGAATTTATATTTATTTGTATGTATTTATATTTATTTGTATGTATTTGTTTTATTATTGATTGATATTTTATATAAGAAAAGCAAATACTCACTCGTATTATACTTAATTTAGTGCAATTGATTTATTCATTATTCCTGTATATTTTGAAATTTATTTATAAATTTATGATATGATATTTATGTTTTTTTTTTATGAAATTTTATTTTATAAACTAAGAAGAAAAACTGAAAAATAAAAACAAAACATTTGTTGCAATTTAAATTGTTTGATTTTATTCGATCTTGTATAAAATAAATTGTTAGTGTTACTTTTTCCAATCTAGATATAAAGCTTTTGTAATAACATAGATAACTTTTTTCAAAATATCATATGCCCATCGTTAATATTAAGTTAAGAGCGTAGGAAATTATTAAATTAAACAAGAATTTCATTTTGTGTTTCCCTTTCTTTAATACTGAGAAGTTTCGCTTTGTTTTTAAACTCCACATAAGTAATTCACAATCCAATCTACGAAGCCGCCTCGCACAACATGCTTACCACCCTGCGCCGCCTTGAAGCTGATATCGCTCTTATCCAGGAACCTTGAATCGTTAGGGATAGGATTCTGGGTTTGAGCGATCCTGATTATAGGTGCTTAGAGGTGCTTGTCCCCTTACTTACGCGGGTAAGAGGCGACAACCAGCCTGGTGGAATGCGGAACTCCAAAGACTCCTCTGCTGTACTAGGAGACGCTTTAATAAGGCTAAAAGGTCGGGCGAGGATGTTGACTGGTCTGCTTATCGATCCAGTTTAACGATTGTAAAAGGGCCAATAGAAACACATGGGTTAGCTTCGAGCCTTTTAATTCGCCTGGTCCAGATGGTATCTTTCCGGCTCTGCTTCAGCATGTTAGTGATATGTTATACGAATACCTTATGGACATATATAAAGACTGTCTCCGGTGGTGTAATATACCTAATGGTTGGAAAGATGTGCTTGTGGTGTTTATACCTAAAGCCGGTAAACCCAGTTACGTCGGCCCTAAGGATTATAGACAGATATCGCTCTCATACTTTCTTTTGGAAGCTATGGAGAGACTTATCGATCTCTGTTGAGTAGGGAGCAACATGCTTACATTAGGTGTAAGTACGGACTTTCGGAAAACAGCCACCGACTATATTGTGCCTTATTCTATGTTCCTGCCTGGTTTTAAGATACTTATACCAGATAGGGCACTATGGAACGGTGGGGTACTCCAGGGGCAGAAAGGTATCCCCATCTACACAGATAAGTCAAAGTTAGGTGGAGGTACAGGTGCTGGGGTTTTCTGTAGGGAACTCGGTCTTCAACATCATTTCAGGTTAAAGGATGACCGTAGCGTGTTTCAGGCAGAGATCTTCGCAATCTTGAAGGCTATCGAGGCTGGTGGGCTTACTTCGGATTCGGAATCTTATATGATCTTCGTTGACAGTCAGGTTGGTCTAAGGGCCATTGCGTCGGTCTGATGCAAATCACGGCTCGTACGTGAGTGCAAGGAGTCGTTAAGGACTTTTGGACCAGACCGAATCCGTCCATGCTGGATTCCGGATCATAACGGAATACTCGGTAAAGAGACGGTGGATGCTCTCGCTAAATTAGGTTTCCTTTCTTCTCTAACCTAAACCTAATTCACAATCCATATCTTCGTGTTGTTGGAGAGACCAAAAACCACAATGTCTACCAAGGCAATGAGGTGATTTACCGTATCAAAACCCTTTAATAGATCAAAAGCAACATTGAGGTTTATCGCTGTACACTTGAGTACTCACTTAATTGGTCACTTCAACTCTATTGTCAGGATTACAACCTAACTTCTCACACTACCCGTGATTTTATCAAAGAGTGGCAAACCCTAGTCATATTTGGGTTTGTTCGAAATATCTGAGCTGAGGTGTGGCTTTTGTATAAGCCAACTTACTATCTGCTACGACAATGGGGACTTCGTGTACTTAATGATATTAAGTTAGTTGAAGTTGTTGCGTCAGTTCTAGAAGGAGCAACGCCTTTCGAGTACTACTTACTGATGACGGAAGAGAAATTGATTTTTGTTCTATTTTCCCTGGTTCGCATTTATTCTTGTGTACAAAAAATGTCCATTGTTGCGTTCCTTCCTCTCGTCCTATCTCGTTCGGAGTTCTCTACAGATTGACGAGCATAGTAGTTAGAAAACCGTTTAACCTCATGCTGTAGCCTACTTAGCGTCAAACAACATCTCTCCTATAATATGTGTGTGTATTATTGAGAACCAACAAAGTTTGTGCGAGAATTTCGAAACTCTAGGATTTCCGCTGAAATAAATTAAAATTTGATTAAATTCAAATCATAGCTGTGCAGCAAAAAATTGGGTTAGGTACCACACGCAGGAGCTAGAAGAGATCTCCGATTTCTGTTCAGGTCCAATACTAATTAAACTATTGTGTTACTCATATAAGATACGGTGAAAATAACTCATCGTCAAGAAAATTGGTATTAAAAGTTAAGGAAACAATATCCATACGTATTATCATCATAGGAAAAAAGTTGATTACGCGCCAGACAGAATATATAAATGCTTAAGCTATTGGAAGCAAACAGATCCAAAGGACCTAGTGGGATCAACGCGGTCAGATTAGCCAATAATAATGGTAATGAATTGATCAAACTACATCAGCGTCAACCTCAATCAGACTAGAACACAATTATATAATAATTATTACCAGGTGAGTAGCTTACATCTTATGCTCGCTGTAGTATAAGAGACCAGAGTCTCTGGTGGGAATCGAAACACGATCCTCATACAATCTACTACACTAGCAGGAATAAACGTTGTGGAATCTAATAAAAGAGATCGGTAATAACCACTACGGAAACGAAAGAGCTTCATAATTAATATATTTATCGTGGGAAAATAAAATTAAATAAAAATTTTATGTCCCAAATTCTTGCATACTTCTGGCTCCTAAATTCGTAATAAGAGAGACTGCAGATTTTTCAATACAGTTCTACCTACACGCACAACGTAATCCGTTTCGAAGTTTGTCTTATTTAATACGTTTCGAAAGTTTTTTAATCGAAATACATAATAAACCCCTAATACCCAATTGTTGGAACAGGTCTGCTGCTGTATCGAGTTGCCTCATATAGTAAAATTTATCATTTGTACAGCCATAGCTGAGTTGGCAAAGTGAGGCTTGGCTAGTTCAGGGGACTAGATCCAATTGTCGTGGGATACTTTACCCATATATACATATGTACCACTAATAAAGTTCAAAAATAATTGACGTACAGAAATCTACGTATAAACTACCAGAAGGATTTATGGATCTATCGGCCTGGCAATTAAAAATTTTTAGTTTGCGAAAATAATTTATTTTTAAATGCTGAGTCAGTAGAGATGCATAATATCGTATTAGCCGACTAGCAAAGCAATACAAGAGAAGTTCACTTGCTATTTACAATCAAGTCGTTATTATTTAGCAAAATGTGATGATGATCTACCATCAAGCTGGAGGCAAAATCTTTAGGACGTTTATATGTGTACATACAATCCAGAATCTAATAGAGCATTTAAAATTCAATTTTTGCTTGTTTGTACACTAGAGCCCCGACTTGCGTCGTTAATGGGGACCGGAGAATTGCGACGCAAATCGAATCAAATTTTTCTATACAAATGCATTGAAATTCATCAAAATGTAGCAAAAAAACTTAATATTTCAGATAAAACAGAATTATGAAAACATTTTTCATTATTTTATTAAGTTCAGTAAAGTTTTCTCTAATTATTATAAAGAAATAGCAAAAATATAAATTAACAAAAAACTTAACAAAAATCAATAAAATTCATTTATAAAAAAATAAATTTTAAAGAAATTGTGCTTTGTTTAGTTTATGTGGTGCTTTCTTCAGATAATAAATTCAAATCAACAACACTCCATTTGATGACGTGGTCTTACAGGTTTGTTAACAAAAAGTTTTGTTGAATTTTTAGAGATTTTTTTGCTGATATGTTTCCTTGTAACAACTAATGGCTTGTTGGTCAGCAGATGCTGCTACGCCCTCGCTACGATTTTCGTCAGGATCGTTTTCAGAAAATATATTATGGGAAATGGATTGCATAGTTTTCGAAATATTGGAGTTTTTTTTTTTTCCTCTGATGTATTATCAATTATCATAACATCATTTTCTAAAGTATGCTGAATATTAATGGATAATAAATTTTTATTATCAAGCTCCTCATCGTGAGACAGTAAAAGTTCATTAATGTCATCCTCTCCATTCCTTCAAATTCGGATAAATTTAATCGACGCAAGTTGAAATTGCAACAACGCAAGCTGAGTTTTGTCAATTTTTAAAAAGCGAAGCAAATCGAAACGACGCATATCGGATCGACGCAAGTCGGGGCTCTAGTGTACTTGATAAACTTTATAAACAAAATTCTCATTTTCAAATCTCGCTCCTTTTACGAAATTTTTAAAAGGACATCCATACTTACTAATTTTTCAATTAAAAAAAACACACATTTCCTTAAATTATGCATTTTATCTTTAAAAACTGCATTCCGTTGCTTTTGATAAACATTTAAAACACAGTGAATTTTTTTTATTATTTATTAAATTCTTACTTTTATTTCAAATGAATAATTAAAAGCTTAAACTAAATAAAAAAATTAAACGCAGTTATCCAACCAATTCCTTTACCGACCTGCGAATTAAAAAAAGGAAATTTATTAATAAATAATTCAAGAGAAATTAATTTTAGAAATAAATTGAAAATGAATCAGTGAATCAAGTTATTTTCATGTTAGAATGGTCAATGAGATTCCTACTATAAAATATCATCATTTAAATTTAAGAATTTACAAAAAATATTACAAAAAAAAAGCTTACCTTCTAAATAAATACGAAAAATCCAATCCAACACGAGCAAGAAAATTATGTAGTAGAACTAAAATAATAACAAAGAAAAATAATGTTTAGAATTTTATTTACCACAATTTGTTTAATTAATTAAATAAAAATTAATCAGTGAATCAAGTTATTTTCATGTTAGAATGGTCAATGAGATTCCTACTATAACATATCATCATTTAAATTCTTAGCAACTTTTATTTAAATTTACAAGAGAGAAATAATTTACCTTTTATGTCTAGTATAACCAAGTTTTCTTATGTAAAAGTAATGCGGGGAAACTAAAAATACAGAAAAAATAAATTTTAATACACATGTTTATAAATACAAAACAATAATTACAAGTAATTTATTTAATAAATACTATAAAATGAAGAATAAACACTGCAGGTTACTCTCAATTTTATTTATATTTATAAATCAGTTATTGAATATGTTTTCATAGTTAATTTGAATGAATTAATTACTCAATGAGATTCCTACTAAAGCTAATCATCATAAAAATCTTTACAAAATTTTTCTAAACAGAAATCCATAATTACCTTTTTGTAAATGAGATAATGTGGGCTGGCAAACGTATACTCTGCATAGAAATTCTGAAATGAAAGAATTTATCTGAAAGTAAAGGCTCAAGAAATGGACTTCCCAACTAAATAAATTGTCCTAATATGTGTCCTTATTAAATGGACAAAGTGCTTCTATTTCTAAATATTTTTGAATTATGCCCTACTAAACTAAACTTTTCCTTCTTTCCTAGGAATTAATTGCAAATAATTGCAGAGAAATGAGAAATTTATATTGATCTTGTGTTTTTTATAGTTTAATTTTTTTCAGTTACGACTATATTTCTATAAAAAAGAAACAAAGTAAATAGATATTGTTCATCATTTATATGATGCCAATCTTGTTGGCAATATCCAACGCATCATAATCACGTGCCAAACGGACATAAGCCTTCTTTTGACCATCGGGTCTGATCAAAATGTTAACCTTAGCTACTTTAATGTCGTAGAGTTTACGGACAGCGGCGCGAACGTGATTCTTGTTAGCGCGCAAGTGGGTCAAGAACACCAAAGTGTTGTTGTCTTCAATTTTCTTCATGGCAGCTTCAGTGGTCAATGGGTACTTGATGATGTTGTAAGCGTCCATGCTGTAAGAGAATAATGAAAAATATAAAATTAATTATAAAATACACGAGATTAAAATTGAATTTATGTTAAGTCACGGATATTTTTGATCCCGATTGAAATTTTAATTTATTTAAATGGAAATATTAATTTTTATATGAAATTATATTTCGAATTGAAATACTCAGGGAGTTCCACTGAAATGCTATGACTTGAATTCAAATATGACTGGAGATTATTATTTAGGTCTTCCATTAAATTTTAATACATTTATTGAACATTCATGTTTATTTTAAAACGGATCTCCGACATTTTAATCAAAAATTGGGTATTTTTGCGTTAAATTTTTGAAAAACGATTGCATTCAAAATTCTTTTTCATCCCGATTCTTTAAAATCCCTTTATGTACCGAAAACATTTAATTTTTTCTATAGCGTCCCGTAATCTTTGGTTATTGGCTTGCAGTTGCATTGCCAGTTGCCAAAAATGGCATCTGACAACAAACACTTTATTTCAAGTATATTTTATTTTTAACTTACCGGTTTCTGGTTGGTACAGATTTCCTTGGGTATTTAGGGTTGCGGGGCAACTTCAAGGTCTTGGGTCTGCGGAAGTGTACGTTGGTGCGTATCTTACGGGTACGAGTACCGAAAGCACCCTTGATGATCTGCAACAATAACATAATTTTACAATAATTTTTTATATTTGCTAACAGTACTTATATTACATACCTTGGTTTGAGCCTTCTTGGCCTTCAACAAAGCAACAGCCTTAGCCTTGGAGGTACCCTTTTGTACCTTGGAACCAGGCTTGGTGGCGACCTTCTTGCCTTTAGCGGCAGCACGGGCCTTAGCAGACAATTTGGCCAAGATAGATTGAGGCTTCTTGCCAGCAGCAGCCTTCTTTTTGGCATCCTTGGTCTTTGGCTTAGCCTTGGTGGCGACCTTCTTGGTTGGGGCAGCCTTCTTAGCTATAGGCTTCTTGGTAGCAGCAGCAGCTGGCTTCTTAGCTGCAGCTGGTTTCTTGGCAGCAGCAGCAGCAGCGGGCTTGGCGGCGGCTTCCTTTTTGCCACCAGCAGCAGAAGTTGTGGCTGCAGCCTTCTTCTCTGGTTTTTTGTCACCAGGCTTAGCAGCTAAACAAAAAAGAAAACACCAAATTCCGATTAATAAGTGCTATCACGGCCAGGCAATCGATAATTAAACAAAAACAAAAAGAACACACACTAAAGTGAGGTTAAGTTTCGAGTTCTCATCTCTTTAGAAGTTTAAAATACACACTATTTGTTTTTCATTGGACTTTTCCGGATACTTTGCACAATTTAAATATTTACAGTAATTATTTAATTTCATTTATAATGATTGTAATCAATTAAAACATTTTAAAATTCTTTTGTTTATTAAAATTGATTCATTCCATTTTGACATTTGTAGTGTTGCTGTCATTAAAAAAAAATTTCATACGACCGCGTGTTCATATGGACGGTCATTGTTTTTATTTCCAGACTTTCTTTTTGCAAATTTTTCTAAAATTTCACATTAAATTATTTTAAATCTATGGCAGTTTCTTTTATTACACTTTATCACTTAATTTCGTACAATTTCCATAAATTTTTCACAATTTTTTGTCAAAGTATTTCTTACCGGATTTCTCGGTTGGCTTTTTAGGTGGCATTTCTACGAAAAAAAGAAACGAAAAGGAAAATTTTTTGTCTTTTTCAACCGGGCGGAAGTTCGCTGTTCGAAAATTATTATCGAAATATGACGAGATAATGGGAAGTGTTCGTTAACAAAGAGATTTGTTTGCAAATGCCTGTAATCTTACAGTGTTGTATTTGGTATTATAAATGGTGGTTTTTTCATTAAGTTCGGAAGAAGTTAGTTATAAATTTTATTAAATAATCATAAAACGAAATAAAAATTAATGTTTTAACCGTTAAATAATACTTCCAGTAACAATAAGAGTCTAAGCTATTAAGAAAAGGTAATAATAACATGAGAAGTGATAACAATTTGAATAGAAAGTGTTTTCTTAGTTGTCCCGACTGGATGCTAAAAAAAGCGTTAAAAATATTGTGTTATAATATTATAAATATAAAATGAATTAATTTGTTATTGTGTTTCGAGTTTCGGTTTTTATAGAAATAAGCATTTCAATTAATTTTTAATGGACCATAGAATGCAAATTTTTGAAGAAAACTTTTCATGTTAAAAAAACTCGTAACGGACAGGAAACACCTGGAAAACTTGTCTTATTCTTACTAGAGTGTGATGAAGATCTTCTTTTTTTTTTTGGAATATGGAAAAATATAAATTTTTGGCAGTTGCTATTAGGCATTGCGTAAGTACCGAGTTGCCAATGATCCTTAAAATGATTTATTACATATTTCGGCAGAGACATGGCAATCGGTAATCAAAATGTAAAGTATGCGTAAAGTGTTTTAATTATACAAACGGATGCAAAAAAGCTAAAAATATTCATATGTAAATCTACGCAATCTTGTGCTGTAAACAAAAAAAAAATATTAGCTTTAAACGGGAACTTTAGAAGTCGTTTCGGTGTAGATATCAAAACGCTGAAAGATGTGTCTCCGCTTCAGGCCTGCATTGTAATTGTGTAATACAGATCACTGTGAGTTGCCCGAACAATGCGGTTTTTATTGAAGGTAATTTTAATGTTTTATAATCTCCTTTAACTCAAAATAGACGTCCTGCCACTGCAGAGAACCAATATCTTGACATATACGCCATGCATAATCAAGTTGAAGATATACAACTCCATAGAAACAATTTGTGGAGATATGGGCCACACACAATCACCTTGTGGAGTGCCACAGCGCACAGTAAAAACACTTTCGACTTCTTTTTCACCTGCCCTTGACTTTGCAATTCATTCCACGACATTTATTTACTGGGCTCCAAAGCATCCTACTGTCGATTACGAAACGAAAATTTAATTTCTAAGATTGGTATATCGATATCAGGGCACACTTTCTCTCTTGTGAAGATAATCTTGAAAAAGGTTGAGCCTTTTTTTTAGCTATGAGAGTATCCTTCTATTCGATCTGCGTAATCCATACAAAATCAAATTGGTCTTCAACTAGTGAAACATAGACAGCGTACTGCAGATCTGTTGGCATTATTATTGATTTGAAATAGAAAATGGCCCTATACAATTTTATAAAAGCGGTATTGGTTTTTGGTGCCCTAAGACATTTCTGTCGATATTTGAATATTTACGTGGCAAATGCAGTTTTATAAAACCTCAAAAGGTTTTTGGTGCCTTCGGACACGTTTGTCAATATGTCGATGCATGCTATCTGTGAGGTCCATACGAGTTGTTATACTCATTATGTCTTAATTTACGTTAGATCCTGAGAGGTCGTAAGTTTCTATTTTGTCTCTTTTTTGTATTTTTCTGTTTACACTTTTGCGAATGTGCTTTCACACACGAGACTATTTTTTAAGCCGCACAATTTTTGTTCTTTCAGTCACACACGAGACTATTTCATCTGGCATAAAATTGTATACATGTACTCTGCTTTGTATGTATTAGCTTTTTTTTTTACTTAATTTTCTGAACCTGCTGTTTTATAAATGTATGTGTATTGGTTTTGTGTTGTTTATGTATTGGTTTGTGCGGGGTAGAAGCTGGTTGAAAAATTATACCACTCTCCTCACCTCTCTTGCCTACAAGCTGCCATTTTGTGCCAGCATAATTGTTCTCGTGTGTGATTGCGGAATGACTGTAATATTGAATAATCATTTTGCTTTACTAATAGAGATAGGGCCATTATTACAACTTGCAGTTAAACTTGGGTTTAGTTAAAGGTACCTTTAGCTAAAGGGAACTGTAAAGTTACCTTTAACTAATTTTCGTTATTACAACTTACAGATAAAATAAATTTAAAATATGGCAGTGCCGGAGCAAAGTCGATAAAACTGCTCAATTAAACAAGTTTTTTTTTTAACGCAGTGGCAACAGCGTACTTCATTTTTTTGTTGTATATGCTCATTTTGTTTAAATTTGATGTTGCCATATCGAAAATAGTATATCATATGACAAGTTCAAACATAAAGTGACCTTTAAATGTTAAAGGTAGGATGATCTTCCCTTTAGCTTAACGATCACTTCTATCTTATTGGGTACTCATAATAATGAAATACAATTTATCTGCCCGTTAAAATCCTCCCTTTAGTTAACGGCAAGTTGTAATTTAGTCCTTTTAAGACTATTTTTGTGAATGATTCGAATATGAATGTACGATGCAATACCATAGGCGTTGTATTAATGATGTGTAATCAGTAAATTAGATAATGTTAGATCAGTAGTCACTATCAACAGCTGCATTCGAAGAAACATTCGCACTTAACGGATAGTGTGGATCCTATTAGGTTTCTCTCCATTGTCTGTTGCTGTAACAGCCGATCCACACTATCCGTTAAGTGCGAATGTTTCTTCGAATGCAGCTGTTGAAAGTGACTCTATTGGATAGTGAAGACAATTGAAATTATACTGTATTCTATAAAGTTTCTTTATTGCCTTTAGTTAGGGATAGTGGCGATAGTAGAGAGACAATAAGATATTAATGTCCTGAGCGTAAGAATTCAATACAATGTTCGCTGTTCGAATACAACTAAAGATTAAGGCTCTGCTAAGGGTGAGCGAAAGTACTCATTAATAGTGTCGAAGTTCACGAATAAAATAGAGGAACCGTGAGGCTTTTGATTTATAGATACATACAGCAGTATGTGCTCAAATGGAATAAAAGGATGTGTTCCCTACAGTTTTTACGCGATACTCATCGTTTTCATAGATCACTTGCATTCGAAGACGATTGTCTATTGGAACATACAGAAAATGTGCTTCTTATGGGTTTAAAATTTTCTTTTCTCTTTAATACAGGGAAGATTCGTTCATTTTTGCCATTGAATTTCATCTTTTTTTAAATTTATTTGCATGAGTTTTTATTTTAAGTTTCATTACCAATTTATCTTGTTTCCAATTTTTTTTTCTTTGTCCACAAATGGTGGCCATTTTGTTCATGGAACAGTTGAGACGCCAAAGTTTAACAGACCTCGAAGAATTAGTGAAAGACTTTAGCGAGGCAGTAGCAGCAGCAGTGGAGTAATAGTAGAACTTTTTAATTTACTTGGTGCTGTTAGTTTTTCTGCCCCAAAACGTTAAGGTTGATGGAGCAGCCGCACATACATATTTATGTATATGCCACTGACTATCATTACGAACCATATCAATAGCCAACCCAGCCAACCAACCATTCCATTCTACTCATTTACTCTTATACATATGAGTCTATTTCAAAAAAAAAGGGTCCATAAATATGTGTTCTAATGTATGTATAAGTGTGTAAGTGTTTTATCGTGGTCTTAAGCCATAAATATTTAAAAATTTGTTAAATTTCTTAATGCTTCTGTGATCAAGTTAATGTGGCTCGTAAAAAATAGTCTTCTTCTTACTCCAGACTTTAGTCAAGTGTCTTCAATATAATAACACTTGCACACACTCACGAACCCTTCTTACAATTGGTAGACAAAGAACACATGCCACAATTATTCTTCTTTTTTTTTTGGTAATTTAAATTAAAAAAAAGAATGATCATAAAAATTTAAAAATGAATTTGTTTTTTTTTTTAATGAAGAAGCATTTGTTATAGAATAGTGAAAATATATACAAATTTATTTATTATAATTTATTTATTTTGTTGTTGTTGTAGTTTTTTTTTTTTTTTTGTTAACAACTTTTGTGTAACATCTTGGCTAAGAAAATTTTCTAAGGCACGAGTTAAAAACATTAGGGGGAGATTACATTGTTGAATTTTTTTCTTTTAAATTTTAAATTAAAAATTCAATCGATTTTACACCTTTAAACCGGCTTAAATTTAGTAATCTTTTTCGGTTAAAGTCGGTCATTTGAAAAGCTTTTTCAATGCATTACGTGCATAATAGTAACGTATGTACATACATAAACTGTTTAAGTTTTAGATTTAAGATGTGGAAAAATAATTTTGTTCTCTTTTTTAATTTCCAAAATAAAACGAATAATTTACTATGATTACGAATGTTTTAATTATATGACCACCACTGTATGTGTATATATTAATTCCTGTGGTTTGAGATTGGAGCAAAAATTCTTGTGGCTCTACTTTGCGCCAACCCTTTTGATTTTCTTCCGAAGTGATTCCAGTTTAATTTGCCTTCAGATACCTTGAGGTCTCCATATAATTGTCATATTCGGAAAAATCTTTCTTGGCTTTTCTTAATGTCGAAGAAGCCCAGTTAGTAGTGATACCACCATCCAAACTACGTTTGTAATTTTATAATACCGGCTATATTTTATAATATAAATTCTCATAAAAATGAGTAGCAGTCTAATGTACTAGTAGTATCCATAACAAATACTAAATACTTATGAATATTTAGTAAGTTAGACCCCCTTTTCTATGGCATAAATACACTGTAAAAAATTGAAAAGATTACTTATTACTTAAAAGGATAGTTTATAGCTTTGAAAAGATCTGTTTTCATCATCTATCGTCTTGAGCATGACTCGTAAGTTCGTTATTTATTTATCGTGAATAGATGCGTCTATATGTGATGAGAATAAAAGTGAAACTTGATTTATATATGAATTTCAATATCTTATAATATCCCATATCGCCGTAGTCTAGTAGGTAGTGTGGTGGCTTATTAGATGTTAGACCGCGGTTCAAAGCCCAGGTTAGAGATCAAAATGAAATATGAAATATTTCCTCTCAGCAGATTTCTGGCAAAAACTCTGAGAGAAAATAAAAATTGTAAAAAAGTTTCTGAAAAAAAACTGTCGTTCGGTGTCGACTTTAAACCGTAGGTCCCGCCACTCATGCATAAAATTAACACACACAACATAAGTGGACGTTCCGTACAATGGGTCAATTCGACCTCCGGGTACTGTACTTGTCTCAATTGACAAGTACACGTCCTCTAACCTAAACCTAAAATATAAGTGGAGTGAGAAGTTAGGTTGTAATCCTGACTGAAGGGTTGTAATGACCAATTATGTATGTATGTATAATATACCTTTGTCAGTGAGCAGCTGTTTTCATAATCTGAAAACAGAAGTTAAAAATACTAAAGATTGTTTAGGTTTTTTTTTTTTTTTTATTAATGTTTATTTAATAAATATTTAAAATATAAAAGGAAACTCCAAATAAACAAGAAGTGCAATGATTTGAATTTTTTATATATGCAAAGAGCTCTCAATATAATTTACCAGCCGGTTCTGCGCGCCACCAACTAAAATAATTTTGAATTATTTTATTGATTTTGTTCATTTAAAAAAAATTTACATAAACTCTAAAAATGTAGAGCTTTGAGATTATGAATATTTATTGAAGTGTTGTCGGAAATTGGTCATACCAACTGAGAAACCTTCGTCGGCTCATGCGCAACAACTTTGCTAAAGATCATAACATGATCAAATGCATAGTTTACGATTTAATTAATTTTTAGTAATTCTCAGTGGCGCCACCTGTCGGAAATTGGTCATACCAACCTAGAAACCTTCCCCGGCTCATGCGCAACAACTTTGCTAAAGATCATAACATGATCAAATGCATAGTTTACGATTCTATAAGGTACATACAAACATACATTCATTTTTATATATATAGAAGATATAGAAGATAATAAAGTTAATTTTTTTGTCTTACTTAATAATAAACTTAAACATTATAATATATTTAGAATAAGTTAATTGTAAGCAAAAAGGTTGACAAAAATCTTACTTGGATATAGGAAAAGATAAAAAAGATAAGGTCAGGGTTAAAATTCAAAGAATTACTATTGCATAAGCCACCAATATTTCCTAACATTCAAATTAGGTTTAATGTTTTTATCTTTCATATAAATATTTGTATCAAAATAACGATTTTCTAATGTAAGCTCTTTACAGGTTATTGGCTTTATATTGGATCGTCTATAAATATGGTAAAATATATGAATACCATTCTCATTTTGGATAAAACCATTTCTATCAAAAGACTGTTTAGTTTAGCGACGACATAATCTCCTCGAGAAATTCATCAAGTATTTGGACATAATAATTGTTGATCGTCATAGTAATAATTATCCAAGTTACGGGTGATACAATACACCGTAAAATACGAACTATTTGCTGCTATTTGTTGTTTGACGGCTTCATTGGTGCAATGAACTTCGCAAAGTTACAATCAATGAAGCTATTCATAGTGCGATGATTATTGGCTTATCCAAAGGTAACATTTTCACCAAATATTTCCAAATATTCTGTATATTCAGAATACTTTCTAACTCATTGAATGCTTTTGCTAAAATCGTTTTTCTCAGTGTTTACTCTCACTATTACACACTGTAATATCTACATGTCTAGCAGTACATCATACTTATTATGAATAGTAAAAGAGCATAATAAATGAGTGTTTGTTTTTTGTTTCTGAGTTTTTTCTTTAAGCCCAGTTGAAAACAGTCAAAAAAAAAAAAATGTATCAAACCGTGAAGTAATAATAAATTAATAAAAAAAAAAAACAATTGCTGCTGCCGCTACCAGTGCAACAATTGTATTCATACCTGGTAATTGGTTTAATGTATTACTGTACAACATTACGAAGTTGCATTATTCAACCAAATTGAACTTATTCTCCCTCAATAATATTAAAATTAAAAAAAAAATCAGAAAGTGAGAAACAGTAAAGATAGGCTTTAGGGTACCCTACTCTATGAAGTATTCTTCATTCTTTATTCCTTAATTTGCTCTAATTTCGGAATAGCTTTCGCGAATTGCTGGACTTATTTATGAGCCAGTTATGTAATTTGGATTTCAAGGTGATTCCAAGTGACATAATATCCTGTATATAAATTATTCTTCTAATGATCTCTCCCTAGCTAGTTAAACGCGTTTATGAAAACTATAAGATCCTCAAGTTTGCAGTCTTTTAGACCTATCAGTTCCTCAAAAAATCGGATACCTACCCATCTCAGTCTATGAACCTGCGCAGACAAGGTCATTGACAGAAAACATAATCCACCGTTTTCTCTGCTTCTTCAGTTGGCCTAGAGAAATCAGAGATATCTCTATACCATCTGCTGCACATATGTCTAAAGGGGTCATGACCAGTTAGTACTCCCATAATAGCTTTCGACTCCTGTCTACTCATGCTTAGGACTAGTTTCGCTCCTATAGGATAGAGTTTTGGTGGTAAGGTTTTACATATTATTGAAGTTTTCCTCAATAATTCTGAAAAAAGAGGCCTTATTTGTAGTTTCACCGATTTCTCTTCTGTTGTAACTTCCGAAGCTGAACCTGATTTTACCAATTTTTCTGCAACTTCATTGTAAGTAAGTCCGCAAAGACCAGATATCCAGCATAACCTAAGATTGTTAATACAATGAAGTAACGGCGTTGGCATTAAAAGGAAAAGGTTCTGGAAATTTATTGAGGCTCAATGCTCCGAAACTTATGTACATATTATATGTGCTGTTCCATTGAAATAAATAATATTAAGTTGACAAGTCTTAACATGGTAGGGTCAACAAATTAATTCGTTGCATGCATAATACTTGAGGTTTTACTTTGTAAATATTGTTGCTGTTGTTGCCTGTGATTATTTAAACTTATATGGGGAGTGATATGTAAAAAAGTTGTTAAAAAAGCAGAAGATAGGTTATACCTACAATTTGTGAATCTGTTAAAAAAGAAGTTTAAAGCTTTACCACCACCTGTTCAGCTGTATTACATACAGTATTTGCCTCATTATTAAACCGTCTTCTATGCATGTAAGTATGTATGTACATATGTATGTACGTCCGCTCAATTGGGCCATTCTATTTAAGGTTTACGAATTTTAAATTAAAAAAAAAAAGAAAACAATTTTAAATTGGAGAGTGTTGGCTGATGTTGTTGTTAACGAAATCACTGAACCATACCTTGAGTTAAAACTACATACAACAACTGCAATTCCACCACCATCACTGCTACCACCATTGCCACTAACTGTGCTACTACTGCCACTATTTATTTTATTAAATATTTTTTTCCATGTCTTTTTTGTGTTGGTTTTGGCTGAAATCAAAGTTGAAAGAAGTAACGCAACGATTAAAAAAGTGTCTATTTTGAAAGTTTTCAAATCACTTGATATTTTACCATCTTCCTTAACACATTCAACAGCAAGAGAAAGAAGTTCTTAAAATATATAAAAATAAAAAATTGAAAATAAGAAAAATAAATAAAAATTTAAAGAAAAATAAAATATATTTAAAATAATAAATAAAAATAAAAAATGAAAATCTGCTCTAAATTGTTAAACGTTTAACGATAAACAATAAAACAAAATAACGAAATAAAAAGAAAGACAATAACAGATATATTCTTATAAACTTATTAATAAAATTATAAAACCCTATGAAACTTCATTATAAAACTTCATTATCTTCATCAAAAGATGTCGTTTATCGTGATTTGGTGGTGGTGTTAGTTGTTGTCGTTGTTGTTGTTATTTTTCTTACTTTAAACTTTTGTTAAGAAGCACGTGCTTAAAAACTGCATAAATTATTGTATTTTTTCTCTTGTTGTTATTGTAGTTGTTATTGTTGCTTTTGTATTAAACTTAAATCTAAAAGTAAAAGAACAAAAAAAAATTGAATTCAGTTGACAATATTATACGCTTTAGTAATGACGTTTTATTTTTGTTATGGTGGATACCAACCATAACAGTAAAAAAAAAATATAATAAAAGAAAAAAAAAATAATATTAAAAAATATAAAAAATAAGAAAATTATTAAGACAATGCAATATAATTTAAAAAAATAAGAGAAATTTTCAATGAAAAATAATCACAGCGTTTAACTTCAAAAATTTATAACCGTGAAACACATCAAATGTTGGAAATAAAAAGGGGCGTAAATCATAGTGTCTTAAATAAAACAACAAAAATAAATAAATAAAAAAAAATTGAATAATTTCAATTAAAAAGCATTGTTTGTTGAAAGTGTTTTAAATTAAATATTTTGAAAAACCACAAAAATAATAACAAGTTTTCAATAAAGGATTTACCAACAATATGCTGCTGTTCAAGAAACTTTGTAAAATTCATCACAGTAATAACAGAAGAGGTAAGCAATTCCATTCATTAAATTATTTGTACATGAATTAATAAAATTATGTTTAGATTTTCCTAGTAAAAGTGCATTATTTCATTAAAAAACATATTGAGTGTGTGTAAATAAATAACTAACAAAAAAGTCATGCCTCTTTGATGTCATTTTTATGAAATTTTCAAAGCCTTTCTATCCAATGTGCATATCATAGGATCTCGCAATATTTATAAGCAATTTCTGCACTTCTGTCCCATTATTACCACTGCATCTACTTTCGAATCAATCTGCTTTTCCTACGCAAGAGCTAGGCGTCCTCTACTACGACTTGCCCGTGGCTTTCATTCTATGGCATTCTTTGTTGTATCACTATTTGCTCTTGCTAAAGTATTTCCAATCCACTGTCATTTTTAAAGTTTTATTTTCTCTGTCATAGGTTTTAGATTAGTTTCTTCACATAGTATGATGTTAGAGATGATATTTGTCTAATAAAAAAGGAACAGAAATTTTTCTGAGGCTATGATTTACGAATACTTGGATTTAATACATATCACAGCGTGTGTCATTACAGACATATGTATAGGAGCTTACATTTTACATTTGAGTTAAGAATATGCAGCTTAACACGCTTAAACAGATACGATAATTTTTAAAAGGTTAATAACTGGTTAAACCTGAAACAAGCCTTCTATATTTGATAATTAATGTCCTCTTTTGATTGAAAGCTGTCTACCCCAGCTTTTCACAAGTTTCGAAATACGGAAATAGATGGAAACACGATGTGCTTCTATCTAAATTTTAATGTTTTTGGCCTGGCGTTGACCTTATAGAAAGTAATCCTTTCATTTCGCCCAAAAGCTCGCCATTTGGAGGTAATTTTTTCCGTCAGAGAGTTTAATTGTTGACAATTTCAACCTTACAATGGCTGATTTTTCGACATTCGATTGTTCAGTGTGAATTTTTTCAGTATAAGAAAAAGATTTGTAACACGCATGCGGCAGTGCCAAAAATGCTCATAATGCTGGCCATTTCGCTATGTATGGACTAACAAACACAGAATGCTTACAGATAAATTAATTATATGATCAAAACTCGCACTGTGTTGAGGAATACGTTTCTATCGAAAAACTATTATCAGTCACAAAGCTCATTTTTGGTTCCCTTCAGCGAAGGGAATGGTAAAATGCCTATGCATCCTAAAACAATCAATGCATAGCGGAGTTTGCCGGTCAACGGCATTATTAAACTGTACTTTTTCAATAACGTTTAAAATCGCTGTAGCAGGATTACAGATTTCTTTTGCACAAAATGAAAATAAAAATTTCACTTGATCGCAATGTGCTTTCAAGAAGACTTATTGATTTCTTGTTTTGGGAGTAATTCATTGTCAGTCAAGATCTTGGCATTTAATCTAAACAAGAGTATTTTTTGGGGGATCCGTAAGTAAGTAAGCCACAATTACAGGCCTGGAGGCCAACATTACAGCATTACGATCGAAATGATGGAAAAAGTATGATAAAACCTCACCGAGCTAATGAACCACCTACGGTATAGTTGCGGACAACATTTACATGAATTAATTTTAAAATGGTGGGGATTCATTTATCATTCCAAATAAGTATTTTGTTTACTTTTGTAAATTTAATGTGTTTTTTTAATTTTCAAAACCTAAACGGTTAAAAAAAATCACACGTTAAAACAAATCCACTAAACATACAGTAAAAGTTTCCTGATTGCAAATCGTGGGTTATTGGGAAGTCATCACCAATTAATAAGTGGTACAATAAGGGTTTTTTTGCTGGGAACCCATAGGTCGAATACTAATATTAAAAAGAAAAAAGACTACAGCAATAAAGATCCATGATCAGTATTTCATAACTACTATTCTTCTAAACGATTGTATTCAATGCAAATTTCAATTAACTGCAGTTTGTCTCAAAAGAAAGTTTATGTTTGTTTGGCTTATTGCATGGATTCAACGAATTTGGGAGGTGTTTCAGATATGTAAATTGGTAGATAGGCTCTAGGGACATTATTGTGGCGGTTGAACCACGTTATTTGCTTACAATGGTGTTACAAAAATTCAACAACGTTTACGTCTTTCTTGTTCACGGAATGAAGCTCATTTTGCTCATTAGGGACATGTTACGTGACTAGAGCATAACGAATCCGAAACCCATTGACCGTATTACGATTAAATCTAAATTTTTTGATTTTATTTTACATTAATTTACATACATAACATAATTGGTCATTACAACCCTTCAGTCAGGATTACGACCTAGCTTCTCACACCACTTATGTTGTGTGCGTTAATTTTATACATGAGTGGCGGGACCTACAGTTTAAAGGAGTCTGCGAACAACAAATATTTGAGAAGCTTTTCATGGCAATTTTATTTACTCTCAGAGTTTTTGCCTGAAATCTGCTGAGAGCCTTCAGTCTAATAAGCTACTAGACTACGGCGACTTCAATTAATTTAGACTACGAAAAACATCACTTAATGTTGGATATGTTACTTGAACATCCATATACGAGTCAATCTTCATATCAATTGTATTGTATTTAAGATAGTTCAAGTTGCAGATCGATTTTTCTCAGGGTTAACCCTTGCAATTTAATTTATTGAATTCTTAAATAATTGATGCAGAAGAAATTCAAATTGGTTCAGATTTTTATGTTAATGATCTCACTGGAGTCTACACTAAGTAGGTGAATAGCACTTTTTTTTCGATTCTAGAAGATGTAGATATTTCTTTCCCTATTGGAGTTCCATAGGTTACCTGATACAATTACTGTTAAATATATATCCTTGTGTGCCTTGATGAATGTCTACGAAAGAATTTCTACTCTAATGGGTCGATTAATTTCATGTTTAATCTCGATTTTTGTAGTAGTTTATAGTTCTTTCAATAGGCTTTCGCCGATAAATCTTTCCTACACTTAAGGTAAGAATATTAAAGAACTTAAGAGTGTCAGTTTAACTTGTGAAATTTTTGTGGTGCACCATCACCATCCATTCTCATCGCTCTTTAATTACGCCATAAATTAAATTCATTCTTAAACAACCAAATGTGACAAAACGCCTGTTAAATGCTTATAAAAAACACAATTTAATTGATTTTCAAAACACAGGAGAAAAATAAAAAAAAAAAAACAATGACAACAAAAACAAACACACTTTAAGAGTAACAAAAATAAACATTCACTCGTTCAGTCCATGTCCACTCATGCACAGACATTTTCATATCATCCAATGCTGAGTATTATTTTATTAATGATTTCTTGTGTTTTTTGTTGTTGGTGTTGTTGTTTAATCATAAAACATAAATAAAAAAACACACACAACAAAAACAAAATACATTTTAAAGAGAATTTAAAGCCGATTAAATAAAATATAAATAAATGGGAGAGCGAGAGAGAGAGAGAATGGATGAAAAAAGAAAAAGAAAAAAACGAAACAAAATAAAGAATTTTAAAGTGTCAAGACCCCACACAGCAGCATAAAATGATCACAACAAATATTAATGAAAACACCGACCGACGTTGAACGATCGATGGATGTATCGATAGAAATAACAACAACAGCAACTAAGTAAGCACAGCGAACGACAAAAAATGAGTGAGTGGCCATAAAAACCTAAAAAAGGGGAACCCATGTAAACATTATCATTCTATGTCTTTGTAAAGGTATGGTTTCTATAGATTATGCCTTATGTAAACTCTTTATTGCTAGTGTGTTATCGTATGTGGAATATGTTTTGATACCTTTAAGACTCTGTGCTAAAATATAAACAAACAGAACATAAATATTGAGACAGGCAGAAAACAACCTGTTGTCATCGTCATATCAGTATCACTATTATTATTATTATTATGCTCGTACACTGCTGGACTCATAACACTCCTCATGCATTAGAGTGTAGAGTAGAGTGTATGTCTGTCTGTTGTTTGGGTGTTGATGATCACAGTCATTAACATCAAATAACCACAACTCAAATTATAATAATAAAATCTGACTGCCAAACTTAATGATGATTATGTTACTGATGCTGGCAAATAAGGCGCACTATGTTTAACAGTACCAAAGGAGTTGTAGAGAAAACGGGGATACCCTTTGATTATATAAAATTCAATAATATTACTGACGCTAACATACAAGGATCAAACAATCAGCTGTAGAAGCCTTTAGGATATCCTTTAACTACATCAGAGTCAAGATTACTTCTGCTAACAAATAAGGATCATTATTGTTAATGTGGGCCAAACGGTGTGTAGTGGAATTTAGATAAATCTTGAGAGACAGAGGTGCCATAGAACTGCTCCAATTTATATAGGTTATCCATATAATGTCTTCCCCAGTACATTGATTACTATGCTCCCAGGTGTTTTTTTTTGGATCCATTAACGTCAAACAGGTTCCAAGTATGTATTTCGGTGATTCATTCTCATCATAACAGAATTTACATATTGGGCTCGAGGCGATTTACATTTTTAAAATTTGGTCTTTAATCCTACAGTGCTCGGTTACTAACCTCAAACTGCTCCTGAGTAGTATTATGCGTATGTATGTACCAAAACCATTGAGTCAATTGGTTCTGTCTAGGAGATAGTTAAGATAGTTAAGGAGGAGGGAGCCAGCCATTCGATTTATCAAGTTACTTTGTCTCCTGAGTAATTCTTATTAGAGTTGTCTTTCATTATCTTAAATACAGTTTCCAAAGGTTTGGTCTTCAAGTGAAACAAACTTAGGTCCAACAGAGTTTCTAGCGCCGCTGTAGGACAGGTTCTCATTGCCCCGGTTATACAAGCACAACATAGCCTTTGTGTTTTGTCCAATTCCATCAGAGCTATCTTCAGATTATTTCTTTCTATTACAACAATGGTCCCATAACGCTCCCAATTGGCTTCACAATCATGGTATACATACATACTTACATAATTGGTCATTACAACCCTTCAGTCAGGATTATTGACCTAGTTTCTCGCACCACTTATGTTGTGTGTGTTAATTTTATACATAAGTGGCGGGACCTACAATTTAAAGTCGACTCCGAAGGACAGATTTTTTTTTTTTGAGAAACTTTTCATGGCAATTTTATTTACTCTCAGAGTTTTTGCCAGAAATCTGCTGAGAGGAAATCGCCAAAGAAATACTTTTTGTATTTTGTTTTGATGTCTGGCCTGGGGCTCGAACCCTGGCTTTACGTCTAATAAGCCAACACACTACCTACTAGACTACGGCGACACGACGAGTGCATAATTCTTGACTTGCATCCTCAACTTTAGCCAGCAAAGCTCTGCACAGCATGCCTTCTTTGAAAAGCGGTTTTTATGAGTACCGCAAACAGCGTCTTCAAACTTGCTTTTAGTCATCAGAACAGATAAACTAAATATACTCCCTTCTCTTGATAGGGTATTGCTCTTCAAAAAAAAGAATCATAAATAAGTTGACAATAGATAGTGCTTTGAAATGGTGAGATTACTAAAAGAACGAAGACCAACACCGTCATTGTGTCACAACAAACAGTTTTTAATGCCACAGACAGATGGGCATAAAAATTCATGTCATTCTTTGAAATGATGTCGCTTTTTATTATGGATTTAACAAAATCAGGTGTAGGAGTACACCGAAAAAAAAATGAAAATAAATATTTTCAAATGCAGTTTCCGATTTTTCATCTTTTATTATAGCAAACGGTACGAAATGATATACATACGTTAGTAAGTCCATATATGGTAACTGATCAATTTCATACATAATTTGAAGAAGTTTGACACAAGTGTGTTGTTGCACACCAGCCATAAGATCCATTTAATTTAGGCGAATTTTAGTACATCTCTATTTTTTCAATTCAACTTTTTATACGCATTTAACTATTTTATGATATCTATCATATCGCTCCAGTTTCTTTACGATTACCCGTTAGATTATAAACCCACCTGATCGCAAGACTGAAATCTTCAAATTTTGGTTGATATTAGTCTATATTTTGATGTCAAAGAAAATCAAGGTGGATGATAAACCGGAGTTTGTTTCAGCTTCAATTGGTAGAGCATAGTTTCGAATTGAATTTAGGAGTGCAGACCTTGGCACGAGGCACTCTGCTAAAACTTTCTGAACATTATTTAGTGATTAACTCTCTTTTTGCCAGCTTACTTGTCACCCATTTGAGTAGATCGTTTTCTTTTGCCATTATCGTCAAGTCAACATAAGACACAAAAATTTCGACTTTATTGCGATGCAGCAGCGATCCAAAAGTTGAAATTCATTTAATGAGGTTTTTTTTTGTGGGTTTTACGATCTCGGTGACTAGTTTACATCACCTCTACGTGAAATAACCATTCCCTCAAATTGCTCGTACATAATCTTCAAACAGCCATGAGCTGTGTGGCACGTGGTGCCATTCTGTTTAAAACCACATATCATCCAATTAAGGCCAAAAGTAGGTGGTAATTATCGGTCTATAGTACTCGCTGTTGACAGTGTTGGCCTGGCCAACGTCGTTCTCAAAGGAAAAGATACCGATGAAGATTTTAGCCTAACATTCACACAACACAGTAATGTAATGTTCATAGATGATTTTTCGATGAAGGTTATGGTCAGTTGCCAACTGCTCAAAAGCCCATTCGGCAAAATCATGTCGTTGTTTATTGTCGTCCATGTTGATTTGGAAAAGCATACTGAATAAATGAAGTCGCAGTAGTCTAGTAGGTAGTGTGTTGGCTTATTAGACGAAAGACCCAGGTTCAAACCCCAGGTCAGACATCAAAAATATAAAAATAAAAATATTTCTTCGGCGACTTCCTCTCAGCAGATTTCTGGGAAAAACTCTGAGAGTAAATAAAATTGCCATGTAAAGTTTCCCAAAAAACTGTCGTTCAGAATCGACTTTAAAATGTAGGTCCCGCCACTCATGTATAAGATTAATGCACATAACATGAGTGGTGTGAGAAGCTATACGGTAATCCGGACTGAAGGGTTGTAATGGCCAATTATGTATGTATATATGTATACTGAATAAATGAGAACTAATTAGACAAACGCGGCTTCAACAAGATGGTCGTCATCAATTTTCAAATTTAGCGATACAACGAGAGTTATAGATTGCTGAGATCTAAATAGTTGCCGTAGTCTAGTAGGTAGTGTGTTGGCTTATTAGACGTGAAGCCAAGGCTCAAACGCCATGTCAGACATCTCCAACAAAATGAAATATGAAAAAATATTTCTTCGGCGACTGCCTATCAGCAAGTTTCTGTCAAAAACTTTGGGAGTAAATAAAATTGCCATGAAAAAGTTGCTCAAGAATCTGTCGTTCGGAGGTACCGACACTCACGTATAAAATTAACACATACAACACAACATAAGTGGTGTAAGAAGCTAGGTCGTAAAGACCAATTATGTATGTATGGAAGATCGAGATTTTTCGCAAAACTTCAACTATGTATAGTGTTAGGTAAGGTTTTAAAGAGTTTAGTCTGCTTCTGTCAAACAGTTAACAATGGTCTGTTAAAGCCACCAAAGTGGCGCCGCTAAAATGTGTTTTTGCATCTTGGTATTTGAATTCGAATTTATCTTTACACACGTAGGGCATCATTTAATCGGTGTTAGCCAAAATTGTATACAAACTTTGGAATGCATTAGAAAAATTTGACAAAAATATAACACAATATTTAAATGAGCTTGACACCTTGGGTGGTCGCTATTTTTAAATAATCAGAGATCAGATGATAACAATGATTTATACTAAGTTGGGGATTCGAATTTGGTTTTCCCTTTTTTCTTTTTGAATATAGTTTGTGTGTGATAAATAAATATTGTGATTAACAAAATGCACATCTAAATTAATAATGGAGTTAGACTGGGCATTTAAAATGAAAGTTTATTATTTAAATACGATGTCACTGATTAAAATTGGAAAAAAAAGAAAACAAAAATTCAAAAATAAATAATTACGATTAGAAAACAACCACGAAAGGGAATTTAAATTAAGAATTCAAGAATGTGTATTCAAAACTATTTAAATTTTTTTCTCAGTGTACTCAATATGTTCATATAGTGGTGATAAATTCCAAGTTTATTACTATAGTTTTTGATTTTATTTTTATTCTTTTTTTTGCTTTTCTGTCCCGTGTCTTCGCCACCAAAACTAAAATTTACTGGCAATAATTTTGAATATGAAATATGCGCACCGAATAAACATTTAAAAAATATTTGACTTTTAAAATCGCATAAAAATTTATTGCTTTAAAAAGAAACGAAGAAAGCCTTTAAACTAAAGTGCAGGTTGAACACACATTTAAATGGTGAGTTTATTTCGCAAGTATTCCGTAAATGCATTCATATTAATTTGTGTGAATAGCAAACGTATTCTCTCTGTATACGTTTAAAGATTTTCAAAATTTTTATTGGTTGTAAAGATAAATCGGAGAAAAAGTAATTTTTTTTTTGGCGACCATAAACAAAGTTATGAATTATGAACGATATTAAATTAATAATTTAAATGCCATTAAACATTATCACAAGTTTACAAATTATAGTCGATAGACGCCACAAACTTGCACATACAAAGTTGTTTGCCTAGCTTCAGTTCGATCATTCAACAGACGCTGAAATCAACAAACAGTTGGGTCATCTATTTAGTGGTTTTAAAACCACCGATTTGGGAAGGCTGTAACTGTATCATGCATTTCTATTGTTACGTATATTTATAAGAAAGGTGGTTTATTTGCAAATATGAATCCGTTAACAATACTCGGAGATCAAATTAACCCATTGTAATACGTCCCAAAGGAGAGAGGATAATAACGAAGACAGGGAAAGGAGAGGAAGTAGGAAAGGGAGTAGAAACGGAGGAATAACACTGATCACAAGCACACAAGAGAGCGCAACTACATTCACTTGTCAACCAGCTCAAACTAATATTAAATCTATGGAGAGCCTTAATGTCAGCACTTGACAAAGAATTCAAACCCCTCGAAGAAGCCCTCTCATTACCGAGTATACCGCTATAACCCGGAATCCAGCATAGCAACATTCCCAAAACTGTGAAATTACTCTTTCTGGAAACTTCATATGAAATAAAACTAAAATTGGTTATGTTGAGTGGTTCGTGGCATCGTCTTGTTGAAACCACATAACGCCCAGCTCATGTCAGACATCCCCAACAAATATGAAAAAATATTTCTTCGGCGACTTTCCTCTGGAAAAAACTCTGAGAGTAAATAAAATTGCCATGAAAAGTTTCTCAGAAATCTGTCGTTCGGAGTCGATTTTAAACTGTGGTCCTGCCACTCCTGTGTATAATTAACACACGCAACGTGGGTGATTTGAGAAGCTAGGTTGTAATCCTGACTGGAGGGTTGCAATGACCAGTTATGTATGTAAACTCTTGTGTCTTCCTATTTCAGCTCGTTATAGAGAAATTAGTGTTGCACTAGGTTTCAATATACTTTTGTTAAATCATGCTTAATTAACATTATAAAAGGTGTACGATTTTTTCTTTTTTTTTCTTGGCCATTTATTTATTTTGGCCATTAAAATATTTCGTTAAAAAACTGTTAAACAATTTCGAAAGAAAATAAAGGAGAACAATTTCTTCCTTTAGCTTGTGGAATTGTAACTAATGATAAAATTATTGGATTAAAGAACATAAAACATGTTGTTATCAGCAGTTTATTACATTTGAATTACAGTTGTTGCAACAGCAACTATACTTTTATTCTGTAGAGATGCAACAGTAACATTTCATACGTAATCATCTGATGGGGCTAAAATGAAAATAAATGCCCTTAAGGTCATGATTATAATTTAAAGTGGACTATTATCAACTGAACTGGAAACAACACCAACAACCAGCGAACAATAAATCCAAATCTAAACTTTGAAGCTTTACAAAGAAATTTATGATTTTAACCCCAAAATGTGGAAAAAGATTAAAAAACCATAACAAACGATCATAAATCGAACGAACCTTCGAACAGAAGATGAAAAAAAGTGAATAAAATGTTTCCTTTTTAAGTAAAAATGATCTCAAGATCATAAGATTGAAGAGTTTAAGTCATAAGCCTATAATGGCGGTAATCACACCTAATAACAACATCACCAATAGCCATTCTACCAAGACAGATGGACAGACAGTTGAACAGCCACATATATACATATGTACGTACATATGCGGATATTTAAACCAAGCAGACCTTGCAAATCATTTTATTTATAAGTTGGCAGATCAACAAATTGTTTAAAATATAAAAAAATATATAGTTCGTTTGCTTTCATCCCTACTCCTCCTCCTCCCTTGACTTACTCTGATATGTACATTTGGGATCACCTCCCACAATTCTTATGTTCGGCTTGTACGGAGAATGTATGGTGAAGCCATAAATGAAAACCAATTTATATATTTTAAGTTTAAGACCTTCAAGAAAAATAACGATCAACGAAATTAGTTTATTACGATATATAAAGTATGAAAAAAAGTTCAATAATTTAAAATTGGCCCCTCAACAACATTGCACTATGGGATGGTGGAGAGAAAAATGGGAATTTTTTTTTATAAGATTTGACTTTTGATGAGCCTCCAGTCGATAAAATTACGCTATCCAAATACCAAAGTAGCGGAGGTAAATGTGTTTTTCACGATACGTTCATTAAATTACATTAATTCAGAAAACATATTCGTTTGTACAATCAATGCTAGTCTGGCGGCTATACAGTTCCTATATTCCATTGTTGCTCTTGCATTTCTTATCGCAATGTAGTAGAATACGATCTAGATTCTTCCAGGTTGTACACCAGATTTAATGGAAAACTTATTGCCCACTCTGATAAAGTATGTTCTGATTATTTTCTCAGATACTCCTTTACTAAAGACTGCTATCCAAATTATAGCGTGAACAAGTGTCAGAACTTTCATTGAACTCAATAAAGGTCATGTGCAAGCGGATTTTCATTTCACTTATGATATGGAAGCTGTTTATATAATCCACGCAAGACTTTTAGGTTACAGATCCCTTCTGTTCACAAAAAAATTCTTATCTAGAGAAACAGCAACTTCGGTTGATTAAAGATTAATTCCATATGTAGTTCATCAGAAAATTCATGAATATTTCATAGATTTTGCATCACATTTTGTTGTAAGATAACACACGACTATTTTAACAGCTCTGTGCTGATATTGTGAGGCCTTGAGGCTTTGTTCTTTTTTAGGGTGTAGATGAAGGGGCTATAATTGGCCACTGTATTCATCTCCTATTGCATTTTTCATGTACGTACAACATTTCCAATATGTTTATGAACTTAAGTTTACTGTTATATCTCTTGGTTGTTTTCTTAGAGTGTATCTAGGCAAAGAAATTTACGTGTAATTCAGCTTTTAAAGACGTTTGGGACATATGCGTAGGTCAAAAAACAACGATATACTGCGGTGCATCATTCTTTGTTTCACTTCCAAATAACAGTAATTGCCATTAACGGGGTCCACTGGTAGTCTAGTGGATAGTGTGCTGGACCAGCGTAAGGGTCGTGGGTTCGATTCCCACCAGAGATCCTGGTCTATTACACTACACCGAGCATATGGTCTACGTTTCTCAGCTCGTAATAATTATAATAGAATTTGTAATTGTCTTCTAATTAATAAATATATAGATTCGCTATTAAATATTGAAATCTTAGTTCCGGTGACAAGTTAGAATGAATTCCATATCGCTTTAAGCATATTCCATATTAATATTGGATCTGTTAAAATTTTTGCTTTTGTCCTTGCTAGATAAATTTGAAATTATTTATTTACTTTGTGGTCACTTATTTAATTGTCCCCTTGTAATTCTGATTAGATCATAAGTTGGACGTGTTGATAATAAGTCACAGGTTTCAAGTGGTTACAGTAATCGAATGGTAAATAAAATCAAAACCTTAATTGCTGGTGGGAAACCGGTCACAATTCAATCATTTATTTAAAAGCTATAAGAATTATTGCGTTTTAAAGAACGTCCAACTTAACCCACTGTGCAATAGCCAGCTTAAGCATCAGCCTGAATAAATAACCTTATATTACGCAGGATACGCTATGAAAAGAAATAAAAATAATCAACAAGATCATGATCATATTGTAATCACCTCACCATAAGAAACGCTCGTTGTCATTACACCCCGCATCTCAGTCTACTAGGGAATGCGTTTTTAAAATGTTTGTTAAGGAATTTTTCCAAAGTGTACTCTACTACGATCGATCGATCGATGGGTACGATAATCGTGACCTGAGCTGTTCAATGCAATTGCCAAGATAATAATTCACAAAAAAAAAAAAATTGGAGAAGAAAAAAAAACTTTTAAACATTCTTTGGGATTTCTCTACAAACGACCAGGTCAGAGCAGTAAAATTCATTACATTACAATTCATTTGGAGCAGGCACAATATCAGTTGGTATTTGTTGTGTGTGGCTCTAGCAATGATCATGGCAATGATCCAGACAGAAAAAAATTTGTATAATTTTTGTATTTCAAAAAAAAAAAGTTAATTTTTTTTAAAAAGTATGGCAGTTGGTGAGCTTATGTTAAGCACTTAGCTTAGGAACACGCACTCACTCATTCACTCACTTATGCACTTGTCCTTAATTTCTTATGAACGTCAAGTGAAATGTTTTTTGGCTTACATGAGATTTTTATTTTTTTTTTGTGGAGGGAATATTGATGTTGTTATTGCGTGGATTGATGATATTCATGGTATGTGTGCATTTGAAGTGAACTCGTGGCCATATTTTTTTTATGAATTTCCTTGGCTTATAACTGATCTGTCATTAATATTTTACTGGCCATTAAAATTTTAATTCTCAGTATAAGTTATGGTTTATTTAGGTAAGAAATATTACCGAAGAACGTACAAATAACTGCGTAAACAAAATAAATTGTTGAAATATTTTTTTTTCAAGTGCCGGTCTCTCGTTAAATATTTTAAATATTTTGAATTTCATTTGTTTTTTTTGTTTCACTATTTTATCGATACCACAACGAAAAGATTTCTCCACATGGCTACTCAACAGACGTCTGTTTGTTACAGATTGGTCGTTACAGTTAAAATTATTTCTTTAGTCACACTGCTTTAATCTGTCGCATATACATACATCATTGGTCATAGCAACCTTTCAGTCAGGATTACGACCTAGCTTCTCACACCACTTATTAATTTTATACATGAGTGGCGGGACCTTCAGATTTTTGAAAAATTTTTCATGATAATTTTATTTACTCTCAGAGTTTTTGCAATAAATCTGCTGAGAGAAAGTCACCAACGAAATATTTTTTCATATTTCATTTTGTTGGAGATGTCTGACCAGGGGTTTCAACCATGGCCTCACGTCTAATAAGATAACACACTACCTACTAGACTACGGTGACTGCAACCAAAGAACTTAGTATGTACATATAAAATAATGGGACCAACCGTTGAATATATCTAGAATAGAGATACCGACTTAGTTGTCATTGGAAACCTTACAAATCGCTTTTAGGATGTGTTTCCCCAACTTCATTTGTATATTTCATATGTTTGGTTTCAAGGATTAAATACTTTTCCTTTACGAAGAGCTGTAACTTGAACTCTTTTCTTTTTTGCTTTCTCAAATGCATTGGAACCTATGCTTACGAATTAACAGATTCATAAGATGCCATTATCAGAGTTTAGTTAATATGAGTACACGTACTAAAATGTATAAGAGACTTTTTAAAAATTCTCATCTCTATTTAGGAAAAACATACGAAATTGTAACCCTTAACCAATTATCTATGGATGCATTCATTTAATTCTTCCATACCAAATCAAACATTTTAATCGTAAATACCTTTACATAGGCTCGATTTTATTAAAAAAAAAAATTTTAAAAAAAATTGAAATAAAAAAGTGAAAATGATATTAAACGAGAATATGCCATACAAAATCAAGGAGAAAAAGAAAAAGGAACAAAAAGATGAAGACAACAACAACCACAATAATGATTTTATATTAAAAACTCCACCTGCACGCCCTATCAGGTGTTTAAAACATTTAAAAACTTAAGCCGCGCACAAAGTACAGAGTACAGAACAGAGCAGAGCAGCATAGAGCAGGGCTGGGCAGAGCAAGTTTAAGATTTGACATCTTAAATTCTCATTCGCAATACGAAAGGCGCGCACACGCATTCCCTACTTAAACATTTTGAATTTTAACTGGACTGGACTCCCTCTTAGAAAGAGGAGATCTTTGTTAAGACTGGTCAGGTAAACAAAAAAAAACAAAAAAAAACAAAAAAAAACAAAAAAAAAACAAAGTCCAGAAAAAAAAGGAAAACGAAGATTGCATTCGCATGAGGCGAAAATTTAAGGCGGTTACAGCAGATTAACTTGAGAGCATCGAAGAAATGGTGAAAAAAATTGCAAAAAAAGGAGCAAATATCAACAACAACAAAAAAACCATAACAAAAAAATGCAAAAATCTTTAGCATACCAAAAAGCCTTGGTTTTAGTCAGACAAACAGATGGTTGAAGGTATTACGGCCAGACAGACAGATATACAGGCAGTTATACTTACGAGTGCCAACTATAGGAAAAACATAATAATCCATGGCATCAGCAACCTCTGACCGAATTTTTATTATTATTATTGTTGTTGTTTCTCATTTTCAGATAAGTATCGGTTGGCGTGCAAATATGCACCAGTCTAAGAAGGATCATTTATTTTTCTAATGCCCTACAGCTACAGTCCAATTCAAAGTGGTAACGTTGTAATCGTTTGCACACATTGTTAATGAAATTTTTTCGAAAAAGAAAAAAAAAACATTTTTTTGTACGAAAAGTTCTGACGAAAAAATATTTGAAATTTTTCATTCATACACACACGTGTTGGAGTAGGAAGATGTATTACGTACGTACGTAAGTGTTCAAGAAGTAAAGTGACATGCGTCAGATGGTACAGTTTGTCTATTGGCATACTCCTTCCGAATTAATTAAATTAAATTAATTAAATTAAAATCATTCCTAAAAAAGACTAGGAAAAAACAATATGTTTGTAGTTTCATCTATGCAAGTGAAGAAATCTTTGTTTCAAATGTTTTTGGGCCATCGTCACTAAATTCATATATAAAAGAGAAGACACTGCTGCTCCTGTTTAATCCTTAATTTAATTTTTTTCAAATATAAACAACGAAACAAATATAAACAACGATCACAATTCAATTTCTAATTGCAAATTGAATAACTAAATAGGCCCTTTAGCTCATTTTGTAGTCGACTTAATCTATACAAACTAGTTTTTTTAACCTGATTTGTTTGTTGTTGTTGTTGTAGTTATTTTACTTCATACATATTTGTATAAACAAAACTGCATGAGAGATAGAGAGAAATACCACACAAAGCAATAACAAATGAACCCACTGAAAATCATGTCTTAAAGACCTTTTATATATTCAGGTTGTTATTGACGTTGTTGTAGTTGTTGTTGCTGTTGTTATGCCTGTTTTTAAGCCCTGGGAATTATTGAGGGCGAAATCTATGGCACAGTGCACTGCTTTACACACAATGTGTCTTATGATCATTTCTGCATGCATATACTACGACTTATGTCGTTACCTGAAATGCAAACTGATCCAACTAACAAAAACAATCCAAATATTTCACTAAAAATGTTTTTTCCACTGCATATTTAAAACGCCATATGTATTTTTTTTATTTTTAGCTGTAAAATACAGCTCTTCACAGTTTTGTTAGAGCCAATTGGCCGATGCTATATTTTTGTCATGCGACTTTTAATCCAATACGATTAAAATAATTAATTTTCTTACAATTTAAAATTTTTTTTATTATCACTATCAGACGTGTTGTTAGAATAATTTTGCCATTTTCATACTTATCGATTTGCGTATAAAGTGTTGCGTAAGCTATGACGTTAAGTAACGAATTTAGATTGTAGAAGGCAGATATTTGGAATTATTTTATTTATTTTAGGATTAGATACTATTTTACATATACACATAATTGGGCTTTACAACCCTTCAGTCAGAATTACAAACTAGCTTCTCACAACACCTACTGTGAGTGTGTGTTTGAAGTCGACTCCGAACGATAGATTTTTGAGAAGCTTTTCATGGCAATTTTTTTTTCTCTCAGAGTTTTTGTCAGACATCTGCTGCGAGGAAGGTTCCGAAGAAATATTTTTTAATTTTTTTTTGGTGGAAATGTCTGACCTGGGATTTGAACCGGGACCACAGATTTCGCTCCAGTGAATTAAAGGAACTTGTTTTAAAAATTCTCATTTCTTACATGATATTCGTCATTCTTGTAGGCACATCCATTCATGGTTGATTGGAAAGTGGATCGCACCGTAATCCATACACCGTAATCGCTACAGTAATCCATACTTTAATTTGAAAGTCCACAGCCTAAGTAATATTAAACCGAGTTCGGTTTTATTTTAGAAGTGACAGTTTCTTCGTACGAATATAAAGTATAGGCTGGCAGAGTTTAAACTAGGCAGCCTGTAGTTCAAACCCTATTTTAAACACCCCGAACAAAATCAAAAATAAAAAAATAATTCTTTCGGCGACTTCCTCTCAGCAGTCCTCCGACAAAAGGTCTGAGAGTAAATAAAATTTTTATGAATAGTTTCTCACATCCGTCGTTCAGAGTCGACGTTAAACTGAAGGTCTCATCACTAATATATAGATAAAATTAACACACGCAATATAGGTGGCGTGAGAAGATAAGTTCTAATCTTGACTAAAGGGTTGTAATGACCAAATTAGGCAAGTAAGTTAGTCAATTCAGAAATCGCTGCGCAAATCCTAAAAACAATATTGGATGACTTTGGGCTACAAGTGCATAAGTTAGTTGAAAGGAATGATTACTTTAGCGCCCTTGGATTTATTTTCTATTTCTAAACTTGAAAAGTGTCTCGATGTTAAAAAATTGCTTAAATTGCTTGGCTTTTCTTTATTAGATCTGGTAGTTTTAAGACAACCCTCGTAGTTTTCTTAACACCTCATCAAAAACAAAAGCAAAAGCACCCAGTGTATTATGAAAAGCTTGGGTGAATATTTTTGTTTAAAGATCCTTACATGTTATTTAAACTAAAATGGATTTCAACTGACGATATAGAAATGATACGTGCGTTGTATAACTAAAAATAAAAAAGGAGAAAAAAATAATAATAACAGCTAAATTTATGTGTGTATTAATAATTTTTGAGTGTTAAAAATATTTTTTAAGTTTCATAATGATAATGACGAAGGCAGTCAGGGCTGGTGTACATACATATGTACATATATACATACTTACTTGTACTCGTATGTACATATGTATGTATGTATATGGCTCAGACTGACTGGTGATGTTGTTGTTGGTGGTGGTGGTGGATCGTGTTGTAATGTGAAACTAATTAAATTAAAAAGAAATTTATTTTAACATCTTTAACGTAAAGTTTCTTCCCCCTTTATTTTTTATTTCGGTTTTTTCTTTCGATGTTATCGATGATTTGGTTTATTTTCTTTATGGTACGAAAATAAGGTTTTTCTGAGGTTTTTTTTTATTATTTTGTGAAATAAAAGGAATTTCCTGATAACGATTTAAATACAATGGAACAAGAAAGAGCCAGACAGACAGACTATGAAGTACACTGTCAGCCCTCTGTGAGTTTGTGATTTTCCTACTTATTGAGTCCGGTATGTCTGCATGACGTTTAAAACTCTGTTTTTTTCTTGCCGCTTCAATATTTTTCTTTTTTGGTATTCTTAAAGAGTTTAGGGGCTGTTTAGGGCTGTACATGGTAATTGTACCCTTAGCATAGAAGCAGAAGTTCAAGTATGGCTTCCTCTGCCTGTTTAAGTATGTGAAATAGGAAACACTCAAAAATCAATTAAAATTGTAACTTTAGCACGTGCTTTACAAGAAATTAAATCAAAAATTAAAAAGAAAATAAAAAAAGCTTTTTACTACATACTTGCACCTTCTCAACAGACATTGAAGACAATTTCTTATATTTCATTGGCTTTTACAAAAGACTTGCAAGAAATTTAACTTTTTTTTTTTGTAAAATTTAAGGAATATTTCGAAGAACATTTTCAAAGTCTATTGAAATGAAATTTAAAGAAAAAATATTATTTCTACGGGACTAACGTAATTGTCTGTAAACATGATTGGCGAACGAAAACATTAAATGTAAACTGCAAAGCTTCTCGATTAGAAAGCAAACAATGAAAATCTGCTACGAATCGTGTTACAATATTATAGATGGATATGTTATGCTTTACGTAATCCATACAATGGAATTTGCCACGCAATTAAGGGCAAGCATCTATAAGATCGAAGACTGCATGAATACGTACTAATCTCTTCCAGTTAAAGTTTTAGCGAACTTAGACACATTGTGATATACAGTCGAATGAACCTTACTAATGAAGATTAGTTTAGATTAGATTGAATTGACAGCCGCCTCAGTGGGCTTAGCTAACTTCGATTCCATAAGATCCCTTTGTAACATCGACCTTACATATTCCGTCATAAAAATACAACTCTTTGCTGATATCTCTCAACTAATCCAATAAATTTCGAAAAATCCAATAAATTTCCAAAAATTCTTCTTCTTAGGTTCCCAGCTCCTATTTTTCCTCGTTATAGCTTCAGCAGAAGTCGTTGTGAGGGCGTGTGTATCCAGTGTGGACAGTACCCGTTATAAGAGACAGGAAATTATTTTGCAGGAAGAGTATTCTACATATAAATACACACACCGTCTTGTGCGATCCACAAGGGAATCTATAATGAACTTATGTGTTGAATGAAGTAAAATAGTTCAATCCAAACAATGCGATTGAAACAAGTCCTTTATTGGATTAAATCATACTCCATTGTTCTTTTTTAACTTATCGTTCCTTTAAAGTCCATAAAATGGTCACAAAGTTGGACTGCATTTTCGGTGTACTGCATTTTTAACAGAATGTATGTGGTCTGGATAGTAGAGTTTAGGCAAAATGAAGTATTTCTTGCACACTTTTTAAGTAATTAACTAAGGCACTTGAATGCAGCTTTTACTATAATTATGCTTGTTTTAGCGTACATCGTATTAGTTTTTCATGTCCTTCTAGAGTCCATCCATCAAGAGTTACTTTCTCCCCAATAATAATAATCATTAATGCCGCATTTATAAGTCTGTTGAAGACATCGGTTCTCGCTATAAGAATTTAATTTATAATCGCCTGATCGACACTATCGACTGTTCGACACTATTTTGCACAAATTTTTACATGGAAGATCCATTGTTGTCGCACAAAATCCTTATTAGACTGTGATCAAATAGAGAATTTACTACAATCATTGACAATAAATCGGTTTCGTTATGGGATTTGTATATGCTGTAGTATTAGCTACGCTATTAACTTGTGGTTTAAAGTAGAAGTTTAATCTCTTGATCTCCTTGTACAACCACACCACCTTTTCAATCAGCGCCCCGGCCAGGTTTAAGTATTACGATAATCTTATCGAAGTTTTAAAATATTTTTGCTGTCGGTAGACATTTTTACAGTGAATTAAAATGTTTTTTTTAATAAAAGCAATCAACTGAAATTGATGTACATTGTCGACCCCAATTTACTACACTGCGTTTACTTTATGGGATTGCATGTATGCCTTTCAAATACAATTTATCATTAACCCCGCTGATTATAATTTTGTAAACATGTTGTAAATATATGTACATACGCATTCGTAATTCTTATGAATTTTTTAAATTTTAATTTTCATAATTGTGGGCCTATTTACCGTCTCTTTTTGTATTTAATTTTTCAATTTCTCACAACAGTTTTATGAACCGAGAAAATTTCTTGCCGATGCAAATTGATAAAAAAAAAAACGAAATGAAGAGCATCTCTTAAGGTATTGGCTCTGTTGGCTTTAATAACACGATTTTAACTTATCGTTCAATTATAAGATCATAAAAATAATTTTAAAATCGATTTTTCGTTTTTTTTTGTTCTCCTTTTGGGGAAATTCATAAAACTGCAGCCAATGGTCAACACCTATTTGCGTTGTTCAGCTGCTTGGAAGAATAACAAGTTATTTTCTTTTGTAAAGGAGAGGAGGGGGATTGGGAATTTAAAAAGTCTAAATTGAAATGAAATGCAATGGAATATATAATTTGGCAACAATATTTATTTATGTTATGGCTTCAAAACAAAGTTGAAACTAAAAGTTTCTACCATTTGAAATGCTACAAAGGAAAGGAAAACAAAACAGAAAAAGTTTTAAAAGCAAAGAAAGAACTTAAATATGAAAACAAGAAAAAAATCACGCAAATCACGATCAAACGATTATCGAAAACATTGAAATGAACGAGAAGAACAACAAATTTTAAATCGTGATTGATTGCGTACAACAAATAGCCAGAAATAATCCATCCATCCAGCCATCCACAATACATTTCACCAGGGATGTATAACGCTGTGTATAAGACTGTGTGCTCAATGCCAAGCCCCTACGCAATGTGCCAAATACAAATAAACTGTAGCCACAGCTAATGTGACTAGCATGATGGGAAAGCCGAATAAGAAAAAGTCCACAAAAGAAAAGCGATAGCCATGCTGTTCGGCTACACCCGACGACACCACATTAGCCGAGGCTCCAATGAGAGTGCCATTGCCACCAAAACAAGCGCCAAATGCCAAAGCCCATACTAAAGGAGGCAAAGGTAAATTGAGTTCTTTATTCTGTGCAAGATTCACTACTATCTTGATCATCATGGTGGTAACAGGTATGTTATCCAGAAAGGCTGAGGCTACACCGGACACCCATACGATTAAAAGTATGGCAATTAGTAAACGATTTTCGGTACTGGACTTGAGTATAATACTAACACAGAATTCACCCAAGGCACCTATAAGACCCAGTTCGGTAAGAGCTTCCATTAATATGAACAAACAGGCAAAGAACAGTAATGTCGACCATTCTACTCTAGATAAAACACCTTCTATATCCTGGGATTCCGTTAATATCAATAGCAATATGGCTCCCACTAAGGCACTCCAACCCAAAGAAAGATGCTGTAAATCGGGCACTGTATGTAGGAAAAATAATATCAAAACGAAAGCAATGCAAATGGAAGCCTTAATTAGTAATGTTTTGTTGCGTATAGGATAAGCAGCTTTCATTTGGGCCAATGTAGTATTATAATCCACTTCTACCGTAACGCCTTTAGCCTCCAGCTCCTTAAGTTTGTGTCTTAAAACCTGAGCTTTTTTCATTAGAGTACTTTGAACAATTTCCTCGTCTGTGGTAGTGGGTTGTATATTTAAAGCGGCCTTCTCCCACACTTGAATCTCATGGTTTAAAGCTTCTACTTCTATGGAGTTCTTGTTCATGTATTTCTTAATGTTGGGATATTTGATGTATAAGTAGACGAAGGTCGCTACCAAACCCAATACTACACCTGGTAGCATATGGGCTATGAAATTACCAAAATTCACGTCATGCGTCTTAACATAATTGTTATTCATTATGATTATATTAGGGGGATCACCTACAGGAGTTAAAGCTGCTCCCACATTCGAGTATATAACCATGCTCATTAGAACCGGCACGGGATTCAAATTGGTAGCCTCACATAGACGTATGGTAACTGGTGTCATAAGCAACATCATGGTTACATTATCCAAAAAGGCAGACAAGAAGGCCGTGAAAAAGCACAACACGTAAATCAAATAAACTAATTTACCACGAGCCACTTCATAGGCCAACACCGCCAAGTAGTCGAAAACTCCAGACTCGGAAAGTATAGCCACCAAAATCATCATGCCAAACAGCAGCATTAAAGTCTCCACATCCAGCCACTTTAAAATCGTTTCCGTACAGGGTCGAGCATCTAAAGCAGCTAAAATGCCTATGGCCAATGTGCTTGCTATAACTGAGGCCAATGTACGATTTATAAACTCCCATATAATCATCACGTATAAGAATATCAATACTACAGCGCCATAGATTATGCCCACACTCTGATCCACCAAAGCTGTTCGAGAGGTTATTTTAACCGTTAAATCCTTTTGAATATTGGTCTGCAGGCTTAAAAACAGTTTATACGGTCGTTTATACTTGCTTAGATCCTCTTTTAAGGCCATGCGTATATGTTTATCTACTGCTCTTACGTACTCCAATTGGTCAGGATTTTTAATCAAGATACCCCATGTTTTCGAAATCACTTTTCTTTCACCGTTCAAATCCTTTAAAACCTTGAGCTGCAAATGTGAATCTCCGTTGTTGGGCATTAGTTCCACATCTTGTTCAGGCACAAAGGGACCTTTTACAATAACTTCTATGGCATCCTTAGTTTTCTTTTGTACCTCTAGCTGAAAGAGTTTCTCCTCGGCTGGTGGTATCGAAACTAAGGCCACATGTTCTACATCCTCTTTATGTATGATAATGGCTATAGCGTATATGCACCATATCAAAAACATAATGGTCACCTTTACATAGTGGAATATGATTGGTGCACTTGTCTCTTTGGGCGGTATGTACTCTACGGATGGTGGCCCGTCTATGTGTACCCTTTTCGGTGTAATTTCTTCCTCATTGACTACAGGCAGATCGTCTTCTTTCTCCGCATCTTTATCTTCGGTTGCGCCTTTGCTTGCACCGGCTCTTGAACGTTGTAAATGGATATTGTACATTGCACGAGCAGTGTTGTCTTTCTCTCGGACGTTAACGTTACGTGTAGACATTGTGACAAGAGGTTGATTTGGAAAGAAAATATTTCTGAAGAATAATTTTCAATATGAATTTACAATTTGAAAAGACTTCTATTTGATAGTTTGTCACTTGAAAAAGTTAGAGTTGCCATAGTTTTTTTTGAAGTAAAATAAAGAAAAATCTAAGGAGTTTACGCATCACAACATTTATTGGAAATCAACATTTTGGTTCCTAAGAAGTTATTCTTTTTAGAAAGTAACATAAAAAATGAAAAATTAATTAAATTCCTGGGTAAAATAAGAAAAAAAAAGCAAAAGTTGATAAAATAAGTCCTATAGTTAATCACTGTTACAAAATATTGCGTAATGAGAACTAAAATAAAAATATAATCACACATTTCCGAAAGCTATTGTAATCCGATAAATAAATCAATATTGTGGGAAAACAGGACAACTTGGGCGGACAATGAAAATTGTTTTTAAAGCATTTTACGTCCCTTTAACTAAATCAATCGCCAGAACCCTTAACAGCGCGCGTTTTCATAGTAGAGTTTGAAATTTTCTGAAATTTCAGATTTTAAAATCCACTGTATGTCCTTTTGTGGGAAAGCACGACAACATGGGCGGACAATGAAAATTGTTTTTAAAGCATTGTACGGCCCTTTAACTAAATCAATCGCTAGAACCGTGCCAGAAACGTGCGGTGTGAAAAAATTTGGAACGTGCGGTGCGAAGAAATTTGGAACGTGCGGTGTGAAAAAATTTGGAACGTGCGGTGTGAAAATATTTGGAACGTGCGGTGTGAAAAAATTAGAACGTGCGGTGTGAAAAAATTAGGAACGAGCGTTGTGAAAAAATTGAACGTGCGGTGTGAAAAAACTGGAACGTGCGTTGTGAAAAAATTTGGAACTTGCGGTGTGAAAAAATTTGGAACGTGCGGTGTGAAAAAATTGGAACGTGCGATGTGAAAAAATTTTAAACGTGCGGTGTGAAAAAATTTGGAACGTGCGGTGTTAGAGAATTTGGAACGTGCGGTGTGAAAAAATTTGGAACGTGCGGTGTGAAAAAATTTGGTACGTGCGGTGTGAAAAAATTTGGAACGTGCGGTGTGAAAAAATTGATTGAACCAAGCTGTTCGAGATTATTGCTAAGAGTTGTTAATAATAAATTTTTGAGAATATTTTTTAAAATGAATTTAAAATTCAATTGCTTATTCTCAATCATCTCCGAATTCAATCCCTAGTTGGGGTTTTGTGCGATTCTTTTTCTTTTTTTAATTTTTTTTAATACATACATATGCATATATTAATGTTCTGATATAATAATATACTGATAAATATTATATATTTGATATGTTTTAGAACAAATTAAAAAAATGAAAAAAAAAATCCTTTTAAGCCCAACCTGGGGTTTGAACCCTGGCCTTACGTCTAATAAACCAACACACTACTTACTAGACCACAGCGACTTAAATCAATCGCCTGTATATCATCTATAATAAACTGTTTGACAAAAACTTAATCTTTACTGTTGTCTCCTTAGAAATAATGTTGTTTCTCTGTTAAATATGAAATCTGTTCAGTTAATATCTAAAATCTGTTCTGTTAAAATCTCGGAAAATTTTAAAATCTACAATGAAAACTCGCTCTGTTAAGGATTCTGACGATTGGGTAAGTTAAAGGGACGTAAAATGCTTTAAAAACAATTGTCCTGTTTTCCCACAATATTGATTTTTTTATCGGATTACAATACCTTTCGGAAATGTATGATTATCTGTTTATTGTAGTTCTTATTTCGCAATATTTTGTGATTAACAGTGATTAACCATAGGACTTATTTTATCAACTTTTGCCTTTTTTTCTTATTTTACCCAGGAATTTAATCAATTTTTCCTTTTTTTTTCGCAGCCTCAAATTAATTGTTTAACAAAGTCCTGTTCATAATATAACAGAGCTCTGTTAACTAATTGGTTTGCGTCTGGGGAGATAGATTTTAAAATCTATCTTCACACACATATAATATACTGGTTTCAGCGAACATGGCATTAGATTTTTATAGTTGGAACCAGAGATCAACAATGAATCGTATTTTCGCTACTCATAAGTACTCATGAAATTTTGAGTATGAGTGAGTCAAGAGTATTGAAATTCAACTACTCTGATTCATTCGTACTCGCTACAACATTGATTTATAAGTATAGGTTGCAATGAGTATGAGTACAACGTTGACATGAAACTCACAACATTCGATTCATTGTTTGATTCATACGCCTACTCATTCAGATTCATAAATTTAGAAAAATACTTATAATACTTACGAATGATTCGAGTCACTCGAATCATTCATCAAAATTTACAGTAGTAGTTATTGTTGCATTTACTAAAGAAGAGAAAAGAAAAGACAAAGACAGCAAGCAAAGCACACACACAACCTTCTAGCGAGTATTGTGGTGTTCGTACTTGTATCATACTTATTTTGTGCTTCGTGTATACGTTGAAGTCGCCGTAGTCTAGTAGGTAGTGTGTTGGCTTATTAGACGTAACGCCAGGGTTCGAGCCTCAGGCCAGACATCAAAACAAAATACAAAAAGTATTTCTTCGGCGATTTCCTTTCAGCAGATTTCTGGCAAAAACTCTGAGAGTAAATAAAATTGCCATGAAAAGTTTCTCAAAAAATCTGTCGTTCGGAGTCGACTTTAAACTGTAGGTCCCGCCACTTATGTATAAAATTAACACACACAAAATAAGTGGTGTGAGAAACTAGGTCAATAATCCTGACTGAAGGGTTGTAATGACCAATCATGTATGTATACGTTGAGTCATGGAGAGTCGAAATCAACAACATCATGCGTATTGTTAAGTATGAGTACGATGAGTATTTCTAACTTTGAATATGAGTAGTATGAGTATGATATTAAAATAAGTATGAATGCGTATAAGTATCTGAAATTATAAGTATGACTCGAATCTACTCATCGTTTTGAATACTCGTTGCTGATCTCTGGTTGGAACATCAAAAGCTTTTGACGCCTAACTATTAAGACCATCCGTATTTAGAGATGACTTAATATTATTGTCACTCATATGAGTTAATGAAAAACATAGGATCTAGCGGGCATTAAAATAATACGATCCCATTCGGAGAATGATTGTATGTCGGACACGGGTGAATTATTAGCCTCAAACTCTAAAAGGCTTAGTATACTGTAAAAGCAAAATGAATAATAAATTCTCAAATGTAATCTGCATAAGAGTAGTTAGGATGGAATGTAAAGAGTTAAAGAATGATTGACTGGAAATTGCTACTCTTATGGTAAAGCGCCTACCATACGATCGAATTTCTTCTGAAAACGTTACCTAATAGCGAGCATTCAACTCGTGTAATCGGGAAAAATTCGTATTTGTAAACTGGACCTGTTACCTCTCATCATGCAGTGTTTACCGGCGAAATTCGATTGTGTAATAAGCACTAAAGTAGAAAAAAATTCGTGGAAAAAATGGTCATTCTAATTCAATCGTTTACAATAGCCAGAATTAAACCGAATATGACAGAAGTTCTCACTTTCAAAGAGCCTGTATTTAAAAGTAATATCTGTATTTAAACTAAAATCATTAAACTTAATTTTTATCAATTCTAAATCAAATCCACCATAAGTACACTTTACATTGAATTTATAACCAAAATTGAAATTATAACCAAAACTATGTACAAATCCTTTAGCCATCCAGTACAAGTAGAAAAGCATTTTATTTAAAATGGGAATAAATTAAATTAATTAAAATCGTTTACTGTCTAAAACAGTTTAAATACGGTTTTAAGGATAATTCTCGTAGGAGGTAAACCACAATGTCGCCACTACCATTAAAATTTACTCACACACATTTAAACAATGTTTATTATGTAGGTATATGTGAGTGTGTGCATGTTTATGTATTTTGTGTAATGGGATTGTGGTAAAACACACAAAAATAATTAAATTAAATGAAATAATATATAAAATAAAATATAAACTGAATACCATAATGGGTTAAAAGTGGGATAATAACGTGGGGATACAAGTGTTTTATGTTCATAGTTATCGTTTTTCAACAACCTTTTAATAATGATCTGGAAACAAAAATACTTTTGTACACTGAAAGGAAGTTAGAGAATATAAATCTTCTTGAAATATATTTCATATGTTGAATTGTGCTTGGATCAGGGATTATTGTACACCTTTTTAAAACATATCATGCTAAAAACAATTAAACGATTGCAGACTAAGACTTAGACTGTTTATTTACTCGATTTTTCGTTCAGTGTATTAATTTTTTTGTTTTGTGACTTTTCTAAACCCCAATTAATTACAGAAAACGTTGTACAGAAATTCAATTTCGTATTAAATTTAATGCTAAAGCATAAACTGAGGGGCACTTGCAGTTACGGAAAAAATTGTAGCATTGCAAAAGTGAAAAGCCTGCACCTGTACAAAACTCAACTGACTGAGGGACTGAAGTTAAACGAGCATAGACAACGACGTGTCTTCGCTGGATGGATTCTGAAGCAGTTGGCAACTGACCCTCATTTTCATCGAGAAATCATCTTCACCTATGAGACTCATTCCTATATAAAAGGCTACGTAAACAAACAAAATTGCGGAATTTGGGACGATACCAATTCACATGAGATCCAAGAACGTTGTTTTCTTGGTCTTAACTGTTTTCTTTGCTCTTAATGTGCAAATTTTATACGTTTTTCTACTCAATATTAAGTCATTTTGGAAAAACTCATGCAATTTTTTTAATAATCATAGCCATTTATTTTAATTAAGAGGAGCTGTTTACATTTATTTGTTGTTATTTTTTTATTTAAAAAAATCCTTGATTTATTTAAATTTAATTTTATTACATAATTCAACTCTAAAGTGTGTAGTAAACGGTGTTTATACGTTGCCATGTTTACTACAATTAACTGACTTCTAGAATCTTGTTGTTTGTAATTTTGTTATTGTAATTTATAACAATCTTTAATGTTATAATACTTTCTTATCATTTGTTAATTATTTTCCTATTTTCTCTTCTCTTTTTAGGTAAGTAATTCGAATTCTGATTTATGGATGATGATTTTTATGAATTTATCTGAATAACTAAAACTTGCAGCAGGAGCATGTTATTACTTTTGGTAAGAACGTTTAATTGTCAATAGCCTCAAAGAATATAAGATTTCAGAAGGAATATATTCTATAAAAGTGAATTTTAAATGTTATAGCGTGGCTTTATTTCTACACACACAGATAAAAAAGAATTTCGTTTTTTTTTTTGTACGACCAACACTCAGGGCAAGGCCCCTACTCATGCAGTGCACTTTAAAAATGTGCTGTTTGCCGCGAACGTCATACTAAATTTACATGCCCAGAATATCAAGAGCTTCTGACTTCCTAATATTTATACCACCCACAGCTACAGATGAAGCAATATTTTTGCTGCTCTTGTGTGTCAATAAACAATACTGGGTCTTTAGTGCACTAAAATCGACCTATGCTTCCGACCCCAGAACCTTGCGGTAGACCTTAACTTATGTGATCGGATCCCATCTATAACAACCCGTATATAGCGATCCGTGAGAAATCTCGATATAAATCGATAGAAGTGACTACCAGCACCAAAAGCAATACGTTTAAGTAGAATTCTAATATAAATGCTTTAAGTCGTTAACATTTTAAGGAATCGTTTATTGCTGCTCTTTTTTGTACTTGTCTATGAAAGTCTTGGCGGTGCTTTTTCCCTAAAAACAACTTGTAAAGTCTTAGTAAATTCAATTCGAGTATTTTTATATTTTTTAAATTTTGTTCTTGCTGTTGTTGATTATTATCCCTAAAACCTTCAACTCCTTCCATGAAACAACAATAATTTGATTTCGTTAACATCTGTTGGCATTTAATGGTTAAAATTAAAGGGTCTCTATAAAAAAATGAAGAAGATAAGTTTGCAAAAATATCCGAACGAAAATATTTTCGTTAATTTTTTTTTATTTAGTTTTCAAGCCTTTCATTAAAAGATTTTGTGGATATTTTGCTATTTTTGAGGGTAATTTTGCAAAAGCCAAAAAAATAGCAAAAAGTATAGAAAAAAACTCCAGTGAAGGGTATTTCAGCTATTTGAACTTTTTAGAGGGTATTTAAAAGGCAACAAAGAACATTTCAAGAGCCACAAATGGAAAGGATAACAAATCTGGCAACAACATTTTATTTTTTGTGTTTTTTTTTTTTTTTTTTGAGTTTTTTTGTTGTAGAAAATTTCACGTTAAGGCTGTGAAGAAATATGAGGTCATTTACCCATAAATATTGTTACCAAAATATGGCCGGCTGTTGTAAAGGAACACACATAAAACATCCGAATTAGCAGCAACTAATTTCTAATGCGTATTTCTTAGCTTTACTAGGCTTTATTTTGTGTTGTTGTTGTTGTTGTTTTTGTATTTTTTATTTAATTTCCTTATTAAAATTATGGCATTAGTTGTAGAATAAAACAACAAAAACAGAGAAATTTTAACAGACAGTTTTATTGCTTTGGCAATGGAATGGAGAGGGAGAGAGAGAGTAGAAAAACATAAAAAATGTCCTTTTGTAACACATCCTAATGACCTTGATGCCTACTAAGCTTACAATGTTGTAACAAACATAACGAAGACATTCTTATTACACTCATATACAACTAATTTGTTGGTATTAGTTGTATATACATACATATGTACATATCTCAAAGTGTGTCTAAGTTAGTATGTACAATGTCAGCAAGTGGGTGTGGTAACTACATATATATGCGTGTTTCTGTATCATTTTCAATTGTATTAGTGTTGGTAATGGTAATAAAATGTGTTGAACATAAAATTTATTATTCATTGTTGTTGTTGTTGTTATTAAAACAAAGTTAACATCAACAAAAGCGAGGGGCTACTAACAAATTCCATATACAATGTCTCTTTTATTACAGCAATACAGCAACAAGAACGATAACATCGCTTCAATAAACATATAAAAACAAATAAATAAACACATACACTCTTACATAGAAGCAATAGTTACACTGCCAGCATTCTAATACACCAAATTATACTTTGATTCTGTGTGCACACCTCTACGTGCGCGTAGACATATACATACTCATATCCACATACATTTTTATTTTTGCTTTCATAATCATAAAATAAAGTCAGTAGAAAAGCTTGGGTCAATATACATAAGCCCACTATGTAATACACTACTTGTTAATTAAGTTTTGGCTAACTGCAATGTATTGTCCTCAAATGATACCTTTTAAAATAGGCTTTGAGGTACAAAGTCGATCGCAAAATTATCTAACCGAAGAAAGAAAACCTAACCTCACTTAAGTTCAATACACTTTTTTAGAGCTACTCAATAACATTGATACGATATTTTTTCGCCAATTTATACACTACATTGTAAATAGTCCCCTCGGTAGAACGATTATGGCCATCAAAAAATGGGCAAAGCTTTTGGGGTATGTTGCCCTATCAAAATGAGTGATAAAAACAAAGATTTGACAAAACAGACGGAATAAACCACAACTAATTTGACAGACGTAGTTACAACAAGATGGTTGTTATCAATTGTCAGAATTCGAAATGCCCTGTTTGGAAAAAACGAAATATATGTATATCGTGTTCTGTGATTCCTAATGGGTCCCTTTGAATACCACACTTTTGATTTTTCAACAGCTTAGATTATTTCCGTTGACTTCAATACTCCACTGACTTCATTGCTCGGTGACAGGTGTAAAATAGCTTATCTAACCCGGGTACAGCCTGCCCAACCCGAAAACAGTTTTATTTACGTCACCTGGTGGTCTATGTAGCGGCATATTGTAGATACCAAATATTGAGGGATCGTAACTAATGCTCTATGTACGAAGAGGTACAGAGACGAAAGATTTGAATTTACTAAACTTGGATACTTTAGAAGACTTCCACACTGAACAAAATGCAAAATTTGACTTTTGAAATTCAGTACGTAAAATCATTATTAGAGCAGGTTGTAGTCGTTGAAATACCACCTAAGCAGTTCTATTATTCACAGTATTGCAGCGCATACTTGTAATCCTGCCGAAAGCAACTTTTTGTGCCTCTATCTCGATGAATTTTAGTTTAAAAGTGAGACTCCTATAGCTTTGCAATTGAAGGCAGATACATATCTTCTGTGTATTGTAGACTCTTTCAGTTGTTGATTCTGATGCCTCTAATTGATTTAGTAGCGGTACGAACTATAACATTCAGCATTGTGTAAGGGAGACAAAACACTGCCCTGATGTGGATATTATTCCAGAATGCCAAATATTTTCTGATCATGTAGATTTTATTGCGATCAATCCTCAATCGCTTTCGTTGAGATTTACATCGTGAGATGTTTATATTAAGTTCAGACTCAGAAAGACATTCTAAGCAGATCGATCTTATTAAAGATGTGTCTGGGACTATTTCACTCTCAAGTTTTCAAATACCAGCAGCCACCACCTTTACTAATGTAGGGCATATATAAAGGGAGAGAGAGAGTGGTAGAATAACTCAAATAAATAACAACTTCCTTTCTGTTTATTTGCTGTTGTTTTTGTTTCCTTGTTTACTCCTTAGGCTATGCTTTGCTTTTCAAACAAAGTAATGATTTTATTATAGCAGCAGCAGCAACATGTTGAAAATTCTCTTTTTGTTTTTATTTTACTTTCGTTTGTTTATTTGTAGTTGTGTTGTTTGTTTCTTTGTTGTGTGTATATTTGTTGCTGTTTTTGTTTATGCAGACATTTATGGCCTTAAGGTGTAAATGAATTCGAGACAAAAGTTAAAAGAGAGAGAAAGAGTTTGTGTGAGGGAATTTTGACAGGAAATACGTTTGTGTAAAACTTTCGAGATCACCGCCAGAGTATTCCGTTTATTTGAGTTACGATATTTAAAGTTTTAACTTCCTTCCCCTCCATGGTGTGTTACATTAATTGGGATGGTCTACCAAGTTTACTGTGTGATAAACTTTACAACATTCTGTTTAAGTTTTGAAATTTCACAATTAATACACAAAAAAAAAAAAGGAAGAGAAATCAGGAAATGTAAACAATATTATCTTTCATCCTCCTAACACATTAGAAGCAATATACAATACAATATTTTCATGTACTCCTGAATGCTTAATTTGTTGTCCATTTAAGAGGACAATGTGCTCAGTGGTGTTTGTCTGGTCCTGAAGAGGCAAGGTCCGTTTAAGCCAACACGAAATAGAGACAAATTTCACATTTATAATACCCTGAACTCATTGGCGTTAGTATCGAAAAGTCGGTAATAAATGGTTTCCTCAAAAGCAAGAACTTTATAGAAGAAAACCCTGAAAACATATGGAGAAACCGTAAAAAGACGGCATCGCCGCACACTTATGTAGTTCTGAATTATTATGACGATTCTGTGGTGTACCATCTGTGTTGGCACCAGTCATTTAGCGAATCTCTGTTTTAGTGGTTATTAGTTTCCATTCTTTTATTATTATTCATTCCTTTTGCTATTGGTTAACTTCATGGGCTTAAAGCTTGGGAAATATATTGCATCTACTAGGAAGAGGCTTCCAAAGAACTACTTACTTACTTAATTGGTCATTATAAATCTTTAGTCAAAATTACGACCTTGTTTCTCATGTCAATTTTATCCAAGAGTGGTGGGGGTTACAGTTTAAAGTCGACAGACTTTTTGCCAGCAGACTGCTAAGAGGAAGTCGTCGAAGATATATTTTTTCATATTTCGTTTTATTCGATATATATGAACTGTGGTTTGAACCACAGCCCCGTGTCTAATATGTCAACACACTCATTGCTATGTAGACTACAGTCACGGAACTAATTCTTATAGATTCCCTCCTACACTTTTTCTAGCGATATTTAATAACTTTGTTACAATAATAACAAACCATTTCGAAATGGGCTTAACGAATGCTTCATTCACTATCTGTAACATATCGTCTGTGAAAGCTAGTAATTAGACAATATGTGGCCTCTCTATCAAAATTGTCGGCGATGTAGTTCCTCTTAAGGTCCAACAGACCCGAGATTCCCACTACTCAACTTCTCAAGTGATGTGACGATGGCTCTATCATACTGCCCTAGTAAATGAAAGACCATGAATTCACATTTCTTCCAGTATCCTATTCTATACTAAAAACGACAAGTAAAATCCCATTTAATGTAGCCACTTTGCATTTGTAAAGACGTAAAACAAATGTGAATAAAATTCAAATACAAACAAGAAGAGAAGCAAAGTAACAAAATATGGTAATTTAGCACTTAAATTTGTCCAAGTGTTTATTGTTTGACAGACAGATTTAAAGGTAAATAATATGCTTCCTTATGATGACGACGGTATTGTTTGTACTCGTATTTTATGAAATAAAAATTTTGTGCCACATTTACTGTGGCTGTCTTCCTTTTGTTATTGTTTTTGTTGATATTACTGTTGCATGTTTTTTCTTTTACTTCTCTTGTTTTAAGTAAAAATTATGACACAACTTTTTTCTTTTCATGTATTCTATTTTCATTTCATTCTATTCCATTTCATTTTATTTTATTTCCCTATCCCTACAATTTTATTCACATTTCATTCAGTTACTGTTTTATGTGTGCTACGAGGAGCATGTAAAAAATTAATGTAAAGAGTATTACTCGTACAATGTACGTACGATATGTAGTTTAAATACATAAATACCCTATTATATAATATGCTTTCATATGTCTGTATGTGTGTGTGTGTATGTGGTATGAGTACAAGCATATGTTTGTTTATTTGTTTGTACATAAGGGTATATAAAGAAAATTTATGTATTTGTTTCGTTACAAAATTATAAAGAGATTTTCATCTCTTTCTCTCTCTCTCACTGTCATGTGACAGCGTACGTTTTTCGCATTTGGGCTATTTTTCTTAACGGTATGCAAAACAAAAACAAGCAAAAAAATGACGAAAAATGATTTTTAAAGTACTACTACCATACAGCAGTTGAGATGTGAAAGTGACTATCGGACAAAATGCCACAGGTTCAGGCAGAACAAGATACTTATAATCATTTATGAGAGCCAATCAAATAAAAAAGACAAATTAATCGCTTTTATGATCGCTTACAAAGCTATATAGAAAGGGCACAGATTTTTTAAGAAATTTTGATTTTATTAGAACAGCCGATGACTTTTTGTATGACAAATTAGTTCAACTGAACTAGAAACGGTTTCTTTTACTAGTAGTAGTAGCGCTGCATGCTGTTACTCTCTCTCTCTCTCTGAACTTTACCATAACTTTCTTCAGATCTCTTTATCGATTGCCTCTATACAACATGCATTTAAAGCTTGACGTTGTCTTTATAGCGTAACTTGGGGTGATCACTTTTCCTATGCCCTTCTGATTTATTTTCGAATATACTCTTCTCTACACTTTCTTACTTAATTGATCATTACCACTCTTTGGTCTGAATTACTAACTGTTCGCACCATCCAGTGTTGTCTATGTAAAAGATGACAATTTAAAAAAAAATATTTTCTTAAATAAACTTTGATGTCTGATGTACATACATCACGAATGTAAACTTAATATTCTTCCTTTGTTACTTAACGTTCATACAAACGTGATTTTTGAGGTCGCGGCGGTGTAAACCTAAGGCTCAGAAAACCTACTAAAAAGCACTTGAAGAGAGTAAAATATAATTAAAAATACGACTCATAAATGACTAAAATTTTAATCATGAATGACCTAAAAAGGAGTCCAAATTAATACAAACATGACTGATAAATGACAATAAAAGGACTACTAAAAATACTGATAAATTACTCATAAAAGACTCGTATGCGATTAAACGATGACTGAAAGACGACTCGAAAAAGAATCATAAACGAAGGTAAATAAGACTAATAAATGATCAGAAAGCGATTCGAAAATTTTCATAAAACTACTAAAAAAAGGGTCGAAAATTACTCTAAACTAATATAGAAAATAACTAATAAATGAGTCGCGGGTAGTCACTTTTTTCTGCCGACAATAGTATCTTTTATGATCAGAAAATGAGCGCATATTCTAGCTTTTTAATCGTGCAGAAGAATCAAAAAAGACTCGAATTTGAAAATATGTTCAGTGTTAATTTACTCACCATACTGAAAGAAATTAACTTCAAATGTTCATAAAAGTTTTGTTTTGTAATAGTAATGAAATATAACCAAAACATTTCCTTGAGTAACAAAATTTTTCTGGAGTAAAAAAAAATTTTTTTATCAATTATGCTAAAAAGCATTTAGCATAATTTTCAAAAAAATAAATACATTTTCACGAAACATAATGCTAAATCTAGCACTGAAAGTGCTAAAATGGCAACACTAGCACCATCCATGTTGCGTGTGTTAATTTTACCCATGAGCGGCTTTGAGAGAGATTTGAGAAACTTTATTTACTCTCAGAGTTTTTACCAGACGACTGCTGAAAGGAAACCGGCGAAGAAATATTTTTTCATATTTCGTTTTGTCCGAGATGTCTTACCTGTGGTTTGAACCACAACCTCACATCTAATAAGCCATGCTCGGGAACGCAATATGCTTTATTTTGCACGAGGATATGACAAAGAGTCCCATAAAACATTGGAGTTCGTCAAGAATATCCACTATAGGCTTTGGCCTTTAGTGCGGTCAATGCCAGGATTTAAGTGTCAATCTGATGTTTGCACGGTCGTTTTGAAAATTTCAACTTTCTAGATGGCACATGTCCATTTATCGAAGTGGAGATACAGCCAAAGCCAAGGCCCTGTGATTAAATACGTAATTCATACCATACAAGCAGCACAATGTCAATGACATTAACAGGGCTGGACAAATTCACGGCCAACTGTTCTTAGTGTTGAACTCTCGGTACATTTTGCAACGTACTAAATTGAACATTATTAACAGTGACAATAATGATTCCATGGCGAATCATGGAATACAGATTATTGTCAGTTGTTGCCTGAGATGAATCCAGGGAGTTTTCAAGCCAATCGTCATCACGAGTGTTATCAATTCAACACCAATTTGCAGATAATCTCACTGGTCTTACAAGGATTAACATTTAAAACCTGGGTGGTTTCATTATAAGCTCCAAGTGGTTTCGGTATTAGAAGACGTGTGAGACTGTGCTATCGTAATGAGCAAGATGTGCCCTAAGTGTGTCCATCTCCCTCTGTCCTCTTACTACGACTTACTTTACGAAGTCCAATGAACACAATGAACTATAGAAGAAGTGGCCAACGCTTGGGAGCTAGTCTCAGTTAAAATAAGTATCAACAGAAGTTTTAATTTTTATTTTTTTCTAATTTTGCAGTTGTGACCTTTTTCTCATTATATGTTGCAATTTCTGTATTCTAAACAACTCATAAGGTTGTTATAAAAGAAACAAACTTTCCTGCTGGCTTCTTAAAAGCAAAAATGGTTACATGATTAAAGGGGAGAGAGAGAGCAGGGAAACAGAAATAGTACATCATAAACTCAAAATCCCATAGAATGTTGGCCAAAACGACAAAGTATCTGCCAAAACTTAAGCAGATGCTTCTTTCCTCCACTCCCCCTGCTACTTGCTCTACTGTCTCTAAACTAAATGGCGTTATTCATTTACTAAATGAGCCTGTGTATGCAGAAAGAAAAATAAAAAAACCAAGAGAAATTTCTGAAAGAAACTTTTTAGTTCCATAGAAAATCGGGATCTGAATGAATAAGAGGACAAAAGGAAAAATAAAGAAAAAAAGTGAAACAAAGTCATCATTATATTTAATTTTAATTTTAAGAAGCTTTATTACACATTATGTTGTGTGTTTTTTTGTCGGGTTTTTATATTCATGTGTGTGAACGAACAAATAGCAAAAGTTTTCAAAATTAATTTTGTGGAAAAGAATATTTTGTTTTCCTTTTTTTCTGTTTTTGTTTCTGTTTTAAACAATTGCCCCATGAATATTTAATTTTTGCTTTTTGAGGAAATATTGTGCGGCATAATGATGCTGCAATAAAAATTAAATTAAGTGTGTAATACTTGTAAATAAATAGATTTAAAGTATTGTGTTAATAACAATAACAATTAGGGCAGGGAAATCTGGAATGGGGTTAATTTTGATTAATTTATTATTAAGTGTACAATCCTTTATTAGATAGAGGGTTAAGATCTTAATTGAGGCATAATTAATTTCTTTTACAAAATTTCTTCAGTTTTTTTTTTAAATTATTTTTTGTATAAAAATAACGTAGTTGAAGAAAATGATTACCTTTTGGCTTCGACAAATCATAAACGCATGCGCCGAAAGCTCTACAAGTTTATACTTAAAATGCATTAGAGAACATTAAGTTCACTTGAGCACATATAGGGGCTTCACAACTAATTGATACGAATCAGTCTCCCCAGTGAGCACTCGCCTTAAAGCCTGAATCAATAAGGTTGAACTGGAACTCATTCTGAAAGTATAATGAATCTAGCAATTATCTCAATGTCAAGAAACTACAGCTCTGTTGAACTAACGAGAAATTGAGAATGAGAGAAACGAACGATATCTCCGAAACGGTCATTGGCATATGAAGTGGACCACATTCTCTTCTTCAGCAATGGCCTGTGGGAAAGGCTACGGCGACTGAGATGTCTTTATGGCAGCCTCGTCGACTATATATGAGATGCACATAAAACTGCTGTAAGAGTTAATCGGTGGAATCGTCGCAACGAAGGAAATCTGATTGTAGCTTGGCAATCAGAGCATTATGGAATAATAGTTGTACGAGCTCCGTATCCAAGATTAATTTCGAAGAAATTAGTTCGGACTAAAACACTTTCTGGCAGACTGGTAGATGAAAAACGTTCCCCTAACATTTCAACAGAGCTGAACTGAAGCACAGCAGAGGTCTTTTAGTTTCCATATTTTCCTTGTTAAAGCAGTTTTTTCAAATGCAATATCTTGGCAGCCCCATACGATAAATTATATCTACGACACACATTTAATGACTTATAAGTATTATAGCCCCTATAATTTAGCATTTATTGTGCTCTTGAAGTCCTTTTTAGGCAAAAAGCCTAGAGATATTTCGTGTGATGATGGTTAATCATCCTTGGTTCTATATTTCCATATTTTTCTAGAGTTAATCATGAAAATATGAGTGATATTAACTTCTATTACATCCAATGACAAATTGTTAATCTGAAGTATTAATTTTGTTTGATAGAGAGAATATTAGTCAGGTAGCCTAATTGATTCAGCGGTCCATAGGTTTCTATAGAGATTATAATCTCCTGATTGTGTACTTATATTCGAGTCAACACAGCAGCTTTCTTGATTATCATTTTTGATTGTCTTCTTGTTTAGGATATTGTTGCCTAATGTGTTATTGAATTAAGTGTAGTGGTGAAAAACCTGTCTCCTTAACTCATTAATAACGATCCAAGATAATGTTTCTTCTCTGGGGAGTCAGGGGATTTCGGATAAATTTTTTGAAGTGAAAATGAAGCCTCTTAATTTGAAAATACTCTGGTGTGACCATAGAGTAACATATGAAGCTCTTGAAAGGCAGAGCATATCGTTCACATACTTTTTCACCTTTATGCACATGACTTGACATCACCTTGAGAAAGCCTCTTGGATTTTCTACCTCTTTTTATTGCCTTAGTACAATAAGCATGTCTACAGTAAGCAATTGCCTTCAAGCCTTCTGTTTGGAACCATAGGGGTAGAATTTTATTGCAATAGGACAATATTATTCGCATTAATATTAATCCAAAAACCTCCTTAGTTGGGGAGTTCTTATGTATTCTTCTTCAAGTCAGGGTAAATGATTGACGTCTGTTCATGTCAATCACGAATAACTTTGTTGATGCAAAATACTTCACAACAATGCTCGCGCCAATAAATTGTGTCTGCTTTATACCAATAGGAAATATGGTTTCTGTAAATGAGGCATAATGAAAGTGTTTTAGAACTAATATAGCCTTCCACGTTAATGCGAAAATAAAGGTTTTCTCTTTACAACATCTCATTTTGCCTTGGTTTTCAATTTAATTTTTTTAATGCGAATTTTATGAGATGACTCTTAAAATCACCATCATTTTCATATTCTTTAATTTATTATTCATTTCTTTTACCGTTTAAATGGTAATTTCAAAAACAATATCAACTCGTTTGCGAAATTCCACTTTTAGTCTCTTTAAGCCCTACTTGCTTGCCGGCTCCCCCACCTCACTTGGCATAATAAATGTAAATGTTTGCACATAAAAATACTTTAAATTTTAATGTTCAAATACGATTTTATGGGCATCATTATTTTGTATTTTGCAACATGAAATTCTAGACATTTTTCCGGTAATTATGCCACAATTTGTTTTTTAAATAACAAAAAAGAAATGAAAAAAATGAAAAAATTAAAAAAAAATCCTTTTGCGTGTTTTTCGTACATTTTGACAATTCCTTTAGCAGAGTGAAGAGGATGTAATAATCAACAGAGTGTGTAACATTATAGATAAGCAACATGTTTACATCAACATGTTGCTTAAATTTAGTTAACAATGTTGGCAAACTAAATCTAAGCATATTGCCGTAAATATTTAGAAACATTTCAAACTGTCATCATTTGTATGTTTAAGCGCAAAGTACATGTGTAGTTGTTAACTCGAGGGGATTAGGCTTTTGGCGCGTCTGGTATGCGGTAAATGATGATGAAAACAAAAAATCAAAAAGAAATAAAAATAGAAAAAATCAGAAAAAACAAAAGAAATGAAAAAAGAGAAAAAAAAGAAGAACGACCAACTGAAATATTTCACATTGTTTTCACAATGTAGTGCTTGTTGCCGTTTTATTGTTGTTGTTATTTAGCTGTATGTTATATGTTGTTACCGCATTTGTACAATTCAACATCTTATTCTATCAGCATGAAAACATTTGCCGGCTGGGCCATATTCACATCAACAATAACGTCGTCATTATCTTCACAGTCACAGTCATAGTCATACTCTTAGTCGTCGTCAGCCTCCTCATCATCATCATGTCCATTGTACTCACATCATCTTTAGTGATGGCAGCAGCAGCAGCAGCTATAGCATCTGCCAGTTGCCAGCAACAGTCTCACAATCACACTGTTTTAGTAGCAACAAGTCTAAGAAGAAATAACAGAAAAAGTTGATGAAACCTGTAAAACTGTTGTTTCTGAACATTTTTGGTTGTAACAAGTTGCCAGCTGCTGCTGTTGCTGCTGCTATTGCTGCTGGGCCACATTGTTTTTGTCTGTTTGTGTTTGTCAGTCGTATTCGTAGTACGATTGACTGTTATTTCTCTCTTTTATAACAGATTTTTAATATAAAACGTGCTGGGCATGAGTGTACTTGTTTAAATGTGTTGCTTTTTTACGGCCAAAAGTTATTTCATATTGTCGTAGTACTTAACAAATGGGGATTTTTATGTGTTGGCAGTTTAGGTACTAAATTGTGCGGAGTTTAAAGGTACTTTTCGATATACAAGTAAATTAAAAGAAACACATTGTCTTAAGTGTTACAGTGTTTAATAAAAAGTGTGTCTAAATAAATAATGAATCTCCAGTTACTTGTAGACCAGCACACTTCTTCTTAGTGTTGTTAAATTACCAGTTAACCATGGAACATTCTAAACTTTATTTTGTCAAGTAAATGAATAGGTTTAATAAGGTGCTGAAAATCGACCGGAAATCGAAATCTGATGGGTAAACAGATGGAAATCAAGACTATGATTGATACGTGAGTGAAGTCACATGCAATTCTTTATGTTTTAGATGGGATAATAGGAGAACATCATACTGCTAATGGATATGGCATCATTTGTCGGTGCTCTACACATGGTTGGACGCATTTCTGATTGCATGAAATTATACAGTTTCTTTAAAACACTTCTTTTGCAATAGTACGAATCTTTAGGAGCCTGTAATATTTGGAAGACCATTTCTTTTGGCACATCGGACGTATAAGAAACGTTAAATTGACTAGCCTTATCAGAACTGACTGATTCTAAGTCAGTCTTCGATTCCCAATATGGGAAAATAATTTCCTATTGATATAATGCTCTGAAACGATTCCCATTAGAAAACTTTGTTTTTTTATTATTGGGATGTGCAGCACTGAAGCTCAAGTCATGTAAGCAATTTATACTGTTAAAATCATGAAAATATTAACTACCGAACTTTTAATGCCATAATGTCATAATTGAGTCTAGAAAATGTTAAACTTGTTATACATGCAAGCTATGCTGATTGTTAATAGCTTCTTTTAGAGTTTTGCTATTTCCCAGTTGAACTTCAAAGGTGTCTTAAACTATCAAATTTGTCGTTCCAGTCGTTTGGATATCATTGTTGTCGTGAAAAGTATTACGTATTGCCTTAGTATTGCGTACCAACTATTGTATCCGTATAATGTCTCCTCTAAGCCTATTGCCCTGATTAACTACAGGATACTGCTTAGTGTGAACAATGAGAATACTCTGCCTTGATGTGCACCCAAATGTTTACTTATGGAATGCTTTAATATCCCACTGGTTCCAAGAATTTGTTCCGATGATTCATCTCTCCTCCTTTCATTCTCCTTTCATTTTAATTTCACAACAAAGTTTTTGATTACCTCAAACCCACTTGCAGTTTGTGTTCTCTTCTCTTTCGATGGCCCCATCAACGGTGTGGGTGCTCTCCTTCTGCCAAGCTCGTGTGCTTGTTCATTGCTAAGATAATAATCATATTTTTCCCACCGAGCCGATTAATGTGATGTTTTTGCAAGGCAGGCTATTTCACTTGCTTGCCTATTTATATGGGAAACACAGGCAAGCAAATGAAATAGCCTGTCTTACAAAAACATCACATAAGCTTCCCCAGACAGCCTCATATTATCTTGAATTTAACCTCATAAGAACCGAGTACTCGAATGGCGGCCTGACTGACAAATAGTATTCCTACGTCCTCTGTTCTATGCACGTATCCTTGCCCCTTTTCGTCCATTTATTTAAACGGTACACACATTTCCGTACCTTGCATCTCTCTTGTTCATTGCAAAAGTATTCAAAGAACGTTTGTTTAACTATGAAACGTTTTTCTTTCCTTTTTTATTGTTATTTTGCGCTTAATGTTTTTGTTGTTATACAATGGAGTAGTGAGTATCTGCTGGATACACGTTTGTTTTTATTTACCATGCGAACGTAAAGAGAAAAAAAAACAATAACAAAACAGCAACAAAAATGGCAACAGAAGTTAAGGAAAAAACCCCACCGTTAAAAAACATCTGATGGCCAGGCTACACAATAACGACGATGACGATGACGACGACTACGACTACGAGAACGATGTTGTCCATGTGTTTGAGTGAATAAGTTTATACTACATACATGTATGGGTGTGTGTGTGTAGGTTTTTGGTTCATGTTTTTATTGCAAAATCTTTAACCTGTCATTTATAGATTCAGTCTTCGTTCGGCACTGAATGCGGGTGGTTCACACAATTTTCTCTCTTCTTTACATACTCTAAACAAGGCGGCAACATATTTTCCGCAACGAAATATACAATTTTCTCAAAAGGAAAAAATTTAATTGGATTTTTTGACGTAAAAAATACTCAAAAAAAAAAGAAGAAAAAGAAAAATCATAGAAACCGAGTAATAGTGATACTGAAATACTTTTCAAAATTGTTACGTTGCATGTACGTACGTATGTATGAATGTGTGCAAGCATAAGTGAATATAAGTGTAGTGGTGATGATGTAGTGTGTAAACGAGCATGAGTATTTGTTTTTACTACCGGCTTTTTCTTACTTTTTTTCGCATTTTATTTTGCCTGCTTCCCTGTAAAATTTTAATTGTAACGCACATACGAATGCGACAAAGCAAATGAGTGTGCAAATATGTTGAAGTACGTATGTATGTACCTATATGCAGATGTATGTGTGAGAACCAGAAACGGAAATAAAATTGTTTTCGTTTTTTTTTTTGTTTTGTTTTACTTTACTTGACTTGCTTTCGTGTTTATTGTATGATAATGTGTGTGAGAGTATTTTTGTCGTGTGCTTTTCATTTTCAATAATAATAACGGCATAAAAAACAAAAACAAAACATAACAAAAAAGGGACCGTTAACTTTTTATTATTGTTTCTTCTTCTCCTTTCTCATACTCGTACACAAACAATTGTATTGTAATTGTGGGTTAATATGCGGCTCTGTATGTATGAGTTGGTGCGTGCATGTGTATGAGTGTTATTGCGGGTAAATTTGTGTAAATATTTAATGTAAATTGTGTTAATAGTGTTGTGTGATGATTATTTGTTGTTGTTGTAATCATTTTAATGTTGATATTGATGTTGTTGTTGTTAACATTACATTGCGGTTTGTGTTCTTTTGGTCACATTTTTTCTTCTACATTTTATTTCTCTGCTTTGCTCTCGTAACAATAACAACACCAAAAGTAATGCAGGTGTGTGTGTGTGTGTATGTTGTATTTATAATTTAATTAAATATCACAGTATCCTTCTCTGCATAGATCACAACTACATTCACAAAGTGAACACAAAGATTTTGTTCTCCGTTAATGTCTGTTAAAAGTCAATGGAAGCCGCTGCTTTTAATATTAATGGCCTATTGAATCTGTGTGTGTTAACGTTGACAATGATTTCAAGTGAAATCTAATTATTGCTTGTAATACAAGAAATAAAGTAAGAAAAAAATTAAATCGAAACGAAAAAAGCAGGAATTATTGTCTCGTAAAGTAATGAAAAACAAATTAAAGTGAAAGCACTGTGAAAATAAGAAAATAAAGATAAAAAGAAAAACTTATAAATAATTTAGTAACAAGGATAAATGGATTCTCAATTTTGGCCACTTGAAAAGAAACTCATTTAAAATTAATTAAAGGTAAGCCAAGTAGAAGATTTTTTTAAATTAAAGACAAACAATTCGTGATTGTATTTGAATAAGAAATTAAAAAGTGATTTAGTGAAATGTAAAAATTCAATTTAAATTTTAATATCATACGATGGATATTTTATAATAGTGTTGTAGGTGCACATTAATTTGTTTATATCATGTGAGAATGCGATGTCCCCTGTGACCATTATATTTTTTAAGCTTCGAAAGAAACTAAGAGACTTAAACAAAGTGTGTGTGAGATATCATCGACATTTTTATTCATATGAAATACCTATTGATGCCTTTATGGGTGAAATATAATATCGTTCAAATATCTTTTACGGCTTCCTTGGAGGAAACGTATCAGAATAAAGCAGTGTTTGACCTGTGACATCAGAAATACTCTCAAGAAAATATCATGTTTAAACCACATACATATGCGATGACACTGCCTGTACAAAATCCTTATGTTAATTGGCATCGTTGAAAATTCGACAATTTTGTTTGGTTACGTGAGCATTTATCCAGAAAAGGGCGTCGTCACTAAAGATAATGTTTTGATGGTAATTGAGGTCAGTTCACAACTGCTTCAGGGTCCATTCAATGGACACACGTCGTTGTCTATGGCCAAGGAATTCGACTATTCGGAGCAAATATTCCACCACAGCATTTCTTCATAAGTTTTAATGATTTTAAGAGAATTTATCTCTTTTTTATAATCTTTTTATCATAATTCCGGGCTCAAATTTAATCTATAGCACGATTACTCTTTATATAATCATGAATTGCACACAAAATTACATTTTTCTTAACCTTTTCGTAACATACATACATACATACAGAATGGGTTATAGCAATCCTTCAGAATTTATCTCTTTTATAATATTTATCATAATTCCGGGCTCAAATTGAATCCATAGCATGATTACTCTTTATATAATCATTATTTGCACACAGAATTAAACTTTTCTTAACCTTTTCGTAGCATATGTACATTCATATATACATAATTGGCCATAACAACCCTTCAGTCAGGATTACGACCTAGTTTCTTACACCATTTATGTTGTTTGTGTTAATTGTATGCATGAGTGGCGGGACCTACAGTTTAAAGTCGATTCCGAACGAAAGATTTTTTGAGCAACTTTTTAATGGAAATTTTATTTACTCTCAGTACTTTTGTCAGAAATCTGGTGGGAGGCAGTCACCGAAGAAATATTTTTTCATTTTTCGTTTTTGTTACTGACATGTCTGACATGGGGTTTGAACCTTTGTCTCACGTCTAATAAGCCAAAACACTACCTACTAGGCTACGGAGACTAGATCTGCACTACATGACCGATTGCGGTCTTATGGGAAGTTTCCAAAAAAGTTAATTTCAAGTTTTTGAAATTTGGCGATTATACGCCAAGGCCAAGTCTACATGAATAATCCATTAACATTAAAACATTTGAAAACCAAAAATTCGAAATGTGTGGAATACGATCGTAATGACAGGGTTCAAGGGTCCACTTTATAATTTCAGGACTTCAGCTGGCAACGCATGATAACTTTCTTAGTCAAAATAAAATATTAAACGGCGAAGATGTGTTTCAATTTTCATGTCTTCGAACCATAATTTATTAGAGAAATACTCTTATCAGTGAGAATCTCTTTAATTAAATAGACACAAACAATTTCAAATAATTTTTTCTCTCAAAAATCAATTTAATTCCTCATTATAAAAGAAAGAAACAAAAAATATTTAAAGTGAAATGGGCTACACTCTCTAATTTTCTCTTTCTCCCTTTTCTTAATCATTCTCCCCTCATTTACAATTTGATTTCCTTAAACTTTTAAGCGGCTTTAGTGTCATTTGATTATTTTTTAAATGTAAAGGTATTTGTGGTTGTTGTCGTTGTTCTTGTTTTAATCTATTGCTTAAGCAAGGAGCCACACCATCGTCCTATGTAAACTCTGGGGACAGTGCAGGTATCAATGTAATGTTATTTACTTACCGTTAATTAAAATTAACTTCACACTCTTAATTTTTATAGCCTCGAATAGAAGCTATTCTTAAAGAGAAGTTAGCCAACAACAACGACAACAGAGATCCCTAATAAAAGCAGGGTTTTGTTGCATGAAATAAAGGACCACGAATAGAGAAGGGGACAATAAAGTTAACAGTCCAACTATTAAAACTAAACAAATACAGATACAAAAACAAACACAAATACAGAGACAAAGACAACTACATAAACAAAATGAATATCATTGCCTCACCTAATTTTTATTCAGCAACAAAAAAAGGTGACTGTTTTTCAAATCTCTTTTCCTTAATGGTTTATAGGAGTAGCTAGCTATGTATGTATGTATGTGGGTATGTGTGTTTTAGTAAATACAACACACACACATATACCTACCTTCACATGAGCACTATAAATGTTAAATTGTAGAAAAATTTTCACACATACAACCGTTAAATCAACATAAAAAGAGAAAAAAAGAAACGATAACGTTGACTGGCTGACAATCATGATAATGACGTTGTTGATGTTGTTGTTGTTTCCGTACCATAGAATTGTATCAGTCATCGTCGGTATTCGTAGTGCTTGTAAAGCAACGACTACAGCTGATAATAATAAAGATAGTGGAGGCTGATGACGATGATGTTGATAGTGATGATGAGCATAAAACGTTCATGTTGGTGACACTAATAGTGTTGACTAATAAATTATTCATAAACGTTATACTGTATTGGGTTGTTTACAAATGCCATCCCATACAAAGCCTTAAATACTAATTAGGGATGAGGGAATTTAGTATTTTGGTACATTTTTAGTACAAAAAATTTTGAGTACTTTGTTTATTGAAGTAATAATTGATATAAATGGTCAAAAATATCTGGCATATTTAGCAAAAAATATCTATTTAGAAAATAATCGTTGAGTTGAAAAACGGGAGGAACTTGACAACAATCTTATACAAGTAAACAAGCTAAGTAAACAGCAATCCAACTTCCTCTTTCAGTCTTAGTAAAGGCATGACTAAGATACAGTATTCCCTCGATTTACGTCGTCTCGATTTACGTTGTTTCGATTAACGTCGTCAAAAATTTTGTTCCCTTCAACTTCGATTTGCATCGTCATTCGATTTTCGTCGCCTCTGTTGTTTTTAAACAAAATCAGGGGAATTCCCTCTTTAAAAAAAAAAAATCCAATATTTGTGTGTAACTATTTGAATAAAATATAAATAGAGTTTTGAAAAAAATAAATATTTAAGTGCTAATGGATAATTTTTTATTTTTTTATTAAACTTTTTGTGAACAACATATGAAATAAATTTTTATAACAAATCAAAAATCCATCTATATTTATGTATGTACTTACTTATACAGAATAAAAATTTAATTATTTTAGTTTTTTTTTTGGAAAAGGACATAAATAAATGCATCTGATAGTATGAGTTATTTGAAATTCGATTTACGTCGTTTCGATTTAAGTCGCCTTTTTCCGGAACATTCTACGACGTAAATCGAGGGAATACTGTATTTGTAATTTTGGGCCGGATGGCATGACGGACATTAATCCACATTCATCCAAAGCTACTTAGGTTAGTTTGAAACCATTTTAGGATAGTATCCCTAGAAAGCCTTGAGACCACGATAAAGTAGTGGCAAGTCCCATATTGCGGCTCCCTCAAAGGATTAAATTTTAGACCGTAGACCTCGTGGTGGTATAAAATGGTTGTGGTAAATAAGACTAACCCCACAAAAGAAATATAGCGAGATCTGTACGCCAGTTATGAGTTTGCTTATTAGATGTGAGGCCACGGGTCAAACTCCAGGTCAGACATCTCCAGTAAAACCAAATATAAAAAATATTTCTTTCGGTGACTTCCTCTCAGCAGTTTTTTTGAAAAACTCCGATAATAAATAAAATTTCCATGAAAAGTTTCCCAAATCTGTCATTCTGACACACACAACATGAGTGGTGTGAGAAGTTTTGTTTTCAATAAAATAAATAAAAGTAATTTTCTAAAGCTGTCTTTGGCTTTTAAAATCGTTCTACATGAAAAACAAAGAAATTAAAATGAAAAAGTACCATTTTTAAATTTCCACTTTTCCATCTCTGATACTAACACATATCCGTTAAAGTGTAAATATTGTAACAGTAAAGTGTACTACAAAAAATAAAGCAAAAATCGCTTTTAAATATGAAACAATTTTGTAATAGAAAAACGGAAAAATGGTTGAAAAGAGCCTTAACAGTTTACAAAGATTTTTTTTTACGGAATACTATAGTGGAGGTGATACTCGTACATAAGCATTATCAGTTCCAGTGTTATTGCAGGCATTGTCATCAGTCAGCTGTAGCAACACTATTATACTATATAGAAACTATCGCATTAAATTATAAATATTTTATGAGATTTTAATTAATGAAGTTGAACTTTGGTAGTTCAAAAAAACACAAAAAAGTGACAAATTTGTTATTAAAAATTGCAAGTGCAATGCTCCTCAAAGCTGTTTTTGTAATTTTTAATTTTTTTTAAATAATGAAAAAACTGAATAAAAATTTAAGGGAGTATAATACTCGATTATATGAGCATGAGCTTTTAAGCAATTCACAGCTATATCTGAAGACAGTTAATAACATATGTTGCCCTGTTAAAGTGAAAAAGTGGCGCTGCCAAAAGTGTGGGTTTGCGTCTATGATTTTTAAATTTGAATTTACCTACACACACATTTATTTCTTTTTTATTTGTTTTATTTATTTGTTTCATTATATAAAATACTTTGATTTGTAGTGAACCACTTTGCCAATTTTCCGTGCCATCAATATTCGTACCAATTGAAGAAATCAGAAGAAAAATTTTATATGTTCCATAAGGGCAACGCTGAATTATTCGGTGTCAAGCTTGGCAAGTTTAGATGGGAATCTAGATCAATTAGAAATTTGAATATTTAAACTCATCCCAAAGGAATAGGTTGTTTTCCTTTAAAATTATCCTTAAAAGAATTATTTTAATTAAATTTCTTCCAATGCTTGACAATCCAGCCATAGATGCTACAAAAATCTTTTAAATTCTTTTCAAAACAAGTGGAGTTTGTTTTTAAAGTGATTGATTTTTCTTGTTTTATTTCGATTTTATGTTGTGCGTTATACTCAGACGGTAAAAAGCAGAGAATTTCCATGTTTCCTATTCATTTGCTTCTTCATCTGCTTCTGTTTCTGTTTTATTTCAAAAGTTTTGAGTATGTTTTTATTGAGAAACTTCAATACTTCAATGCTTTCAGTATCAATGACTCTGACTATCATTATCCATCAATTGAATTCGTAACGATGAAAATTTTTCATCATGAAAATACGTTAACAGCATGTATTTTCTTAACTAAATACCAGCACATTAAACGAATACGAATAGTTTTGGTTGTAGCTTTGTCTCTGGCTTTGGTTGAAAGAAACACTTTTTAAATGACGATTCTAACGATTTATCTGCAAAACCTCTCTCCATATTCAACTCAAAGGAATGTGTCACAATGAATGCTAACAATTTTATAACACCAATACATACATACGTACGTTCATGATATATGTATGTATATCAAAACATATGTACATATGTACATACAAGTACACCAAGAAATTGTTATCAGTTATTAATTGAGAGTAGCTAGCATTCATTGAATACAAATTTGGTTAATGTTCGTTCGCTCGTTCGTTTTGTTTATTTTTCTTTTGAATGAATGAATGAATTGATGAAATATTTATTAATTGTTGTGTGTTTAAAAGCCAAATATATAAACTGTGTGCAATTTATGGCCAATTGTAATTGATATTTGGCAATGGCTTACAAAATATTTCATTTTTTCTATTTAAGTTGAAACAAGTTTCAGTTTGAACACTTCTTAATTTGTTTCTTAATGTGTTTTTCTTTTCGTTTGGTTTTAACGCAAAAGTGTTTTAATTGGTTAGACAAGTATTTGTGGTGACAAAGAGTGTAAAAAGAATGTCATTGTAATTACTGCGATGTAACATTTGTTGTAATGCAATGACAAAACAAAACAAACATTTGGTACGAGGTTTCATTGGAAGGCGTTAATGTCAGTCGTCATCCAATTTGGGTTTTATTTTACGATATTTTTTAATGCCTCTTTTAGTCTTTGTTGGTTGCTCGTAGATGAATATGAAGGACGGGTGCTGGTAATGTATTTTACATACATACATAATTGGTCATTACAACCCTTCAGTCAGGATTTCGACCTAGCTTCTCACACCACTTATGATCATAGCTGCCAAATAGATAAAACACCAAATCGTCGTATATTAGAAAAAAATCGTCTAAGACGTTCATTGAAATCGTCAGAAAAAATAAGTAAATAAATTAAAAGGTTTTTAAAAAAGTTCTGTGTGATGTTCGCTGGAACCGACACATTTTTTAGTGCCTTGGCTTCTTAAGACGGTGCAAGAAATATTTCACTTCATTTGATCTTCTTCCTATTTACACCACTTATATCCGATCAAGAATAGAATACAACTCTCATGTGTGGGCCGGTGCCTCAACGTCTATTTGAGACTTCTCGATCGCGTACTGGAGAGGGTAGGGTATCCAACTTCATTGATTTATTAGAGCGTTGTAATGTGGCTTGTGTTTCAATGTTCTATTGGCACTACAACGGATTTTGCTCGAGCGAAATAAAGGACTTATTCCCGAGAATCATATAACACTCGTGTTTCTCGGCGAGCATCTCCGTTTGTGGTCGATTGGCTAGTGGATTGCACAATGCGTTACAGACAAAATTCGTTCTTCTTTCGTTCTCCCTTCTTGCAGTGGTCTTTCTTATCACTCGTGTCATAAAAGGTTTCATATCTAGTGTCCACAAACACTCCTCCCTCTTTCCTCCTTCCCATAACATATTTTCCTAGTTCCAACACAATGCACTGCATGAGTAGCGGCTATTCGCTGTTGGTCGAAAAAAAGGTAATAGCACTTGCCTTTGGTTTTCCTAGAGTGAGATTAGAATCTATATTCGAAACTTTCCAAATGGTCTGCAATGGCAAATGGTAAATTATGCTCAACTACGAGTGTCAATCTTATTTCAAAATTCTTAGTATTGCCTACTATATGCTGGGTAATGTTAGGGTATTTGAAGATATTTGCAGAACTTACCATTTTTCTTTAAATATCTGACCATTTTTTTAAATTTCTTTACTTATTGGCGCTTTTATTTATGTTATTTAGCATTTTTTTCTTCGTAAATAATTTCAAAATATAATACTTTACTTCTTGTTATTACTAAACTAAATTTGCAAAAGTAAAAATTTCAAGGCAAATTCAAAGCTTAAAGTGGCTTTAATGTACAAAAGTAAAGAAAATTACATAAATTTTTAATTTCTAAAAATCGTCAAAATAAGGGCATAAATCGTCAAATCGTCAATATGATATTTTTGGAGCACAAAATCGTCAAAATGACGATAAATCGTCAAATCTGGCAGCTATGCTAATGATGTGTGCGTTAATTTTATGCATGAGTGGCCGGGACCTACAGTTCGTATAAGTTACTGATAAAGATCCCGACTCCGAACGACAGATTATTGAGAAGCTCTTCATGGCAATTTTATTTACTCTCAGAGTTTTTGCCAGAAATCTGCTGAGTGTCAGTCGCCGAAGAAATATTTTCTTTTTTCATATTTCGTTTTGATGCTTGACCTGGGATTTGAACTCGGGCTTTCAGTCTAATAAACCAACACACTACCTACTAGACTACGACGACTACTAGTGTCTTTTATGAGGATGAAATGTTCATTTGCTTTTCCCCAAAAAGAAATTACAAATTTCACTCGAATATAGCTATGGGAGAAATGAAGGTATACTCTTTCTTGAACTTGATGTAAAAATCTATGCTGTAGGTCTAGGTATGATCGTACTTTGGCGATAGTTTGGTTTCATACGATTGCACTGAAATGGTGAAAATAAGTACAACCATAATGAGACACTGGAGTAACTATGGTAGTTGTGGACAAATTAACCGTAGATCGAGCCTTAAAAAAACTTCATAATTTTAGGTAATGTATCACTTTTGATACATACTTGTAATACATAGAATTGTCACGATTATTGATAGATTTTGTTAAAAAAATTAAATATTTTGAGTTATTTGAATTCATGTTAATAAAACTATTTTATATTATTACATTTTATTATCACTTTTAAGAAATTTACTCCAAAATTTTTGACATGATGTACATTGCAGTATGGTTTTTTACATAAAAGTCAAACACTTCATGTCAACTTGGTTTTATTTTTTTCCAAATGGTAATAATTTGACATCTAGCACCTTTGCTTTGTAGCGATTTATCAGCTTATTGTCACTCGCATCAGTAACGCTCTCAATTAAGGGCTGGATGAAACCTGATGGTACAAACTATTGTTATATTTCGTTAGCAAAAATGTTCGTCAACATCATGTGAAGTAAAACAGTTTCTTGTAGCAATAGAAGATTGATTATTTCAATAACAATGGTCTCTCTTTGATTCTTCTCGAATACAGGTTTCTCCAAATGCGACTGTAAGTAGTTGCTACGCACGTAGCATGTACTTGAATCTAGAGCTGCCAATTAGATTTTGGTAGGCCACGAAATTTATAACGACCATGAAATTGAATTAGTTATCTACAGCGACAAAATTATTGAGATTATTGAAAGCTGAAAGACTTTCAGCTCGCTTATCGAAAAGGCGTAATGGGTGCAAATTTATCAACATTTTCGAGTAGCATATTATCAAAGCGAATGATCATCTGTAATATCTATGAAATAAAATAATCGGACGAAAGATTTTTTTCTAATGTTTGTCTGTCACGTGAGATAAATATGAGAAGAGCAGTACGCAAGACTCTATAACATTTCAAGAAACAGCTGCTAGCAATCTGCGTGAAAATTGGTAATATTTATTTCTTCCCAAACTACTAAAGGTATACGGTTTTCTGTTTCAAATATACCATCGTTGGCGACAAACATCCTATTGTCATTTTTGTTGCTGCCAATACTTTCTTCAGTTCAAAAAACGAGCTTCTGTTTTCTTCTTCTTCAGAGTCTTCAGCAGCAGGAATATTACATACATAATCGGTCATTTCAACCTTTCGATGTAAATTGGAAATGCCTGACCTGAAGTTTGAACCTTGGTCTGACGTCTAATAAACTAACGCGCTTCATATTAGACTACGACTATTTCAGTCAATATCATGAACATATCAAGAACAGAAAATTCATCCTCTTACTTTCATCCAACACTTAACTTTCAATTCTTTCTCAAATATCATAAATAATGTATTATTTACGATAGAACTTCACAAAATCTTTGAAAGCTTAAAAAAATTACATACACAACACCAAAGAATCCCTAGTAATGGAGTGTAACCCAGTAGAGTGTAACCCCACTTTCTCTACAAAAATGATACAGCATCCGCCGGCATACTATCTTCGATTTAACCTTATAAGACACATAGTGCTCGAATGGAGGTTTGACCGTCAGATAGTATTGCTTTATCCTTTTTTTTAACCTCCTATATAAGTTGAGTACATCTTTCTATGACATATACTCCAGCTTGGAACATAACCATGAGTTTCCCCATAGGCTTGGAATATTTCATTCTGGTACCAAAAACTCTTGCTCCTGTTCCAAGATCCATTCTTGTCCCATCTGTATACTACAAAATGGTCTCTCTTTTAAAATAGTGTGAAGCTTTTAGTAGTTACTCCATTCACTTTCGCTACTAAGTTTCGTTACGAAGCACTTTCCAAAAATCATGAAGTCTACTAGTTCTGTCCAGGGAACGGTTAAGCAGGCAACTGCCAAGCAATTTATTGGGTCACGAAATTCCCTAATGAATTTCATGTTAGACTTGTCTCCAATCAACCTAAGCATAGTTTCCAAAGCTTCGATCTTTATTGCCATATGCAGCAGACTGAAATCCAAAAAAGCTTCCTGTGCCATTTTGGGAAAGGTTCTCCAGTATTATGCCAAAACTTGTTAGTCTGTGTATATTGTCCAACTCCATTTGAGAGGCTTTCAGATTTGTTCTATCTGCCCTCATAATTGCTTCATAGGTCACTATTCCTCTGACCATCATGGTATACGTCCAGCGCTTGTTTGTAATTACATGCCGAGAGTTTTCTTGCTAGCCTTCTGCCTTTCCTGAGATTTTCTCTATATAAGTCCTCCATATCAATTTATTTTTCCATCTTTAAGTATACAAAATAAGAAAAAAAGTCACCATTTAAAGATCCGTATAACGAAAACAACAAAACATAAAGCATTGAGAGAACATTTTCCTGTTGTTTCATAAAACAATAAAAAAGTACTTCAGAGAAAATATTCCTAATTATTATAGCGGTTTACACTCTTATAATTTATTTGTAACAAGAAAAAATTGCCATCTTGCACTCATTTTTTCACAAGAAATCCCTTTTTAATAAAAATTTCTTTACACTTTCCACTCCTTTTTTTTTTTTTAGCAACATAACCCAGAGAAACAATTTAACACCCTATTCTTCATAGAAAATTTTTTAACTTGATCATTTAAATGTCATTTACACACACTATTTACTTCCCATGCCCAAAGCGTTTTGCTTCTATGCCAGTACCCTTAAGACAGCCTTTAGTTTACAGAGATTTTAACTCACACACATCATTTAACCAACAATTTTCTATGGGTGTTTAACACACAATAAGGGAGAGCAAAAAGAGAGCAAAAGAGAGAGAGAGATATAGCAGGAGTGGTATAAATAAAATATCCTATTCATTGGGGTGTAAAAAAAAGAAGAAAATTTGTTTTTCGAAATTTTCTTTATTATTCCCCTTTTAAAAGGTGCATCCCTAAACACCATACCCCATACAACACTTACTACTCCCTCTGAGTAGTGCTCATATTTATGTTGTTGTAGACCTTTGTTGCTTTGTAGTTACATAGTTACACGGGTATTGTAAGTAAGCATATGCCAATGTACCTAAAGGTCTTAAAGGTGAAAGGACTTTGCCATTAAGATGACGACGCTAATATTTGTTATATCTCCTCCTACTTTGCCCTTCCACGTACTTTAAAATTTTTATATGCCATTTCCAGACAAAAGGACGTCACTTAAAAGCAAGTAAACACGAGTCAAGTAAAAATGTGTCATGCTGGTACCGTTGGTGGTATTCAATTTAATTTACTTTCGTGCCGCTTTAACGGTACAAGGCGTGCACATACCACACGTGTATAGTTAGATGTCATGTCGAGGCATGCGAGACAAATAGACTTGAGAGTCGAGTGCATCGGAGTCATGAAAGTGTTGTCAACAAAACTAGTGAAATAAACTGCTCCGGAATATATTTACACAGCTTTAAAGAAAATAGTCAGACAGGCAGTCTTTCAAACAGGTAGTTAGTTGTAGTCAGCCAGTCAGTGTTCGGCAGTTGGTGTTTTTCCCACAAGAATATGCAACAATTTAACAATTATTTTGCATATGTTGTCTATATTTTCTTTGTTGTTATGCGAGGGTGGTTAAAAGTTTCCCTACTGTAAGGGATTATAAATTGTGCTAGAATTATAGGCGAACTTGATCAATCGTTATTGTATTATTGCAATTTTTTTGTTGACCTTTGGCCTGCATCCAATTTTATAAAAATAATGCTAAAAACGGAAAATTCCGCTCGTTATCACAACCATAGGTTTGTTAAAATTAAATTTGATCCTTTTTGGAGACCGAAATCTTTTAATGACATGGAAATGTATGGAAAATAACGTATTTACAGTTAAATTAAATTTTCTATGTGGTCAGTGGGTTAAAATTTTTTTCTGTAGTACTTCATGACATGGATTTCAAAGTCAGAAGTAAGTTAGTTTCATTCTGAGTCTTAGGTATTTACTGACAATAAGGCGAAGTATGAAGTCCGGAAATGAAGTCTGGAATTTTCTTTGAGTGGCCAACTTTATCTTATAACAGCAAGACTGAAATCGTTCGTATAAGTTACTGATAAAGATCCCAGAATTGTGGTAAGAGTTGCTCTCATCGTTGCTGTGGGTTTTTTTTTTTTTTGTTGGCTATTATGGCGTCAAGCGACAATTGAAACCCAAAGCGAAATATGAAAAAATATTTCTTCGGCGACTTTCTTTCAGCAGATTTCTGGTAAAAACCCTGAGAATAAATGAAATTGCTACTTTACTGTAGGTCCCGCGACTCATGTATAAAATTAACACACACAACATATGTAAGTGATGTGAGAAGCTACGTAGTAATCCTGAATAAAGGATAGTAATGACCAAATATGTATGTATGTATCAGGCAGATTAATATAAAATTTTGAATTACTGATCGTTAATATTTATCATATTTAGGTTCGTTTTTAGTTTTATTTCCAAATCTTTTTCTCATAACAATTTGCCTACAACCCTCGCTAACATATTCGTAGCTATTTATAAGCCTTTAGACTCAAGTAGGTGAGTATTTAAGAAATCTTTTCTTGTATTACTTTTTCATCCTTTCTACCTTCTATTCTAACCAAGACATAACAAGTTTTTGTTTTAACTGCCTTTAAATTAGAAAATCATAACAGTGTACTGCTCCGTTATGTATGCTATTCGTAACTGAAATAAATTTAGAAAAAATAGCAAAAAAAAAGAGAACAAATTAAATTGCCAAATAAATAAAATGCTCGAGAGATACAATTTCGACTTGTATTTTTTCAATTTATTATTGTTATTTATTGATTTCAATTTTTATTTTTAACAGGCTTCTAATTTGCTGTTGTTGTAGTTGTTTTTTTTAATAATGTGCCATCTAATATTTCAGAAAAAAAAAAATAGCTTTTTTCGATATGAAATTCTTTTCTTTTTCTCTCTCTCTAGTTTTTCATATCCGGTTTGAAATTACAGGAAAATTTCATTTCGTTTGATTTTATTTATAAGGGAAACATTGCTCTAGAATTTCACATTTCTTATTTCCTGTGTTCTATTTTTCATTGTAATATTTACTTGTGATTTATAATTTATTTCTGTTGAGGTTATTTGCTTTAAAATATATTTTCAGTTTTCAGCAGATTTTTCTTGTTGTTTTTCTTTTTTTTTTTTTGTAAATTTTTATTATTTAAACTGAAGGCAACACAAATTCCATTTTATGCATCTCCCACCTTGCCAAATCAAATCAAACCACCAACCAACTAAACAATACACCCACTTACCAGTCAGTCAGTCAGCCATTATATTAAGTAGAGCACGTCCATGTTGCATTATTTATATTTGAAGAGAATTTATCGGTAATTGTTATCGTGAGTATATACCTGGAGTACAAATAGACCCATTGTCATCGTCGAATAGCAAATGCGGTTGATTAAAATGAGAAGAAAATAATAACTGCGATTTGTGTCACCGTGCTAGGGAAAAATTTCTATTCCTCTGTTAATAACTTTTAAATTTTTGCCAAAGAATTTAAATTTTTTACATAAATTGGGTGGAAAATTCTAAAATTTATTTTAAAAACCTATGAGAGCGGTTTTAAAATGAATGGTAGTGTATGCAGGTATATACATATGTATTTTTACATTTCTTTATGTAAATATTATGTTAATATAAAAACATACAAATGTAGCATGAATACAAAAATCCATGCGCGTGCATGATATTAAAATCATCATTGGAAATAGGCTTGATTTGATTCCATTATTTGTTGCAGCTCTTGACTTCTCTTTTAGTCGATCTCATTCAGGTATTATTTTCAATTCAAAGCAGCTCTGGGAGTTTAATTCTTTAGACAGATATTTCTTCGATGACTTCCTCTCAGCTGTGTTCTGTTAAAAAAATCTGAATGTAATCAAAATTGCCAAGAGAAGTTTCTCAAATCTGTCGTTCGGAGTCGACGTTAAGATGTAAGTCCTGCCTTTTATAGATAAAAATTAATACACACAACAAGGATGGTGAGAGAAGATAGGTTGTAATCCTTACTAAAGAGTTATAACGACGTATTAAGTAAGTAAGTAAGTTAATTAGCTTAGAGCGCTCAATTTTGTTGTTGGGGTAGTTGACTTCTTTTTAGGCATGCTAAGATGCCACACATCGTTGAGAAAACATTTTCAACATGGCAGAGTGCAGAGTCTCGGAAGTATGGTATGTGGAATTTAGAGTTTCACAAAATTAACTGTGTACAGTGATGTAACGTTTGTATTTAAAGAATAATGGCAGTAAATTTTCTTACCAACAATGCCAGCTGCACTCATCTTCAATATAGTTTTCACCCTTTAAATAGAAAAAAATAAATCAAAATATTTTTATTAGAAAATCTAATTGAATGCCTTTTACTAGAATGCTTTGTTCTTGGAGTATAGAAAATTCCAAAACTTTTTTAGATCTACACAAATAATACCTTTTTAAAGCACACACATACAGACGGGCTTTAAAGTTACCCAAGGCTTAGGCAATCCATTGAAAACTTAAATTATTTACAAATCATTGATAAAAATCATCGACACAATCGCCACAGCCATAGCCACAGTAGACTTCGTACAAAAAAAAAAAAGAAAAAAAAGATGTTCGTTTGCTCGTAGTAGACCATTCGTCCACAATCAACTATAACTGGCTGACCAGAAACAGAGTTTCTGTGTTTTACGTTTGAGCTTTTGTTTTCATTGAAACTGCGGCGTCTGGTGATGTTAAAACCATGATGACGATGGCGATGATGAAGAAGATGATAACGCTACTATACCTTGGCTCTGATGCTAACTGCTGCTGCTGCTGCTGTTGTTGCACTGTTTGTTGCCACCACTACTGGACGGTGTGTCTAACCAATAAACAAAACCCAAAGCAAATGGTTAAAAAGCTTTGCCTAACAGAAGTTTAACAAAAAACTCTCGGTATGTTTGTTTTTGTGTTTTATTTTTAATTTTGAATTGGCACCACAGCAGGTGTTTTTACTCACGCTTCGCTTTCAATATGAGTATTTTTTTCAAGTTTTCTGTTTTCTGTTTTTTGCTTTTCATTTGTTTCTATCAGTGGTTTGGTAATAAAAAAAAAGAATTTTTTTTTGATGATTTTTAGAAAATTGTATGGGGAGTTACTTTTATAAATATTAAAAGTGAAATATACTTTATGGCTATAAACGAATGAACAACATATGGATGGAGTGAGCATTAAACTAAAACAACCTCTGCCTTTATTTTCTCTACACTTAACCAAAAAAACCCACACTTTCTGAACTCTTGCACATCAGTAGACGTTTTGTTTGTCTGCACCAGCCATCACACTCTCCGTTTTTGCCTAGTTAAACATAAATTTCTAGCTGCTTAAATGTCTACCTGGTGCTTTTGTCCTTTAAAAAGTGCTTTGCTTCCTGCCATTATAAACAGACTTTTGTTCTGCTCTGCTCTGCTCTTCCACTTGTGGCTTAATAAGTTTCTTCTGGAAAATTAATTTTCATTTTTAAAATAAATTCAAATCATCACGGTAGAATATTGTGGTTAATTCTCTTAATTTTTCTTTTCTCCTTCCCCTTCCTCCTGCTCTCGAAACTCGTAAGAAAAAGAATCCTTAAAGTGTAAAAGCCAAATTCCTTGGAGAACTTTTCTGCTTATGCTCCATTTTAATTAAATTATCCTTAATGGTAAATTGAACTTCCTTTCTTTTTTCTTTTTTCCTGTTCTTTTCTTTTCGTTTTTCGTTTTTTGTTTTGTTTTTATTTTTGGGTTTTGGGATTTTCTTTCTTTAAGGAAATGAAAGAAAAATTTCTAAGAAAATTGTTGCGGCTAAAGTTAATGCCGAATAATTAATAAATAAGTCCACAATGATTATGAGTATGAGAAGAGGATTTTGTACCTCAATTATGAAAAAACAAATGAGCGTATTAAACATAAATTTACCCTTTGAACGCAGAGAAGGCAATGTAAAGGGAATAAAGAACGAAAATGGAAATTATAGAGGGAAATATAACAAGGGCATGAGCTTCTTAAATCACAAAAATTATTGGAATTTCGTCCTTTAAATTGTTGCTTTCAAAGTAATAGTCATCCTAGGCTTTGCAAACTTCACAACTTACATTCATAATTCACAAAAGCCCTTAAAACTCTAATTCCGTTATCACTATGGAAAAATTCCGAAAGAAACTGATCTCTTAGTTTTTAGGAGCAAGTAGTTCCCTTTACCTTCAGAAGCTCAGAAAGCTTATTGGTCATATGTTGATACAATTGTCACTAAACGAATACAATGCTTTACTTACGTATATATTTATTTATAATATATTAATTACAATACAATTACAAATTATGTTTAATTATTTACGAGCTGAGTAACTTCGACCGTGTGCTCGGTGTAGTGTAACAGACCAGAGTCTCTCCATCCACTTACGTTTATAATTGACCCATTTATCGTAGCACGATCTGACTTATCATTTCTTTTCAGTTGCTTCTAATTCGCAAGCCTTCGCCAGTTGGTCATACCAATCGATTACTTGGTTTTAGCATTTTGGTCCTTCGAACTCAAACAAGGTTGTTGTCTAATCTGACATCTGCTGATCTTGGCATTAAATATCCGTCCTGTCGCAACATCCTCTTTCATCTGAATTGAACAACGTCCATATCGTTGAGGTGCCCTTACAGCTGCTCATTGTTGATTTGAATGAGATAATCAGCGTTCACGTGTACTGCATTGAAGATCTTTAATAGAACTGTTTGCTACAATATCCCCAAAATATTTCTATCGGTACGTAACAGTGATGACTTTTAGGACGTTGTTTACGTCGCACGAGAGATGCCTCTGCTTTTCAATGACTTATTGAGGCTATTTTAGTACTTATTGGCAGGATTTTCAGACGGACATTGTTATTGCTGAGGAGAGGTAAAAAATTCTTTGACAATGTCGAAGGTATAGTTGTCGACCGTTGTCCAGGATTCGATACAGCATACTTTGTTTTACCCTTATTTACTGACAGACTCGTCCTGGACATAATCAACCAACTTTTAGGAACATATAGATAGCTTTATAAGCTAATTATTAGGAGCCAAGTTATTAAGACCTTATTACAGTCCTAAATCTTTGGTGGGAATCAGACCCACAACCCTAATACTAACTAACCACTAGTTTACCGCATTACTGTGATGATGTCGTATGTTCGGATAAGTTTTGTGATTAATTTTTCCAACATAATAGACAAATTGATTCCAAGAAAAAGATCATTGCATAGCCGGTCGAACACACCTGCCTAAAGAGGTGGAGCTTTCTGGTAAAGATAATTGCAGGTGTTTTATTTGATGAGAAAAAACAGGACACTATGTAACATCTTTCTATCGAGTTTTAAGAGCTGAAGAAAAAAAAACGCGGGACTCTTTTGGACATTATTTCTGTGGGATATCGATTATTTTTTGTACTTTGCATTTAGCATGGGATAGTAGTCGCTCATAAAGTTATTTTCTTGGGATGGATAACTAGAAACATTTTGATTTAATTCTAACGCATTTTATCGTATCAAATACTTATCGATTCCGTTACTCTATCCATAACCTGAAACTGTTGTAAATTTCTTTCAGTGCTGTTTGATTAAAGAAATTTCCTTCCAAGTCTTGGTTAAAAGTTTTTTCTTTCTTTTTTCTTGTCGAATGAAAACGTTTAGATTTTCGCATATCATATTTCAAATTGGCAAATTAATATTTAAATATTTGAAATTTCTCCATGCTATTGTATAATTCCAACGAAAAAGGAAATACAATTGGATTAAAATTTCATGACTTTTTATACACAAAACGTTGCCAGCTTAAATTTAAATTCCTTTTACGTTTTGTTTCCTTTTCTTTCGTTTTTTGTTCATCTTTTGGAAAAGCTTATGAAAAAATTGTTTTTCATACTTCAACGAATAACAAAATGTAATAAAATTGCTAAAGTTCGGGTTTCTTTTAGCAATTCTAACCTCTAGGGCACTGGGAAAGTAAAAGAGATATGCAAAAAAGACATAAAAAAACTGGATAATAAAAGAATTTTTCTAAATCAAATAACACTAGAAAACCATTTCGATGTTTTCATTTCTTTTGAACAACATTTTACTCCTCTTTAGGCAACCAACTCATGTCACAACAAAAGCAGCATAAAAAAGGCTGTTTAAACGTATTTTTTTTGTTCTCTACATTTCTGTTCCTTTTTTTTTTAATATGGATTTCCTTAAGGAAAATAAACTCATTGTTATTGTTGTTAGAGTTTCCTTGGCAAACAGTTATTGTCAAAGCCTTGTGTTCTAAAGGATAATGTACTTCCCCTTCGCCCTCTCGTCTTTTAGAATATTGACATGTTTTGGAATACATTTATCACTACTTAAGGGGGATAAAAAAACGACTTTTTCAATATGAAGTACTCAGGCAAATGTCTATGATGACAATATTGATTGGTAATCCACTTAATAATGACAATAAAAATACGGGCATTGAAGAAAAAAAGAAAAGAAAAATTATGGCAAATTCGCATGTCAAAGAAAATTGCATTCATTCACCTCACATACATACATATCAAAGCTATGCAAAGCAAATTGACGCCGTGAGTGGAACGCAGCTCATTAAAATGGTTTCAAAATAAAATCCTTTTTCCAAACAAAAGAAAAAAACGCAGGCTTTTATTGCCATTCACTTGAAAAAATTCGGTGAGTCGTTAAAATCAACGCCATACTGCAAAATATGGACAGTATTTCTCCCTCAACCATTGTATACTTTCCACCAGCAACAGCATAATGTTCTCTACTGCATTGCTAAATACATGTCTGTATGTATGTATATATACGTTTAAATGTATGGCACAAAAACTTCAAAAAGACTGCATTAAAAGCAAAAAAAGGCAACATTCAGCATAAGCAGCAGCCTGGCCAAACAGATGTTTGCTCAAGGCCATGTTAAATTTTGTTTCAGTCATCATCATCGATTTTAACAACGTTAAAACGGCTGAAAATTATCTTTGGTAGACAAATATTTGACCAGGATAATGCTGAATAATTTTGTGTGCGTGTGTGTGCCTTTTTTTGTACGAAATGTAAATACAGCCACAGATACACAAATACATCATCATGTGCAAATCGCTTCACATACTTAAAAAAAAAATATGGTCAAACAAATGCATAAAAACCAGAGCAATGATAGTGGCAATTGGGGGAGTGGGAGGGAGAGAATGGAAAGCACTCGACCGTAAGGAAAATATACGTTCTTTATTGGCAGCTGTATTTTTAAATGTTTATTCATAGCTACGAGGATGGTTAAAGAATTTTGAAATTTGCGAACGAAACTTTGTTTCTTGTAAAAATAAAAATCGATATGAAATTCCGCAACGAAAACTTGTGATTAGTTTTAGGAAGTGCAAGAAAATGTATAAAATGTGATATTACCATGCCCTCAAATTGCTCGAACAGAGCATCCAATGCGACATAAGCAGTGAGGCACGTAGCGCCATTCTATGGATACCACATGTCATTTATGTCCAGATCATCCAATTCAGAACAAAAGATGTTAGTAAACATTGGCCTTTTGTGCTCGCCGTTGATAACGAAGGCCTGACCAACATTGTTCTCAAAGAAATATAGACTGATGATGCCGCCAGTCCAATATCCACACTAAACATGTCCTCTTTCGGCATGTGTTCAATGGCCTTGGATCTTCTGTGGATTGGTATCGTTCCAAATTTTAAGTCCCTATTGGAAAATTTTATAGTTTATGACCAATTTGTGTATGTAATAAAGTCAATATCGTTCTTTTCTGTGGCTCTTAGCATCGTCTTTTTGAAAAAAAAAAAAACAAAAATTTTCGCAGCATGTACACCAATTTCCAGGTGTTCAATTGTCTCTGGTTTATCGCCGTGGACAAGAGCCCTTTCATAACCCGAAAGAAAACTATCCAATGGGTTTAAACTACTCGATTATGAAGACCAATTATTTAGACCATTACGTGCAATTACTTGTTTAGTAAAAATTTCCACGTGCGCTGTGTGCATTGGTGTACACCTCTCACCATTGGCAATAAAAGTTTGACCATAAAACGTACCAAATAGTAATTTTCTGTGGATAGGATGGAATGGTGTTTGAACAAAAGCTTGTGGATTATCCTTACCACGAATTATGACAATTCTGCTTAATTACGTAGTCGCTCAACCAAAAATAGGCCTCATCCGAGAACAAAATTTTCAATGGAAATACAATATCAGTTTGTGTTCCGTTCTCTAATCTCCGAATTGGTGGCGTATTTGATGGTAGCTTGACTTTAATTCCTACACAAGTTGAATCTTGAAAGCTTAGATTTTTACGTAAATAGAAGGTACAACTCCACTTGCTTGCAAGCGTTCAGCTGTAACAGCGTATTCTTCGGCATCTCGCAGGATGCACATTTTCATGTACAACAAACAACGACAATTTGCAAGCGTTAATCTGTTGTAAGTCTATCCATAATGAAATAGCAAATAAAACTAAAAGAAACCGATGTCAGATCGATTGTCAAATGAACCCAAACTTTAAAAAAACACCCAGTATTAAAGAAATGATTATGGTATTGAACTCGGCGTAGTCCAATAGGTAAAGTGTTGGCTTATTAGCTGTGAAGCCATGGTTCACACCCCAGGTCAGACATCTCCAACATAACGAAAAATGAAAAAATATTTCTGCGCGACTTCCTCTCAGCAGATTGCCAGAAAAACTCTGGGAGAAAAAAAGTTGGCATGGAAAAGTTTCCCAAAAATCTGTCATTCTGAATCGACTTTAAACTGTAGATCACGCCAACCATGTATAAAACTAGTACACACAGCGTAAGTGGTATGAAAAGCTAGGCCGTAATCCTGGCTGAAGGGTTGAAGGGACCAATTATGTATGTATGTACATTAGAGCGACTCACCAAAAAAAGTGCTCGATGTAGCCTCCTAAAAATGAACCTTGGACTTTTTTAAGATGACATTTAAAATATTTCAGCACCAGCTTTGACCTCTCGTGAGCTGGACCATTTTGAAAAAGGGTCTATTTTTGCATGTTTTGTTAATTTGAGAATCTGTTTCCTTACCACATATACAATATGTATATCATATCGATTTAATTAAATACGGGTCGCACCTTTTTTTGAAATTCGCGCTAGTTTTGTAGTAGTTGTAGTTTTGTAAATATAAACAATAAAATTTTATAATTTTTTTTTTTAATTTTTAAACAAATATGCCGCCAAAAAGTCGTGGATCATTTCTTTTTGTCTTTCTTTAGTCCTATTTTCATCCATACATGATCTAGAAACTAAATCCGCTATCATATTAGAGTAACCACAAAATTGCATTTATATATATTGCAGAGCACAGTGTAAAATGCATCTAATTTGCAAAAATCTAAATTATTTACATACAAAGATGATGTACTTGGCAAAAGAAAAAATTTGATACTCATATTGCCCTATTTACAACGGAGGGTTACCACCCTATTGTATTTTTTTTCAAAACGCGAACTAGCGCGAATTTTAAAAAAAGCTGAGACCCATATTTAATTAAATCGTCTAAAGATTAAAATATGTTAATGTGGCATTATTATTACAAACAACCCCGAACAAAAAATTCAAAAACCGTTATTTTTTTACACAATATCCTTAAAAAAAGGACATGGATGATCGTCCTTGGACAAATTGTATATACAGTTGGACGCGCCTTGGAAAAACCTTTCTTATGATATACATATTGTATATATATGTTGGTAAGGAAACAGATTCTCAAATTAACAAAACATGCAAAAATATACCCTTTTTCAAAATGGTCCAGCTCACGAGAGGTCATAGCTGGAGCCGAAATATTTTAAATGTCATCAAAAAAAAATACCAATCTTCATTTTTAGGAGGCTACATCGAGCACTTTTTTTTGGTGAGTCGCTAATGTACATATGTATTTGCCTAAAAGTGGATGTAAAGTAATATTTAAAATTTCTTAAAATATTTAATAAATTACCGAACTTTAAGGCATAAATATAATAAATATATCGTAAGTGTGTATGTATGTATGTGTGCAGGTTTTTTTTATTAAATATTTATCGTTCATTTAATCTTTTAAACTTCTATCAACAGTACATAGCCTTGGTACATATTTCATGATTTTCCAAAATATAAATTTTCCTTAATATACGACTGTGTAGTGAACCTTAATATTTTATTTTATTGCCAATAAATATCTCAAATATCTCTTTATATTAATAGCAAAACGGTTTTTAATTTATTTATAACTGAAAGCATGAACAAAAAAAAAAACAAAAAGAATAAAGAAAATCAAACGTTTTGCTTCGTTACACCTGACTAAAGTTTCTTTTACTCACTCTCCCGCTGTTAGAAGAAAAAAAAAGGAAAAACTTTTTTGTTACGGATAAATATTTTTAAGGAGCGATGAAAGAAAAAAGAGAAATTTTGCTTTTGTAACAAAATTATTAGACAAGCAGCTAACAAAGTGGAAAAGTTCGTAAGGAGAATATTTTTGTTTTTTCATTTACGCACACAGTTTCGTTATGTCCTTGTAACTTCTATGGGAGTATCTATAAGCCAAGGTGGAGTTGTTGCCTCCCTTTTGTCTTAAATTTTGAAGGCACGTGTCAGGCAGTGTCTATTCAATAGTGTGGCGTTATGTTCCATTTGTGTGGCGTAAATTTCCAATTTAAGATGTTGGTCATGAATTTTGATTTTTTATGGTCTTACGGATGTTCAATCGACAACAAACAAGCAGCAGCAACAGCAATAGCAACATCAAAACATGTTTAAGACAATAACCTGCCGTAGCTATGTATGCTATAAAGCTATAGAGAATCCTTAGCTACGCAATATGGCAATATTGACAGTTTAACGAACAAGCACCATTGGAGCCACCCACTGTTCTATTCATAGTTTTCCTTTTATTCCTTAGAATACTTTAAGGATACTTTAACATGGTGTTAGCGTTACCAGTGAAATAATTTGCGTTTACCAAAGCAAACTTCAACAATAATTTTGTGTTATTTTCAGACCTCAAAAGTATCCTTGTAAGGCAGACTTTTTTTGTTTCGATTTTATTTTATCGCTGTTGCTACTACTATTTTCCTTCCCTTTTTTGCTTTTTGTTAAGTTAACGCTTTAAGGACTTGTTGCATATTTTATGGCTGTACATGGCTGTACAAATTAAAGTATTTTATTTACAAAATTCTTATTGTTGTTGCCTTTTCCTGCCTGTTGTTACCATGGCTTCATTGCTGTTATGGCAATGACATTATTTTGTTTTTTATAGCTTAATTGTATCACTGTTTGTGGTTTTCGTTTACGTTCAATTGTCTACCAAACTACGCTTTTTATTACGCTTGTATTTCTCAATTCTCTTCCTTTCAATGCTCAATGCTTTTGCTTCAACTTTTTTATGAGTTTATCGTCTGTGGTAATAAAAAGAAATATTCGTATATGTATTCTCTGCAAGTTTTTAAAGTAAAATTAAGTTTTTCTAATATTCTCTTATCCAGTTGGCTGAATAGATTTTATTATGGCTATATAATACACTCAACAGATTACATATACATTTTTAATGCCTATACCTTTAAATTTAATTTCTCCAGGGGTTTTATGGCCGCCGAATTGATTTTTTCCTAGCTGAATAGATAGTAAAATGGGTTGTATGGCAAGTATACACCTACTGTATTATTAATATAACATTATATTTATATATAAATATTATTCAGCTGGCTGAATATGTATTATTAATGATAATTTTATAAGTTAAAGCTTAAAAATTAGTTTTTGTGAAAATTAGGGTCTGCTGAATTGATTTCCTTTCAGCTGAATATGCTATTTAATGGATTATTTACTTCTTCAAGAATTTGATGGTCGCTGAATTAATTTTTTCATGAATAAATAGTAAAAAGGATTGTAAGCAATGGATGCCTACTGTATTTTCTAATATAAAATTAGATTTTAATACAAACGTTATTCAGGCAGCTGAATATATACCATTAATGATAATTTTATAAGTTTAAGCTTAAAAATTAGTTTTTGTGAAAATTTAAAGCCTGTTTAATTGATTTTCTTTTAGCTCAATATGTGATTCAGTTGATTATTTAGTACTTCTATTAAATATTTAAACAAATACTATTCAGCTGGCTAAATATATATTTCTAATAGTATTTATATATAATCAAGTTTAGAAAGAAGCTTTATTTTTACAGAATTGATTTAAGCATGGCTGAATAAAACGCTCCAAAGATATATTTTAAGCTAAGCATCCCCTTTTAAGTTACAACATCCCCCTGGAATTTTTTATGATGGCGATGTATTTATGAGTGAGCTTGCACTTAAAGCTAACATTGAACAGAAGGACTGAAAGCGAAAACATTAATTTTTTTCAGTCGTAAATCCAGTAATGTGCCTTTATTTGCATATGAAATATGTAAAATGTTTATCGCAGAGATTCTACCATAACGGTAACACTGTAAATATACTTTACAGGAAAGCCGGGAGGCAATAAGTTTTATGTAGGATTGCTGCACAGAGAGGGAAATTGAGATTTTTAGGTGTCCCTTTCTTAAACTTCTTCGACTCTCTGATGTATAGCTAACCTTTGGAGAGCTCCGTTGTCAGGAAACGGGTGGATTTTTGAGATAAGCCAATTTTACTAATTTTCCTAGATCCAACACAATCCAGTGCATGATCTCATTTTCAGAATGACAAGGTAAGAAGAAAACTGCGTCAGTTCATGTGTGTGAAGTTAGCTACGAAAGTTATACTCTTTTTTTTACAGTGAATGTTATGTTAACAGACGCTGTTAAAAAATTTGGAAAAGGAGGAAAGAAAATCGATTAAAAATCGCAAAAATAGGGATAAATTAGAGAAAAAGTGAAAGGAAGACAAAGCTAAACCTTTAAATTTTACAAAAAAAAAACAAAAATGTATGAAAATAACAATTTTCTTATTGGAGATAATGAAGTTGAAAAATCAAGTATTTTTACCAAATATGCCCTCCATAAAGAGGGCAAAAATCGATAAAATTTAAAAAGGTGCGGTTTTCTGCCTTAGTGGATTCCAAAACAGTTTTCGTTACGTTTCCGAAACAGTTTTTCTTGATCCAATAGCTATTCAGCCCAATAGGTCAGAAAACCACACCTTGTTAAATTTTATCGAATTTTTCACGATTTATATAGAGCGTTTTGTTTGCTCGTATAAAAAAGTTAGCTACGTCGGCTATATCTCCGATCCCAAGGCTGACCCGACCATAACGAAAACTGTTTTGGAATCCTTGATCGAATAGCTCTATCCAGCCAAATAGGTCAGAAAACCGCAACTTTATAAATTTTATCGAATTTTTCACGATTTTTAGAGGGCATATTTGGTAAAAATACTTGATTTTTCAACTTTATTATCTCCAATAAGCAAATTGTTATTTTCATACATTTTTGTGTTTTAGTAAAGTACAAAGTTTTAGCTTCGTCTTCCTTTCATGTTTTCTCTAATTTATCCCTATTTTTGCGATTTTTAATCGATTTTCTTTCCTCCCTTTCCAAATTTTTTAGTTATGTAAAGTTAACAGTGTCTGTTAACATAACATTCACTATAAAAAAAAAGAATATAACTTTCGTAGCTAACTTCACACACATCGTCAGTTCTTGAATAGTAGGACTGCAATGAGAAATGACTACATGTTGTAATTACTTTAGAATCTGCTTCACTAGATAAATGACGTGCATAGTTAGTAAAACTTAACTTTTGAAACTGAAACAAACAACGCATCAAAGTAATAGAAAATAGGAGGAAAGTCCTGTTTTAATCATTTTAACGATATCGGAACAGTCTATAGGCGCTAATGAGTTAAAAAGAAACTGTTATGTTATAATTGTAATTTAAAAACATATTCATGGTCAGTTCGAAAACGGCTAGAATAGCGCAGCAAATCTGGCCAAAGCAAAATAAAATGCGCTCGAAAAATCTACGCAAACTTTAGACTTAACATAGTATTTAGAGTCGTCAGGAGGCTTTGCTATGTCGGACATTAAGTCACTTCATCAGAAACTCCGAATGGTTTCCAGACCAGGGAAAATAGGTTACTGCAGTATTATAATGGCTCTTTTATGGCTTAAGAGCGTCTATCCCAAATTCTTAGGTGGACAGCCATTTCTATCTACCTATATTGCTGAATTCTATTTCAGCTCGCTGAATATGAGTAAAATTAAAAATACTTTTCGAATACGACATTTATTAATAAATTATGAAATATTTTATTAATTTTTCTATTTTATTTATAAAAAAATTGTTTTTAAGCTTAAAATATTAATTTTTTTGAGGCATAAATGTTTCCATAAAACCCTGGAACAATTGTACTACAGGCTTTGGCATTTCCAACTCAAACATTAGAGAAGATTTTTTATCATCTTTTTTCTTGCTGGACATAGCTTCAGTATCACCACTCTTATGAGCGGTAGCATCCAGGGCACGTTCTTTTATAGACTCGTCAGCAGGATTTATACCATCTTTTACTAAAATCTCCTCGTTATTTGCTGGATTTTGTTCTTCCATTTGATAGGCTGGTGTTTGAACAATTTTACCTTTGAAGGGATATTTTAAAGGAAAATAGACATGCAAGATCTGTGTATTGGCTGGTACAGTGGCTACATCATTTGTGTCACCGTTGTCGGAAAAGAATTTTAAAAATTTCCAAGGTTTCCAATAGGAATCATTTACATTTTCTGTGGTTTTATGGGCTTCAGATGAATCTTTATATATGGCGTTACCGGGTGCCTTGTAGTCCCTATGGAATAAGGCATTCCAAAAGGCCAAATCTCTTGTTTCTGCTGTTGTTATAGACTCATCTTGTAATGGCGGCCTTGTTTCCAAAATACGATTGGGCGAAAAGAAGCTGGTGATGTTATTAAACGGGCGCCAAGACCAGGGTATGGCAAAGATGCCAAAACCTAAATTATTTTGAGGCTGATTTGTTGTCGATGTAGTGGAGGAATTAAACGGGTTTATAAAAAAATTGGGCAAAAGAGGATTTAATGGTAGCAGAGGTAAATTAGTAAACCAAGCGGGTGGTCTTAGACCTAAAGGAGGTCTTGGTCTCTGGGGAGTAGGTCTTCTGCTAGGAAAAGATAATATAGGCCTTCTGGTGGGTTGGGTTGCGGACGTAGTTATTGGTTTTTCGGTGGCCTTTGCATCAGCTATAGCCGTAGGGGTTGTGCTGCTGATAGTATCCGTTGTTTTATCTGCACTTTCTAAGGCTAGAGGTTTTGGGGGAATTGCTGTGGTACTAGGTTTTTGTAATGGATGTTTTGTGGAGTTTCCAGACAATGGTTCCTTTTTAAGGACAACATTTGGCAGAGCGGTTACAGGAATCGGAGTATATAAAGGCAATGTTTCGGTTGTATTTTCTAGTTCACTTACTTCAGATGGGTGTTTTAATGCTTCTGGTTCTGTTACTAAATTTTCCAAACCATTCTCATTCAGTTTTTGTTCATTTAAGGGTTTTTCAGCTTGCTTATTCTCTTTCTTTGTATTCAAATAAATGGATTCCTTTTCGTTGTTATTGGCAGCTTGTAATTGGTTCTCCGAATTTTCTAAAGAATTTTTATTTTTTATTTCTCCATACGAACCCGGTTTTTTATCATCATTATTTGCGGCTTCTAATTGCTTTTTTTGAGTTTTTATGTCTAATTTATTTTCGGAGATTGATGTTTGTGGATTTTGCTTTAATGTTGACGAATTTTCGGAGTTTTTGATTGCAGCAATTTGATTTTTATTTACGTTGTTATTGTCAGCGGTAAAAAATGTGGATTCGGTGTTTTGATTTTCTTTTTTTAAAAAGTTTTCGGATGATGTAACAGGTTGTGCTGGTAGGATACCTTTATTTTCGGAGAATTCTTTATTTGAAGAGGCTTCAATATTATCTTCCTCAAATGTAAGCTCAGCCTTAATTAAATGGTTTTCTGCAGGACCAGAAGTTTTCACACTATTTTCGGAATTTGGTGTTAAAGTTTCTTCACTTTCGGAGTTGCCAATTTTCAATAGCTTTTCCTTATTTTCCACATACGAATTTCCAGAATTTTTTTGCACCTTTGCTTCATTCTCAGCTGATATCGGAAAATCCTTTTTTGCTTTAATTTCACTGAGTTTAACTTCGTGTTTCAAATTCACATCATCATAGGGGGGTGAAACTAAATCATTAAAATCGTTGTTTAACGCTTGCCTAGCTTTGATAAGCAATTCCTGCACAGGTCTTAAGGATTCCAAGGATTGAGATTGGTAATCCTTATCCGCTTGGCGTTTGTGTATGATATGGGCTTGTGTCAACAGACTTAAAGTTAAAAACCAAAGCAATTTAAAATTCACTACAGCACCCTTTGAAAAAAAAGAAATTTTTTTGTGAAAAATTTTATAAAAGCACAGGTGATTTTGATGAAAGATGTCTTACCATGTCGTCTTCTAGATCAATACTAAATGTGAGCAAACATTCTAGAGTTTTATTTATACGCCCGAAAAGAAATTTCCAGTTTTAAGAAATTTTTGAAAATTTAAAAAAAAAAAAGAAAAAATTTATTTGTTTTTCATTTTCCTGTTTTTTTTTTCGAATACCTTTCGTTTTCTATTCTGCATATAGTGCTGGAGTGCGTGAGTCGATTTTTTTTTTTTGTATTATTAAATGGAGATTTTAAGTAGATTTTTGAATATTTATGGCTGTTTTTTTTTCTTATGCTGCCGCCTCTTACAGAAATAAAAAAACAGAAAGAAAAGAAAGAAAAGAAAAATAAAATTAATATCACAGTGCACTAATTATAATGCATTCATTATGAAAACTTCAAGCTGCAGAGCTTCAGTTGAACGATAAGAACTTGACATAAAAAAAACTAAAAAAAGAAGAAAAAATATTGTTTTTCTATAATTTCTTTAGAAAATATGGTAAAGTTTCACTCTCGAACACCACTTAGAGTAGGTTTTTAATTCACCATCATCATCGTCATCACCAATACTATAATAATGCTGATGGTGATCAAGCAATATGGTGATTTCCATAATTAAAGTTTAACTAAAAATGCAAATGTCATTGAACTGCATCCCAAATTCAATTTGAATGGTTTTTTTCTAATGGCTTTCACTGGTCATTATTTATTTAAATTATAAATATTTTGTAAACATACAAAGAAGAAAATAAAAAATAAAGCATAATTTAATGGTTGTTTATCATCAAATTTCCATATGAAATTAGTCAGAACAATTTGACCTGAACAAAGAAAATATTAAATTTATATTCATAAGTTAAGTGGAGAAATTTAGTCACGGACACTTTCATTGCAACCAATTATAAAGACCAAAAAATAGTAGCGGCCATAAATGCATTAGCCGATTGTGTTTTAAATCTTTTCAGTCATCTGTTGGTTCTTTTCATTAAAGGTGTAGTAAAATGAAATTCAGAAGATGACTTTAAATGACATTGAAGAAGGTGAAGCAATAATTATAAGAAGATGGTATGATTATTTCAGGTGACAGTAAATTTCAGTTCTATTTTGACGTCTGTGAATTAAACAGATACGAAATACATGTTATTAAGACATGAATCGCTATACTCCCTAAGGACGGGAAATATTCGTTTAAATTTTTTTCGTCATAATTAGTCGGAGTTGTTGGTATAGCGCGAATTTTGGACGATCATCAGACAAGAATTCGAAAATCGACACTAATGCGTTTAGTTACTCGCCTAAAAGCTTTAAAACAACCCGAGAGGCTGTCAGTTCTGATATAGCCGAGGATCCCCGAGTATCCCACTCAATTGAGTATCAAACGGAATATCTTGTTCCTTTACTTTAAAGTACAGGTAGTGCATCAATTATTACCATTTGATCGCCAAGTACTTCTAACCCACGCTGAAGCCATTCTGAATGAGAATATTTTCATTAAGAATTATCAAAAGCGACGAAACCTATATTTTTTTATCTGAGACCAACACCTAAGAGATGACTCCTATTAATGAAGTGTATGTGGATTTTTATTTTTAAGACCAACACTCAAGCGATGTCACCTATTCATGTGTTGAAATACCGGAAATATAGTTGCAAGAAAAATTATTCAAGTTCAATAATTTTTTTTGATGTTCAGTGTAAAACCTTTGTCATGACTTTTTTCTGTAAAAGTGAGTAACAGGAGAAGAAAAAAGGGAAGAATTTGGTGTTTAATTGTCTTTTTTTTTTTTTTTTTTGTCATAACCTCCATTAAATCCGTCAAAGTCACTGTGTTGTGTTGTGTTCATTCTGGTGGCGTTATCGAAACAAATTTATATTAAAATGCCGCAGGCAAAATCCCTACTGCTCAAAGAGTTTCTCTTTCCTTAACTGCACTTATTGGGGCGTAAGAACATTTGATTCCAACCCAATCGATCTACGGATCACGCCGCACGACTTGCAACCGAAATTCTTAAATCTCGTTTCCGTTTCACCTAATCTCTTTTTGAGGAAATTTTCATTTAATTTTGTTTTGTGGGTTTTTGAATTCATATATCTGACAGCAAGTCTCATACTCCTCTAAGTGAATATACGTTAGGAATGTGGGAATATGTTTTTAGAACACAATGCTTTATATAAATCGGAAATAATTCGATAACATTTAAAAAATGGTGCAGTTTTCGGACCTAGTGGGTTGGATAGCTATTATATCAAGGATTCCAAACAAGATTTCTTTATGGTTTCTTTAGCAACGATTTCATGATGTAGCAGTGGGAACGTATGGGGAATTGTATTTTGCAAGCTTCGCTATGTTCGATGCTTCACGTTTACTTACACAATTTCTGTTTATATAGATTGCGATACAATTTACAGGCAAATGAATTTAACCCATAAAGCTCATAACATTCCAATTTCAAAACAATTATTTAACACTCTTGTAATTTTACTTAGCATTGAAATACTTTGGAATTCATTTGAATTAATTTAAAATCAGCAAAGACTTTAAATTGGCAGTCTTAAATGAATTGCTTACCAATCATTAATTCTTTGCCTGGCTACCAATTAGCCGGGGTTAATTAATTATTTACAAATGTTGCCCTCAATCTGTTTTGTTTTACTCCTATGTATGCCGTTTGGGTCCTTTAATGTAAAAGGAATGCACTTTCATTTCGTATTTATTTGATCGATTTCTTTTATTATTTTCGTTGTTTTTTTTTGCTCATTTTTTACATTATTTTCGTTACAATAATTCTTTCATCAATACAATATTGAATGTTTTTTTTTCTGTACTTTTTTTGCTTCATGTTTCGTTTTCTTTCTCTTGACTGGGCTTTTAGCTTTCATCATATTGTATTTAATTTTTTTTCTTCATTTCGTATTCGAACTACAACTGATTATCCTTATTTCTCTTTTACTTCCTGTTGTTTGTGTTTTCTTTTGATACGATTCTTTTACCAGCTTTATGTAGAGAACATGGGATAGAAGAGAGGAGAAGTAAAAGACGTGAGGAGTTTAATGAATACGTAATTACAAGCAAAGTTACATTCTTATTTCGATCATGAAACATGCAGCAAGTATTAGATGTAGAACTTACAAATGTGGGCTTCAATATTCCTCAAGAGATAGGGACTTTCCTCCCTATGGTTAGGCAGGTGAATTCTTTATACATTATTCCGAGAGAAAATGAAGTTTCTCACTTTTTTGAAATACAAAACGATAACGATGGAAATTTTAATCTAAGATGGGCTGGGTTTTTATTCGAACACTTAACAGCTACACCATATACGTTGATTTAATTTTTTGTGTGTTCCAGAAATATGCCACAAAAAAATCCGCATTTTCAAATTTCAACACCCAATATGTATGACGCTATGTGTATGCCTCAAAAGAGGCTCATTATTATTATTTATTTACAATCGCAAAGATATTGAACAGGGATAAAGGGAGTACATTCGTAATGGAAGGATAACACACATGTTTGAGTTCCTTCATACTTTTATTGCTGCTCCATTTCTTTTTGCACTTTTCCTTATGATTTGTATTTGATTGGAAATAATTCATATGAAATATTTATTAGAACTACTACAACTATCACTACTACTTGCTGCAAACGTAATAACACTTATCTTGTGCTATCGTATCGTATGGGGTGGGGTTATGTTATCCTACTCTTCAATTTCTCTATTGCCCCTAATGCTGTTTCATTCATAGATAGAGATAGAGACATTGTTTAGTTTGTTTTGTAATACGTATTCTATTGGGGAAATTGAATTAGAATTTGAAAATTGGGTCGTTTTTATTTGATTTGATTTCTCCCAATGACATAAGTGGTGTGTTGAAATTGTATGAATTATGATTGAATACAGAGCTCAACTGATAAGATTCTATGAGTGTTGACGAATAAGTGCAGAAGATTGGAAATCACGGTGGACAAGCCGGAATTTAGATAAATTACTTGTAGCAAAATCGAAATATATTTGGGTATACCTCTCGGCATCATTGTGAAAGACATGGTAGTTATTTGGTTATAAATTTTTAAACAAATTTACACATTTAGGATTTATTTTAATGAAAAAGGATTTAAATTTTGTATTTTAATATCCATAACTGTTAATTTTGTTAACATACAGGATATAAAAGTTAATGAAATTTACTAAAAATTAAAAACAAAAATCTAGTTTCTTAAAATAGTCATTAAACTCAGACTCTATCACAGACTCTAGAAATAAAGAATAATCTGAGGAAGCTAAAAATGGCAAACAGCACTAATTTGAAAATATTAAAATTTTTTTATTCCACCATCACCCAAATGATGGTCCTACTCATGCTGTACATTCTGATGGAACTATGAAAATAGGTTATAGAAAGAGTTTTAAATTTTAATCTTATTATCTTCATCAGGAAAAATCTATCTAGAAAGCGATAGTGCAGTTGAAAAATAAATTTTTTCTGCGAGATGTGGTTAACGCGTAAAAAAATGAAATACCGGGAATAAGTCCCTTTTTTTTACTAGAGAACAATCCATTAGCGATAGAACAGTGAACATAGACAATGTTGCGACGAAGGTCGAAGGAGCACTTTCATCCTCTCTTAAACGCAATCTAAAAACCCTAAAGTATACATCGTGGCACAGGTCCATAGATGGGAGTTATATTCCACTTTTGTTCACATATAATCGGTCTAATAAACCGAGGTACCTTAATACTTCTTTTAGCTGTTGAAAAATATAGATCTTGTGACTCCCTAATATTTAAATGGGTTCGGTTTACGATCAAAGGAATGAGAGTAAATAGAATTGGAAAGTAAAGAGACATCACTAAATAACAATGAGCATAGTTGACTACTGAAAAAGTGCGATAATAATCGATAAAAACTACAACCAACACTACTTATCTGAGTTTCAAAGACCAATATACCATGTACGCCCGTAAATGTCGATGTTATTCTAATTTTGTAAGCAAACGCATCCTTCTTACACACTGTGTTGCCATCTCCATAATGTGCATCACTTTTTGAAATGCCTAGCGGTTTAACTAGGCCACGTCCTAAAGTCGGCGGTTTTTATTTAAACTTCTACCACTATCAGCGCTTAAGGTGGCTAATATTGGAAACTTTTTCTTATATATGGGATGACAGGCGTTGTAATTGAAAGTTTGTCGAGATAAAAAAAATTAAAATATCGCATTAAACTTCTATGCACGGAGACAGCGTAATAACTGGCAAGGGAATTGAGGTCGGATAGAATACCACTCGGGCACTTCTTTGGTCTGATTGACCAGGTGATTAGAGTATATTGCCAAATTTCCAGGCTACTAAGGTCCAGGCTCGACTGTTATAGAACGGAATACGTTTATTGAGGGACACTTCTTGTTTCCACAGCCTTGGTGGTAATATGTGGGAACTCGGTTCTGTTGAGCTCATCCGTGCCCATGCACGGCCCCTGCTAGGATATCTGACATTGAGAGTTTCATCTCTGGAATTAGCTGACTGGCTTATATCGCTATCATATTTAGTTCACCTATCCTGAATATGATTTATCTCTTCCCTTAAGCTTTTCTATTACTTATCACATTTCTTGTTTCTCTTTAGGTTTGATGTTCATTTGTAAGGGGGTCGATTATGACTTCCAGGTGTATCTGAATTATTGTTTTAGTCTATTGCAGGAGACGGTGTCCTTTAACGGGTAAAATTAAGAGGCTTCAATCCCTGTCCAAATAATTCATCCTGGAAGCTCTTTGAGTCTTAGAAAGAGGAACATCAACATTGAACATCTGGAAATTTTCTGAGATTTCAGATTTTGAAATCCACTGTAAGTCCTTTTGTGGGAAAACAGGACAACATGGGCGGACAGTGAAAATTGTTTTTAAAGCATTTTACGTCCCTTTAACTAAATCAATCGCCAGAACCCTTAACAGCGGGCGTTTTCATAGTAGATTTTGAAATTTTCTGAGATTTCAGATTTTGAAATGAAACTGTAAGTCCTTTTATGGGAAAACAGGACAACATGGGCGGACAGTGAAAATTGGTTTTAAAGCATTGGACGTCCCTTTAACTAAATCAATCGCCAGAACCCTTAACAGCGGGCGTTTTCATAGTAGATTTTGAAATTTTCTGAGATTTCAGATTTTGAAATCCACTGTAAGTCCTTTTGTGGGAAAACAGGACAACATGGGCGGACAGTGAAAATTGTTTTTAAAGCATTGGACGTCCCTTTAACTAAATCAATCGCCAGAACCCTTAACAGCGGGCGTTTTCATAGTAGATTTTGAAATTTTCTGAGATTTCAGATTTTAAAATCCACTGTAAGTCCTTTTGTGGGAAAACAGGACAACATGGGCGGACAGTGAAAATTGTTTTTAAAGCATTGGACGTCCCTTTAACTAAATCAATCGCCAGAACCCTTAACAGCGGGGGTTTCATAGTAGATTTTGAAATTTTCTGAGATTTCAGATTTTGAAATCCACTGTAAGTCCTTTTGTGGGAAAACAGGACAACATGGGCGGACAGTGAAAATTGTTTTTAAAGCATTGGACGTCCCTTTAACTAAATCAATCGCCAGAACCCTTAACAGCGGGCGTTTTCATAGTAGATTTTGAAATTTTCTGAGATTTCAGATTTTAAAATCCACTGTAAGTCCTTTTGTGGGAAAACAGGACAACATGGGCGGACAGTGAAAATTGTTTTTAAAGCATTGGACGTCCCTTTAACTAAATCAATCGCCAGAACCCTTAACAGCGGGGGTTTCATAGTAGATTTTGAAATTTTCTGAGATTTCAGATTTTGAAATCCACTGTAAGTCCTTTTGTGGGAAAACAGGACAACATGGGCGGACAGTGAAAATTGTTTTTAAAGCATTGGACGTCCCTTTAACTAAATCAATCGCCAGAACCCTTAACAGCGGGCGTTTTCATAGTAGATTTTGAAATTTTCTGAGATTTCAGATTTTGAAATCCACTGTAAGTCCTTTTGTGGGAAAACAGGACAACATGGGCGGACAGAGAAAATTGTTTTTAAAGCATTGGACGTCCCTTTAACTAAATCAATCGCCAGAACCCTTAACAGCGGGCGTTTTCATAGTAGATTTTGAAATTTTCTGAGATTTCAGATTTTGAAATCCACTGTAAGTCCTTTTGTGGGAAAACAGGACAACATGGGCGGACAGTGAAAATTGGTTGTAAAGCATTGGACGTCCCTTTAACTAAATCAATCGCCAGAACCCTTAACAGCGGGCGTTTTCATAGTAGATTTTGAAATTTTCTGAGATTTCAGATTTTGAAATCCACTGTAAGTCCTTTTGTGGGAAAACAGGACAACATGGGCGGACAGTGAATATTGTTTTTAAAGCATTGGACGTCCCTTTAACTAAATCAATCGCCAGAACCCTTAACAGCGGGCGTTTTCATAGTAGATTTTGAAATTTTCTGAGATTTCAGATTTTGAAATCCACTGTAAGTCCTTTTGTGGGAAAACAGGACAACATGGGCGGACAGTGAAAATTGTTTTTAAAGCATTGGACGTCCCTTTAACTAAATCAATCGCCAGAACCCTTAACAGCGGGCGTTTTCATAGTAGATTTTGAAATTTTCTGAGATTTCAGATTTTAAAATCCACTGTAAGTCCTTTTGTGGGAAAACAGGACAACATGGGCGGACAGTGAAAATTGTTTTTAAAGCATTGGACGTCCCTTTAACTAAATCAATCGCCAGAACCCTTAACAGCGGGCGTTTTCATAGTAGATTTTGAAATTCTCTGACTTTCCAGATTTTAACAGAACAGGTTGCAGATTTTAACATAACAGATTTCAGATTTAACAGAGAAACAGCATTGTTTCTAAGGGAAGTTTTTGTCAAACAGATTATTATAGATGGTATACAGCCAGTTGGAATAAAGTCGCTGTAGTCTGGTAGGTAGTGTATTGGCCTTGTAGATGTAAGGTCGCGTGTTCAAATCCCAGGTCGGGCGCCGGTCTATTTTTACTTTTTTTAATTTTTTCTAATACATAATATGAAATTTAAAACTTATCAGTATGTATATACATAATTATATCAATATATTAATATATATTTACGTATTAAAAAAATTAAAAAATGGAAAAAACCCCAACTAGGGTTTGAACTCGGTCATGATTGAGAATAAGCAATTGAATTTTAAATTCATCTTTCAAAAATATTCTCAAAAATTTTGTGTTTTTTTAATTATAATAATTTTATTAATTCAATTAAAAAGTAAATTAATAAAGAAAAGAAACACTCAAAAATCCTAACTGGGAATTGAATTGGTCATAGTGTTGGGAATCCCGGGATCCCGGGGTCCCGAAATCCCGGGATCCCGCAGTTTTTAACAATCCCAAAATCCCGGGATTGAGCACTTAATCCCTGTTGTTTCGATGCATTAACCGCTATGAAATTAGAAACAAAACTTCAAATTGCGATTTTTTTTTTTTTTTTGAGATGTAAACACTTAAATTAAAATTAAATTAAAATCACCAGAAGCAGATGAACCACCAACAAAAAAAAACTAAACCATTAGCCAAGTATTTTCCTATGCTGGGGCTAGAAGACAGATCACTTTCTGCTACACTTGCACGACTAGCAGCCCTTGATGGGATTTCAATTAACATTATATGCCGCTCTAGTGACTTACGTGCAGGTCTTACAGCAATGGGATTTAAAGTTTACCTACGACTGTTAACACAGTCCGCCAAATGGTTGTATATTACAGCAACAAAATAAGATGTCATGCAAAAGTATGTTACGGCTGAATTTGGAAAGCAACTAACTCTAATAAAAGACTATAAAACTAGGTAGAGCAGCCTTTTGTTAATGCTGGAACGTCTTTATTTATTAAGAAATTGTATACAAAAGGCATTAATAGACATAGGTCCACCTGAAGGTGAATATTTTGCTTTATCCAAAGATGAGATTAATATGGTATCCGCAATCATTAGTGTTCTTATCCCAGTTAAAGCAACAGTTGACGCCCTTTGCCGTCGGGATGCTAATCTGTTCACGGACGATGTTGCCATAACTTTTATGTTAAAAAAACTTAAAGATGCTAACAACGTTATAAGTCAAAAACTACATTCAGCCCTCATCCATCGCATGCAACAAAGGAGAACAGATATCAGTGGGGTACTTCAGTATCTGCACAATGGTAGAACAAATGTTCAGTCCGAATCCGAAACAGAGTTCGTAACGGTTCCTTCTTCCATAAAATGTCGCAAATTAATAGTTGAGTTACTCGGAAGACTAAATACTTCAAGTCCAGCTACATCACTTCTAATAGCTTCTGTGTCAGAAGTTACACCTTCTTCTTCAGCCAGTGTAGAGTCTGAACGTACTTTTTCTGCAGCTGGATTTTTCACAACTAAAATAAGAAGTCGTTTGAGCGATGAAACTTTGGATGCTCTGTACTTCCTCAAAACGTATTTTAAAAATAATAAAAAATAATAACATATCGCACTTGATCAACAAAAGAGTATATATCTATAAAAACAATTTACTCTTTTTAATTAATTTAAAAATGTGAAAAATTAAAAATAAAATTAATTTTCTTATAATTTAATAAATTCTTTCTTATAAACCTATTTTTGGATGTGTCATGTTATTAATTTTATTGAAATAATATGTTAATATCTTTCAAGAACAAATTTTTTAAAATCCCGGGATAAATCCCGGGATCCCGGGATTAGGTAAATGAAATCCCGAAATCCCGGGATTGAAAATATAGAGCGGGATTGCCAACCCTAATTGGTCATGATTGAGAATATGCAATTGAATTTGAAATTCATCTTTCAAAAATATACTCAAAAGTCAAGTATTCACAACTCTTAACAATATTGTGAAAGAGCTTGATTTAATCCCTAACTAGGATCTTTTTTCTTTTTTTTTATTAAATATATATTTATTTATGTATTGTATATTCCTTCATATATATGTATGTATATAATATTATATTATGTATATAATACAGTAGTTTTGGTTTAGCTGCCTTTTATTTACCTGCGCATTGGCTTTACCTGCCCAAAACTTTGGTTTTGTGTTCCCATTTGACAAAATGCAATATCAATTTCTTTTTTAAGTGCACTTTTTATACCTGCACATTTTGGCTTACGTGCCTATTGTTTTTAGAATTTTAAAACTTTTTTCATATAAAATATTACGGTTAGCTGCATCAAATTTGTAATTGAATTGTATTTTATTTTAAAAAACAAAAATTTCAATTGCTTCGTTTTTCAAATTTAGTCGTTAAAAAATCGCTAAATATGGGTGCAAAAATAAAATTGTCATCACTGAATTAGAGCTGTTTAGTTTGTTGACAATCTTGAGTCATTGCTGTCTGTTAAATTTTTTTTTTTTAATTGTTTTCCAAAAAGAAAAAATTAACAGCTTTATCAATTAAAGAAAAACTGAACATAATAAAAGAAATAAAAGAAGGTCATAAAGAAAAGAAAGCTGTATGTTTAAAATATAAGTGTGACATTTCAACAGTAAACCGCATATTAAAGAAAAATGAAGAAATTATTGAAGCCGGTTGCAGTTCTTCTAATTTAAAGCAAAAAAGAAATAGAAAAGGAGTCCATGAAGGTGTTGAAAAGGCCTTTGGGATATGGTTTGACCAGCAAAGACAAAAAAATGCTGTAATAAGCAGTATGGTCCTCTTACAAAAGGCTAAAGAATTTGCTATTGAGTTAAATGATGATTTTGAACCTGACAACAACTGGCTCTACAGGTGGAAAAAAAGACAAAATATAAAACTGGGAGTAATTCAAGGACAAATTGCAGATAGTAATAAAGATGATGCTACATCTTTTATTGAAAATATTTTACCTGGCCTTATTAAAGAATACTCTCCAGAAAATATAATGAACGCAGACGAAAGTGCACTTTATTATAAAGCATTGCCAACAAAAACGTACTACCGACCTGATATTCAACCTGTTGGACATAAAACCCAAAAAGAAAGATTGACTTTATTATTTATTTGTAATGCTACAGGTACATTTAAAAGAGTGTATGCAATTGGAAAGTCAAAAAACCTCGTTGTTTAAAAAATGTTGTTGCGCCCGTACAATACTTTTCAAATCAAAAGGCCTGGATGACAACTTCCTTATGGCATGAAAGATTTATTCGACAACTGAAGAGAAGCCAGAGTACAAGGGGTCAATTTCGACCTCCGGGTATTGTACTTGTCTTAACGGACAAGTACACGTCCTCTAACCTATGGAATAAAATTATGCATTCTTTGGATATTGAAATGGGAAAATTAAATAAAAAGATTATATTATTTGTCGACAATGCCAGCTGTCACAAAACTATTCATCTAGCAAATATTGTCGTTCAATTTTTACCACCGAACACTACAGCATTAATTCAGCCTTTAGATCAGGGTATCATATCAGCCTTTAAAGCCTATTATAGGCAGATAATTGTAAAAAAGCAAATTTCAGCCTTAGAAAGAGATTTGAATATTAAGGAATTCTACAAATCTATTTCATACTTGGACGCGCTTCATTTTATAAAACGAGCTTGGTGGTTAGTGACACCATCTTGTATTTCCAATTGTTTTAAAAAGGTAAATTATTCGTTAATGTTATATTTTAATGCTTAAACACATGTATTGGCATTCTACACCCCCATTATCTAAACATATATAGGCAGGATTTATTACCGGTTCAATCGAAAATACCGATGAAATTAATGAAGAGCCAGATTTGCTAAATTTAATCCCAGACAGGATAGATTATGTAAATTGTGATAAGGATGTAGAATGCTAAGGGGAATTAAATGATGGCGAAATTATTAATACTGTTATAAACAGTAATTTAGAAATTGATGCTGGCAGCGAGCACAATGTTGCAGATGACGATGATGAAGAGGTAAACCGAGTTCCGTCACTAAAAGAAGCACTTGGAGCCTTAAATGTGCTTCAAAAATATTGCTTTTACAAAAATATAGATTTTCACATAGACAAAGTCGAAAGTGAAATGGTAAAAAGCTCCATAAAGTCTTATAAACAAACAACTATACAAAGGTTTTTTTCTTAAATACACTCGCAGTTTATTGTTTAATTACGTATTTCTTGTACCTGATATGTACATCTGTACATTGAAATGGATCTCAGAATTTATTTTTGTTCTCTTATATACCCTTAGAAATATGAATTTACAGTTTTTTGTTAAAAATAATAAATATCAAAGAATATATAAAATATAAAAAATAATTAATGGTTACACTTATTAGTAAAAGGCTTTGGTACATTTATCTAATGATTCACATACCTGCACAATTGGGCAGGTAAACGAATTTAACTTAGCTGCATTTTTTGCTTACCTGCACAAAAATTTTTGCTAAAGGTAGTTGTGCAGGTAAATCAAAAATACTGTATTATATTAAATTAATAATTTTTAATTTATCAGTATAGGTACATATGTATATTTTATATGTACGTAAGTATGTATGTATATTTAATAGAGCAGGTTTTCTTAGTATATTTTATGATTATAAATTTATTTGACTTTAGTTGGTATAGAGAAGTAAAAAAAGAAAAAATAATTTAGTTTCAATTGTTACAGTTTTTTTATTCATAATAATTTAAATTACATTTCTTAAAAATATGCATTTTTTAATAAATTTTAAATAAAATATATAATTCACATTCATTAATACTAATTATTATGCTAATACCAGTTAGTACAAAGTATGCAAGATTGAAATGCATTACTTACTTGTGGTACAATGAAAACAACGGGGAAGCCCCAGTTTTGTTTTTACTTTTAATACTACAGTTATTTAAATATAAAAAAATTGGTGTGTTTACTCTCCATCAAAGTAACTAAACTCAAACATAAAACAAACTAAATTGACGTCGACGTGGTCTAGTTGGTAGTGTGTTAGCTCCTTAGCCGTGAGGTCACGGTTCAAACCCGCGGTCGGGCGTAAAAAGATTTTTTTTATTTAATTTTTTTTAGTACATATTAAACATATTAAATATATGTATATGTACTAATAAATTTAATTAAAACTTTAAGCTTATTAATTTAATATTAGAAAATTAAAAAAAAAAAAAGGTCGGCGCCTGACCTGGTCTTTGAACCCGCGACCTTACATCAACAAAGCCGACACACTACCTACTAGACTATAGCGATATTGATTCAATAAGCTGTATACCATTTATAATAATCTGTCTGAAATAAACTTCCATTAGAAACAATGCTGTTTCTCTGTTAAATCTGAAATCTGTTATGTTAAAATCTGCAACCTGTTCTGTTAAAATCTAAAATCTCAGAAAATTTCAAAATCTACTATGAAAACGCCCGCTGTTAAGGGTTCTGGCGATTGATTTAGTTAAAGGGACGTCCAATTAGAGATGAGCGATCCAGTGATTTTTGAAGAACGTTGTTCTCAGTGAACGTGATTTGTTAATCACTGTTCTTTAAAACAGTGATTGTGATCACAGTATTCCAATAATACAATAATGACAATAACGTATTTTATTAAGTCGTAAGAAAGAGACAACTAGATACGTACTACGAAAAGACTACTAAACAAAATCAGTGTTGCCGTTTTTTGTTATTTCTAACCAAAATTGGTTATTTTTTTGTTCAATGTGTAGATTTCTCCGGGTTTGGTTATTTATTTTTCTTATAAATAGAACTTTTGTTTTGTTTGTAGAAATGTATTAATTAGTAAAACTAAAATTTTATTTTGTTATTTTTTTGTTTCTTTTCTTACTCTGTTGTATTAATTATAATTTATATTTGAAAAAAATAAAATAAAAAAACTGCGAATTTAGTTTTGGTTATATTTTTTCTTATTTGGTGATTTTTTCCCCAAATGTTGGTTACAATATTTGTTTTTTCGTGGCAACACTGGTGAAGGGAAACGAAAGTTTGATGTTTACTAAAATTTTGTGAAAGGGACAGCAAATATTACCAACAAGTATTTCTGTCCCTGTCTGATTCTTTCTTTTTTGTTTATTTATGTTTGTTAAATTTTAGGGTGGGGTTTTATTTTCTATTTTGTTAGAATCTGATGATATTTTTGTAGAATAATAGAATAGTTTTGAAAGGAAATGAACTGTTTTATTGTGGAAACATAATACAGAACTAATGTATTTGGTGACACATTTCATCGATTGTCACTAACTTAGTATTTAACCAATTGAGAGGTATATTCACAACCTCCTGAAACAAAAAGTTATGAGTATATATTTCGTTATATTTTTCTTTTTACTTATCTTTTACACACGGAACTTATTTCATTGTGAAGAGAAATTGCTAAGAGTTCGATTAATAATAAAAAAATTGCCGAATTTTAATGTTTTCATTCAAGAAATTAATAAATACGAGTAATATACACAAAGTTCTGCAAGAAAAAAATTTTATGAGCAATATGTCTTATTTGATCTTGATATATTTAGTTTCTTACTTACCTTTTGCACAAGAAATTATATTCATTGCGACCAAAGACCACATACATTTCGATTAATAATTAAATATTTAAGAATCTTTTAACTTTTCATTGAAGAAATTAAAAAATATCCCAAATTTTCCCTTTTTTAACACAAAATCAATGTTTGTTTACATTTAATTTTTGAACTTTATCCGCCAGTTTTCAGTCTGTATATCTGTTGCTTCTAACACATTTGCTTTGCAAAACTTATAATTCATTTTTTTTCTCCCTTTAAATATTTTAGTAAACAAAACAAAATGAAATAAATTTGAGTATGTAACAATTTTGAAAGAACGACATTATTAGTAACTGTTATTTGGCAATTTCAATCACTGTAGTTATCAGTGAATTATCAATCACCGTGATTAAATCACAGTTTTGAAAATATCGCTCATCTCTACGTCCAATGCTTTAAAAACAATTTTCACTGTCCGCCCATGTTGTCCTGTTTTCCCACAAAAGGACTTACAGTGGATTTCAAAATCTGAAATCTCAGAAAATTTCAAAATCTACTATGAAACCCCCGCTGTTAAGGGTTCTGGCGATTGATTTAGTTAAAGGGACGTCCAATGCTTTAAAAACAATTTTCACTGTCCGCCCATGTTGTCCTGTTTTCCCACAAAAGGACTTACAGTGGATTTTAAAATCTGAAATCTCAGAAAATTTCAAAATCTACTATGAAAACGCCCGCTGTTAAGGGTTCTGGCGATTGATTTAGTTAAAGGGACGTCCAATGCTTTAAAAACAATTTTCACTGTCCGCCCATGTTGTCCTGTTTTCCCACAAAAGGACTTACAGTGGATTTTAAAATCTGAAATCTCAGAAAATTTCAAAATCTACTATGAAAACGCCCGCTGTTAAGGGTTCTGGCGATTGATTTAGTTAAAGGGACGTCCAATGCTTTAAAAACAATTTTCACTGTCCGCCCATGTTGTCCTGTTTTCCCACAAAAGGACTTACAGTAGATTTTAAAATCTGAAATCTCAGAAAATTTCAAAATCTACTATGAAAACGCCCGCTGTTAAGGGTTCTGGCGATTGATTTAGTTAAAGGGACGTCCAATGCTTTAAAAACAATTTTCACTGTCCGCCCATGTTGTCCTGTTTTCCCACAAAAGGACTTAAAGTGGATTTTAAAATCTGAAATCTCAGAAAATTTCAAAATCTACTATGAAAACGCCCGCTGTTAAGGGTTCTGGCGATTGATTTAGTTAAAGGGACGTCCAATGCTTTAAAAACAATTTTCACTGTCCGCCCATGTTGTCCTGTTTTCCCACAAAAGGACTTACAGTGGATTTTAAAATCTGAAATCTCAGAAAATTTCAAAATCTACTATGAAAACGCCCGCTGTTAAGGGTTCTGGAGATTGATTTAGTTAAAGGGACGTCCAATGCTTTAAAAACAATTTTCACTGTCCGCCCATGTTGTCCTGTTTTCCCACAAAAGGACTTACAGTGGATTTTAAAATCTGAAATCTCAGAAAATTTCAAAATCTACTATGAAAACGCCCGCTGTTAAGGGTTCTGGCGATTGATTTAGTTAAAGGGACGTCCAATGCTTTAAAAACAATTTTCACTGTCCGCCCATGTAGTCCTGTTTTCCCACAAAAGGACTTAAAGTGGATTTTAAAATCTGAAATCTCAGAAAATTTCAAAATCTACTATGAAAACGCCCGCTGTTAAGGGTTCTGGCGATTGATTTAGTTAAAGGGACGTCCAATGCTTTAAAAACAATTTTCACTGTCCGCCCATGTTGTCCTGTTTTCCCACAAAAGGACATACAGTGGATTTTAAAATCTGAAATCTCAGAAAAGTTCAAAATCTACTATGAAAACGCCCGCTGTTAAGGGTTCTGGCGATTGATTTAGTTAAAGGGACGTCCAATGCTTTAAAAACAATTTTCACTGTCCGCCCATGTTGTCCTGTTTTCCCACAAAAGGACTTACAGTGGATTTCAAAATCTGAAATCTCAGAAAATTTCAAAATCTACTATGAAAACGCCCGCTGTTAAGGGTTCTGGCGATTGATTTAGTTAAAGGGACGTCCAATGCTTTAAAAACAATTTTCACTGTCCGCCCATGTTGTCCTGTTTTCCCACAAAAGGACATACAGTGGATTTTAAAATCTGAAATCTCAGAAAATTTCAAAATCTACTATGAAAACGCCCGCTGTTAAGGGTTCTGGCGATTGATTTAGTTAAAGGGACGTCCAATGCTTTACAACCAATTTTCACTGTCCGCCCATGTTGTCCTGTTTTCCCACAAAAGGACTTACAGTGGATTTCAAAATCTGAAATCTCAGAAAATTTCAAAATCTACTATGAAAACGCCCGCTGTTAAGGGTTCTGGCGATTGATTTAGTTAAAGGGACGTCCAATGCTTTAAAAACAATTTTCACTGTCCGCCCATGTTGTCCTGTTTTCCCACAAAAGGACTTACAGTGGATTTTAAAATCTGAAATCTCAGAAAATTTCAAAATCTACTATGAAAACGCCCGCTGTTAAGGGTTCTGGCGATTGATTTAGTTAAAGGGACGTCCAATGCTTTAAAAACAATTTTCACTGTCCGCCCATGTTGTCCTGTTTTCCCACAAAAGGACTTACAGTAGATTTTAAAATCTGAAATCTCAGAAAATTTCAAAATCTACTATGAAAACGCCCGCTGTTAAGGGTTCTGGCGATTGATTTAGTTAAAGGGACGTCCAATGCTTTAAAAACAATTTTCACTGTCCGCCCATGTAGTCCTGTTTTCCCACAAAAGGACTTAAAGTGGATTTTAAAATCTGAAATCTCAGAAAATTTCAAAATCTACTATGAAAACGCCCGCTGTTAAGGGTTCTGGCGATTGATTTAGTTAAAGGGACGTCCAATGCTTTAAAAACAATTTTCACTGTCCGCCCATGTTGTCCTGTTTTCCCACAAAAGGACATACAGTGGATTTCAAAATCTGAAATCTCAGAAAATTTCAAAATCTACTATGAAAACGCCCGCTGTTAAGGGTTCTGGCGATTGATTTAGTTAAAGGGACGTCCAATGCTTTAAAAACAATTTTCACTGTCCGCCCATGTTGTCCTGTTTTCCCACAAAAGGACATACAGTGGATTTCAAAATCTGAAATCTCAGAAAATTTCAAAATCTACTATGAAAACGCCCGCTGTTAAGGGTTCTGGCGATTGATTTAGTTAAAGCGACGTCCAATGCTTTAAAAACAATTTTCACTGTCCGCCCATGTTGTCCTGTTTTCCCACAAAAGGACTTACAGTGGATTTTAAAATCTGAAATCTCAGAAAATTTCAAAATCTACTATGAAAACGCCCGCTGTTAAGGGTTCTGGCGATTGATTTAGTTAAAGGGACGTCCAATGCTTTAAAAACAATTTTCACTGTCCGCCCATGTTGTCCTGTTTTCCCACAAAAGGACTTACAGTAGATTTTAAAATCTGAAATCTCAGAAAATTTCAAAATCTACTATGAAAACGCCCGCTGTTAAGGGTTCTGGCGATTGATTTAGTTAAAGGGACGTCCAATGCTTTAAAAACAATTTTCACTGTCCGCCCATGTTGTCCTGTTTTCCCACAAAAGGACTTACAGTGGATTTTAAAATCTGAAATCTCAGAAAATTTCAAAATCTACTATGAAAACGCCCGCTGTTAAGGGTTCTGGCGATTGATTTAGTTAAAGGGACGTCCAATGCTTTAAAAACAATTTTCACTGTCCGCCCATGTTGTCCTGTTTTCCCACAAAAGGACTTACAGTGGATTTCAAAATCTGAAATCTCAGAAAATTTCAAAATCTACTATGAAACCCCCGCTGTTAAGGGTTCTGGCGATTGATTTAGTTAAAGGGACGTCCAATGCTTTAAAAACAATTTTCACTGTCCGCCCATGTTGTCCTGTTTTCCCACAAAAGGACTTACAGTGGATTTTAAAATCTGAAATCACAGAAAATTTCAAAATCTTCTATGAAAACGCCCGCTGTTAAGGGTTCTGGCGATTGATTTAGTTAAAGGGACGTCCAATGCTTTAAAAACAATTTTCACTGTCCGCCCATGTTGTCCTGTTTTCCCACAAAAGGACTTACAGTGGATTTCAAAATCTGAAATCTCAGAAAATTTCAAAATCTACTATGAAACCCCCGCTGTTAAGGGTTCTGGCGATGGATTTAGTTAAAGGGACGTCCAATGCTTTAAAAACAATTTTCACTGTCCGCCCATGTTGTCCTGTTTTCCCACAAAAGGACTTACAGTGGATTTTAAAATCTGAAATCTCAGAAAATTTCAAAATCTACTATGAAAACGCCCGCTGTTAAGGGTTCTGGCGATTGATTTAGTTAAAGGGACGTCCAATGCTTTAAAAACAATTTTCACTGTCCGCCCATGTTGTCCTGTTTTCCCACAAAAGGACTTACAGTGGATTTTAAAATCTGAAATCACAGAAAATTTCAAAATCTTCTATGAAAACGCCCGCTGTTAAGGGTTCTGGCGATTGATTTAGTTAAAGGGACGTCCAATGCTTTAAAAACAATTTTCACTGTCCGCCCATGTTGTCCTGTTTTCCCACAAAAGGAGTTACAGTGGATTTCAAAATCTGAAATCTCAGAAAATTTCAAAATCTACTATGAAACCCCCGCTGTTAAGGGTTCTGGCGATTGATTTAGTTAAAGGGACGTCCAATGCTTTAAAAACAATTTTCACTGTCCGCCCATGTTGTCCTGTTTTCCCACAAAAGGACTTACAGTGGATTTTAAAATCTGAAATCTCAGAAAATTTCAAAATCTACTATGAAAACGCCCGCTGTTAAGGGTTCTGGTGATTGATTTAGTTAAAGGGACGTCCAATGCTTTAAAAACAATTTTCACTGTCCGCCCATGTTGTCCTGTTTTCCCACAAAAGGACTTACAGTGGATTTTAAAATCTGAAATCTCAGAAAATTTCAAAATCTACTATGAAAACGCCCGCTGTTAAGGTTTCTGGCGATTGATTTAGTTAAAGTGACGTCCAATGCTTTAAAAACAATTTTCACTGTCCGCCCATGTTGTCCTGTTTTCCCACAAAAGGACTTACAGTGGATGTTAAAATCTGAAATCTCAGAAAATTTCAAAATCTACTATGAAAACGCCCGCTGTTAAGGGTTCTGGCGATGGATTTAGTTAAAGGGACGTCCAGTGCTTTAAAAACAATTTTCACTGTCCGCCCATGTTGTCCTGTTTTCCCACAAAAGGACTTACATTGGATTTTAAAATCTGAAATCTCAGAAAATTTCAAAATCTACTATGAAAACGCCCGCTGTTAAGGGTTCTGGCGATTGATTTAGTTAAAGGGACGTCCAATGCTTTAAAATCAATTTTCACTGTCCGCCCATGTTGTCCTGTTTTCCCACAATATTGATTTATTTATCGGATTACAATAGCTTTCGGAAATGTGTGATTATATGTTTATTTTAGTTCTTATTTCGCAATATTTTGTAACAGTGATTAACTATAGGACTTATTTTATAAATTTTTGCTTTTTTATCTTATTTTACCTAGGAATTTAATTAATTTTTCCTTTTTTTCCTTCCCAGCCTCAAATTAATTGTTTAACAGAGTTCTGCTAATAACATAACAGAGCTCTGTTAATAACATAACAGAGCTCTGTTAACTGATTGGTTTGCGTCTTGGGAGTTAGATTTTAAAATCTATCTTCACACACATAAAATAGACATGCAAGATCTGTGTATTGGCTGGTACAGTGGCTACATCATTTCTGTCACCGTTGTCGGAAAAGAATTTTAAAAATTTCCAAGGTTTCCAATAGGAATTATTTACATTTTCTGTGGTTTTATGGGCTTCAGATGAATCCTTATATATGGCGTTACCGGGTGCCTTGTAGTCCCTATGGAATAAGGCATTCCAAAAGGCCAAATCTCTTCTTTCTGCTGTTGTTATAGACTCATCTTGTAATGGCGGCCTTGTTTCCAAAATACGATTGGGCGAAAAGAAGATGGTGATGTTATTAAAAGGGCGCCAAGACCAGGGTATGGCAAAGATGCCAAAACCTAAATTATTTTGAGGATGATTTGTTGTCGATGTAGTGGAGGAATTAAGCGGGTTTATAAAAAAATTGGGCAAAAGAGGATTTAATGGTAGCAGAGGTAAATTAGTAAACCAAGCGGGTGGTCTTAGACCTAAAAGAGGTCTTGGTCTCTGGGGAGTAGGTCTTCTGGTAGGAAAAGATAATATAGTCCTTCTGGTGGGTTGGGTTGCGGACGTAGTTATTGGTTTTTCGGTGGCCTTTGCATCAGCTATAGCCGTAGGGGTTGTGCTGCTGACAGTATCCGTTGCTTTATCTGCACTTTCTAAGGCTAGAGGTTTTGGGGGAATTGCTGTGGTACTAGGTTTTTGTAATGGATGTTTTGTGGAGTTTCCAGACAATGGTTCCTTTTTAAGGACAACATTTGGCAGAGCGGTTACAGGAATCGGAGTATATAAAGGCAATGTTTCGGTTGTATTTTCTAGTTCACTTACTTCAGATGGGTCTTTTAATGCTTCTGGTTCTGTTACTAAATTTTCCAAACCATTCTCATTCAGTTTTTGTTCATTTAAGGGTTTTTCAGCTTGCTTATTCTCTTTCTTTGTATTCAAATAAATGGATTCCTTTTCGTTGTTATTGGCAGCTTGTAATTGGTTCTCCGAATTTTCTAAAGAATTTTTATTTTTTATTTCTCCATACGAACCCGGTTTTTTATCATCATTATTTGCGGCTTCTAATTGCTTTTTTTGAGTTTTTATGTCTAATTTATTTTCGGAGATTGATGTTTGGGGATTTTGCTTTAATGTTGACGAATTTTCGGAGTTTTTGATTGCAGCAATTTGATTTTTATTTACGTTGTTATTGTCAGCGGTTAAAAAGGTGGATTCGGTGTTTTGATTTTCTTTTTTTAAAAAGTTTTCGGATGATGTAACAGGTTGTGCTGGTAGGATACCTTTATTTTCGGAGAATTCTTTATTTGAGGCTTCAATATTATCTTCCTCAAATGTAAGCTCAGTCTTAATTAAATGGTTTTCTGCAGGACCAGAAGTTTTCACACTATTTTCGGAATTTGGTGTTAAAGTTTCTTCACTTTCGGAGTTGCCAATTTTCAATAGCATTTCCTTATTTTCCACATACGAATTTCCAGAATTTTTTTGCACCTTTGCTTCATTCTTAGCTGATATCGGAAAATCCTTTTTTGCTTTAATTTCACTGAGTTTAACTTCGTGTTTCAAATTCACATCATCATAGGGGGGTGAAACTAAATCATTAAAATCGTTGTTTAACGCTTGCCTAGCTTTTATAAGCAATTCCTGCACAGGTCTTAAAGATTCCAAGGATTGAGATTGGTAATCCTTATCCGCTTGGCGTTTGTGTATGATATGGGCTTGTGTCAACAGACTTAAAGTTAAAAACCAAAGCAATTTAAAATTCACTACAGCACCCTTTAAAAAAAAACAAATTTTTTTTGTGAAAAATTTTATAAAAGCACAGGTGATTTTGATGAAAGATGTCTTACCATGTCGTCTTCTAGATCAATACTAAATGTGAGCAAAAATTCTAGAGTTTTATTTATACGCCCGAAAAGAAATTTCCAGTTTTAAGAAATTTTTGAAAATTAAAAAAAAAAGAAAAAATTTATTTGTTTTTCATTTTCCTGTTTTTTTTTCGAATACCTTTCGTTTTCTATTCTGCATATAGTGCTGGAGTGCGTGAGTCGATTTTTTTTGTATTATTAAGTGGAGTTTTTAAGTAGATTTTTGAATATTTATGGCTGTTTTTTTTTCTTATGCTGCCGCCTCTTACAGAAATAAAAAAACAGAAAGAAAAGAAAAATAAAATTAATATAACAGTGCACTAATTATAATGCATTCATTATGAAAACTTCAAGCTGCAGAGCTTCAGTTGAACGATAAGAACTTGACAAAAAAAACTAAAAAAGAAGAAAAAATATTGTTTTTCTATAATTTCTTTAGAAAATATGGTAAAGTTTTACTCTCGAACACCACTTAGAGTAGGTTTTTAATTCATCATCATCATCGTCATCACCAATACTATAATAATGCTGATGGTGATCAAGCAATATGGTGATTTCCATAATAAAAGTTTAACTAAAAATGCAAATGTCATTGAACTGCATCCCAAATTCAATTTGAATGGTTTTTTTCTAATGGCTTTCACTGGTCATTATTTATTTAAATTATAAATATTTTGTAAACATACAAAGAAGAAAATAAAAAATAAAGCATAATTTAATGGTTGTTTATCATCAAATTTCCATATGAAATTAGTCAGAACAATTTGACCTGAACAAAGAAAATATTAAATTTATATTCATAAGTTAAGTGGAGAAATTTAGTCACGGACACTTTCATTGCAACCAATTATAAAGACCAAAAAATAGTAGCGGCCATAAATGCATTAGCCGATTGTGTTTTAAATCTTTTCAGTCATCTGTTGGTTCTTTTCATTGAAGGTGTAGTAAAATGAAATTCAGAAGATGACTTTAGCAACCTGCATCTCTCTGTATATATTTACAATTAATTCAAGTTAAATGACATTGAAGAAGGTGAAGCAATAATTATAAGAAGATGGTATGATTATTTCAGGTGACAGTAAATTTCAGTTCTATTTTGACGTCTGTGAAGTAAACAGATACGAAATATATGTTATTAAGACATGAATCGCTATATGTACTCCCTAAGGACGGGAAATATTCGTTTAGATTTTTTTACGTCATAATTAGTCGGAGTTGTTGGTGTAGCGTGAATTTTGGACGATCATCAGACAAGAATTCGACAATCGACACTAATGCGTTTAGTTACTCGCCTAAAAACTTTAAAACAACCCGAGAGGCTGTCAGTTCTGATATTGCCGAGGATCCCCGAGTATCCCACTCAATTGAGCATCAAACGGAATATCTTGTTCCTTTACTTTAAGGTACAGGTAGTGCATCAATTATAACCATTTGATCGCCAAGTACTTCTAACCCACGCTGAAGCCATTCTGAATGAGAATATTTTCATTAAGAATTATCAAAAGCGACGAAACCTATATTTTTTTTACCTGAGACCAACACCTAAGAGATGACTCCTATTAATGAAGTGTATGTGGATTTTTATTTTTAAGACCAACACTCAAGCGAAGTCACCTATTCATGTGTTGAAATACCGGAAATATAGTTGCAAGAAAAATTATTCAAGTTCAATAATTTTTTTTTGATGTTCAGTGTCAGATCCTCTTAATATTAGTAGAGGTGTTCCCCAGGGGTCAATACATGGGCCTCTTCTGCTTTGTATGTATATAAATGATCTACCGGATGTCTTGCTTCACTGTAATGTTCATATGTATGCTGATGATGTGCAGCTTTATACTAGTACTCCTAGGGAGGATATTGATTCTTGTTTGGATTACATCAATAGTGATTTGGTTAGGATTGACAACTGGGCCTCGGCCAATGGACTTTGCATCAATCCCTCCAAGTCTAAATGTATTATACTTTCGAGGACCGATAGATCATTTGTCATACCTGAATTGAGCATCAGGGGAAATAAGATTGACTTTGTCAAATCTGCGAAGAATCTGGGTATTGTCTTTAATGGCAGTTTATCGTGGTCTAATCATATAGGTGTCGTTGTTGGTAGAATTTATAGTATGCTTAGGAACTTGTGGACTGTTATTGATTCGACTCCTTTTGTCATTCGTATGCAACTTGCTAGAACTTACTTAATTCCGGTACTTTTGTATGGGTGTGAAATCTTCGCTAACTGTGATTGTGATGATAACCGTAGACATAACTTGGCATTTAATAACATAGCTAGATATGTCTTTCGTAAAGGGAGTCGTGATCACATTTCTCATTTGGCTTGCCGGATTCTTAATGTGAAATTTGATAATCTCTTGAAAATTAAATGCCTTATTTTACTTCATAAAATAATTTACACGGAACGGCCGGAATATTTATTTTGTCGAATTAAATTTGCTAGATCCTACCGGGGTAGGAACATTATTCAGCAACGATTTAGGACTCTCTTGTCTCAGAGACAGTTTTTTATACACAACCACTAGTCTTTGGAATTCCCTACCAAACTACATCCAGAATCTTGGCAATGCAAATGCGTTCAAAAAGGAGTTATTTAAATTATTTTCATAAGTAAAATTTTTTTTATGATTTGTGATTTGTTTTATAGGTTTCCTATTCCTAGTTTTTTAGATTGATTTTTATAAATATGTAGTAATATTTTTTTTAATATTTTTTCAACTTTTTTATTTACTTCTACAATATTATTATTTTTTTAAATTTCTTTATATTATATATTTTTTTCTTTATATTTTATATTTTAACATGATATTAATTATATTAATTTTGTATTTTTTACTTAATATGTTTTGTTTCACTATTAATTTTTAAATCTTAATGATTCCAAACATAGCACTGTCACTTATAAGATTCATATCTTGTTGTGCTATGTAAATCATAATAAATAAAAAAAAAAAAAAAAAAAAAAACCTTTGTCCTGACTTTTTTCTGTAAAAGTGAGTATAACAGGAGAAGAAAAAAGGCAAGAATTTGGTGTTGAATTGTCTTTTTTTTTTGTCATAACCGCCATTAAATTCGTCGAAGTTACTGTGTTGTAGAGATGAGCGATCCAGTGATTTTTGAAGAACGTTGTTCTCAGTGAACGTGATTTGTTAATCACTGTTCTTTAAAACAGTGATTGTGATCACAGTATTCCAATAATACAATAATGACAATAACGTATTTTATTAAGTCGTAAGAAAGAGACAACTAGATACGTACTACGAAAAGACTACTAAACAAAATCAGTGTTGCCGTTTTTTGTTATTTCTAACCAAAATTGGTTATTTTTTTGTTCAATGTGTAGATTTCTCCGGGTTTGGTTATTTATTTTTCTTATAAATAGAACTTTTGTTTTGTTTGTAGAAATGTATTAATTAGTAAAACTAAAATTTTATTTTGTTATTTTTTTGTTTCTTTTCTTACTCTGTTGTATTAATTATAATTTATATTTGAAAAAAATAAAATAAAAAAACTGCGAATTTAGTTTTGGTTATATTTTTTCTTATTTGGTGATTTTTTTCACAAATGTTGGTTACAATATTTGTTTTTTCGTGGCAACACTGGTGAAGGGAAACGAAAGTTTGATGTTTACTAAAATTTTGTGAAAGGGACAGCAAATATTACCAACAAGTATTTCTGTCCCTGTCTGATTCTTTCTTTTTTGTTTATTTATGTTTGTTAAATTTTAGGGTGGGGTTTTATTTTCTATTTTGTTAGAATCTGATGATATTTTTGTAGAATAATAGAATAGTTTTGAAAGGAAATGAACTGTTTTATTGTGGAAACATAATACAGAACTAATGTATTTGGTGACACATTTCATCGATTGTCACTAACTTAGTATTTAACCAATTGAGAGGTATATTCACAACCTCCTGAAACAAAAAGTTATGAGTATATATTTCGTTATATTTTTCTTTTTACTTATCTTTTACACACGGAACTTATTTCACTGTGAAGAGAAATTGCTAAGAGTTCGATTAATAATAAAAAAATTGCCGAATTTTAATGTTTTCATTCAAGAAATTAATAAATACGAGTAATATACACAAAGTTCTGCAAGAAAAAAATTTTATGAGCAATATGTCTTATTTGATCTTGATATATTTAGTTTCTTACTTACCTTTTGCACAAGAAATTATATTCATTGCGACCAAAGACCACATACATTTCGATTAATAATTAAATATTTAAGAATCTTTTAACTTTTCATTGAAGAAATTAAAAAATATCCCAAATTTTCCCTTTTTTAACACAAAATCAATGTTTGTTTACATTTAATTTTTGAACTTTATCCGCCAGTTTTCAGTCTGTATATCTGTTGCTTCTAACACATTTGCTTTGCAAAACTTATAATTCATTTTTTTTTCTCCCTTTAAATATTTTAGTAAACAAAACAAAATGAAATAAATTTGAGTATGTAACAATTTTGAAAGAACGACATTATTAGTAACTGTTATTTGGCAATTTCAATCACTGTAGTTATCAGTGAATTATCAATCACCGTGATTAAATCACAGTTTTGAAAATATCGCTCATCTCTACTGTGTTGTGTTCATTCTGGTGGCGTTATCGAAACTAATTTATAGTAAAATGCCGCAGGCAAAATCCCTACTGCTCAAAGAGCTTCTCTTTCCTTAACTGCATTTATTAGGGCGTAAGAACATTTGATTCCAACCCAATCGATCGACGGATCACGCCGCACGACTTGCAACCGAAATTCTTAAATCTCGTTTCCGTTTCACCTAATCTCTTTTTGAGGAAATTTTCATTTAAATTTGTTTTGTGGGTTTTTGAATTCATATATCTGACAGCAAGTCTCATACTCCTCTAAGTGAATATACGTTAGGAATGTGGGAATATGTTTTTAGAACACAATGCTTTATATAAATCGGAAATAATTCGATAACATTTAAAAAATGGTGCAGTTTTCGGACCTAGTGGCTTGGATAGCTATTATATCAAGGATTCCAAACAAGATTTTTTTATGGTTTCTTTAGCAACGATTTCATGATGTAGCAGTGGGAACGTATGGGGAATTGTATTTTGCAAGCTTCGCTATGTTCGATGCTTCACGTTTACTTACACAATTTCTGTTTATATAGATTGCGATACAATTTACAGGCAAATGAATTTGACCCATAAAGCTCATAACATTCCAATTTCAAAACAATTATTTAACACTCTTGTAATTTTACTCAGCATTGAAATACTTTGGAATTCATTTGAATTAATTTAAAATCAGCAAAGCCTTTAAATTGGCAGTCTTAAATGAATTGCTTACCAATCATTAATTCTTTGCCTGGCTACCAATTAGCCGGGGTTAATTAATTATTTACAAATGTTGCCCTCAATCTTTTTTTTTGTTTTACTCCTATGTATGCCGTTTGGGTCCTTTAATGTAAAAGGAATACACTTTCATTTCGTATTTATTTGTTCGATTTCTTTTATTATTTTCGTTGTTTTTTTGCTCATTTTTTACATTATTTTTGTTACAATAATTCTTCCATCAATACAATATTGAATGTTTTTTTTCTGTACTTTTTTTGCTTCATGTTCCGTTTCCTTTCTCTTGACTGGGCTTTTAGCTTTCATCATATTGTATTTAATTTTTTTTCTTCATTTCGTATTCGAACTACAACTGATTATCCTTATTTCTCTTTTACTTCCTGTTGTTTGTGTTTTCTTTTGATACGATTCTTTTACCAGCTTTATGTAGAGAACATGGGATAGAAGAGAGGAGAAGTAAAAGACGTGAGGAGTTTAATGAATACGTAATTACAAGCAAAGTTACATTCTTATTTCGATCATGAAACATGCAGCAAGTATTAGATGTAGAACTTACAAATGTGGGCTTCAATATTCCTCAAGAGATAGGGACTTTCCTCCCTATGGTTAGGCAGGTGAATTCTTTATACATTATTCCGAGAGAAAATGAAGTTTCTCACTTTTTTGAAATACAAAACGATAACGATGGAAATTTTAATCTAAGATGGGCTGGGTTTTTATTCGAACACTTAACAGCTACACCATATACGTTGATTTAATTTTTTGTGTGTTCCAGAAATATGCCACAAAAAAATCCGCATTTTCAAATTTCAACACCCAATATGTATGACGCTATGTGTATGCCTCAAAAGAGGCTCATTATTATTATTTATTTACAATCGCAAAGATATTGAACAGGGATAAAGGGAGTACATTCGTAATGGAAGAATAACACACATGTTTGAGTTCCTTCATACTTTTATTGCTGCTCCATTTCTTTTTGCACTTTTCCTTATGATTTGTATTTGATTGGAAATAATTCATATGAAATATTTATTAGAACTACTACAACTATCACTACTACTTGCTGCAAACGTAATAACACTTATCTTGTGCTATCGTATCGTATGGGGTGGGGTTATGTTATCCTACTCTTCAATTTCTCTATTGCCCCTAATGCTGTTTCATTCATAGATAGAGATAGAGACATTGTTTAGTTTGTTTTGTAATACGTATTCTATTGGGGAAATTGAATTAAAATTTGAAAATTGGGTCGTTTTTATTTGATTTGATTTCTCCCAGTTATTTTTATATGTATATCCAATGCAATTTATGACATAAGTGGTGTTTTCAAATTGAATGAATTATGATTGAATACAGAGCTCAACTGATAAGATAATATGAGTGTTGATGTATAAGTGCAGAAAATTGGAAATCATGGTGGACAAGCCGGAATTTAGATAAATTACTTGTAAGCAAAATCGAAATATATTTGGGTATACCTCTCGCAATCATTGTGAAAGCCATGGTAGTTATTTGGTTACAAATGTTTAAACAAATTTACACATTTAGGATTTATTTTAATGAAAAAGGATTTAAATTTTGTATTTTAATATCCATAACTGTTAATTTTGTTAACATACAGGATATAAAAGTTAATGAAATTTACTAAAAATTAAAAACAAAAATCTAGTTTCTTAAAATAGTCATTAAACTCAGACTCTATCACAGACTCTAGAAATAAAGAATAATCTGAGGAAGCTAAAAATGGCAAACAGCACTAATTTGAAAATATTAAAATTTTTTTATTCCACCATCACCCAAATGATGGTCCTACTCATGCTGTACATTCTGATGGAACTATGAAAATTGGTTATAGAAAGAGTTTTATATTTTAATCTTATTATCTTCATCAGGAAAAATCTATCCAGAAAGAGCGTTCTACACAGCGATAGTGCAGTTGAAAAATAAATTTTTTCTGCGAGATGTAGTTAACGCGTAAAAAAATGAAATACCGGGAATAAGTCCCTTTATTTTACTAGAGCACAATCCATTAGCGATAGAACAGTGAACATGGACAATGTTGCGACGAAAGTCGAAGGAGCACTTTCATCCTCTCTTAAACGCAATCTAAAAACCCTAAAGTATACATCGTGGCACAGGTCCATAGATGGGAGTTATATTCCACTTTTGTTCACATATAATCGGTCTAATAAACCGAGGTACCTTAATACTTCTTTTAGCTGTTGAAAAATATAGATCTTGTGACTCCCTAATATTTAAAAGGGTTCGGTTTACGATCAAAGGAATGAGAGTAGATAGAATTGGAAAGTAAAGAGACATCACTAAATAACAATGAGCATAGTTGACTACTGAAAAAGTGCGATAATAATCGAAAAAACTACAACCAACACTACTTATCTGAGTTCTAAAGACCAATATACCATGTACGCCCGTAAATGTCGATGTTATTCTAATTTTGTAAGCAAACGCATCCTTCTTACACACTGTGTTGCCATCTCCATAATGTGCATCACTTTTTGAAATGCCTAGCGGTTTAACTAGGCCACGTCCTAAAGTCGGCGGTTTTTATTTAAACTTCTACCACTATCAGCGCTTAAGGTGGCTAATATTGGAAACTTTTTCTTATATATGGGATGACAGGCGTTGTAATTGAAAGTTTGTCGAGATAAAAAAAATTAAAATATCGCATTAAACTTCTATGCACGGAGACAGCGTAATAACTGGCAAGGGAATTGAGGTCGGATAGAATACCACTCGGGCACTTCTTTGGTCTGATTGACCAGGTGATTAGAGTATATTGCCAAATTTCCAGGCTACTAAGGTCCAGGCTCGACTGTTATAGAACGGAATACGTTTATTGAGGGACACTTCTTGTTTCCACAGCCTTGGTGGTAATATGTGGGAACTCGGTTCTGTTGAGCTCATCCGTGCCCATGCACGGCCCCTGCTAGGATATCTGACATTGAGAGTTTCATCTCTGGAATTAGCTGACTGGCTTATATCGCTATCATATTTAGTTCACCTATCCTGAATATGATTTATCTCTTCCCTTAAGCTTTTCTATTACTTATCACATTTCTTGTTTCTCTTTAGGTTTGATGTTCATTTGTAAGGGGGTCGATTATGACTTCCAGGTGTATCTGAATTATTGTTTTAGTCTATTGCAGGAGACGGTGTCCTTTAATGGGTAAAACTAAGAGGCTTCAATCCCTGTCCAAATAATTCATCCTGGAAGCTCTTTGAGTCTTAGAAAGAGGAACATCAACATTGAACATCTGGAAGTGCTATCTCCTGAGAACTAAATGAGGACTGAGATCCAATACTACAACTCAAGACATTTTCACAGAAAACGTTGCTTCTAGCAAAGGACAGATGGCAACCCTGTCAACCTAGAACCGTTAGTTAAAATGACAGAGAAGGAATAAAAAAAATATTCCGCCATATGGCAGTTATTCATACTTTTGCATAGTTTTTATCAATTGAATTCAAATTTTTATATTCAATGATTATAAGAAATTAACAAAAAAAATGTATAATTTAAAGGCAAGCAAATATTTAATTTTATTTCATATTAACAATTTAAACACAATGCATGTAAAATAATATGATTTTGTTGTTTTTTCGATATTTTATCACAGTTAAATTGAATACGAATTTAAATCCATTTACAGCAGATAAACTGATTAAAACTCTTGCGTTTCGTATTTAAAAGAATAAAAAATAAATAAAATAAAATACTATGACACTATAATAAACCCTTTCCATTTAAATGTATCCCTTGAAAAGTATTCATTTACAAGTGCATACGCAGTACATACATATGTGCATACAAGGCATGTCATATTTGTCAGAGAATTTTGTTTTAATTTCATTTGCCAACTTGTAAGGGTACAACCTATTCATTCATTCATTCCGGCATTCATTCATTCGTACTGTGAGCCATATTATGTGTAGTACGTATATGATAACGTATACGACAACATTAACTTATTACGCTTGAAATATCATGTGACAGTTTTTAAATGTTATTAATCATGTACGAGTATGGAAATATCATTTTTTTTCTACTATTTTGTTTCATTTTGCGTTTTTTTTATTTTTTTACAAGAGGAAAAATAAATTTAAAACTATTAAAACGACGGACGTTAGTTGTCTATATGAAAAGACAAATTACCAACATGTACGAGCATATGTTTATTTAAATTTGTACCTGTGCGACTTTATCATCATCAGTTTCGGAAGAGAAATACATCTTCGTTATGTTGTATGAAATTGTTGTAGGCAGGCATCAGATTTAATTTTTTTTTTGCTTACAATCTTTATTTCTTTTATATTTTTATGTTTTTTAAAGCGCTTTGTTTAAGCATAATTTGTAGTTGAATTAATTACTTACAGTTTTATTAAAAAGCCACTCAATCATTGTAGTCAAATACTTTACAATCAGAAAAAAACTGGGTTTTTTGTATGTAAAAGACACAGTGTGGGTATTAAAACTAAACGTAACCAACTATTTTCTTTAAAATCACCACTAACTAACTATCCATACAACGTTTAGTACGCACATGCAGAAATTCTACACCCTACACAGTTAACAGCCTTATTATTGAAAGGGTGTTAAAGTATCGGTGTAAGCCATTCCATACCGACAGCTTGCGATATAGGTTAGTTTAGGTTAAATAGGATCAGATCTCACTATGACTAGAGGTTAAACCACAAATTAATATACAACCTGGAGATCAAACATTCCCTGTAGGACAACACTAACACAAAGAGTGTTCAGTCAAAGCTAACAGAAAATGAAAATTCAAAAACCGCCGCATCTTCAAGGCAAGATCTGGGTATGAACACATAAGGTGAAATAAAATGTCTTTCTCTTCCATCAAATGACTTCTGCAGTGGTTGATCCGTAGTCTGTGGAGCGAATGTCAAGTCTATTATCATGCCTTTCAATAGTACAGTAGCATGTGAGAACACCAATTGTGCGATAGATATATGGCCATGAGAAAGAAAGAAAAAAAATCGACAATTATCCAGTTTAACCTAGGCAATTGGAACACCCGTGTATTAGGCATAATCAGATCGTCAGCATAAATATATCTTATGATCTGAACGATATGATATTTTCCTGAGAAATATTCGGCTGTCACGGTTGTAACGTGGCTGTGACGTTAGTTGGGAACTTAATTGTAGTGTGGCTGTACGAGTAAATTAAGAGAATCTGAACACCGCCAGTTCTCCAGTATATAGTTACCGTTCAATAATAAAAAATGTTACTGAAAAATGTCCGGTATTCATAGATGAGAACGGACTTCGATATGACGTTAATTAGGAAATAAATTGCAGCCTGGTCAACCGAGTAAATTAAGAGATTTTCTCAATAGGGTCATGAACTCCCACTGGAAGACACTACAGCCTATACGACAGGCTAATATCCGAATCCTTATACACATACAACAACCTACTCTATGTTATAATATCTCGTATCCATGGGTATATGTATACCTCAAGAGTACCAACGGAAATCTCCGAATCGTCGGATCAAAAATGCCTAATTGGAAGTCTAATGTTAAATCTTCCATCAAGTAATTATAATTGTATTAACGACCCGTCTGTATGGCACCCCAGAATTACGTCATGTGCTGGTTGGGCTAGGATTTTACTGAATTTTCGTTCAGACCTTGTTTATTGTTTTTATTTAAAGGCACAATCGCTCGTTATTTATATCTGGGAAAATCTGGTGTTTATATCTGGGAAAAGTCAAACAAATTTTCATCGTTGTTTTCGAATTTTCAAATTACAGAAGAGAAGAAAATCTTTGAAATTAATCATTTAGGAAATTTATCCAAAATGGATAACACTAATAACAAACGTAATTGAAAAATCTGACAGCGCCTTCTCTTGAAATGGGATAACACTCTTACCACTGCCACCACTCCACATTTCTAGAAAGATTTGTTTTCTGCTACAATACACCAATTACCTACTAAGCCGGAAAAACAAAGAAATAAACAGAAAATGGTGGAAATTCTTCGTGACTGCCCCATCTATGTACAATGTACATATGTTCCTTAACGAAATGAAAAGGAATAAAATAAAAAAAAAATGGAAAAATCCCTAAAGTTTAGGGCGTGATAAGTTTTTAATTTCTTTTACCGTCTTTACTTCACAATACCGTTATTAAGCATTCCAGGAAGCCTTAGTTGGTTACGTTATTCCATTGTTCGTGTGTACGATTACGATTTAAAAAAAAATTCAAAATTGTGAATATTTATAAACACGTTGAACATAAGTTTCCATATGGTAATACCATAACTACATGGAGGTACGTACGTACCACCAGTAAGTAACTCTATAAATAAAATCGTATCCGAATAAATAACAGATACTGGCTCTTGTATATTCATAAATAGCGAAAACAACTTATTATATGAGCATGTACATACATACATATACATGCATGTATATACATTTGGCATAATGGGAAAAAGTAATTGTTAAACAATACTCGTGTATGCCTTATTTTTGTTTTTTTTTTTAGTTTTTTTTTTTTTACATTTTATTGTATTGTGTTTGGCATGTGATTATGATTTTATGGATGTCATGTTTAATTATATCATCTGTTCGTTTTGGATTTTTCTACTTTAACATCTGATTTACATGAAGGAAGCTTGCTGAAGAGATTTCATTATTATTATTCAATTCCCCTCGGTACAATTCCTGTTTTGCTATTATTTCCTGCCACTTTTATTTGAGCCATTGCTTATGGCCACAAAGTCAGTTGAATTTTTGTTCAATTGTTAACATGAGTTTTAAAGTTTTCAAATGTTTTCTGTTAATAAATCTTTTATTTTTGTTTTTTTTTTTTTGTGTGAGAAATTGTCACATGACTTGTATCGTGTTTATAATCATGTCTTTTTGTATAACAAGCGTCATTGCAATTGACGTTAACTATAGCAGACAACAATAATTTCTTTTAACAATTTCTTAGAAAATAATTATATTAGTGTGGTGTTTTCTATTTAATGAAATATTTTCTTCTCTTTTCTCTTTCAGGTAAGAATATTAATGTTATTTTCTGATGACTAAATGTAAGTAGAAATTCTAAAACTGTATCCCTCTATCTATATAAGTTATGTAATGGATGATCTATAATTAAGTTCTGAAAAAGTTATCACAAAAAAAAAACTAAGTTAACTAAAAACTAAAGTTTCACTGTAAAGCATAAGGCCGAAAAAATATTGCATCCTTATTCATATTTTCTGCATTATCAAGAAGAGTTCATCGAATTGTTACCATATGACCTCTACAAATTTCATCGTCCAACAATTGATTTTGGTATTTAACTAAAGGAAGTTTTTTAAGGTCCTTTGCTGAAAAGGACTGTGCTAAGAACATAAATAACTGACCTAAAAACATAAAATAATCGAGATATAATATTGTATTAGGGCCCCCCTACGTGATGAAGAGAAAAATTTCAAATCGTCCGTGTAGTCCGTTTCCTTCACTACTACTTTCAGTATATGCTGCCTCAGGTCTCAATGTCTTTGTTCTTCGCCTTTTAACATAATCCACGATATCTACATTTTGTGCAGAAATCAATCATTATCATTCGAAAATATTGCGACTTATTACTCGCGTCTAGTGGGTATTGTATTGGCTTATTGTGCGAGGGCTCGTGGTTCTAATTCCAGCTCCTACATTTCGAGCAAATCGAAATATGAAAAAAAAATATTACTTTCGGTGACTTTCTCTCAGCAGTATTCTGCCGAAAACTTTGAAACATGTCACTTGGAGTTGACGTTAGCCTGTCGGTACCGCCACACATGAATAAAATCAACACACACAGTATGGTTGATGTGAGAAGCTACGTCGTAATCTTGGCTAAAAGTTTGTAATTACCAATTAAGTAACTGAGATACTCGCGTCCGGTATTAACCTGAAACGCTTTAACTTTTACCAGACTGTTAGTCGTACCATGACTCTTATTCCCCGATTTACAGAAAGAAAGAACAATGTTGTCTACCATAAGATAATCCTCCCAAAATAAATACACTAGTGGATTAGCATTCGCTAGAATGTCCGATAAGTGCCAGCTTGATTTAAAACCTACTAGAAACCAAGTCAAGTTTGTTCTATAGATAGGCCCGTAGCGTACTCCAATGCTGGATCTAAGGTCCAGTAAAATACCATTTTATTAATTTTCGTACAAACATAAAGACTTTTTGAAGGCAAAGTCATGCTTCTAACTAAGCGTAAAAATGATTATCATAGAATTATCAAAGAGTTTATATGTATCTGCTGGTATAACCATATGTCAGAATGAGTGTAATTATCCTGGATTCTATTCAGGCTGCAGCCTATGCTTCAAAAATTGGCAAAGGAAAATGAAAAAGTTTTACTTTTACGGTGAAAACAAAGAGCAGAACTAACTTCAGGTTTGATCGATAAAGGCAATATAGAATTTTAGAACTCAAACAAATTTCATCGTTGTTCTAAGGATATAAATTCATATGGACTAACCGTAATCTCTTTGTTTGCAAAGATTAGGTAACGCTTTTTATATACCTTTTCATTTCTTTAAGGAACGTAGAGATATCACAAAACAGCTCCCTCATCTTCAGATTTTTTTCTTTGTACTATTTCACTAATAAACCTTCATTAAAAAAAAATTATGTAATCTAGCAAGGGTTAGAATGATAGTTGCCTCGAAACCACGGTATCGATGATCATGCATTAGCAACTTTGCTGATTGAGACCTACTCTTTCACAAGAGATGACACTGTTTGACTTTCCTACGATCTACATTGTTAATGTTGTCTTCCCTGGAGAGAACAGGGGTCAAGGTGGTTCTCAGCTAGATTATTTTTTAATGGGATTGGAGCTCTTAAGTTAGAAAAAACTAAAATCGAGATACCCTAGAATATATAGTTGATTGACGTTATTAAAACTTTAAATTGCAAACACTTTTAAATTGTTTTCCTTCGTTTTCCAACACACTAATTTATTTGAACTTTTATTTACAAACTTAAATTTACTAAATTTATTAAAACTACTCTTAAAACCTAAAACTACTCCCACTCATCGTCACCCATATCATCATCTATTACGGCTTCTATATCTGGATAATCCTCATCGTCTTGTCTTGAGTAGTGATTGAATATCATGTCACCACCTTGTGTGGGCATAGAATTCTCACAGCTAGAGTAGTCATCATAATTAATTTCACCATAACCAGTTCCACTACCGGCACCACGATTAGCATTGTGACGATAACCATGGCCATGGCCATGCCCACGAACATGGTGGCCTTGAAAACGGTGATAGCCAAGATTGGCAGCCTTATAACCACCATTACTGCTGCCTCCTGCAACACCACCACCAGCCGTTAGGCCCGTATGATGTGTTGAGTAACCCATTATTTTGTAAATAGTTTGCTTGGAACCACTGTTGCTATTACTGGAACCTTCACTGCCACCGTGCACTTGTGTATACACAGTGTGCGTATGATGGTGGGTACGTATCTTCAAAGGCACATGAATGATGAAACGTTTGCCATGCACCGCTTTAGTCTTCAGCAGGCAGGTGGGCATTATGGACGAGTAGAGGATTATTAAAAGAAAAACCTTTATCACTTTTAATTTAGCCTTTGCGCAATTGTGATGAATCTGTAACATTTAGATTGAATACAATGTCCTTTTCGTGCTCCTTTTTTAAAACAAATTTCTTGGAAAATTTCTTTTAAGAAAATCACTTATAAGTCTCCTACACACGGCACGGTATCAATAACACACTTTAAACATTTTCATTAATAACGTCTCTTTTGTTTTAATATTCTTTAATTCGTTACTCCCTCGCTTGGTGTTTAGGTCTTCAACTGGTTTGTAATTGTAAGTTTAAAGGGGTTTTATATGGCTTTAAAGTAAAGTGGATTTCAAACGTTAATCCATATTTCAATTGTTCATAGGAGCGTTGGTGTTTTCATTTCATTTTTTCATTCATTTCCATTTTCTTTCTAATTAAGTAATTAATGATTTTTTAATATTGCTGTTGGCGTTTTTGTTGTTGTTGTTGTTGCACATCTGCAACTCCATTTATGAATAGTCTTCAAATTTCAAGTTGTTTGTTTTTCCATCGTAATTATTATTGGCGTTTAATTAATTATTATTGGGCGTTAGCAATTGCCAGCTGTGGTGTAGCTTTTCTCAACGTTTCTTTCATTTCATTCATTTTTTTTTTTTTTTTGTTTTGTGATGATTTTCCAATTTTTTCATTTTTCGAAGCACTTTCATGACTTCGATAATGATCTCGAAAACTACAAAAATTGCATCTCATTTGTTTAAACATATTCACCGCTTCTGTTTTTTTTTTTTTTTAATTTTATTTACTTTATTGAACAAACTTCACAAGAGATCCGACGATGGGGGAAGGATATCTCTTAGCAGAAAATGCAAACAAAAAATTAATTCACTGGACACTCTCTATCACAAAATTTTTTGTAAGTTTAGCCCATGTGAGTTTTGAAGTATAGTGGACAGTTAATAATTATGTCTAGAAGAGAATAGGCAGCATTGTGTACACTCGCTATGTAGTGAAAGCGAAAGACATTGAGATAAAATATGGATTTAAATAGGGCTCTCTTCATTTTTGTATCCTCAAACAGTTACATCAGTGTTGTCAAGAATGCGGTACCCAGTACAGCCTTTCTCTTCCTCCTTCTTCTCCTCCGCATCGCAACATCCGCATAAATTGTTCAAAAGGCGCCGATGGTCATATCTTCTTAGTAGGCGGTGTCCCATAGTTAATGTCCTATCGAGACATCTTGTTCTCTATTATACTTAAGAAACGTTAGTCGTGAAGTGAAATCGATCCTTAATCGTGACAACTATGATCGGAATTTCTTAGAATTATTGAGTCCGTTCTTGCCAATTGTACTCAATACAGTTGACGAGTATGTCCCTCTGATAACAATGCGTGCTGGATATACATTCCACAGCCTGTTTTCCTATCTTACACCAAACCGTCGATGTATATTTCCAGAGAATTTGGTGGATAATCGAGCTAGTGGTCCTTAAGCAACTTTCTTGATTGTTATAGGGAACCATAAAAACAGTACGTACCGAAAAATAATGGTCTATGATAGATCTGCAGTGCAGATCATCTGCTTCTGATCAAATTCAGTAAAAACCAATCAAAGTGCTTTAAGGAGTATGTAAATTTTGAAATATCAGGATCAAATTAACCATTCATTTTATGTTAGGGAAGTTTTTACAAGAGGGTTTTTGGAGGGTTCTTAATAAAAGTACACTTGATTTCAGTAAACTTGTGTTGAATTGAAACCAATCGGTTGAACTTTCAATTGTTTACCTAAATTATCATGTCTGAGGTTCCTTTCCCTTTAATTGCACTTCATTACCATACCGTTTTCAAATATGTTGTCTGTGTGTGCGTGTGAGGTAATGTATTGTGGTTTACTGGGGAGCTTCAGTGCAAACTAAAGGCACGAGCTACTGGTGGCGTCCTCAAAACGATAACGTCGCTGTAGTCGTCTCGTCACCATCACCGTCATACAAAGCCAAATACAAAGCCAAATACAAAGTTTGTGTTGGTTGGTTACAAAGTAATTAAATGCATATTTTTCAAGTATTTTACAAAAAGAAAAAAAGAGAGGAAAAAGAAAAACGACAACAATAATAATAAACACAATCAATAACGTCATGCACTAGTGAAATAATAAATAAACTTATAGGGGAGCAGTTGCTTCCTTCCTTCCGTTTTGTTATGTTTGGTATTTTTTTTTTTTTTTTGTGATTTTCTTGACTTCCATATTGATTTTGTAAGCAATTAAAAAATAAGCCAACATTTTATGCATAAAATCTGCATCTAATTATAATTGTTATTAATTATTTTGTTTAATTTAGAGTGTTAGTTAGAGAGTGTGTGTTGTTTTTAAAAGATTTCAAATTAAACGGCAACTTCCGTTTCATTGCCACTTTCAAAGGTGGCAACAATCGCCAAATCGCCACTGTACGCTCGTATTATTCAAATGTAAACGAATAATTTAGCGTTTGTATGCAGACAGTATGGCATGTTGTAAGAAAAAATAAAACAAAAACGAAAACAAAAAACGAACAAAATTACGTAATGAAGACACAATGAGGGTATTTTTTTTTATGTACAAAACTAATCTGTTTTAAACACAATAATAATTCAATTACATTTTAATAATATTTTAATTTGGTCATGCAACCATCACCATCACCATCGCCAGCACTATTCACTCATGCATTATTTCGACTACATGTTGCATGCACAATGCACAAAATGCCTGGGCTATGGTACAGTAATTGGAACTGGTTGCCTAGTTTGTGTTGAAAATATTGTATTAAAGACTGTGAGCAGTTGTTATGAAAGGAAAGAATTTTGTATAGGTAATACCAATTAATATTTAAAGACGCTTTAACAAGTTTCGTGTAAAACTTAAGGGGGATTTATAGCTGTTCTGCACGTAATATTGAAAATATTGTGATTTTTATTGCTTGATTTTAGCACATAATAACTATATAGCATACCATTAAATTGTTGTAAAACGATTTTTAATCGCAATACCTATTTTCATTTATTCATTTTGTTTAGAATTATCACTCATAATCGCTTCTGTACAAAATAGAGTAGGCCCGTTCGTGTGAAATTTCCAAAATTAGTTTACAAAACCTTTTAAGTCTCTGGATCCCTAAGTAATGGCCAGTAGTTTATAAATTTAAAACATAGCCTGTTTACATACATACGCACATACATACATAATTGGTCATTACAAGCCTTCAGTCAGGATTACAACCTAGCTTCCCACACCACTTATGTTGTGTATGTTAATTTTATGCATGAGTGGCGGGACCTACAGTTTAAAGTCGACACCGACAGTTTTTTTTCAGAAACTTTTTCACAATAATTTTTATTTTCTCTCAGAGTTTTCGCCAGAAGTCTGCTGAGGGAAAGCCGCCAAAGAAATAATTTTCATATTTCGTTTTGTTGGAGATGTCTGACCTCACGTCTAATAAGCTAACACACTACCTACTACATTACGGCGACTACAATATAGCCTACTTACATAATGAAAAGATTACTTTGGGATTATAAGCCCTATTGTGATACTACTGTCGTTCATTTTGCATAATCGTGGAACCCTCCCAGAGCTTCCGATGAAGTCACTCTTAATGTCCAATTTCTACAGATTACTGAGGTTGTCTCCATATGTAGAAAACAAGATGTTTTCTACTTTCAGGAAATAACGCTGGTCTTGACAATTGGAAAACAACAATTTAATTATTTTCCCGTCTCTGCAATTCCTGCAGAAGTAACTTTGCCTACGTCTAAAACCAACACATTAAGTACAGACTCTAACCACTATGCTAAGCCTGTTCCTTGGTAGTTTGAGAATATTTTCCGTGTGCCTTCCATTCAGCCTTGGTCAGATTGGATATGTTATCTCGTGCATGTCCGAACCTACCTACACGCCGTTTACGGAATGCAACAATGCATTATTAATTATAAGCTCGCAAGTTTTCAATAAGATTCCCATTGTAAAGGACTCGTCAGAGAGTTCGATTTCCGGGACTAAACCTATGCAGCGGTACCCAATGATATAGATGTCGTACCTACCTTGTCATTTCACTGAGATATTCGTGGCAGTCGTAAACCGCTTTAGAGATCGTTGTGTTAGAACCCAGTGAAAGTATGTTAATATCCTTCCTAAAGATCTTTTCGTCCTTAATAATATTTACCGCATGGAAAAGGTTGCAGTGGTCCTGCACGCTTAAGGCTAATCAATTGCACTGTACCTGTCGACGTTGAAAATAATTCTCTACAAAAAGTTTCGAACCATTTGAACCACTCTATCAGGAATGGATATTTTTAATTTCTTCGAAAAGCCATGAAATCTTTTCTTTTGATAGTTTCCTTATGATCAAAAAATTGGCGCTCTTGTTCTAAGTATAAAAATTCAAACCTAGACTACTACACTCAAATCTAAATTTCATTCACATCCTTAATACGACAAAACCAATATTTATGTTTGATCAAAGCTTTCATTTCCGTGTGCCTACCAGAGATCAGCAATGAGTAGAATCGAATCTCTACTCATAATTTCTGATACTTATACGCATTCATACTTATTTTAATGTCATGGAACCACTACTCATATTCAAAATTTGAAGTACTCAACATATTCATACTTAACAACACGTATGATGTTGTTGATTTCGACTCTCCATAACTCAGCATTTACAAGAATCACAAAATAAGTATGATTCGCGTACGAACACTAAAATACTCACTAAAAGGTTGTGTGTTTGCTCTGCTTGCTGTTGTCTTTTTTTTTCTTTTTGTAAATGCAACAACAACTAAGACTGTAAATTTTGATGAATAATTCGAGTCACTCGAATCGTTTATAAGTATTTTTCTAAAGTTATGAATCTAAATGAGTAGACTTATGAATCAAACATATTTCGAATGGTATGAGTTCGATGTCAACGTTGTACGCATACTCATTGGAGCCTGTACTTATAAATCAACGTTGTAGTGAGTACGAATGAATCAGAGTAGTTAAATTTCAATATTGTTGACTCACTTATATTCAAAATTTCATGAGTGCTGATGAGTAGCGAAAAAACGATTCATTGCTTATCTCTCGTGTCTACCATTCACTATCATATTTACTGACTGTTAACCATCATGTCGATTTAATAAAGATTTCATATCCAAATCACCCCTTTCTCATCAATTTGAGTCATAAATCATGTAAGGATCGTCTCTGAAATCCTCTTATTCTTCTTAACCTTTACAAAAATCTTTGCTCATTACCTTTCGGCATAAATGCCAGGGATTTAAGATGGATTTTAGGTAGATTTACCACATATACTCTATAAACGTACAAATCGTCGTTTAATTTGCTTAATCATACTTTTTGTGCCTGATTCAACTTTGGGCTCATAAGCAAATTAATTGTATTGGAACTTGTGCGGGATGGAAATAAATTTCGAAAAAGCGCAACAGTATAGTAGATTTGCATTTAATTTTTTATTTAATTTGTCGTTTGTCAAGAGCTTAACTTTCAATTCCAATTAATTTAACAACATTTGGTCTCATTTAACCAACAAGACAACAATGTATGACTTCTGGAATAGCACTATTAATGTACTGAACATGAAAGTAATGTGGCAGCGCCTGTCACACTAAGCGCCTTGTTTTAAAGCAATTTTAATAAACTGCTGCATTTTATTAGCATTTTTCTTAAGAATCCTTTCTTAAGACTTTTAAGCATTTTATTATTTATGGACCATAAGTTTTTAAGCCTTTTTTAAAGTGAATTTCGATTATGAACATGAGTGTTTCTTTTTTATGAAACTTTACTTCATTAACGCGGATAAATTAAAAGATAGAAAGAATGAAAGAAAGCGTGCAACATTGTTGTTCTTGTTGTTGTAATTGTTGTGTATTCAATCATAAATTTTATTTAATATTTACGCTACGCTTTTTGTAACAACATCGTACCGTTTAACCGCATTTGCAACCACATCGCCTCCATCAAATGTCCATCCATGCCGCATAGCCTATTTGAAAGCACTGCCGTTGTGTGTTTGTGTCACACACACCAGGGGTGTCATGTGTGTATGTTTTAACATAAAAACCACATTTAGTTTAAAAGAAAGAAAAAAGAAAGCAAAATTTGAAAAAAAAAACGATGAAAATATGAATAAAAAAGTGTCATTTTAACCATGAAATTACCATCAGATTTGTCAGTTAAAATGATAACAGGAAACAATCCACACCACGCTTGAAGCAGCAGAATTTTGAGAAGCCAGGGAGGAGAATATTCTTCTACTCGTACTCGTCGGTCGGTCATAAAATTCAGTAACATGGGTGACCACACAGTGAAATGTGTTTTGACATTTACTACGTTGAACATGACGAGGATTTAGAGACTGTTGGTGGTTTTTCTTCTTTCCCTACTTTAGCTGTATATTGCTTGGGCTTTGGCATCCAGCATCTGTGGCTGCTATTGGCGCTTTAAAAGCTAAAGAGTTTAAGCCAACGTTTGTTTGTTGGTCTAACAAACAAACAAATAAAAAAAAGATAAATAAATAGAGAGGCATCTTAACAACATGTGTCACATGAACATCAAAAATTCAAAGCTGACAAATAAAAAATATGAAATTATTTCCCTTTTAAACGAACTCAAAAAAAAAACTGCTTTTACTCACAGCAAATACTGTAGCCTTTAGCTTCAGGCTTCCCAATGCATAAATATTCTGTCTATTCTTCCACGTTTCATTTCTTTTCATGGCCACCATTAAAAATGTTACAAAAAATTATCTTAAAATTCATATTTCTTTTTTTCTATTTTTTATGTTTTATTTTCGTTACTAAGAGACAAATTCTTTTGCTTTTAATTTTAATTTATTGTTATTGTTTTTATGCATTTGTTTATACGAAAATGTTATAAAGCCTTCTAAGACCACAACCATTTTATAATCAATAACTCCTTGTTATTTTCATCTGTTTTAGGACAAATTGCAAAGAATATTTAAAACGTTTTTCATTTTTAATGTACTCTTTAAAGGCACGCTATTGCGTTACGTTTGATATTATGAAAGAAGTTACTGATTTCTCAAGTGTTGCTCTGACTCAGAGATCTGCGCTATCGGACAGAACATCCATCGCTACCAGCTTCTCGATAGTATAGGCCATTTGCCGGTAGTCCAATACAAGATATATTTGTTTAATCATTGGTTTATAGTAACTTTATTTCCTGTTTACGAAAGCAAATCCACACTGCCTTATGGAGAAGCATGTCCGTCAACTCCATGCTATATTCCTACACAACTTGCATCCCACTGGAGGAGGAAGGCACTGCCTGTCGCATAATGTGTCAGTGTTCAATACACGCGGAGACACCAGTGAATATACTGTGGTCTTCATTTACAACATTTCTTACGAAACTGTCCGAATTTAGAGGGTGGAACTTTGTCCGGTATATTAGTAATTCTGGTTGGCTTGGGCTAAAAGACTCTTCCTAATGGTGTGGATTGTTGTCTCTTAAATTTTAAGTTCGGAATATGGCAAATCTTAAGAGCATTTATGTGTGGTGATGCCACCTAACCTAACTTGTGGCATACAAATATTCACTTTGTAGTTCAAAAATGACATTTATTTTGCGGAATTTCTTGAAAAATTGGATTTAAATTGCTTCTTCTTCTTTTCCCTTTTTTTTACCTACTTGTCCCACTATCGAAACTAATTTTGATGATATTAAAACTTGTTAAAGTCATTTGAATGCATTTTCACTACTTTTCCTATATTTTATATTTTCTAACTTTGAAGTGGATTTTGTTTTTGCTTTTCCTCTCTCTCTTTCAAAAGTTGCCCCATCATTTCAGTACTGTGATTACCCTTGCTGCAAAGTTATTTTAATTTTTTTTTTGCTGATTCAAAGTAAAACAATAATTTATATTTTAATTGCCTAATTGCTAAATAATTTTATTTAACTTTTTGCTTTTCTTGAACAAAAAAGAAAACCATGACGACGAGAAACTAAGAACCAGCAAAAGTGAATGAAAGTCTTCGAATGATGATACTGAACGTAAAATTGAAGAGATGATAACAATAAAATACAAACACAAAGAGAAGTAACTTATCGTTTTAATATCTTTTTAACACATTCATCAACATGCCGACAACAACATGACGACAATGTTATAGCCGTGAACAATAGTTGGATATCTTCCTTCTGCTGCACTTATTCACACACACACCTCCTTATTCGTTTTGCTACACGCATACATTTGTTAGAAACTCCTGCCATGGCTAAGATAAAAAAAAAACTAAAGAGAGGGAGAGAAAAAAGTTCATAAATTTTCAACTCTATTGTTCTCAAGTACTTAAAGCAAGAAAAAAAAGAAAAGTTTTTTCTCTCTGATTTGATTGTCGTCGTTGTTGTTGTTGGCCGTATTTAGCTTTTTAGTTGGTGAGTCCTTTTCTACCGCATTTCATTGCAGCTATTGCTTGCTGTTGTTAATGTGAATGCCGATGTTGTTGATGATGATTCGAAACTGCAGCAATTTATTTAAAGGGGAATACAATTTTTTTTTTCTTGCTTTCTCTCTTCAAACCTGCAGCAAGCATCAGCAGTATTTGCTGAGCTTACACATCAAACCACTGCTATGCTATGTTAAGCTATCGTGATGAGCAAGTAGAGAGAGAGAGGCACTCATTCATACTTCAATTTGTAGAATATTTAAAAGCAATAGAGGAGCCAAATGCAGAAATGCACAGAAGGAAAATTGAGTTGAAATGAAATTGTTTAGTGGGCAAAAACTTTTTAAACTTTCACAAAATATAGAAACGAGCATAAAATTTACAATTCTCTACTAGAATTTGATACAAAAAGGGTGTGACATTCATTACATTGGAGTTAAATGTTCAAAATGACCATATAAGTACATTAATGCCCAAATAAGTTGCAAATAGGAAATCCTGAATAAATTGTAAACCAAAACATTTTTGTGTCTTTTTATATTTCAGTTTTCATATGTCTGGTCATCGGTTACGATTTTTATTTTCTAGCCATCAGCCAACAAAGCTTGAATCCTTTTATCCCATACAATTTTCCAAAGCTTCTTTAGAAGTTGACGGATATTACCATGAACTCCCCAAAATTGAGTTTCTAAACTGCATTCAATTTTACTCTCTGGTGTCAATCCCTGAAATTTTGTTGCCAAAATCTAAAACGTTGACTAAAACAAACTTGAAACTTGACTTTAAGTTATCGAATCATTTCACCTGCTGCAGACAGAAGACAAAAAAAAAAAACATTTGAAACCGCAAATCGACTGCATTCTACTAGCATCTGACTTCACCCAATACTTCAAATTAGTATCGCTTGTCTTGAACAAATATTTGCCTGAAATATTTCATTCAAACCAATGCTGAAATTCATGAAAGTAGACAGTTTTTTGAAATAGCAACAGGGTGTGACCGATCTCGAGATATCCCTTGGTCCCTTCGTGTCTGTTATGATTTCTGTTCATTTGAAGTTCGATGTTAATTTTCCTTTCAAAGATGACTTGACGGCTTTGACTTGGGGCTATCCTTAAGGGTAAACCTTATAGGCTATTCTTATGAGCTATCCTTCCCGAATGGTACCAGGATGAATACAAAAGCAATTGCTGGTATTTTCTCTAGCGACTTCGGAATTTTTGTATATGGCCGCGGATTTAATATAAAACGTTCTTTTAATATAAAGGCATTGGTCTCAAACTCGATGTTTCACTACATTCAGGCACTAGACCCACTAGATAAGTTGGTATGTAGAGATGGCTATCTACTTAAAGAACTTGGATAGATACACTATTACCATACATCCAGGCCTAAATGTAGCGGAATCATTCGGAGCTTCTGGTGTAGCAACTTGGACAGCCTGCCCATGTCTATGAATGACAATTCGCTTAGATCGTCTAAATAGTGGACACCATAATCCTACGATATAGTTCTGGGCTTGTTAAACAGTGATCATTTTTCTTTGATTCCTCATCTCTACAACTTTTGGAGAAATCATTTGTCAGTTCTCCTAAAGCATTGCGCTTCATATGAGTATATAATGACTTTAACCGCCATATGGAGCATCCTTTCTTGGAGTTAAAGCAGACTTTTTGTGTACCTTGAGTTCAGTTTTGTCCAGATTTTATGGTCGTATCGGAAGGCGTTCATACGGCGATGCCAATTATAAGTTCTTTAAAGGAATTCGCAGAGTATAGAATTCATTGAAGTTTCCGCTGGTTATGCCGCAACTGGCCTGCATGAATTTCTTGCTCGCAATGCCGATTATATGCACTGTAGAATGGACGCGAACATAGCTCGCATCCTCTCGTTCTTATCTTGCAACGGCATTTGGTCATGGTATAAATCTTTTTTGGATACCGAAGCCATCAAGTAAGAAGTACGATTTTCCCCGTTGCACTGATTTGATGATAACCAGTTCCATAGTTTTTGAGAATATATTACTTCTACGATGAATGGAGTGGAAAAAGTAAAGATATTCGCCCAAATCTTGGCTTTTCCCGTTGCACATTAACTTTTCAGACACCCTATTCAAATATTATAACACGTTAATACATGTGTGCCTGTATACAGATACGAGACATATGTAAGGTTTGTCTGTATGTGACTTTTTTATTTGTTTATGCCTAACTGTATGCAGTTAAGTGCGAGCGTGTGTGTGTGTGCTTAGTCGTGTTAATGGAAGGAAGGATAGAAGATAGATGGATGGATGGATAAATTGATGGCTGGTTGGTTGGTTAGTTAGTTGGTTGGTTGGGATGCAATACAAACATTAGAAATTTTCTAGATAAACTTCCTGTTTTTGGGTGGCCGCTTTAAAACTTTAACAATATTTATATTTGTTGTGTATGTATGTGTATGTGTATGAAATTCAATCCATATGAGAGTATATATGTGTGTGTATATGGGTTCGTGCATCTGTGTACATATTTTGGTTTTAATTTCATGCATTGTCAGTGGCAGCATAACACGAGCATACAGAGTATAAATATTTAATATCCATCCATCGTATTCTCTCCTTGTATTTCCGTATTTTAGGCAAACTTTTGCAAAAATTTAATGTTATTGTATTTCATTTCATCTTTTTCCCTTTTCTTCTTCATTTTCATCTTTGTTTCTAGTATTTTTTTTCTTTTTGTTCTAATAATTGTAGAGATTTTCGCAAGTTTTCTAAACTTTCTTAAAAAGTAAGCAGATTTTCTTTCTCTCTAAAAACTTAAGAAATTTTTGTTATAAAAAAGAAAAACGATTTTTTGTTAAGGGAAATAAACATATGCACACACATACCTAAAATAAAAGTTCATTTGCTGCAGTAAAAAGTAAACTAAGGGCTGAAGTCATTGTCATTATAAATGAAGTATTTTTTAAAAGAAAGCGCGCTTATATCAAAGGGCTACTTTGCTTTCAAGCATCCTTCTGATAAAGTTAAGACATCTTTTGAAATTTAAAAAAGAAATATTCTTACACTCGTGCATTCATATTTAAACTGCTTTGTTTTTTGAAGTTTAACAATACAGAGTTGCTAATTAATAATTAATTTTTCAATTTAGGGAATATTTGCTGAATTTGTTTGTTTAAAAAGTATTTTTCCCTTTTTTTGCTTTCCATCAATTTTGACAAACGTAGGGTCATTTACACAAGTAATCAGTTTCTGTAATTGGCTGGCGAGTTTTATTAGTAAGACAATATATGTTGATTTAGAAATATTTAAATCGCGTGTTTTTTAGCTTCACAAATATTATCGATATCGCTGACTATGGCCCGATAGCTGAGAATGTCAAATTGGATGCCTCCCAAAATGTATCAATACAAAGTTTGTATGCAGTTCTACTACTGTATATAAACTATGTAGATATGCAAAGTAACCAAACAATGCATCAACTATAAATCCGATGCCTGATTGCTTTTTGACTGCGTTAAAAATACACATTGACGACGTTTTAAAATAGAATACATTGTATATGGGCAATTTCGTGTCAAGTGACCCAATTTTGAAAATTGATGTCTTCCGATTTGGATGAAATTTGCACCAACGTTAGTACTATTGGATAGTTGGCCAGACACAAATTTTCAGCTCTATCAGTCAAGAACTGGAGTTAGAGGGTGTCAAAGTTGGACATTTTGGTCATACAGGGATGCGAGTGGAAAATTTTTGCTAGGACCAATAGGTGAAAAGTTACACAAATTTTAAAAAAAAACCTGTATGACCAAAATGTCCAACTTTGACCCCCTCTAACTCCGGCAGTTCTTGACTGAGAGAGCTGAAAATTTGTGTCTGGCCAACTATCCAATATTACTAACCTTGGTGCAAATCGGAAGACATCGATTTTAAAAATTGGGTCACTTGACACGAAATTGCCCATATATTTTGTACAGCGTCACGATACACGATACTTTGTTCAAACACAAAGCAACTAACATTTTGGAAGGCAGCCATTGTGTTTATATTTCTGTTCTGCAAGGTTTCTCAAGTCAAATCATGTTATAAATCGTGTAACAACTTTTTCAAATTATGGAAATTAACTTAAAAAACAAAAGTTCATATATTCACGGTTATCTATTTCACGGTTAACATAATGGATTCAATTTGTTTGGGCATTTTCTTGCTCTTCCCAATTCAAGACACACCATAACATCATAAACATTAAGAACAAAGAGAGAATTGCTGCTGTAGCGCGGGGTCTTGAACGTGATACGTAAATCTCGTATCGCCGTCATCCTCAATCTGTTGGTGGTTTTTTCGACAACGTCGAAAATTTTACGTAAAAATCTTGGTTTACATGGTACAGTTTGTTGATACACACCCAAGTGTTTCCTTCTGAAATGCATTAACACCGCACAGGTTTCAAGTAAGTGTTCTGGTGATTTGCTCTCCTCACCGCAGAATTTACATATTTGCTTTGGCTATTCCCATTCAGGATACTTCATTAGAAACCATCATTTTAAGCCTTTATAAGCCCCACGCCAAATTAATCTTCATATTCTACATATTTTCATATTCATATTTTACATCGGAATGTGATGTTAAATGCATCACAAAGCTGTTCAGCAAAAATCCTCAGCAATCCTATTTGGTCGGAAAACATCTTGTTTCTCCATGTTTCAACTGCAACCTTAATCTTATTAAGACTATCGTAAGAAAAAAAAAAACTACCACACTTTGACAGTTAATAAAGACTATCTTTCTGAAGCTACATCTGTCAAAGAAGTTGTCATTTATTCAGTTTGTTTTGCCATATCAAAAATTGTCTTATCAAAACGAGTGTACTGTTCGGCCAAAGTACCGTGTGCTTAGTCAATTTACGATAGCTATAATCGTCCTACCGAGAAGACTTTTCGCAGTGTGGTGGATGAATTCGAGTCCTTGATGAAACACAAGATCGCCTCTGTCCATGAGTATGCGAGACAGTCAATTTCGAGTTGTTTGCAAAAATCTCAACTTGGCGAGTTGTGGTCTGCTCCCGTACAAAATTCAAGTGACCCTAACTTTTAATGAAAAATCATCTTCAGCGATGAGGTCCGTCCTGCACGTATGTTTACGTGAACAAACAAAATTGTCAAATTTGGGAGGATATCAATCCACATAAGATCCAAAAGCGTCCAATGCATCCCGAAATAGTCACTGTTTGGTATGGATTTTAGGCTGGCGGAAATCGTCGTAGTCTGTAGGTAGTGTGTTGGCTTATTAGACGTAAGGCCTCGGTTCAAAAGCCAGGTCAGACATCAAAACGAAAATATAAAAAATATTTCTACGGCGACTTCCCTTCAGCAGATTTCTGGCAAAAACTCTGAGAGTAAATAAAATTGCCATGGAAAGTTTCTCAAAAAAATATGTCGTTCGGAATCGAGTTTAAACTATAGGTCCCACCAATCATGTATAAAATAAACTCACATAACATCAGTGGTGTGGGAAGCTAGGTCGTAACACTGAACAAAGGGTTGTAATGACCAAATATGTATGTATGTATGTATCGCTGTCAACGGCGAGATCGATTATTACCAACTTCTTTTGGCCACTAACTCCCAGGTCACACAGCTCATGCCATATTGGGTATTCTGTATGAGTGACCATTGGGCATGGTAATCTCAGGAGAGGAGGTGTTATGAACAGTGATTGTACCGAGATTGTACGATTTCACCCTGTTAGATTTATCGGGTCCGCCAAATAACTTTTTTTTTTGAAAATGCTTTAAAAAAAACTACTGAATATATTCTCAAATTTCTTTTTTTATTTGAAAGTACAATCGTTTTGGTTAATAATGGAAAATAATTTCATTCAAATGGCTGCCTCTGCAGGGGTTTTCGTAAGTCGCATGTGTATGCGAATAAGCTACATAGCACAGTGGTCCGGAAAGCCAACATAATCCATGCCATCGGTCAAATTCAGCGGGGCATGTAAAATTAGACATTTCGGACAAGCATTACATTCCACACAGAATGGTCTTTGAACTAATAAGAAATGTTGATGATAACTCACACTACACTTTATTTTATTTAAAGATAGAAAGCGCCGTGGTTATCCCTTTTAAAATGATTGATGTTCCTGCCATACATAAATGTACATAAATGGAAATTGAGAATGCGAACTAACATGTCTTTTTTCTACGGAAGGTTGATTGATATTTTTATTTTACTTTTAATTTTTCAAAATTTATAAAGTTTAACTATGAAAACCACAATTAAGTTTTCCATATTCATTGTTAGCATATTCCACACTTAAAAATTCAATACGTTTTCAATTGATTTATTACACAATAATTAAATAATCTTTAAAAATTTTTAAAACATAACAAAAAAAAGAAGAAATTATAATTAAAAGTAACTTGCCACAAACACGATAGAGACATCAAAGATTTTTTTTATTTCAAAATACTTTTCGGCTTTGAAATGAAAGAGGCCTGTTGTGTCTTACAAGTGCTTTATTACATCCTCTTCGATGAATATTGAGTCTTAAAAGGCATCAGAGTAGAATGTTTGCCTTTGACATCGATTCGTTTCTTTTGTTTTAAGATTTTTCAATTTACGAACCATCACTCAGCTATCCATTCATTCATTTAGCCAGCCATGCATTCGATTCGACTGACTTTGTTCTTTCATATACTCAAGTATCTACATACATATATATACAATCTCTATGTATGTATATGCATATGTATGTGTAAGTGTGTGTTTTATTTAACAAATTTCGTTTATTTGATTTTATACTCTCTTGAAATTAATTTTAAATATTAAATTTTAAAGTGTTTGTATGTACGCCACTGAACGCAGTAATATGTAAATGGCCCAGGGGCAAAAAATATTTGTTAAGAGAGCCAGAGTCTGTGTATTCGTTAGAAGATTTTTTTTCTTTCTTTAATATTAAAACAATAGCAAATAACAAGAACAAGAACAATAATAAAAACATAAACTTAAAACATGTTCAAATAACCAAACCACACATACATACATACATATGTATTTACACACTTATACAGTAAGACCCCGGTTAACGCTGTTTCAGTATTACGCGGTAGTATTGGAATTCCCCTAAATCGCACACTGTATTGATACTTGTTGTATATGTGTGCCAATGAAAGGGCCATGCACAAACCAAAAGCGGTGCACTATATAGCAACGGTGTATACTATGTATCTTTTTCAAAGATCTTTTGTTAGTCTGTCCAGAATAAAGAGTCCAACTGTATTTTCCGAAGTCGCAATGTATTTACATATGTACGTGTTAAGTTGCCTCGTTTAACTCTGTTTCGTTTAACGCTGGAACTTATTGGAACGTATCCCCCGCGTTAAGCGGGGTCTTACTGTACTACAATACAATATTATGTAAGAATGAGCATATTTATGCATATGCAAACATAACAACAACATATGCTTGTAATTTTTGTAAGAGTTCTTGCTTATAAGTGTTCGTTTAAAAACTCAACCCAGTAAACCAAATTGCGTAGAGTGTTATATAATGGAAGTACTGGGTATATTATAAAATTGGAAGTTGGGAATATCATGGCATTCAATTAGGTTCTTGGCTAAAGTTTAACGGCATTCAGATTTTTCATCATTTTGAATTTTAAAAACTCAATTCATCTTCAAATAATGCCAAAGATGATAACGTCAACAATGAACATCACAGGAAAGTCCATCAGCTCTATGTCTTCAAAAAGAATAGGACTAAATAAGCAAAATTCCTTCCGACTACAACCAACACAATAACCTAATAACAATCTTTACATAGGGGTGGTATCAATACAATGGTAACCCTATCATACAATAACTGGCTTTGCCATATAATCTGGAAAGACTTGATCAAAACTATCCAAAAAGATATGCATTTGAAGAATATTATGATGGTCAGGTCATTTCAGATCCATGGGACCATTGTTTGGAAAAGCATAACTAATATGAAAACAGCTCAGAAGGAGGTCGATAAGATAGAGAGATTTGCGTTGGAATAACTGCAGCAATGGGGACATGCTGTGGTGGTTATGGTTTTTATAATGAGGTAAAGGTTTGACACAAGTTTCATCTGGAGGTATCGTTAATCTGACAAATCCAGTTGCTAACAGCTCCCCCCTTAACTGTCCTTTGGACAAATCTTTTAAACTGTATGGTTTTGGAAAATACTGAGCAACGAGACTGAGTAATAAAAGTGAATGGAGCATTTGAGAGGCTTTTTAGAGAGAGACTATTCCGTATTCTGTATTCGAAGAGGCCACTGACAGATAAGGAGACAGGAACGCACAAGTCCGATTCCAAAGTAATATATACGAAACCTATGTGAAGAATTAAGGATATTTCCCAAGTAGAAGTCTATGCATTCAGAGATGTGTGCTATTCAACTTGACAGGAAATACAAAGGACGAGACATAGCAATACCATCTGACAGTCAGGCCCCCGTCCTAGAACTACATTCATGTAAGGTTGACTAGAAAATAATATGGAACTGTCTGGAAAAAGTTTCATAAATTGTTCTAGATTGAACTTTCTATGTCCATAACGAAAAATACTAGACTACGATGTAATAATAATAAGAGTAATCTCCGTTATCGTATTCGACGTAGTAATATAGAAGATAAAGAAGACCAATCGTTCTTTAAGCAAATAAAACTCGCTTTAGAACCCAAAAAAGAAAAATAAACCCTTAATGACATAATTGTTTATGGATAATCAGAATTTAATATCCATTTTTATTTTCAAATAAAATTGCTTAATCATGATAGAGACTGTTTTCCGTATCCTTTATTATGTATGAAAATAAAAGATATTTTTGGCACTCACTAATGTTTCCGCATAAACAGTAGAACAAAATAAAATTCGTACAATTTTCTCTTGCATAGAAAAGGTAACTTAATCGATGTGTTTTTAAATCCAAAATTGTGTGCCTGCTAGGATTTGCAAGAGAATCAATAAAGAAAAACATCGAAAGACTTGCTCCAACAACTGAATACTTTTTTTGTATGACATTCATAGTCACTTAAGGACTTTGCAGCAGTTGGCGATTGACTTTAGTTGACGTCGAAAAATCTACTTCAGCGATGAGGTCTATTCTGCATGAACGTTTACATGAAAAAGTCATAGTTTGATGTAGATTTTGGACTGACGGTGTTATCAGTCCATATTTCTTTAAGAATGAAGTTTGCAAGGTAATCTCTTTTATGGATGAACTGGGCGTCAACGATAAGTGGTTTCGACAGGACAGGAGTAGTGCCACGCAGCTTATGCCACATTGGATATTAAGAACGAAGTTTGCAACGTTATGACTGTAATGAATGAATGGACGCCAACTATAAGTGGTTTCGACAGGATAGGGCTACGTGCCATGTAGCTCATGGGACATTGGATATTCTGCAAAAACGATTTGAGGGCATGGTGATCTCACATGGTGGTGATGTAAATCATGAAATCCGTCCACGTTAGACTTTTTCTTGTTGGGCATGGTGATCTCATATGAAGGTGGACTTTTTTTGTCGAGTTTTCTTAAGTTACAGAAAAATCATCCAGATTTTTGCGCCAGAGTCATGGAAATATGACATTGCGGATACGCTTCTCTCAGAGAAGCCGTAGCGAACATTTGAATGATGTTACATCACAAGTGATGACATAAAACGAACTTTAGATACTCAGGAACTAAGAGTGCTACAATGTTGTAAAATTTATTTTGCCTTCTGTTAGGGTCTGAAAATAATTTTTGTTTGAATTATTTTTTATCACACTGTAAAACATGTACTTACAGAAACCCCACAATCAAATCCAACCCTACTTATTACATATTACGTTAGGAATCCGTACCGTAACGTCGTTGCTTTGCTGTACTGTTAAGTATCCTGTAGATTATTGGTACGTTTGAATGAATTTCAATGTTTCTTGTCCTTTTGAACAATGGCTCTTATAAAATATAAAATTTGTTTTATTTGCAGTTGTTGTATTTGGCATTGTTGTCGTTGTTGTTTCTCCTGCAACAGTTGTTAAAAATCCCTCGATTTCCTTTATTGCTGTTTCTACACGATCTCTCCCGCTACTCTTTAATGTGTTGGTCTTTTACTACTTGCAACTCCTGCCTTTAAATTCTTCACATTTTTTTTAATAATTTTTTTGTTTTTGTTGTTTTTTGTTTTGTTTTTGTATTCATTTGTTGTTGGTGGAACTTCTTGTTGTTGTTTAATAACAGCAACGACGTTATCCTTTCAAATATTAAAATTTTATTCATTGTTTCAGACAGAGACGACAGAGACAGACGGAGAGACAGACAGACAGACATAAAAAAACACACGAAAAAAACGTACAAAATGTAAGGGTCCTGTTATGGGAGTGCGGGACCAGGATGTTCATAGGCAACAGCAGAAAAACAAATAAAATGTAAGACTACTGCAGAAATAATATTTCACATCACAAAAGCTCCCAAGAGTCTTACCCCAATTCCCTTTATTTATACCCGTATTTGTTTTATTCAGCTTTATTTCCTTTTATTCATTCTCTCTCTCTTTAATTTTTTTGTTTTGTTTTTTTGGAAGTAAAAACGAATAATTTTTTGAATGGAGTGGGGGGGGGGATGTGGATGTATAGTAAATGGAAACGGAGTGTAATTTATACGAAGACAATTTAGTGGGTAAAAACTGATATTCTGTTGAGTTATTGCATATAAATTATCATCATGCCACCGTTTATGATGCCACAAATAATTGCTCATACTCACACGCACCATTCCACATACATACATACCTAGCCCAGCTTTCATACAACAATGCTGGCAAAGGTTGCGTTAAGGGTCGTTTAAATCTGTGGCATACAATTATTTGTACGAATTTGTTTCAATATTTACAAAGAAAAGAAAAAAAAAACAAAAAAGAGAAAAGTTTCCAAAGAGAAATGTTTAAATATTCCTCATCTACTCTTTCTGTTCTGTTGTTTTTGTTGTTTTACGATTTACTTTAAAGCTTAAAATATTCACGAAAATATTTGAAAACTTGAGAATGGTTTCGTAACATATAGAGCCTATCAGGACAATTAAATGCCGCTGTAAGTAACGTATCACGCATATATTTTAAATATTTACAGGGGATTGCTTTTTGGAAATTGTAAGCTCTTTAAGGCATCGAAGTAAAAATAAAATTTTGTCTTTAAATTAAAGACAATCACATAATTATTTAAAATATAACCTGGAACATTTTCTCTCTCAGTACATTTAATGATAAAGGAAGAGAGAGAGAGAGACAGAGAGAGAGAGATAGAAAGCCACATAGATGCCGTAATATTGTGACCATACGATGCCTTTATCCCTTTAAAATCTCTCCCAATCCCATTACCCTGACAAATTCTGTTAATAGGGATAACACCTTACCTAGTACTTGATTTCCTGCACATTCTCCTAATCCCAGAATCTAAATATTGCCCTTGAGAGGATCACTATTCTGAACGAGTTCTTTGATTCTACACCGCTATCTAACTTCAATCTACTGCTGGATAGTCTGATGTATAATTTTAACCCCTTAACGTGGTATTTACCCTGAGTTCCGATTCTCATTTGCCTAGTTCAAACTTCTAAACTTCTCTTCTTTCTCCACCCCATAGAAAATTTCGAGCTCTATCAATGACGTGGAAGTTCCCCTTCCAAAGTAATGTGGGATCCAAAAGAGTGTTACCCGATTTCCCATCTTTAGCTGATTGAGCTTCATACAGACAGTACTATACTCTTCTTGAGACAACCTCATACGACCGCAGTGCTCGGATGGTGACCTGACTCAGATAGTATTGCTGTGTCCTCTTCTTTATATTTCCTACCCAAATTGAATTGAGCACATATTTCGATAACATAGTTTTTAGCTTGGAAGATACCTGTGAGTTTTCCCATGATTTCCGAATATTTCATTATGGCAACGAACACCTTTACTCTTGATCACACTTACTCTACTCTGAAAGCAAATTCAAGCTCTCAAGAATTGTCCAAAAAAGGAAGTAGTGAGCGGCTATAAACTTCACTTTTTTCATGTTTTTTTTTCTTTTTTTAATAAATAATACCGACCTTCCACAAAAGTTATCAAAAGCAAGGAACATCAAGGAAAGTCAGAGAGATCCACCTCCTGAGAGGAAGTACGACTTAAAGAGCAAAATTCCTCTCATCACTACAACAACCTAATAAATTTGATAAACCATTTATCCTAAATCAAAACTAGACAAAACTATGAACAAAGCTGTCGTTTTGCAGTCGGTAAATGTAGCTCAGTTGATAAAGTGACCCGATCAGTGTCTGCCAAACGGGTTGCGGTGAAGATTATTTATGATGACAATGTCTGTAGAAGAGATGTTACTTCTACTTTTGCAGTAGCTTGAATTTTCACATCCAATGTCCAACTTTATGTTGTTCTTAGAACTTTAAAATCTAAACTTACTTCATGAACACCTCTCGCATATAACGGATAAAAATAAATATTTATTTGTGATTTATTTTAATCAATAATGTGATCAATGTTCTATTACAATAGTTTTTCAATAGTAATCGGTGTAGTCAAAGACTCGCAATTGACATGAATTCTGTCTGTCTGTCTTCTTTTCTTATCTCTTGATGTTCTACAATTTCACTCCATGTCGAACTGCCACAATTCACACATGTTTAATTACACATTCAGTTCAGTTGATGTCGATTTAAAAAAGCATCACAATATTCATTATGTTCATCTATCTTTTATTGGATCGCCATGCCATGTAAGCATTACAAAAAAGAGAAAATCAAAATCAAATGAAAAAAAAACCCATTCAACGGAAAAGTCCATAGAATGATGGATCCAAACATTTATGGAAATATTTGTGTGTCTTTTATTATAACAAAAAGGATACAAACGACGTATCCATACCATTACGAGATAACATACGATGATGATGACTTTATTGCAGCTGCTGTTAAAAGTAAATTTACAAAGGTTTATGAGGATACCATCTCATGTAAGAAGAGCCTTACAAACGAAGTGCATTTAATTAAGATTTTCATCATCATCCTTCAATTAAATCGTTTAATATTTTCATCAGCATGTCTTTTGGTAAATTTGTCACCCATTAGCGTTTATCACGTGCCAATTTAATGATTTTTCATGCATTTAATGATTAAACGATAAACAACTTTGAAAAAACAAAAAGGAAATGAAACAAAAAAAAAAACTTGTTTCACACTTTTCAGGCCATAAACCAACTTTAAATAGGCAACAACGTCCATCAATATCGAAAAGCAGAAAAACAAAATAACATGAAAAAAGGAAAAGCAATAGAAAGCATGATCAACTTGATGCATGAGTATGACCAACACATCATCACAACAACAACATCTTGATCACCATCACCATCATGATTATCGACATCATCACTTCGACCATCAATAACATGATGATCGGCATGCCAACATTCACAACTGACAACAGCAACATGAACAAGATGAGCCACAAAACATTTGTTTCCACTGCTAGGCAATGCCATGACATGCCATACCATACCATACCGTTGCATCCACAATGGAACCTGGTTAGGACAAGTCAGATGGTGGCTGGCACCAACACATACATATGTATGTATGCTCTCATTGCCTGCCTTATCATCCCCATATGCATGCAAACTTGCATGGATGAATGAACGGCTCATTGTTTGGAGACGTTAGAGACGACGCATCAATGTCATTCAGTTATGATTGGTGATGACAAGGTATGCTGTGGTGTATCTTTTCCTGTGATACTCTTGTATTGTGTATGGATGGATGGGACTTTAATTGAAGTGCATAACTAAACAAATCACTTTCTTTCTCGTGTGCTATCCTCTAGCTTTGATTATTTGGGCTTTTTTCAATTCGTATTACCTTTGGAGGCAATAGTGCTTTTGGGCTTCAAAGTGAGAGGGAGAGAGAGAAGAAATATGTATGCCAGAGGAACTTTCAAATAAACATTCAATTTTTTTAAAGGTATTCAGGCTATAGGGTTTCTAAACGCCGCAGATATTCACTTTTCTTTTAGAATTTTCTTGTCACTAACATGGTAAATACAAAATTGGAATTTCGAAAACTTTCGTTAGACATTTAGTGTTATATTCGATACGCACACGCTTCAGTAGGCATATGAGTTATCGTAATTCCTCAAATTATACATACATAATTGGTAATTACAACCCTTTCAGTCAGGATTATTGACCTAGTTTCTCACAACACTTATGTTGTGTGTGTTAATTTTATACAAAAGTGGCGGGACCTACAGTTTAAAGTCGACTCCGAACGACAGATTTTTTGAGAAACTTTTCATGGCAATTTATTTACTCTCAGAGTTTTTGCCAGAAATCTGCTGAGAGGAAATCGCCGAAGAAATACTTTTTGTATTTTTGTTTTGATGTCTGGCCTGGGGCTCGAACGTCTAATAAGCCAACACACTACCTACTAGACTACTAAACTTATATCTTCCGAGACATAGCCAGCTTGATATGGTGGAAAACCTAGAAATACTAAAGAGTGAAACTGCAATGGCAAACCTCAGAATTTATAGAACTAAAATGAATGTAATGAAAGAAAACACATCGTGCGTCACACTTCATGCAACTGCAGCAAATGTATCACGTTAGTAATTTGGGTTGCACAAAAACTTTGGCTCTAGATTCGGCAGATGATATCTCCAATCGCATCAAGCGTTTAGCCAATTCAATATAATTCTTCACTCGGTAGGGAAAATGAGCCTATGTAGGGGAACGAATATACAAGGTCATCTTTTTCGAAGAACAGTATGGCGTGACTCCAAATTGTCTAAGTGGTGACTCACAAAAGTCGTATACGGATATATTCAAACGGAATTACTGAGTAGCAACAGGAATAAATCAATAAATTTGGTTAAGGATACACAACATCCTGGGCTTTATAGGACTGTCACAATGCGTTTAACAAACTGACCACATAGGTTCAAATTACTTTGATATGGTTGATTAGTGGACAACTATGCCAAAATAAATAATAACTATGCCGAGATTACTACACTGTTACCTTTGGTACTTCGACAAGAATTTAGTGAAAAGGTGAATGGCGAAGTAGTAGTCGCTGTAGTCTAGTAGGTATTGCATTGGCTTATTAGACATGGGGTAGCGGTTCGAATCCCAGCTTAGACACGTCCAACATAACCAAATATGGCAAAAACTCTGAGAGTAAATTAAATTGCCATGAAAAGTTTCTCAAAAATCTGTCGTTCGGAATCGATTTTAAAACTATAGGTCCCGCCACTCATGTATAAAGTTAACATACACAATATAAGTGGTGTGAGAAACTAGGTGGTAATCCTGACTGTAATGGCCAATAATATGTATGTATGTAGGGAAAGGGAAGTGGCCAGGTTCTATTGTTGGAAAATATTGGAATGGCATCATTGGCCTCGTCCATTCCAAAAATTGTTCATCTTCTATGTATATAGAATGAACTTTGCTTAGGAAGAACTTGAGAAAAAAAACACTTGGGTGCACTTACTACGCATCTGTACAGGATGGGCATAATCGATACTACTACTTATATATTCAGATGTGAGGAAGAGGAGTCTATGGAGAACTTGAGCATATAGTCCTTGGAGAATAGGAGACACAGTGTACTTCAGACTATGTTAGCAGAAATTAATGAAATTTCCACTGAAGGTTATAGTCTGGTTACTTGACGTATTAAGATTTTGATTAACAAGATATTGCACGATATATCCACAGTGATTGCAATACAAAGTCCCGCGTTGGACATGACCTTATTATGTCGCATTACATCGTGATAGCTTTAAAAAAAAAACTTTGATACTATTGCCCGTTTTTAAAAACAAAAGTGAGATCTCCGCAGCAATACAAAGTTTCGCTTTGTTTAAAAGTTAAATTAGGTATTACATCGTGCCCAGTTTCCTTGGAGTTATACATACCCTCTATGAGATAAGAATTTAAATGAAAACGAGGTATCGAAACTATTGAATTAGTTTAGATGCGAGAACAATGGTCAAGTCGTTGTACACTGACTTATTATTGTCTGGCAGTATCTGAAGGAATATCTAATAGCATGCAGATATGTTTATATTCTTTCACGCTTCACAAAGATCACAAGTCTTGTTGTAATAAATGCGTTTGCATTGATCAATCAAAAAAAATCCTGAATCAATTTTACTTGAAATTTTTTAAGTTACTGCGGGATTCTTTCGGAAAGAAGAATCTTATAATTCTTATCAAAAGAATCCCGTTTTTAACAAAATTCAAATTTCCTCTTTGTTAACCCTAGTAAAAATCCCTATGCACTATTACTATTATCTGTGCATGTGTGTGTGTATAGGATTGAGCCTGAGGTATATTGGCAAAAGTATTGAGAAAAAAAAACTACAATTTTACTGATTTCCTACAACATCACGAAAATTCGATTAAAATACCAAAAAGATTTTTAACTTTTGCTACGAAAACACAACAAAAAAAAAACGTAAATATTTTTTCAATACGAGTATGTGGCATGTACTTTACCGACCCACCCAAACATACCTGGATTAGTGTTATTGGCAAGAAAACCCACAACAACATGCAACATACAACATTATTTGAGTAATAAGAGTAAAACAAGGGCTTAACAATTTTAACTTATTGCCAGAGATCTAAAAATATGGAATAGTACAAAAGAAAATTTGAATCAAAATACGGAAGTGTAATCATAGAAAAAACAACTTTGAAGGTCTTAGGGTATTAATGTAGGCGGAAGTAACGGCTTTGTAGCTAAGTCGGTTCATCATGAGGTTTGTAACTGTCAAACGTGCTCAAAAGAAACGAAAGGAGAAAACCGTAGGTGGGAAAAAGTCTCAGACTTTAGAAATTTGGTAAATGATATGAGCTTCTCTATCAAATCGGATTTGTGTGTGGAAGTAAATACCACAACAGATCGTCTGTAGCAGACAATATCTGGTTCTTGACTTCTGAGAGAATATTTTTTTTAATTAGTGAAACATTAAAATTTAATTTAAATTTAATATCGACTCCACCCAAACTAGCAATCTACCAGAAGCTTAGAAGTTTCATTGAATAATTCATAGAATTCGCATGGCTTGATCCACACATTACCTATTTTGCACTGAAGATACCTTAGATTATAGTGTTCAACATACCAATCTGTTAAAAGCCAGCAGTAACACTTGCTAGGAACAACAAAACTTAACAATCATTCGGAAAGTTCCTCAAGACAAAACACTTGCCTGGATCTCCAAAGAAGTAAAAGTTGAGATGCAATCCAGAAGTCAACCTTCTTCCTAACACCCTTACAAAACGTGTCAAAGATCATACAATTTGAAAGCTCTTTAGGCACGAAGATAAACCTTGTTTATAACTAACAATGCCACTCGTAACTAGGCACTCAACGCGTTGCGAGATGTGAGAGTTGAAGTTTTCAGAAAATCTTCGACTACGGACTTCTCCAAAACTCTGGCGAAACTTAAACGCTTGAAAAATTCTCTGCCAATTTTGACCAAACAGGAGACCAATTCTGCGTTCCGATGAATCCTTGTCATTCATTTGTAAAAGCACCGAGAATTTCAAATATCTATGTCAGCAGTAAAGATAACAAGAGCCTGAAGAGCATTAATGAAAAATTTTTAAATTTATTTGACGAAAACATTCTTTGAAGCTTCGTGCAATTCGTGAAGCGTGTGTGTCGTCGACGTAAAACTCACTTTGGCATGTTAGGAAATCATCATTCTTGAAATTATTTTGTGCAGCGTTGTTTAAAGCTGTGTTGTGTATAGAATGTCTGAAGCGACTATTGACATTTCCCTAAAGGTAAATCAATGTCCTTAGATGACACAACATCAACGACAATGACGATGACTACGGTTGCGGCTACAACTACAACTATGACGATGAGTGCGAATGCGACTGTTGCGATTTGGTCTTTTAGTCAAACTTTATGTCAGTCAAGCGGATAATCAAACCAATATTATCAACGAGCAAAAAAAAAAGTAAACCTCGTAAACGAATAACAAAAAAAAAATTGCAGGAAAACAGCAGATCATGAAGTGAATGAAGCCAAAGAAGTTCGTCAGTCAGCCAGCCAGTCACTCACTCACTCAACCAGCCTGTCAATATAACAACATTATAATAGAGGCCACACGATTTCTTCTTACCAGGCTACGTTTTTATATGTTTTTCTGTTTTCCAACTAAGCAGGAGTTTGACGTTTCTTTTGTTATTGTTATTACGGTTGCCCCTTCCCCTTTACATACCACACTGGCATTGAATGCTATTTTACTTTGACCATATATTGTAGTTATACCTGCTTAACAATGCTGCCCTAACCTGCCTCCAGGCAATGTAAAGTCTTCATCATTCATTCTGTCTCTCTCACTCTCACTCCCTCTCTCTCTCTCTCTTTCATTGAATTTTCTAAATAACTTTGTGAAATTAAAGTTAAACACTCAAAGAAAATAATCAGAAACCATCACACATACCAGCAGAACCAGCAGCAGGCACCATAGGTTCATAAGTAAGTGGTATGTGTAGTAATGCTTACAGGCCTGGTTAATTGAATGAGAATAACAATAAAAAAATCAATTGAATTGTCTTGAATTGAGTAATTATTTATTCATTGGCATGTGATAAGAGGCGAGTCTATACCAGGGAACTCATTCTCTTACTTCCGTTAGACTATTTGACTCCCTTCCACCCTCTCTCTCTCTCTCTCTCTCTTTCCCTGATTTATAAAATTCTTTTTATTTTCTTTTTAACAGGAAAAAAGAGAGAAAAAAAATTAAAAACAAAATTAGTTTTGAAAGCAAGAAAATGATGAAAATATTCATTGGTTTGCATATTTCCTGGACTGCTCGGGACTAGCCTGTGTATTCAGTGGATTTTTTATAATGATGCCAATACTTTGGCATTCTTATTTTTGTTTAGTGCAGGCCCGTTTTTGGTTTTTGGCCCATAACAAGTTGTTTGATGTGCATGGTTGTGTGTATGTATAGTTGGTAATGCGCTACTAAAACAAATGGCAGTTATGGCAACAATGTTGCACAAAATTGCCATATTTTTTTGATTGAACCCTGTCCGTCAGCCATTAACACAGAGGTTCACAATAATGCCTTCATTTGAATTTTTTGTTTTTGTGGTATTATAACGGGTGTTCCGCTAGGAGATGTATAGGCCATTCTTATTCCTTTGATGAAGCCTTTGAAGATTATAGTGACAAACCTTTTCCACCAGGCCATACCAATTCATTGCAGAATTAGGAAAACACCAAACATCAAAACTTTTTGAGTCACCCACACCACAAAGCAAACTGAACAACCCCACCATGTGGATCCATTCAGCCACGAAGATTAAATTTCATTCGCTCTGAACATTTCCTGTGCAGGTAAACTCAATCTAGCATTCGAGCAACACTCACTTGGTCTTTATTGGTATGACTCGTGGTCTGATCACGCCTTATCTGTCGAAGTTGTGTTTAGGAAGAGATTGACTATGCCATACCGCTCCTGATCCTTTAATCTGCCAATAAGGCCAGCGTGAGGTAGGTTAGTGGGTTTCTTAAAGGGCACTGTGATGTTAGATCACTGACAAGGATCTGGAACTCATCCCGAGGAAATTCGGCCCTTAGTAGGATTCCGTTGGTTGGGTATCTAGGCGGTAATGGCGTTTCCTTGTGAGTTTTGGCCGCCATTTTCACTTGATTCCACCTATTCCTATTTCTATACTTTCCTAAATATTTTCTCCTTTCTTTTACTATATCTTCCTTTCACTATGAATTACAATAGGTTCGACCTCAAACCTAACCTACCATCTTTCACTTAATATGCTAGCTAAGGCGTATGCAAGTATTGAGAACATCATTGCCTACTATCGGAAGTGAAATTCGGGACATTTCACGTTACGTGTACCTCGTTCTTATATGAATCATAGGGCCTCAACAAACTCTTTGGACATATTTCAGTTTTGCGCCTTTGTTTTCATTTCATTCTATGTATGAGCTGGGTGTCCCATTCTACAGCTACCGTGTGATCATGATGAATGTATTCAATCGTACATAAGATGATCTAAATGGGCTTGTACTAGTCCAAGCTCCTTAATAAAGTGCATTAGCGAATTTCTCTCTTGAAACGTAGTACCACTATGAGCCAAATGAACTGGCCTGAGTTGACACCTCACGCCACTGTGTAGGATGTTGTCACCTTCTCTCACCACTTGTCTCACCATAACTCAACATTTCAATTCAAAGAGAAACGAAAAAGTATTTTAGAAAATCGTATTGAGCAATAGCAATATCCACATAAGACTGATTACTTAAAAGGATGAAGAAGAAATATTTGTTGAGATGATTGGCAATTTATCGAAATCTTTAACCCATTCTGTTATGCTACACATTACAGAAGGTCTCGACTATTGGATTATAGGTATAATTTAAGGGAATCTGAAGCCTCTTTATATACCCCTCCCATAATAATGGAAATCTTTGCATAATGCTCTGCTTCAGCTCATCGGTCGAGTCAATATCGATATCAATAGCAAATGCAAATAAAGGCTAGGTGCCTAGAAGGAAGAGATCCCAGTTAGCCCAGCATTTACCCCGATGATCAAATATTCCCTCAAGGAAACCAACCCGAATCCACAATTTATTTTGCTGTCGGTTCCATGCAGTAAAAAGTCAAAATTTTTTAGTCGACCAATTCCATTCCGTTAAGTTAAAGCTTAAATATCGCCTCACCATTATTGGAGAGCGCATTGGATTCACATTGTTTTCATTACACCATATTCTAATGTTGAATGACCCACTTTTCGGAAAATATGATTGAAATTCATGGCGGTAACTGACAGCTGTCATTTTTGACACTTGACACATTAAGAGTGTCAAAAACAAAAAAATAACATTTATTTTATGGAAATACTATAACGCTTTTAAATTTCTGCTATTAATCCACCGTCGTTGTCGTTGATCTAATCGTCATTATGGCACAAATGATCGTTTTGTGGCACTATGTTGCATGCCTCGCAACTACAACAGTAATAGCAACAACAAGCGTTACCAATATTTTCATTCGCTTCTTTCGTTTTCCTTTTGAAATATCGTCACGTTTTAGCCATTTTATTTGGCCAGGAAAAAAAACAAAACGTAACAATCCGATGATGATAATGATGATGAGAGTAAGAGAAGAGAAAGAAAATAAAAAAGCACTCTACTCTACTAAAGATACGCAGGGCTTTTGTTATCTTGAGGAATTTTATTGGACACGCTCAAGTTTAGAACGAGCATCAACAAAATCATTACTAGCAACAGCATCAACAACAAAACAAGCGAACGAACAAATGAAATTCAACTGCTTATAGTGCATGTGACCACAAGACGGAATGACTGCCTGTTCAGAGTTAAAAATCAATTTGACTGGATTAGTTAGACAATGGAATGTTAATAATTATAGAAAACAACAACAACAACAACAACAACAGCAGCAGTAACAACACATTTTCTCAATAAATAAAATTGCTACTTTCTTTATTGTATGCTGTTTGTTGTTGCATTGCATTGTTTAGTCAGCAACATTTTCATTGTTAAGATCACAATTAACCGGTATTGTTTAGTAAGAATGGTTCCATAAAAACCATGCAAGATTATTAGAGAAATCAAATCTGAAACAAGATTAAAATGTCCAACAAAAAAAACCAAAAAAAAAAAAAACTATGGGGAAAATAAAAATTCAAATAAAGGGTCTCTCAATAGGTGTGGACAATTTAAATTTTTGGTTTAACATTCATCTATAATATTAGAAAGTTGTCACTAAAAGAGAGTCATCTAAGGAACTTGCGTTGTAAAAAACCATCGAATCGATTACGTATTTATCAAGTAATGAGAGCTGAATACAGTAAAACCAGACGCGGGTGCAGTGGAAACAACAGTTTTTGATAAGTCCTTAAACGAAACGTCCTTATTCGATTTTAAGATAGCAAACAGCGGAGGAGTTAATTAATCAAAGCTCACTTGAGCTGAGACATCGACATGCTTCGATGCCACACAATGCGATGTCAATGATGCCAGATGTGACGATTTATCGTAATTTTGACGATTTTATGTACCAAAAACAGCTAAATGACGTCTTAACGATTTTTGCTTTTAAAATGACCAAAAAATGCCAGTCATCGTCCAAAAGAAATGCAAGTCATCGACAGCCAAATGAGTCATTGGTAAAAAAAAAAACCAAATCATCGGCCAAAAAAATCCAAGTCATCGATCAACATGATGACAACAGTAAACTTAACTTGGCATTTAACAACATAGCTAGATATGTCTTTCATAAAGGGCGTTGTTCTCATTTGGCTTGCCGAATTCTTAATGTAAAATTTGATAATCTCTTGAAAATTAAATGCCTTATTTTACTTCATAAAATAATTTACACGGAACGGCCGGAATATTTATTTCGTCGAATTAAATTTGCTAGATCCTACCGGGGTAGGAACATTATTCAGCAACGATTCAAGACTCTTTTGTCTCAGAGACAGTTTTTTATACACACCACTAGTCTTAATATTAATTATATTAATTTTGTATTTTTTATTTAATTTGTTTTGTTTCAATATTAATTTTTTATATCTTAATGATTCCAAACATAGCAATTATAAGATTCATATCTTGTTGTGCTATGTATATTATAATAAATAAATAAATAAATAAATAACATAATGTAATTAAAGCTTTTAGGACTTTTTAACAGCGTTGTGCTGGTTAGTATAGTACAGGTAGTAGTTCGCTTGCTGGGTAGTGTAGCCAGTAGCCGGCGTGATGGCTAGTGTAGCTAGTAGCCAGCTTGCTGGCTGGTATAGCTAGTAGCCGGCTTGCTGGCTGGTGTAGCTAGTATAGTATGGTGACTAGTATAGCTGGCTGGTATAGCTACGGTGACCATTATTTCCAAGAGAAAAAAGCGGACAAATATATAAAATTGAAAAACAAAAAACTTCATTTATTATAATTAATATTTTATATAAAGACTTTTAAAATACAGAAATAAATAGGTACAAATAATATACACAAACTTAAATTCATACATATAGACACATATGGATATACCTGTGTGTATAAATTTACTTCTGGTATTTCTCTACAGAATGTATTTTTTTAAAGTATTGAGGCTGTTAGATAAAAATGTTTCAAATTCCGAACAGTCCATTTAAAAATTGCATTGTATGGTCAAAAGAGATTCTAAAGTTTCTAGTCCCAATTGGGATTTTTCGGAAGACCAAATATTGTTAGATATAGAAAAAACTCTTTCTGTTGGTGCGTTAGACGCTGGCAAAGCAAATGAAAAATCTACTAATTTCAGAATGTTTTTATAAGGAATATTTTTCGTTTCAAAAAATTTTAAAATCTCTACCAATTTTTTATCAAAATTTAATGCTGATTGTTTCCATATTTCTATTTGTTCAGCATTTGCATAATTTCTTATATATAAGTGAATTCATCAAAAATTTCGTTATTATTTAAATCATTTCTAATTTCTGTTACCCTTATTAACGACTTTTCAACTGAAAACCAAGATGGAATTGCATCTAATAATATCCAAGCAATTCCCCCAATTTCTTTAAAAGGTTCATCCCATTGGTTCGGGTAACTAACACAGGTTCTGTAAAAGTATTTAACTTTTTCCTTAAACATTTTTATTACAAGTCCCTTTGAGTGAAAAACTGAAATAGAATTTTATACGTTAAGTGGTAAAAATACATCATTGTGACGTTTTATTAACTCTGATTTAAATTCTTTTAATATTATAGCCGCTTCAGGCAATGAAATATGTTGACTTTCTAAACGCAGTATATATTTATGGAAGACACTAGCTTGACTGTCTATAAATAATAACCAAGACATAGCAAAAGGATCATTAAAAAAAATAAACAATATTGTTGGGCATTTTTCTTGCTTAAGAATGTACTCTTTCAAGGGTAAAAACAATTCCATTATTCGCCCTAAGAGTGGCATTAAAATTAACCAACGAGTTTTACTATGTCCCAATAATTTTTTATGCTCTACATCAACTTTATCACAAATTTGTTTAAATTTTTCCACTCTAACTGTATATGTAAACGTAAAAATATGAATATAGTTTAACAACTACTAAGCGTTTTTATCGAATTAGTGAAAAAAGTGGACAAAAGCGGACATTTTGGAAGTTAAATACTTTTTAGAAGTTATGTGTAGTAAAATATTGGACAAATAGCGGACGCAAAAAAAATAGCGGACAGGAGGTTAAAATAGCGGACTGTCCGCTATAATAGTGGACGGATGGTCACCGTAGGTATAGCTAGTAGCCAGCTTCCTGGCTGGCATAGCTAGTAGCCGGCTTGCTAGCTACTACAGTAGCCGGCCTGGTGCCTAGTACAGCTGCCTAGCTAGTTGGTATAGCTATAGCTAGATGTTATGGCTGGCTACTATAGCTGAATATTATGGCTGGTTAGTATAACTGGTAACCGTTGTGCTGGTTAGTATAGCTGGCAGTCGGACGGCTAGTAGCCGGCTTGCTGGCAGGTGTAGTTAGTAGCCGGCTTCTTGGCTAGTATAACTAGTAGCCGGCTTGCTGGCAGGTGTAGCTGATAGCCGATTTGCTGGCTAGTATAGGTAGTAGGCCGCTTGCTGGGTAGTATAGCTGGATATATTGGCTAGTATAGCTAGTAACCGTCGTGCTGGTTAGTATAGCTGGCAGGTATACCTAGTAGGCCGCCTGCTGGCTGGTGTAGCTAGTTGCCGGCTTGCTGGCTAGTATAGCTAGTAGGCCGCTTGCTGGCTAGTCTAGTTAGTAGCCGGCTTCCTAGCTAGTATAACTAGTAGCCGGCTTGCTGGCAGGTGTAGCTGGTAGCCGATTTGCTGGCTAGTATAGGTAGTAGGCCGCTTGCTGGCTGGTATGGATAGAAGTCGGCTTGCTGGGTAGTATAGACAGTAGTCGGCTTTATGTCTAGAATAGCTGGATATTATGTCTGATTAGTAGCCGGCGTGCTGGTTAGTATAGGTAGTAGGCCGCTTGCTGGCTAGTATAACTAGTAGCCGGCTTGCTAGCTGGTGTAGCTGGTAGCCGGCTTGCTGGCTAGAATAGGTAGTAGGCCGCTTGCTGGCTAGTATGGATAGTAGTCGGTTTGCTGGCTAGTATGGCTGGATATATTGGCTAGTATAGCTGGTAACCGTCGTGCTGGTTAGTATAGCTGGCAGGTATAGCTAGTAGGCCGCCTGCTGGCTGGTGTAGCTAGTTGCCGGCTTGCTGGCTAGTATAGCTAGTAGGCCACTTGCTGGCTGGTGTAGTTAGTAGCCGGCTTTCTGGCTAGTATAACTAATAGCCGGCTTGCTGGCAGGTGTAGCTATTAGCCGATTTGCTGGCTAGTATAGGTAGTAGACCGCTTGCTGGCTAGTATGGATAGAAGTCGGCTTGCTGGGTAGTATAGACAGTAGTCGGCTTCTCGGCTAGAATAGCTGGATATTATGTCTGATTAGTAGACGGCGTGCTGGTTAGTATAGGTAGTAGGCCGCTTGCTGGCTAGTATAACTAGTATCCGGCTTGCTAGCTGGTGTAGCTAGTAGCCGGCTTGCTGACTAGTATATCTAGTAGCCGGCTTGCTGGCAGGTGTAGCTATTAGCCGATTTGCTGGCTAGTATAGGTAGTAGACCGCTTGCTGGCTAGTATGGATAGAAGTCGGCTTGCTGGGTAGTATAGCGGTAGTCGGCTTTCTGGCTAGAATAGCTGGATATTATGTCTGATTAGTAGACGGCGTGCTGGTTAGTATAGGTAGTAGGCCGCTTGCTGGCTAGTATAACTAGTATCCGGCTTGCTGGCTGGTGTAGTTAGTAGCCGGCATCCTGGCTAGTATAACTAGTAGCCGGCTTGCTGGCAGGTGTAGCTAGTAGCCGATTTGCTGGCTAGTATAGGTAGTAGGCCGCTTGCTGGCTAGTATGGATAGAAGTCAGCTTGCTGCGTAGTATAGACAGTAGTCGGCTTTCTGGCTAGAATAGCTGGATATTATGTCTGATTAGTAGCCGGCGTGCTGACTAGTATAGATAGTAGTCGGCTTGCTGGGTAGTATAAATAGTAGTCGGCTTGCTGGCTAGTATAGCTGGATATTATGGCTGGCTAGTATAGCTAGTAGCCGGCGTGCTGGCTAGAAACCGGTTTGCTGGCCAGTATAGCTAGTAACGGGCTTGCTGGCTAGTAAAGCTAATAGCCGGCTTGCTGACTGGTATAGCTAGTAGCCGACTTGCTGGCTAGTATAGCTATTAGTCGGCTTGCTGGCTGGTATAGCTAGTAGCTGGTTAGTATAGCTGGCTAGTATTATAGCTGGTTAAGTGCTAATATAGATAGTATAGTTAGTAGCCGGCTTTCTGGCTAGTATGGCTGGTAGCTGGTTTGTTGGCTAGTATAGCTGGCTTGCTGGCTACTATAGCTGGCTTGTAAGCTGGCTAGTATAGCTAGTAGGCCGCTTGCTGACTAGTATAGATAGTAGTCGGCTCGCTGGATAGTATATCTAGTAGCCGGCGTGCTGGCTAATATAGCTGGCTTGATGGTTAGCTGGATAATGTAGCTAGCTGACTAGTATAGCAGGCTAGTTTAGCTAGTATTGGTGGCTAGCTGGCTAGTATAGCTGGCTCGTGTAGGTGGATAGTATATCTGGCTAGTATAACTAGTACCCGGCTTGCTGGCTATATTTCCGATCACGACCGTAACGAAATGTGTTGTGGAATCCTTGATCCAATTGCTACCCAGCCCACTAGGTCAGAAAACCGCACCTTTTTAAATTTGTTGGAATATTTCACGATTTATATAAAGCGTTTTGTTTGCTCGAATAAAAAAAGTTAGCTTCGTCGGCTATATCTCCTATCTCAAGGGTTACCCGATCGTAACGAAAACTGTTTTGGATTCTTCACGATTTATGTAGAGCATTTTGTTTGCTCGTATAAAAATTCCTTCAATTTTTACTCCAATTTATCACTATTCTCGTGATTTTTATTCGATTATCTTTCTTCCCTTTTCCAATTTTTTCAATTATGTTAACTTAACAGTGTCTGTTAACATAACATTCACTGTAAAAAAATAGAATATAACTTTCAAACACATAATTTTCTCTTGTGTTTACAAAAACACAAAATTTTACAGTTTCAAACCAATTTATCCTGGAAAAGCATACAAAATTTTCCATCTTCCTTCATCGAAACATAGTTTTTTTATTCCGTTCATTCTTTGGAAAGGTGATATCAAGAAAAAAATAAGAAAACAACAACAAGATATTGTTGATGTTTCTGTATTAAACTCGTTACCCTTAACCCAAATCAATGCAGCAACAATAAAAACCCTTAAGGCTTATAAAATTAATTGTCGCACTTCACTTTTACTGCAGGACATGCCAACACAAAGAAATTTTATTAAAAACCGCTACTGGTACGGGGGATACTTTTCTGACAATATTTTGTTTTAAATACTGGTCTTATCAACATTATTTGCATGCCTTCTTCCCCCTTCCAACTCTTCAATAACCACTCTCTACAATATTTCATTCGTTTTTAATTAAAGACGTTTTGTTTTAGATTTTTCGTAATTGTTTCTCTTTTTTTTCTTCGTTTCCAGAAATCAGTCAAATTAATACATCCTCCACCCTTAACAATACAACACTTGTAGCAGCAACATCAAGTAGTAGTGTCCGTGGCAGTAGCATTACTTTGGAAAACTCATCAACGTTATCAGCATCAGTACCGGTGGTTATAAGCCATAGACAGCGCTTTGCAACATTGAATTGCATCAATGGTAGTAATGCTAACAATGCGGAAGATGGCATCAGCAACAATAACCAATTTAATGTAAATCGACAGCAGCAGGAGGAATATAACCAACGACGACGACGAGCTTTATTGTGTCGTACACCACCACCAAATTATCATTCACTACCAAATACACCACCCCCCTGCTATACACCACATCCACAACATCAGCAGCAGGAGCATCAGCTACAACAACAATTCCCTATCCCAGAATTTCACGGCGAACAGTCACCGGAAAACCCTAGAGACGACAACGTTTACAATGATAACGAACAACAGGCACAGCGACAGCCACATCCAGAGCCACAATCACAGCCACAATGTCATAATCAACATCAGCAGCCACGACAGCAATTGCAACCTTTAAGGCGATGTCAAGTACCGGAAACATTTGCTCTTCCCACGCATGGAGGGCATAGAGCAGCCTTAAGTAGGCTAAATGTTGAAAGACAAACAATAAATGAACCTGCGATTGTTAATAGAAGACACGAAGCAGCAGCCTTGGCAAATGGAAGATGTGCCACCAGAAATGTGGCAACAGTGTCACAACAACAGCAACTGCAACCCCATTACAATCAGAAACGCCAACAAGAGATACAACAAAGAAGAAGGAAACAACGTAGACGTAATCTTTATTTATTACAACAACAGCAACAACAATTGCAACAGCAGCAGCAACATAATAATCTAAATCTCAATTCTCATACCATAGACTCGGAAAGCTCTACAAGTTTAACGGACACAAGTGAAAGTGACAATGACACCATTTACATCGGCAATACCCGCGATCAAAGAAGGCGACGCAGGCAACGTTTACTAAGGTTAAGAGGTAAGGATTATTAAAAATTTAAACAGATGCAGTGGCTTACACATCATGTTTAGACCTCTTTTCAGTTATATTTCAAAAGCGTTGCCATAGATATGGCAGTGTCCTTACTACTCCGACCTCTAACCTTATGAAGTCTCTAACCTGGAAGGTTAAGGCCAAAAGCCTTAAACTAAACAAAACTTATCTCTAACAGAGTCCTTCAAATTCGAGTCTCTTTTCCATACCTTTAGGAGCTCTTTCTCTTATTTCCTCTTCTTGGTTGTCCATGTACACGACATTCATACTGAATAGGAAATTGGCATTGGCATTTTTTATTTTCTTTGTTGCATGAACATGCATGCTCTGATGGGTTAGCAAACATAGACACCATACTCTTCAATTGGACAGTAGCATGAATTGAATACTGGCTAGGCAAGAATCCTGAAAGAATTTTGAACTATAAGGGGGTAGTGAATAGATAATACCGCGATACGGCATCTCAAGAATATTCTCACATCCATTCCGAATAAAGAAGTCTGAAAAAAGGGTACAGTGCACCACCACCGTTTACCAAATTGAAGAGAATGGGTGGTTTGGTTTATTATTTTCGGAATCGATATCCCAGTCCATAAGGCTGCCACATCACTGCCGCATTTATTAAGCGGAGGTATCCGAGATGATTATTGAAAATGTAATATCCCTACACGAGATCTTAATGCACTTTCTAATAGCTAATAGCTGTCGGAGATATCTCAATGAGGCAGCGAAACTATTCTACGTAACTGCAGAGTAGAACTAGCAGCAGAACCATCAAACTTTCTAATGAATACTCTACTTTGAGGACTTGCGATCTTGTAATTGACAATGCAGTCTCGAATTTTGTCAATGCCGGACTGTCAGGCATGGACATCGGCAGTCAAAGTCGCTTTATTAGAAATTCCGAATTGTTCGGGAAATATGGGAAAATCGAAAGTTATGGTATCACAAAGGCTTCGTCTGGACTTAATTTGTCCATCCGACTTCTTTTTGGGAAGACAGCTACCTATTCCTTACGTCTGTGGACGTAAGTATCGGTTCTTTTTCTTTTGGATTCATGATTACGTATCCCTATATTATCGGAAAGTGTTGAAGTGTTACTCAATAGTCCAGTTCCGATAGCACAGACGACTAGTATACGCGTTCTATACGAGTACAAGTAGCACAGAATTTCGATTATTTGAACCCAAGTACATTTTGACAGCCAAGTACTTTAAAAGTTATAGTGGCTATCAATACAGGTTTCAACCTGGTCCAATAGTTATTTATTATGTATGTTGCTACAAAGCCTTCAAACAAAAAATAAAATTTTATTCTACCATGAAATACAGTGATGAGAGAAACTTTTTTCATCAACTGTTTTGTTTTAGTACATAAAAATATTATTCAAAGAAACTCTTCTCCTTTTTCAGATGCCTACTGTCCCGACCTGTTAAATGCGTGCTCATTAATCTTATTGCAACAACAGCAGACCAGTGATTCTACTGTGGGCAGTTTTACTGATACGCCTCCACCAGCACCACCAGAAGAACATCTCAACGACTCTACGGATTATGTGGAAATCGATGAAGTCCATCAATCAAATTTACAATGTAATGGTGAAGAAAATAAAAGCCAAAGTTTATCGCAAATCTATGAGCAAATCTATCCACAACAGAGAACAGCAGCAGCAACAGCAGCCACATACAATTATAATAGACTGAATGGAGGTGGCCAAGAAGAAGCAGTACGAGACGAGCGAGAAGAAGACAAAGAACGTGACGACGACAACGACAACGACAACGACCAAGGCAAAACAGAAGAAAACCAAAGATTATATTGTAATAACAAACAGGAAATGGGTCAAAATTTAAGTATACGAAGGCCAAGAATATCACTAACCTGGGTATTGAGAGAACAATCACAAAATCAACAACAACAGCAACAGCAGCAACAACAAGACCAACAAAATGAAAAACAGCAACAAAATACCAAAAAAGAAGAGATTCTAAAAGCAGAGAAAAAAGAGCAACTTAGCGATCTAAATAATGTTTTGAATAACAATAAAATTGTTAGCAATGCCCACTCTGTAGCTCCAGAGAAGAAAAAGTATCGCTTAAAACATATACCAGGCCATAGCGAGCCACTTAATGGTTATGCCACCACACCAACGGGCTATACGAATACACCAACCGCTTTGGGTAGCCAGAAGTTCTTTAGCAATCAAAATCTCTTGGAATACCACAGCAACGATGGCAGTGGCAAGCCGGCTTCGAAAGATTTGCTGTTTGTGTGCACACCACAACGAGCCCCAGACAGTTTTGGTGGTTCCACTACGGATGTATTGGCTTTGGCCAAAAAACGTAACGAGATACGTAAGAAATTGGCCAATAAAATGGCACAATTTCGTAACGAAACCCAAACACCCCGATTAGTCAATAATATTAGTAATGAAGTGCAATTGAAGAAGGATAATAAATCCTCTCTCAAATCAGGATCCTATTCAGAACCTAGTCTTATAGCTGCCTCCGAAGGCAACTCACGGCGTCATCGCCATCGCAAACGCAGAGAACGTAACCGCAGTCAAAAGTTTGGCTATGAAATCAAAAATGTGGACGAGTTCCTAAACAAATGTTCTCTAGCTTCACCGGGCAACATACCCATGGTGCTATCTACCTCATGTATTCTATATCAAACACGACCCGGGGGCTATCAAACCGAAATCTCTCTGCCCTTAGGGATGGTAGTCAATGCTGTGTTCAAAAATCAAAACTGGCTTTATGTACAGACACCCCATGCCGAAGAGGGTTACGTCAATTACAATACTTGCCTGCCATTAGGTATACTACCGCCAGAAGCACGCAAGGACACTACTAACCAAACAAAACCCACACCCTGTTGGGAAACCAATGGTGACATATTTCCCAAACCCTGTGGTAATATGACGGATTCCGAAAAAGAAATACACCTTAGAGTAGGCTCTCGGGGTGAAGGCGCACGAACACCACATTTGAAAATTGCCACCACGGACACCACCGACACTGCCACCGTTATTTCGGTAAAAACTGAAAACACCGATTGTCTTAATGGTAATGCCACTGCGTCTGTCTCCTCTAACATATATGGAGAGCAGCAGGTAGACAAATTGTATTTGAGAGCCGCCTCACAGCCCAAACTTAATGAAAAGACTTCTTATGCTCAATTGAAAATTATACGCAATCACTCATCAGCCAAATCGCAAGCATCATCAGTGGCCAGCCACAATAATGATGAATATGTGACGTTACAACAACACCACCAACAGCAGCAGCAGCAGCAGCAGCAGCATCAACAGCAAATCAAACAAAAGCATGTTCATGCAAATCAACCCATTCAGAAAACGTATATTACGCGCACTTTCATTACCAATGGCCATAATGGTCAGCATTTGCATCCAAAAGATATGAAAATAAATTTACAACTACAGCACCAGCAACAACAACAACAAATAAGTAATTGTAATCTTAATAGCATTAGCATGCCAACAACAACCTCGACCGCAACAACCATAACAGTTACTTCGTATCCAGCCAATAAACATCAGCATCAGCAACAACATCTTCAAACCCAAAACCAAACGCAACAACAGCAACATCAATCTCAATCATTATTACCACAACATCAACAACAGCTTCACCATCAGCAGCAGCAACAAGAACAACAGCAGCATACCTTTGTTGCACCACGTTCTGTATTGAATGCCATACGCCGTTCCACCGCCCATTGTGGTCAACGACAAACATTGGTGGCCATTACCACAGACTATACAACCGACGCTTTGACGTTGCACAAGGGCGATATTGTTACACTGTGCGAATGTCGTGAGACCAAAGATCATCGTCAGTGGTTTTATGTAAGAACACGTGATGGCCGTCAAGGTTATATACCCGCTGAAGTGGCTGGCCATGGTTATTTGTAATTGAATTTCAGAAGCAAATAGCAGAGCATCTATTTTGACTTCCAGGAAGGATATGATAACAAGGTTTTTAGACAAATTTTGAACAAATTTGTATTTCTTGGTTTTTTTTTACTGATGAGTAGATGGCTCATCCTATTTCTTTTCTTAGAGAAAAGAATTTATATTCGATTAAGAAGTTAATTAGCAGCCACAGTATTAATGAATTTAATTTCAAAAACAATTCATAACTTCCAGTAGGAGTCATGCCCTAAGTGGCGCTATATAAGACCGATGCGAAAATGATTCGAATCGAACTGCTTATTGCGAAAAACGTTGCGTAAGTTCGAAATAAAAGAGATTAAAACCTACAAAAAAAATACTTTTCTTTTTTGAGGACCATTATTAAAAGGTCAAAAGAAATAATGAAACTAAATTAGGAACCTGGTTCTAACACACTCTATTACAAGCTGTAAATATTTCTATCTGCTCATAACGCTCATAAATATACGTAAATTAAATAGGCTTTTAATGAATTTTTGTAAAAATTAAAAAAAAAACAAAAAAAAAAAAAAAGTTTTACTACATTAGTTATCGAAAACTAATCGAAATTTAAAACTTTTCCCAACTTAACGGTCTAACAAAACATACTTTTTTTTATGTTTTTGATTTAAATTTGTCAACTTTCGTGGTAAAGTGAATTAAAAAATTTAAAACGAAATTTATAAAAACGAAGCTTGAATTTAATCGATATATTTTATCGATATGTATATGAAATTAAAGTTTGTATTAAATATTGTTTAAAAATCGTTTTCTTTTTCTTGCAAAGCATACGAGTCGCTTAGTATTTAAAGTCCTTTTTTATGTTTTTAGTTTTAAGTATTAAAAGTTAAAATTGAAGAAAGAAAAAAACAGAAATAATTATTTTTTAATTACTATTTTAAGTATAAAAAAGTTATGTTGAACATATTAAAAAAATCTTAAAAACTTATTAAATTTAATTCAATTTGTTACCTCACAAAAAGGGTACTACTTACTCCATAAAGACGTAGAATAAACAAAATCAAACAAAAAAAAAACAAAGTCATTATTAAAAATTAAAATTCAATTAAACAAAAACAAAATCATAAAAAAAATTAATAAATCAATAAAAAAAAATAATAATAATTAAAAACAAGTGCGTTTTATTTGCAGAAATTATTTTCAATTTGTGGAAGCCGTAGTTGAAGTCGCCATAGTCAAGTAAGTAGTGTGTTGGCTTATTAGACGTAAGGGCACGATTCAAACGAAAATATACAAAAATATTTCTTCGACGACTTCCTCTCAACAGATTTGTGGCAAAAACTCTGAGAGTAATTAAAAGTGCGATGAAAAGTTTCTTAAAAATCTTTACCCTTTAGTCTGGATTACGAGCTAGCTTCTCACACCACTTACGTTTTGTGTGGTAATTTTATACATGAGTGGCGAGACCTACAGTTTAAAGTCGACTCCTTTATCTTCAGTGTTTTAGCCAGAAGAAATATTTTTTCATATTTGCTTTTGTTAGAGATGTCTAAACCAACCGTGCCCTCACGTCCAATAAGCCAATGCAGCATAATAAGCCGCTGATCAGTTTGAAGTGTTTGAAGAAATTTGTCCCTATTTTAATGGCGCTTCAACTAGTCCCCATAGGTAGGGGACTGTCGGTAGGTAGTCTGTTGGCTTATTAGACGAGTGCTCGTGATTCAAAGCCCAGCTCAGACATCTGGCATATGAAACAAAATATTTTTTTTCTCAAATCTGTCGTTAAAGAGCCGACTTTAAATTGTAGATCCTGCCACACATTCATAACACACAACATGGATGGTGTGAGAAAGCTGTATAGTAATCCTCTCCAAAATATAGAATAACGCACTACTGTAAGGTTTGCATTCTTTAGTCCGTTACAGCTCAACGCTCAAAATTTATTGTTCTATTAACGGACAATAATGATTTTGTTTTTCCATTATAAATGTATAATTTATTGTATCTATTTTTAATTGCTTAATAAATAAGAATTGTTTAACAATTTTCTTTTTTTTTTTTAATTCAAAATTATGTAAATATTGTATATGTATGTATGTATATATATTAAATAATTATTTTATTTCTTACTTTCATATGTAGTCCTTTAAATATTAAAATTCTTAATTATTAACTGTCTGCTTTTGTAGTATAAATGATTTTAATTTTCAGAGAAATCTTAACACTACTGAAATCCTTTATCTTACGAGCAACATTTACTAAATGTTTCAGTTTGAATGCTTTTACATACACAAACATAATACTGAGATATTGTTTTACAAGTAGAAAAAGATATTTGTTAAGACAAGAGTTGGGTTTTATGTATTTTTTTCTCTTTGTTATTATAATTTTTTTTTTTTACTAAATTTTATGTTAAAATATTATTAACCAGGAAGTAAGAGGACAAGCTTCACTGTAACAAGACAACAAAATGTCCGTCAAAGATCTAACTCGATCATTGATGCCAGGAGTGGAATGACACCTAAGAGCCCTAAGTTCCTCCTCCATAGACTTCTCAAATTTGATCGAGAGGATTCTTCTCGGATTCCTATAAGACTTCTAAAAGCCACTAGATAGATTAATACTGAAGGTTATCAGTTGGTGATCCAAGAAGAAACAATCATCTGAAACCCTCCAGTTCCTAATCATAGACCTATCCATGTTAGAGAGCGTAATATCGATTACAGCTTCTCTAACACTATTTCCAAAAGTCGACGTATTACCGACGTTACATACTATATTAAGCCCATTAAGAATAATTAAATCCAAAATTGACTCACCCCTAATATTTATGTCAGCACTTCTCCATTGGGTGTGATGAGCATTGGCATCACAACCCAAGACGAGATGACATCTTTTCATTTTCGCATGCTGCACCAGAAGTGAAGCCTCGGCCGGTATATACAGAGATGTCAGCATCAGTGATCGATCCCAAGATCATCTCTGTACGCCACAGTTATTACGTCACCTGTACAAAAGGAGGGAGTGATTAACGAATCCAACTTACGACTAGCCAAACTCTAGGTTCTTACCCTATCACTTGGGAACAAGTAACCACCTATAATCAGGATCGCTCAAATCCAGAATCATATCCCTAAGGATCTAAGGTTCCTGGATAAGAGCGATGTCAAATTTAAGGCGGCGCAGGGTGGTTAGAAGGTTGTGTTAGGCGGCTTAGCAGTGATGCAGATTAATCTGCATCACTTTCAGCTGCGACTGGGTTTTTGGCATCACCTATGTCCGGATGACGGACCATCAGATGAGCCAATTCACACAACGCTGTGGTACGCTTTAAATGGAATGTTTATCAAAAAAACTACAAACAATTATTATCACATAAAAATCATGACAAATAAAGAATTATGTAAGAGTTTCATTAAAAAAAATGTATATATAATATAATGAACATGTAACATTTCTGTTTTTGTGTTTTTAAAATAATTACAAAAACTTTTTATTAAGACAAGTTTTCAATATCTTTTAATTAATTTAGCTTAGCTTTATAAACATATTGATTTTATTTTATAAAATTTCTTTTAGATTTATACTTTACATATATGTTTGTGTTTCACAATTTTTTGAATAATTCTTAATGATAAAATTCCTAAATAATTGATACAAAATGTTCTCCTTTCTTTTTCTCACTCAAACTTATTGCTAAATTGCTTGGGTTGAGTTGGTAATATTCGATATTTCTTTTATTTCTTTTAATTTAAAACATTAAATGTGTATATAATATACGTATATGTATGTATTTGTATTGTATTGAATTTTATTATTATAATAAATAAATGTGTATATTTATTTATGTTGTATAAGGAAGAGGAGGAAGGTACATTGCTTAAATTTAAATTCTTTTTTTTTTTTTTTTTTTGTTTTTCATATAAAATTAAAACAATGTAAATAAAAAAAAAAATATAAAAACAATGAGCAATAAAACTTATACAAATAAAAGTAGATGTAGAGTTTTGCATTAAAAATATAAATTAAATATCATATCGCTAAATCAAAATACATACTTAAGAACCTGACTTAGTACATTATTTTATACAATAAACGACAATAATAAGCATATAAAATAAAATATAAAAAATAAAACAAAATGTTAAATTGTAAATGTAAATACAAATGATATACATACAAACTAAAATAAGTGATATAGGAAAACACGATAAAAATAAAAATTTAGTTTTAATACAATAAAGAACTTAAGAAAAATCGTTATCTACGTTAACGCATTAATTATTGTCCTTAATAGTTTCCTATGACACTATCTTTTTTTTTGTTTATTATACGAGTACTTATTAAATGGATTTTGCTTTCTGTTTTAAAACATCATGAAAAAAAAAACCGCCGAGCAAAAATGCTTTCATTTTATCTACAAACAGACTTACTTTTTTAGTTTTTTTTTTTTTTTATTTTGTTTACTTGATATGTTCTGAGCTAGTTGAGGGTGTAGCAGTTGAGGCATTATCATCATCACATATGCTGGTATTACAATTGGCATTGTCATCGTTTTCGGTCTCGTTGCCATCAACCAGTTCACATTTTTTCAATAAAACTTTTAAATTACTGGGTTTCTCTTCGTCATGATTAATATTCAGTATGGTTGAATCATTATTCATGCGATGATAATGTGTTTTCTGTGATGTGCTCGGTCTGGAATAGTCCAAATGATCGTATTCATCTAAGGAGAAAATTAAATTGCATTATTTACTAATTACGCATTTACTATTAAATATACAAATAGCTTTCAACAAAGTGAGGGGAAGAAAAGAAAGTAGAACTTTGTTAAAGCATTTTAAACTAAAGCTGCCGCTGTCTAGCAGTGCTGACACATTCGATTTATTTGCTACATTTTATAAAAGTAACTGCCCAGCACTCAACATTAAATTTTAAATTACAAATTAATTTTTTAACTTATAAAACTAAAAGAAAAGCTCAATAATCTCTACCCAACAACACTGCTGATGATCTGTTGGCATTACTATCCAAAAGGTGGTATTAGATTATCCAAACGCGCTGAGGCACGTTTGACAAGCAGTAACTAAATATTATTAAGGGTAGAAAAAATAAATCGCAGGACCATAACGGTAAAACAACTTTTAGGAGAACTTGCTATAGAATACCTAATCAACTTACGCAATGAATAACATTTGCGTTTAGCCTACATTGTATGACGGGTAGCATAAACCAATTAATTTTTATTTTGAAACTTTATGTAGCATAGATAGAATGGTGTCAGTCAGTTTAAATATTCACCATTTTGTATGTCATTTTGTTGAATTTCATTTCGCATCTCACAAAAATCTTCGTCCTTATAGGCAAAAATCTGGTTCAGACGATTTTTATTATCGATTTTTACAAGGTATTATCGAGCAGCATTTTTCAACATCGAAATGATTTACCATTGACACAAACAATTTAAAATCACTTTGTGAAGGTTGGGCTATAGCCATGCGAATATCACACAATTCCTCCTATTCGCAATTGCTTTAATTGTTGACGATATACGCCAGAATTTGGAATTTGGCCGTATGGGAGCAGACCATTTCCTGCATAATCTCCCTTAACTTTAACAAGCATATAAATCTGACTATGAATTCTCGCCTGACCATCCATTTGTGTCGGTATACTACCGATTTAACTGATTTGTTTGTCGTTGTTGCAACTGAAACAGTGTTTTCCACAGTCTAACTCCTATCGAATTCTGTAGGTTTTTTTGTGATACAGCAATAATTCGGTTCATGGAGATTTTTTGCAATAACTCATGTGGGAGTCATTACTTTTCTAAGTTGGTTTTTTGTTTAGTTTCTCGACAGTCGACGCAGTGCCCAGAGTACAGAACGGCCCAAGTCGGTATTTTTGACAATTGATCTTGCAGAGTGTCATGCATCTTTAACATAAAATAAAGTCAATAAAATGAGTCTAAGATATGATAACATGGTATAACGGTCCCCCTTGTTTGGGGACCGTTATCCAAGCCTATCGTGGATACTTGATAGGGTCATCAAAGGTGGTGTTTGAAATGCATTTGAGATTTGGAAAAGTAGGTGTTCCAAATACTTCAGTTTACGTCTCCTCTGAAGCGAAAAATCGCACAGAAGATATGTATGCCCTCGCTGTCGGTATTTGTAAAGGTAAGTTATTGTGCGTATTGGTCAACATTAAGTGAAACAATTACAAATACAAGACAAGATACATACAATTAAAGTCTACTCTAGTCTACTTTCTTTTAACTACAAAGGAAAAGTTACAACTTTTTCAAGCCAATTTCTCGATTTGAAATCATTTTAAAATTGTTAGTTGATGGTCTATAAAAGGCGTATTTTTAAATAGTAACAGCAATTTTGATATAAATAACGTAACGTTACGTAAAGAAAAAAACGTATTAAAGAAAAATATAAAGAAACAAACACAACAAAAAAGAAACGGTGAATTTTTTTATAGTTCTTACCCTCTGGAAATAGATTCTTGTTATAATTTTTAACTGTTTTGTTTGTTTTTTGTTTTTGATTTTTCGCACACAGAGATAGCAAAGTGCAACAATATACAATATAGAAAAGAGAAAAGTTTCGTGTTTAAATACGTTGAATATATTGACAAAATAACTTACCGGGATCTTTGTAACCCTCCTTCTGCTTAATCTCATCGTAGACATGTTCTTCTTTTAAGCCCTCTAAAGAATTATAAACATTGGGATTGGTGGAATCAGCATTAAGATTCTTGGCTAGGGTACCCCGATGATAATTGATGGAATAAGTGCCAGCTAAAATAAAGTTCATACGGATGTTTTAGAATTCAGTTTTAATAGAACAAAGGTTATAATTATACCTCTACTGCTGGCATTGGAATCATCAGCATACAAATCACTGCCCGCAAAATTGAGATTGTTCATTTTTGGCCTTAAATTGTTTAATAATCTGGTCTCAGGATTAGTTTGTTGCATGCCATACACGGGATTATCGAAATTATGACGTTCTGGCCAACCTTGTGTGGGATCGCTTATATAATGAACATGAGCAATTTCTGTTTTCAAATTCGATACTCTGCGACGATAATAGAATATAACGGCTATGATAACGGCCACAAATAGAATTGCTAAAGACAAACCCCAGGCTAAACCAGCACGACCTGCTAAGAGAAATGTAGGAGTGAGTGTTTGTAATCTAATAGAATTGTAAATAAACCATACTCTCCACTTCAGCTTCTTGTATACGTTGTTCGGCTTTGGGTATATCACAGTTTTCACCGGTAAAACCTTTACGACACACACAACCCTCAGTGGCCTGGCAAACAAAATTGGGTGAACTACACTGGCAAGAACGCATACAGTGCTCGCCATAGAAACCTTCGGGACAAACTGCAAAAGAAATTATTTTAGGATTTTTAATACGCTTTCAGGTAATCGTAAATAAATTTAGTTAACCTTCATCGCATCTGGTGCCCATCCAGCCGGGTTTGCATATACACAAACCATCATTCTTACGACAGCCCTTATCATTCTGGCAATGACACTGCTGCAAGCAATCCTGGCCATAATAGCCTTCTTCACAGGTTATATTACAGCTCAAGCCTGTCCAACCAGGCATACAATGACAAGTGCCCGTAATGTGATTACACTCACCACCATGTTGGCAATTACATTTACGTAAACAACCGGTACCATAATAACCTGATGGACACGGATGCTCACAGGTCAAACCAATATAACCGTCGCGGCAACGTATTTCTCCGGTTATGTGATCGCAACTTTTATTGCCGTGCACTATGGTGGGACATTTTTCCTTACAGCCGTTGCCGTAGAAACCGCGTTCACAAGGTCGAGAACAATCCTCACCGGTCCAGCCCGCCGAACAAATACAACGGCCCGTATCAGGATCACAAGATGAATTATTTTTACATCTGCAAACTTGATCACAAAATTCACCATAATAACCCGTAGGACAATTAGTTTCACAATGAACGCCTTCAATACCAATCAACGTAAAAGCAAAGCAATTAAAAAAAACAAAATAAATCAACAAAATTAAATTAAAAATAAGAAAAAAATAAATATAAGGAATCTAGATACATAATATAATAAATGAAAATGAATGTTGATGGTTAACATGCTAACAGGCTTTAGAATTTTAAAATTTCAAATACCGCTTTAACTACTCTACGTACTGCAATGATTTGAAAAGAAATTAGATGCTCATGCAAAAAATATGATAAAAAAATGAGATGAAATGTAGATGTCAGTACAAGTATGTATGTATGTGTGTATAGAAATGTAATGTTTATGTCTAAATCCTTAACCTTAAGATGAGAAGATGAAGTTCGAAATATGTATCTTAGAAATTATGCTTAAATTTTGTGCAAATACCTCCCCATCCCTGTTTGCAAATACATTTGCCATCGGTTGACTCACAAGCGATGGTATTATTGAAATCACATTCACACTGTTGAGCACAGTCCAGACCAAAGGTGCCGTCATCACATTTATGTTCACATTTCTCACCCTTGTAGCCGGCAGCACAGGTACAAGCACCATTGGTAGGATTGCAGGCGGCATTATTCTTGCACTCGCATACGCTATTACAATCCTGGCCATAGTGATTAAGATCACAAGGACGATCACATTTAATGTTTTTCCAGCCGGGTTTGCAGAAGCATTGACCAGTTTCTGGTGCACATTCACCGCCATTCTGGCAGTCACATTTATTTAAGCAATCCTGACCATAAAAGCCATCTTCGCATTGTTCTTCACATGTTATGCCCTTATAGCCAGGAGCACATATGCAAGTACCATTGATGGGATTACATTTGGCATTATTTTTACAATTACAATTCAATTCACAATTAGGGCCATATTTCAAGAAGGGACAAGGCCTATTACATAGAGTGCCACTCCAGCCAACTTGACACAAGCATTTACCATTCTCCGGATGACATAATTCGGTATATTGCATTTCACATTCACAGGATTTTGTGCAGTTCTCGCCATATTCATTGGCTGGGCAAATACGTACGCCACAATCGTCGCCCGTCCAGCCAGGACGGCAATTACAAGCTCCTGTAGCCTTATCACATGAGGCCTCATTCAAGCAGTTACATTCTTGGGTACAATTTAGGCCATACAAATTACTGGGGCACTCGTCGAAACAGCGATCACCCATATAGCCGGCAGGGCATTCACACTTGCCAGTAATATGATGACATGGAGCACCCTTAAAGCATTCGCAAGATTTTTCACAATTTGCACCATAACTGCCGGTTGGGCATTTGTTGGCACACACATCCCCAGTCCAGCCAGGGGGACATAAACATTCGCCTGTTTGGGGATCGCATTTGCCATCGTTTTGACAGCGACAATCTTGAGTGCACTGGGCACCATGTTTACCATCCGGACACTGATCTTCACATCTTTATACAAATTTGCAATAAAATTAATAAACCTTTTGCCCTTTAAACTCACAAACACACTTACAATGGTCCAGTATAACCGGGCGCACAAATACATTCGCCGGATACATGATGACAAGTGCCGCCATTCTCACAACGGCACTCCTCCAAACAACCGGCACCATAAAATCCTGTAGGACATTTATCTTGACACTTTTCTCCAGTATAGCCTTTGTCGCATTGACAGGCACCCGTATAGGGCTCACAGGTGGCATTATTATAACAATCGCACTGTTTCTTACAATCAACGTCCCAATAACCAGTCGGACAATCTATATTTCAAATTAAACAATTAATTTCAAAACAATTTCTCTTTTAATTATTTGCTTATATATAATACAGCCGTAATATCTCGATTACACAAAAAGCTAGTTTTAGTGATAGCGAGGGAACATAGAGTAACCTGGACTTCCGAATGCACTGTGGTGGTTAGTTACACAGAAATATTTACAAAAAAAAGGGAGGAAACATTGATCTGTAAACCCAGTGTCTTAAGGGATTCGAAGAGATTATTTTGTTTAGAGACAATATATCTATGTATGTATATAAATATTATTTTTTTTTTTATACTATTATATGTGTTGGTGTGTGTAGTGTTTTAAGCAAATTCGGTGGGAAATTTAAACCAAGTGAAGCGTAAAATAATTTTTTTTAGTGCACACTACTAATAGATTTTGATAAACTATCTGTCCGTATTGAAAATAATTAATGTTACTTAAACAAAATAAGCGCATTAAAAGCTACAATTTAAATTAAGCAATTAAAATCAAAAGTTAATAAAAAAAAAAGTAAACCAAAAGTAAAGCATTTAAGAGATCATTTGCAAAACTACAACATTGAAGGCTTTCAAGTGTTTTCAAAATCACAATAAAACCAATAAAATAAAGATAAAAAAGGAAATTTAATTATACGAACTTATATCACAAGCCGGTCCACCGTAGCCATGTTCACATTTACATTTATTGGGTGCCACACATGCGCCATGCACGCACTTTTCTTTGCAATCTGGTATACAGCCATGATCCAAAGGATTTCTTTTATAACCATCTGCAAACGACAAGAGAAATTCGAAATTAACATGCTTTGAGTAGAAAATTCAAAAAACTTACCACAACAACCATAAGCAATACGCTCTTTCATTAATGTGGTCGTTTTATTAACCACCTTTTGTTTCAGCGTATAAGTAGAACATCTTGGCGGTACATTGAAACACCATATTTGACTTCGTACTTGAAAATTTTGTAATTCAGTTGTTACAATCTCAACGGGATATCTGATAGCAAAAAAGAGAAAATAATTAAACCAAATAAAGGTGTAGTAAGAAGAGATGGTTAATGTAGACTTTATAAGTTCGATTGGATCACACAGTATTGTTACACCACGGGACCAAAATGAACTCTTCCACAGAGAAATTAAGGAAAACATTTCCATGAATTAAGGCACAAATACAAATAAGATGACTGTGGAATGAGAGCAATTTCGGAATCCTTGGGAAGCTATATATTGGAACAACATAATCTTTGAATAACTGCTAAACATTGAACTTTTGTACATTTGGAATCCCAATCGAGTCTCCAACGAGTTTTAGTTAAAAAAAAACCACTTTTAAAGACCGCATATTCATGTACAAATCACTACTGGACTGCACCAAATTCCACCCTTCTCAAGTAGATCGAGACGGTAGTAATTATTAGAGTTCACTGTACTGTTTGTTGAGGCACGTATAACTAACTGGAACTGAAATTTGTAAAAGCCTGTATAGAACGTACTGAGTGTTGTCTCAAATCTTAAAATATAGATGAGGTTATATTGGCAACCAATTTGTTCCTATAACATGACGTAGTTATACTGTTAATACCTGCTCTATCATTTATCTTTAACTCCTAGCTTGCATTTATCGATCATCCTATCCTGTTAGTTTTATTTGTCATCTTTGCCTAGACACATTTTATCAATAAATTTTGTGTGTCCGAAATTCCTTCTAGCCAAGTACCAGATAATAATAATAAAGAAAATATTCTGTAGTCTGCTCTTCTCTCTCGTCATTACAGCCTCTGTAGAAGTCGTCGTAAGGTTTTCACAGTCTGTGGGCGTGTATACCCAGGCGCCAGCGTATAGTTATAACTGCTGTTGTGCTCCCAAGATGGACTCTGAATAGGTTTGAAGCAAATTTTCTTCTGCATATATACATAGCGGACCAGAGTTGGTTGGTTTCAACACAAGTGGGTTCATTATCCCGTATTTCTTTTGCAAATGGGTAGTTGGTGTGACATGATTTGCCTGCCCCTTTGCATAGAAATGCAAATCTCACATATGAATTCATATGAGTTCTCAGTTGTACCAGCTTCCGCAAGTTCTTCAGCTTTGTGGATAACTTAAAAGCTGCAAGCTCAGGAGATCGTATGAAGGTAACCGCCGAATATTTTTCGTTATTTTCTTAGACTCCGAGAGTAAGTACGCAGAAAATTTTTGAAAATTACTTCTTTTTGGAAGTCGTATGCATTGCAAACGTGACTTTGGAATAATCTACTAATGGCGAACTGTCCATTTACATACATACATAATTGGTCATTACAACCCTTCAGTCAGGATTATTGACCTAGTTTCTCACACCACTTATGTTGTGTGCGTTAATTTTATACATGAGTGGCGGGACCTACAGTTTAAAGTCGACTCCGAACGACAGATTTTTTGAGAAACTTTTCATGGCAATTTTATTTACTCTCAGAGTTTTTGCCAGAAATCTGCTGAGAGAAATTCGCCGAAGAAATACTTTTTGTATTTTGTTTTGATGTCTGGCCTGGGGCTCGAACTCTGGCTTTACGTCTAATAAGCCAACACACTACCTACTAGACTACGGCGACTTCAACTGTCCATTTATGCTAACCAAATATTCGAATTGCTGCGATCCGCCGTAAACTGTGAGTAAATCTCCTTCACAAAATCAACCGTTATCTGAAGACACAAAACGCCAAATAAGTCGAATGGGAGAAGAATTGTGTTGTATAACAACTACGTTAGGCAGCATTCTTCGATACTAACCCGTTTAAAACTCCGGGAGCTTGCTTAAAAGATTTTTATTATTACCAAGCTTCGAAGGTAAACTAATTGCCATGAAAAAGCTTTTCAAATCTGTTGTTTGTAAATACGGTCCCTCATAGAGAAAATAAACGCATATCAAGTCTGCTTATTCATAAAGCCCTGATTATTTTACCTGATTTTAAATGTGCTAAACAAAGCCTACAGTTTCATTTAAAAAGAGTAAAATTCTTAAATGAAAATTAAAACGAGTTTTTTTTTTACTTACAATTCTTTTTTTTTGCAAACATTTTGACCCTTTATGTCCAGATAAAGTTCAGCTGCTGTATTTGCTGCAAATAACATGCACAACAGACTGCAACTTAAAAACAGTATTAAGTTATTGTTAAACATTTTGAAAGGCAGCCTTTAAATGTGATTATTTTATAAATTTTAATACTTTTCTTGTAAACAAAGGCAAATCTGTTTTTGATTTACATATATATGTACGTTTTGAGAAATCCTTTAAAAGTCAGTGTTCTAGAAATGAAAAGAAAAAAATAATTAAAATCAAATGAAATATATTTTAAATTAATAGTTTACTTACCATAATATTTACTTCTAACAGTGTACATGCAATCATGAAACAATGTTTCAATTTAAAGAAACAAAAATTGACTTTATAATATAATCTATTTGGAGTGTGTTGATGATAGTTGATGTTGTTGATTACATGCATGCAAAACAAGATTCAGTTTAAAAGTCTTATTCCCTTGGGTATCCAACAAAATTAACTGCTATTTACTATAGTTAATTGAATTTAATTTAAATATTTTTTCTTTTATTGCTCGCTGGATATGATTGTTTTTATCACACTCTTGTATTGCTTATATGCCTGTAGGAGCTCTTTTTGTGGTATCAAAACTATGCTTGCTTGTGTTCTATAGTTGCTGATATCAAAATTCCAAGTGCTCGTTTAATAAACTCTGTAAGAAGAAAGTAAATATGATGACTGTATTATTATATTATGTTAACAATAATAAAAAAAACCAAAACTTAATATTTAAATTTGATAACCATTTTATATAAAAAGATACTTTTAACAAAATTATTGATTAGGAAGAGAGAGTAATAAAAACGGGTGTTTCATCAATTTTGCTTTTCCGTTTTCTAATTTCTTTCGTTTCAGTTTCATCAATTCAGTTATCACAGCTAAGCAAGTAATTGACCTAGTGCAGCAATTGATACTGCGATAGGAAGTTTTTACTATGGAATATTCAAGAAGAAGAATATAAACCGAATAGCAGAACTTAAAACGCACATCAAACAGAGGTAATTTACATATACAGAACAAAAAATAACATTAAAATAACACTGTTATTTAACAGTACATAATCATATGAAGAATCCTATTTATTTAGGACAATTGAATAGGTGCACCGCAACGTGATTATAAGCATGCTCGTTCTATATGAGTTAAACATTCTGCAGAATTTCTACCAGAATTGAAAGACGGTCGCTACTCTCGTGATTCTGGAAAATTGCTCGGGTGATCGCGCATAATTTTTAATTTCCAGCTAGATTGTGTTGCGGCATTTGCGCATTAGCAATTGCTTTTTCATCCAAAATGGAAGGCAGCTAGTCTTGGACTTCCTGAAGGTAACTCCTTATATCCTTTCGTATATGCCATGGAGAAGAGTTGTACTGCAATATATGGTTCACCTCGGTGAGGATGAAAATATGCCAGCAGGAATTACTTGGTGGATATCACGTTAAATGTTCTCAGTGGCAGTACCATAATTCCCTTGTGCAGGTGGCTCGTGCTGGTCATCTTCATACACCCCGTTTCCGTTCTTCGCACACTATTTCACGCTGTTTGCAATCCTCTCCACTGTGTTTTTCAAGAAAATTTCATTTCGTGTGACGTGCCTATTAAGGTGCTCAAAGTAACTTAATTTTTATGATTTCCTTACTATAGAAAAACGTAAAAACTTTTTAAAATATTCATATATCGACGTATTTAAAAAATAAATCAAATGCCTGCTTCATATATTGTCGTTATTACAATGTATTTAAAAAAATAAATCAAATGCTTGTTTCTCTTTAATACAAATATTTTGCCAAGAGGCTGATTAATACAAAAATAAAAAAAGGTTTTAAACAATAGAACTTATCAAAATATTTCTAAATAAATTCTTAGTAAAAATAAAAAGCAAATATTAAAGGAAATAAAAAACAAATACAATTCGCTATCAATTAAAAGGAAATACAAAAAAGTCCCATCAATTTCCGTTGACTTTAAGGGAGGCAAATTCAGCACTTAATAGTTTCATAATATCAGCATGTTTAAGATCATCACGTTTAAACTTTTTATAATTATCCTTAACAAATTTAGCAAATCCAGTGGCCTCTCTAACCGGTGTAGGCATTATATTGCCGTCCTTGTCCTTTTTATTCATAAATATTTCAATTGCACCGTGACAATAAGAGCACCGTATATTTTCCACTTTTTTCGATTTCGAATGAGCATGAGATCTGCATGCAAGAGTTGAAGAGAACGTAAAAAATTTAAATATGAAGAAAGTAATTTAATAAATAAAGCTAGGAAAACCTACTTGGCGGCACATAAAGTACATTTATAAGTATATTTGTACTCGATATCATATTGATGACATACACCAATTTTAGGTAGTTCCGGAAATGTAGCATTGGCTCTTCGGGCCCATTCTTTCCACTTTGCACCATGACCACCTTCACCATTGAACACCCAAGTGGCAGCATGACACAGTTCATGTATAAGAGTACAACGTAAACGATCGGCACTGGTTAATACTTTGTCGCTCAGTTCTACTGCACTTAATCTGATGCCCATTCTATCCATTGTTGAAAAAAATAATTTTTAAAATTGTTTTACCGCTCAATATTAAATTTGAAGCATTACAGAGACTTACTTTTTCTTATTCAAACATCTGCCTGCAGTATTTGAAAGTTTTTTATTCCAGCTGATGGGCACATTTAATTTACTGTCGAACAGTTTTTCATTGTACAGATCATAGAGTAACTTCGAGAGATCTTCCTTTTTAGTGCGATAATTATCACGATAATACAAGGCATCTGGGTGACAAAAGGCTTTACTAACAGTAACTAAAAAATAATATGAATTTAACATGAATCTCAATTTAAGTAAAGAAAAGAAAAATTTACCATCTAATGACTTCAAGAAACTATATTTAAAATCTGGTGTTTGACAAAGATCTCGTAATGATTTTGCTGGTCCTTTACTTTTAGTTGTTAACGGTGTTTTAAAAATATTGTCATTAATTGTATTCGATTTGGAAGAACTGCCATTACTTTCCTTGTGATTTTTAATATTTTTTGCAGAAAAGGGTGAAGCTTTTTCTCTTTTTTTGGGTGAAGGTGTTAATTGGAAAATGGGTTTTCCCATTTTAACCGACTCCAATTGTTTGTTTACCAATGTCAATACTTTAGGGCGTGCTTGACTATCAAACGGACAATTATCATAGTCTTCTAAGAGTTCATCTTCTTTATTATTTAAATTACAATTGGGTTTAGCAACTAGTTCTTTAGGTGGCTCCTCTTTATCAGTTTTCACAATCTCGTAATCCTCATCGCCAAATTGTGGCGTAAACAGTTTCCTTTTAGTTTTCTTATTCGAAGCGGGCAATTTTGGTTTGTCTTCACGGCGACAGGTTTTCAAAATATCCTGCAGGTGTGTTGCAAAAGTCGCATCATGATTAGCCGGCGGACTTTCGGGTACTTCCTCCTGCACTTCAACTTCATCTTTGGTTAAATCCAAATAAACCAATTCACCCTCTTTTGATTTATTGATTATTTTAGCCAAATTATTACTAGTATTATTGACACCTGCACGTTTCGAGGTATTATTTTTTCTATTTCTTCCTCTGGGCTTTGAAGTATTTTCAAAATCTGAATCGCTAAAATCATCTTCAATTTCAGAAGCATTTTTACTCCACGATTCATCGGCATCCTCATCGTCTGAGGCATTGTCACCTTCAGAATTTGAATCATCATCAATTAGTTGGCGCCAACGTCCATTATCAACTCGACCCTTATTAGTAACCAACTTAGCCACCGGTGTCCTAAATGATGATTTACTTACAGGAGTTGGAGTTGCTTTAGTGACTTCAGCTTTTCTAGTTGCTGTAGCTCTGAGATTACGAGGTACGGTAAAGACTTCTTTGTTTTGTTGCGTAAGCATTTTTGGCGAGGTAACAAGTTTAGTTGAATTCAAATTGGTTTTTACAATATTTCGACGAACTTTTTATAAAAAAATAAAAAATAAATTTAAATCGTTTCTTAACAAATTGTCTATAAAAGATATTGTAAAGAGAATTATTTAATAGATTGCTTTGGAAATCAATATATGACGTTGCCTAAGTGGTATATTTTATTAAAAAATTTCTTCGATTCCAACAAACATTCTAAATATCTTCTACAACACGAAATACCGATTATTTAAGCCATCTATGAATTTCTCTTTACCATACTCATTACTTACATATTGAAAAATCATCCAAAATACTTTCTTCCACCACCGATTTATTAACAGACTTTTGATCCTTCACGTTCTCAACATTATCCGGTAATTTAAACGAAGAAGTTTTAGGATTATTAGTTTTCCTCTCACCAGTTTGGCTAGTGCGTTTTAAAGTGCGTATAACTTCGGGCGTTTGCCAAGATTTACCGTAAAGTTGAGTCAAAAGTTTTTCAGCTTCGGTAAGGAATTTTTCATCTTCTACAACTTCAGGGGAATCGGGCGAATTATCGGAACAAACTAAAGCATTTTCATCTACAATCGTCCTCCTTTGCATTTGATTACAGGTTTTGGATGAAACATTCTCAGCAGAACTGGATGCTGAACTTTGATTAGGACTTTCAGATTCTTTGCTAATTTCTTGAGCAATTTCTTTCTGCTCTTTTAAGTTATTTTCCTTTATGAGAGATTTCTGTTTATTGTTTGCAGGTTTCTTTTGTTTCTTACGGATTTCATCATCTTCACTTGTTTCTGTGGAGGTTGCGCTAGAAATATGTATTTTTATGTTAATTTTAGCTGATATACTTATACTGGCCATAGACATTTTTAATTTGGACATTTGGTCCTCATTAGTGTCTGAATCATCTGAGGAGGAATCTTCATTATTGTGAAAACTATTGGAAAGTTTTTTATTATCATCGGAATTTATTGTTCCTTTCTGTTGTTCTATACTCTCATCATCAGTTTCAGAAATGACTATAGACTCCTCTGGAGCTGTGTTATCATGTTCTGCTGATGAATTTATAATGGAATCAGGCTTATGCTCGCCACCGTCTTTAGAGCTGGAGGGTGTCGAATGCAAAGATATGGGTGAACTTGGTCGAACTTTAAACGATTTTTTCGGTGTCTTATAGTCGGGTGTATAATCATATATTTCTGAAATTGCTTTGGCTATATCAGTGATTGTTGAATTTGGCAGGGTATCTTCGTTAGCCAATCTATGGGGATTATTGTCTTTGGGAGTTTGACAGTTTTCCTCTACTTGGTTTAAACAATTTGAAGCTTCTTCATTACTTAATCTATGAGGTGTAATATTGCTTTCATCTGATGTCAAAGATTGCACCGTATTTTCCTCCGTTTCAATATTGGCTAGGCGCCGTGGATTGTTTTTATTTTCTGATAATGTAACGCTCCGCAATTTGCTTTCAATTTTAGGTGTTTCAATTAATTCAGAAATGGAAAAGTCCAGATTACTTTCTGTTTTATCAAAGGCTGTTTTATAAAAATTCTTATTTTTGGCTTTAGAATTTCTCGGTGTTTCCTTTAGGCCTCTTTCAAAAGCATTTTCTATAGTTCGATTGGTGACTTTATTCTCTTTAAATTCTTCATCTTCGTCGTCTGTTAATAGCTCTGTTCTGTCCATTAAACTTTCCAAAGCTTTCAAACGTGTGTCCCTATCTATTACTGGTTTGGGTGTTAGTTCTTGCTCATCTCCATCTGCTGTCATTGATTCTGTATCTGCTGATGCAATTTGTTTCGATTTATTCAATGTTTCCTGTATCTTATCGATGTCATTATTGCTTATTAGTTGGTCTACGGTATCATTAACATCTAGTTGACCTTGTTCTATCATATTACGCCTTTCTATGGAAACATCTCTTAGGAAAGCAGCTACACGTTCTGCCTTATCATCGGTTAGTGATGGCAATAAAAGACCTTCTGTTTGGGAATTAGATGGAAGGCTCGATGTAGCCATAATGTCTGGTTCTTGTTCATTATGGCTTTCTGATGTGTCTGATATGGTAATGGCTTCCTCCTCTTCATCGCTATCTTCTTCTTCATTGTCAGTCATTTGATAAGCTTTATTCTTGTCATCTGCTTGTGTTGAGTTTGTCAAGTTGAGAGAAATGTTCTCCCGATTTAATGCTTCCTTTACATTGATGGGTATATGGCGTACAATAAGTATTTGATTTTCTGCACTAGTACTGGATCGTTGACTTTCAGTGGACACCAGTTGATCATTTAAGTTATCCGTAGAACCTGAAGAGAGAGATATGGGCTTTGAATCTACCACCAAAGAAACAATTTTCTGTGAAATTAGTTCCAAATCATTTTCTAATTGTGTGGGATTGTCATAATCATTGGACACTTGTAATGCATCCATTGTAACCTCTTGGTAGTCCCTCTCCGCTTTCTCTACCCTTTCAACACTTGCACAATTAGAATGGTGTAGCTCTGTTTCTTGAGACACCTGCAAACGATCCATAGTCTGTTCATTCTCTATGAATTCTCTTGAATTTTGCTGATCTGTTTCCTTGGAGGACTCACTGCGTAGCAATGGATTCTTTCCCTCTGTCTCTGACATTTCAAATTGTTTGGTTAGGTCTCTACTGATGCTCTCCCGTTTCTCCTGGAGTCTCTGCAATTCTTCCTGATGCTCTGGATCATTTAGTCGTAGCTGTTGCTGTTCCTGTTGGTGTTTCTTTTTATTGGAAGACAAGGTTAGTTTAGCAAATCCTGGTTCACAAAAGTATAGAGAAAATATTACAAAATTAATGGAATTTTCTTATCTTTTTCTCTTCACCCTTTTATATACGAGTGAATTTGTGTGTGTGTGTTTCAACTTACGTTCACTAATTGGCACTTTAACTTTGGTTGGATCAATGCTTTGTAATAAATTATAACTGGGAATTGGTTCCATTATTACTTATTAAACATTTATTTTTGTTGCACAAATATTTTGATCACAAATAAACACTAAAACAAATTGTCGAAAATAATCCTTCTTTAAATTGAATTTCAAAGTCAAACACGCCGCGTTTTTATAAAGAAATCAACAAAGGCGGCCGCTTTAACAATGACGCCGTTATATGCATGAAAACTCTTTAAAATGTAGCATAACTTAGGGATTATTTATTAGTAATGACTACTGAACACAGCAAAATCACTACAGTAAGTGTTGCAATTAATAAGAACGTTATTTTGAAAATAAATTACAAATAATCAAAGAAACTTGCTATAGGTACAGGCTATTCAAAAGTTGCCCTAAAACAAGTGGCTTCATTTCTAAATAAATTTTACAGATAATGATAAAAAAAAAAATAAATAAGTGGATAGAAAATATAAGATAAATTTCGAAGATCTAGAAATACATTTGGAAACATTCGTTCTACCGCTGTAGTTTTTTAAATGTTCTAATTTAAATTTAAAATGTGTAGAAACCAAGTTATTTTTTTATGTATTTATTAAAACTTAAGTATATTTCACATTGTTATTAAATTTTTTCATAAAAACTTGAAATATTATAACACATTCGTTGGAAGGCAGTTTTATTTAAAAAAAAGAGATTTTCAAATATTTGTGGGACCACCCTTAGCTTAGTATTATCGTAATAATCGAAAATATTATATTCGCCTCGGAGGTTACGTAGTATCGAACTAACCAACCCATTTGGTCCGTTATTCCTATCATTCTATTTTTATCCAATTTGGAAAGATAAAGATCAGAAATGTCTGAGGAGGAGGCGATAGATACCTGTTCCAAATTGGAAAAAGCAGGATGGAATTCAACAAACCGTAAGTTGTTGGACCACACCTAGTTGCTGAATTTCCAAACTGCTGTGGACACAGCGAGAATGCCCTGCATTTCAGGACAGACGTCGGTTTTTTGTGATAGAACGTTTGAAGATCTGGACATGGTGACGAAAGTACCATTGAGGGAACTGGCCGGATACATCCGGAGCTCGGGGTGGTTCAGTAATCAGCCCAACCAACAGTCAATGTAATTGGCAACTTAGAGCCTGCCTTAACTGGTCTATTAGCGGCTAGATCTAATTACCTGCGTGACCTTTACTCAGGCAGTGAGACGTTAGAATGTATCGCTGCCTCATTAAGAGATTTTGAATATTCGAATATCATTCCCGTTATACCTTAGCCAGTTGATAGCTCTGGAGATTGCAAAATCTTCGGTTTGGTGAACGCTGAATTCATCTTTTTATCACTTTTCCTCTGCTGTATAAATCCTATAATTCCCGAAATCGATTAAGATCCATTGGTGTAGTACTCAATCCTATGTGTTGCGCTGACCAACATCTGCGATGAGTTCGGTGCAATTCGGTTAGGTGCTTACCCGTGGCATCACAACGGGCAGCTATGCGAGCTCAAGTGAGCTTTGGTATCAAAGCTACCACTCCAACTTAACCTAACCTATCTCAAGCCGATTCCTTTTGTTTTTAGTCTATGGGTAATGGATCATTTGCATTATTTACCAAAAGAAAATCTATATTACATGTCTATGAATTACGATCTGATAGAATAGAGAAGTGGCTATATGTCCTACTAGATCAGCATTTTTTTTTTAACAAAGATCTTTAGACACATCGATTAAGTGAAGGTCAGCAGCTCTGCCTTTTTGACGATTATATACGTATTGTATTAAATGTATCAATGGAATCATTTCTAGGAACCAAATGGGAAAACTAAGTTTGTCACTATCTTTCTGTGGTATGCAAAAGGCTTTAGTGAAACTCTTTTTCAAAAGTCTGGGTGGTTATTATGTATTTCGATTCGAAAGGCATTGTATTTGTGTTTGGGAACCCTATTTTTTAATCAAGAAAATTGACATACAATTTTGGCAGAAATTCAAATTAAAAAAAATTGATTTTCCTTTAGAAAAAATATATTTTTTTTATAAGTTATTCGTTTTGTTTTAAAAATAATCTTGAAATAGTTTTAAAATAATTAATAAAAAGAAAGAAAACGTAATAAAAACAAAAATGTCACAATATTCGGAAGGCCTAAATTATGTGCCAATATTGGCACAGAATCTAACACCACCACAAAGTAGCCGATCACGTTTAAGTATGGGGAAGAAATCGTAAGTTTTGTTTCGGCCATAGGTACACGTATAAAATGCTGTTAAATTTTCTAGTGTTTGGACTTCCAGATCACAACGTTCGTTTGTATGCTATAATGGTAATTATGAGGGCGATATAACTATGTTTAAGGATCGGGGTTTCGAACTGGAACGCTTGAATTTAGTGGATACCGAAAGTGAGGATAACGATTTCGAAAAGGAAGTTCTCAACCTGCGTGCCAGAATGTTGATTAAAAAACAGAAAGAGGATACAGTGCTGTGGCGTTTATTACAATTTCTGTTGATAAACTTTCTCAAGCCGGATATGCAGGAGAAAGTAACGGAACGTTTAGAGCTAATCATGCAGAGTAGGGGTTATAGAAAATTCATTAAATGTTATCAGTGTTTGGCGTGTGTGTTAATGTATGTTATGCATTTGATATTACGTGTGCTGATTAATCTGGCATATGTGGGCCATATAATGTGGAAGAGACGTTTGATATTTCGTAATATGGTAAGGAGTCTACTGTGGTGGATGACATTGGCCAAGTGTACCGATTTGGCTTTGTTTGCTTTAATCTTAATCTGTGTGCCTGTGGTATTTCTATTGGCTTTGATAGGTTTCATTATAGCTTTGTGTGGCTGTATCAAAGTTGTAATACAACGTTGCAGTACTATAATCAAAGCTAAATTAAATTAATTAAAATGAATTTTCATTAAATTACAAATAGAATACGTTGTTTTGGTGTGTAATTTGGAAAAATAAAATCTCGAAAGCGACGACAGCGGTGGCGGTGGCGACAATATGTTGTGATGGAATAAAATGAAACTACTAAAAAATAATAATAGCGGCAACAGAATCAGATTCGGAATCAGAGTCAGTGGACAAATGATGAATAACAATGCAAATATTTCCTGTTAATAATGAATATCATATTCATGCCATGATAATAATGATCAGTAACACAAAGTATCATCATGATGAGCTAAAAGATACCGTCTACAGCATCATCATACTTTTGTTATTAATCATTATTAGCATTTCACTTAAATCTACAGTGTATACGGCCAGTCCCAGTCAGTGTCCAGCCAGTCCCTCCAATCCAGCCAATCTATCCCACACAATAATAATAAAATGCGTTCAATTCAATTAAAAAATCCACTCGCTGCGTACATACACTCGTTTGATTCAAACTCAAGTACTTTAGTCCCCCATTTTAAAATTTTTGAATTGGAAAAATGAAAAAAATATGAAAACCCATGAAATTATTTCACTTTTTCTGCTGGTTTTCTTTCGTTTTTTCATAATTTTTGTTTTATCTGTGATGGAATTTCTTAATCATATTAAAATATAACGCATGCAGATTCGCTTATTTTGTAAATATTTTTTTTGTAATTATATTTTTATAATAAATAAAATAATAATTTTTAAAGCTTTTTTTAACTCACCCACCTTCTGTCTCTTTTCTTCCGCCAACAATGGATTCCCCTGTTAATTTTACGCCGTAAAGTTCAATAAACTCTTCAAATAATTCTGTGCCATAATTTGATTTGATTTTTGATTACGTTTTTAACTGTTGCAAAATGTTTATAGCGTTCATATTTGCTGATATTCTAAAAGAAAAAAGAATTAAAAACAACTTGTTAATAAAAATTTAAACAAAAAATTCGTTTGTGCTCTACATTTTTCCAGCGAAATGTAAAATAAAACTGAAAGACTTTCAATATGGAAATTGTATGTAGTCGCCGTAGTCTAGTAGGTAGTGTGCTGGCTTATTAGACTGAAGACCCGAGTTCAAACCTCAGGCCAGACATCAAAACGAATTATGAAAAAATATTTCTTCGGCGACTACCTCTCAGCAGATTTCCGGCAAAAACTCTGAGAGTAAATAAAATTGCCATGAAAAGCTTCTCAAAAAATCAGTCGTTCGGAGTCGACTTTAAACTGTAGTTCCCGCCACACATGAATGGTGTGAGAAGCTAGGTCGTAATCCTGACTGAAGGATTGTAATGATCAATTATGTATGTTATGTAAGTTTGGAAGGAAGCTCTAGACGAATAACTCATGATTTGGGTTATTTTTGGTTTACGTTGACACCACTTTTAATCACCGGATTCCATTTATTTTAAAAGGAATTTACATGGTAAGGCTGGAATGTACAGGATTTAAGACAAAGTGATGAGATCATTTAAGGCTGTTCTAAGGAGCAGGACATAGAAATTTAGAATACAACAAAATTACTAGCGAACGATGTCGCCGTAGTCTGTTAGGCTTGTTAGACGTAAGTCCACTGCTCAAACCGCAGGTCAGACATCTCCAACAAATATGAAAACGAATATGAAAAAATATTTCTTCGGCGGCTTCCTTTCAGCAGATTTCTGGAAAAAAATCTTAGAGTAAATAAAAACTGCTACGAAAAGTTTATTAAAAATTTGTCGTTCGGAGTCGACTTTAAACTGCAGATCCCGCGATTAATGTATAAAATTTATACAAACAACATAAGTAGTAAGAGAAGTTAAGTCGTAATCCTGAGTGAAGGGTTATAATGACCAATTATATCCATATGTACGTATGTACTAGCGAACGATAGAATAGTCTGCAGAAATTTTGTAGCGGTAGTTCTACGCCTTATAGGAAATTTAAACGAAATAAAAAAAAACAGACTACCGCTGACTAACTTTATAGAATGAAGGTTTAATGGCCAGATTGCTTTATCAACGAAATGGATCTATCGTAGGTGTATACGGATACATTGAACTGAAGGCGTGACTGTAAGTGTAATTTTTTTTACAATAAAAATGGAAAAGCATTGCAGGTTATCTTTTTGCTGTCGGGTTTGTTAAAATCGGTTTCAAAAATCAATCACACGTTGGTTTATGGAACCAAACAAATTTAGACTCTCTTCGTGATCGGAGTCTCCAGCCATTGCCTAATTGGTCTTCACATGAGAAAGTTGAGAACGTGAACAGACTATATTACCTTATCTATTGGCATAAAAATACTTTAAGAAGTCATTAAGATGATGATTTCAAATTGCTTGGCCTGATATAAAACCAGTCAAACAATTATTGAAATTTAATCCCAAAATTTAGACATTGGTTGTTAATAAAACAGAAAGCGTTTGGTCACTATCGACGCAATCATCAACGCAAGCATATAACAATTTGGCAGGAATGTTTGGCGTTAAACGTAGATCCTTCACTACAATAGTGCACCAAACAGTTAATTTCTCAAGACGAATGGCTGACAATGAACTCCAAGCTGGTTTTGTTAAAGCAATAAAGTTGTAACGACCGAGTTGGCGACCTTGAAAATGACAAAACAATCAAAGACGATTTGGGGGTAAAAAAAGAATATATTTCCACCAGATGCGCCAATGCCAAAGTGCTCACGTGTATGGTTTTTAATGTCAAAACCCCATGAATTAATCTACGTATTGCTTCCTTGTCCATCCTATTTATCAGACTTAACGCCGAATGAATACTTACACACATACATAATTGGTCATTAGAACCCTTCAGTCAGGATTATGACCTAGCTTCTCACACCACTTGTGTTGTGTGTGTTAATTTTATACATGAGCGGCGGGACCTACAGTTTAAAGCCGACTCCGAACGATAGATTTTTGAGAAGCTTTTCATGGCAATTTTATTTACTCTCAGACTTTTTGTCAGAAATCTGCTGAGAGGAAGTCGCCGAGGAAATATTTTCATATTTTCGTTTTGATGTCTGACCTGGGGTTTGAACTCGGGCCTTCAGTCTAATAAGCCAACACACTAAATACTAGACTACTATGAATATTTCTTGTTTACAAACTCGCAGCAATGCCTCGTCGAAGAGAGATTTTACTTTAACGATGAAATCATTTCATGTATGTCTCTGCATTAATTTACAAAAAAGGCGAATGGTTGACGTAAATGGAATCAAATTCAAATGTTTTTTTTTTTACTTTCCACATTCACAAATTGCAATACACTTGTACTGCAAAAATGGATCATCAATCGATATCGTATTTAATATAGATTTTCGATAATTATGTCAATTTGAATTTTACAATTTTTATTTCTTTTGTAGTTATTGTTGTTGTAAATTAATATCTAATTAGAATAGTGCCAAGGTTGTCATTTAAGACACTCGTTAAATAAAATTCTGGAAAAAAAAAAATATAAAATTCATTACATGTACTCGATTACTTTTCTCCTCATAAATATCTGAAACCCTCTATCTTAAGTAGGATGAGCGCAATTGGTAGTAGTAGTAGTTGGGTTTGGATTTGTATTCCGATACAACAATTGCAAAATGTGATATAATGTGTATTTAAATTTTTGTTTTTCTATTTTCACATTGCACTTACACAGATACGACATGTGACTGTTGAAAGTATTTGGAAAGAAAAGTGATTACCAAGCTTTCATACTTTTTAAATTGTAGCAGGGGCTAGGAGAATATTCAGGAGAGAGAGAGAGAGAGAGAGAGGCGGAAGAAGAGCAATAAGCTAGAATGTAGTCGTACTTGAGAATGATTTAAATTTGTTTAATTTAATCACAAGCAAAGAAACATTCTCAAGCGGCGATAGAATAATATTTTTGTAAAAATTATTTCCAGTGACCGGAAGGGAAGAGCAGGCAAATGGAAGACGTAGATTTTTGGTGAGAGTTTAAGGTAGTGGTTTTTAAAAAAGTAGAATTTTTTTTAACAAATAATAAAGCGTTGCTATCATAAAATATTCCTACTATTTAGAAAAATTGTTACGAAAAGTATCGCAAAAATCTGTTGTTCGGAGTTAACTTTAAACTGTTGCTCCCGCTACTTATGGATGAAACTAACACACACAACATGAGTGATGTGAGAAGCTAGATTGTAATCCTAACTAAAGGGTTGTAATGACCAATTAAGTAAGTCTCCTCATCCTCCTTCTCATTTTCATTTCCCACTCAGCTTTTATTTCTTTCAAACAGTTTTTATCAACGCTCAATACCTCTCAATAGGATGGAGTTCTAGGTAATTGGTGGTACTATTCAATTGTCTTTTTGCTTCAGCGACAAGTGGCAAGATCTGGCTAGCAGAATTAGCACTTAATGATTAATTAAAAATGTTACAGTTAGTAACAGTATAGGTACTGATTACAATAAATACATACATGCATACATACATAATTGGTCATTACAACCCTTCAGTCAGGATTATTGACCTAGTTTCTCACACCACTTATGTTGTGTGTGTTAATTTTATACATAAGTGGCGGGACCTACAGTTTAAAGTCGACTCCGAACGACAGATTTTTTGTGAAACTTTTCATGGCAATTTTATATACTCTCAGAGTTTTTGCGAGAAATCTACTGAGAGGAAATCGCCGAAGAAATACTTTTTGTATTTTGTTTTGATGTCTGGCCTGGGGCTCGAACCCTGGTTTTTACGTCTAATAAGCCAACACACTACCTACAAGACTACGTCGACAATAAATATCAGTATGAATAGAGCCGCTAGTAATAAATGAAGTTATTTTTTAACTACCTGGGCAAATAGCATGCCATACAAAATTTTTTTAGGTTAGTTCCCTATGACTTCGCGCCATAGAATTCTTAGTCAATCTAAAGAATCTAAAATTGTCCTAGAATCCTTAATGCCTTAGGTAATCCAACCACGAGATGTGGGTCCCTATTATTGTGTGTGCCTCTATTATTGCTTTTTTTTCCTCCGATTTTATCACATTAAAGGCGGATAAAAGGGATGAAAAAGTTAACAACCCAATTGGCTACACTGAGGAAATTGTTATTTTCATATTTGTTTGATTTGTTGTGAAATTCAAAGGTTAGGCGTCCTCTATCTTTTGGTTTTCTCCAATTTGTACTTATTTTAGTGATTTTCTTTTTGCAATTTACAAAATAAATCTATTATGTAAGCTTAACAGAGTCTGTTAATATAACATTGAAAGTAAATAAAGAAATTATCTGTTGTAGGGAACCTTTGACCATCGCGTTGAATATTAATTGTGGTATCACAAACTGTGGTGTCGACTGCAAGAATTAGCTTCAGACTTTTTTAACTTCTTGGCAAAAGCCTCGAAGTATTTTATATACCATGCCCAAAACGTCACTCTGCTGCTATAAAACATAGAAGGCAACAATGTGCCGGCTGTCTGATCACAACAGACATAATATGCAAAAAATTAAAATTAAATTTCATCTGGCGACTAATGTCTGTCGCCATAATTCTGTTTTCACCACACAAATCTGAAACGCATTTCATTTTAAGAGATGTACACAATTCATCAATAGAATAGTTTTTAATATCTCAGTCATACACCCAAATGCGGATGGCGTAATATAAGTATATACATATGTACGTACATACCATATATTTAAAACAAAAATTAAATAAATTTCAAACATGCTACTTTATTTGTGATTGTGACAAAAGTTTTAATTTCATATCACGGCGTTTATTTTGAAATGATAAATTATATGGAAGAATAAAAAACATGAAGAGAAAATACAATTTAATTAGATGAACAGACAGACAATTTGTATGTAGTATGTATTTTTAATAGTAACTGTGAAACGAAAATTATAATTTTAATTATTAAAATGGGGATACAATTTTAGAAATTTCATTTACTACACTCGTTGTTAATTTTATTAGAATGACATGTGAACCAACCTACCAACCAGCACTTAATTTTTCCTGGAAAATACTCAATTAATATTACATATGTACATACATACATATATTGTAGTACGTCTTTTGATTTTTATTTTAATTTCATTGTCAATGTCAATCGACATGTGGTAATAGTTTAAATTATTCAATTAATTATTTATGAAAAGGTAAAGGATATACAGGGTGGCGCAAGAGGTATATTAATACTGAAAATGAGTCAAACAACAGTTTCCGAATAAATTCAGAAAGGTTCTGTTCTATCAACAACCAGTTTTTTATGCCAAGTCTATCGACATGTCCTCTTATACGAGTAGAGCAGTGGCATGTTAAGAACATAGTAGTGCGATGAATGGCCATGCAGTTTTTGGATAGAAGACATTCAATCATCTCATTTATATAAGTTTAGCAATAATGAAGTTGAATCTTCCTGTTAAAAAACCATAGAATTTTCGATAATATTCCTATGCCATGTTCACCTGAGGCGTCACAATGGGCCGCTATGCGCTATGGTATCAAAGCTACCTCTCCAAACTACCTACCTACTTATGACATGGAACCCATATAACAGTTACTTTTTAATGATACGAAACTTTCCCCAGACATCCCCGTCATTCACAGATAAGGACGGACATTGAGGTGAAGTTCGTTAGGGACTTAACCTTCCTATACCCGCGCCAAAAAGTGAAACACCAATACCCGCGCGTTGGTCTGTGAGACCGACAATGGAAAATCCTATATCCTTGGTACTATTTCAAAAAAAATTTTTTGATGCAAAAACGAAGCTTATTACGAATAATGAAGCTACCAGTGATATCAGCTTACTGGCACTATTTTTTTACAAAAAAAATCCCCAATAATAAAAAAATCGGTCTCACAGACCAACGCGCGGGTATAGGAAGGTTAATCGCAGTCTAGGTGCCTGAGTATATTAAAAATTATCTGGGAATAGCATTGCACCGATTTTAATAAGGCAATGATTTTCGCGTGGAAGACACTACAGCAATCAATATGAAAGTCTAATATCAGACAGTGCTTTGGAATCATCGGCATATACCATTTCAGGGGAATCACCGGGAATCTCCCGAGTTGAAATAGCAAAATATCAGATCTTCCTTTCGTGAAAATAATATGGCAATATATATGTAGTCTACTTGGATGTGTCTATGACTTCCTAGAATTACAGCATGACCATTAGTCCAGGCTGGGCAAGAATTGAACCTTAACCAGCCACCTGCAGCTTAACCCTTAGCTCCCTGACCAATTGAGTATAGCCAACAGTATAACTTAGTTGGAGTTGAACAGAGTGCAGTGGTGATCTATCAGCCTGCAGAGATATTCAGCAAACATGAACATCATGCTGTAACGTTGGCTCTACCATAGTGCGATAGACCCACTCAGCGTTGCCGTTTTGGTCCAATTGGACCAAAATTGGTAGTTTTTATTTAAAAATGCTACGATTGGTAGTTTGGTTGGTTTGTTCAAATTTCATTTATTTTTTGGTAGGAAAATACAATTAATATCTGAATGATTTAAAGTTGGGAGTATTATTTATTTTTAGGTCTAAAAACGAAAATAAAATGTTTAAGTAAGAAAATATGTAGTTAGTTGGAAATCCTGTTTTAACGTACCTTAACGTTTAACATATCTGCGTTTACATAAGGAACAACGAAATGTTTGTTCATTTTAGCAATAAAACGATAATTTCATACTGAATAATTTATAATTACTTAAAATTCAAATTTTGGTAGGATTGGAATAATTTTGGTAGGTTTTGGTAAGAATATTGGTAGGGAAAAATATTTCTTTGTGGTAACGCTGGACCCAGTATATGTATGACGACAGTTGGTCAGTTTAGAGATTTAAACCTTCACGGTTTTTATCTTCTTCATTATGTTACTCCTCTATGACAGTTGGAATGACTTATTTAATTGGCCATTACAACCCTTTAGCATGGATTACAACCTACTTTATCTCACCACCCATGTTGCGTGTGTTAATTTCATCCATGAGTGGCAAGACCTACAATTTAAAGTCAACTCCAAATAACGGAGTTTTGAGAAACTTCTCATGGCGATTTCATTTACTTTCAGAGTTTTTGGCCAGAATACTGTTCAGAGGAAGTGGCTGAAGAAATATTGTTTCATATTTTGTTTGGCTACCTAGTAGAATACGGCGACTCAAGTGCAGAATAACTTCCTAAGATATTTTTAACTCTTGGATAAGAATAGTTAAACATCAATAAGGTAGGGGCTCTTCTATTTATTATTATTCCAATACTTTATTTAACTTTTATTGTTCTAACAAACAATGAATAATTTATCAAATAAAGGGCTCTTATCGATAGCAAGACTACAATGATGACCCTTGCGTTACCGATACCCGATAGCTTTTGTACTAGAACTTAGGGTAGGTAACTAGTGCTAAAACTAAACTAATCAAATTAAATTTTTATAACGCTTGTGATAATGAAGACGATTAAAGTTTAATAACTTTTTTAATAAGACTAAAGAAATTAATTTGCACTACACTACTACATTACCATCCATGCATACCACAATTGAATACATTTTAATCAATTTTTTTTTCCAACCATTTATTATTATTCATTGCAATAAAATGCCTCATTGCAATTTGTTGCTATAAATTCTGTTTTGAAATAAAAAAAAAAGAAAGAAAAAATATGAATTGCAAAACATTTTTTCTTGTTTTCCCTTATGAGCTTGAAGAAAAGATTACATAGTACATATTTCAGAAAATATAATTACAAAACAACAAACATATAGTATAACTACACAACTGCAACTACTGAATGAAGAGAAAAAAAATACACACAATACATATTTATTTTAATTTTAAGTTCTTATCATTAAGGAAACTCAAACGATAAGAAAATTTGAACGCTGTTTGGGTGATTTTTCTAAGTAAAGTTCTTAAGAATTTAGAAAAAAAGAACACCCAAAAAAACTAAACGATAATACGACGAAGCATTTTATTTTATTGATATCCAAAAAAAAAAAATCAAAATGCTTTTCTAAAATAGATAATAAACCATACGGGGAAAAAGCATTTTAAGTATTTGAACAAGTAAAAATAGACACACAATACTTCTGTTTTTCTGTTTGAAAATCACATTTTTGAGTGACCATGGAAATGTCAGCAGCGGCATAAGTGAACATTCATAGACGCTATAGCGCATAAGACAATCCCCCTTATCACGATGTAAAACAGAACATTTCATTCCCTTGGAATTCTATACAAAAGTAGACTAGAATTTAGAAAATAGAAAACGAATTCCAAAGTAGGAATATCGTATACGAAACAATTTGAAGATTTTCTTTTTGATTAACTAAACTTAAGCAGTGCCAGATTTCTTAAAAACAAAGTGAGCAACTCATCAGTGTAGTCGCGCTCTCCCTCCCCTTTTTGTTGTGTCTGTTTCTGTATGACTCCTCCGCTTCCCATTCCTCCCTTTCCTACATACCCTCCTTTCATCTTATTCCCTCTATCCTTCCCTCTTTAAGGACGTTGTACAATGGGTCAATTCGACCTCCGGGTACTGTACTTGTCTTGACTGACAAGTACACGTCCTCTAACCTAACCTAACCTAAGTGAGCAACTCCTATATAAAGATTTTTCCATCAGAATTTGTTTAATTTCTTCACAAATTTCACCTTCTTGGTCCTCTGGAAAAACCTATACATGCATACACACATAATTGGTCATTACAAGCCTTTAGTCAGGATTACAACCTAGCTTCACCCATCACCCAAGTCGGGTGTGTTAATTTTGTCTACGAGCGGCCGGAACCATAGAATTTAAAATCGGCTCCGAACGACAGATTTGAGAAACATTGCAATTTTATTTACTCTCAGAATTTTTGCCAGAAGACTGCTGAGAGAAAGTCTCTGAAAGAACTATTTTTTCTTACTTTGTTTAAGATATCTAAGCTGGGATTTAAACCACAGCGACGACGTCTAGAGAACACAAATGTAGTCAACTATATTCGAATTACTTGAATAACTCAGAAATTGTAAGATCTTTTGATCTTCCGAGAAAACTGAGATATTATTTCGACATGCAGTCGCCTATGGAAGACGAGTATACGTTAAACGGTTCCTCAAAGACCACAAAATAAAAATATTTAATTGTGAGCGCTACCAAGAGCCGTTCCACTCAACGTCTATAATATAATCTAGACTGTTCAGACTGATTAGGCAGCAGGCCATCAATTACTCCGAGTATCTGTGTATCTCTTCGGCTGATACTTTCATAATGTAAATATCCAGGGATTCCAGCGTAACCTATGCAGTGGATTTCCGCTTTCTCTTTAAGACTAATCTTGCAACACTATTATTACACAGAGACGGGAGCTCTCCATGAAACCAAGGCCGAACGTCAGATTGGATGTAATTTTACTAACAAACTCTTCTATTTTTTTTGTTTTAAAGAAAGTATAGTTAAAATTAGTATATCCAATACTTTTTGAATAGCCCTCGTAAATCTTAGTACATAGTATGTGGGTTCATTTTACGGAGATATTACTTGCACATTTAGTTATTGTAGTACGTGTCCAACACAAAAAGTATTAAGAGACAGACAGAGACAATCCTCGTAGAGCTCAACGACAAATGCCACCGAATTATTTCTTATAAAATTTCTGTCATTATACTCTGCATATAAATTTTATTCCATAACGACAATACAGTGCAGAAGGGGATAATAAAACTATGCTACTACTGTAATTATTGGCTTAGAAAACTACAAAAAAATTTGACTTGGCTATAAAAGAGAGTGCCTGTTAAACAACTAAGCAGTGTTAATAAATTTTTGATTTCTAAAAGATTTAAACTAATAAATCTATTAACAACGGGTGCCCTAGTAGTCTAGTGAGTAGTATGCTAGACTATTAGTCTTAGGGTTGTGGGTTCGATTCCCACCAGAGTCTCTAGTCTGTTACACTACACCGAGCATAAGGTCGAAGTTAGTCAACAAATAAAATATATCGACCAAATTGTAGAGTAGAAAACCACATTAAAATATTATATTAAATGGATTTTAAAAAAAATTTACAAAAATCGACCACAAAATATTGAATTTTGTTTAGGATAGTCAAACAAAAAAAAAATCTAGCCATGCGTTTTGTATGGGGAAAACATTTTCCATTTCATTAGAATTTTATTAAATTTGTTTATAATTAATTTATTGCTATTGTAGCTGTCAAGATACACATTAGTTTAGAATGAATGGGATTTATTGTTTCATCTCCTCTACTCTCACTGTCTACTATTGCCATAAATTGCCATTTATTTCACTTACAATGAGTCATACAGTGTATATAATAATAAAATAATTACATTATATAGACTTTGGAAATGTGTATCACAGGTTTAGAAATCATCATTAAATAGTGAAAGATTTTTGAAAAAAAAAAAAATTATTTTTCTCCCCTAATCAGTATTTCAACTTTGATCTCGAAATCAAATGGATTTTAAATTTTTTGTAATCAAATTCTCATTTTACTTAGAATACGGAACAGAATGGAGGTTACTGAATAATTAATAAATAAAAATATGATTTAATAAAACAAAAAAAAAAATTAAAACAAAAACACAAAATTATCGACACATTTCTGTGGAAGTAAAAATGTTTTCAATTTAATTTCTTACCGTATAAAACAGTTGTTTTTTATTTATTTATAAATAAAATGTAAATAAAAAACAACAAGTAAAAAAATTGTTTAATTCATAAAGACAAAAAACAAAAACAGAAAAAAAAGTTTGTTTAATTAAACAATTAAAATTAGTCACTCAAATTAATTTTAGAAATTCAAAAATAAACAAAGAAAGTTTTATTAACTGAGTATTAAAAAAAAAAGTTAAGGAAACAACAGTGATTTTTACACACAATTATATTTTTATATTCTAAACAATTTACAAGTTCCAGCTCTGTATTTATTGCGGTAAATTCTCTGTACATATGCTTGGCATATTAATTTTTTTTTATTTACTCTCCCTCTCACTTTCTCTTATTCCCAATATGATATCTATTGTGTGTTCTTTTCTCATTAGATCTGCTCTATTCTCGTATTTTGCCACCAAAAACTACCCGCATCATAAGCATCAATAAAAAACAAACAGGAAAACAGAGTTGCCATTACGAATTTATATCAGATATTTATCAGATAGAAAGTTCAAAGGTAAAAATAATGGCTTTTGACTTATTATTTGTATAGGGTGTAGTGAGAAGAAAACCATTAATTTTCCGATACATACACGGTTTTTGGAATCGTCATATTGTCCTGTAAGCATGATAGATTCTATCCAAACCAAATGGTGTTTTGAAGAATCAGAACAAGCTTATTTGATTTCTTACCTTAGTTAAGTTTGTCATAGATAGTTACCTTAGTTAGTTAAGTCAAAAATAGACATTAGCAAAGAGAATTTTCAATAGTTTATCCTAAATTAAGGCAAATAAATCGCAAGTCAGGCAACTGAAAATCTGAATAGTGTTCGGGCTATGGTATGTCGGTGGATACAGATTTTTTTTATGTCGATAGGCAATCTATTTTGAAGGCACTGACTAAGCACTATGTTAGCTCGATATTAGTTTCAGTCCGCAGAAAATTTCTCATTACGCTTTTGGACAGAACCATTGTATCGACTTCCGAGATATATTGATGTATGGGGTAATGAGACTCCAGACAAGCCGGCAAGAAAAGTAAAAGTTAAAGAAATGAACCTGATAGATCAGTCGAATACCATGGGTCAATTCTTTGGTCTCATTTTTGCAGAATCTCTAAGTTTTTATGACTTAGGCAGAAGTCGCCGTAGTCTAGCAGGTAGTGTGTTGGCTTATTAGACGAAAGGCCCGAGTTCAAATCCCAGGTCAGACATCAAAACGAAAATATGAAAATATTTCTTCGGCGACTTCCTCTCAGCAGATTTCTGTCAAAAACTCTGAGAGTAAAAATTGCCATGAAAAGCTTCTCAAAAATCTGTCGTTCGGAGTCGACTTTAAACTGTAGGTCCCGCTACTCATGTATAAAATTAACGCACACAACACAAGTGAGGTGAGAAGCTAGGACGTTGTACAATGGGTCAATTCGACCTCCGGGTACTGTACTCTTGTCACAATTGACAAGTACACGTCCTCTAACCTAACCTAACCTATGACTTAGGCAGGACCTCCAAAAAACTGAATGAATCCTAAAACTGGTGAGGGACCTTGGTAGATTTTTTGACGGGGCATTGCTTCTTGAGAGCATCAAAAGTGTGTGGGATTCGAGCGCCCCTTCTTTCTACGCGGTTTTAGTTACATGGTAGAGCCAAAGTGTTTTAAGGCGTGAATAGACGAAGACTCACGATTCTTGACGTGGTTTCTACAATGGGTTTGGGAAATTAGCCTCTGCTGGGGTTTCTGATATCGAATTTCATCTCTGCTATTAGCTGGCAAATGGGATGCATTGTTTCCCTTTTTATTTTCGTTATTTTTTCTTTTATTGTTTGTTTACTTATGTACAAATATTCTTTGTTGCCTCCGAGTGGAAGAACTAGTAAAGAAGCGGCTATGCCATACTCCTTTTTTCAACTAATGTTGACACACCTATTCCAAACGAATGTTCAATTATCATCATAAAACTCTCTGTTGTAGTTTTTCAGAGGCGTACTCAGTGATTTTCTGTTGGATCACTAAACTCGCATTGATTTTTGAAGAAAAAATTTATTTAAGTGCTAATGCACTTGAAATATTACTAGAGGCATATGGTAAGACTAAAAGTGATCCAAGATCTTGAATAAAAACTTTAAAGAAATGAATCACAATAACAACATACGCTGATGTCATATCGAATAGCTTGTGCCATGCAATTGCTCCGGAAATTTTGAAATATAAAATGTATGCTGAATAAATAAAATTCAAATATAAAATAAAATGAAGATATGATTTTATAAATAAACATATGGCCGAGTTAATTTCGATACATAGAGAAATTCCCAAAAAAATTTTATCAACTTAAAATTTTTCGTGTTTTTGCTGTTGGTGTGTTACATGCAGTCCATTTCATCTTAAAGTGGATACAAAAGTGTGCCTTCTTCTTTAAATCAAATTAAATTCACCAAATGGAATGCCGGTCAACTGCACGCAGGACGAGTTTGGCCAGAGTCAGTATAATTGAGGAAAAATACAGGGTGTTGCTGCTGCAAACAGGTGCAACCACAATATTAACAACTGATTGGGCGGAAGCTGCAGTGAGACGATAGTCCTACAGAGATAATTGAACTGTAACGAACGCTGCATTTAAAATAATTAGCGGTATGAACGGCCTTCTGATACGGCCTTAATACTTTATCAATAGTTCTAGGAGGATTTCAACGTCCTAGCTGGGGAGATGTTAGTTAGGCTTCAACTGCTTGCATCTTTAGCAAGAAGTTATAAAATTGGTAACACAGCTTAAAAACCAATCATTTTTATTAGAAATAAACGCTTTATTAAGATAGTTTTTTCAAATAACATGCCACACAAAGTATTTTCCATCGGAAGCTATAACTTTTTGCCATAATTTTGGCAATTTATGGATTCTGTCAAAAAAAAAAAAAAAAGAGCTCGCCTATTCAGGGTTTCTTTTTCGCCATTTCAAATGAATCAATTACTGCCTGTACAGGTCTCCTGTAGTAGTCTTGTCCGATTTTAACAGGTCGCATTTATCTGATCTCCCACCAAATATAGAGCATTACCTTGGCGCAATGGATGTTCTGCTTAGCCATAGATTTTTGTCGTTGCTCGCACTCCACATATTATTTCTTGCATTTAGGGCTGCCATAATGAATTCATTTTTCATCGATAGTGCTAATTCGATGCAGAAATAATTTCTTTTAAAAAGAAAATCGTCTTTCACCATCTCTTGGCTTGAGTTACTGTGGCTCCTAACTTCTTTGCTTTTAAATGCTGTTAAACTCTTTGAAATGGCTACTTAAGTCGCGCCTAATGATTGTGTCTTCTGTCCGACATGAACCTTGTTCACGTAATGTTACCAATTTCCATTCGGTACATGATGTTTTTAATAGTAGTTGCTTACAGTATAATCCCAAACACAAACAATGACTCACATGTGTAGTCTTCTTTACAAAAAGTGGTTGAACAAAACTTCCTGCAAATGCTGTTTTTTCGACAGTTTAAAAGCTTTTCCATCGCGAAACAATGTTGACCGATTTCGAAGACTCAATACATCACTGATATTTATAAAACATGACTTAAGCAAGTGGTTCCATCTAACGTAAATGACTGCTTTATGTATTATATACTACCAATAACTAACATGTATGGAAAGTGCCACTCCCACAAAATATACAATGCCTGCTGTTTCTCTGGATTATAAGTGACGTGTTGTAATAATTTCATGAAAACCCGTCCAACGGCCCGAAAAAAACCTTGAACAAATCAAAAATGTTTTTCAGTGCTACAAAATAAAATGAATTTGGCAACCCCTGATATACAACTATTTAATGGCAACCAACCAGCATATGAATGTAAATAGAAAATAATTTTAATCATAATGGCAATTGAATATGTAAACACATACGAATACATACATACTAATACATACATTCTGTATTATTTAGTATGTGTAGGTAGACAAATTACCATTTGTTTGTGTGTTTATTTATGCTATTTACTAAAAGCCATTTGACCAAATTCTCTCTACTCGTATTTACTTTGTAAGAAAATTCATTGACTAACAAAGATAGCAGCCAACCAACAAAAAAGCAGAAACAACCGCAAATACAACTGCGACCACGTTGGCGACTACAATTAAAAAAAAATTATTTTTAAATTGAAAATCTTTAAAAAAAAAGGAGAAAAATTAATGAATTATTAAACACGTTAGAACACGTGTGTGTGGCGAAAACAGTCATCGCATCTTTAAACTATTTCCGCTCTAAAATCGACATTACGAGAGTAAAAATCACTGCCTGCCAACAACTATCGATTATTAATTACCAGCAGCTATCGAAGTGATTTGCAACAATAGGTGATGATGACGTTTTATATTGTCAGTTTACAATAACAAAAGTGGGAATAAAAGATTCTGGCACGTACTCATTACTTATGATTAATTCATCTAAGCTTTTAAGTTCATGTGTGCTTACAATTACACCGTTTCCAAATAAAACTAAAAATTATAAAAATATTGTATACCTATGTACACTTTTTTCTTACAATTCTGAGGTTGAAAATGATAATTTGGATTTAAGCAATTATTTATAATGAAACTCATACTGATCACAAAGATGTTTAAAACGCAAGGACAACCAACCGGACTACAATAGCCAATGGAACCAGTATGTCCGAAATACTACGAATACACACGGGAGAGAAATAATGACAAAAAATATTGTGCCATATCATCCTGTAAATGAAAAGTGCAAATGACTAAAATCTTTTCATAGCGTTGTTGGGAAGGCTATAGGAAGCTGAATATTTGATACGAGAAGCCGGGAACATCTTCTACAACCGAATTCTGTGTTAGGATATGAGAGGAAGATGTAGCAGTTTTGTATCAGAGCTCAGTTTAGTATTCCATGAAACGATGGCTCAGATCGAGCCGACAAGTACATATTAATTCGTCTCGATAGTCAACACACAGACCACAACTCTCCTAAATTAAGCTAAAAACCAACTGGAAAGTTCAATTATGTCAAATAAAATGGACTCCATCATTATCTTCATCGACCGCATTACGACCACGACAGAAATCATTTACATGTAAGTGTAGTCCTTAATGCGAATACCTGCCCAAAGAGAGACCTATGAGAACCGGTCTTCTAAGTTGTATTCTACCTATTGCCTTGACGAAAGACCAAAACTGATGAATATCATTAGGAAGCAACTAGGCCACTTTAATTGCCACATGTTGCTGACTTCACTTTTGCTCAAGGCAACGGTGTAAATTTTCCACTACAACAGATGTGTTATCATCAGAACAAACAAAAAAAAAGTAATGTCAGTACAAAATCAAAAAAGAAAATCTTTATGAATATGAACTATAATCGGTGAGTAATAGAAAAGTAATAGAAATTACAACAAGGTATTGCTAAACGCACACACTAACAATAATATTTGCATTCATGCATTGTAAAATGCAGCAGTTGCTAGGCAAAGGCAAAGTCATTAAATGCAGCAACGCCTAATACTCATTTTCCATGTCTGATTCTAATAAAGATTTCATGTCTATTTGTTAAACCAGCTAGAAATGAGACGAAAGACAGGCAAAAAAAATAAATAAAAATGAAAAAAAAAAAGCAAAACATTTAACTGATGATGACAATGACTTTTCCCATAATATTTCAGACACAAGAGTTATAAAAATAAACTGTGAAGTTCCAATGTCTCTTGTAATCAAACCACTGACAGTTTAGACGTGTGGGTAAGAAGTTCCCAGCAGACTTGACAGAGCCAGAGGAGAGTAAATAGTTTGTTTTTATAAAAGAAATATTGATTTTTTTTCATTCTACTGTGTGTTTATCTTTTTATGCTGAGGTTTCAGAATTCTCAGCATAAAATATGCAAAAAAAAAATTGGCGGACAGACGTTTAAAGTGTGTGTGTGAAGTTAGCTACGAAAGTTAAACACTTTTTCTTACAGTGAATATTATGTTATCGGAGGCTGTCAAGCTAACCTAGTTAAAAAATTTGAAAAGGTGAAGAAAGAAAATTTTAAATAATCTCGAAAGTAGAAATAAATTGAAGAAAAAGTGAAGGAAAGACGTAACTTTCAAATCATTGACCAAAAAAATGCAAGTGATCGACCAAAAAAAGCAAGACATAGACCAAAAATGCGTATCATCAAACCAAAAATTTCAAATCATCGACCAAAAAATGCATGTGATCGTCCAGAGAAATGCAAGTCCTTGACCATAAAAACTGCATGTAATCGACCAAAAAAGTACAAGTCTCAACCAAAAAATGCAAGACATCGACCATACAAAATGCAAGCCATCGACCAAAAAATTGTAAGTCATCGACCATACAAAATGCAATTCATCGACCAAAAAATTGCAAGTCATCGACCAAAAAATTCAAGTCATCGATCAAAAAAAAATGTAAGTCATCTACAAAAAAAAAATGCAAATCATCTACCGAAGAAAACGCAAATCATCGCTCAAAAATTGCAGCATCGACAAAAAGTGCAAGTTATCGACTAAAAAATTCAAAACATCGGCGCTTTATATAGAGCACTTATTTTTGGTTCATTTGAGGAAAAAATTAGCTTCGTCGTCTATATCTTCGGTCAAATATAGCGCCCGATCGTAAGGAAACCTGTTCTGGAATCCATGATCCAACAGCACTGTGTGAGTGAAAAAAAAATGGATCACGTGGTACGATAACAATGTGATGACAAAGCCAGTAATGATAATGCCGTGTGTCTGATAAGTTTGGAAGACAATTTTTCATTATGAGCTTCTGCAATCTAATTAACGATTGATTCTGATCTTTACTGTCTACCATCAACGAGATTGAAGCAAGTAATTCATTTAAAATAATCAACATTGGTCAATATACATAAAGGGTCCGCCAAATAACTTTTTTTTTTAAATGCTTTAAAAAAAGCTACTGAATATTTTCTCAAATTTCTTTTTTTATTTGAAAGTACAATCCTTCCGGTTAATAATGGAAAATAATTTCATTCAAATGGCTGCCTCGGCTGGCCATGCAGTAGACTACACGATCGGTTCAATTTTTAAGCACATTATCGATTGTGTGCAGCTGTATTTCACCAATGGCTTCACGAATATTGTCCTTTAAAGCGTCAATTGTCTCTGGCTTGTCGGCGTAACATTTATCTTTGACGGCACCCCACAAATAATAGTCCAACGGTGTCAAATCGCAGCTCCGAGGTGACCCAATTATGCCTCTGGACCAAAATCCGCACCAAACAGTGACTCGTTTTGGGTGCGTCGGCTTTTTAATGTATGCGTGCGGGTTTTCTGTGCCCCAAATGCGACAATTTTGCTTGTTTACATACCCGCCAAGATCAAAATGAGCTTCATCTGAAAAGATGATTTTTTTTTGCCAAAATCGGCATCTTCTGTAAGTCGATCACAGACCGACTTAGCGAAGCGAAAACGCATAATCATTTATTTTCCATTATTAACCGGAAGGATTGTACTTTCAAATAAAAAAAGAAATTTGAGAAAATATTCAGTAGTTTTTTTTTAAAGCATTTTCAAAAAAAAAAAAAGTTATTTGGCGGACCCTTTATAAATACTTTTCCAGTCATGACAATACAACTAAGATCACGCATAACATTTTAAGCTTGGTTGGGAATTTTAAGTACATCCATTATGTATAGCTCAGACCTGGAACCTTTGTATTATCATTTGTGTTTTGATCTCTGGTGTAAATTTATGTAAATAACGCAGAGGCTCAGAAACTCAGAAGTTCTACACTGAAAAAATAATGGCCTTAACCCAACAATGGCAAAATGTTATCGATCAAAATGGCTTGTATTTGATTTACTAAAGTTCACTTTAAGTATAATAAAAAAGGTTTTAAATTTTTTTTTTTTATCAAATCAGTAGCCTAAATTTTTCGAACACGTACTTCTAATTTAAGTGAACCTTAAAAAGATCATCATTTATATTTCGATAATTATGTATATTTATAATCAGTATGTTATGCCATATGCGAGTATTTAAAATTCCTTTAGTTTTACTGTAATTGCAAACAGATGGACAGTCTGTTCGATTACTTATTCCGATTTCTCTTACAATATTTTGTATATTCTCATGAGAAAAATTTGTTTGTATTTGTTTTTAATATTTCAATACATTAAATTATTAAATTTCATATTTCGTATTTTATTTAAGTATATACGCTGATTCTAAATAATATGTTTTGTGTATCATTTTTAGTAACGTCATCATTTTTATAATTTGTATTCACATTTTTTTTGTTTGTTTGTTTTCTTTTCATTTCTTTACAAATTTTGAATTTCAAATTTCATTGTTGTTTTTATTTATTATTCAAAACACATTTGTTAAAAAACAAAAAATACAACATAAATACTTTTGTTTGCTTACTTTTATCAAAGTGTGATAGTTAAAAAATTTTGTTTTTAAGTAAATTTTCTAGGATTTTAGGAGAGGTCGATATTGAACTTGAGCTTGTGTATATGATAGAACAAATTTTTTAAAATTTTTTAAATTAAATTTAAAAACAATGAAATAACTGTACATGATAAATATTAAATTGAAAAGTTATTGTTCTTCTACTCTTTGTTCTCGGTCCAGTAGTTGAAATGGCTCATAATTAAGTTATTCACCACGCACTACTTCAGTGTAATTCATATCAAAATAAAAACAAGAAGCAAAAAAAAATACGAACTAAATTTACAACAATTATTAAAGATATGAATCAGAGTTGGCAAGTTTCAATTATTATTTCAAATTGAAAGCTGTTTATGAATTTAACAATAAAAAAAACTTCAGATGTTGTCTATTAATTACGTCTCAGTACAGTTGGCTGTAAGTCCAGCTACGCAAGACTGTATTTCTTTTATTTATTTATATAACATTTAAAAAAAAGGTTCTCTTATTAGTTATTTGCTTTTAGAAGTCGCCGTGGTCTAGTAGGTAGTGTGTTGGCTTATTAGACGAAAGGCCCGAGTTCGAATCCCAGGTCAGACATCAAAACGAAAATATGAAAAATATTTCTTCGGCGACTTCCTCTCAGCAGATTTCTGGCAAAAACTTTGAGAATAAAAATTGCCATGAAAAGCTTCTCAAAAAACCTGTCGTTCGGAGTCGACTTTAAACTGTAGGTCCCGCCACTCATGTATAAAATTAACGCACACAACACGAGTGGTGTGAGAAGCTAGGACGTTGTACAATGGGTCAGTTCGACCTCCGGGTACTGTACTTGTCACAGTTGACAAGTACACGTCCTCTAACCTAACCTAACCTAGTTATTTGCTCTAACATATTTTATTCTCTTCCGAAGATTGAAGAACCGAATTCATTTATGCCATTTTGAAGGAAAACCTACTATGACTACCATAGAAATTCTTGCTCCTATTGTTAAAAAAAAAACTAAGACAGCCGTATCTTCAAGCTTCTATCGAATAGAATTTTTTACAAAACAGATAGTATCAATTGGTACCAGATTCCGTATTACGACCTGCCAATAAAAACCCCTGCAATTTCAGTAGAAACACTAGAGACTACTGTGCAACCTATTCTCTCTAGTAGATCGATTAATACCTTCAGACAGTTTAACAGACAGTATATTTCATAGCAGGTTAGATTACATTAAGTTAGGTTGTTGTTGTTGTAGCAGTTCGGCTGTTGTCTCCGGAAGCTTTTCCCTGTATGTAAAATAAAAGTTGGATTGTAAGTATAGTTGTATGCCCGTGTAATTAGGTGGGGATGGGATGGGTTAGAGATGCAGGTAATATGTTGTTACCTGTTAAGTTAGGTAGGAGCGGCGGCTGATTCAATGTGATACATTTAGACTTCTATGACTTTTGTGATTCAACGATACAACAATCGAACAGAGTCTCAACCTTACGACCATCCTGTTCTCCTTACAAAGTCTAACATTTTCTACGGTTTCAAATCAGAAATCCGTTTTTTCATGCTCAATCCGTTTCGATTACGACCAATTTCACTTGATGTCTTTGCAGAAGCCACGAATAATTCCTTGTCTAACCTACTAAATAAACATGCTTCAACAGGTAATCCTGTCTAAGCCAGTGTTTGCTAAAAATGTGCCAGAAATTATACGAGTTGTTGCTATTCTCTAAAGAAGATTAAGAAATTCAAAATTGGTTTTATGCGTTAATGCGTATGGGGCTACCTGCACTCTTATTAATGGAGTTCCTAATGAAGGAATTTAAGCAATAAACAGCTTCTGTGCAATACAAACTTTGGTTGGACTCTTAGATTTTCATTATTTTTTTCATTCAACAACACAAGTATCGTTAATCGCCTAACGTCCGCTTCTTGTTTTGATCCAAGAAAAGCTCTAAATCCTGGGTTCTGGTGACCATTTCTAAGTCAGTTTGAAGCAATGCTAAGTCAAGCAACCAAAAAATGTTTAGAAAAGTTCTTATAGTTACTTTACACTGGTAACACAATGGGCCAGTGTACGGTAAGCAACCCCCTAACCTAATCCCTTATAGTTTTTAATACTGTCTTTGTAATCTAAAACCTTAAGTAACTTAAGCCTCAGATTACTAAAGCCATGAATTGAGATTGATTTCTCAATAAAACATAAAAATAAAAAAAATAAACACCAAACAACTGTCAGCTGTAATATCGACTGACATACAAAAACAATTTATTCAACACGGTACATCGTATATAGATCACGTCGAGTGACTTAAAGTTTAAAATTTCCACACACTACTGTGATGAAAAAACAAAGTTATCAATTACTAAACAAGAAAACAAATCCAAAGTCACTGCTTAAAGCCGTGATTGTTATTCCTTTGTTTTTTATAAAAACACAGACTTTAATTTTACATACAAAAGGGGAATTCACACAAATAATGTTTGGCATTTGGTTGATAACGTTAAAAAGCCTAATAAGCATACAGTAAGCCAATGGTTTTCATATAAAAATCACTGGCATAGATACACGTTTCTACTGTGGGTTGCGGGCCAAATGGGCGGTGTACGAGTAAAAACAAAAAAATAAAACAAAATGTACAAAGAATGCACTTTTAATGAACGTGTTCAAAAATGGTTTAATTTTCTTTTTTTGTTATTATTTACTCAGCTTTTTTCTCTGTCTTTTTTGTTTAATTTCTTGACTATTTTGGCTCAATACTTATATGGCAGTTTATAATTTGTTTGTTTTTGTTTTGAAAAGTGCGTTGCTATAAACAATATGAGGTACTTGTTAATGAAGTTTAAACTGTAAATAATAAATTAAATTTATTAATTATAAATTTTATTACGGATTTAATTGTTCCGTTTTTTCCTTTTCAAAGAATTATGAATGAATCTTTTTAAAGAAAACAAATAAGAAAAATAAACCACAATAATAAAACCGCCTGCAAGATAATTAATGGTCGCAAGACATTGCGATAAATATTTAACCGCAATAATTACTTTAAAACTTAACCAACAGCGCCGGGCTCTCATATAAATAATGTAAAGAGCCGTAGTTAAGCTTTCTTCAATGAAAAGTAAAAAAAAAAGTTGCCTCGTATGGTCCAAGGTTTCATTTCAATTTATCAACATAATGTTTTATTATTTAAAACAAAGATACTTTAATTCTTTCTTATAAAAAAAAAAAAAAACTATAAGAAAAGGTTTTAATATTATGCTTTAAAAAAATAAATTAAAATCAGTATGACGAATATTTACATGTACAATCCAAGCTTTTTATCCACACTTTGTTCTCGAGCTTTGCAAGGCAAATATTATTAAATTATTATTAAATACGCACCACCATTTCCATGGAATTTATATCGGAACAATAAAAGATTATTGCAATAAGTAAATATTGTAATACAAGACATGTTACAGAGCTGGAAAGTCTAAATTTAAACATTTTAGAGTTTCTTTTAACTAAAACAATCATAGGTAATGTTGAATAATTTACAGCTTCCAGAGTCTAATTTATTGGAGCAGTAAAATTCGATATTTATTTTTTTTTATTTATTTATTTATTAATGAAATCATTGCCCAAATCCTGTACAACAAGATGAAAATCTTATATTTAAAGTACAGGAACGTAATATGTAAATAATAATTAACTTAAAATAGTAAATGAATAACTGAATAATTACAAGTAGCAATAAGGGGAATAAAAACAAAATAGAAAAAGGGGAAAAAAAGAAATAACAAATTTGCAAATATATATAAAGAGAAAAAAGAAAAAAATAATCAACGAAAATATTGAAACAAAAATTTCCTGAAGCTATTAGCGTTGGTGTTGCAGAGACCTGCGCCGAGCAAATTTGTCGGCGGCGGCGGCTAATGTTGAAAATTTTTGGCGGCGGCTTTAAGTCGGCTATGAGCCGAAATATGGTAAAGTTTCGGCTGCGCCTTTATGTCAGCTGTGATCCGCAATGACATAAATAAAAACACCAATTTTAAAGAAACTTTTTTCCGTTTTATTTTTTCAATCAATATCGTTATATTTTATTTTCAATAAAATATTTTTAACAAATACATTTGATTGACAAATATACATACATATATTAAAAAATAATAAATTAATTTAATTAAATTATATTGCATAAAATGATAAAAATAAAATGTATTTCAAATAGCAAATAAAAATATTTCATATTTATATTAAAAAAAATTTGCACTTATAACAAAAAACATTAAAATTTTGTTTATAAAAATGTTGTAAATAATGAAAAGAAGAAGAGAAAAAATCGTTAGAAACGAACCCCGGATGATATACGTCAGAAACTATAAATTTAAAAGAGATAAAATGCGTTTTCACCTTTTCATTTCGTGATCCTGTGTCCTTTTTAAACGACTTCAAAGTTTTAAAGAGGTACATTTTTCCAAGAAAATTTTAAAATATTTCTACTGATCAAACAATGTCAAATTTGATATCAAAAGAACAAGAAGAGTTGGGAAATAGTTTGTATTATTTTTATTTTATACTGTCAGGATAAAAAGATGTTAAAAATGTCCTCTAAGATTTTTATTCTTTAATATATTTTTAGGTTTTCAATATTATTTTTTCAAAAAATAGTGCGTTAAGGACCCAGTTATGGAATATTTTTTTTAATAATATTGAAAATTTTTAACATCTTTTTACCTGACAGTATAAAATAATACCAAATATTTCCCAACTCTTCTGGTTCTTTTGATATCAAATTTGGTATAGTAGGGTAAGCAGAAGTATTTTAAAACATTTTTTAAACATGTCCTCCTTTGAAATCCTTTTACAAGGAAACAGGATCACGAAATGAAAAACTGTGAACGCAGTTTTGCTTCATTTAATCTCTTTTTTGAGACTTATATCATCTTTTCCATGTCTAATTTTGAGTGTCTAAACTAAACTATTAAAAAATTCATAATTATCATGTATAAATAGTACCCTGTTTATTGTCAAAGGACTTAAATTTTTTGGTTCTCCATTTTAATTTTTTATGTCTCTTAAAAAATTTAACGTTAAGTTAAAAGTGTTACCGCATTCACCAAAAAACAAGAAAGGGTGTTCAAAATTATCATATCAAAAAATTAAATATTTTTACTATTAACATATCACAAAATGAACAAAAAAAACTTCAATAGTGTATTTAAGTTAAGTAAAACAAAAATATATAAATATCATATTTTATATATATTTAAAATTTATTGTATACAATATTAAAAACATATTTTCATATATTTTAATTTTTTTACATACATAAAACGGCGGCTGAATTTAAGCCGACTAAAGCCGAATAAATTTTCGGCGGCGGCGGCTTTTAAATTTTGTCAGCGGCTCGGCTTAGCCGGCTGTCAGCCGATCGGCGCAGGTCTCTGTGGTGTTGCATTGCAGACAAGATGTATTTATACAAGGTGAGAGCGTTAGACCAGCTGATGTAAATAATATTGTCAAAATTTTTTTGTTTTTTGTGTATTTTGTTTTGATAAACAATTTCGTTTTTTCTTATTGTGTCAGAAGTTTGTATATTTTTCTTCTTTTTCTTTTCCTTTTGTACAAGCAACATAAATAAAAACTATAAAAATATTATAATTGTGTTTATGTTATTTCCCTCGTTAGGTTTTCAGTTATTCTTTCTTTACAAATAAACAAAATAATTTTCTTTTGTATTAAATTAACAATTTGAATAATTTATTGATTGTAATAAGCGGAGCGGAAAGATCTCTCCGAATCCCTTTTGAATGTTTCATGCATCTTTGTAATATCCTCTAATTTACTGCCAATAGATGAAGTACTTTGTTCAATCCATTGCAGAGAACTCATATGTGCATTTAATATTTTGCCAATATAATGGGATCCGAATTGTCCTGGCATTTATTTGACTCATTCAAATTATCTATAATTTCTTTAAGGTCTTCGGACATTTATTTCAATTGTGTATCCAACTTTTCCACCATCAAATATGTCTGTGAACGTTCAACAGGCAAGGATGAAGTAGCTGTGGTTGGTGCAGTCCCTAGCGCAGCGGAAGAAGTAGATATGCTAGCTGCTGGGGTTACAAAAGCAGAAAATCCGCCCGTTAATGACGAGGCGGTTGTTGAAGCCGCTGTTGTTACTGTTGTGACACTGGAAACAGTTGATGTTGCTGTAGGAGTTACACCAAAGCCAATACCTGTGGCTGAGGGTTGAGCGGTGGTAGCCGAAGCTGTTAACCCAAAAGTAGGTGCAGGAGCTGAAGTTGTTGTTGCCGTGGCAGCTCCGAAATTACCTAAACCAAATGTGGGAGCGTTAGAAGTAGCTGCTGGAGCTGTTGCGGCCGCAGAACTTGTAGTCGCAGGTGTAGCTGCCGTCGCTCCAAACCCAAATTCTAAGGGTTTTGTACCAGCATCACCTCCTCCTGTGGAATTATTAGAATTATTCACAATTTCGTTGTTTTGTTTTCCCTTACAAATAATGAATCATAGAAACTATATTGCTTTAGTTTAGTTGGACACGGGACAACGTAAACGTTGTCGTTGATTGTTTTAAATTTTAGCTGAGTACGAAATTATTTAATAGATTGTTGAAGGATTGAGTAGAAGTTATAAATTGTATTATAAATTATATTATTTTAGAGAAGACTATGCGCGAGTGGTAAATTTATTTTTTATTTTTTCTTCCCATCGTCATTCTTTAGTCAGCTGTTTTTGACAAGATGATCAACTTGCAACAACAAAAAATGCCTGTTGTTTTTGTATTGTTGTACTTATTGTAATACTTATCTCACCTTGTATAAATACATCTTGATTGCAGATGTTGTGGAAAAATGTTCCAGAGACGAATAGCATGTAAATAAAACTGCCATTCGGAAAATAGGTATCGATGCCGAGGAACTATAATATTCCTACTACGGGGTGACTGGACAATTCGATGCAAGAATAAAAGTACACGATATATCCAGATTAATTTCTACAAAGAAAGAAAAAAGCTTAACAATATGGTTCGTAATATCTGTACTCATTTTCATTCATACATTTTTTACCACCTCGTTTAAAAACTCAAGACTTGGCGAGTCTGTGTAATGATCAATTAATCAATAAGTAAATAGATAAATAATAATTATATAAAGTTGCTCTTCACGAAATTCGTCGGACGATATAGTATAGCAATACCTCATGGAATGTCTAGAAAGGTTAGATAGTTTAACAATCGAAAAACGTGTCATTTTGATGTGAATTTGCTACTGTGCTAGGAATTTGCGAGATTGTAAAGAAATTTGAACAGACTGAAAGCAAAACAGATGCGGCGGAGACTGCGCATTATCGCCATATACGCTCTGACAAATACTATATCGTGAATAAAGCAAAATTGAAAATTAATCGGCATTCTCACTAAATGAACCCAACTAAATATGGTGTATTTTGCAGTTGAATCTGCTCATCCACACACACATATGTATGTATGTCAGCCAGGATTACAACCTAATTTTTCGCACCACTTACTAGTTAATGAGCGGCGAGACCTACGGAAGCTAAAGCAAAAGGGTTGCAAAGTTAATTGGCCAACAAAGATTCCCTGAAACTCATTTCTCTCTCGGTGTTTACGTCAACAAGCAAAATTTTCACATACGGGAATTCAGTGTACTATGACCGCATGATTACCAATTTATTAGCCTGCAATAGCAGCTGATGAACTGGACGGTGTAGGATTTCAACAAGATGATGCAGCGAGCCATGCAACACGATCGATTTTGGGTCTCTTGCATCAAAAGTTTCCACAACGATTAACTTTTTTTTAAGGGACGACAAATTGCGTTTCGTACAAAATGATTAAAGCTAAGCATTATGATGAAATAAAAGCTTCATGGAAAACATAGATTTATGTGTATTTTATTTCATAGTTTTTTATGTATTTTTCTTTAAAACAATTCGTTTTTCTTTTGTAAAAAACATTTCTTAACAAAGAAATCTAAAGAGGAGAGAAATTTTTTCAAAGCAATCGCCTATAAATGTATCGAGTAAAACCTCAATACACATGCAAACAAAACATGTCAATGACAAGAAGTGTTAAAAACAACAACAATAACAACAAAAGCTATTTTAAAAAAACGAAAACAACAAAAAAATGTAAAAAAAGGTAAACAGAATCAAAAAATGAAAGAATGTGGTTAGAATGAACAAAACAAAAAGAAGATAAAACAACGGCAACACAAATAAGCGAAAAAAAAAAAATAATAAAAACAAACCTGTTAAGAGAAAAATCAGAGAGTATTTATACGAATTCACCATCCACCGTTAATGTTGATATTGTTGTGTGTTTTTGTTTTAATGGCAGTGTAGTGGATGGGCAATATTAACAGCGAAGACGACTAAACAACAAAAATATTCTCTTGTTTGTTTTTTAATTAAGGAAAGTAGTTTAATAAGCGTTTTAAATTGTTAAATTTGTTATTTTTTCCATTCTTTCTTTCTTTTTTTTTGGGCTTTAGAAAAAGAAAATTAATCATAAGCTAAAGTAGGTTAAATTTGTAAAACGTTGACGACATAAAAGAAGACACAGACAGACAAATAAATTTAAAAGTTAATTGGAAACTTAAAATAACACACACTACATGAAATTAATAAAACAAAAGAATTAAAAAAATATATGTAAAGAATTGCGATAATTTTCAAACTCACCTTGAATGAATGATTTTTTTTTTGTTTGGTGGTTTTGTTTTGTTTTTAGTTGAATGATTTTACTTTAAAATGTATTTTTATAAATATTGTTTAAATGTAATAACAAAAACAAAACGTCTCTTTAAAACTGGAAACACACTGAAACACATGAATTGTTGCTATTATTAGAGAAATAGAGAGAGAGAGAGAGAGATAGAAACACATATAAATTACAGGTTTTGTATACAAAACCTATTGCAAAAATTAAACAATCAATAATTTTGTAAGAAATGCAAAAAGAAAAACAAAAATAAAATAAATAAAATATACACTGCCTACACAAAATTAAAACAACAGTTAAACTATTATTTCTTCTTATTTTAATCAATAAATTGTCTTTAAATTGTACACTGTTTTTGTTGTTGCTTATGGATGATTACAGCATCATCATTATTATTATTGTGATTTTCTTATTAGAGGTTTTCTATACTCTATCTCTTTCACTCTCATCTAACACTCTTTAATACAAAAACAAACACACACTTCTATATGCACATACACTGTTATTGTAAAGATGGTGTACGGAATTAATTTTTAATTAAAAAAAAATCGCAAAAAGAAGCACCAAAAATTAGATAAAATTTGGTCATAAATAACTTAAAATACGAAAGAAATTTGCAAAAATTTCCATCACTGCCATAAATATTAGTGGAATGGCGAAATTTTTGTTGTTTTATATTCTGTTTTCTTTATTTTCTAAGACCATAAAATTTAACAATTAACCACTGAAAAATTACTAAAACCAACAACAAACACCGTTAGGAAACGCACTCACAGAAATTTTACACATTATTTGTTTGCACTTCTTTTAATTTATTACGTTTAAATATATCTTGTATGCATTTTTATTCACTTTAAATTCGTTGCGTAGTTGTTGAATGCGATTGAAATTAATTAAATTTATTTATTACTTTAATTAACACTTTATAAAAACACCGTCCGCTTTATCTTCCTCCGACTTTCTCTCTCGTCAACAATTCTCGAAGAACTGACTGCGGCAAACAGTCAAATAAAGCGAATAAACGAATTGAAACTAGAGTTGCCAAACCTTTGAAAATGTTGTGGAACAGGTTTGTTAATGAAAATCAGACAAATATCATAATGTTAAAAATTACTTGAAATTCATACATTAATTTTAAATGTTAATTTAAAATTATAATTAATTGGATAACAATTTACAATTCTGCTGTCAGTTGGAAAAGTCAAACTACAGTCCATACTAAAAATTCTAAAATAAAAGTTAATTAATTAGTTAATTTTGAGCTAAAAGTGTATTTAGGTTCACTGTTATTAATTATTCCTAAATGGAGTAAATAAATATTTTAAATGTTTAATACATATTTAATTTTTTTTTTTGGACGATTATAACGTCTATCTATTGCAAGCACAACATGATATGGCAACTTTATTTTCATAATTTTTAAAGACAGGGTGTTTCACAAAATCAACTTAACAAGTTATTCCTGTCAATAATGTTGCCAGGAAATAAGAAACTTTGTAAATAACTTTCGAAAGAATAATCACCAAAGTGGAAAACACATATTTTTTTATTAATTTTGCCTGATGTTAAATTTGTTTTCTGCCTTTCGAACAAAGCACAAAATTTATAAATATTTCGACAAAGAATTTCCGATTTGTAGCTTTTAGCAAGCATTTTCGATAAAATATAAAAGAAGGAAATTATTCAAAACTTCATTTACAAAATAATTTAAATTAAATTATTCGTATGCAGTTTTCTAACTTCAATTTTTTAGAATTTTAAATAGAATGACACAATGGCAACACTACCTACTCGTTCGTTTCGTGTACTCTTTTATTCAGTGTTTCACTAATCGAGATTAGTTAACCTTGATCCCAAGCACAAACCACACCGTTGGTAATGCAGTGCATAATGATAAAGAGATGTCGTGGAATGCTTACGCTAACAGAGATAAAAATTACTTATTCTAGACACACACCGTCCAATTCAGGATGTACTGTATATTGATATATGTTAATACAGTACCATTTGGAATAACGGCACTTTGGTGAGTTTCGATTTTATTCACCACACCGGATACATTCACCACACTTTGTAAAAACTCACCACAATGGAATCTCACCACAACAACAAAATTCACCACACTTAAAAAAAATTAAAAAAGCTATATTTCCCCTCTCCGTCTGTCGTACCCCTTCAACATACAACAAAGAGTGGGTGGGGTGCAGTGCAGCAGCCAACACAACAACAACAACTAGAAACATACCCTTTTATCTCCGACCCCACTCAAGAACCACCCCCCACACCAAACCAACAGCAGCAACGCCACCAAGCCACACAAAACACACCCAACAACAAGCAAACAGCACATCTTCACACACACCACTCACAACGGCCTATTAAAACAAACAGGGCTTAATTTTTACTTATATAAACCGGAAACGGAAAAAGAATGTGCGAATTAATACAGAACGTTCGTTCATCTTTTTGAACGAACAAACGAGTTTTTCCCTCCACCAGTGTTGCCAGAAAAAAATTTGTAATCAGCTAAAATAGGTAAAACAGGATATAATATTCAAATTTAAATTCATAGTTTTTTCAAAATTAATTATGTTAATTAATTAAATTACATTTTTTAAGAAAAAAAGAATAAGCAAAACCAGATAAAATCTACAATACACTACACACATTGCACAAAAAATAACCAGGTTTGGTTAGAAATAACGAAAAGCGGCAACACTGGTAATAAAAGCTCTAGTGAAGAACAGCTGATGCATTAAATCATGTGCGGTTGTTATAAAGTCGACTGGTAAAACGTGTTGTGTTAATTTTTCTTTCTTATTAAAAGTGAATTAATTTTATTACTTAAAATTGTATTAAAAATTGAGTGAAAAAGTTTATTTTAATAATAACAACGGCCAGCGATAAATGAATTCGGTATTTGTTAAGAAAAATTCAAGGAATTTCTGTGCTTCACTTTGAAAAGCAAACGTGACCTAAAATGGCGTGTTAACGGTATATGAAGAACAACAACAATAATAGGAATTTCTTACGTATAGACACAAAAGTGGGCTCGTCTCTGCCGTCAATAAAAGTTGAATAGATTAAAAATATAAAAAAAACAGCAGTGAAACACATCAACTACAATAAATAAATAAATTTAAGAAAAATAGTGAAACTTGTCATTGAGTCTGCACGTTCGTTCCCTATTTGATTTTTTTTCTTGAGTGAAATAAAATATCGATAAAATTTCAATAGACTTATTTTATTATTTAAAAACAATAAAATTTGTGAAATTAAACAAAAAATTTAATAAACTTTTCCTTAACACGCAAAAAAAACCAACGTCATTGCCAAAGTCGTCTACCTACGTAAACAATAAAAGGTGAGTGTACCCTCTACTGCTATTTTTAGTTCCCTTGCTTGTATTTACGACTACCCGCCTTGTGTCCTTGCTTTTTAATTGTGAAATGTTTTCATTTAATTTTTCTTTTGTTAAAGTAATTTGCTAAAGATGTTTTTTTAAATAAAATTATATTTCAAGGTCGTTATGAATTTTCCCTTTAAAAATCAATTTCTAATTCCATAGTTTTTTCTGTTGCTGGCTGGTAGACATTGTGCCAAAATTTTTGCTTATATGTTTATGGTTCGATTTTTGTAAACAAAAGTAATCGATGTAATGTTCTTTAGAGTGTTGCCATATCAGCAACATTTTTTTTTTTTTTAAATTTCGTAGAAAGTTTTTAAACAATTTTTTTAAATCTTTTTCGTTTATTTTAACTGTAAAGAAAATTTATTAGAATTTGTTAAGTCAGTTTTTAGAATATTGTATTTATACTCTTTTTTACTTTTTATATAAAAAGGGGGCATTGAATATCCATCGGAACACACTGAACTTTGGTAAAAAGATTTGTTTATATGATAATTATATTTGTACATATGTGCATAGTTGTTTTGTTGTAACATCTTATATAGTTCCATTAAATCTTCGGTAGAAAATTAAAAAATAATCACGCTTTAACCATATTCCATTGATTACTCGTAATCAAGGGTTTGTATGTCGCTAATAAGAAGGGTAGATGGAAGTTCAAACTATTCAATTGGTGTAGTGTACCTTGTTGGACTTGTGATCCTTGCTAGCATATCTGGTCCGAAACGCGTTCAGCTTGCCAATGAATAAATTAATACATATCACTGCTAAGTGAATTATATCCTAGTCTTCCTTAGATGTTGTTTCTTTGTTGCACCTTCCACAGAAAACTTAAGATGTGCTCTTTGGGCGTTGACTTGGGCTTGTAGCGTTCAATTTCTGATATTCTTCCAAATATGCCGGAGAGAGGGATTTAGAGGATGAATTGTGTTTTTGACAGGCAATATTGTAGTTCCAGGTGTGCGTGATCCACACTGGTTATCTGCCACAGAGCATTCTGAAATATTCACTGTTTTTTGCGGTTTGTAGGACAGTGGCATTACATAAGTAAGTTAACAAACAGACCTTGGGAATTTGGTGTGAAGAGCTGTTTGTTGGCCGGCAAATTCATTGGACCGTATTCCTTCAAAAACTATAAAGATAACAAATGTTGGAGCCAATAGAGCATGATGTCTTGCGATGATTACTGATTTTCCTTTCAAAATGGAAGAATAGCACTTGGTTGACATATAGTTTCATCAAGAAGGCGCTACGTGACACACGGCTTGCAATACCATAAACCTATTAAAGGCGAGTCAAGTGAGCAATTTTTCTCACGTTTTGAAACGGTCCACTTATCTCCAAAATCGAGATATTTCAACCCACTAGTCTATATTGTTTAGGGATTTGTGTATTATCTCGTGCACAGGAACAAGCCAGTCATAAGTTATATCCTGCAACAGCTGGCATTATTGATATACGAAATGCTTGATAAAGTGTGCTCTTAATTCACTAAGCGAATAAAATTTGTGTGAGTTTTTTCTATTTTCAAAACTTCACAGGCTAGGAGAAGAGAGAATTCTACTTTTATGGTTTAAAAAAAGTTAAACTATTGGTTTTTTAGTTATTCCGGGCGTTTTTGATGCCTTCCTTTGGATTCACTGTATTTTTTACCTTATGAAGCAGTCTGGTAACTTTTACTACAAAAATTCTTCTCTATTTTACTCGAACAACCAATCACCGAACGCCTACGCGAGGGCTCGTCTACAGTTACAACACAATAATAAAATAACGTGCTGTGCTCTTTGCTTTACAACAAGTAAAGTGGTGGAGACCAGCATATTTTTCTCTTTTTGGGGTTGTGAAGAAGGATGTGATAAGAATAAACAAAATTTGAGCAGAAGTCATGAATTCTTAGTTGGGATAGTACACAGAGCGATGGCAGTGGGAAGAGAGTGAAGGACGCAAATAGAAAAAAAATAAGAAAGGTTATGTTTACATTATTAGGTAATAAAAAGCTTTTTTTATTTTGTTGGTAAAAATATTGTTGTTGTTGTTTTTATATTGTTTACATACGTGTATTCATTCTTATTGTTTTGATTTGTAAACACACACTGTAATAAAAAGGCAGACGTACCTATTTTACATGAAACGTAGACACTATTTTAAAAAAAATTTTTTCAATTTGTTTTGTTGTTAATCTTTAGTATTTTTTTTATTTTACTTTTTAAATTTGCAAAAATAATATAAAAAATAAATGTATTAATAAAACAGAAAAATATGCACAATTTACGTAATTAATTGCTTAATATTGCCGTGTTGATAAACACAAGTTATAATAATAATTATTTATTATTATTTGTTCTTCCCCTAGCCCTTATTCCCTCTCTTATATTCGTTTTTTATTTTTATTGTATTGTATTGACATTAGATGTTTGTAATCTTTAATCACATTGTATTCTAAAGAATTTGCAATAGAAAGGGAATTACGTGTATTGGTTTGTGTGGGTTTGTGCTTCCTTCAGACGAACGCTATTTTTCTAATTTCCCACTCATCCGTTATTTAGTTGCCATTAACACTCTGTAGAGTCAACAGCTACAGAAATTTACGCTTTTAAACCTGCTTTTACAAAGAGAAAAAAAGCATCGTAATAATAATGGGTGAGTGAGTGAGTGTAATAAACGGTTTTGGCGCCCAAAATAAATTTTTCTGTAAAAATAGTGCTAAAATATTGTGTTGTGATCGCAACATTTAAAATGAGTGGAATATTAATTAAAAAATAAAACTAATAATAATAATTAGAATTGAAGTTTAAGTTCAGATAATGGCAGCTGAGATGGATGATTCGATGTAAACTGAAACGTGCGGTAAAAGGAAGTCCTGCTGTGATTTCGATGAAACTTTTGATTCATTATATGGATTTGGATTAGTTGAAGTTATCGATCCATTTGACGTAGTTTTCTAACAAATTATGAAACATTTAGCATGGCATCTCCGCAATAATTTGAAAAATGTTGGCTTTCAAATCTTCTAACTTTAGGGTATTATCAGGATACACACAGCCATTGACTTAGCTCCATAAAAAAGTCCAAAGGCTTCAAATCACATTTTCTTGGGAGTCAATTGAGGTCACATAAACGAGAAATTGCTCTCTCTGGAAACTTCTCATGCGATAAAGCCGAGTTGGTCGTTTTATGTGACACGTAGAACTACTGTCTTCAACTTCAGGCAAAAAAGGTATCTTGTGGCTTCTTCACGGTCATTTTCAAACAAATAATGCTCAATAAAGCTCAATAGTAGTTTTGGTGCGAAATGGCTTTTTTACAATTACTTTTGGTTTCACTGAATACAATTTACAACATTTTTTGTTTGTTAACGTTGTTCTGAGAACGTCACTGCTAACGAAAATTTTGTTCGAAAAAATCAGCATTAAAAGGTAGTAACCCTAGTGCTCACTCAGCATTGTTGATGGTCAAACAGCTTTAACTGTCCCGTGTGTTAAATTTTATGTGGATGAAGCGCACAATTAGCATTGTGAATGGTCAGTTATATAGATGGAGTTGCAAATCCGAATGCAGAATACTTCACAATGAGGCGTAAGATAGGCCTATTGGGCAAGAACGCTGTATAATCGATAAATACCGATTATTCGGCAGACTTTTCTAACAGAAGCTATATTTGCGGCAGTGCGTACATTGCCATGATGGTCGGTCCTGCCTTATGGTCTCGGTGGTTATTGTCTAACCTCTCAGATACATCGACTCCGTGTCGATAATTCACATCATAAAGATGCTTCACGCTGTACGAAGACCCAGTCCTGTCATCCATCACCTAAAAACCAATTTGTTTGTAACAATTTCCGGAATAAGCAACACCATCAAATCCCTTCTTAAGAGTGAAACGATAACGTTAAGGCGAGACGGCGCCAAAAGTGGCCAAACAAGTATTAACGAAATGTGTTTTTGAACTTCTTAAATCCTTTTATTTTCTGCAAAAACAATAGGTTTTCTTTTACTACAATTTACAACGCTATGAAGGCCTTGCTTTTTTACAGTGACCTTTTTGTGATAATCCCTTTATCAAGTGTACCTCGATTGCAATTTATTATCGTATTGAGTGTTTCAGCTTTAAAAAAGCATTATTTTGAACCGGTAACGACTGGTATCGACTTCTTGGAAAAACATTTCTTTATCAGTATGCGACTGCATCAATATCTTTATCAACCAATAAATTCCCAGTTGAAATATTTACTTAAGACAGGTACTTTGTACGCGAAATGTTCAGAGCCAGACATTATCTCTGGTCTTTTTTTGAAATAAAATAAGACATTAAGTACACAATGTTGTTGTATTTATTGTAAATTAAGCAATTATAAAACATGGTCAATGAATACCAACCAATCTATCAGACAGACAGACCGACGGAGAGACATCAATGGGAAATTAAAATTTATTGATGATCAACGTTCTCTTGTACAAAAGTATGCAAGAATTTCGAGAGTACATTCGTGTACAATATGAGAAGGGGACTATTTCGTTCTGTTTTCAGTATTTTAAATTACTAAATGCTGTATGTATTATTTAATAAGTATAATTTAAATGCATTTACTTAGAAAACGTTTAAAATACCGGTTTTTTAAATTACACAAAAAAGTTATTGGTGTTTAGGGCAACCAAAAAATTTGTAAAAAAAAACATTTTTTAATTGCAAACTTGCTTATTTGGGGAAAAATTTTATCGCAGCATTGCAACACACTTTGCTAATTTAAGTCCCATGCCGAAAATATGCACAAGAATTAGGTGATCTCCCTCCTCATGTGCTTTGAATATGAAGAGCGTGGTGTTATTGGGACACTTTTCACCATTTGTAAATATTTTTTTCTCTGAATAGACACAACGTATGCCGGGTTCCAAATGTTTTGAAGCACAAAATATGATTTTCGTTTTAAGTCTATAAAATAAACATCGAGCAAAAAGAATTCTGCCAACGTCTGTCCTACAAGGCCAATCTCGATGTTAGTTTAGGGTCACGGAATCGCTCTAAAAAGTATACCTTACTTAGGCCCTGCAATACCCAATGTAATACCATGGCATCTATTATTAGGTCAACTGTTTACAACTCTTGGCTACATTTCTTAATTAGCCTGAGCGTTATATAAAAGTATGAATTTTTTCCACATCACCTTCAGCCAAATACGTCCTATTTAAAATTGTGGTTGCGCAATTATTTTTCATCTCAATATTAAATTGTTTACATCAACAGACCACTGATCAGTTATGAATGAAGAGGGTTTATTATCATCCTTGTCCTTTGGATATAGTAAAGTCTGTAAGAGAGAACCCTCAAGAAATGAATGTCAAATCCAAGTATAAATTCATTCGAATTGTCTGTTATACCAGACATTCAATTATCCGCGTCTTGAAAACCACATTAGATTAATCTTTGGATGTTCTCCAGAGATACGCGATATTCTTGGTGAACAAATGTCCGCCTTGAAGTCGCCATAGTCTAATAGGTAGAGATTTGACTTATTTGAGCCCGTGGTTTAAACTCGAATATCCATAAGTTATTACAGTTATTACTCCAGTAGTATACTAGTCTATTAGTTTAAGGGTCGTGGGTTCAATTCGCATTAGAGACTTTCATCTTTTACACCACATACATACATCGAGCATATGGTCCGAGTTACTTAGATAATTTCCAATTGCTTTGTATTGGAATTTATAAATGATTAAATAAATAAGTTATTACAGACACAAACCACGTGTAAAAGATATGCTCAAGGTCAAGCAGTAGCGTAAATTTTTTTCTTTTTAGATTTTGCTTACCCTGCTTCAAATATTTTTAAAATTAAACAGCCAACGTATAGAAATTTTATGTTATTGCACTCGTCGAATAGCTGATGGCAGCGCCATTACGAAAATAACACGTGTGGGGGAAATACCCGATTCCTAAATAAAATATCGAATAAAAACATTTCAATATATCTAATGTACTTTGAGATCTGAAACAAATGAAAAACGAAAAGGAAAAAAATAAATAAAATTAAACAAATTTGGCATAAAAAACTGTTAAACTTACAGTTCATTGTTTATTTTAATTGTTTACATTGATTATGGTTTTGATTTTGTCTCTTATTTCTTTCGTATGTTTTTTTTTGCATTTAATTACCGGTTTGTTCGTTTTTTTTTAATTTTTTTGTACATTTTGGTTTTAATTTTTGCTAATTTTTCTATTTTTTGTTTTCTTTTTTCGAAGTACTTTTTTATTTGTTTGTAAAATATTAATAGAACGTGTCTTATTATAAGTCTTGTGATTAACAAATTCGCTCAATTGTTTTGTTTGCAAATTGTTTTGAATACGTTTTTAGCAATACATACGAATCGATTGTGTTTTTATTTGAACAAAACACACACCCCCCACCTTACAAAGTCCAAACAGCATTTGCTCTACACCAGAAATTAGTTTAGCAGGTGTTAAAAAATCAACTCTTGTTTACATTTTGTTATTGGGAATACGAAAGAAGTGAAAAAATCTAGGAATTGAAATTTTAGATTTCGAATTTAGCCTCTGGATGTGTGGACCCAGAGAACAGTGTGCCGTTATAATTGCTACTAAGTGACCTAAGTGCTTAGCAAATTTTGTTCTGCACTTAACCACAAAGGGGCAGGTCCAATGGAATGACGGGAATCCTTTATAAACGAGTAAAGTGTGTTCGACATCGTTCTTAGAGGAGTGTCAATTTTCAATGTCCAAACGTTCAAGAACCCATATAAGATTGAATGTCTCGTCATTTCCTCGAGAGACACCCTTCATATTTTACTTTGGCAATCATAGATGTGAGATCTTATGGCCGTTTTACTTAGCTTAACTTGATTGCTAATTACAACACATCTTTAAAACCAAGCTTCCCACACCACCCATGTTGTGTGTGTTAATTTTATCCATGAGTGGCGGAATCTACAGTTTAACCTCGAGCCTGAACCAAGATTTAAGAAACTCCTGAAAGGGAGTTGCCAAAAGAAATATTAATTTCATATTTTGATTTTGTTCGATGTATCTGAGCTGTGGTTTGAACCACTTCAAGGTCCACTTTTTTTCCTTTACCCCTCTTGGGAGCATATGGCTTCTTCAAAGAAATTTTCCATCGTATGCGTTTGACTGCTGTAGTTGTCATAAATTCCGGTTGGCTGTTATTCTGCCTTGTTTTCGTTTCGTTAATCTATTGTTGTTCCAGCTAAGCAGGTGATTGGTCTGCAGGTCCTAAAATAATGGGGTACCCACCTATCGTAGTCCGTTTTACTGTTAGTTAATATGAGTATATCTCCAGTATTTATAGGGAATGGTTTTTAAAGCTTTGCGATGGTAAAAGATTTCCAAACAATGAAGAATGATGGCTGCATACACAGTTCACAAACTATAAAAATCTGCAATTAAATATCTCTGGAAAATGTTAATCGAAGTAAAAGTTTAAATTGATGATTTTTTTTATACAACAAACACTCGGGGTAAGCCCTTATCAAGCAGTGTATTGTGTTGTGCATTGGAAAATGTATTGTCAGGAGGATGAAACAAGGAGTTGATGTTTGTAGACGTTAGATTTTAACCTTTTTACATCGTAAGTGACAGGAAAAAAGTCTTTAGGTACAGCTGACTAATGAAGTTTCTCTGTAATGCATTAGGCAGTATACAATCAACTGGATGTGATCTACAAGAAAGTCAAGTACTACTTCAAAAAAAAAAAAAACAAAAAAAGGATTTTTGGAGAACATGACCCTTTATTTCATTGTGCACGATATGAACTACAACAGTGAACTACAAGCCATTGTCATTAACAAGCATCGTCGCTCTTTCCTGCACGTAATCGAAATCCTTTAAAATAGACTTCGAGGTACCGATCCATTCATAGGAGTTGTATTCCATATTCGACCGGGATTTAAATGGTAACGATATTACGTAGAATGAATATTTCTTTCACCGCATTAAGAAATCAAGACATTGGCATATTTCTTCGATAACTGAAAGATATTCTCTGTTCAAGCTTCAAATGAGAAGAGAAATAAAAACGCGTTTTTCCAAACTTGTTTTTTCTTTGTTAGATCGTTTAATTTTGGAATCGCCCTCGTAAGTTCATAGATTGTTAAGTGTTTTTAACAACTAGAAAGCTTTTCTTTTGCGTTTTACTTTCATTTCATTGATTAAATTTTAGATTTGATTGTTACTGATGGATGACATATTTGCATGTCTTCCATGTACACTGTGCATATGCCCATACGTTCTTATAGATAAAATACTTAATTGTTCAATTAAAAATCAAAAAAATATTATTTATATGTTCTTATGTACTTGTTATGTTAATAATAATACTGTATTGTATTGTGTTGTATTTTGTTATCTGGGTGGGCTGGGTCTTTTCTAATCATCAACCTGTTGCTCAATTTCTATTTCTAATGCTTATCAATTTGATTACTTTTCGATTTTCTTTTTTGCAACAATTAAATATTATTTCAGACCCTCGATTCTACTGTCTACTGCACTGACCCGCGCTGTACATGTCATGTACACAAATACCTGGAATAATCTGAAGTATTTGTATATGATTTTGACTTTGAAATATATTTGTTCTAGAATTCCGTTGTATGTCAATGCTCAATGGAACAAGTAATTACAAATCGACTCTTATTTGTTATCTTCTTTTTATTGTTGGTGTCGTTTTATCACTGTCCAAAAAATAAATCGATGTCGCTTTCAATTGTTCCGTTTTTTTAGGACAAAATATTTCTTTATTTAATATTCTTTTTTTTACTGATATAAATATTTCATATTACACTTGATATATATACATACTATGTTATCAATATAAGCATTTACGTAAACGAAAAAAAGAGTAAAAAAATATGTATTTTGTAGATTTGTTGTTACGTTTCAAAGAGTTTAAGTAGGGGGGCAAATATTCTTGGCATGGGGTAATAGTAATTTCTTATAATATTGTTCAGAATTTCACAGAAGTCAAAGTTACTATCTTTGCCACAGTCTTTATTCGTATTCTGATTTGAAAAATATATAAGGATGTTTATTTTAAAATAAACAAAAAAGTTTAGTCAGTTTAATTAATTCTAGCGGGAAACGCAAAAGAAATTTTTACTGCAGCCTAGCGAATTCAGCAACCCTCCTTAGTAAGTCAACGCACTAACCACTAGAGGAGATCCAATTTCCTTGCCAACGTGAAGGCATGTGCCGTATTCTTAGGCTCAACTAGTTCGACTTGGATAAGAAGAGGAAACTTAGTGTCTTCTTTCTTTGAATAGCATAGTCTATTTTCGCAATGTTGTTTTCATAGGCCATTGCCTTATTTGGAAACATGCCGTCAAACACGTCATTCCCTCACGTGACATCTGCAGAGAAAGTCCGAGGAACAGATGTCAAGCTCTTACATTGAAACGGCGGAAGTTTTTTTCATCACCGCCTACACTGTCCACCATTTTGTAGTTGCCGGTATAAATCTCATTGCCCGATCAAAAGTACTCGGGACTGCCATATATGTGTGTGGTTGTGTGTGTCATGGCGGCTCTTTCATTAAGGCATTCTTTCGTACATGGACTGTGTTACTGTAATCGGCTTGTAGATTTTCTCTGCTATTCGCGATAGGCAGAGGAGGAGGATAGATAATGCATTTTTTCCTGGCATTTCCTGATTCGTTTTTCATTTGATGTTCGTATTAGACATGTCAAAGCCACAGTTTGTCTTTATTAAGCCCTCTGCGACATTTTGATGAGATTTCGGACTGAAGGGTGAACTTCTTTTAATCCGTCTTTCAATATAAGTTTAAAAGTCTTTCGTAACGACTTGTCTTGAGATTTAATAGTCGTGTATCTGTAATCAAGGAAAGTGTTCTAGACACAGCCAGTTGCAAGCCCTGTGCCTTGATGTAAGGACTCGATTTTCTGTCCCTACCGAAGGTTCAGTTGAGATTTGATAGTCCTTTACCTCTTATCAAGGAAAGGGTTTATTTCTATTAAGGGTTATATTCTATTGCAAACCAATAATATAGAATCTTTCTACATATGATAAGTGTCTTATTTTTGGTCTGGAGATGGATGAGAATATTCGAAAATCAAAAGTAATATAGTGGCTTACATATAGAGTACATTGGAGCTTTAAATAAACTTTGGTCTCAAACCTAGACAAGAGCGTTAGTTGTAAGTAGATGTTAACATAGATATACATGTATTACGCGTAGTACCTCCTGTTCAAATCACTAGGAGAGGAGATGATATTGCACTGCAAATTATCATCGTCTGACTGAAGACTTTTAGTTCTGACATGTCGGATGTGGATATTAGGGTATTATACATACATATGTAGGAACTGACTGCGAGAGAAGGTGACATTGCAGTGCAATCAATGTCTTCAACCTATTTTTTCAACGCTATATTATATCCTGGTTTGAAAGCGTTGTACTATAAAGTTTGCATCCCAAAAAAATAATTTTAAATGCAAATATACGAAAATATTTTTTGCTTTACTTAATATTTGCCGTATTTCTGTTTTACTGAACGAAGAAAAAAGGAAAGATCTGTTGTCGCATTTAATTTATTTCGTTTCTAAAAACTTCTTTGAGAGATAGGAGAGCAACCGGTACCGATACAGATACACCGACTCACTGACTGACTAACTGAGTCCACTTTTTTGAGTTTTGCTTGCTTTCAATTTCGTTGGCTGCTGATAACACCACTCAGCCACCGGTTTCTTGTTACTCAATATTTTCAGTATTGAAAACAAACTCTTGTTTTTTGTTTGTTTTTTATTTTTATGTCCACAATATTTTTTTGAATTGTTTTCATTGCCGGTTTTACTCCAGATACTCAATGACTCTTAAACAACACGGACGTGTTGGTGTCTGAATTTTAAAGAAAGAAAAAGACAATTTTGCGAAAAAGTTTTCAAAAAAAAAAAAAAAAACAGTGAAATAAACAACAGAAAATAAAACAAATAACAGCGTATAGAGAGACAATAATTTTGTATTAAAATTGTTTAAATATTTAAAATTTTTGTTTTTATTTTATTTATTGTGCGTGTAAGTGTGTGTGTGTGTGTGTATTAGTGAATTAAAATATTTGCACAAAAAAAAAAAAACAGAAAAATAAAACAGCAACAACTCAAAATTGCATTCATAATTAAAAGAGTTTAAAAGTTGGCGTCGTAAATTTTTACGTCCGTCTCCAATCGATGATACTTTAAAGCCCAAACGTCTACAGAGTTGCTTTGGATTACGAACAATAATTATCATTCATTGTAAAGGAGCCACATTAATTTGGTTTAATAAAGTTAGTATTCGTGTATTCGTTTGTTTGTTTGTCAAGCTATGTAAATATGTTTAAATAAACGCCATGGGTTGAATAGTCTTTGGTTTCATAGGAGTTACAAAAATTAAAAAGTCGTTTTTTTTTGTCTTTTGACCCTATGCTAGTCTTGCCTTACAAATATGGTGTACTAGATTTTCTCTGAAGTCGCCTAGTTTAGTAAGAGTATTTTGGTCATATTAGACGAGAACCTGTGGTTCAAAACCCAACTCAGTCATCTCGACCAAGACGAAATGTGAAAGAAATTTCTCTTCCGGCAAAAACTCCGAGAATAAATAAAATTGTCATGAAAAGATTCTCAAATCTGTTGCTCGAAGTCGAAGTGAAACTGTAGGTTCCGTCACTCATGGAAGAAATTAATACACACAACATGGGTGGTGTGAGAAGCTAACTTGTAATCCTGACTAAAGGGTTGCAATAATCAATTAAGTAAATAAGCCTTCCTGTCGAACCGCCTGTATTTGTTACAATACAGCTGAGGTGGCAAGAGGATTGCGCATCTTCAAACGGTGCCAAATGCAGGTTAAATTGGCGGATGTGTGCTGCATTTATTCTCACAATTTTTGTTTTTTGGTATACGATATTAATTTTAAGACCACATTTTGCTGTTTCATCTGCAACATCCCATACTTGTAGTCTCTATCACCGTGTAGTCGCCTATCCAACGACCACCGTATGCCTTGGGTTCAGATGTAGATCTCTAAGTCCATCTATATGAAGTCACCGTAGCCTACTAGGTTGTGTGTTGATTTATTAGATGTAAGGCCACGGTTCAAACTTTAAGTCAGACATCTCCAACAAAATGAATTATGAAAAATTATTTCTGGCAAAAACTCTGTTAGTAAATAAAATTACTATGAAAAGTTCCTCAAAAATCGGTCGTCCGGAGCCGACTCATGTATAACATTAACACACACAACTTAAGTGGTGTGATAAGCTAGGTTGTAATCCTCACTGAAGGGTTGAAATGATAAATTATGTACATATGTATAGCTAAGTTGTAGTTTGAATAGAGGATAGACTTGTCGTACACCATTGGATGCATAATGGTGACTTCATGCGAAATACGGCACTTAGCATGTAAGGCCTCCATATATGGAACTATTTTCTATGGTACTCGTTTGCTTTGACGGACTTTCCTTCAAATAATCTCTCGAAGCCTATAAGGAAGAGTCAAAATAGTAATCTTTAGTCTTACTAATTGTTATTAGTTTCATTTATAGTCAAGGCATAATTTATTGACTTGCAGTCCAGCCCGTTCATTGAGAATACACTTAATGCCGGTTGTTCCTTCTTTTCTATGTCCACTCTATCCAAATTATAGTATCATGGCTCCATGATTTAATTCATTTGGATGAGGATCGCAATATTTTGCTATAAGAAGAGCAACAGATTTTAGCTGTCGTTAGAGTATTTTTGTTTCATTTTCTTGATTAAGTGATTTGGGACTTAAACCCTTCGAACATGCAATCCAAAAACCTCTTGTAAGTGACGTTATTTCTTGGAGTTGATATATATTTGGTACATCACTGATGTAGGGATATTACTAAGCCTGCTTCAGCGATTGTTTTACTAGTTTTTAACACTCCCTCATAATTTTTAATTTCTTTTTACTTTAAATTTTGAACTTTGTCCGAAAAGAGTTGATTTTTTTTTTTTTCAAAAATTTTATCAACGCATATACATATGTATGTATGTATGTAGTACATACCCCTATATGGCATAATATGGTATGGTGTTGGTATCAAGTGACCGTCCTCCTTTTATATTTTTTCAAATGTTTATTGATATTTTTGTGATAAGCCTTTTTCAATTTTGAGTTTCAAATTGCTTATGTTTAATAAATATTTATATGCGGTGAAGCATATGTAGAAGTATTCGTATCTAAATAGGTTTAAATAATTTCGGTTTTTTTTTTCTTTTACTCAAGATTAAAATCCATTATGCTCCAAAGTCACTTCCGATAAGGTTTCGATAATTCTTGGCGGTATTTATAAATAGTTTGGGTTTTATGAGGGCCTTATCAAATTTAATTCCTTAATAACTACAATTTTAAAATATATGTACATTTTATTTGAGTTTTTAAAAATGCGAACAACTTCCACCAATTTTCACTGTATTTCCTGTAATACAATTAAGTCAAGCGAAAATTGTTGCAAAATTCCTTTTTATCGTACTTCATCAGATTAGCGGTTATTGGCCAGTTCTCTGTCTTGTTGATTTCAATTTCCTAGTCTTTGTTTGATACTCAAACACACCCGATTTAGTCGATGATGATTCTCTTTTGATGAAACTTTCAAAATCCCTTTGCGTTTATACCATGACTTTTTTTAAATTTTATATTTTGTTTCAATTTTGAAATGGGACTTCGCAAAAGTCATCGTATAAATCGAGCGAAATAAATATCGAATAGCTTTATACCAGCAAATATCGAAATCGATTTTTACCCGTCAATTTTTTCTTATTTTGTTTCAAACATTTGCAGACAGTATTGTTGAATTGTTTTTAATCGAAAAAGATAATAATTTTGAGTCATTCTTATTGCGACATTTTAACAAATGTTATCTTTTAATACAATACTTACACATTATACGTTAACAACTAGGATTGTCAATTACTTGTAGGTATAATGGTAATCGAATAAATTTTTTTTTATTAAATTTCAAACCAAATGATCAACCTCCAACAAGTTGCATCATTCTGTTTTTAAATTTTATTCGTTTTATTTAAAAACTTCAGTGTAACATAAATATGTTTTACGATGTAGCCCAGTATTAGCCGAGTGTCCTCGAACAGGCTTTATGTGTTGCGCGCATGGTATTTAAGCATTCTCGTTGACCTGCATAATTTTTGAAATAAGGGCAGTCTCAGTTTATTTAGTTGAGTCCATGGAAATTGGTGATTTTAGGTTTTCATCGTCAAGATAAGACAGCATAGTTTAAAATACAAAGGTCAACTAATTTTTTAACTCAGGTTTTTGGTGCTCTGAATCCAAATCCGATTATAGAATTGCAAATACACATGCCTTCGGCCACTGGTTCTACTAACTTAAATTAAATTAAGGAACACATATATAGGTAATGAAATGACCAACAATTATACTTACTTAATTGGTCATTGCAACCTATTAGTCAGGATTATAATCTAGCTCCACATATCACTCATTTCGTGTGTGTTAATTTTATTCATGACTGATGGGGATTGCAATTTAACTTCGAACCCGCTCGATAGATTTGTGAAAAAGTTTTCATTGCAATTTTATTTAGTCTCAGATCTCAAACATTTATAACTTTTTATGCCCCTTAAAAACAAACGAAAATTATACTACTGATCGTACCGTTACCGTTCTTATTGAACACACGTCGTATATTCTTAAAGAGGCAGGCGTTCATATTTTTAAATGTTGTTCAAGTATTTATTATATTTGTGGGTAAATAACCTAAAAGTGGTTTCACCTGCACCACACCGCTGGGGGCTTTGTTCGTTTGTTTATTTCTATAAAAAAAAATAATTTTTAAGTTCTCTTTAAAATCATTTCAAACCTACTTTATCTGCATGTTAAGAACATATTTCAATTTAAATACTAGAGCTAGTGATTAGTGGGTTAAAAGACCAAAACTTGAATTAATATTTTTAATTTTCTTTATTAACAATGGCTTGTGTGTTATTATTATTTAATAAATTTTCATTTTGTGTTTTATTGTTGCTGTGCTTTGACGCAATTATTTTAAGATTAATTGAAAAAAAAAAAAAAAAAAATACTTATGAAACCAAAAACATTACCAAAATCAAATTTTAGACTCGTCGACGGACTCTCTTGCTCATACTAGTGATTTGGATTTAGAAACGGAGGACAACGACGAAATGACTGAAGGCAAACAAGTGAAACAACATGCACCCATGACCCGTAAGCCCAGCTCGAGTGCTGAGGTGCCCTTTCGCAGTCGTGGAGGAGATTTTCGTAAGTCTTCTATGAGTCTCAATCGTTTAGTGGGTGTCATCGATGAGGGTACTAACACGGTTAGTTTTTCCATTTATACTACGCCTGAGTTCAAGGAAATTGCCAGTCATCGCATAGAGAAACAAATGATCACCGTAAAGGATGGTTGGTTCGAACAGGATCCTTTGGCCATCATAAACAATGTCTATCGTTGCTGTGAAGTAGCTGTAAGTATGTTGCCAGGCTTGGGCTTTCGCAAGGATGATATTTATACAATCGGCATAACGAATCAACGTGAGACTACTGTAGTCTGGGATAGCATTACGGGGAAACCTTTATACAATGCCATTGTATGGAATGATATAAGAACCACCGCCATAGTAGACCAGATATTGGCTAAAATACCTGAACAAAATAAAAATCATTTTAAAAATATTGTCGGTCTACCCGTGTCACCATATTTTTCGGCTTTAAAAATTCGTTGGCTAAAAGATAATGTGCCTGCTGTGCGCAAAGCATGTCGAGAGAAACGTTGTAAGGCTGGCACCATAGACAGCTGGATTGTTTGGAATTTAACCAAGGGTATGTTGTCTAATTCACAATTATGTTAAGTTCCCGTTTTTAAAAGCAAAGTTTCTATATTTTTAGGCAATCTACATATAACCGATGTTACTAATGCCTCCCGCACTCTGCTTATGAATATCGAAACCTTGGAATGGGATCCTGTACTACTGAAAACCTTTTCCATCCACATAGACATGCTGCCTGACATTAAAAGTTGTTCGGAAATTTATGGTAAAGTAACAGATGAACGTTCAGTTTTAAAAGGCATGCCAATAAGTGGCATATTGGGCAATCAACAGGCTTCTTTATTGGGTCAAATGTGCATAAAACCGGGTCAAACAAAAAATACCTACAGATCGGGTTGTTTTATACTGTGTAATACGGGCACTACACCAGTGATATCTTCACGTGGCCTATTAACTACAGTGGCTTATAAATTAGGTCCCCATATGCCGCCTGTCTATGCTTTAGAAGGTGCCGTGGCAGTGGCAGGACATGCTTTGGAATGGCTGCAAAATAAAGTACGCATAGTGCCAAAAGCCTCAGATGCTGAACAGTATGCTGAGGCAGTACAAACTACTGGAGATGTTTATTTTGTGCCCGCTTTTACTGGTCTATATGCTCCCTATTGGCGCAAAGATGCTCGTGGCTTAATTATTGGTTTGACACAATTCTCCACCAAACATCATGTGGTAAGAGCTGCCCTCGAAGCTATCTGTTTTCAGTCCAGAGATATTTTGGAGTGCATGTATAAAGAGGGTGGTTTTAAATTCAATAAACTTCATGCCGACGGTGCCTTATCTTCCAACAATGTTTTAATGCAGTTACAAGCCGATACGGCAGGTGTACCCGTATTTCGTTCTCAACTTTTAGATTCAACGGCCTTTGGTGCAGCCATGTGTGCTGCCCAAGCCGAAGGCATTGAATTGTGTAAATTTGATCCCGAGAAAAGGCATTATGATAACATTTATTACGATACCTTTTTGCCTACGAGCACAGATGAAGAGCGGGCTCTTCGTTATGGCAAATGGAAAAAGGCTGTAGAGCGCAGTTTTGATTGGGCTGATCGTGGCAAAGCGAAACGTATGACCGAGGAAAGATATCGTATGTTGTCGTCAGTACCTGGTAGTTTATTCCTAATCATAACCTTTGCCATGCTTGCTCACTCGCTAAGAAGCGTGGCAAAATAAAAAAAAGACAATCATCATGTGGAGAGAACGTGAAACTGTATAAAAGTGATAAGCGGCGATTTATGTGAGATTTTTCAATTGGGTTTATGAGTTTTAAAAATTATTACTAAATTGTTGTTAAAATCAAAGAGTATTAGAGGAAAGATTTATTTAATTTGATAATGAAGGAATTAATTAGATAATCACTTTGAATTTGTTTAATAATTTGGGTTTTGCAGAGAACTCTGAATTAATTCTTTAATATCCATAGCGTTGTAGGCATGTAAAACCCCCCTTTATATTTCCAGACAATCGCCCTCACTTAATTAGAAACAAAAGCTAAAAATATTTATTTTTTAAGCCACATATTGTACTTAGAAATTACAATTTAATTGTAAGCAAATTATTCATACTTATATTTTGAAGCTATTGTTTGTATTTTAAATACTTGTTAATGATTTTTCAATTATTTTTTTATTACTTTTTGCGTATGATTTTATTTTGTTATGTAATTTTTTTTGTTTAGTTCTTAATTATAGACACCTATTTGTGATAATAGAATGCATGTATACCTACCTTTTGGTGTATCATGTTTGAAAAGGAAAAGAAAAATTATATTGAGACCCATAACTTTTTATAGCTCTAAAGATACGCTTCTCCTTATAATATCTTTTTCTATGTTTAAGATAATTATAACTAATTAAACAAATAAATTTATTGTTAGTACTTACAAACATAGTATATGAAGAGAAAACCATAAAACTTTATGAACTAAAAATAAAATGCCTTTAATTTTATATAAAACAAAAACATTAAAATTATAAAAAAAAAATTCTTTATAAGTTCACATTTAAATAGCTCTTTAGATCTTTTTAGGTGCTTATAATGATAGAAATCGGGATATTTCATTGCCTTAGAAGATTTTCTTGTATTCGCTCGACTTTAAAAAAGTGTAAATTTAGTCAATTGAAAATAACACTCAAATATGTTTAAATTCTGTAATTATATTAAGTATCAATTTAGCTTATTTGTCTCAAGTATCTACTTAACGTAGTACATTTAATAGTATATTTAATTTTTAGTATGGCCTACTTAGGTAGTTGCTTAGCTCTTTTCCACCTTCCTTCAATAATTGACATTTATTTTCTATTTTCTTTTTTTGTTGCTTTTCAATATACTTGAGAACTGTTCAATTAAATTTTAATCTGTTTGATCGCAACGAAGTTTATACTTTATATCCATCATTATAAAGCAACCGTGGATAAATATTGAATCTTTTGCATCCCAGAAATGCTGTTTTTTTTCAAATTTTAGTGTATGTGATCTTATTCCTAGTAGTTATTTGCTGCCATATTATAGTCCCCTAGCCAAAGTGTAGATTATCACAATCCCGTCTAGCTCAGTATGAGTCCATGTATCTCTTTGTTTTTCATTTGCATTCCGTCATACTGCTCTTCCGATTAAGTAATGTGGAAGCGCATATTGCCTCAGAACATTTCATTCTGGATCAGAACACGCTTACTCCTGTACTACTGCTTTTAGTTTTCAAATGGCTTTATTTACTTTTATTATTCCGTCTCCTTGCAAATCACTTGATCCTCCAGCTCATGATGTTTTTTTGATGAATTTCGTGTTGACCATTCTCACATTATCCTAATTATAGTCTCTGATCCAAGTTACCAATACCGTCTGCTCGGTAAGTCATAACTAGTCAGACAAAGATGTTGTATGTCTAATACACCCCCAAGACTCTCTTGCCCCTCCACGTCAGTTCACTACTATTCCCAGATTCCGTTTCCCGCAAAACCATCTCAACTGGAAGTCGAATATTCTTCCATTTATTGACTACATGCCTTCTATATTGTGATTAATTTGTTTTAAATAATATTCTTTCAGTCTGCTAAGATAAGATTCTTAATCGAGGCTACAGTTTTAAATGTGATCACTTCCTCGCCTTTAAGATTTTCCCTTTCGTTTTAACTTACTTTCTTTACTCCAACTTGCGTTATATGTGATTTTTCTGACGCCGGTATGCAACATTGAAAGTAATTGTTGTTTATTTGTTAATAAATATTTTCTTTAGCAAATTTACCGCATCATAAAATCTATCTTAATAACTAGTATTTCATATGCTTGAATTTATCTTTTGGTTTTACGGCACTATTATCGCTGTAATATAACCACACCTTTTTTAATCGTAATTGCTCTGTGATTCCAAGCGAAATACTCTTCCCATCATCGTTTTATTTTTTTTTTAACGATAAAAATTTCTATAAATTTATTGCAAAAAAATATGTCATATTCTGATTTAATTTACTTCAATCTAATTATCGTTATTTATATATTAAATTCTTATTCGAGCTTATAATTCATTCGTTGCGGAAGAGAGTCATAAAAGTATGTTAATTTCTCGGTTTTTTTATTGAATTTAAAGAGGGTCTTACAACGCTTTATTGCAACTTTTTTCAGTTTCTTAGAATTTGCAGAGTTTTTTAGATGTTTTGGGCCGCTAGACAGCTAGAAAAGTTTAATTAAAGGACTACAATCAAATTGAATCACTCCTTTCGAGAGAACTTAAGGCGTAAGATGGTGATACTTTATGTACTAAGTAAAATGGATAAGCATTATAAGCCTATATATCGACATTTTTTTCACATTTTGTGCTTCGCTTTACTGATATTGTTAGTTAATGTTGATGTAAAGTCCTCTTTTTTTAAGAAGAAGAACAGCTGTTAAGTTGCCTCTGCTATAACCTCTTTCCAAATTTGAATATTCCAGATAAAAATTTATCGAGAAATATGCTCGTTTGGTTAAGACACACAAATACTTTTCCCAAGTTTTGTCGATGACTTGCATATTTTATAGTAAATTTGTCGATGACTTGTACTATTATAGTATGTTTGTCAATGGCTTGAATTTTTTATAGTAAATCTCTCAATAACTTGCATTTTCTACAGCAAATTTGTCGATGGAATTTTATTGTCTCTCTGATAAAGTATTTTCCAAGTTTCTAGTCAACTACTACCCCTGATGTTGTAGTTTAGCATTATGAATTATCTTCAACTATCGGATAGAAAATGCCTTTACAGATACATATGTAAGGCAATGCCCAGTCAACATCTGGCTTATATTAAGCGGTGGATCGGTAAGTATTTATTCCTAATGTTAGAGGCGGCCGCTTCACGATCTGCAGATTTTAAACCAGAAACTTGCAGGCTGAATAGCGTTACGGCACAGTATAAAACCTTTAGAACTTTCACAATTAAAAACAAAATAACCCGTATGTTCGACAAAAGGAATTGCTTTAATCATTCACATAGTGATCCTGAAGCGCTCGAAGTCGAGACCATTGCATTGGGAAAAATCTCATGATGTATCACGCTTTGGAAGTCCAATTACCGAAAATGTCGATAGAAACACTTTTTCAAAGGCTTATAAATTAAACATGGTTTCAAATTACATAAAAAACGTAGAATTTCTGAATCGTACGCTGTTTTGTAGGTTTGTCAGCAGAACAGTTCATAGTACATAAAGCGATTAGATAGCTAAGTCAGACCTGTACTGGCAAAACTGAATCGTCTAAAGAACGTAGTTATCCATATACGGCCAAAGGAGTAGAAAATGTGTACTGTCAGGACAACATTCATACATCATTTTACAACCTAGCTTTCTCACCTCTTATGTTGTGTGTGATAATTTTATACATAAGTGACCTATACTTTAAAGTCGACTCTGAACGACAGATTTTTGAGAAACTTTTCATCGCAAGTTTACTCTCAGAGCTTTTATCAGAAGACTGTTGAGAGGAAGTCGTAGAAGAAATATTTTTTCGGTTTGAATTGTGGCCTCACGTCTAATAAGCGAACACACTACCTATTAGACTACGGCGTCTGTCAGAATAACACCAATGCCAAATGCATACCTACACTGTTGGCTAATTACTACAGCAGTGGGTAGTGCTTTGGTTTACCATATGAGAGTTTGGACAAAAACATTTTTTCGTATTTCCCCTCAGGACTCTTCTAGTTTTTACCAGATCTGTCAATAAATTTCTTCTCATTAAAAAGATTTCAAGTCATGGATTATATGAACGCACACAGCATAAATTAATAAAAATTGTCTAAAAGTTCGGAAGATTGGTTGATAGGTGTCGGTGCTTCCATCTATTAATCTGGTTCTGGAACCAACTGAATACCATCTGTTGTTATCTATATATGACGATCAGTCTTTGCCGGAATAGAAGCTTATAAAGATCGCTTATTCCAGTTCTTTACCCTTAGCGAATAGCAATTGTCGTTGAACGACCTGTGAAAGGACTTCAATTTCTCGAATAAAAGGACAAGTATTTGACTTTAATGGTATCATTCTAACTGTTATAATACAAAATCTTTCAACATTACTACCATTTATATGTTTTTTTAATTCTAAATCTTGTATAAAAATGTCTTTATTTATGAATATGTTTTAGGCAATAATAATATCATTTAAAATAAATATAAAATATACAAAAATAATTCTTTAAAGGAAAGCTTATGTATTTAAGTTTAAGAGAAAAACCAAAACTTCAATTCAAATTCATTTTCGTCTTTTTATCTGCTTTCAATAGAAAATTCTTCGAAATTGTATAAAAAAAAGTATGCAACTGCAAGCAAGTCTTAAGAACTTTAGTTAATAATTCATAAAAAAATAAAAAAGAAGTAATAATAACGTATTTAGAGACCACTTATAATACTAAGTTTAGAATAAGTCTTAGAAGTCTAAGTTTAAATGTCTAGAAAAAAAATCTCAAAATGAAGGTTTACTGCTGCTCATGCCGCGTGCAGGTAAACTGTTTGTTTTTGTTTGTGGATTATCACGGGCCTGTGAGTGTGCCACTACAATGCTCAGACATTGGACCCATTCTTCAGCATTTTTACCATCTTTTGGCTTGAGTATTAGAGTCTGATCGGCAGTGAAGATTTCAAATGCTTTTGGTATATTACGGGCACCCCGAGACACCTTGACGGAACGTATTTGATTAACATCGATACTTTCGCCACCGCTCTAGAACACAAAAAGACAAATTCAATTAGTTTCTGTCATAAAATATAATTTACACAGCAAAACTTACCGATCCCTTGCATGATAAATGGGCTCCCGACAGTGTGAAATAACGTGTACGCCATCTACGGAATAAACGCCATTTACCTTTTTTCTCCTTGAGTTGCCCCTCAATCATGGGTTGATTGCTGCCATTAAGAAAACCTACCGCTTTGTCGGGATGATTACATAGAAAACAGCCCCATTGGTATTCTAATTCATTCGAATTTGGATTGGATTTATCAGTCTTAGAGACTTCAAAAACATCTAGGAAGCCTGAATGTCTTAATTCGTTAACGAGAATTTCACGATCCTGGAAGTGAAAATATACATAGTTAGGAACACTGTGCGTCGGGTAAGGGCTTATAATGGCTAACTATAAACTGCAACACCCCATATTCGAATACGTCCGATGACAAAATATTTTTCATCGTGGTTATTTTCAGAAGTTTTCCGAAGTTTAAAATTGAGTTTTTATTTGTTATCCAAACTCTGCTCCCTAATTCCACAGAAAGAATCAAGGGCAATAAGAGTAAAATCAAGCAACGTCATCAGAATTTAAAGGGTTCCCAACTATTACATCCGATACATAGTAATTGTTTCCAGGCACGGACAGATCGTAGCACCATTTATACAAAATATCACTTCTGACGAGCACATCTTGGATTGGTTTATCAAATCACTTAACATTTAGCCAAGAGATAATGAAAGAGAAGCCATAATGTCGCGGAACACAAAATACGAATGCCTAACGATAGTGAAGTAAATGAATTTAATGCCGAAATAATGCGTGAACGCATTGATAAACCTCCCACTTAACTGAATATCCGTCATTATCGAAACAAACTAGTAAAGAAGCTTCTTATAAGTCATATAAAATAATTGGCGTAATTGAAACTAAGTACTATAAGCTAAATTAGTTGAATTACAATTACACTCTTTCTGCTATTATTTGCTGTGTTCCTTGATGGTATTATGACCAAATTAGCCTCGCATAAAATAGCAATAATTTGGAGGCTTGGCGAACATCTCAAACGGCTTAGACTTTGCAAAAGACATATGTCTCATCACCTATAATCTCATCGATATGTTAGCTCGTCAAGTAGACAAGAAAATCAGGTCTAAAGGTGAATATTAGAAACACTCAGGCAATGCGGCTGAACAATAGGAGCACAAGCATCATACAATTCGATCATTTCGAACAATCGAGTACATTTAAACAATTTTGAAATCAAATCCAAATTCAATCAATCCTGCATACTATACGAGTAGATGCAACTGTGAAACACGCCTACCAAATGCCAATATAACACAAAAACATATGTACCCGAAACGACATAGACGAAGATAATATAATTAGACGTCTATTCAAGTTCGTAGAAGGAAATGGAAATGGATCGGTCATACACTTAGTAAATAACACGGAAGTATTTGCAGAGTGGCGCTTGACGGGAATTTTCAGGGCAGTCGTCCTCCATGCAGACCACGTAGAATTTGTAGTATAGAAGGTATTCTGAATTAGCTGAACCTATCTAACCCTACGTGGACCCATTAAAACCCTTTGTTTTCAAGAGGAATAAAAAAGGGGGAAATAAATTGTATTATAAACAACTCACCTTTAAGCTGGGAAATTGACTGGTGACTAATTCGGTAAAACTGCGATTTTCACATTTGAGTATTTGCCAAATATTTTTTAAATTACTTATGCCCGGCTCACGGGTGCTAAGAACGCTTTTCTCCTTAACCTGAAAATTAAATCCAATGTTTAAATCGTAGAACTCTTGTACAAAACAATATCTACGAAATACTTACGTAATGTCTGACTTGAAAATCTAAAAACATTAAATGAATCCAGGTTTTTGGATTACGTGTACGCATGGTAAAACAGGTCTTCGAATAAAGGCAATGGGGTCCACGAATTTGACAGGCGAAATGTAGTTTTGCCACTTTTTTGGAACGTCTCTCTGCAAATTCGTTGGAAACTAGTGTGTGTAAACAAAGAAAAAAGAAAAACGGAGGAAATAAGAAGAAATGGAAAAAGGAACGGAAGATAATGAATTCAAGAATTATATTACGTTACGTTGTGTTGAGTGACATTACATTACGTTATTAAGTGAAAATTGAAAAAAAGAAAATAAAAATTGTATTAAAAAACTTGGTTTCTTTAGAAATGCTTTACTTTATCGACTTACCTTCTATACTACAACGTGTGGGTGGTGGCAACATTTGGGAAACTTCATCCATGTAACTGCTTATGGAAGTGAAATGTTTTTCACAGAACTGCTGCACCGGATCACGCATTATCTGATAGGGTTCAAAGGTACTCATGCGTTGATCCAATATGCTGTTGTTGGCATTCAGTAAAGTACGGCTGGTATTGTCATTACGGCGCGGGGTTACATTGGTTGTGGGTCCAGATACTATGACTTCATGGTCGCTCTAAAAAGTTTCAACAAGTCAAAATTTCTCTTAAAATTATAATTTTATTCTAAAATAGCCACCTCACTTACACTGCCATTCACTGGTAATTTCATCACAGATTTTTGATTACCATTATTCTGTTGTGGCAATGCTGGTGAAGCATGATGCACTGAAACCGGATTGCTGGGTGAAGTTATTGAACCAATGGATTGATTTAAGGCATCCGTACTGTATTTCAACAAAGCCGTACTGGTGTTTAACAAAGTTGTGGGTCCTTGTGATTGTGGTCTCAGCTTAGTGGGTGATGTGGTAACAGTTACGCCACCCGAAGTCACTTGGGTTGAGGGTATTCCCCATTTGTTATGGCCCGTTATGATAACGTTATTGCTTAGTGGTGGTACGGGTGTTACATAGCCAGGGCTATTAGGTGTTGTGGGCGTTTTCAACATGGCACCAGTCTGGACCACAACATTACTGCTGGATGTAGAATTGTTTGCTGTATTGGAACCTGAACCTGAAGCAGAACCATTTTGATTGATATGTTGTGAAGAACTAAGACGTGTCATACTTTTGTGTAGGCCTCCCACAGAGCCTCCAGCTACATTGAGACGTGTCATGCTGCGGTGTGTATTGCCAGCTGGATGCAGGCGACCTGTACTGCGTGAATCTCCCAATTTTACACGTCTTGTGTATCCGGTATGGGGTGGTGTTGGCGGTACAGTGCTGTTAGTGGCGGGCGGCTGAAATGCAATTGGATGGGCAGTTGGAGCGCTAACTGAAGCTGAAATGAAAAAAAAAAAAATTAAAGTGTACAACGTTTGTTGCTGTAAAAATGAATTGCAAGATTTTCTCTGATACGTTCAATTCATTTGAGCAAAATAGATGCTAAAACTTAAAGGACAACTTACGTATTTTAATATTTCCCGTTGTTATGGTTCTCCTATAGGGATCCTTTGGACTACTGGGACTGCTGCGACTTTGTTTGTTTTTATGGCTGCGGCCAGTAGTCGCATGAGTGGCAGAAGTAGCAACCGACACCGTTGTTGTACTTGTAGTTGGATCGGCACTAATTATAGTAGAATGTTGGGGTACTGCCGCTGTAGGTGACAATGTATTTACTACTATGCCAGCAGCCTTAGTAGCTAAAGGTTGTGCGGAGGAACTTGGATCATTCGAACTATTCAGATTAACAATGGTTACACCACCCGAAGTTTTGTTGCCAACGTCAACGCTCGTCTCAGAAGAAGATAATTTTTGTTGACTGCAATCAAGTTAAAGCAAGAGATTAATTTAAAGCGTTTTTATGTTTTTAATAACTCGCCAATATTACCTCAAAGCATTCTTTTGTCTTACACAGGCTAACACTTTGTCCGTAAACAATATGGGAAATGATGAACACAATTTTGTTGCCTCTTGCAGCAGGACAGCCTGTGATGTTCTATCGGCATGAGGCAATTGTTCTAAAACGAAATCCAATGCATACTGAGCATTTTCCTTATTTGTACGTCCCGCTGTTGCCAAAACTTGTGCACCCAATGTCACTGTACTCGGATTGGTTTTCGTTGCCAAACGTATCTTATCGAAGTGTTCTGCCACCAACAGTGGCCTCTGTTCAGCCAATTTCAATAGGATTTGCATTGTCGTCGATGCTGTCTCACTATCGTACAGGAATTCACACAATGGCGATATGCAAGACTCTAAAACTAAGGGTGTACGCTGGGCTATTAATAGATACAATTGGAAAACGGCTAGTCTTTCTTGAGAATCACATTTTGGCAACAGTGCCACTAACTGGGATGAATGCGGTGTTACCGTATCGGGTGACACTTCATAGATTTGCGACAGTACACGCAATAGACCATAATTTCCAGCCAATATGGAATTGATGATCGAATCAATGTGAGGACTCAACAAGTACGCATAATCGATGGCAGCCAATGAGAGATAACTTGCCAAGTTACGTGAAAGTTCTCGATTTCCTTTGGGCAAAAATTGTATTGCAACGGGCAGGGCTAAATTCATGACATCTTTTTTGTCGTAATTCTACAAAAAAAAAAAAAAAAAAACGGAAAAGAAAATGTGAAATAATTTTAAGAGAACAGTGATGATGATATTGAATGAAGTCTTGAGGATCTTACACTCACCAAGAAAATACTCGATATAATATCGGCAGCTATTTTAGCATGTGGCGGATCATCTTTGCCACTACCACTAGGCTGGAGATTCCACAATAGACAGGTCTTAAGTAAATCGATTAAAGCACTGCAATAACGTTCAGCTGTCTTTGTTTCACGTATGCAGGATAAGACGCGCGTAACACAGATTTCAACCACCGACTGATCATTATTATTCTTTAAATAATCCGCCAATGATATGATGGCATTAATGTCCGATAACTGTTAATGCAAGTTAAGAAAAAATTAATGAAAATTACGAAAATGTTTGATTAAAAATTTGAAAAAAAAACTCACCACATCTATGATATCGTTGACAATATCATTGTCTGGCACAAAAAATAAATCACCAGCTCTGGATAGATCACGTTTCGAGAGTACTTTGGTAAAAAGTTCATGCATTTTTTGCTCTTAACCCAAATACGTTTCAGAGGATAGCCAAGTTAAGAGAGTGTGTTTGGTTGGACACTTAAAAAAATACTCTGCTTCTCTTTAAGATTTTAAGAAATTCTTTTTAAAATCAGCTAAAAAAAAACAACAAGAAAACAAAAATTAAAGGCCAAATGCAATGCGTTAGTTAGACGGATGGTGTGTTTAAAAAAAATTTAAAAAAAAAAAATTCCTTTAAAAATGTTGTCTTTCTAAATATAAATGACGACATGTTGTTCACAAAAAATTTTTTTCTTCTTCTACAAGATTTTGTATCTTTAAGATATTGTGCAACAACAACAAAAACAACACAAAACATTTGCAAAATAAAAAAATAAAATTAATAACAAAAAAATGTGCCAAAAATAAACATTGACAAACAGTAGAAAAACAAAAACAAATGAAAAAAAATAATAAAAAATTATTCTCACGGTTCTATTTGAGTTTGAAGTCTCGTAAAATAAATAGAATGAAAACCATTTGGTCCGCCGCGTAAACGTCAAATATGAAGAACAATCTGAGCATTTGTTCGACGTTCCCGATTCATAGGCGCTGTTGATGATGTTGATTTTTTTTTTTCATGATTTTCTTGTTCATTGTCAATATCATTTTGTTGTTAATTGTTGTGATAATTATTGATGTTGCTATTGTTAATGTCATCGCTGTTGTTGTTATTGTTGCTGCTGTAGTTCTTATTTGGAATTTTGCCAAACTTGCGTTCAGTTAGTTCGTCAGTGTGTCCGTCAGTCGGCCAGACATTTAAAGTGTCTGTCAATTGCTTGTAAAAACATTCTCATTAGAGTGCTGGATGTTATTTTGATTGTAAATTTTTTCTGTTTCTTTTTATTTTTTTCTCCATTTGTTGCTTATCTTATCAAAATACTGGAGTATGGTAACAGATTTTTTAACAGAAATTGTCGGGGAAAAATACTGTATCTATTGGGGGCAAAAATTAATTTTCGTCTGTTTTTGGGGGTACAAAAAATTGAAGTTTTTTTTTCAATTCATAGCCCTGGTTTTAAGAAACTAAATTGTGAAAATTAGAAATGAAAACAAACAAATGTTTGAGTAGTCCGTAGTTGCAGTTTGCTTAAAGCCTACTGCTTTATAACTTTTCATTCCATTTTGAGCAAAATAGGACTGTCACAAAGCATCTTTACAATCTTCTGATGACTTTTACGCTTTTTTAGAGCCTTTAATCACGTTTTTCCAATTAAGCAGATGATTTATCTACTGCAGCAGGTTTTAGGATGACAGAGTTACCGTCTGCTATTGCCCTCTGTGTTAAGTTGTTTTATTGGATGTCATAACGAGCAATTATGCTCATTGAGTTCCTTACTTCTCAAGTGGTGGCGCTGCCCAACCTACTGATTAAGTTAGATTGCTGAAATTATCTTAATTGGAGAATCACGAGGCTTTCTGGTTGGATAATTTGATTAGTATGGAATCCTAATAGGAGAAACAAACGTGATGGAAATTAGTTTGCTTTTTTCGGTATTTCGGGTGCGTTGTCAAGCAATTTAAACACTACAACGTGTCACCTTCGCTACATACGCACTGCAGTTAACGAATTCTGTTTTGGGTTTGTCAAGCAGGAAGCAAGTCTTTGCTACGGCAATACAACCGGCATGAAATCAGTTAAAATTAATGTACGGACGTGTGAAATATCATTTCTAACACAATGCACCCTGGTTTGTGACTTATTCGCGTACACCTGCGGCTTAAGAAAGTCTTACAAGAAAAAGTCTAACGAAGTCAAATCACACGATCTCAGTAAACAGTTCGCATTATCCCCACATAAGATGTACACGATCTCAAATGTCACTTGTATAATATCCAACGTGGCAATGAAGTGTGTGGCATATCGCGCCGTCTAATTTGTGTCAAAATAACAATAAGCATAGCCCTCGTCGTTAACAGTGATGACCTGGCGGCCTACATTTAACGCTCTTGAATCGTGTTTTAATTTTATTTGCTCACGCACCCATTAATCTAGAAATGGAACTCACCGCTGAAGAAGATTTTTCGATAAAAATTTAGTCACTTTTCAACTGTTCCAGAGACCATTCAGAGAATACGCGTCGGTGGTCGTTTACTTTGAATTCCTGGATCAGTTGAACTCTGTTCAAGTGCAATCCCAAGTCACGATGCCAAGTTGTTTTTTGCAAAAGAGCGAGTTTATGTAAGCGACGCGAAATCGATTGTCTCGGATTCTCTTGCACACTTTCACCGACAACGACGCTGTTTTCGGCAGATCTGGCATTTCGTAGATGTAGGGATGTTGGTTGATCGTTTACTGAACTAATGGACTCACATTTAATTTGCTAGTAGTCCTCTCGGTAGAACTATTATGGTGATCGTAAAATGGGCAAAGCGTGCGGTACACCCGTTTTGATGAAACAATTTTATTATTTTATGATTTGTATGAATATAATGAATGAATGACAATTAATTTGACAGACGTAGTTTTAACAAGATGGTCGTTATCAACTGTCAAAGTTTGTTAGATACTGCCGGACTGCATTTAATTTGAACTATTTGCTGGAAAATGCTTATGAATCTTTTTGTTTAAATTGATTTTGCTAGTCTTTAACGCACAATCTCTCGTTATCACTCATAGTGTATAAAGTCGAAACAATTTAAAAAATTAAAAAACACAACATGTTACATGGAGTTATTTCCTACCTCTGTTACTTTTTATTCAAAACTTCTTTTTTTCCAACACTGTAATTACCATTTCAACAGTTTATTACAGATGAAATCGATGTCAGCCAACCAGCCACCGTTTGTCTTTATTACTCTTTATCTAACTGTCTGCTCATGGATAGACTTTAACTAACACTCAACTAACTCTACAACTCGTAATTCAGTTACTATTTCTATAGTGCTGAAATGATGTCTCAATGAATGCACTGAATTAGACAATCAGCGTCGTCTGCAATTGTGTTGCAAATAAATTAAAAGCAAAAAAAAAAAAAATTGCAAAAAGCAAATAAAGAATTGCACTCAATATTCTTTGGCTTTGGCTTTGTCTTGGTCTTTATCTTTTTACTTTTGTTATTGTCTCTGTTTTAGTTTTAATTTTAATTTGCATTCTTTAATTTATTTTGCTGAGGTAATGAAATTCTTTTTATAAACAATGTCAATATTATTTGAAACACAGTCTACACCACAGTCATCACTACACTACATCAACACCATCATCTGCACACATTCTAAATCAACATTAATACACAGTGTATTCGTTAAATTCTAAATGGGGAATTCCTACGAGTTATATAACATACATACATTGATAAAAATTAATTAAAAAAAACTTTAGAGTGGGTTTTCTCGGTGTTAGGAGATGATTGAAACCTCATTAACTTGTTCTGCACCATTTTAAAGTGATGGTGTTTAAGGCAATTTGTAGGCCTAGACAAATATTTTAATGTGGAATCTATCTTGAATCTATCGAGGGTTAAAAAGTCTTATTTTACTGGAGCACTGCATCATTCGCGTATTCTCGTTATCGTTGGCTTCCCTGTGGTGACCAACCAAGCGCAGTTCCCGTGAGATCGTCTTATTGTTTGCACAATGTTGTTAAATCCCTTAATAGATTTTCAGTTGCCAGCTTGTGTTGTCCTGTTACTGTCCTTTTTGTTACTTCCTTTTTAATCAAAAAGATCTTTAATGCTCTGTTTAGGCAGCTGTTAGTGGACACTTTTAAAGCGTTTATCTAACGAGATTGTAGAGTTAAAAATGGAGTAATCGGCGTAGTCAAGTAGTTAGTATGTTCACTTATTAGATGCAAGCCTGGGCTTCAAACGTGGTTCTGCTGTCTATAGAACCCATTTGGATCAAAAAGTTCTTCTTAGGCATCTGAACATTTTTAAAACCTTTACTTAACGAACTTGTCGGGTTAAAAAAGGAGTAGTCAGCGTAGTCTAACAGGTAGTGTGTTGTCTTATTAGGCGCAAGCCTGGGGTTCAAACGTGGTTCTGGAATATGAAAAAATATATCTTAGGCGACTTCCCCTCAGCAGTTGTTCTGTTGTTCGTAGTTGACATTAAACTGCACATCCCGCCACTCATGGATAAAATTAACACACACAATATGGGTGATTTGAAAAACTAGGTCGTAATCCTGACTGAATGATTGTATTAATCTCCCTTGCTGTCGATGACGCTATTGAATAGCAAAAGCTGTTGAAATCATCTATTAGGCACGCATTGTTAAAAACGGGGAATTATTTATCTTAGTCTTGACTGCCCAGTGTTCAGCTCAACTTCCCCAAGCAGTTTGATTTTCACATAGCAATGTGTATGGAGTTTATCAGAAGAAATTGCCTGCATGTTTTAAGGTAGTTTTTCTCACAACTTCCAGGACAACGTTAAACAGCGGAGGTGGCAGTAAGCACACTAATTGCCACATTTGTCAGTTGCCACATTATCAGTGATCAGTATAAGACGGTCTCTATTCTATAGTCTATTCCACGATATTGCTATTCTGAAGTCTATTCCACTATGACTTAGGCACTTGGAATGGTTAACGCACGTTCTCCCGCTCAGCCCTAAATGAAAATTGTAGCTAAGTATTACGAAAAACGTTCTTTTGTGTTCCTCATGCAGGGTCTTCAATGCTTTTATTATTATTTTACTCTCCGAGCAGCATATGCAAGAAACTTTGACGTAACCGCCGAATGAACATAATATATATATACTAGCAGATTGTACCCGGCGTTGCGCGGGTTATGTAGTTTGGATTAGTTTAAAAAATTAAAAAAATTTATTATTGGGTCATTTTTGCATTAAAAATAACAATAAATAAAAAACCGGTTTATCGGTTTCAAAACCGGTTTTTTTTCTTAAAAAAATGCAATTTTTCAAATTATTCGGAAACCGGTTTAACAAACAACACAGTTTTTTGAATAATCTAAGTCCTAAATATAAATGCACTCAATTTGCCCATTTTTCGCCCCTTTCCCCCTTTCTGGACCCCTTTCGGTCCAACTTTATAAACGGAACACCTCCAATAGCTATTTGCGAAACTTAACCAAGCTAAATCGTAAAAAATTACCTAAAAACAGATAAAATACAGCATTTATGCATAAAAGTACTAATTTTTGCCCATTTTTTCTCCCTTTGTCCCATTTTTTCTCCCCTTTTGGTCAAAATTTTGAAAAGATTTATTGCCTATAACCTGCACCGACAAAAGCTCGATCTATATCCCAAATTTCAAGAAAATCGGTCCAGGCGTTTAGACGTGATTGACTAACAAACAAACCAACAAACAAAAAAACAGACTTACAGAAAGATTTATAATATATATTAGGATATATATAATAGCGCTGTTGAAAGTTCTGTTTAAAAAATCAACATTGGAAACCTGTTATTCTAGCACACGATAAGCATATCCAAGACGTTGTGAATGGGTAGGCGGCTTTAATTTTTATGCGAATTGGACTTGGATATGCAAAATAAGCCGTTATAGGCCCGAAGACAAACCTAACTGTTGTAACATACATTACAACCCTTTACTCAGAATTACGACCTATGTAGTTTCAAACACCACTGATGTTGTGTGTGTTAATTTTATATATGAGTGCCGGAACCTACAGCTTAAAGTCAACTCCGAACGACTGATTTTTTGAGAAACTTTTCATGGCAATTTCATTTACTCTCAGAATTTTTGCCAGATATCTGATGAGAGGAAGTCGCCGAAGAAATATTTTTTCATATTTCGTTTTGTTGGAGATCTCTGAGCTGGAATTTGGAACGAGGCCTCACATCTAATAAGCCAACAACTACCTACTAGACTAAGGCGACTACTTGCATTGCGATAATGCGCAGACCTTACTATATCTGTAGCTCTTGCAGTTTCTTTAAAATTATCTCATAATCACTCCCTTAATACTCTTCACACGGGTGATAATACGATATTTTTAATGAGAAATTCTATTTCCAAGAAAATTCAGTTACAAATTGTTCACACAATTTTTAAAATTTATTTTGTTTAACAATCTGCGAATATAAGTAGTACAACAACAAAAACATACAGTCTCATTTCTAGGTTAAAATAATAAACAATCGAACTGTAAAATATGGTTTTTTATGCATTTAAAATGTATTTAAAGTATTGAATTTACAAAAAAATAAAAAATCGCTGTTCAGTGTTGTCACAACACATTATAACAAAAAAAAGGAATAAATTTAATATTCCATGACATTTGAATATGAATGAAATCATTCATAATTCTATTGTATAAACGGCATTTAACATTCAAATGTTCTTTAAGCCTGACTTTGTTTTAAGTAATCAGCCAGCATTTTAGGCAAAAGTTGTTTTCCATACATCCTGTAAACTTTCACATGCACCTTTCAGGTCATTAACATGAACTAGGAGACTTTCCATAATTAAAATCGAGAAGAAAAAATTAAAAATAAAATTGTTTTTTCCTCTGTATACCTGCCCAGCCTGCATGTCTGTTTGATTATCGCATTTGAGTAACAATTATTCGCAAAAGTTATGAAGTGTCTAACGATCATATGACAGCAGTTATACAGAGACAGGCAGACAGACAGACATAAACGAATACGTATCTGCGTATAGTCATATCACAAGTATGCAAGAGCAGCAAGAGTGGAATGGTTGGTTGGTATATGAAACGACTTCCCAACCGAACCGGTAGGGTAAGACTGGTTAATATTTCATACAAAAGCAATATTTTCTACATATATTTTCACGCATTACTGACAATACTTATATAAAATTTAATAATAAATTTTAAAAAACAAAAAAATAAAACACAACAAAATGAAATATCAAATAAAAGAAAAAAGCCTTAAAAAACACGTCTAATACAAGATATTCAAAAGACAAGGTTGCCACATATTCAATTTTCAATAATTTAAGGGACACTGCATTGGAACTATCCATCACCTGCTTAGCTCATTTAAATGGCTACTAGCACATTATCCGAACCATAAAAAGTTGATTACAACTCAAATCCATTACCTAAATGAATACATACATACATAATATCCTGGAGACTTCGTGTAGAAACCATTATTCAAAATGTTGATCTCCTACCGTGACCGGTAAATACGAAACTAGGCTGAACACATTTTTTTTTATCGATCTAATGTCATTTACGATCCTGGAAAGTCTAGAAATCCTACATAATCTAAGAGCCCTTTACTTCTTATTTGCCCCTTTACGAATAGTCGAGGATACTTCTACGCTATAGTCAATATATGTCGCATTTCCATGTGGTGGAAAGGGAAGTCAAATCGCAACTGGTGGTTCCCTAATTTTCAGTTTTGGTCTGGTAATGGGATGGAACTCTTTTTGAAGAAAGAAAAAGTAATGACGGTCGAAATTAGATCGCGTGACAATTATGTAGCGGAACTTTACTAACTCTAACAAAATTGATAAGCCAGCCGAGGTACTTGATCCCAAGTGAGTTTGAAAAAACTCATTTTCGCGGCGTATAGTCTGATTAAGCCAATCCCCGGGCGTTCTCAGCAATTGGCTAATTGTGGCTTATTTTGCGTTTAGATTTTTACCGTACAAAATCCAAATCACGTGACAATTAAGGCATGATATGCTGATTGGAAGAAGTCGCCGTAGTCTAGTAGGTAGTGTGTTGGCTTATTAGACGTAAAGCCAGGGTTCGAGCCCCAGGCCAGACATCAAAACAAAATACAAAAAGTATTTCTTCGGCGAATTTCCTCTCAGCAGATTTCTGGCAAAAACTCTGAGAGTAAATAAATTGCCATGAAAAGTTTCTCAAAAATTCTGTCGTTCGGAGTCGACTTTAAACTGTAGGTCCCACCACTTATGTATAAAATGAACACACACAACATAAGTGGTGTGAGAAACTAGGTCAATAATCCTGACTGAAGGGTTGTAATGACCAATAAAAAAAAAAAAATTCTGATTGGAAACTAGAGCAATAAGTTTTAAATGATGATATGTGAAAAAAAATTAAAAAACATGTATCACTCGGTGGTTTGTCAACAAAAGCAAAATTGTCACATATGGGGCTCGTAAAATCCAAAATTGATTGTGGAAACACATTTAACCCCGAAAAAGTGATTGTTTGGTGTGGAGTTCTTCGAAAATTTCTCTGAACGAGAGAAGTTTATCACTTGATGCTTTATTCTCCAAGTTGAGGTTACGGCACACAATTAAGGTACGTAAAGACCAACCTATTCACCACAAACATTTAGGTGATTGGCCGACTGTTAAGGGGTGCAATTAAAGATTTTGAACTGTACGATATGTGATTTCAACAAGACGGTACCATAAGCCACATAACAGAGTCGATTTTCGCTTTATTGGATGAAAAATTTCCAGTTTAATTTCATGTTTTGACGACATCAGTTGGCCACCATGATTATACGTTTTGACGCCATAAGATTTTTTTGTGGGTCAAAGACCGTGTCTATGCGGATAATCCTCTAACGTTAAAATGTATGAAAAACATTATTTGTCAAGTTGTTGTCGAAGCATCGCCGGAAATGTCCGAAAGTGGTCGAAAGAAAGAGTAGTGTGCTAAAAGAATAGAGTGCTGCAACCAATCCGTTATCTGCGCTTTAAATGAAATAGCATTTCGTACGTAATGTCAAGGTCCAAGTGTTATAATGAAACAAAACTTTCGTCAGAATTATAGCTTTCTGTGGACTTTATGTAACTGTGCTTTCTAAATGTTTAAGTTTAAAAATTTAACCCGAATATCGAACGACGATAGCAAGGAAAGTATACATAGAATTTATATTTCTTTCAATTCAATAATTTAAATAAAACTCTGGCAACACTATGCATGATATATACACAGTAATACCTGTACAATATATAACAAATTAAAATTAATATAACAACAAGCCAGCAATAAAAAATTTGTTAAATATCGGGATTTCCAAAGTGAGTTGTTCGAAGAAATCCACTCACAGAAGAAATAAATATTAAAAAACAAATTTAACCAATTTTTATTGAAAAATACAAATTTAATGAAAAGAAAATGAATATGAAGACATTTGCATTAGTCACGATATGCAGTTTTATTTTTATAATATTTCTTCACGTTTATTATTCTTTAATTTATTTTTAAAAATTTTTTTTTTAATACTAAACAAGACAGAGAGGTCGAGAATAAGGCCAACTTAACGAATTGTTACACTTGCAGTGCAGATGTAAGACATATCTATTGACGGATCAGTTAACAAAATTATTTTGCCTGCCTTCGATCGTTACTTTGTAAAACACATGAGAAAAGCTTGTTCATGCTTGGCCAATCAAATTAAAAATTGGAGGGTCTCGCCGTGGTTTTCTTCCCAATTGTTTAAAAAACCATTTCAGTATCGAATTTTGCTCCTTTCCTTTATCAAACATAGTGTCGTACAGCTGAACGAAATTGCCTTGGGCTTCTATTCAACCATTTGAGATTTTCCTAATTTGCCAGTTTAGACGTACAGATGTCGGCAACAGGTTCAATGAAATAATAATATTCCAGTGAAAAGTGGCAACCCTATATGTCCTAGCTTTTATAGAACCAGGGATTTCTGGCCCATTTTTAACTTATCAAAACAAAACGATCTCAGTGAAGCTGTAAATATGGCAAAAATTTCCCGTTTAATCATAATCATTTGAAATATCTCATTAAATTCGCCCTATATTCGACCTATAAAGACGAAGTTATATCTAAGTATACTTACTATATATCCTCCGAAGGATATAGAATGACGGTTGGCTGGGATGTGTGAGTTAATTTCATATGAATTTCAAAAAGTGCTTTAAATTGTTACTTGTGAAATCCATGTTCAAACTCCGGAGATGGTGAAAATATTCATCATATATTCGAAACTTATAAAGAGGCTTTAATCTCCTCCAAATAATAATCCATCCTGCGATTCCTGTCCCCCAGAGGGCATACCATCACGAAGATCATTATGCGCCACCTCTTGGAAAAGAACAAATAATGTAACCCAATCAGTAAAAGGAGATTTCACACGAAGACGGGGACAGGACAGACAGTAAGATCCCTGTACGTCAACGTGCCGTTTGGTTTTTTGATAAATCGTTCTCTCCAACTTAAATTTCAAGAAGCATTACTCAGCTAATTTTGAAAAAAGACTTCCACTTTCATGCTTAAAAAATTCACTTTACTCAGGATCTCAGGTCATGGAAAGCATCAGCAATTCGTTTAATGTGTAAATGAGCTAATTAAGGTCAATAGCCATCTGGAAGGCTTAGCGAATATACAAAATTGTTAAATTAATGGCTCAGAAAATCCTCATGCAATCCACGAGAAACAAATGCAACCACAACAAGCCACTGCCTGGTGTGAACTTTTGTTAGGAGACGTGATTGGGCCTTAATTTTTTGAAAATGATGCCGAAATTGCAGTGAGAGTGAAGCGAATTCGTTACAAGAAACATACATAATAACGCAGGTCTTGTGACCTCATTTGGACAGTACGTGCTTTGTTAGGTTAATTGGCCACCAAGGTCATGCAATTAAATGCCGTGCGATGTTTTTCTTTGAAATTTTGTGGAATCTTAGGTTTATGCGTATAAACAGACACAATTCCCGAGCTCAAATAGCGATCCAACGCCCCATAGGTGACATACAGCCACACCCTGTGGAAAAGTCATGCAAAGTGACATCAAAATAGTAATGGCCTGTGTGGCAACTGAAGCACGATACTTCAGCAACTGAATAGTTATTCGTATGGACTTTTTTCTATCTAAATTCTATACATTTTGGGAATTTTATAAAATAGTTTTGGGAATTATGGGTATTTAGAAAAACATTGGATATAAATGTTTCTATTAAAATGTGAAATTTGGTAAAGATTTTGTAGAGTTTTAGGACAGAGATTTAAAGCATTGTTGAGTTGATAGAGATGCAGATGGCGATTGTAGGGTGTTTAAAACCATGAAGACAAATTGCATAAAACCAGAAATATGGTATTTTAGTTTGCTTTTGAATTTGTATACGAAATTAACATACACTTCCGGTTTGTTTTAATGCATACAAAAAGGAAAGAAACAACTCCATCAACAACAACTGCATAAAACATTATATGCAGAGATAGAAACTAAACTGACTTGTTGGATTTCTTACCGGTATTGAGACGTTTAAGGAAATAATGAAAAATAATAAGAAAAAAATAATAAAATTATTAAAGAAAATAAAAACACATCTCATGTTACCCACAAATATTAAAAAAAAAGAAATAGAAATAAAAATATAATTTTTTTTTAATATAAAAACAAAACACCGACAATAAAAACACGATTAAACGACTAATGAAGGTAGAAAACATACATTTTAAAGAAATCATTTCAAAAGATAAAAATCAAAGAAAACCAAAACACAACGTAATAGTCATATTAACAATGTTTTTTTTTTTAATAATTTTGAAAAAAAAAGCAAAAAATTTATAAAATCAGTGATCTCAACATTGGATAGATAGTTATAGGTATTGGCGTCATTTTAACCGATATGAATTCATTCATCTATACAATATAAACGTTGTTTACACGTACATATGTACATATATTATCAATAAATAATGTCACTATTAGCGCTACATTAGTGATTTCTTCTTCAAAAAGAAAGGTTTTTTATGTTGCTATTTTCAAAGCTTTACTCCCCATTTTAAATTTGTGTTTTTTGTTCTACTCTTTTACAGTTCCCATTTAATTTGGGTCAATTACTGTATAGTTTAGTAGTTTTTATAGCTATTTTTTTTTTATGACAAAGACGTTTCATTGCATTTTCTGCTAAAAAAAAGAAAAAGTCTAAAAACGAGCAAACGTTTTAACCTTTGAAATGTTGAGGAAAATATATAGAATTGATTAATAGTGTTTTTCTGTTGTTGTTATAGTTTTACTAACCATTCTTTTATTACTTTCTTATCATCACTAATTTTAAAAAATTCTTCGGTACGAAAAAAAAGTAAAAGAACGAGAGGTGTCGGCTAGAGTAAGATTTTAAACGCTACCCGGCCTAAGATTTAATTCTGTGGATTGCGTTCCCATCGAGCCTATAAGAAACATAGTTTCTCAACAAATTGTGTGAACAATTTCCCTTTTCGTATGCTGTATGAATTTCATTTTCGGGTAATTTTTTTTATTGTTATTTTTGTCTCTCAATCTTACTTACTTAATTAATTGATCTTACATCCACTTACTCTTGATTATAAGCTAGCTTCTCACACCACCCATTTTTTAATTTTAATCCATGTTGCGAGATCCTAGTTTAATGTCGACTTCGAACGACAAAAGATTGAGAATCTTTTACATGGCAATCTTATTCACTCTCAGAGTTTTTACTGAGAGAAAGTCGGCAAAAGAAATATCTTATTTTCAGATATCATTTTATTTCAAATGTCTGAGCTGGTATTTAACTACAGGCTCAGAATACGCACCAATATTTGTGGGTAAAGTTTGCTGGTTAAATTGCGCCCATAGGCTGACATTATAAATGGCAATTGATTCCTCTGGATATCTCAGAAGGTAATGTTTAATGTTTCGTAACCATAAAGTAGTGTGAACTTTAGTTTCTAAGGAAGAGATGTTACGTTCCATGCAAATTGAAGCGGCCGAAAATTTGACTTTGTGTTGGAATGCATTTTTTTTTTCACCTATGACGAGCAAATCTTTAAATTATCCAGGTTTTGTTTTGACAAAATATATTTTCTGACCAAAAGTCTTAGTCATTAACGAGAAAGTATACGCCAAAAGACAGATATTATCCGCCTACTTCAGATCGTTATGTTGTCCTTTCAGTTCCTAGGTAATCTGTCTGTCATTATGCAGTGCTCTTTGCTGTATTCTGGAATGTTTGGGCTTGAAGTCAAACATTTTCACTACTACAGCGTGTCAATGGAGTGGTTTTCATGGGGAGTTAATGTTGGTATTGCCTGAAAATGATCAATTATCTTCAAAAGAGTCGGCCATATTTACAAAAAGTTTAAAAAGACCGAAAGGATTATGAATAATAATCTTCCTTGTCATCGAAGTTGCCTGAATTAAAAAATTAAATTATTTTTTCATAAATAATAAATTTCACTATATCTTCCCGTAGAAACCGCGACAATTGGTATTGACATGCTTGAATTGAATTGAATTTTTCACCAACAAAATGGTTTGCCATAGACGGTACGACAACGCTTTTGCATCTTCAGTTGAGAATCGTATAAATCTCCTGATCTAATTGCAACAGCTAAATGCTTGTGTCCGAATAAGAGATTTATAAAGCAGATTAGAGCAGATGATTCCCTGCTAATTGGAACAAAAACACAAAAACTGGCCTTCTATTTTGACTTGACTGACCCCAGTTTGTGTCGACTAAATGCCATTCGACCGTGACCAGTTTCGCTTAACGTTTTCATTCCCACTCACTTGCGGTGCAAAAGTTTGTAATACTTTTGGCGGATACGTTCATACTAAACACATCAACTTCGTACTGGATTATAAATTTCACAATATTTTTTACGAGTGAGACGACACCCTTAATTATGAATAATAACTTTTTGATTTTCATTTCAAACAAATGAAAAATTTGTGAAAATTATAAACAAAAGAGGCATATAACATATAGAAATGATAAACAATTATTTAACAATGTTGGTTGCACTATTTTCTTTTAATTACTAGCCTCTAACCGACAACGCATATTAAGAAACTTCGTCAACAAATTCTCATTTATTACCATCACAATTTAGTTAATTTGTTAAATCTTTTCTTTTCTTTAATTTGGTCTTCTTTTTAATTTTTTTTTCTGTTCTTGTATTCAAACAACTTCAATATTTTCGCGTTGGTTTAAGACTGAATTTTAATTAGAGACTGACTGCTTAACACCATCACTCACCATTCCCTGTAGTTGGTTGTAGTATTGTGGCTCTAATTTTTTATTTTTGTTTCAGTTTCAGTTTTTTTTTTCTTTCAATTTTATTAGTTGGCTAATAGAACTGGTTTAAATTGATGGCAACAAAAGTAACAAAATTCAACTGAGAAATAAAAAAAAAAGCGAGCAATGAAAAAAAATACCATGTTTTACCAAAAGGCTAGCTTTTGTTATGGCTACACCCTACGGGTGGCAATTGTAATCAGAACGGTTTAGTTTTAAGATTTCTCTCTACTGGGGACTATTGTTTTTAGTTTGGTTGTACGGATAATGAGCAATTCTTTCATGCAACATTATCCTCGTTTTAATTTATTGATCGCCATAAAAGCGATTGTGGAAATAAGTTTTCAAAGGTCATAAAATAAAATTTTTTCCTTCGCTAAGGACAACAAATCTATAATGAAAAACTGGTAACACGTACATGGTACAAGACATGGTGCAAGTCTTGTTAACATTTATTGCGACCTTTTCTTCACCTGCGTTCGTACACTAAACTTAATCAAAAGCTTAGAGACTCTCGCTGGCAAAATACTAAAAAAATATATTTAGTTTTCCAGTCCTATTTATCTCCTTAACCCTATAGGCAGTTATCGAGAGAGAGAGAGAAAACAATACATATCATACAGCTTGTTGAAGCAGTCAAAGGAATCTTCCGTAAGCAGTATGGCTTTCGAAAGGCAAAGAAGACAATATGACAAGGAAAGGGTTTGGGAGCTTTGTTTTTTTTAATTTCTTTAAGGAACACTGGATAGTTATAAAGCAGTTATTTCATATTTTTATTACATTTCATCGCACTTTCTTCAAAGTTTTCAGCCAAGCTGTTAATTGAACTACTGTAGAAAGTGCTACTATGATAGGGTTACCATTTGTCATTATTACTTTATTTTAAAATTAGGCGGAATGGAGTGAGAAAATATCATATCGAGCCATAACCGCAAAAATATCTCAAGCGACAAAAACGAAATTTTACAGTAGAAGATGTTTATTATTTATTTCTTGTTCAAATTAAGTTAGAAAGTTAAAATATTTTCTGGTATAAATTCATAACGGTACAGAGTGTGACCCAGAAATTTTTATAGATCATGCAAATGATACCAATGAATTTATTTACTACAAAAAAACGATATATGAAAAATATGTCGCTTGAGATATTTTTGCGGTTATGGCTCGATATCATAGTTGCGAAAGCTCAACAATAATTTTGTGTTACGAATCTGTCAATGATACATCAATACGTCGGTAGGTTCTCTTCTGGGGTGCGGTATTAATGATTCACTATGTGGAACATGATGTATGACGGTGTGTTTAGTCTAAAAAGTTAGAATGATTAAAACTCTAGAGAAAGTATGTGAATTTAAATTTGGTAAATCTAAAGGCTGTAGCTATCTTTATAAGCCCAAATTGAATAGAGAAACGCTATTCGCAATACAACCTTGTCGCAGTCCGTTGCCTAGGCATCAAGAGTAACGAACTCAGTGTAACCGAAAGAATTATCAGTATGGGAGGGAATCATGAAACATACAGTCAAACACGATAGTCAGTTTTAAGCGAAAATTCATTGTGGCGAAACTAAAGTGAATGGTTTAATCGATTTTGAGGACTCCTGCAACTACCCAAGGCGCACCTCTAGGTATGTTATCAAGAATTATTTTCAGCATAAGAATAAGCAAAAAATGTGGAAAAAATTTATAAATTCAAAGAAAATATTTCAATCTCAGAAAATCTTACACATAGCAGTTTCAGTCCGTGTATTCAGTGCTGAAGTATTCGCAATTGTAGCTCTTCAACAAAGTCGACTTAGCCTCTGTTAACCGTTTTAATTTGTTTCGTTCACACATACGCCAGACATTGTGGCTAAAAGGGACTAAAAAAATAAATCTTTTCATTGTTTTTTTTTCTTTTCTTTGCCTTCTTGTTTTTGCAATTTCATCGGTTTTCGAAACATTCTTTTGTTTTTTTTCATTTTTTCTTTTAAATTTCAAATTAATCGTTTACTCATCTGCTTCTCTAAGAATCTTAATAATGAGCATAACGTTTATTTACGAATATGCACGTTAAAAGAGAATTAGAAAAGAAAACCCAAAAATTAGAGAGACACTCAACAGGTAAACGTACAAGCCAAAAGAGCTCTACAACGCTCGAGAACAGTACAATATTTTACCTGTTTATCTAAACAGTTAAAGTTATTGTTGTTGTATTTATTTGAAAGAAAAAAACAAAGGGTAAAAAAGTACTAAAAATTTATTACGATTGAAATGCTAGAAAGAGACAAATATTGTTACGCTCGTATTGTTTGGTTAAAATAAAGTTTTTTTTCTTTTCATTGTTGTTACTGGCATTAGCTCACATACAGCAATAACAAACAGAATAATACAAAATAAATACAACAAAAACATCACAACAAAAGATATCAACAGAAATAACAACAATAAACAGAGGGCATAAGAATAATATAAAACTGGCTTTAAACAAAATAAAGACAAATGTAAGACCAGGGTTACCAAAACGTTCTCTTCTGGACTAAGTGTTAAATTGAATTTAAAATTTTAACGTAGACAGGTTTAGTTCCGAAGAAATACTCTGTTCAGACTTTTTTTTTTTTTGAAGACGATTATTTTGTATTTGTTTTTGACAAGTGACAGTTAGAAAGTGTAGAATTTGCGCAATTGGTTTAAACTTTAGCAGATCAACGTATAAAAATCCACTATTAAACTGATGGTGATCAGTGAAAAGGAAGAAATAGGTTCTCTCTTCTGCTCACGATGTGTTAGCGTAGAAGAAAAACTGTGATCATGCGGACTCTACCCTAGGATGTCATAGGAGGTTTTCTGTTTCACTGAACAACACGGAGGAGATGCTACTCTGCAGCATCCGACTGAAGTTGATTCCAGATCCCTGTCAGATACCTAACACCATTCTAATAGGAATTCTAACGAAACACTGTGCTGTTGGCAATTTCACTAACAAGCTCAGTCTGCCCCACCGGGATTACTGCAGAATCTGCTATGGCGACGTAACGTTTGAAGATCTGGGTATGGAAGCGAACGTGCCACTAAGGGGACTAGCCAGAGCTCGGAGAGTTCCAACCCACCACTAACGGATCATAACAAAAGAGGCTTACACCCCTGTGTATAATATAATGCACCAAATGGGCCACCGAGTGAACATGCCTGTAAACGACAAGTTACCTGCTAACCTAACCCAACCCTTCCTGGCATCTCAATGTGTCGTACGAAAGGTATTAACCGGTGACTACTGGAGCCACTACGTTCTCGGTATGTTTCTATGCCCATTTCAATAATTATAACTAGACGATATTCATAAACGACCATTAACGTTGATATGACGGTTAGAAGTTACTTTATAACCGCTTGGCTGACCGAGTGTATCACTCTAGTCTCAGAAAATATTAAATAAACTGAGAGAAAAGCATAAAATATGAACCAAAATTCATTAAAATTTTTTATTTGTTCTATTTTCTATACACTGTCAATATTTGTGCTGTTGGCAACTCTATTACAAGTCTTTGATTATAAATAAAATGTTTCTCGATCTTGTTTGACAGCTAGAAACACTGCGATTCAAGGCAAATAATTTATGTTCATAAACACACACATGGAGACACATGCACGCATAAACGAGATAAATCAAGTAAAATAAGAGTGCAGTAATATACACACACACACACACACACAATTGCTGTCTTATGCACAGTAATTGAAGAAGATGAATTTACCGTTAGCAATTCCGGGTACTTACCATTTTTTGTTTCTTTTCCTGATGTGTTATTGTTGTTGTTTATGTTGTTGCTATTAATGATGTATGTTGAGGAAACATGTTTCTCTCAAACTAAGTTTTGTTGTAATTTGAACTGGTTTTTAAAAGAGACACAAGTAAAGAAGGCAAAAAACAAGATGATCATCTGCATTACATACAGTGTAGCCAACGGTGTAATGATTTTTAAAAGCGTTAAAGAAAGGAGTGGAAAGATTGTTACGGACAAAAAAATTCTTTTTTTTTTTATTATTATTGTTATTATTTTTGTTACTTGTTTAGTTGATAAACCAGCAGAACACGAGGCCTTTTTATGACTTTTTTGTTGTTTTTTCTTCTTTTTTTGTGAAGTGGCAAGTTAAAGCCTAAAGTATTAAAAGAAACTTGTTTTTGGTTGAATTCAAAAACTGGTTAAATTCTCTTCTGTTTTTTTCTTCTTTTTGTTTTTTGCCTGTGTGTTCTTTTTTGCGGTAAAGGTGGGGTTTTTTTAATATTTTTTCAACTTTTTTTATTTTTTTCTTTTGTATTTTTTTGCTTTACAAATTTCATCGATTATTAACGATAATATTCTATATTTTTTTTTTTATTGGTTTTGTTTTATAAAATTAAGTTTTATGTCTCCCATTTTGTGTTGACGTTTGCAAAAAACCTTTTGTTTTATTATTATTTTGGTAAAAAATATATTACAGGTTTTATTGACTGCAAAATTTATAACTTTTTTTTAGTATTTATTGAACCCGTCTTTTTTTTTTTTTGTGCAAATTGTATTTAATTTTTTTTTTTTTGCTTTATCTCTTACGCATTTTTTTTTTTGTGTAATTTCACTACGTTTGTTATAATAAATTTTCGTTTTATTTAATTTTTTTTGGCATTTTCTTTTTTATATATACATATGTACATATATGAAGCACTTGTAAAACAATAAATAAAAAACAAGGCAGAAAAAAAGTGTATTTGAAATGCATAAAATTTTGTTGTATCCGCTTATCTTTGCGTTATTAAACACTCACGATCACCATTATGGACACGACAACAACCACTGACGGCAGCCAGCGAACAAACAAACACGTTAAAGCCAAATTCACAAAAACGGCAGAAATAGTTACCACTACTACCACACCGTCTCGAATTTGTAAACTCTTTTGCAAATATCCATTTCAAGCATTTTATCTCTTACACCTCAATCTCACCCAAAAAATATCAAATTCTCTTTCTATTTTACTCTTACGGACTCTTTCGTTTCAATCTTATCAATGGTTGTTCTCTTATTTTCTTTATACACCTGTTTGTGTATTTTTTTATTACTTTGTATACATATTTTTTTTTTTTATTACTAATTTTCATTTTATTTATTTTCCAGGTCTGGTGGACGTTGGTTGCATGATTACCCTACACTATCTCTTGCATAAGCGCAGCTGTAATTCGTAGTATTTTTGAAAATCTCTCCTTCAATTACGCCAATTGATCTAGTATCGATCGATGAAAAAGGAGCAAAGCAAGTCCGCTTGTTTCAAGCGCAGTGAGTGAGTGAATTTAGAAAAAAAAAGTTTGGTGAATACTTTGAGACTTTACCCCTTATTTAAAAGAAATATTACGTTTCCAATAAGACTTCAACGTATGGTATTAGCGGCATCAGAATCTGTTCACAATCTATCACTGTTTTATTTCCTTCAGAAAATAAGGTGAGTGAATTTATTTAAATAACGGATAAGATTGTATTGTTATTTTTATTCACTATCTTCTTGAACAAAGCCCATACTTTTCAATATTCTATACCCCTGTGCTTAACACACCCCTTTTAATACTACTCTCGGTTACAGACTCACGTCTCAGAGCTGACAGTCTCTTCTCAACTTCGTGGAGATATCGTTCTTTACTCTATTTATAACCCTTTATAATTTGTACGTACGTTAACTTGATTGTTGTTGTTGACAATTTTTTGTATGTGTAAAATTCTGTGTACCATTTGATGCGATTTGTATGTCTTTTTTACTGTCGTTCATACTATTTATATGTCGTTTAATAAAACACAATTTCAATGAAATTGGGATCAGGTGGTAATTAATTCATAGATGCTGACCCACCATTTGCGGTGAGTTTAAAGGATACATTTGTCATCAGTAGTCATTATTCGTTACAATCCTGCATCAATTTCGAATTTTGTTCGATTTAAGTGTACCAACAAAGGATATTCAAAAACTCTCTAAATATTGGATTAGTGTTTTCAGAAGATACATTTTTAGAGCGCTCTATCACTGTGTCAAAATTTTCTAAAACGCACACCTCTCAGCCAGTTTAATCCCAATATAAACCTCAAGGGAACCTGAGTATCGGCTCCTGACAGTGTGGTTAAAAGCCCACAAACTATCACCCAGGGTTTTTTAACTTTGTTTTTAGAGGAGCTGGACAGTTTCAGAGGAGATACTATGTAGTCTTCAACTTCTTCTGATCTCTATGTACACTGCAGAAATTCCCGTTACAGACCTTATTTTACAATTTTCTGTAAGGAACTTAGTTACATATGACGTTGGGCTTATTGAGCTCCAGCAGTGAAATAGTTCCACTACCGTCGATAGATGGGGAAAGGCTTCTGCTACACAACACCTCGATCGATCATCGTAGCACTTCCACCCATCTCCCGATGAGTGCATTGGAGTCTCTCTCATCTGTCGAGTGACAACCAACCTCTTCATTCCAAGGAATACTACTATCTCTGGTACCGAACTAATTCTATTTGTTCCAACGACTCCTATGGAATACTTATTATAATCGCGCCTAACACCAGACCAATCCTGCCGTCCTCAGGGCAATTTTATTATCAACGAAAATTACGTAAAAATCTCCATGAGAGAACTAACGAAGCCAGATTATTAAAGACCTGCCTTTCGAAAATACTGCAATTGCCATCCAGGAGTGTAGGGTGTTTTATAGTCGGGATATGATCGACTATAATTGATTTTTGTTTTTCCAATTCAATCAATTTATAAATTTATTTGTCAATACAAGAACAAGAGTAGTGCACATTATGATTTATTAACCTTGTGTTTGGGTGTTATCACAAAAACTGTCATGATCTTATCACCTGCTTATCGCTAAAAATAACGCGTTTTCGATTTGAACATATGGTAACGCTTTATTTTCTTTCAACACTGATAAAAACATATTTTCGCTATTTACAGTGGCTTTCAAAGTGTAAGTAGAACCGACTTAAGAAGCCAGAAATTTATCTTTTTTTGATAAATCGTTCATAATTTTTCATTATTTTTTGTCAAATTATTTGCGTTGACAATATTGTACTGGAGCGTATCTTGTTTTGTAAATTGAGAGTAATTATCGTTTGTTTTTATTGTTTGGTTTCTTCTCCACCTTTATTGTGCTTATGTTTGTTTACTTTAACTCTTTCTCTTACTAAATAAAGTTCAATTCATTCATAAATATTTTGTATTTATTTGTTTAAACAAAAAAATTGATTAAAAAAAAACTCTCATTTCACTCATTCATTCATCACCTTTTCATTGTTGTTTGTTACTACTTACTTGTTGAATGTATTAGTTAGTCAGTGTTGAAAAATTTAGTACTTTTTTATTTTTTTCAGTACTTTTTTCATCAAATTCATTTTTTTTGTTCGTTCAAAAAATAAATACACTGAGCGCCATAAGTGAGTCATCAACAACACCCACTATAATTTTAAATTTCCTATTATAAAAAAATTGTAGCACAACAATAATTGAATTGTTGTTTTTGTTTTAACATTTTATAAGTAATAAATAAATAAACGTTTTTATTTTTTCGACTATTCATTCTCATTTACTTTTCTCGCTATCCTAAGAAAATGAATTATTTCAGTGGTGTTTACTCACTTTTGGCGCTCAGTGTATATATATATATTTTAATAAATAATTCGCACATTCTTTTTCCGTTTCCGGGTTTATTAAGTAAAAATTAAACCCCATTTGTTAATGCACTATGTGTCTAATTGTCTAATTGGTAGGTAGTAGTAGGTTACATGTTAAAGTAGCCTTATTTATTATAGACGCCCAACGGCCACTGTTTAACCCCAGGTCAGACAAAACGAAAACAAAAAACATAACGGCGTAATAAATAATATGTGTTGTAGGTAGAAAAAAAAGTAGTGTTAGTTAGTTAGTTCGCTCACCAAAAAGAGAGGCCCGGTTCAAACCCCATGTTCGGACAAAACAAATGTTGTTTAAACAACATTTGTTGTGTTTGTTGCTCGCTGCTGGTTGAAAAGAAAAGCAAAAAAAAATTTAATTTTTTTAAGGTGGTGAATTTTGTAGTTGTGGTGAGTTTTTAAAAAATGTGGTGAAAATTTATCCGGTGTGGTGAAATAAAATCGAAGTATGGTGAGTTTCTAGTGTGGTTAGTGAGTTCTTCTAAAATGTGGTGAATTTATTCGGTGTGGTGAATAAAATCGAAACCCACCAAAGCGCTGTTATTCGAAATAGGTACTGTATTACCATAATACATGTACTGTATATCATGATTTGGACGGTGCGTGTCTGGAATAAGTAATTTTCACATCTTTTAGTGGAGGTATTCACCGATATGTCTGGTTACTGCGTATTAAAACAATGTTGCCATTTTTTAATAATTTCTTTCTTTTATGTTTTATTCTCAATTTTGCAAATTGGAAGTTCTTCTATTTATAATTTTTTGTGCTTTGTTCGATCTAAATTTTATAAAATTTGTATCGGATCCTAAATTTAACATCAGGAAAAATTATTAAAGAGAATTCATTCATTTTTTCCTCTTTTTCAGAAAAGTTGGTTACAGATTTTTAGTTTCCTGGCAACATTTCAGTACTTTTTTATTATTACAGATTTTATGGTTTGCGCTTTTTAACTATAGTTGATGGTATTAGGCTAATGGTAAAGGTCTTTAGCCCCGGTTAACCAGGGGCTAACGTATGTAGTATGTTCGCTTTTAGATTACGAAAAGCAATGAAGAATGCTGAATGAACCCGTTGCGTCGTCATTTTTGACTAAACCTTACGTCAACTGTTTTTGTTTTGTATATGAGAGATATGTATGTAGTTAGTTTTTCATTACATTCCGTACGTAGTATAAATAAATATATTTTTATAAAATTACCATTTGATGCAAAAAGGTACTCTTTCATTTATAGTTCAGTACTATTTTAAAATTTCAATTTTGCAACACTGGTATTAATTAGTTGAAGTTGTTTATTTGTTTTCCTGTTGCCTATATACAATGTTTCTAAACATTGTTGAGTGTGCCAAAGTTGCTTATTTCATAAACTATGGCATTGCCAATGCTAAACTTTAATGTATTCACAGTGTTACTGAAACAAAATTCATTTTGAATTTTTTTTTAGCGGGTGACGAAATTTTTTTTATTTCTTGGACAATTCATTTTCCAAACAGTAATTAGTAGCAAGTATTGCAAACCATCCGCAAGACGATGAAATATTTACAGTTTGAGGATTGGTAAAATAGTATATTGTAGTTCCATATGAGATATTTCTATGGTTCTAAGGGAGTGCTTGTCATTTAATTTTATCTATATCTAGGTTTTTAATTTTCAATGCTGTATAGTCTGCACTTTTCGATCTGTGATATATGTACCTTGTTGCTCTCTGGGATATGGGTAATCCACATGAACTTGCGATGTTGGTTTTCTGTTGCCAATGGTTCCTCATACAACGTAGGCGTCTATAAAAGTCGTCTATGAAAGTATTTGACTAGATGAAGGCGACATAGTGTATTATAGTATAGTGTGTTGGCTTATTAGACGTGAGCCCGAGGTCCAATCCTCGGCGAAATAAGAAAAAATATTTTTTTGGCGACCTCCTCTCAGCAGTCTTCTGATAAAAATTCTGAGATTAAATTAAAATTGCCATGCAAAGTTGTTCAAATCTGTCGTTTGGAGTCGAGCCTCTGTAGACTGCTTTCTGTGTATCGCATCCATTTGATTAGTGCCCATACGATCTATTGTACTATGCAATCATGTTGCCCTCATAAACTTTAGAAGGTTTTTCGGTACCAGTAAGGCTCTCTTTCAGCGAGTACATTCTTCTAAACATCTCCTTCTAATCGACACAGGGAAAGCTCACATAATATGGGATTCGGAAAAGTGCGATTCTATTTCAAATAGTATTCTCGGAATAACCTAATATAAACCGTTTGCTCGATTGGCAGCACGACGGTTAGCTAGTACTGCTATGTCTATTCCTTTATACTTCCTATCCAAATTTAATTGAGCTCTTCTTTCGATGCATAAACTTTCTTGCAGGATAATCGCCGGCTTCTCTTTGGGTTCCGAAAATTTACTCTGAGACCGAGCACACCCGCTCCTGTCCATCTGTCTGACCTCAATCCAAAACAAATACCACAGAATGCTTCCTCTCCCAAATGAGTGTGTAGCCTCCAAATTGCTCCATTCACTCTTATTACACAGTCTTGTAGCGAAGCGTTTGCAAAATTTTAGAGTTTGCCGGTTCTGTACAGGGGACAATTAAGGAATTAAGGCTGATACTTCCAGCCGATTTATTAGGTCACGATGTCCCCTGTTGAATCTCAGGTCATGCTTGTTCTACCGTAATCCCAATGGCAATGGTCATCACAATCATGTCCTCATTGCCCTTATTATACTAGCATTTGCCAGTCCCTGTATCTAATTCAGCATCATTTGTTCCATTAGCAAATTATTGCTGGCTGTGTTAAAAATGGCTCCGTAGGTAACATTTGACAATCGGGGAATTCATCAAGGAGAGAATTCTTGGGTTGCACCATAAGCTTTTTCTTGTAAGCCTTGTGTCAGATGCGAACTACATATAAAGTGAATGCATGAGAGAGAACCTGTTAAACAAACTACAAAAGCTTCGTCGAGACACTCGATATGTGTAGCGTTGTCCTGATCGAAGACAATTTTATCATGCATGCAGTACAGCCAACTCAATAATATTCAATCACTGTGGACATTTCATCACGATCTGCTTTGTCTATAACTTAGGACCTGTACATCAAACTTTTGTATTCAGACTTGTTTAGGAAGAACGAAATGGTTCAATCCTTTCCCAACAATCCTTTACCCAACATTTTTAAGGGAGCATCTTTGCCATCAGCAGAGCAGCTAACGGAACAGAACCAATGTTGCTCTTGATTGGCTCTTACAGTATCAGTGCGTAGACATTATTCATATTTTCAACTGCCTGGCTTTCGTTTTGACACGCTTACCTGCTGACTCATTAAGTGATAAAATTTTCTTTACTTTTTTTTATAAACGTTTTAAGTAAATATTCTTTGCCTCTTAACTGTTTCATCGCTGTTTTTATCCACTGTCTAAGATTTCAATACGAAAATGCAAACCTCCAATGCTTAGTGCGATTGCTGATAAGACTTACCTTTCTGGCTATCCTTTTAGTACGAGTGAATTTATTGTTACAATTTCTTGTCGATAACATAAGCTTGAAGCAATTCTAGTAAAACACAATCTAAGTTATCGAATTATCAAATTTGACTTAAGCAAACACTTGCATCGATATTTGTCTTCGTTTTTTTTTTTTCAGTTTTATGTTTAAAGTTCTATTCGAATTATGCCCATTTCTTTTGACCCCCAATGGAATACTCACTTTTAAAAAAAATGTTCGAGTTAGTGCTGGTGTTTAAAATTTAATTTTAAAACAAAAATTATAAATAAAAATTAAATGCATTTGCATAGTAAAATAAACAGAGACAGAAAGGAAAAAAATGTTTTTTTTTCGCAAATAAAGTTTTAGACTTTGAAATCTGTTTAAAAAAAAAAATTAAACATAAAAATTTAAGTAGAAATAGAAACAAGTCAGGAAATTAAAATAAATAGAAGACGACTAGATGATACCCTATAAGGCATAAATTTAATGGTTCCCATTAAACAATTAAAGATAACTAAACTATCAAGCAATTGAAATAAGTTTGTCTAGAAAGCCATTATCCGAGCTTATTAACTCAGAATTTCATAAGCCTTCAAATGCTTAGCAATTATCAAGTTTATCTATCGCCTATATTGCCAAATTCCGATCGTTTTTGGTGCATTTTTTGAGTAATATATTGTTGGTTTGATGAGATGCCAGTGGTTAAAGTGCTAGACTGCAAACTGTGTTCGAACACAGTAAAAAAAAAATAATTTGCATCCATCAATCCATCCAGGAATTCGCCAACCCCCTAGAGAAGACAAGGGGGACAAGTTAAGGCAGTGCCTCTTTCTGAGTATAGAAACAGTCGTTTCTAGGCAGATGATGTATCATTCTAACACCTGCTGCAGTCGGCAAATCAACTGCTTAGGTAGACACCCCTGATTAAAGAAAAGGAAAAAGCGCTATTAAAATGGAAACCGAATGGGAAGATGAAATAGATGCTTGTTGAAGTCTTGTGCTTCTTAAAAGATTTGGATGATGGTGATCTGCTTCCTGCTGGATTCCTTTGATTATTCCTGACAATATTAACAGCCTTGGCCGCGTGTTGCTACCAAGCCAGTTAACAAATTCCTTATGCGCTCGTTTAGCAGCACATTTTTACTTAGATTTCTTTTATTCAAAAGATACTCATCTCTATAAAACCCTGTAATTGTAATAACTTCACTTAACATTAAGATTCCAAAGGTATTTGCCTTTATTACTACCAAGTTTGTTTTGAAAATTCCAGTGTCTAGTTCTGATACTGACCAAACCAATTACGCTTATTTATGATTTCATCGATTCTCTTTCCGTAATTTTAATATCAAATGTCGACCACATTCTTCGGCGGCGTCCTCAGCAGAGAGTAATTGAATTTCTCAAAAATCTGTCGTTCGGAGTCGACTTTAAACTGTAAGTCAGGCAACTCATGGAAAAAATTAACACACACAACATGGGTGGCGTGAGAAGCTAGGTTGTAATGACCAGTTATGTCTGCATGTACGTATTGTCACTTGGGTACATTCTCCGGAAATAATAATAAACCATCCACAATCCATGAAGTCAACATATACAAAAAATTAATCTCCTTTTCAGATTCAGCGCTGCATTGAAATAAAATCGATTTATTTCCGAAGTAGTTGGGGACTGGTAGAAGCACGCCTGTTCAAAGCCTAGCTCGTCTACGAAACTCTTTATTTTGACTTATGTTGTCAATAACTAGGCCGCCTACATTGTCATCTAGGGGCATAATTGTGTTTCAATAATATAATGCCAGACTATAATTTCGACAATTTTTTTAAATCTCCCTGAATATTGCTTCAAAGTTTTTTTTAATTCTTTTAACTGTGTCAGTCTTATGCCACTAGAGACGGTATCAGTAATGGAATGGTAAGAAGTTATCGAACAAAACCTAGTGCATTTGACTGAACTTAACTTTATAGAAAAAAGAATGGAACTGTTTTTAGACAAAATCGAATTTATTTTGCTTGTGTGGAGTGTAACAGTAATACCACTTGTAAAATAAAAGAAGTCAATATATTCATAGTTTTTTTTTGTTTTTTTTCTATTTAATTTATAAATTATATTCAACATATTATAAATTTTAAAATGAACAGTAAAAAATTTTTTATAAAATTTTTATAAAATTAACGAGAGAAAATAAATTCATTCTAAACATTGTAACCACAAAATTTAGGCATATTTGGCTACCAACTTCTCAACAAAGGCTACGTATTCCTTTTTGGCATCATCTTGAGATTTGCCCTTTTGTTTGTTCCACGATTCCCATTTGGCTTTGCCCTTCAAGTCCAATAAACCGGGCTTGCTAGTGTTGTTATCACCAACGGTGGCCTGTTTGAAAAGTGCATACAATTCCAAGAACTCTTCATCGGTGGGGCGTTTAGTCAAGGTCTTTACACGCTCAGCAGCGGCATTGAATTGCTATTAAGGGAAAATATAACAGAGATTAAACATTTTAATTCAGATTATATTTTTAAGCTAGAACTTACTTCATCCAAAGACATTTTGTTTGTGTGAAAAGTTGAGTCGATCTGAAATTACCAAAGTGAAATAAAAAATTATTCTTCATGATTATTGCCATTTTCTAAATAGATTTACAAGAGGCACTTAAAAAATTAATGTATTAATTAATATTGTAATACATTGATATTTAATAACTTCATTAATTCACAATGAAATCGCTAAGCGACAGAGCGACAATGTATGTGTCAAACTGTTTAAAATAATTTTATTTTTTCATCAATTATATCTTGATTCCTATGGCTCCAGAATGGCTTCCAATGTTCAGTCACTATTTTAACGCTGTTTAATACCAATTTGTCGCACACTACTCCCTCTTTACCTTCTTCTAAAACTTATTTTCTGGTATTCGAACTCAATGCACTGCATGAGTAGGGCACATCCTCTGAAAACTAATTACATAGATAACATATTACATAATTGGTCATTACAACCCTTCAGTCTGGATTACGACCTAGCTTCTTACACCACTTATGTTGTGTGCATTAATTTTATACATGAGTGGCGGGACCTACAGTTTAAAGTCGACTCCGAACGACAGTTTTTTGAGAAGCTTTTCATGGCAATTTTATTTACTCTCAGAGTTTTTGCCAGAAATCTGCTGAGAGGAAGTCGCCGAAGAAATATTTTCATATTTTCGTTTTGATGTCTGACCTGGGATTCGAAGTCGGGCCTGCAGTCTAATAAGCCAACACACTACCTACTAGACTACGACGACTAATTAGGACTCTATAAATGAACAATTTTATAGACAAGGTAACTATAATTTCTTACTGTTCTTCTATGGTCTTATTAGTAGATGGATCAGGGAGAAGGAGCAGAAGTGCTGAGAAGATGAAACGGGTTGTCATGTGTCTAGGAGTCAATGGCCTTCAGTAGGACATGGGCTGGCTAGACCGGGTGTGATGCTGGATTTGGATAAAACTATTCAATGATTATCCGCCTCAGTAAGTGGCTAAACCTTTAGTAGGATGAGGTTGGGGCTTTTTTGAGCGTTAGATTCTGTGTCGAGAGCCGATTTTAAGGCTATTCTGAGATTTATAATTTGATTAAGCTGATTGATTGATTTTCACTTTTTCTCCAATTCCAAATGCTACCCTTTCCTACCTCTTTTCTTTATTTTAGAACGGATACAATGGATCTGTTTGACCACCGAATATTGTACTTGTCTTAATGACAACTTAACCTAACCTAAACTAACCAAACCATATGTTGCCAGAAAGATCGAAAAAGTTCAGAGCTAACGATGGCCAATACCTTGAATACACTGTTATTGGTTCCTAATAAACGACCTAATATGTTAATTAAGACATTAGTTTTGGCCTAGTTTGAAAATATGATTCTTTGTAAAGTGGTATAAAACATTATCTAAATATGTAGTTTTGTCGCTTTAACGCCTTAATTTTGTTTTTCTAACATATGATAGTAAAACAGAATTTTTAATGCCTAATTTAGAATGTCTTTTTGAATTACAAACGCGCTGAATAACTTATGGAGAAAAAAACAACAAAAATATTGCCAATGTAATAGACTCTCACCTTTGAAGCCGGTTCATTAGCCTTAAAATTGCTAACAAGAGAAAACCGTTTTCTAACAAACAATCAACAGCGAGTGTTGAACTTCTTGACTTGTGGTTACAAATCCATAAAAAAAAGTTGACGTAAATTTAGAAGAAAAAAATATTGCAAGTCATAAATTCTAAAATAAATACACTCCATTTTAATTATTTGCTAATAATTATTGGTTAAACACAAAGCGCTTGTTAAACATTTATGTTGAAAAAAAATTTTAAATTGTTTGTTTTATTTTTTCTAGAATTTGTTTTGTGTGTTCTTTTTTGCATAATTAAATAATTAATTGAATGGATTTTTTTTTTAAATTCTTTTGCCAAATTTTCGTTTATAAATTTTATTCTGCTGTTAGCGTTTATAACGTTTTACCCACAAATATGTTGTATTTTGGCCAGCAACTTAACTTTCTCTAACATTTTTTTAAACAATAAATTTTTGTTTTTAATTCTATTAACTGTATATAGACTTTTTCAAATCTATTTTTATTTTTGAAAATATAAAGAAGAATACAAAAAAAAAGAGAAAAAAAATTAATTTCAAGTCGATTATTGTGGTTTCAGCAACAATGGTGTGTGATGTGGGGAAATAAGTGTGGCTCCTAACATTTGTAAAACAATACTTAACGGTGTTGCAAACTTAATTACACTCTTGACTTACGCGTTCCAATAAAAACAAGTTACACAGAGAGAAAAATTTGTGAAAATAAAATGATTTTTTAAAAATTCATTAGAAAACTAAAGGCAATTTTACAAATAAATCCACAAACTGGATTACATTAGGCAGCGTCTGAAACTTTTTTTGCCAATTTTGTGTTTGCTTAAGTCAGTATAGTTGCCGAAGTCTAATAGGTAGTTTGTAGACTTAATAAACGAGGGCCTAAAGTTCAAATATGAAAAAAATATTTCCTTCGTGACTACCTCTCAGCAGTCTTCTAACAAAATTTCTGAGAGTAAACAAAATTGTCACAAAAGTTTCTTAAATCTGCCGTTTACAAGTCCTTTTTACCAGTAAGGATTTTCTTAAAGAAAATAATGATTGACGTGTATATGGGTCGTATAGCGATGCTTAGGGTCTTGAACTCTTTCTTACAGGAAGTAAATTGACCGACTATTCATCCTACAAGGGCATAAGCCCTGAATATTCTTACTGTACAGAGAAAAATTTTTATGTCCCTTAAAGTAGAGTTGAATACAATTGAAACCCTACCCAACTAAAGATTAATGAATTACTAAACCTCACCAAACAGGAATATTACTGAGTAATGTAGTCCCTTTTTTCATAAGACTAACACTCAGGGGAAGGCTCCGATACATAAAAAATGATTGTGGATTGAGGAAAGAGTAAGCAGTGCTTATGTACATTAAATTTACATATGTTTCTGTTAAAGAAAATGCTTTCTCTATGGTCATCCGCGAATCAGTCTACCACGAATGTATTTGCTCCATGAGTCAAACTAGTTCTACTAGGGTTTTCGGTAAAAAAAAAATCACTTAAGAGAGCATTTCGTTATAATAGAGTATAGAACAGTGAAACATAAGTTACCTTGCCACTGCGCCAGTACTTAATTTAACTGAATTCAATGCAATATTTTCACTATATTCGGTACACTAGAAAAATTGTTTTTATTGAATTGCCCAATAAACTTTATTGCGGCCAAATATTGCCAAATCCGCTTTGCTTCAAATGCAAATAATAAGTTCTCAGAATGGATAACATTAAATCACTCTATGCTAACAACACAAATTCTTAATACCACCTTTCTTTTCTCCCAGTGTATTAATTGTGTTACGCTTGTCATTAAGTTTCTTTTGTTACATGATTTAAAGCGGAAATATGTTTCTGTGTCATCGCAACATCGAAATAAAAGAAAATGAAAAACTAAATTAAACATGAAATGAAATCCAACAGTAAGATAATAAGATAATAATAATAATAAATAATAAAACTAATGATTGACAAACTACAACAACAACAATGATAACATATTGACCGAATTGTACAAACTTTCTTGGAAATTTAAAACAACACCTGAGAAACAGAAATTGAAGCATTTCAGCTCATCATTATAAAAGAAGGAAAATAACTTCCCAAGCAGGGAAGGCCAGGCTCATGCCACAATAAATCTCAACGAATGCTTTCGACAATATAGCCGATCTTCTTCTATAGCCAAAAAGGCGAAGCAAAGCATCATAATGAGTCAAGAACTCTGAATTTTTATTTGAAATCTTTTTAACTAACGGTTGATTTTTGGGTTGCGGTTTGCAAAAAAAAAAAAACCGAAAATTTGCAAAATAAATGAAATATTTATTTGGGGCGGTAATTGCCCACAACTATGCCATATGTGGTTTATCCGTAATATACAATTCTAGTAGTAAGTTAGCTTAATAGACGGGAGTCCGTGGATCTACCGCTGGCTTAGACATCTCGGGGACTTCCTCTCAGCAGTATTCTGGCAAAAACTCTGAGAGTAAAATTAAATTGCCATGAAAAGTTTCTGAAATCTGTCGCTCGGACACGACATTAAAGTTAGTAAGTCGCGTTACTCATGGATAAAATTAACACACAAAATGCGAGTGGTGTGAGAGGATAGGTTGTAATCCTGACTAAGAGGGTCATAATGACCAATTCAGTAAGTAACTAAGTTCTATGGATGTTCACCGTTTGGTGTGCAACTGAGAACTGAGTTTTTTTTACGGATTGAATAACGCCGGACTTTGTAGATAGATGCAAGTTTGTTTGGTAAGGTCATTCATTCATCAAACTTCCTGCTTAGATATGTAACCGAGTTAATGTTTGCAATGCTCATGGAAAAATACCGGACGAAAAAATGTAACGATCCACATAGAAAGAAATAAATTCCATATCACAAAGTCGTGAAAGACACTTCAATAATATCAGAGAGCTTAAAAGTATAGTTGTAAAACAGCTCGTATACTTAGAACCGTAAACAACTACAAATTCAGATATTCTTTTGTATTTCAATAAAAGTATTTCAAAATATTTTGAGAAAAAAAAAAAAAACTTTTCTTTGATTAAAATGATGACACCGACAACAAGGGGACACGTATTGCTAATTATTCTTTCGAATCACACCACAAACAACGAATTGTGAAAGAAATTGTGCGGGTTTAGAATTCACAAATTTGTAAACTAGTATTACATTTGATTTGATATGTAAAATAAATTTAGTTTTTTTTTGTCATTCACGAAGCTTTATAATTTAATATAAAGCAACAACAAATTCAAAATTAAATGCAATTTGTTTCACTCAATGTCATTGCAAATAATGACTCTTTAAAGGTCAGTTTTAGTTTAAGTTTCAAACTTTGAATTCCATTAATGAAGAAAGAAAAATCCATGATTTTCTTTTCATTATAAATTCACTTTTTTTTCTTTCTATCACGCACTTCTAATAAAATTTCTATTAATTTCTTCTTTTTTTTTTTGCAATCACTATGAAATTTTTAATGCCACTTTTAGTTTAAAAAAAAAGCACTCCCCGTTGGCAGTGAAAAAAAAAATCGCTCGCTTCATCACTTACTTGTCTGGAAAACGGCAAAAAACGTTCTGAATTGAAAACGTCTGTACTGCTTATAAATATAACGATCTTTTATTTGTTTTTTGTTGTTTCATTTCTATTTGTTTATAATGATATAGTCATTGTTGTTTTTGCTGTAGATCGGTCGTCGAAACTTTTATTGTTTGTGAACACGAAAAAACATTGTTTTTACGATGTGTAAACACGACGATCGTTTGTTTTAAAAGCTTATTTTAAAGCTTTTTTGCTATGCTTCTAAAATAATAAAAGCTCTCATAATTTTTAAACTACTGATCGTCAAAATATACGTTATTCAGTATACGATATTTAGAAATTATTGACAGTTTTTCTCTTTTTTAAATTAAATTTCAAATTCACTTTTATTGCCTATAGTTTCCAAGTGCTTCTAATCGCGAAATGTGATAACGAGTGCTGTTTTTAATATTTTTTTTTTATTTATGATCAATACTCAGGAGATGGCTCCTACTTTTGCCACGTATTGCATAGGAACTAGAAGAATAGCTTATGGAAGGGAGCAAAAGGGAATAGCGTTTGTAGACATTATTTTGTATATTTTGTAGTACGAAATGGTAACAAATACTTCTCTGTCTAGAAAAATTCTGCAAATACTTTAACGGAAACCATTACTTTGCACAAGTTCCTAAAGAAATCATTTTGTGCTGTAAGTGACAAGAGAAACTTCTGCAGAAAATGCGTTCCACATACTGTTAATGCGACCAAAGAACATATTCTTTATGTAATGCATTACGCGTTCCACTGGCAAATCGGCCACGAACGAATTTGTTCCACGAGAAACACAAGCGCTATATAAAAACAAGCGACTTTCGGGACTAAGTCACTTTATTTCCTTAGAATACAATCGGTTGAAGTAGCGTTAAAACATTGCCACAATGTTGCCACATTGCAACAGTGCTTTAATGAATCAATAAAGTTGGATACCCTATTGACATTAATAAGCACGTTTGTCCTCTCTTCTTTGCAATGGAGAAGCCTCGAAATAGACTTCGAAGTATGACTTCGTACATGAGAGTTGTATTCCCTTTTAGAAGAAATATGATATAAGTGCTGTAAATAGTAATAAGATGATATGGAGTAAAGTACTGCTTGTACCACCTAAGAAATCGTGACAGAATATAACAATTCAAAAATATAGCTTTCAGCGAACATTGCATTATATTTTCATACTCAGAATATTAATAATATTGTGTGTACAATATTTTAAGTCATTGTGCCATCTCAATGCGACTTTCAACATATTTTACAGGTCCACCACTTTCTGTTATCATTCTACCCAGAAATAGAAATTCTTCTACACCTTACACTGGCTAGGTTGCTTTACCACATGTAATCATGTGAGGCTCCCACTTATTCCAATACACATAAAATGGAAAACAGTCTCATTTTCGCCAACCTAGTTGCTACCTTTGTAAAAATCACGGGGGGTGCGCCTAGCCTATAGGTTTGCCTACCTATCTCTATTTCTGTTTCGTCCTCCATGTAATAAGATACGTTCAGTGGAAGGCCTCATTAAGTGTTAGGCATGGAATGGAATTTATCTCCAATCGGATCACGTTTAGGGTTTTCCAGTTTAGTACCAGTTCTCATCAACATATCCGACACAGTGTGTCTTTATGTCCAGGACCCAAATAATAGAGAATAAGCCACCAATTTTTCGAGATTCATTAGACGTCGATATGAAGTTGGAAAGAGACTTTATGGTAGCTTAGCTGTCCAAATATAACAGTATTTTTACCACAGCCATTTAATTACCATGAGAATAATCATAACTTTCTCTTGGAAGATACTGCAGAGCTTTGGGAGTCTGTAAGAGGTTTGATATCGAAATCCCCGATGTACATATATACATACCACGCCTGGGATATACACACAATGAACCACATATCCTAGAATTTACTCACATCGATTCGTTGTGATCAATTTTGAAGTATTTATTCTGAGACGAACTTTGCTCGACTCTGTAAAAGAACAGGAACATCGTCGCAATGTAGCATAGGTTTTACTAGTTTCTTATCACATGAAGAGATTTGTTTTCGAAAATCGCATCCGTTGATAGTAATTTAGTATATGGGCAATTTCGTGTCAAGTGACCCAATTTTTAAAATCGATGTCTTCCGATTTGGATGAAATTTGCACCAAGGTTAGTACTATTGGATAGTTGGCCAGACACAAATTTTCAGCTCTATCAGTCAAGAACTGCCGGAGTTAGAGGGGGTCAAAGTTGGACATTTTGGTCATACAGGGTTTTTTTAAAATGTGTGTAACTTTTCATCTATTGGTCCTAGCAAAAATTTTCCAAAGGATATTAGATAGCTATTTCTTCAATCTTTCCAAAAATAATTTTTTTAATTTAAAAAAAATTTTTTTTTTATTTTTTTTAAAAATTAATTTTTTTTTTTTAAAATTTTTTTTCAATTTGGGCCCTTTTTTTTGCTTAAAAGAAAGCTTATAAAATTTCCTTTAAGGCCTTCATAATCGCTTAATGGGATGCGAGTGGGATATCTATCAAAATAATTATTTTTTAACTCAAGAATAAAATTTTTCAATATTTGGCACATGTACCATTTTCATTTTCCCCCATTTTTTCGAAATGGAGTTTTTTTTATTTTTGCTCAAAAGAAAACTTAGACCATTTCCTTTAAAGTCTTTGTGGGCACTTAGTAGCAAGAGGCATATCTATAAAAAAAAATATTTTAACTCAAAACCAAAGTTTATAAATTTTACCATATGCACTATATATTTTTTTTAATGGATGTTTTTTTTTTGCTCAAAGAAAGCTTAGTTCTTTTCCTTTAAGAGCTTTGTGGTCACTTAATGGGATGCGAGTGGAAAAACATCATCCTCTTCTGCATTTGGACTTTCTGGCCATCGATTCGAACAGACACCCAGTCTTTCATTCCTGGCATCATTCGACTCATATCATCTCGCTGATAAAATTGAGCTACTAGAGCTTCAGTTTCGCACGCTAAAGTTTTTCCACTCGCATCTCTTTAAGTGACCACAAAGCTCTTAAAGGAAAAGAACTAAGCTTTCTTTGAGCAAAAAAAAGAAACATCCATTAAAAAAAATATAGTGCATATGGTAAAATTTATAAACTTTGGTTTTGAGTTAAAATATTTTTTTTTATAGATATGCCTCTTGCTACTAAGTGCCCACAAAGACCTTAAAGGAAATGGTCTAAGTTTTCTTTTGAGGAAAAATAAAAACTCCATTTCGAAAAAAATGGGGGAAAATGAAAATGGTACATGTGCCAAATATTGAAAAATTTTATTCTTGAGTTAAAAAATAATTTTTTTTGATAGATATCCCACTCGCATCCCATTAAGCGATTATGAAGGCCTTAAAGGAAATTTTATAAGCTTTCTTTTAAGCAAAAAAAAAAAAAAAAAAAAAAAAAAAAAAAAAAAAAAAGGGCCCAAATTAAAACAAAATTAAAAAAAAAAATTAATTTTTAAAAAAAATAAAAAAAAAATTTTTTTAAAATTAAAAAAATTATTTTTGGAAAGATTGAAGAAATAGCTATCTAATATCCTTTGGAAAATTTTTGCTAGGACCAATAGATGAAAAGTTACACACATTTTAAAAAAACCCTGTATGACCAAAATGTCCAACTTTGACCCCCTCTAACTCCGGCAGTTCTTGACTGATAGAGCTGAAAATTTGTGTCTGGCCAACTATCCAATAGTACTAACCTTGGTGCAAATTTCATCCAAATCGGAAGACATCGATTTTAAAAATTGGGTCACTTGACACGAAATTGCCCATATGCTTGTTTGGGTTTGTACGGTGTGCTCTTTTTTGATCCCAAATTCTACAGGTGATATAAAAAATCTTCGCCATTCATAGACTAAAGTCACCGTAGTTTAGAAGGTAGTGTGTTGGTTTACTAGACGTGAGGGCGTGGTTCAACCCCTGGCTCAAGTGTGGGGAACAAATAGAAATATGAAGAAAATATTTCTTAGGCGACTTCCTCTCAGCAGAAACTCTACCAAAAACTCTGATAGTAAAATAAAATTGCCATGAAAAGATTCTCAAATCTGTCGTTCGGAGGCGACATTAAACTGTAGGTCCCGCCTGTTATGGATAAAAATAACACACACAACATGAGTGGCGTGAGAAGCTAGGTTATAATCCTGACTAAATGGTTGGAATAAATAATTGATAGTCAGAAGTCTTGTAGCACCAGTTGTATGTGAAATTCTCTGCCTGTAGAAGTTTTTACTGTCACATCAAATATACCCTATTCCTGCTTTTACTTTCTTTTAAAATCTATGCAGTGCATATGAACTGCATTAGTAGGGACCATCCGCTGAGTGCTGGTTGTACAAAAAAAAACTGTGAAAATATTATGAAATTAAAATTATATTGTTAGCAAATCTCATGAGGGGTAATCAATATTATGACCCACTAAGACTATGGACTACTGTTTATAACACTTTTTTATTTGTTTAATTTTCGATAACAATTTGCCTATTTTTCGCTGTCTTATCGTTGAAGTTAGCGGGAGGTAGACGACTATTTTAATAATTAATTTTGAAAATTATCGAACCGCGTATGACAATAAACATAAATTATAAATAATCTTTCCAAGCAGATTAAGTATTAAATTTAAGTAGCTCAAATTTACGATTCGATTCTCGAACATATTCGAGAAAATATTGCCACTTGACTCAAGTACAATTAATCAATTCGATTATGGAAAATTATATTCTAAAAAAACAATTTTATTTATAACAAAAGGTTTCCTTTTTTATTTATTAAAATAAAAAAGAAAGAATTCTTAAAACAAATATTCCAACACCACTTAAGCATATTTGGGAGCATATTTCTCATAGACTTGCACATAAGCACCCTTGGCAGCATCTTTCGATAAACCCTTGTGTGAGTTCCAGGCTTCCCACATGGCTTTCTTTTTCAAATCCAAAGCACCAGGCTTATCAATGTTGCAATCTCCAACGGTGGCTTGCTTGAAGAGACCGTAGAATTCCAAGAATTCAGAATCCGAAGGCTTCTTGCTGAAGTTTTTAGCCAATTCACAAGCTTCTTCGAACTGTAATAGGTTTTAAACATAAATTTTAAATAGATTTATTAATTAATTATTAATATTTTTCACTTACTGAAACCATTTTATTTAGAAACTGTTTTTACTTGGATAAATGAAAACTCAAGTGGTAACCATTTACAGAAATGCTTAAGCTTTTTATAGTAATTTTTTGAATACGAAAAGTGAGTGATAAAATAGAAATATTTTATCTTTTTTTTTATTAAAGAATTTAATTAATTAAATATTACAGTATTTATTTAAATTGTTGTATTGCATAATTCATTGGAATTTTTATTTAATTTCTATCCTTCCCCAAATGGTGGTCTTAATCTTATCGTTAACAAAAATTTTGATAATTTCTTAAAACAGTTTAAAAAAAATTGTATTGTTTTTGACCCGGCATTTATTTTGAGTAAAAATTTATGATGGATTCATTGAAAATGAAATATTTTTAAACTTTTTCAACATATTTTAAGGCAGTTTTGTTTTGGTATTTGTGAAGAAATTTGTTAATGAATAATTTTTACCACTTATGGTACCATCATAAGTTGGGGAGCGTCAAAGGTTCAGTATTTTGTTTGTTATATATTTTGAACAGGAAATATAGAGTTTTTAGTAGGATGTAATATCTGTTTGTATCCTAACATGTCATTTTAATTTCATTAAGCCTATTATTGTTTCTTCTTAACTCAATTATCACTCTTCGCCAAATGTTTGCCAGGCTTAGGGATGTTCTTAACCCCTAGAATTCGATTTCACTCTCTTTCTGTTAAGTTTTTAATTTTTTCCACTGTCTGTAATTCAAGTAATTTATGGTATGATAATCTCTTACATTATCAAATATCGCTAATCCGAGTATCCATCATGTTATATGCAGGCATAATTTTTTAACGGATTTTTTTTTTGTAGGGGCATACAGTTCCTTTACATATCTTTGAGGAATGACCCTTCAATTCCCCCTGAAATGGACAAAAAAAACATCGTTTTTAAAAGTAATTCTCTCGAATACCAAGATTATTTGAACTAATACCACTAATATGGTTGTATAGTTAAGACATATCTGTGCTTGAAACTATTGTTCCAGTGCTATATTAAATGGTATTTCAACCTTATGATTGTAGTATGTATGTTAGTCCTATAATTAGCTCCTAAATAAATGGGCGTTTTTGGAATGGTACGTTAAACAGTTAACACTGTTTTGTTAATGTTAAAATTTTTTTCGTATTTATCATCATACGTATTAAATATTCTTATTTTCGTGGACGTGTTGCCCGTCATATTCCATTCAATCATACAGATGCAGCTCTAGCTTTTCTAAGACTAAATCGGCGGATACTATTGAGCTTAAATAGAAAGAAAACAAGTCAAGCAGCAATCACAGCGCTGGGATCCCTCCTTATTAAATCAAAGGGCGTCACAAGTTGAATAGGCTCTCTACACCGTGTACGACTTATCACCCGCCTCTAATGGGTTTCGGGCCACTGTGGCATAGAATGAAACGAAAAGGCGAACAAAGAGGCACGCAAGGGATCGGAAATGTCTAAGGAAGAGACTATGGAGGGGATATATGTGTCCCTACAAGAATACTTCCTTCTCCTTTTTTGGAAAAAAGCAGCATGGAATTCAACAAACCGTGGGTGGTCCAACATACTTGGTTGCTGAATTTCAAAACTTCTGTGTCTAGCAGGAAAACCAAAAGACTACTTGAATTCGACAAAATCTATCCCACAAGGATTACAGCAGAAGCTGCCAGGATGTGGAAGAAACGGTATCGGTACAATACCTTATATGTGTGTGCCCTGCACTTCAAAACAGACGTCATTGATTTTTGGAAGACAGAAATATTTTAATATCTAGGCCTGGTGGAGAACGTGGCACTAAGGAAACTGGCCAGTTTTATCCGACGCTCGAGGTGCTTCAAACCCACCACTAAGTTTCTAATTGCCAAATGCCATCGAGTATTTTTTGGATATTAGATAGGAGTTTATTCTAAAATTACTTAACAAGAAGAAGAAATGTCACAATCACTGAATTCAAAAACGATACTGTTTAATCCAAAAATTTAAAACTGATTACTATTATTGGATTATGTGCTAACTTATCGTTGATTACATTTGTATTTCGAATTTGAAAATAAACTACAATGTGCACACGAGTACATTGATTTACAATTCTAGAGAAGATAGAGAATGTATGACTGAGAGACCATAATAGTCCTTAAAAAGTGCCCATGAGAAGTGTTTTAATGATTGGAGAAAGTGTTAGCTTTGAGGAGTACAAAGTAGACAGCCGGAAAATATATTGGTTTTATATTCGGTTTTTATGATTATCAGTGGAACAATTTAAAGAATTTTTAATATTTTTTTATTATTATAATATTCATTATGTATGTTATAAATTATTTGATTGTAATCCCTTCAAAGTTGTAGGAATTTGCATTTTTTTTTTAAATACAGTACATACATACATAATTGGTCATTACAACCTTTCAGTCAGGATTACTACCTAGCTTCTCACACCACTTATGTTGTGTGCGTTAATTTTATGCATGAGTGGCGGGACCTACAGTTTAAAGTCGACTCCGAACGACAGTTTTTTGAGAAGCTTTTCATGGCAATTTTATTTACTCTCAGAGTTTTTGCCAGAAATCTGCTGAGAGGAAGTCGCCGAAGAAATATTTTTTTTTTCATATTTCGTTTTGATGTCTGACCTGGAATTCGAACTCGGACCTTCAGTCTAATAAGCCAACACACTACCTACTAGACTACGGTGACTTCGGTGACTTTAAATACAGTAGGACCTTGATTATCCGTGATTCGATAATTCGGCAACATCAATTATCCGGGATGGAAAAAGAAAATTTTTTGCATCGACTTAATTTTATTTTGGATCGACTTAAATTTTTCTGCATCGTTTAATCGTGATTACCTCTATTATCCGTGATTATAAGCAAAATTTTTTTTTTTATTTTGGACAAACAAGCGAAAAAGGTGAATTCCCTCTTTAGTACATGAAATCCTTATCTACTGTTTACTGTTTTCTGACAAAATTATTTTTTTTTATATTTTTGAAACATGTATGTATATAAAATCCTTGAATTATTTAGTTTTTATATAAATATGTACATATTCATTTATTAATTAATAAAAATATCTATTAAAAAACTGGCCAAAATTGGTACTCAATTAACCGGGAAAATCGTTTATACAGAATGCTTCCGGTCCGGAAAATCGAGGTCCCACTGTAAATTGTTTAAGTATCATTCTACTCCACAACATTCGATTGAATTTTGTTTCTTTTTTTTCAGTATGAAAAGATATTCACAAAGGCCAAATCCTGCATTATACTACAAAGAGTATAACATGGATTTTTGTATCATAACTTTAAACTGGACCAGACTTAAATATGACTTCAATTTCAAAAAAAAAGGTAAGTTTGTATTTTAAAATATTGTAAACAAAATATAATACATTTTTAAGTTTTTTTTTGTTGTTGTATCTGTTATAATGTGACGACGCTTTTCATTCATAAAATTTCTTGAAATTGTTATTCAACATTTTATCACTTCTGTTAAGTTTACCTTGCCAAATGATAACACTGAAGGATTATCTATTTTTGTCGCTGTCTCATTGATAGATATAAGCGCGCTTATCATGGGAAAGTTCAAAGGTTAATAAAAAACAATAATTTTCTATATTTACTTGATGTGATTTACAATTTTTTCTTTTAATTTTTGTAAACTAAAGAAATTATATTGAAAGTTCTACGTTCATTTTCAAATTTGCTATTCAAAGAAATTCATCATGAAATTTCTTCGGAATTAAAATAAAATTAATCACTCACAAAGCTAAGATTTCGATAAAATGCTTGGACCCAGCCAATGCATACAAAAAACAATGCCATTTCAATTACCGCTTCTGCTACTGTTACGGCGATACGTAACAAATGTTCGTTTTCCACCCCAAGATGATTATTCGCTTACACAGTTTTTCACGTAAAAAGTCTATTGGCGTCAAATCTCATAATTGTGGTGGTTCAATCGTGAAAGAACGGATAGTCTTGCCAGACATAATCTGGTTTGTTGGAGTACCAAAGGATTCCCAAGCTTTAAACAGTTTGGTTGATTTCCGATTCAATTTACAATTCCCGCTGTATCTATAAGTGGCCAATTTAGAGCCTTTTGCGATTGTGTTTAGCTTTTCATACAAAATGCCGAAATATTAACGATAAAGAATGCAACGGCACATAATACAAGAAGTAGATCGGTTATATAGCTAAATCCTCAAAGGCACTAGTTCCATTTAAGCTGTGTCGTGAACAAATTTCTAACCATTTAAACTGTGACAGGTTAAACCTCTTTATTAGCATTGCCGTACATTTAGTCTTATGTTGCATTAAGTAGTGATAATATTGGTAGAACTCGCCGTCGTCTAGTAGGTAGTGTGTTGTCTTATTAGACATAAGGCCTTGGTTCAGTCACCAGGTCAGACATCTCCAACAAAACGAAATATGAAAAATATTTCTTCGGTGACTTCCTCTCAGCAGATTTCTGTTAAAAACTCTGAAAATAAATAAAATTACAATGAAAAGTTTCTCAAAAATCTGTCGTTCGGAATCGACCAATTGTATGTGTAATGTTGATAAAAAAAAAAAAAGTCAACGCGCAGCGAAAAACATCAAATACGGGCTAGTTGTCTACTATACTTTGAACGTTAAGTGTAATGTTTATCTGTAAATAACCAGCAGCGGTAGTATCCTGTAGCAAGTTGCTTGCTGCGCCATCATTAGTGAGCCTTTCCTGTGCCAATTCTGGCTACCTCATTTCCAATTTCGTTTGCAGATACTTTGTGAATTGCTCATTTTAAACCTTTGTGTACTGAAACCTCAAGCAATGATGGCACACAATCAAAGCCTTCGTGGATAAGCTTCAGCTCTAAACACCACACATGAATATGAAAGAAGTTTAGAATATAAAAAGATTTCCATTTCCTTGGAAACTACCACAGGCACATCAGTAGAAAACTAAACTTATGCACAACCAACGTTTTGATTACAATATTTAATTTTAAACACAGAATACTATCAGAAATTTTGACAATACAATATTCTTCCAAGCAATGATCTATAATTTTGCCTCCTACACTTATACAACAACTATGTGACCGTATTTTGGAGAGTTTTCCTTTCGTAAAAGTGCTAGGCTGTATAAACATATTTTCCAGGTCCATTAAAAAATGAAACTGATTGATGCACAGTCCTGCTAAACGCTTGTAATGCTTGGTGAGTTATTAAATATAAAAAGTATGTCTTTGTTTTTTTTTTTTTTTTTTGTTTTTTCTTTTTTGTTTTTATTTTAATAATAAATAACTACAGTTGGTATCATCGTCCATTATTCGTCTCTTTATTCTTCTTGGTATTTGGGAGCATATTTGTGGTAGATTTCAACGTATTTTGCCTTAGCATCTTCGGCACTCATACCAGCTCTTGATTTCCAGGCATTCCACATGGCCTTTCTGATGGCATCTTCTGGTTCTTCGGTGTTGCAATCACCAGCGGTGGCTTGCTTGTAATAACCGTAGAATTCCAAAAAGTCTTCTTGGCTAGGCTTCTTCTTGAAGTTCTTGGCTTTTTCAACGATTTCTTCAAACTATTAAAGGCAAGAAATTAAAAAAATCATATAAGTAATGTCTAAAATTGCGATTAGCTGTCGTTACTTACGGTGAGCATATTGTTACTATTGAGTGGTTATTTTTCAAATAATATCACTTTCACAGTAAATCAATGGTTTTTATATGAAACATTTTTATGGGCAATATTTTTTCTATTTTTTGCTTTGTTTTTGTAGTTTGCAAAATTTTTAGTTATTTTCGCCAAATCTTATCAATTGCAATTTATTGTATCGCTTGTATATAGATGGGTAGGGTGTCAGTAGCTGGTTATCTGTGTATTATTGGTAAAAAATATTACGTGTTCCTGTTAGTCTTCAACAATCCATAGTGAATATTGATCTTTGGGTTTGTCATTCAATTCTATTAATCACTGATTTGATTGTACATATTTATTGATTTCATTTTATTTTATATACAACAACTTATCTTCTGTACATACATAAGGAGTGCGCACAAAAAAAAATGGGCCTACTTTTAAGCTTATAACTTTTATCATAAGTAATTGAAAAAAATTAATACCGTTACATTGTTGTTGTTAGTCATCTGTTTCAAAATCCTCGTGCCAAATGTCATTGCAATAGCAAAATTAGGGCACCCAACAAGTATGTAGTAAAAAAATAATTGAAATTTACAATGAAAAACCGCGCCGCTTACAAAAAAAAAAAATGATTGCTAGGCTCGCAGGTGTTAAACAAAAAGTAGTTTCTAAGGTAATAAAACAATATAAGGAGTCTTTGAGTACTGAGAGAAAGCGTGGAAGTGGAAGAAAAAAAGGATTTGCCGACCAAAACAAAGCAAGTAAAATAATACGTATTTTTCTAAAACACCCTAACATGTCTGGAAGAAAAGTGGCTCAAAAAGTTGGATGCTCTGAGACCTTTGCCAGAAAAAAATTCAAATATTATTTACTTTAATTGAAATATAAAACGAAAAAAATCCGCCACTTAGTTTTATTTCTATAACGAAAAGTGTAAGTCCAGATTTTTTTGTGCGCACTCCTTATGTTCTACTTGCTGTTCTTTTATGCCCAGTTTCGATAGCTTTCAGTTTTCTCTTTTTTCTTTTTTGCATTGTCCTTACTTGGGGTTGACCCTCCTAGTTATCCTCACATTTTCTACTTGCTGTTTCCTCAAGCCCAGATTCGACGACGTTCAGTCAGGTTGTCCGTAGCTTTCTTCTCGTGCTAACCTGTATTCTGACCATAACGACTTTAACAATGTGGTCATTATCACTTTTCATTATGTGTTCATAGCAACTTAGCCTATTTTTCTTCGTTTTTTCGTGATTGGTGGTCTTTGCGTACCTTGTCCTTTCCAATCGTGATCTTGTAAACTATTCCGCCTGCCTAATATTTAATTACTATTATCATGGGTCTAACACAGGCTTCATATATCATTCGTTTAATTGCAACTGGCATTTTTGGTCGCAGGTGTCTCCTGTCAGACAAAGTCATATCAATATTGCTGCGTTTGCTCTGTGTGTCACGCTGTTGTCTATTTTTCCGCCATAATTTAAGACTGATCCGATAATCTTTTCCAATACTGGAACTTCCTATTGAATGTTTCGTCAAATGATAAATGCAGATATACGCTGTTTGCCACCTTTGGTACGCATGCCGTTGTTTCTAATTCAAGTAAGTGAAAGCATCGCTACTTAAAATTATGTCATCTGCGTCTTTTCCAGTTACACACTTTCTTCCTGGGTATTTTATCTTGGCTTTACTACGTTTTTTCTCAGCTACATTATCGTAACGTATTTTTGTCCTTTTAATCACGTACGTACGTCGTGGCCAAGACTTCCTTACTTAATTGGTCATTACGATGCTGTAGTCAGGATCATAACCTAGCTTCTCACACCATCCCCGTTCTTTGTGTTAATTTTATCCACGAGCGGCGGGACCTAATGTTTGCTTCAGTCAGGATTACAACGTAGCTTCTCAAACCACTTAAGTTGTGTGAGTTAATTGTATACACAAGTGTCTGTTGAGAGGAAGTCTCCGAAGAAATATTTCGTTTTTTTAGAGTTGTCTGACCTTGGGTTTAAACTGCAGTTTCACGTCTAATAAGCCAACACACTACCTACTAGTCTTACTTAAAAAAATTAACAATTTTGACTTTTTAATTAATCGATTAATCAAATAAAAATAATTCGTTCAGCATATAAACTCAATTAAGTGTTAACCCTATCGCTATTGACAAAATATGATATGGATATGATTCTTTAACTGGTATATACTGATTACTGCTTTTCAAATCTAGTGACATTCACTATCAACGTCCGTCTACTCACCCTCCGCTTAGGGAAAAGTAGAGCATTTGCCGAGTACATGAATGGTATTGTACGTGTTTTAAAGATTATCAATTTTTGCATTTTCTGATTATCGAAATAGCGAATGACTTTCTTATCGATGTCAGGCGTTTTATGGTTTTAAAGGGGAACTTCTTTTAATTAGAATTGTTTAAACGCAAATCAACTTTATGTTGTTTTGTTGTTTTTTTTTTTTTTTAACTAATTGTGGACAATAAAAAATTGTTATTTTTATAAAATATGATTTATCGATTAATCGAATGCAATTTTAAGCAATATTCGTAATACTTTTTTAATTTGTATGTGTGGAATCGAAGAAAAATAGAGTGCTTCCTTTATGTTAACAGAACTTTTGCATATTAAATATGCGCCAATATTTAAAACTAAGATACGAGAGAGAAATGATGGTCTCGGCCTGATTTTATACAAATATTTTCGATTACTATTTTATCTATTGCAGTGATTAAATATAAACACCGGGAAATTTAAATATAATTTTTGTATACAAATTTGGCATACAATGTCTCGTGATAAAAAGACAATTCAATTCAATAACTGCAAAAATTGAGCCACATCCCTAAAGTAAATTGCTCGATTTTCCGATTAGTACATCAAACAATTTGTTACCCTTTGGATAATTGAATGGTGATACGTTTGTATGAGATTCTAAATGAATTCGGGTTTCCAAGTTTTTCAAATGAAATCATATACTCCCTCCAGAATCGATTACTTCAAGTAGAGTGAAAGGATTATTTATCAAAAAAAAATGTCATTATCAAGAATACCACGTATACTACCCTCTAGCCCCGCATTTTGTAGTGGTCTTACGAACCCAAAACGAAAAAACGAGCCTAAGTCTGTCGATCCTATATAAATATCCATCTGCATCACTATTGCAGATGTACATGTATGTAATCGATATACACTTATGTATGTTTCGATGAACGATACTTTTACATTTCTTTCCGCTGGACCTTTAATAAAAATGTGCAGGAACTAATATGGGATACCACCTCTAGTCGGCTGAACAGAACCATAAAGCGGATATTAATCACTCGACAATCATGATGGAGTATTAATGACTTCTAGAATAACTTCAGTACGACCATTTCGAGTACGAGAAAATGGAAAAATGGTATGATGCATTTCGTCAACGACTCTGGACAGATTTTTATGTATGGCTCGAAGCTGAATGCAACTGAGGCATCGGTAGATATAGCTACCGTATGATTAAAACGTTTTCAAGCCGAAAGTATCGACCTTACGGGCTGTTGTGATGATTATCGGAAGGACAATGTTTAAAAACAGGCAAATGCAAAGGCATTGGGTTTTAATATAGTGACCATGAGGAGCAGGTTGCTCTCAGTGTCTCATTTACATTATATAGATAGCTCACACAGTGTTACCGTTTTTCTTGCTTATTTTTCTTTGTGTGAGTACTCGTTGACTCTGCGACTTAATGGAGTTTTCAGAAGCTGCTGAGTGGAACAATTGGCTACTAGTGGTATAACCGTCGAATTTTTAATGGAATTTTCTACATTGAGAGCCCTATTAGGCAGCTTTGTATACGGGTAGGATAATGCAGCAAGTCTGCAGACATAAATAAGTCCGCTGAAAGGAGCATGCTGGGAGCACTTTCCTATAGGGGTATTGGTGACAAGCAAATTATAAACAGAAACTTGAATTTGATTGAAACTGACTAATTTTTGTATTGTTTTAATAAAAGTCAGATAAAACTGGCTCTCTAATACATCGTAACGTAACTCTCTATGGCACTCGCAACGAGTACTGTATTTAATTATTAAAAAAAATTATAGAAATTTCTAATAAATTTATTAAAGAAGGTTATTTATTAATAGATCTTAATTAACAGCAAAGGCAGCAAGATTTTTTTTATTAAAATTTTTTATCTGCCAATAAAAACAAAATAGATAATTAAGTTTATTATGCTGCTAAACCTTGCTGGTGGTAGTATCTTATCACAAACCTTAAGAAAAAAAGCACGTGAGTGGTTTCAATAACGACTTTTGCCCTGTTTTATCTCGTATTTTAAAAATAATTTAATTAGTTAACCAATATTCCAATATCTTTTAATTAAAATAAGATACTCCTCTGTTTCAATTTTAAAATTAAAAAGTATAAAAGCAAAGACATTCAATAGAAAATGTATCACTTTGGATTAATACCTCAGTTGTAAAAGGTAAATTAAAAATGATTTTTAGCCTTTAAAACCTTAAATATATTTTTTATCTCCTTTCACTTGATTTAGATCCTTTTGAAAATCAATTCAGAGAAAATGGTTAATTTCGAAGAAGCTTGTGAATTAGCTAAAAACTTTAGCAAGAAGCCTTCCGATTCTGAATTCTTGGAATTCTACGGTCTCTACAAGCAAGCCACCGTAGGTGATTGTAACATTGATAAGCCTGGTGCTTTGGATTTGAAAAAGAAAGCCATGTGGGATGCCTGGAACTCACACAAGGGTTTATCGCAAGATGCTGCCAAGGCTGCTTATGTGCAAGTCTATGAGAAATATGCTCCCAAATATGCTTAAGCTATGGAATCGCTTATAAAATCGTGGTTAAGGATCTTTATCATTACATTAGATGGAGTAATTATTTATTAATAAAAACAAGTGAAGAAAAAATTAAAAAACAAAATCTTATTCACCTTAAGTAACGCAAAAACGTTAAAACTATGCCTTAAGGTGTGCTTTAAAAATTTGCCTCCGATTGGGGCATTGCAATAACAGCTGCTATCAATGGTTTGGTTTGTTGTGTTTTCATTATCATTACCCGTATGTGGGAATTGTCTGGTGTTAGGGTATGCGGTGGCAATTTATCATTGGGATCCAGTACAGCTACTACTTCGAAATCAATTTTCAAAGGTACTCCAGGCAATATACTGGGCAGCTAGAAATAGAAAAAATTTAAATTAGTTTTGAACTTAAAGGACTCTACAGAAGCTATATTTACCCTGGCCATTGATTTTTGTATGGTATAATGCCGGCGGTCTGCATGCAATAATACTATCAAATTCGAAGCCATTTTGTAAGTGGATAAATTTTGTATGGTTAAGTATAAACGAAATACAGGACCAACGCCACAAACTTCAGCTGAAAGCTTAACTGGAGCATGAGTAATATCTCCCGATATAGTGCGTTCCGAAGAATTTAAAGCATCTACTGTGGCACGAGCTGCTGTATGTCTTAAACGCCATAACTCTACCTGGAAACTGCCATAAGTAGCTAAAAAAAAAAACAAAAGAACAGAATTTTAAATCAATTTCCATCTAAATTGGCAAGATATGTTTACATTTTGCATTTTGTTTTTCCCTCGCTACTTGTTCCACAAAAATAGAACTCTTTTTGGGTTTTTCTAAAACCGCTGCCTGTACCATATCCGTTGCATGAGGCAATCCTCGTCCGGAAAGACTTTGATTTGGCTCAAAGGAAGCGGTTCTTTTTAGAATCTTCACTATTAGATCACCCTCCAAAGTAGTTAAACTCAAGACATGTTCTTCCAAACCCAAATAACCGAAAACCATGGAGCTGACAGTGCCACAAATTTGAAATTCATCCACAAGATATTTTTGCATATAGAATTGAACCAAGCCTTCCCTCAACGCCACACAAATTAAAGTCAAACCCAAATGAGTCAAATTGACCATACACATGCAAATAGCCTGCTCCTCTAAGGGCACCACATACAATTGTTTGCCCTTTTTGGAATAACACAGTAATTTCTTGTCCATGGACGTTACCACTATTGTTTGATCAATAGGTAATAGCACTAAACCGGTTAAAGGATAGTTAAGCTTAAAGATTTCCTGACCCTCAGAGGCGGCCTTACGCAACAGATAAACAGAACCATAACGTGTGGCAATGGCAATACAGAAATCCGTTTCAAAGCAACCATTTACAGCCAACATACTGGGTGTAATGTCAGCACAAGCTGTAACACGATATAACAGGCCAAAACTTTGTGGTTCCAAAATTAAAATTTCACCATTATCGGTGGCAATTACTAAATGGGAGGGTGGTTGAGCCACACCGCTTGAAACGCGAGCCAAACATTTAAGTGCCACAGCTGAAGCATAGCGTAAAAGGTTATCTTCTCCCTGTTGGCGTATAAAGGACTGGAAGGGTATGTTTAATTAGATTATTGATCTGCAACTTTATATATAAAACTTACATCCCTATCTTGTTGTGTTAACAGGTTAAGCAAATGTTGAGACTTGCGTGTAAGTTTAGGTCGTTCCAAGGCTTTAAGTGATTCTATTAGGGCTTCCTGATCCTCGGAACGCACTATATTTAGTTTACGCCATATTTCCTTTTCTTCCTCCAAAACTTCCAATTCCGGCAAAGTATATTTAAAATAGGGCTTCATATGGCGATAAAACAATATCGATTCATTAATGGCCACTGCCAAAACTAAAAAAGAAATCGATTTTATAGCACAAACAATTATTAAGTATTTGTTTGAAATGTTTTTTTGGTTTTCTTACTTGGTGTCTTGGGTTCCGACTCATCAATATATAGACTCTCTATGGCAGCTGGTATACATTTTAGTTCATGTTCAGACTCTAAATCAATACCTCTGAATACTTTCAGTTTTGCTGAAGGTGGTTCCTCATTCAAGGCAATATCAGCAGCAATTAATCTCACATAGTTGTCCGATTTAATATCACTGACGGTCATACATGATGGCAAAGTTGTTAATTTCGGTTTCTCGTTTTCATCAACAATAACTTGCAACCAATTTCCAGGAGTGCACATGTTTTACTTTCTAATTAAAAAGAATTTTTTTTTCATTTAAAGTAGTCTTTTGCATTGCAATTACCGTAATTTAATGTTTTTCATTTTGTTTACCTTAGTAACGGTTTTGTTTACAACTGTGCTGCTCAATGTTTAGGGTTGTATTTTATAGTACCCTGGGTAAAGAAGTTAAATAACCCAGTAAACAACTCACAAGCATTTAGAAAACATACACCATCTGTTTATGAATTTATTTAAATCTTTTACATTGAATTCTTATAAAATTTTAAAGAAAAATTACCATCTATTTACAGTGTTTATTTTTTAGTGTTTCAAAAAAAAAAAAAAAAAAAAAAAAACGCGGTCCATTATTTGATTGCTATCCTCAACGTAGTAGAAGAATAAATAGATGTGCCAACACCTGAAAATATTATTGGAAATTTGTTAGCGCAACAGAAACATGTACTGGTAAGCAAATAAATACTCGGTTTAGTAGAGTTTTGAAAATTTTTAATAGAAATCTTCTTAGAAAAATATATTTTATTACTTTAAAATAGGTTCCCTTTATATGATCCAACTAAAAGCCTATCATAAGTTTTTTATTTTTTAAATTAATTTTTTATGAAAGAAAAAAACCCTACTCTTGAAAGAAATATTTTATATCCTACAACGAAAACAAACTTAACCTTAATTTTTTGCGTTAACACATTGAGTGCCACGTCGTACGTTTCCGTACAACACCTACCCCGTCGTGGGGTGCGTGCCACGTCGTACGTTTCCGTACGACAGTGATTGTTTTCACTTCGAGCCTGTAGTTCATATATATAAGAAATTTTATGTGATTTTTGAATAAAGAACCCTTTAATGAACATTTTTGCAAAAGCATTCATGGGTCTAGGATGATTTATTGAGGTTTTATAAAGTGAAAAATAAGTGAACTATCTTTTTCAGCTTTGTCTTCCATATTGATACCACCTTCAAACAATATGATATCGATTTCCACTGGATCTATGTATGTCAGGCTCAGAGTCAGAATCCGAAACCTCCGGTATCCAATCAAAATCATCATCATTTGAAAAATCTTCATCACTCTCCGTCAAGGCTTCCAATATTTCCTTTTCGCTTAATTTTCGTTTCGACATTTTAGGTATTTACAAGTTCTACAAATGAGAAATGATTGCAAACTAAAAAAGAAACTAAAAAAATAACAAATAAAAAACAAGAGAAAAGCGTTGTACGTTTTTGTACGACAGCGTCTTTTACAAATGAATACCCGTCGTACAAAAATGTACGACACAAAAAAGCCTATATAAAATGAAAAGCAAGGGGCAGAATGGACTAGGGATTTCTCAGAAATCGGTTTTTATCACTAATACACTCAATTAACAAAAAAAAAAAAATGTTTGGCCTCCTGGGAAGGTTTTCGTCAAAACCGCTTGGCACTCAATATGTTAACATGATTGATTCGAACTTAAAGCCTTTTCTTACTGTAATGTTTAGTTCCTGAGTAACCGAAACAGTATTTAGCTGTAACTTTAACAACAAAAGAATGAAATCTACGAAGTTTAGATTAGATTGCAAGTATTGCTCGTCACTGTAGTCGAAACCTTTATGGGCCATTCTGATACTTTACACACTTTACACTTTACTTCTCGAATCCAGTTCCATCAAATCATTTTCGGCAGTGACACATTTCCGAGTCAGCCCTGTTACTGAAAACTACCTGCACGAAAGCAGATAAACCCATAGAGCAGGATATTTACACAGAAAGTGTTCTACCGGTTCACCGTCCTCCAGCTCCTACATATGGATAGCTAGTGATGTGAATAGTCCATACGGTTAATTATATGTGGTGCTTTAGTTTCTTTGCATGCCAGAGCATCAATTCTCAACTGTATCCCTGGCAAACTCTACTTCAATCGGCAGTGACACGTCCTTGAGTTAGTTCAGTTTAAGAAATAGACATCAATAAAGATGCCTAAGTTTAAGCTATTTCAAGGCTGATTTCTCCAATGCGTAAACAATACATTTCGAAAATACGTATTGTGTTGTACAGGTTGTAGATTGCAAAGGAAGAGAATGTTGCCTCATTGCTATTGCTGCTAGATTCATTAAAGTTTCTGACTTATTTTCAATTTGATTTTAATAGAGATATGCTTTGAGCACGAATGTTGCCTAGACTGTTTATTCAGAACTTGTCAGTCACTTTCTGGAATATCTCTGCATGTGACACAAAAAGCAGCCATGCGTAATCGAGTCAGCTCGAGTTTAACAAATCCACGTAATTGCTCCTACCCTAATTACGTCCGTTAGAAGCCTAATCGGCTCTCTCCCCCAGTCTTCATCTCCTTCAGTAAGTGGTAATATTATCCGAACCGTGTTCCATTTTCCTTAATAAATATCTGTGGGGGTGAGCGGGGAAATAATAAAACAAAATATTTGGCGAGGATTGGGGTAAATAAACATACAAAACTATTAGTATTAAATAATTAAATTATTATTTATTGTACACAAAACGTACCTTCGGGTTGGGGGGTGGATCGAGTAGTGATCTCTTTTCATTTATATTCGTAATAATTCACAATAATTAGAACGTAAGTTCAGGGGTGGTTTATACACTTGAACAAAACTTAAATCAATACTTAAAAGTAGGGTGGCCAGCGTGAACAACATCCAATTATCGAGTTTAGCAATGCAACCGAAGGAAAATACCCTTTGTGTAAAGACCTCAGAATCATTGTCATCCCTCGTATGACCTCGTATTTTTTTTTTAGATTTTGACGGAGAACTAAAGGCAGAACATTTCATTGGATTATTCACATACCTAGAGGCTTGGCTTGACTGATGTTGAAGTCTGTATTTATTGGAAATTTCTAAAAAAAAAAAATTATTTTCTTGTGATCCTTTTTGATGCGGTCTATAACGGCTTGCTTGATGAGGTGAATCAAACGATCACCAATCTTAATGAAGTCTTTTTAATGCGAAATCTTTTCTTTATTTGACGAATTATTGTCATGTAATCGAACTTACCAATATAATCCCTGGTATAAATAAGCTCTCTATTGAAAAACTTATCGTTCTTTCTTCTCTCCATTTCTTGCCAATTTCTTCAAAAAATTATTCTTATTATCGCTCATCGCTCTACGATCGATCTTAATGACATAAATTGCCCATAAGATGGGTAATAGACGAACGTCTGTTCTGGGGTTGGTTAGCTGGCTGGTTAGTAATTGCCTAAAACCGCAAATAAATCCGGTCAAGTGAAAGCTTAATAACACAGTCTGCCACAAACAATAACAAACGATAACAAAAATTTTAATTCATAAACTCAGGCTTCTTCTCTTCGTTCTCTTTCTCTCTTATGCTCACCTTGCGTAAGAATCTGCAAAACTGTGTAAATAAATATTGGCAAACAAAAACAAACAAAAAAAGAAGAAAAAAAAACCGATTATAAACGATAAAGTAGGTTGACTGCCTGCCTGTTTGTTAATCGGCCACTAAAGCGAAATTGTTGTCGCCGATGTCGATTCTACCAATGCAAACGTGCAAAATTTAATATTCAAAAAATAAAGCTGGATGTGATGTGATTTGATGTGTAAACAAAAAATGTAAACAAATTTTAATTACACGGCCAGAGCAGTTGTGTGCCAAAGAGAGTGCTCAAGTGTTGGTATTATCAATTATTTTTATTAGAAAATGAAAAGAAAATACTCTCGTTATTTCCGTACTCCTAAACGAAAAATAAAAAACAAAAATAGAAAAGCAAGGAGATAATGATGCTGCTGGTGTCTGAACGTTTAAGTATTTTTGTTAAAACCAGTTAAACATTGAAAAAGTTTATTCACAATACAATCCAAAGCAAACTAATCCAATCCAATTTAATTTTTGTTAAACAAGAAATGTCAAGCATTTTATCATGGCTGACTGTATGTATGTATGTATATTGAGTGTGCAAGTGTGTGAGTATTAAAAACCGCTGACCAAATACAAGTTCGGTTATTCACTTCAATGGTTTTTTTTCTTCTTCTTAAGACTTAACACTCATGCAATTGCATGAGTCACTCTCTTTGGTATTTACTACAGTACCAGTATTTCTCTCTATAGTCTTACCACCAGCTAATAATGATCACGTTAAACAATTTGGTTATAATGATGATGTTGTGGGTAATTTAGCTGTTAAGAGGCTGATACTTTTTTGAAATGAAAACGCAGAAGCTTAGGTATTTTGATAAACAGGAAGTTTTCCAAATTGAATTTTCACTTGATGTTGAAATAGCACTGGATGCCATCTTTTCAGCTTATTTTAAAGGGTTGCCAAGCAGAATTGTGTTAATTTTAGAAAAGTTTTGGTATTTCAAAGTTTTTTAAAATATTATTGATCCCTTTTCCTTATGCTATTGGCCTTAAAAAGCTTAGCTTACTTGGGTTCCATAAGGTCTCGTTATAATACCGATAGTACCTATGCCGTCACTGAACATGACTTGTCATGGCTGGTACTTCCCACCCATCCTAATAGTGGACCACCTTTGGCAAGAGACGTTCTGTCAACTAATTCTGGGTTGCAAAGAATTCTTCACCTCAGGTTTTTAAATGCCGGACATTGTCAGATAAAATATTCTACCTCCTAATTACAGTTTTTGCAGCAGACATTATGTGTCCAGGGTACCTGTTATAACTGCTAAGAGTTGCCTAAGCTGAACGCGTAATTACGTTTAAACCAAACTTTGTTCGGCGTATATCCGTATCGATCCTGGTTTATTTTGCCCATCTATCCTCTGCAAATGAATAACTGAAAATATTTGTTCGTCCTTCCGCAGAAAAATGTCATTCTCATGTATGAATTCTTTCGAATTTTCGATTTTACGACCCCTTGAAAATGCGCCAGCTGTTAGGAGTCTCGCAATTTCATTTAGAGACACCCGACAGTCTTGGGCAATCTGTGTTGCTGTGATATACATATACTCTCTTTCTCATAACAATCTAATGGCTGCTTTGTCTCCATTTCGTATATTTTGATGCCATACCCGATCGACGCAGTGTCAGCGTACTGAATAGTACTGCAGCAATCATATATTTTAGGGAAAAACCTAACGAAACGAAAGCATTCCCCATCTAATTTTGTTGCGTGAGTGATCACTAGGATTACGCTCTCGTTATAAAACAAGAATCGAAAGCGGGTTGAGATAGTCAATAGGGAAGTCTAGATCAACTATACTTAAGATTTATACTTTAATTTTTATAATTCCATTCCCTTAAGGCGTTCAGTCTTATTGCAGTACTTGTAACCACTTATTTCGCCAACATGATTGATTAAGGATAGCAAATAATGTCTTAGTTGATGTAGATCTAAGAACATAATCGCTACCGTTCTCGAACTGGGTTTAATGATTCCTTCCTTCTACTACTTCTTCTGCAAAGGCAACCACTAAACTGCGGCCGGTGGAACGAAGTCGTTAAACGAACGCCAGAATTCTCTGCACGTTATTTATGCGTCGATTAAAAAGAGATATTTCCAACTATTGCCTTAAAAAGGCGACTTGCTACTGAATAAACTGCTTTACATTACAACCTTTGCTCCAGCAAACAGTAAATCTACATTTTTTTATGTCAACGTTTTTGCGTTTTTTCTTCAACGTCTTCAGTGGTTATTTGCAAATCTTGCATTGACTCTTTAGGTGCTCTGCATACATAATTGGTCATTACAACCCTTCAGTCAGGATTTCGACCTAGCTTCTAACAGCACTTAAGTTGTGTGCGTTAATTTTATGCATGAGTGGCGGGACCTACAGCACAGTGTAACCAGTGGCGACAATTATGACGTTTGAAAAACGCTTAAATCATCAGTTTTAACCCTCCTTGTAGAGGGAGAAAAAAGATGTTAAAAGTTTTTGCAAAGCAAATGTGTTAGAAGCAACAGATATACAGAGTGAAAACTGGCGGATAAAGTGGAAACATTAAATGTAAATAAACATTTATTTTGTGTTAAAAAAGGGCAAATTTGGAATATTTTTTAATTACTTCAATGAAAATCTTAAAAGTTCTTAAATATTTAAATATTAATCGAAATGTGACTGGTTTTTGGTCAGAATGAATATAGTTTCTTGTGCAAAAGGTAAGTAAGCAGTTAAATACATCAAGATGAAATAAGACATATTGCTTATAAAAATTTTTTCTTTTAGAACTTTGTGTATATTAATAGTATTTATTAATTTCTTGAATGAAAAAGTTAAAATTCGGTAATTTTTTCATTATTAATCGAACTCTTAGCAATTTCCCTTCACACTGAAAAAGTTCCGTGTGCGAAAGGTAAGTAAAAATAAAAATATAACAAAATATATACTCATAACTTTTTGTTTCAGGAATTTGTGAATATACCTTTAAATTGGTTAAATACTAAGTCAGTGACGACCGATGAAAGCTGTCCTAAAAAATACATTAATTCCGAATTACGTTTCCCTAATAAAACGGTTCATCTCCTTTCAAAATTATTCTAATATTCTACAAAAATATCATAAATTTCTACCAAAATAGAATAATAAAAATCCACCCCGAAATCTAAAAAAAACATAAACAAAACAGACAGGCAGTCAGAGAGGGACAGAAATACTTTTTGGTAATATTTGCTGTCCCTGTCTAAGTGAGGGTTAAACGTCAAAACCGTGACGTATCTGTATACCTGTGCCTACAGTTTAAAGTCGACTCCGAACGACAGATTTTTTACAAGCTCTTCATGGCAATTTTATTTACTCTCAGAGTTTTTGCCAGAAATCAGCTGGGAGGCAGGCAGTCTCCGAAGAAATATTTTTTTCATATTTCGTTTTGATGCCTTACCCGGGGATACGAAACCGGGCTTTACGTCTAATAAGCCAACACACTACCTACTAGACTACGGCGACTACTTTAGGTGCTTTACAATCCATAAATTGAGGAAAACTCACGTTTCCTGACAGTCCTTGTATTAGAAAGAGAGGGTGGTAGCATCCTTTCAAAGCTCATGTAATAATTCTAAATGCTTTCAATGTGAGGTTGACATCGACTTAAAATCAAAAATTGGCAACTCTGCTAATAACTCTCTCTGCTCTTGGAGTCACAATCTACTTTCAAATTCAATTCAATTTCATTGCTGTCATACAATGGCCTCATACATACATATATGGGGGCCTGATATTACTTGCCGTTGTGTTATCGTTCATTATTATCTTGTTTTCAGTAGAGCACTCTGTATTGCATCTTCGAAGTTGTAGTCAATTCGATGCTGTTGCTGTTGTTTGTGGCATTATGTAGCATTTGAAGACCTCAATTTTTACCAGCAACATTTTGTTTTTCCTGACAATTTTTACTTTTTAAATGATATTTTTTCGCTCGTTTGTTGATGATCATGTTGTTGTTCTTGATTCATTTTCTATATGGTGTGGCATTAATAGCAGAACTTGTTGGATGGAAAACGAAATGAAAATTCACTTGTGAATTTGGGTGTTGGTGGCACTTGTTTATTGCGTATCACTACTCGTTTTCACTTATTACCCGGGCTGTTAACATGGCCAGAAGATTAGAGTTTTGAGTTTCTAGTTTTTTTTTACTTTTGCTGTTGATGCTGGTATTATTATTTTTTTCCGTTTCTTTTATAAAAAAATAATTGAATTGAAATATTCATAAGCAATTTGACTTTCTACTTTTACCAGCATCTATTTTAGAAAAAAAAAACCTGTAATTAAATTTATGCTCAAAGAAAAAGGAAAAGAATGTGAAAATAAAAGTAAAAACATGAAAATTTATACTGATTTTATGACTGCAATTAAATGACACGCGTAATTGTAATTCGTAAGAAGTTTTCAACGGAAAATGGATGAAAAAACTACAAAATAATTAAGAATAGAATACACTTTACATTAATTCTTCCTCTACAGCGCAAAGAATGTATGTAATATGCAAAGGAAAAATGCGATATTGAACCCACTTCTATAGGAAGTAGGCAGATCTGACTCCCTATAGATATATGGAGAATGAAGTTTGCATTAAACCTGATTTCATCCTACCAAGATTTCTGTCGAAGAAGCTAATCACATTAGACAGGACTCTCACACTTTCACGTTGATTCAGTTGGTTGATGGAGATTCATATATTATTTTTTGTTTTGCAGGTTGTCGTAATGCAGCATTTTCTTAAGTCGTTCCAGCTGTCATTTCGACCAAAGGACCAGTTACTATCCTTAGATTATAGCTGGGTAGTTTGATATATAAATTAAATCTCCTTTCATTGTAATTACCAAAAAAAAAAAAAAAAAACTTTAGATCGACTTTTCGTCTTCACTTTAGTTAAGTAAATCCTTCGAAATATTATTCACCCTTATTCTGGTTGTCGTCGTCGTCGTCGCCGTTACCAAAAATGATGTCGATAAAATCAGAGTCGACACATTACAATATCGACGGCGTATTGACTCACAGAATACCAAATGTGTGTCGACAGTCATCTATAACTGTCAATAACGACAAACAGAATGCCAATTTTAAACTGTCAACGACGACAACCAGAATAAGGGTGAATATTACTGTCGTGCAGATATGGCTTAGTACTGCGACCATACGATCTATTGTACTCCCTTCTAACTTTACAGGGTATCTCAATAATGTATGTTCGAAGCCTATGGCCCTGACAAATTTTAGTATGTTGTTTGGTATCAACAATAACAATTCCTCGCTTAGCAATTGATATGCATCCCGGGGATGGATTCATGAATGTTACAAGAATGTGTTCCGATGATTCATTCTTATTGTCACAGAATTTTCATGTCTTGCTCAAAGCAAAACTCTTCTCAATTAGGTTATTCTGAATCTATTATGCCCTGTCAAAAGACCGGTTCCCAACCACGTAGTTGTTCCTGGATAGTCTGATGCATGATTCAGATCTCATCTTATTGTAATTTCCCAACAAACATTTTAATTGCCCAGTTGGTTTGAGAAGAGACTTTGCCTTTCTGTATCTTCCCTTTGGTTGTGCATACGGGCCTGTTCGTAAATGTATCACTACGCTGCATTATTATGCGCATCATTTTCATAAATGCAAACCTTGGCAGGACTGCAGCTGTCAAATGTTCGTAAATGCAACATTAAATCATATCATGCGCAAATAAACACAAAACACTAATCATAAAAATGGCTGATGCATTGAATGGGTGAGAGAGAGAGAGAATGAGAGTTTTAACAATACGTTTCTTTTTTTTCTTCCTTAAATGTCTCCTTTTTTGTACATTTAACAACATTTTGTCATTTGTTTTATCGTCCAGTTCAAAAATCATATTTATTAATAATATTTTCATTTCTGCAGTGTTTGTTCGTTCGTAAACGCAAACAAATAAATCAGCAAAAAGAAGCATCAGCTGCATGTGATTAGCAGTGTGAGCGCAAAATAATCATATTATGCAGAGCAGTGATGCATTTACGAACAGGCCCTTTGTTCGTTCGTAAACGCAAACAAATAAATCAGTAAAAAGAAGCATCAGCTGCATGTGATTAGCAGTGTGAGCGCAAAATAATCATATTATGCAGCGCAGTGATGCATTTACGAACAGGCCCTATTTTTCCAAACAACCGCAATATTAGGGAAGAGTTTTAATGCCAACTCCAATCATTAGAAGCTTGTCTGACAGTTGCATACTATCTTCGATTTAATCTAATAAAGCCCGAATGGCGGCTTTGCTATCAGATAGTATTGGTACACTGAAAAAAAGAATCAAGCCATCCGGGCTTGAATCAATCCATATCGGTCACAATAGTACGGTAAGTACGGTTTGGCTTGAATCAAGTACAAAAGAGTTGAATCAAGCCCGAATCAGCCAAGTACAAAAGTGTTGATTTTAGCGCGATTTAAGCCTTTTTGGGATCAAAGTGATCTCATCATGTATTTGGTTTAAGCATATTTCTTATTGATTTAAGATCGAATTCGTACTTGATTCAAGAGAATCAGAAGTTGAAGTAATCCTTAAGCGCACTTGTTTCAAGAATTATAAAGTTGATTTAGGCTAGATTAACTTATAAATGGGATCGAATTGAGGCAAATCGTACTTTATTCGAGTACAATGAACTTGATTTAAGCCCTAAATTATACTTGATTTAAACCTAAATTTATCCAAAAACGGGCTTGTTTTAAGAATTTTGAACTTGATTTAAGCTTGAACTCGTACTTGATTTAATCCTAAAATCGATTGATTTGAAAAAATGCAAGTCATCTACACAAAAAAAATGCAAGTCATCGACCGGAATAATCCAAGTCATCTACCAAAGAAATGCAACTTGCGAAAAATACGACATTTTGTTGGATATATATTGTATAAAACACATGAACTAAATGAGAATTATTAAAATTTTTACTTTTAAACTTAAAACCCACAATTCCATAACTCAAATAACAAATAAGTCAAAATTACACTTTTTAGATAGATTTGAGCTTTTTAGTGTTGATTTTAGTAATATAAGGCTTAGTTTTTCACATCAATCCCGTTTTTTGCTTGTTTTAAGCAAACAATAGCCAAAACGGGCTTAATTTTTTAAGCACGTTTTTTGGCTTAAATTGAGAATAGAAAAGTTGATTTTAGCACGCCGTTTTTCTTTCTGTGTATGTCCTGTCCTTCGTTTTTCCTGTCCAAGGCGAATTAAGCACATCTCTTTACGCTTACGGAAAATACCCGCGAGTTTTCTGAGAGCAGAATATTTCATGCTGGGACCAAAAACTCTTACTCAAGTTTCAAGATCTGTTCTTGATCCATCTGTATACTACAAAATAGTCCCTCTACTGAAAGAGTATGCAGATTCTAGATTACTTCATTCATTTTTGTTACCAAGTTTCGTTGCGAAGCCATTCCTAAAATCATAGAAACTGCTGATTCTGTCAAGGCGATAGTTAAGGATTTCTTAGGTCACAACATCCCCATATGCAGCGAATTTAGATCCAACTTAGCTTAATTGTCCCCGTTATGTCACCACTCGCTAATATCTGTATGTTGCCCAATTACGTGTCAGACATGTATTACATTATCCTAACCACAGTCTAGTCCTCACTACCACATGAAATGAGCATCCAGGACAGGTTCTCTTTGCCCCAATTACTATATCAACATGTGCGAGTCGCTGTATTATGTTCAACTCCATTTGCCTTATTGTCAAATTTGTTCCGCTTGTCCACACTACGGCCCCATAGTTCACAATTAGCCTGTTATTTATGATTTACATTCAGCATATAATTCTTGGTTCCCACTCTTAAGATTTTCCTGCATGCTTCACTTTCCTTGAAATGCTTTCTACAGGAGTCTTCCATATCAACTTGGTATACGTTCATGCGAAGTAGTCCTCTCAATGGAAAATATTAAATTTAATTTGCATTTAAAAATTCATTTTTTGTTTCCTTTTTTGAAACAAACAATTTATTTATATTGTTTTTAATACACAAAGTAGGCCCCCCCAATGGCATTAGTAAACAAATTTTCTTTCTTTACATTTAAGTGTTGAGACGTAGAAATACTTGGATTTTCCGTTATTTAAAACGAAACAGTATGAAACAGCTGTGATTAGTTTGAATTGATGACGAAAATTGAATAACAATTATTGTTATGTATAAAAGCAACAATGAAAAAGAGCGCGACGTAAGAAACAGAGAGAGAGAAAGCTTTTATATAATTATGGTATCGTTTTGTTTACATTCCATTTATATTAAGCTTAATTAAAGAGCATAAGCTTTAAATTAATATAGATATGGAAGCAATGTATGTATGTATATGTTCGTAATTGATTGAGTGTTTATATTTTAATTGCACTTAATACTTACGTGTGTGTGGTCAATTTATCACAACAACAACAAAGAAATATCATTACAAATTGTAATTTGTAATGCTAAGGGTTTGCTGCATAGCTTTTATTAAAGATTCATGCTGTAACAAATGGACCACGAAAACGAAGTGTCGCGATAAATAAACTGAGCACAACAATTTGTATGAGAGAGTTATTATTAAATTAAATGTTTTATCAAACTCTCGAGTTGAACTCTAATCGGCTTTTGGGCTCTCGGCTCTCTGCTACAGCAATAACGATAACAATAATGAAGATGACGAAGATTATGCCTTTTTTACAGTTGTATTTACTCTATTATAACTATGGAGTTTGTGTTCAGTTCAATTCAATTCAGTTCTTGTTGTTTTCATATTTCATTGTTGTTGCTGTTGTTTACTTGGTATATTTATCGATTGTTGTTGTTGTTGTTTTTTTTATATTTTTTCTCAGTAAATTTCAAAGTGCCTTTTAAGTTAGTTTTTTTAGTCTGATGGTGATCGCGTTCGTGTAAAGTTCCCTCTCTATAATGAGGTTAACTTTTCGTGTCTTTTTTTCTTTTTCTTATTATTTTCTTAGTCGTTTACAGTTAAAAAAATAAAGAAGAAATTATTTTAAATTGTATTTTAAGTGACAGTCTCTATACAGTGTTCTTTGAAAGATTATGACAATTTTTGTAAGAATAAAAAGTGAATACAAAAGAAATTTGTAAAGTGTTTAACGAAATGCAATTAAAAATAAAATTTTAAAGAAAAAGTTGATTTTAAATAAAGAAAAATAATAAATTTTTAAAACGGAAATTGCTTAAGCGTTATTTAACAAATTATTTAAAACAACTACAGTGTAAAATAAAATAAAAAAAAAGATATTTATTTTCCATATAAAAAATTTTATATTATAAATCATTTGTTTAAAATTAGTTTTGTTGTGGTGTTCGTTTTTTTGCAATATTTTGTGGTTCTTCCCAATTACAAAAGTGAAAATAATGTCCGCGGTAATGATTAAAACCATCTTGAGTGTATAAAAAAAATTAATAATTATAAAAGAAAGTGATGAAAAAAGGTTTAAAAGATAAAAAAAAAAATATAAAAAATAACAGAAATTGTGTTTTTTTCTTCTTCTTTCTAATTTCAAATCAAACAAAAATTAATATTTTATGCCGCAGTTTGTGAACTTAAACAAAATGTAAGTATAACTACTACTGTTTTCTATCCAATTCATTTATTTATGTAATAAAAAAAAAACTTAAACAATAAATATTAACATTATCCAGAATAAAATAAAAACGAATATAAAATAAAGTTTATATTGTTTATTTCCTTGTACCTACAATAAAATAATATTTTTTCTAATGTTTAAACAAATTCTTTTTACGATAACAAAAATCTATAAACAAAGAATTAAAATAAAAACAAAGAATTCTACATATGCCGAACAAGGTCGACTATTATGTTATCGTACACTTACAAACTTATGTATCTTAAAACGTAAATTTTTTTTCGGTAATAGGTACGATAATTAATTGATAAAAAAAAAAATAGGTCATAACATAACAAATATTCAAAAGCAATTGGTTATTATTATGAATGCCTTTAGCAATGACCTTAAAATATTTCTATAATTTTTATTTTTAGTCTTAAGTAATCTATAATTTGCTTTATAAAAGCTTTAGATTTTAAAAATTAGACAAAAAAAAACTGGTTAATTTTGCAAATTTAAATGAAATATTTATTTGGGGCGATAAATTAATGTCTGGCATTTACTTTCTAAATATTGTGATGTCATAAACTATAATTTTAGTATACCTTTTCGACTGATATCTCACCTTTAGCAGTTCTAATGTTGTTTTCCCAGGTTGGAATTGTAACTGACTTTGTCCCTGTATACGAGACCCTTCACATATCCCCACAAAACTGGTTTCGTAGGATCATATCACATGATCATGAGTACATATAAGCTGCATACTAGTTTAATTTGAAATTTTTCTTGCATTCCAAAACTTATTCACCATATGCTTGTTTAGCTTTGGATCTCAAAACCTCTAGGTGATAAAAATAATTTTCGTCTTTTATAGACAAAATCGCCGTAGTCTAGTAGGTAGTGTGTTGAAAAAATATTTATTTCTGCGACTTTTCAACAGTCTTCTGGAAATGAAAAGTTTCTCAAAAGTCTGTCGTTCGGTCCCTCCATGAAACTGTAAGTTCCACCACTCATAGATAAAATTAACACATACAATATGGGCGGTGTAAGAAGCCAGGCTAGTTCATAGGCTACTCCATACAATGGAGTTCTGTTGTACATCAAGAGTTAAGCTTATGGATTTCGTCTTGTTATTGTTGACATCGATCAGAGAATAGACTTAACATCATTCGCATAGTTAAGATGATCATGAAGGCTCCGTGATATGACATATTGTATGGCCGTAGAATGATTTATAACAATATCAAAAGCTGCGTTAAATAATAATGGTGATAGAAGCATATTTGACGTACTGCAATACAGATTTTAAGGATTTTACTTATCACATCATCATGCAATATTCAGCAACGAGCTCTGCAACATATTTCTTATCTGAGTATTTCAATCTTGTCCCAAGTTGTCGTACATCTCAGAGTTTTCAGCTGTTGAGCTTAATGGCGGTATTATTGAAACTACATGTAAGCCAAGTTTAATTTTTCCATTTTGAACAAAAAATGTCTTAGGCTTGTTTAGTCCATTATGACGTCGTCCAATGATTGCTTGCACTGAAAAAGCAAATAGAAAAATAATCACATGTTATAAATCGATTTTTATCAGTATTATATTAAAAAAAAAAGCCTAGAGATGCGCTACACTACTATAAAGTGTGCTAATTTGTAACCGTAAGGGTAGCTTGTTTGGTTCAACTTACACTTAGCTAAACTTGCAAATTAAAAAAAAATAGACAAATTGTTAAAAGCTCTATCAGCCTTGCTTCCTCTCATGTACTTCTCGATTTATCTCTGTTTTTTGTTCAAATAAATTTTTATTGAGGAGTAATTTTTCTATTTTCTATTATATATACAAAGTTTATCAAAGCATACTAAGTTTATAAAAACTTGTATTATAATGTAACAGATACAGTGGAGTAATAACAAGTACATAAACTTATTGAATATAAGTTATCGAATAATATTACTAACACCCCTTCTCAATATTATAAATATTGCTTCAGATATATACATTACAATACAATACAATACAAGTTAAAATATTTAAAAAAAAATAATACAATAAAAATAATTGTTAATATAAACCAATTAATTCTCTTATTTTACATATCCTTATCCTCTGTAAGGGTTTGGTTAGAATGTCAGCCAACATTGATTCAGTAGGACAATATTCATAAAGCACCTTTCCAGTCTTCATTAAATTTCTCACGAAATAATATTTTACGTCTATATGCTTGCTTCTTGGTGTTATTTTTTCCTCTTGTAGCATCTTTAAACAGCTCTGGTTGTCTTCAAAAATTATGGGATCACGGATGTTAATTTGAAATTCTTTCAGCAGCTGGATAAGCCATAGGAACTCTTGAGACGCTTCCGCAAGAGAAACAAATTCAGCCTCAGTTGATGATAAAGTTACGTTCTGTTGTTTTCTGCTGGCATAACTTATCACGGCATCACCAAGCTTAAAAACGAAACCACTTGTAGATTTTCGGTCCTTTATATCAGCTGCCCAGTCAGCATCAGCATATCCTTTTAACTTCAAATCTGAATTAGAACCCACACATAACTTTAGGTCCTTTGTACCCTTCAGATATTTCATTACTCGCTTCAATTCTGTCCAATCATTATCGTTTGGATTGCTTATTTTTCGAGATAGGATTGATACGGCCACAGCAATATCCGGACGTGTGTTATTTGAAATATATAACATCGAACCAATAGCTTTGCGATATAAATTGTTGTTATTCAGAATATTTTCAGAATTTACCTTCAAATAACCAGGGTCCATCGGTATAGTTGAAATCTTTGCATCTTTAAGATTGTAGTCATTCAAAATTTTTGCAATATATTTTTTCTGTGATAAATAAAACATTCCATTTTCTCGTGTGACTTCGATTCCCAAATAAAGCCTTAAATCACCTAGATCAGTGATCTCAAATTGGGACTTCAAAATTTTAATTACATCATTGATTTCCATATCATCCTTCGATGCAATAACAATATCATCAACGTAGATAAGAACGTAAGTAATTGAATCGCCACTGCCTCTCACATACAAACAAGGTTCTGCTTCTCCCCTTCTGAATCCCAAATCAATTAGTACCTTATTAATACGGAGATTCCAACAACGAGCAGACTGTTTTAGACCGTACAAGCTATGATTCAATTTACAAACAAAATGCTCTTTACCGGGTATTATATATCCCTTTGGCTGTTTCATATATATTTCCGCATCTATATCACCATAAAGAAATGCTGTTTTAATATCCACGTGACGTACTTTCATATTTTTGTAACTCGCAATAGCTAGTAAACTTCGGAATGTAGCTGGTTTTACAACTGGTGCAAATATTTCATCATAGTTTTCACCATATTTCTGAGAAAATCCCTTCGCGACCAGTCTAGCTCTATATTTCTTTTCGCCGTTGATCAGATGTTTAAGTTTGTATACCCATTTGCAGTTTATTAGTTTACAATTTTTGGGAACATCTACCAAATCCCATGTATTGTTTTCCTCTAGTGCTCTTATTTCTTCTTGCATAGCTTTCAACCAATATTTACTATCCGATCCAGACAAAGCATCTTCATAACTTACTGGGTCTCCTTCACCGCAAATTTTGTAACCATATATTTTAGGAGGTACGCCTTTATTGCTTCTTGAAGACATTCTGGGAGTAACATGTGGTGTGTCTGATTCGGAAGATGATTCAAAAACACCAAAATTATCAGTACTCTTTACATCAACGTCACTTTCGTTTGGTGACTCAAAAGATACAATATCGTTACATAAGTTTCTCGGAGTAGAATTCACATCACGATCATCACCGGCACCATCAATAAAAGATTTATTCGTTAGTAGAACATTAACTAAACTACTATTACCTTTGTCATCAACACCACCATTGTCTAAAACGCCATTTTCGCAGTTAGATAAATTAGTTATGCCCATATTATTTTCAGGCTCCAAAAATTTTACATCTCGACTTATGACGATTTTCCCAGTTTCGGTATTCAATAAACGAAAAGCTTTAGATTCTTCTGCATAGCCGACCAATTTACATTTAATTGATACTTCGTCCAACTTTCTACGATTTTGTTTATTAATTTGAGCATATGCCACAGAACCAAAAGTACGAATGTGTTTCAGATTCGGTTGTTTTCCATACCATAATTCAAATGGTGTAACATTTACAGCAGTAGATAAAAGACGATTTTGAATATAATTGGCGTTGTTTACAGCTTCAGCCCAAAATTTTAAATTCATGTTTGCCCCATATAACATACATCTCGCCATCTCCATTAGACTTCTATTTTTCCGTTCTGCCACTCCATTTTGCTCAGGAGTATAGGGTGCGGTCAACTGGTGAATGATACCCTTATCCTTGAAGTATTGTTGCATTCGTTTATTTACGAATTCTCCACCTCTATCAGTTCTGAGTATCTTAATTCGTTTTCCAAGTTGATTCTCCGACTGTTCAATAAATTGTTTAATTTTCTCAAAAGCCATATCCTTGGAAGCAAGGAAGAAAACAGTGCAATAACGACTATAATCGTCAATGAGCGTCAAAAAATATCTGTTACCACAAGGTGTTGTATTTTGCATTGGACCACATAAATCACAGTGCACCAAATCTAAAATTTCTTTAGACCTCGACGATGACGACTTTGAAAATTTATTCCGTGTGAGCTTTCCTCTTAAACAAATTTCACATTCAGAAGAGCATTTGCATTTCCTTATTTTTATACCTTGCACTAAATTCTTCGAAACAGACATACTTATAGCTTGTATATTTTTGTGACCAAGTCTACGATGCCAAACGTGAACACAATCATTCTGATATTCGGATATATTCAAGGCTTTATCTTTATGGTTTAATACAAATAAATTGTTTTTCAGGTAACCAGTGGCATAAATTTTTCCACTTTTAGAAATTTTGCAACCATCGCTGTCAAATCTTACCTCAAAACCAATATCGGTTAATCTCCGGACAGATAATAAACTCCCGTCTAATTCAGGAATGAAAAGTACGTTGCGAACAGAAATTTCTTTATTTTCACAAAATAATTTGCAATCTCCCACTCCGATTACTTTAACCTCAGAGCCATTTGCCATATATACAGTGTCCGCCATTTTGTTTAAATTTGTAAAACACTTTTCTTCACAACACATATGATTTGTTGCTGCAGAGTCTACATACCATTCAGATTTCGGTCTTTGTTGCATTACGCCAAAACAGATATTAGCATCATTTCTTATGATGTTCACACGATTGTTGTTCCTTTCTCTATTTCTGCAGTCCTTTTTCAAATGTCCCGGCTTACCACATGAATAACATTTTGGTATAAATTTTCTTTTCTTTTGTGCCTTGAACGCAGAATCATTATTTTGTTCTTGTCCAGATTTTCTTTTATACTCCTGCACCAACTTCTCTTTCACAAAATCTATAGTGAGATCAGCTTCCGGACGCATTTCCAACGAAGAAATCAAGTTATTGTAGTCATCAGGCAATGTGCCAAGTACGAATGCAACAGTTTTGTGTTCTTCCAGATTTTCACCCAAATCACGCAAACGATCAACAATTGATAAGAATTCGGTTATGTGATTTTCCATACTTTGACCAGCAACCAACCTTTTTGAAGACATTAGTCTAAGAAGACTCACCTTGTTGGTTATATTTGCTTTTTCATGATGTTTCTTTAAAATATCCCAATATTCCTTCGCTGTTTTCAAATGTTTGATTAATATTTTCTGCGACTCCTCAACAGCAAGACCTATAGCAGCTCTGGCCTTTCCATCTTGCGCCAACCACTTCGCATCACGTTCTTCAGGAACCACACCAGCAACAACATTCCACAACTCCCTTTCCAGCAACAACAACTCCATATTAAATTTCCAAACATGATAATTGCTGTTCGTCAATTTAGGAAACTGCGTAATTGCCGTATTCATTTTTCCTTTTTCTCTTAAAAAAAAAATTTTTTTTTTTTTTAAATTTCCAGAAACAAGAACGATTTTAATATAAAACACGCGAGTCTGGGCCTATAACCTGTTCAAATAAATTTTTATTGAGGAGTAATTTTTCTATTTTCTATTATATATACAAAGTTTATCAAAGCATACTAAGTTTATAAAAACTTGTATTATAATGTAACAGATACAGTGGAGTAATAACAAGTACATAAACTTATTGAATATAAGTTATCGAATAATATTACTAACATTTTTCGTAATATTTCTGCAATTATCTGTACGTAGTCTCATCCCCATCTAGCTACTACTAGGACGCTTTACTATTCTTCTGCCTTTTGGATTATCGAAATATATTCGTCTAACTATGAATATCGTACTTAATCCGGCTACATTGTCTGTGACTTTATACTTTATATGCCGATAGTAATGAGTCATATAATTATAATCATTAACTTTGTCTTTTTCAACAGTTTTTTCTTACAGTGATAACATCACTACAAAATGGGTTGTTTTCTGTGAATAAGAAATGATGGTAATGCAAGAATAATTTGATATTATAGCATTGGTGGGAAAACGGGAGCAATAATACAACTAATGAAGCCTCTTGGATTTGAAATGCATAAATAATTCGATTATTTACGATATCAAAAGTAAAGATAAATAAAACATGCCTGAAACTCTCATTGCGATGAAATTTTTAATTCATAATAAGATGAATACGAATGAAATACAAAGTTATTTCGGTCAGTATCTTGGTAAGGCTTTTCAAATGCTCCAAATTTAGGTGATTCTGTGCTTAGACATGGTCCATTTCACATGATTTTGGTAGCCAATTGGAGTCGCTAAAACATGCAATGCCACTTTAAAGAAATTTCTTATGCCGTAAAGCAAAACATTGGTCGGAATGTGTGGCTCCTGGCAGCGTCTTGTTGAAATCACATACTAACCAGTTCATAATCTTCAATTACAAACCAAATAAAAGGCCTAATCATATGGGTATAGTGATCTAAATAGACTAGACGGTAATGCTTCTAGTACGATAGCCCGCCCTAATACTGATTTTTTTGCATTCAATGGTTCTTCCACAATCATTTCTGGATTCTGCGTGCCTCAGCGACGACAATTATGTTCGAGGGAAAACCATCGAATGGAAAACAAGTTTCATTGCTGAAGAAAAATTTTGTTCGTAAATCAAATCAGCATTAAAAGACGGTTAAAAATGCATTTCTTTTTTCTATTGTAGAGAATTTTTATCTTTAATTTCTAATATTTTCCTACTTTATTACACGCTATTACTACTATCGTGCATAGCTGTCGTTTACGTTAATAATCTTTAAACAATAATAATAATTATTTCAATATATTTGTATTGTATTTTGTTTTTAAAAATATACTCGGATTTACAATAAAAAAAAAACAAGTAAAAAATTCTTCATATCTCCTCAACCTATGAATCATTTTCAATTTTATTCGTATTTAAACTTGATATTTATTACACTACACACACACTAAAACGAACACACATACATATTTTTATGATAAATTGTCTTGGTTATTTTGTGTTATTGTTTTTTTGTGGTTTTAAAAATAAACATAAAATAATGGCAGATATTTAGGCTCTCACATGTATCTTCCCCAAAGATATTCCATTTCCATTCAGGAAATGCTACTTGAAACGACTCTCCTTCTCTCTGTAATAATGATAAAAAGAAATTTCAATTCCAAGGGTGTTAAAAATAAATGATTCAAGTTTTTGTTTTTCTGGATATCAAAAGAATATATTTTTAGTTGAAAATTAATTGTTAATCTAGAGAAATTAACCCAAAAAACTTACAGAAAAGTTCTTAGCATCAGCGTTATGCATAAGAAAAGTTCAATGCATTGACGAAAACTTGATGGGAAAAGTTGTTGAAGAAAACACTGTGCAACGATATGTTCTGCATTCCTATTCTCTTATTCGTCTTTACAGAAAAGTTTTCATTTATGAGTAAGTATCCTTACACATAAAAAAGTTTAAATTAATAAAAGTGTTGATTCAAACGTGACTACCTTTCGAGCATTACAGCTTATCTACTTACTTAGTCATTACAGCCCTTTGGTCAGGGCTTAGTACTTTTGTACTAACAGTTTAAAACTGACTCCGGACGACAGATGTTAGAGAAACTTTTAATGCCCGTTTATTTTACTTTCAGAACTTTTGCAAAAAGTCCGCTGAAAGGAAGTCGGTGAAAAAAATATTCTCTTTTTGTATTTGTTTCGTCTTATTGATGTCTGTGCAGGAGTTTGAACCACGGCGTTGTGACTAATAAGCTGTGTTGGCTTACTATCTACTCTAAACTACGGCGACTTACAGATGGTACTGCCAATTCTATTTTTTTTTTTATCGTTTTGTAGACTCATTATTGCGACACCAATTACGATTTCAATGATTTTTATTTCATAACCAGGATTAGCTTCCAACTCCTTTCAGCACCAGTGTTGTGATTGTTAATTTTTATCCACGAGTAGCGGAGTATCTACGGTTTAAAGTTGACTACGAGTGACAGATCTGAGAAACTTTTTCATGGCAATTGCTTAGTTTCGGCCAGAAGACTCCTTCGATAGAAGGATTATTTTCTCAGATGTCCGAGCGATATGAAATCGGAGTCCTCATTTAGTAAATCAACTTAATACCCATTACAATGGAGGTCGTTTATTCAAGGCAATGACAGGTGTTAGCCTCGTCGTGTAATACTACGCCAATCACATCTGAGCTAGAAAAGTCCTAAATAACAGGAAACCAAGGTTGACCGAATCAGATTTAAATCTTTTTGATCACTTTTTTCTATTCTCTACAACGTATTACGCAGAGTTTTATGAACCGAAATTGTTAAGAATATCGGTGTTTTTGATTTCATTACTTTTATTCGGCTTTTACAAATCATTTTCATCTATCTCAGTTTGCAAATGCTATATTTGCCTCTTCCATTAAGATTTCACTTTCTTAGTGTGTCTTCAGTCCTTGTTCTTTAGTTCAACATGGCATCTTTCTCCTTATATAGGGTGATTTTTTAAGAGCTGTAGGAAAAATTTTCAAAAAAAAAAGCACATAAAATTCAGAAAAATGCATGAAATCTTTATTTGAATCGATAGTACGGTCCATATAATTTAATGCGACTGCGTCTCAAATGGTCCATCCGCTTGGTCCAATTTTGGCATACTCTTTCCAACATTTCGGCCGGTATCTCACGAATAAATTCTTCAATGTTGTCTTCCAATGCGTCAATTGAAGCGGGCTTGTCTGTATAGGCATGAGCTTTAACATAGCCCCACAAAAAATAGTCTAAAGGCGTTAAATCGCACGATCTAGGCGGCCAATAGACCGGTCCCGAACGTGAAATAAAATGTTCACCGAACTCGCCTCTCAATAAGTCCATTGTTACGCGTGCTGTGTGGCATGTGGCACCGTCTTGTTGAAACCACATGTCATGCAAGTCAAGCTCTTGCATTTTGAGCAAAAAAAAGTTGGATATCATCTCACGGTAGCGCTCACCATTCACAGTTACGTAACGATTGGCAGCATCTTTGAAGAAGTACGGTCCAATAATGCCAAATTCAATGACTTGCAAGCGTTGTTCGTTTGTAAGACGATTCATGGTTAAATTATAGACCAAAATGAAGATGTTTGACAGTGAAACAAAACACGTAACGTGCGTGAGCTTTTAAACCAGTGTTGCCAAAAAGATAATAGCTAAAAAATCACCCTTTAATATAGCTTCATTCTTGTAATGCTACAGGCTTTCTTTTCGATGATACAGCTGATTCTTCCTGTTTTTTATGCTTCAGTTGATTAGATTCCAGAGATCAGTGCTGCAGATGATGTTGAACTAGCATATCTTGATGTCGTCGAGGTGTTTTTCAGGCATACTTGCTTATAATTCAAGAACGAATCGAGTCAATTGTTTATATCCTACTCTGAAGCGATATGTATTCCAGTGAGAACGTCCTACATCGATCAAAAGAAATAGTAGTCATAACGGTAAAGATCTAGACTATACGGCGGGTGAGGTAACACTTCTTGTCTAGTAGTTTCCAAATAGTTTTTTTGATCTGGCGATGATGGAAAATTGCGGCCTTGTGTTTAATTGCATATTCAGGTGGTTTCTCTGCCAATACTCGATTTAAAGGAATTCATTGTTGTTTGTACAGGTCCTATCGTGATAGTAGTCTGGTCCGATGGTTCCACTAAATACAGAGCATTACCTTGACGAAATTGGTATTTTTTTTAGCCACAGGATTTTTTTTTATCCGCGCTTCAAATATGATATCTTGCGCTTGGGTTTGTCGTAATGAATCCATATTTGTACGAAATTTATCATTCCATGCAGAAATGATTTCTTTTTAATGCAATCAAACAGCACACCACACATGCAAAAGAATCATACATGGTGTCTCTCGGCTTCAGGTCATGTGGCATCCAATTGCCTTGCTTTTGAATGAATCTCAAAGTTTTTAAATGAAATGACTGTTTAAGTCACGCCTAATGATTTTGGTTAGATCTTCTTGCGTCTGTCACGAATTATGATGCGAGTAATGTTTTGAATTTGTGGTCTTTATAGTTTTCTGGTTTTCGCGGTTGCTCTTCTTGATGTCTCTGATGTCAAATTCACCATTTTTAAAATGAGAAAACCAGTTGATATGCTGGATTTTTGATGGAGCTTGACTGATTTTGATATCCCAAGAATTGCTCTTGTCTCTGATGAAGAGATCATTGTTATAAAACAAGTGGTGCCTCTTAATTTACCAAAAACATCGAAGGCTTTCTTGGACTCAGTGAACAGTAGTTGCAGGGTAACTATAGATAGCATGAATGACTAAGGGCCATTATTACAACCTGCCTTTAAACTTGGGTTTAGTTAAAGGTACCTTTAGCTAAAGGGAAATGTAAAGTTACCTTTAACTGTTTTTCGTTATTACAACTTACAGATAAAATAAAATTAAAATATGGCAGTGCCAGAGCAAAGTCGATAAAACTGCTCAATTAAACAAGTTTTTTTTTTAACGCAGTGGCAAAAGCGGCCTCCGTTTTTTTGTTGTATACGCTCATTTTGTTTAAAATTGAAGTTGCCATTATCGAAAATAGTATATGATATGTCAAGTTCAAACATAAAGTGACCTTTAAATGTTAAAGGTAGAATGATCTTCTATTTAGCTTAACGATCACTTCTATCTTATTGGGTACTCATAATAATGAAAAACAATTTATCTGCCAGTTAAAATCCTCCCTTTAGTTTACGGCAAGTTGTAATAATGGCCCTAAGAGTTAAAAATTCATAAAAATTTGGTTCCCGTTTTAAATGGGAAGCACCTACCACCTTTCATTTTTATCTGTTCTATTTAAACTTTAGCGAAATATTTTAATTTTCAACTCATTAATTAACATTTTTAACATATTCATGATGGAATTATTTTTGATTTTCATTTGTTTTTGTTTTCTTGATTAATTTAATTATCGCATAACATTTAAAGTTGATATTAATAATACTTTTTTTGTGTTTTTTTAAAAACGATTTCACTTAAAAAACGTAAAAAATTCAAAAAGAAATTTCTCTTTAGGACATCATTTTTTGCCCCAACCATCTCCATCGCATCAATAAGAGAAGTAACACAAACAGCACAGCTGGTAGACACAATTGTTTTAAATTTTTGCACAATTTTTTTTTTTTTGTTGTTTTTCCTCCCCTTTTCTTTGTTTAGGTCTGTCATCTACACATGACAAACACGATTTTAATGACAACAACAAGAGCAACAATAATAATATTGTAATAATAATAGCAACAAAAACTAAACTAATCTTCGTGAACTAAAATCAAAACAAAAACACACATGCAGACACAAAAATAAAAAAAAAAACAATTGAAATCTGTATGAGAATGATTTTTGTTAATTGAAACAATAAACAAAAGAGTAAAATAAAAACCGTTATTCCAAATAAATTAAATGTGAGAATGAGCAGGAGTTTGTGTTTGTGTATGTATATAAACAAGACAACACGAACAAAACAATAACATTAGAGTTGCATTTTAATGTTACTCTGATTTTCATTGCTTTAAACCAGTGTTGCTTGCATTTCGCAATACTTTTGGCCATGACATGATGTCTTAAAGGTTTCTTTAGTATTAAAGCGTTAAAAAGCGTATCGTCTGAAACATCAATTGTTGTATTTCAATAATGTATAGGGAGGTCACAATTTTATTTTTATATGTGACTTATAAGCAGCGTTGCCATTTGCCAAGTTTTCCCTTTTTTTCAAGTTTTTTGATATGCGGAAAAGTTTTCATTAAATTTGTACTACTACTGGTACTATTGTAGAAAACAAGTATTTTTCTCTCAGAAATAAAGTTTTAAAAAAAATCTGGCAACGCTGCTTATAAGTCGCATTTAAATGGTAGTTAACACACTCATTATTCTATAAGTTTTATTTTAAATTTTTCTCACTATAAGTCACTAGCTAAGGATAAAAAAATAAGATTCTTAAATAGTATAAACAAGTAATCACTGATTAGGAAATCTTAGTTAAACAAAGAAAATTAATTTTCTATAATCAAAACTGACTGAGTACGCGCATTTATTTAAATGTCATCGCATTTCACATTTCACACAGTCATTATTCTTCGTTTGAAACAAGAAAATAAAAAAAGTTTTTATTTTATTTAGATGAACACGTAGAAATACATAAATAAATAATAATAAAAAAAAAAACAATATTTATTGTATAAATTTCTGCGTCATTATAAATTAAAATGTTTTGTAGTATATTATGGCTGATAAAGAAAAGTTTTTGTATTATTCTGCCTTTATTTTTTTTTTGTTGTATAAAAATGGTCATTCATTTAAACATTTAAATCGTTAATAAGCCTCTGGAGAGTTTAAAAGGCTTGATACATTTTTGGAATTTTTTCAAATGGGGCCATATTTCCTTAAGAGTATTCACTTTAAAATAAAACCTCAATAAAATGAAAATTCCACATGCTCTGAAGAACATAGAATAAGAGTTTGTAATATTTAGGATAGTTCTGGGTAGTTTGGTAGTTGGGGATTTTTCCCATAATGATAGTTACTGTGAAACGAATTGACACCCTAAGGTATCGGGTTTCTCCGTAATCTAATAGATAGTGTGCTGGTTTATCAGACGAAAGCCCGTGGTTCCTCAGGCATGTCATACGAAACGAAATATCAAAAAATATTTCTTACAGCGACTTCCTCTTAATCAGTTTTTTGGCAAAAGCTCAGAGAGTAAATGAAATTACCATGAAAAGTTGCTTCAAAAGTTTGTCTGATCTAAGTGTGACACTCAAACTTCTTGGGTAGACAATAACCTCTATCTAATGGCTAAATTTACGTTTTAAAAAACTATGACACTGCTCTGTGTATGTTCAAAGGGGCTGATAGAACACCCCTTTATATTGGAATGAACTTTCTGATTCTGTTACAAAATTCTTTAAAATTGATTTCTTTATCAAATAAAATCGATAATAAATTTCAAAGTTAGAGAACGGACAAATTTCATGAAATTTCATCATGCCAAACCAAGCAAAAAACGACAAACGAAAACAATGAATTCGACATAAATTTTATTTTGGAAAATAATTTTTAAGGCAAAAATATGTGCAACAAAAATTACTTGAAAAAAAGATGTTTTAGCCATGATAAGGAAACCTCATGTATAAACAACATTCATGCCACAACCATCTCCTCTTCTAACACTTCTCACATCATCACATCATCTATGCACTGATAGAGTAGAGTTGTATCGGCGGTGTTGCAGCATAAAAGATTGCAAGTATGAATCAAGTATGATGTTGCATCATATGCCCGCTATTTTAATGAATACATACATGTATGTACGTGTACGTATGTACATATGTGCAACAATACAACAAATTTCTTATATAAACAGAAAAAATAAGGCAAAACATAAAATTTATGTTAATGTTTATGGTAATTTCTCATAAACAACAACAACAACAGCAGCGGAATAATGAAACCATACAGAAACGCAACAGAAACAATAGAAACTATTCACGAAAAACAAATTTATTACTAATGATTCGTGAAAAACAAAAAGAGAAAAAAATTCTGTATTTGAAAACGATAACAGCGGATATATTGCATATGCAACAGTGTTGCATTGTTATACCCGGAGACACTGAGAAAAAAGAATTTAACTTCCTTAGTAAGTAGGAAACCTAGAACGCTAGTTCTATGACGTCTACTTAATTTTTAATAGAATTCAGGAGGGCTTTTAAACTTTATAGGGTATTCCTATAATGTGATAAAGTGGATCGAATTCTGGTTGAATCAAGAGCACTAAATTTTACTAATTCCCAATTCCCTGATAATTCTAAATATGATTAATTAACACGTTCCGTGCCGCGTGTACCGTTTTCGGTGCACACTAAACCTCATTTCTACGCCAAGCTGAATTTTCGAATTTAAAATGGTTATATCCAAAATTTAATTATTGGTAGCACTGTTTTAGGTAACGTAATGATATTTAGAGCAATTTTTGAGTCATGTACTGATAACGGTACATGTGGCGTGGTAATTAGTTATCAGAGCACTTTTGAGCTTTTAATGAGTACGGGAGTTGTAAATGCATCGATTTTGTATAATACAAACCCAACTGTTCAATTTCATATTTACAATGTAGAAAGCTACTGATTTCATATAGTATATTTTCTGAAGAAGATGACCATGGCCCACCTTCTAGAAAACGCCATAAATTACAAAAAGGTAATGGCAGACCAGGAAAAAGGAACCACTGCAAATCAGGCTATGCAGAAAGTGTGAAAAATTATAGTAGTGTAATCAAACTTAAGTAAAACATATATTCTCTTTTGTACATCACCCTTATGTCTCTTATTCTAAGTGAAATAAATTTAATTTTTTATTGTTATTTTGTGCATTTCGTCGTTTAGATATTAATAACTTTGAAAATAATATACATTTTATCAAAAACAACAAAAAAAACATGTATTTATAGCAATTTATAAAAGTAGTTATCGTGCACCGAAAATGGTACACGTGGCCTAGAAATGACACCTTCGCATAAACAGCTTGGCACGGAACGTGTTAACAGGGGTCTCAAAATGTTCTTTAGCTTCGTATCTGAGACATCAGACGGATGCTTGAAAAATTGTATTCAATTTTTGCAGGCGCTAGCTCTCTCCTACACATCCATTATTCGCAGCTGTATCGGTAGTCGCAATACCTTGCAATACCTTACACTCAAGCTCTATATGTGTCTCCCTATGAGACAACGTCTGGTAATCACAGACAGAAGTAAGGCCACATCGGCTGTACTTATCAGGGAAATTGTGCGTCTACTGTCAAGATGGCTATCCGCCAGTCCCTGCCTCAAAATGTAGGTTTGAGGAAGAAAAAATCTTGTAGGCCCCAAAGAAAGTGCCTGTACTTACATTTCTCGATGTATCCCCAAGCACCGGTACCTGTATGTTTTGAAAATTAAACAGCTATGTATATCGTTAAGGATGAGCAACAGTAGAAGGTAGGTCTTGCCCTCAGAGATGTGATTTCAAGGCCACAATAGAGGAGTCTGTGATCCGTAGATATTTGTAGAAGCGACAACTCGTGTTAGTCTCCTTGATAGCAAACATTTCTGCCTGGTAAACACTGAAATTATTCGGAAACATCCTTTATGATTACGATATCGTTCATGGAAATCGGCTAATCGTGCATTTCGAATTGTTCGGAAGAGTAAAAAGAGCATATAGTTCAAATAAATGTCGACATTCCATTCAAAGTTTACTTTGCTTACCGTAACCCAGGGTATCTGGAGTCCTAATCGCGGTGCACATTGAAACTCTGTTTCTTTTTCCTACTTAAGTACTAATATTTGTAACACTTGAGTCGATAAAGGTCTCATGTTACAAACTTGTACGGGGAGCTTCGAAAGCAGGAAAGGAGGACCGAATAGGTATTGACGAGTTTTCAAGAAAAATAAAAATTTACATCTCTTTCCAAATTAAAGCCAATATTATCTCTCAGTGTATTTAATATTTCCTCAGAAATTTTGTAGAGTTTTTGTTTTTAACTTGTTTTTTTTTTTAACTGTTCTGTTGGCTGTTTTTGAAGGTGTTCCATAAAAACATGGTTAAATCTAGTTTATGAAGTGTAAACGTGTTTGCAATTTAAAACTAATAACGCTGCCAATGAAATTCATTTAAAATTCATACAATTTTTATTCGCTTGCCTAGCTTTTTAAGCATTTTTTGTTAAAAATATTCCGTAAAAAGTTCTCAAAAATTGTCGACAGAAAACTACTAAAAAAGCATTTTGAAAACCATGCTCAGAAATCAACAAATTTCACGGCATGACAGACAAACAGAAACTTTATTACGTTTTATTAGCACACTTTAATGAAATATTTTAAAGCTGAATTAACAAAAATTACTTTTAATTTTTTAGTCTTTTTTTTTTTTGCTGTTATTGTCTTTTTAATTTTTTTTTCTTATAAAAAAAAAAAAACTTAAAAACTCACAAATCAAGGTGATGTCTCTCGATGACAGACAGTTTTTGTTGTAGTATGACAACAATGAAAAAGCAACCAGTCCGGTATAAAATTAAAAATTGTTCATGATGTCAACATAAAAAAAAAATAAAAAATTAAAACTAAAAATAATACAAATTGCCAATATAATCAGTCTATAAGTAGAAACAATAGTTGGCAACAACAACTACAAACTGTACTTTGAAAAACAAAAAATGTTTTACACTGCATTAAAAGGATGATTGAGCGTTGTTCATAATTATGGAGTTCATAGAAAACTGTGTCAGGATCAGCTAAAAAGTTTAATAACTTTACGCTTCAAAGCTGTAAGAAATGTAATCAGTAGCGCTAAACGTGTTTATAAATCATATGCCAAGTAAAAGTTACTTTCTGACTGATTACAGTGTTGCCAGACAGATTTTTTCATTGGTTTGTTGTATAGCTTTGGGCATTACACACAGAAATCTGTGCTTAGTGCTCCACACTATTATTACTAAAGCCAACGATATTGTTATAATTCAGCAGGAATTCTCAGATGGAAGTTTGATTCATGGGATTATTTTGTTATAACGGGTGTGCAATCCCGAACCTCAAAGTTATAGAATTCGAAAAGATTTAGAGATGTCCATCGTAATACCTAATATTTTCATAGTAGTGAGCCGTGAATCACAGATTCTAAAAAACTTTTAATTTTCTATTAAATCTCCGTTAAAAGCAGTATATAAGTTAGTAGGTAGAGATCCATTTAATATAATCAAAATAGTTGGATTGATTGATATGTTTCATCAGAAACGTTTTATACGGGCCTGTTCGTAAATGCATCACAGATACGATTATTTTGCGCTGCCACTGCTGTCATTTTATTGTTGCATTTACGAAAGAAGAAATAATATATGCTGTGGAAATGGAAAAGTTAATAATAAACTCGATTTGTGAACTAGATGATGAAAAAAATTATAAAAATTCTATTTTCCTGGAGGATCAATCGAATGTCTAGTGTCATACACTTCATCAAATTCTTCGAAAAACGTCCAAGTGGTGGCACTCCTTCCAGACTCTTTATTTCTGCCCTTTATTCTTTTATAAGTGATTCTTAAATTTAAAAACTTCCTGCTTATCTGCTCTTTAGATTGATTAAAATTTGGATAAATTTCTTTCATTTTTGTTTGTACTTGACCCCAAAGCACAGATTTTTTCTTCCTTCCAGCAATAAATTCATCCTCCATATCCAATCGAGTCCTGACCAATAGTTTGCAAATATTTTCATCACCTTCGAGTCTAAAAAATAAATATTAAATAAAAAAAAATTAATAAAAACAAAATTTATACTCACTCATTCATTGCATCAGCCATTTTTATGATTAGTTTTTTGGTTTTATTTGCGCCTAATATACTGCAGTGATGCATTTACGAACAGGACCTACATCTCAGGCATTGTATTTTTGCTTCTTTTTTTTTTGGCAACAATAAGTTTACGTTTTATCTTAAAAGAAATTTTATTTTAAACATTTTTTAAAATATTTTTTTACACATTTTTTTCTAACAAAATATGATATGAAAGTAACAATATTTCTCTTTTTCAATTATTCTTGGTCTGGGGACACTCCCATTATTTTAAACACAACTGTTGGTATTGCCAAACGCGATTAGCATTTTACAATTACTTTTACCTGAGGTTTTGTTTGTTTACACACGCACACTTGTGGCATAGCGAAACGAAAGGTAAACAACATAAAAATTCTTCACTAATGATCTCTCTCTGGATTTCTTTTTTTTACTCTCACGCTCTCTCTCTCTCTATCCATCTCTCTTCTTCACCTTAAGCGAACGTAAACATGAGAAGAGACTTTTTGTTGGTAAACCGCCAAAAAGCAAAACAATATATTAATGAGTGTAAAACATCGTTTACCATTTCATAGCACAATTGTGCTGAGAGAACTCACACGCATTCTTGTGTTTTTTGATTTAGTTGTCGATCAGACTGCGACAAGAACACATGTGCGGCGGATGCTTTACCAATTTTTCAGAATGACACTCAAAAAATATTGTATGTTAAAAGATGCTTTTGATAATATTCAATGCCTTATATATTTTGTCGCATAGTATAATTTTTTTTAAATGCTTTAGAATGCTTGCTTTTTCTCTATTAATAAAAAATGGTTTATTATTTTTTTTATTTTTATTTATCTAAAAACAAGGTCTAATTTTTAAGCCAAAGTTGGATACCTTTACGATCTTTTAATAAAAAATGGATTTTTTTATTTTATTTTTATTTATCTAAAATTATTAAGCCAAAGATAGATAGCTTTACATATGTAAGTTGATAAAATGAAAATCAAAATAACGTATATTACAAACACTTTTCTATGGCTGTAAATAAATCAATTCTCTCAATTTATTTTCTCTCTCTTACTCACTAATACATAACCAAAAAATTTTTGGTAAACCCTGGTGTAAAACCGGTTTTCGTTTTCATTGTTGTAACACACAAGTTGTAGGTTTGATATTGGTTTTCTTACGGGAAAGCAAACAGTTGCAAAAGCCTTGCTTGTGTTAACTATTAAGCCGAATGAAAGGTAAATAAAGATTGTTTGGTCATGTGAAAAAAGCTTTCGAACAGGTTGTAATCAAATGACAACAAACAAGTTAGTTGTGCTTGCTAAACTGTATTGGCTATTAAATATCAAAACAAACAAACACCAGCAAAAAAAAAAAAAAAACTACCAACTAAACAAACTGCATTCCATACGAAAACATGTCTTTCAATTATTTTTTTGCTTTTGTTTTTTAATTTGCAAATATTTTCATTAAAAAATGTTGATAGTGATAGTAAGTAGCAGCGTATTTGTTTTTGTTGTTGCTTTAGTTAATATTTAAACAGTTTTTGTAATTTTTTTTTTACCCTACATGTGAGAAACGTAACATTTATGGTATTGTTTTGTTTTTTTGACCATTGGAGTAGTATTTAAGCGAGAAAAAAAATTTAAGTTTAATTTGTTCAACAACAGATGAAAATTGTTTACCTAGAGCGAATTCGGTCCACTTTATTCTCGTAAAATTTTTATAGCGGGTCTTTAATTAAATGCTTTCTATCTTTGTAAATTTGAATAAAACAAAGTGTGTGTATGAGATGAATGGAATTTTTATTCGTGTTAAAGAGCAATTGAGCTCATTGCTTGTATTCAACAACTTTAAAATGGCCGCCATGGCTTCTTTGAATGAACCGGCGCATCCTAAACTTTCAATTTTCCATGATTTTGGCTCACAAATCAAGCTGAATTCGACTGATGGCATGGGTTATGTTGGTTTCGAGAATCGCTGTGATTTGTGGCTTTATAGCATGCAACTGCAACGTCAGAAGACGCTATAAGAAAAGGTCTAACGGAATAAAATCGCATCATCTGGATGGCTAGTTCACATCACCTTCATATGAGAAACCATGCCCCTTAAATTGCCCGTGCAGATTATCCAATATGGCATGTAACGCCAACCTATTTGACACGACATCTTCTCGTTGTCTAGATTAACCAATTTAGATCAAAAGAAGTTGGCAATCCTTGACTTATATGTGTCTACCGTTGACAATGCTCATCGTTCTTAAGGATATGTATATGCACTAATGGCGTCGCCATTCCAAAATTCATACCAAATTGTGGCTCTTTCGGGATGTATTGGACGCTTTTAAATCTCATGTGGTTTGGTAACGTCCTAAAAATCGAAAATTTTGTTTGTTGTTGTTTTGTATTGTGTGGTACAGCTTGCCCAGTTCGGGTACTTGTCAGAGACAGTTTTAGTTACCCAATATAACGACCAATAACACAATAAAATATAAACAATACAAAGTACTATTACTGTATGGTGTAATATAGTCCCCCTTTATCGTTTATAATTTTTCTACTTGTTTATCTCTTTCTCTCTCTCTCTCTCTCTTCCCCTAACTCTCTGCATTTTCATTAAAAACAAAACATATGTTATTACAATCGTCGTTTAACAAATTCTTGTTTAAATTAACTGATGTATACACATACAACCACATACTCAACATTACTACTAAGCATGTTTATCTGTATTTGTATGTGTGTGCTTTATGTTTTCAATATGAATTCACAATATTTACATACTTCTGGTGTATTTATCAGTTTAAACAACTACACCCACACCCAGTGACTCAAGATCAAATAAATCGACTCAATATAAAAACAAGTATTAAGAATCGATTTTAATGGGTTAAAAAGTCTATGAACTTCTTACATATAAAACATCTTTTAAAAATATTTGAAAAATTCAGTTTAATTTTATTAATCATTTATGAATTGTTGTGTGTATTGGGTTCAATTTCAATCAAACTAACTCCTCTTAAATAAAATGTTGGGATCTAGACGCATAAGACCGATTACATCGAAGTCTTCTTTGCAAGTCATGTATACGCTGTAAAGGAGAGTATCCGGACTAATCAGGCTCACGTTCTTCCTTATTTGTGGGTCAGAGTGTCCTACTGTGTCGTTGCTGCGTATGGTTTTCTGCTACATTTTAGTCGCACTTTTGTAACTCCCGCCGTGCTTCTTGTTTATTTCATAGCACTACTTGGTGACTCTGTATCCAAATAATTTAGATCACACTTTTATATCCATGATGCCTCCTAACAGTGCTAGGCTTTGCGACTCAGGAAGGCACTACTTTAGTTGCCAGTAAGACTATTAATATTCATTCGAAAAAAATATTTACTGGACCAACTCATACTCCGATTGCACGTACTTTAGCCTTAAAAACTAAGGTAGTCGTAAGCAAGGTTTGGTTGCTGGTTCTATTTGATGCTCAGGTATCCAGTCTGGATGCCAATCCAAATATCAAACACGTTCGTGTAGAAATTATTCCCACTGTAAGTTGTGCTGGTGTTTCTTTTAATCGGAATTGTCCATCGGCGTAATGCAGATATGCTTGGTATGATATCCGATGTTAGATATCTTAGCTTTATTAAATTTTTACATACAACCAATACTCCGTGAATGATCCCTATTCATGCAGTACGCTGTGTTGGAACTAACAATGTGAAGAAGAGGGCGGGGAAAGCGTTGGTTCTATTTATGGACGCTAGATTTGAATTAGTTTATGTCGTTATGGGAGAAGAACGAATTTTCTCTGTAATCCATTGCGTGTGCCACTAGTCAATCGATGTGATGCGCTCTAGGAAGACGAGTAGTACGTATACAACTAGGAATTTTGGCAAAAAGTGTCTCATATACAGGAGATTTTGTGATGATGTTCCAATGCTCATCCTCCGACACCCCTCAAATTAGACTTCGTGGAAGACTGAGATACGAGAGTTGTACTCAATTATTAGGCGGATATAAATGATGTATGACGTACGTAAGGAGATCAGATAAAGTAAAGCATTCCTTGCATCGTCTTAAGAAATTGAGGCAGTTTAATACTTCTTTCGACCCTGTTCTGATGATGAATATTTGGGTCCAAAACAGATGACATTTTGCAATTGAATGAAGAATTCTAAATTCGAACTTGGAACCTCAAAAATGCCGTGCTCTGAAGTTGTAAAACTTTCAACTCTCCAGTTATTTTCCCTCTCATGTTTCGTTTTAATAATGAAAATAATCTTACATGATTATTTAATTTTTTTGTTTGTTTTTAATTTAAAAAAATTATGAACTTGCAATGCAATATGCGAATACCGAAATAACAGAATAAACAATTTGCCACACAGCTATTCCGACTCAGAGGCAATCAAATAAATTAACGCAACCGATTGTTGATTGTTGCACCACACCACAACACAATACAGCACAACAAACAAACCAAACCCCAAACAAGTATCCAGTCGTTGAAGAAATTCTGTGAAATTTATAAAGAAATATTACAACAAAAACAATAACAACAAATAAACAAGAACAAGAAAAAAAACAAGAAATAAACGGATTCATACACAATAAATAAAAACGGATTTAAACGAAATAGAATTAAAAGAACATCCACACACATACATACCCACAAAAAGAAGTGTTGTAGAAATTGAACAGTACACATGTACATATATATGTACATATATACTTATATCGGGTGTGTTTGCACTACAAACTTATCAGTGCAACAACCACTGTCTATACAAACAACTGAGGAGCAATTGATGATTGAAATTATGGAACGAACAGATACTGACTGCACACGCACACATGCGCTTGCAGAACTCATAACAGATTGTAGAAGATCCGTATTTTTGACTGCATTCACAGCCTCTTAAATAAATGAATGACTGACTGAGTGAATGAATGAAACTGTCTTTTTGTGTTTCAAAGTGTGCTGCTGTAACAGTACCATATCAAACGGCTTTCCAAGACGTTTGCTGTTTAACAAACCAAAGAAGAAAAATAAGTCTTTAATGCCTTATTTTATTACTTTTTTTTTATTTAATCCCTCGTATACACATGTACGAGGGTTGTGTAAAATTAGCGTTGAAATCAACGTTGCCTTATTGAAATAAAATCCGACAGCAGAGCAAATTTCTGTAGTCGCTATCAACTGTTGCCTGAATGCTTTTAAATAACACTAGGAACTATCAGGGAATATCAAGCTGACTGTGAATACTCGTTGTTTGTCAAATAAGTCCCTAAAAACAGTTTTCCATACCATACCATTGCACTCATGTTCTCTGCACAAAGATTGGCATCGAAATCACCCAATGACCATAAATATTATAGCTCCGGGTGGTATTGACCTTAATGCTGTGTTATTAAACGATTCGCTTACAGAGTGTTCGGTGGCTACTGTTGATGTACAGTGAGATTTCGAGTTTTCGAACGAATAAATGTTTTCCTTGCCTCTGTAGCCTTTAAATGCCGCTAAAACGTGGCTCATCATTTTTTCTTCCTAAGTAGACAAGAGTAAGATACTCAACAGTTATAAATTCAACAGAATTGCTCAATCAAATCTCAAAGATTTTTTCGCTAAAATTCTTTGCAAAGCTGTGCCAAACGTTTTTACATTTTGAGATCGAATTCGAATTATTGTTTTCATGTTTAGAATCGTCAGCTTCAAATCGGGTTTATTAGTATGCTCTCATGATTTCTATATTCGGCTTAAATCCAGAAGAATAGCAAATTGGGAAAAACCAATCGATCCTGGGGATGGGACTAGGACTGCCGACTTTCTCTTAAGGCATGTTAAGTTACCTACCGGACTCTCATTGCTGCAACAAAAGGCACCAAGTTTTGTCATGCACTGTGAGCTGTAACCCGGCAATTCTCTTTAAAGAACTTAACCCTTTAATTTCGAATTCTCTCGTTTAAATCAAACATACTGCCCTAAAGTTACAGTAGTCTAGTTGGAGACCACGGTTCAAACGCACGGCAGATATCTCAAACGAAACAAAGTATAAAAAATATTTCTTCGGTGCTTTCCTCTCAATAGATTTCTGGGAGAATTCTTAGCACAATTTCTGCGAGTAAAATAAATATGCCATGAGTCCACTTTCAACTGTAGGTCCAGCCTCTTATGGATAAAATTAACACTCACAATATAAGTGGTGTTAGAAGCTAGGTCGTAATCCAGAATGAAGGGTTGTAATTAGCAATAAGACAAGTTAAAATACTGCTTTGTTAACCCTCGCACTATTCTGATTGCCTTAAATTACAATTGCAGAATGAAATTGAGAATATTGCCTGAATAATATGATGCTTTACAATAATTATTAAAATATGGACTCTTCTCCTCCTCTATTTAAATAATCATAAAGTGTACATACATGGTACATTCATTCATTCATACGGCATTAATAAGTTTTTTTTCCATAATTAAACATTCTCTTGAGTTCATCATGTTTAAACTGCAAAGTATTCTAAAATATTTCTACTTGATGTAGGAAATAGAAAAAAAGGGTCATTCTACTGGGAATTTACACAATTGGGAACAAAGTCCAGTCATCAAGAATGGAATATTTTTTGTTTATGATTATTGAACAAAAAAAAAGATAAAAAAAACTTCATTTTTAGTTTTTAAAATGAAAGAAACTCTTATTCGTTAGGAGTTTAAAATAAATTGCAAATTTAGGCATAAATTAACACTTCTTTGTTTCGCAATGTTTTAATAGCAGTTTGCTAAATTGCGAACTTTTTATTTTATTTTTTTAAATACAATAATTTACCAAATGTGTTTAGTAGTTTTGAATTCGAAATAAACAAACGAATGAAATTGAAAACAAGGAAATTGTGGAAAAATATAAAATACATTAATTCTGTGGAAACGTTGATTTTAATATTTTAGGATTTAGTACAGCCAGAAATTAAGGACTCTAGTTCCTCCCTAGAACCATAGAATCTATTTTATTTATCTAAAAACAGCGACAAATATTGTTCGTTTGTTCTCTTAGGTTAGGTTAAATTGCCAGCCGGCTCAAACATAAATCATTTGGGTCCTATCAGATCCCGTTAAAATACGATTACCATACGTCTACAATTCCTGGCTGGCATTTAGCAGCCATACTGACAGTACATGACAGTATGAGCTTTATCCATTCACATCCGGACTAACAAACTGTCTATAAGTTCAGGTGCACAAAAATCTTTCATCTCAGGATCGCAAGTATTGGTTAAGAGCAGAGAAGGGAGTATAGTTTCTATAGAAATCTTTGCAGTTTATTATCAGCCTTAGGGACGAGTATTCTCAAGAATATGTGTTCCATTCTGACCGCTATGAGTACCGGCTTCAAGGCAAATCGTATCCTCTATACATCTCAAAACAGGTCAGGATAGTCTGATCTCTACCCACCCATTAATGAAGTCAGCGTGAAATCATTTCTTTATTATTCAAGAAATGAAAACCAAATCTCACGACTAAATTCCTCCGAATTAGCTATTATGCTGGTATTGGCAAACATCCTTTGCTGAAGCTTAGACAATGTGTACACACTCTCTGGAGATCTAATGGACATTTTACTTCAGTTAAACAAGTGTACATCCCAGGTCTTAAGGAACACGGCGCAGTACTTCCTTATTTTAGTTTATCTTGACATTGTCGCCCATTCATGTTCAATTATTATTAAAAGAAATGCGAACAAAAAAAAATTCAAATATTTAGACCATGTTTTACCACATGAATTAGACTGAATTAAAATTCGTCTTCTTGTTCTTGTTCCTATGCTTAGAACTGCAATTATATTCTTAGCTCTCTTAACTAATTACAGTTCTTTTTAATTTTCAAGAATGAGATCAACGCACAAAAATTACTATCAACTAAACTATGATGATTATAATACGTGCACAAAGCATGCTTTTCGAAGAGAATAGAAAATGACTTTTTACAACCAAAACAAAATGGGAAAAAAGTTCTCATTCTTCTTTTCTATTTTAAACTGAAAGAGAGCGGCACAAGAAGGCACGGTAATTATAGTTTTACACTTTGAGTGCATAATTTGTGTTGATGGTCGGTTCAGCTTCCTCTGGCATTAGTTTCTCTCACCATACATGCAAACTTATGCTCGTGTATAATTTGCGTTGTTTTTAATTTTTACACTAAAAGCAAAAAAAAAAATATATTACACACCGACAATAAATAAATTAAAAACAGAAGAAAATAGAAGAAGAAGAAATTTTAACAAATTATGATTTACAGTTTTACTTTAATAAATAATAACAATAACTGGCAACAACAACAGCAACGGATAACTTTATTTTATAGTGGTTGTTAAGATGATGGTGAAGAAGAAGCAGCTCTAAAAATAAACACACTCATACACAGAATCGTATAGTAATGCCAACGAAACATGCAAGAATGTGTGCAACAGGCAACGGGCTTAGAATTAATGCCAGAGAAGAGAGAATTTTAATTTAAAAAAAAAAAAAAAAACATCTCAAGTACTTGTACTTCATGTGTGTGTGTGTGTGTGTGTGTGTGTGTGTGTGTGTGTGTGTGTTATTATGGCAGTGAGCACACTTGTAGAGAAAGCAGAGCAGAACAGAGAAAATAAGTGAGTGCAATACAGGCATTGCTTATGTAGACTATTTATTACGCTACTTCGATAAAAATTCAGGCAAATTTTCCTTATTTTATTACGTGTGCAGGCTGCAGATAAAATAATCGTGTTGCGTTAATTTTGTAATCATTTAAGGTTAATTTACACGTTAATTATAGAATTAGCCGAATGTTTATGGAATATACTTTCCTTTATAGCACACGAAAATAATGGAATTCCATTACGGTTCTGCTAATCGGCTTCTTTGCCTTTTACATGCTGGAAACGAAAGTACGTTCCGTGAACGTTCGACTAATTCTACAATGTGGAATTATGAGTGTTTATGTACGTAATGTCTGAGAGAAAATATTACGGAATTTTCATCCGTACTTTAAAAGCGAGAGTAAAGATCTTACAACAGATTTATTACCTTTACACGATTAGTAAAGTACTAAAACGAATTAAAATTAATGCGTTCATGTTCTTAATAAAAGTCTGATCCCATAATAATAACCATAAATTCTGTACCCTCTTCGTTCTCTCCCATAACCAATTTTTCTAGATCCAATACAATGTATTACCTGAATAGGCGATATCCCTTGAGTGTTGGTTTTACATAATTGTGGGATTTTCTTCATAATACTTCTACTAATCTTGGTGCAGGCGGTGGCGGCGTGGTGCTAATATAGTTAATATGCTTGACTTATACATCTATCTTATACTTCTACATCAGTACAATCTATTGCACTGTCCCTGGCATACATCACCATGGTGAATTCCTGTAATGGCTCATCCAAACTACGGTAAACTTTAGAATGTTGTATGGTGTCGGTTGCGTTGTACTTGATACTTACCCAGGTGTTTCATTGTTTCATTCTTTAACTCCGCTCATATTCAAAATACCATTCTGCTTAAGTTCTTTATTACAGATAGGGGTTGAGGTGATTTTTCTACTGAACAAGTGAAAGCCTTTAAAAAGGGGCACCTGGATAACTTAAATCTTTTCTCATTGTAATAAGGCAGAAAAATGTTCAGATTGTCTCACTCTCAATTGGCTTGAGACTGTTTCACTCCATTTTCATTTTCGCCGAGTGTATTCCTCTAATTAAATCTTCCCACTCCACGAACATATTCTGAAGGATTTAGCGGTTTGGAAACTCTTCTAATCGTAAATTAAATAAATTTAAATAAAAAACAGATTTACAGTGATTTCGCAGATGATCTGATATCCATCAAAGGTTGAGCCTAGATGACCCAGCTTGCACGGATAGTCTCATAATAATCCCAAGTACATTTCTTAAGAGCCGTGTGCTTGGATTTCGTCTCTTATACTTCTTGCTAAAGTTGAATTAAGTGCGTTACCCCATGGGTTGCGAAAATATATCACTTTGGCACCGTATAACTCCTCTCCTGTCATACTATCTGCTTCCGTCTTATCTGTACACCACAAAGTGGCTCATTTCTTTAAAGCATTTGTAGTCTCCAAATTGTTCAATTCACGCCTATTAGACAGTCACATGGTGAAATATTTTTCATATATTTTAATATTTTCTAAAAATTAATAAGACTTTATTTCAGCAGGCTCTTCGAAGACAGCACAGCCGTCTCCACAATCTCTGAAATATCAGCGCAAGCGTCAGAGCTGGTGGAATTAACTCTCTACTCGACTGACGATGTGGACTTGAAACTCCACTCTCAGTCGAAGAGAGCGCCAACCAAACCAGAGGTCGTTTGTGCACCGACGAAGCAGGTCTGTGGAGAAGGTTTTGCTAAGCCTACGGAAGCCCACCAAATAAACCCAGAACTGGAGCGTAGGCGTAGATCGGGTTACGACAACTGACTTCGGCTTTTGATGAAGTTGAGCGAACGTTACCCAAACTCGCTTACGCCCCAGAGAGAAAACTGAAGAAGAAACATGCCTACCTGGTTAAGCGGTACGAGAACGTTGCCGTTTCCGAACGCAAACTCAATACCACCGACGAACAGGCATCATCTTCAGCGAAGGCCAAAGGTGCATTCAAAGAGGATCCACCACCATTCTCAGTATCGACGGTTGCGAACCTAAGGACTGGCAGTCCGGAAGCTCGTGCTGCAGATGCTAAACCGTCGATGTCGAAAGACACATCGTCCATGACGCGATCGGATGACTGCACTCAGGCAAGCTTAAACTCATCACCTGAGCTCCTGGTGGCAATTCTTGATCATCAGCATCCCGACAAACAGTAATTGGTGTCGGTTCCTCCTTCAATTTCGGAAGACGAAACCACACTTTCTCTCTTCAAACTAAAAAATGTGGGGCTAAACTATCCGATTAGATGAATGTGTGAGGCTGCGTAAGGGATACAGATTCTGGAAAGAGTCTCTGCTCCTGCTCTGATACTTAAGAAACAGAGTTCATGGATTAGGGTCAAATTTCCACACACTCACACTTCTTGTCCCACCAGCAAACGGTAAGTTAAGCATCTGCATACTTTTTAGCAAAGTAATTAACCTTCTTCTCTTACCACAGATCTGCGATCCTGACCTCGCTCTGGGAGACAGGGAGCCGCCACCACCTGCCTTCAAGCGCCTAGTGCTGGACACACAGGAACCGGCAGGAGGTTTTGATACGACATGATGCCAACGCCCACTGCACTGTCGACGAGAGATCGCACATCAAAAGAAGAATTGATTTCTTTTCGATTGCATATTTAATTTTTAATTTATAAAAATCGGCCCACATACATAATGGGTCTGGGTCAGGATTACGATGTAGTTTTGTACTAGCTAGTATAGCTGATCAGCCGGCTAGTATAGCTAACATAGCTGGCTCGATAGTACAGCTAGCATAGCTGGCTAGTACAGCTGGCTCGATAGTACAGCTGGCATAGCTAGTACAGCTAGTATATCTGGCTAGTACAGCTAGCATAGCTGGCTAGTACAGCTAGCATAGCTGGCTGGTACAGCTAGCATAGCTAGTACAGCTGACTAGTATAAGTAGCATAGCTAGTATAGCTGGCTAGTACAGTTAGCAAAGCTAGTATAGCTGGTTTGCTAGTACAGCTAGCATTGCTGGCTAGTACAGCTGACTAGTGCAACTAGCATTGCTGGCTAGTACAGCTAGTACAGCTGACTAGTACAGCTGACTAGTACAGCTAGTACAGCTGACTAGTACAGCTAGTACAGCTGACTAGTACAGCTAATACAGTTAGAAAAGCTAGTACTGCTGGCTCGCTAGTACAGTCAGCCAGTATAGCTAGTACAGCCAGTATAGGTGGCTAGTATAACTAGTACAGCCAGTATAGGTGGCTAGTATAGCTAGTACAGCTAGTATAGGTGGCCAGTATAGCTAGTACAGCCAGTATAGCTGGCTAGTACAGCCTGCTAGTGTAGCTAGTATAGTGCAGCTGGCTAGTCCAGCTAGTATAGCTGACTAGTACTGCTGGCTAGTACTGATGGCTATACTGGCTGTACTAGCTATACTAGCCACCTATAATAGCTGTACTAGCTATACTGGCCACCTATAATAGCTGTACTAGATATACTAGCCACCTATACTGGATGATACCTGTACTAGCCAGCCAGTTGTTAAAGCCAGCTATACCAGCGAGCTCTACTAGCCAGCTATACTAGCTATGCAAGCTGTACTAGCCAGCTATACTAGCTATGCTAGCTGGACTAACCAGCTATATTAGGTATGCTACCCAGTTATACTAGCTACACTACCCAGCTATACTAGCTATGCTACCCAGCTATACTAGCTATGCTACCCAGCTATACTAGCTAAGCTAACCAGCTATACTAGCTAAGCTAACCAGCTATACTAGCTAAGCTAACCAGCTATGCTAACTATATGGTCAGTTATACTAGCTAGTACGAAGCTACGTCGTAATCCGGACTGAAGGGTAGTGAATACCCATTATATATGTCATCTATATACATATATCCTATCAGCCACTATCCTCCCTAGTTCGTTTGGCCCTATTGAAAAGTGTTCTCGTTTCCCTCCTAAGATATCTTAGCTTTACCGACTGTCATAGTGCCGTGAGTGCTTGCTGGGGCCGGTTAATTGGGTATGATTTGGATCCCCAGGAAGTTGCAGGACAGATACTTCAATAAGTTTCGAGTTAAAAATTAAATTGAAAAAGAGCTCACCTCTCTTGTTAATGTCTGCACTCCCCTATACGGCGCTATGGGCGTTGGCATCGCAGTCTCCTGTCGGTTTCTGTGTACCCAACGAACCAGGTGCTTGAAGGGAGGTGGTGACGGCTCCTCGTCTTCATCTGTCAGATATGCGGATACTATCAGGAAGCTGCTGCCATGGTGAAATGGGGATCGTAGATCTGTGGTAAGAGAAGATCGTTAATTACTTTACTGAAAAGTATGCAAGTGCTTTGTAGACTTTCTTCCTTCTAATTTTTATTCTTCTTTCCAATAATTTCTATTTTATATTTTTTTGCCAGCTTTTCTGACAAGCTCGGTCAGTCCCACCAGAAATACTGCAAAAACTGGAATGATGTGGAGGAAACGGAGTCGGTGCAACACCTTTTAGGCGAGTGCCCTGCACTTCAGGGCAGATGTCACCGGTTTTTGGGTGATAGAACGCTTGAACGTATGGTAGTGCCAATTCTAGCAGGTGGCAACCCTATCATGCTTGAACCTACTAAATATGTATGCTTGACCAATTATCTGTTTAGCTAAAAAAAAAACTTAATCTATGTGAAACTGAAACAAAACAAAAGAAAGTTGGAAACCAAATAAGAACATGAGATTTCTGAGTTCAGGGATTTTAAGCCAGGGTTTTTTATTTACAGATTTTCTAACTTTTTTTCTGTCAATCACAAAGAGCTCATAACGCTAAAAATGATTTTAAATTTACCGGAGAACCGCAGAACAGTAGTTCAAATTCACCACTAAACCGTTAGATTTTTCAATCTTTGCAACGAAAATTTTGAATCGACTGGCTTGGTGAGAATTATGATCCCGATTATTCAGTTGAAAACGTTTCCACTGTAAGGGAAAACGGATAAAAGTTCCATTTTTTTTGCTGACAAACCAAAACCTTATTCTCAGTTGATATACAGTTATGTGAAAAGTTAATAGGAACAGTGCCCAACCCAAATTTACATTACATTTAAAACCGAATAAAAAATCGAAAATTCTGCGTGGAACGCAGTTTAAATATAAATGTAAATTTGGGTGGGCACTGTCCCTATTATTTTTCACATGTATAAGACTGCCAGAATCAGAGTTGATGCTAGAAAGTTATTGTGTTACGCGTTGCAAATCTAAGCATAAACCCAATATGCCTCCATTACTTAAGAGGGTGGTAATGTGTGCACATAGACATGTGAATAACGCAAGTACTACAATTAGGCAGAGCACAATATCAGGGGGAAAGGTGCAAATTAAAAAAAAAAAGTTACAAGTAGACATGAAAATTGGCAAGAAAAGTGCCTCTATTCTCTTCAGTCACAACTCCTCTAATAACCACAAGCACAATATAACCACTGTATGGCCAAAGAAGAAAAAATGAAATGAAGACAGCCAAATAGAAGATAATGAATGGATGAGAGTCATAGAAAAACGTCAGTAAAATGAAAACGTTATAAAAGAATTCTCTAGGTAGGCAGTCAGTCAAGTGGTAGTAAAAGTAATGCTTGTTATAATAATCCCAACAACAAGAACAACAGCGATAGCAGCAACAACATCATTGTACAACAATAAAGAGGGAGTTGTTTTGAAGTCTAAAGTTTTTGCCTTTGTTTTTTTTTCTTTTCGTTCTTTTTTTTGTTTTGTTTTGTTCATTGAGAACAAAATAAAAACAAAAGAATCATCTTCGTATGCTAGTCTGTGTCTATACTTGCGTACAGACGTCGGCACCAATGTCCCTCAGGGGAAGATTTTCTTCGGCTTTATATGTTCATATGTTCTCTTTGTGCCGACGACTGCTTGCGTATGAGTGTGGTTATGTGTTTGTGTACAAAAGAGCTCTCACTCTCATCATCATCATCATCAACAGTAATAACAACAACGGGTTTTTCGTACGTTGGTAGAGTTTGAACACAAAAAAAATTTTTCTAAAAATAAATTCATGACAGATATTCTGTGTTTATACGAAGCTAAATTAGCGAAAACTGCATAGGGTCTTCCAACAAGGACTTCCTAAATTTGAGAGTTGATAACGGCCATTTTGTTGAAACTACATTATTATCAGTCGAATTAGTTGCTATTTATTCAGTTTGTTTTGCCCAAGTGCCATGGACGATCATACACGATGTGTGTTCGCTGAACGTGCTCTCTGGAGCAGTTGGCAACTGACACTTATTTTCATAGAAACATCGCCTTCAGTGATTAAACCCAATTTTGGGTGAATAGATAGGTGAACAAACAAAATTACCGAATGTAGGGCGATACCTATCCACAAGAGATCCAAGAACATCGAATGCATACCGAAAAAGTCACTGTTTGGTGTGGATTTTAGACTGGCGGAGTAAACGCTTCATATTTCTTTGAAAACGACGTTGGCCAGCCCATCCAGTGATGGCGGTGAGCACTATAGGCCCATAGTTACCAACTTTCTTTGGCCTAAATTGATTGATCGGGACACCAACGAATTGCGATTTCAACAGAATGCCGAGAAGTGCCACATTGGATATTCTGCACGACCGATTTGAGAACTTAGTCACCCCACGTGCAAGTGATGTACACTGGCCACCATGATCTTGCGATTTGACCCCTTTTAGACTTTTTCTTGTGGGGTTTTCTTAAGACACAAGTGTATACGGTTAAACCACAAACCATAGCGGTCCCCGAAATCAACATAACCCATGTCATTGGTCAGTCTGATTTATTCGCCGGAATCATGTAAAATTAGAAATTTCGGATGCGTTGCAACCAGAGAAGCCGTGGCAGACATTTAAACAATGTTGCCACACATAGTGGCATCACTAGGTTTTTTCAAACGAATAAAAAATTTCGGAAAAAAACTTATACACACTTTGTTTTATTTAAATTTAAAGATCGGAAGCGCTTAAAAAGAGACGGAGAGCGAATCTGTCCAGAAGAGGACGAAACCACAAGGCACATTTTGTGGAATTGTATCTCGCTGACTTGTATCAATTAGTGCCAAAGGAAGTCAGATCAGAAAAGTCTGTCCCTTTCTAATAGAGGAACATTTAAGTGGAATGACATCGATGGGCGACTGTGGTTAAATCGATATCAAAGTAGAGCACAAACGATTTTTAATGTCAAAGTGTCTGTCGCACCCGGTTAAGACTTTAAAACTGTACCAGGGATTTAAATTTTTTTATTGTAACGTAGTATGTTGACTTGCTAGAAAAGGGCTCGAAAGAAAAAAAATATTTCTTTAGCAACCACCTGTTAGTGGTTTTGTGCCAAAAGCTTTCCTACTCTGTCGACATTAAACTGTAAATGCCGTCACTGAAGAATGAAATTAACGCACATTAAATGGCGAGCGTAAAAAGCCAGACCGTAATCATAACCAAAGTCTTGTAATGATCCATAATAATTGTAATGCATGTGTGACCACGAATTGCACTCCAAGGTTCCAAACCGTAGTCAGAAGCACTTCGATAGCAATGAGTTTGAATTCCAAAACGGTGTCTCAAATTGAATAAAGACATCAAACGCTGTGGAAGCAAGCTCGGAAGCTCACAAGTGTAGTTCAACTAATGATTGGTAACTCTGTCCTTATCACAAAATGATTCCACTCCGCCGTTTGAATAAATTCAAGAGTAGCTCAGGATGTTATAAGAATTTAAAAAGCCTATTTTGCTACTAGAGTGACAAAATCGAGCGGGTTGTCTAAAGCTAGGCTATTTATTTACTAAGTTTGGTAGAGCTTAAGGCAAAATCTTAAAGCGGAACAATTAAGCTGGACTTCTCAATAACTTAAACGTGGTCAGTCTTTACTAACAACTTGAATTATTGTTTGTATCAAGTCTGGTATTTGTTTTTTTTTATTCTTTCTTTCTTTCTTTCTGAATTCAATTTGAGATGATGGGTCGCTGTTTTTGTGTGAATAAATTTGTTCCGTGGTATCATCGCAACGTTGTTGTTGTTGGTACTGTTTGTTTTGTATTGTTGTTCTTGTCGTAAACAGACGGAGTTGTTGTAGCAGTGTTATATACGAAATAGGAGTTCCAACAATAGCACAAACAAATTCAAAAGCGTTAAAACTTACATTTGGAATTTTGTATTTTCAGTTTTCTTTCAGACGTGTGTTAAGTGAGTCGTGTTTTAAGGTTTAACAAGAAAAAAGTAGCGAAATTAAAATAAAAAAACAACAACAACAAAATATTAAAATAAACGCGTTAAAACTTTGATACCTTAACACCATAAATTATAACGAACGTAGTGAATATTTGCTTAAAAAAAAGCCACGATTTAAATTTTTTTAATTGTGTTTACGAAAAAAAAAATTAATAAAAATTAAAAATTAAATAAAAAAAAATAATAATAATAATAAAATTAATAAATTATTGCTGAAATAATATTTTTGTTAAAGCAAAAGAAATAATAAAAAAAATACTACGAGTTTTAAAGGAATCTTTGGATTTTTTTTTAAAGAAAATGAAAAAAGAAACAAAAAAAATGTTAACAATAAATTCCAATAAATTATAAAATCAAGTGAATTAAAAAAAATTATTAATAATAAAAATAAATTAATAACGTTAAATTCAAAAGGCGTGTGTGTCTGTCTTAACGTGAAGTGATGGTCGTGTATCATCACTATTGTCTTTTAATACCTTTTTAAGGTGGGAATATTTCTACATATTTTTTTTCTTTTTGTGGCTTTCATTAATTCTTTCACAGAGTCAATGTTCTTAAAGTTTTAACAAAAAATAATAAAAAAAAAAAAATTAAAGAAAGACACTATTTTTGTCATCTTTACCAAATTAGATAAGCAATAGAAAGCCAGACAGCGCAAAGTTGTAGGAACCAAAGTCAAAAACATCACTGCAAACGAAAAAATGGAAGAAAAAAAATATCTCGTGATTCTAAGCCACATTCAGTTGTGGCTTTGCTTTTAAATGTTTGTAGTGATTTTCTAAAAATGGTAAAATGTTGTGAAAAATTTCTCTTCTACTCTTTTCTCCGCTTTACTAAAAAGCAGCCATTAAACCTGCCACTATTTTAGCTTGTAACATCAGAGACTCAATTCTTCAACGAAATTTCTCTTCATAATGAAGGTGCATTTAAAACACTTAAAAATAATAAATTTGAAAAGTAATTAAAAGCAATGAAGGCATAATAAAATCAACGGAAGCGCATTAATTAAGAGTTAAAATTAAAAATAAAACAATTCATTAAAATAAAAGCTAAAAAAAATCACACTCTCTGTCTTAACAAAACCCATTACCAACCTTCAAACTAAATTCTAGCAATGTGGTCCTAGATGGGAAACAATTTTAAATCTTTCAAAAATCTATGGCAGATAACCCTGAAGATATATGCCAGGGATAGAAATATTTCTTGCATAAGCACCGGATTCAATAAATGAACTCTTTAAAATGCCTATAAAAGAGAATCTATGTTATGTATTTTAAATATTGTATACTTCCTGATGTGGCGTCCTTAAAATAAGAAAAGTATGGTTCAGCACCATGTTCTTTAAAGGATTAAAAGGAATACATACATATATTGGGTCTTTTTTCAATACTTCATGTCGTTAAATAAAACAAAGTGTATGTGAGATTTCTACTTTTGAAAGAAAACCATTGAAAGTCATTAAGTGTGGAATATAACATCGTTCAAATGTTCTCCACAGCTTCTCTGGCGGAACCACTTTCGAAATGTCAAACTTACCATGACTCTGGCTCATAAATTAAACTGGACTTTGACAATCACTGTGATTTGTGGACTATTCACATATACCTGCGATAGAAGAAAACCACACAAAAAATCGGTCAAATCGCACGTTCTCGGTGGTCAGTTCATATCACCTCTGCGTGAGATGACCTCAAAATGCTCGTGCAGAATATCCAATGCGGTATAAACTATTTGGTACGCAGCATGTAGTTGGCGTCCACACCATCCAGATCAGGCGAATGTGAAGGCGAAAAGAATTTTGTAATCATCGACTTAAAGGACTCGCTGTTGACCGTAATGGAGGACTCACCAGAATTGTTCTCAAAGAAATATAGATCGATGACGCCGCCGGTCCAAAATTCACAACAAAGTTACTTTATCGAAATGTATTAGACGCTCTTCTAGATTGATATAGTTCGACAATTTTGCTTGTTCACGTACAATTTTGATTTTTAGTCAGTGAAAAGTCGAGCACTTGTGAACAAAGCGAAATTGACTGCATCGGAGGCTTCTGCACACTCTCACTGAGAGCAGCGTTGATTTGGGCTTGTTTCGTCGACTGAAGGTGTTAGCCCATCGTTTACTGACCAGTTTATTCGAACTTATCCATCACATTGTCAATGGTCATTTCGGACAATTATGGCGATCATAAAATGGGTGAATGCGCGGTATTTTGACTGATTTTATTCTTTGAACATGCTGTTGAATACTATATCCGCTCATGTACAACAAATTTGACAGCTGTAACTGTTAGCAAGTGCCAAAATTTCGGATGCCCCTGTTGGAAGATCCGACATAATATGTGATCAGTAGTCAATCCGTGGTGGGTGTAAAAATGATGTTCTTCTTAAATTACAGTCAACGCTCAATTTAGGACTGAGTAACAAGAAATTTTGCATTGGAATTTGCTAACTAGCTCATGCCATCATTTTCACAATCTACGTTCACTAGAACCAGTTTCATTAAAAAAATTTCACAAGTTATCTGCGACAAGAAGCACAGCTGATATCATTCACTTTTTCAAAATTTTTTGATTTATATTCCCATAGGACAAGTATGAATAAGTCATTCACATTTCTCATGTGGGCAGTATCCTATAACTGTCAGAATAAGTTTTTTCAATCCGGATAACACTATTGGAACGAAAACCTTGATCCTCCTTCAAATTGTCTGCAAATATTTATGAACGTGAAATCAACATATTCTGTTTTGATATCAGACGCTCGTGTAGACTAAGATCGGTCTTCCTGGTTGAAATTACACCTATCGTGATCTACTTTTAACAGCCAAGTTTTTATAAAATCCATTGGAAATGTCATATCAACATCGAAACTTGTTCATAATTTTCCCCTACTATTCCGTAAAAATGCAAATTTTTCGAAAGACTCCATTAATAGGAGACTTGGAATAAAAGTAGACATTCCCCGACGGGATTTGCTCTTAGACATTTCCTTAGTCACAATGAGACTTCAAATTAGAAATAAATTTCCTTCCATAGCTAATACTGCCTGAGTTGAAGAGAATATTAATAAAAGGAGATCAAAACTGTACACTTTTTTCTTTTGCCAGAATATTTTCGGGATACCGCCTGCTACGGAAACATGTCGTCACACAATTTCAGCAGGATTTGTGTGTTAAAAGAACAGAAGGAAGGCGTCATTTAATTAACGTACCACTGCCCGGCAATCGTGCTTAGGCGTCTGTGTATAATGCGAATGTATGCCAATTTTCGTTTACTAAGCCATATACGTTTACACACTATATACTGCACTAAGCCGTAGCAATGCTTAAAACTTTACAAATCAATTACAAGCTCATAAAATTCAATAATAAACTACACTTTGAAAAACAAGTGAAATTTAATGAGACGAAATGCTTCCCCAAAGAAAATTCAAATGAAAAGCGATAATAATTGTGAGTGAAAAACTCTGAATATTCAAACAGTAGTTGATTGAGTTCGACACGTTTAACCGTGAAAAACAAAACAAATTTCTTTTCTTTTTATCTTCAACCAATAAGCTATTAACGGTTTCGAAACTCATTTTTTAACCAACCAGGGGTAAAAGCCATGTAAACGTTAATAAGAACAACAACAAAAATTTTTGTGGAGTTGGTTTTTGCTAATTTAGCCACAAAACAAACCATAATTTAATATGAAATGCAACATCATCATTTTCTTTTTGCTCTGCTACGACTACTGCTTAAGCCAACTAATTATTTAAGCTTTTAACCACACTCTAATCTACTTTCAAAGGCCTAAAGATACAACAGCAACAGACACCGAATTGCAGGTGATGCAGATTTATGGCCAACATTAAAACGAAAAGAAATTAAATTTTTACAAAAACATAGAAATAAAAGAAAAATAAAAACACAAAAGAAACGCAATGAAATAAAGAATTCACAACTATCTGAGAAAAAAAAAAAGAACATGGGAATCAAGAAAATAACAAAAGAAAAAAAAATAAAAGAAAACAAACCAAAAACCAAGGAAACAACAAAAACCGTTTAATTACCATGAAAAGAAAAGAAACAAAACAACTAAAAACCAAAAAAGAAAAACTGGCCAACAAGCTAAGAGAGTTAAAAAAATACAACAATAGCAACAACCACAACTAAAAGGTTAAATTGAAATACATACTGGAAAAAATATACAACAGTTAACACCCAGGTTTGGCATGTAAATTTACATTGAAAATCAAGAAAAGCTCACAACAACAACAACAAAATTTAATTAGACACAAGGTCGAGGGGCGTTAAATTGTATGTGTGTTAGTTTATCTGCCAATTTGCCAAGACTTTTCAAGTCTAATCAAGCCAAATTACGTAGAAACAAATGAATATGAGAAAACATCATCCATTAAACTGGGCATACATACATATAATGGTAACAGATTGTAAAGAATGGCTAACTGGGTTAGTGGCAAGATGAAAACCGTCTTAGTTTTGTGGGAAAATTATGGGGGAATTAAAATGGAATTCATATTCGTCTTTATAAAACAATAATTTGAAAGAAATTCAATTTAATTCATCACTTTTTTTTTGTTGCTATATAGACTACGGACTAAGCAGCTGCAGAACAAATTTAATATCAAGGAGTGTATACTTATTAAACAGGGATAGACACTTGCTTACTGTCAGTACAGCGGCCATTAGAGCCATAGAGTGTGTACACAACACTAGGTTACAAGGCAGTACTCAACAGTTTAACTGATGTACCTCACGTATTCCCTACGTTGGGAAATAAACTCGCTTTTAGAGAGACGACACAAATGTGTTCCTTAAGGAATGTACAGGCGATACGATTTACATTCAATCTGTCTAGAACTCAGCCCAGAAATTTCAATGCAAAGTGTCAACTAGTCTTACATGATCAAAGACGGAGAATAAGCTACGGAATCTTTAATGACGATGAATGAAAGAAGACAATCATTCAAGAAAACATCTCTTTCGTTGTTCAGAATCTCTTTTATTACACGATAAACACCTCACCTCAAGGCATTTTCTCTACTCATACAAAAGATTATTTAGCTCGACCAGACAGTCCCATATTATTCTCTTAAAGGAGTCCAGTGTCTAGTAGGTAGTGTGTTAGCTTATTAGATGAGGCCACGATTTGTACCCCATGTCAGACATCTCCAACAAAACGAAATATGTATAAAAAAAATATTTCTTCGGCGACTTCCTCTCAGAAAGTTTCTCAAAAACCTGTCGTTCGAAGTGGTAGGTCCTCCGTCACTCATGTATAAAATTAACACACACAACATAAGTGATATGAGAAGCTAGCTCGCAATCCTGACTGAAGGGTTGTGATGACCAAATATGTATGTTATGTTGGAGCCCAGTACTTGAATAATGGCTAGACTATCAGATTGTATTGGCATGTCCAGCCTTTTGTACTTTCCCTTCAAGTTGAATGGAACATTTTGGAAGACACCCACAAGTTACTTAATGTCTTCTGGGACCGAACAACCTCCCTCGTGTCTCACTATCAGTTCTCGACCTATCCGTATTCCACAGAATGGTTCCTATCGTGAACCTCTAACTTACACCATTAACTCTTATTATTGGGTCAAGTTGGGAAGCATTTCCCAAATTTACAGAGTGTGGTATAGATAGAAGGCGGTATCTCCCGATGACTATATACTATATCTATAACTCTGGTCCTCACAACCATGAGCAATGGTACAGAGCCTCCAGCGCAGTGGCATATGTTCTAACTGACCCGATTAAAGTAACACATGCTATCTTATCTGCCTTGAATTGTTCATAAATTAGGGAAGGTCGAGGAGAAATAGGTTTGCTCACCCAGACATTCAAGAAAGAACATTAATGAGACAAACAATTTTGTTAACATTTAATACAACGCAAAAAAGATAGGGTATGTTTGCTTTTGCTTCACCCGCAGTTATGAATTCTTGTATTACATTAAATGCAACACTAGAGGTGAACCACCAATGCTTTTAATGTTTCCAAATAACTGAAATGCCTCTTACAAATTACAAATTCTTACGATACGATACAAAATATCATGTACGACGACTTAATGGCATGTGAGTACTTTAATCAGAACAACTAAATTCTTTTCTTTGGTATTATCGTTTACGTTTCCTAATGTTGTTGTTTTTTGTGTTTTTGTTATCAAGCCCTTGTACGTACGTGTCTTTGACGACGACAGCAAACGTTTATTGCCAAGAACATAAACACAAAAAGCGCACTACAAACTAAACATTAAAAAGTGAGCAATTCTTTTAATTTTTGTTTTATTGAAATTCTTTAGACAAGATTTTAATTTTCTTTACTACTGGAACATTAATAGCCCGAGTAGCTACATAGTAGACTAGTAGGTACTTCAGAGGTCAACCATTAATAATAACAAAATAATAACAATAGCCAACGCAAGTCAGCCAGTCAGTTATTCAGTCAAACGCAGTGCAGTGCTATAATAACAACAGTCGCGGCTGTTGTGTGTGGAAGAAACTCTCGACCGCTGACTGACTGGCCTAACAGCAGCGAGTCTTTTAATTTTTTTCAGTACGTCGTCGCAATTGTCGCGTATCAGTCAGAGTCAAAGCATACATACGTACACAAGGAAAATTTTAACAAGAAAATTAAAAAATAAAACAGAAACAGAAAATAAAAATAATATTTTAGTTTTGCCCTTACGGTAGTAGTACTAATGACAATGCAATCATTTTTATACTCCAATTTTGTTTTTACAACAACGTTTTAATTTTAAATAATTTTAAGAAAACGAAGCGCTTAATTATTTCTTCCAATTTCAAGTGAAAATATTGATTGTGTGTTGCTATAGTTGCACTGCCGTTTAATGGATGCCACAACAACAATAATATTATAATAATCAAGGTGCAAATATAATATCTAACCCCCCTTAAGGGTAATAAATGTGATCAAAACAAAGTATGTTAACTAAAAAACAAAAGCAAAAAGCCACCACCAACAGTGTCAAAGTGTTATGAAATTTTATGAAATTTTTTAGAAAATTACACAAAATATGAATTTTTTTTAATTTTGTTTTTAATTTATTGCTCACTTAATTAGCATACAGAAAACACACCCCTTTTTTTGAGTGCCTTTCGGTGTAAGTAAAAAAAAAAAAATATTTTAAAATTCAATTTTAAATTTCAAATGATACGGAAACGTTTAACATTGAAAATTATATTTTATATTCCCAAGAATTTTCTTATTTATTTATAATTTACAATACAATTACAAATTATAAAGAGCTGAGTAACTTAAACCTTATGGTCGGTATAGTGTAACCGACCAGAGTTTCTGGTGGGAATCGAACCCACTACCCTCACACTAATAGTCTAGCACACTACCACGATACAATTTTTCTAGTGATAGTTTTTTTTTTTTTTGACCAACACTCGAGAAGTGACCCCAACTCATGCAGTGTAGTGTGTTGGTATTAACACAAAAAAAGTATAATAGAGTCAGGGTAAAAAGGGTGCTTATGCCTTTGTCGCCTTGGTTAAATTTTTCCAGCGTAATACCCAGATACCTAATTTAAATTCCTCTCCTTAATGAGCGGCACAAGCTTCATTGTCGTTCTTTTCTAGGTTTAGGGCTTTTTAGAAGCTTAGTTGTTTATTTTTTTCTTTGAAACAAAGCTGGACATGGCCCTTAAAGGTAGAGAAGTTATTCGTCACTGCAGCTGCTGCAGAAATCCAATGTTCCTTCGTCTATCCTTTGAGTGAAAGAACCTACTGCATTATCATTGCTGCATTAACAATTCTGAACTTGCAGGTTGGACTAATTGTGGGTTCTCAGTGGAGAAATATCACCTGAAAGTGCAATGTTTGTTTCATGTCTGTGCAATTCATCTGCTCTGCAGTTGCCTAGAATGCCATTCTATGTCCCCGTTCCCATATGATTGAAAATTAAAACAAAAATTTCCATCACCGCAGCACGTTTTGCTGACACAACCGCCTGAAGCGTGTGCAACGAACCAACATTCTTAGCGAATGAACTATACCTGCCAGCTCTAAGCAATTAGAACGAACCAGGAACCATATTAGGAGGAGCCTTATAAAAGAAAGAACGGAACACTGGCTCCGGGGTATAAACGCCTCAAAACGACTTCTGCTGAGGCTGTAACAACAAGTAAGGAAATGAAACCACAGAACATTTTCAATTCTTGTGAACCGAAGACAAAGAACCGGCCTAGTCAAATATGATTTGGAAAAAATTCACACTTTTTTTTAAAACTATAGAACAGGAGTTATCTAGGAATCTATACTATCAGTATTACAAAGAGATCTTACTAGGACCCAAAGGAGCTATACTCTTTAAAGCGGTAGATGTTGGTTTACTAGACAAGGCCTGACATCATAATTATGAAAAAAAAATTACTTTTGACAAGTTTTGACAAGTTTTTACTTTTTTAATGATTTATTCATTAAAAGCTTCTAAGTATAGAAACACACAAAACCTAAACTTTTCTTTTCTATTTATTTATGAATATTTTGTTTCAATTTCATTAATTTGTCTAAATGTCTATAAAAAAAATGCAAATAATCTTTAAAATATTACGACTTCATTAGCATTTATAATTTCGAATTTTTGTTTCCCTCTCGAAAATCCAATGTTTACTTTGGACTCGATCGAAATTGATTCCAATAAATTATTTAATATTTCAGTTCACATGGTTGGCCTAAAACTTTCTCTTAAAAACTTTATTTTTTATTATTATTATTATTTTTTTTAATGAAAATAAATACGACATGAAAGAGAAAAGTGATAAAAGGGTTAAATTGACCATCTTAAGTAAATAATAAAAAAATAAAATAACTACTCGTTTTATTACTTAAATAGGAAAAAAATTACAATAAATGAAAAAATAAATACCTATGAAAATAGAAGTATTAGTTAAATTACATATACATATGACCATTATATGATCAAACTATGAATGATTTGTAGAAACAAGTTCAAATACTATGTGTAATCTATTGTTGTATTAAATCAATAAAAATATTATTAAAAATGTATAATGAAAATTTACTAAAAAGCCAATATATTGTATTATTAACCTACTTTTTTTTTATAATGCAATAACATTTATTTGCCATCAATCAATTTAAAAATCATTTGAACATTTGCACAAATTATGTGCGAATTGAACTTAATAAGATCATTTATAAATTAATTTCGAAGATTAGAGACGAGAGTGTGACTTCATAAGTTTTAAAAGCATGTAAAGCTTTGAAATGTTGACAATAGAATGCGACCTATTCAAGTAGGTCGAAAAGTTGGCCAGATAAAGCAGCTTTTAACATACAACCTCCTTCAAGTCAGGATTACGACCTAAGTTCTCACACCACTTATGTTGTGTCCGTTAATTTTATACACTAATGGTGGGTGGTCCTACAGTCTAACGTCGACTCCGAACGACAGATTTTTAAGAAACTTTTCGTGACAATTTCATTTATTCTCAGAGTTTTTGCCAGAAATCTGGTGAGATGAAGTCGCGGTAGAAATATTTTTTCGTATTGCGTTTTGTTGAAGATTTTTGACCAGGGGTTGGAACCGTGGCATCACGTCTAATAAGCCAACACGCTACCCACGGTGGCTTCAATATTAATAAACTAACTATTTAACGCACACAGAGTAATGCTACATTAAATTCCAAAAATTAAAGGAAATGTGGGGGAAAAATGCTAAGATTTTTTAGTTTTTTTTTTTTAATCAAAATTATGCTACTTTTATTGTTAAAATCTAGAGAGAAACAAAGAAGGTAAGGTATTAGGTAAGATAATAGCCGAAAATAGGCTAAAGTAACAGCCAAGTGCCTCATTTCAGTTAAAAAAATTCTATTGTAGTCTAATGAATAACTATTTCTTTCTACCTACTCGTGGATGAGGGAATAGGGAGTAAGAGAAAATATTATGTATTTAATATTTATAAATAAATTTTTGCTTAAAGAATAGGAGTCGATAAAAAAAATTAAAACAAAAATCATTAACACCTTAAATAGCGGCTATTGTTAGCAATAATGCATAGTAAATTTTATTATTTAAGAGCTTATTAAGCTTTTAGTTATACACATTGACAATCAACCATATATTTGTAAATATTAATAATCTTAAACAGGCTCTTCAACAATTTCTTCGGACTATTACAAATAAGAGCAAAACATTGAACAAATGAATGAATGAATGATTGAAGATAAAAGGAAACTTAAATTTCAATTTCAATGTTGACTGGCAGTCGCGTCAATAGTTAAGATCTAAAAATATTATACGAACTTAATTAAATATTCTCCAATTAAAAAACAACCACCTGTAAACAATGCAACAGCAATAGCAGCAAATCTGATGCCATAATAATGGCAAAGAATTTAAAAAAGATGAGGCAGATATACAAACAATACGCGGCTGTCTGCCTGACTGTCTATTACAAACACACATATGTATATTGGCGAGGAGAAGCTTTTCATATCAAGACATATAATAAAATAAATATGGAAATAGTTTTGAAAACAAAAGCAAAAACAATTGATTTGTAGCTGAAACTGAACTCCTCTTTCGCTGCTGCCATTACTCTTCAGAGCAATTAATTCTTCTTTCCTTCCTTGTCAGTTTGTCTTTTTTTATATTTTTTTTCTGAAACTGATTGATATGCTTTCATATGCAAATCGATTTCATAAAAATGGATGTGATAAAAACTTCAAAAAAACCTACAAATATTTTGTTTAAACAAATAAATGAAATTGAATGTTATTGGCCGTAAATGCTAATGGAATTTTAAATAAAATATTCACACAAAAAAAAAGAAGCGAAATTATTCAGAGATTTTTTTTTTGTTATCACCATTAAAATATTGCAAACAAACAATACGTTATTGTTTATAATATTTTCATATTGACCATGTTTAAAAAAGCCAATAAAATTCTTTGTATTGGTGGCTCTGTTATGGCCAACTGTTAATGGTGCGTATGAGTGACCCTTTTGTAAAATCCTATAAATTAATTGAGGTTACCACCTATTTAACTGTTACTAAAGGTATTACAAAACAGTTGTAAGGTTTCCTATTAACGATAGAAAGAAAATTTAAAGTCAAACTGAAAGTACTTTTGTCAACACTTTAAACAAAAAAAGCCTTATTAAGCAGGTGAAGTCAACAAGGTGCAGTGAAATGAAATCCATTATTTTTTTTATTTTTTTCATAAAATTTGGTTCAGTTAGAACGTCCCCACTAAGATGGAACTCAACATAAAACGGATGTGATTATAAAAATAATTTGAAAGATACTATAGGTTAGACTATTGTTCGGGATCTTAGTAGCATTATATGGCATTAGCGTTTTGGGTTCGAGTACAAAGTCCTAAAAATTAACACGTCACAGAACTTTCATTCGTCAATATTACAGCGTTAACTAGGAGGCAAATTACATAGAATTAAGATACATGCATGGATACATATGCTATCTCTCCGATAAAGGTTTGCATCTATCAGAGAACGCTATTCAAATATTGCCCGCTTGATTCAGAGCAAGCGACAATGTCGAATGTGGAAAATTTTCTCTTGCATTGCCCTATTAATTCAGGCTGAAAATATGGGTATAAAAAATGATACTGCGCGAATCCAGCATCAGAGCATGTCGAGTGATGCTATACGCATAGAAATTGTGTACAACACCATATCTTAGGTAATCCAAGAATTTCGGATAAAATATAAAGAGATAGTCAATGATTATTCTTATATGAGCTCTTGGACACGAGGACATTGAAGGTAACAACAAAACTCATGCACTAGCAAAGGTTAATACAACAAAAAATTCAAATCACTTGCTGCGTGAGTTCGCATTGCTCTGTAGAGCAACAAGCAAGAGATCTCAACAAATCAACATGTATAGTGATTGGCCCTCCGTGAATATGCACTGTAAAAAAAAATTTGCTTTAAATCTAACCCAAGTCCATTTTAGGAATCTTATAGACGTTATAACGTGGCACAGAACTCTGGTTGCATTCAACCGGATAGTAAAGCTATCTCACAACGTTTTCTACCGAAGCTGTAATGACGTGATAGAATCTTTTTGAAATCTTTTGCAATTATCCGCAACTTGGGAGCGTAAGATTCATTGCCACTTAGAGTTTATAGACAAAAAGTGTCTAGCCAATGTATGGATTCCACACTTGCATAAAACTCTCGGAATGGTTGAAAAATGAAAGCCAGGAATTATAATTGAATGACCTTATGATAGGACCTTATAGGACCCTAGTAAATTTCACCTTTTGAGGCAGCTACAAATTTAATGAAATCTAACCGGGTAGTACATTTCACTCTTGATAAGTTAATAACTCTTCACTAGGCAGACGGGTTTGAAACAAACTAAACTTTTGCTAGGCATTTAAAGGAAAAAGAGAATAGAGTCTTGCATCACATTATACAGAAATAGATCGACCACAACAATCGGCCTTATCACCGGGCATTATAGGTTTAAGGAATTTTTATGCAGAATAGAAATCACTTCAAGCCCAATATGCAGAGTCTATATTACGAGAACGAGGCACCAGACCACATTCTTAGAAAGATAGTATTTTAAATACATAAACCTTTCATGGCTAGATTTCCATCTGAATAATAAAACAAATATATGGGCAACCTGATCTCGATTCACAAATTCGCACAATATTAGATAAGATTCCGGCATCCGTACGAATCTTACTAGAACATCAAATTCCACCATCTAAGCATATCTGAACGTGCGATTATTGAAAAGGTGATCCTAGATTCAACTGAACAATATTTCGATAGCGCTATTAAGAACTTCGCGGTCCACCTACTGGCTGTACCTTCTTCTGTTATCTTTCTCCTCCGGATCTGCGTTGTAGCAATGACATTCCGGATTTTCTCTGATATTCACAGAGATTTTCATTAACTACTCTTACTAACTCGTCCACCATGAAGATCAATTTGTTTTCGGAGTTTTCTAAATCCGAAACATTTGAATACAACGTATTCCACAGTTTCATTTTGTTTGGGACAAGTTGGGTTACAATTTCATATCTGGAATTTGATTATACATCTTTGGAGCGTTCAAAAATTTTGGACCTTTCTTCACCAAATGGTGTATCTCCTTCATTTCTCCTACAGCCATATATGTATATGGCAGTAGTTTCTGCTAAACACTACCTGTCTCCGAAGATATGGCTAGGATTATGACAGGAGAAGTGAGATAGAGACTCAAATTTTTTAATAATTATTTTGAGGAAGACTCAAACTTCTCGCTTGAATTCTTATTAAGGGAATATTTAAAATATTTATAATATTTAAAATGTTAAACAATAAATTATTTACTATTTTTGGTTAAAAAATTATGCTATTTATTGTTAATTCCCCCTATTGGGAAATTACACTAAAAATTAGTCGATCATTATTACCATAAAGTTCAAACTCAAGTTCATATTCAAATCAAATTCAAACGAAAATAATGAAATTAACCAAATTGGTTGAATATGGCAACGAAATAATAAAATCATTGAGGCAACTGGTCGTGTTGTGGGCCACAATCAGAATGACGATATTGAAGCCATGACTACGAAAACCCATTCATTGAATACTAATCACTCGCTACTAAAATTATTGGTAGTTAGAAAAAAAAAATTCAACTGCTATTGGGTTTGTGTGTTTATATTTTGGCTGTGATGTTCGATTTGGTTTTTTTTTTCTTGTTAATTTAAACAAATAAACAATAAAAACAACAGCAACAAATACACAAAAAAAAAATAGTTAAAATATTATTATTTTGTATGTAATATTATGTTGTATTTATTGCGATTGCATTAAAGTGAATTGTTGTATGAAATTGATTACAATTAAGAGCCCGATTTTAACACGTGGTTGGCTAACAAACTGAGCAAAAATAAAAAAAAATATTTAATAACGTAATGTAAAGAAAAACTCAGAAAAAAATTAAGAAGAGGGCATTGTTAACAATTAGCCAAAAAGTGTATTTGGTAACACCGAAAGTTATTACCAACAAACCAAACAACGAACGAACGAACGAAGCCAACGTACAAGCCAAACACAACAGACTATAATTAAAACCATTAACTACACACTTTATTTAAGTAGGCTAAAATGAAATGAACAATAATAGCAATAATAACAACAGTAGTAATAATAATAATAATAAAAATAAACGAAATATTATGTAATAATTATAACAAATTTTTCTTGTACTTCTTGTTGTTCTTAAAAACACAAAAAAGTTGTTTAACTACCAAGACAACTGGCCAGACATTCACCATGATGTCGGGGGTTTTACTATTATTTTTTTCTTTTTTTTATCAAGTCCAGTGAATGCTTTATATATAAAATTTTAATACCCCCTTGAGTTACATAATCCATCAGTCTCCATAATTACGCTGGGGTATTAGGGAAGAACTGTTCTGCTGGCTTTAATAATTTATTACGTTTTGTTTATTATTCTTTAAGTTTCTTTAAGAAGCATAAGGCTATCGCAAAGTAAAGGGTGATTTTTTAGCTATTATCTTTTTGGCAACACTGGTATAAACAGCTCACGCACGTTTCGTGTTTTGTTTCACTGTCAAACATCTTCAGTTTGGTCTATAATTTAACCATGAATCGTCTTACAAACGAACAACGCTTGCAAATCATTGTATTTGGCATCATTGGACCTTACTTCTTCAAAGATGCTGCGAATCGTAACGTAACTGAGAATGGTGAGCGCTACCGTGAGATGATATCCAACTTTTTTTTTTCCCAAAATGCAAGAGCTTGACTTGCATGACATGTGGTTTCAACAAGACGGTGCCACATGCCACACAGCACACGTAACAATGGACTTATTGAGAGGCGAGTTCGGTGAACATTTTATTTCACATTCGGGACCGGTCAATTGGCCGCCTAGATCGCGCGATTTAACGCCTTTAGACTATTTTTTGTGGGGCTATTTTAAAGCTCATGTTTATACAGACAAGCCCGCTTCAATTGACGCATTGGAAGACAACATTGAAGCATTTATTCGTGAGATACCGGCCGAAATGTTGGAAAGAGTATGCCAAAATTGGACTAAGCGGATGGACCATTTGAGGCGCAGTCGTGGTCAACATTTGCATGAAATAATCTTCAAACATTAAATTATATGGACCGTACTATCGATTCAAATAAAGATTTCAAGCATTTTTCTGAATTTTATGTGTTTTTTTTTTTTGAAAAATTTTCCTATAGCTCTTAAAAAATCACCCCTTATATCCCCCATTTTGTCATAAATTCTTTAGGATCTTTAAGTTTCATTAAAAAAAAATTTTCCAGCGAAGCAAACAAGATCCTAGATCCTGTAATACTGGTTAGCATTACGCCCTCACTTACTTCTTATACAACTCATGTTGTCCGTACGAAATTTATTTGCAAGTGATCCCAGAAAAAAAACACCTCGTCTTTTCAGACCAAGAATAAATTGTGCTAATTTTTGATGCCAAGGTCTGAGTTACGCGGAGGTGAAGTAAAACTTCCCATCCACTGTTCCAAACAGTCTTTGATCAGAGACGCAATATGTGGTCGAGGGTTATCATGATGGAAAATTACGGCATCGTGTCTGGTATCCTTCCTATTCAGGGTGTTTTTCGGCCAATGCTTACATCAAAATAATTAATTGTTGCCTGTACAGGTCTTGCATGATAATCTGGTCCGATCCGGTTTTAGCAGCTCATAATTGATCAACCCTTCTGGGATCCAGATGCAGAGTATCAACTTTGATACTCTGTTTGACCACAGATTTCACGTTTCCGCGTTTCACATATGATTTCTTGCGCTTGTGGTTGTCGTAATGAATCCATTTTTCGCCTCCACTGAAAATTCGATACAAAAAAATTTTTAAACCGATGAACAGCATTTCATGAAGAATCGTTTCAACTCCACGGCTCTTGGCTTCAGTTTATATGGCACCCAATTTCCTTGCTTTTCAATGAATCCTCCAGCTTTTAAACGCTTTAAAAAGGCTGTTTGAATCACGCTAATGATTACGCAAGCTCTTTTTGCATTCGAAATGAATCATAATTGGGTTCGATTTACAAGCGACTCGTTGAAAAACAGTGCTCACATAACTATCGTGTCCTTTAATTAATTTAAATGTGGTGCATCTTTACCGTGCATAAATTAAATTAAAGGTAGGCGGTTAAAACAAAATTAATCCTGAGAATTAGTTTGTAAAGAGAAGAAATTCTAAAATTTTTATAAAATTAACCACTGTTTCTTCAGTTTCTTTGAAATTTATTTATAAAATCGCAAAATAAGCGGAAGTGGAAGAAAAAATCTTAATGCGACATAATTCATGTTGTTTTTAGCACTTAATAAACTGATTCGTTTCATTATATTTTACCGGAAATACTTGGTTGCTAAGAAAATATCAAACAAGTCAATTAAGTGTTAAAGAAAAACGAAAAATACATTGAAGGGAGTAATTTTCAAACCATAATGACACGACGCCAGACCTATTTAGTTAAAAATACAATCTCTGCCGTTTGCTTTTCGTTATTCACAAATTATAATTATAGAAGTGATGACCACAAATAAAACTTCGATTTCCTATTTATTATCTTCTTATTACCTCTTTGCCTCTTTTCTAGTACACGAAATGAAGGTGCGTGTGGTTTCAATGAAATCTCTTTACGCGTTGCATTGTGTGTAAAATGGAGATTTTATTGAAAAAGAATTTCAACAAAAATACCACAAAAATCTAAAAATATGTTGTCTCTTATGGTATTTTGTTTTTAAGTGCTTTGCTTTATCATTTTTGCACGTTATTGTGGTTGTATTTTAAATTCTTCTACCGGATTTCAATAATAATACACAAGCATTTGTCACGTTCTTGTTTAATTGCATTAAATTTCTATTGTTTGTCTGCATTTCCTTCAGTGGTTTTTGGCCAAAAAGAATATAAGAAATATATATGGCACCTAAAGAGAAATTTAGAAAATATTTTAAATGTCAAAATGATGTGTGAAATAATTAGTTAAGGTGCCCAAATTGATCTACTTTTCAATTTACGTTACGCCAATATATGTGGTAGACCTATGAACTGAATTTATTTTTCTTTTAGAATTCGTCCATTGTAATGAAAAACAGGTCGTTTGACCACAGGGTGGTATCATAGTTTTCATTTTAATTTGTTCAAAATTTCATACATCATGAATATATGTTTTCCATACAAAGTATGATTCAGAAAAACATTAAATTATTCGAAATTTAATAATAATTTTTAGTTTTAACGATAATATAAAAATAGAAAAGCGCAGATTAGATAGCGGACCCTGACAAGGGATTAAATTTTTTTTTCCTAAAGTAAATCTCCAAACACTAACACTGGTACTTGTAGACCGTCCACCAAAGGCGAACATCGTAAAGAAAGTTTGACTCCACAATGTCTCTATAGAGCCAGTATATGAAATCAGGTTTAACCTTCTAATCTTATCCGCGACAGTCTTAAAGAAGTAAAGATCTAGTTCCTCTCTACCCACTCCATTATATTATCTTAGAACAATTGGGGGTCAGAAATAACCTCAAAATAATTTGAGTTGAGTTTTCCTTTATTATTGCGCACCGAATTGGACTCATAATTAATGCCAGAAAAATGATTGACCAAAATTTTGAGCGAGTATGTCAGTATTTCAATAATCAATGAAAATGTTAAAGTAAGTAGTCAACCAATTGTTGGAATTAAAAGAAAAGAAACATCGCATATGCTTTGATTCTGTATGGATTACAAGATGCTCGAACGTAATTTCTCGTAGCGAATTAAATGACATCATCATATTTCTGAAGCGAATGTGGTGTTCTTATGATAATGAGTGACGATAACAATCGCTATAGCAACTAGGGATGCCAATCGGGAAATCCCGAATCCCGAAATCCCGGGATTCATAAATCCCGAATCCCGGGATTTTTAAAAACTTATCCCGGGATTTTCGGGATTGTGAATTCATATGTATTTTGACCCTGCAAAAGGTCCTAAAAAAAATTCTATATCACTCTACTTCGATAATAGCATCTCAGATGAGGAAAACCCTACTTCCATTGCTAAAAAGTTATTTGATGCCATCGAAGAATGTAAAAGCCCTATAAAACGAATTAATAGGGTAACTGATTTAGATACTCAACTGTCCAAAGAAATAAATTTATTTACATCAGGAAGTGGTAGAGGTGAATATTTACAAGCTGCATACAGCTATCTTGGAACTATTTTACCAACAAATGTTGATTGCGAGAAGTTTTTTTCAACGGCAGCGTATGTTGACAACAAAATTCGTTCAAGCCTAATCTTTTTTTGGAATCCAAATGATTTTCTTAAAACTAATGCATTTGCATACGTATGATATAATAATTTTTATTTTTGTTAATTTACGCTTTTTTGTAACTTTTTGTCTTGCTTTTTTTATATTTTATTTTTAATGACATATAATTCGGATATAATTGGAATATAAATGATTTTTTTAACAAAATATATTTTTTCATTTTTATTATTAAGAGAAAATCGCGATTTATGTCTTGATTTTTCAGGGTTTTTGGATCCCGAAATATCCCGGGATTTTTAAAAATCAATCCCGTTTGGCATCCCTAATAGCAACCCAGAACTGATTATCAAAGGCTAATCGGCTAAATGTAATAGCTGCCAAGAAGGAATGAAAGCAAATATTTCAAATTGAAATTCGATGTATGGATTACGAACTGCATGAATATAATTTCCATTTGCGAATTGCTGCTGAATGGCAAACAAGTCGTCATATTTCTGAAGCGAATACTCTGTTGTAATGAAAACCTAGTCCCTCACAAAACGAAAGCAATCGCTATAGCATCCCAGAACTGATAGTAAGAAAACTTTTTACTGCTTGTGTGTCGATTTACTTTGGCTGTGAGTTTGTAGAGGATTATAATCAACAGCCAAACACTAAATTTGGATTTAATCAACCCACTATACACAGAAGCCGACAATTGTGGCCAACAGTTGAAGAATTAAATAATTGAAGCGACTTTCCTTAAGTTTCAAGAGCTTAATGTCGAAAATTCTTAACCTAACAGTAATGATCTGGCATTAAGAGATTACCGTCTTTTCCAATATTACAATATTTCAGTCAGATTTCGACATAGCTCCTCACACCAACCATGTTGTGTGTGTTAATTTTATACATGAGTGACGGGACCTACAGTTTAAAGCCGACTCCGAACGACAGATTTTTGAGAAACTTTTCATGGCAATTCTAATTACACTCCGAGTTTTCGCCAGAAATCTGCTGAGAGGAATTCGCAGCAGAAATATTTTTCCATATTTCGCATTATTGGAGATGTCTGACCAGGGGTTTGAACCGTGGCCATACGTCTAATAAGCTAACACACTATCTACTAGACTACGGCGAATGTTGCTATATACTTCGCATAAATTTGTTCTACATTTCACTTCTAACTAAACTTTATATCTTTGCTATTTATGGTACGAGTATAACGATTGAGTATACATTTGCGTGCTGTAGTAACTAAAATGCTTGACTCCAAATACAAGCATCCCAGGTTCGAATACGGTAGAGATGTACAAATTTATTTAGAATAATTGCGACGCGAAAATTGCGACATTTTCTTATAAACTAAAATATTTGCTTGCTGTGGCTTCAATTGTTTCATTCTTGTGTATTCATTGTGTCTCAATTATTACACAATCTCTTATATTTTTACACCACATTTATGTATGGGATTCATCCAAAACAAATATTATAAAATAAACTCTTGCTCAATATCAAAATACTGTAAAATACTGTGTACTTTATTAAATTTTTTCATATTTTTTTTTTAACAATTTGCAGACAAAAAAAACATTAATTACAACAACTTTCTCTCTTTCTACTTTAAGGTCTCCTAAAGGTTGCCAACAAACTTGTGGGTTTGCCAACCCCGACAGCCACAGTAACAGCAACTGCATGAACAATTGTTTGCAAAATCGTCGTGTGCATAACACCACCAATAACCAGCACAAGTGCAATAGTGAAGAACGTGAAGAAATTTACAAAAATGTTGGACAATATTGTAACGGAAAAATGTATGGCAACAATGCCAATAGAAATTTTGGCAGATGCTAAACACAAAAACAACAACAATAAACACAACAAATACAATGAAGATAATAAAGAAAAACTAAACAAAACAAATCAAAATCAAATTAAGACAACGACAACAACGATAACAGCGTTACCTCCAACAAAAACGAATAAAACAAAAACTCTGTTAAATTGGATAAAAAATAGCAACAACAATAATAACAATTTAAAAAAATTTGATAAAATTAAGCAGGAACCGTCAACGGTGAATAATAATTCAAGCACAACAACAACAACAACAAATTGTACGTGCCCCTCGTCTAATCTAACACACAGCACCAATTCAATATCATTCTTTAGAACTTTAAAATCTAACAAAGACGACGATACTTTACGCGAATTTCGAGGGGTACAGACACTTAGAAATTTCTGGAATAAACGAATCACTGCCAATAAGGAAACTGCCCTACGAAACAAAAGCTCAAAACAGCAACACTTCACCAAATCGGTGAGTTGTTTAGTGAATGCCATAAACAATACTGGGGAACCACCTCCAGGATCAACTGCTATTTCAACGGATAGCGAACTTGTAAAGGTTCACAAGTTAAGAGCCTTAAGCCTGCACGACTGTTCCCGGGATTCACCGGAATTTGATGAAATTTCCTTGTCTGATATTGATATACAAAAGCATTTAGAAAAGGATAATTTTTACAAATACAAAACGGCCGAACAGGCCTCCAAATTAAGGGAATTGAGTGAGCACTCTACACAGCGTAAGCTAAGCAGTGGCATAGTTTTAACTGCGGGACATAAGAGTGAACGTTTCGATTGGTTGACACGTCATGAAAAGTTGATAAACAAAAAAACTGTAGTTTCCCCCACCAGCTCCTTAACTATGCCTTACACAGATAACGACAATACACAGCTTATCACCTCTGCCAAAATTACAAACGTTGATAGCAAAATGCAAACATACTTAGATGACGCTTCAGCTATGCCAACGCCAGTTGGCTATGGTAACACTGAAGTTGGCAACACTACTAGCAATGCAACCACAACATCAACAGTTACCGAAACCAATTCGTCTCAACACACAATCAGTCGTCGCAGACCAACAACGCGACAAGATTCAGCCAAAACGCTAAACAGTTGCAGCAGTAGCATTAGTAGAGGTTCTTCCAACACATCGCTGGCAAACAGCAGTCCGGCTAATGGTCATCGTTCGCTAGTAAAACGGAACTCTTCAACGCGTAAATACAGTTTTAAGACTCATACACGTTCCTATCATGTGCCACGTAAAATGCATACAAACAAGGATACCGCGAATGCTAATACCGCCGGCGGCGTTAAGCCAGGCAATAGTCTGGTAGCCAAGCTGACACAGCAATTCAATGAAATCATACAGAAGGATAAAACTTTGCTGGAGGAAATCAAACGCAAAAATGGTGTTCTAATGACCCATAAGGGTCATGTCTACAAGGTGGTGGATACAGCTGCACTCAATCGCAGCCAATCACCCTCGGTAAGTCGCAATACATCGAAGGTTAAAGAAAGTGCGCCAGTATCAACCACCATCAAACATTCTACGCCCTCTTCCACAGTGCAAAGAAATATTAAAAAATTTGAAACAGAATCTCGGGGTCTTAAGCCCAAAGTACCTTTAAAAAGTGTGCACGTCCTAAAGAAGAGCAATGAACTGGCTTTAAATAAAAGCCAGGGAAATAACAATCGTGTGCTAAGCATTAAAAGTAGCAACAGTAAGAAGGATGTGGATGTGAAGTCAGAGCAAAAGCCACAAACATTGGCTTTGCCTTCTACCCTGGAAATAGTAAAAGAGGAAGTTAAAACTCCTTTAGAAACTACAGAGGAAAATAAAATTCTGACTGACTCCCTACAGAATTGTAAGGAAAATCAAAATCCTTTTAACACAGAAGAAATTAAGACAGTCGGTAACAGTAAGAAAGAAAATATCCTGCCTGTTCAGGATGTGCTTAAAGAAAATCTGAAACCAAATGAAAGCGTAATTTATAGAACCATAAAAAGATCCCAACGAAAAGATGGCGACATTCCTCACAAAGTCATAGAAGAGCAAGCAATGCCAACAAAAACGTCGGAAGAAATAAAAATAACTCAACAGTTGGTCACAGAACAGGTCGACGGTGAGAAAAGTGAGGAGTTGAAAGAGAAAACTGAAATCAATGATAAAGAAATGAAAATAAAAACCTTAAACTGCGAAGAAACACAGCAAAAAACCTGCCCAAAAGATAAGATAATTGATAAGGAGAAAGTGGCATTGGATGGGGATAGAGAGGTAAACGAGGAAGCAGATAAACAAACACAGGCACTGAAACCAACATCAAACCTTAGGGAGGAAAAAGAATGTAACGCAATACAATGCTCGAACACAGAACCTCCTGACTCTTGTGTAGAAAACCTTGATGCTGCAGATGAAGTGGAGGTGGAGGAGGAAGAGGAGAAGAGAAAGCGAAAACATAAGTACGCCAAAATTTATGAAAAGTTAAGGTTCTTTACACCCTTTGCGCACAGTAATAAGAAACAAAAACTCAACGCTACTGGACCAACACCAACAACAGATGCAACGTCTAAAGATTCAACAAACATTACCAATACGACCACTCCAGCAAAGGATACAAACTCTAGTGAGCCTTTAACAGAAGAAAGTACCATGAAACCAGGGGAAGATACGTCAATGAATTCAAGTACACCGCAAAATGAACTAACCTATGCTGATGAGGCCTATTCGTTTATATTTAATCCAGAAGCTAAGATTTTGGATGCTTTGGAGCAGGTTGATAAAAAATTACAAAACTTATCACAAGAATCAGAAGAATTAAAGCCCTGCTCTCCTACCCTCGAATCAGATGAATATGGACAAGCTTTAAAACCAAATTCTTCGTTTTTACATGCCACATATGAAAAGGAAACACAACAGAAAGCTACAACAGCCACGGTTATTCAAGCGGTTAATGTGTCACTAGTCAACAACATAGAAGGAGAGCAAATGATAATGGAGCAAAAGGAAATACAACAACAGGAAAATGAAACTAAAATGGAAGAGGAGACAACAAAAACGCCTGAACTGCTCCCTAGAAAAATAATACAAGAAGAGCCTCTCTATGAACCCATTTGCATAGACAATAAAACTTTGGAACCAAAGACTGAAACTTCATATAAAAATGATTTAACCTTTACAACAGGTCATATAATCGAAGAAGAGGATATCTATCAGACAGTAGAAGAAGCCAAAAATCAAAACCAAACATGTGAAGGCGTTAGCAATAATTCACAAATCGAATTGGATGGCTACGAACCTATAGAAAATCCTGATGACATCCTACTTACACTAAAAATCGATACAACAATGTCGTCTAAGCTTGCCACCTTTGATGGTTATGAAGAGTACACACCTAATGTAGAACTGGCAAATACAACCACAATCACAACCATCACAACCTCCACTACGACCAGTCCAGCAGTGCGTAAAGTTACGGATGAACTGCCTGATTTGCCGAAACCCAAAAGAGTTTTACCAAAGTCTCCTATACCCTTAAGGCCAGCACCAAAACCACCTTTGCCTCAGCGACAAAGCTCAGCAGAAGAATACCGCGAATCTCCCTGTCAAGAGCCTCATTACTATGGCGATGAAGAGAATATCTACGACACCATTAAAAGCTCTCACTGTTACGAGTCCCTACAAAGTATGAGCAATAAATTGAACAGTTCACCTTCACTTTTACGCCATAAAAACTCATCCGATTGTGTTTCGTTAACGTCAAATTGCTATGAAAGTATTTCCCATTTTAAGCGTACCAATATTGTTGGTCAACACAGTGGCGGCAGTAGTAATGGATCTACTTTAACAATTTCTTCGGAAAATAAAACCAATAGCCTGTATGAGGATTCCCTAAACTCTAGTCTTCACTATGCCAGCCGACGTATTTATCAACTGAATGTCCACGCAACCAATGGTGTACTGAAATCAGCTTCTGCCGGCAACAATAGTATCAATGGTATGAATGGCTATGGCGGTTCCATTGGCCGCACCACTGATACAAGTGACGAATGGACCGATGTAACTGATAATGAAAGCGGTGATGGCGAAAGTAAACCACAATTTATCATGTAAGTGTAATGGAAAAATCAAACATTTCATTTTTTTTTTCTTTTGTGTCATGAATTGTTTTTATCTTATCGGTTATAAATATTGATTTTCATCATGGTGATAGGAGGGAAAGGGACGCAAATGTTTGTCGTAACAGGTAGCTGTTGCATTAAACTCTACGTTGTAGAGCTCTACAAATTTCTTTTGTTATCACTCTACATGCGGAAAGGAGGGATATCTTATTTCGAAGAATTTCAAAACCAGATAATTTCGTATTTAGATTATGTTCTGTTATACCAGCATAAAAGACTGTCACGGGTTCTACAGGATCTTTTTTAAATTTAACAAAGTGTATGAGATATATCATGGAAATTTTGTAATGATATGACAGCCTTTTGACCCATTATGTGTGGAATATAACATCGTTCAAATGTCCGCAAAGGCAACTCTGAATGAAACGCATCCGAAATGTGCCATGAATCTGGCGCATAAATTAGGCTGAATTTAACCGACGTCAAGGGTAATGTTGGCTTTGAAGACCGCTGTGGTTTGTGGCTTGAAGACGCCGTAATCTAGTAGGTAGGTAATGTGTTGGCTTATTAGACGCAAGGCCTTGGTTCAAACCCCAGTTCAGGCATCAACATGAAATAAAAACAAATATTGCTTCGGCGACTGCTGAGAAGAGTCGTTGGCAAAAACTCTGAGAGTAAATAAAATTGCCATGAAAATTATGTCGTTCAAAGTCGACTTTAAATTATAGGTCCCGCCATTCATGGATAAAATTAACATACACAACATGAGTGGTGTAAGAAGCTAGGTTGTAATCCTGACTAAAGCATTGTAATAACCAATTAAGTAAGTGTGGTTTGTGGCTTATTCGCATACATCTGCGAATGTCAAAATAGCACAATCTCCGAGATCTGTTCATATCACTTTTACGTGGCATGACCATACTCGTATATAGAATATCCAATCTGACATGACTATAAGGCCGTCGTGTTGAAACCACATGCACAGATAATGCATTTCAGGCAAAAAAAAAAAAAGATAGTAATCATCGACCTACAATGTTCCCTGTTGATACTGGGGCTTAGCCAACGTCGTTCTCAAAGAAATATGGATAACCACATTATTACTGTTGTTGGAGTTGTTTGAATGAAAAGCCAGAAGAATATGTAACAACAATTACCTGCTCTATGGAAAACAGGAGTAAGGTGCCCTGGTGTAGGTCGTATCAGGGCTGTTATGTTTTAGTATGAAATCTGATAGGATTTGTCAGAATTTTATTTTATTGGGTAGTTTTCAAAGTACCACAACAAATTGTACCTCGGACTGAATTAGGAAAATTGAATTTTGAGGGTATCGCAAGGACCACAAGGCGAACTAACTGCCTAACTATGAAATTAAAATCCACCACAGTAGAGGTGAAAAATTTCTACCCTAAAAAGTAAGATTAAAAAACTGAAAACTCCTCGCAGGTATTACAGTGGGACAACAGTAGTTCTAATCTCTCAAATAAATTTCAGTTTTTTAGCTTTGAATGTCTCCACTATGCTATGTTCAATTAGTGGTTATCGGTTACTTTGGTGTTTGTGTTTATCTGACTATATTTGTTCTCCTCTATAGGATGTTGTTGTTTTCGTTGACTTTGTTTATATTGTGTTTGGTTTTTTGTATTGTTTTTGTAGATATTGCAACCGTTTGTTTGTATTCCACTAACCCAGAAAGTAAGAAAAAAAAAAAATAAAGGAAAAAATGTTGTTTATTATACACCAACTGATAATGACAATTGAAATACAAATTTTGTTATTTTGTTTGTGTTGGTTTTATAAACGACAACAACAGCACCAACACCAACAATAAAAAAAACTCATATTTTTACGAAATTTTATATTGTAAAGGTAAAAACCTAGAAGGAAAAATGAAAATCAATATTTTAGTTTCATTCGAGATTTCGTTAAGTAACGTGGAAAAACAAATAAAACAAGAGCAGAATTAAATTAAATATGAACACTTTATATTTGGAAACACATTTCGAGTATACATTGTAATGAAATTATTAATAAAAAAAATTATTTTCTTTCTTTTTTAATTTCCGTCTCTATTTATTTTTAGTGTACGTGAACGTTCTAAGGCCCACAAAAGTCCCGATTGGTCAAGGAGAGTACGCGATAAACGTCAAAGAAAATCAAAAAGTTGCATTGAAGATGGTAAGTTTTGAAGTAAACGATGTTTTTCTTTTTTTCTTTTTTTAATCAAAATTATGCAATTCAAATTGCATGAAAGACACACGAAAAAGCCATTTCTTAAATAATATTTCAAGGTTAAATTTTAATTGGAAAATTGTTGTCACATTTAAAAAATATTAATTCGTTATAAAATGATTGATTTATGTCGACTCCATAGCTGCTCCTCTATTCACGCAGTGCATTCTTTGGAACGATGCAAATACACGAAGGGTGCTACTAAAACTTGAGTACAATAATTCGATTCCAAGAAAGCTTTTAAATCTGTAGTCTAGTATTTAGTGTGTTGGCTTATTAGACGTGAAGCCACGGGTCAAACCTCAGGTCAGACATCTCCAACAAAAAGAAATATGAGAAAATATTTCTTCGGTGAATTCCTCTCAGCAGATTTCTGGCTTCTGTAAAATGAAAATACATTTTGGGCTGCTTTCAAAAGGCAACAATAATACCAACACAGCTCTTTACGTATGTCACAGAAAAACTGCAAAAGGCTTATTTTGTAAACATTGAGCTCCCCTTTCGCGACACTGTTTTGTACAGTACTGCTAAATGGAATTATGTTAAAACAAGGACAGGATCATATAGGTCTAAATTATGGAATGTGCGGGCTTGCTGTCACATACATTTTTCGATATGCGGGACAAACCCAATGACCAAAGTTCGCATAACAAGAAAAGTGGGTCTAAAAATGAATATTGAAAGAACTATTGAAAGGCACATAAACAACACCACTCATAGTAGATTGACGGCAGAAAATCTAGGCATTTCATGGGAAGCAACGTAAATATCTCAAGAAACCAGGCTAAAAATTTTAAATCCATGCGTTAATTGCATGGAAAATCTTCAGTGGAAAATGCAGATGAATAGCGAACGAAACAGTATCACTAGTTCTGTTCTAATATGATTTGCAAGAAAAGAAAAAGTGGTTCCGGAAAATATGCGACCGTCGAACACAAGCATATCCCACGATTAACATTCCGTTAATGCACAGTAAAACAGGGGATTGCAAATCGTATTTCTAAGGTACTGTAAGGAATCAATGTAGTATGACAACCTGCAGCAATTGAGAAGCATTTAAAAAGGCTTGAAAGTTTGTGCTAAATATTCACTAGCTTAAATAAACGAAGGGATTGTAATTCTTGAATTAGGACACCAGCTTCTCCAGCTACAACAAATTTCACAATTAATGCAAAGCTTATGAGCTACTGAAAAGACTCCTTTCAATAAAAGAATATTGGTTATGTATACAAACAAAATTCTGATCTTTGCCACACAATGCTGCTGTATATACTTCTTTGTATCTTTCTGTCGAAATTATTTCTCTTTCTAGATCCTATTTTTTTTATCATTTCAATGTTTAACAATGTAACGATAAATTTTAATTTTAAAGCTTTGCATAACAGATACTTAAAAAAGCTTCTTTTTAACTGTAATATGTTAAGTAAAGCTTTATGTAAACTCTATCACAGTTATTTCTTCAGTCTAAAGCTTTACTTAAAAATCATGGTCAATATAAATAAGGCACCATAACAGAGCACATCTGTGTTAAACTGTAGCAGATAAAGAGCAGCTTTCAATGCTCCAATGCTCTATGGATCATTGGATTTTGTTTTTAAGAGAAACTGAATTTATTGTGACGCAAAAATATTATAAAGAGTGCTAGTGCGAGTGGAATAAGCTTTTTCGTTGTTAGTGTAGCAGTGATACAATGAACGAGTATTTTATGATTAAATAAATAAAGGCAGAAAAAATGAAAAGCTTAAGATTTATTTTATATGAACATTTTTTAATTATTATAACGAAAATGTAAACAAAAACTGTGGTGAACTATTAAAAACGACTTAAAAATACTCTATAAATAGTATGTAGTGTATTTTGTAAATAATAAATTTCCATGTGAATATTACTTCACGACAAATTTTTAAAGGATTTCTTGTAAAATGTAACCATGTTTTTGTCTCATCACATGGTTCTGGTGCACATATATTGTCCTAATTCTATGGCATCAATACAGCAAGCGTTTAAAAGGCGACATTTTCTATTACATTATAACAATACCGGTCTACAAATGCCTTTTACTGGAAAGTCGAAACATATCGAACATAAAGCTATGCATTCCAAAACCTTCTTTGTGTAAAAAATTCGAATTACAGCTGGCCAATGATTTCGTACATTATCGGTCGTTAGAACCCTTTATTTATGATTTCAACCTAGTTGGGTCAATATATTCTAATTATTAACTCTACAGTTACCAAGAGCTTTAGATCTCGAGACCCTGGTAATAATCAATCAGCGAAAATCGAACGAATCTACACTAAAGCAACACGCCAAGGGGTTGTAGCTGCTAAAATCGGGCCATTTTGGCATAAAATACCCCAGCACAATTCAAAAGGTTTGCTCAAAAACAAGCATTGACCAAACACGCTAGTTTATCGATCCATTATGTCCAAATCTGTGGAAGTATTCCCATGGCCTTGCGATCAGCCATCATTAGTCAGGATCTAGTTCATATAGTAAGTAGTTCGACGTGCAATGTTTTCCCAACATTCAAAGAATTATATTAAGGGGGGAAAAGATGAAATCTCCACCTTCTCTTCAAAATGTTATCCAATTGTGAAATTTATTTGCTCACAGAAATTCAGCGTTCTTCTCATTTTATATTTGCAGCTTTTTTTGAACAGGGCGGCAGTGTTCTTTCTAATACCAGTGCCTCTTTACCGAGTATTGCTCAATCCCACTTACGCAATACACTGAAAACAGAGATTGCTTCGGATCATTTTGTTCAAGAATGTAATATTTATGATGTGATGACTTTCGTTCTTATTCTTATATTCCTTGGCTTTGGTTCTCCAATATTCATCGCCAGTGCATACCGTGTTACGAATGCATTTTTGCTCATAAATTTCAAGCAATTCTTGAAGTTTAACCTGTCGTCGATTATCAAGACTGACTATTTTATGGCCTCTTCGGTTCTATTATTCGTGTCTCCAACAGTTACTTTAATTTTTTGCACAATTTTCCGAATGGTTTTCAAGACTTTATCTGTCTTCTGTGCCGATCGAACCGTATCGTCTCCTTTATATTTTGTAGTGCCTCAAAGACTAAGTCTACAATTATAGTTCCTTTTGATAATAAAATAAGTACATTACAGCATCATATAGACATCTTAGTTTAATTCATTCGACATATGACTATCGCACGATTTGAGGACAAATTGGAAAATGGGACAAATAGAGTATAAATACATAAATTTGGACACAAATTGCTCCCTCATTTAGCCTTCGAATAACTATTTCTTGTTGTAAAACTTGAATCAATGACTCGACGAAAGGAGAATTGGCTCCAACGAAGAAATCATTTCACAAACATCACGTATTTGATGACCTTGGAATTTCATTGTAGAAACATTTGCCACGGTGTGCGGTAGACCTTACAGGAGAGATTGTATTGAAAACTTGTCAAAAACCTATTTAATACGTTTGCTCAAAAAAAAAAAAAAAAAAAAGAAAAATCTTATCAAATAAAAAACAAACGAGCCCTTAAAAAATTATTTTTGTGATAAAACGCAGTATAATTTACCATACACAAGGCGGTTACCAACTCCACACCCTAACCAACAATACCCTTATAATTTTTAAAGTATAGGGTATTTAAAACTTGTAGAACAACCAGTTTATAAAATGATAAAATTTATATAGAGGGGATCCGTATACATAAAAAAACTGCAATTATGGGCTACAAACAGACAAAACAGACTTAATTTTCGAGAGATATTTTTGAGCATTCAGTTGCGAGCAGAGTATTTCAATGAACAGACGGCGTGAATGAATTACGGATTGTGTGTATAATAGTATCTTATGGATTTTGTTTGTATTTTACTGTATTTTTTTTTTCTGTTTCAAATGAAAGAGTGCATGCAGTCAGTTACAGTTTGGAATTCAAAAATTTATTGAAAGAAAGAAAAAAAAAAACCAAGTGTTTTATATGCCAAACACAAAAAGTGAAAGAAATTTTTATGAAAATGAAACAAATAAAAATCAGTCAATAAATATTGTATTGAGAAAGAAAAAAAATTATTGAAAAATTGCCAAATGTTGATAGAGAAATGCAGAAAAAAAAAAGATTAATAAATTAACAGAAAAGTGTTAAATAAAAAATAAAGTGTTGCAAATAAAAATTGAAATTAAAACAAATGACACTGAGTTTACAAAAAAAAAAAAAAAAAAAAAAAAAAATAATTATAATGATCATAATAAAATTAGAAAAACGTAACTTGATCGCTTCCAATTGCTTGTAACTACACAGTACAGTGTAAAAGAAGACGGCGTCCGTCAACTAGTGATTTAAACAAAATTGTATTGTGTTGCCATAATTAAATAAAACAAAAAAATATAGTATGTACCTCCGTACATCAGTTATCTATTTCTCTACGTTTTATTGTATTAAAAGTTAAATAAATACAGTTAAAAAACGAAAAAAAAGAAACAATTAATGTTTGCTGGTTGATCATCGGCCTGAACCAGTGAGCACAGCGGCGATGACGAAATTCATTGTTTAAAGCAGAAAAAAAAATAAAATGAAACCTGTATCTAAACCACTAGACACCACTGTAAAACTACAAAAAATTGCCTTTTTTTTCTGTGTGTGTTCAAAAACCTTGAAAAAAAAATGTTTATGTATGGTTTGGGTATTAAAAAGTTAACAAAAAAAACCCAAAAAAAGAAGCCCCTTTAACAATAACCATAATAGCAGGCAGAATACCTATAAAAAATCGTTTAAAATTAAATTTAGTTTACAGCAACAACGAAAAAAAAAATAGAAGAATAGCAGATGAAAAAAGAAATCATTTTAAGCCGAGTTAAAGGTTGTTGGCAAAAAAAAAAAATAGAAACACAATAAATACGACTCTACAGTGTAATCGTTTTTTATTGCAAATTTTCAATATTTGGCTTGAAATTTATGCAATTTTTCAATTGCATTATTATGTGTTGTTGGATTTTTATGGCAATGGCAACAACCATCAACAACCACCGACTACGACTACGTTTCATATGGCTTAACAATAGCTTAAAAGCATACAATTTAATATTAAAACTGAAAAACTAAAATTAAATAAAAGAGAGAAAAAAGCAGACGACGAAAACCTAATGAACAACACGTAAAAATTTCCCCATTGACTAGTGCTTTTTTGTTTTTACTTTTTAATAGAAAAAGTGTGATAGGCCAAGGCTTAACCCCTTCTAAACCGAAAATTAAAACATTAACTCTGTTGTGCAAACAATTTTTGATTTTAATACAAAATAAACAGATTAAGAGCCCCTATCTTTGACAACACTAAATCGATTGTGTACTTGTGTAAATACCATAGAGACTTGGATGAGACATTTACAACGTAGGCAAGCATAGTGACAAATAAAGCAGACTTCAGAGTAGATCTACCCCTCAGCAAGGTAACTTGTTTTTGAACTTAGTTTTGGACCGAAAAGAAGGAGTGTGTCAGTAAGAATGCAGTTCTTTATTTCAATAGAAAAATGGTGATAGTTACGGTTTTTCATTAGATTGTAAAGAACATATGTTCCGATTAAGTATGAAATAAATGATCCGTCAAATCGCCGCCTTTACAATTTTCATGACATTTTTCACTATTTTTTCATGGAGACTTAGTTGTATCTCACCGAGGACAGGTTGGAATTCGGGTATGAGCTCAGGGAGTGTAGTGTTTCTGGCTAATACGCATAAACCCAAAATTTCAGAAAACCTAACAAAGGCTCGACGTTAAATAACATGATCTTGGTGAACGGTTCGCATCAGATTTTCTTCGGATGATTCATTCTGGAAATTGTTGCTACAATAAATCAATTATAACTTCGTTATTATGTTCCTGTAGCGAATGATGTTCACAGCCACTTCAGTTTCGAATCATCTGACGGCGGAATTTGATAATTTTGTGTATTTTCTAAGCCATGTAAATACATATGTACGATTGATCGGAGAAGATGAATTTTTTTTTATCAAAAAATTAGCATTGACTTCACTATGCTCCACTACCCATTGAAATGTTGGCGCTATCCGTAGTCTGCGGCTTTGTGCTTCGTAGCTGAATTTATAACACATTAAGATGGAAATATATTTTCAAAATTCGCTGCGATTACAACCATTTTTCCAAGACACTGTCCGGCGGTGCGTAGACGCACAAGAGTCATACTGGCCAGATTCGTCAAATTTTTTAAACCACTCTTCAAATGGTTGACACGTAAGGTAATTAGTTTTCACAATTATATCGCGTTGTCCTTTTGTAAAGCGCTCCATTGCAACTTGCACCAAGCAAATGAAGTTCAATTTAAAAAGTTCACTTTTACTGAAACAACTCTCCATTTTCTCTTAGTGACGGAAATTAGTTGGCGATACGTTATTGATCACAAACGGCCATTTGTAATGAGTTTTCAAAGAATTATTCATGAAAGCTTGAACTGTTTAGAAGTCACGTTTTGCTGCATTCTATGACTCATAACCATAAAAAGGGGTTTTATTTTATTTTACGTTGTCATTGGATATACATATTCGGTTTATTGTTAATTTTTTTAAGCAGATTTAAAATGTCCAAATGCTTGCAGAAGATTATTGATGCGGGTTAATAAGTGGCCACCCTTTAGTAGATATGGTGTTGACTTATTAGACGAAATATTTTACAAATAGGCGAAAATGCCAGCCAAATGGATGAAAAAGAAATTGATTTCTGCAGTAGACGCGACAGACTAATAGCAATTGGGTCACTTAGAAAAACTTCAATCGAAAACGGTAATACCAAATGCGATTGGCTGTCAGAAGGTTTCTACTAAGTGTTTAGTGGGATTAGAAGACAATGAGCTGTTTTCCTGCAACCAAGGTCTTAAATCGAATTTATACCGTCAACAAATTGAACTGTCTGAAAAAGCCCAAAAGCTTTCAGATCTGTGTCGATAAACGACGAGTTATGTTCGTTAGGGGCTCGTTTGTAGTAATCGATTTCCTTAGTCTTGTCTATGCTTATGCAAAAGAGGCTTGTAGTGTATTGTGTTGAAACTAAGGAAATAGTTTGTGGGAGTGGGGAAGTAGCGAGAATTGCTTGCAGAATAACAATTTGATTTTGATTACATTGTAGAGACGGGTAGAACTGCTGCCTTGCTAATTGTGCTCCCAAATACTATAAACGAAGTTATCCTGTGGAAGAAACGATTAATACGCAAAGTTATGCAATATTTGTTATTAGAACTGTTGTAGTGCTTTAGCAAACCAGTAAAGTCGGATATCCTAGTGTGACTATATCTTACAGTCAACTTCGAGACTTCGGTTCAGACGTATAGTTTAGTTTAGTTTCATATGATCTATTATGCATTATTTTTAATATACATTTGTTTTTGATAAGTACAAAAATATATTTCAGGTGTTTGATAAACAAAACCGGATATTTTTTTTGTAATATTATACGACCAACAAGGGTTTAACAAAAAAAAAAAATCAAAATTACAGGCATAAACAATAACTGCTACATCGCCTCGTTGATTGATGTCTGTCCATTTGTCTGTCCCTCCCTATTTGATTGTATTTTGTGTTGGTTGTATGATCATATAGCATTAATGGGCTTCCGCGTAAATAGTTTCGTTAAAACTGCACAAAAAAAAAAGAAATAAAATATTGAAATAAATACCATCTTTATACACTACAATTTACAAATAAATTAATATTTAAAAATAAAAAAAAAAATAATTAAACCACCGCATAGATACTTGTAATACCAACATTTTATAAGACATTTAAAGAGTTCAACGAACACAGATTATTATTATTAATCCACAAACAAACTCTGCAACACCTTCTTTTTTGAAATACAAAAACAAAAATAAAAACAAAAAAACTAATAATGATTGAAACCGTAACCGCAAAAAATTTAATAAGTACTTTCAATAGTAACTCAAATAATTATTCATAAAAAATTTTGAAAAACTGAAAATATTCATAAAAATATTCCAAATATTTAACGTAAAACTATTATGGGAAAATGTAATTTATCTCTACACTCGTAGGAATTAATTAAATTTAAAAAAATGTATGTACACTTGAAATAAGTGAATACAATGCATGTTTGTTATTTTATATGTTTGTTTGTTTGTTGGAAACCTGTACCTGTTTAAATCAGCAGTTCGTAAAATTTTCAGTGTAACTTACTATTGTACTAGAAAAAACATAAAGGAGGAGGACAACAAAGTTTGTTGAATATTTATACGTTATATGCTCTGGCTCGCTGATATATTACTCTCTCTACGCACTCCTCTATCCTATCTAAGAATCACCAGACGAACAGCTGTAAACTTGAGGAGAGAGTGGAAGTGGAACTGTTATAGGAAAACTTAGCCTTAAGCCCCTTCAAGTCTGGCCACTATAAAAAGCTACGGAATTGATCCTCAGCAAGATAGCTCCTTCTACTATTATTTCTATTTACCCTGATAGCCAAGCTACACAATCAATTCTCTTTCGGGGTGCAACTTTCTATTGATTAGTAACTACCCTATATCTAGAAATCAAGAATGATAGAAGTAAAGAATAATGAAATCAGGTGCACAAAATTCTAATTTTCTGCTGCCAAAGGTGAAATGACGTCACGCCAGTAGTTTGACATTAAAAAGTTGAATAAACATGCGTATGTCATAATCTTTAGTTCTATCATTCTTGCTATGTGTCTATCTCATACAGGTTCCTGGTCAATGCCACTCTCACCTGTTGAACAGAAAGCGTATTAAGCAACTATTTAAACTGGACCTCGGGGATATGACTATATCCCCTCTCACAAGAGAATGCGTAATGGCTAGGCATATGAAGAGCCTTCGATTACCAGATAACGACTTCAGCAATATATGCCACTGTGCGTCTCTCACAGACTTCTCTCATTTCTATACAGTTTGACAGAGCAATCGATATATGGCTTCAAGATATTAGATCAATTTTCGTACTTTCGGCAGGAAACCATGCTTTAAGGCAAAGTCAATATGTTCTTGTCAATTATGCCTGAGGCATCGCTTCAGTTGATATAGTAAGGGACTAATATGTGCTCAAGTAAGCTTCGAGCTTTACAAAGCCACTTTCTTCTATTTTATCCTTCAAGTGGGCGTAGCACGTCTCATATAAATTGAATACTGCGTATCAATGAAATTCCGAGTGCTAATATGCTACCCCAAATTGGTCATTACAACCCTTCAATCAGGATAACGACCTAGCTTCTCGCACCACTTATGTTGTGTGTGTAAACTTTATACGTGAGTGGCGAGACCTACAATTTAAAGTCGTCTTCAAAGGACGGATTTTTAAGAAACTTTTCACATTTTTTGCCAGAAATCTGTTGAAATGAAGCCACCGAAGAAATATTTTTCATACTTCAGTTTGTTGGAGATGACCCGGCCGACCTCACGCCTCACAAACCAACACACTACCTACTAGACTACGGTGACGAAATAGATAATATAAGTGTTAAAACTGGACCCATTGGGTCGGCTTCCGGAAAAACTTTCCTCATCATGACTGTGTCCAGAACAATGTTGAATAGCATTGTGGATGTAGCACAGCCCTGCCTAATACTTTAGCGTACTAGGATCATAATGCTAGACCATCAGAATAAAGTAAAGGAATCAATTTTTAAACTTCTAACATAAAATGAATATCAAGTATTTACAATATAGTTATACAGGGTTTTATTAGATACTTCTGGATCGACCTATTAATTTCCTTTTTCGCAGAGCAATAATGAAAATTGCAAAATCTTTGGGTGTGTGAATCCCAAATAAGTGGAAAGCAATGTTTTAAAATTCCCTTCATTGGTGCGATTCATGGCTTTTGTAAGATTATAAATTTATTTATAAACTTTTTTTTATTATTATTTATATGAGTTTATATGTAAGGAATAAGTTTCCATTTTTATATGGTTTTTAATTTATTGATTTTTGTTTCGAGTTTCCAAAGATTACTGTCGACCCAAAGTTCATGATCTTATTTATTTAACCTTGTTTTTTATATAATTTATTGACTCCATTTAAAGACATTGTTTTTTTAATACACAGAAATATAATACACGTACAAGACAGACCAGTTTATAAAAATCTTTTGTTTTATTTTCTTGTCAATTTATAAACAAATAAGTTTAGCTGCGGATACATACGCTATAATATTTGTATCTGTATGCTTGAAGAAAAAATGTATCTACAAGTTTAAAATACATACATACAGTATCGGCCAAAACTAAAGCACCCCCTCAGTACATTTTTTTTAAATGATAATTTTTTTAGGAAAACAATGTTATTAAAATTCTATTTTTATTTTATTTTCTTTAAATCATAATTTTTTTAAGAAAACAAAGTTATTAAAATTATTTTTTTATTTTTTTTTTTATTTATTTATATCTTTATTATTGAAAAACACAAACTTAAGGAATTCAGAATTTAATAAAAAAAAAGTTAAAATTCAAAAAACATTTTAAGTCGCAAATATAAGCGGACAAAACTAAAGCACCCCTAATTCACGGTACAAAAGAAAACTATTGAAATCAATATTTCGTTGCGAATCCTTTATTCTGGATGACACACGCACATCTTTAAGGCATAGAGGATATTAAATTATTAATTATTTCAGGTGATATTGCTTCCCAGGCTATTTTTGCGGCTTCAAGTAAATTTTCTTTGGTTTTGCACGCAATAAGTACTCAAGTGAATTTAAAATTAGAATTCTTGATGATTGAAGAGCCGGCATATCAAGACATCAATTGAGTGCAAAATATTCGATCAATAGATCAATTATTTCTAGGCTAATTAAAACGTTTTTGCAGACTGGTCGCACATCTCCTACTCATTCTGGAGGAAGGGCACGTAAAAATTCGACTTAAAATGTTTTTTGAATTTTAACTTTTTTTATTAAATTCGGAATTCCTTAAGTTTGTGTTTTTCAATAATAAAGATATAAATAAATAAAAAAAAAATAATTTTAATAACTTTGTTTTCTTAAAAAAATTATGATTTAAAGAAAATATACTGAGAGGGTGCTTTAGTTTTGGCCGATACTGTACTTAACAAAGGCACACAATCACTATTGTAATGGTCAAGACAATTGGATAGAGATGGAGAGAGGGAGGGAGGTAGACCGGCCCCAGCAACCGGTCAATTGTGAACGATCAAATCAACAATAAAATTATTAAAGGGTTACGGTTGGGGGAGGGAGATGTGCACTTTTATTATTATGACTAGTAATTATTTTTATTACAGACTTTCTTTCTTTATTTAGTTTTTTTCTCATTGTTATCATTTTTCTAAGTAGAAGATACATTATTAAACAATGGCCTTTTAGATGCTTAAGAAAATCTATCGTTTTAAAACATTTACTACGAATTGTTATTTTCGATGTTTTCTTTACTTTCAATTAAATTTTTTCTCTATTTTCTACGTTTTCTCTTTCATTTACGTTTGCCTAGATAAAAAAAAAGCGGAAAATATAAATTATGCCTGTATGTCAGTTAAATTTGCTTTTTTTAATGGCAATAATCGTTTGGCATTAATTTGTTAGCCACTTTGCCTAGACATATGTATGCATGTATGCATTTGAAAATAATAATTTACCCATCAATCATATGTCAATGGCCAATATTGTGTAATCGAAAAATCTTGCATATAGGAATTCCTATTCAATATTACACTTCAATAATAAAAGAAGAAAAAAAAATTAATAAAAAAAAAAAATACTGCTGGCATTTGGTCTGCGAATGAGGTTTAATAAAGTTTTATTAACATTAATTAACACTGGGAGTCCAAACAGTACTCCTCTACGCTAGAGTTTCAAAATATTTCTTTATTGAGTTTCATTAAAATTCCTAAAGCAACTCGGCATTTGTAAGTCTTGCATTCAAAGAATTGAAAATAATTATGCTGGGAATTATTTTCTTAACATGAACCAATTCTTTGAGTTGGGATCATAAGGTCTTGATTCATATTTATTAATTGAGAATATTTTGTATCAACAATTGGAAAATACATTTTAAAATATTCTCAGTGGAAAAAAAAGTGATGGAGAAAAATTACTGTGATTATGTGAATTGATAACCAACACTGTTGTCTTTAAATTGGTAAAGTAAACCTGATATTTCAAAGAATCCCCATTATAAAGGTCTAACAACTGATATTTTTACTCCTTGATCAGGCACTTTTAATTTTTTATTAATTTTCGTTCCTTTACAGGACATAGACTAGCCATTATTTCTTTGCTTTGTTTCAACTGATTAATACAATTTTTCTAGCTAAACAGTCTCTATTGTAGCAGATTCTAGGATGATAGGATTGCCATCTGTTGTTGCATAGTAATATGCAAACTTTATTGTTATGCTATAATGGTGTTATGTTTTACTCATTAAGTTCTAATCTTTCTCAAGAAGTAACGTTGCTTGAACTCCTTTCCTTTTTATTATTATTTATTGTACTCGTGTACGATCTATTGTACTGTTCTCAATCCATATAGTATATCCATATAATGCCTTTTCTAAAGGTACTGACAAACTTTAGGACAGTTAACTCTCCAGAACCTTACACGCTCCTCGGCCTTTCCTACTAGAATGTATTAACACGGGGCATGTGTTCTGAATCCACATATTTGATTTAAGGCGATTTTTATGCTGACCAAGTACTCTTGGAGTTATAGGGTTTAGCCGAAAAGGTAGTCGTTAGCCCTAAGCTGCTTCTAAGTTTAGAAAACAATTTTTCTTCCAAACATCTCTCACCGCTTTACACAAAAGCTCTGGTCATCCTTTTTCTTTGTTCTTGTCCTTTTTGGGGGACTTAGGGGCTATGAGGAAGCTTAATTTTGAAAATTCGGAAAACGAAAGGCAATTTTTGCATTACATAGCTTCGAGAAAGGTTTGCTTGGGTTTGTAGCCAAGACCTACAACAAGTTGGCCAAAACATCTGCACGTGCTTGTTTTAGTCCAAATATTTATTGCGTATTCTGATATACCTTTGCCTCATGGGAATACCCAATTGATAATTGCGTGTTAAAAATCTACAACTAAGCACTGGATTTTTCTAGCGGGTCACTACGAATGTATGTGGCCTTGATATCCTGTTTGAACATACATTGAACGAAGCTGGCCTATTGTGGTAGAAATCAGTTGACAGCATAAGTTTGAATTAAAAATTTGATTGTAGAGATCAGCTTATAAATCATGATTTCCAATTATGGATTAACTAGTGAGCATGTATAGCGGTCAATTAAGCTTTGTCTGCTTGATTGTGACGTCTTTTCTTTGTGATTTAAAATATAATAATTCGCTCCTTGCGTTTTTTGGCATCATGTCATGTAAAATTAATATTTCATATCCTGCCTCATTGCAATAATTCTATTTTTATTCGATATTTAATGGTGTTTTCTTTTCTACCAAAAAATGTGCATTTTATTAACGCAAAATGCAATTATGCGTTTGTTTCTTAAAAATGTTTCGCCCTTTAAAAGGGTGGTATGTTTTATTCTAAATAATTCACACTTGCCAATGGTCGAGGGCATTGCATTTTATGCCCTGTATAAACCGAGAGTGCTGATAACGCCCTGTAAAGCAGATGACTTTTGTTTATTTATAGGGCTACCAGATGAAATTTAAAAAAAGTCGCCTGGTATTGTTATCTAATTTGAAGTTAATTTTTTCATTGTTTTGTGGAGTAATCTTAAGGAAATATTACATTATTAAAGCTACATGGTCAGCAGTATAAACAATTGCATTCAATGTTAGAACAGTGTTAAAATATTTTTTTTTTGTTATAAAAAAAGCGTGCAAAAAATGAATTCGAAAAATTAGCGATCTGGTAACACCTTTGAACAAATTGGCATTTCCTCATTCATTTTCTTAATAAGTGGTAAACACAGGGCATACCCTTTTTTAATATTTGTGTTATGTTCTTCTCAAATAAAAAATGACATTACAACAGGGTTGGTCAAAAATTTTTTTTTATGTACCTTGTAAGTGGGTGACATTTTCTTTTAGAAAAGAAAACACCATAAGCTTTAGGTGCCGATATTAATGAGTTAATTATTCTGGAGACATTTTCGACTATTGATTTTCCACAGAGTGGAGTATCTTAGACATCAAACAGACCGGAACAGATCGGCAAAACAATACTAGTGACATTATTGGTTACTTTATATATTAATTTTTCTTTTTATACACTTTTAACGCTCCCCTTAACTGACCTTGAACAGATATTTGGAAAAATTTCGAACCAATGAATGAAAATGTGTAGTATGTAGGTTGGATGGTTTCTATTTTTCCAGGAAATTTCGTAGCAATATAAGCTAATAAATTTAAGTTTATAACTTTCAATTTCACTTTAATTATTGCACTTGGAGATACAAAAATAAAAGTACCATGCATGTGTGGATTATTAGTTTAATTTTGTTGTTGAAATAAACGTGTATAATTTGTTCAAATGTTAATTTGCTAATTAGTCATTATGATAGAATATTAGATAACGTCATTGGTTGTGGCTGTCTTTATTATCACGTCATATTAACAAAACAAAAGATAAAGCAATAGAATGAAAGTTGTTTGACTATGTTTCACTCTATTCATTAGTATTATACAGTTTAAAGTCGACTCTGACCGACAGATTTTTTTTTGAGAAACTTTTTCACGACAGTTTTTATATACTATCAGGGTTTTTGTCAAAAATCTGCTGAGAGGAAGTCGCCGAAGAAATAATTTTCCATATTTCGTTTTGTGACCTCACGTCAAATAAGCCAACACACTACCTACTAGGCTGTGACGACTACTAACACTTATATATAGATAAGATTAGATTACGAGTGCAAGTAAAAAACACCTGAACTGGGAGACTAGACATGGTCCATTAAGATTAGCTTTATAAAAGTGGGCCAAACCGAACATAGAAACTGAAAAAAATAATATACAATAGGAAAAAAGCAGGAGATAGAAACAAAAAACAAGTTTTCTAAAAATGAAGACGAAATGAAAAATGAAGGGAGCAGAAGAAATTCAGTTTCAAACATATTCCGTTCTAGTTCGGTGGAATCTGGATCATAGAAATTTGGAGATTCTACAATCTTCCCTACTCCGCCCTTTCACGATCTAATCAATCAGTGCGAAGATGATTAATTAGATGACCAAGGTGGGTGTCTAAACTACCGTAGTAGCTAGACTATTAGCAAAAAGATCGTAGGTTCTATTACCACTAGAGACTCTGATCCATTACACTACACCGAGCCTAAGGTTTATGTTACTCAGCTCGTAATAATTATAATTTAAATTGTAATGTCATTCTAATTAATAAACAAATAAAAATAAATTTACCAGTTTATTATTTTACTTGAGCAGAGATATTCAAGTATAAAATTCAAAAATTTATTTAAAATAAAATGTTACAAACATATAGAGAAAGTTAACATCTAACACAGGGTATATAGGGTAATAAATCTATTGACGCGAATAATATTAATAATAATAATTTAATATAATTTATATGACATGATGTGTTATAAATATGATTTTGTTTAAAGACGGGTTTTTTCTTCTGTAGACAAAAGATTTAAAGAACAAATGATTCAGAACTTTTTAAAGGTTAAAGTAGTGAAAAATAACTATGTATACGAAATAAATATCTTCATATAAAATGAATAAAATAATAGAGCTTTTCCTCATTCTTTACATCAAAAGAGTCAACTAGATTTTATTCTATTCAGTTTCACAATCGCAATGGCAATTGATGAAATTTATTTGAATTATTCTACAGGATGAACACAACATTATGATATCATTTCGCTATAAGATGTGAGTCACCCCATTATTTTTAGTTTAAAATTTTACCTGCAACAGCTTCTTGAATTTTTACATATTTTGTGTGGTATTTTAGTTAAGTTTAGATTTATTCTCGTAAAAATTAAGCTTCCAATAATTAAATGTTAAAAACGTTTGGTCCTATAGACTAAAATCAAAGTGAAAAATAAAAGTTTTTCTTTATTCAACAACAAAATCTTTTAGCGTTCGCCATGATAAACCATCAGCAATAAGTGGAGTTATAGATTTCTAATCGTCGAGAGTTTTAAGTTGCTTAAAGGTCACTTTTAAACCCTTTACGATTTCGTGAGGCCACCTATATATATAGGCTCAACCTTAGTTTAGGGGTCATTACAAGCCTTGAGTCAGGATTTCGAACTAACTTCTCACACCACTTATATTGTTTGTGTTTTTTTATTCATAAGTGGCGGGACCTACAGTTTAAAGTCGGCTCCGAACGAAATATTTTTTTTTTGGAAAACTTTACAAGGCTATTTTATTTACAGAGGTTTTGCCAAACGACTACTTAGAGGAAAATGAGAAATATTTTTTCATATTTCGTTTTGTTCGATAAGTTTGAGCTGGGGTTTACGCCAACACAGTACTACACTACGGCGACTTTGTATAACTTTCGAATAAAATTTTAAAGATTTGGTGCCTATGTACAGATAAAATTCAACTTTGTGCGGGTAACTTTATTCCTGAATTAATTTATAACAGGAAAAACAGGTTTAATTTATGGGAATAGGTAGAGCCATCTATACAAGGCAATTCTTTTTAGTATATTCGCAGATTTTAATCATAATACAAGTTAAATATCGTATGAGTCTGCTTAAGCCTAGCATTTGTTCCAGATCAAGTACAGATAAAAATATTCTCAAAAATTATATTTTTGTTATTTAATTAATGTGTAATTAAATTCGTTATAAAACTTTAATTAAATGTAATGAATGGTTTAATTTAATTTCAATAAAATACAAAAGCTTTTGCTTGGTAAAAATAATAATAAAAAATAATTAAAAATAAAAATAAAATTTGTTCAAGTGTATATTAATTAACAAATAAAATATTATTCAATTATAGAATAAAATGTTTAAAAAATTATGATATTTTTTATATTGTTTTTTGCTCTCTGCAACAAAAGCTCTCTTTAAAAGGCAAGAACAAGTGTCCGGTACAAATTTAAACAAGCCGTTGTTGGTTGATTGTATGCCAAAAACGCAAACAGAAAAGTTGTTAATAAAAAACAAGTTAAAACTAAAAACAAAACAAAATAAAAAAATAATACTAATAAACAAAGAAACACAATAACCGGTCTAAAGCTGGTCAAACGTATCAATTGTATACGATACGTAACGCGTTTATATGTTCGCCGCTGTTCGTTCATTTGGTTCCATATGTTAAGATACAAAATTGAAATTAAAATAAAATTTATTGAAATAAAAGAATACATCATATACATACATATGAAATAAATTTAAAAATATACTATGCGCCACAAAAGAATAAATTTATAAATTATTAAAGAAAATAAAAGTTAAAAAAAAAAAATAATTGGATTGAATAATAAAAGAAACAAGAATGATTTGTCATTTTACAAGTTAATCTAAAAACAATTTTAACAAAAATTTCCTTTAATAAATTTATCATTTCAATATTGTAGGGACATATTCTTCTTATAAATGAAATAAAAAAAAGAAACGAAAGACTTAAAAAACAAGATAAATAAAGAACGAAAAACATTTCTTGTTAATTGTAATCAATTAAGAAAAAGAAAACTACAAAATAATTAACCAGGAATTAAAAAAAAATTAATTAAAAATATCAATAAAAACAGTCTGTAAATGACTCATACTGTAAAGCAGCATCGTATTCAATTGCACTGAAGCAGCAGCAGCAGCAGGAGCTCCTTTAACAAAAATGAGCTGTTCGCCACCACTCTAGAGATAAAACAAAGCAAATCATAAAAAGAAGAAAAAAGAGGAAGAAAAATACTATGGACCATATAAATAAAAACAATTTATAACCCGTTTTGCTTTGTTTTGTTTTCTTGGATACAACAATCTATACCAGACAGACATACCACAATATATAATCCACAATAATAACGAAATGAAATGTGAATTGCATAAAGAAATTTTATTGCAACACACTACAAAATGAATACAAAAACATACATAACAGCAACAGCAACAGCAACAACACCAGCACCAGTAGCAGTTTCAACAAAGTTATCTTCTATAGCAACATCTCCAACGGCTTGTGCAACATTAAATTATTCAAATACTTTGCGTACACTGCCGCGTAAACGGCGACCTCGTGCAGTGGGTGAAGTGTCAATAACTTGTCCTTCAAGTTGTGTGTATCTCAATGCTGAGCCACAAGAGGAAGATGAAAATGGCTCCTCCGCTAAGAAAGAGCCGCCTATTTATGCAAATACCTGCATTGAGGAATTGAAAGATAAATTGGAAACAATACAAAAATCAGCAGGAGTCGAACCGTACAATAGGAATAGCACGGGCAGTGTGCGTCCGCGTCATCAACGTATACATTTGACATTCATACGTGCCACCATAGCTGAAGTGGATGAGACGAGAGAGGGCATGGTGATGAGTACTTATATAGGTTGGTACTTGAATTGTTACTTTTCCTACTCTAAAGGGTTTTACAATATGTATGTAACGAATCCTAGCAGCAGTAAGAGATGGAATTTGTATACTTATTGGGTTGGTGCAAAAATATATTTCTTTGTAAAATAGATTTTTTTTTTTAGTTTAAATCATTTGTATAATGATTATTTGTGGTAAGGAAAGAAACTTAAATATTTATTATGTGGGAGTAAAATATATTTCGTTGCGTTTTTATATTTTATCAATTACCGACTGCCAAAGTTTGTATAGCTAAGATTTTCTATACGATTCCTGAACACATTTTGATTTCTCTTATTTATTTATTCTCAGACTTTCTGGGAGACGACTGCTAAGAGGAAGACGCCAAAAGAAATATTTTTTTGTATGAGCTGGGTTTAAACCGCGGGCTCTTATGGTATAAAATCGCATAAGATCAGAGAATGCAACGTTAGTAGATTTCCGATGAGACTTCTCAAAGAAGTTGAGTTTAATTGTGTTATTTTATGCTGAGGTTTTGCTAGTGATAATTCTATCAAACTGACTTTATGGACTTCTGGGAAATCGATTAATATAAAACAGATTAAGAAGCTTAGGCCTGGTAGAGCGTCTATAAAATTACCCGACATTTGTTTATTACGATAATAAAACTCTTATTTTCACAACAGTTTTTATGTCGAAATTTGTGCTATGTTAAGTCCCCATTAATAAGTAGTCTAATCAAATGAATTGGCTTCCAGTTGAATCAAAGTCAACAAGAAAATTATGTCATTAAAAACATGTACACAAGATAGAATGGACGCTAATTACTCTAAAGTGAAGTATCTTCTGCCTCTAAAAAGTATATTATGTTTAGGTCGTGTAGGGAAACACGCAAGCTTGTGCATTGAATAGTGAAATACAGGTCATAGGCTTACTTTTTCTAGATTGATGTACCTGCACAAGTAAGTGTGCTCTGTGGTTATGTAATGCTGGAGATCTCTACAAAAATACCAGTTGAACATACCATCTGAGACGAATGGCATTAAATATGTTTCATTTAAGTAATCAGCTGCAGACAACCCAAAAGATTCCTTGACAAGCAGTTCAAAATTTTTAATTTAAAATATCTCAAAAGAATAAATGATTCCTACTCTCAGTCTTATGACACTTCATCTCTCAAAAGGATATCAAAACATAAATATAGTCTTTGACTTGACTATTGGCCTCCAACAGAATAGAGAATTTTTAAATCTTAGATAAGCTAACTAGTGTTACGTTAGGCACGGGTTCAAAATGCGTATAAGAAAACTGTGGACCTATCAGAGGGCTCATTGCATTTAATCTTTAAAAAAATTTACTCAAAAAAAGCATAAAGTTTTTAAGGATGTCGGAAGAGACTGAGTAATAACATTGCCAACTAAAAGATAACGTTAGTCAAATTATTTTTTACTTTACATAGCTTCTAACACTAACATTATGCATACTATTATGGATCATAATCATGTGGAAAAAAATTCGTAAATAATACCTCGTAATGCCTAAAATACTACGTTTTTTAAATCACGCTCTGATGCTCAAAAAGTATTTTTTATTTGATAATGGCTTTTTTGACTAACTTCTAGTTTTTTTTTATAAACTTAAGCTACTTCTTTTATAACATTTAATAATAATTACAATAACTTTTCGTTTTTCAGACGATCCCGATCATTACTATGAACAACTTTCACCACAGGCCCTTTCCAAACGGCATTCATTGCTCGACCCGAGTCGCACTGGCAGCCTCCAAAGAAATCAAGATTCTGTAAGGGTTTCTAAGCGTGGCAAAAAAATGTCTTACTCAGCACATGCTTTGGGTCAACACATATCGGATGATTCCTTTGACTCAGATACCGATGACTACTATGAAAGCGAACATTTCAAGAATGCTCACAATGACAGTGGTGTGGACATAAGAACTACCAAATTACCCGAACCGCCAACATCATCGAATCAAATGTATTCGTTTGTGAAGAAATTTAAGAATTTCATTGTGAATAAGAAATCACCAAATAGTTCGAAACATGGCGGCAGTCAACAGAAGATCTACGATAGTTCGTCACAATTCTATGGTAGTACACAACAACAGTATGAAAGCAAAACTCAACCTTTGCCGCCAACACCACCAGCCTCGGTACTGCAAGTGCCAGAGACCAAAGAGTTAAGTACTTCGGAAAATAATCTCATAATGGCTCAAACAGTAGTCTCTAAGCCCGATACCATTAGTGTTAATACTGAAACAAGAAAATCAAAATCGGGCAAAAGTTTAAGATCACGTATACGCAAGAGTTTAGTGGGCTTTGATAATAAACAATTAAGCACCCTGACACCAACCAGAAGTACTTTTTATATAGAGGATCCCGGACAAGATGATCATAATAGCCAATTAGATTCTGGTTTTTCGGAAAAAGCGTTATCAGGAGAACTACCCACTACAACATCTACACCCGTTACAGAAGCGCAAAAATTCTCTACCATAGCTCGTAAAGCTAAAAAAGAAGCAAAGCTGGCGAATTCCCAAAGACGACGTACTACCATAGGCATACGACCTCATGAACCACCGCCACCGCCGCCCCCAGAAAACAACCCGAAATCTAAACGCCAAAGCAATACATCTTGGTATGCCGAATGCGGTGTGTTTAAAAATGGCACAACTAATTTGGTTAACGATGATTCTCAGATACTAAATGGTCAAAATGGCAGTGGGGGAAGCAGCATTATTGCTGGCTCTACATGGTATGAAGAAGCAGGTTTATATCAAACTTCTGGCGTATCTGTGGCCAGTAGCAGCGGCAGTTCGGGTGTATCCACTAGTAATGAGGCAGGGCCAGCGGATGAAATGTCGCACAGTATGTTTAGTAATGAGCCGTTGTATCAGATCTACAGTGCAGCCAAATTGCAGGCCATGTCTAGAGACATGCAAGACGGTGGCAGTTCAACAGATGGCTATGAAGAAATCGGAGAACGCCAGAAGAACAGCAACAATAGCGAGAATGTAAGAAAATCCACCAGACCTTCAGCGCTGCAATTGGTGGAACCAAAAAGTGGGCCCGAACGTACCTTGTGGAGTCATATTCCGGAGGTTATTAACTCGTATATAATACGTAAGTGGAATTGAATTTTGAATAAAAAATTTAATTTCTAAATAAATTCTTATTCATTCTTTTAGCCGCAATGACAGCACGTGAACGAGCTTTAATGGAGGCAAAGTTTGAAATAATCACCTCAGAAGCGAGTTATTTAAAATCTCTTAATCTCTTGCGCACTCATTATATGAATCATCCTGTGTTTCGCGATCAAAACGTGGTTAGTTCTCGCGACCGTAAATCTCTCTTTGCCCATATCGTGCCGGTACATGAATGTTCCGAAAAACTTCTATCAGAGTTAGAATCCTGCTGGCAAGATAATATAATGCTGAGAGGCTTAAGTGAACGCATCTATGCGATAGCCGAAAAGCATTTTCATGTTTATGTAGGCTTTTGTGAGCATCAGGGCCGCATGGATCGTACCTTGAAACGCTTGCGTGAAGCCAAAGGTTTGTTTGCACAAAATCTAGAACTACTCGAGTCTAGTCCTGCATGCTGTGGCCTGACTTTGCATTCCTTTTTAATGTTACCCATGCAGAGAATCACAAGACTGCCTTTGTTAATCGATGCCGTTTTCAGTAAATGCCATCACAATGATGACGAATATGAAAATTGGAAAATGTGTCTGGCCATCATGAATAAAATTGTAACACAGTGCAATGAGGCGGCCAATAAAAGTGAGCAGGCCTTTGAAATTGAACGCATATCCAGACAATTGGAATTTAATCCCACGGTAATACGGCCTTTGGCAATAGCACCAGCTGGCATTTTGGCTCCCGGCACTAAACCACGTTATTTAGTCAAGAAGGGAGAGCTAACACATCTCATCTGGCGTGGCGATGATGCCAAACTAACGTTTGGCAAAAAGTTTACGAAAACCACAATATTTGCATTTCTCTTTTCGGATTTGTTGGTACTGACAAAACGTAAAGCAGAGGAACAGTTTTCGGTATTTGACTATTGTCCGCGTAATATGCTGACAATAACGTCGGGAGATACACTGCCACAATTACCAACCAAAGATTTAAATAGTCAAACTAGTAAAAATTTAATTTTAATGACTCTACTGGAGAATCACGAACGTAAAACAATCGAATTAGTGAGTATAACACAATGCGAAGTTTAAATGAATATTTAAAATTTTCCTTTTAAAATTTAGCTGTTGTCCTGCCCTTCAGTTTCCGAACAGCAAAGATGGCTACAAGCCATGCGTCCGCCTGAATCGGAAACGCCAGGCGAAAAATTATATGAACAATGGGATTGTCCACAAGTTATAGCCACGCATATCTATGAAAATAATGAACCCGACGTTTTAAACTTGGAAGTGGGTGATGTAGTCAATGTGACACGTAAATTACCAGATGGTAGGTTGACATTAAAACAAGTAGAGATACAAATATAAAGTGTTTTTTATTTTTTGGTATTTTCTGTTCTTTGCTAGGCTGGTATCAAGGTGAACGGATACGTGACGGAGCCATTGGATGGTTTCCCGGCAGTTATACTGAAGAAGTTAACTCTGTACATGTGAGAGCCCGTAATCTTAAGCAAAGACATCGTCTACTCACTTTCACCGCCACCTATCTGGAGTCACAAAAACGCAATAAATGATCAAAAAGCATATTAGCACTTACGTTTAAATGTATTTAGTTTTTTAAGATTGCAAAAATTTTCTAAGTTATTTTGTAATTGTAATTCCAAAATAGTGTCTTATTAGACAGAGAGAGAGTTTTAATTAGAAATATAAAGAGAATATTTATAAATGTTGTTATTAATTTAATTATAATTATTTAATTTTATTAATATTGCGTAGAATAAGTAATACCCGCATATGTAGGTCTGTATGTATGTATGCACGTATGCATGTGTAAATTGTTTAGAAAAAAATGTGATATGATTTTATGTAAATTTTATTTTTTAAAATATAATGTTTGTAAAATAATGAATGCCTTAGATTAGATTAATTAATAATAAATAAATAATACATACAATTATACAAAAGTATATATTTTTAAAATACAAAATAAATGTATACATTCAAATAACATATACAATATGTATGTATGTAATACAATATGTCTCTACAAATATTTAAATACGAAATAAAAAATATATGTATAATATATTAGAAAAAAAATAAACAAATCAAGTCAATTTTCATTTACATAAAAACAATTCAGAGTTTAGAAAAAAGATTCTCGAAAAATTTGGGTTAGAAATTATCGGTAGATGTCTCTAAAATGTAATACAAAGTTTTATCAATTACATGAAGCGATATGAAATCTTGTTAAACGGTGTTATTTAGGCCTTTACAGTGTTAGAAGACATTATAGTTAATAACGACAATATTGTTAATGCTTCATCTCACAATAGTTGTCATTTATTCAATCTGTTTTGCCAAATCACCATGGACGACCATAGACAAGGATATGTGTTCGCTCAATGGGTTCTGGACAGTTGGCAACTGACCCTCATTTTCATAGAAAAATCATCCCCATTTCTGAATGAATGAGTACGTAAATAAACAAAATTGTCGTTCAAAATTGTGTGTACCACTCCACATCAGAATAAAGAGTGACCAATGCAACCAGAAAAAGTTACTCTGTGGTGTGGATTTAGGGTTAGCGGGGTCATCGGTCCATATTTCTTGGAGAATGACGTTGGTCAAGCCAGCGCCGTGTGCGGTGAGGAATAAAGGTCGATAATTACCATATTCTTTTGGTCTGAATTGGACCCCAAGAACAAGTTGTTTCAGCAGGACAGTGCTACATACCACAAAACTAATGCCTCATTGAATATTCTGCACGAGCAAACGTGAAATTGATATGCGATATGACCCCGTAAGCCTTTTTCTGACGGGGTTTTCTGCAATCTCAGGTTTATGCGAATAAACCATAGTACTTAGAGTACTCAGCTCCTTAGAGATTGACTCGGCGTTAGAATAGAAAACTAAATAAGTAAGCAGATCAAATTGCAAGGACGTTGGTTTCCTTTCTGTGGAGTAGTAAGAGGGGGTTGAAAGATTATATTCAGCGAAAGAAAAAGTGAGGAGAAGCGGTAACTCTTCTTAAGTAAAACGGAATAATCTAATCTTTCTTGAGTAATTACAATGTCATCGTAAACTCCAAGAACACTCATTTTAGAATGTTACGTGATGTGATAACGAAACCCTAGGGTACATACTTGAAACTTGTGCGGGGTTAACACATCTGAGAAGGAAACATATGGTTACTTATCAAGTGATAAGCTAGCAGATATTCAAACAGCATACAAAAGTTTGCTAAGACAACTAGATTATGGGAGAGAGCCTATATATGTATATAGGGTGAAGGGACACCAAACATATGTAGAGGACAGACAGCCAACTCTCATTGTGAACCTCATGCTTGACATTAGGATAAAGGACTTAACCCGATACATACGTGAATCTGGGTAGCTTTTTCTAGAACTCTCTTCCTAATGTTGTACCATCAGCGCCTTTTCAATTAATTAAACAGGATGGGGTAATTCAATACCATCCAAAAGTTTACCAAGGGAATAAGATTGTTAGTGATAACCTATAGACTGAAGGCAGGCCAAAACTCGCGCACGAGGTTATTGTGAACCTCATGCTTGGCATTCTAGTTTAAACTTTTTGAAATTAACATAAAAGCCGTTGTCCTGTATATTTGAGAATCTGGGTGGCTTTTTCTAGAACACTCTTCTTAACATTGTACATCAGCGCCTTTTCAATTAATAAAACAGTTCAATACGCAAAAAAATTACGATCGTATTGCATCAGCCAGAAAAAAACAGTACCTCAACTTGGCCTACACTATCCTACTCTTCTTTCTCATGTAAGTATCTTTCTGGTAGTCCAACATAATGCACTGCATGAGTAGAATAAAGTGTTGGTCTTCAAAAAAACAAACAAAATTGACCGAAGTGGAAACCTCACATGATGAGTCGTCATTTAACCTATGCTATCGACGACAGCAGAATATTTTCTATACACTAAACGCATTTAACCACCCATTAAACTTTTAATTTTCATCATTTCTACTGAGCTAAAGCAAAATGTTACTAGTACACACATACATACAGTTTGATGAAGAAATCTCATGCCAAAGGCATGAAAAGATAAAATTGGTGGTATTGCACATTTGAATAAGTTTTGCTTGTAAAACGAATAATTTTGCATAGAAACCATAGAAAAGCTTTTATTACAAGACACTTTTACCAATATCACTCTTGAAGACAATTTCATAATTTTCCTATATTCCATATCCATCTTAGAGCATCTATCGGAATTTAGCGAAAAATATTTAAACAAATTAACTATAACACTGCAATGTACTAATGGCCAAATGCTCACTGTTCTGAACGAAATTTATTCACCTCCTGGACAAAGGTAGAGCTAAAATTGGACACTGCTGTTAAAGGGCCCTGTATAGCAAAATTTTGTGAGTTGCCTTCGAAGTCCTGCGACATTCCACCTACGTTTGCCCAGGAAACGATAAATACAAGAATTACGACGCTACATGCATAATTGGCATGGTATGGGGTAAGGCGAGAGAGGTATTTCTATCAAAATATATAGCAAGTGGATGATCAATAAAAAAAAGAATTATGCTTCCACCATACAGGCAGACGAGGCAAAATGATCTGGATAGAACTCCAACTGTGTGCAGATCACTTACACGAGCAAGATACCAAAATTCTTGTGAAGCCACACAATGTAATGTTCTCAATAGCATAACTCCTTGCCCCCGCCCCAACAATCGCATCCTGGAAAACAATTGTCCTCACCAACAAACGCACAAGTATAACAAAAGCTTCATATTGGAATTTATGCCTCTAATCTTGTTAGTTATAGCAATAGTTTAGGCCTCAACAGATTTCTGTGGAACGTGCAATTACAAATTAAAATATCAATCGGGGCCTGAACGCTCAATCGCCACAAATTGATGACTTGAAGAAGCAACTTGGAAGACCAGGGGTAACTAACTCTCTCTCTTAGTTATGTTCTGAATTCAATGGGCTGGTGAACATTTACCGGACCAGAATAATATCAGATTGAGACTGATAACGTCCTGCAACTACTTACATCCTAATATTGACACACAAACCAACAACAGCTAATTTGAACCGACATTTAAATAATTATTCTTCTATTTCTTACCTTGGATTTATTCTGGAATCAGCCGAACACTCACAGCAACAACAACGACGCCATGCGTAAAAGCCTTCTTGTGACAGCACATGTCCATAAATTTGATATTCATTTCTTTTTAATTATTATTTCACAATCGGCAAACTTATTTCTTTCACTTCCACAATTTTTTAAATATTTATTTTCACTTTTTTATACTTTAAAACAAAATAAGCACTTCACAATATAAATTTCACTTTTCCAATGGCTATTTTCATTTACCGTTACTATTCCCTCCATATTACGCCACAGAGTTGCTTAAAAGCTTGTGTGTGGTTTTATTCGCATGGTTGCTTAAAAGCGTCTGATTAGTTTTATTCTCATTGTTGTTTCAAAGTGTATTTTTGATTTTATTGTCGTTGTTATTGGTACTAAGTGCTGCCAAATTTCTATAAATGTTTATTTACAATAGAATAAAAAGACCAAAGTAAATGTCAAAAGTTTGAGCAAAAGGAAAATAAATATTGTATGTATTTGCTTTCTTAATTCCCTCAATGCTTTAATAAAAATAATGCTTTCGATTTAATAATTTCACCACAGATAAACATTTTTACATAGAAATTTACAATGAATACACAATTTCATACACCATCATTTGGTGACGACGTTTTCGATTTGGGTGACGCTTCTACATCTACTCCAAGTGGCAGCATGTTGGCAGGAAATCTTGTTAACAACTCATTTGCGTACCAACAGCAAACACCTACATCGACACAGGTGAGTAAGTTTTCTTCGAATTTCTGTAGAGTTTCGTTTTGTTCCTTGCAGATATCGCAATATCATTAAGACAGCTTGCTATGTGTTCATTCTACTCACTTTATATGTCATGTGGCACAATTAATGAAGGATTTAATAATATGCGTTTGTAACACAACCTTATATCAGATCATTAGCTCATCTTAGGGACTCACGTCAAAACCAACAACATCTGCATGTTCTCCACATCTATTGCTTGAAGTAGATTGTTGCATCATTTCGTAGTTTTGATGAATAAAAAAGATAATGGCACAGACTTATTGATTCATAGGCAGAGCAAAAGATTTATAAATGAATGGGTGCCCTTATAACCGAAATATTTACAATTAGTAGTGGGCTAAGGCATTAGGGAATTAATGTTAGTGCGAAGGCCTTGGTGAGAAACTAGATCCATAATCCTGAATGAAGGATTGTAATGACCAATTATGTACATACATATGTATGCGAAGGCCTTGGAAGGAATCTACATGACTGTCGTAGTCAAAAAGAGTTCTTTTAAATCAAATTGCAAGACATTCTAATTCGGTTCTTCATTATTTAAGTCGAAGATTGTTTTCAGGAAAGCATTTTTGAAAGCACCACTATAAGCTGTTTCTGGGCTGAGGCCTACCTTCCAAACCTACCCTTACTTGGATCCTTGCTGGAAAAAAGGTTAAATTTAATCTAGATGAGTTAATAGATTTCTGTATCGTACAGTGTTTTCATAATTTGTATCCCACTTAACCCGCTTAAAATTTTGATTAAATATGCGCTTAAAATGATTGTACTGCCAAATGGCCTATACACCCTCCTTGTACTCAAGTGAATTGTATTGACTAGTACACGCAAAAAGCCAAATGAATGCTAATAATAGATAACCAACTGTTTAGGCTAGATGATTTGGTCTCCTCAATAAGGAAAGATGAATAGATTAAAAAAAAAATATTCAACAAAATGTTGCATACTATACCTGACTATGATAAAGTAAAGTCTGCAATTAAATACGAAATTAATTAAATTTTTTTGGTATTTTAAAATTAAAATCATTACATACATTCCCACATGCAATCAAGCAAAGTGTGACATTATCTCACCTTTAGCATCTACCAACACATCATCATTAATTTCAATTTATTTTTCATTATATTCGTATCGTTTAATCTATCTGAGCGTTAGCTTTAAAAGGCTTTTAATTTTTTGATAGTTCAATAGTTTTCGAATTTTGTAAAGCGTTAGTAATGAAAAAGCTTTTAGTAAGTTATTGTTTTATTGCGTAATAAAGTAACGCTTAATTAAATCCTTCATCTCATTTTCATTTCATTGTCCATACTTTCTTTTTCTTTCTCTCTCTTCTTCATTATCTATAGACGAAACGTATGATTAATCTTCACAATACAACAGATGAATATCATACGGCCAATGAAGATTCATTTAATTTTACAGCAAATAACTCAATAAATCACTCTATTACCCAGCAGCAGCAGATAACGACCACACCAAGTAATGTTGCAGCGCCGGCAGGAAATATTACACCAACCTCGGGCACAGGCCCCACCACAATGGCTGCACGTAAACAAATGTTACCGTTAGACCAAAATGAACCAGCAAAACCACTTTCCGCTTATGCTCTATTCTTTCGTGATACTGTAAGCGCCATAAAACAGCAGAATCCGACATGTTCCTTTCAAGAGTTATCGAAAATTGTAGCCTCTATGTGGGATGCCTTAGATCCGGTACATAAGAGTGTATATAACAAGAAAAACGAATTGGCCAAAACAGAGTATCTCAAACAGATGAGAATCTATCAGCAGCAACAACAACTAAAGCAGGAACAACTTAATGCAAATGCCTCAAATACAACAGCGATTCAACAGCAGCCACAGCAACAACCTCAAAACAATGTAACAGCAGCAACAGCAAATGTTATCAGCAATCAGCCAACACAACAAAACATGCAAGTGCTTAATAATAATAACAACACGACTAGTCTTACAAATGCTACCAATACTGCAGCGCCAGTAACACCCAATACTGCTCCTACTACCGCAACTAATGCTGGAAATGCAGCTAGTGATCCCCAGAATTTATCAGATGAAGCCGGTTCTTTACAAAAATGTACACGAGAAAATTGCAATAAACGTGCAATTATCAATCCTGACTGGGAAGACGAATATTGTAGCAATGAATGTGTGGTAATACATTGTCGCAATGTTTTTAATGCTTGGGTTCAATCAAATTTAGAGGCAAAACAACAGCAAACACAACAACAGCAACTGTCGCAGCAACAACAGACTCAACAGCCAACATCTGCAACGTAAGGTTTTAAATATATTTTTCGTTTTGGTTGCCGTTTTAGTTCTTTTTTTTAAGGTTTATTTCATTGAAAATTGTTTACAAATTGAATTGTAAAATCCTTTTTAAATGTTTCACATTAGCAAACTACATACACGTATTTAATGTACACAAGTCAGCGTTATTATAAATAATACAAGAAAAATTAAATAAAAATTATTTTAAAACACAACAGAATTTAATTTTTAATGAGTCTATCGTTGAACATGATCCAAAGAATGAAGTTTCTAAAAAATTATTGATGGTAGATCGACACGGACGAATATAAAACAAAATGCTATAGTTTGTGCTAATTTAAAGGAAATGAGCAAGATAACATACTTTAAACTGGCAATAAAGGTCGTTATGCATTACTACGGTAGGTATAAATCCACACCACCATGTATGTCAAACTTTATTTCTAGGAAGGAAAAATGTCGGTTGCCCAACGGGTTTTCAGTTAATTCAGTATTATTAAATTGATGTCATTACCGTATGAGTTTCTGTGTTTACCATAAGGCCCTTGATTAAAAAGGCAATGGAGATGACTACTTTGTGAACAGTTTCACAGCGATTATGACTTTTAAGTTTTTTTTAATATTAAGGTCAACCTTAGACAATTAAAGCCGAATCAGCTGAACTTTCGAATAAGGTTAGTTAGTGTAGATACCGGAACGCCTAGATTTCCTGATGAGATGAATGTCCTATATGTAGATGGTATAACTGTGGTAGTACAGTACCTTTTTTTATGGATTCAATTGTATTTAATGTTGCCATTAACTCGATTTTTTTGAAAAAGTAACTTATGCCACTTTCAAAATAAACGGCTCATATGACATTAAAATTACTTGTTTCCAGTTGACGCCTGTAATGGCATTTTTGGCAATTGAAGATCATTTGATATTCCTAATAGTGTCATATACATATAGTGCAACTATTTTCTCGAATTTGAACAGAAATAAATTATATTCGACTTTTAAAAGTGAAATATTTCCAATATGTTTGTTTCACATTAAAATTAGAACCTGAAAATAGTAAGAGAGATTGACTAATGATCCCGCAAATGTACCTGTAATGGGTGAACAACTTTCTCCTTGCAACTTGATTTTACTCTTATGATTGAAGGAAAGTCATAAAAAGCATTTATTCTTCACCATCTTAATCATCGATCAATTTTCCTATCCAAAGAGAAAAAACACATTTAAATTTGCTGTAATATATAGTTTTTTTTTTTTTTTTATTATTTTGTTGTTTTTCTCTTTATTTATTTATTCATATATAATTTTGTTGTTTGTTTTGTTATTCATCTTAATTATTTTGTATTTTTTTTTTTAATTTTTATTTTTCATACTTCATACTTAATTTATTAAAAAAAAGCCAAGAGATATTTAAAATATATTTATAGAGTAGAGTATAATATAGTAAAGAGAGAAATAATATTAAAATGATTTCAAATTCATAATCTGGTGTAATTATAAAATATTTTAATTTTATTTAGAAAAAAAAAAGTATACTTAAACATAAACACACTTACAATGTAAATTAGATAAATTATAATAAAATATAAACAAAATACAAAATGATATTAAAAAAAGGACAAACAATAAAAGTGATCAAATGATATGCAGCATAATAATTATAAATCACTTTAGAAACTAAAGACACAATGGATATTATAAATTAATTTTGATTATAAAAAAGGGTACGTACAACTAAGATTAAATTTAACATGATTTTAAAATAATAAGTCGTTTCGCAGAAACCTTCACGAGAAAATCTAACTTAATATGAGATTAAAATTAATTAAAAAAAAAAGGAAATCTAAATGAATTACAATGAAGAAAAGGAAACATTTCTTTAATTAAATGTCGTTTTTAAATATTATGTTTAAACAAAATGTTTTATTATTAAAAAGAATTTAATAAAAAATAATTATATGTAAAGAGAAATTTTATCAATTCATTATATCATTATAATTCTTAATAAAAAATTATTTTTTTAAGGAAATATAAAAACCATACATATTTTATTTATAAATTGAAGAATAAAAATTGCAATAATAATAAATGAATTTAATAAAAAAAAATTATAAAAATGGAAAAAAAAATTTTAAAATAGAAAAACAATTTTAAATAAAAAGACAAATTCATTTTTTAAACTCTTTATGTTTAAAAAATTAATAAAAAAAAAGTATTACTAACGGTAAAAATTTATAAAAAATTTATATTTAAATATATGTATGTATGTATAAAAATATAAATTTACTAATTATTAAAATATAAAATTAAAAAGTTTACAAAAAAAAAAAAAAAATCATCAAATAATATATATTTTTAAATTAAAAATGGTAATAAAAAAAATTATTTTAAAATTAGAAACTTTTTAATTTAAAAATATGTTCTTTAATATAGAAATAATGGTAAAAACAAATCAGAAAAGAATAAAAATATTATAAAAAATTAATAAAACCCTAAAAAATCGTAAAAAAAATTCATAAAAACAAATAAATCATAATATATTAAAGAAATCATAATATTCAAAAATTTCATAATAAATAAAATAATTAAAAATTCATTAAAAAAATAATAATAAAAAATAATTAAAAAAATCATAAAAAATAATAGTTTTTTTTGAAAGCAAAAAAAGAATATTTCTTAAATAAAAACAAAATTTTTTTTGTAACAATTTGTAAAATGTTTGTCTTAAATTTAAAAAAAGATTTAAAAAAATTATTTTTTTTATTTAAAAAGGCTATTAAATAAAAATAAATTTTTGAAAAATGCCCGAAATATAGCTTAAATGTTTAAAAACGTTTAAGAAATAATATTTAATATTTAATTAATAATCAGAAAAAATTAATTCAAACCATTAAATAAAATTTTAAAAAAGATTAAAATCCAAATTACTACAAAATACTCTTTGCTTTCTATGAAAAAAATATCCTAAATCAAAAATAAATAATAAAAATTCAATAGGAAATATTCACAAAAATAAAAAAAAATTAAAAAACATAAATAATAAAAGGCATATTTTTTACTAGAGAACAAAAAATATTTTTTAATAAGAAAAAGAAAAAATATTTTTTTGTTAAAGTTCTTTCTCAAATATCTTTTGTTTAAATATTTAAAAGAAAAAAAAAATAATAATAAATAAAAATAATGAAAAATAAATAAATAAGAAAATAAAAAACTAGGAAAATAATAAATAAATGAAAAGTAGACAAAAATAATACAAAATATAAATAAAATATAAAAAATTTATTCTTAAAATAAAATTTTATTCTTTAAGTGAAATTATTAAAGCGTATTCTTTAAGGAAATATTTTTATTGTAATAAAAATTCCTTTTTTCTTCTTTTTTATTAAAGCAATCATTATTACTTTTTAATCAAATTATTTTTTTATTAATGTTCTGCTTTTTAATAATAAAACATTTTGTTTAAACAAATTCAAAGTATCTACCAAGTAATTCGAAACAAACAAAACATTTTTCGTAATTGCAAAGATAAATGTTGTTTGAATCAAAATATTTAGTAGAGGAGACGACTTTGATTATTTAAAAACTAATTTAAAACATTATTTTCTAAGTTTATTTTTCTTTTGAATATAAAAATGTATTGAAAAAGTTTCGTAATGGAAGAGTGATTGAGAGAGAGCTTAAAGCTTTTATTTTTATAAAAATATTTTTGTATAAAAAACATTTTATAAAATCACAAAAACATATCAGAAAGCAGACTAAGTGTATATAATTTTAAATAAGAACAAGACGGACGTTTATTGTGTTGAAAACAAGAACAAAAAAAAAAAATTAAAACTTGAATTTAAAGAAGGAAAAACATAAACACAATAATTTTAAAAAGAGATTTTTGTTCAAAAAAAAAAAAAAAAAAAAAAACTTTACAAAGAAAGAGTTTAATATAGTTTTAAACCCGAAGGCAGTTTTTTTTTTATTATTATTGTTATTAATATTTATTGATTTTTGTTTGTTTAACATGCAAATGAATTTTAAAATGCAGCCAATTAGAGAAACACAATATGAAAATAGAAATAGAGAGAGAGAGAGCAGCATTGAAAAGGAGCCGTTTGATTTTAATAACATTTTTTCTAAGAGATCATGTTTTTGATTTTTTGTTAACTCCTTAAAATGAGCTCTCATTTATATTGTTGAATCAACAATTCAATTAAATTTTTTAATTTTCTTACATAAAATACTCAAGATTTTGTAATTTTAATTTTAATTTTTTTTTTTAACAAACTTAGTAATGCTTAATTAATTGTTTTTGTTGTTGTTGTTTTGTAAAGAGTTTTTAAACCTAAATAATATCACCAAATGGTTTACTAATATTATATTATAATATTTTTGTTTTTTAATTAATAATATTTCTTTCTTTGTTCTTGTGTAAACATATGTATGTGCTAAAAAACCAACTTTTGACTTTTCCTATGTACCCACACACAAAACAAACAAGAGTACAATTATTTCCATATATACGATGAATATTAACTTTTCTTAATTTTTTTTCATTAACAAAAATTTGTTTTTATATATAATCAATTGTATAGCAGGCCTTATGATTTATTTTTTTCTTTTTAATGCTCTTGATCTTGTTGTTTTTTTATTATTGTTTAATTGTAATAATAATAATAATTAATTAATTAAATTTGTATTTGTTTTTAATTTTATTTTAAAGGGGCGGGTTTGTTTTTTATTTTAGCATTTAACTTAAGTATTGTTGTTTATTGGTTTGTATTGTATTGTATTTCATAATATTGTGCTTAAGTTTTGTTTTCTTAATTTCGTTTATTTATTTTGTAATTGCATTTCATTTCTTTTTTGTTTTACATTTTTAGTTTTCTAAAGTATCTTATTTTTTTTCTTTTCTTTTTTTTTAACCAAAGCTTGCTAGTTTTTCCTTTTTTTGTTTTAAAAATTTTCCTTTTTATTTTGAATTTAAACAAGCAACTAATTACACTTTGACTAGAGTTGCTGTTATCTATGAATTTGAGAAGCCAAATGATGTATGTATTTAAGAATCTATAATAATCCCAAAAAAATAATAGGGAACGGTTGTTGTTGTTTAATTAATCTGTTAAAAAGAAAGAAAAAAAATAAGAAGAAGGCACAAAGACAGCATTAGAAACAATATTGTAATGTATTAGAATCTAAACAGAAAAGAATAAGAATAAGAGGGAGGAAAATCATCAATTCTACAGAAATATTTAAAGTTGCTTTTCGTATAAAAGTGTAAATCATTTTCTAAATTGCTTTCTGCTGACCATGAAACAAAAAATTTATAATATGTTTGACTTCGTAAAGAAAATCATATGTTCACGAATATGATTCTAAAATGAAATATATCCAGTGAAATTATTTGCATCAGGTAAGACTATGTTCAGACATGCACTTTTATTGAGTCAATATTCGGATTATTGATTACAATAATTTAAGTGTTTAGACATAACAATATACGCAGTTCAGCTGCTTATTCAATATTCATTTGACAGCTGGTAAACAAAACAGCTGGTTGTTTCAACAACATTGTTTTTTTTATTTGACAACTCAAATATCAATAGAAAGTGTTCGGAAAATTGTAATATGCTCACTGACAGTGCTGTATTTCAAGTTTTAATCAATATTATAACAATTTATGAATTTATTGAGCAATAATTGACATTTTATATGAAATATTGAGATCAATAATGCCGTTTATTACGATTTACTCAATATAAGTGCATGTCTGAACATAGTATAACACTTGTTCGTAAGGTAATATCTTAAGTTTCACTTTGCTAGAGGAGATTATTAAAACTCACATTATTCTGTGAAGGCTTATCTGCATTTATAAATGAGTGAACATCTGAAACATTACTTTCATACTCTGCTTTTCAATTATGCAAAAAGGTAAAAATGCCTCGGAATCGGATGAATAATTTTGTGAATTTCATGAGGTCTAGAAAGCAGTAGCGAAATGGTTTAATCGTCATTCGCTCTAAGAATTTTGATGTTAAAGATGTATCACGGTCTGATCGATTAATCTCTAAAAAGCCAAAGGAATCATGGAAAAACTTAAGAACGATCGGCACATAATTAATGTGAAAACTAGCTAAAACAGTCATCAAACATTTAAAGAAGGCTGGATATACAAAGAAGCTAGAAGCTATTTCCGAAGAGCAATATAATCCTAATATATATTATAAATCTTTCTGTAAGTCTGTTTTTTTGTTTGTTTGTTTGTTTGTTTGTTTGTTGGTTTGTTTGTTAGCCAATCACGCCTGAACGCCTGGACCGATTTTCTTGAAATTTGGGATATAGATCAAGCCATTGCCGGTGCAGGTTATAGGCTATAAATCTTTTCAAAATTTTGACCAAAAGGGGGAAAAAAATGGGACAAAGAGAGAAAAAATGGGCAAAAATTAGTACTTTTATGCACAAAATCTGTATTTTATCTGTTTTAAAGGTAATTTTTTACGATTTAGCTTGGTTAAGTTTCCCAAATAGCTATTGGAGGTGTTCCGTTTCAAAAGTTGAACCAAAAAGGGTCCAAAAAGGGGGAAAGGGGCCAAAAACGGGCAAATTGAGTGTATAGCCAATCACGCCTGAACGCCTGGACCGATTTTCTTGAAATTTGGGATATTGATCGAACTTTTGTCGGTACAGGTTATAGGCAATAAATATTTTCAAAATTTTGACCCAAAGGGGGAAAAAATGGGTCAAAGGGGAGAAAAAATGGGCAAAAATTAGTACTTTATGCATAAATGCTGTATTTTATCTGTTTTAAAGGTATTTTTTTACGATTTAGCTTGGTTAAGTTTCCCAAATAGCTATTGGAGGTGTTCCGTTTCAAAAGTTGAACCAAAAGGGGTCCAAAAATGGGGAAAGGGGCGAAAAACGGGCAAATTGAGTGCATTTATATTTAGGACTTAGAGTATTCAAAAAACTGGGTTGTTTGTTAAACCGGTTTCCGAATAATTTGAAAAATTGCATTTTTTAAGAAACCGGTTTCAAAACCCGTTTCGAAACCGATAAACCGGTTTTTTATTTATTGTTATTTTTAATACAAAAATTACCCAATAATTTTTTTTAATTTTTTAAACTAATCCAAACTACATAACCCGCGCAACGCCGGGTACAATCTGCTAGTAAGCAAATAAAAGTAGCTCATGTACGAGAATACTGTAGAAAACAATTCGTGTACGATGCAGGCGGTGCCAAAGTCAGAAGAAAATTGTTTATTTAGAACTTCTGCAAATTGGACAAACAATTGACGGAATTAAACCAAACAATTCAAGTAAAACATTCAGAAACAAAAAATAAATGTTTTGTATTCATCACTACAACGCCAGACAACACTCACCCTTGGTTACCCGACAAAAACAGAGACAACTTGACTGGGAAGTTTTAATACGTTCAACATTTAGCCAGGATCTTACGCCATAAAGCTATAATGCTGTGTGGCGCTTATCATGTCGCCTTAAATGTGTTACGTTTTCTGAAATCTGCTCTAAAACATGTATAACATTTAATACACATAATAAGGATGATTTGCTAAGCTAGGCAATAGCCTTGATTGAATAAGTTCAATGGCCAAAAATGTATATATGCAAATATACTGTCAACAATTGATATTCAACAGGAATTTTCTTATCATTATGCACCGCATATAGATTAAGAGCTCCACAATACCTTAGTCTGGAGTGCTTGATGGGTTTACATTGGCTAGACATATGTATACCTTAATCACAGCCTAAGTTACCAGTGAACATCAGAACTACTACTACTACTAAACTGTCAATCTAAACATAAAACTTCCTTTAAAAGTTTGTTGGCTTTACGACCAAATTTAAGACGACTATGCGGAAGGATTTTCCAACTTTCTTTAGTTGGAAATCTACGCTATTGATAGATCTCTATAAAAGCCTTTAAGGGGACAATTTATATTTATTCAACGTTGGTTTTTTTTCGGGATTTTCCAATTAATTTTATTTTAATTTATCAACCTGAGAGCTACATATACAGATACTGTGAATAACAGTCAAGTGGATTGTTAACAGTTATATAAACATGAAACTGTTCGAAGATACCTAGGCGTCAAAAATTTTAAAGTAACGACAGATTGGATTTAGAAGTCCGATCGGAGACGAATACGTGACATTGAAGCATTCCCGTATGTATTTCGCGCATTGACGAGTATATACGTCTACCTTGAGATTTGAATAAGCGTTGACTTAAATGCAAATGAAAAAAATTCTTATATTTTCGATCCCCTATTTATGGATACTAAAGCGTTAGAACTATAAAATTCTGTACAAAACACCTGTTCGTCATTACTCCCCGTTAATGTAATTCATTATCATATTACCTCGTATAATTTAAGAGTTTCCATTTATTTAACCGTCAATTTCAAAACAGGTAAGCGCTTCTATCATCATTTCATCCTCTCTTGATGTTTCCTTTTCTTGGGTAATTTATTCGATTATTTGCAATTCATTTAGATCGACATCGGCTGTATCTTTACAGAATGTACTTGAACGTTCTAATTTCGTTGCGACCACAATGGGTGATTGGTGTTCATGATTATTATCGTTATCTTTAGCAATATGGTTGTGATTGTTTTCATTTAATGCAGAATGATTGGAAGATTTGATGAGCAATTCGATTTTTTGCTTAACCGCCTGGGCTGTGTGATAAATTTCGTTGGAATTCTGTAAAGTGCGGTTTCTATTATTGCTCGTTAGCTTTTCTTGTACTGCTGCTATTGTTGTTGTTGTATTTGATTTATTTACAACAACATTGCAATTAGTTTTCTTTAAATGTAAAGTATTTGGACGTCGTGTCGGTATGCTGGAAGGTTGACCATTACGCTGAGTTATGACTGAAGCATGGGAAGTTGAACGCATTACTGGATGGGCCGAATGCGTTTTATTGGTTGCCGGCTGTTCCTCTTTTGTATTTTGGCTATCCTGTGATTTTTTCAACAATTCCTGTTGTTTGTTCTTCTCTTTTTCGGCTCGTCTGGCTAAGATTTCACGTGATTTGGCCGATAGGAAACTGTGCTTTGTAATAGGCTGTGTGTCGTTTTTACCCGGCACTGAAATGGAGCGTTTGTATAAATCTCTTGACGATTGATTCGATGACACTGAGGACAAACGACTATGAGCCGATTTCGTAGTGGTTACCGATGAAGGACTGGAACCAGTGGAGGTAATTTTTTGTTGCAGATATTTCGGTGCTCTTGGCCCTAAACTGGTGGGCCGTGAGGGTTTTGTTATGCCATTAACAGTTTTGGATTTTTGATTTTGATTTGTATTGTTATCGGTTTTAATGCTCTTTGAACGCGCTAAGCGGGTTGATGTTAATGATTCGCGGGATGCTGATTTATTGGTTATAACCGAGCTTTTCATACTATCGTTTAGCGAGTCCACGCCCAGGTCTGAAAATCTTTCGTTATCGGAAGACTTGTTAGTTTTACTTCTGGCCGGACGACATGAAGTTGACGCCAAACTGTCCAGGGACATGTTAGTGGTTGATTTGATGGTGGTCACTTTACCATTGAGATGTTTGCGCGCTGCTGGACTAGAATGCCTAGAACTTTCGCTAGACGAGTGCTGGTAGTTTTGTTTCTTTGCCAAAGTGGCTGGTATACTTGAGCTGGTACTGCTTCTTACCGGACCCGGCGCTGTTGGCGTCTTCTTAGGTTCCAAATAACGAGGTCTAACCTCAGCCAGCTTTAGAGGCAGAGGCTTTTGTTTTATTGTCGTAGAGTCGACTGTTCCTTTTATTTCATTCGCTTTCTTTGGTTCATTAGTTTTGGTTGCTGTTGTTGGCTTGGCAGCCTCTGACTTAGTACGGCGGTGATGAGTGGCAGAGTTGTTATTCATACTGTTACGTTCTGTTATGACAGTGCTTTGAGAAGTAGCTCGCAAAGATTGTGGTACATGAGCACGAGAATTTGATTTTAAAACACGGCCTGAAAGTCAACAAAAAAAAATTACAAAAAAAAGAAAAATTAAATTTTTTTCGAAAATTAAAAGGAAACTCACTTGTGCCTTCTCTTATATCATGATTGGCTTGTACTCCCCTTTCGGTTGTCTGCACGGCATCATGAGTCTGAGTGGCCTTGTACAGTTGGGTATCACCTGCCAAAGCCTTTTTCGAATGAGCCTGTATGGCTAGTTTAACTTGTTGTAGATCTTGATTTCTAGTAGTGCCTCCAAATGAAAATGCTTTTGATACCGGCTTGCCCCGTTTCAGATCCAAAGGTTCTGTTAGTCTAGCCAATGTTTGTATTTTCTTTCGCAAATCCAAATCCATTCTCTGCCAGGCTGTTACCCTCATGGCCCGAGAACACTGCCTTATAAGACACTGTTCCACCGCTGACAATAATGAACTTACCAAACGTATATACTCGACATCCCAGTCCAGATCTTCCTCTTGCAAACCCTGTAATTCTTTGGCCAACTCACCTAAAGCGGCGGGCATTTGTATGACTTTGGCTTGTAAAACTGTATTAAGACGCGTTATGCGCTGATAACTCCTACAGGCTTGATCAGGTGTTAGAGATGAGGCTGTGCGTAGAAGAACACCTTCTAGGCGTGGTATATGGCAACTGCGGTCATGACCCAATGATAAAAATGAATCGCTGGCTATTAAGCTGGCAAAATGTTCGGCTATATAAGTATAGGCGGCATCTAAAATGTCTCGGACCAAATTTTCACAAACACCGCCCCAGCGGTAAGTAGCCAGTTGGGCCAATAAATTGTCGCAATCCAATACACAATCCAAAACACTTTCAGAGGTCTGTCAGATATCAAAAGAAAAAATATAGAAAATTTTGTGGCTTCTTAAAAAAGACTAACAGACACAAACACCACAATTCTAAACTCTTTAGAAGCTGCTATTGCTTTGAGAAATTCTAGAATAGTGGTGGTGGCCTCTGCTAAATAATATTACTTACCAAATACGCTACAATTTGTTGCCGACATCTGCCTAAAATGTCGCCTGGTAATTGAGCAAATTGTCTGGTGGGCCACACTTTCAAATAGTGGCGACAAGTCCATCTTAAACATTTGCGATACAAATCATCCAGAGCATGATTTAAAGCTACTGGCAGAACTTGTAAAATGCCATCGATACAACCCGAACAGGGCTTGTGGAAATTATGGCAATAATTTGTTTTCAAAGCGTGGGCGGTTACCTCTTTCAAACCCTCCAAACCCAAGAGATCAGCCAAAGCAGCCAATTCCATTAAACTAATACCATCGGGAGGATGAGAGGCTCCCGAATAGATGTGGCATAAGGCAAAATGTACCGCTGAATATGAGTAGCCTTGCAAGGATACCACACTAGTCGCTTGATTGCCAGCCAACATGGCGGCAAAGTATTGGCAACGAGAACGTAAAATGCATTTGTGGGCCTTAATGCGTCTGCCGTGTACCTCAACGATCATGTCTGTGGCGATTTCTTGCAAAAACATTTTCAGCAAGTCTTCACCAAGTCTTCTAGGCTGGCGGCATGAGAGCGAGGACTCATCCATTCCCGATCTACTTATGCTAGAGGCCAAACTGGAATCAGCACTTAAATCGGTTTGTATATAATCCATATGATCCAAAGCCATATCGTTGGGCAAAGAATTGGAAATCTCTTTCGAGAAATTCGGGAAAAGACGTGATAAACTGCGTAAATTTTCCACAGAATTGGTGAAATTCTGAAAAGTATTACCCGTTGATCTAGACATAGTCCACGAGTGTGGTCTATTACGATTATCATCACGATATAAACGATTGATTTGCCTATGATTGCCACCCACACTAGAACTCATGCGTTCGGGTGATTTGAGATCTAATTTTACGGGTTTATCCATATCGGAGAGTTTCACAAAATTGTTGGTTGCTGTAGCACTGGCAAGCTTTTCCCCTTCAGAGTGTTCATTGACGGTTTCCAATAACATTTTTTGTTTTTCTATGGTGGCTTGCAAAGAATCCATGGTTAGATTCGAGGGTATTTTCTTAGGGGAAGAGGTTTCTTTTGCTTCTACAATGGTCTCCATGATGATATTTGACATGCGACATGAAGTGGTCGAAGAGGCCAAATTTTGCGTAGAGATTGGTATCTGAGAAGAGGGTATATTTTTCATTGATTCCTCTGCTTCTCGCGCAGCTTGTTCTTCATCTTGTTGGAAGGTTAAATCATCGGTGTCTGTAGTCGAAAGCGGTGATAAATCCTTGGATAATATACCATCTGTTATGGAAGCTAAACTGGATTTATCGAATGTCTCATTGATTTGTACATCTCGCCGCCGTTTCTTTATGCGATTAGCTTGTCCACCGCCACCACCAGCTCCTTCTTCTTCCCTTTCTCCACCCGAACTAGTGCTTAGTTCTGATTTGGATCCGGTGTAATCATCATACGGCGACAATGAAGAGTCCACCGACAAGGAAGATGTCTTCGAGATGATGGGCAATTTATCAATGATGCTCATTAAACCCTTGCTGGCATTGTCCTTGCCTTCGTTATTATTGGTTAAACTTATTGAACGTTTGTATTCACTGCTATTGGTAGAGTTATTGCTATTATTGTTACTCCAAGAGTGTCTTTTATTAGCTTCGTGTTGGGCTCTCTGCTGCATAGAAATTCTACGTATGGCCGCTACAGTTATCGGAGGATCTAAATTGTGTTTGTAATCTAAGGACTTGGATTCACCATTTTGATTGGAGGCATTGTGATCTAAATTAGGATTTTTAAGTTGATTGGATTTCGACATTAAAGTCTCGGTTGAACTGGCTGTAGATTTTAAACATTCCCCTTCCAGTTTTTTGCCATTTTGAGTATTCAAAGAAGAACTTAAACGCTGGGCCAAATTGAAAGGTTCTTTGCGTGTTTTAGTTTTACTCTGCTTATCACCATTTCCAATGTCTATAAACATGCTGAAGATATTATTTTGTGATGTATTATTAGAGGTTTCCTCTGCCTTTACACAGGCACTACCAATAGGTTGTGGCGGCTCATCGTCAGTATGTTCCTCTTTGGGTTTATATTCACTGGTGGAAAGATTAACAAAGAATTTCGAATTTGTGGGCTGATTAAACGATTTGCTCATTTGATTTTCCGTAGGGAGTTTCTTTTCTTTTGGCTTTTTGTCCATGTCATCCAGAGAAATGAAGAAGCCACAGCCACTTTTATTCGAACTATTCGAATCAGTTCTTTCACGGAATTTTGTATGGCTAGCTTCTAAACTAGAGGTGGAACTTGTGCTTTTACGGCGTTCTTTGTGGCAATCGCCCATATCCACTACCCAAGATGCTATGCCCGGTAAAGGTTTTCTAGGTTTCGGCTTGTGTCTCAACTCCACATTATTAACCTCCTCATCCTCATCGCCTATAGGTCGTGTAGGTTCAAAATCTAACGAGGTAAAGCCACCTGAAACTATAGGACAAGTTTCAATTTGCCTTTTCAATGAAGGGCTCTCACTTTTCTTGGTTTGAAAGTCGGCTATGCAAGAACCGCCCGATATAATGGGATTAGCTTCATCGAACTTTGAACGTTTGGGTGTCCGTGGCATGGGTACCGGTGAATCAGTGGCATCACTGCAATAGGCACCCGAGTCACGATGATGTGAAAATGAAGAAGAAGACAAAGTATAATCACGATGTATGGAGGATGTATTGGAAGAGGTATTGGGTTCTATATGGACTATAGAGTTGTGCGGTGTGTCTGGTAATAAATGAGGCTTCAGCTTTACAATTTCATAATCCTCCAAATGGTGTCTAGAGGAGGACGATTGGTTAGTAGTATGACTAGGTCGCGTAATTTCATGTTCGGACCATACTAAACTAGGCGCCGGACTAGATGATGAATAATCTGTGGTATAACTAACGTCACTATGAGCCCCACCCGTCTGTTGTTGATGGTTGTTGTGTGAAGCTAAATGAGTATTCAAGAGCTTGGTGTGCTGTAAAGGTAATGCCGTAAACTGTGTAGCAGTTGGCTGCTGCTGCTGGTGATGATGATAAACAGAAAAGTTGTTTAGTTTTCTTTCAGACAAAGGATGCCTCATTTTAAACAAATCCGAAGAATCTGAAGAGTCTACATCATGAGCCAGGGAGACCGATGCCTCGGTGGGATCATCGTTTATATTTACGCCACCATTTCGATGATTTTCTAGTATCTTATGTTCTGTTTCACTAGGATTATTGTGGTCCCTTTTCCATAGTTTCTCTTCATCCGATAAATTGCTTACCGATTCATTAGACAGTTGAGTATCATTTTTATGGCCAGTTTCATTATGTTCATCCGACGAACAAGAGGAAGAGGATTTGGGCCTCGGCGATGCTATTATAGGCTCATCGGCAATATCCTTCGATTTGACTTTACAGCGGGCAAAGGCTTTATGGAATGTTTCTAATTTTTTGGTTGGCGAATCAATATCTTGTGTAATCGCTTGCGTCAGGGCTGATGTTTGATTTTGTACCGGCTTAAAGGGTGCCACTTCATCTTCGTCACACAAAGAAGAAGCATCTATAAAGCAATTACTATTTTGAGAGTTGGACATGGCATTCTCTTCCATTTTATTTAAGAGTATATCGCGCTGCAAAGAACATGTACTAGAGCCTTTAACTAAAGAGCTCGTATCGGCCGTTAAGGTATTATGGCCAGCTGAATAGGTACGTTCACGATTTAATGGTTCCATACAATCTAAATCCTTATTTTTAAGGCCTAAATTTAAAAATGATGTGGACGATGAAGATGCCGCTGAGGGTAATTCTTTAATGGTTTTTGTATTATCTTTGGTGGTGGACGATGAGGATGAGGCGGTATTAAAATTTTTCTCCAATAGATTGACACAATAAGACGTCAAATCCACATCAGCTGGATTTAAAGCACTACTATTTACTGCTTGTGTTGAAGCTTGAGGAAATACCGATTCCCAGGAGCCGGTTTCCGATGAAATCGAGGATGTTTCTAATATAACAATTTCCTCATTTTGCCTTTGTTTCTCCTCCTTGGATGGTGGCGGTGTAGTGGTGTTTGTAAGGGAATTACTGATTTTCAATTTCAGTGGCGTCAAGGCTTGCTGCTCTAAATGTTTATTATCTTTTGTTGCAGCAGTAGCAGCACCTACAGCTGAGGAACAGGAGGAGGAGGGTATAGCATCATTACTTAAAACTAAATTATTTGTATTACTAGAGGAGTGTAGATTATGATCCTCGCTGGGACTATTATTACTGCTGGTTACGGGCGAAAATGTATCACGTTCTTCATCACCCAAATCCACTTCACAAATTTTATTGGACGATGAAGAACCCTGCCTAGGCAGTAATTCCAATGTGCTTAAAGGTCGCCGAATATCTTCACTGTATTGTGGAGCCGAGGAAGTAGAACTCGATGTAGATGTATTGCTGCTATCTGGTGTGGTAATATTGCTGTTATTCATTTTTCTACACTGTTCCTGTATTCGTTTTTTTTCAAAAACAATGCATTTAAATGTGATCACGTTTTCAATGGTAATGGTCTCCTCTATGGTAAGCTATTATATGGCTTGTGCTGCTGCTTAGCACCAACAATGAGCCTTTGGCGCTTTGAATCTTTCGTTTAAGGAATCCTTATTGTTTTTCACTTAAAGGCATATGAGAAAAAAGAAGTTATTTTTACTTTACAGGGCTTGGCATTTAATTTGAATGTTTCTTTTCTTGTTCCTTTTGTCTTCTTCCTTTGCTTTCAATGTACTTTTTGTGTTTTATTGTATCGCCTTTAATAATAGTTGCAGCAGAAGGCAGCAGGCAGCATGCAAACGTATAAAACTTGTCGTTACAGTTCAATGGCAACTAGACTGTTTCATATTTTAAAGAGATGCCTGGCTAAAGTGTTTAATCAGCATCAAATATTCCAATTGAAGTAAATGTTTATGGTAACAAATGCAAAAGAATTTTTAAAAATGTTCTCCAAATCCAATCAACTTTATAACTCCATCAGAAAAGTGGCCAAGAAAATGACTTTTAATACAGCAAAGCTCAGACCTCCAGATCCACATTTACAACGTTCAAATACAATATGCTGCGGTCCCTTGTTTCTAATGCTTCATGCATATGTGTTCACCTATGCGATCAGTTGTATTCCTTAGCAATTGAGGCTGCTGTTGTTTAGTGTAAACCCTCAAAAGCCTTTTTTTAATCCATTAGAATATTCCAAATGATTTATTTTCTCCTTATTTTTCTAATCTTTCACAGCATTTTAACACCCAATTTTCAAATTTCTTATCTTCCCGTCTTCTTCTTTATTTCACTGGGTGAAAAACTTTAAAAATAATTTTTCTCTTGCTTAATTGTTTATTTGTTTTGTAAAATACGTTTAAATGGTGTTCGTGTTGTTGTTGTTGTTGGTCTTTAGCCAGAAACCGCTACAGAAGAAACCTCTTGATATACACTCTTCCTCTTGCGTGCCTAATTTCTCCTTAGGCTGTGGCTACTTCACAATCTTTAATTCACTTCTCTAGTGTTTTGCTTTGTTGCTATTTTTAAGTACATTTTTTTTATCGAACATGTTTTTAGTTAATCTTCAAGACACTTTAAACGTCAATCTTTGTTTGTTTTTTTGTTATCATCATTGCAAGAAGAAGAAGAAGATGCGGCTGCTGCTGCTGCTTTGGCTTCTGCTTCTGTTCTGTTTTAACTTCAAACAAAAACGATTATAATGATTACTCTTGTTGTTGTTGTTGATGATGATGTTGATGATGATGGAGTATATTTTCGTAAATGTCTCTTTACATTTGTTGTATGTATGTGTATAGATTTCTCTTCGCTATTAATTTGTTTATTTTCGTTTAATTCGTTGTGTTTACAGATCCCCGTATAATTTTTATTTCTGAGTGTGTGTGTGTTAGTTTGTTTGTTTATTTTATAACTGAAATGAGAGTGAAAGAGAAAAAGAAAAAGACAAATTAAAATCCATTGAACAATTAGTGAATAAATATGCTGTTCTTAAATATAGTACATCATCCATATACGAGTTAGATTAAGTGGAAATGTTTAAAAATACATAAAAAAAAATATAAAAAAAAAATAATTAAAAAAAAGGAAATAAATATTTAAACACTTCAAGTGTCTCATAAAAAAAAAAAAAATTAAAATTAAACAAAAATTGTCTAATTTAACTGATAAATCATTACAAATAGAAGTCGCTGTAAACATTCTAATCCAAGTTGTACATATGGCTCCTTAGGCATATTGACAATGTAAACAATCTCGAAAAATGATCGGAAAAGGGTCCCCTTCTACTACATATCAGATCATGTGGGAAATCACGACAATGAGCAGGCAAAAGCACAGAGTCTGTGGAGAACACAGACAAGGCCAGAAATTTGTTATGGAGTGCGAAAATACATTAGGTCGGGTATACGCAGTGAAAAGGAAGACTGACAGAGTCGGGGACTGTTCTCAAAAACTAAATGCGATAGAGTCAGTCGTAACGAGGAGTTGGGTACTTATAAAAGGAAACGATTTCAACTATGCATTAGACTATCCATAAGCAATCTGTGTTTAGTAACATGCCTTTTAACCGAGCACTGAAGACTACAAAAGCACTAGTTACGGCCCAATATGTACATAGATACTGTGATGAGGAGTATGTATGTATTATCAAAACACACACTTGGAAGCTACGTGGTTTTAATGTAATTCAGAATCAGTTGCTGGTCGGGGTGGTAGGTTACTTGCTGCCATCGAACGGCATCCTGAAGTTTATTAGATATTATAGGGATACCTCAAATAGATTGAGGGCAGGAAAACAGATCGTACGGTTAAATGTCATCTCTATGCGAGAAATTTACCACAACTTAGGTGTAATTATTCTACTTAAGACCTCACACAGAACATAATGGCAGTCAAAATATAGGAAAGATGTCTCCGTCAAATAGGAAACAATCTACAAAATGCACTGGCAGGTTTCCGGTCAGATAGAAGCTGCATAGATCTGACCAATACTCTACACGTTGTAATAAAGAAATCCATAGAAAGATGACAGGACCATTTGGCTTCTGAGAGCCACGTTCCTGTCAGGACACTGAATTCTAACATAATGATCCTTACGACTGCTTTCGGTTGTTGCGAATCTATTCATATGGCTACCGAGACAGAATGGTATTCCGAAAAACTGTGGATCACATGAATTGGTCGATTGTGGCATAACCGTCAAAATTTCAGGTGAATTCTCTGAATTAGGAACTTAATTAAATCCAGAAAACTTTGACTTACAATACATACTGTAATAGATTACGGGCAAAATAGTGCAGGAAATCTGATAGGCTAGATAGGGGCGCATGGAAAGTCTCCTCAAACGAAGTTGTGTGAATTATTATTATTATTTTGTCATGGAAAATAGAACTACCATCGCTTCTACTATTCAAATGATCCCACTGATCTGTTGCGGAAGGACTTTGTGAGTCTAAGTAACTTCACTAGAAACACCAGATGTTTCCGGATGATCGTATTAGCCGATATTTACTGTTCTTCGATTTTAACAAAATCTTCTATATACATAGATAGACTGCTTACTTCAGAAAATTATTATAAATACACGAGTGCACAACTCTCAGTACTACAAAATGACTACATCGCTCTTTATTTCCGTTAAACTCCGTGCGGAGCTATTCTATCCTTTGCTAGCATACCCATTTCCTTTCCTTATACTCCTTGAGCATTCCAACACAAGACTTGTGGCCGTATCCCTCTGATTGTTTGTTAAGTGTATGACCGATTCCTCTTTGTAATGGTAAGAATTGATTTTACATTACATCGGTAGGTATAAGTTATCATTACTCACGAGATTTAGCCTCTCAGTTTTCAGAATCTGTCAGTAGGAGTATATAATTTCAGTTGGAATACGATGATATCCTGGATATTTCTTATTTTTCCAAAGATAGTATCACTAAGCCTTCAATCATACCAACACTGGAATATAACAAGGATGTCCTCCAATACATTATCTGTTCACTTCTACGTGTAATCGCATTCTTACTAAAATCATTAAAGAAATCCTGAACCAATAATATGAGTCTGCGATTGTGCCCGCGGAAATCAGCAATTAAAACATTTTACCATGACCTTAAATAACCAAAAAAAAAAAGTATCAGTTTTCCTAAGAAATTATTTAACATTCTTCTTTCCTTTCATTTCATTTTATTAACCATTCTTCTTAAGTTTCTATTTCTATTTTTGTTTATTGCCAACATGCCACCTAATTATAGCATTTTTATAGAAAACTTTTCACAAAAAAGTCTCCGGTTTTAAAAAAAATCCTCCTCATTATCTAAGGATTTTTATTAAGGCCAACAAGCCAGCTGGAACAGCTACACAAACAGAAACAAAATTACCTTGAAAATGTCAAAAAAAAAAACGAAGAAAAAGGGCGACTGCGATAAAAAAAAAAAAAAAAACGCCAACAAAAAAAAAAGAGGAAAAAAAGATTGAATTTGAATCTACAAATACTCGTATTCGTTCTCATATTCTTACGTTCCAAGCAAATAAATCAGGTTCTTTTGTATAGCTGACACTGCTACATTGCTGCGAGCTATTCATGCTCGTAGTATTTCCTAGTTAAACGTATGGACCTGTACTACCCTTTTCTTAGGTAGTAGTAGTTGATGTTTGAATATGTTTGATTGTATTTGTTGTACTTGGAAACAAGCATAAATACGATATAATTTTACTTCAAATACAACCTACGCATTCTACTTTGTAAGCATACCAACGACGATAGCAATGGCAACAATATTAGGAGAGGCAACATGTATTACAAGTTTTTATTCTTTTTTTTTTTTTGTTCAACTTAAATGTATTCATTACTTTATTATTCTTTATTGTACCAGGGACAGGGAGATGAATCGACGACCATATAGAGTTAAGAGCATTCATTTAGTTTCGTTGTACCTTAAAAGAGCAGGTGCAGTTTCCAAATATTTTTTACCAGTGAACAATGCGCAAGGATGCAGGCATCTTTACCTTTTACAACGAATTTTGAATAAATTTCCTTTTGAAAATGTGTGCTTTCTTAAGAAATAAAAAAAAAACTGTTAAGGAAATAAGGCGCTTAACTACAGAGTAGCCAGAATTATAGTCCTTATTCCATGTGTGTGAAGATAAATTCGAATTTAAAACCCAAGACACAAACCAACAATTTCAGCATAGCCACCTTTGGCATTAACATAATAAATTCTTATGTTAACTGAACAATGTTATCACTTTGACAGTGGGAACAAGTAGTTATTCTTCTGTTTTGCAGTTATAACAGACTATTGGCTACATATTTAATTCTCAGTATGATTATTATTATGAAGTATTTGTAAATAACAGAATTGAAATGTATGGGATAGTTGGTGAGAGATGGACGGGGAATATATTTCTCAAATCTCCAAATTATTCCAGCTATTCCACTACCACGGTTTTAAAGAGAACCCTCTGGACTACCATTTGCATATAGTCGGGTGGGTCTACTATGTCCCATATGTTTCAAAATGGCCACTGATCTTCTAGAGAATTTTCAAGCAAAAAAATGATTTTTTTAAAGCTACTTTTCTCAATACCTTTATAGGTGACTTTATGTGCTGATTATATTAAGAGGCCTTGAAAGCTTACTTTGAATATCATATGGTATTCATAGACTCAGTATATATCCTAAAATTAGCTACTCAACTAGTGGGCTTTTTGAGATGGATGCCGTTAAACAGCTTACAGTGCTCTGTTCAGGGCAAATTTTGTTCTGTAAAGAGAAATTTTGCTCTGTTAACGCCAAATGTGGCGCTACTAAAATTTTGGTATTACGTCTTTTTTTTTTTTTTTTGGTGAAACCAGCACTCAGGGGATGGCCCCTACTCATACAGTGCATTGTGCAGGTTTTTAGGAAAATGGGTTATAGGAATGTGGAAGAGAGGGAGTAGTGTTTGTGGACATCTCAAGATGCGAACGGCAAGGAAACGAGTTGCTGCAAGGTGACTATAAAATGGCCAGTGCTATACCTTCACCATTAGACAGTCTACATACAGCAATCGTCCCCAAGAAGCCCGCACCCTTCAGTCCTAGTTTCTCACACTACTCATGTTGTGTGTGTTAATTTTATACATGAGTGTATAAATTATATTGTATACCATCGACATTGATGGTAAAAAGAGTTCCTTCGTTTATGTTCACAGCGAAGAACTAGGTTAGGTTAGAAGACGTGTCATTAAGACAAGTATAGAGGAGATGTCCAGCTTCTTAGCAAAGCTTTAATCTCGTAGTGCCCCTTAAGAAGTCCAAGAATCAATTTATTCAAAGCCAACAGCAAGCCTATTCTAACACTGTCTATAGAGGGCTTTTGATCCTTTTAATGGGTGATTTTTTAAGACCTATAGGAAAATTTTTCAAAAAAAAAACACATAAAATTCAGACAAATGCATGAAATCTTTATTTGAATCGATAGTACGGTCCATATAATTTAATGTTTGAAGATTATTTCATGCAAATGTTGACCGCGACTGCGCCTAAAATAATCCATCCGCTTAGTCCAATTTTGGCATACTCTTTACAACATTTCGGCCGGTATCTCACGAATAAATGCTCCAATGTTGTCTTCCAATGCGTCAATTGAAGCGGGCTTGTCTGTATAGACTTGAGCTTTAACATAGCCCCACAAAAAATAGTCTAAAGGCGTTAAATCGCACGATCTAGGCGGCCAATTGACCGGTCCCGAACGCCAAATAAAATGTTCACCGAACTCGGCACCGTCCTGTTGAAACCACATGTCATGGAAGTCAAGCTCTTGCATTTTGAGCAAAAAAAAGTAAAAATGTAAACTGACCATAAAATGGAAGAAGCGCGCGATGAACTTTCTTAACAGAGCACGCATTTTGATAATAAAATTCAATGATTTGCAAGCGTTGTTCATTTGTAAGACGATTCATGGTTAAATTATACACCAAACTGAAGATGTTTGACAGTGAAACAAAACACGAAACGTGCGTGAGCTCTTTAAACCAGTGTTGCCAAAAAGATAATAGCTAAAAAATCACCCGTTATGTACCTACTATACGTCAGCATATTCAACACTTTAATTGCATAAGAAAAACAAGTTTGGGAACAGCTGTCTCATGGTTGCGTTTGACATCTCAATATTGTATGTTTAAATATATGAATGTGAAGTGAATACACCTCTTAAAAGTACTGCACCGTCCATACAAATGTACGGCAACTTTGTTTTGTGATTTTTTTTTTTGGTTTCTTTATTTTTCTTTTTTTGTTACTTGTGGTTATTGTGCTAATGTCATCGTTTTGTTATTGTTATTGTTGTTACATACTTTACACTTGATTTTCCTTTTATAGAAAATTTTATGTTAATGTTTTAGATTTTATTTATAAAACACTTTTCGTTTTTTTTTTTTTTCCTTTTTTATTATTTATTTCTCTTTATTTTTTTTCTTTAAACGAGCATTTTTAATAAGCATTTTGCATACACGAAATGAAAACATTTAAAAAAATTTTTTTTGTTTAAATTAAAACAATGAAAACAAATACAGGCGCAAATGCAAAATAAAGTAAAGTAAAGTGAGTGAGTGTTGCTGTTATTGTTTGATATTGTAACTGACCTTTGAGGTAAAAACAAAACAGACATTTTTTTATTTGTTGCTGTTGTTGTTATTATTGATTTGAGTAAATCATTTGCATTTTGATGTTTCAACACACAAATACTCAGGCACACTGACACTGTCATTAACACGCACACTGTCATGTTTCGTGTTTAATCAAATGACACATAAATGATCGTTTGATTAATTAATTAAAGAGGAGGTAAAAGAGGAAGAAAATTATTAAAATTGCCAGTGTTCTGTGTTTGTTTATTTGTACATTATAGAGTCTCAAAATCAATGCGATTTCTATGAAACTTTCACTCTAGTCAGGGCTACAACCTAGCTTTTCACACCACTTACATATGTTAGGTGTGTACTGATTTTATTCACAAGTGCTGGGACCTATAGTTTAACGTCGACTTCGAGCGATAGATTTGACCATCTTTTCATAGCAAATTTATTTGTTCTCAAAGTTCTTGCCAGAGGAAATATTGTTACATTCATTCGTTTTGTTCGAATTGGTGTCTGAGCTGGGATTGAACCATGCGGGTTCTTGTTTAATAAAAACCAACACTTTACCGACTAGACCACGGCGACTTTAATCAATCCCATCTCACATTGGGTTTATTGGGTCCCAGAAACGATCTGATTCTGCCACCATTAATAAATGTCTAAAGGATTCTAGCTAAATAATGCACCAATCTATCTTCTCAGCGCCTACAACCAACCACCCGCACACATCTCCCAACGAAAGATAGAGGATTAGAACCAGCAATCATATCATCAATCAATTGATGATCGTGTACCACTACATACAGACACATAATTGGTCATTATAACCCTTTAGGCAGAATTACGATCTAGCTTCTCACACCACTCTTGTTGTTTGTGTTAATTTTTAATGCGTGGTAGAACCTACAGTTTAAAGTCGACTCCGAAAGACTGATTTTTAAAAAGTTTTTTATTGCAATTTTTACTTACTCTCAGAGTTTTTGCGAGAAATCTGCTGAGAGGAAGTCGCCGAAGAAATATTTTTTCATATTTCGTTTTGTTGGAGATGTCTGTCCTGGGGTTTGAACCGTGGCCTTACGTACTACCTACTAGCCTACGGCGACTACAAGTACCACTATAAAAAGGAAACAATTGCGACCGAAATGATAGTGTTTAATAGCTGCTATGGTGTCTTTACAGTCAAACTACTTGTATTTTACGTCAGACCGCGGCTTGAGCGTATGTTCAGAAAATATCCTACAGATGTGGTGATATTAGTTGGATTAGTATGTCTGAGGATACGAGTTAGAATGTTGTGAAATGAAACATTCAATAAATATACTTCCTTTACTTGCAATTTATTCTTTTATTGCAATTTGGCAAACGGCATTTCACAATGTAGCTTGTGTTCTATCGCTACCCCAACTGCTATTGCTCTAGCGAAATAAAGATACTTGCCCACGAAAATCATTTATTTTTACGCAACACTTGCCTTTTTCACAGGGCAAATCCATCGATTGTGGTGAGATTGCAGACAGAATTCGTCATTCAACTGAACTATCCGTATGTGAAACTGTCTTCCTGCAAAGGTTTTTCCTGTCACTTATAACACAAATACATATGTACGTACATACATAATTGGTCATTACAGCCCTTCAGTCAGGATTACGACCTAGGCTCTCACACCACTTATGTTGGGTGTGTTAATTTTATACCTGAGTTGCGGGACCTACACTTTAAAGTCGACTCCGAACGACAGATTTTTGAGAAACTTTTCATGGCAATTTTATTTGCTCTCAGAGTTTTTGCCAGAAATCTGTTGAGAAAACGTCGCCGAAGAAATATTTTCATATTTTCGTTTTGATGTCTGACCTGTGGTTTGAACCGTGGCCTTATGTCTAATAAGCCAACACACTACTTGCTAGACTACGGCGACTTCATAAATAAGGCTAGTAAATCTAATACCCACAAACACTACTCCCTCCTTGCTCTTTCCCCTCACCTATTTTCCTAGTTCCAAAGGAATGTGCTGCATGGGTAGGCTTCATCCCCTGAGAGTTGGTGGGAAAAATGTATAGCATAATTATAGCGAAGCACACCGGTTACTGGCTAGTACATATAAGTATATAATTAAGTTGTCTATATTTAAGTAAATTATGAGGCTGCCCTGGTAGTCTAGTGGGCAGTGTACTTGATTGTAGGAGTGTGAGTGTTCGAGCATAAGGTCCAAGTTAAATAATAAAATCGCTAAAAAAAAATAAAGAATTAATTGATGAACTTTGGGTTAATTTACTTTAAAACAAAATATTATTTAAATAAAGCGAAGCACACCGAGTTTTACATGGTACATGGTTTACAAACATAAAAAAAAAAACAAAAATGGTAACAAGAATAACAACAAAGTATGGATGGCTTTAGAAATGAGTTGTCAAACTTGACATGCTTTTATTTTATTGCTCTCAAATGTTTGTTTCGATAACTTCCGCAATGTGTTTTTAAATGTGGGTTTTCTATTCATTATTTGGCAGTTTTCGTTATAAAAAAAAGGAGATTTTTTTGAAATAGAAATTTTTCTATTGCTGTACCACATTACCAGTTATTAAATGAAAAGTTAAAATAAAATAAAAAATCAATAAAAAACATTTTTTATTGTTATATAATGTTAGCGCAACACAAGTCTTAAACAACATCCATCCGTAAAGGAAAAGAAAAATAAAATAAAAAAAGAAATGAAAACTACAGATTGCACATGAAAATTTTTTTTGTGTTTAAAATATTTCTTTCTATTTGGTTTTGATTTTGTTTTCCTTTAACAATTATTGTTGTAACTTTATTTTTCTTAAAATGAAAAATAATATGGAAAAATCTACCGTTTACTTATTGGCGTTGCTTTTGTTGTGAATCTCATGCACATTTTTCAACTTTTTTTTGTTGTTTTTCTTTTGAATCCACCACACATGAGTGCATTTTACAAGGAAAATGTGCACACACTATAAACCCACATTTTTTTCTCTCTCTCTCTTGTTGTTGCCGCCGCCATTATTTTTATTATTATTATTACTATTGTTGTATTTTATAAATGCCAACCAACCAACCATCCACCACCCCAGAGTAAAAGGAATGAGGTGGCATTTCAGAAAAAGGAGAAAAATTCGTAAGGAAGTGTAAGAGATAAGGAGAGTAGGTAATTGTTTCTTTTGTTGTGTATTTATTTCTCTTTTCGTATAAGGAAATCAATCTGTGTTTACAGTTTTTTTTTTCCCATCTGCACGAAATATTTTTAGTTTAAGCCAGTATTTGTGCCACACTTTAACAATAAATTGAATTGAATTGTAAATATTCTTTGATTGAGAACAGTCAAGAAGACTATGAATTGAAAACAGGTATGCCATATAATGTCAAATTTTTGTCAACGTTAGCTTATTTACATTAGAATGGAAAAATCGGTTTGAAACAAATATGTAAAGACAATACACCTGTACCTCGGTTTACGCGGAATTCGGATTACGAGGTTTCGAATTTACGCGGTTTTTAAAATGAAGAAAAATATTTTTTTTACTTATATTCTATTCAAACTGAAACTAATTCAACCATTGCACAATCTAATGAGATGACTTTATCCAGTGATGAGTCGGAAATCATAGAAATTCGTAAAAATAGACTTGTTGAAAATGATAGCGATTAAGTTAGCTTAAAAATTTTATGTTTTGTGTAATGAGGTACATAGTACCTATATGTATGTGTATTTTTTAATGGAATAAATGTTTATGTTTTTCTTACTTAAATCATACTTTAATAAATTATTAACAGTATAAAACTATATTTTTTTTTTTTCAATGAAAAAGCTTTTTTACAGTAGGTATTCGCTTTACGCGGTTTTCCATACAAAAATGTAAATTTCGATTTACGCGAATTGGCCAGGAACGTATCTACCGCGTAAATCGAGGTACAGGTGTATTGCCCGATTAATGGTTAAAGTACATTCCGTCGAGAGAGATTAAAGGGTAATTTGCAAGTGATGTAAAATTAAAATAAGAAGGCGCTGGATCAGAATTAAGATAATGCGGTTCACATACATACATAAGATGATTCCGGTAAAAAAAAAAATAGACGCGAATTGCAGCTCTGTCAGACAGACACACACATACAATATTATAATCAAAATATTAATTTAAAAAAAAAAAATACTGCGACCGATCTTCTCACGCCATCTACATATGTTACGTGTGTTAATTTTATTGAAGAGCGGCAGGATCTAAAGTTTAATGTCGACGCCCGGAAACACAGTTTTTCTGCGAAACTTTTTATGGCAATTTTTTTTATTTACTCTCAGAGTTTTTGCCAGAAATCAGCTGAAAGGAAGTCTTCGAAAGAAATATTTTTTCGGTTCGAGGCGTCTGAGTTGCGTTTTAAAAATTGAGTAAAGCTATGGCCTGAATACTTGCCACACATACAAACAAGTTGGCTTATAACATCGAGCTCAAAGAGTGAGGAATTCGCTATTTATTGACCTAATGTCCGCCAGGACTTCTCAGGGTGGAGCGCATCCGAAATATATACTTTCCCATGACTCTGCAGCATAAATCAGACTAGACTTTTGTACAATGGGTCATTTCGACCTCCGGGTACTGTATTTGTCACAGTTGACAAGTACACGTCCTCTAACCTTTTCACATATGCCTGCGACTGAAGAAAACACCGTACGAAAAAGTCCAATAGGGTCAAAGCGCATGATCTCGGTGTGGCCAGTTCACGTCATCTTCACGAGAGATGACCGTGTCCTTAAATCAATAATGCAGAATATATGCCATGAACTGTCCTTTTGAAACGACAGTTCATTGGTGTCCAGGTCATACAATTCAGGCCAGACCAAAAAGTGACTATTTGAGATCAATTGGATGCTCTTTATCTCTCGACAATTTTGTTTGTTCACGTACTTATTAACCTAGCAATGGACCTTATCGCTGAAGAGATGATTGTTCGATGAAAAGTTGCCAAGCTACTCCAGAGCCCATTCAGTGAACACACGTCATTTTCTATGATCGTACATTGTGAGTTGATAAAATGTCAACGATTTTGACGGCTGTAGTTGCAACAAGATGGTCATTATCAACTGTCAAAGTTCGGAAGTCTTTATTGGAAGACCCATCAAACAAAAAAAAAACCCTGCAACAACTAGTTCATGTATTGCTGAGAGAGATTAATGATGATGGGGATCGTACTACAATGTGGCCAACGCCATATCGTAGTGGGATCTGATCAACTTAACTTTTCTTTTCAGGATGTTGTACTGGATTAGTTTCTACTTTGTGGTCCGAAGCAGTTTAACAACACTTATAATATTTGTCACGATTATGCGCCCAAGACATAGGTTGATAAAGGACTTGTAGCCGCCACCATTTGTTAGTTCTCGGAATGTGGGCTTAACGCACTATTAACTGGTAGGTTTGGAGAGATCATGATTGTTTTAAAATATGAAAAGTTCATAAATGCTAACTAAGATTATTCGATTAATCTGGGCCAGTGCTTTCACTCAAATATTTCCAAGTGGCAACTCTTAAACATTGCAAAAGTATGGCAACTCTGCGTTGAAGAAAACCATTTAATTTTAAATAATCATTTGAAATTTATTATTTTCTCTTAGGAATTGGATTTTAATGAGCCTATAAAATTTGTAGCCAATTGTATTTGCCAACTATAAAGCCTCTGACTATTTATATGCAACATAATGCACTACATGTGTACATACATACGAGTATGTATGAATCGTGGAACTAATTTGTAAGTCTTTGGTAGAGAAGACCTACATTCCATGCATAATTTATTTGCAACATTTTCTTTAAAAACAATTTCAAATTTGCATGTTATAGTTGTTGTAGATTTTTTTTTCTTTTTTCAGTCAGTCTAGTTTTCTTATTCTGTATTTTTTTTATATTTAAATCACACTAAAAAAACAACAAAAAAAATATAAAAAAAAAGCCAAAGTGGAAGAGAAACCAAGCGTTTTACCATAATAAAAAAGGGTTAATTGGTGTTAAGAGAGTAGCAAGCAGTAGCAGCAGCGAAAGCAACAATAGACATAAGAAATGAAATGAAACGAAACGAATGGGGAAAAAATACATCAAGGATTTTAGTTAGTTTTTCTTTTTGTTTTTATTGCAATAATAATGAACATTTTATGTGAGTTTTATTTTCGTTAAACATCAGACAAAAGGCAATAAATGGATTTATTTTGCCTTTCAACGCCACTTTATTTCACTTTCACAACTCTGACAGCAATCTTAGATTGAAAACTGTGAAAACGAAACTCATAAAATATCCTCCAAAATAAGTTTTAAAGGCTCTTTGGATTTCAATTGAAGAAATTTGTTTAAATTTAAAGAAAACAAGAAACAATTCTTAATTTAAATGCAATAATCGAGTTGCAAGATTTTTATAACACACCTAAGTAATGGAGCCTGATGTCATTAATTTATTAATTTGATTTTAATCTCACACTCAATCTAAATACTCGCATTAAAGGGTGTCTAATTAGTAGTGCTATATTTACGATATATTTATTGATTAATTTACATAGACGTCGGATTTCACAAAGTTCCATAAAACTGAATTATACACGCGTGTGAAGATAAATTCGAATTTAATTAGCAAAGACAAAAACCAAAAATTTTAACAGAGCTAATCTTAAAGTTAACAGATCAATGTTAATTGTTTAACAGAAAATACAAAAAATGGTCAGGGAAGAAATTACTCAAATATACGATATCGGAGAATGGAATCTCTGCTCCATTCTATAAAAATTACGCCCCACACGTTCCTGAGTGGCACAGCTTCTCTGGTAATTTGGAAAAATGGGACTTGCAGCACGTATTGGTATCCAACAATAAAACTCAATTAGTGGTATATCCTAAATAGTTTTGGAACTTCATAAGTTGGGCTTGAAAAATTCACGATGTTAAGTGTCTGGGTAGGTTGATTGATATTGTGGAAAAATGGGACCTGCTGTAGGTATCCTACTATATATTATCCATGGTATCAAGGATTCCAACTCAGGTTACCTTACGGTTGGAGATATATGTAGGAGACGAATCTAATTGTTTTCTTCAAAGGAGCAAAAATAAAAGGTGCTCTTTATAAGCGGGACTAAATCGAATAAAAAATGGACTTGTGGGAGAAATAGACCTAGTTTTGGACCTAGTGGGCTGGATAGCCATGGTATCAAGGATTCGAAAACTGGTTTCATTACGGTCGGGCGTGAATTGTGGTCGGAGATATAGGCGGATAAAAAATGGTCTTGAGGGGGAAGTGGACCTTGTAGGCTGGATTCCAAAACAGGTTACTTTACGGTCGGGCGGTATGTATAGTGGAATACCTGCTGCAAGTCCCAGCAGTACTTTTTAACATGGCCAGAAGTACTTGGAATACAACTACTTTAAAGATTTGTCTAATTTAACATCAAAAGTGCCTGCTGGTGTAATCTATAGAAGTGATACTGAAGGAGTTCAGCACAACAGAATGTAAAGCAGTAGATCCTTCTCTAAGTACAGCGCATATGTGGAAATAAGCAAAAAGTGTTGCCGCCATATGCTGCGAAAAAGTCTCGAAATTAAAATAATGTGCTCTTATTGAAACACTCTATACTTAAGTCGTATACATGATGACAATATTTAATACGACTATTACAATGAAACGCAATTATTTATATGCAAAGAACGTCATCATTCTCATCACTAATAACATATTATTTATGGCGGATTAATAATAAGCAATTTAAGTGAGGATTTAATTAAAAATAATGGAATAATCCCCAGCATTAAATTGATAACTCATGATGGAAACTTCACGCGTAAATACATATAAGAATGGACGTTTAAGAAACTTTATATTTACGCATTGTGGTGAATAAGTAAGTGCAACACCAAAAAAAAAAATTTTAATTAAAAAGAAAACAAAACAAAAAAAAAATTAAATTAATCCTAAAATAAAAACAATTTAAATACAGAATTGTATTGTTGGCCATTTGTGGCTAAGAATAGAGTCTTAAAATAGACACGAGAATTGCCAGAAATGTATAGGGTGTTGAATTATTTCATTTCGTTTCTATTTTTTTAATGAAAGAATTTAATTTTTTTTTAAAAGAAACAAAAAATCAACAGAAAAAGAAGAAAAAAAAAATTCAAAACAATTCATCTGTTGTGCTGATGACCAAATGCAGAGACAATCGATAAAATCTCATCAAATAAAACAAAAGGTGAATATTCTTGATAAAAAAAAATCAAAATAAATAAAAACTCAATTGATTCATCATAAGTAATCAATTTTATACACACATACACAAACAGGTGCCTACATTAAATTTTGTGTGAAACAAAATAAAATCAATTAAATCGAAAGTCGATAGCACTGTTTTCAACACTGCGATTAAGTTATCGAATTGTATTAGAGAGCATGCAAACTGTTAGTAGCTTATTTTTAAGTAAAGCTTCCGTTTCGCATTGAATTTAGATGATCGATTTCATTATTGTGAAAAACTATTATAAAGACAAACTTTCAGGTCACTCCGCTTAATATTTGGGGAACACATTAGCGGTAGGCCTATATGGACTTTCCGAGTACCTTCGATTTCTATACAGATTATACCCGGGATGCAGTCAATCATAGAACAATTCTTCTCTTGGAAAATGTTTGTAAAATATTGGGATTTTGTTCAAAAATTGCATTTTTCATAGAGCTTACTTCCGGGCGCTCCAATATGGATGCATGGGCAACACTAGATGACATCTCCTTTCTTTAGCCGTTCTTATTCGAAACCTATATTTCTGCAACATCGGTTAAGACTTTCATATGAGAGTCTTGACGATGTTTTTATCTTCAAGTCTTGGATTCCTCGCTGCTGAGAATCAATAACTGCTTTCGATTAAATCTTGTTCTCTTAATGAGATGGTTGTACAATTTAATATACGAGTGCAGAACACATGGCAGCATGCAGCAGAGGATTAGCTTCTCAGGGTTGACACCTCTTTACAGTTGCCGTCAACTCTAGAAGCCGCGGATGTGCCCATATTCAATAAACTCCTACGTTACACTACACAGGCTGTGATTAGTAGAAAAGTTGCTGGTTAACCAGGCTCAATAAACTCCGACCTTATGCTATACAGACTGTGATTAGTAGAAAGACTTTTGGTTGAAGTCGCCGTGGTCTAGTAGGTAGTGTGTTGGCTTATTAGACGAAAGGCCCGAGTTCAAATCCCAGGTGAGACATCAAAACGAAAATATGAAAATATTTCTTCGGCGACTTCCTCTCAGCAGATTTCTGGCAAAAACTCTGAGAGTAAAAATTGCCATGAAAAGCTTCTCAAAAATCTGTCGTTCGGAGTCGACTTTAAACTGTAGGTCCCGCCACTCATGTATAAAATTAACGCACACAACACGAGTGGTGTGAGAAGCTAGGACGTTGTACAATGGGACAATTCGACCTCCGGGTACTGTACTTGTCACAGTTGACAAGTACACGTCCTCTAACCTAACCTAACCTAAGGGTTATGTTCTATACAGTAGACGCATGAGATATGATTATGAATAGTGCCGATGTGGCCTCACTTGTGCCTATGATTACTCGACATTGTGTTATAGAAAGGTACGCGCAGCTCTTGGGCTTTGCGACTACTCTCGCAGTGGTAGTGACGAGGCTAAAGAGAAAAATGTGGAACGTCGGACGTTTAAATCTTGAAAGGAAAGAAGTATAAAAAGTTTTTCTTTCGCGGTCAACCTCCTCTCAGCAACTTTCTGGAAAAATCTTCTCAAGTCTGTCGTTCAGTATCGACTAAAGGAATGGACCAATGCCATGCTCTCAGTGCTCTTGGCGGTAGATGCCTGACAAAAAAGGGGTATACAGCATTGCAGAAACTGTCTGATGTGTCAGATTTAAAACTGAAGTGTTTAATGGGCCTTGCAAAGATCACAGGTTAGCTTTGCAGTGAAGACTTTTTAATTCGGGCTTCGCGGTAATAAAATGAACTTGGCAGTCTTATGTGTATCGTATCGCAACGATTGCCACTTTTGCTTAATCTTACCTAATCTTAATGACGAGAACCGATTGAAAAATAGACACAATCATTGTTCTGAAATAATTGTTCGTTTGAAATAACGCCCTGCCACCAATGTAAAACAAAACCCAAATCAAAGTGATCCCTTTGATGAAATCTGCTGTCTGTCTAATCATTTGCCGCAGTTTTTCAACAGTGTTGCCAGTTGTATTACAAGTGCCTAGTGCAAGTGCGGCTTTAATGGCCGCCAAAAAACAAAAACAAAAAAATAAATAAAGTCGTCATGCATGTTTTATAAAGTGGGCCCAAAAATTAAAACAAAAGTAACAAATGCAGCGTAATGAAAATAAAGACAAAACAACAACAACAACAACAAAAAAGGGTGAAGGATAAAGGCCATACAAAGAGTATAAAAAAACAGAGAAAAGAGAAAAAGAAAGAAACAACAATACTAAAACGAGGTCAACAAAATATGCCAATACAATTACAATGTATGATGAGGCACAAGGTTTTTAAGCAGCAACATTAAAAAAGCTTTAAAAAAAATACAACAACAACAACAAAAGCAAACAAATCATGTTCAATTTGACATTCGCAGGGTTTTTTTTTTCCTTTATAATTTTTGTTGTAAACCTACGCACTTAAAGAGGAGGGTAAAAATCGAAATATGGCGCCAAATTGCAGCAAAAGAAAAAAGATAAAATGAAATGAAAAACGCAATTCAGGCAATAATTTATAAATTAAAAAAAAAAAAAGTTTTTTTAAAAGTCAAATAAAAAGTTTTTATTCCTTTAATTTCGTTTATTTTGGGGCAAACGAAAAATGTCTTGATGAACTACTATTTGTAATAAAGTTTGTCTGTTCACCTATGTATATGTCGGGTCTTTCATTAAGCGCTTCTTATCTTTAAGTTTAAAAAAAGGAAAGTGTGTGCAAGATATCATCAAAATTTTTTTATTCCTTTGAAAGGTCTATCAATGTCATTATGTGTCGAATATAACATTGTTCAAAGGTCTGCCAGGCTGAATTCGACCGATATGGCATGGGTTATGTTGTTAAATTTGAGGACACACTTGTGACTAGAGAAAACCCCCGCAAGAAAAATTCTAACGGGGTCAAATCGTCCACGTGAGATGACCAATCCCTCAAACCGATCGTTCAAAATATCTAATACGGCATGCGCTGTGTGCCACGTAGCATTGTCCTATTGAAACCCTCATGGCATTTTTGTTCAGGCCGTTCAATTCCAGCCAGAATAAATCATCACTTGACCAATGTCGTTCGCAAAGAAATATGTACCGATTACGCCGTAAGCTCAAAATCTACACCAGCGCGACTTTTTCGGAATGAATTAGAAACTACTGGACTTCATAAAATTCGACAATTTTGTTCGTTCACATATCCATCCATCCATCGCTGAAGATCTTTTTTCGACTAAAATCAATTACCAACTACCCTAGAGCCCATCCAACGAACACACGTTGTTTTCTATTACCGTTTACGTTCACGTCTATCCACCACATCCACATTGCGAATGGTCCTCTCGGTAGGACTGTTTATGCGATCGTAAAATGGTCGAAGCGCTCGATATGATGCCTGAACATACACAGGCTTTGTACAGATCGAAGACAAACAAGGTAGGCAGTTTTTGTTTTCCCGATAGTATAGCTTTTGTGAGCTTAACTCTAAACATTGAGAGAAAGACAAAAATCTGAATTCGAATATAAAAGTGCCTGGTCAGCCACCATTTGAAATGAAACCTTTGTGGGCGCTATTCATGAGGCAATTAGTAGAAGAAAACAACCCGGAAATATTTGCAGAACAACACTCGATTCGACAACCCCAGAATAACTAACGTCTGGACAAGTAACGGATCTAGAATATGGAAGTACGCCATTCGAGATTAGCTTAAATCAACCAACCGTGCGTGGCTAATAATTAAAATAATAACTTTTAATAAAGTTCGGTGGAAAACCTATGTTCCCAAAACGAATAGAATTATTTCCACTTACATGATCAGTAAATATCAAATTTCCTTGAGTGACTTGGCTTTTTTTAATGCTTTCACGCTGTCAGGTGTCAGTTTTGTTGTAGCAGTTGTAAAACTTTAAACACTATTGTATTGCAATACCAACTCTTCACCCAAACGAAGGGGTTACATCCCCCCTTGAGTGTTATAAGCTGATAAGGCAAACACTAAAAATAATGGAAATAAATCATTGACTACGTTTTTATTTGTTTTTTACATACAAAATAATGGCTTACATTTTCAGTTTTCAGTTTCATTGTAAAACGTGCCAAAAACAACATGTTTAAATCGGAAATTTATTTACTTTAAAAAAACAACAAAAACAATAACAATTACACATTCATTGTAAATGTAAAAGACAGTAGAAGCTCAAGTAATTGTCTTCAAAAGAAATATTCAAAAGCAATCACTTCAGGATATATTTTAAATATCAAATGTGACTTGGAATTGAACTCACTACCTCTATTCTAATAGGTGGTTTAGTTTACAAATCTGTAGAGTAGAGTAGAAGCTCAAGTAATTGTGTTAAAAATATTATTAAAAAACAATAAAAATATAATTTAAATATTATATGTGACAGGAATTGAACCCATGACTTCTGTTCTAAAAGGCAGTTTAGTAAACAAATCAAGGCAATACATTTCACGTCGCATCGGAAATGTGTCACTGCGGCATCTGGTAGGATCTGTCAGAAGTACCGAGTGATTCTTAAAGTGACCAGATGAATGGATGTATTAGGGTGGTGGAATTTTCAAAATACCACAATGGACCTTAAAAACTTCAAGAGGAACTAGAAGAGCAAACTTTCGGGCAACCTGTACAACCTCACTCAACTTTCCAAATCACTGGATTAGCAGTGTCCAGTCCAATTAGAAAATATACGTCCTGGGTGCCCCCTACAAGTCTAAAGAGTAGTTCGCCAATGTGTCCAACTTATCCCTATTCGACTGTATATAGAGACCTTTACATTTAGAAAACACCTTTTGAATATTTAACAGTAAAACAATGCGAGTAAATGTGTTTTCTGAATGACAATTACAATAAAAACAAAAATTATTTGAAATTTTGTTTACCTTCTTAAATATTAGATAAAACAATAGAACAACGAACGTTCTTAATAAAAATCACAATTAATTTCTATTTCTATTTCTCATTTGTAAGTCAAGATATTAAAAGTGTGATTAAAATATTGTCACGATTTCCATATACAGAGGCGTGGCTATGAAAATTGACAAGCATGTTGTGAAACATGGAAATAGAATGATCTAAACTTCCTCTGCTATTCTCAAATTCAAATAAATACGGGTGTACATACTTGGTTTAAGAATTTTAATTAAACAGATAAAGTTTTTAATTAATTAAGTTTTTAATTAATTGTACTGACGAGAATAATAGAAGTGCAACTTCGTTTTAAAGCAGTGTCTACTTTTACAAATAGCCAGGGGCGTAACAGTTAATCTCAAGAATAATTGCGAACTTTCAATAGATATTTTGTATTTATGTAAGGTTTCGCAAAGTAATCCATCGTAGGGGTATACTTGCAGAATTAATCATGACAAGCCGTTGACTATAATGGTGACAATGGGTAGGATGTAGAAAATGGCGATGCCTGCATTCAACAAATTAGTCTCCGCCCTTAAGGACACAACGTCCAGAAAGGGTTTTGAGAGACATCCTACCCCGGCTCATGACGCATTCCATTCTCCAATAGACCAGTCTGGGCCATTGTAGCCCCTGAAGACTTTCTAATCGATGACATAGATGACAGAGTGATAACGTCAGATCGGCGAACAATACTATCACCCTTATAAACATGAAAATGCAGTGGGTAGAATAGTAAGAACGAAACTAAAGATGCGACAAAATTATGCCCTATTACCACTTCCATTTAATATTGTTCTGTATAGCTGGGGATTGCAAAGACACGGCTAGGCATTCTTGATTATACAGACAGTGCCTGCCTTTTGGCTCAAAGTTTTGCCGAACCTCTCGAAAGCTCTTCGTATTAATGAAACCTTTCAGTAGATTTGTACATAATTAATAGAGGTCAAATAGTCAATTTTCAATACTACTTTTGGTAGTACAGATCTTAAGGAAAGAAAGGATATAACTTCTATGCAGAAATGGCAGTAACTCCAAACATGCTTGGCACACATAACCCATTGATTTCGTTTGTTATTTCAGAAAGTAAATTTTTCTAATCCCTAATCGTTGAGTTCCTTAGGATCATTAAAGCGCCAAGAATACAATGCACAGTAATGACACATAAACAATCGCTGAGCGTGTATCTTTGTAGTTTGAGGAGAGCTCCTTAGTGAGCTCTGACGCGATTTGCCGGGCTATCTTGCTCATACGAGCAATCACTTAAAATTTGCCCGATGACCAATTAATCCTCTCTGCAGTTTTCCGGAGTACCTCTGTGTCCCGGTACCCATAAGATATGAAAGTTGCATTCCTAGAGAGAGACCTACAACCGCTCTAGAGGCTATTAGGTAAGAATCCATTAGACGGTTAACCGCCTGGCTTTTGTAAATATTGCCCTTTCCTATTATCATAACGGCAGCAAATTACTAAGACATTCTTAAAAAATTAATTTTTTTTATTTGTTACACTTTGTGGAACCAAAGTTCAAATCTTGATTGATCTATTTAAATGATAATTATTTTATAGTGTATATACTTTCGTCTACGATGAATGAAAAGAAGAATTGTTAGTTTCCAATGATTTTTATTGCTTCCTGTAGAAAAAATCAGAAAAAAAATTAATTTTTTTAACAAGCCGGCAACAAAAACAATGCTCACGTTTTTTAACCTTTTTAGGCAATTCACTAATAAGTAGTGTTGCTCGGCTCTGTACAAAGCAAATGTAAATAAAACAACTATGGCCACACCTAATTACAAACACCGACAGTGCTACCAAGTTGGCAGCAACACCTCTATAATAGAACTAAACAAATGAAGCAAAATTTTAAATTAAACCTTCAAATTCCATTCCCTTTTATTTTTCTTTTAACATCAGGGCCAAACAAAATAAAAACTCTTTTTAAAAAATAATTAAAAAATATTTTATTTCAATTTACCATTCATTAGAGAGACTTTTTTTTGCGTGTTAAAATTTCTTTTTACATGAAATTTCTGTTAAAAACTTGCAAAGAATCTGTTCTAAACATGTTGTTGCATGAGAACAAAAAAAAAAACGCTTTAAAAATTAAACTTTGGAACTAATAAAAAAAAAAGACAAATTAAAACAAAAGCAATAACAATAAGAACATGTAAAATTAATGATAAAACGAATTGAATTTGTCTTTGGTTATGTTTTCAATTTGTTTTTTTTTTTTTGTTTTTGAAATACAATATTTCCCACTATTTGTTGTTTTTGTTTTTTTTATTTATGTTGACTTGTGTTGTACATGACCTGGGTTGTCTGCCTATCAGTATACTTGTCCGTCCGTCTGCTAGTTTTCGTTTGTCTGTCTTGAACATTAAAATGCTGATTTTTTTATTGTCTTGTGTCTAGTGTTTGTTAAGAATACAAGACGATATGAAATACACCTGAGAAACGTTTAACGGTGTTGGTTAAGAAAAACGGAAATAGTGGAAACTGTACATTGTTACGTAGACAAAAACAAAGTTAACGAAAATAAGTATACAAGACAAACAGGCAACAACAAAATATACACATCGAACGGTTCGGAGAAGTAAATGCTTTCATTTGTTTTAATTGCAATCATCGAATGCAGGATGTAAATGAGATGTAAATTTAAGAACGTAACAATAGAAACAAACAAAATGTAACAGGTTTTGATTATTATTAATACTATTGTTACTGTTTTGTGAAGTCGCCGTAGTCTAGGAGGTAGTGTGTCGGCTTATTAGACGAAAGGCCTCGGCTCAAACCCCAGAGGTCAGATATCAAAACGAAAATATGAAAAAATATTTCTTCGGCGACTCTCTCTCAGCAGATTTCTGGCAAAAAAAAAACCTGAGAGTAAATAAAAATGCCATGAAAAGTTTCTCAAACACCTTCGTTCGGAGTCGACTTTAAACTGTAGGTCCCGTCACCCATGTATAAAATTAACGGACACAACATAAGTGGTGTGAGAAACTAGGTTGTTATCCTGACTGAAGGTTTGTAATGACCAATTATGCATTGTTACTGTTTGTTCTCGCCGTAGTCTAGTATATAATGTACTGACTGGCTTTCTAGACAACAACAAAGCTGCCTTCTGAGCGGAGATTTTTTGATAGTGATGAAAATGTATTCCACATGTTCGCGCAATGCAGTGTCTTCCAAGTGTCCAAGATTACTAAGGGTCTACAGAAGACATTTATGAAAGAGTCAGGCTATTCTGACAGAACATTTTGTCCGCCCGTGACTGTTTTCATTCTGCAAGAAGACCCTACAATACTTTTTGACGAGCATTTTAAAAAACTGTAATAGATTCTAAGGACAGAGTGACTTTGAGTGTATTGAGATACTAGCGAGCAATGAAATGTTTGGATCTGACGGAGTCATCTGTAACATCTCCTGTGGGATATTTCTAGACGCAGCGTTGAACTTTAGTCTGTTGAATCTGGAAGTGAACACAAGTCGAACATGATATCCATCAGGCGTCATTGAGTGCCTAACAGCTCTCCTCTTAACTGCCAGTAGTGCTTATTAAAAGTGCAACTAGACGGAATAAGAAAAATAAATGGAATTATTTAAAAGCTATATAATGTGGTAAAAGAGCGACTATGCTAATGGGAGGATGTCGGTTCACAGTTGAGTACTAGTACAAGAGTGGAAGGATTCAGCGCCCATAATAGAGAACTTATGTGGAAACTTGAGAGAATTTTAAAAACGGAAGATGTGCTCTCAAATAATTTTTACAGAAGGTAGAACAGAGGAAGGGATATTCAAGCCGCCATTACAGCTGGTGGAATATTTAAAGAGTAAATGGCGTTCATTTTTCATCCCAAATAAGCCTTTCATTTAACTTACTTAATTGGTCATAACATCCCTCTTTAGTCGGGTTTACAACCTAGATTCTCTCACTTGCCTCATGTTGTGGGTGTTTATTTTTATCGATGATTTTTATCGGAACCTACAGTTTAAAGCCGAAAGAAATGTTTTTCATTTTTCGTTTTGTTTGAGATGTCGGAGGTGCGGTTCGGTCCACATGCACCCATCTAACAAGCTACTATTTTCCATTTTTTTTTGGGTTTTTGTCAATTTTCAAAATTCAAACGGGTGGCTGCGTCAAACGTTTCATTCATGTAAACATTTGAAGGTAAAACAAAGAAGGCACGTTATATCAAGAAATACTCGGAAAAATAAATGCGAAGGAAACAAAAAAAACTCTCTTAAGTTTATTGACTTTACAGAATTTAATAATTTTTTTTTTGTCATATTTTGTGTTTATTTTTCAATTTTAAGACATGAAATCTTTTAGCAAATATTTACATAATAATTTAAAAAATAATAAACAAGAAAAATAAAAATGAAATAAATTTAAGAAAAATAAATACAAAATTTATGTACATTTTCTTAAAATGCAGTTTAAACTTTTTTTTTAAATTAAATTCTTAGATTTTTTTTCAATTTTTTTTACGAAAAAAACTACAAGAATTTTTGGAAAAAGAGTTCAAAAAAATTTAATAAAAAAGGGGGGGGGGAGGGGAATATAATTTAAAATGAAGTTTTAGTTCATTAACAGAAAATTAACCATTAAATTGAATTTATTTTAAATTAATGATTCTTTTTCTATTTCTTTTGTTATTAACTCTACTGAACAATTGATCATAATAAAATTAGGAAATGTTTCTTAAATTTCAAAAATTTTAATAATGAACGAACGAGACTTTAAACGATAATTGGATCTAAAGAACTCCATTGAAGCGCAAAATTAATAGGAAAAAAAGAAGAAAAGAAAAAGAAACAATAGACACACAAACAAAATATCTATTTATCAGTTAAATTAATTAATTTTTTTCTTCTTTTTTTTTTTTTTTTGTTGGTTTCTTGTAACAAATGATTAAACAATCTTAAAAAAAAAACAAAAAGAAAAACAAAATTTGTTGTATTGAAATCATATCAAATAACCGAAATGGCCTTTTCGTATTGTATAATCATCGTTTTTGAGGAGAATAAATACCCGAGTAAATATAGATAAATTATTAAGTTACAAATGAATAACAAATAAATTACAATAAATATTATTATTAAAAATAAAAACAAAATAAACATCCAACAACAACAAATAAAAGTACCCACAATATATAAAAAAAATACACTTCTCGTTACGGTTGTCTGTCTATCTCTCTATTTGCAGTAGGGTATGACATTTAAAACCCAAAAAAAAAAAAAAAAAAAAATATCAACCGCATATGGTTTACTCGCATACAACAGATATAATATACTACCAACCACCGCCCTTCTTTATAAACCTTTAAACGAAGGGAAGGTATGCGTCAAGGCAAATGCGGTTAAGATACTTTGAGTGTACATATGCATGTACTGTATGTATAGGGAAAATGGAATAGAATATAACGTATAACGTTACATTTTTTACTTTTTAAAAAATGATTTGTTGATTGCAAATTTTGCTATTTACATTAATCGTTTCTTTTTAATTTAAATAAATCATTTAATTAATGAAATAAAAAACACAAATTTATTACATGTATAATGCGTATCAATGTATAGTACATCTATGTTTACACTTCTTCCATTTTATTATAACACTCTGACTACTGGCTGGCTGGCAACGATACTTCTTGCTCTCTTTATACTGCATTTATTTTTCTTCTGGCAACTTCTAGAAACTCTGGGTACGTTCGTAAATGCAGTAGTTGTGCAACCTGCAGCATAATAAAAATCAAATGTTCAAAAATGCAATACTTGGCAGCACTGACTTGCGTCGAACGTTTTTTTTTTGCAGACAAATTGCAATACTGTCGCAAATTTTTGCAAATATAGCAACAGTTAGATTTCAGTTGCAATAGTTTGCGGTAAACAATTTCTTCGACAATATTGTAGTTTCGTGATATAAAACCTATTAAACAAAAGAAAATTTTGCTTTATTTGCAGAAAAATGGAAAACTAATAAAATTTAACCGATATTGTTATAGAAAATTTTAATTATTTATATTTTTAGTTCCGAGGAAGATTTCACATTTAACATACAAAAATTAATAATACGGACTAGACTGGATATGGAGTCGGTCAGTATTGTGGGGAAAAGTTTTATTAAAAATTAAAGAAATCAGATCGGACTTTGAAATGACAAAGGAACAAATAAGCCAGAAATTTTTGAATTTTCACACCACATGTATGGTACAAAACACTCTATTAACCCACCGTCTAAATTTTCAATAATACTTGTTATTGTTAATTTTGATAAATTTTTTTTAACTTTTGCAGAACGTTCTAAAAAGCAAATTCTGTTTAGTTTTTGTGCAGTAGCAAAGCATTTGCAACAGCTGATCACGCATTAGCAACAAAACTTGGCATTACTGCCGCAGTCGTGCACAAATTTGCTGAATTTACGAACGCACCCTCTCTGTTGACTTGTTATTGCTTTAGAAAGCTATGTATGTATGCGGTTTTGTTATTGTAATATGATCTCTGCTTGCCTTCGTAGTCATTTCGATCTTTTGTTAAAGTTTGCTTTTCTCCTGACTGAAGAAGCGGTCATACACATACATATGTATGTATGTACATTTTAGCCATCATTATATCCTAGCTTTGCACACCACCCATGTTGAATGTGTTAATTTTGCCCATGAGTGGCAAATCCCATAGTTTAACCGAGAAGTTTATTAGAAAAGTTAACGATGCAGAGACATTTTTTATGGAAGTCTAAGCGATAGTAGTGAAAAAAATGTCAGACATATGAAAACCCTCACCAGATTACGATGATGGTTTATTTGCAAAAATTCCCTTTTAAAATCGAAACAACAAATATATAATCACGACTATATTGTGGGTGGTTCATCTGTGAGCTCTGACATTGACATGCATCTTCAAGAATATCGGACGGTATCTCTCTCTACAGTGGCAGCTGTAATGCTATCTTCCAGTGTTGAAATGTAGCGGCCTTTTTCATGTACACGAGAGACTTCACACTTCACTTCTACGCGAGAGATTTCCACAGAATATAGTCTAGTGGAGTCTAACCGCTTCAAAATGCTCCAAAATGAGAGTTTAATTTTGCAGCATTGTTTTGATAGCATGAGCTAATGTACAATGTTAATAGCTTCGGTTGGGTTGATATGAATAAAATGAGGAATGAATGTTATTTATTTCATTAAATCAAATGCCTATCCATCGCACTATTGTGGTTCTTACAGAGCGCTGCCTAATTAAGAAGGCATACCTTAACTGACTTCAGCAGAAATTGCAGATTTGAGGCGGAGGCAGAGACTAACATTCACCTCTTGAGTCAGTGCCCAGACTCTTGGCATGATGGGGCTGAGGTGCTTAAACTCTAATTTTCTGTCCTCTTTGACTGAACTCTTCAATATAATACAACAGAGTGAATTATATTTTGGAATTGAGATGGTTTTCTATAAAGAATATTTGATCCTTAGTTTGGATATTTCTGAGCCATATGCCTTTCAGGAAGAGTCAGCAAGCTAACTTAACCTGAAAACAGTAGTCATTCACTTTTAATCAGTCGTCTACTTAACATCCATATTAGATCAGCAGTGCCTAACAATAATGCTTGCTGCCAACAAACCGTATTAAAGGAGAATTTAAACGGTCACACAATGCATACAACATGTCAAGTTTATGTGTACAAGAGAGCGGATATTAATGACACCGTATGACCGTATGCCTTTCAGGAAGGGACAGATAACTAGCATATGCTGGAGACAGTATTCATTCACCGTAGAGTGATAACAAATTATTACTTAAAGGAAATGATTTTCAATATGGCAACATGAGAGGTATTTAAACCAAATTAATAAACTTAAGTAAAGATATGGAGTGACAAATAGGCTTTAAAGTATTTTTCAAATTTTAAAAAATCAAAAAAAACCTCATAATAATTAATTAAAAAAAGCAGGCTTTTTGGGCTTAACCTCCCTCAATCTTTAGGAAAACAAATTTACAAAAAAGTTTTTTTTTTTAATATTTTTTGTTGTGTAAAGTATCCAAACTTTAGTCAAGCGTTAAATGTTTGCGCGTAATTTATTAAAGCCCTTGAAATTGTATGCCTGTCTACTTTATTTGTGTATTTATTCAATCAGCAATTTTCCGTTTTCAACGATTTTATAACGTATTCTTATTACAGAATTAAATTTTTTAAATCAAATAAACAAAAAAAATGTAGAAGAAAAAAATTTACAACGATGACAAGAGTTATCGAAATGAATACCCCTCCTCAAAAAAAAAAAAAAATTATAACTAATGTTTAAAGATTAGAAAAATTAAAAACAAAATAAAATAATTTTTTATTTTTATTTTTAATAAAAAAATAGGGTTTTGAAAAATGTCATGGAATCGTCTTGATGTTTTCTAATCTTACTTACAAAGCCAAAGGCTTGATGAGCAGCATATGTATGTGTCGTATGAGTCATTTCAAAAGATGATCAATAAATTAAAAAAAAAAAAAAATTAAAACCAAAATGATATAATATTTAAATATTTTTGACATCATTTTAAAAATGAATAATTCTTCACATTTTTTTCTCACAGTAGATTTAATTTTGAATGTCATCATTGTGTGTTTAACCTTTTATGAGTTTAAAATCTTATAACTAAAATAGCATTACAATCTGTGACTAAAATTAAAAAAAAAAAAACCCAATTTTGAATATCAAAAAAGAAATAAACCTTCAACTTTAATTGATGTTTCTCGAAAAACAAAAATAATAATAAATAAATAGAGAAATTATTTTTATTTATACAAAAATTAAATGAAATTATGATGGTTTTCTAAGAAACCCCACATTTTTATTTCAAAAGATGACTAACGACGATTCATTTCTTTAAACAAACAAAAAGAAATTTTTTTATTTTGTGTAGAACTGAAACGAATTGAACTGAATTGAATGGAAAACATTAGATTGTGACCGATTGTAAGTACAATAAGGGATTTTAAAAACATAAAAATTATTATTTTCTTTAATTAAATAATATGAAATTATAAAAAAGGAAGAATAGGGCAAAACAACTTTGCTGATAATAGCACTTCGATCATACTTTTTTTTATAAGAAAAACGATTCAGATCGTTTGTTAATAAGATCAGTCACGTAACTTCCTGAGTGTAAATTTCAGATGATTAGACATCTTCTACATGTCCAGAAACGTAAGTCGGCCATTTACAGTACGATCCACACGAGTTAAGTATTAAGTTTTGAATTCTCTCCATTGTAGTTAACGAAATCTAATAGGCAGTGTGTTGACTTATTAAACGTGAGGCCTGGGTTTAAACCTTAGGTCAGACATTTCCATCTAAACGAAATACGAAAAAAGCATTTCTTCGGCAACTTCCTTTCGGGCAAAAACTTTGAGAGTAAATAAAATTGTCATAAAGTTACTCAAAAAATCTGTGGATCGAAATGGACTTTTGCACTATAGGTTCCGCCACTCGAGGTTACTTAAGACGATGCAAAACATACTTCACACCATTTGCCAAAAATGGAAGCAATCATCAAGTATGTCAAGTATTCCGAATTATATTCTCAGGCTTTCGTTCACTGACTGTGGTTTTTTAAGCAGAATATTTTCCTCTCACTTACAATAAAAATAGATTCAAATCTAAGGTTTATAAACATTACTCCCTCTTTCCCTCTTCGACGGCCTATTCCGGCACACACTCTTGAATCCATAAATTGCTCGACATCACTAAAGCCGTTTTAAATATGAAAGCAGGCCGAAAATGTATGTTCCACAGACATAAAAATTATTTCAACATATCCTCGTATTGTTAACAGAATGTCATTGTCTTAGTTTCACTTGGAAGCGATATGATTCCAAAATTAATTATTAAAGGCTGTTCCAATACGATGGACATCTTGAAAGAATTGATACACCAGGTATTTCTGGTTTCATGATACTTTTTAGGCCGCAAGGATTTGAGACCGTACAGAAGGTGACAGTTAGTCAAATCTATCAGCAGCCACCTGGGGATACATATGTCCTGAGAGTTCAAATTTTTATACCGTTGAATGGCTAATCACAGAGATATTAATCCTCTTTGTATACTACGCCAGGTCGAGCCAGTCCTTAAATAAGTATCAGTAATGAGAATAAACAGCGAAGAGAACTCTTAAGATCGACAATGGAACCATGAGCACATACACAACTTCTATTAACTGGGTAGGATAATAACGAACTCATGTCATGTAACTTCTTGAAAAATATAAAAATTCAAGCGAAATCATTACAAACGAATGTCAAAATTAGAATAATCATCACAAACATCAGGTCAATACTTTTGTATGCCTGTGAGACAAATAACGCTGCACCACGTGTCAGGTAAATATTATATACAGGTAAATATGTGATTGTGCAGAATTTTAAGAATTTTCTGACACAAAGAGACTGCAAAACTTACAATAAGGGCGCAATATGCAGAATACTGGAAATTTTCTCGCCCTACGCAATACCAAATAATATGTTAGGGACACAGGCAAATCAAATATCAATAAAGTAATAAATCAGCAGACGTTTTAAAGGACTGGGTTTTTGCATTTTCTAAGATGACAATGAAATTTAATGAAATATTGCCGTATAGACCCGTATTAAAGGATTAAGAAAGAACAAATAAATTAACTTGGTTGGCGTCACTACCAAATCTGTAACAAAAAGGAACAGAATCGCATTAAATTGAGCACTTTGAGTAACAGTTTTTAATGTTCAAACTAAATAAAGACCAGCGTTTCAAATTACTTAACGCGATAGGCACCAATTTTTGTAATAAAAATATTAAATTTTCTAGGAATTTATGGATATTAAAAACGCAAACATAGCTAAGTGACGTTGTTACTTACGCGAGTTGTATTTACAAGAAAATTTAATACCTGCAAAGAAAAGAAAAAAAAAAAACAGAATTGAAAATTATTTAAAAATTTAACACTTGAATAATAAAAATTAACAACAGCTTAACGGTTGAATACGCAGATGATGATGCTGAAGGCGCAAAACTGATTTATGGAGGCGATAAGGTGTACGTATGTATGTACATACGAATATTGATTACCTTTTTAAAAGCGATATTGAATTTCCCAAGAATCAATCGCGAACATACGAAAATAGTTTCATTTTAAGTAAATGCGTGGCGACAATTTTCTCAGGAATTTTACAAACAAATTATTTGTTTTTCTGATAACAACGACACAATAAATCAAATCAAGTCATATAACACACAACACTGTAACAAATTCTAAAATTATCGTGACAGAAACAACAATGAAAGTAAAATTGAAAGTCAATTTTATTTTTGGCCTAAAGAAAGAAGACAGAACAGAACTAATGGCTGGCTGGCTGGCCTCAATCACAAACCGTATGAAAACAAATTGTCTGCCGAAAAACAAAAACAAAAAACACAAAAAATATGGCAAAAACATAGAAAACTTTGAAGCCAACAAAGAATACAGTGAGTATAGTATCACTTTTCATACAAAAAAAAATAAAAATAAAGAAAAAATTTCGGAAATAATTAAACGCTAATGACGGTGCACGCGTTGCTTGCTTTGAAGAATACGAAAATAATTTTATGTTAAGAAAACAAAACAATGGCAATCAAATAAATACAGAGCAACGTTATATGACAGTTCCGCTACGTTAAAGAGAGCTAAACGAACTAAAACCGAAATAATTAAAAAATAATTTTATTTTTTATTTTGATTTTTAACCCACTTACCAAATTTCTACTACGAAATATAAACAACGATGGGTATGACTAGTAGAATGGAGTTGTAGCAATATACGCGAAAGTAAACAAAAAAAATAACAAACAACGGTAATATTATGATATTAAACAGTAATAAACAAGGTTGCCAGATGTAGTAATTAATTTTTGCTTTGATTTTTACAAACGCTAAACTTTGCAAAAGACCAATGACCGACCTTTTGCATTCGAGTCTGGTGAGATTACTCGACATACTGCTTTTAAATCTATGCTTTATAAGACTAGCTATTGAGCGGCTCTGTTGTACCCACCACGTTCTTTCACTGAGGAGAATTAGGTAAGGAGAGATGACTGTCCATTTAAAAAAGTTGGATAGATACAGTTAGACCTTATGAGACCCATACCATTATTTTCCATTTTCTTCTAACCTCAGCACCATTCCGAGCTTTTGATGAACTGACTCAGACTGCCAATATCCATTACCAACAGTTCGTTCAGATCACATAGATACATAATTCGTCATTACATTTATGTTGTGTGTGTTAATTTGATACACGAGTGGCGTGATCTACAGTTTAAAATCAACTCCGAACGACAGATTTTTTGAGCAACTTTTCATGGCGTATTTATTCACTCTCAGAATTTTTTAGAAATCTGCTGAGAGAGAGCAAGTCGCTGAAGAAATATTTTTTCGTTTTGTTGGAGATGTTTGAAGTGGGGTTTGAATCGAGGTCTCATGTCTAATAAGCCAATACACTACCTACTAGACTACAACGTTCAGATCACCCTCCTTCGAAATAGTGCTGAACATGTGTCCACTAGACGAAAAACTCTCTCCTATGTTTGCTGATTTCTACACCTCGTGTATAGTCAGGAGCTCAAGACTAATACCATTTGTATGTGCGCCATGCAGAGCATGCTCTTTCGGTCTTTATACAGACGTACGCCCCTCAATTCAGCTTTGCCCAGATTTTCCAGATTTGCCCCATCTCCGTTTTCCTATGATTTATACCCAAACCCGTCCAGTAGTTGATTTTCTTCAGAACAAAATACATCTTTTCGCTGATAGAGTTCACAAATCTATTCTAAATTCTAAGAACCGCAATAGACAATAGCCCCACAACCCACCTATTCCATCATTCAATAGGGAGAGATTCCTATCACTTTGATACTGTGCGAATTTGCTAGAGGTTCTATGATTTTAAATTCTAAAGTGGGTTCAAAACCTTAAGATTTCATTCTAGGGCGTAGCTTCTGATGTTTAAGTGCCTTCCGGAGGATGTGACCCATCCGTCTTCATTTTCTTCTCATAAATTGTTTACCGTTGAAATTCAAATTTTATAATCATCTGGCAATCTCTTACTAACTCATATGCTGCTGCAGAAACACACATACAATCACTTATCATCAACACCAGTGGCTCAAGCATGAAATTAGCCACACCAACAACAGAAACATCAGAAACAATAAAAAAAAAACAAATTCTATTTGGATAAACAAGTTTGTCACAAACAATAAAAACAAAACAAAAAAACAAAAACCTTTTAAATGAAATTTGACAAATTTTTGACAGTCGAATTTAATAATTTTTTATTTATTTCATGTTTTTATTTTTTTTTGTTGTTGTTCTTTTAGCTGTGTTTGGTTCTGGTAACGTACTTTTCATGTTGTCGATGAAGATATCATACAAGATTCTTATGTTGTGGTTGTTGTCGTTGCTGCTGTTAAATGGTATATTTTTTTGCAGTCCACAATAGAGGAGCGTATAGTTGTGTCTTTTGACAACAACGACAAAAATAGCAACACAATAATCATATTAAATTTATGATTGAGAATAAACACTTAAGCTGTATATGATATGATCACACAGAGCCATACATACATACGTATGATACACCCGTATTTGTTGAATGCACTAAAAATTAAATACAATATTGGATAAGGGAAAAATTGATTTCTTTAGAATTTTTTTTTTTTTTTTTAATATTTGGAGACGTATTTAAATCAATTTAAGCTTCAATTGGTAAACTTTTTCAAATTTAACTCGGTATACAGAGAAAGAAAAAAGTTTACGTACACACAATTTATGTGATTCCCTATCTTTACCATCATAAACAAGCAATTTTTTCATAATTGTTACAAATTTAAAAAAAAACAACACATTACCACCAAGTATCATAGAACTTTCACGTAGTTCCATCACTTTGGAAAAACTAGGACACAATAAGTAAGATCCTGGGTCCCTAAGCTTAAAAAACAAATCCAATACATTTTAATTGAGCAAATTGTTCATAAGCAACATCAGATGGCAACCCTATTATTCTAGTACTTGCTGGAGTAGAACAGTAGCCTGCTTAGATAGAAAAACTTGATTTATGTAATTGAAATAATAAAGGAAAAGGTCTCCATTGTGAAGTAAAACCTATTCCAGTCAGTGCGTGCTACATCTCTAGTCGGACAGCTTAAAAACTGAACTATGAAGGATTATTATGGCTTGATGTCTAAACGCAGACATTAGACCACAGTGCAATATACTACCGAGCATATGGAAAATGTTGTTGATGCTATGAAAGCAGCTTTTTTGTTTATCTGGTTGGATTTCTAACTTACAGTACAATTGTACTTGTAATATCACCATTAAGTTTTCATGCGCTAAACAAATTTTCATTTACGCCGCAAAACTTTCGTTTTAGTTGCAGTTTAGTCGGTTCTTAACCACAAGGAGTGTTTGGACGCAGCAGTCAATGAATTTCGAAGAATCAAATGTGTTCAATACGGGTCCAAGTTTCCTGAGGTCGTTTGATTCGATTTTAGCAGTTCATAATAAAAGGAAACCTTCTGATTCTGTCAAATACTGACAGATATACAGCGTTCAAACTGTTTCTACCGGTGTAGAATCCGAATTCCTTGCTTCTGGATGAAACTCGCTATTGGCAGTGGCATTTCCGTATGATTTTGGAAAATGTTTTGCTACTAGCTGCGTAATAAGTGTGATTTCAGATGGGTCTCTGACAAATAGTGGGATTTCAGAGGGTGTATTGAGTCTAAGAGTATAAATGTCCGGAGCCCATGGGGAAACTGCACAATAAACATGCAGTTCTCTCAGCTCCTACGACATTGACTCGAGATTACAATGGAAAGTTGAATCAGCTAGGCAAAGCTGCATTCCAAGTTATGTGGAAATTTGCGACAATGAAAATTCAGATCAAATTAGGAAGAGGCTAGTTTCAAAGCGGTTTCTACACTACACCACTTACTGCGGAGGTTTCGAAAGGTATACTCGGAAAAATTAAAGAATAGGAGAGGTCGTAACTTTTAGCGAGTCAAATGGGTTTGACACAATCTAAGGTTTCGTTGGGTAAGTACAATGAAAAGTGTTTTGAGTTACGCATCAGACTATCGAGAAGAAGTATGAAGATAATAACCGCCATTGTACATGGTCGACGTAAACTCAAAGTTCAGTTCTATTAGAAATAACGAAAATGCTATTGCCCTACATCATTTGCTATAACTTTAACTGAATTTATTTGTCTCTGTTGTGGTGTTATATTATCGTTTTGGAAGTGGCAGTTTAAATAAATTTTTAAATTCTTTTGCTTTATCGGTCGGTCCAATACCTGCCTCAATTTCAACTTGAAATTCGACACGTTTTTGGGATTTTTTTTTTTTTTTTTTTCTTGAAAAAAAAATAACGTTGTAAGGTCTATAATAAATGGAATAAAATGACTTCCTCAGTAATAAATTAAACAAACAAAATTTAATTCAAAATATTTTAAAGATTTGAATTCGTTTAGAATATTTAACAGCATGAAAAGCCATTCATTTCACTAACTACTCACTCACTCTGTGCACATGAAAAGGTGGTTGGTTGGGCTGGCGTTGCATTCCATTTTTATGATGATGTCACCCAGTGTGTATTATTACTGCCAGTGCTACTGTATTTTCATTAAATTTTTTTCATTATTTTTAATTTTTTTTATTTTTTTTATTAAATGTGGCAGAAATATTTTCACAGTTTGTAGTTTTTTTTTCTCTCTTTATTTTTTTTTTTTTGTATATTTTTATGCTTTTGAACAAAAATAACAGACAGAGAATTTGTAAAGAATGAGAGAAAAATTGAAAAATTAAATGGAAAATATATTCTATGCACGTAAGGAAATGAAAATTTTATTTCTTTTTTTTTTTTAATTTTTTTTTATTTAAAAATAAAATCTATTTAATATTTACTACACTGGCTATTAATAGATTTAATTCAACCGGGCACAAAATGATAATTAAAACCATTTTTAATATATTCTACAGACAGGCAACAGTCGTTTATTCGTGTTTTTTTTTTTCTTTTTTTTTTTTTTTTTGTAATTTGTATTATGAAAGTTTGTAACAATTTTTTACATAATCTGTGACCGGTAGTATGTTATGTCATCGTACACCAGACCAACGGATGGATATTTAAATTGAGTTCGTGGTAATTATTTAATTATTTATTAAATAACGGAAGGGAGTATAAACGTATATCACCCTTATCCCCAATCCCAGCACTAAAATTTAAAATAAAATGTAAAATTTTAACAATATCGGCTATTCTTTAGAAATAAGACATAATGGCAGTTGGAATATCTCAATTACTGAAAGGCTTAACCTATGTCTTGACACTTACTTTCTGGACAGTGTTTCCTTTACGCTGTAGTCTAGTACGGTTCTCACCCCAGGTCCGAGATGTCGAAGAAGATAAAATATGAGAAAAAAATATATTTCTTTGACGACTTCCTCTCAGCAGATTTCTCTAATAGTAAAATAAAATTGCCATGAAATGTTTCTCACAAATCTGTCGTTCGAAATCGACTTTAAGCTGAACGTTCACCATTCATGGATAAAATTAATACATACAACATGGTTGGCTGTAATACTGGCTAGAGGGTTGTGAGTGAGGTCTGCACCGTCCCATGAGTACTGATAAAAATTATTTTGAAATTATCCGAATTTGCTCTGTGAAATTCTCGGCATTCATGGACAATCAGAGAGAGAGAGAGAGAGAGAGAGAGAGAGATATCTTTAGGGAAAATTTTCTAAACATTGTGCCGTTTCCATAATGGTCATGATCTCAGCCTGGACACTACTGACAGATACATACATAGGTCAGATAGGCTTTACGAAATTCTAAAATCACGACTCTTGATAAATACAGGTATTCCCCGACTTATGACCGAGATAGGTTCCTGGTCATCGGTCGTAAGTCGATTGATTCGTAAGTCGAATTTCATATAAAAAAAATTAAGAAAAAAATTACATACTGTACTACTAACTTTGAGGGTCAGGAGAAATGAAACTACCCAAAATTTATATTTATATTTACTTATACATATATATAAAATTTATATTTTAGGAATTCCCCGCAACTACATATTTTGTCTTCTTAAAGTATTTTCTATGAAAAAAATTAAAGAAAAAAAATCTTCGTAAGTGCGAATAGTCGTAAGTCGAACGGTCGTAAGTCGAGGACTACCTGTATACCACAGCTCACTCTTTCCAGCATTGTGGAATCATCGATATAAATCTTAAGGTTCGCACTAGGAACCGCCAAATCTTCAGACCAGAAATCCTTAGCAAGAGTTCCGTAAAACTATGGAGTATATTTCTCCAAGAAGCCCAAAAACACAACTGAAAAATTAAACTTTGACAATAACTGTACGTGATGGAAAAGCATACAGAAATTAAAAACTTTTCTGAGCCACAAAAGGTTTGTTGTAAATGTCTACACAATGTTTATACATATTTTCCTCTAAAAACTCTAATCTTTCTACTTACGAAATACAACCCTGCATTAAGTAAGTACTTAATACACTAACAAACTGTTATTAAATGTCATCTACATGTTATTTCGTAAGAAAAAACGCATAAACCTCCAAGTAAGTGCCTGAACAACTAAAATTACAAAAAAAAAAATTAAAAAAAAATATTTTCACTTTTATAGGAAAAACAAAAACAAAAATTAAATCAACAAAAAGTAAGAAAAAAAAGTTGACAAAAACTAAAACTACAAAAAAATTTCATTTCAATGACATACAAGTGAAAATAGCATTTTTAAGATTTCTTTTCATCTACCACTCTCCTCTCTCTCTCTCTCTTTCTCCCTCACTCCCTTTTTCATGCGACACATTAAATATAAATTTTTTATCTCAGTTGGTTAACACAACATAAAACGAGTATTTCGTTTAAAGAGATTTTATCTGTCTATACATTGTACATACGTATGTATGTACATGCAAACAAAAACAACAAAAAAGAAAAAACAAATTGAAACAAAAATTGCACTTGTTTTTCACAATTCAATCATAATATTCATGTTGCAAAAGGTCTTTCCGTAAGCGCTTTCAATGTTTAAATTAAAATAAAATAAATAAAGTGAGTATGAGATATCATCGTATCGTATCAGGAATTTGAAAGACCGCCACAGCTTCTCTGGATGGACTTACGTTTGTATTTACTTTATTGGTAATTACATTCCTTTAGTCATTTATAGATTATAGGCTAGCTTCTCACCTAACCCAAGTTGTGTGTGTTAATTTCAGCCATGAGTGGCGGGACCTACAGTCTAAAATCGACTTCGAACGACAAGTTTTTGAGAAATCTTTTCATGCCAATTCTATTTAACTCCCAGAGTTTTTATCAGAAGACTGCTAAGAGAAAGTCGCCGCAGATCTAATTTTTCACGTTTCGTTCTGTCCGAGAGATCTGAGTTTAAACCACGGGCTCGCGTCTAATAAACCAAAACACACTACCTACTAGACTAGATTAGGGTGACTTCTTTGGGAGAAACTTAACTAAAATGTTCATTTATCCATGACTCTGACACATAAATCAGGTTGAATTTGGCTGATGTCGAGGGTTATGTTGACTTTAAAGAACGCTGTAGTTTGTAGCTTCTTCGCATATATGTAACTGCCACATAAGAAAACCCCAGAAAAAAATGTCTAACGCGGTCATATTCCCCCATCTAAGTGGCCAGTTAAATATTACCTCTACGTGAGATGATTACGTCCTCAAATCGCTCTTGCATAATATCCAATATGCCTTGAGCTGTGTTGCTCCACATAGCGCCGCTCTGTTGAAGCCATGTCTTTGGTGTACAGATCATACAATTCTGGAAAAAAGAAGTTGGCAACCATTGGCTGCTAACTTCAATTAAAAGCTAAAAATCAACATCAAACTTTGACTTCTTCGACACACAATGAACGCTCTTGGATTTCATGTGGATTGATGATATCGTCTCAAATTCGACATTTTTGATTGTTCACGTACTCAGAAGTGGAACTCATCGCTGAAAATGATTTCTCGATGAAAATTAGGCTCAGGTTGCCACCAACTCCTCTAGAGCCCATTAAGGCCTGTGGTCGGATTCTCCAGTTGCTGGGTCTGTTGAATTTTGTACGGATGCAGGTACAAATCAAGTTACAAAATTCGACATGCTGTAGTTTGCAAAAGACCGAGTTCTTGTGAGCGAAACGAAATACCTCAGACAACGGCAATGTTTCCGGCAGATCTTGTATTTAATAGACATGCGGGTATTGATTGATCGTTTACTGAACCACCACAATACGAGTAGCCCGTTTTGTAAAACGATTATGGCTACCGTAAAATGAGCAAAGTGAGCAGAACATTACTCAAACAGAACACAATTTTATTACAGGTAGTCCCCGACTTACGACCGTTCGACTTACGACTATTCGCACATAGGACCATTTTTTTTCTAATTTTTTTTTCATAGAAAATACTTAAAGAAGACAAATGTGTAGTTGCGGGGAATTCCTAAAATATAAATTTTATATACATATATAAGTAAATATAAATATAAATTTTGGGTAGTTTCATTTCTCCTGACCCTCAAAGTTAGTAGTACAGTATGTAATTTTTTTCTTAATTTTTTTTTTATATGAAATTCGACTTAGGAATTAATCGACTTACGACCGATGACCAGGAACCTATCTCGGTCGTAAGTCGGGGAATACCTGTATTGACACCTATTGTTGAATGCTGGTATACGACCATAGTGACAACTAATTTGACAGATAAAGCTTCAACAAGATGGCCGTTACCAACAGTTTAAGTTTGAAAGTACCTGTTGGCAGACCATATTACTGTAGTTTTTGCTGTTTTGTGTTTGGTGATAGTGGTCGTGGTGTTGTATTGCATTTCATTGCTTGCGGCTCAGTTGTGTTATGTTTTTTTTTTTTTTTTTTTTTTTTTTTTTTTCGTTTTGTTCTTTCTCTGTGTGTCGTTATTTTTATGTGGCATATAAAATTAATACTACACTTGACACTGAAGTAGATGATGATGATGAGATTTTTGTATTGGCTGTCGTTGCAGTTAACCGCCTGTCTGTCTATAGTTGCTGTGTGTGCAACTTTGATTGTGGCTGTTGAAAACCATAAAACCCAAAATCCCATACACGCACACCATACACTACTACACCCATTTTTGCTTTTACCCACACGCACTTATAATTTTATTATTTTTTACTTGCTCCGCTCCCCACTCTCTTGCTTACTCCTTTTTTTTGTCATGTAATAAGAGACAAGATATTGCATTGAAATAACAACAACAAAAAAACTGATTTTAAGAGAAAAAACAAAAAAAAAATACGAAAACGAATAAAAAATGTGTTGGCAGTCATTGATCGTCGTTTATTTTTGACAAGTGCATGCATATGAAAGGTTAAATTATTATTTGTTTTGGTACACACATATGTTTGAATGAAAGTAACGGTTTTTTACAAAAGAATTTAGAGAAACGATTATACAAGCATCGATTATCACAGTGCTGCCCAGTTGGTAAATACAAAAATCATGTGTTTTTTAGAGCAATTCAAAGGAAATTAAAATTAAATCAAATGGAGTGCATGAAAATTTTAATTCTAGAGATAATTTTTATCAAATTTTTTACTTTGTATTGCTTTAAAATTTCATTTTGATTTTATTTTTTTAATTATTAAACACTTATAATCACTTGTTTCCACAAGTTTTGAATTTTCTTTCGTTTTTAATTATTTTTTCCCCTTTTTTTCTAAAGCGATTACATATTAAGCATGATTAAATAAAATTTAAATTAATGTATATAAAGTGATTACGATTATAAGAGAGATGGACAGACAGATGGACAGACAAACCGTCTGATAGACACTTGTGTGTAGAGTGGTATTAATAAAAGTAAAAGTGATATAAGGAAAGTTTTTTTTTAAATATTTATGGTTATTGATTAAAAAAAAAAGAAAGAAAGAAAGAAAAATAATCAAATAATCAAAATTATAAACACCATTTAAGCTTAAATAACAATTTGAAATAAAAATAAAACAGCAGTGCCAGTCGTGTTGCAATTAAATCAGGCTAATAATTCACTTCAAAACTACAACAACAATAATAATTTTTGTATATCAATTGCTTTTAAAAAGAAAAACGAACTGAAAAACTAATTATGAAAATTGTTTACAATCAAACTACAGAAAATGCTGGGGGAAAACAAACAAACAATATAAAAAAAACAACAAAAACGATTTGCAATTGTAAACGGATAGAAATTTTTTAAGTACAAGTGTTTTACGGTTAATATCGTATTTACAGTGGCCAAGAAAACTCTGCTAAAGTAAAATGAAAACACCATAAAAGCTATATTACATCCACTTTTCTTTATTAGTTCCTCAATTTTGTTTCATTTCAAGTTTTTTCCAGCTAAGCAGAATATTGTTCTACTGTAGCAGGTTCTATAACCATAGGGTTATACATATATATAAGTTCCTGTTGTTCCTATAAGGAGCATAGGGCCTTAACGATTTCGTTCCATTCACGTTTATCTGCTGCTACGATCTTCAGCTCGTTCCACGTTTTGTTGACTTTGGCTGCTTCGATATCTAATTGTCGACGCCAGGTGTGACTCGGCCGACCTTTCCTGCGGCTGCCTTGTGGATTCCAGTCTATTGCGTTTCTGGTGGTGTCGGTTTGGGGTCTTCCCAGGGCATGCCCAAACCACTTCCTTTTTCGTTTTCGACTTCAACTCGTGTTTGTCCGCACTCGGCCCATAGGCGTTCGTTTGTGATGGTGTTTGGCCAGAAAATTTTTAGTATGCGACGTAGACAACGGTTGATGAATACTTGTAAGGCATTAATATCGCATTGGTTTGAGTTCCAGGACTCGCATCCGTGAAGCGCAACTGATTTTACGCAGCTGTTGAAGATGTTGATTTTGGTGCGCTTTGAGATATGGGGGGACTTCCATATGTGTTTTAATTGACTGTAAGCTTGCCTGGCCTTGTTAATGCGATTTCCAACGTCCTCTCTAGAGCCTCCGCTTTTTGGTTATTATGCTGCCTAGGTAACAGAATGATTGGACGTCTTGGATCAATTGTTGTTGTAGCATGAATTGTCGTGTATTTGTTGCGTTGATTCTCATGGTTTTCGTTTTTGGAATGTTAATTTTGTGACCACAAGTTGCTGATTCGGCTTCGATGTTATTAAGCTTTCACTGCATACCGTCGAATCTGTGTGAGAGCAAACAAATGTCGTCTGCGTAATCTAAATCTTCGAGGCGGCCGTTTAGTCGCCAGGTGATGCCTCTTGGTGTTGCTGTGACCTTTTCCATGATGCTGTCGATTACTACATTGAAGAGCATAGGGTTGCCAAACCATAACTACGTCTATATAAATGTATTGAACTGTTGTACTGCTTATTATTGAGTCCAACACTTTTCCAAGAGATAAATGGCACTTCCTCAGCTTTCTACAATGCTCGTTGCTGATGTTAGCAGCAATGGAGGATCAGGGAACGTCCGGGATAGATTATTTTTGAAAATTCTTAAACAATAAATAAAAATCCTTTTTCTTCTCCTCTCTTGTTTACTTATTACATAAAACTCCAATGCCGCTTAGCCAGCGTCGTTGTTGTGGCTATTCCTGGACAGGGTATACTGATTACTATACACTGGTCGACCGGTCTAGAATTTTGTAATCTGGCCAATAATTTCGGCAGAAATTCGAGAGATATACAGAAGGAGAAAACAAGGTATATGCCATTATTTGGATACGCAGAGGTTTTATCAGGAGCCTCGAATGGTGCCAGGACAAAAGGAAAATTAATTGTAGTATGATAACGGCGCACACAGTCCTTCGTGAGTCCAACATTTTTTGGGGACAGCCACTTCTTATCTTTCTCCGAAAAGTAAAATCACATCCTACTTAAGACCAGTTTATTTAATAAACATAAACTACCAACCGAGTGAGCGATAGAGCGGAGACTTGTGACCCTCCGAAGTTAATCAGAAATTCTTAGATAGCAATTCGTCATCAACAAATTTTCAATACTGTATGTTGTCTTCCGCAATATGTGCTTAATTCAGCGTCCTTTTCGCAATTTCATTGCGTAGAAAATTCAGTTCTGGAATTTGACTTGACTTAAAGAGGGGGTTTAGTAAGTGCTGTGTACCTGAGAGCAATGCTGGCGAAAGCATAACTACTGGTAGAGCATACAGTAAGTTTAAGCACAAGCACCGATACCAGGAGTAGTTTAGAACACAACGTGCTGAGAGGTAACGACTCCCCAGAGTGCAAGAGTGGAGAATTGCTAAAACGATGTATCCATTTTTCTTGAGATAGCCGAACTATCAAATATTCTCTACGCCTAGATTATAAACCTATTACTGCGAGAATTTGTTACTGAAATCGAAAAAATAGCAAGTCCTACCGAAATTCTATTATTGGATAACAATAAACATTAAAAAACTGAATAAGGGATGACTTGAGTACACTCACGAACGTACTGAAGTGGTATTACGACTTACATGTATATCTAGACCGCATTGGCGTGATGGGAAATGATGAATGCATTGCCCAGAACTGGCAAGCTCGAGTACCAGTTGTAATACGTCTCTGATGAGTACACTGTACAGCGAACAGACTTCCCACAGAAAATATGATTGGTATTCCTTAAATGTTGAGCACACAACTAGCTGCCTTGAAGGCTCAGGTTTATGACGAGAGGTAAAATGCCTTAAACCCTAGGATCGGTATCCTTCCCTCAACTTATATACCTACCTAAGCAAATTGCAAGTTGGTAGTAAATCATAATTTGTATAATCTTGGAAAATGGAAGCCACTTAGGCAATAGAGAACAAGTTTTCAGAAGTATTAACGCCTCAGACTTTTAAGAAATATTGGATTTATTTATTAATAGCTGAATACCTGCAACAAAGGGAATTCGAGATACGAGCCTTGTATTGTTGTTAGGTTTGTTAAATCAAGAGAGAGAGAGGGAGTTTAGTTTATATGCAGAGATTTGTTGGCCACTGTATAAATGCGAGATTTCTATCAAATTCAAAAATAAGTTAAAATAACGCCTCCTTTTTTTTTTTTTGATTTTAATGCGCTCTAATAATTTCTTTATGATTTTTGTTTTTCTGGTGTTTGTTTAAATTGTTTTTGTTTTTATTTAATTTTTTTTATTGTTTTTATGAAAATTACTAAATAAACTAGAAGAAGAAGAAGTTATGTTTTGTTGTTTTTCTCTTTAAAATAATAAACATTTTATGGCATAGTAGGCATAGCATAATTATCTTCTATTGTTGTTTTTAAATATTATTTAAAAAATTCTATTGTTATTAAAATAATTATCGCATTATGTAAATATTATGCTTCATAATTTATTAAATAATTACAGCAACAATAACAACAACAACAAAAAAATCAAAATATAGTTATAAAATAAAGGCAATTATTTTAATACTCAATTCAAGTGTTATAATAGCCTTCGTTTTCTAAATTTTCGCTTGGAAAAATCTTTTTTTTTTTTTTTTTTTTTTTTTTGTAGAAAATTTTAGTATTTTTTGTTTGTAGCTGCAGATTTCTACACAAAAATCTCTATTAATTTATTCGTAAACTTCTATAATTTTATTGTTCGGTGATTAAATGAACCCCCTCTATAGTTCAGCGACTTAGTTCTTCAAGAGTAATGGCATGGAAAATGTAAAACGCCCAGACTGTATCAGTTCTAAGTATTGCATTCTATTATACTTCTGAGATCGTGGACATTAGAAGGAAACAGGTCTCTAGATAGACGTGTCACATAGATCAGTTTGGTTTGTTGCGAAACTATAATGAATCTTTTACCTCAGTCCTAAAACTATCTGGAGCTCGAGTTCAGCGGAGTTGTAAAGGGTCCGCCAAATAACTTTTTTTTTTTTTGAAAATGCTTTAAAAAAAACTACTGAATATTTTCTCAAATTTCTTTTTTTATTTGAAAGTACAATCCTTCCGGTTAATAATGGAAAATAATTTCATTCAAATGGCTGCCTCGGCTGGCCATGCAGTAGCCTACACGATCGGTCCAATTTTTAAGCACATTATCGAAATCACAAATTGTCAAATAGTATTTCACGAATATTGCGTCAATTGTCTCTGGCTTGTCGGCGTAACACTTATCTTTGACGTCACCCCACAAATAATAGTCCAACGGTGTCAAATCGCAGCTCCGAGGTGGCCAAACGACATCAGCTCTGCGGCTGATAATGCGATCTTCAAAAACAGGGCGCAAAACATCGAGTGTAGCTTCGGCTGTGTGGCACGTAGCGCCGTCCTGTTGAAACCAAATGTTGCCAATATCCTCCTCTTCAATTTTTGTGAACAAAAATTCGTTCAACATGGCCCGATAACGATCGCCATTGACTGTAACGGCCACTCCTTGCTCATTTTCGAAGAAAAATGGCCCAATTATGCCTCTGGACCAAAATCCGCACCAAAGAGTGACTCGTTTTGGGTGCGTCGGCTTTTCGATGTATGCGTGCGGGTTTTCTGTGTCCAAAATGCGACCCGCCAAGATCAAAATGAGCTTCATCTGAAAAAATGATTTTTTTTTTTGCCAAAATCGGCATCTTCTGTAAGTCGATCGCAGGCCCACTTAGCGTTATTGTTCAAGCGTATACACAACCATATTCGTTCAGCGGAAGGATAAAACTAATTATCTGTCAAATCAGACATGAGCTAAGTGTTACAATTCACGAAATAAGCACTAGTTGAAAAAAAAACGTTAGATGGCGGACCCGATAGAACACTATGGCTTTTTTCCCCTGCGACATAACACAGGATCCAGTAGTTGCAGAATAATTTTCTCCTCTTCAACGTCCACGAAACGTTAGCATTGACTAGATGACCTAGAATCATATTTTTCGCATGAATGCCCAGTGTACAATGTCTAGTAATGACCCCGACAACAACGCATCTTTGAACTTTCAAAAATCGTTCTTTAGCTCGACATGTGAGAAACTATTACGACTGTTAAGTACGTTCAAGTGGATCAAGTTAATCACCCTTATTCTGGTTGTCGTCGTCGTCGTCGCCGTCGTTACCAAAAATGATGTCGATAAAATCAGAGTCGACAAAATCAGAGTCGATACAACACAATATCGACAGCGTATTGACTCATAGAATACCAAATGTGTGTCGACAGTCATCTATAACTGTCAATAACGACAAACAGAATACCAATTTTAAACTGTCGACGCAAGACGACGTCGATGACGACAACCAGAATAAGGGTGAATGTCATTTTGTCGCTACACTTTACTGCCCATATTGAGTGCAATACTGAGTATATTAGACTTTCAAGACAACTTTCTACCCAAATCACCTGCCTATTCGAGGATTTTCCTCATTAACGACAAGCGATGACCACTGCCTAACATTCCTCCAAGCCAATAGCATTCTATTCCTAATGGGAGCCATTAAACTGACCAAAATTGTAGGAACAACGTTATGCACATAGGCAATTACAAGGCAATCGATATTTACCAACGCCATTAGCAGTTTGTTCTGAAAAAGATTTCATAGAGGAGGACAGAGTATCCCACCTCATGAAGTTCGCCATTCTACAAATCTAATGATGAACGACCTCCTTAGTGTGGATTACATTGGATTTTTCGCTTTGCCTGAACACTCGATTTGGTTAATGCACCCGTTATAGTCCGCAGTTCTATTACATTAAAGGCTACTTCCATATCCAAGAAGGTTGTGCTAACGACTCTCCATCGTAATCGTTTCAACGGACTACCATTTTTATACAAAAGTTGCTCCTTGGACAGAGGGTCTTGTTCCGCATTCTGTCGTAGATAGATATTATTGGGAACAGCAAGTTCATTAGATACAGAATTACCAAGGATGTCCATGTGATCAGGAATGCGAGAGTTGATCAAGCACCTCCACAAAATTAGAGGGACTGTCTGTAGATTGTAGTGTCGCCGAATATAATTGATGATTAGGAATAACGGGAGGTTTTTGACCTTAAATACCGGCCAAAAATTTCAATTCCTTATGGACTAAACAAACAAGATCACAAAAAAGCCAATGCAATTGAACATAAGCGCAACAGGAATCAACACTTCTTGCTAAAGATATCCATGACGCATTGGGACAAATACAGATTTATGGCTCTGAAGAAACGCAGACCGAAGTATTTGGAAGCTCAATCGATTTTAGAATACCGCATGGCAAATAACGCCATGGATAGATAGCCTCAACAATTTTCCTGGAAGTACTGAGTGATTTCAGCAATACAGAACTGAGTCTTGCTTACTAACTTAATTAGTTATTAACACCCTTTAGTTACGATTGCAATCAATCTTCTAACAGCACCCATGTTGTGTGTGTTAATTTTATTTATGCGTAGCGGAAAATTACTAAAAAGACACCACATTTTTCTGAGACCCTTCATCAACTGTCAAGCCGGCTTCCTATCTCAAGTTTTTGGAATTTAAAATTGTTGTCTCAATACCAATAAAATGAAAGCGTTTTTAAATTGAAGCGACATGTGCACAATTTACCGCAGAGAAATTTATTTAAAAAAATTTCGTTTCTTTTTTTTTTTTCTTATGGATTCCCATGTTAATTTCTATAAGATTTGTGAACAATTCAATATGGTTACGCTTGTTTTGTGGTTCAAATGTTAACGAACCTTTAAATTGTAAGACAACAATGTATAGAGCCCCATGCCGATGCCGATGTTGATGTGTGGATTTCTTTAATAGAAAAAATAACATTTCTTTCAATAGAAAATTTATTTGAATTTGAATTTGATTATGTTTTGACGCTTTGACATGGACTTTATGTTAAATTTATTGCCATTAAAGGTTTCATAATAAACGTGAATTATTTTTAGTTTCTTGAGATTTTTTTTCATTTTAATTTTCTAAACATCCAAAGCTAAAGAAAAAGTAATAAAAACAACAACAAAAATAATAACGTCGCATGAAAAAAAAAAAAAATTATTAATAAATGCGATAAAAAAAAAGTTTAATAAAAAAAGATATGGATGGTATTGTATGGTAAAATGAATAAATGTTTGATTGTATGTATGAATGGTTAATACACTTGGAAACATTAATTTACCTTAGCGCTCATGTAACGCCTTCCAATAGCAGCATTTAGGCTACGCACAGTTGTTGTTCAGCAGCGATCATCATAAGAAAACGGCAACTGTAACGAATTGAAAAATAAAAAAAAACGTTAAATTTTAATTAATTTTTCATTATTAAAACTATATTTTATTATTATATTGGCTTGAATTAATGATTTTTGTTTATGAAAAGCAACGTAACGCTAATAATTAAAACCACAATAAATCATATTTTCCCTTCTTCTTCCCTTTTGTAAATTTTGTTTTCATAAACAACAAGTAAATGTATAAATTTATTCACCTGCAATTTCAATCACAATTTGCAAAAAAAAAAAATATATATATTACAATAACCAAAATATCAAATACGTAAACTCTAAACGAGAACCTGTAGTTCAGACCCCAGCTGAGGCATCACGAACAAACGAGAAATATGAAAAAGTACTTCATTCGGAGATTAGAATTAACATGTACAACATGGTTGGTGTGAGAAGCTAGGTTTTAATCCTGACTAAAGGGTTGTAGCAACCAATTATGTCAGTTAAGTAATATGTTGCCTACTATTGTCATGATGGATTTCAATACCTTTTCCGTTGGCCAATGCATTTTGTCATTTTCTTGGCCCTTACGGCCCATTAAGGCTTTGAAGTTATTTCTGGACTGTTACCGTTGCTTCCATACGATTCTTTCTTTTCTTTCCTTATATTTAAATTATCTTTCATCGAACTAAATGATCCGCTTGATTTCACTGGTGGTAATGATTGGCGTCCATGTCTTAAGTTTCTTTGAACAGTCAGAATTTTTCTAACGAACCGTAACTTTTCTTGAAGTATTTTGTAACGTATTGCGCGAGTGATGCAATAAACAATGCCACAGTAATGTAGTTATTGTCTTTTGGCTGGTGGAAATCATCTCTACTACTTGGCGTTATGGTTAGTCTGCTAGCTGTTCTTCCATAAGCAGTCCCCTGTCACACAGTATGTGTTACCATATTGGGTTTGCTGATTGCCTCTGCTATTCAAAATGTTTCGTTCCAAATGTTCTTGGACAATCACGTCAATTGCATTGCTTATCCTCAGGTCGATCACAGATTCAATTACCATTCGACATTTGTCCTACTTCGGCTTTTGAGCACATTGATCACTGAGAACATAAGTTAACTTCAGTGACTGCCATATTCTGTCAGGAACTGTGTTAGATGGCCTGTCCGATCTATATTTAGGCCCACTTACTGCTAGGGCTCTGTTTTTAAATTTTTGTTACCATGTTCTGTCAGGAACTGTGTTAAATGGCCTGTCCGATATATATTTAGGCCCAACCACTGCTAGGACACTGTTTTTAAATTTTTGTTGCCATGTTCTGCTAGGAACTGGATGACATTGCCTTCTATTAACCCATTTTTCAATATCTACGATACATATTTAATTCCACCGAATGCTAAAGCTCTGTTTTCCCAACTACGTTGCCATTTTCACAGATCTCTTCTGTTACCCAACCCAATATTCTTCATGAGAAGTAAGAATCAGGCAATACAGATCCTCGAAAATTCTATTACCAAGTATGGACTCTTAGTAGTTGTGAACGCACACGAACCATTTCGCAACACTAGATGTAATCGCTGTTAAACTATTCGTAGCCTAAATAATAAATCATCCTCCTCCCATTGTTTACATTTTCATTTCTTGCTATTGTTTTAACCTATTCCACGCACTCAATTTCTAATTCAAAATGTTGCAAAAAAAAAAAGAAAGAAAGAAGAGAAAGAGTGTAAAACAATATTTTACACCTTAAAAGCACTTAAAAACACATGATTTATTAACTCTATTCGACGAAACAATAACAAAAAAAAAAAAAAAAAAACAGCAACAACAGCGTTTAAAATAAACAGGTTAGAAAACAACAACAAAAATATGAAGGCATTATGACAAAAAAAAATTAATTTCTTTTCATAGAGTGATTGGAAAATTCCTGTCGATACAATGATTGTGATGGCAATGATGGCTTGCATGAGTATTGATGATGACTATACTAGTGGTCATCTTAAGTAAATTTATAGCCGAATACACTCTTACCGATTCAAATTTAAATCGTAAATTGCCATTCGCATGTAGTTTTTAATAGACTCTCGTAAAAGGAAAACAAGCAACGATGAAGGAATTATAAAGACATGCATGCATGCGTGCCTGGAAGACATACATATTTTTTTTGTTTTGTTTTGTTTTGCTCAACAAATTGTTTGTTGTTGTGATTTTTTTTTCGCAATATTTTATTTATTTATTAATAACTATAGTTTATTGTCTGCTGCTGCTGTTGTTGTTGCTGTTATTGTATTTCTATACGATTTGTTATAATTAGCACGAACGGCATTTATGCCAGTGTTTGTTTATGAGCGTGTTTTATTTATTGTTTTTCGTTGTTGCTGTTGTTGTTGTTTAGACGATTTCATAAATTAATTTCTTAATAATTGAGGACAACTGAAATTTATCGTGATATTATTTTGTTTAAATTTTTTGTTGTTGTTGCTGTTTTTGTGTATTTATATATCCAACAATAAAGAGTCAATAACCAAATGGCTTAGAAAATATTGAAAAATGAGAGAGAAAGTCATTTCTTTAAGAAAAAAAAAATAATTTTTTAATTTTGCAATAACGAAAGCGTTGAATTCTGCTCAATAGGCTAGCCTGTGTAATTAAAAACGTTTCAGCAAAAAGGACAATAAGACTTAGAGACACCGATAGGGTCCTCTAATCCATTCGCCTATATGAGAAATAGAGATCAAGACGCTCACAGTTTTTACTTCACCGATAATGGTCTTTTATATCAGTATTTCAGAGAATAGCTCGCTCTAAGACGCTCCTCAGTTAGAAGTCCATAATACGAAGGACTAATTTTTAATCTGACGATATGCATTTCTTTGGAGTATCTTTTTTTTTTCTCAAAAAAAAAAATATACAAAAATATAACAAACTGTAGAAAATAAAAGCGTTACCACATAATTATAATTAGTCTTTGAGGAAAATGAAGATTTTTTAAGTCCCAGGTGGTGTGCTATTCAAGTGACACCCAATGTAGCTCAAAATACAGTCCGGTGTCAGTAAAGGTAACTCCCCAACTAGTACGTCATAAATTCCTAAATGTTTCCTTCTGAGATTTATAAATGCAACACACATTCTAAGCAAGTGATCTGGTGAATCTTTATCCTTATCACAGAATCCGCATAATGAGTTTAAAACGATTCCTGTTCCAAGATTCAAATCAGATCGTCTCAAGAGACTTCCTTCACCTCTCCAGCCTCTCTTTCGCACAGTACACTCTCCCAAACTGCTCTTCCCATTCTACAGAAAGATTTTGGTACCATCATCGGCATCGAAGCTTCTCTCCTGGCAAGTAAATTGTCTTAAATTTACACTTTACCAGAGATCCAGCAATGGATGACCCTCTTCTATGTACCTGTTTAACTAACTTTACCAGACAAACTAATTTCGAGTAACCGTGTAAAAGCTAAGTCCTCGTCACAAATTTTTTCCATCGTTTTTACCTCCTATTCAAGTTCAATTAAACACATGCCTCATTCTCTCTTAAAAATTACTGCAAATCATATCTAAAAATTGTAGATTCTACTGGATCTAAATGTCAAGATACATATATACTCTTGTATTCGACTCGTTTCATATTATCATATCCATAGTTTCCATTGTTTTGGTCTCCTCTGCCTGTAATAACGGACTTAAATCCAACAATTGAGCTCCTACCGCCGTCGTAGGACAGATTCTTATTGCCTCGGTTTTGATAATGTATGCCAGTTTCTGTATCTTATTCAATTCCCCTTCAGCAGTTTTCAAGCTGTCCTACTGGCAGACATCTAATAACATCACCAGTATTTATCTGCAAGCCTTCTACATACCATTGGGGCATAATTGACCATCCTTGAAATGGTCTTCATAAGAACTCTTGAAGCTAATTTACTTTCCAATACTATTTTAAGATATTTTTTTCAATCAGGAATTGAATATCTTCCGTTTGTAGAATGATTTTGATTTTCCTTTGAAAGATAGTAATGAAGTAATTTCCCCCTTTGAAAGATAGTAATGAAGGATCTCTTCAAAATTTCCCCTTTGCTATTAGAACAGTGCGTATAAAGATTGGAAGAAAGTATTCCATAGACATAAGTTCCTATGAGGAGCCATAGGCTTTAATAAATTTTCTTAATTCAATTTTATCTTGCGCTAAGGTTTTAATTTCACCCCAGCTTGTTCTATACCTCTACGCTTCCTTACAAACTTGGCGTTTCCAGATACTACAACCCTTAATACAAAGGCGATAAAATTACTACTTTTGGTCACTCTTTTTAATGGAGAACACAAATAATTGACAAAATATTGTCGTTATATAATGCAAATTGTACACAAATTGCTAGGATTTAGCCACTTTGGGTACACGGCATTGACTGTTTAAAAATGTCCTGTTAATTATTTGTTTTGAAACTGTATGCCCAATGTTTGTAACAAACTCTTCTTTATACTCTCTTGGTAGCATTTACTTGGCAGCACTTTTCTTTGTAAATGACTTTTTAGTACAAGATTTTAGGGAGAAAGAAAAAAGAAATTAAAATAAATAAGAAAACGGTACTAAATGCTAAACTATTTTTACTTACTAACATACATTACACACACATACACGCAAGTATAAATACTGTTACTTATATTGTATAATAAAATACATGTTACACCCTCTAATAACACCGCAAACAGTCAGTGACTAATAAAAAATACAACAAAATGACAAGTGGAAACATATGACACGGTGTGACATCTGCGTATACATACATATATGAATATATATATGTGTTATTGTGTGCTTGTGTAAATATAGGTTTAACTTTGCTGCAGGCAAAGCAATTAGCAACAAAGAGAGAAATTACTAATGCCCCTAGACAATAACTAAACAGAAAAGGAAAGCAGAAAGGAAACAAACCAGGCAGGCAGAAGGCAGCAAGCCATTCAATTTCAATTTCATTTCCTTAATAAACAAATCAACACATACATACATATTTACATAGTAAAATTTTACTAATTTTTCTTCGGTTTTTTTGTGGAATCATAAAGAAAATCAATATTTGATAGTAGAACTAAAAAAAAAGTAGAATAAATAGAGTGAATAGAATAGTAACAACACTTCAGTCAGCATTTAAAATAAAATTAAGCAAGAAAATTAAATGAAATAAAAGCACAAAAAAAAACCAATTAAATTAGAAGCAAACAAAAAATAATTCCAACTACAGTTCATTGACTTTTTCACGCTTTTTTGTTTGTTTTTGGAACACATGCATGGGTAAGAAGAAAAAGTTCGCCCATTTAACATACTCATATATACTACGTCTGTTTAAGTAGGTTTATATACCCTCTCTCTCTCTGTCTATTCTTTTTATTATTAATTTTTTCTTTTTTCTTTTTTTGTTAAACAATTTGGTAAGTGTGTTTTAAATTGTAATTGTTGTTAAACCATCAACCACCGTTTTTTTTCACTCTTCAAATGACGTCATTTTTCGTCCAATTGCTTTGGGGCCTGCCTCCTCCATATATTAAATTGAAATAATTTTTTTTTTATTTTTGATATGTAAGGGCGTTAAATGAATTGTTATTTTTTTTTTGTCAGTATTTTCATGAAACTAATGTTGCTACTATTCGAAAATCGATTAAATCTAAAGCGCTTCCTTATTTGTACGATTTAGCTTGCAATTGTTTGAGCAAAAAATTGAAAAAAAAAAAAATTAAAAACTGTGGTTAAGATAAATACATTTGTAGGTTTCAGGGGGGGTCAACGAAGACCACAAGCATGTGTTTATTGTATTTAAGAAGTTCTAAAGTTATCGGGTCTTTCACTAAACGCTTCCTATCCTTAAAATTGAAAATAAAACAAATTGTGTGTGAGTGACTATTTCGGTGGCCAGTTCACACACATCACCTTCACGTAAGTAAATCTTGCACATATGCCGATCGCGCAGAATACGCAATGTTAGTAGTGCCATGAATAAAGCGCCGGCCTGTCTAATGTATCAAATATCCTATAATGATCGCCGTTGGCAGAGACGAACTGGCAAAAAAAAAAAGGAATGTTAACAGATGACCCGCCAGCCTAAAATCCACACCAAATTGTGACTTTTTAGGGTTGCGTTGGACGCTCTTGTATCTCATGCGGATTAGTGTCGTCTCAAATTCGACAATTTTGCTTGTTCACCTGCCCATTCATACAGAAATGGTCCTCCTTATCGCTGAAGATAATTTTTCGATGAAAAGTGGAATCAGTTGCCAAATGCTCCAGAGCTCATTTTGCGAAGGTGCGTTTTTGTCTAGTGTCATTTACCTTCAGTTTCTGAGTCAATTGGATTTTATACGAAAGCTGGCCAAAGTCACGCCACAAAACTCTCCAAGTAGTGGTCTGCAAAAGAGCAAAAACTTGTGAACGTATCGAAATTCACCGCCTCGGATTGTCCTGGACACTCTTATGGACAATGTTTGATGATGTTATCCTCAGATCTTGCATTTCTTCGATGTACGGGTGTTGGTTGATCATTTACTGTAACAGTGGACTCGAATTTATAAGCAAAGCGCACGGTAAGGCTAATTTGACAGATGGCGGTTAACAACTGTTGGAAGACCCAATACTTCTGCTACAAATGGACTATAAACTACAACTGAAACGGTTTTAAGGAGAAGTTTTTTGAAGAGTGAAATAAAAGAATTCTTTCTTTTAGTGAAATTAAATAGCTACCAGACTACCATTTTTTTAAGGCTTAAAACACATTCTCGATTTTAGTTCGAAGTTAGTGAAGGGATTTCTTGTGTTAATCTTGTGAAACAAAGTGACTTAGCTATAGCATCATCGCAACCCCAATCAGTCTCGGTATGTAAATAACACGGCCGGGTAAACCACAACAAAAGCTCTCTAACGACTTATACAATCCATTTTAAAATAATGGAGACCATATCTCGTTTTTAAGCATATCCGAGAGATAATTTTGTACAATTTGGATAAAGAAAAATTTGCCGCTTATAGGGTACACTTGAAACGTGCGTTGTATTGAAATTGTCACATTGTAATTAAAATTATAAATTGTATGGAAATTAATGTTGTTGTTTATTTGTGTCGTTGTTGCTGTTACATTCAATATTCAATATTCGATAAATAATAATTCTCTGTATTTCTCTACATAACTTGTTGCTGCTGCTGTTGGCTGCTAGTATTATTAATCACATTAAGTTTTATTTATTTTGCGCACTTATAATTAGAAAAATGAAAATAAAAAATCTTTGTTTCTCTATTTATTTAAAACATGATGTTATCGAGATGAGATTTATCTTTGTGGCGGTTTTTTTTATAAAATAATCATTTTTTATTTCTTATTAAAAAGTACTTACAAGTCAAGTCATATTAATAATCTCCACTTGGTGATGGATTTCATACTGTGTGGGAGCAGAGTTTTTTTTTTAATTCAAATAATTTCTTTACTTTTCCATAAAAATTTATTGCAAATGAAATGTAAAAGATTTTATAAATTATTGTAAATAAAAAAAATATTAAAATTAATAAATCTCTCATCTTCATGTTTAATTAATAAAGCAAATAACTGTCTCCTAAATAAGAGAATACTCGTAACTCATGTGGTGACTTCAAAACCACCGCTCTGGCAAGCCTGTCAAGTGTTAAATATCTTTCATCTGAAGTGTCATTTAATTAGTAAATGGTTTGTCAAAGAACGCTTAAGAGTAGTTTAAATTTACTACAAAAGGAGTGATTCAAACTTGGCTCATTTCCAGAATTAGGGGGTAATTATGGTCATCATAATCGACCATCAGTGCAAGGAATATGGAAAATTATAAAGAAACTTGAAGAGACTTGAAACGTTACAGATGTAGTCAGGTTTGTGCGTCATTGAAATATACCCACTGCCATTAATATCGTTGTCGATACCGTGGCATTCACAGCAATTATGCATATCATAGAGCATTTCGAAATTGGGTTTGTATTGCCATGGATAGTTGTCGTAATCTAGTAGATAGTGTGTTAGGTTATTAGACGCGAGCCAGTTAGTTATTCAAACCCCAGTTCAAACATCTCGAACGATACGAAATCTAAAAATATTTCTTTCGGCGACCTGCTGTCAGCAGTCTTCTGGCAAAAACTCTTGAGAGAAAATAAAATTGCAATGAAAAGTTTCCCAAAAAATCTGTTGTTCTGTGTCGACTTTAAACTGTAGGTACCGCCATTCGTGGATAGAATTAACAACACACACAACAGGGGCGGTGCGAAAAGCTCGGTTGTAAACCTAACTAAGGCCATATAAGCAATTTTTTTCGCCCAAATCACACGACAATTAATCCTGACAATTGACTACACCAAAGATATGATGATTGGGTGCTAAAGCAACAGGCTTTTAATGCTGATTTTTCCATTAAATTTTATTTGGTAGTTACGTCAAGAAGGAGTACTCGTGAAAAAGCTATTGCATTCGGTAAAAGTAACTGTTTGGTAAACATTGTGGTCTGGAGCAGAGATCAGCAATGAATCGTATTTTCTCTACTCATAGGTACTTATGAAATTTTGAGTATGAGTGAGTCAAGAGTATTAAAATTCGACTACTCTGATTCATTCGTACTCGCTACAACATTGATTTATAAGTATTGGTTGCAATGAGTATGAGTACAACGTTGACATCAAACTCACAACATTCGATTCATTGTTTGATTCATATGCCTACTCATTCAGATTCATAAATTTAGAAAAATACTTATAATACTTACGAATGATTCGAGTCACTCGAATCATTCATCAAAATTTACAGTCTTAGTTGTTGTTGCATTTTCAAAAGAAGAAAAAAGAAAAGACAAAGACAGCAAGCAAAGCAAACACATAACCTTCTAGCGAGTATTGTGGTGTTCGTACTCGAATCATACTTATTTTGTGCTGCGTGTATATGTTGAATCATGGAGAGTCGAAATCAACAACATCGTGCGTATTGTTAAGTATGAGTACGATGAGTATTTCTAACTTTGAATATGAGTAGTATGAGTATATTAAAATAAGTATGAATGCGTATAAGTAGCTGAAATTATGAGTATGACTCGAATCTACTCATCGTTTTGCATACTCGTTGCTGATCTCTGGTCTGGAGGTGTCACTTTTCATTGATGCTTAGAAAGAGTAATTTCAAGTTTGTCTGATGACGGATGATTCAAAGGATCATACAGTTTAAAACTGTTGTAGACCGTTCGTGGAACAACGTCAAGAACTCTCTAATTGTGGAGCATTTTAAAGCCAAGATGTCCCACGAAATGAGCGAAAAAGTGTTCGAAAAAGGACTTTTTTTGAAGATTATGAACTGAACGAATTATGGATTCAACAAGTCGATACTACAAGCCACAAAAGGCGATGAATTTTGCCTTTACTGCAAGAGAAGCTTCCCAATAGAGCAAAATCATCGTTTGTAGAAGTTAATAAGCCAACGAGATTTTCTAATTTAATGCCGTAGACTTTTTAATGGGGATTTTTGTTATCTCTCAACGCTGCAGCATTTGAAAAACAATATTCGTCAAGAAATATGCTGAAAGGCGATTAAAGACTACCTCAAATGGATCGAATTTACTGCAACCAGTCCAGAGCCTGTCATTTAACTGACATTGTATTTCGTACACGGCAATGGCAAAGGCTTATAACAATCTAAGAACATACATTTGAAAATTAATAATTTGGCAAAGCACTGTTTAAGTTCAAAAGATGGCTTTAGCAAATGAAAGCCACTGATTTCATTCAATATTTTTCGCAATGCATTATAGCAACAACGTAACATGAGAAAATATTTTCACTAACACTTATGCATACACACCTATTTGGTTCTGCTTGAGTAGACAGACACATTAAAACATGTTTTGTTTGGTTTTTTTTTTTCATTGTTTTTCTCATTCTTAGGTCTCTCTCACACTCTCATGTTTATTTTGATTTTTAAATGCAGTTCAAAATTTTATCAGACATTATTATCATGAAATGTTAATCAAAAATAAGTTTTTTGTTTTTGTTTTTTTGAATTCATTACTATTGTTTATCTTTTAAAAATTAAAAAAAAAAAAACAAACAAAATTTTAAATAAAACTTTAAAATGTTATTTATTTTCATGCTTGATTACTTGCGAAAAACATTAGATTGCAATGAGCAGCAGGTGGACAATCAGCCGGGGTGTGTTTTTGTTCCTGCAAAATAGTGTGCATTAGAAAAGGCTGCCAGATGATTCAAATAAAAGTGGGTATTTTACAGCCATTGACAACAAATTAGAAATGTTTTATTTTTATACAATTTTTGGAAATCAAAAGCTGTCTTTTCTTTCAAAACACTTCTGCGGATAGTAAATATTGAAGTATTCTTTAGAAAGCGAACCACAGCGACAATCTACGACAATTTTGTTTGGTGTCGTAACCAACTACCAAGTGAAAAACGATGTTCAATGCTATAGAAAATTTTGTTTAAAAACTCAGCATTGAAAGCCTAGCATTCAGTCAGGACATCTACGGCATTGTGTTTGAAAACTCTGCATTGAAAGCCTAGCATTCAATCAGGATATCTACAGCATTGTGAATAACAACCGGCTTAAATTATGAGGTGAGTTCAGTTGCATATGAATATGGCTCAAGGAACAAATCCAAAGTCAAAATATATCGTATTGAGGATCAATTCTTGTAGAATTGACAAATAGGGTTTATCTGTTACACTTTCTTTAATGGAAACAGTACTGTTGCGCGTGCAAAAACAAGTTCAACGCAAATAAGCAAACAACCAACAACAAAATACACACATCATACGGTAAACCAAAATACACAAACAAATATGCAGGTATTTAAAAGAACACAAGACAAAAGTAAAAAGTCCAACAACAACAACTTCATAGAATGATCGTAAAGTTAGCAGACATAGGGCCATTATTACAACCTGCCGTTAAACTTGGGTTTAGTTAAAGGTACCTTTATCTAAAAGGAACTGTAAAGTTACCTTTAACTTATTTTCGTTATTACAACTTGCAGATAAAATAAATTTATCTTTTTCAAAAATATGGCAGTGCTGGAGCATTGTCGATAACACTGCTCAATTAAACAAGTTTTTTTTAAACGAAGTGGCAATGGCGGGCTCCGTTTTTTTTTTTTTTTTGTAAATGCTCATTTTGTTTACATTTGAAGTTGCAATATTGAAAATAATATATAATATGCCAAGTTCAAACATAAACTTAACTTTAAAAGTTACCGGCAGGATGATCCTCTCCCTTTAGCTTAACGCTCACTTCTACCATATTGTCTACTTATAATAATGAAAAACAATTTATCTGCCCGTTAAAATCTTCCCTTTAGTTAACGGCAAGTTGTAATAATGGCCCATAAAATAAAAGAGTATAAATTTAAATTGGGGAATGATGCTGCCAGTGAGTCGTGCGTATTAACACGCTGACTGCCAACTACGAGATAAATCGTAGATTGCGTTCCCTTCTGGGTTGCCCCAAACTGCGAGTTATCTCGTACTTACTAATGTGAAAAAATCAATTTGTCGTTTTTTTGGGCAGTTTTCTGAAAATTGCCGTGGCAGTCAACGTGTTAAAGTGCACGTTAAGCTCAGTGGTATTGAACACATCACAGGTTTGATCTTTGTTACTAAAGCCTGGCCGCAGCTTTAACGTTTCCAATCACTTTTTATACTCTTACTTTACAATTTCAAGCTCAACAAAACAATTTTATTTTATTAAAACAACTACAGTCAAAGCTCGGTATAACGAACGATATATTGTCAGGCCCTTTCGTTATAGTGAAAAATTCGTTGTATCGCAAAGTTTTTTTTTTTATCAAAATTTTATTAAAAAAAGAAAAGTACATTTAATTCATTTTATTAAAAATATAAAGATATGTTCTTAAAATAACGTCTGATAATCAATGAGTAAAAGTGTTAAAAATTATTTCAGTTGGTGGAAAAAAATCATTTTTAAACGTTTATTTACAAGTAACTTGAAGAGTCATTTGAAGAGCTTCTTCCTGTATTTCTCGAAGTACTAATTGTTTTGAAATATTAATATTATTTTGGGAACCCCATTGTATACATTTATCGAAACATTTTATTACTTCAGAATGCTTTATTTTCGTTTCATTATTAGAAAATTGGTCAACAATTTCAATATCTCCAGCCAAAGCAATATCATTTAAGTCTCTTTAACGAACATTTTTTGTGTTCTCTTTTGTTAAATTCTTTTTGTTTTTACCATTTTTCAAATCATTCGTTATACTGAGCTTGAAAATTATAAAACATTCGTCAAATGACTACCTGTCAAAACAGGTAGTCAATGTAAGAAATTTACTCATTCGTTATATCCCGAATTCGTTAAAGTGAGTATTTGTTATACCGGGTTTTGACTGTATTAAAAAAAGTTTTAAGTTTTGTATTTTATTTATAATTGAAAAAAATGAACTAAATAAATAAAAAAAAAAAACCCGTTAAGATGTCATCAATTAGACGAATCTGGTAGCCTTAATGTTATTATTACTTAATTCTCATTACACATATAGACAAATACACTCTCTCCCTCGCTCTCTGCATTTTTATCTCTTTAGCTTGGCTTTTTATAATTTAATCTTGACACTTTTATTTGTTGTTTTCTTTTTGTTTTTGTTTTTTGTAAATTTGTGTTAGCAGGTAAATGACAACATCAACGAAAAGTCAACAATAACAGCTACAACAACAATAACAGCATTTTTTTTAAGGGTGTGAACAATTATTGTGAGTGATTTATAAGAGATTAATCTGCTTAATTAATAGGCACCACCAAAGCGACAACAACAACAACATCAAATATAAACATAAGCATTAAAAACAAATTTATAGAGAGTTAAAGGAGGGGACGATATTGACGATACAAAAAAAAAATCAAATTTAATGGTGTTTTGCTTTCAACAAACGTGAGATAAAATTTACATAAAATTTGTCTGTGTGTGTGTATTTTTTTTTAAATTTAATTAAATAGACTTACTTCTTCAATAAAGAGTTTTAAAAGTAATATTTAATTAATATTAAAAGGTATTGTAGAAATATTTTTAATTTTATGGAGACGCCCAAAAAATGTTTCAACAAAATACGAAATTTTTTCCATTAATTTCTGTTGTTCACAAGTCATAGGCAGACAAGACTTTAGGCCTTAAAAAATATAGAATCTCTTGAGATTATAAACGGTATTGAATCTGACGTTTACAAATGACATTTAAATTATTAAAATCGGGTTTCAATCAAGAGTAAAGTGTCTTTAAGGGAGGACATGTATAGCCATTGTCATGGAACCGATTGTGTTCGTCCTAGAAAAAGAAAGAATACATACATAATTGGTCATTACAACCCTTCAGTCAGGATTATTGACCTAGTTTCTCACACCACTTATGTTGTGTGTGTTAATTTTATACAAGAGTGGCGGGACCTACAGTTTAAAGTCGACAGCGTAATTGCTGATAATCGGTTCCTGACTTATAAAACTGTCTAGTACAAGCACTCAAAAAACAAACCAACCCTCTCTCAAGGTATTCCACATTCTTATACAAACATATGGTCACAGAGCTTTACAGAGGAGATGTTGTATCGTGTTGAACTCCTCCTCATTTCCACATACTTTTGGCGTCTTAATTGAATGTTACAACTTTTAGTCCGGATTACAACCAACCTAGCTCATCACATCATTCATGTTGTGGTCATTAATTCCATTGTCAACTTCTAGAGAAGCTGAATGTCGGTTCCCCACTTACAAAACTTCCTAGTTTAAGAACTCGAAAAGAAAAACTCTCTCCCAAGGTATACAGAAGAGATCGCTTGCAACTCGTCCTCATTGCCACATACTTTTGGCATCTTAATTGGGTGTCACAACCTTTAGTCAAGATTACAACCGAGCTTATCACACCACTCATGTTCTGCGTGCTAATTTTTTTTTATGAATTGACAGATTTTTGAGCAACTTTTCAAGACAGGTTCTCAAAGTTTTTGCCAGAAGAGTAGCAAGAGAAAGACGCCGAAACAGTATATTATTTCATATTTCGTTTCGTTCGAGATGTCTAAGCCAAAAACTCAGCATATCTTATAGAAATACGGCTGAGATCTATTCCATACAATGTTTTAATCTTATCAACCTCACGTTTGCCTTATTGAATCCTAGCAAAAGAGCCACACAGTTTATGTAAATATAACTTTATCTAGGAATAACCTAAGGTTAGAAACTGGTCTTTTGATAGTACATTGTAGACTAAAAATATACTTTTCCAGAATAGTATTCATCTCGAACACAACAAGTAGGTACTGTGATGATCTGAATGAATCATCATCGCTTACCCCAGAAACTTCTGATTGCATATTAGGCAATGGGGACATTGAATTGTGTTGTGATATTTGTCAAGGCATGGAGACATGGCGGAGGCATTATATGGATACCCTATAGATTTTTAGGGGAGTACAATAGTTAACTATTTAGTACGATAAATCAATTCCCTCTCTCTAAATGGGTTTGACTAGTTAAGTAGGTCGAACAACTCTATCAAGTACTTTAACCATTTCTTTCCCAAGAATATCTCTTTGCCCCGTAACCATGGTACAGAGAGTGATTCGATCCGGCCCCAATGGTCCCTATGGACTCCTTACAGTCACGTACTGCTCATGACGTACATGAAACCGATCCTATCACCCTTCGAGGCGCTTGACAATCTATGAAAATAATGTAAGTATCCACAGTAGAAGAAAACGAACTCAGTCATGTTTTGAACACTTTGCCAATTATAATTTTGCGTCAATTAAATATATTTCCAAGTTGTAAGCTGTAGAGATTGTGGAAGTCGTCGTAGTCTAGTAGCTAGTGTGTTGGGTTGTTTGAAAGGAGTTTGTAATTATTTACACATTTCGAACAAAACGAAATATGACGACTTCCTATTAATAGTCTTTATAGATTCAATAGTTGATAGCAGCTCATAGTGGATCCATTATCTTAATTAATGTCAATGCAGGCCTTGTACAGTATCACTACACCCTTTCTCGAGAGTCTAATTGTGTTCAAGATTTCTTTATTTAACCCATTTCTGTATCGCGTATCGCCCTCAATATTTCCAAGACATCAGATATTTCTTTGGAATAAAAGCAGCAGCTTTAGTTGACTAACTCTACTCAAAATAATAAACAAACAACAACAACAACTGCAATAGCTATCAAATTATAAAAAGAAATAAATTACGACAGACTGTCAGACAGACAAACGGTTAGAGCTGCAATCACTACGAGTACGAGTATTTATTTTGAAATAAAAGAAAAACATTTCCTTGTGGAAATATTTTTTATTTAAGCAAACATTTGCTGTTCTATTTGTTAGTGATGTTGTTGTTGTTGTAATACTTATTGTTATCATTATTTTGTTTATTGTTGTTGTTGTTAAACTATATTTTAATGATTTGAAAAGAAAGTTTAAGATTAAAATTTATTTTGTTTTCCTATATGAAAAAAAACAGAAACAAAAACAAATAAAATGAAGACAAGAAAAATTATAAAAAGAAAAAGAATCTGAAATAACACTGTGTATGATAAAGAAATAGTTGAGTGAAGGTTTTATTTTCTTTAAAATAATAAATCTTTTTTTTTTGTTTTAATTTAAAATTAAAAATATAAAAAAAAAACGAAAAAGAAAAACAGTGCACTGCAATAAACGACAGTTTTTTTTGTTTTCATTGTTCAACTGAAATCAAGAAGACTTAAAATACCCATGGGTCTCGTCTGTCTGTCTGTCTATCTGCCGGTAGGTATCTGTCTCTTAGGCATACCATTTACCAATAAAGTAGGTGACTTGACTGGTTTTATTTTGAAATTTTTTTTTCGTTCTTCTTTCGCATACGTAATGAAAATGAAATATTTAGTCAGGAATTACAAAAAAAAAAAATTTTTGCATGATGATCACGCAAAAATATTTTTAAGAGTTTTGAGTTAGTGATTCTCATACAAATTTTTCTTTAAAGATGTAATTGAAAAGCGTGAAAAAAATGAAAGAAACCAAAAAAGTATTATTCATGAAATTCCTAAGCTATGCTAAGAGGTCTTAATGATTGATATGGTCACGACGTGTCTTGTATAAAAATTCTCTTTCTTCTTGATCATCTGTATTAAGTCATATAAAAACTTTCCACCTTCTTTAATTTTAGTCACTGTCGATTGGAAAAAATTATTCACTTTTCAATTTCCAAAGTAAGGTTAATTAAAATAAACGTATTAATAGTTACTAACTTACTTTGGTGGCCTATTACAACACTTTAGCCAGGATTATACAACCCTGGTTTCTCGCATCAGTCATGTTTGAGAAACTTTTCACCACAATTTTATTTACTTTCAAAGTTTTTGCCAAAAGATCACTGAGTTGAAGTCGCCATTTTGCTTACGATGTCTTAGCTGGGATTTGAACCACAGGTTCTTATCAAATAACATCAAACCTATCAGATTGAAAAAGAGCACACATTTTTTTCAACAGCCAAATGCAGATATCTTTTCACAGAATACATTACTAAATTTACAATCGACTACTGACGCGGAAAGGACGGATTTAGGAAAGGACGGTCCACAGTTGACGCGATAAGGAAGGTGGTCGACATTGCAAGAGATGCAATAGAGGGCGAAAGATGGAGATTTGGCACCAAGGAATACTGCGCGGTTGTCACGCTTGACGTTAGAAACGCGTTCAACTCAGCGAATTGAGGGCGGATTATGAGAGCCCTCTTTAACATGGCTACGCCGCCATACTTAATGGAGATTCTAAACAATTACTTTCAGGACAGGGAGGTAATATACCTAACGGATGAAGGAGAGCAGGAATACGTAGTGACGGCTGGTGTCCCGCAGGGCTCTGTACTTGGGCCACTACTATGGAACATTATGTACGAAGGAGTACTTCGACTGCGGTTGCCAAACGGGACTACAATTGTGGGTTTTGCAGATGACATTGCCATAGTCTCGGTAGCTAAGACGGTAAGAGAAATAGAGGAGAAGACTAACACATCGATTCGAAATGTGGGAGCATGGCTGGATGAGGCAGGTTTGATACTTGCTGCACATAAAAAGGAAGCCGTCTTGATAAGCGGCCGGAAGATAGTGGAGAAGATGGAAGTGAATGGGAGTTGAATTTCAAGGAGCACGTAAAATAAATCGGCGAAAAGGCATCTGTAACGCAGGGAGCACTGGCCAGGATGATGCCAAGTATTGGAGGACCAGGTCCATTCAAGAGGAGGATAATTTCAGCAGTAGTAACGTCGATAATGCTATATGCTTGCCCAATATGGTCGGAGGCACTCTCCGTGGGGACGACAAGGAGAATACTTCCTCGGTGTATCGTCTAAGCGCGATTAGACGGATAAGTGGCTTCAGGACAGTGTCTGATGAAGCGGCATTGGTATTGGCAAAGACAATACCAATAGACATATTTGGCGGATGAGATGAGGCGGATATACTTTCGCCGTCTCGAATGTCCAGGACGGACAGCGGCAATAAAAGCGGAGGAAAGAAGGACTTGCATGCACAAATGGCAGTCACGATGGGAGAGCAGTTTAAAGGGAAGATGGACATTTCACCTTGTCCCTTCTATAACCCCTTGGATGGAGAACAAACATTGCGAGGTGAATTACTACGTGACCCAGTTCCTAACTGGTCATGGATGTTTTAGAAAGTACCTGCACAGATTTGGACATGATACTTCCCCTATATGTCCAAACTGTGTAGATGAAGAGGAAGATGCGGAGCATATTCTAACATGCTGCCCCAGATTTAGATGGCCCGGAGAAACTAGATTAGGACCAAACCGGCTCATGGAGGAGCTGTTGAATTCTTGGACGCTATGGAGCCAATACAGCCAGAAAATTGCTGAAGTAGAAGAACTCCGAAGACTGGAGGAACGGAGGCGAAATTTGTCTTAATATGATAAAGCTTTCGAGCTAACCAGCCCTCCGGGAAGTAATACCTTACGGCAGTCCCGCGGGGGGAGAGTGGTTGAAGTGTGTAGGGGGTGGGTTTAGCACGTAGGCACCAGTGATGGTGAATCGTGCATGCTTTTGTTGGAACAAAAGTATCTTTCGAAGATTACCACCTCCGGCTCAAGACAAAAAAAAGAATACATTACTAAATTCGGATCAATCTGAAGCTTAAAATGCTATCTTGCAAACAAGCTAACAACAGGGATATGACATTTCAAACCCATGTACTGACAATTCGTAAGAGAGTTATTTCGATCGCCAAATATTTTTTTGGGCACAGTAACAATATGTATATTATGGATGTGATTTTAATCACAAAAAAATTGTTTTTTTTTTTCTTTTATCATGAAAATGAATACATAATTAAAAATAAAAACTTTAAACGTTAATAAAATAGTATAATAACGATCAAAACCCCTGTCAACTTACAATTTTCACTGTAATATACCACTTTTTTCCATTGAAACCTGTGTAAGAGTGGAGCCCAGCAATGTAATGAACAAACGAAAGTTTCCTACTACAAACCTATATAAGAAGGAAAAAATTATATCAACAATGGTAACACTGTTCACAGGCAATGTTAAGCAAATTTCATAATAATGACCCCTTTTAAGCGAACACATGTTTAGTTTTATTTACAAAATAATACAAAAAAAAGAGCATTAAAAAGGGGATGATGATGATGATGGTGGTGGTGTGGTCTGGTGTCAGCCATTTAGTCAGTGCAAGTGTAATGAGTCATACTTGATAAAATTCGTCTACAAATTTGGAAGAAATAACGGAAGGGAAAAAAATCATTTTTAAGCATTTCACCCCACTTTTATTAAAATATTTGAGTTTTTAAACTTGTTCTCTTCGTAATAGTTTAATTTACACTCTTTTCTTGCACATTATTTTGCTTTAATGTCTTGTTTTTTTATTAACAAAATTGCTGTTTTATTGAAAATTATAAATCGGCAAACAACACTTAATAAAGAGAAGAGCAGCAAAAAGTATTTATCTTTTACGGAATCTATTATAACATCAATAAAAAACCCCAAGACTGTTAAAAGAAAGAGAACAAGAAGAACATTTTATGCAAAGAACTGTTTTTTTTTTCTTCTTAAAATAACAAAAAAAAAGGAAAAGAACATGAATCATCTTCCCCAAACGTCATTATGATGACCAGACCACCAGTTTGCTGGCCAAAAACAAAACGAAAAAAAAAAATTAAAAGAAATTGTTTTTGTTTTTCCTATTAAAAATATGTACAATATACATATACAGTGATATTTAACTGTGCCTGTGTATTATAAAATATTTCTCTTTGAGTTAAGAAATACGCCGTCGTGTACGTTAAATTTAAAATTTATTTCAACAAAAATTTGATTTTTTTTTTTCTCTTTCGCAAATGACAAGTGGGTCAATTATTATGGTTGTACTTGAAAAAGAATCTAAAGAAAGTAAGACAGGGGTAAGGGGGGTAAAGTGTGTTTACCTATAGTTTTGTGTATTTTGATTGTACATATTAGTAATGCAATCACATGCAATGGAATAAGTGAGAGTAGAAATTATATTATATATATATACATATATGTATGTATGTATATGTGTGTGTGAGTTATAATACAGTGCTGTAAACACTTTAACCCCTTGCACTACTTCTTTTTTTTCATGGTTTAAATGAGGATCCGAAAGTTGTAATTTTTTTTAAGCAAAAAACAAAGAAAAATTTTAAATTATAAATTTAACTTTTCTAAACACAAAAAATATGTAATTTTAACGCAAATAAAAAATTCTAAAGTCTGCAATTCCTAAATGGTTAATTGCTAGCTTTCTAATTTTTTGAAAAGATTAATTCCTTTAGATTATTTATTTAATAATCAAACGCTCCAGTTTATGGTACAACAGTGTTAATACGGCACGCTTTTTACAATAGGTGATAGGTGACTGACAATGTTGTATAGGTGACTAAAGTCGCCGTAGTCTAGTAGACAATGGCTTATTTGGCGAGAGGCCGTGGTTCAAACTCCAGCTTAGACATCTCCAATGAAACGAAATATGAAAAAATATTTCTTTCGGCGATTTCCTTTCAGCAGTCTTCTGACAAAAACTCTCCGACTAAATAAAATTGCCATGAAAAGTTCCACAAAGAGCTGTCGATCGGAGTCAACGTTAAACTGTACATAGCTCCCATCACTTATGAATAAAATTTTGACAATGAATATGAATGATGTTTGAGAAGCTATGTACGTTCTAATACCGACTAAATGGTTGTTATTACCAATCAAATAAGGGTGTCTAGCTAGATTTGAAATAAGTCGATGGTCAAACGTTTGATATTAATATCCATAGTCAACAATTAAAGAGATTGAAACACAAGAAATTAATTAAAACATTCAGAATTTGTCAGCAGAAAAGGTTGTGTTGTGTTCCATTAATCATTTTTCATCACACGGCAGAAACTGCAAAAATTTGAATTGGAACTTTTGATGCATCCTCCATATACTAAGTATGTACAGTAGCGAGAAACTTATAACGTTATCCAATTCCACTCCACTTTTGTTTTTTTTTTTATTCATTGATTTCTAAATTTTAATAAAAGGTATCATTAAGCGTTGTTTGCTTCTCTTTCTACTTAATTTTTTTCGATTTATAAAAAAAGTGAAAAAATTTAGCGAGAAAAAAAAATGCAACGCAATGTGGTAAAGGTAAAAGGAGATCAACTAGAGGAATTAAAATAAAAGTTTAATGAAAACTTTGAAAATTGTGAATTTTAAAATAGAAACAGCTATCAGCAGATTGCAAATTTGCAATTATAAGGTCTTTGGCAAAAAGAGGCAAATCAATGAATGAAGTTGCTCATCAATTTAATATCAACAAATCAATAGTTTGTCCGATTTCATCGCGATATCGTCAAACAAATATCGTGGAAAGAAAGAGGAAGTGGTCGACTTCGTATATCTACTGCCCGCCAAGACCGTCAAATGGTAAAAATAGTAAAAGTTGACCATCGGAAAACGGTAGTAGATGTCACTAATTATGCATTTTTTTTTCTCGCTACTGTAGTTTAGACATTGTGCCTTCAGACTATCAATTGTTTCGTTCTCTGCAGAACTCTTTTCCATTTAACGTTGTAAATTTAAATACTACAGGGGCCTGTAAAACGCAATTGGATCAATTTTTCACTTAGGAAATCCAATGGGGGAATTTCTGAATTTTACCGTTCAAAAGTGATTATTTTTGGGTTTAATGAAGCTCGTTCCAAATATTAAAAAATATGTTCCACTACTTTTGGTCAAATTTGTAGCCGAAATTTAGTGATGACCATTATATGAAATTTTTATTTAAATAGGTATTTATTTTTATTTGTGTTGTAGGAACAAAATAAAACAGTTTTTTTAAAACCACAATCCTAATATATATTATAAATCTTTCTGTAAGTCTGTTTTTTTGTTTGTTTGTTTGTTTATTTGTTTGTTTGTTTGTTGGTTTGTTTGTTAGCCAATCACGTCTGAACGCCTGGACCGATTTTCTTGAAATTTGGGATATAGATCGAGCCAATGCCGGTGCAGGTTATAGGCTATAAATCTTTTCGAAATTTTGACAAAAAGGGGAAAAAAAATGGGACAAAGGGAGAAAAAATGGGCAAAAATTAGTACTTTTATGCATAAAATCTGTATTTTATCTGTTTTATAGGTAATTTTTTACGATTTAGCTTGGTTAAGTTTCCCAAATAGCTATTGGAGGTGTTCCGTTTCTAAAGTTGAACCAAAAGGGGTCCAAAAAGGGGGAAAGGGGCCAAAAACGGGCAAATTGAGTGTATAGCCAATCACGCCTGAACGCCTGGACCGATTTTCTTGAAATTTGGGATATTGATCGAACTTTTGTCGGTGCAGGTTATAGGCAATAAATCTTTTCAAAATTTTGACCCAAAGGGCGAAAAATGGGTCAAAGGGGAGAAAAAATGGGCAAAAATTAGTACTTTATGCATAAATGCTGTATTTTATCTATTGGAGGTGTTCCGTTTCAAAAGTTGAACCAAAAGGGGTCCAAAAAGGGGGAAATGGGCAAAAAGCGGGCAAATTGAGTGCATTTATATTTAGGACTTAGAGTATTCAAAAAACTGGGTTGTTTGTTAAACCGGTTTCCGAATAATTTTAAAAATTGCATTTTTTAAGAAACCGGTTTCAAAACCGGTTTCGAAACCGATAAACCGGTTTTTTATTTATTGTTATTTTTAATGCAAAAATTACCCAATAATAATTTTTTTTAATTTTTTTAACTAATCCAAACTACATAACCCGCGCAACGCCGGGTACAATCTGCTAGTACATAATAATTTTTTTTTAGTTATACTTTGAAAAGAGTTCCACCAAATTAAGTGTTTTACTTTCCAAAAAATTATGTACCAAAATAAAACACAACCAAATAAAACGAGAGAGAAAGACAGACAGAGAGAAAGAGAGGGACAGCAAATACAATAAATATCCAGACATATTGATTTTTGTTGTTGGCAATTGTAAATGGCCGCGGGTAGTTAAAGGCTGCAACGTAAAAACAGTAAAAATGGAAAACAGCTGTTTCCCATTTTTATTTGTGTAATAAAAATTTTGCAAAAACTAATATACACATACAGATACATTTAAATGACTTACATTTTACAATCACTTGCATACATGAGCAGCCGCACAATTAAAATAAATTAATTTAATAGACAGACATTATTTTATTTTTTGTTATTGTTTTTTAGAAGATTCTTATTAAAATGTCCTTGACATAAAAGACATTCTCTTAAAAATATAGAAAAAAATAAAACAAGAATCATCAATTACATGCATGTTCATTAAAACAAATACAAAGAGGATTTACTGTAGCGAGAGAGAGAGAGAGAGATAATATGAATAAGCCATAAAACTCAGTGTAATAATAAATGTTAATATAATACATACATACAGTCAGGGACATAACTATTTGCACACCATGTATTTTTCAATCATTTTAAAAGCAATATCTCCAGATGACAGTAAAAATTTAGTTCGATCGATGCCCAGAAGACTGCAGGCCGTTATTTATGCGAAAGGAGGGTCCACAAAATACTAATTTTAAGAAAAATATAACAATTTTAAGGATATTTAAAATGTACAAATACTTTTGTCCCAATGAATTTTGTTTTTTTTTTGTTATTTCTTAAATAATGTGTTGAATATTACTCTTATTTTTTATTATAATTAAATAAAAAAATATTTATAATTAAACTGCATTAAATTTTGTTTAATACTTAGCTTAATTTTTAAAAATATTGAAAAATACATGGTGTACAAATAGTTATGTCCCTAACTGTATGTACATGTACTATCCTCATGCATTAATATACAAATTCAAATGTAAATGTAAGTGTGTTCATATACATATAATTAGGTGTACTAAAAACACTTGCACTGCTTTTTGTTTTTACTGTTTTTTTTTTTTGTACAATAGGGGTTAAAATATTTATATTGTTGTTTTTTTTCTCTCTTTCATGAAAAATCAAATAAATTTTGAACTGACGAACTATATTTTCATGTTTTGTTCGTCATTACTGTTAAAGAAAGAAAAGAGAATGCACTACACAAATAACAACAGAAAGGAAATTGAAGTGTGCAAAAGAAAACTGAAATATTTAAAATGAGAATTATGTTTTGGTCCTTCCTTTTATTTTTTTTTTTGACAACACATACCATAAAAGGAATAAAAAAGGGGTTGCCATAACAAGGAAATTAAATAAATGTAACGGATTTTAGATATATTACAGGAAATCCCTGTAAATTAATTAAAAAAAGTAAAAAAAAAGATTTTTTATATAAAATGCAAACAAATACAATATTTAAATCTGGTGTAGTGTGTTTATATGAAAATTTCAGTTCTTTTCATTATATTTCTTTGTTCTTTCAAGATTTTAATCACAGCTCATTTTCCATTCGGTCACATAAAACAGACCAATATCTAAAGAAAACGGTAATGAAGTGTCGTCGAAGTCTAGTGTGTTAGCTCTAGACGCGAACCCGTGCTTCTAACAAAACGAAATATTTCTCCGAAGACTTCCTCTCTCAACAGCGTCAAAAACTCTGAGTAAATAAAATTGTCATGAAGTTTCTTAAAAAAATGTAGGTCGGACTCTACATTACACTCAAATCTGTCTTTCGAAGATCACATCAAACTAAAGGTATCGTCCTCACGGTTAAAATTAACACACACGACAGGAGTGGTGTGAGAAGCTAGGGTATAATCTTGGCTAAAGAGTTGTAATGATTCATGAAGTAAGTAAGTAATGTTGACCGAGACCACGATGATGTACTTGCGAATTTAATAAAGGAAAAAATTCTGAGCAAGGAATTGAAGTATCTATTGAATAGAAAAATGTGCCGATCATTAAAAACTGTCTTAAAATTCTCAATATTAACAAGCTTAACAATGTAAACAGATACGGACCTAAACAACTGCCTCAAACAACTTATTTTCCTCATTTCAACACAATATACTACAGAGAAGTCGTCGTAGTCTAGTAGGTCGTGTTTTGGCTTATTAGACGTAAAGCCCGGGTTCGTATCCCAGGTCAGGCATCAAAACGAAATATGAAAAAAAAAAAATATTTCTTCGGCGATTTCCTCTCAGCAGATTTCTGGCAAAAACTCTGAGAGTAAATAAACCAGCCATGAAAAAGTTTCTCAAAATCTATCGTTCGGAATCGACGTTAAACTGTAGGTCCCGCCACTCACGTATAAAATTAACGCACACAATATGAGTGGTGTGAGAAGCTAGGCCGTAATCCTAACTGAAGGGTTGTAATGGCGAATTATGTATGTATGTATACTACAAAGATAGAGGTCATACAAATCACAAACATTTCATTGCAACAGCATATCATCCCTCAATATTCTAAGACATTTAGAAGGAAAAAAAATAGATTTAAACCTAAGATTACTGCGAAACTCGTGAATGTGAAGGCCGAAAACAATTTAGGAACATCTCGATTTGGAAATTTTGCTACAAAGTTTATTTCTACATATTACTGTTATTCGTAATTTACTGAACTACAGCACAAGTTTCCAGTTCAAATGACATTAAATATGGGTTCCCCACATGGTTAACATCAAAAACAGATTCAAAGGTGCGGCGATAAGTTACTTTTCGAATAATCTGTCAATATTTATTAATTTACCATAGAATTACAATATCAAAGGTTAAATAAAATGCCGTAAAAATTTATACAATTTTTAAATAAAACAAACAACTTTAAAAATATCTTTTTTTTTATATTGTTTTGCAAAATTATTGTCATAGGATTTATATTAAGAAATGACGCGTTTTTTAACATGTTTTAAATTGCTACTTATGATCAAACGTTGGAAAGTGTGAACCTGTTGGCTATTTTTTTTTTGTTTGTTTTTTTTTAGTTTGTAAATCTAATCAAAAATCAAAATTAGAATAACAATAGAATTAAAACATTGTATCGCCTATACAAACAAATGGTTATAATCAAAACTGAGATTAAAAAAACGTATGTACCCCGACGATGAGATATTTGAAGGTGATAAGTAGAAAATGCCATTAAAAAATAAAAACAAAAACTTCAATTGTTTCAAATTAAACAATAAATTTTACGTAGAAATTGATATACATAATATTATAAAAATGTATTTAAAATTATTTGTTAAACTGCATTTGAATGTTAGCGAGATATAACTGCTAGGTTAAGTGCTATGAACGGTAGTCCGGTCCGTTAAACTCGCCCAGGCAGTAAATAAGGGCAAAACGAAGTATATGTCGTCGACGTGTAGGGAAATGCGACGGATTGGATCCCAGATTACGGCCGATAACTATACTTTCGATATAATTAATGAATTTATTTATCCGGGCTCCGTTGTTACCAACAAAAATGATGTCGGTCTGGAGATGAAGGGTAGGATCACACTTGCCAACAGATGCAGCTATGGTCTCAATAGGCAATTGATTATCAGAGGCCTACAAGCCGCTCATGCTCCCCGTGCTTCTTTTTTATGACACAGAGGCATATAGGCTATTAAGTCCCGAAGTAACAGCCCTGAGAGTATTCAAAAGGAGATCTTCAGTACGTGTTGGCGAAGATTTCCGCATCCGAACTAACTACCAGCTGCATGAACTTCTCAACGATATAGAAGTTGTGCAACGCACTAACATCCAGCGGCTACGCTGGCTTGGCCATGTCGTGCGGATGGAAGGGGATTCTCAGGAAATCGGCGTAATAGACGACCTTGTCTGCATTGAAAGAACCAAATCAAGGAAGCTCTATCATCGACTGGTGTGACCAACTGGCGAAGGTGCGCAAGAAATAGAGACGCCTGCAAGGATGTGTTAAGGCAGGCCGAAATCCGTTAATCGGGTTTGTAACGACCAAATAAGTAAGTATGTATTTAAGAATCATGTTGGACATTAATAGAAAAAACTCAAATTCTTTTGAAATTTAATTTCATTTTCAAACTATTGTTATCAGACGTTGACTACAATTGTCTTTCAACTTTTAAAATTATAAAATATTGAGGGCTCGACTTTTGTTTATACGAAGAATTTAGAAGGTGGAACGTTTCTGTCCAACGAAAACGAGAATTGGTATTCTGACAATGATTAATAAATTCTTCAATTTTATTTAAAATTATTGGCTTTCATTTTACATTTGTTTCAACCGCCAACCAACCAAGTATAAGCGATTTATTTTTTATTTATTAGACTATGTACGTAAAGTCTTTATTAGTCTAAAGTCTAAATTTAATAAGCCCTTAATTACCCACATTTCGTTTGACTTTATCAGATTGAACGCAACGTACTGGTAATTACTGCTACCGGTCAATACTTTAACAGCAATACAGGGCCATTGTAATGGGAAAAGCATGCAGCCGTGCTTTATCAGTTGAAATAAAACAGCGTAAGCAAAAATTGTAGGGGGAAATAATTTTAATAAAGTGTACAATTTACATACTAAATTGAGTTTACTTTTAGTTTTAAAGTCTTTAAAAAATTAATTTTTTCAAACAGTAACTGAAATCAACATTGCGAAGATGTCCCATTCGCACCTACTGCAGTGACCAGAGTCTTTTGGAAATAGAACTCGTAATCCACACACTTCTACCTAGACTCAACACAATTAGTGCATACATTCCCTCAAAAAGAGTTGTTTTTATGCAACGGTAGATTGCAACCCTATTATTCTAGAACCTGATTAGCAGGAAAAACGCTACTCGCTTGCAAAAAATATGGGTAAATGAACCTAGTTTTATAGAGATCAGATAAATTTGGCTCGCTATGGACATATGCGAAACAAAATTTGAGTTTAAACAAAAGTTCATCTTAAGAAGCTTTAGCACTTATTATAGGACACTGACGCCTGAATTCTAATGCAAGAAGGCTAGGAATACATCACAACCTATTCTACAGAAGCAATAATCACGGCAAAGGAAAGGCGACCACAGAACATCCAGAACATCCTTTTATGCCATTGTTCGCCACATGGAAAACGAAGACGAAGAATTCCTGGAATCGCAAAATTTATTAGCACTATGTGTCTATCCAAACGTGAAAATGAAACGGTTTCAGAGTTGTGAGATATAGTTAAATGACGGAATATGTACTATCGACATTAGAACATAATCTTATAGGACCCAATTAAGATATACTTTTTATCCGGCTAAAAACTCAGAACCCCAAAAAAGTATGGCCGACTTCCTAAACGCAAGTTGCAATGCATATTTACAATGCATACACTTCGTAAACGCATTTGTAAACTTTTTGGCAACGTCTAATGTTCCTAATCGTTTGGCAACTCATTTTAATGAGTATCAGCTGTCAAAATCGCGCATCATTTTTATTTTGTATGCAAACATTTGAGCTGCAATGGCTGAGTAAGTATTTTCTTGTCTATTTTTAATAAATTATTTATAATTGATAGATTTTATATAAATAATTAAACATTTTATATTGCAGAGACAAAAAGTGGACCCGTGATCGGAAAAAATTGTTAATTGCGACAAGACTTCGTCACGAACAAGATTTTACGGACAAAAAGAAGAAGTGAAACACCATTTGGGAAACAATCTTAAGGGAAATAAAATATGTTGATAGTTCCTTCCCCTTTTCGAGAGAAGACATCACTAGGTGCTTCCTAAATATTATGGGGACTTGTCTTTTCTTTCTTTTCTTTTTAATAAGTTTCTTTAACAAATCAATGTTTTTTGAAGATTTAGCCTGACATAATTCCTCAGCACTTGCCAACAATATGGATAAATAATTTTGTGTTACATCCATTTTTCCAAAAACTAAAATTTCAATTTTATAACATATGTTTTTTGGATGAGTTGCATAGCGACGTTCCTAAATGCCGATAAAATGCAAAAAATGTCTCTGCAATGCAAGGTTGCATTTAAGACATGTTTAGCATTGCATACCTACGCATTTTTTAAAATTATAAATTGCAACTTGCGTTTAGGAAGCCGGCCTATATGTACCTATGTCATCTTTAAGTAACCTGTGCCTGTTAACTAATAAGGCCGAGTACGTAGGAGTTCAACGTATGCGGCTTAAAATAGAAGCCCTCTGCGTAATACAGTTGCATGAACTCCTGTGGCTGGTGATCTTGTCGACAAAATGGGCACCAGGACCGGATGCGGAAGCCTAATTAGCCACACAATTTCTACACCATGGATTAACGAAAACAAAATACATGACAACAGAGTCATTTTAATATGTTGTCCTCATAAACGTAATAAATTTTCTTTCAAAATTGTTTTAATTAAATTGCATTTTAGAAAAGGAATCCTAACTTGCACAATCCCAAAAGAAATTCAAAGAAATATTTCAACCGAGTTCTTAAGCGGAAAACCAAACATTTTAAATTTATTTCTCCTAAAATATACCTATACCGGCTCTATTCTCTGTACTCTATTCAAGTTATTATTACACAATAACATTTTCAATTTCCCTTATAAAACATGTGTGTTTGAAACTCAATAAAGAAAAATTCTTTTAAGGGTTATTTTCAACAATAGAAAAGAAATGGGGGGTAATTGGTAAACAAACAATAACACTGTACACGGCAACACTGTTGTAAAAGTATCAATTTCTATCTCCAGCTCACTCACTCGCTCTCTCTCTCTCTCTCTTGTACCTAATTACAGCATATTTTCGCCAAAAATAAAACTGAAAACATCTGAAATATGTGTTTGAGGACCACCATAACTGTTTGCATGGGTAAAAGTAATTGCGTGTGTCTGTGCTTGTGTGTGTTTTAACTAAATATGGGAGGTTTAACATCCCATCTATCACATCTCTTCGACACTTTCTTTTAACTTGAATTTTATGCAGCATTTTCCATTATTTTTATTTTTTTGTATTTTTTTGGTAAATAAAAACAACAACTGCTTAACGAACGTAAAAACAAATGATTCAATGAAATTTCTTATTTTTGCGAGATGACAAACTGGTTTATATATGTTTGGCATAAGCATTTGCAATAACAATAACAACAACAGCATAAATTGTTTATTAATATGGCTATTAAAATTTATAAATTTCGTTTTTTTTATATTTATTATTTATATTTATATATACAATGTACATACACATACATACACATAACAAGTATTTATTTTTCATTACCTTTCGTTTAAAATGATTGCAGGCAGTAACAACAAACTTTTAATTCTTCTTTATTTTTGTTTTTGTTTTGCTTTTTTTGGTGCTTCTTCTTTTTATTTAAACATTATTTTTTATAACATTTTTTTCTTGCTTGCTTTAAAACAAAACCATGCAACAACAATTACTTTATTTTAGCACATCTATTTCTTTATTCTTTATTGTTGTTGTTGTGTATTAATAAAACCAAAAAGAAAAAATTATTAAATTTTTTATTATAGTATATATGGCTTAAATTGTTGTTGCTGTTGAATTTGTCACACCCGTTAGCAAGAAACGAAAAAAAAGCTCAAGTCGAAAAACATCTAATAAAACAAAAACTAAAACAACACTTTATAACACTTTTTTTCTTTTTCTTCACGGTTTTGTAAACACTTTTTCTAATTCTATTGAAAAAGCAGGAAAAGGACGTGTTTTAATAATTGAAAATACAAAAAAAATAATAAAAACCGAAAATATTTCTCTCTTTAATCTAGAATTCGTTAGTTTCCACTTAAAAAAAACCGTTTCATTTGTTTATTTCACATTTTTTGCAAGCATTTATACAAATTTTCCTTTTATTGTGTAGAGAAAAATTAGTAAAACTTTTTTGTTGTTTTTTCTGAAGATAGTGTGTGAAAAATACTATTCCTCCGCGCTATCTACTACTAACGTCGTTTTTCTCCGGCTTCTGCGTACGAAATAAAATATTCACAGTTGCGTACACTGTTTACACATGACGGCTTAGTAACGCCTTTAAATGTAAAAAGTAGACGCCTTTGTTGCATGTCTTTTGACGCGTTTCATAAAAGCCGCTGTACAAAAAAAAAACGATGAAATCAATAAGCAACAACCGTTTACAAAAAAAAAATATTTTTTCCTTCCTGGCAACATTCGTGGTTAGAAAAATTCGTTGATTTGTTCGTAAAAAAAATAATAATAATTCGCAAATTCTTTTTTTTTTCGATTTATGTAAATAAAAATTAAAGCATCGTCTCGTTAAAGAAGAATTATATGGTGGCTGAGATGAAGGGGCATTTTGAGGGGCTTGTTGCTGTGTTGTTTAAACTTTATCTTATTTACTTACTTACCATCTACAAAAGGCCACCTGCTTCGGAACAGAAATATTGATTTTTTATGTTGTGGGGAGATTCACCACTGTGATAAGTGTCGCCGCCATAGAGAATTTCAGTTGTGGTGAGTATCTCCGGAGTGGTGAATAATATTGTAATTCACCACTATCCCGTTTCTCAAAAAATGCACATCATTACCGACATTTGGTTTCGTATGTATACTGCACTACCGAATATATGGTGTGTGTGTCTGGAGTAAGGAAAATTAATCTCGATTAGTAAAGTAACAAACACTTAATAAAAGAAGTACACTCAGCAAAGGGGGGTTTCCTTTGAAAGTCAGTAATTCTATAAAATTTAGTTTGTAAATAAATTTTGAATTATATTTTTTACTCTTTTAAGTCTTTTCAAAGATAAATAATAATAGGGGATGAAAATTCATTTCGGTTTATAAAGAAGGGGCCAACTAATCTTAAAGAAAAAGATTTGCTGTAAAACTTATAATAAAAAAGAGAAAGAATTAAAAAATATTACTTACATTCATAATTCCTTCAAAAATGCTTACAAAAAAGTAACAAATTAGAAATTCTTTGTTGAAATCAAATATATAAAATTCTCGTGTCACGGTGTTAGTGGTTAAACTCCTCCGAGATGGATCGACCGATTTTCATGAAATTTTGTGTGCATATCGGGTATGTCTGAGAATCGGACAACATCTAATTTTCATATACCTAAATGTTAAGAGGGCGAGGCAAATCGTTAAAATTGAATATTTAGGTACATATTGATCGTAGACGAAAAAAATTTGGTGGGTAAGTTCATAGAGTCGATATCGACAAACTCACCAAAAATGAGCGCGGCAACCCTCCCCCTTCAAGTGATACCTATAACTCTTAAACTACTGAACCGATTTTAACCATTCTTTTTTTTGTTCGAAAGCTTATCAGGTTTAGATGGTTTAAAAAAAAATTCGATATAGCAAAAAGTAGGCTTGGCAAACCTTTAAAATTGAATATTTAGGTACATATTGATCGTAGTCGATATCGACAAACTCACCATATATGGCAACCCTCCCCCTTTAAAAAATACCTATAAGTCGGCTAATTCGATGGTTTATAACTACATATGTATATAACATGTACGTCTGTTAGTTTTTGTTTTGGAGCGAGTACAACAACTACAACTTCGTCAGCGCTACCCATGATTCGGACCTCTTATTGTTATCCTTTGTATGCCTCACCTAAATAACGTACCGAATTCGATTAAATTTTGAACTAGATAGATAGATCCACACACTTATAGTAAGTTAGTTATTTTTATATAACTGTTTTATGCAGCGTATTACAATAAATATGTATATAATGTGACCTGTTTTGGGCAATAAAAAAATCAATTTTGGGCGGGACGAAGTTCGCCGGGTTAGCTAGTAATTTATAATTTTTTGTGCTTTGTTTGGAATTATCATCAGGAAAAATTAATAAAAAAGAACTATTATGAATTAAATAAATTTTGTTCTTATTTTTTCTCCTCTTTGGCGATTTGTTTTTCAGAAGTTGATTACAAAATTATTTGGCAACAATATTTAAAAAAAAAAATTTGATTTAAATTAACCACTCACTGTGTTTTCCTCCGTTATTGTGAATGCTTAGCTAGGACAACTACACTTTATTTTTGGTTTTTGTACACAATTTATCCACCATGTGCTTCCCTCTTTGGCTACACAAACAAAGCCAACATTAACTAGAACTTATGTAGTCACCTCTCTCTAACATACCGTATTTACAATGAAAACTGAAAATGTTTTAAAACATTTCGGAAATTTCTTCAGTTTATAAATTTTTCTACGCGGATTCGGTTGTGTGGTCGTAAAAAGAAATTCAGTAAATAGAAAAAAGTGAAAAAATAGTGAAAATTTGTGGCAAATAAAATTAAGAAAAGAAAAAAAGAGAATCCGACACACACACGTATTGAACCAATGTAGAGGAAGAGAAAAAAATCATTAAAATTGAAGGAAGAAATTTTCGAAATATTGCAAAAGAAAAAATGCTGAAAGTTTTTCTTTTTTTAATGAGAAGCAATAGTTAATAAAAAAAAAAATAAAACAGTGTAAGAAAATAAATCGTAGTTTTTATGTGAAGTTTAAGTGTAAAAAGTTTATTTAGAATACAAAAAAATTAAATTCAAACGCAATAAATTAAAAAGAAAAAAATTTTTTTCATACTGCTTTAAAGAGGAGTGTGTGTATTGACGAAGAAGAAGAAGCGGTCCGTAGAATAAGAGCAGAAGTGGACGACAAAAAAAAGAAAAAAGTCAGCAACCTTTTAGACCTACAGAGAGGGCGAGAGCCAAAGAAGGTATAAAACAGTGTTGTCAACAAATAGTCTCTTAAAAACGATTTTTCGGCATCTGATTATTAAAGTGGGAACAGTAATATAAAAAAAACTTAAAATGCAGTTAAATTTAATGAATTTGTATCAAAAATTATTGCAATGATTTACAAAAAAGACTAAAATATGGTCTTTATCGCAAAGCTATAAAATTTACGTCTTTAATGAAATGTAGGAAAACGATTATTACACTCCTTGAAATAATTTTGGTACACTTTTGAGAATTTTCAGATTTGTTTGAGACTCCTTACTTTCAGAATTGTGATAGATTAGTAAGCTAACGAATAACTTCATGTTTATTACGTTCACGTACGCCTCATCGATCGGCGTATGCCATCTTTGGTACGTATTTAATTGTGTTATTAGGCTAATCGTATATCCGATAGTGTGAAAAACACTAAACGTAGGCACCATAGGCAAGCAGCATTAATCACAAGGCCGGCGTGAACGTATTAAAGGAACTGGATTCATAAAAAAGCTTTTGGTTTTATATGTAAAGCTTTTTCCCCCGTTAGGCACCTTTGGATCCGAAATGTTTACTTTGCGACTCATTCAGTTTGTTGGAAAAAAGAAAAATCAATCAGGGTTGAGTACAGAATTTGATGTACATACTTGCAAAGTTGCTTGGGTTTTTGGTCGTCGTTGTGGGTTATATACACAACCATAAAATATTTAGAGTTTGTGAAAGTAAACTTTGAACGTCTTAACAAAATTGACAAATTAGTTGTTTAAGTATCTCTCTGATTGGAAGAACTTTCTTTAACCGAATTTTAAGTTTTCTATACTTAAGTACTGACTTCAATTTAGAGATGAGCGATCCAGTGATTTTTGAAGAACGTTGTTCTCAGTGAACGTGATTTGTTAATCACTGTTCTTTAAAACAGTGATTGTGATCACAGTATTCCAATAACACAATAATGACAATAACGTATTTTATTAAGTCGTAAGAAGCAGACAACTAGATGATACATACTACGAAAAGACTACTAAACAAAATCAAAGTGGTGTCATCAATGTTATTATTTTTAATGTAATTTTTTTTATATGAAGTTTGACAATTAAGTTTCACAGAAAGTTCATGTATAAAAGACAAAAGTAAATAATCAAAACAAAATGAAATAAATTTGAGTATGTAACAATTTTGAAAGAACGACATTATTAGTACCTGTTATTTGGCAATTTCAATCACTGTAGTTACCAGTGAATTATCAATCACCGTGATTAAATCACAGGTTTGAAAATATCGCTCATCTCTACTTCAATTATAAATTACTCCTGAATAAATATCGATAATTAATCGACAAAATAGTAAAAGTTAATTAAGGCCAGTTTACACGAGTTTATTTTATTAACTTATTTGAAGACATTAAATATCAAGCAATCCGGTTAACCGGTTAAGCCTCCTTTACGCGGTCCCACAAGTAATATGATCTGTCAAAATTTTGTGTAGAAGAGTACGGATGTGATCGTCTAAACGTACTATGTAATGAAACCATCACACATTGAGAGAAAATACGGATGAAAAGTTTGACAGTCGTATGTAGAGATGAGCGATCCAGTGATTTTTGAAGAACGTTGTTCTCAGTGAACGTGATTTGTTAATCACTGTTCTTTAAAACAGTGATTGTGATCACAGTATTCCAATAATACAATAATGGCAATAACGTATTTTATTAAGTCGTACAGTTAAGGCTACTAAACAAAATCAAAGTGGTGTCATCAATGTTATTATTTTTAATGTAATTTTTTTTTATATGAAGTTTGACGATTAAGTTTCACAGAAAGTTCATGCCTCGCTCAAAATAAAATGAAATAAATTTGAGTATGTAATAATTTTGAAAAAACGACATTATTAGTAACTGTTATTTGGCAATTTCAATCACTAGTTACCAGTGAATTATCAATCACCGTGATTAAATCTCAGTTTTGAAAATATTGCTCATCTCTAGTCGTATGGCTTCTTCATTTTTTGAAATGATTCAAAAAACAAGCAAGTCGCATTAGATCAGGGATGTATTTTTATGTACACATAGAAAAAAAGTGTAACAGCTGTTTTCATTTTACTTTGTTATTGTCTTATAGTGTTTTCACACCAAAAGTTAAAACCTGATTTTAGCATTAAAACTATAAGCAGTTGATTTTGCGTTCACACCGCAAATTTTCTTAAATCAGGTTTTAACAATCAATGTATTTATTGTTGTGGCAAAAGTAGCAACAGCTGTTTTTGTTTTGATTTTGTCTTTTTCGTTTATTTATGTTTTGTTAGTTTTCGGGGTGGATTTTTAATTCTTTATTTTGGTAGAATTGATGATATTTTGGTAGAATAATAGAATAATTTTAAAAGGAGATGAACTATTTTATTACGGAAACGTAATTCGGATAGTCACTAACTTAGTATTTAACCAATTTTGAGGTATATTCACAAATTCCTGAAACAAAAAGTTATGAGTATATATTTTGTTATATTTTTCGTTTTATTTACCTTTTGCACACGGAACTTTATTCATTGTGAAGGGAAATTGCTTATAGTTCGATTAATAATGAAAAAATTACCGAATTTTTACTTTTTCATTCAAGAAATTAATAAATACTGGTAATATACACAAAGTTCTGTGAGAAAAAAATTTTATGAGCAATATGTCTTATTTCATCTTGACATATTTAGCTTCTTACTTACCTTTTGCACAAGAAACTATATTCATTGTGTCAAGAAACCAGACACATTTCGATTAATAATTAAATATTCACAAATTTTTTAAATTTTCATTGAAGAAATTAAAAAATATTCCAAATTTTCCCTTTTTTAACACAAAATAAATATTTATTTAAATTTATTTATTTCTCAGCTGTTTTCAACATTTCTATGTTGGTAGCTCTGATTTAGTACATCGAAAACAAGGTTGTATTTCACAAAACATACTTAAAAGCAATTCAAAAAAGGTTTTTAGATGCTTTTAACGCAATAATTTTGTATGGTAAAACCATGTTTTATTTTTGATTTTAACGATAAAACCAACTTTTACGTTAAAACCACTCGGTGTGAAAGCACTATTATACCGATCATGTAAACGCAAAAAATATAAATCATACGACTTTTATTCTCTTTTTTGTCATACGGATGGAATTCCATTTTACTTTTTCATTAGACTTTACGTACGTAAAGTATTACCGTGTGAAGTGGGCTTTAGTAGTAACATTTACTAATGAATTTTTTCTTATAAAAAACGCTTAATAGTCTTACATTTCTACTAACTTGGCAACATTCTTCTCTTTCTATATGTACAATAAATAAGTACATTATTTAAACGAATTGAAACGAAAAATAGTATGAAACAAATCATGTTAATAAATAATCAAAAATAAAAACGAAAAAGTGGAAAAACTAAAATGCAATAACATGAAAAGGGCGTAAAGCACAAACAGAAAGGAGTGTATGTATGCAATTAATAATATTTTTAAATATTTTTCACAATACAATGGCATTTTGTTTGAAATAGAAGTGCGTAAAATTTTTCACTTAAGTAAAATTAAATTGATTGCAGAAAAATTTCACTTCGATTTTTTTTTGCTCCTCAACAAACGGGAAACGAAAGAAAATATACCAATTTTTTCAGATTTTCTTATTGACTACAAGAGTTACTCTCTTTACGCCAATAAATAACGTAGGCAAACATATGTTCTCCAATCATTGCTGTTTGACCGCTCTCTCTTTGGTTAGTAATGTTTTGCTCCTTCAATTTGTTTGTTTATAAACGCGCAATACAAAAGTTATGCCATGTTATACTTTCCTCTCTTTCTGTGCTTATTTAAAAGAGATGGTTATATGACTGAAGTACATCGTAACTGAACTCTTCTAAGGAGAGAGTGTATAAAGAAAAACAAATAAAAATACCGTATTGTTATTGTATGATAACAAAAGAATAAAAAAAAAACACAAGAAAAAAGAACAAAAATCAAAACAATCCACTCACTAATGTTTTGTTGTTATTCTTGTTCATTACCACCATGATAAACACATGTTTTCAAGTTATTTTTTTATTTTTTTGCATACTGTTACACACTCTCTCGTACGAGTGGTGTATATCACCAACAAGAAGAACCTTTTCTGTTTGTTTTCTTTATACATTTCTAAAGTTATTTTATTTTATTATATTATTTTTAATAAGTTTATTTATGTTTTAACGTATGTTTTTGTTTATTTACTTTTTGTGTTGTTGTGTCTGCCATATGTTTTTTTTTTTTTACTGTGCATGTGTATGCTGATTTTCTTATTATAACTTCCCTCTATTCAACCACACACACACACACACACACACGATAACGTCTTCGACCCTTCTCCCACCTGTTTGATTGTTTGACAAATACACTCTCTCTCATACCGCCTATTCATAATTTATAATTTTTCCCGCGCTTTATCCAATTTAATAAGACTTTTTTTTGTCTTTCTTTCTGCATAAATTTTTTTTTGCGCCAAATTTTTTTCTACACACTTTTTATGTGTGATTTTGTATGTAAACTTTTTAAGCAAATAAATTAAAATATTTTGCAAAATAAACGAAATTTTTAAATAAGTATGCATGCAAATAATCCAAGTAAAGCAATAAATAGGTGTGTGCGAAGTCCAATTAAATTCTTAAAAGGATTATCCACAGTATTATGTTCAAATTTGTCTTGGGCCTCTTAGTATTTTTATGTCGCCTCATAGGACCTTGGATAAGAACAAATGGAGTTAAGGTGTTTAGATTGATATGAGGTACACGTGCTGGTTTGTAGAATTCAAATGGACTTGGGAGTTAGTTCGCTAGTTTTCCAATTAAAAAGGTCTTAATTGGAACAAAGTCACCACCAATTAAAATATTATTCTCACGGCAATCGGATCTTCGCTCTGTAACGACCCGAATTCTATTCGGACAAGTTTTGCCATCATTCCAGTGAAAGTTGCATCAGCCGGACATCCAAGTCAAGAACAAGCAGTAGAATTTTTACAACAACAACAAGTAAACTGTGTGATCTATGCAATTTTCATAAAAAAATCGGTATAAAGCCCTCGAACAAGAATTACGCAATCTCGGTATAAACTTTTTCTTTTTAAATGATACCAAATGGAAGTAATTCTAGATCGAGTAATTCTAGAACAATGCCGTTAGGGCCGCTAATGACTGTGCCTAGTTGACTGGTATTGATCAAACTAACAAGGAAACCACACAAATAAATTTCGGGCGGCATGTCCCCGACATCACGGACAGACATATGCCATTCATTACTGGTCGCATATTCCTCTCGGATATTCGCAAACGTCTATATCAACAGGTGGTTTAGGGAGAAATACCTGTAACCACGAATTGTTGGCCTACTTGCCAAGGTTCAATTGTTGGCCTTGAAGACGCCGTAGTCTTGTAGATAATTTACTAGAAAAGAACTCGTGTGTTCAAACTTCAGCTTTGACATCTCGAACAAATATGAAGAAAATATTTCTTTTCTTTCTTTCTTCGATTTCCTTTCAGCAGTCTTCTAACAAAAGCTCTGAGCGTAAATAAAGTTGCTCTGGAAAGCTTTTCAAATCTTACGTTCGGATTGGAATATTATACTGTAGCTCCGGCTACTCATGAATAAAAATGAACATACGCAACATGGGAGGTGCGTGCGAGAAGCTATATCATAACCCTGATAGCTGTAATGGCCAATCAAGCGAAGCAATTTGTTGGAATTCAATATTTGCCGAACCACACAGCTCGTTGTAGACAATTCCCTGACAATTAAACCCGACACACAGGGAAACCTTTATGTTTTATATAATTTTTTATAATTTATTTTTTGTTTTCAAAATCGTTTTTTTTTTTTGTTGTAACCTAATTGAGGTGATAATGGCTGCTAAACCTAAAAGTGCTTATCACACTTGATTCTGATTATTGAAAAAGGGTTTGGCTGCCACAAACTTATCTCAAGAGGATATTACATTTTAAGTGAAGTAGATTTAGACTAGAGTATATTACGAACTGAGTATAGTAGATGGTTTTGGTATTACGATTCTAGTATCCGCACAGATTTAGGCATAGCCTATATGTTTTCTAACTATTTTTATGGTGTCTTCATTTTCCCATAAGTTTTTGCAGTTTACAGAGTAGATTTCTAGATTGTCGTCTAGAATTCTCGAATCAGCATTCAATGTTTTAATATCTTATCTGGACTATAGATTCTAAATGTTAACCTTCCACTGCATGGAATTGTGTCTTCATAGAAGAAATCTTACGTTCTGGTGTAAAAGTTCTTAAAATTTTAAAGGAAAATGGTCCAAAAGTGCTTAAAATTTTAGTAACTTGTTCGAATTAAAAACGAGAAATAACAATTTCCGATGCGAAATACTTTTCCCAATTGTCTATAGTCCTTCCTAAGACTTTAACCATCCCTCTAACATACATACATACATAATTGGTAATTACAACCCTTCAGGGGGACCTACAGTTTTACAATCGATTCCGAACGACAGATATTTTTTTCGAAGAACTTTTCATAGCAATTTTATTTACTCTCAGAGTTTTTACTAGCAATCTGCTGAAAAAAAGTAGCCGAAAAGATATTTTTTCATATTTCGTTTTGTTGAAGATATCCGATCTGGGGTTTGAACTGTGGCCTCACATCTAATAAGCCAACACACTACCTACTAGAATGACTACATCCTTCTAACATATATTTTAATTGCCTGAACAACTTTCTACACAGGCTTCTTTGTGTGGCATGACGCCTGTAACGTTTGCTGTAAATCCTAAAGAGACTAAAACGATATTCATTAGGCTATTTTACTACGGTCGTGACTGATGCATGATTACAGGGTCGATAGACTGTAATCCCTTTTTTGTATAAAGGACTTTAGGTTAGGTTAGAGGACGTGTACTTGTCAATTTAGACAAGTACAGTACCCGGAGGTCAAATTGACCCATTGTATGGAACGTCCTTTGAATGGAAGGATAATAGAGGGATAGTAAAAAGGAGAGGAAGTAGGAAAGGGACCATGGGAAGCGGAGGAATTACACAGACCAAACAAACCACAAGGAAGACCGCGACAACACTGATGAAGCCCTAGCACTTCTCAACCAGCTCAAGCTACTAATGAATCTGTGAAGAGCCTTGATGTCGGCTCTCGACACAGAATTCAAACTCTCAAAGAAGCCCCTGCCAAGGGTCCTCAACCTCAATCTACTAAGGGCTGGGCAGTTATAGAGGAGGTGCTCGACAGTCTCGACAAGTCCTCCTCATTGCAACATACCCTGCAAAAGTCCGGCTGGGATCTGTTCCAGATCCCCGTCAGCGACCTAATCTCGCAGTGCCCTGTGATAAATCCGATAACTAACCGTAAACTGGCCTTATCCAAGCCCGGCAGCCAACCTGTTCTTGCACTGTCTATAGCAGGCCATAGACATCTAGAAACATAACAAGGACCTTATTACTAAAGGGTCCGCCAAATAACTTTTTTTTTTTTGAAAATGCTTAAAAAAAAACTACTGAATATTTTCTCAAATTTCTTTTTTATTTGAAAGTACAATCCTTCCGGTTAATAATGGAAAATAATTTCATTCAAATGGCTGCCTCGGCTGGCCATGCAGTAGCCTACACGATCGGTCCAATTTTTAAGCACATTATCGATTGTGTGCAGCTGTATTTCACCAATGGCTTCACGAATATTGTCCTTTAAAGCGTCAATTGTCTCTGGCTTGTCGGCGTAACACTTATCTTTGACGACACCCCACAAATAAGAGTCCAACGGTGTCAAATCGCAGCTCCGAGGTGGCCAAACGACATCAGCTCTGCGGCTAATAATGCGATCTTCAAAAACATCGAGTGTAGCTTCGGCTGTGTGGCACGTAGCGCCGTCCTGTTGAAACCAAATGTTGCCAATATCCTCCTCTTCAATTTTTGTGAACAAGAATTCGTTCAACATGGCCCGATAACGATCGCCATTGACTGTAACTGCCACTCCTTGCTCATTTTCGAAGAAAAATGGCCCAATTATGCCTCTGCACCAAAATCCGCACCAAACAGTGACTCGTTTTGGGCATCGGCATCTTCTGTAAATCGATCGCAGGCGCACTTAGCGAAGCGAAAACGCATTGGATGGTCAATTGGTTTCAACTCCTGAACCAATTGGACTTTGTATGGCGTCATACCAAGGTCTTTATGCAAAATTCGTCTCAATGATGTCTCCGAAATGTTCAATTGTTGAGAACAACGGTGAATTGATGTTGATGGCGCTTCACGCACACTTTCTGCCACAGCAGCAATATTCTCGGGTGTACGCACTGTTTTTGGCTTTTCACGCTTGGGTTTATCGATGAGGATGCCAGTTTCTTTCACTTTTTTCACAAGATAACGAACATACGGTGCTGACGGTGCTTCTCTTCTTCCAAAATCCGTACGCAATTTTCGCACACATTCTGCAACATTACCATGATTTTCAAAGTAATGTCGCAATATTTCCCAGCGTTGTTCAAGCGCATACACAACCATATTCGTTCAGCGGAAGGATAAAACTAATTATCTGTCAAATCAGACATGAAAAAAAAACGTTAGATGGCGGACCCGATATTAAAATTCCACTAATTATTGTATTCAAAAGATTTTCGGATACACTGAGAGTTTGAATGCCGATCTTTAGCTTTTTCTAGATGTCTACCTTCATAGCGACATTGTCAGTGTCCTTGAGAGTGCAATGTTGCGATACAGGGATATTTTATTTTATACGTCTGTAAATATTGTCAGAATGTGCTTTTATAACCAAGTAAAAGGCAACAGGCCTAGAAAATTCTATTTCTCTCAAAAATTTCATTTCAAACTATTTTCAATTTTTAATAATTTTTTCAATTTTTTTTTTTTATTTGCAGGCAATTCTTAAAAAGTCAACAACATTTGCTGAAAACATGCATTAAATGCATTTGAATAAGTTTTAATAATTAAAAACCAAAGATAATTTGATAAAAAACAAAAAAACAAAATCTTTAATAAATTAAGGAATTGAATTGAAGTCAAAAGTAACAAGAAACACCAACCAACCAACAAACCACAAAACCCGAGAGGCCTTTTTATTTAAAAAATAAAATTTCAAATACACACTCAGTCGTTATTAGTTAGTTGTAAAGGAAATAACAAAAAAAAAGCAACAACAACAACAAAACCGTGAAAGTAAACATAAATGGTTTCTACTTTCATAGGACTTTTGGGTGAGTGCTACTAGTAGTATCCCATAAAACAATTCGAAATTCTTAAAATTTTAATCCCAATCCTGTACAACAAAATTTGATTTATTTTTTGTTTCATTCCAGATATACAATCATGGTGGGAGATACCGTGTATTTCACATTTTTGTTCATTGTTTAGTTCAGCATTTGATTTACCCGATATTGATATTGAGGTAATGATGAAATGTTGACTGAAAATTATTGTAAGGATTTGTAATAAATTTTTTTTTTTTTTGTAATTTATTTTAGGACTTAGAATCCGCTTTATTATCCGATGGCACAACAACAACAGATGATGAACATCATATTGCTTTAGTGCCTGAATTAATTGTACGCTTATTAAAGGGTTGCGATGCTTTGCGTTCGGTAGCAAAAGAAATAACCCACAGTAATTATCAAATGTTTTTAAGGCGTTTCCTACGCCAACAGTGTCGTCTTCACAATACCGAAAATCATTTCGATACCGATATTGATTTTCAATCTTTACCTGTACGCAAACGCCTTTTAATTTTATACGATCTCTGTCACTTTCGCTTGGACTCGGCCGATGTACAAGTTATACTCAACAATCTAGAATCGGATAGTTTACGTGTCGAACCATTGGGTTACGATTCAAAGAATTCCGGCTATTGGTATTTTTACGGTACACGTCTCTATCGTGAAGATAAACCGGCTGCTTCGAACAGTTTCAAATCGAATTCGGTTTGGCAAGTCATTTGTTTCACCGAAGAGGATTGGCAAAATTTGGCAACAAAATTTAAAGCCTCAACAAATGCCAAAGAGAAGGAACTCTATCAAATATTAGATGAGAATTTTCTACCAAAATTACCACAACTATTTCGCGAGCGTGAACGTTTAAGAAGGAGAAAGTAAGTGAAGTTAATTTTATTTTTAGTTCAACTGTAATACATATGTAACACAGAAAGTTAGGTTAGGTGAATGATTTTGGAATTTGTTTTGATTTGCCTTGGGGTCTCCACAAAAGAGGAATTTTAATTTCTTTAGGAATTACGAATTCGACTTTAAATTGTTGTACAAAACTGCTACAAAACTTCAGCAAAAGGCAAGAGTAGCAATAAACAAAAGAAAATGCTGTAACGAATACCAAATTATTTCAACTTTGCGAATTGATTGAGCAAAAAAAAAGAGTACTGTTTCTCACCAACTCAGTTAATCTGCTATTAAGACAGAAAATGTTTCAAAGATTCTATTACTAGGCTATTAAGGATAGCATCCTCACTTGGGTTCGAATAACAACCTGTTATACTTTTGAACACTCTTTATTTAATGAATCTTACACTTTACAAAAACGGTATAATTCCTATGAGTATTATTTTAATAACAGGTAGTGAATGGATACCGGCTACTTAAACTAAACAGGGTTACCATAAGATACTAATTAATAATGTTTGTACATAACACAACCGTACTGTAATATCTCAAAAAGATGTAAAAATCATGGTGCAAAAGACTAGGTTATCTCTTCCAGACCACAAGTCAAAACTGCAAAATTTATATGAAGCAAGCACGTATGAAAAGGGTGTTTTGAGAAAGATCTATGTTCATAAACTGGTTATCGATCAAAAAGTAGGCTCTTTCTATCCTTCATGAGCTGACATAGTTATCAAGGTTTTTAGAGAAACCGTCCAATACCATCATTGTGCCTGCTTATTAAACAATAATTTTTCATTCAATATTTGATGATTGAGGTTAATAGATCGATGAAATGACATCGACTATGATCCCTGCTCAGTAACACATTACGTTTCTTCATCTAGACGAGATCCACATTTGCCATCCTGATGCATTCGGTATTGTGCCGTCTTACTGTCGTCATTCGAGAGAGAACTATGTTCTTAAACTGGTTATCAAAAAGTAGGTTCCTTTTATCCTTCATGAGCCATGAGCCATACCATCATTGCGCCTGCTTAATTAAACAATAATTTTTCATTCAATATTTGATGATTGAGGTTAATAGATCGATGAAATGATCTGATCTGCCATACATTGCGTTACCTGACAGTGAGCATCTTTGTTTCGTCGTCTAGATGATCCACATTTGCCATCCTGATGCATCCGGTAGGGATTTGAGTGTTTTACTTTGGGTTGTATACAATGCTTGCTATTGCTTGTTAACTAAGAACGGAGTCTAAACGGGGGCTGCATGACTGGGCATGTCCCCTTATCTATGCCCCAAGAGATACTAGCAAGAATTTTCAGTTCTCTGTTGAGTGTTCTTATTTTGTGGTTGATTTATGAGTCGTATGAAGAGGGCTTATGGTTTCATACCGCAGAAATGCCCAGTTCCATTCTTTCTTCTTTACTACAAGAAGTAAAAAGTAACTCGGTTGCCTTCGGGGCTTTTGCACTCTAGGATAACCTGACATACAGTTTACCAAGAATTGTCAACCCAGGTATATTGGTACCAATTGGTGGTTTGTTGAGATAAGGGAATGGTTTGAAAAGGCCACTTCCTATTTTAACTGAGAATCAAATATCACTAAATATTGTTCTATAATAACCGGACATTAAGTCAATTAAGGTGCCAACTAAGCCTTCCTATTATCCGTGTGTCTGGTAAAGGTGGTCTACCACAAAAACTAAAGATGTAGGAGAGGGTCCCAGCGTTTTTAATCACTACATGTTATCACTTTTATTAATCGGTTTGGTTTTTGGCTTTAATGTGCTTAAAATTCAAACTTTTTTTCTCGATTTTTTGTTTTAGCAATTTATAAGCAAAAAAGAATATTTTGATGTTGTTTTGTGTAGTTTTTTAATATTTTCCTTTCATTTATACTAATTGTAATTCTATTTTTTCTATTTCTTTCAGACTCTTTCAAGTGCGCAACTCAAGCCGTATACGCAATTTGGTCGAGTTGAAAGCACGTCAAGAGCAAGAACGTCAAGAACGCCAACAAAGAGAACGTCAACGCTACACGTTCGAACAGCGCCAGCCGGTGAAAACATCATTGTTGCCATTAACAACAACAACAGCAACAACAACAACATCAACATCAGCCACAGCAACATGCTCTCAAAATACTAGAGCACGCAGATGGTTAGAACGACAAAATAAAAATTCTCCTCTAGAAAATGAAAAGCAAAATTAAAGCCAAAAACCATAATAGTCTCAAATAGAACATAAACATTACAAATCCAAAAAGAAAGAAAAAAACCCAAGAAATTATTCCATCTACATAACACACACACGCACAGAGAAACACATACTCATACACATACACACACACACACACATTTTTGTTTCCTAAACAATCAACCAACCCACTTGTCCTTAGAGCACTTAATAACTTCATTACATTAAGTAAAGCATTAATTTTCACTTTTTTTTTACCATCAAATTTTGTTTATTTTGGCTTTTCTTTTCTTATCAGCTTTTCCTTTATAATTTTTCATTAAAAGAAAGAAAGAAAAAATACATGCCGGCAATTCATAAAATATCACTTCATCTCTCAAAAAAAGAAAAATTGAATTAAAAAAAAAATATATTTCAAAATTCAAAATCTAATTCAGTTTAAGACAAAAAATAAAACAACATGTTGGCTTGAAAACAAAACAAAAATTTTATATTTTGGCAGCAACAACTCTTCGGTGTACGAACAACTAAAGTGAGAAGTGTGTGGCCGGCGTTTATTTTGAATTACTTTGCATTAAAACAGTAAAAAAAAAACAAAAACAAAAAAAAAAGCAATTAATTTATTAATTTTTATAATTGTGTTCTTAAAACATCATCTCTTGTTTGGGCTTATGATTGGATTGATTGATTCTACAGTTTCAAAACATTTGGTTTTTAACAAATTATGTAAGCATGCTTTATTTATTAATTATTTTTAATTCATTTCTATTTATTTTTTTTTTGTTTAAATTTTTATTCTTTATTCCATTTTCTATTATTATTTTCATTTTCATTTTAATTTCTATTTAAAAAAGGCAAAAATTCATTTTATTTCTTACTTTATTTCTGCATATATTTCGCAATAATTCGCGTTTTATTATTGAGATGCTTGTAGTTATTCCGCGGCTTTACACGTGGCGAAATTTTCACTTTAGCCTAGTTTGCATTTTGGGAAAACCCATAATTTTTTTTTTATATTTTTTTTATTAAAAAAGAGTTAAGTTTCAAGATATTTTTTTAATTCAAATCTATTTGCCAAGTTTTCCCTTTTTTTTCAAGTTTTTGGAGATGCGAAAAAGTTTTCATTAAATTTGTTTTCTAACAAAACAAATTTTTGTCGACAAAATTAAATTTAAAATATTTTTCGATAAATTCAGAATTAAAACAGAAAATATTTACATTTTTAAATAAAATATTGTGTATTTTATTAGTCCCGGACAAAAAAACGCAAAAAAACACCAACAGAGGCCACCGGGCTCCGGAATTTCCTTTAAAAATGTTGGTACTTTTGTAGAAAACAAGTTTTTTTTTTTCCAGAAATAAAGTTTAAAAAAAAAATCTGGCAACGCTGCTTTCAAGTAAAGTTAGTAGAAGATTGTCTAACGGTAGAGACTTGGACCATACTTTAGGTCCAAGTTTTGTGTTTTACTGCAGTCATCTAAGATGAACCATCATATGACCAAACCAAAACCTGCAGCAGCCGATCGTACTCAATTTTTTCCCCATATAGAAAGGACCCGTTTGAAACAATAAATTCTCTGATAGGAAGCGTGCAATCAAGTTCTTGATACATACATAATTGGTCATTACAATCCTTTCGACAGGATTACGACTTACTTTCTCACAAGACCTACAGTTTAAAGTCGACTCCGAACAACAGATTGTTTGTTGAGTAACTTTTCTTGGCACATTTTATTTTATACTCTCAGAGTTTTAGCCAGAAATCTACTCAAAGGAAGTCGCTGAAGAAATATTTTTTTCAACATTTCGTTTTGTTGGGAGTGCCTGAGCTGGGTTTTGAACCGAGGCCTCACATCTAATAAGCCTGCACACTACCTACTAGCCTACGGCAACTAGAGCAATACAATTACACAAAATGTGACTCGTGGTTTCGTTGTCGAACTTTAACCAGGCAAGATAATCCATTTCATCGAGGAAACGTAATCAATCATAAGATCCCTTCGTATTTAATGCAGCCCTTCTCCTAAAATAATAAGTTGGTTTTGTTAATCTCACAATAAGGCTCTCATTAAAATTTCGTTGCTTGGGATCAGGGTGTAGTCGACGTTCCAAAAAAGCATAATTCTGGTCACCACTTCGAGTTGTACAATATGATCAACACACTTTACGAATATGAAAATTGTACTTTCAGTTCAATTTTATAGCACTACCTATTAACTTTAAATAGAAGGTGTAGTTAAAAGAAATCTATATTTTTTTGCATAAAAATAAAGGCTTCATTTAGCCTATATGTTTGCAACTTTTTGTTCATTAATTTGTTAGCAATTCCATTATGGTTGCATAGAAATCTTTGTTTCTATTGTAAAAAAAAACTGGTATAATTTTCATAGACTTCCATTTAGGCGTGTTTTTTTTCTACAACAAAATTGTTCGCCTAAAAATGAAAGAACCAGATTAAAATCTATACTTCTAAGCCAGTCACCTAGTGTTTTAGACGAACCATCATCGTTATGTGTAGTCTAGCATTGATGAAACATGATTTCTCTTTTTTTTTGTAATAGTTGACCATTTGCGGGGTGTTTTTTTTTTTCTTTAAACAGTCCAATTGTTGAATATCGGATTCGAACTGAACACATTCCGATTCGCATCGAAATCCTTCAGTGGAAATAGTGCTGACTGGATCCACTAGGCAAACAACCATGATATTCACGGAGACGCCAACCAGACATAAAGCTGTGAAGACTGTCATCAGATGAATCTGAGTTTAACACATTCGCAGAGGCTTAATATATCTTATAGGAACCAAAAGATCCTGAATCCCTTTATCTCGATTCTATCACGAAAATCATATCACATTAATACAAGTCATACGTAAGCATGTTTTCGTTTGCTGCAGAAATTTTTGGATTAGATTTTCTGTGTGTGGATTTGTGTGAAATGCATGCAATGCACTTCTTCTGGTAATAAATGGTTCCAAACGGCTCTGTATTCGTTCTTGTTTGGCTTTAATAGGCAGAGATACGTATAATTTAGAACACTTAGAAAAGTTTTCGATATCTTTTATCGCTTAATTTTTTCTCTTGCTTTTACCTTTTTATCATTTAATAATATAGACAGAGAGAGAGAAAGTTACCCAAATAATGATATCAATCTCACAATCATGTTCTCTTTATTTTATTCCCTTTCACTAATCGTGATTCTTTGTTTAGACTGATATTGCTAGGCGAAATCCAATCAATTGAAATCGTCCTGTTTTTTTTCTCGCAACGTGAAAGATGCAGTCCATCAAATTCGTCATACGATGTTTTGTTTACTTCTTAAATTATTCTATTCTTCGAATTATTTGACAATTATTCTCCAAGTTGATGTGTGACGTAATACACAATTAAGAGTTGTGAAGACCAAGTCAAGATGCAGTTTAATTTTCTCTTTTCAATTTCGGTGTGTATAGCCGCAAATTTCACATTCGAATAATGGAGTTTTTAAGATTTCCATACCCTCTTCTGAGGTGCTTTAAAAAACTGATTTGATGTGTTGTATTCGAAGAACACTGCTTACTACAAACTTGTAAGATTTCAGGTTTTAATATGTGGACCTTTCGTTTTGTCAATTTTATTATGTAACGCGACATAAACTGCTGTCAGATGTGTTTGTTGGATTTGACGGCAATACTTTGGGGCAAGCATGGCATACTTTAGATCTTTAAGTCGATCTTCATTTCCTAATTGATAAGCGTTTTAAAGTGTATTATTTGATCTAAAAACGTAATCGTTGTATCACAGTGCTAACACCAAAAAGAATTTTGATTTTTTAGTTTTAGGAATTTTTTCAACCTTGTGGCATTCTGTCAGATTCTAAATATCTTTTCTAAGCCTTTTACATTATAAATAAATTGTCTCATATTTATTTCCGATTTTTTGTTTTCCAATTTCACAACTTTTTCCAAATATTTTTTCAATATTTTTTTTATTTTTTGCTTTTCTTTTTTTTTTTTGAAACATTCAACATCCTTACTTACACTCAATGCATGTCATCATTATTTTGTTTTAAGGAATTTGTTGATTATTGCCTGCTACTTCTGATTAATTCATTTCGATTTTTTCATATTCTTTTCATTCAGCTCCCAGTCCACATCTACTGCTAGCGGTATTTCCACATATGCCAGTTCGTTAAGGCGTACCATAACAACAAATTCAAGTGATTTTTTGGGACATCGTGAAACATTTTGCCTAACACCTGAGGACGAGGACGACGAAGAGGAAGAAGACGAAGTCGATCACGAAGATTTCAATAACGACTACCACCACCACCACCGCCTTAATCGTAATTATCAACAGGAAAACGATTTTAATTTAGATGAACACAGTAAAAGGCCAATTGAAGAAACAACCGATCTGTTAACGGATGAACATTTAAATCTTTTGAAAAATATCAAATTAGAGCCAGCCGATAATTTAGAAGAAGAAGAAGAAGAGGAGCCTCAGGAACAAGCAACAATAGCAATAGCAGCAGCAACAGCAGACGAAGAAGACGAAATAGAAGAAGAAAATCAAACGCCAATAATAAAAAATTATAAAGCTTTACAACAGAACCATAACGATAATCAAAATACAGACGACACAGCAATAGATGCAGCAATAGAAACAACTCAAGTGGAAACGACAAAACTTGAGGCAGAAGAAGAAGAAGAAGAAAAAGAAATAAATCAAAAAACAAATAAAAAATCTCATCACCATCACCATCATCATCATCATAAAAAGAAGAAATCCCAAAAGAAACAAAAGAAAAAATCCAAAGAGCATCGTAAGAAACACAAGCACAATAACGAGAAACACTTGAACGAGTTAACGCCGTCAACAGCAGCAACAATAGCCTCTACACCTCTACAAACTGAAACAAATCTTATAAATCAACCACAATCACAACAACAACAACAGCAACAGCAACAATCTCAAACGCCGCTACCTACGAGATCAAAACTGAATACAAAAACTCTACAGCAACAGCAATCATATCAAAATAATATCGATGAAGAGGAACCAGTATTAAGTCCAGAAGATAAGGAAAATTTCTGTCGTGCTATCGGTGTAGTGCCCACAGAAAGTCTATTACATTTGCACAATCATCATCATCATCATCACATCAATAGCAATAACAATAACAATAATAGCACTAACGATTTGGACTCAACAATACAGGAGCATAATACAATTGATTTGCAACAATTACATTCGCATACGAGTGTTTCGATAAAAAAAGAGAAAGATTGCCCAACAATTTATGATATGGCGCCGGCAACAAATATGAAATTGCCAGGACGTCAAACAAATAATTCGTTGTCATCATTAACGGGTAATATTTTCATACCAACTACTTTACAAGATTCCACTACAGCCACCTCAACTTCAGCTACATCATCTTCATCATCCTCCTCCACAGCAACAGGTACCACAACACAACAACCACAATCGCTGAAAGATACAAACAAAACAAAAAACTCCACAATGGCCAATAGAAAACAAAAATCATCAAATGAAAACACAACAGCCGCCACCACCACCACCACCAATAGTAAAGCAGGTGGCAATAAAAAGAAGTCCTTAAATGCAAGCAACTCAGTGAAAGACGATCGTGATCGTAATGATGATATAACAACTGGAAAATCCTCCTCCTCCAATAACACATCATCGCAAAATTCCGAAAAAAGTACTGACGAGTGAGTATGAAATTGAATTTATCATTTTTCTTTTATGCTCTGCACACGTAGTTGTTCTTCCTGTAGCACCTAACCTCCATTTGCTTTTGTAGATCTTTTTTATATTAATTTTCACAAAATTTTTCTTCTATTGGGTTTCAATGCATCGCATTTATGTACTCGTACTTAATTATTAACATTGTAATGCACGTGCAGTTTGGTAATAAATTTTTAAGTTTCACTTCGATTTAAAAATTAAAACCAACAACGTTACAACGTTTTCCACAAAAAAAAAACCATTCAAAATATCTCATCGCTAGATAAACAAAGACATTTTCACACTTAATTATGGTTTTAAATTTTTATAGTTTAGGATGTGTTAGGTTAGATGGATAAACCTTCATAAAGGTTTCACTCGGGTGACCTTGAGGTCTCCGATTTTCTTAGGAGCAACCGTACTTTCTATGCTTACGTCTAGCATGGGACAGCCAATATGTCTAAAACAACTGGTGCAGATGCCCAAATCGCCGTTCCGTGCTAGATGTGTAGCTTTTTTCGCTTTAGTTTTCGGTTTAAAAAACTTGGGAAGATGCTAAGATCATTAGCTCTTTCTCAACTCAAACAATTCTGATTGTTTCCTATTAACCTGTTGTATCAAAGTGTCGATTTGGTGACTGAATATTATAGAATTTTGACAAATTGTTTTACTGCCTTTTTGTTCCCTGTTTGATAACAGTTCACCATGATCGTTCGCCTCTAGATAAACCACATAACGCAATGGATATAGAAAAAATTTTAATTGAAGGTTGGAGCCATTAGTGGCTGAAGGCAGGCGGATGTTTACGGTTGTTGTGTGTGTTAATTTTATTCATAAGATGCGGCGCCTACAGTTTAACGTCATTTTAATGGCAATTTTATTCACCAAAAGACTTTTTTCTCAAGATGTCAAATCAAAGTTTTGAACTCACTAGGTCTTGTCTAGTAAGACAACACACTATCAGCTAGACTACGGAAACTTCCACTACACTCACTTTTAATTGAGGTTTATTAGTCAGTCTAGAGAACATTGATGTGCTATGGCATGACAAATTTGAATCCATAGCGATCATAAAAGATCTTCTTTATTGCCTAGCATACATAAAAGCCACAAACCCATATTGGTTGTGTTGATTACTGGGTTTTGTCCAATAAAAAGACCTCATTTAAGAAAATAAAGCTTCCTGGGAAGTAACTTTCTCGATAAACTTGCCGAACTAGCTTCAATTGACGTCAAAAGTGTAATGAAACTCTTGTTTAGTTCGGATCAAAATTAGTTGTATTATTCAATATTCTGTAACTTACACAATTGACAGTTGTTTCATCATATAAAGGCTTTCATAACTAATATTTCTCTACCCAATTGTCAAGGCAGCTCCTGGGTAAATTGCACATCACAGAAATCAATTTTTCCTGATGACAAAGGTTACAATTCAGTCCCTGCTGAAGGAGATGTATGTATATCGACTAGTCAACTAAAGAAGGTAATCGATAAGACGTAATTCATTGAGATTGACTCTTATGTGGACCCATGTGCATACGGTTACAGCTCATTTGCTTCTCTAATGATTTTAGAATTTTCTAAGACACACAACCAGAGGTATTTTATAATACCTATGGAGTAGTTTTGTTTATGGCAAGATCTAGGTTTAGACTTGCTATCAATTTGGACTAGCCTTTCTAATTTGAATACATGGAAGTGTTAAATATGTATTATTAAGAATTATGTACTTACTGGCTAGCATACGCAGAAGATGTCACCGCTCACGTTACTGCAAAAGTATATTAGTCTTTGATTTTTATTCAGATTAGAGAGATTGATTTTGTACTCTTTAAAAGTGGCATGATGATGTTTATAGCTCAGTAAATATGACTTTCAAAAATAAGAGAATCCTTCAGAAATAGATACTGAAAGCAAATAAAATTCCATTGATATTTCGGTAAATAGGTTTTCTAAAGAAAAGATAAACTATTCTTGATGAAATTAACTCTTTTTTAATGGTAAATATAATTGGATTAAGACTTTAAGAACTTAGATTTGTAAATTCGATTTTCAACTAAATTTAGTAAATCTGGTGTGGTAAAAGGAGAGAATATTAAATTTAATTTTTTTTAATTTGCATGTGGGCTTTTCTGTTTTTATTTTTTGATTTCTTTTTATCTGTCTCTTAAACTAATAATTACAACAAAACTCCATTTGTAAATAATCAATCATTTTAAAAAACCAATTGTATTTTATGCTCCTTCCCTTTTGTATTTTTTATTATACCACCACATTCAAAATAAATAAAAAATAAAAATCAAAAATATATCATCATCAACAATTGTCATGTAACGATTGCAATAAAAAAAAATCAAAATAATATATGTTCCACCAAAACCATCCCTTCATCCACATCATAAAAAAATTAAAAAAAAAAAATCAAAACAAAAATCCGTGTAGAAATGTAATTAGTAGCAACAACAACAAGAACAAGAACAACAGCAATCACCAGTATCAACTACAACTACAACAAGACCAAGAACATCAACTCCACGAACACAAAAATGTCACGATCAATAATAGTCATAATAATAGAAATCATAAGAATAAAAATGTTAATGTTACAACAACATCAACATCTGTAACAACAACAACAGCAGCAACAGCAACAAAAACAACAGCAAATGTTGCCGCTATACCCCCAACTAAACGTTACTTAAAACATAATACTAACAATCAAACAAATACAAATACAAACACCAATACAAATACAAACAACAATAATAATAGCACCACTACTACCTCTAATGATAATTATTACCATAATAATAACACTAATACTACCAATACTACTACCATTACCACTTGTAATAATAATAATGCACATTTTTCCCAACACCAACACAACAATAATTATCAATCCAACAATACCAATACCAACACAATATCCTCTTCTTCTGATACTTATGTACATAAAAAATCATCAACATCTTATCATAAATATCAACAACAACAACAAAAACATCAACATCAACACCAATCCTATATGTCTTCAAATACTACATTATTATCATTACCCTCGACAACACAAACTAAAAACACAACAAATCCAACAACAACAACAAATTCAAAAACAAAAACATCACAATACCATCATCATCAACACCACCACCACAACCACCACAATCACCATAATCTCCATCATAATACTTTCTACAACAATTATTGTTTGAACAAAAAAAATTCCATCACACCAAATGTTCTTAGCTTTACCGAAACCGAAGAAGTCCTACAAATTGGTATGCACAAGGTGCTGGTCTATGTTAAAAATCATCGTGACGCCTGGCCCTTTATGGATCCAGTGGAGGAGGATATTGCCCCCAGATATTATTCAATCATCAGAAGGTAAGTTTTCTTTTGAAATCTTAGTTTTTTTTTTTGAAAATTGTAAACTTTTTTGGAAAAATTTTTAATTAAAGTGCTGCCTAGTTTAGGTTAGGATAAGTGAAATGCATACCTGATATACATACTTTATGCTTTCCTGCCTTTTATAGGCTCGAAAGTTTCTTGTTTCCTGTGTTTCTGAAGGATAATTGTAGTACCTCTCAAGACGATACATCTCTGCCATTTATATGGCTGTGAACTGGTTAGATTCGGAAGGTTCTGAGGTCAAAAACAGTCCATTGTGGTTATCTTCATGAAAATAGGTGAAACTAAACCCATTTACTAATCAAAAACTAAAATAGTTCACCAAGAGGCAGAAATAAAAAGTAGTTACCCAGTGTAAAGAAGATAGGAAAGAAAAAAGTAGGAACACTTAAGGGGAAAGAAAGTCATCACACTGGTCAGCTAATACCGGAGATGAAACTCTGTTACCAGGAATCCTAGCAGAAGGGGTGTGCGAATAAACACCGCTCAAGAATCCTGAATATACATCTCTGCATACAAAAATAGAAACACAGAATATGCTCAATCGTTTTCGCTATAAACCATGCAGAGAGAAGGAATGCTCCTATCCTAGATACTGGTTCTTCCCCGCAAGGCAAACTCTCCTATTGAAAAATCTATCAAAATTTCAGGACCCATTATTAGCATCCATTCTGTTTCTATCTGGCTCATAAAAGTGTAAACATTCATTTTTTCATTTTTCATCTTTTGCCAAAGAGAGACCATTTTCGCCTTATCATCTGATCGATCATCCCTATCCATCGGACACTTCAGAGCTCATTACAGTTCATCTGTAGCCTCATTGCCCACATATCGCTATTAACATAACACAACCCTATGCAGTTCCAGGACAGAAGCATAGCAAAAGCCTCCCTGCAGATTGTAACTAACCTCAAGCTACCATAGTCCATTGCCAACCTCCATCTTGGGGTTACCAAGTACAAAGAATAAATTCTTGTCGATAGGCGAGCAGCTTTCAAGGCCTTGATCAGAAGAAGAAAAACTCATATAGTAGCTGCGACAAAGCGCAAGAGAGATGACTGTCACCCATTTAAACTGTCTTTGCTCTGCACTAACAACAATTAACATAGTCCATTGCCAACCTCCATCTTGGGGTTAGCAAGTACAAAAACTAAATCCTTATCGATACTCTAGCTGATTTCAAGACCTTGGATGGCGTCTACGTAATATCCCGACTGATTAGAAGAAGAATGACTCAATTAGAAGCGGCGACAAAGCGCAAGAGAGACGAGCGTCATGGATAGGTCGCTATGCAGACCCTTTTTTAAAGACAATTTTTGAATCGTGACTAAAGTCAATGATGCGCTTCCGGCTCATATCGATCGATATTATAGGTCGGCCTAATATCAACAACTTTTTTTTATGAATTTTTTATGTACATACAGCCGAATATCCTGGTTTTTAAATAGGTTCTCCTATATCCTACATGATTATTATACAGGGTTTCTTGTCCTGATCCGTTGTACCTAACTCAGCTGCATTCGAAAATATCATATAATTTACTATGATTGCCAAAAGGCTTAACATATTAAATTTCATATAGTAAATGCTGATTAAATAATGAAAATTTATAAAAATTCTCTATAATTTACAGGCCTATGGACCTTTTAAAAATGGAGGATAAACTTGATAACGGTGAATATCAAAAGTTCAGTGATTTTCGCAATGACTTCAAATTGATCGTTAACAACTGTCGTTTGTATAATGGCAACGATAATGGTGAGTTTTTCTTGTCGGTTTTCCTGAATTAAAAATTGAATTTTTTTTTCTTTACAGAATATACCGAAATGGTCAATAAGTTGCAAGAGGCCTTTGATAAGGCCACCAAAAAATATTTCGATCATCTATCAGACGATGATGAAGATGATCCGAATCTAAGTTACCCGGCGGCCGATGCAAAAATGAATGTTTTTCGTGAGAAATACTTCAATAAGAAGGCTAAAGACAAAGAAAATCAGGAAGTGGCTGCCAAGAAAAGCTCCCACAAGTCGCTCGATAAAAAGCGGCATGGCAAAAAGGATCGCCCAAAAGAATCTGTTACCAGTGATGAGGAGGAAGAAGATGAGGCTGCTAAAGTTAGCCAAAATGAGGAGGACAAATTTGAAGATGAGGAAAGTGATCACAGGACATCAAGTGCCAAGAGGAAGCGCAAAGATAAGGATAAAAAACGTAAAAGAAAATCAAAGACTCAACGCAAGGACGAGAAGCTGGATAGTGCAGATGAAGACCAGTATGAATTTAAAGATGAAGACGACGATATGAATGATGCAGAGGATTACGAAGAGAGTAGAAATTCTTCGAAAAAATCCAAAACTCATAAAGAATCCTCGAAAAAAGATAAAAAATCCAAGCATGACAAAAAGAATTCCAAATCGTCTAACAAATCCAAAAAGTCTTCGAAAAAAGCCAATAAAACAAAACAAAAACAGGAAGACGAGGACATGGATATAACAGATGAAGAGGATGATTTTCTGAATGAAACCGAAGAAGAGCTCGACAATGAAGATGATGAAAACTTTGAAATAAAATCAACGAAAAAGGGCAGAACGAAAACAAAGGAGTCTCAAAAGTCAAAAACAGCTGCTTTAAAGAAGAAGACACAAGGCAAAAAGAAAAAGGAGAATGTAAAGGCCAAGGCTAAAACGAAAGGTGTTCGAAATAAAACAAAACAGAATCGATCTGATTCAGAACAAGAGGACAACAGTTCATCGGAGGAGGAGGATTTAATAAAATCCGAACCCGATGAACCTGAAGAAGATCCACCACCACCACCACCACTAACAACCCCGTTGAAAAGTCAAAATAAAAAGAAATCCGCTTTGTTAACAAATAAAGATCTGCCACCGCCTGCTATAGCTGCCTTAAATGCTTCTGCCTCGGAATTGGAAGAAGAAATTATAGACGAGGACAGCCGTAGTATGTCACCCTTTAAAGTAGATTTACACAAAAAATACTCAAAAAGTGCCCTTAACGAAGATCTCTCAGAACTTTTAACCACAGTGAAGAAAGTGCCAAGCACTTCTCTAACAAACTTGCATCATCAGCAAAGCCCTGAAACGGATAATGAAGATCTAAAATCAACTTCTAGTCATACATCAGAGGACAACAGAGAACCCTCACCGGAACCACCTGTAAAGAAGAAAGCTACACCAAAAACCCAGCGAAATGCAAAGAAAGAGAAGGAAAATAAACGTAAACGCTCGACCTCATCATCTTCCACCAATACGAACTGCAATGAGAAGAAACCTCAAACGGAAAAAGAGAAGGCGGCAGCTGCCGCAGCAGCTGAACAGGCAGAATTGGAAATGCTGTTACCATTCCTGGACAAATACGAACTTATTAAATATCGTAGAAGCAGGGCTTTACAGAATCAACAAAATGCTGCAGCGGAAGTAAAAACTACAACAAAATCCCAAAGCTCCAGAAAGAGGGAATCATCTACAAAGGCTAGCTCGGAAGCTTCGGAGAAAACACCCGACAAATCTACGGCTGAAACCACCACAACTACAACTGGTAGAGGTAGAAAATCTCGGGAAACTGCTAAAAAAGCCAAAAAGAATTTGGAAAAGGTATTGGAACAACCGGAGTCTAAACTATCTAAAGCGGATGCCATTAAAGCTGATGAAGTTTGTAAAATTGTTGAGGAAAAAATTAAAAAACCTTTAACCGAGAAACCAACTGAGAAAGCTTTAGAAACTGAGAATACATTGGATAATGAGGTAGAGGAAAAGGAAAAAACCTTTAAATTGCCCGAGAAAAAGTCGTTACCAAGTGACAAGCTACCCCCCAAGAAAAAGGAGAAGCTTAAAGCAGCAGCAGCGCTATTAAATAGCTCACCTCCTCTCTCGCCCATAACTACGCCTCTCGTTATTTGTGATGTTGCCAAAGAGATACAAGATGAAGAACTAAAACAGCAGGCCTATGCCGAAGAAATAGAAAGGGAAAAAGAAAAGGAAAAAGAAAAAGAAAAGGAAAAAGAAAGAGAAAAAGAAAGAGAAAGAGAAAGGGAAAGGGAAAAGGAAAGGGAAAAAGAAAAGGAAAGGGAGAGGGAAAAAGAGAAAGACAAAGAAAAACCTCAAGCACCGCCACCACCCAAGAAAGCTCTACAGAAGAAGGCTACAGCTAATCAAAATAACAATAAGAAAACCGGCAAAAATCAGGCCAGTAACGCCCAGAAATCCGCTGCAACAAATTCTGCCAATCTAGAGGCTTTAGATGTCGAAACCGAACAAACTTTAAAGGATATAAACCGTTGGCTAGAACACACGCCACGTTTCTCTGAGTTTTCGTCCGCCTCCAATTCACCCTCACGCTATATGATGGACGATTTTGATCCGGCCAAATTAGATGGGCCTGCAAATGCCAAAGACGACTTAATGCCAGTAAAATTACAAGAGGCCTTCGACGAACTAGTGGCCGATAACAATTCCTCTTCAGACTCAAACCTACCAAAGAAAGACATAATCAGTGAATTGTTGCCAGTATCCACGACAGCTAGATTAAATACCTCACCGCCTCATTCAAACACATCTGGCAATTCTGTAGGCAGCACTTCGGTCAATGCTTCCTCAAATTCATCCACTATAAATGCTCCCTCTATTGCTTCTCTAAGTTCAGTTGCTGTGGCCAATACTCCTCTGCTTATACCACCACCTACAACAATAGCGCCCTCTTTGACCACAGTCACAATGCCGAAACCCAAAGAGCCTTCCACCACCCAACTGTTATTGCATCCACCACCACCGCCTCACATCAAAAAACAAATGGCCAAGGAGGATAAAAGAAAATCCTTAAAAGAAAAACTGCAACAAGCCTCAAATACCCGAAGGAAAGACAATTTACTGCGCACAATAGATCGCTTACAACCGGGCAAAGCCAAAGGCAATCTTATACAAAATGTTAACAAACCCGATGAACTGTTTCCTTTGGGTCCCGTAGCAGCCAAAACTAAAGAGGTGAAAAACTCCTTAATAGTGGAAACGGCTGATAATGTGCCCAAACTGAGCTTGGGTAGCGTTATCAAAACAGATGATTTTGCTATGGGTTCCACACCCTCTTTCATAGAAGAGTTGGCCTCGAAAACTGTAAATAAGGCGGGTTCATCGCCAGCTTTAACCACAGAAAAAGACAAGGAAACAGAAGAAAAATCGAAACCCAAAGAAACTGTGTTGGAAGGTCTGTTACCCTTTCCAAAAATTGGCACTTCTCTGTCGAGCACAACACATTTGTTGAGTTCTGAAGAAAAGGACAAAAAATCAGAAGATGATGGAAAATCCCCTTTAACGAATGAGAAACCTCGACCTTTTGAAACTCTTACAGCAACATTATCTTCAATAAACTCTGCAACTTTAGCTTCATCAAATACCAACAGTGTTAGCGCATCACCAGCCAGTGATAAAGCTAAAGAAACCAGTAATGCAACAGGTACTGCTGCCTTGGATGCGGGCAAAGAAAAGCCCAATCTAAGTGCCTGGTTTAAAGCTTTTGGAGCCCCCAAAAAGACTAAAAAATCTGAAGAGGAAGAAAAGCAACAACAACAGTCGGAATATAATGAGACATCGTCGGAAAAGTCTCAAGAGAAAAGTTCATTGTCTTCAGTTTCTCATAATGCTACAGCAGCCAAGAGTCCCACTTCGGCTTCCTTAATAGGAGAAACCTTTTCTTTGCCTTCGGCACCACGTCAGCGCAAAGCTAGTACAGGCAGCACAATATCAGAACGTTCTAGTTTCTCTCAGGATCCAGATTCACCGCGCATTACTATCGAAGATCGTTACGGTTCCTACAATGCTGGGTCTTACACTTCTCCCATAGGAGCTTCCCCTATTGGGGCCTCACCTATAATGGTGTCGCCCAAACCGGATGAGATAACTAAACCAGCTTCCCCCTATCCCTTAAATGGTACCATTAAAGTAAATTTTTATCAGGATACTACGACTAAAAGTAGTCCCGATAAGAGTTGTAGCCCAAGAGAGATGCCTTCGCCATATCCTCAATACAGTCAACACATTTACTCTTCGGCTTCGTCACCCAATGTTTCCACGCCGGAGTTGAGTGGTACCTCACCTTATGGAGGCGCCAACAGTTATAATCCTTCGGGTTCAGAGGCCTCAAAAACACCAGTCTACTCTTCCACATCGCCTTTGCCAAATCTCTACGAACAATACAAACAGCCACGATCGCAAGAATCTGATTATAATAGTTCGATGAGTCCAAGTACACCAAATCCCCATTCACCCTACCAGCAGCCGCAAAGTTCGCCGTACACAACCCCACATACCACACCTCAGCCACACCAAAGTCCTTATCATCCGCCTAATTCGCCATATCATCAGCAACAACAGTCTCCTTATACCACAGCCAATCATGCCCATAGTCCAGCAGCTCTTACTCCAGTGGCGAGTTCAGCCGCTTCCAGTGTACATTCGCCTCTCAATCAACAACAGCACAGTCCTTTGGCCTGTATTGATTCACCAGCTTCCTCGGCGGCTACACAACCGCCTACACCCTTAGCAAATTCGCCAGCCGAACAGCCACAACAGCATTCACCATATCAACAACCGGTTTTGTCACCGTATCAACAGCAGCCGCCAAGTGTGGGCTCTCAACAACCGCAACAGCAGCAGCAGCAAACACCGCAAATACCACAGCCTCAACCGCCAACGTATAGCCAACAATCGCTTACAAATGCCGCACCGAATTACCATAATTCCACCACAGCATCTGGTAATAATATGAGCTATGGCGACGCCACTAAGAGCACAAATGACATACAACCTCAAGCTGGCTTGGGGGAGCAACAAAAACAGCAGCCAGTTGGCACATATTCTTCACAAATCACGGATAATACAGCAGGATTGCAACAAAGTTTGAGTTCGAGTAGTAATTCTTATGTGCCACCACCTTCTAAGGTAAATCAAGCACAGCAACTTCAGCAACAATCGCAACAACAACAACAACAACATGGCAAAGATGTACAACACCAAGAACCAAATGACACTCTACACAATCTGTATAATACGAGCTTAATAAGCAGTACAAATACAAGTAATAAGCCTGCTGTAGAGGCTAAAACCAACGATTGGAGAGATTCTAACTCCATGGCCACAACAACCCAGCAACAACAGCAAACATCGCAACAGCAACAGCAGCATCAGCAAAACCAGACACACAATATGTTATCGAACCTAACACAGTCACAGTCTTTAATACAAAAGCCATCATATCCCACTTATGCCCAATATCAAGCGGAAGCTGCCAGCAAACAACAGGCAGCAGCTGCCACAGCTTCAACAACATCAGTGTCCTCGTCGTTAGAAATTTTGCAGCAGGAAAACAAGACAAGCTCTTCCAGTACGGCTTCTACGGCAAATACAACCGCTACAAATCAAAGTTATGGTTTACAAACAAACAGCACAGCTAGCAATGGCATGGGATCATGCTCGAATTCGGGTGATATGGCGGCCTTTATGCAACACATGCATCAACAGGCTAATGCTCAGAAAAGTCAACATCAACAGCAGCAACATACTTCAAATCCTCTTAAGCGAACCAGTGACGATATATTGGGCATGGATTATAGTGGAGCCACTGTTAGAAAGATGTCGAAATGTGATGAGCATCTAACGTCGCAGCAGCAGCAGCAACAGCAGCAACAACAACAACAGCAACAGCAAGGACAATTAACACAACAAAACAAAGCAGTGCCCCAACAGTCTGTACAGCAACATCCAACTTCTGTTCAAACACATCAGCAGCCTCAGCAACAGTCTACTCTCTCAGCCTTGTTAAGTCAACCGACAACACAAAGCCAACAACAAACACAGCAGCAGCAGCAGCAGCAGCAACAGCACACTTCTGCACAACAACATCAACAGGCTTCACAACAGCATCAACAACCCTCACAGCAACATCAGCAAGCGTCACATCAACACCAACAAACTGTACAGCAGCAGCAGCAACAACAACAGCAATTAACGCCACAAACACAAACCACTTCATCTACTCAACAAGATCAACAGCAACAACAGTTTAGTAAATATTCACAAATCTTTGACTCTTTCCTGGGGTCAATGACTTTTGGAAAACATCTCGGAAATATTGCACCGGAAAAAGCATTCGCGATGTATAATCACGCGGCTTCATTAGGTTTTCCTAAAGACTACACCAAAGATACACAATCATGTCAAATGCAACAGCAACAACAACAACAACAAACTCACAAAACAACACATTTAATGCAACAACAGCAAAATGAGCAACAGCAACAAACGTTACAAAATCAAAATCTACAGCAGCATCAAAACAAATCAGCTGGCATGGATATGTTAAATAAAACGCCCCTGGGCTACGGAACCAATGCAAATACTACAGCCACAAGTAATTTGATGCAACAACATAATCAACAACAGCAGCAAAAGCCTACAGACGCTGCATCACTGCAACAGCCCTTAAATATGTCCAATACAGACAACACTTATATGGCTCATCAGCAACAGCATCATTCTATGCACCATCAACACCAACAACAACAACAGCAGCAGCAGCAACAACAGCAACATAATTTATATACGAGCAACACAAAAATGGCACAAAGCTCACAGCAACAGCAGCAGCAGCAGCAAGTTAACCAACATCAACAACAAACAGCACATGGTGGTTATGGCCAACAACAGCAAGCACAACAACATCAGCAAGCTCAACAACAACATTCAAACGCTAACGATAAAAACTCCTCAGGGTCGACAGCATCAGCAGTAGCCGCTGTTCCAGCCAACAACTCTTCACACACTTCTGCAAACACAAACAGTCATGATAATACCTCTGCTTCTAATGTTGGAGCAACTGCTTCAAATAACCCACTGCTTAACGCCATGACAGCCTCCCATCATTTGTCACATACTCACCACTTGTCGGCGTACAATAAACCAACACCACCGCCTCCACCAGCTCAGACTTATAATAATCCCGTTTCATCTCTTCTTCATCCTTTAGGAGATCCCTCACTAATGGGTTTAACGGCGACACAAACGGGCGTTAGTAACTATTACGATAAAAGCATGCCGCCAGCGGCTCATACAGCCTATAATACAGCTTCCTCAGCAACAAATTCGAAGACATTATCTTCAGCTGCAGCTTCACAACTTTACCTCAACTCTATGCAGGGTACAGGTAATGCAAGCAGTACCTCGGGAGCCAGTATTTATGGTAATCCACATCAAATGCCTACAGCAGCGAGTTATTTGCATAACTTGCAAGGCAATAATGCGCAAACCAGTGCCAATGCACATCAGCAGCAACAACAGCAGCAGCAACCACAACAACACCAACATACGGTAGAGCCTCAAAAGCCGGCACCAGCTAAAAGGGGACGTAAAAAGAAGGCTTCAACTATAGCTGCTGAGCAAGCGGCGGCGGCGGCTAAAGCCCAGCAGCAGGCTCAACAACAACAGGCCCAACAGCAATTACAACAGCAGCAGCAGCAACAACAACAGCAGCATCAGCATCATCAGGTTCAGTCAGCAGCAGCTGCACATCAACAACAGCAGCAGCAGCAACAACATCAACAGCTACAGTACCCAAACCCTAATTCCCAAAACTCGACCGTTTCTACGGCTCACCAGCTGCAAGCCTTACAGAGTTTCCAACTGTACGCAGGTCTTAAGTCAACCGGGGTGGGTTCACCACTTTCTACTTCCAATTCTTCACAGGCTACTGTGGGCTCTCAGAATTCTAGTACAAATAATAATAACAACAACTCCTCGTCGACAACCTCTTCAACATCCGCCACAGCTTCAGCCTTAGATGCTGCAGCCATATCGCTTAAAACTGCCGCTGGCATGGTGCCAGGAAGTGCTTTCAATTTTGGCCACACAGCCAGTACACTCGGCCTATATGGCGATCAAACGGGTTCGAGCTATTTAGATCAATTTAGAGATGCCTCCAATCCCTATTATATGCCGCCTGCCCCAGCGCCTGCACACAGTCGTAGTGCAGCGACCAATGATGCTAGCGCTGCCTCTTCAGCGGCTAGTGTTATGGATAAAACTCAGGCTGCCTTAAATCCTGCAGCCACACCAAATCCTTACAGTTTTCTAGCCGCACATCCCTCGACAAGAGCCTCGCCCTATTTTATGAATGCTGCCTCACAATTGGATGCTGCCAATAGCCCCATTTATCAGCAGTACTTGCGTCGCGATGACTATCATACACGTATGCTCTTCAATCCTTCGCTTTTAGGAGGACCAGCCGGTGCTGCAGCAGCGGCCGCAGCAGCCGGTTACGGTCAACCACCACCACCGACGGCATATAGACCCTCTTCGTTGGGTATGCCCAAACCATATGATGCTGCAAATCCAAGACCATGGTTCTAGCAGTGCGCCCAAAATGGGCAACAACAACAACAACAGCAGCCGCAACAACAGCAACAATCAACAATTTTAGATAATGATAACGTAGTAGATCCAACCATGACTATGATGGCTACACAACAGCAACAACAACAACAACAACAGCAGCAACAGGATAATACACTTGCTCATCATGCACATCAGAATACGAATCAATTACATTAAGAAAACACAAAAAATTATTTTCGTGGTTTAAACGCTGGTCGTAGGGATACGTGGGACTGTATATACAATGTTTCATATCCATGGAATTCACTTTTCACGCAAATAATTTTCACACTATTTAGGACTCTCTGTCAGACTGGTTTATACTTGATAGTGATAATTTCTATACGAATAACTTTGCTTATCTATTTTAAACGGTTTACGATTTTACAAATTAAAAATGACAACTGTTTTCTTCCGTTTAGAAGAGTAAATTGAGCATATCAGAACTCTGTTCTGTTTGTGCAACAAATATTTATTTTTACTTTTGTTACTGATTTCACTGAATGATTTCACAGAAAGACTACTACTTGCCCAAATTTTTATCAAAATACTTATAATGAGGAGTTTGACATGTATGCACGTCACGAACAGTTATTCAAACGTATTTGGGTAGCGAAATTTCAAAAATCTTATTAAATGTTGAAATCACTGTATACAAAAATGTATGCCACATAGTGAACTAACGCTTTAACGACTGTTAGCGTGCTCTAGTGTTCGGCAATGTGTTAGTATATGGTCCAATAAAGATTTTAACGCGTATTTACATCCTGAGAATAATAATTAATATTATCATTCACATGTATACATGTCACGTGTATATACGTTATAAGGACTAAATGACAATAGATAAGTACTGTAAGAAACTGTATTTCCCAATATAGAAATGTATGTTGCAACAATACAACTTTGTTCCTAAACAGCTTATTTATTTAAAAAACAAACTCAGAAGATATTTACCTGACTTTGCTGAGAGCATTAATCCGTCCTTTTGTATAACGAAAATATTCTCCATCTGCTTTTCATTCATCGAAATTCTTAGATCAATTGAATTTCTTGAAAATCGATTTTAGTACTGAAACGATAAATTAAAATAAATACAAAAAAAAAAATTAAATTCTGATGTCAAATTTAATGTCGATTTGATAAATTGTAGGTCTTTGATACAATGAAAACTACTACAGCCACTATTCCTTAGATTTTTCTGGCGAATGTGCGATTTCATTCAGAAATTTTAGTGAAAATACATATTTTTTTGCAGTAAATCGTACAAATTATAGGCGAATTTGCTTTTTGCATCCAATTTGATCAACAGATCAGTGAAAGGGGGGACGATATAATATGGTTCTCCTGATATTTAAAGGTTTAAATATGCGGGTAATTTTATAGAAATCCGTGGAGGTTATTATGTATTTGGATTCGAAAGAAACGAATGAATTTTCTTATGAATCCTAATACATAATAACACCCTAAGGTTATGTAAATTTAAGATAAAGCGAATATTATTTAAATTACTAATTTAGCTCTTATTAAAGCTACTTCAAGTACAAAAAAGTTTTTCGGGTTAAATCATGGATTCAAGATTCCTTTACAAAAATTTACAGTGAGCGTCAAAAGAAACTGTACATTAAAAAAGATATACATTAATAAATTAACGTTATTTTTATTTTAAAACTTTTTTCATTGCCAGTTTTTAAAATTGAAGCAAAAAAAGTACAAAAAATTTCGAAATATTATTAAAATTTTTTCGGGCAATCTCCTTAAGTGGTAAAAGTTAGGTTTTGTAATTGTTAGAATTTTATTCTTTGTGTACAGTTTCTTTTGACGCTCACTGTATATGGGGCTTTGAATAGATTGCTGCATTAGCCGAGAGAATTATCATTATCATGTATAAACCAAGAGTTCTAACTTGTTTACGCCAAACGTTTTATGTTAACAGTAAAAACTGTTTAGTTTTCGTAGATGCCAAAATCAAACTATTTTGATCTATTCTATTAACACGTTAACTGCCGAACTACGAGATAAATCGTAGATTGTATTCTTGTCTTCTCGGCTGTCAACGTTTTAAATGCTGTTGTTTTGGCTTACTTTTAATGCCATGCGATTTACTCCTTCTGTTGGAAGTTCAAAGGAAATATTTTAAATATTTCGGCTTAATTTTAAAAAAATAATAATAATATCTTTTATCATGTTTGTAGATGCTGCTTTTTTTTCCTTAAAAAATTTAAGAAAAAAAAATCCAATTCTTGAGTATATTTTTTATGAAATTTTTTTCGTATTTCCAAGTGCAATTTTTAAACTGAAATTATAAGCTATTCGAACTTAAGATAATAGCTAAAAAAAAGGACTTAACCTATGACATATAAACAAACATACATAAACACATTATTAAAATACAGTTTTAAAGTTCAAAACAATTTTAACATTTCTACTCATTAGCAAAGACAAAATATAAGAAAAAAAAAATTAAAATTAAAAACAAAATCTAAAATTATTATTGACAACATTATAGAGTATATAAAATATTATATTTGTAGTTGTTTTTTTATGATTAATTTTATTATTAAGTTTTTAGATTTTAGTTTATTATTATTAAAAAAAGTATATAAAATTTGAAAAAAAAAATACAAGAAAGAAAACCAAAACTTTTATAACACTTATAAAAAAAAAAAAAAATTAAAGAAAGTAAAACAAAACTTACATTAACTTTATACACTACAATTAAAATTAAATTAAACGCTTTAAATTTTAAGATTAATAATTTTCTCATCTCTTTTTACCTCTAAGTTTAAAGTTTAAGTCAAAGCTAATTATATATATATATATATTATATATAGAAATACATAACAGAAACAGAAATTAAAATAAAATAAACAACATAAATGCATAATTTAAATGTAAAATTATTAATTGTTGATTTAACAAAAAAAAAAAAAAAAATAATAAAAAAATCTGTATTTAAGGTTTATAAATAAACAACACTATACATTATAATAAAATAATGATTAAAACTATTTCGTTATTAAAAAAAAAATACACATACACCACTCATACATATGCAATTTGTAAACAATTAGTTATGCTCCGTTAGAAAAAAAAAAGAAAAGAATATGACTAGTTTTTTCAAAAAATAATTTTTTTTTGTTTGTTTATTAATTCCTGTTATTAAATGATTATTTAAACCTCCAGATTTTTCCATTTTTTTTTTATAAATTTTTGTTTGCCTAACGATGCTACACTTACTCACACAAGTAGCTTAAGATTTGTAAATGAATTATTGAAATATATTTTTGAAAATTTTAAATGCCTAAAATAATTATTTAAATTGTTCAGACATACATACATATGTATGTATGACTATAATTATATTATATTCTTTTTCTTTTGTATCTGTAGTTCATAAAATTATATATAATCATTTGATTACATTGATTACAATGGAATATATGTACATAGTATATTGTTATGTTATGTTTTCAAAACAAGAAGAGATTTTTCTGAAAAATTTTTAATTTTAAGTTCATTATCAAAATACAGTTTTTTTCGTTTCATTTAAATACTTTTTAAAAATAAAATGTTAAGAAATAATTACAAAAAAAAAAAACAAAATTTAAACTGATATTATTAAGCCACTTAGCAAAAGAACAATAGAAATATTTAAGAGCCAGTGAATCATTTTACAAATGGTAGAAATTTCAAAGAACATAATTTTATTAATATTTTGTATGTTAATACAGTTTTATTCGAACAAAGTTATTTCATTTCCGTTAACCATCTATTCTAATAACTTTTTTCAGTTGTAGACAAGTATAACTAGTCTTTTAATTGTGAGGTTCCAGTCAATTGTCAATCTTAAAGTACCGTTTTAGTTCTTTTTAAAACATGTCTGCATCCAGGATTATTTTCATCTCTCTTGCTTATTTGAAATGAAAAGGAGGAATTGTATCCATTCTCTATCCTCGAAGGAGCATTATCTGTGTAGTTAGAGCTCTTTTTTTTTTCTTTTCCAACCTAAAAACCAAGTGGTGTTAGAACATAAATTGTCTGAAATATTTAAGGTATGAAACTAACTTAAAGCTTTTAAAGCTTTCTAATACAGTTGATACTCGTATATGGCGAACTTCATAATTGAAATTAAAATTCATTTTTAAAGTGCAAAAAATTTACACTTTTCCGGATTCATGATGATTCAGTAACAACGTGTTGTTAAAGTCATTAAAAGTCTTTAGTTTTTTCTTTTTTAACTTTATAAAATTTATGACAGTACAGTAAACAGTAAAGAATTAATTTGCTTTTTGTAATCCGAACAAACTCAAACAACTGTGTGTTGTTTAAGATCAAAAAGCCTATGTTAGCTAACTTTGACGATAGAAATGGTGATGTTTAATACCAAACATAATTTTAGTTAAATACACTCAAACCTCGTTTTATGCGAATTTATTTTATGCGAATTCAAATTTATGCGGTTTCAAAATTCTCAAATTTTTTCTTTGCAAAAACGATTTTAAGGAAATATTGAATATTAAAATCCAAAAAAATGTGTTGTTCGTAACAAAGTTACTACTATCTTTAAATTTTTTCGGCATTTCCGGTTCTGATGTATGAAGTATTATTCAAATGCTATAGACGTGGAGTAATATTATATTTTTATTTTATTGAAAAATTATGTATTTTCTTTATTATTTAGAATTTTGTATTAGTTTTTGTTTATTTCCTATCTTTTTCCTTATTTTGTATCGTCTCAGCAAGGGATTCATTTTTTGTTGATTTTTTTATATGCGATTTTGTTTGAATTTTAAGGGTTAAATTTGAATTTATGCGCTTTTTTATTTAAATCCCTATTAGTGGATTTTGTATGAAGCTAGTGTGTCGTTTTATGCGAATTTGAATTATGCGATTTTCTGCGAAACGAATTAATCGCATAAAACGAGGTTTGCGTGTACAGTGATTTTAAATATTTTTTTTTTTTTTGGTTTGAAAAATCGTTTTTTGTGTTAATGGAACATTTTTAGTTGTTGAAAAGGAGTGTTTTTTTGAACCTTGTAATTGCCTTAATTATTCATATATTAAAAACAATAATAAATGAATTAAATCTGTTTTGATGGTAGCCAAAAACATTAATTTTTTTTTTAAACTTTCTAAACAAAAAAAAAAATTAAGGAAATAGAGTACATTAAAAAGGTACCTAAATTTCAGGTGTTCTTCCATGTAGGATATAATGAATATTTATTTTTTAGCTTGTTTAACTTATTTGTTTATTTTGTATTTTTTGTTAGTTTTTATTTGATTTTTTTAATTTTGTTTGTTTTTTTCTTTTAATATTATTTTGTCTTTTATTTAATTTTTAATTCATATTCGTTTTTTAATTTTTTTATTTGCTTTTATTTTGTATTTTGAAGTCCGTTTTTCTCTTAATATTTTTTTGTCTTTTATATATAATTTATTGTTTTTATTTAATCTTAAATTGTTTTTTTTTAGTTGATTTTTAATTTATATTCATTTTTAATTTTTTTTTTGTTATTTTTTTACATTTTTTATTTACTTTACTTTTCTTAGTTTTTATATGTTTTTTTATTATTTTTTAATTATATATTTTTTATTTTCGGTTTATTTATTTTAAATTTTTTTTGTATGTTAAACAGATGGAAAAAATGCTGGCCAGAAGATGGCATAACATAACAACTGCAACTTTGAAAACAGTCCAATAAAAATATCCTTTTAATCTTATACATATAAATAAAAATATAAATTTTCTTTCGTTTCGCCGTGGTTTCGAATATGCTCTTGACGAATCTCCAAATTAGTTTAAACATTTTTGAATATAGAAAAATTATAAGAAAATTAAAAGAATTCTAAAAATTCTATAATAATTTATAATTTTGAAATTTAATTGATACTGTTTTTATAAGTAATTTATATTCGAAATGATTACGAGTACATTACTTATTTCTTTATTAAAATTTTTTTTTACAGTGAAGAATACTAGACGAAGTTCAATATTTTTGTAATAGATTAAAGACAATTCGAAACATTTTTCCCAAATCTATTACAATATTTTCGAAATTCGTTTGCCATTCAACAAACGTATTGAAAGAATATTTTTATAAGGAAGAATACATAAAAATTTCGATAAACTGAACGATGAAAAGAAAAAAATTTTTGCTAAGAACTCTTTATTTTATTTTTTTAATTTGGTTGTTAAAAATTAAATGTTCTGCTACTTCTTTTTGTTTAAAATAATTAAATTCTTTTTAGTGTCATGTTACAAAGTGTATGTATGTTGTTTACAAAGCAAAAAATTTTTCATAAAAAGTTTTCTAAAACAATTTTTTTGTACAAAATATATTTTAATGTAAAACAATTTTGTACAATTTCTTATTGCTTATAATATTATAATAATTTAATTACATATTAATAAACTTTTATTATAACATTTTATAATTAACTAGTGTGTACCATATTATCATCTACTGTATATTCTCTATAAGCTGTTGATTTTGTATATTTTTTTATGTTAAAAAAAAAAGAAGGAAAATTATCAGGAAGTTTGGAAATTTTATATTTTGAGCAAAAAAAAAAAAAAAAACAAAAATTAAATAAAATAAATAATAATAGAAAACTATATAATATGAAGAGAAATATAAAGTTAACATTCCTGCAAAGAGAAATCTTTTTTGTTAACTCTTAAATAAAAATTTAAACAAAAATTGAATAATTATAGCTTGAAGGATTTTGTAAAAAAAAATCCTTAAAATATGTAACTTATTTAAAAAGTTTTTTATAAGAAAGAAAGAAAGGAAAACAAAAAAATAAAAAATAAAGTTATAAACTAAACTCATGTCATATTAGTAGCTTTAGCTGGAAAACAATACATTAAAATCTATAAAAAATATAACAAAAAAAAAAAAATTGCTCTATTCAAAATTATTTTAAAAGTGTCTTAGTTATCATTATTATACAAAAATAAAATCAAGAAATTAATTATAAATTATTTGAAAAACAAACATGCTTCATTTTTAACTATAAACAAAAAAACAAACTCAAGTTGAAAATTAATTTAAGTTTAAACTAGAAATAAAAGAAAGAAAATAAAAAAAGTCTTTTTATGTTTTATATTTTTTAAAAAAATAATTTTATATATGTAAGTCAAGTGTTTAAATAATTTGTAATACTTTTTATAATTGTTTTTTCTTTTTGTATTATTATATTTTTTATTATTAAAAATAATATCTAAATAATTAATTAAATAAATAAAAAAAAAAAAAACAGTAAACGTACCTTAGTGTAAATTAAATTATTAATTTAATCTAAAAATAAAAAATATAAATACAAACACAAATTACTCAACACACGTAAATTCAAATAAAAAATAATACTTAATATATATATTATAAAATAAAATAAAAATAATTTAATAACATATAAAATATACATACAGTACAGTAGAGTACATACATATATATATATATGTATATATATACTTATATATTATATATAGTTTGGCTTATATTTGAAAATGCAGTTTTATTCTGCATCTTAATATAAGATTATAATATAAATCAATAATAAAAAATAATTAAAATAAAATGTAATAATGAGTATATAAAAAAACAAACAATTAAAAATAATAAAAAATATATATTGACATATTGAAAACAAAAAAAATAAAAAATTACATAAAAATTTATAAAAAAAATAAAATTTTTTAAAATTCTGTTCTTTTTTTTTACAAAAAAAAAAGTAATTTAATTTTGTTCTCAATAAAAACAAAATATTCACGTCTATTAACTTGACCAGCTTGTCACCCGCTATTTTGATTAGCGGAGTCCACGACCTTACATCACACCAGCCTGAAAGGAAGAAACTTTACCTCCAAGCTACTGACAAGTGGTGACTTGTAGGATTGCAAGAAGTAGAGAGAGTCATAATATCGCCTTCAAAGTAAAATGAAAAAAAATCTGCGACATGCATAGACAGGTTTCCGATCAAACGGGAGCTAAGTAGAACATGACAACAATCTACGCATTATAATTGAACAATTTCTAGAATCATACACTACTGTGTACCCGCTGGTTGTAGATTTCAAGAAAGCCTTCGATAGCAGTAGACGTATGGAAAGCATTGAGAAAAGAAGGAGTACCCCAGAAAATTATTGGAATAATCAGAACTATGTACAGGAATAGAAATCATCGTAGTCTAGTAGGTAGTGTGTTGGCTTATTGGACGTGAGGCCTCGGTTCAAACCCCAAGTCAGAGATATCCAACAAAACGAAAATATGAAAAAATATTACTTCGGCGACTTCCTCTAAGCAGATTTCTGGCAAAAACTCTGACAGTAATTAATATTGTCATGAAAAGTTGCTCAAAATCTGTTATTCGCAGTCAACTTTAAACTGTAGGTGCCGCCTCTCTTGGATAGATAAAATTAAAACACACAGTATAATTGGTGTGAGAAGATAGGTCGTAATCCTGACTAGGGGGTTGCAATGACCAATTATGTATGTATTTATGTTCCTCTAAACAATAAAAAAAAAAATTGAGTAAAATATTTAGACTTTCCAAGTTTCGAATTGAAGGTCTTCAAAAAATATTTATTTCATGGACGTTGCATATGATAATCCCAGAAATCTGAATTTTATTAATGTCGTCGGTAAGAAAAATTTTTATTCAGCCTTATTCTGGTTGTCGTCATCGTTGTCGCCGTCGTCGTCGTTACCAAAAATGATGTCGATAAAATCGGAGTCGACAAAATCAGAGTCGACACAACACAATATCGACGGCGTATTGACTCACAGAATAGCAAATGTGTGTCCGACAGTCATCTATAACTGTCAATAACGACAAACAGAATACCAATTTTAAACTGTCGACGGAAGACGATGTCGACGACGACAACCAGAATAAGGGTGATTATTTCTATCTGGTTAGTCTGGCAGCAATTGGCAATATGCCTCAAGATATGCTTAAGATAATTCTAAAATAATTCATTAAAAAATTTAATAAATTTTCTTTGTTTTTATAAGCATAATTAATTAAACACGTTGCGAATGTTTTCATAAAAAGACTCATTTATCATCGCTGTACATACATATGTTTTTTTGTTGTTGTTGTTGTTGTTTTTGCTGTTATAAAAGATGATTCAGTAATTAATTTTCTTTTGTTGATATTGTTAACACCTTCTTGATTTCATATTTTTTGTAAAGGGTCCGCCAAATAACTTTTTTTTTTTGAAAATGCTTAAAAAAAACTACTGAATATTTTCTCAAATTTCTTTTTTTATTTGAAAGTACAATCCTTCCGGTTAATAATGGAAAATAATTTCATTCAAATGGCTGCCACGGCTGGCTATGCAGTAGCCTACACGATCGGTCCAATTTTTAAGCAAAAAAATTATCTTTTCAGATGAAGCTCATTTTGATCTTGGCGGGTATGTAATCAAGCAAAATTGTCGCATTTGGAGCACAGAAAACCCGCACGCATAAATTGAAAAGCCGACGCACCCAAAACGAGTCACTGTTTGGTGCGGATTTTGGTCCAGAGGCATAATTGGGCCATTTTTCTTCGAAAATGAGCAAGGAGTGGCCGTTACAGTCAATGGCAATCGTTATCGGGTCATGTTGAACGAATTTTTGTTCACAAAAATTGAAGAGGAGGATATTGGCAACATTTGGTTTCAACAGGACGGCGCTACGTGCCACACAGCCGAAGCTACACTCGATGTTTTGCGCCCTGTTTTTGAAGATCGCATTATCAGCCGCAGAGCTGATGTCGTTTGGCCACCTCGGAGCTGCGATTTGACACCGTTGGACTATTATTTCGACGCCTCCGTTCTATAACATTATAAGTCGAAAAATTGTGTTTTGAGTTATGAGCTCTCAAAGTTTTCACGCTACATACGACTATATGCGTATTCTAAGTAGATTTTTCCCTATAACTTCGGAACGGATCGGCGCATCTTAACCAAATTTTGACAGTATTTAAGTTAGAGAACGTAGAATTTAAAAATGCAAGAACATTAAAAACGTTCTAAGTACACTTAGAACGTTTTATAGAATGGAGGCGTCGATTTGTGGGGTGCCGTCAAAGATAAGTGTTACGCCGACAAGCCAGAGACAATTGACACTTTAAAGGACAATATTCGTGAAGCCATTGGTGAAATACAGCTGCACACAATCGATAATGTGCTTAAAAAAGTTATTTGGCGGACCCTTTACAAGTATAATAAAGCGAAAAATACGCACAATCCAATCCATCCATAGATGGAAATAAATGCATAGAACAATCAATCGTTTTCAAATGGTAGAACTAATCGAAAAATTTCTATGAACCCCAGATAAACTTATTGATCATGGTTTTATGGTTCATAAATCAAATTAAACGTTTCACTCTAATGCTGGAAAAAAATCTTTTTTTTTTACTATTGAAACGATGAATTTGATTTATTAAATTTTATTTTTTTTTTTTGTTTGTTCTGTTGTAGCTTTTGAACAATTTCATCAACTATAAAATAAAAAAAAATTGTATTTGTTGTTAACTTATTAACATTTTATTGTATTGTGTACACATGTTACATGTTGGAATTTTTAAATTGACGAATATTTGCTTAAACAATTAAAAGGTAATGTTTTAATGGTTTAAGAATCATTCACTTCGCGAATGTATCATTAAATTATTCTAACACGGTAAATAAAATTCAAATTATTTTAAATGATCAGCTTAGAGGGGTGGCTATGTATGTGTCAACGAGCAGGTTCTTGCAAAAACTATCACGTTGTACTGCAACCATACGATTTATATAGGATATCCGTATAATATCTGTCCCAATTCTATTACCTCGACAAACTTTATTAAATTGTTCACTGTCATAAATTGTTCAGTGTCAAAACTCCCTGTGTAGTATTTGATACGTACCCAGGGATTTCCTTCTGAAAAGCTTTAACGTCACACAGGTTCGAAGTATGTGTTCTGATGATACATTCTTTACATCACTCAAAATCTACATGAAGGGGTTGACGAGATCCTTATACTGAACAAGTGCTCTTTGAGCCTGCAGTGCCCGACTACTTTAATTACCTAAGCAAAGTTTAGTTTATATCCCTCCATGTTTTCACTCCACATGCCCGACCATGCTCTTTTTTTTAATACTCGAAATAATGAAACCAAAAGAACAATCCAAGTATGACTAATTTTATATTACATACATATGTACATACATAATTGGTCATTACAACGCTTCCGTAAGGATTACGATCTAGCTTCTCACACGACTTATGTCGTGTGTCTTTATTTTATACATGAGTGGTGGGGATCTACAGTTTTTTGAGAAACTTTTTTACGGCAATTTTGTTTATTCCCAGAGTTTGTGCTAGAAATCTGCTGAGAGGCAGTAGCCTAAGAGATATTTATTTATATTTTGTTTTGTTAGAGCTTTCTGACCTGGCGTTTTGAAACGTGGCCTCACGTCTAATAAGCCAACACACTACCCACTAGACTACAGTGCCGATTTTGATACTACACTCTTTCATTCTCTCAAACACAGGAACCATACCTAGTTTCTGACGAAGTCACGTTCGCATCCTTTTCCCCATCTCTGTAACTTTTGCAAAAACCGTTAGACCAAGCTGCCTCGCATTAGAGCCTAGAATGCAATACCGGCGTTGAGCGTATTCCTTTGGAGTTTGAACAGACTTTGCCTTTCATCTAAGCCTGGAGAGATTTTTTACGCTATCTTGCTCGCATTCGAAGCTGTCCATGTAACGTTGACGGTATCTATCACCACATTGTTCGCTGTCATAGCACTATGGCATGTATAACGTAAATGTGATTTCGTTCTGTTATCTCTATGAGAGACTCGCAGTACCCAAAAAATGTAGAAGTCATTATGGGTGAGTCCAGGGTAAAGGTCACGTGAACACTATAAAAACGAGTTATTTTTACTTGAGGCATCTAACGGGTTCAGATTACACAACTAAGCCGGATGTAGAATTGTTGTGGATCAATAGAATCTTAGCTTGTCTTCTGCACTATCCGATAAATAATACTTTTTAGACTGAAATATGCTTATACATATATAGGAGGACGAAGGCTTTGGCAGCTAGTTCCTTAATTTATTATTGAATGTAAATTAATTTACTTGTAATAAATTAAAATAAAATAAAATAAATAAATAAATAAATATTTATAGACAAGTAAAGCGACCATTAGATGTCTATAGACTGTTAAAACCACAGCTACTACCGAAAATTGGCGGCTGATTAGCAGAGTTTAGCATTTCTATGAAGAGGGGAAACCTGTGAGCCGACACAAACTCTACTCATTTACAATGGGATAACAGACCTACTGGTTGAGAGGCCAAAGAAACTGGCCTCGGTACAAATGCTCACAGCGACTTCTGCAGAATGACGAGGACGAGACGTTAGAACATAATCACCGCCATTGTAAGGAACTTGGCATCATTACTGACAGAACGTAAAGACTTTTTTTTATTGGATCTTTCCTTACGGAATTTACAATAAGTAATCAAATCTTAACCTAAAAAAAAAAATGTTGTTATTGCCACTGCAACCGACAACTGTAAGTGCTCATCATACAGATAGTTACCGGATCAAATCAGTTGTTTGAATTCTTTTGAGACGGGAGTGGCCCTCGAATAAAAGTAAGTCCTTTGCAAGACGGTTGGGATGGTCTGCAATCTTAGTGAGGTAATTGGTACTCGCTATTTTGATTTCCTCTCGAATTAAAGGTCTTTTGAGATCCCTGTGGATGTTAAGGTTTCTGACGTACCATGGAGCTCGAGTAATTGTTCTAAGGATTTTAGACTGCCGTCTTTGAAGCTTTTCCGAGTTGGAAGGTGAAGCTGTCCCCCACAACTGAATACCATATAGCCAAATAGGTTTCAATACTGCCTTGTACAAAAGCAGCTTAAGATCTAAGGCAAGGGTTGACTTAGTTCCAATAAGCCAGTAAAGCTGAGCTGTTTTGAGTTTTGAGCTGGGTTGTTTTGGCAGCTATATGTTGGGCCCACGTTAGGCGACGATCAAGGTGAATACCTAGATATTTCACACTATCGTGTTCTGGCACTCTGACTCCATTAATTGTAAAAGATGATTTGGATAAAATCCATGCCTTCATAAAATCCATGGAGTTGTATGGTACTATCGATGTTATAATAAGACCTTATAAAACCAAACTAAGCTATGATAATTGCGGCTACTTCCAATTTATTCCAACCTAGCAAACATAACATAACCAAGTGAATCAATGCCGAAAACACGTATTTAAAAAACGTTTGTATAACTTTAAAGAAATCACCCTTTTTTTAAATTATATAAGCGTATGTGGGTATGTATGTAGTTGTATGTTGTTTGCATGATTGTCAGAAGTTATAAGTTTTATAAACGGATATCCTGATATCCATTACAAATTAAACAATTGTTCATACATACATACATATGTATGAACGCTCTCGCTAACTATTTACTTTACTTAGCCATTATTATTGTTTTTTTCTTTATATATATTTTTTATATTTTGTTTGCCATTTAAATATTGAATTTTTAAACAATAACCTTTATTGACCTTATAAAATAATACAATAAAAATAAAAAAAAATATTGAAACTTAGAATAAAAAAAAAATAAATTTATTGTACGAAAAACAAAAAAAAAATTAAAAATTCTTTATTTAATAATAATTTAAACAAATTTATGATTGATTTGCCTGCTTTTGCAAAATGTTTGCATTTCCAATAATAAATTAAATTAAAAAAAAAAAAATACTAGAGAGAGAGAAAAAAAATAATTTCAAACGAAATGAAGGCCAATTATTTTACCTTTTTTTTGCTGTTGTGTTTCTAAACATTTTATGTTTTTGTTTAATAAGCCAGTTTATAAATGTTTAAAATAATTATACTGTTTCAATTGCAAATAATTATACTACAATTCCAACACACAACACATATACTGTAAATTGTTCTTGTTTTTTTTTTGTTGCTTTTTTCGAGATAGTAATAGAAATAGCAATAGAATGTGTCAATGCTGCAAAGGAACAACAAAAAAACAAAACAAAAAAACGAAATGAAATGAAACCTTTAAAAAATTAGTGAGTAATTGTTTTGAATTTTTTTTTTTTTTTTTTTTTTTTTAAATTTTTAAATTTGTTTTAGTGTTAACAGAATTTGTTATTAATAATTCTGTTTTTTATTTCATTTGATTTCATTTTATCTCATTTGAATTTGCTTTTCATTTTGAAAAGCCAATGTTCGCGGTGTGGTATGGTGATTAATCATTAGAATAGTGAAAGAACAATTCAAAACCCATTCTAATTAAATGACTTAATTAATAAATAATTTTAATAATTATTTAGTAAATGATTAATTATTCTTTTTTTTTTTTTAAATACAAAAAATTTTCAAATTGTATACATTAACAATAGAAATTGAAAAGTGCTTTTTTTCTCTTTCATTAGAATTAAAATTCGACTGCCTAAGAAGCAAAACAAAAATGAAAACAAAAGACTTAAGACACAAACTTGTTTTTTTTCTTCTTATACCAAGAATATTGAAAGATTTTTTATTAATTCCCGGTTTGTTCAGAATCTTTGTGAGTTTTGTTTGTTCAACATTTAAGCTGCTACCAATTTAATTTGTTTTAGAAACTTGTTCAGAAAAAATGGCTATGGTTCGTACTAGGTTGGCAATAAAGGCCATTATTCCCTTCAGTCAGGATTACAACCTGACTTTTCACACCATTCGTGTTGTGTGTGTTAATTTTATACATGAGTGGCGAGACCTACAGTTCCTTTTTCACGGCAATTTTATTTTAATCTAGAGTTTTTTACCAGAAAACTGGCGAAGAAATATTTTCCCATATCTCGCTTTGTTGGAGAACCGTGGCCGCACGTCTAATGAGCCAACACACGCTACCTACTAGGCTATTGGACGGTCACTCCTCAATTATGCTGCTCCAATTTGGACCTCATTCTTGAGTGATACACAATGGCGTGTATTGCAGACGACACAGAATAACGCCCTACGTATAGCCACAGGATGTGCTAAGATGACGAACATAGATCGCCTACATGAGGAATCCCAAATGTTGTCAGTTGAGTTACTGACGAAACAATACCGCATAGCCTGCTACTTGCCATCACATTCCAACCATCACATAGTCATGAACAAGCCTACTCCTCGCCGTATTAGACATGATTTCACCACCTATAACACGGACATCACCCACCTCATACCAACAATAGTGGAGCTACAGTCAGTAAGGGAAGCACAGCGTTCCTTACATCAAACGACAGTCACGACGACCATGGACGAACTCAGCCACAACAGGGTCATAAATCGGCATCCACCACCAATCGCCGATAACGAAAGGCAGCTACCAAGGGTTAAAAGAACCATCCTGGCCCTGCTAAAGTCAGGATGGGCTAGCATACTCAACAGCTATAGAGCAAGGATCATCCCGGGGACCTTGGATTGCTGCCCCTCATGCAATCAAGCAAAACACGACACGGTGCATCTCTTTAGTTGTCCAGCTAAACCAACGATCCTGCGACCCATAGGCCTGTGGCTGAACCCAACGACAGTAGCGGACTTCTTAGGACTACCAACCACATAACGATAACTACATACTTACGCAACTATTAACAAAGAATTTCATCTCTAACCCATCACATCTCCACCAGAATACAATCAAACCATAGGCATACATCCAAACACATAATTAATTATCTTATATCTACAGGGAAATTATTTCGGAGACAACAGCAGAACTGTTACAACAACAACAACATACTAGACTAAGGCGCCTTAATTCAAGAATATAAACTTTCTTAAGACAAGTCGGGCTCATTCTGCTAATGCTGTCATTATTTTTTCTAGCTTTAGAACCATGCTTAGCTTCTGATGAAGCTATTAATCACCCATTCTCGAAAGCTCAGTGTAATCATCTGCATAATAGAAACAACCCATATGCTTCCTGGTTCTATGACAACGATGGACATGTATCTAATAGGGAAAGAATAGTTTTCTTGTCTATGCAACTTCTAGAAGTAGTAGAAGAATAAGGGTGCGATCTTTTTATCCAAAATAATACTGGGCATTTATCCAATAGGTGAAGAACACTCTCATTCTGTTCCTCTACACTGTAATTTTGCAGAAACAATTGGCCCAAGACGTTTCGCATGAGAGCTTAGTGCCAAGTGTTGAGCGTATTCCCTTGGAGTTCGACCATATTACCAAGCCCATGCATATCGCATGAGCATCCATAATGCAATGCCCAGTAATGAACCCAATAACAATAACGAGAAAATTTTATTTCTTTATTTATATTTATTGTTTCTTGGGCTAACTCATTTATTTTGCAGTTTCCCTGAATGCCACGGCATTCCAGAGCTCTTGCTTTCTTCCTTATGACAACGCTGGACATGTATTCAATAGGGTGAGAACACTTTCCTCATCCAAGCAATTCCTGCGGTATATGCAAAATGCAATGTCCAGTAATATTTCGCAATATTCTGCAAAGACAGTATTTAGTAAATACCTGCAACTATTTCTTGAATGTTGCATTTTTTCATATTTTTGAATATCACTAGAGTTCCCAACGAATTTCAAAGACGCCAGTCAATGGTAATCAACTTCAAAGTAAATTGAAAATTAATTAAAAAATCATTTCACCAAACCGGAGATATCTTATCAATTTATACGCAAATATTAATCTTAAACTTTTTCAATGCATGTGTGTTAAGTCTTTCGTTTTTTCTTTTCTTTTTTTTGTTTGTGTTTTAAATTATAGGCTTTAGATTCGAAAGTATACTCGTAAACAACACAATATAGGAAAACTTTTAATAACCTTTCGATCAATGAACATGAAGTCAATAGATCAAGGTCATCATAGAATATGGCTTTTGTTTGAAAAACCGTTATGATTCGAAAATCTAAATCAAACTGTTCGTGACTGTGTCAACTTTGAAACAATGTCTAGAAATGCTGTCTTTTATATTAACAAACAAATAAACAAACAGACAAACAATTGGAATAATTATCTGAAAATAAATTTCATTGAAATTACTAAAGCTTTGTTTTCGAAAATTTAAATATTCCCCCTGTTCTGTATTTGATGTGCAAAAAATTTTTTTTTTATTTTATTTGAAAGTGTAGCAGATTCTAAAAGTATTTTTAGGGCAATAGTTTAATAGTTTAGAGGGACGCTGTGATATTTACATACATCATTGGTCATTATTACGACCTTCAGTCAGGATTACGACCTGGTTTCTCACACCACTTATGTAGTGTGTTAATTTCATACATGAGTGGCGGGGCCTACAGTTTAATGTCTACTCCGAAAAACCGATTTTTTGATAAAAATTTTCATGGCAATTTTATTTTACTCTGGGAGTTTTTGCCATAAACCTTTTGAAATTTGCATCTCGTGGAAGGTCTATCTTCTCCAACATGGGTGCCTACCGTTATATGCAGGAATTGTACAGGAAGAAGCAAAGTGATGTTATGCGTTACTTGCTTCGCATCCGCGTCTGGCAATACCGTCAATTGACAAAATTGCACCGTTCTCCCAGACCCACTCGTCCCGATAAGGCTCGCCGTTTGGGATTCAAGGCCAAGCAAGGCTTTGTCATCTACAGAATCCGAGTGCGTCGTGGTGGCCGCAAACGTCCAGTACCCAAGGGTTGCACTTATGGCAAACCCAAGAGTCATGGTGTCAACGAATTGAAACCATACCGTGGATTGCAATCCATTGCTGAGGAACGAGTTGGCCGTAGATTGGGAGGTTTACGTGTATTGAACTCCTACTGGGTTGCCCAAGATGCTTCCTACAAATACTTCGAAGTCATTTTGGTTGATACCCACCACAATGCCATCCGTCGTTATGTCTAGTAAATCAACACACTACCTACTAGATTACGGAGACTTCAATGATATTTAGTCCCAAAAAAGTAGCCTGTTTTCAACGTGTTTAATATGAACATTTACGAATAGACAAACAATCTATTACCGGGAGTTCGTATTGAACAAAGAAGAATGTAAATCCATAAATGAAGTGTGGAGATATCCCATTGGAGATATTAATTTCAATTTGTTCTTTTACTTCTTTGGACAAGAGAACAAAGAGCAATAACAATTCTTCATTAAAGTCTACGATGGTACGCATAGTTATTGACTTTGTACCAGGTTAGTTGTGCATTCCATAGCTCTTTCGGTAGTTGCTTTTCCAAGCGTTTGTAAACCTTTCGGCAGCCTACTTTCCTGCATTTTTCGTAAGTATTTGTTGATGATTGCATGCAATCTCTTTATATCAAGTTACGCTGGAATTAGATATGCTGAGTTTATTCATGAAGAGCTATATTTGTAAATATTGTGAATATGATCCATCCGATACGATCCGATGATCCATCTGATTTATCAATGAGATTGCACACATACATAATTGGTCATTACAACCCTTCAGTCAGGATTACGACCTAGCTTCTCACACCACTTATGTTGTGTGCGTTAATTTTATACATAAGTGGCGGGACCTACAGTTTAAAGTCGACTCCGAACGACAGTTTTTTGAGAAGCTTTTCATGGCAATTTTATTTACTCTCAGAGTTTTTGCCAGAAATCTGCTGAGAGGAAGTCGCCGAAGAAATATTTTCATATTTTTCGGTTTGATGTCTGACCTGTGATTCGAACTCGGGCCTTCAGTCTAATAAGAGAAAACACTTCCTACTAGACTACGGCGACTTCAATGAGATTGCACACATAGCAAAACGAAAGGTACTTCCACCATTTTTTGACCTTTCACCAGGCATAATTTTTTACTTTTTTTAAAACATACATGGATAAGTAGATTGAAATTCCGAAGGTTGATGGGGATTGCGGATGTAACTTTTCAATATCCAGAAAAGTAATCTTACCTTGCATAGTATTTAGAGATATAAACTACTGGTCATAATTTATTTTAGAACTCGTGTAGGAAGGATGGATGTAGAGCAGGCAACTACAGTGACACAGAAAACTATACATACCCCCCGAAAAAAATGATTTTCTGTAAAACCTGAAAACTGAATTTTTTTAATTTTTAATAAATGTTTACTTTTTTAAAAAAAATTAAATGGTTGGAAAATGTTTTATTTATTACAAGAAATAATGCGATATAATTTTGTTCTCTAAAGATTTTAAGGTTTTACAGAAAGTCATTTTTTTCGGTGGGTATGTATAATATTCTGTGTCACTGTACAGTTAAAATTTTCATAGGCTTAGAGATAGGTTAGTACGACAAAGTCGGTAAAATGTTCGAATAAACATTTATGCACCATAGTACAGCAAATCTGGAGTTTCTGTTTTGAGTGGCATAAATTTAAGTCACTTTTAACGGTCAGATGTATGCGTTAAGCCATAGGCGATAAGAATGCAACAATGTAATAATAATGGAGCACACTATTTCTCGTTGTTTTGTCCATTTGTAAGAATTTATGCGTTTACGCGTTAGGAATGCAACGATGTCCAGTTGTAAGAAAGAATTCCATTATAGAACCGATAAGACCGAATTATGTCTTTTCTCTTAGATATATCACAGAGAAAAAGAGCAGATAAAATGGTCAAATGAGCCATGAATAAATGAATGTGATGCAACAGTATTATTGAAGTCGCCGTAGTCTAGTAGGTAGTGTGTTGGCTTATTAGACGTAAAGCCAGGGTTCGAGCCCCAGGCCAGACATCAAAACAAAATACAAAAAGTATTTCTTCGGCGATTTCCTCTCAGCAGATTTCTGCCAAAAACTCTGAGAGTAAATAAAATTGCCATAAAAAGTTTCTCAAAATCTGTCGTTCGGAGTCGACTTTAAACTGTAGGTCCCGCCACTTATGTATAAAATTAACACACACAACATAAGTGGTGTGAGAAACTAGGTCAATAATCCTGACTGAAGGGTTGTAATGACCAATTATGTATGTATGCAACAGTATTATATTATAGAGTTAGCAAACACCCTTATGGACGTTTAGTTTTTTGCAGTTGTCATAGTAGATACTTCTCTCTTTCAACTCCAGTAACGAAGCATGTCAGTTATTGGCACTTTTCCTGCCATTAAACCTTATCCCATATAACCCAATAAACATGCAAAAGATATTGAATGAACAAAACGGTTTTCAAAAGTTTTTACGTTTCCATAAGTAAATCTACATATCTAGAACGGATGAGATTATTTCGTTTGTTATTAAGTAATTAGACAAGAAATTTTTTATTTAATTTTTTTTTCTGTTAAATAATTTTTGTTTATGATTTAAAAATAAAAATTTTAATTAGTTAAACTACTCAAGCGTTACTTTCGGTTATGGATTTACTTATTCGTCATGGCAGAATTTCAATTTGAATAAAAATAGAATCCTAAACAAAACACAAAAAAAAAATAAATGAATTTGAAAAGGAAATTTTATTTGAAAAAAAAAATAAAATAAACTGACGTAATTTTTTGAATTTCAAATACATATAATAAATATTATGAAATATAAATTAGAAATTAAATAATAATAATAATCATTTTTAGTATTTCATGCTTTTAAATTTTCAATTTCTTTATTGATTTAATAAGTGACTTGCACTAAATAAATTGAAATGAAGTGACATTTTTCAAATGTACGCGAGTATTTAGACTTGGGGTTTCTCTCGTAATAATTTCCGTAAACATTTCATATTAAAAGAAATCAAATCATTTTCTATATGTACATACATATATAAAACACCATGTTTTCTTTAGTGCCTTGTTGTACAATCAATTTGTAATTGTATTTCTGTTACCATTTCATTATTGAATTAATCATTGGCTGTACGTAATAAAATTTAAATTAAGAATCAGTTTCAAAGAATTTTTTCTTTCATTATTTATCATAGAAACATTCTCTGTTTTTTTTTTTTTTTTAAATTCTACTTAGGTTGTAAAATATTTAACGCGTGAATAATGTAAACCACGCGTTCTTATAACAGCAGAATAGAAAAAACCCATTGCCGGGTGTGATTTTAAAAATTTACATCTGTTCACTACCACTATATACGCTGTGATTACGTTTACAAAACAACTATTTCAATTACTTTAACTTGTTTTATTATTTTTTTTTCTGTGCGCTCTTAAATACAGTGCTGAATATAATTGTAATAACATTGCAATGAGTGTATCTATCAGATGCTCTGCAAAATATAAGAAATACAAATATAAGACTTACGACACATACACTACGATTTTAAAAAAGCTTGAAATAGTAAAACAAAAGACATAAGACACATACTCAAAATGGGTACGTTGATTAAGGTGGCTCCATCCACCCATTAGAAGAGAATAATTAACCCTTAGGGCCATTATTACAACTTGCCGTTAAACTTGGGTTTAGTTAAAGGTACCTTTAGCTAAAGGGAACTGTAAAGTTATCTTTAAGTTATTTTCGTTATTACAACTAACAGATAAAATAAAGTTAACTTTTCTCAAAAATATGACAGTGCTGGAGCAATGTCGATACCACTGTTCAATTAAACAAGTTTTTTTAAAAGCAGTGGCAACGACGTGCTTCGTTTTTTATTTGTTGTATATGCTCATTTTGTTTATATTTGAAGTTGCCATATTGAAAATAATATATTATATGGCAAGTTCAAACATTAAACTTAACTTTAAAAGTTACCCTTAAGCTTAACGCTCACTTCTACCATATTGTCCACTTATAATAATGAAAAACAATTTATCTGCCCGTTAAAATCCTCCCTTTAGTTAACGGCAAGTTGTAATAATGGCCCTTAGTGTGACACAAAAATCCGTTGCACTCAGTTGTGACCTGATCCACGAAACCAATTTAATGTAATAATTCCTTCAGGTTTAATATAAGCCGCGTTCCATACAGTATAAAACAACGATGCGCTTAGAAACTTTAGGCTATTTCTTGTCAATATTTAACACTCATACAAGAGTATTTTTCCTTGTATTTACTAAGTAGTGGATTGCTGTCATATTCTATGCCAATATAATTAGTGTTTCAGACTCCAGTGCTCAGTGTATATTTCGTCTACTTTGGATATATTTTTTGTTGATTCTTTTATAAGATTCTCAGTTTTTCATTTGTCAAATTCTTGATCACAATTTGCAGATTTCTGCTATTGGTATCATGTACGAAGTTGTGTCATAGTCTCTACGTAATCATGAGTGGTAAGGTCTTCTAAATGTTTATGGTTTTCTAGCAGTCAAGCTTAGCAGATTTTTCATGCACTTGGATGTTACATTGCCCTCGATTTCTGATTTAAGATTGAGAGCTTGTGATAGTGAAGCATGACGTCCTGTCGGTATGAACAATGTCCATGTTTCCTTTCAACTCAGCTGTATTTTAGCACTTTTGCCATTTCTTTAGACTCTTTTGCCTTCTTTCTCTTCGTTCTTCAGCTGTCAAAGACCTACAAATACTCCTAAGTCTTTCTCTTTTCAGTTCCAAATTTTGTAAATTTTTCTTGGCCTTGGAAGACATAGAACTCCATATTAAAGTATATACCATTGAGTAGATCTTGTTCAGAAGGAACTTCACCAGTTATTTGCCATTTCTTAACTTTTTCTTCCGTAGCATAGACTAGTGATCCTTTCGAAAGTTAGCATCTACTGATACACATAAAATACTTGTTCAATGTGAGACTAGCACGCGAAATTAAAAGCATTTTTATCATTAAGAATTATGTATGACGGCATAATATTTCTTGGAAATTTGTATCCACCTGATTTGTTTAATTAATTACATTCCCTGCTATCGTATGATAATTTCTTAATTCCATCTATGCTGGAGCGTTCTCCGTGAGATCCATACTGATCGTCTTTGCTTTCAACTTTTTTAAAACAAACGTTCTAAAATTTTCCAATCGTTCGATGATAAAAAGTAGATCATGGATCATATTTTCGGAAAATTTTCATCCAAAAAACCTCCGTACATCTCCGCAAAACGTCTAACGTACTTCATTGCAACTTAAGTAGAGCTCCATCATTTATAAAGCTTTCCGGCAGGAGTGTATAGAATTGCGATTGTAGCCTGATAGCCCTCTTCCTTCAGTTCTCTCAGAAGAAAAAATATTTCTGTGAAAATCTTTATTTATTTATCGTGTACCGGTATTGTTTTCCAAAGCCATATAACAACTGAATAGATGTATTATAGGTTATGACCTCGTCTTGATGAGCATCATTATTGAATGAATAAACCTCCCATAATAACAAATTAGGGCGAGTTTCTTTTAAGAGCGGAGATCAAATTCATACTAATCAAATGTGAAATTTAATGGAATTTCTATTTTTATACTTGAACTGACTGCAGAAAGTAAAATACGGAATCAAATCCAAGAGTATTTGTCATACCTTCTCTCCTGATATTCTGGATTGGAAGTATGTGAAATGATTCACAAATATTTTTATGAACTCATGAATTAGTGAAATATATAACAAGTTGTTACGATTTAAGTCCAGTAGTATAAAAATAAACTCGATTTGAAGTAAAATTGCCGTTTAAAAATACATAAGAAATACCAGGAGTATTTATAAAACAAAGTAGCTGTCTTAAGTCTTTTATTTAATAAAACGTGTAACATATGCAAGAAGAATGCAAGAGTTTTTATGTTTGTTTTGTTTTGTTTTTTTTTTATACTTTAAAACATGACATCAATTCGTTTTTTTATGTTTTTATTTATTTTTTTTATGACTTTGTTGTTGGATTTATTAGTTTTATGCAAATATGACGGTAGTATTGGAACGGAATTACAACTAAATTTTCATGACTTACTTTTTGCTTATTAGTGGGGGATGGGACAGGGGTTTTTATATTATTTCATGCAATATACAATGTATTGTTTTTTTATTTTCAGTGCAGCATTCAGTGAGTTTATCAATCAGTTAAATAATAAATTAAAACAAAAAAAAACGAATCTTTAAGAAAACTTCTCTGTGCTCTGTTGTAAGGTTTGATTGTTAAATAATGAAATAAAATGAAATGAAATCGTGATATTCTGGAATCTTTTTTTTTTTTAAGTTTTATTATGTATTTATTATTGTATTTTCATTTAAAATGTAAATTAAAAGGGAAATGGCATTAAACATGTTGCATGATATCTTAATACTTTTTATTAAAATTTGTTACTAATGCTCTGGCTGCTGCTGTCGCTATTGCCTTTATTGTTTCTTATTCTATTCTAAACTTCTATTCTATCTCCTGTAAACTGTATAGCCTAACCTCGTTCCTTAGCCCTCGTTTTGTTTTATTCCGTTCCGTATTTTATTTTTATATTTTTTTTAAAATAAATTTATAACAATTTGAATTGTACGAGAAAATGGGTGATTGTAGTTTGCCATCTGGGCAAAGTGGTTTTCTATAGAATTTTTTTTTGTCTCTTTAATTCATGGATTTTTTTTATTGAACAATTTTATTTTTTTCTTTGTTTTTTTTTTTTTTGCCTGAAATATCATGTACTATTGGCGGGAAACAAGTGTTTATTTGTTGTAATTTATTAAAATAATAAACATGAAATATTTATTCAGACAGATGCTGTGTTGTTTAGCAGTTAATCTAAATTTTTTTTCTCTCGCTCTCTTCTAAAGTCATTGATTCCGGTGAGGTTTTCTTTTTGTTTTTTGTTATTTAATTATTCTTACATTTGCTAATGAAATATTCATTAATTTGTTTACTTTACACTCTACACCCCACTATAGGTTGAAAGTTCATGATGTTTTTAAATACATCTACGGCCAATAGATATATGCTCTAAATATGCATAAGTTTTTCTTAATGTTTGCTTTCTCCTTAAGTTGTCAAAGTGAAAATTAAATTTTTAAATTTTATAAAAAGAAAAGATTTTCTCCTTTAATCAAATTATCCTAGCAGAGTCGAAATAATATAAAAATCCAGTGTCAAATTATCATTATCTCTCTTTTACTTTAAAGTGTTTTCACTTATTAAATCGGTTTTAAAAAATCACTTTAATTTAAGGCTGACCATTTCGGCTTGTTAAAAAGGTTTTCTAATGTACGTTGGTGAAGTGTCCCCTTGTTTAATAACTTACATATATATAAGACAAACTTATAATTAAGACAAACGATTTCACACGTTTGTTTGTTTTTTTGTATGGAAAACACAAACACAAAAACAAAATTTATGTGGAAAACACAAACAGTGAGTGTTTTGTCAATTTTGATTGTGTTTTCCACGAAAACAGGCCCTTTATTTTCACTCACGCCTTGCAAGTTTGTCCGTAATCTCTTAGACCTCCATACTGCAATGGCTAGACTCTGATCTGCGTTTATCAGTCAACAAAATCTCTACTGAAATCTAACTTTATCAATACGTTCAGAAACATTCTTGATGGCACGTAAGCGTAAAATTTTATTTATATGAATTTTGAATAGGATAGGACAGGGGGAAGTGGCTGGTCTGTTAAATCAAAATTCAATTGAACACGTATAGCAGACCAGTGCTGCCATACCTCAGAGCTAACTAACAAGCAGTGATTAACCCGTCTTGACCATCAGTATTAGGGCTTCACGTTTAAAGCTTGACTGTCTTAGAAACAAACAGAAAATTAGCATTAAAGTTTAATTGAGTGATCGATCTCCCAACGTGCTTACGTGCTTAGTCAAAGAGAATCCATGACGCATATATCACTGGGGACTTGTTGCAACACAGAAAGCTCCAAGCATCAAGATAGCATGGGTCTAGGCTCCTACATACGAGAACCAGAAAGCAATCAAAATAAAAATATCCGGTTAAATATCTTCACTGACAGCCAAGTGGCCTAACCAGCAATACCTTTTAGACCACTAAACAAAAAGTGGGCTGAAATGTCACAGTGCTATTGCGGAAACACAATGCAAAAATACTCTTAAGCAAACATAGTAAGAGGAAAACCATGAGTATTTATGACTGAATAGATCGATGATCGTTTTTATATAGACACTGCTTGTATACCTAAACCGTATAGGCGCGCTGGATAAAGGCATGTGATGAAGACATCAAAACGATTGGACACTTTTTATGTTATTGTCCATCTATCGTAAGCTTGGTATCCCAATGGTATCCCCTAAACAATCAGAGTACAAAAACCAACTTGATGATTTAGGTTTATAACGAGAAGGATGAGACCTTGTTCTCCTTTCTCTTTAACCTATCTACCTAGTCATTGAATTCGATATTACGTAATGATACCACCATTAAACTGTTGATAGAAATCTGTGTTTGTAGACAAAAGAGATCGGATTGTCGCTTGGCTGTCAGATATGATAGAAATGCAAGCAGTTGGAGATATTTAACCTTGGCCTGGAATAAACTACACTAGTCAGGCAGGAGAAGGAAGAGATAACCAAAAATTAAGTTTTTCGCAGAAAATTCCACTGCCTTTCTTAACCTCGTATCCAGAACCGTTCATGTAGACTTCCACATAATTTCTGGAGCTGATCATGTCACAGGATCTGTCTTTCCTGTTAGATATTCTAGTGTGAAATCCCCTATTAAGACTAGATTCACACGAGGTGTTCTTTCATTCAGGGATTCTCATGGAGGATTGATGAGTGTCAGCGTCATATTGCGATAAGTAACGCACGCATATTGTCTGATTAGTAATATATGAATACGGAAATTAAGTTTTTTTTTTTTCTAATACAATACAGAGTACATACTCCTCTTCAAGGAAGTTGATTATGTACCACATTAATATGCTGGATATAGTGTTTAACTGTTGTAAAATGAAGCCATCAAGTAATTACTCGATAATAAAAATGGTCATGCCAAGAGTATGGAAATAAAAGATTAGAAAACAGAATTGCTAAGCGTAGATTTTCAGCCTAAGATCTCCTACTTCAAAGACCGGACAAACGCTCTTCTTGAAAGTTTAGAACAAATAAAGTAAAGTGAAACGGGAAACCGAAATGAGATTATTAAGCTCTGAATAAACTAACTGTCGGTAGTTCTTTCCACAAATTTCATTCGAGTTTTGTATGACGTATTATTAGATGATAGCACAGCAAACTATATTTGGTAACTTTACCAATAAACTTTCCACTTTATCTCCTTATACTTTCAACCATTTATTGAGTGACAGCCCTAACTATCATTCGAATTTCTTTGCCCTTTTTTTTTTTTAACCAATGAGTTTCGTTCGTTCTTGATGATAACTGAAGTAGAAAATATTACTCTAAAGAAATTAAGATTTAACTGAGATATACTATGCTGTTGAGGACTAAGGGCCAATGTGTATAACCATCAATAAAATCAATTGATTATAGGAATTTGTTGCAACATAGGGTATCATATGGTAGGTGTTGTCTCACAGTAACTTTCTTCAAAAAGGTTTTTTTTTATTTTATTTATTTTCTTGTTGCTTGCATAATTATTATTTCTCCCAACACTCACGCCCTTTTTTGTTTCGTTATCATTAAATCATTTGCTGGTTTATTTATTTATTTTTTGTTTTTTGTTTAAAATTTAAAATTATTTAATATTTTAGTTTTATTGTTGGCATTTGTTGCTATTGCTATTGCAAGTTGGCAGTAGTGGTGCAGTTGCAGTTGTTGTAATTGCTTTAATTTAAATTGCAATTATATGTTAATTAAGTAATAATAAGTTTAAAATACCAACAAACAATTAAAGAGAAAAAACTAAAGTTTGCATTTCGTTTTTTTTTTAATTTGATTTTAAATTTAAACAATTAGTTGACTTGTTCCTAACTATTGGCCAATGGCTAACAAATATTACATAAAGAGAATTGTATTACATTAGAAACAAAAAACAAAAAGAAAAAGAAAACTACAAAAATAATTAATTTAAACAAAAGATGCATGCTTAAGTTAAAGGGGATTAGAATTGTAAATTTTTTCACGAATTTCTTTTCATTAACAAGTGCCTGCTGAAGATTGTTTATCTTAAACGGCATTTTCCATTTTTAATTATTTTCTACATTTCAATTATTTTCTATTCAATTGCAATAATTATTAAATCAATAGTAAAATTTAATTATTTTATTAACTTTCACTTTAGATTAGAAAAAAACAGAAAAAAAAATGATAGAAAAAAGTAGAAAATTATTGACAATCTTTGTAAATTGGTTTACAGTTTCAAAAGATTGTGAAATACTCGGGAATTAATTGCAAATTAATTCAAATCAAATCAATCTGTCACATTTAATTGGTATTATTTATTACTAAACGAAAGACATCTTAATAGACAACAACACACAGATGCTTTACAAGCCTGCCTTTTTTTAAAACAAAAAAAAAAGTACATTCCAACGGGAAGAAATCATTTCATTTCTGTTTTTGAAATGTCTTAATGACTTTCTTAAAACATACATGCATAATTGCGTCATTACAACAACCCTTCAGTGAAGATTACGGCCTAGCTTATCACACCATTTATATTGCGTGTGTTGATTTTATATATGAGTGGCGGAAGCTACAGTTTAAAGTCGGCTCCGAACGACAGATATTTTTAAGAAACTTTTCATGGCAATTTTATATTACTCTCAGATTTCTCGTCAGAAATCTGCTGAGTAAAAGTTCGCCAAAGAAATATTTTTTTATATTTAGTTTTGATGGTAGATGTCTGACTGGGGATTGAACCATGGCCTCACACTACTTACAAGTCCACGGCGACTTACTAAAACTCCAAATATGATTAGCAAATCCAAAATACTTTCATTATAAAGGCTTAGGGAAAAAAAAGCGAAAATAACAAACATTTCAAAAACAAAAGACTTAAAACATAAACTTGAATTATAAAAAAAAAAATAATTGTGTTCTAAAAATTTACACACATAAACAATTTATTAATTGTTAATAATTTTGATAAATTATTATTATATTGCGAATATGTTTTATAAAAAAAATTAATTTCTTCTAATATTTGATTATTTTCAATCAAAATAATGCCTTCAGGCATTTTCACATTCTTCAAACAATGTTTGTGTTGTGTCTGTCAGTGATATGGTATAATAAATCGATGATACACCTTACATGTTCAATGAACTCTGCTTAATTCGATTAAACATAACTTTTTTTTTATTTAAGAAAACATAAATTCCAATTGTTATTGATCTGTGAACATAAAAGAAAAGAAACATTTTTTATTTAACAAACTAATATGGCGCGAATTAGAAAAAAAAAACCTTCAAGCAAAATCATGACATGATTTCCACATAAGAATGCCAAAGACTGTTAGTTTCAGTTACATGATGCCATACGTTATAACGTAATCTGCTACATGTACATACATGTATACGTTTTGGGTGGCCTATTCTATGTCTATTGACTTCCATTGTAGTCATAAGTAGCAAATTTTTTCCAATTCCTAAGTATCCATCAAAATATTCATGATTTAACCTCATGGTATTCACATTGTTCTACATTTGTTTCCAATGAGTTTATGTTGTCAATCCATGACATATTTGACATCGAAAGTCCGCTTGCTTGTTAATTACATTAGATTGATTGAAAGTCTTTAAAAATATTAAGAACGTCATCATAGAAGAACACAACCGTAAGGAGAGGATATCGTACGACACGTAGGGAAAAATAAGAGACGGGAATAAAGTAAAACCACACGTAACATGTAATTTACTGGTTCAAATCGCAAAATTTAGTGCAATAGAGGGCGAAGCAGTGGCTGAAACCACACGCAGAAGCAACTGCAGAGAAAAATTTGACTTAAACATCTGCATCATTATCGAAAAGAGAGTGCTGAATTTATCTTTTCAATTGTCAATGTGCTATCACACACGAGACTATTTTTTAAGCCGCACAATTTTTGTTCTTTCAGTCACACACGAGACTACTTCATCTGGCATAAAATTGTATACATATCAGAGATCAGCAATGAATCGTATTTTCGCTACTCATAGGTACTTATGAAATTTTGAGTATGAGTGAGTCAAGAGTATTAAAATTCAACTACTCAGTGTCATTCGTACTCGCTACAGCATTGATTTATAAGTATAGGTTGCAATAAGTATGAGTACAACGTTGACATCAAACTCACAACATTCGATTCATTGTTTGATTCATACGCCTACTCATTCAGATTCATAAATTTAGAAAAATACTTATAATACTTACGAATGATTCGAGTCACTTGAATCATTCATCAAAATTTACAGTAGTAGTTGTTGTTGCATTTACAAAAGAAGAGAAAAGAAAAGCCAAAGACAGCAAGAAAAGCACACACACAACCTTATATCCAGTATTGTGGTGTTCGTACTCGAATCAAACTTATTTTGTGCTTCGTGTATATGTTGAATCATGGAGAGTCGAAATCAACAACATCGTGCGTATTGTTAAGTATGAGTACGATGAGTATTTCTAACTTTGAATATGAGTAGTATCAGTATGATATTAAAATAAGTATGAATGCGTATAAGTAGCTGAAATTATAAGTATGACTCGAATCTACTCATCGTTTTGAATACTCGTTGCTGATCTCTGATACATATACTCTGCTTTGTGTGTATTAGTTTTTTCTTCACTACTCAACGCACAACGAAAAACTAAATATGCTCTATACAAAAATTTTTTCTGAACCTGCTGTTTTATAAATGTATGTGTATTGGTTTTGTGTTGTTTATGTATTGGTTTGTAGGCGGGGTAGAAGCTGGTTGAAAAATTATGCCAGCAAAAAACCACTCTCCTCAACTCTCTTGCCTACAAGCTGCCATTTTGTGCCAGCATAATTGTTCTCGTGTGTGATGGGCAAATGATTTGTCCAGCCCTTGCAAGTAATTTGATGCAACTGGGGGCTTATTGAAGGTACTATTGCCACAAGTAATGTGATCACCGGATCATCACCGAATCATCACTAAATCGTTCTATAGTCCGGTGAAACCCACGTCATTTTATATTTCGTTTTATTTTAAGGTCAGAGTTTATCTTCCTCATTTTGAGACTTGGGTTGAAAGTTGCCTAAAGGATGGCTGGAATTTCCTTCAGAGTAAAATATTTCCACAGTTTCCGACCAAGGTACAAGAACAATTCGGGTGATATCTGAACGATAACTTCACGAATGTTCATTTTAAATGATTATCTTAGTAAACACGGATGTACGGCTAAAATCGGTGGTGTTATATAGCTCGTGGCACCATCTGTGTTTAACCAAATACCGTACATTACATCGATTTGAATTGTATACTACAAAGGGAACAGGAGAATTTTTGAAAAAATATGGCCTAATCATGCCTCCAGACCATAATACGCAGTTCCTTTTTCCTGTTGTAATGGCTCTTTCCTTATTACTTCTGCGTTCTTCAAGCTGCGTAAGCAACAATTTTACGCGATAACGTAACCACCGAGTGGGAAACGAGCTTCAACGCTGAAAATTTTTTTCTTTCTTTTTTCTTTATCAAACATTGAAAGCCAGTTGCTCTAGCAGACAATTAGCATGTTCAAGGGAAACTGGTTATAGCGCTTTGAATTTACTGCAAAGGTTTCTCCAAGTGAATTTTTTAAAAAAATATGGCCTAATCATATCTTCAGACCATAATGCGCATCAAACAGTTCCTTTTTCCTGTCGTAATGGCTCTTTCCTAATGACTTCTGCGTTCTTCAAGCTGCGTATGCAACAATTTTACGCATTAACGTAACCACCGAGTGGGAAACGAGCTTCAACGCTGAAAATTTTTTTTTTCTTTTTTTACTGCAAAGGTTACTCAAAGTGAATTTTTTAAAAAAAATTGGGCTAATCATACCTTCAGCCCATAATGCGCATCAAACAGTTCCTTTTTCCTGTCGTAATGGCTTTTTCCTAATGACTTCTGCGTTCTTCAAGCTGCGTATGCAACAATTTTACGCATTAACGTAAACACCGAGTGAGAAAGGAGCTTCAACTCTGAAAAATTTTTTCTTTTTTTTTTTATCAAACATTGAAAGCCATTATGAGCCGTAAGATAGGCCCAATTGCAGAGAACGACATGGAATAGATTTGAATATTCCGCCTTGGTTTCTCTAACAGAAGTGATATTTTTTGGTCAGTGCATCACATTTGTAATTCTACCAATACCTTCCTTCAAGTTACTTTATAATCTTGCCAATTGCTTGCACAGTAGGACGATTATGACAATGTCAACAGTCAACACTTAATGTTCGAAAAGTGACTACGGTTTGAAGCACTACAAAAGTTGCCAGTTTTAACTATTTTTACATGTTCTTAAATTGTTGAACGAACCATATTCGTAAGTAATACTTCAGATGAAAGATATTCAATAGCTGATAAGCTTATTTGACCGGAAGGTTGTGAAAACACGACATGGATAAACTGATACAATTCTGTATAGAGACGAATTTTTATTATGTAAACATTTCATCAAAATGTAATGGCCGTAATCTATTAGGTAGCTTGTTAGCTGGTTAGACGAGAGACCATGTGGTTCAATTCCAGGCTGAGGCATCTCCCAAAAAAATATACATACATACATACATAATTGGTCATTACAACCCTTAAGTCAGTATTACGGCCTAGTTTCTCTCGTGAAATATAAAAAGAAATATTTATTTCAGCGATTTCCTTTCAGCAGTCCTCTGACAACAATTTTTCTATGAAATGCTTTTCAAAAATCTGTCATTCGGTGTCGACATTAAACTGAGTGGCGGAACACTCATTAACACACAGAACATGTGTGATGTGTGAAGTTAGGTTGTAAGCCTGACTACAGGATTGTAATGACTAGTTAGGTAAGTTAGTATTTTTTCAAATAAATTGAAGTAAATTTTAAAAAAATTAAATTTAAATTTCCAAGAACTTGAAAAAAATTAATTTCTGAAGAATTTAAAAATTTTAACCTCTTCAGGGACGATTTTTTTATGGTGACAAAAAAATGATTAAATTTTGTTTTCTTTTGAAATTAATTAACTTTATTTTAATAGGAATTCAAAAAGCAAAACAAAATTAAAATTTTCAAAAAGGGATAACGTCCACATTTGTGGCCACTGAGCGTTATATATACGTGTGAAATGCTTTCATACATTCCGGGCATATCAGGCATATATATTCTTAACATTTCTCACAAATGTAGAGAGTTCGTCTTACACAATTTTTGTCGTGACATCTGGGGGGATTTTTCAGTTCCTTGTATTTAGGATAATGACTTATACCGTCCAGTCTGAGTCCTGGGTTAACTTTAATGCAGCTGTTAGATTTTTTAGGTAGTGATGGTAAAACGTATTATATTAAATAATTCTGATATTATTTTTTTCAAATATTAACGATTTCTTGATATAATCCAATAAAACAGATTGTCAAAGAATTATTTGACATTTTTTTAAGTATCCAATTATGCACCGGAAATAATATCATCAGTGTAGACAAACGGTAAAATGTTTACTTCTCTTGTTAGAGGATTTGGTAGTCAATAAGTTATTATCAAGTTTTTGTTGTTTTTATTATTATTACAATTATAATTATAAAAAATTAAACGTCCACATATTTGGCCAAGGTCGTGAATAGGTTAAATAATAATATAAAGTTAGGCAATAAAACTTAATTGTAAATATATAAACAATAATAACAACAACAACAACAATTTTATAATCAGCTTATGATATAGTATGTAAATATTTTAATTTGTTTTTATGAGTTCATTTATTAACAACAAAATAATTAATAAATTTGAATTTGTATTGAAATATTGAAACGATTTTTATATTTTTATTGATATTGTAATAAATATAACACGTGATTGTAGATTTTCTTTCCTATGCCTTAAACTCGTTAACATTTGCAGGCGTTTCGATTTTAGTTTTTTTTTTTTTTTGTTCGAATTCAAATGCAACATCTGTTGTTGGAATTTTTTCTAAAATCAATTCATAATTTGCATAGAAAAAGTTGCTGCGGCTGGATTGGAAACATGTTGCATTTTCAATATTCTGAATTATTTTCTACAATATTTTTTTAATTTTTATTTACATTTTTATTTTTTATTTGTAATGAGAAATGTTTTCAAATATTGTTGTATTATTATTTATTGAATATGGAAGTGGTTTTTAATTGAGAATAATTTAAATAAATTATACAATAAAACTAATATTTAAAAAAACTAGTGTTAGTAGCTATTATGTGCTACTATGTTTACTAAATTAACTCTTAGTGTGTGTGTGTGTGTATATTTAGTTTCATTAACAATTTGAAGAAGAATTAAAAAAAATAATGTTTTTGCCAACGAGGTAAACAACTTGCCTGGTGAATGTCAATGGAAAACCAAGTTTAAACAATTCATTTTCCCAAAGCTCCGTACTGTGTGTGAGAAGAAAGGGTTTCGCATGTATTTTCATTCATAAGATTTCGATTTTCATTGTTAAATTCTTAACAATTATTTTCCTCAATAGAGGGGAAGATAAAAACAACCAACATCTGCTCAATTATCATATTTTATACACGCACACTATCGTGCTTGCAATTATTGTTTAAAAATAACATTTAAAAACGAAAATTTTTTTTATTACTTTTATTATTATTTTTTTTTTATAATTTTAAAGAATTTGTTTAACAACAATTTGCTTTTAGACTGTGATAACTGTTTCTTCGGTTACACCTTAAATAAAAAAAAAAAAATTATCCTATGCCATCATAGTTAATGGAATTGTATTGTAATTGTGATGGCATTTATAAAGAAATTATACTTGACCCACTTTTAATTCTCACAATTGACTTTGAAGCACTTTAAGCGATTTTTATTTAAATCTCTCTGAAAGGCCTGTTCATTGACATCAATTTCTTTTAATTTAAATCTATTGAACTGCCATCAATATATGTAGGATATCCCTTAAATGTGCCCATTAAGCCCTTTGGATTCTACTCGGTATCAACAAGAATAATTCCCTCGTTAGAATCTGATATTCACCTAGTTCATCTCTTTCTGGAATTTAGTTCCTTACATGTTCCAAATATGTGTTTCATTCTCATCATTATAGAACCTACATATTTAGTTCAAGTCGATCTCCATTCCGAACAAGTGTTTTCTGAGCCCACAGCAACCGATTGCTGGTTATTCCCGGATAATCTTACTCCATGACTCAAAGCTCCAACTTGTTTAACCTTTCCAAACACCTGTGCCCACTTCACATAACATTCCTGGTTCCATTAGCGGTTCCTTGACTCATATGCTGCCCATTGCCGCTAATTTCCAAACGATCTAGGAACCAGCAGAAGGTAATCCAACTGATTCAAGTTCTTCAGACAGACCCATTTATCGTCGATTTAATCTCATTACAGCCCGGATGGCGACCTAATTATTCCATCCTTTTTACCCTCTATCGAAATTGACGCCAACACATCTTTCCATGGCATAGACTTTCGCTTGGAAGATGCATGCAAATTTCTGCTCTTATCCAAAGGCATGTTTCTGCCTCATCCATCAATCTTTACCAAGCATCGTTGCAAAGCAGTTTCCACTATCATAGACTCTACTGGTTCTCTTCAGGGGGCAGTGAAGGAGTGAGCAGTCACCCAAAGTTCTGGGGCCGAATTACCGCATTCGTGATCGAGTAGAATTATTCGTAATCTTTCTTCTTTAGATTACCGCATTCGATATCGAATAGGTTGTATCGAAATTTGAGATGATAGCATACGATAACGAGTGTGTAATCGAATGCATATTTTTGAAATGTCATTCGTTCACACTACAGCTATCGAAAAGAAATATTTTTACTTAAGCGTGTATAAAAAAACCAAAAAATTTAAGTTTTTATAATTTGTTTTCTTATTTTTAAAGTTAAATAAGAAAAAAAAATATTTAAAGGACCAATATAAACAAAATAAATGGAAAACAAAAGGATGAAATGGCTCAGTTCATGGTGGAGCATCCTAATTTGGCCAAAAACATACTACCAAACTGCAACCAAGGAAAAGCAACATCAAAAAGGTTGTGGGAGCAGCTAAAAATGAAATTCGCTCACGCAGGAGCCGGCAATGATAGTGACCCACTATCACTTTTGTCTCGGATTTGTTTTCTAATACGTATAGTATTAGAATCATCCTCTGAGTCGGACGACAATAAAGAAAATAAAATATCAAATGACATATTTTTAACAAATATGCATAAATATTTAATATACCGGCGAAAATTTTGTTTACTTTTCTTCCTATTCTTCTTCAATGATTGCTTTTTAATGTATTAACATATGTTTTTAATAAAACATGTGTGTCAATTCTATTACATACTAGAAAAAATCTTGTACATTTTATTGTAATTTCGATACGTGAGCTTTCGAATGCGGTAATCTATCCATTCGATTCGTCACTAAATTGTACTCGATACGAAAGTCTGTTCGATCACGAATGCGGTAATTCGGCCCCTGGTCTTTAGTACCACGTGCAGCGGACTCAACTCCAAGAAATCTTTTAGCACCGCTTTAGGGTAGGTTACCCCTGTTAAGGTAATGCACGCTGGCCTCTGTATCTTGCCAGACTTCATTTGAGCTGCTTTCATATTTCCTCTGTCGGTGTAGACAATGGCTCTATAAGTCACTATTTGTTTGACAATCACGGCATGTATACATACATACATACATAATTGGTCATTACAACCCTTCAGTCAGGATTTCGATCTAGCTTCTCACACCATTTATGTTGTGTGCGTTAATTTTATACATGAGTGGCGGGACCTACAGTTTAAAGTCGACTCCGAACGACAGATTTTTGAGAAACTTTTCATGGCAATTTTATTTACTCTCAGAGTTTTTGCCAGAAATCTGCTGAGAGGCAGTCGCCGTTGTATTTTTTTTTTTTTCATATTTCGTTTTGATGCCTAACCTGGGATACGAATCCGGGTTTTACGTCTAATAAGCCAACACACTACCTACTAGACTACGGCGACTATACACGGTATGTATGCAGCGCATAATTCCGAGGTTATGTCCACATATTTTTACTTAGTAAGACCATATCACTGCAGCAATTGGTTATTATCAGTTAGAAAAGCAATATTTCCAGTAGCTTTTTAATACAATTTCTGGGATATTATTTTTAAAAGGTTTGTCTGATTAACAGTGAACAAATCGATCACAACTTAAGAAAATTGCAGGGTTAGAGCTTTCCTTATTACCATATACTTCTCTTCCTCATGATTTTATTGCAGATATCATAAGCAGACAAGAGAAATTAGAGCCAAGTGTCAGAAAACTATCAATATATCCTACGCTTGAAGAAAACCCATCTGACTTTAATATCAGGCTTGGACAAAAGGGAGGATCTGGATGTAGACCAATCCAAAAATAAATAACAGATGCACGGTTAATAGGAAACCACCCTAAAGCACTGCGAAAGCAAACACGTATTGTATTCCAGAATTTTGGAATAGAAAGTCGTTACACCTCACAACATATCACACCGAGTGACAACTCACATCTTTAATACATAAATACATAATTGATCATTACAACTCTTCAGTTAGGATTACGACCTAGTGTCTTACAACACTAATGTTGTGTGCGTTAACTTTGTACATGAGTGGGGGGGGACCTACAGTTTAAAGTCGACTCCGAACGACAAGTGTTTGAGAAACTTTTCATGGCATTGTTATTTACTCTCAGGGTTTTTGCCAGAAATCTGCTGAGAGGATTCGCTGAACCGTTATTTTTCCTTATTAACACCGTTAAACTAGCTTCTCACTCCACATATGTTGTGTGTGTTAATTTTATACATGAGTGGAGGGACCTACAGCTAAAAGTCGACTACGAACGACAGATTTTTGATTGAGCAGAATGAGATACAACTTTGACAACTTCTTGGACATCTTGGAATAGCTTAAACTAAGAAATACAAATACTCTGTGTCACCGTGTGTCTCCAATAACAATTTTAAAAACGAAATTCTCGTCAATTTTTTTCAATTGAGAATTTTTACAACACCTCTCACTCATCTTTTTCAGGTTTTTTTTTTGCTATTTGTTAAAAAATATTTTATTTTTTTATTTTAAATAAATTTTGTTGGGCGTAATTGGCAATTTAACTGTAGTGTGATCTCAGACAATAAGTAAATTTTAGTTTTTTTTTTTGTTAATTAAATATTGGAAAGTTTATATTTAAATAGGCAAAGAGACAAATTGTTAAATATTGTTTTTAAAATTTGTTTTTAAGTTTTTTATAAAAAAACAAGTGTAAAATTCAATTGAAATTTTCATTTTTATTTTAAAATCAGAATTTTCCAAGAAATGCTTTCAAATCAATGCGTTCCGGAGAATAAATATTTTCTTATAAATAGAATTATTTTTTACATGAGAAATCTACAACAAATCTAACGTATTTGCCCACCCTTTAAGTTAATCTGATTCTTATGAAGACGATACTTCATCTTTAGAATGATTATTATGCCATTTATAATACGATATGATATATTTTAATCTTACTTAAGTAGTAGAGGTAGTTCAGACGAATCCATCAGATTCGTTTAATTGGATAACAAAGAACTTTAAGTCTGGCTTATTCCGGATAAATTGTGTATCTATTCGATTTATTATTGAATTCAATGTGACAGCAATTTAATTGAACATTAAAATTAAATTAGAAAATAATTTTGCAATTGAATTGAAACAAATATTTGCACCCTATATCATTACAGAAAATATTCTATTACGAGTTACATAGGCCAGTAACACCTCATTTTTTTTTTTTTTTTTTTGTTTTGGGGTCACAATTCTTTTCTGTTGTTCAAATGGCGGTTGAAGTTATTTATTTATTTATAGTTTAGCACACTACTACTCATAAGATTATTTTTTATTTTTTTACATCTCGATTTGTTCAAGATGTCTGAGCTGGGATTTGAACACAGGATTATGGGACATGTTTAATAATACAAGAAGGCAAATCCCATATCACATTTAGCATCGCATACAAATGCTTTGTGTCTTCAATTCCATTCCTAATGTCAAGGGGAATCACTTTGTTTAAAAATAAAAGAGTCCAGGTAAAATAAAGTTTTTACGATTTCAAACAACATACGTCTTGGACACTTCGCAAATGACTTCTGTAAAAGCTGCAGAGACGAGGAAGAGAATGAAACTGTTTTTCACTTACTGGGAACATGCCCGACATTATGTCAAAAAAGAAAAAGGTATCTCGGTGCCTACTACATGGATGATTCAGAGGAACTGTCAAACATTGACATTGGCAGCTTGTGTCGCTTCATCAGAACCTCCCAGGGTTTCCAAGTCTAGGGGATAATGAAAGAAATGTGGTTTCACAATGGGCTCTATGTGGCCTAAGTGAGTCCATCCGACTTTCTTGGGTGGATAGCAACCTTTGTTTTTAAGTAGCGGACACTAACCCAATTATGGTCCACGTATTACTGCTTATTGAAGCAGTTATAGAGTCACTAACGAATATATTTACTAGACTGACCTACTTGTGCAATTGTGCTCTCCAGGACGATATTAAATAATAGAGGCGATAACATGAAACTCTGGCTTATATTCTTCTTTATAGCAACTTTATTACAGAGTTCTTCTCGTCTAAAACCCGACATAGCATTGGGGAGAAAAGGTTCTTTATAAGATGCATAATTTTTCTAGCACCATTCGAATGGATTAGGGAGATAGGGCCTCAAAGGGAGGAGGAATTAAGTTTTAAAATTTTTTTTAAAATTCAATATAACCACGAAGTAAAATTGTTGCTCTTCAGCTGTATTTCATAATTGAGTCGATTGGATGTGTACTCAAGCGATTTTATCGGTAAAATTGCGCGTAGTGCTATACCACTCTTCTAGTCGCGCTTGGAATGTTTGAGCGTCTATTCAAGCAATTTTCCTCCAAATACATTAGAGAGTGTACGGTATCCTATAGTGTGATTATTCTCTACAAAAAAAAAAAATTTCCTGCTACTTGTAGTTTTTTTTTGCTTTTCTTTCATGTCGTTTTCAATTTTAAACAATTTCTTGTAAAATACATTTATTAGAGACACAGTATTGGATATTCTAACGTCGATTTATATTTTATTTTTAAACTTTTTTCTTTTGCAGCTATTGCTATTGTTGTTGTAGTTATTATTTTAAACAATTATTAGTTGTTCAACCTACCATTGAGTACAAAAACAATAGCAATAATAACAACAACAATATCTACTATAACTTAGTAAAACAATTGTGTAATGGAAAAAGTGTTTGACCTTCAAACAAATGAAGTTGAAAAAAAAGCAAAAAAAAAAAAAAACAATATTTTGTATTATTTTAGCCAATATTATTAACATTATTTACCATATTTCAAAAATATATTGGCTTTGAATATTTTATTATGTAACAACGGTATACCAAAGCCAGCATTTTTAATAACAAAACCACAGATTTTCAACTGACAATGTTTGAGAGCTGAATTCAAAGGGGAATATGGAATATGTTTCAGAACTCCCCACAATAATCAAAAGAAGTGGGCATCAAGTGTTTTTGCAAATCCCTTAAATCCATATGTATTTATGTGTGAGAACAAAAAGAATTTTTCTCGTCTACCTCTACTCATATTTGCAGCAAACTGAAGCTTAAATTTAAAAATAAAAATTAAAAAATAAAAAAATTGTTTACAAAGTTCATTATTTCTTAACTGTGTGGCTAAGCTATAAGGTGTACATTGTTTAAATGGGGGAAAAAATAGAAAAAAAAATGAATTTATTTTCATAATTATTATTGTTGTTGGTGATTTGTTTTTCTCTTCTAAGCAAAACGAATTAATAATTCTCAAGAAGTGAAAGTATTCTGTGGGGGGATTTAGTCACTCTTATTATAAATTGCAAAAAAAAAAAAAAATCTCAGTTACTGTAGAAAAACGTTCATTTAGCTGGTTAAAGAAAAAAAAAGTTGGATCATATGATTTAATTGTTACAGAGTATCGATGGTTTAATTAAAATTAATTGCTAACTGAATTGTTGTTCAATTGTTCCTTTTTTTTTTTTTTTTTCATTTCATTTTTCTTTTAAATTAATAATTCATTGTAAAAATCTATCATTAAAGATGCCGGTTTATGTCTTTTTAACACTTACAAGCGATTATCGTAATTATGGTTTCTTCTGGTTTCTTCTCATCAACTGATTTGCCATGACTTAACTATGTGTAGTCTAGCAAATAAATAAAAAAATTATTATTATTATTAATTTTTAGAATAAATTTTAATTGAGAAACATAATTCTTCCAATACTCTAGAAAATTTCATGATTTTTACATTAAAATTAAGTCAAAGTAGGTTTTTAGAAACAAAAATAAAACAATTATCCAAAAATCCTACATAAAGCTCCTGTAAATATTCTAGGATGGATTCAAGAGCTTTGTAGCACTAAGTGACCGTAGTACCACATCGACAAGTATGTAATGCCACTTCGTATACCCATACAGTGCAATTATATATTACAGGCGTACACGCACGCAGGCATTAAATCCAAAAGATGAAATGCAACTAGAGCTCAGCTCCCCTTTTGAACGATCGTTATCTCAATTCCTTTGTGCCTCTCATTTTCTGGCCAAAGTGTTTTCCTTACATGTTCGAAGCTAAACTCCCTATAGGACTGGTGTGATTACAAATTCAATTCAAAGCAAGAATATGTTTTTAGGGTTAATGCCCCAGTTTTGTTGATTTTCTATTTTCAGCAATATAAAGCAGTTGCCACTTTATTCAAGTTAAAGTTTAGTTTGTTTCATTCAAAGTTATTCGAAAATGTTTGGCATTAGGTGGCTGATATAAATGCTACTGCATTAGGTAGATAGGTAGGTAGAGGTGGCTGTCCACTTAAGGAGCTTGAATGGTCACACTTAGGCCCACATAGGGCCCACTATCCCACTATCCCATAGTTCCGAAACCCCTCAAAACTTCCAATGAAGTGTTTTAGACGGCCAATATCAATGCATGGCAGTTCATCTAGGTCAAGAAGGTGACTTTTTCTCGTTCGAGTTACTTCCGTGCATATGCACAGTAGGTGAAGAACAGTCTCACTATTCTACTTCGTTGATACTTGCTTAACTTAATTGGTCATTAAAGGCCTATAGTCAGGATCATAATCTCGATTCCCACATAACCCATGTTGTGTGTGTGTTTATCTGAATGCCAGAACCAACATATTAACGTGGACGCCGAACGACATAATTGAGAAACTTTTCATGGGATTTCTACTCATTGTTTTTAGTTTTTTGTTTTTTTGCCACAAGAAGTTGCCGTTTTCTTCTAGATGTCTGGGCTGAGATTATAATCATGGAATGTCGTCTAATAAGCCAATACACTGCGTGCTAGGTTACGGCGACTTCATACTTGAGGCATTACTACTATCTTAACTTACTCCTATAAGGAGCATGGTGCAAATACAGTAAATTATTATGAAGGATACAAGGATACATATGTATATCATGATGATGTGCATTTGTTAACGAGCCGCTTAATCTAAGTGTAATCGTCCGAGTGCAGTTGCTTTGACTAGGTGACCAAACACTGACGGTTGTTTCAGCAAAATTGAAAATCAGCGCCTACTCGCTACAACGGTTCTCACCATTCGAATATTTGTGAGATCGTTAATTCGTGGCAAATCTTTACCAAGACCCGTTCGGTTGCTAAATAGCTCGTCATTTTGAAACTCCCGATTCATTGAAATCCGGAATATTTTCTTGATTTGCTACATTTTCATTGCTTGGCTCAAACAATAATTTAGGCCGGGATTCACAGCTTAAACGAAAGTCATGCAGAATTTTTTAAATGTCTTCTGGGCACCTTCTTTACTTTGTGGATTCCTTGCCAAAGGTGAGAGTAAATCTCATTGTGATCTTTTCTAGAGATATTTTAATAAAACTACAACAAGAAAGAGAATGCAATTGAAGTGTCTCAGAAATGACGTAACTTTGAAGAATTTTAGTTTACAGTGCCTAGTGCTTTCAGATGCATAATGTCATATATAGAGAGGTAGTAGTGTAGTAGAGGTAAATATTAAGAACCAGCAGCCAACATGTCTGAATGAACAGCCTGTACTATTCTTTGTTTCCTATGCTGCTAATTAATTAGTTTCAATTGTAAAATTAATTACAAATTAAATGAAAATTGAATTTCTTTGTTTAGGAAAAAGTCATTGATTTTATTTTTCTTGTTTTTATCTCAATAACCTCGTTTTAGTCAAAATATGGAGTGACATTATCGCGTATTACTTAGTAAATGTTGTAGAAAAACAATACTGGCCATTAACATAAAGTGAAAGTGTAGGAGAACGTGAGTAAAACGGCGTATGACAATTTGTTTTTTTTCTATTTTTTTTTAAATTATTGTTGTTGTGAAACGCACTTTTTACATCATGACAGCAAAGGCCTTGAATTCAATATTTTTTTTTTCTAAACTTTTTGTTCTAAACATTTAACATCCGTATTAATCGCACTCATTTATTATAAAACATTTACTAGTTAGAGGCTGTTATTAAAATCTGTAACAATTGTTAGCTACAATGTGCCTGCATGCCAGCCAGCCAGCAGGTAACTCGTTAGTTGCTGTTCAATATGCAATCTAAACTTCCCTTTTTATTTTTTTTTATTTATTTTTTATTTTATTAATTATTAATTTGTTTTCTATAATGCAACAACAACAACACTAACATTAAAATTAACATTTTTACAAACCATTTGTGACTGTAACAGGTGTTTCATTAAGATGAACAACAACAAGACAAATTTTTTTTTAAGAAATTAACAATTTCTATGCAATAGTACGAGTGTTGTTTGTTGGCGGTAGCTATGGAGGATGTTATTCTAAAATATGAAATATTTTATTAACATTTTAAACTAGTTTATGGCATAATAATTTATTAAAATATTTAAAAACAACAAATGTCTGTATTAACAAATATGTTGTATTCAATAATAAAATAAATATTTTGCATAGTTATTGAATTTTTAAATAAAAAAAAAAAAAAACAAACTTCAAATGTTTTTGTTTTCGGTTTTTGATTTTTCATCAACAAACTGAAGCCTTCATTCGACTTCATTTTGATATCATTTTCAGTTGACGGACATAGAATTTTGAAAAAAGTGTTTCAGATTTAATTTCCCATTTAAATTCATTAATAAATAATTATAATAAAAAAAAAATATTATTAATTAATAATTTATTTTAAAATTCTTTAAAGTTCCTTAACATAAATTTTTAAATTGTGCTTCCGTTCATATCATTTTTTTTAGCTTTGTAGTTTCCATCAGATTTTTAAAGAATTCAGTTCCGAATATGGTATTGTAAACAACTTTAGTCGCTTCTTAAATAATAAAATAGTGAAACAGACAGTTTTATTAAAATCGTGTTTATTTAAAGAAAAAAAAATCAAATGTCCAGTTTTTAAAGAGCGATCAATAAAGTGCATCAATGTTTGTAAAATACATCATAATTAAATTAAAAATAAAGTGAGCTTTTTAAAACATTTAAAGAATTTGTAAGCCATCAAGACTATTGTGAAATCTATAAAACAATTCTATTGTCCAACGAATCTCTTACAACGATTAAACCAAATTCCGATCAGCTAACTATTTCGAGCAAAATCAAAAAGTTTTTTCAAAATAATGTTTCTGAAATATTTTTATAATAAAGGATTACTTAAGTCGCCGTAGTCTAGTAGATAGTGTCTTGGCTTATTAGACTTGAGGCCATGGTTCAAACCAACGTCTCCACTAAAATAAAATATTAAAAAAATATTTCTCTCGGCGACTTCCTCTCAGCAGATTTTTGGCGTAAATGAGAGTAAAATAAAAATGCCAGAGTTGACTTTAAACTGTAAGTCCAGCCACTCATGTATAAAATTAACACACACAACACAAGTTGCCCGAGAAGCTAGGTTGTAATCCTGACTGAAAGGTTGTAATGATCAATTATGTGTAAAGCTTTACGTATCGTTCTGTAGCTCTTTTTTCTGGTATTTAAAATTGCTCAAAGTTAGGAAGTAATGGGTTATTCATTTATTCAAGGTTATCATCCGTGAAATATTTTTCAACTGAAGTGTCATTTATTTGGTGAAACGTAGTTTCCACTTCTCTTCCATTACTGGTTGACTATGGCCGTCACAATCGAAATTCTGTGAAAGGATTTGACAAGATTATAAAAAAAAATTTAAAGAGAGAGTTACGTACATAGTATGTGATCAATGTCCGCATTGTATGGATTGTCGGCTCATAGTGGTGTATTGTGAACATGCCCATTCAAAGCACTATGGCCATATGATTATTAACTGTTTTTGACCTGCAATTGAAGATTATGTCAGTGTCACGTCACGACCAAACCAAACCACGACTTGGTTGGTTGGTTTTGCAGTAAAGAAAACATAAAATTTGGTTGTAGCGTATTATGAGAATGGTGACAATCGGGATAACATGATCAAACCATGTCATCGAAAGCTTTGTTTACTATTACCAGCTGACTACCATTTGACAAATTGGTGAAAAAAGTGGCTCATTGTCGCAACAGCAGAAAAGTATGGAACATAGGATCAAGCAAAAATCTTAAGTTAAGATTTCTATTGTTTACATGATACCTGAATTCGCTTTCGACCCTGATTCTTCAACAGAAATACAAATACATCCAGGAAATGTCATCTAAATATCTCATTTTTTTTTTAATTGAATCTTAGGTTGTCTCCTTGCACTACCCGATTACTGAAGTACTCATTAGGCTAAAATATTGGTGATATACGCATATTTACCGACAGTAAAACCGCCATTTGATCCCTAAAGAATTTGTACAATGTATCTGAAATTGTCGAAGAATGGCGATTAAAGCTGGAGGGGATAGTGAGATATTCGACGGTTGTCCTCATATAGGTTACTGAATACGGAGATATTAAGGGGAACAATAAAACTGGTGCCCTTAGAAATGAAGATTGAAATGAATTCATATATGAAAGCAAATAATCCCACACAAATTTTACACGTTTGCAAAGGAAAGACCGCTGTGGGTATATACAGATAAAAACCAGAGTCCGGAAGTCACCGTAATCTAGTAGAAAGTGTGTTGGCTTCTTAGACTTGAGGCCACGATTTGAACCCCATGTCCAACAAATCGAAATATGAAAAAATATTTCTCCCGGCGACTTTCCAAAAGTAAATGAAATTGCCATTTTTTAGGAGTCGACTTTAAACTCTAGGTTTCGCCACTCATGTATAAAATTAACACACACGATATAAGTGGCGTAAGAAACTAGGTCGCAATACTGTGTTGAAGGATTTTGATGACCAGTTATATAACGCAACACTGATCTATGAGCGTGCATCATAGTAATCACAATGGATTTTACAGAAACTGTAAGGACACGGCAGAAGAGGAGACTATTGAACTTTTTCTGTGTTGTAATTCGGATTCTTGTGAAAAAATTCAAAATATATTGACAGAACGTATTTAGCCAAAGGTGATTTGGATAAAATCCACTATCAGGATGGATGCAAAATGTCAGCCAGGCATAATGAGATATGTACCAGAGATCAGCAATGAATCGTTTTTTCGCTACTCATAAGTACTCATGAAATTTTGAGTATGAGTGAGTCAACAGTATTGAAATTCAACTACTCTGATTCATTCGTACTCGCTGCAACATAGTTTTATAAGTACAGGTTGCAATGAGTATGAGTAAAACGTTGACATCAAACTCTTAAAATTCGAAATATGTTTGATTCATACGCCTACTCATTCAGATTCATAAATTTAGATAAATACTTAGAATACTCATAAATGATTCGAGTGATTCGAATCATTCATCAAAATTTACAGTCTTAGTTGTTGTTGCATTTACAAAAAAAGAAGAAAGAAAAGACAAAGACAAAGACAGCAAGCAAAGCAAACACACAACCTTCCAGTAAGTATTGTAGTGTTCGTACGCGAATCATACTTATTTTGTGATTCTTGTAAATGTTGAATAAAGGAGAGTCGAAATCAACAACATAATGCGTATTGTGTTAAGTATGAGTACGATGAATACTTCAAACTTTGAATATGAGTAGTATGAGTATGATACTAAAATATGTAAGTATGAATGCGTATAAGTATCAGAAATTATGAGTATGACTCGATTCTACTCATCGTTTTGAATACTCATTGCCGATCTCTGATATGTACAGTTATACACCTGTCCCTCGTTTTGCACGATAGATACGTTGCTGAGAAAATCGTGTAAAACGAATTCAAAAAAATTTGTATGGAAAATCGTGTAAATCGAAAAAAATGACAAAAACTGGTATACAATAGTATTTTTTTTAATATAATTTTATTTGTTTTAATGTGAATAACGTAACAAAGCAAACAAAAGAAAACAATTTCATTTTATTCAACAACCAAAATAGTTATAAAATTCATAAAACTTGAAAATTAAATGCAATACAAATAAGAGAAAACACAAAAATATACATATAAAAATGTTATTAGCAAAAAATCAATACATAAACTGTTAAGCAAAAAGAAAATAAGTTATATTCAACAAATTTCAGTATATGTACCTACATATATTTATTCGTCATCACTTTCTTCGACAACTAATCGTATTTCTTCGGTTGGTGACGAATCGTCGCTCGATACCTCAATGTTTTCTGGTTCGATGTGGGGACGTGGGGATTTTGAGGTATATTTAGTTATAAGTATTTGTGAGGAGTTTTTGCTTAATTCTTTATATACCTCCCGATATTGGGCCAAGCCTTGAGAAATGTATTTTTGATACTTAAGAGCTCTTTCAACATTTGGATCATATGAAAATGATTTCCTAATTTCGGGCCTAATTCAAGACCTTCAGAAATATTTTGTGATGTCATTTCAACGATTTGTGAATCATCTTCATCAGACCCATTATTTTCCTCCTCAGTTTCATTAACTATACCAACTAGTTCATCTATATCCAATTCTTTGTCAACCATTAGTTCAAAAATATCTCCCTCAGCAAAGTCAACACAACCTTCACCTTCAATTGTTCGGGCTAAATCAATTATTTGTGTTCGTTCATATTCTAAAAGATCACCAGAATTATTATTATCACATATTCCGATCCATAATTTTTTCCAACATCCCTTAAGCGTTGTTTTTTTTATTTCGGTGTATGATAATCCTACATGTTTTAAACAATCTAATATTGTAAATTTTCTCCATGCTTCCATTACTTCAACACATGTAATATTATCAGTTTGCTCTAAAATATATGCAAATGCACGTTTAATGTAATTATAAAGCGTCTTAAATGTTGAAATAATTCCCTGGTCTAAGGGCTGTAGTAGAGAAGTTGTGTTTTTCGGTAGAAATATTACTTGGACATTCTCAAATTCTAAATCCTGAGGATGACCTGATGAATTATCAATTACAAGGAGCACTTTAAAGGACAATCCTTTTTCATTTACTATAAATTGTGTCAAAAGCTTATTTTCATTTAAATAAAAAAATCGTACAAAACGAGATATTTTTCATCCCTCGATTTACACGAGAAATAAAAAATCGAAATCGTGCAAAACGAGAGATAGGTGTAATTAGTGTTTTATGATTTAAGGTTTGTTTCTTAAGTCTTTTGTCTGGTATAGTATATCTACACGTACATACTTAATTAATTGTTCTTATTGAATGATTTATTTAAAGTTAATGAATTTAAAAACACAACAGAAATGTTCAATTTAATTACAGTTCTGTACTGTAGAAGCCACAATATTATGCAATGCAATTTACAATATTACAATCGTAAACAACTGTATTTTCAGTTTTGAAATGTAAATTGTAAATGCAATTAAATAAGCGATAATTAAATAAAATAAAAATAAAAATAAAATATATATTTTAACAATTTATCTTAATTAATAAATCATCATATGAGTTCATACTAAAATTAGTAACACTCATTAAGTCAGCCGTGAGTGAGGATGAACATTGAAAAACAAAATATAAAAAAATACAAATTCTTAATATTTATGTCGGCTGTAATACATGAATTATAGTTTCACAAATTATATGGCATTTGAGAGGACAAAAAAAAAATGAGAAGAAAAAGAATTGAATTCAATAAATTTCACACAGTTTAATGACTTTATTTGATTTCATTTAAAGTTTTGTTTTTGTTTGTTTGTTTGTTTAATTTTACCAGTTCATATACTATACATTGTATATTTATAAATGTGGTGATAAAAATGTTATTTGTTGGCCTTTCTCTTTATTAATTTGAAATTTGTATTGAACGGTTGAATTCTTTACGAAATTATTTTTAAAAAAATTTTCCATTTAAAATCCGAGTTTTTTCCTTTTTTTAATAACATACTCGTAGTTTTAAAAATAATCGCTTAAACTTTGTTGATGGGGTTTATATTTTTTTCTTGGCTTATATTTAATGGTTCATTAAATTCCTTTCTTTCATTTATTGTCATCTCTGTTTTTTTTCCTTCTTGTGGTTAAAAGTTTGACTTTAAGGGTATTATTAATAAAAAATAATAAATAAAAGAAAACAAAACAAAAATTATTAAAAAAAAAAGAAAAGGAATAATATTGAAACTTTGTTATATTTTTTTTTTATTCAGTCACTCAGTGATATTTTAAAACAAACAAATGTTTAAGGAAGATAATCCAGTTAAACCACTGCAAAAAAAGTAACAAGTGATTGTATTCATTAATTAAGTAACCGCATAACAGTCATATTTAACTGGTGAAATGACCAAAACTGTTACTCGTTTTGTAACCTTTCGCTAAACAAACTCGATACTCTGCTTTTCAGACTTCATTTGATACAAATAAAGCCATTGACTTATCAAATCAACCTTATATTGTATTTTCTTCAATCATGAAATGTTTTCTTATGTAACATATTTCGATGACTAAACTTTTTAAGGGGTTTTAACCTTTTTTTTTTATAACTTGACGTTTTAAGTAATCTTTGCACAAGTTCGACTGTGTCCCCAATAAGGGTCAAGCCTAACATTAATTTCTAACTGACACCAACATTGAGGTTATCTCAGTATATGGAATACATTGAGAAAGTGAATCACAGGAGTATAGTGAAAAGAAGACATAGTATGGCAAAATATTTTTTATGATCGGTGTTATGCCTTCGCATAATAATAATTATAGTCTCTAGTGGAAAACGAACCCTCAATCACGACACGGAATCGCACTGAATCATTACCCAATAAGTTCAAAGAAAATGTGTCTCATAAAATTCAAAATAAGGTGACCTCAGCGAGGTGTAACTCTTAGCATCACTAAACAAATTTCAAACATAGCAATTCCAGTACTAGGGCACGTACTGGCAGGCTTTTGCTCCCACAGATACTGCAGTCAGTCGAATGGCTATTACCACTAAAGGATATTATTGTTGCTGCTTCGTTTTTCAATGTAAATTTTGTTCAGTGTAAAAAAAGACCCATATCATGGCAATGAAAAAAATGCACAGTAAAGTTTGCAATTTCATCGTGAATAGACTAACAAATGAATAAAGCTTCGAAATAATTAAATTTTATCATAAAAATTGGTGTAAGAAATTTATTTATACGCGAAAAATTGTTCTCAGCGAAGAAATTTATTTAAAGCTCAGTCAGAGCACCTCCTTACGGGACACATTAATGCCGTGCCGATTCCTACATGACCTAGGACCCAACTGTCTATCGAGCTGATTCAGCTTTTTCAGACAGTGCCACATTATTTTCAATTAAACCTCATAGGAGCTGAGTGCTCGAATGGCAACTTGACTAAGATTAGGTTAAATTGGCGGCCGCCTCAAAAAGATATGCTTAGGTTCTAGAAGGTCATGTTGTAATATCAACATAGTTTAACTCCTGACAGTAATTTTCGAAATATTCACATACATTTATGAAGTAACATAAGCGTCACCGTACCCTAATAGGTAGTGTGTTGGCTTATTAGAAGCGAACCCGAGATACAAACTCCAGCTCAGACATCTCGAACAAAACGAAATATGAAAAAATATTTCTTCGGCGACTTTCTCTTCGCAGATTTCTGACAAAAACTCTGAGATTAAATAAAATTGCCAAGTTTCTCAAATCTGTCACTTGGAGTTGACGATAAACTGTAGGTCCTGCCACTCAAGGATAAAATTACTGCAGAGAACATGGGTGGCGTGAGAAGTTAGGTTGTAATCTTGAATAAAGGGTTGTAATGCCCAATTAAGTAATATATGCATATATTTCCACTCGATATACTCTGATAGCGGATTCAAAAAGCGTATGCTGTTATAATCGAAAACTGCAAGGGACAATTTATGATTTGATGAATATTTAAATGACATTCTTTGGAAGGTGTTTAAGCATTATTGTGTTTTAAAATTCTTATCACATGGAATTGCAAAACTGCAAGTTCAAATAGAATTTCTTAGAATGATTGGTAGTTACATGGTACTCTACAGTTATTGCATTTTATCAAGAAAAGATGATTGTAATAAATTTGTAATTTTAATTGAATATTTTTTAATTATTTTTCTTTAAAATTCCTTTTGAAAATTCTTCAAAATAATGTTCTACTGAATTATATTGTAAATTATGCATACATGTACATGCGATGTACATGTTATTACCACGTGCAGAAGGGATAATTATTTCAAAGTATTTCAAAATATTAGACAGTAATTGGCTGAAGTACATGGTTTTTTTTTTGTTTATGTTAAATTAAAGTATTAATTAAAACAATAATTTGCTAAAGAGAACAGACAGATGTTACATTTTTAAACAATTAACACAATCACTTTAATTAATTAATAATAATAATTAATTATTATTATTTACTGATAAAAAATGCAATACAATATAGAGAATTTCAAACAAAAAAAAAATAATAATCACAGTGACACATTAAAAGAAAATTCCATTTTTATAACGAAACAATTAAGTTTTAAAACAAATCATATGATGTTTACAAATCAAAAATGAATTTTAATTGATACACGCCACAACAACAGAACAACAACAACAAAAACAGTAAGAAGTAATAATAATTAAGAATTAATATTTTAACTTTTAAAAGTCCCCTCGTAATTTTTTTCCAAATCATTTTTTTTTTTTTTGTAACGAAACTGATTCATTCATTAGAAAAACGTCAGTAGTTAGGTAAAACCGTAACAATTGCAGTATTTGTACATCACCAGACAGTAGTCTCATATGCGTTGTTTGACGCATGCTCTCTGGCTTAAAATCCAGTTTAAATAAAATTTTAATTACTGTTACCAAAAATTCCATAATAATAAATACACAGTCTTGATAAATTGTTTATAAAAATAAAACAAATTAATTATATTGATTTGTAGACAAAAACAAACCAAAAAAAAAAACAAACAAAAAATACAACAAAATTCGTATACGACACAATTGAAGAGTTTCAAAGTAATTCGCTTAATGAAATTCCCTCGCGAAAGACGCACAGAATTGAAGCTGCTGACGAAAAAAAACCGTAAAGAAGAAAAAATATTTTTTTTTTTTTAAATTCATTAACACACTTTTAATCACATTTGTTTTTATTTTGTTTAATTTTTTTTCTCATTTCTTTATTGTTTATGCAAATGTTATGCTAATTTTCTCGTTTAATATTTTTGGCTAATATTGGTTTAATCACGTGTATTAGAACCACATATGACTGATAAAAACCGCAAAATTCATTAAAAAAAATTATGTATTTTTAAATAAGAATTATCAAATGTATACAATAAAAAAAAAAGAAAAATTGCTAATAAGTAAACAATAATTTCTTTTAGGAAAACACCAAAAAAAATTATTTGACGTCAAATACATTTTTTTCTTCCGAAACACAGGAAAGTTTTAAAGAGAATTTCCAAACCAAAAAAAAAATTTTTTTCTAAACAAAAAATATAAATCAAAAGATATAAATTTTAAATATTATATATCAATCTGTAGTAAAAGCCTAAAGGCTATGTTTTATAGGCTGCCATTATCCTTTAGAATATCAGCGACTGATATTCAGTCGTCTCCGCTTTTTCTTCGGCGTTACATATTCTGCAGAATTATTTGGAAGGATAAGATAAGTTTTCGACAAGAATTTTAGAAAGCTTTTACAAAAGATTCTAGGCAGATTGGGTATTTCATATTGTTTTCTTATACTCTTTTTCGTTCTTTGAAGGAACATAACATATACATATACATACCTCATTGGTCATTACAACCCTTCAGCCAGGATTATGACTTAGCTTCTCACACCACTTATGTTGTGTTTTATATATGAGTGGCGGGACCTACAGTTTAAAGTCGATTTTTTGAGAAACTTTTCATGGCTATTTTTTTTATACTCTCAGAGATTTTGCCAGAAATCTGCTGAGAGGAAGTAGCCGAAGAAATAATTTTTTCACATTTCGTTTTGTTGGAAATGTCTGACTTGGGGCTTGCCAACCTACTAGACTACAGTAACTTCAGAAACAGAAGGCTATTGCAAAACATCTTTTTCTGATTCCCACAGTTAGTTTTTTCTTTGTTTAAGTTTTTCAAGCTAAAAAGGTCATTTGCCTACTCTAGTAACTTCTAGAATGTTAGGGTTGCCATCTTTTTTGGGGCTTAGTGGCAAAGTCTTCTCTGAAGACATTTGAGAGCATTGTATTCGGTGCAGTATTAAAGAACAATCGCTAATTAAGTCCCTCTTTGTTCTCATAGGGTTGAGCTGCTAAAATTTTCTGGATTTAAGTTCAATGGTGGCTTATGAGCATTAGAGCGACTCAAGTTGTATGGAAGCGAAATTCGTGCAAAGTGTACCCCCCTCAAAATGAAGATTGGTATTTTTTATGATGACATTTAAAATATTTCGGCTCCAGCTTTGACCTCTCGTGAGCTGGACCATTTTGAAAAAGGGTATATTTTTGGATGTTTTGTTAATTTGAGGATCTGTTTCCTTACCAACATTTACAATATCTGTATCATAAGAAAGGTTTTTTTAAGGCGCGTCCGACTGTATATACAATTTGTCCAAGGACGATCATCCATGTCCTTTTTTTAAGGATATTCTGTAAAAAATAACGGTTTTTGAATTTTTTGTTCGGGGTTGTTTGTAATAAAAATGCCAAACTAACATATTTTAATCTTTAGTCGATTTAATTAAATACGGGTCTCACCTTTTTTTGAAATTCACGCTAGTGAAAAATCGGCTGGAGCCGAAATGTATTTTAAAAAAGTCCAAAGTTCATTTTTAGGAGGGTACATCGAGCACTTTTTTTGGTGAGTCGCTCTAATGAGCATAAGCATACACAACTGTATAAGTAATTTGCTACCAAGGACATAAGGCCAACTCTAGTTGATACAAACTTAACTACTTATTTTTGAAGGCTTTAATATATCTTTAAGTACTTTACTTAAACAATGTCTCCATATTACATTTAATCTTCTGTTCCATTTAAAACATTACTAAAATCTGGTAGTAAAAAAGGTAACTATATACATAGATAGGTTCAAGAGAGGAATACCATCAAATCAATATCATGCTAATGAATATTCAATCTAATCATTGTGTCAGCCAATGCTGCAAGTTTATAGGAAATTTATTTGTGTACGTATTTCCTCAATGCCTTCGAATCCACTCCTTTTAGAGAAATATAATCCATGTCATATTGGAATCTCATGTGAGGAAAAGCATATAAACTATTTCACGGCTTCAGTATCTTTCCATATTCTCTCCTCTCGATGTTATTCGCCATAGAGTTGAGGTTATAAAGTTGAAAGGGCACCTGCTCTGTGCTCCAGTTTAGTTTGTTTGAACCTGATTCAAGTCAGGTTAGCTAAAAAATGTTTTGAAGTGAGACCAATGCGGATATGGCTTGCTCATGCAGTGCATTGTTTTGTTAAACCAGAAAGTAAGTGATAAGAGAAGGAAAAGAGAGAGAAAAAAGAGTAGTGTGTGACAAATCGGTGTTTACTTATTCAACTTTTCTTTTGATGACCAGTTTTACACGTTCATCATCCATTTCTTTTAAAATAATTTACAATGTCCATCTGATCGGAATCTGATGGAATTCGAATGTATAGCGTTCACACTGCCAGATTAGTACGTTACTTTCTAGACTATAGGAACTTTCTTAAAACATCCAAATAAATTTGCTTATTGTATGGTTTTTAAATCGAGTTCTGGGTTTTCTGGGTCTCTGGTCTTATGGTTACTTCTGGCCTATTCAAATTATATTTGCAATTGCCCAACATACATATTCCCCAATTGCTCTAACTTCCAGCTGAAAAACCGTATTATAGATAGCTAGACAGAATTATTGTTGATATCAGTGTGATGCAAATGGTGCTTGGTAGAGATGAGCGATATTTTCAAAACTGTGATTTAATCACGGTGATTGATAATTCACTGGTAACTACAGTGATTGAAATTGCCAAATAACAGTTACTAATAATGTCGTTCTTAATGTCGTTCTTTCAAAATTGTTACATACTCAAATTTACTTTTGTCTTTTATACATGAACTTTCTGTGAAACTTAATTGTCAAACTTCATATAAAAAAAAATTACATTAAAAATAATAACATTGATGACACCACTTTGATTTTGTTAAGTAGGCTTTTCGTAGTATGTATCTAGTTGTCTCTTACATACGACTTAATAAAATACGTTATTGTCATTATTGTATTATTAGAATACTGTGATCACAATCACTGTTTTAAAGAACAGTGATTAACAAATCACGTTCACTGAGATCAAAGTTCTCCAAAAATCACTGGATCGCTCATCTCTAGTGCTTGGTATGCAATTGGTGATATATATACTTTATTGGCTCCCTATAATACATTACTCCTTCCATAGCCTATGCAGGATGGTTAAAGTTGCAAGAAAAACGATTTTAATTTTGGAGTGTAGCCTGCACAAACCTGAATTACAGGAAATTCGAATTGATAGTTATTCGCATCTTAAAATGTCGATAAAGGAGCTCAAAGCAGATTCTACATTCTAATGGGAGATCTACTAAAAGAGCGATAAATATTTTAAGGCAGATTAGATAATGAAATCATTGGAAATAGTTTATGAAGTTTTCAGTTATCTAAGAGGATTTTTTCAATACGCTTGTAAGAGCAGCTGTAGTAGCATATTTTCTAGGCGCTTTTACCGACTGATTTTTGAATTTGAAATTTGAAAGAATTTTCATCGTTATAACGAAAATAAAATATTTAAGAAAAGTTTTAATTTTATAACTGTTTTCGTGTTAATTAACAACAACTTTATATTAACGTTATGAATTTAAATTCGAGAATGCATTTCTTTTACGTAGTTTTTGCTGTTTTAAATTCGGTTGTTTTTGTTTTTTCTTAATAATTTTCATTTTAAAATTAAAAAAGTAAAAAATTTAAATGACCCTGTAGATAAGAGCACAAGCACATATGGCAGAAACGTATGTAATGATTGTTATTGTTTTTATTGAGTCGTAAAACTCTTCTTTTGTTCGATTGCGAAATGTATGTCAACAGATGTCAAAAACAGGACTTAACACTTGTTATTTTTGACCACCAACCATTAGCCATAGTTGTTGCCATGGCCTATGGCCATGCTGTTGAAAAACAAAAGAAAACCGTTTTGGTATATGGGGTGTGTATTTGGAAATGGAGACCCCAAAAGAAAGAGGCTGGTAAGTACGTCTGTCTGTCTGGTTAATAATTATTACCGAGTTAAAGTTTTAATGGATTTCAAAAAAATAAATTTATTGGAGTTGAAAGTGCATACGTACGTACATATGTTCGAATGGACCATCCCCCTATTCTGTTGAATCGAACAAAAATCGAATAAATAAAAACACACACACACAGTAATACTTATGTGTAGTTTTTGAAAATTGATACGGTGTCAGTGTCAGCTTATTTAAGTGTTAATTTGTATATGAAAAGAGATTATGAAATTTAATTTTTTTGTTTGTTTTTAAATATTTTTTTCTTTGTTTCGAGAGAAGTTTAAAACACAACTTGAAAAAAAAATTGATGTTAAAATAATTTTTTAATTTTAAATGTAAACATTGTATTTCAATATCTCTTGAGAGGCAGTATGGTTTTCATTTAAACGCATATCCGACAAAATTTTAAGTGGTGGAATCAACCACAAAAAAAAAAATATATAAAAATAAAATAAATAATAAACTAATTTAGCCATTGATATTATCGTAAGCTATTACTTCATGTTCTCTCAATATTTTTCAAAGGTATATCCCATTAGGATGATGACCGGCTACAAAATTCTCAGCAGAAATATTTACAACGTTGGTGCTTCTTTGATTACATAAAGTGGGGCCATTTACCTGACATTTCCTTGTATTAAACTCATGATTAGATTAGTAATGGTTATAGTCTGGTTTAATGATTCAATAGGCTTATAATAAGCAAGACTTATAAGTTATTCTGTTCAATATTAAGATCATCACAGATTAAATTATGGACTGTGGGAAAGTGTGGCATTTATTTCAAGTGTTTTCAGATATTAACAGGATGCTTTACTAGCCTTTAATACAGAACAGGCGATATGCATGTGGCATATGTCAAAAGAAAGGTAAGTTATTGCGTTAAACCTTAACAAGTTAGAAGCAGACACAAAATAGCTACTGACCCATAAGCAAATTCAAATCCTTTTCTGTTTTCACGACTGCATAATATTATTATTCTCGAGGAATTAAGCATAGATGGAGCTCAACGCTGGCCTAAGCAGGAACCCACATTATACCAGCATAGAGAAAAACCAAAACTATGAATCTGGACATATAATCTAGTCCTTTTGACGTAGGCAGCTAAGAGGTGGTCATGAGTAATAATTTTCAGCATTAAACAATACTGCGTTTCTTATAAAACTGACTAAAAGAAATTCTAGGCATATAAAACCATGAAATTGTATAATATAAAATTATGTCAGTGTTATGTGGTGATATTTTTCATTTTGCAATGCAAAGTAAATGAAGACTGACTACAAAAATGATCCTGTGAAGTATAGCCATTACTCATCGAGTCTCCGAGGTGAATAACTTTTAAAAGTTAAGAAACTTCAAGTCATTGAAAGTAGAAAAAGGTATACAATACTAGAATTAGGCACACATAAATAAAATGTCGTATGAAAACGTGTCGTTGATATATATTTATTTTATTCTTTTTTGTTGTCAAAACCATCCCTCCCCTTATCTTCCATAGCAGCAGGCCTTAGAACGGATAGGACTACCATCTGTCAATGCGTTGTCTATACAAAATTTGTTTTTTTTTTTGATGGATATATTATTATGGAACTTTGCTCATAGAGTTCTTATCTTTCTAAATAGGAGGCACTGTCTGAGCAGTCTTTTGGGGAAAAAAAAAAGAAAATTCATGTCTTTTATTCAAAAATAATACAGAAATCATCGTTCACCACTAGATAAGCACTAGATTAGACTACAAGCGCCTTTTTCAATCGATTAAAGGCAGATTGGGAAGGATTGATGAAATAAAATAGGATCGCTGAACTTTTTAAAAGCGAAATCAAAACTCTTTTTAATACAGTAGGGGGAGGAGGACTTTGTAGATTGGAAACACAGGAGATATACATACGTAATTGGTCATTACAACCCTTTAGTCAGGATTACGACCTAGCTTCTCGCACCACTTATGCTGTGTGTGTTAAGTTCATACATGTGTGACGCGACCCTACAGTTTAAAGTCGACTCCAAACGACAGATTTTTGAGAAGCTTTTCATGACAATTTTATTTACTCTCAGAGTTTTTGCCAGAAATCTGTTGAGAGGAAGTCGTCGAAGAAATATTTTCATATTTTCGTTTTGATGTCTGACCTGGGGTTTGAACTCGGGCCTTCAGTCTAATAAGCCAACACAGTATCTACTAGACTACGGCGGCTTCAACACAGGAGACAATGTAGATATTAAAGAATAAACCAATAAGTCACCGTAGTCTGGTAGGTAGTGCGTTGGCTTACTAGACGAGAGCCCGTGGTTCTAACCTCAACTTAGACTTCATGAACAGAAAACGAAATATGAAGAAATGTATCTTTCGGCGACTTCCTCTCAATAAAATAGTCATGAAAAGTTTCTCAAAAATCTGTCATTTGGAGTCAACGCTAAACTATAAGTCCTGCCACTCATGGACAAAATTAACATACACACAACATAGTTGGTGTGAGAAGCTAGGTTGGAATCCTGACTAAAGGCTAGTAATGACCAAATAAGTAATTACACCAGATAAAGTATGAGTACTCAGTCTTGGTGTGATTTTTGAAGTTTATGATCCTTTTATGTTCTTAATTAATACAAAACAGAGTTGTTTTTTAAACCAAGGCCTAGTTTTTCATAATTCTAAGCGATTTTTCGTTGCCTACGAAAATAATTTCTTCCTAATTTCAATTCTGTGTTTACTTAATTCAGAATACTTTTTAAGTTTAAATTCTTTAGATATTTTCTAGTTAGTTTTAAAGCACTTCTGTTATCAATTAGGGGCATATTGTTGTAAAACAATTACAATACATTTTATAATTGGCTTTAGAGAAAAATTTAATAATTTATTGCCAAAGGCACGTGACATAGGGCATACCAAGAAGAGTAAACCTTAAGTTTGTCTATTAGCCTTAAGAAAAAAAACTTGTGTGTTTTTTAATTGTTGGTTGATTTCTAAGGCATTAGAGAATAATTGTTTGTTTTATTCTTTCTTTTCAAATACAGTTTTGTCTATTTAATTAGGCCTTGATTTTAAGTTATTAAGTTAAAACAATTTCAATTACACTTTAAATTCTATTTTGTATTTATAAAAATAATAAAAATAAAACAGAAAATGAAAATAGAAATATAATTATATTTATAAATAATTAATAAAACGAAATAAAAATAATAAAACTACTGGAACAATCTAATCAGAAAAAGGTTGAAAATATAAAATGCTTTTACAGTGTAAATATTTAATTTATTTTGTTGTTTTATTTTTTTTTTTTTATGAATTAATTTATAGCACATGACATTCAATCAAACATAAATAATAAAACTATTTCATTAAAAACAAAAAAAAATACAAACATGCGTTTGTAAATATATTTTTTGCTTTTTTTTTATAAAACTCAATGCGAAATCAATCACTAATTATCCATCCATTAGGCAATTATTAAAACGAAATTCAATTTTGTTTTATTTTTTTTTAGCGAATTTAAGGTTAATTATCGAAAAGGAATAAAAAAATTAAAATAATTGCGTTTTAGCGCATTAATATGAAAAAAAAAAAACGTAATTTTATGTTTATATTCCCTTGAGAAAATGTAAGAAAACATGAAAGGGAACTTCATGCAATTCCATTCGAGCCATGCCTAATAACTTTAACTTACAAAGCCTTCAACTTACTGATGATAGAATAGAATAGAAGCCACCGCCTAGTGTTTGTGAAACAGTGTTTGCTTGTGTTTTTAAAACAGAAGAAAACATTTCAGTGGAGATTTCAAATCAAAACACAGGATGCAATTGAAAAAAACTGCCGAATCAACATTTTTGTCAACCATGTTATCATTGCTCTCATGAGCATGTTATCATGCTCTTACAGCTACAGGACCATACTATGGTATGGTAGCAAGCCAGAGAGAAAGAAAGTACATCGTCAAGACACCACAGCGCCTGCAGAGAACACTATGTATAGGCGCAACTGGTGCGCTAAACAGTTGTCCAGTAGCGGTCCTAATACTGACATTGGAGTTGCAACTTTTTTCCTTGTAAATTTTACTTTATGTCTGCTGATAAGCGGCGGACATCCAAAACACCACAACACAATGGGTCCTATGTGGCCTAAGTGTGCTCATTCAACTCTCTTAGATGGAAAGCCACCTCTACCTAACTTACCAACCAAACACCATAAATTATAGGACAGCGACTATACAATCTGCGAGTATGCAAATCACTTTTACCCTCAAGAGGATGGTGGAAACGACTGCAAATTGTAGACGAGAACAATGAGATACTCATTTACGTGGATAGTTCCAAAGTGCAGGATAAAGTCGCTGCAGTTAAAGTTAACTATAAGAAAGAAAAATCGGCTTTCGTGATAGCAAAAGCTGTCAAGATAATGCCGGGAATAGCTTTAAATGGCAACATAATGTTCTTCGTTGACAAGTAGACAGCGATAAGAACCTTCAAATCAGTTCAGTGATGAGTCTGCAGTCAGGCGGCCACATAATCCAGGTTAATAATTATGGTCCTGAAGGAATACGTTAATAATACACAGAGACTGGCATGCATTGGATGGCAAGATACAGGTGGGACTGCCATTCGATAGTACCAGTAGAATCTTCTAATTTTGGGAAATGCTTCACAACAATACTGAGCTATAGAAGTGAATGAAGGAGTTTGCGGTCTACATACTCTTTTAAGAAGTTGATTGTTCTGTGGCATATGGAACGATCAAGGACCGATGTTGCGACAAGAGAAAAGGCCTTTGGGTACAAGACAAACTGAATCAGCTGGCTAGAAGACTCCAGGCCATAGGGCATGTGGAAACTTACGCCAATAATTAGAAAGATGTGCCTGCAAGGAGGGGAGCTTTTAAGCCGCCCATAACAGCCAGAACCTTTCTTTCGAGTAGAACAAAGGTGTAATAAGGGTGTGCTCGGCGAAAGTCAAGATGGAGAAAGGCACGGAGTTCGTTAAAGCCAACTAGGCTTTAGGCAATCTCAACTTTTGCTGGGTATTTTTAATAGGAAAAGATCTCAGTTATGAATCAGATTTCTGATCGGACACTGTAGACTTAAAGAGGCTTTGTTTAGAATAGGAATCACTTCAAATAAACACAATACATGCTCGAAACATCTGAGTGCTTAGCAAGTACTAAGCACGGAATTATATTTACTGATATCGAACAGTATCCTGAAGTTTGTAAGGACAACAGGATTGGGCGAAACATTATAGATCGTATGGTCGCATATCAATAACAGTGAAAATAAGGTTGTTGACTTTTAAAATGTCGCTGCTCAGCACCTACTATAAGGCATTTGTGTCAATAAAAGTAATTTATTATGGTTTTCCGTAAATAAATTAATACGACGTTAATGTCATGCGGTAATTTATGTATGTTTGTGGCAAATGCTTAATTTTAAAACATTACCAGCTGTATGCGGTGAGGGATGGGACATTCCATATAATTTTGGTACAATTTAACTTCCTGCCAACAAAGTTCTATACGATCGGTGGTATGGTGACAGGTTTTCATTTTTATATTTAAACGGAAACAATAAAAAACAACACACATGAGAACATTAAAAACTAAAATAAAAAAAAGTTTAATGAACCCCATAATAATAATAAAATCAAATGAAATAAATAAAAAAATTTTTTAAAAACAAAAAAATACCAAGAAATACTCTCTCTTTTGCTCAACACATGCATAAATTAATCCAGTTTGGGGAAGGAAATTTTTGAACTTTTGCTAGACAAAACAAACTTTTTTCTAAAACCACAAACCGCAAACGGGTCCATAAGAAAACTGGAAAAATTTTCGAATTTCTTCCCGAAATAATTAACAAGAATTAACACTTTTAATGGGGTATTCTGGTTAAAGAAAAAGTTATTTTTCATCATTCGATATCATAATGCGCACAACATTTCCACTACCATTGTAGCATTTAACGATGCTTTATGTATGCATTTTGGAAATTCCCCTCAGTTTACACTAAAAATAAAAAAAATTTGTCTCTTCTGATGAATCACTTCAATTAAGAATTGTATTTTGTTTGTTTTATTGTCTGCTGCTGTTATTATTTCTTACGCATTCGGAAAATACGAGATTTTTTGTTGTTTTTCTTGTTAATGATTCTGTCAGTTTAACCTCTAATTTCTTGGGAATTACCTCAGGCACACTAACATCTCAACAAGCTTAAGTGAACTGGTTTCCAATGTGGTTCATGTTGGTTATTCTTTACTATGCAGTAGGCTGACTGAGCGACTGTTCTAGTCACATGATTGTAAAGATAACATGTCTTGTGGTTTTAGTTTCCAGTTACAATTCAATTGAACAGCGATTTTTGGGAATCCCATTTTGGGATTTTAGATAATTCTGTTGATATTCATCGACCACATCATAATTGGTTGTATTTTAATTCCAACAATTAACGCCATGATTGCAAAAGTGGTTTGAGAGCATAAAAAAGTCAATTGAGAACCTCTTAAAACTACTTTTTATGGTCTTAAAATGTTAGGTTTAAAACAGATTTGGCTAACAATCAAATAACAAATAAAAATAAAAACAAAAAACAAAATCTGCATAATTATTCATATACGAGGATGATCCCAAAATAATCTACTTAACTAAGGAAAGCAGTTGTAATAAACCCAATAAAAAGAAAACATAGAGGAAACTCCATTCTAATCGTGCTCAATTCCTTCGACTTCAACTTGTGGAGAATATGACTGGCGCCAATCTTGACGTAGACAAGTGCAGGTGCTAAGTACAAAAACCATATAAACAAAGCACCGGATGCAATTGGGTGAAGGCCAGTTTAATCAACTTTTTTTTTTGTAAATAAATAGTACAGAGGTATGCTGTATTGTAGAACGTTATTGAGAAATAGGGGCAATAAGAGCTTTAAGAAACTGCGTGGGACGGGTCTGGTCGTAGAATAAAACCCACAGCGTATCTGAAGAATTGAAAGGTCAGCTTTTACTTACAATTGAATACAGCTGAATGAGGACCTTATAAAAAGCACTCGCTTTGAGGCGAAATATAACAAAAAATATTTCTTTCGGCTGAAAGTAAATAAAATTACACATGAAAAGTTGTTCAAATTTAACGTTCGAAGTCAACGGGAAACTGTAGGTCTCACTACTCATGGACAAAATTAACACACACAACATGGGTGATCTGAGAAGCTAAGTTGTAATCCTGGCTAATTGATCATATGAAAAATTAAGTAACTGTGTAAGATATTAAAGAAATTTTTTATTGATGTGGAATATAACATCAATCAAATGTCCGCCATGGATTGTCTAGGTGGAGCGCATCCAAAGTGTCTAATTATCCATGACTCTATCGCATAAATCAGACTGAATGGCATGGGTTATATTGGCTTTGAGGACTGCTGTGGTTTGTTGCTTATTCGCATACACCTGCGACTTAACGATCTTGGTGGTCAGTGAGATGTGAATGCCCTCTAATCGCTCGAGCAGAATACAAAATGTGGCATGAAGTGTGTGGTACGCAGCGCTATACTGTGGAATCCACGTGTCTTTTCTCATACGTATAGTTTCTTACACCACTTATATTGTGTGTATTAATTTTATATATGAGTGGCGGGACCTACAGTTTAAAGTCGACTCTGAACCAAAGATTTTTCAGAAACTTTTCATCGTTCTCAAAACAATTTAGACCAATGACGCCGCCAGCAAAAAATCCATATTAAACAATGACTTTTTCGTGATGTATTGGATCTCATGTACATTTGTATAGTCCCAAATAAGGAATACGTCGTTGTTTACGGTCGGCCATTGTGATTTGGCAAAACAAATTGAATAAAGAAAGTGCCAGAATAAAATGAGCAATTTATTACTCTTGTGAGTAGGGGCGGACCTGGCTCAAATATTACTCATTAGGCGACAGTAGCGGTCTCGTTGATATCTATTAAAAGTGCAAGTTTTCGACTTCTATTTTGGTAAGGCAAATTACATGGGGCTCAGAATACATTGTAAAAGCGTACGTATCAAAATTAGTGACTTTAAATATTCCATGATGTTCACTGTAGTAGTTCAGATGATGTAGAAGAGCAGGAGAAAATTAAATATTTAATGTGTGGTTTTCCGGTCCTCTTTAGCCGCAGTTATAGTATTTCCTTTAGTCGGTTTATGCAAAACATTGAGGGGGTATCGTGCATTAGCCGTTTCAATCTGCCGCACTGAAGGTACACGCAATGATTTGAGTTTATGGGTGAAATCGTTTTTATTAAAATGATGATTCTCAAGACAATTGACACTTTTGCTGAGCGTCAACGTGAGTTAACAAACCAAAACATAATGACAACAGAATAAATTGTTTGGAAACAAGGATTATTTTTTTTTTGTCGAGGAAGGCGAGCGATAGCCTCGAGAAAAGAAACCCTAGAGGTTCTATTGAACACTAATTATCCAATTGTGTGGATCCTAATAGGTCTCCGTTGGAAGTAGCGAAGATCCTGTCTGTAATGCTGGCATGACATCTGACTTGGAAGAAATCATTATCAGATATATAAGGCCAAATGAGCTATAAGTAGCTTTGAGCCTTTTGTGTCGCCTGGAACGATTCGCTGATAAAAAACGATTCGGAATGAACGGGAAATCTTTTATTGCAAAATAAAAAATTGATTCTATAGATTCGAGTTCATAGTATCAAATCGTTTATGTTGCTGGTATTATTATACCAGGTACATTATGGTGCCGAAATCAGGTCAAAAACATTATTAATCGTTTGTGCAAAGTTGAATACAGGCTCAATATATAATTTAATTCTAGAGCAAATGAAAAAATAACTCACCGATCTCATGGCCTTTGTCTTTTGTAGTAAATAAGGTGAATGATGTATTTTTTATTAAGACTACGATCCTGTATGAAAGGACAATTGCAGTTATTTCCATTGGTCAACTAAGCCCTGAAATAAAATAGAAATAGAAAATAGAATTAATGCGTAATTTCATGATAGTCGTACTAATTTATTATACATAATTGGAAAGGAAAGTTTTGTCCTCTCAATAATTTTGAGTAATTTTGAATTTTAAATTTCGTTTAACCGCAAATAGCTGTGTGGAATATTTTCAAAAATCCACCGCTAAAAACAAATAAATTAATAAATCAAATCATTGATTTTAGTAAACAAAGTAATATAATTCAATAATAAAAGAAGGCAGACGGCAAACAAAGGCGTTTTATGTTTTGATTCAATAATTTATTTCGTTTTTTTTTTCTTTCTTCATCTTTATTTAATTCATTTCTAACCGCAAAATATTAATTTTTAATTATTCAATTCAAATTTAAAAATGAAGAAAGAAAAGCAAACAATTAAAACAGTATCGGTTTTAAAGGCAAACCAAAACAAAACAAAGATTCCATTTGAAATTGAAATTGTTTAATTAATGGAAAAATATCTACTAATCGAGACGTAAAAGGGAATGAACTTTAATAACAAAAGAAAGAAAAATGATAATAAAAAATTGGCTAAAAAAAAATATTATTTTTAATAAACAAATTGAAATGGAAACAAAAAATCTGTTTCCGGTTTATAGAAAAAACTAAACAATGCAAAATAGTTTTATCAAAAAACTTCTTCTTTCTACATCGATTTATAATGTTTCGCTGAAAATTCTACAATTTTTCTCACTCAAAATCTACTAAATGGACTTGCAAACGCACCAGACCTATGTAATAGAGAAGAATAATATTTAAAGGAGATACTTTCTTGTCATTTTTGTTTATATAAAACATAAGTACAAGAGCCCTCCCAAAATTAACTGGTACACATACATAACATAATTGGTTATTGCAATCCTTCAGTCAGGATTACGCCCAAGCTTCTCCTTCCATTTATGTACATAGTGTGTGTTAATTTTTTTTTCCCCGAACGTCCCCGTCCACACACTAACCCACCCTCACCCGACCGCGGAGGGCCCGTCCCCATTACGTAGTGACACGTACACACTACAGTCCGGACTGTAGCGGGTAAAGGAAAAGTAATGGCCACGAGAACATAAAACAGCTACAGAACTTAATCACAAGCTGAATAAAGTAACAATAAACTACGTAAGACAAGAACGAAAATATATTTTTATATAATAATTTACAAATTAATGCTAGCATATAAGCTACGTTTAATATTACAAACACTACAATTAAAATCAATAAAATCATAATATAAATTAAAATCATTACATAATCTACGAAAAGGAAAATTAGCTCTATAGTTCGTTCTATAAAAATCTAAAGAAAGAATTATCTTCACATGAAATTCTTCTTATACATGAATGGTGGGACCTACAGTTTAAAATCGACCCCGAACGAGAGATTTTTGAAAAACTTTTGATGGCAATTTTATTTACTATCAGAGTTTTTGCCAGAAATCTGCTGAGAATAAGTCGTCGAAGAAATATTTTTTTCATATTTCGTTTTGTTAAAGATGACTGATTGGAGATTGAACCGTGGCCTCATGTCTAATAAGCCAACACACTATTATTAATTAACTCGTATGTTTTAAAATAAACTTCTACGATGAAAAATCCCCAGCCTTTTAAAGATTGAAGCGAAAAGTTTCTTCTGTATTAGATAAATACAAATAAATGCCCAAATTTTTTAGCGCGCAGCTCTTAGTTTTCAACGATAATTGCTAACATAATGCGCTCAGTGCCTAGAAGAATTTGAATTTACCCAAACAAATTTTTTAATATAACGGTTCTGCCAACAGGTGCTTCTGAATTTTGCCAGTTGTTAAAGCTACATCTGGCAAATAACTTGTCATTTATTCAGCCTGACGATTATATTGTCAATGCAGTTGATTTCGCGATGCTCACAAGAACACGCGCTTTTGCAAACCATTTCTTGACCAAAAATTCAACTGACCTAGAAACCGTATCAGTAGTACGTATCCGCTATATAGCCTCTGATGCAGTTGGCAACTGATCCTAATTTTCATCGAAAAATCATGTTCAGAAACGAGGCTCATTTCTAGATGAATGGGTACGTGAGCATCCATATTGTCGAATTTGGAATGATATCAATCCACACGAGATCCAAAAACGTTCATTGCATGTTTGGTGTGGATTTTGAGCTGGCGGTTTTATTAGTCCAAATTGCTTTGAGACGACTTTGGTCAGAGCATCGGTATCAACGGCCAGCAGAATAGGTCTTTTGGGCTGAATTAGACGACTTGAATACGAACGATATGTGACTTTAACAAGACGGAGCTACGTGTCCCGTATTTCATGTCGCATTTGACTTTTTGCGCGAGCGATTTGAGTGAGTGGTCGTGTTGTAAATTGTTTATCGAGATCGTAAGATTAGACTGGTTCTTATGAGGTTTTCTTAAGTCGCAGATGCATATATGAGAATAACGTAAACACCACAGCCGTCCTCCGAGTCAACATAACCCATGACATCGGTCAAATACGTATTAGCCATTTTGGATGCGTTTTTCCCAAGGCAGTTGTGACAGACATTTGAAGGATGTTGTGTTCCTCACCAAATGGCATTAATAAGTCTTTCAATCGAAAAAAAAAATTTCAGTGATATCTCACACATATGTATGTACATACATAATTAGTTAATACAACCCTACAGTCAGTATTACAACCTAGCTTCTCACACCACTTATGTTGTGTGTGTTAATTTTATACATGAGTGGCGGTACCTACAGTTTAAAGTCGAATCCGAACGACAGAAACTTTTCATTGCAATTTGATTTACTCTCAGAGTTTTTGCCAGACTAATAAGCCAACATACTACCTACTAGACTACGGCGATATCTCACACAGATTTTGCTTTGCTTGAATTTACTAAATAGGAAGCGTTTAATCAAAGACTCTCTATATGTATACATATACTCAAGATTTTTTATGCTCTACGTATTAGCCATCAAAAATTAGATCAAAGATGTAACGTGATACCCATAAATATCGGAATACTGCAACCGGAATTGAGAAGGACTGGTTCCACTTGGCAGAAAGACATCAGCGATTTAATGGAAACTACAAAGCGCTGGTCAGTTGAAGGGGTATTGTCAGTGAGCTAAGAGACCAAGATAAAAGGAAGGTAAGTCTGGTCTTGTATAATTTTGTGCGTTTCATGCAGTTCGCTGATGCTCCAAAGGGGAGAGGCATTGCTTATTAACAAAATGTCAAATGAAAAGCGGTTTCAATTAAAAAATACATGTCTTTAGTAGGCAATAAAACATTTTAAAATTATATTTGTTTAATATTTTTAAGCCTACAATTTAATTGAAAATAAAAAAAGAAAACATTAATTAAAGTTTTTTCTTTTAAAAACGTGAATCTAGTTTTTATTGAATGATTAAAAATTTTGTAAAATTGTGTGAAAAAAATGTTTTTATTTTGTTGTGTTGTTGTAAATATGTACATAAAATGTTTTACAATAACAAAAGAATTGTGTAAACTTTAAAATAATTAAATACAATTATTTAATTTATTATTATTATTATTATTTTTTATTTTTGTATTGTTTTTTATGTGGTAAAATAAAATTAAATATTTTACTTTACGAAACATGAATTTTGTTTTTGATTGGTTGTGATTATTATTTCTCTGGTCCTTGGTCTTGAACTTTACGGATGGTTAGATGAGAGTAGATTTTTATTTTTATTTTTTTTTTGTCGTAATAAAATTCAATCTAAAAATAAAACATTCAAACAATACATACAGTAAAGTACGTATAAATGAATAGTTTGTTTTTGTTTTTTTTTTCTAATTAAACGCAACAAGAATAAAAAATTCATTTTATTGACGTTTCAATAACATTGACATTCGCAGCCGTTTTTTAAAAGTAAAATAGAAACTTACAGAGCTCTGTAAAGCTCGTTTGTGATATCTGATATCAGCCGAAGAGTCAGTCAGACATACCGTCTAAATGTTGTTTCAATTAAATCGAGATAAATGTCAATTAATTCAAAAAGATTGTTTTGTTATTGCTCTGCAACAAGAAAGAATTACTCAAGAGAATTACAAATAATAAATTCAATATGTGATGTAATTTAATATGTTATCTTAAACTATTGCTATGGTTATTGGCTATGCTAGAAAACAAAGCTACTAACTTTAATCGCTTCCCTTGTTTAAATATCGGGTGGGCCATCTATCGATTTTAATTTGAAACATCGGTTACGTCGAATTCAGTATGTTATCGCTACTGAACGTAATGAATCGATTTATGGTTAACCAACTGCGAGAGCAGAGGCATCACTGGATCATATTGCTTTGAAAATGAGGACGACGCAATCATTACATTCAATGGAGACACCTATCGCACTATGATTACCGATTTTTTTATACCCGCTCTTCATGGTATTGAAGTGAACCAAACATAGTTCGTTTCAACAGGATGTTGCAAATTGCCACACATCTCGTGCCACAATCGATTTATTGCGTCAAACGTTTGATGGACGTTTAGTTAGCCGAAATGCTGATGTCAATTGGCCGCCAAGAAGCTGCAATTTGACACCGTTGGACTATTTTCTGTGAGGCGCAGTTAAAGAACAAACCAGAGACAATTGAGCATGTGAAGTTCAACATTTGTGACCCCATAAACTCGAAAAAGTACACGAAAATTGGTCCACTCAGTCAGGTACCGTAAGGCCAGCCGCAGTAGACATATGAATGAAATAATATTCCATTTCCTACCGAAACAATTGTACTTCACGATAACAAAAAAAAAAAAAAAAATAAATGAATTTAAAACAATTTGAAATCGTTTTTATTTTATTGTATTTTTAAATTTAAACTTTTAGACGGGCTACCCTATATATAACACAGTGTAACTACTTATTGTTAGTACGTGACCATTTGACATCAGAATTCTTCAGGGAATTCTTACTTTTACCAACGATCAATAGAAATTTAATTTTTTTTATAAAACATGGTTTTTTTTATTGTTTATTCCTGGTCTTAGAAATATTTAATTATTATTACATAAGACGGAATTAAATTTTTAAACAGTTTTTGTTAATTTTTTTTTTTTGATTTTTTGCTTTTTCTATTTAACTTTTATAAAAACATTTCAAACATTTTAAACACTTTTTAAATTAACTTAAAAAAAACTATAAAAGAATAATAACAATCAATCATATCATTAATCATTAAATGTATGTATGTATGTACTCATATGGGAGTTTAAAGAAATTCTATTCAATTCTATTCAAAAAATTTCAGGGCGGTGAATTTTTAATTTCTTAGAATTCCGAATTAAAAAAAAAACACATATTCATACGTACGTATGCATATATGTACATCCAGACATCAAATTAATAACTTGTAATAAAATTTACAAAATGAAAAAATAATTAATATAAATTAGTCTTGTAATCTTACTGCGTACTAAAGATTTTATCCGCTTTTTTTATGGCTGGGCTTTTACTTACTTTTACTTACAGCAAAAACAACAGAAAAAAGTACCACAAATAATAATAAAAACTAGCATCCTGGTAGATCTGTAAGAGCGGGTACTAAAAAGGTATTTGGAAAGTAACAAAAAAATAAAAAAGCAATTCGAACTATAATACACTCAATTTGTCCAATACAATAGTGTGGACTGGTGGATAGGTTTGATGCCACAATTATTTCTTTTAAGCTCAAAGCAATCTCAATTACTTAAAAATTACAAGAAGTTGACATAATACCCGTCATTAATTGTTTTTATTTGGTGAAGATCATATGGAATAATAAAATCTATCACATGCCTAACACGAATAACAGGTGTTGACTTCTTGATACACTTTTCTGCGTATTATTAATATTTCTTTGACTACGGTATAAGGGCCTAAGCCTTATCCATACAAACATTTAGCATGACTGCGGCAAAACATCACTAAACTCCTTCTACTCAAACGTCGCCTTTGTTATGAGCCAAACAAATACGATAAATAAAGGGTCCGCCAAATAACTTTTTTTTTTTGAAAATGCTTCAAAAAAAAAAAAACTACTGAATATTTTTTCAAATTTCTTTTTTTATTTGAAAGTACAATCCTTCCGGTTAATAATGGAAAATAAATGATTGTGGGTTTTCGCTTCGCTAAGTGAGCTTCGACTTACAGAAGATGCCGATTTTGGCAAAAAAAATCATCTTTTCAGATGAATCTCATTTTGATCTTGGCGGGTATGTAAACAAGCAAAATTGTCGCATTTGGGGCACAGAAAACCCGCACGCATACATTGAAAAGCCGACGCACCCAAAACGAGTCACTGTTTGGTGCGGATTTTGGTTCAGAGGCATAATTGGGCCATTTTTCTTCGAAAATGAGCAAGGAGTGGCCGTTACAGTCAATGGCGATCGTTATCGGGGAATGTTGAACGAATTTTTGTTCACAAAAATTGAAGAGGAGGATATTGGCAACATTTGGTTTCAACAGGACGGCGCTACGTGCCACACAGCCGAAGCTACTCTCGATGTTTTGCGCACTGTTTTTGAAGATCGCATTATCAGCCGCAGAGCTGATGTCGTTTGGCCACCTCGGAGCTGCGATTTGACACCGTTGGACTATTATTTGTGGGGTGCCGTCAAAGATAAGTGTTACGCCGACAAGCCAGAGACAATTGACACTTTAAAGGACAATATTCGTGAAGCCATTGGTGAAATACAGCTGCATTGGTGAAATACAGCTACAATCGATAATGTGCTTAAAAATTGGACCGATCGTGTAGGCTACTACATGGCCAGCCGAGGCAGCCATTTGAATGAAATTATTTTCCATTATTAACCGGAAGGATTGTACTTTCAAATAAAAAAATAAATTTGAGAAAATATTCAGTAGTTTTTTTTTAAAGCATTTTCAAAAACAAAAAAGTTATTTGGCGGACCCTTTACTTGGCACACTGCATATTCATCTTAAAATTTTCGATCAATATGCTACGTCGTTTCGAATCTTTTTAAAGTGCCTATCTTTTCAGGCAGCTCACCTACCTTCAGTCAACGATCATCACATGTTACTGGCGTGGGTCCCTAACTGGTCACGATTCTGGTTTATAAATCAAGCAAACTTTGACCGATGCTATATGACGACGCCGTGATTTATGACTTATTCGCCTCAAGAAAAAGTTAATACACACAAGCTCTTTGGCCAGATCGAAATACCTCCACGTGAGATGGTCATGCCTTCAAATCTTACATGCAGAATATCCAATATGGTATGAGCTGTGTAGCACTTAGAGCCACATGTCGTGGGTGTCCAGAACACCATTTTTAGGATAAAAGAAGTTGGTATTCATCGAACATTAGTGTTCGCCGTAATCAGTGATGATCTGCCGCCAGTCAAAAATCCACTACAAAAACACTGTCGTTTTGAAATGTTTTGGACGCTTTTGGATCTTATGTGTATTTATATTGTCATTCATCCAGAAATGGCATCGTCTTATGATGATTTTTCGATGAAAATCACATTAAGCAAAAACACGTCTTTGTCTATGATCGATTACTTTCAGTTTCTGGGTCAATTGAATTTTGTACGGGTGGGGTCACGTCACGATGCAAAATTCTCCAAGTTTGCCAAATTTTGAATACTTGTGAGCGACGCTTAATCGATTGCATTGGATTCTCCCACAAACAATCACAAATAGCAGCGATGTTTTTGACAGAACTTGCGTTTTGTCGACGTGCGGGTGATGATCGAGTGTTTACTGAACCAGTCCGCTTTTATTCGCCATATTGCGAGTCCTCTCTGTAGAACGATCCCAAAATAGGTGAAGCGTGGACCCCCTAACCTAACACCCCCCCCCCTTTTTGATAAGACAATATTAATACTTTTACGTGTTGTTGAATGCTATACGTCTAGGATTTAGGATGACAGACAAAATGAAGCAATTACAACTAATTTGACAGACGTAGCTTCTACAAGATTTGCATATGTTCTCTCGATATAATGCAGATGCAGTTTTTTCGCAAATTTACCAGGAAAAAATTCAATGTATAGTGGTTGTGTTAGTTATAGTAAAAAATTGTTCCGGAGACATTAATTGCAATGTTAGCCCTTGAGTACCTAGAAATTTTGTGTCGCAAATTGTATATTCTCTACAAGCAGTCAAATTGTATTAAAACTTTAGCTTTTGCACAGGCTTCTCTGCTGTAACTAAATTACTTAAAAGTGGTGTTATTTAATAGTTCAAATGCTTTATTCTAGGCCTAAGCATTCCATGATTGAACATAACAGATAACAAATAATTTTTTTTATCATGATTACTTAGAATTTAAATAAATTAGGGATTCATTCCTCATTGAAACAATTCCTCTAAAAAATCGCCCAAAAAGTATAATAACAGTAACATTCCATTAATCACGTTTTCTTTCAGCTAAGCAGGCGAATGGTCTACTGTAGTCTGTGCTAGTATGATATGGTTGCCGTCTATCATTACAACAAAGCGTTCTATGAAATTGTATTGTTTGTATTGAATGAGTCCTACTTTCTCCTAAGAAGTAGCGATGACTGACTGACTCTCTGGATGGTCAAGGCCCAGCGTGTTTCCTGAATGGATTATTTAGAGAGGTATTGAATCCTATTGAAATCGCCGTAGTCTAGCAGAGTTTTTGCCAGAAATCTGCTGAAAGAAGGTTGCCAAAGAAATATTTTTTCATATTTTGTTTTGTTAGAGACTTCTGACTGCTGATTGAGCCGTGGCATCATGTCTAATAAAACAATACACTATCAGCTAGACTATGGCAACTACATTATGCCACCTTAATAGCAATAACGACTTACAGACTTTAATTTTAAAGTGATGAAAATAACCCGGTATAACTAGAAAAAAAACCTGTGTTATCTTAGCTTAGCATCGTCAGAGGGCTTAACTTTTGGAAATGAAAATTAACTTTTGAAAACGTTAAAACATAGAATAATAATAAAAAAAAACAAAAACTTTAATTTATTGTATTAACAATTTTTAAAACAAAACAAGTTCCATTATCTATTTAGGGTAGAACTGTTTAATTTATTAATTACAAAAAACAAAAACAAAAAGTAAAAAAAATAAGAGCAAATGACAAAAACAAATAGTCAAATTAAAATCAACAATTTAATTATTGTTGACACATTTTTTTTATCATCAGCGTTTTAAATGTGAACAACTTCACACACAATTAAATAATTTGACCAAATCGAGCTGCCCAATACTATTTTTAAACATTAAGAATGTGAATATCACTAAAAACAACAAAAAAAAAATCAACAAAATACAAAAGTTAAACTAAAATTCTAAAACAATTTCAAATTTAAAGTGAAATATCGTTAAGACGAATTTGTTGTCCAACCATGCTGACAACTAATAAGGAAGGTATAGCGGGTTACTTTATCGTCTTATCTCATAGAACACTGTTGTGACTTCTAAGACTCAAGCCAGACAGTCGTCTTAATACCACAATTAATTATAAATTAAATACACATTAGAATACAGCCACGTTAATAGAAATATACGATAACAACTTATTTGATTGGAAATATTTTATGCCATTAGAATCGGAGTCTAATAAATACCCTACACCACCCAAGATGGTGGTGAGGGATATTTGGAACAGTCTTTGCTTTTGGAACAGTCTTTACTACCAAATAACTGGTAGTAACTATTGTAGACGACAAAATTCAGATATTTGTCTTATGGTTCGAGGATTACATAGACCGGATCAAGCTGATCTGAAGGTCCATAATATTAATTGGGCATTATGGATACGAGATCTCATGGAGACTGATTAGTTAAATTAAGCTGATTAATCTACACATCAAGCTATGGTTACAGTGACACGGTCAAGCCTATACCACACCTCGGAGAGCTAAGTAGACTGATGTATGATATAATCGATTTAAATATTTTTTTAAAAGTACTTTCACAGATATTAGGAATTCTAAGGGGACACTGTCCTATTGGCTCTTTCGCTGACAAGCTTGGTCTGCCCCACCAGGATTACTGCAAAACCTGCCATGCTGTGGAGGAAACAGAATCGGTACAACATCTTTAATGCGATTGCCCTACACTACAGAACAAACGTCATCGGTTTTTGGGTAATAAATCTGGGCGTGTCACTAAGGGAACTGGTCGATTTCATCAGGAGTTCGGGATGGTTCAAACTCATCACTAACCGATTATGACAAGTCTGGGTAACAAAATGGACCATATGAACCACCGTGTGAACTTGCCTCTGAACAGCATGGTACCTGCTAAACTAACCCAACCTAACCTTCACAGAAATTAAAATTTTTGTACCATTAGAGTCCTTATGAATGGCAATGAGAAGCCATATATCATGTGATTAATTCTCATATAGTTTATGCATCCGAAGTCGCCGTGGTCTAGTAGGTTGTTCTGTTGGCTTATTAGACGTCAGGCCAGGGTTCAAACCCTAGGTCAGACATCTCGAACCTTCTTTCAGCAGATTTTTGGCAAATAAATTAAATTGCCATGAAAAAGTTTCTCAAAGAATCTGTCGTTCGGAGTTGGCTTTAAACTGTAGGTTCCGCGACTCATGTATAAAATTAACACACACAACATATGTACATAAGTGGTGTGAGAAGCTAGGTCGTAATCCTGACTAAAGGGTTGTAATGACCAATTGCATATGTATGTCAGAGTGATGAGGAAACTGAATAGTTTTAACCATAGAGACAGCACATATGCTCAAGGGGGGTAGGAGCTACAGATCGATAATGTATTTACCTTGGACGTCTTGCAAGAGAAAGGTTGTATTAATATCTTCTGGATTTCAATGTTAAGCTGGAAGGGAAATTGTGGGTGCCATACCACTCTTACTAGTAGTTCTTTGAGGTTTTGAAGGTCGATGTAATATAGCAAGGATACTAAGCTAAGGGTTATAATAATTGACTGATACAGAATGACCGAAAAAAATTTGAATGCTGAGACTTAAGTGGCTGTAGTAGGAGCAGATGGTTATTAGCATTAGCTCTGTGGGTTAACCTGACTTCGATTGGTTACGTATCTGACTTAATTCTTCCCAGAACATTCCGTTAAGAATATTACAAAGTAGGGTATTATTTCCCAGTCGGTATCTAGAGTTATTTTAATTTATCACAAGAGTTTCTATTTTTTTAAGAATAATTAAACAACCTGGTGTTATATTCCAATACTGCTACACTCAACATGTTTTTCAAAACAAAAAATATTTTTTCATAGATTTTCTACGGACAGATGGATGGATGGATGGATGGATGGATGGATGGATGTTGGTAGTTTAGATGGATAGTTTTTGATTGAATGTACATACGTATGAATGAATGCATAAATCCAAATGCATAAACGTACCGACAAACAGAAAAAGGCGTTTCAATGTGGTGTGGTGGCTCATATTATTGAGTTTTAGTTACTAAAACTGTAATGGCTGTCTGTCTGTCTGTCTCCACTGTATGTCGGTCTATCTAACTAACTACAGAACCATTAACTGTTGTGGTCGTCTATATGGTAAAACAAGCATACACTGCGTGTTATTTTATATTCTTAAAAATTATTTTTTTTTTTAATTTGTTTTTAAATAATTGTAGAAATATACTCACATGCTACAAGGATAACAACATTTGCTAAGTACGAGTATGATTATGGCTATGGCTACGACTATATTATCATTCTATTAAAAAAAAGGCATTTTTTTTTTATTTGTAACTTAATGTAGATCAATGGCAATTTGTTGTTGTTGGTGCTGTTGTAGTTTATGAAATATTTGCAGTTTTAATTTAATAATGTTAATAACATTATTTGTATTATGATTGTTGTTGTATTGAATTAATAATAATATTTTACAAAAATTAATTGAATTATAAAACAATTTTTATTTCATATTCGTTTTACCAATTAAATATTTAAAGCCTCGTTAATGGTTGCTGATTTGTTGACAGTTTTAAGACAATTTTCTTTAAACATAAAACCAATCAAATGAAGTTATTGCATACGGTCAAGGCTAATCTATTAATTAACATTTTGTACAGTTTCTATAGAAATTAGTTAACATATGGCGAGTAGAAAATCCTAGAATTAGTAGGAATGTTATGGAAAGAAGTATATCTTCTTAGGTTAGGTTGAAAGGGTAAAGCATCAATGTACCCACAGCTTCACATACTATACTATTCATCTGGAGGGGCTAGGATTGGGCTATATGATGGATGGTTCAAAGCTTCCCAGCTAAGTTTCATTACTACTTTTTTTGGGTCGCTTTAATCATGTTATAAAAACGAGTGCAATTAGCTTGATTAAGTTCAATCGTTTCTGTACTTAATTTTATAGTCGTTCGGACAAATAACAAAGCCTCCAAATGAAATTCAAAAGTAATTCTCATTTAGTTCATTACTATTTAATACTATGTTCAGACATGCACTTTTATTGCGTAAACCGCAATAAACGCCATTATTGAGCTCAATATTTCATATAAAGTTTCAAATTATTATTGCGCAATAAATACGCAAATTGTTATAATATTGAGTAAAACTTAAAATACAGCAGTCATAAGTACGTTCAGTGAGCATATTACAATTTTCCGAACACTTCCTGTTGACAACTCAAATGTCAACAACTACAAACAAAAAAAATCAAAACAAAAAAAAAACAACATAACAAAATAAAAACAATGTTGTTAAAACAACCAGTTGTCAAATGAATATTGAATAAGCAGCTGAACTGCGTATATTAGTATGTCTGAACACTTAAAATATTGTGGTCGATAAACCGAATATTGACTCAATAAAAGTGCATGTCTGAACATAATATAATATAATATATAATAATATGTATTATTATATTGTAATTGGAGGGTTAGCGGTAGTGGCAGCTTGAAAATTGTCGAAATTTGATAATTCACTAATTGAATTCTATTTGGGATCCTTTGGAGTCTGAGGTCTTAGCTACAAGTAGCTATTCCTTGTTTTAATATCTGAAACCCAATGAATCACAAAGAAAATAACAAAAATCCTGTTTTGAAATGAATAAACAATTCGACGAACGAAGTGGTCAAAAGGCAATAAAAATAAGAAGAGTTTTGTTTCAGTCAAAAAATTACAGATATCTCGTAAATAAAAATCTATTTATTATCGCCAAGAAGTGGTGCTTTAGTACTGCAATCATACGCTCTATTGTACCTCCTCCAACTCTATAGGTATCCCTATCATTTCTCCTAGAAACATTTTGCCCTGACAAATTTCAGGATTTTGCTCGGTGTCAACACTGAGAATTCCCTGCCAGACTTTTCCTATACATCCAGATGTTTCCTCTTGTGATGCATTAATGCCCCAAAATTCCAAGAATGTGTTACGATCATTCATGTTGAACTCGAGGCAAACATCATTCTGAACAAGTGTATTTTGAGTCTACATCGAAATCGGTTACTAACTATAGGCTAAACCCAGATCAGATTAAAATTTTCCAACAAAAGTTTCGGTTGTCTCAAAACCCACTTGTTTTTAGAAAATTCTATGCCTGCCTTTATCTTCCCTTTCTTTGAGCTTACCTTTCCAAACATTATCTCACACTGCATAAGTGTTCTGATCTCACCAGTGCGTGGAAGTTGTCGTCCTTGTAACTTTGTGACTTTGCTCATTGCTGAGAATTCTCACATAACATGGAACCCAGCAATCAGCAACATTTATTTTTCTTACTCAGCCGATTTAGCTTTTCCAAATAGTCCCATACTGTCTTCGATTTAACCCCATAAGAACCAAGTACTCAAATGACGGCCTTACTGTCTGATAGTATTACTATGTACCTCCTATCCAAATTGAATTCAGTACATCTTTCGTTAGCATAGACTTCCGTTTGGAAGATACCCGCAAGTTTGGGACGAAAGACTTCTGCTTGTGTTTCAAGGTCTGTTCCTGATCCATCTGTTTACCACAGAATAGTCCATCTGTTTCCCATTCTCTCCAAAATAGTCACTTCTAGATTATTTTATTCATTTTTGTTACCAAGTTTCATTGCAAAGCAGTTCCAAAAATCATAGAGTCTACTCAGTTAAGGACTGAGTTGTTATCCAAATGATTCCGTAAGTCCCGAAACGCTTAGTGAATTTCATGTTAGGCGTCCCTCACATCAATCTAACAATAGACTCGAAAGGTTTGTTTTTCTCTACCGTGTGGAGAGGATTTAATTCCAGCAGAGCCTCTACCGGCGCTGTAGGACAGGCATCTATAAGCGATATTCGACTTTATTTTCCCATCCGTAACTTATTTTCTTAGTTTCCGCAAATCTACTTAGACAGAGCTGGGATCATTCCCAAGGTGTATATAAATTAAAGTGAATGCACGTGGAAATAATATGGAATTTTGTTGTGGCAATTTAATACGGGCACAAACCAAAAGAACCCTTCATCAATATAATGTGACTAAAACTTTATACAGAATAGCCTGATATTTTGACTTAAAAAACTCACATTAAACTTAGTATCGGTAGATTTATTGCCGGCATAAATTTTCTATGATTTATGAGTCTAAAGCGAAAGGGAAAAACCTATTAAACGGTATTCATAAAATAGTTTTGTATGCGGTTAAACGCTGAATATCTATAAGTCAGAGTGATTTACGCCAATAAAATATTTCACAGACAACCGACAGAGATGCAAAAATTTTTTTGGTTTTTATTCTGTTTTACACACACTTGGCTAAATAAAAAAAATGAAATAAATAAAATTTTTTTTTTTCATTTTAATTAATTGTTATGAAGTGTCAACATATGCTCGATTTAGAATTGCATTCTTTCGTTTTAAATTTATTTTCGATTTTGAATTTTCAATAGATTTTTAATGGTTCATTAGCAAAATGATTAGTTGAATAGTTTTTTTTTTTTTTTATTTTATTTTATTTTTTTTTGCTTTTTTAGTAGAGCTCGTGTTCATTCCAATTGAAACGGATACGGATGTTGTTCATAAATGTTATGCTGGGGCTGTAAAAATAAACTGGATTTAGCTGTAGCTCTGACTGTAACTCTGGTGTGGTGTGTTACAATTGCAAGGTGTTTGAAAATGAAATTTTCAAATGTTCACTGTCAATCTTAACGATTATGGAAGTTTTTTTTTTTTTAATTTTATTTTCATATGAGTGACTAATTATGGTAATTTGTTTGAGTTTTTTTTTCTCCCATGATTAGTTTATGAGTTTTTTTTTTTTTTAAAGAGTAGTGTTGTTATTTTAGAAATTTAGAATTTATAAATAAAAAAAGATATGCCATTAATATTATTGAAATTAAATTTGACATAAATTGTTATTGACTACCAACTATTCTAATTTGAATAAGTGAGTGAGTGAATGCATAAATTAAAAATGTTATTAACACTACTGCTCACTTTACTAATTTTTTTTTATTGTCAAATTGTAAAAAAAAAAACAATTCGAAACAGGAATTTACAAAAAGTGTGTTAAAATCAATAAAAAAAATATTTGCAAAAAAAATTGATTTTATTTTGACATTCAATTGCTTTTGTCAAAGCAAATCTACGCTTTAAAACTCACAACCAATGTTTAATATTTTAATTAAAAAAAAAATATATAAAATATTTTCAACATGTTTTCAATTAAAATAAATTTTCTATTGAATGTTTATAAAGAATTTTTCAACTGTCATAATTATCACATAAGTTGTCAAAGAAAAAAAAAAAACAATTTTTTTTTTCAAACAAGACACAAAAGTGAGATGACATTTGAAATTTTTATTTAGAAAGTAATAGCAATTAGAATATATGCTCTTTGTTTATTACTAAGAAATTATATATTAATTAGAAAAAATAAAATAAAGCAAGTAAAAAATAAATTTTTAAAGAAACAATCCTTTATTAAATACAATGGGATTAAGAAATGCATACATATGTAGGTAGGTAAAGTAGTAGTAGTATATAGAAAGTTATTGTTACTTCATCAACAAGCAGAGTGGCGCAGTGGAAGCGTGCTGGGCCCATAACCCAGAGGTCCGAGGATCGAAACCTTGCTCTGCTAACTTGAAAACTTAAGTTTTAAACAAGCTTGATTTAATTTTTTTTTTAATTTTACATTAAAAAAAGCGAAGAGCCGGTAACATAGTGAAATTGTTAAAAAGCCAAGCAATCTATTTTTTCATATCAAAGGATGTAAAAAAAATCAAAAAAGAAAACGCCTATTCCTTCCAAATAATTCACCCAAAAAGTTTCCTAATTTTACCCTTAGAGAAGGTAACATCAATAGCGAAGATAGCCAAGTCAGGCAACAGGACCACTTGAGAAAGTGTAGGTCTCGATCAGTAAAGTTCCGATTCACTGCAGGCAATTCATTTCAATATAGGCCGTTGTTTCTAGACAAATAGATACACAGATGGCAAACCTATCACCTAGGGCCTGCTACGGTGGACCTGCTTAGCTGGAAAAACTTGTTTAATGAAACTGAAACAAAGGAAATCAATAGTAATAAGATAGGAAAGGTGCTAGCTGACAGCTATATTTTTTTTAAAGAATAAAAACTAATAAAAAAAATATTGTTTTTGTAAATTTTTGAGAATTTTTTACACTTAACTCTAATAATACTTAACACAGTCGGATTTCGATGATTTACGTTTTCCCATTCTTACTTCCTTGGAGAGCACACGTTAATTTACGTTTACACAAATTGTACGTACAAGGAAGAATGGTAGGGAAGTATCCCCAAAACCCTGAAAAAACTGCAACTGACAAGAAATTATACTTACAATGCCTTAAATCCATACATGAAAGATTATTTAATTCCTTTAACAAATGCCTGGAAACTAGGAAAAATAGAGCACATAAGACCTGTCCGTGTTAGGTTAGAGGACGTGTACTTGTCAACTGTGACAAGTACAGTACCCGGAGGTCGAACCATTGTACAACGTCCTAGCTTCTCACACCACTCATGTTGTGTGCGTTAATTTTATACGTGAGTGGCGGGACCTACAATTTAACGTCGGCTCCAAACGACAGGTTTTTTTGAGAAACTTTATCATGGCAAATTTTATTTACTATCAGAGTTTTTGCCAGAAATCTGCTGAGAGGAAATCGCCGAAGAAATATTTTTTTCATATTTCGTTTTGATGCCTGACCTGGGATAGGAACCAACACACTACCTACTAGACTAAGGCGACTTCAAAGAGAGATTAGTAAATATTCAAGGAAATTCTTAAAAAACCTTCTATTCTAATCCAATGACCTGGTTTGTAACATCATTAACTATCGTATGCACATACGCTCCTAAATAAAAAAACCAGGACACTGCCGCTCTCATATTCCAAGTATAAATTACAACGAAAGTCCAATTTATCTAAGGTGTTAAACAGGCGTAAATAAATTTGCTTAGTTTTAATGTAGTTTTCAGTACTTATTGACATTTCAAATTTTTTTTTGAAAATTCAATGTACATATTTTCCTAACACAATTCGTTATAACTGGTAGCGGTGTACTTATACGCTCTAGAAATAAGCGAATAAAGAGAATTTCTTATATACATTATATACAATTTTTGACAAAGTATTAAAAATTAAAAAGAAAAGGCTTAAAATCTCTTTTAAAAATAATAAACAACAGATTTGAATGGCTTTTATACAAATTAATCAAAAGACTTAAGACAGAAGCGCGTTTTTTTTAACATTTTCTACAAAAGTAAGTGATTATTATTAATTAGACAGTATTAATGTCGGAGAAGCTATGAAAAAAACGTTTAGTTATCTAACTATACATAAGCATTGCTTTCTTTGTTTGCAGTTGTTATAGTCATTAGCATCTTTTCAGAAAATGTGTTACTTGCGGGTTTTTCCTACTCTACAAAAATAATGGAAAATAAAAAACTGGCTTTTCAAAGAAAAAAAATTAATTCGTTTATTTTATATTATAATAATTATTATTTTTGTACATTATTAAATCTATAATATTATTTTCTTTATAATATTATTTATTTAATAATTTAAGTTTACTTGTTTACAAAAATTAAAAAATTGATTTAAAAGAATTGCATAGGGCGGCCTGTTTTTCGATTTCTTTTTTAAGTTGTTTTAAATTTGATATAGCGTCACAGAAAAAAGTCTACATACATCGCTATATGTAGACTTTATCCCCCGGTGATTTTTAACAAATTGAAAAAGGTGTTATAGCGTTGTTTAAGGCAGTTGAAATTAAGAATGTTTGAAGACAATAACGAATATAAAAAAATATATCCTAGAAATTATTGAAAAAAAAAACAATAAAAAATGGCATAAAACGACGTATGTAGATTTTTTTCTGCGACTGTATAAGGACAATTTCAAATTTGGTAGACTGTCTAGATCTAGACTAGATGGTAGAAATGAATGTGTAACAAAATCCCCAAAATGGTGACTCAATTGATAGGCATTTCGAAAGTAGTCTTTAGCAAAGCTATGAAAGAATGTAATTCAAAAAAAAGCAAAAGCAAAAACAAAAGCAAAATCATTATTAAAAATTCAATCTTATTCAATTATCCAATTATTTGTTAATGTTTTCAAATTTATTCATATTTATGCTCGTTATAGTGTAGCAAACTAGAGTCAATGTCAAGAATAGCACCCACGCGTTTTGTCTTTTGAAAGGTCATCACATGATAAATGAACCAGCCGGCAATGTTGTTTTTAAAAAAATACATAGAAACATTCCATTATACTACAAAGTGGTATTTTTTAATTTTTTTTTTTTAATGAATTTAAAGAAAATCTCTTTAAAATTTATTTAATTTTTTAATTTTAATAATTGTGGATATTATTTATCCAATAGCTAATAGCTGTCATATTCATAAAAAACTTTTTCGATTTATAAAATATTTATAAATCATAATTTGCATGAAAATTTGTTTTATAAGCCCTTTATAAATCAAAATTAAAATTTTTATGAATAAAAATAAATTAAAAAAAGTACATTTTAATTTGTAATTTTTTTTTCTGAATTTTTAAGTTTTTTCTTTTTTTTATTATTAAAAATCTGTAACACTTATTTATTATCATATATTAACTTAAAGAATTTGCATTTAAAAGATTGTATTTACATAATATTATTCATAAACAAAACATTAAAAAATAGTTTCTTAAACACTATTTTGTAATTTAAAAAAGGGAATAATTTTTTTAACACATCAGAATCAACACAATTATTAAATTTATTGAATTATTATTTAGAAAAAAAGCCCCTCTTTTTATTAAGAAAAAAATTAAACCAATTAGGTAAACAACGTTAAAAACTTTCCACATCAAAAAGGAAACTTAAAATAGAAATGAAAGCGTTTTTCCCACAGCACAAGAAAAGAAAAAAGATCCCCCAATTTTTGGAAATAACCAGAGTGCGTATAAAATTTATAAATGTCGCAAGAAAACAAAAAATTAAAAGAAAAAAGAATTCAAGATATAATGCTTTAATCCAAAAAAAAAAAAAAAAAATGTTAAAACAAAAATTGTTTACTTTTTTTTTTTAAATATTTAAATTTCATGCAGATGACGCGCGCGCACAATCGTAAATGAACTCAATGATTAAAACGATTTTTTCGATTCCAAAAAGAAAAAAATTCTGTGCTGCTGCTGTTATCGATCGTTTAAAACAACAGCCAGCGTTCGAGTTATTATTGCTATGAATGTGGTATTGTGGTAGTGGTATTAACACTAAAAGTGTGGTTGTGTTTGTGCTGTTATTATATGAGAATAATTATAACAACACCTGTTAACAAACGATCACTTAAAACACTTTAAACAAAACGCCTGACAGACTGTCTGTCTGTACGACAGTTTGCCACTAAATGTTTTAAGCCATAACGCCAATAACAAAACCATTCATAATGATAAGAATTCAATTGATTTCCAACTCTGAAAAATCATTACAAATGCCAACCAAAACAACCACCAGCAAGCGATTTTTTTTTTTTGTTTTGATTAGCATTACCAACCAACTATATATGACAACTACAACAATATCGGCACAACAACTGCAAAAAAAATCCGTAACAACATCCAACACTCATATTCTGAATATTTACAATTACAACAACATTAACAACAATTAAAACATTCATTGTATAAATAAAAATCGTTTGTTTGTTTGTATTGTGAAAGGGAGATTCCGTGATTAGCACGAGTTCACAGAATCCGATATTGTTTGTCTGTCCGTCTATCCATTTATTTATGTTTGTTGTTATTGTTATTGTAAAATGATAATGTTTATTATAGTGCTTAAAATACAATATATTTATGACGTTGTTGTTAGTATTCTCTTTTCGTTTTGTATTGAAATATTATTGGCGTGTGATTCAGTGGGGAAGGTGAGCCAGTACTTACAAATGAAAGATGGAAACTAAATATTTGTTCAGCCTTAATGCATTTCAGTTCAAATAAATTCAAAAGTAAACTGTTTATACACAAACATATTTGATTCGAATATAAAAACCTTCGCAAATCTCAGACTAAATCTATAATGCAGCTTTTATTAGTTCCTGTTGCAATCCATCGGGTATAATAGGGCCATAAAAAATTATCTCCAATTATGTTTGGCCAAAAAAAAGTTTTGCTTATACCAAGCGAAGCAGCTTCACTTTTCTCAAAATATGGCCTGGTCTTTCTACTTTTCGGGTCCCTAAGTATTCCACTCTGAAGTCGCCGTAGTCTAGTATGTAGTGTTTTGGTCTATTAGACGTGAGGCCACAGTTCAAACCCCAGGTCAGATATCTCCAACAAAAGAAAATTTGAAAAAATATTTCTTCGGCGACTTCCTCTCAGCAGATTTTTGGCAAAAATCTCTGAGAAGGAATAAAATTGCCATTAGAAGATTCTCAAAAATCTGTTGTTCGGAGACGACTTTAAACTGTAGGTTCAGCCAGTCACGTATTAAATTGACGAGCACAACATAGGTGGTGTGAGACCCTAGGTGGTCGTAATCCTGGTTCAAGGGTTGTAATGACCATTATGTATGTATCTATGCATGTATGTATTTCACTCTATAGCAAGTCTCTGGCGCTAGAGCCTGTGTAGTGGAAACGGTATACCAGGGAAGACACAAAGAGGCAAAGACTTTTGTCAAATCAAACGAGTTTAAGGAAAAAAAACCCACCTTCAGGTCAATATGTGGATTAAGTAATGAAGAGAATGAATTACTAGGTTCATGTCGATTTAAATCTCACTTGGATTCGTTTAAGGCAGGAATATGTTGCGAGTGACCTATTTAACTTGTCGCAGTACTGCAACACATCTTCAGCAATTCTTAGAGAATAGCAATCGGGATTTTGCAAAATATATTCATTCATGTTTTAGTTAAATATCGACCAGCACTCGACAACAACGCGTGATTGAAGATTGTCGCATTAAGAACCTTCAATGCTGCATTTCAAGATAAAATCATAGTTTTGGTTTTGTCAAGTTTGACGGTTTGAATTTTCATATGTTTAGACCAGACTGTTACAAGTAGTACCATCTCAGTTATACCTCCTTTGTCATCCCAAAGTGCAATCAAAGGATTTTAGTTCTCTGCCTGCTCTTCGACGATATCTCTACTGCACTCTTTTCTGTGGGAATAAATTTTACATTGATTTAAAGGACCAAATCTAAAAATTTTTCTAAATTTCTCGCAACTGAATTCGTCATGAACAGAAGTTATTTTCAAAATATCCAATAGATTTCCAAAATAATAAAAACAAAAATGATTTAAAACTCATTGAAATTTTTAATTTTTGTTGAAAATTATTTGAAACACAAAGGAAGGAACTCAATGATCCTTTATAATATATATTTTTAATATCACAGTTTTAACTGAAATCGATATAAAAAAAATAAATCTTCATTGTCCTCTCAAGTATCAAATGATAGACAAAGGTAACCATCCCATTTGCTTGAATATTTTTGCCATTAGCCGCCAAAACAGATGCTAAACTACTACTGTTGCTGTCATTTGTATGATATGGAACTTGAACTTGATTGTGTTTGTTTTTGAAATTGAGTAGAGAACACGGAGGAGACAAAAACACAAAACTGGAAAACAGAAAAATTATTCAAGATTTTAGTCAACGAGAGGTAAATCCCACAAAAATGAGCACAACAACTACAGATTTGGCCTTTATTTGCGACGGACGTAAACGAAACAAACAGACCGACACATACATATGTACGTACAAACGTTGCTCTGCAATATTAACGTTCGTTTCTTGGCAGAAAGCATGCGCTCTAAAGACGACGCTCTTACGCACGTTAAAACGTTAAACTCCCGTCACATATAGTAGACAGAATCGGAATCTGGTGATTCACTCTCAAGATGAAGCGTTTAACGCTATAAACAGAACACCAGTGTGAGTGCGAGTTTGAATGAGTGAGTGAGTATGGTGTGGTGTGCTGTGCTGTGGTGACGTGAAGTGACGTATGAATGAATTGAATGGATTCCCGTAAATTGAAAAAAAAAAACAAAAAAAAAATAAAAACAAATTAAACTCTCACGCTATCACTAAAGATGCTTGCTTTTAACAATAAACGATTAAATGTTTCAGCAAAAAACAAACAAAACAAGAAAAAATCCAAATAACAATCTGAAAACCTGTTAATAACAGAGCGGCTAAATTAACATGACTAAAATGGACGGTGATTTTTATTTCCATGAGCGTACTGTGCTAACTGCTAAATGCTCTGAGTGAGTGAGTGAGTGTCAAGGTGTGAGTGTGCTGCTCATTTTTAACATGTGAATAATTAAAACACACGATAAGCAATAACAAAAAAAAAAATTGAACTTCAACAACAACAATAACTACATGTGCTCTCTGTTAGCCAAGTTAACAATGTTCGGCTTAAAGGTTCGTCTCGCTGTTTAGCAGCAGAGTGGCTGGCTGTTAAGTGTGAACCTTCTATACGGGCGATTGAGGGTATATAAGCATTGGGAGCTTGGTCAACGAGTATCCATTGATTCGCTATCATTCGCTCTAATAACTTGCTTCTTTGGTTGAAGAAAGAAACGTTATAAAAAGTTTTCTTTTTGAATTTAAATTTCCAAATAATTAACAAACAAAAGAAAAGTAGTTGCCGATTGTTGTAATTCTTAGCTTTACAAGAAGAAAAACAAAAAAACGGAAGAAACAGAAAAAAAATCCGCTAAAAAACGTCAGGATACAGAATTTTTAAAACGCGTCTACGTTTAAAACTCGCAAAAAACGCAAACAAAACGGAAAAATTCAAAAATTTCTGTGTGTTCAAATAACATTTTAGTGGAAAAGTGTGAAGAAAAAGAAAATTGTGTTTAAAAAAATCAAACAAAAATTTTCTTTTTTAAATAAAAGCTATACTAGACTCCAGTCCGTACAACTACGTTGCTTTGGGGAAAAATTAAATTTCAATTTTAACAAATAGAAGCAAGTCTCTACTCTAATAAGCAGTGAAAACCCGCAAGTGTTTCGAAGGCTTATTTACGGGAATTAAAGGAATTTTCAAATAAAACAAAAAGTATTAAGTGTGCCTGCTAATCACTGAATAAATTTTTGATTGTAATTCAAAAAAGCAAAGCGTCTTAATTAATTACTATACAATAACAACCTAATTACTACATACTCTATAAAACAACAAGAACTTCATACAAAAATGATGGCTGTAGCTGCTGCTCAAAAGAACCGCGAAATGTTCGCTATTAAAAAATCATACAGTATTGAGGTGAGTAGTAGTTATGCTTACAAAAAAAAAAAATAGGAAAAATTTGTTCTTTTCTAAAAACAAAAAAAATCGATTATATGGTGAAAATATTTAAAATTAGAAAATTCCTTTTAAAAAATTCTGTAAAATGTAAAACAAAAATATATTTTGTTTTAAAATTTAATATTTCAATTGTTTAGTTTCTATTTTCAAATAATTTTAAATGATTTTAAAAATTTCTCATTAACGTTTTTAGTCCTTAGCCCCATTAATTTCTTTCTAAAGTTTAAATTTAATTTTTTTCTTCTTAATTTCTTTTCAATAATGAATTGAATTAAATTTTCATTTTTTTTATAAATTGGTCCTTCGAACCATATAATTCGGTGTTAACATTTTTTTAACATTACAGCTCCTTATTGTATAAGTTCAGAACACTGTTTTCCTTACTTCTGTTTTGAAACTCAGAAAATTTTGAATTTCCTTACAAACATTTTAATTTTTTTTAGGAAATCGTACTACAAACCAATAAGTTTTGCATTTACAATTTAAAATACTTTGGCTTAAACTCACAGTAAAATTTCTGATTCTCGTTTAATGCCCAGTCTTTTAATTTCAATTTCTGTAAAATTTTTCTTTTTAATTGTACAAATTGGTCCTGCGAACCATATAATTTTATATTAAAATTTCTCCTTAGTCTCCTTTTTTAATACAAAAATTATTTTTCTTATAAAAATAAAAAACAGGCATATTCTATATTAAGAATATATAGGTTCGAATTTCCATTTTTTACAATTTTGGTCCTTCGGACCTTATGTTATTTTCATAAATATTTTCAATAATAATTTGTTTTCAATTTTTTTTTTGTTAACGTCTAACCCTAATTATGTACATTTAGTATGATAATCATTAATCATATGCCTCTTCTCTATTTATAATTAATTATATTACAAAAATATTATTAAAAAAAATTGAAAAGTGAAAGCGTTCAAAAACTGCCATGAAATTATTCAAAAAACAAAATTTTTAACTTACAAAACGAAAGAAAAAATTTAATCTTCTCTCTCTCAAAAAAGAAATGAAATTGCGGCAATAACCTTCAATAAAATATTATTTCATAAATGCTGCATCTTTCATCAGTCAATACTTCAACCCAAAAAAAAGAGATAAAAAAATTCTTCGCAATTTTCAAAAAATTTCAACAGAAAAACACTTAAAAAAATAATTCATGTCAACATAATTATTTATGCAGTGTTTTGAATGGCAGCTCAAAACAAAATCAAAAAAAAAAAAAAATAAAAACAAAAACATTTAAATTGTTTATATAAACAACACATGCCACACACTTCTTTCTTTGTTTAAATTTTGTTGTTGTTTTTGTAGAAAAAAAGGTGTTAATAAAGTTGTAAAACATAGTTTTAGACAAAAAGCAACATTTATCAACCAATGCAGACTAAAAATAATATCTTTTGAAATGTTTTGAAACGAAAAATCCTCATATTTTGCACGTACACACATATATTTTTGAGGGCATTTCTTTTGCCCGGTTTTTTTTTAATTTTTCGCAAATTTTTGTGTTAACTTGTTTGTTATTGTTTTTGTTTTCGTTTTTTTTTTTGTTTTTATTATTTAAGCCGGCCTCATTAACAAGTTAATCATACACACTGTTATTGCCAGTTTTACGTTAATAAACTTGTTTCATACACCGAACGTTTTTATTTTGAATGTTTTTTGTTTGTTTTCTGTTTGCCATATGCATCCCATAGTTTCATTCATACATTCATTGATGCTTGTTTTGCTGCCACTGTTAATGATGCTGATGGGCAGGCAATTTTGTTTTAAACACTTTCGATTTCAATTAAAAAAAAAAGGAAAACAAAATTTTGTAACTTTTTTTTTGCAATAAAAAAAAAAAAAAAATTAAATAACAAAAAATAAAATTGACTTACCTGTGAATTTAATTAATTTCGTGATCAAAACAATCAATTAAAATAGGGGACAAAAGAAAATGATGAGAGAAAACCTGTAAGATAAAACGAAATAATTGAAAATTATTATGTCACTTGTAAATGGCTAGTCACGCAAGGTGTTATAAAAAAAATTAATTTTAATAAAAAAAAATGTCTTTAAATGTATAATAATTTTTTAATGTTCATTTATTTTTAATTGCAGAATGGTTATCCATCTCGTCGCCGCTCTTTGGTGGATGATGCTCGTTTCGAGAGTTTGGTGGTCAAACAGACAAAACAAATTGTCTTGGAAGAAGCTCGCAATAAAGCCAATGGTAAGCCCAAAAAACGAAACAAAATTTTCTTTAATTATAAGAAGAGGGAAACAAAGTGATTTAAAAAGCTTTAGACATACCAAAAAACCAGAGAAAACTTTAAAATCCTTAATTAAAATAATTTTTCTTTAAAAACATTCAGAAAAAATAATTGGTTCTTCCAACTTTCATCATAAATAAATTGTCCTTCCAACTAAAGTAGAAATTTTAATATACAACTCTTCCAATAATGAAAATGTATCTGTGGTCGTATCAGTTTCCAATCCTCTAAATCCTTTTAATTAAGTTTATTCTTTAGTTTTTTTTTTTCATAAATCAATGGTCCTTCGAATCAATGAAAAAATTTTACTTTATAATTATTTCAATAATGAAAATATACTTGCATATTATATCAATCAATTATGAAATCACAATTGTTTCTATCATATTTTTATTAAAAAAAAATTGGTCCTTCGTACTAAAAGCAATTCTTGAAATTAAAGAAAAGAAAAAAGTTTTTACATTTTTATAAAAAACAAACTTCAATTCGAATCAAAGTTAGCTAACTAGTAAAGATTTGGTCCTTCGCAGTTACTATTATTCTTTTATTTTATTTTCATATTGTTTTCCTTATTTTGATATTTTGTTGTATTATTATTGCATTATTTTTTTTTTATTTATTTACTTATTTTTTATTTTTATTTATTATTTCTTATGAAAGATTGCACCTTGGAGGATGCCATTTTGCAAGCCAAAGGTGAACATGTTCCAACTCAAGAAAAAATTGAATTACAAGATGAACAGCAATTAGAAAATCTAGATGTTGTTGATGATATCGAACAACCTGTTTTTAATGAAGGTATTATTTTCTTACATTTTTTTTTTATTTTATTTTATAATTTTTATTAATTTTGTTATTTTTATTTTTTTTATTTTCATTAAAAAAACGAAACCATTAGTCGATACACAAGATGATTTACCAGCTGAATCTGAACAAACTCAGGAAAATGATTCACAAGAATCAACAGACAAAACTAATGCAGATGGTAAGAGCCGAAAATTCACTTTTTTTCCACATCAAATCCGCTTAACATTTAGCATTCTTCACTTAATTTAGTTTCTTTTGTAAGAGATTTAAAACCATTTTTTTTTTTCTTAACAATAATACCAAGCAATGTATGCACTCATACACACATGCATACATCCAACAAATCCTTTTATAGCAGCAGCAACAGCTCAAATGTTAAATTGTTCATTTCCGTTTCCTTTCAAAGAAAAAATAATAAGAAAGCATTTGTGGCTTTACAGTATATATAGTATATTGCCGGGGTAGTGGGGGTAAAGTAAAAGTGAAATCTTATACAATAAAAGAATAAAATTATGATGTTGATGTTGATGTATGAGTGTTAAAACCATAAGTCTATAAAAATCTTAAAATATAACAATAAAATACCTCATAAATCGTCTTACTCCAGCGCTCTTGCTTACAAAACACTTACGCCCGCCCAAAAACCTCAAAAGCATACTCAAGTGGAAGTAGTAGCAGAAGCTTAAGGTTTTAGTAAGACACTTAAGTTCTCTCTATCCCCCACACACACACTTCCCACATATTCCTCTTCCTTTTCTTTTTTGAACAATAACTTGTAAGTGAGTGAGTACTTGGTTGGCTGTAATAATCTGTGTCACATTCATCATAATAGGGTATAGTTTACTTAAACGTGCTGAGCATTTTTATTAAAAATTCAATTCAAATCCTTGCAATTGTTAGATTTTTAATCCTTTTTTATTTTATTTTCATTTCATTTGATTTTCTTACTTTTAATTTTTATTTTTAGACGCTGGTTTAACTGAAGATGAAATTGTTTTGGCCAATGCCGTTTCCGAGTCTGCCGAGGCTGAAAATGTCATGCAAAATGCTGCTTTAATTGTGCGCCTAAAGGAAGGCATCTCTTCGTTGGGTCGCATTCTAAAGGCCATTGAAAACTACCATGGCTGTGTCCAGCATGTAGAATCACGCCAATCGCGCTCGGAGGGCGTAGACCATGATGTTTTGATCAAATTGAGTATGACTCGTGGCAATTTATTGCAATTGATACGCTCATTGCGCCAATCGGGCTCTTTCAGCAGCATTAACTTGTTGGCTGAGAACAATATCAGCGTTAAGGCACCTTGGTTCCCCAAGCATGCTTCCGAATTGGACAATTGCAATCATTTGATGACCAAATACGAACCCGATCTAGATATGAATCACCCTGGCTTTGCTGATAAAGTCTATAGACAGCGCCGTAAGGAAATTGCTGAGATTGCTTTCGCCTACAAATACGGTGATCCAATTCCCTACATCAACTATTCCGAAGTGGAAAACAAAACCTGGCGTTCGGTCTTCCGCACTGTTAAGGAATTGAGTCCTAAACATGCCTGTTCTGAATATCGTGTTGCCTTTAAGAAATTGGAAGATGAAAAGATTTTCGTTGAAGAGCATTTGCCACAATTGCAAGAAATGTCCGATTTCTTGCGTAAGAATACCGGTTTCACTTTAAGACCTGCTGCCGGTTTATTGACAGCTCGCGATTTCTTGGCTTCTTTGGCATTCCGCATTTTCCAAAGTACTCAATACGTGCGCCATGTCAACTCACCTTACCACACACCTGAACCGTAAGTATTTTTCATAATAACTATAAAATCATTGCTTCTAAATTGGGAAATAGGTATTCATTCCTAAACCTAAAAATCAAACACATAACCTCAAAAGTTCTAAAAAGAAGTTTTGAAATTATTTAAAGCAAAAAACATACAATTTACAAAAAAAATGCATCGAATAGGTTTCAAATGGTTCGCAAATCAGAGAAACTATAAAAAAAATTCAACCTAACCTTAATTTTTTTCCAAAAACACTAAAAATTTGTTATAAACACAGCAAAGAAATAGTTATGAATCGTGTTATGGAATATAACAAAAATTATCTTTAAATTGTTAGTAATTTAATTATAATCTCTAATTTTTATTTGCCAAAGAGCAACATAACCTCAAAAAATATTCCTTCAATATATTGTATGCCATACTCAATTAATTGTCAATGCAAAGACTGTTTTGCTGAAACTTTTTCTTTACGAAAAAAAAGTTTTCTTATTAAATCTTTCCAATTTAGAATGGCATAAAGGAAATTTGCTTGACATTTGCACACTTATTTGCAGCCATCCGTCATGCCATAGTGCAGATATAATGGTAACTTCTAGAGAGAAGTAAATGATTTCATATTGTTTTAAGCATAAATAATTTCCTTTTGCTTCCTTACAAAAGAACACAAAAAAAAACGGTTGAACCACATTTTATAGAAAACCCCACCACTACCATCCACTTCGTCCCAATGCTTTTTACAAAGCCCCAAATACAAGAAACAGGAACAAAAGGAAAAACCTCATAATTGGCCTTTAAGAGCCAGAGAAAATGTTGAAGGGTCTTAAACTTTAAGTGTATGGGGGAGGGTGTGTAGGTGTGGTAAAAAGCAACAAGTACCAGTAGATTTTTCTATTTTCATTACCATGGCTGAGAGTATGTGTATGTATGTTTTTGACTATGATGGCACTTGTGACAACTCCATTAACAATAATTGAGTTATTTAATGCCATTGTCGTTGTCGTTGCCATTGTCGTTATTGTTGTGTTTTAGTAGAACACTTTTTAACACTTTGAACATTTTCATAATTTTATTACAATTTTATTTTCATTTTCATTTTTAATATTTTCCTTTTATTGATTTCATTCTTTTCTTTACTTTTTTGCTTCTCGTTAACAGTGATTGCATTCATGAATTGTTGGGTCATATGCCATTATTGGCTGATCCCAGTTTTGCACAATTCTCACAGGAAATTGGTTTGGCTTCATTGGGTGCTTCGGATGAAGAAATTGAAAAATTATCCACTGTAAGTATTATTTTATAGTCATGCTATTTAGTTTAGCAATAAAATCGAATTTGAAAAATGAAATACAATTAGTTAGGCTTAATGGAAAAAAAGGACATTATGTCTTAAAAGGCAAAAAATTAAAGAAAAAAGCTTTAACCTCACATTTAAAAAAAAAAAAATGCAGCATAACCTTAATAATTCAAATAAAAATATTGGTGTCTTATTCAAAAGAAAGGAAAAATGATTTATATTCAGCAGTATAGCAATTTTATGCACTCATATTATAAAAATTTGAATATTTTAAGAAAAAAAATTCAACCTAACCTCAAATTTTAAATTTTTAAAATTGCTTAAATACTCATATTCAATAGCATAGCCTTGTACAATATTCTCTACAAATTATTAATTAATTGACAAATACTGAAAAATAATGGAAATTTTTAAGAAAATTCAACCTAACCTCAAATATTATTTCGTAAAATAAATAATTTTAATTAATAATAATATTTGAGTGATATCAAAGAAAACGAACACCAATGCTATCATAATTAACACAAAATTGTTAATATTTTATTCAAAAACTTAATACTTAGTAGGAGAATTCAATCTAACCTCAAAAGTAAATTTTTAAAAATTGATGTTTTGCTTGCGCAACATATAGAATCAATTAGAAATTGAAAAAAAAATACAATTTTAATTGAAATAGTAATTACTTCTTACAAAAATACTTTGCTAATTTCCACATAACCTCAAAATTATTATACAATTTGCTTTTACAGAAGCGGTAAAATTGTTTCAACATTTTTATGTTTAATTATGTAGTTTTAAATAAATATTCATATAGCTTGCAAAATTGTACATTAACCTCAAAATTTTAAAAAGAATTTTTGTTTTGCTTTTGGAAAGTGGCACAAATCCTTTGCGAAACTTTATATTAAAACGGGAAATACCATAACCAGTTCAAATGATTTCTAGCCCTTCACTTTGTTTATTAACAATGAACGAATGATCTCAATTATTAATCAATTGGCCATTCATTAATTGTGAATATTTTATTCTTTGTTTGTTTAAACATTTTAAATTTGGCTATTAAATATACATGGCCTTGTAATATGATTTTCAAAAAATAAATGCTAATTTTTTTTTTGTTATTTTTGCTTTTGACTTTTCAATACACGAGCCAAAAAACTGGTCTAGCATTTTGGGGTGTGAGTGAGTGTTTAGCTTACGTGAGACCAAGTTAATGTTGCAAAATAAGGCAATTGAAATTGTATTTAAAGTTCTAAGCCAAGTTTAAACATTGCTATATGGCGCATGGTTTCTGTTTTAAACAAAAAATCTTTGAATTAAAAGTCAAGTTCGTTTTTAAAAGCCAAAAATTGAATTTTAAACACATTGGCCAACCAGTTAAGGCAGCCGCCAGCTTACGGCTAGAGAAACAATTTAAAATAAAAAAATTTTTTTTGTTATTAAAAATTTAGAAACGCTTAACACTGCACTTGTAATCTTGACTTAAATGTTCAGTCTTGTAAACGAATTTAAGAAAAAAAAAAAAAAAAATTTGAAAAAAAAAAAACCAAATTAAAATGATTAAAATTTGTTATGAAATCAAGGCTAAAATGTTCTATGCTACGCTAAGCTAAGCTTTATTTAACAAATTAAACAGAAAACCGGATTATATTTACTTAAAAAACAATTTTTTCTTTATTTTTTATACTTTTAGGTCTACTGGTTCACTGTTGAATTCGGTTTGTGTAAAGAACATGGCCAAATCAAGGCTTATGGTGCTGGTCTCTTGTCCTCTTACGGTGAATTGTTGCATGCCATCTCTGACAAATGTGAACATCGAGCTTTCGAACCCGCTTCCACAGCTGTACAACCCTATCAGGATCAAGAATACCAGCCCATTTACTATGTTGCCGAAAGTTTCGAAGATGCCAAGGATAAGTTCCGTCGTTGGGTATCCACCATGTCCAGACCCTTCGAAGTACGCTTCAATCCCCATACCGAACGTGTAGAGATCTTAGACTCTGTCGATAAATTGGAAACTTTATTGCAGCAAATGAACACTGAAATTTTACATTTGACCAATGCCATCAATAAGATGCGTCGTCCTTTCTAAATAAATGCTCTACGCTCTTAAACAACTAAAGAAAAACAAAACAAATTGAGAGAGTTAGCATAGAAATGAGAGTTTAACCCTAAAACGTGTTTATAAATGTTTTATTTTATATATTTTTTAAACAATATCAAGTACCTAAATGATTAAGTTTAGCTACCCTAACCGTGTGTGATCCAACTTTAATTAGTTGATGTTGATTTAATTTTTCTTTTATTTTTTTAAATTATTTTTTTATTAAAAATTAATTAAAACAAAAGTATTAAAATATTATCAACTATTTAAAGTTATTTTTAGAACTATAATTATAATTTTAAAACAACAACAAAAAATAGCTCAAGCAACAGCCCCAAGTTACATATATTTTTTTAAAAAAATATGAAAAAAAACTCTTGCAAATGATCCCTTGAAAGTATTCTTTTAAATGTACAATATTTTATTATTATGAATTTATTTTATTTTTTTAATTTTATTTTAACACTTCATAGCAAATCATTTTCCTAAAATTTAAATTTCAATTCTCTTGTTTTTTTGTCATTTAATTTATTATTTTTTTTTTTAGTTGTCTTGTTAATTAATTTTTATTTCCCCTCCCCCCATACTATTATTATTGGACCAAAAAAACATTTTTAGTTTTTAAGTTCTATAATTTCTGTTTTTTTCCTTTTGTTAATTATATTTTGTTTTGGTAAAAAATTTTATTCCTTTTTTGTGTCTTTAAAAACATGAATTTATTTTTTTATATTTTATTTCATTGATTAATTTTATGAATTATATTAAAAAAAATGAAATGTAACTATTATTTTGTATTAAATAGGTATGTAGTTTTATATGTATATGTGTAGTATTATTTAAGATTTTCAATAAATAATTATATATATTGAATTGCAAATATAAAAATAAAAAATCAAAAAAAAAAAAAAATTATTTAAAGTGTTTGAATTAAAAAAAAATTTAAGACATATTAAATAAAAGCAAAGGCTTTTGGAATTACTATAAATATAAAAAAATAAATAATTAAATAAAAATAAAATAATTAAATAAAAATAAAATAATAAATAATTAAAATAAACAAAACCAAAAATCAATTTCTCAATTGAATTATTAATTCAATTGAATTCAATTGAAATTTAAAAAAAAATTTAAATTAAAATGAAAATATAAATTAAAAACTGAAAAAAAACAAAAACTGAAGAAAAAGTAAAAAATGAAAAAATAATACAAGTAAAAAAATAAATGAATAATATAAACAAAACAAAAAAATATTTGATTTGAATAGAAAATTAAAAAAAAGAAATTAAAATTAAATGAAATAAAAATTTAAAAATAATTTAACAAAATCGAAAAAAATAAATTTATAAATAAAAGAAAAATTAAGTTTGCATTAAAAATAAATTAAATTAAAACTAAAAAATAAAATTAAAAAAAATGAAACTAAAAATGAAAAAAAAAATTAATAAAATTGAATTGTAAATGAAATGAAAATTAAAAATAAATGAAAAATAAAAAAAAAAAATTGAAATAGAATTATTTGAAAATTAAAATACCCTAAACAGTCCCACTATTGTAAATATCAGTTTTACAACAAAAAAGAATTTCAAAGATATTAAAAACATAATTATAATAAAAAAAATATTTAAAAAAAAAAATAAAAAAAATAAAAAAAAAATTGAAAAATTTAAGTTTTTGGGTGGATGCTACCAGTAATCGTAGTTGTAATAGAGCTTAAATTAAACAAAAAAAAAACAAAGTTATTGAATAAAATCTGAACTTCAACTTAACTCTTGCGATAAAAACAATTGCAAAACTGCTTAAATTATTAAAACAATTATTAAAACAAACTAAATATTTAATAATAATATGTACATATTGTAATATATACATATGTACAGTTAAGGGTTAACTAAGCTATAATAAAAATTCCAAGATATAAAAACAATCGTTATATTAGATCTATTGAGGAAGCCTTAAAGGAAATTAAAAAATTTTTTAAACTAAATAAAAAAAATCTTAAAATTTTTTTTAAGTTTTCTCCAACCCTGTAAAATTCAGTTGAGATCTTGAATCAATGCATAACAAAATAAATACATTTAATAAGTAATTAATATCCATAAAACCCTGAATTATTTGTTGTAAAATTTGAACAATTTTAATTTTTAAATCGTATGCCAAACAGAATATTTTTTTTTTTAAATTTTATATGTTAATTTTTTACATGATAACAATTTTTTTTAAATTTTATTTATCCATTATTTATTAAAATATTATATAAATGCTTAGAAATAAGCGATAATTGAAAATTTTACAAAATTTTTATGTTATTCTAATTAATTAAAAAAGTTTGGTTAAGGGCCAGTATTTTCAAATGTACATTCTGATTTTGTTTTTCATTTTTTTTTAATAAAAAAAATTTGTATAGGTATGCAGTTTTAAAAGTTAATATTTGGTATTTATCTTATGAGTATTTTAATGTAACTTGTAATCGTATTTTTTTTTTATCAAACTTTAAAATTTTTTTTTTAATGAATTCCGAAATTTTCGGTCAAAATTTGGATTCTTTTTAATAAAACAATTTTGCTTTAAATTTCCAAAAATAATTTAATTACAGTATAATTTTTGATGAAGGGTCAAATCAAAAATCAATCAAAAATTTACAATTAAAATGTATTATTGAGTTTTGAGAATGAAGGCTAAGATTTTCAAGTGAATTGATGAACTGAGAGCGCCTACGTCAGTTGGTTCTTTAGAACAACATGTTAAATATTTTATAATAATATTTACAAAAAAAAAAAAAAAAAAAAAAAAAATAGAAATAGAAATATGTAGGACACCCATTCTATTTTTATGGTATAAAAAAATATAAACAATAAAAAATATATAGAAATGCATACATATTTGCCTCTTAACTACTCGTATAAAAGCTTCATTGTTTCCACTTTTAATATTAATGTTCTAAAATTTATGAATTGTTAATAAATTTAAATATTTAAAGTAATAAAAAGAATGAAATATGTATATGGACCAATTTATAATATTAAAATTAACAACAACAGATATTAAACTATGAATATGAATGTTGTAGATTTTATTAATTGTTAATAACAACGACAAAAAAAAAAAAAAAAAATAAAAACATTGTTGCAAATATAAATATGGACCAATTTATTGAAAATGAAAAACATTTTTTTCTTAATAATTGTAACTGTAGACCATATAAAGTATTAGATTTAAATTATTCATGTATTAAATTAAAGAAGAATAATAAAGTGCTTTTCATAATTATAGCACCACCCTAATTTTTTGAATTTCTAAAAAAGTACATTTATAATAACAAAAACAAAACATTTCATTATGTGTAGTGTTAACGTAAAAGAAAAAATAACACTAAATTTTTCAAATTGTTACCGCAATTTTTACTTCAGTATCAAAATTAAGGTTTTTGGTCTTTGCATAATTATAGCACCAGTCTCAGTTTTGTTAAATAAGAAGCTTTATTTACCAAAAATGTTGATACTTAAAACTTAGTAATCCCTCCCTTAGAGCTTATTAAATTAAATATTCGATCTTTCATACTCGTATAAAGATTATTCAATATTTCTCCGTCTATTTTCCCCCATTCTTCGATTATTTTTAATTTCAAATCTTCAACACTGGTAAATTGTCTGTTATTTGAATATACTCTTCGGACAAGAATTCCCCAAACGTTTTCAATAACATTCATGTCAGGAGAGCAAGATTGGTTACGAAATCATTCCATACTCAGTCTGCTGACACGAATTCTGGCATTGTCCTGTTGGAAAACATAATTTTTTTCATTATTTTCTCTCAAAAAGGGGAGCAAACTACAGCTAAGATTAGTATGTACTCTGTACTATTCATGTACATGGATGGAAACTGAAGTTCGGGGCAACCACTTGAAGAAATAGCCCCCCAAACCATGAGACTACGTCCCTCAAGATTTCTTTTAGTAAAATACTTTGGTTCCTGTCTAAGGTCACGCCAGTAGTATCGATAGTCATCTGGTCCATCTAAGTTCACTTTTTTTTATCAAAGAATATGATCTGAAGACAAAAAATTTTATATTCATTGTTTGTTATTAGTGAAAAATTACTCTTACATTCTCCCAATTCCTATCCATGTTAAGTTCTGCAAATTCGCATCTTTCTTTTTTGTGCATAGGAAGTAAATGTGGAGAAACTTCCAATTTTGTCTTTCGATGTTAAGATTGCGTTTAACTTTTCACCAGACGGTTAAAATGCTGACGGCCTGGTCAAGAACTTGAGAAATTTCACGGCAACTTTTTGATGTACCGGAAATCTCCCTTGCGATTTTAGGTGCGCTGCGTACCGAAAGCTTTCTTGGGCGACCCGTATGTTTCGTCTTACCATATCCGACTGGGTTTTATAGAAAATTTTTGACCACCTTGTGAGATCTTCCAATTTTTCTTGTGAAGGCACGTACTGAAAGAGATTGGTCTTTTAAAACTAAAATCTGCCCCTTTCCAACACCACTCAACATTTTCTTTGGCGGAATGTGTAATTAAATATTACCATTATTATTAGAAACAACAAAACAATAAAAAAAAATCAATTATTTTTCTTCCCCGCTTTTCAGAACTGATGGTGCTATAATTATGCAAAGACCAAAAATCTTAATTTTTATACTGAAGTAAAAATTGCGGTAACAATTTGAAAAATTTAGTGGTTTTTTTTCTTTTTCGTTAACACTACACATAATGAAATGTTTTGTTTTTGTTATTATAAATGTACTTTTTTAGAAATTCAAAAAATTAGGGTGGTGCTATAATTATGAAAAGCACTTTATTATAAAATAAATGTGCTAAATTTAATGTTGCAATTATAACATATAAATAAATAATCTAATTTAAAGAGCATTTTAATTCTTTTACGTTAGAAGATTGAACTGAATGAAGTTTAGAATATCGCTCCATAAGATTTCTACCTACGTGGGAATATACTTTTACATAAATAATAAGTTGGACTATAAACACCGGCAACCATTAATTGTATATGATAGCCAAATCCTAACGCGTCAAGATCTTATACATATTTTCGAATTGGACTCTCTTCTTGAACTATTTTTAACCTGAGACCAACCCCCAGTGCATTCTGTTGGAATATTAGACAAGGAGATAAAGATAGAATAGTATGCGTCAAATTGGAATTTTAATTATTTATTTATTATTGTTAACAGCTGTTATATCATCATCATAATTTTTCCCACAAATATAACCAAGGATAAGGGATAAGAGTGAAATTCTAATTTAAATCGTAATTACCGTGCGATTTTGAATGAAACAACAAAGTATTAAGTAAAGGTCTCGCGGAACTGTGAGGCATTTTTGCTTCTGGTTCATTATAAGGCAATTAAAAGTTGATATTTCTATAAATAAGATGTCATTACTGACATTTTATGTAGGAAGTTTGTTGCCTCTACAAATATTTTGATATCTTCGCAAAAATGGCTGCAAGTACAATGGGTTCAGCATTGAAAATTTTAGCGCTCTAGCGTAATAGCAGTAGCTGTAAGTATCACTAAGCTAATATTCATGATTGCTAGTGGTTTTAGGTTTAAAATTTATTGCAATTTTAATTATAATAAATTAAAATAAGAATATATTTCAGCTAAAATAAAAATATATTTCAGTCGCCGTAGTCTAGTAGGTAGTGTGTTGGCTTATTAGACTGAAGGCCCGAGTTCGAATACCAGGTCAGACATCGAAACGAAAATATTAAAATATTTCTTCGGCGACTTCCTCTCAGCAGATTTCTGGCAAAAACTCTGAGAGTAAATAAAATTGTCATGAAAAGCTTCTCAAAATACTGTCGTTCGGAGTCGACTTTAAACTATAGGTCCCGCCACTCATGTATAAAATTAACGCACATAACATAAGTGGTGTGAGAAGCTAGGTCGTAATCCTGACTGAAGGGTTGTAATGACCAATTATGTATGTATGTATGTATATTTCAGCAGTAACGTTTTTCTCTATCGAGTGTGACATGAGTGCATATAGATATAAGAACTTGCATAACCCAAACATCTTAAGGGATTTGCTTTGATACTTGGCATCTAGTTTGAAACAAAAATTAAATCGTTTTGAAAGATGAGAGTGACATTATCTCACGAAGCTAAGAGTGTAAAGTGTGCTTTACTCATCTTTTGATCATTTACGATTATCACAAATTCCCAAATTCTTTTTTTTTTTTGCTTTATTTCTATTGCGTTTATGAAAATTAATTAAATAATTAGGTTTAGTATACTGGAGAAAGTACCAGGATGATAGGGTTGCCATATGCCGCAAGTATTGGATCGTTACATTGGCTGTGTGTCCTTTCATTACATTATACTCCTAAATGGTTTATTTCTAGCGTCTTGATTGATATATATTTTTATCATTCGAAAATCTGGATTCGAATCTGTATTCCTTAGGGTTGCATTACGCCTGCTCTGAATGTGGACGTGGACACCTAAAGTAAAATATATTACGAAGATATACAGGAAAATACTATAGCTAAGATTTATTGATGTTTTGTTATCAAACATCTCAAGAAAAACAATGTTTTTTTTATTTTCAATTAACCTTCATTATATTTTTGTTTACCTTTTCAAATTTTTCAAGAATTTTTCGCCTTTTTTTAAGTTTAATTTTTTATGGCTTGCCATTGAAGATCATTACCAAAAATTTCGAAACGCTTCAAAACAATAAAACTAGCCATTTGACGGCAATGCGTCTCAAGTACAATATCAAATTTTATTGCTTTCAAATACGAATAAAAAAAAATATTTGAAAATTCTTTAAAATGTTCTTGAAAAACCATCAGTTAAGCAGTGGCTTAAATGATCGTGCCAAAAAAAAAATGCTAAAACGCCGTGAGAGAAGGCTTGACAAAACAGTGACAATGACGACAAGAACAACAACAGCTTAAAGTGCAGCCAATAAAATTGGCTAAAATCAAGGTTGGCTATAAGCATTAAAAATATGTATATGAATGAAAAAAAAAACAAACAAACAATTATATTCACTTGGCCATAAAAATGTACTTTAAGCCATGGAAAATCAAAGACAAAAAAAAACGAATCAGAATTATTGTCAAAGCCAATGTTAGCTAGTAGTGTGGCTTAAAAATGTAGAAGAAGAACAAGAAAAAAACTGAATTCAATTTTAATGCAATTTAAAGACTTTAATTATTTTTTAATAAAAAAAAACTTTAATTAATTGAACGTGTAAGAATAGTTTCAAATTAAAACAAATTTTATTTAAAAGGTTCGTTTTTTCCTATGGATTTTTAATTTTTTTTTGTTAATTTTTTATTGCGTTTTGAATAACATTTCCTGTTTATTAGGCAAAAAGTTCGTTAAACCTTTAAACCTTGTGCCTGGCTTTAATAATTAAAAGTAATATTTTTTTAGATTTTGTTCAAGATATTGTTAATTTGTTAACATATAATTGTGATGTAAACTGGCATAGTTTTTTTCAACTGAATTTTTTGCTTTTTTTTATATGAGAATAACCAATACTCGGCAAGCTTTACTTGCTACATTATAAGTTGTTTAATTAAATGATTTAAAAATTGTATTCAAATGAAGATTATAAATTTCATTCACGTATCATAATTAGTAGGGCATAGTTTATAAGAAATTAAAAAAAAATAAGTTATCATGGGCATGGAAAGCAACGCTTACAATATTTAAAGCAATTTGCAATATTTTCTTTAACCTCAGATTACTGGCAAAATCTCTGAGTAAATAAAATTGCAATTAAAAAATCTAAAAATCTGCCATTTGGAGTCGGCTATAAACTGTGCATAAAATTAACACATACAATAAAGGTGGTGCGAGAAGCTCGGTCGTAACCCTGACTGAAATCTTGCAATAATGGATTAACTTAGCTGTAGATGTTATGGTTATTAATCTATTGATTGTTGATATTGGTCCCAATAAAGAGGACTAGATAAGAAATTTACACACACAAGTTTAAGTTTAAAATCTTTGCCATTGAATTTCAATTGAATTTTTATTTTCGTTTCGTTGAAGCACACTGGAGGATTGTAACAAAACATCTACCTCATCGAGTTACTTGCCTTGTTTCTAATACTCTACAAGACGCTTATCCTGCTTCTTTAAGGTGCAGAGACACTGATGAAGCAGCCTTCAGAGTATAAGAGAGAAAAGTCCTGCACAAAATCTTAGGTCCAATGCGAGTTGGCGCTGATTTCCGCATCCGATCCAACAATAAGTTGTATGGGCTCCTCAACGACATGGACATTGTGCAGCGTATTAACATACAGCGGCTGCGTTGATTCGGCCATGTCGTTCGAAAGGAGGACGATGCTCCGGCGATACGGGTATTTGATGCGGGGATTTCTAGAAGTCGGCAAAGGGCACGACCTTGTTTGCGTTGGAGGGACCAAATTGAGGAAGCCCTGTCATCGATTGGTGTGACCAACAAGCGAAAGCCCGAAAGTAGCAAAGACACCAGGAAGGATATGTTAAAGCAGGCCAAAATACGTTAATCGTGTTTTTAAAGCCCAATTAAGTAAGTAAGTAAGTTTCAACTTCATTTATAAAGAATATTGGCCTACTGTAGTTGACACTGGAACAACGCGATCTCTGCGGAAATATATTAGGCAGTTTTGCGTTGGCTGTAGCAATGAGAACTTTTTACTCGTACTTTTTCTCTTCGTGCATACGTTTCCTAAGTGAAATTAATGCATGTTTTTCATTTTATTTCCTTTATAACAATAGACTTATGAGCTCTGCTTCCAAACAGTTTTAATGCCAACTCATGGTGGTAAAAGACCGTAAATGCATTTAAAGTGCCTAGGCTTTAGGCTTTCCAATTGCTTTGATTGTATAACTTAGCAAATTGTTGACTTCTTCTACAGTGGAAAGACGCCAGAAGTTGTTTGTTTTCCTTGTAATACGTTAAAGCTCTCTTGCCAATATTATAACCTTCTCGCCAAAAAAGAATATCAAATTCTGTCAAATATTTTTTTTAGAATTTCTTGTTACTTTCATCATATCAATACGACGATATTCTGAAATTACAGAAGGCAACTAGTGTTCGCATAGGCAGCTTTGGTTTACAAAAAACAAATATTAATTATATCTATATGCATATATATAAGGTATATAAGTACATATTATACATACATAAGTGTACTTATGTTTTGTATTAAATTTAAATAATTTCCCTTTCAAAAAGCACCAGCCTATTTTGTAATAACCATTTGAATTAAATTTTTTTTTTTTTTGTAGAATATAAGATAAATTTTATTTTCATTTTTTATTCTTTATTTCTTCTTTGTTTATGCCTTTTTTTTGTTAGTTTGGTTTTTTGTTTTTTCTTGTACTATTATTAACACTTTATTCTCATTTTATTTGCGGCTTCCGTTCGTTTGATGACTTCTATTTTACTTTACTTTACTTTACCGTCTACTATTGTAAAATACCAGTACTGAACCGTTTTAATTAATTTTGTTTGCTGTTGTTGTAGTTTTTTATTATTTTTTTTTTTTTAATTATTTGTCTTTAAAACCAAGTGTAAAAAGAATCCATTTAGAATTGACCTTGACTTAAAAATAATAATGATTGTTTTTATTGTTGTTGGAAGCATATGTTTAAAGAGATTTTATTTTATTTTATTTTTTAATTTTATTTAAGCATTCTTTGGCAGACAGACAGGCAGGTAGTATGTTGAGTTCTATATTTGCTGTGTTTGATTAGGAGGGTTGTGTGTAAAGTACATGTATGCAACATGAAATCTCAATGTTAGTCGGTATTATCTTATTTTCTTCAGTAATTGTCTATAACAACCCATTGGTTACATTTTGGTCTGCTTTAGCAACGTCAGTTTAGGCTTCCAACACAGAAAAGATCCTCTACGTCGACGATCGCTAACCGCCGTATCATATAGCCGTCTCGCTGCAGCATACTCTTACATTTGAATAGTTTGGTCGAGACAGCATGGTCGCTGGATTCTCGAGAACTTGGTTAAACATACATACATACACACATAATTGGTCCTTACAACCCTTCAGTTATGGTTACAACCTAGTTTCTCACACCAGATATGTTGTGTGTTTTAATTTTATATATGACTGGTGGGACCTACAGTTTAAAGTCGACTCCGAACGGCAGATTTTTGAGAAATATTTCATGGCAATTTTATTTATTTGCCAGAAATCTGCTGAAAGATGGTCGCCTAAGAAATATTTTTAAAATTTCGGTTTGTTCGAGATATCTGACCCACACACTACCTACTTGACTTTGGGGACTACTTGGTAAAATGGACTGAAAAAATAACAACTTATTTGACAGATGTATAGGTAGCTCCAGCTCTAACAAGAGGGCCTTTATTAGCTGTCAAAGATCGGGAATCCCTGAAGGAAGAGCCATTTTCCACTTCTGCTTTTTCTTAATTGGTCAATTGGACAATCCTTCAGTCAGGACACCATTTATGTTGTGTGTATTAATTTTATCCACAGATGGCGGGATCTACAAATTAAAATCGGGTTTTCATGTCAGTTTTATTTACTCTCAGAGCTTTTGCCAGAAAACTGCTGAGAGGAAGACAACAAAGAAATAAAGGGTGATTTTTTAGCTATTATCTTTTTGGCAACACTGGTTTAAACAGCTCACGCACGTTTCGTGTTTTGTTTCACTGTCAAACATCTTCAGTTTGGTCTATAATTTAACCATGAATCGTCTTACAAACGAACAACGCTTGCAAATCATTGAATTTGGCATCATTGGACCGTACTTCTTCAAAGATGCTGCGAATCGTAACGTAACTGAGAATGGTGAGCGCTACCGTGAGATGATATCCAACTTTTTTTTGCCCAAAATGCAAGAGCTTGACTTGCATGATATGTGGTTTCAACAAGACGGTGCCACATGCCACACAGCACGCGTAACAATGGACTTATTGAGAGGCGAGTCCGGTGAACATTTTATTTCACGTTCGGGACCGGTCAATTGGTCAAGCCCGCTTCGATTGACGCATTGGAAGACAACATTGAAGCATTTATTCCCCTTATATTTTCATATTTCGTTTTGTTCGAGATGTCTGACCTGGGGGGTTTGAAGCTTGGGCTCTAATAAGCCAACACATTATCTACTACACTACGGCGAATTCATGGGAAGACCCCTTACTTTTCAATAATGATGTATTTTTCATACGGACACATACGTACATAATTTAGGATTTGATACAGAATGATGTCGTTATACATCCACTACACCCTTTCTAACTTATTGGTGACAAATCTTTTACTAAGAGCTGTCAGTTCATTCGGGAAAGTGCTACTACTACTTCTATGGTTGCCGTTTTTTTGTAAATTAAATATAAATTTAAATTTTATTTACAAGATAAGTTAAAGTTATTATGAGATTGGAATTTATTTTTAATTTTTTATTATTCATTTTGTTCTAAACTATAAAAGTAATACAAAATAATTAATTTAATTACTTTGTATTTAACAGTTACAACAGAAGCACTTAGAAATACAAACTCCAATTGCCTCATCCACCAATAAATGATAAATTTTATTGTTCAAAGCTCGCTCTTCAATTTTTAAACTTGATACCGATAATTGTTCAAGCGTAAAGCCTGTCTTATGACTCATAGAATACAACCAAAACGTGTCTTAAGACACACATTGTCCATATCCGTCCTACCCATTACTCAGCCGTTCATCTGTCTATAGCCGTAAAATACTCGTGTGGCCAAACAAATAGACAATTTGCGACTGAAGAACATTAAAATGCTTTAGAAAAAAAAAATCTTAAAAAAAAATAAAATAAAAAAACTAATAAAAGAATTAATTTTTATAGTTCTAAAACGTACAGAGTATCTTTGTTTGTAATTGCCACAGTTAACCTGTTTAGAAGCACTCAGTTATCGACGGAGTGTGTTACTCGTACAATTGATTTTCAACGCTGGCTCAGTAGAAGCTGTAAAGCGATGATGTTTGTTTTGTAATTAAATTCTTAAGCAAATAAATAAATAAAAATAATAATAAAAATACAAAGCCAGTAAATAAACAATTTATAAAAGAAATAAAAAGAATTGTTCACAGAATTTGTCTTATCAGCTAACCTGTTAACTGATGGCTACATGGAAGCCGTGTTTAATATGGTTTAATGCACACGTTTTTAGATATGAGGACTTCAGTTAAGAATTAATTTTTTAAGTAAAGGTTACGTTATTGCACAACGAGTTAACCATTTTAAGGGTTTCAAAAGTTGAAGTTGAATAAAACACAAACAAAACTATGACACCGGATCAACTTTCTTGTTTAAACGGATCCATGCCACAGATGCCCGTGGAGACTAGTTGCTACACAGATGGCTCTAAGCATGGAAACTGGAAAGGAACTAGCATTCCATATATAGAAGTAACAGAAGCCAAACTTTGGACCGTAATACAAGTTTTTCAATTGGAGATACGCGCAATTAGAGAATGTATGATCTGGACTAGTAATCATTTGGTTAGCTTGACGTTTTTTTTTTTTTTTTTTTTTTTTTTTTTTTTTTTTTTTTTTTTTGTGAAACCAGCACTCAGGGGATGGCCCCTACTCATGCAGTGCATTGTGCAGGTTTTTAGGAAAATGGGTTATAGGAAGGTGGAAGAGAGGGAGTAGTGTTTATGGACATCTCAAGATGCGAACGGCAAGGAAACGATTTGCTGCTAGGTGACTATAAAATGGCCACCATACCTTTACCATTAGACAGTCTACAGCAATCGTCCCCAAGAAGCCCGCACCCTTCAGTCCTAGCTTCTCACACTACTCATGTTGTGTGTGTTAATTTTTATACATGAGTGGCGTATATGGCGTATATGAACTTGACGTATATGGATTTGACATGATCAAATTTCTCTATAAACTTAATCACACCCTATTTTGTGCTGTGTGATCATAGCGGTATGTTATGCGGTCTTTTCTAAATAAAAAAAAATACTAAAGACGACATGACCCATTCAAGTCGTTTCCGTCGAGAACTCTGGCCTACTATTGTTCTGTTTTCTGGGCAGAAATGTTTGTCGTCTGTATCTCCCTGGATCATTTCTTTCGGGATCTGAAATGAGCTGTAAACATGCTGTTAAAAATCATACTAGTTGAGGATGATGACCTTAGGATCCTATTAAGTACATTACAATTGATCTAATGGACTTCAGCCTAACGTTATACGGCAACAATAGGTTTACGTAAGATTAAGCCCTCTTGACAGGCCATGAATGAACTGCAGAAGTCTGAGGAAGCTGTCACCATTAATACGAAAAGCCAGCTGCATTGTTTTTAGGCGTTTTTTTTTTGTAAATTCTCAAGCCTAGAAAGATAATGCCATTAAACTTTAGTTTGAACAATAGGCTCCCATGAAGACACTGTAGTTTAGTGGATAGTGTGTTGGATTGTTTGATGAGAGTATTAAAACAATTGTTCTTTGCGGCGACTTCCCCTCAGCAGCCTTCGGGCGAAAACATTGAGAGTAAAATAAAACTGCCAATAATCATGCATACATACATATTTGGTCATTACAACCCTTCAGTCAGGATTACGACCTAGCTTCTTACGCCACTTTCGTTAGGAGTGTTAATTTTATACATGGGTGGCGAGACCTACACTTTAAAGTCGACCCCTAACGACAGATTTTTGAGAAACTTTTCATAGTAATTTTATTTGCTCTCAAAGTTTTTGCCAGAAATCTGCTGAGAGGAAGTCGCCGAAGAAATATTTTTTCATATTTCTATTTGTTGGAGATGTCTGACAGGGGACACTAACAACACACCACTTACTAGACTAGACTACGGTGACTTCTTGGCAATAATCAGTTACTAAAATCTATCGTAAGGAGTTGATAGATTATAAATTCCGCCACCCAAAATACGAGCATGTATATATCGTCGTCGAAAATCCAAAAGTACGTAACAAAAATTTCTCTAATTTTACAGGAGAAGCAAAAAAAGTTATAAAATAACAAGTACTTCATATGTGGAAACATTTTGAATTATTGATATAAAAACGTTATTTTTGGTCGCAAAGATCTAAAAATTGGTAGAGATACGTGAGATAACCTTACGAATCATAATCAATCAAAAACTCGATTTTGATTTTTTTGCTGATACGTACTTTTGCATTTTCGACGACGATATATGAATTTGACGCACACATACTCGTAATTAGTAATGTGAGAAACTAGGTTGTAATCCTGACGTTTGTGACCAATTGGGTAAGTATGCAAGCCAGTTATTGGCTTGTATTATACCAGGTAATACATACATATCTATGTATGTCGTTCTTCTTACAATTATCAGTGGATATCTGCAGCATGATCTCCAAGCTTAATAGCGTCTATGGTTAGTGAAGGGAATATTATGAGCCATGAAAAGACCAAGAGCAACTTACTGCCTATCTAACATGGTTATGGCTATGCATCAAGCAAAATCTAATTCATACCATAGCTAAAGCAATTGGATAAGCATGCGTAAAAGAAGTCATACAATACAAGATCGGAGTGCGTGTTCGGATCGATTATTTTATAAACACTTTTATTATTAAAATGTATCTCAATTGTTTAGTTTAGCAACTATTTAAACCATTTAATCGTATCTCAAACAACTGTAATAATAATCATAATTAAGACTTATCCGCCCAATGGTTATGGGCTACTAACAAAGTTGTTTAAATTTTTTTTTCTAGTTTTGCTTTTTAAATTCCTTAATTAGTGCTAATATTTGTTATCTTTTCTTTCTGCTAACCTACCCAACATATTACATTAATTACCAACAATTAAAATGAAAAATATTTTCAATAAATCCATTTACGTATAGACAGACAGACGATTGATAAAAGATTTCATGGCAGCAGAAATAAAAACTAAACGCAAATTTAAAATATGTTGTGGCCACCGTTTGCATTAATTAAAGCAATTAAAAAAATAATTGCGGCTACTAAACAAATAGTATCATTATTATTTTATACATACATATATTCAGAATATATTCAGAACATACGTATTCGAACATATTTAAAGCATTTCAAAACACAACACAATACAACATTCTACATATGAAAACAAGAAGAATAAAAATCTGGTTCTAACTAGATGCTGCCTAGCTGACTGACATCTGTTCGTTAATGAATGTTGGCTGTTTTTCGTTTTAAATGAATCAATTCTATTTTTTTTTAGTATTTCGTATAATTAATTATAGTGTTTAAATATTAAAAATGAAATAAAAATTTTTAATATTTGTTTACTTTTAAAACGAGCAATTTTATGCAAATTTTCTGTTTTTTTTTTATTCGTACATATAAACTAAACAAGCATAGCTTTAGGCCAACATCTCTCTAACATATGGAACGAGTGAGTGGCTGGCTTAACGATGCCACAGGTGTTAGAATAAAAATTCTATTTCCACTTCCAGTTCCAATTCAAATTAGACTACATTATACAATCAACCACTTAACATACACATGTGTACATGTATGTACATGAACATTTACATCTGCATGAAAGTGAATTTCATTTCACAAGTTTTTTCTTTTTTATTTTAATTATTATTTAATACCCGATTAAAATAAATTGAAAAAAAAACACACACAGAATTATTGTAATGTAAAACGAATTTATTAATATTCCTGTTCTCATTCGTTGTACTTTTAAGGGTGGGCATTACAGTTGCGATTGCAGTTACTTGGCAACAAGAATATTCTTTTGCTTTGCAACACAATCGCAATCAAGCACATAAAAAGTTACATTTTATCTTTAAGCCCAGTTAGTTACGTTTTAGTTAAGGTAACAGGTGGTTGGTTCATAACATTACAATTGGGTCAGTTAAAGTGTGCTGTAAATAAAAAAAAAATTAAAAATTTTAATTTTTAAAACTAATTTTCAATGGATAAAAAGGTTGTCATCTAATCAATGTACAAGTAACTGGCATTAGAGAACATAACCACCAATAGCTCGACTGTATTTTACTTCGTTTTATACCCCACAATAATGAGCCAGTAAACAATCAGCATCTGTTCTCTCAAGAGGAAGGGCATCCAAGGAAACTTATTGTACCCTCTCTTGCTAAACACAGACACATTCTACAGATGGCATGGCAGTAATTCAGGGAGAACCAAACGGATGACAGCCGATATCAACAATTGATGCGTTCCAATATGTCACCCTTATGGACAGAATTTGAAAGGATGGACTAAACATAGACATTTTACACATGGCATGTTATCCATGGAGTTTGGAATAAATTCAAAGACAACCACACTACTGACAACAATTGGTGTGTTCCAATCTATTCTGCTCTATTATGATGGACAGAATTCGAAATGATGCAAAAGATTGTGCCAGGAAACATTGTGTCTTAAATGTATTGTTTTTTTTTTCTTCAGTGGAAGTTGTGCACATTATAATCTCATTGTTAAAGTTAAGTGTGCATAAATATTCAATAGGATAAGTTCAAAATAATTTCTCTACTAGCACCCTATCCAGATATGGTACAGACTGTAAGATGATGTGATGAAGTAAAAATTGTTTCAAAAGCATGATAAAGTATCTACGTCTGATGGGTCTTAGCACTCCTTGCCTAGAAGCACAAGCATCTCAGGTTCTAATGCAGAAGAGGAAAGACAATTTTGCATCAGAATCAATTCGAAATTTCACTTCCTATAGGTAGTGTGTTGGCTTATTAGACTGAAGGCCCGAGTTTGTATCCCAAGTCAGGCATCAAAACGAAATTATGAAAAAAAAAAATATTCCTTCGACGACTTCCTCTCAGCAGATGTCTGGCAAAAACTCTGAGATTAAATAAAATTGCCATGAAAAGCTTCTCAACAATCTGTCGTTCGGAGTCGACTATAAACTGTAGGTCCCGCCACTCATGTATAAAATTAACGCACACAGCATTGGGGGTGTGAGAAGCTAGGTCGTAATCCTGACTGAAGGGTTGTAATGACCAATTATGTATGTATGTATGTATACAAATAATTCACATAGAACCCCCCTTTTACTACACAATCTTGAAAAAGTGTAGAATAGCAACGTTATTATTCTAGAAGTTGCTACAGTAACGAAATCAGACATTGGCTTAATTAATGGAACTGAAACAAACCAAGCAAATAATGAATGTAGACATTTGAGGCACCCCAATTCATTAAAGGCTCAAAAAGGATGAATGGTATAATGTAGCAGAGGTGGCGCTACGTAGTAGTTAATGTTGTCGAATGTAACATTTCCATCGTGTTTGCGATGTTTAAAAAACTTAAGAAACTTTATTTTCCCAGTTCAGGAAGTGTCTGACTCCAAGACAAATGTAACTTTCACAACAAACATGACAGGAAGATCAGACAATGACAATGACAATGGGAAGGAGCAGAGATTCAAAGCGCAAGGCTCTAAACCTCTACTTTTAATACTATGCGGCTTTCAAAACTACTCCGTACTTGAGTTTAATCAACAAGTTTATCCTTTCTACTGCGGAGCTACCAGCAGTGAAACTAAGATTCAAATTATCGAGCTCCTGAACTGATCTTTGATAGTCATATCGTGGTAAGTATCCTCTCAAGATATGAATAAAATGGTTTGACATTACGTCTAATAGATTTGGAATCAAGTTGAATCCTGGTGTTGAATCTGGTGCTTCCTCAGATCGAGAGTAATTTTAATCATCACTATAGCTTCTCTTCTAGTCCAGCGTCTCCCAGGTGGAACTACATGGTCAGCCAAACGATTCTCTTTTCGCTTCAAACATACCCGACAGTATCTTGGCTAAATTGTCTAGGACGACCGTAGACGTCAACATTTTGTTTGGTAACCCAAGGGCAGGGCGGGGTATTGACTCGTAGGGCATCTATTTTAAATGGAACTCATTGAGTTTTGCTGGCATCTTCATGGAATTTATAGAAAAGAAATCGACAACTTTTACTTTGGAAGAATAAATTCCACAGCAATTAACCCCTATGGGATCTCAAGACAGACAAGGCGCGAATATGAAAATATACACAATAGGCCGCTATATAAGCGGCAATTAAATAAGGTTACAAGCGATATGTTGCGATGTCACTGAACACTTCTTGGTGTTGTTGCTGGCGGGCCTCGTTATTAATTGAAATCGAAAACATATTCATGGATGCCACTGTTTCTGGACTAATCCAAAGAGCAAATGTGGACCATCAGATAAGGAAAGAACAATTTAATTTTCTTCAGATTGTTATACAGTTATCTTGTTGAAATTGGTTTTACGACATACATATGGTTCCACAAGTTGAACACGTACAAGGTACTGCATGCATAGACAAAGAATTTGACGTTGTATAGTATTTGTCGTCATAGTTATCAAGGTCCAGGCTTAATTCATCACAAATCCACAAATGACTGTCAAGTTGAGGAAACAAAATGGACAGCAATTTGAAGTCTCAGTGCAGATTTTGTTTTTGCAAGGAACAGTGTTTGATATCATTCATATCGCAAGCTCAGATATGTCTTTGAACTCTTTTCTTGTACCACCACTGCATAACGAAACGAGTGAGTATCCTAGTTGCCTCAATTCTCGTTTCTCAAAGATTTTTGAATTCTTAATGAACTTTTTCTTAAAAAATACAAAACATACAGCGCCCTTTTATATTGATTGATTGATTGTCTCGATCGACTATAACTTTCTAAATTTGTTTTTTTTTTTTTTTAATTTCAGTTTAAACGTGCTAGAAAAATCAATAGAAACTTTACTTCGACAATCATTAAGAGTGTCAATATTTTTAGTTTCTTACGACAAAGATGATTTTAATTTCATCATCATCAGCTATTAACAGGATTGGGAGTAAAGAATTTAAACAAATTAAGATTTTATGTTTAAGCCTTAGCCACTAATATTATGCATTGAATGGAAATGACAGCTACCGAACTCCCATGTCTGTTTAGAGTAGCCATTATTATTAAATTGTTATTAACAGAGTGTAAACAAATATTTGAAGATTCGAAATGGTTAATAATACGGCAATTATTATTGTATTCAACGACACAGTAACCATTAAATGGCGTAAAAAAAAAAAAATTAAACTTCAACAGTTTTGGATGAGAAATTTTTTATTTCAATTTAAATATTTATTTTATTTAAAATCATTGTTTTTGTTTTTTATTTTCGTAACGAATGGAAGCGTAAATACGGTAAGTGTGCTGTTTAAATTTGAAGTGGAAAATATTTATTTTTATTCTAAACAAACAGTGTGGCATCACAATGTAAAGAGGGAATAATTTTTATAAAAGTATTCCACTAGTTATGGAATATTTCAATGTTTTTTTTTTTTTTTACTTATTTGATTATCTTAAAGAAATTTGAAATTGAACATTGATTTTAAAGCCAATCCAAGCTAAAATAGTAGAGCAAATACAAAAGAAACAATAATTTCTTATGCAGGTTAAAATACAAAATAAGAGCGAGGAGTATCAGCGAACCCACGCATACTCACTGGGGTCAACATACATATTATCATCAACAAAAACTTCAATGAAAAGTTAAAGCCTTTAAAAAGCCCATCTTATGAATTACTGTAGACGCATACACATATACATAATTGGTCATTACAACCCTACAGTCAGGGTTACGACCTAGTATGTGATAAACTCCACTTATGTTGAATGTGTTAATTTTATACACGAGTGGCAGAAACCTACAGCTTCCGAACGACAGATTCTTTGGGAAATTTTCATGGCAAGTTCATTGTACTCTCAGAGTTTTTGCCAGACATCTTTTTGCTAAGCGGAAGTCGTCGATGTAATATTTAATACGGCGACTTCAATGCGGTTGTAGTCGCATAAGATATTTTAAAATATCCCGACAAATAATAAGGGAGCGTACATTCCAGGTATTGTCAATGATCACATCCTAAGCAGATTTGTTTGTGCTCCAATTTGCTAATGCTAATGACGCCTGCTAACATTATAGACATCAAATCAGCTAATAATGCGAGAATGCGTTTATCAAATTCCAATAATGTTAACCACACTAAAACCATTCTGAATTCAGACCAATCCGTAGGTCCTTCCATTGTCCTTGGCCAATGCACACGACTTTTTGTCGTGTATGTTGTATTGAATACACTGGGTTGTTTGTGAACGCTCAATGCTATGCTGTATTGTGTATTTTTTGTATTCCAAATGTATTTTTTTTTTGGCATTCAAACAATTTGATAGCACGAAACCAACACAACTTTTTAAAAACATATGAAAACATAAATATGCACATTTTTTCATTCACACAATTTGATAGCACGAAACCAATACAACTCGTGTATCGGATCTTTACATGAAAATTATCAACAACAAGCATACACTGTTGTATATTCGTCCAACAATACACTCAATACAACGATACAACGGCTTGTGTGAATTGACCAATTAATTCATTGAGATCCATGGCTTTCCCAAGACGTTTTCATGATGTTCGTTTTAATGCTTTTCTCGTGCTGATTAGTTAGTGCTCTGCAGGTTAAACTATTTTCTGAGGCGAAATGAAGACAATAATCATCAATAATTTCAAGGTAAGATAGCTTATTAAGAATCTTATTGAAATATTGCAATCTAAGTAGAGTACTAATGTTCCAATTAAATCCGTAAGTAGATCAGTTAAATTTCAGAACGAAAATTTGGTTAGAATGATAATTTTTTTTATAAAGGCAATGTCATGGAGACTAGTTTTCATAGAAACTTGACTTTCACAATCGTGTCAGATCATCAAGATTCTACTGTAACGAATTGTTCTAATTTTTTTTATGGGTGCCATAAAACAATTCTAACACCTGTCTCTAGTGGTAACAATATTAAATGCTGTTACTAACTAAAACGATTCCTAGAGAAATATGTATTTACATTAAAAAAATATGGGTTTGTCGATGGTGTTGTTGTTGTTGTTTTTGCAGTTTTACTTAGAACAAAAATATGCATTTTATGTTAAACAATTAAAGTCATTTGATCCATGTGGTTAAGATGAAATGTAAAAAATAAAAAAAAAATAATAAAAAATAAAAAAATAAATTCTAAGTTTTAATAACAATTATTTATCAAGAATTTTTTTATCGTTCATTTATTTTGATAAATTAATGCCAGTACCACTACCAGTGGCAGTGGCAGTGATGGAGGCAGTGGCAACTACTGCATGTAATTGGAGTGGTTAAAAGTAATGAGGGAAATACTTATTTTTTTTTTTTTATTAATTCTAGGCTAGTATTGGGTGTAAATGTAATTAAAAATAAATTTTATTTTAATTTCTATTTAATAATTAAAATAAATTAATCTTATAAATTAACTGGCACGTATGCACATACATAGTATGTATGCATATTAATTAATATTTAGGAATGCGGGCCAAAGTTTAAGTTATGAATTATTTTTAAAATATTTATTAGAACATTTTTAAGTTTTTGGTATGAGCAGTAATGCCATACTAACTCCCATATTCATAAAAATATTATTTTCGATTTATAAAAGTTTTATAAAACATATTTTGTATGAAAGTTGTTTCATAAACTCTTCATAAATCAAAAATAATTTTTATGAATAAGGGAATAATTCAAGGCGAATTCATAGAGGCGGTGTTATCAGCCCAGCTGAGTGCTTTTTTGAGTACACGTAAATGTCAAACATATTGTTTGCGTACAGTGAGCAAAAAAACTTGTACACTTACTACCTCAAAATAACTTTTGAACAAAAAATTATCTAAAAAAGAAATTTATTGCCTTTAAGTCCAAAAAAAGCTTAAAAACTATATTCTGATTATAAACATTTCTCTATTGGTTACGTAACAAGAAAATAATTGTAGAAACTAAGAAATTCCCACATTTTTAGACAAAAAAGTGGTGATTTTTTCACTGTGGCGACCGAATTTTCTAGAAAGTCATCTTAAACAAAATCCTGTGGATTAATTTATTCATTAGCTTTTTTACAATAAGTGTACACATTGCTCACTGTATATACTTTCTTTTATTTATTTATTTTTTATTTCCTTTTATATTTATATTCTACACAACTTATAATTTATTCTTTATAAATATTCTGGATGTTCTGGCACAACTTTTGTTGTAGAATCTGTTTTTATGCTTCCCAGTATCCCTCTGAAGGTCGTCATACCTTAGTGGTAGCGCAAGTCAGCCCGTATTTAAAAAAATTTTATTTTTAAAATTTGTTTTTTTTTGTCATTTCAACCAAAGGGCGATTTTCATTTGACGTTTGTGTGTACCCAAAAACAACAGAAAATACATGTTGTTTTTGTTAAAAAACACTGCGAATTCAGTTGTTGTACGTTTGCCATCACCTAATTGAGTTCGCCCTGGGAATAATTCTAAACATATCTACAGTCAAAGAAAAGAGTCTACACCCAGTCCTGCTAATTTTTATATTATTTCCTAATAATTTCTACGTTACACTTTTTCAAATTCGCTACTTCTTCGAACATTCTTAACTGTAAACGCCTTTAACAACACTATAACGTCTTTTTCAATTTGGAAAAAACCAGCTTATATACACCTCTGTATATAGACTTTTTTCTTTTACTGTACATTACAACCTTCAATCAGGTTGTGTGTTAATTTTATACCCCAACAACCGGACCTACAGTTTAAAATCGATACTGAATGACAGATTTTCAAAGTTTTTGCCAGAAATCTGCTGAGAGCTAGTCACCGAAGAAATGTTTTCCTACATATCGTTTTGCTGGAGATCTCTGATCTGGGGTTTTGAACCATGCCCTTACATCTAATAATCCAACACACTACCTACTAGACTACGCCGACTTACAGGGACCATTAACATTAGCAAATTGGGGCATAAACACATCTGTTTGGGGTTTGAACAGCTCATTTCCGTGGACAATACCTGAAATGTACATTCCATGATTATTTTTCGATGGAAATTTTATCTTAAACTGCCATCAAGAACAATAGAAGGACTTAAGGATTTGTCTGGAACTTGGAACTTAATAAACACATTCTTGAATTATTATTTCATCTGATGTCGATGATGTCAGCAAGTATTAGGAGCCATTAGCAATTGTAAATTGGGGGGCATAAACACATCTATTGACTATACCTGGAGTTTACGTTCCTTGATTATATATTTACAGTATCATGTACGACTACAGAAACTTCATAAGATCGACTTGTTGCAGACTGATTTTTGAGAAACTACCGCAGTGCAAAATTGAGCTTGGCTTTGTAAATTGCCGGATTGAGACTTTTGAAATAAAAGCATTGATTTACAGATTTTATGCGGTTACCTATCCGTTTTATACAAAGGCTCTGTGCAACGCCTGTATTATCTAAGTAGCAAATATCAACGATTTTTTAACGCCTCTCTCTGATCTCTTCTTTTTTCTTTACACGCTTGCTTTAACTAATATATTTCCATAAATTCCTTTCAAATGAATATATTTCCTACGTTTAATTTATATCGTATTTGGCATATTTAATCCGATATTTAAGTACAGGTTTTCGAAACATTTTTTATTATCGAAAATACCGAACCAAACGTCTCTATAATTTCGTATTGTTTTGCTGCCATTGTAAAGAGAACAAAAATGAACAATTGATTGATTTTATTTCAAAGAAAAATTTTAATATGAATTCTTTAATAATCTTTCAAATCCAAATCAAAACAGTTCTGATTTCTATTTTTAGTAAAAATATAGTTTTTCTAAAGGCTATTAATCGTGATTAACATACATTTTGTAAACTCCCCATTTGTGTTCAAATAGTTTAAATGTTCTTCCTCTGTTTTTTCTATGAAATACGAATACCGATATAAAAAAAAAAGTAACGAAAATCTTTAATTTATGATTTCTTTTATAACTCTAATGAATATACAAGAAATGTAAATGTTTTTTTTTTTATGGCAAAAATCTTTTCTTCATTTTGGCCAAAAATTATAAAATAAAAGTGTGTGAAACTCGTTTACGTATTGTACCTACTGCTATGGGTCAAGAACATTCAGAAAGTATTCTACTACGTCGCAACAAATATCAGGTCTTTTGGTCAATAGATAGAATTTTTTTTTTGACTAATTTTAAATTTTAATTAAGACTACAACGTATAAAAGTATTAGTATTTCAGTAGACCCATTTAAATAATTTAAAATTTAATAAATTTGAGAATTAGAACCAGTTATGATAAAAGAAACTTCATTTGCAATTGCAAATATAAAGACTTGTCTGTCTATTTTGCCATAAGACTGAAATATATCACACAGGCAAATCTAAGAATATGCCTCCTTTCAGGAGAACTAAATGAATTCAGAACTCAGTATATCAGACTAAAATTCATTTCTAAAAAATAAAAATAAAAAATAAATAAAAATTAAAAATGTGATTTGCAGCCTAGCCTTTGGACTTAACTTACAGTAGCGAGAAAAAAAATGCAACGCTATGTTGTATGATATAAGTTAAACTTTGATTCTTCGCTCCACAAAACTTTGGTCGTTTGCATAATTAGTGGCATCTACTACCGTTTTCCGATGGTCAACTTTTACTATTTTTACCATTTGACGGTCTTGGCGGGCAGTAGATTTACGTAGTCGACCACTTCCTGTTTCTTTCCACGATATTTGTTTGACGATATCGCTATGAAATCGGACAAATCATTGATTTGTTGATATCAAATTGATGAGCAACTTCATTCATTGATTTGCCTCTTTTTGCCAAAGACCTTACAATCAGTGATGCCAGGAGATTTTTTTCAAAAATCCCTACGTCAATGAAAAAAAATTACTTTTTTCCCTACACCCACTTTTAATTTTCCCTACAAAATTCCCTACGCCACTTTTTCCGTTTTTTTTTTCAAAAATTAAATGTTTATTTTAAATTCGTATTTTTTAAATTCAGGTACATACATTTATTTTACAAAAATAACATAAAAATAACAAATATAAATTAAGGTTAGAGGAGGACGTGTATTTGTCAACTGTGACAAGTACAGTACCCGGAGGTCGAATTGACCCATTCCATTAATGGAAAAAGAATTATTTTATTTATACAATTCTGTATAATTCATTTTTTTTAAATGACTCGATTTGCATTTAAAATTTTCACAATTATTTAAATTTGCTTGTAAATGAAATCTTATAATGCAAATAGAATTTAACAACTCATGGCTTAATTTGTTCCTTTTTTTCGTACGTACGTCAGTTACAACAGAAAAAATTTTTTCAGCGTCAGCGTTGGCATGTGGCAGACTTAGTAAAATTTTTGTAATTTTTGCAAAATTTGGAAATATCAAATTGTCATTAAAATTTTTTGTTTTGCATATTTTAGACCAAAATGCTTCAACATCTAATTTAGACAATGTTTCTTTTTCATATTCAGAAAAACTATATTCTAAAGTTAACCATTCATGCGTAAGTAAATTTAAGTCAACTTTATACTTATCACATATCAATTTAAATTGATAGACACTTTTGTTACTTGTTCCAATGGCCACTTCGGGGTTTAAAAATTTCATTTCTTTGAAAATTGATTTGTCATTAAGTGGCAGTCTTTTTTGCGTTTCTTCAAGTGCAGTTATGTAGAATTGTAGACAATCAGATTTCACCTGATGAGCACTGGCTTTTGGAAAAGTTTTCAACAATTCTTCACATTCACTGCCGACATAAACGTCATCTATTGGTAATGAAACATGAGGAGACCTTATGACACAATCAATTTTCAAGCATTCTTTTTTAATAAAATTTTGGCCAAGTTTATAAAAGAATTTTTGTTAACTCTGAATGCAAAACATGAACCAACATTTTTTTCGACTGAAAAAGTGCATTTAACGAGTTAAAATAATTTAGCACATATTTCAAAAAAAGTAAGTAAGCTTTATTACACTAATTTATAAGTTCAGTCAGTATAACGTCTGCAGATTTCAACTTGTCCTGTTTAATTGCAAATTTAAAATATTCAAATAGAACTTGCCAATTATCCAATATTCTTTCGATGCATTTTTGATGAGACAGCCACCTGGTTGTTGATGTTTTTAATATTTTTCTTTTTTCTTCATTCATCTTTTCTTGGAACTCCGCCAACTGAGAACATCTTTTAGAACTGCCGGAAATGTACGATCCTATTTGTCTTACCAAATCTTCTGGGGCTCTTGGCAACATTAGGCAAGATTTGTTTGCTATGATGGCGGCAGTGTGGCAAATACATTTGATTGTTATTACGTCGGGATTATCCAGCAAAAGCCTGGATGCGAACGAATTGTTTTGTCCGACCATAACACTAGCGCCATCGCAACACAGTCCAATGATGTTATCAAAGGGAATATTGTATGATAAAACTTTGTTGCCAAACTTAAATTTTTTTCTGATGCCCAGATTGTTTTAAATTTAAATATAGGGTTTCTGCTTAAGCATTTGGTTTAGTAAACAAACTTTAATAATGTTTGTACAAAAAAATTGGCATACAGAAAAAAACCCTACAAATCGCTTTAAAAAAAAAAACTGTCCTTTTCTCCCTACGCCTCAAATTTTTTGGAAAAAAACCCTACAAAAGGGATAAAACCCTACATTTGGCATCACTGCTTACTACAGCTCTAATAGAAATAGAAGCTATTTTGAATTCTCGACCAATTGCAGAGTTATCTACCGATCCCAATGATATCGAAGCGCTGACACCTGGGCATTTTTTGATCAGTGGCCCCCTCAACGCTCTTCCAGAACGATCCATTCATTCTGAAGACATCAGTTTACTAGAAAGGTGGCGTCGTATTACTGCTGTAAAACAACAGTTCTGGAGTGCTTGGTCTGTAGACTATTTGAATGAGATGATTCAACGCAAGAAATGGTTTAAAACAACACCTAATTTAAGGCCTGGAACACTTGTGCTAATTCACGAAGACAATCTTGCTCCACTGCATTGGCTCATGGGACGTATTGTGGCAACTATACCTGGAAAGGATAAGAAAATACGAGTAGCTGACATCAAAACAGCAAAAGGAGTAATTCGCAGACCCATTCACAAATTAGCAGTGCTCCTATAACATTGAAAGGTGTATCCTTTCAACGCCGCCGGAATGTTCCATCATTTAAATATGTAGTACTTTTGTTAATTTTTTTTGTAATACTCTATCCGAAAATTGCAACCTTGTAATTCTTTTACAATTAGTTTGACATTCTACTTTAACACATTCTTCTTTTGTAATGTACGAATATATTGCTTTAAATAAATCAATCTCTTTGAAAATGGCAAAGGCACAACATCGAATTTAAATTTTGTTTGAATTATTTTGGCCACAAGTTCTACAAATATTGACAAAAAATGCAGTCTTCTTTTGAAAACTGCTTTTGATTTGGCTGATAATAAAAATTCAATCAGCACTTTGATCAAAAATATTTTAAACAAAAGAAAGCGTCGTCGTATAGCATTATTAACTAGCCAAGATTCAAAGAGAAAAATTCCTAAAACTCTAAATTTTTGTAAAATTATTGCAAGCATGGAGAACGATGTGTTTTATTCTCATTTTCGAATGAAGAAAAGTTCATTTCAAATATATTACCAAAAGGTATATTTTGATAAATCTAATTAATATTTGAAATTTTAAGAAGTTGCAGGTTCCGATTAAACTCTGGTGGCATTCACGTACAACTGGACGTATTGGAATAACGCTACAAAAAGCATTACAAATAACAATTTGGAAATTGAGCAATAATTGTTCTTTCATTTGTGCTTACAATATAAAAAAAATAAAATTACCACAAATCTGCCATTTCTACCACAAAATTTATGCCGCCAATAAATGTAAATGCTTACAAAGAATCACAAATAAAAACCATGCACGAAATTGACAAATAATGCGCACTGAAAAGCATTGTCATGCAATAATGAACATTAGGCATTGCCAAAACAAATTTTACTGCTTTTATGAACACCATGCATTGTAATGTTACATTGTAAACTGCGTTTATGAAGTCAGCCCATGTTTACATGTAATAATTTGACTTTAAAGTTTGAAAATAACATTTTTTTAAATTGCAAAGTGTTGCCAGTGATTTGTAATGGGTTTGGTAACGAGTTCCACAGCCGTATTGTATTTGTGCAGAACTGCCACTCAGATATTAAAGTTCGATATCTTAACTGAATGATTTGTTTTCCTTTGTTTGATCTTGCAAATTGAATACGATTAAATAAATAAGATGGTTCTTGAGTGTAGATAACTTATATTAAGAGGTGTAATGTGTTGTAGGAGATATAGTGTTCTAAGCATAGAAAAAATTGTTCCGGAGACAGAATTTAAGTGGGTATTCCATTGAAGGGATTTGTTAAAAATTATACCGAGGTTTTTTGCTGATTCTACTATTGAGGTGTTTTGATTTCCCAAAGTGATTGGAATATCAACGACAATACGACAATATTCAGATTTCGTTGGGCTATGATCAGGCCTTTTGACTTTGTAGGATTCAGGTACAAGCCATTTGACGATGCCCAGTAGTGTTTCCTGTCAAGATCCTCATTAAGTTTTGCACAGCAGTCATCGATTGAGTCCTTTTTACAATTTATATATATTTGTACATCATCTGCGTAAATGTGGATATCACTATGCAGGAGACAATTAGGTAAATCATTTATATACAATGTAAACAGTAGTGGTCCAAGAATAGAGCCCTGCGGTACTCCTTTAGACACGGGCATGGGAGTAGATACGGTTTCGCCAGCAGAGACAGACTGGTATCTATCAGCGAGATAGGTTTTTATAAGCGACGATGCACTCGAAGAAAAATAAAAATAGTTGTATATCTTTTTACAAAGTACATCATGGTTTACAGAGTCAAATGCTTTAGAATGGTTCAGAAGTACCAAAAGTGTGATACCACCATTATCGATATTGGATCTTATATCCTCAGATACACGTATCAACAAGAAACACAGCTATGACCTGTTTTAAATCCGGATTGTTTGCTAAAAAGCAGCTGATGGTCATTTAAATAAGTACTGATATGGGGCGATACTCATTTGATGATTTGGGCACGGGAATGATCTTAGCATGTTTCCAATAGTTAGGAAAGAGGCTGGTAGTGATAATAGTGTTAAATAAGTGCGTAATATAACGTGATATCTTAGGTAGTAAAAGTCGAATGAATTTAGAATGGATTTGGTCCAAACCAACTGCATTCGAAGTCACTGATTTACAGCATAAAATGACGTCATCTTCAAAGACACGAGAAAACTCGAAACGGTGTAAAGAAGAAATCCCTGGGGGCTGTTGCGGAGACTCAGAGACAAAAGCTGATTGAACCACATTTGAAGGCATTAGAGATGGAATGTTTATAAAAGATTTATTAAGTTCATTTGCGTCAATGCTGCAAACTGGGGTAGCTTTGTTCTCAATGCCAATCTCACGAATTGTTTGCCATTTCTTCTTTGAGTCTACAGCTGATCAAAAACGGTTTTCATAATAAGAAGTTTTAGCATCATAAATAGTTTTATTGACGAATTTACGGGCTTTGCGGTATTCTTTGTATAGCTCAGAAGTTCTAAACCTTTTCCAACGTCAATAAATATCATCACGAGTTTTAATTTGTAGTTTAATAGTAAAATTAAACCAGCTTCTCTCAGGGTTTTTACCGCGGTTCCTTCTCAAGGGTATGGAAATATCAGACAGGTTGATAAGGTTACTATTAAGGAAGAAGAGTTGATTATCAGCAGATGTTCCATTCTATTGAGTTGTAGCATTCTTCCAACAAGTGATAGTTAACGTGTCGAAAGTCTCGATAGTAAGTTGTAGTATCATCTTTTTGAAAATTGAAATAATATGATATGTAAATAAGATCATGTTTTGAAAAGATTGGTGCGCTGATCTGATCGGACAGTAATAAATTAGACATGTTACCTAATATAAATATATCGAGCAAAGTACTGTAATTATTGTGTGAAGTGCGTAGGTTGCACAGTGTTGACAATATATAACCCAATAGATTTAAGCTGATCGAACAAGATTGAACTATTATTAGATAGTAAATTGCAGTTGAAATCACTCGCAATAATAATGTCGTTGTATTGCATAGCTAGTGACTCCAAGTTACACATAAATGAATCAAAAGGTACATGAGAATTTGGTTTACTGTCAGCACCAAAAATTTCAAGGAATAAGTACTCGATTTTGTCGTTATCCTGTGATCTCTTAATTTCCTTGTAACGTATACCATTCTTGATAAAAATTGCTACTCCACCCGCATGACCTCTTCTATCATTCCGAAATATTTTGTATCCATTAGCATTAACTAAACTATCTGGGAGGTCTCTCACAAACCATGTTTCAGATACACATACAATATCCATCTAGGTATCTTCGAACAAAAAAACATTCATCCATTTTAGAATAAAGACTTTGAGCGTTAATGTGACATATGTTGAGTTCTTTACGTTGTGCTATAAGTATTTTAATCATAGTTTTTGTGCAAGCTGAAATTCGAACCGTAACTATTTAAGGCTGACATTAAGAATAATGAAAGAAAAAAAGGCAACGCTTGTATAATAAAGCAATAACAAATGCATATTAAAACTATTTAATGATAAATTTGTAACATATTTTGAAATGAATTTGAAATAATAAAAAATAATTATAGGATTAAAAAAAATTAAAAAGTATGTCAGGATTAAGGAACAGGACAAATAATCATAGAACTTAAAGTAGAGTAAAGATGGCAACTCAGCTTGAAAAATCGGCAAGAGTGTTTTCAGTGGATTCTGGAAAAAATTTGAGAAGCTCGTTTAGATCTTCAAAACACATCGGTTTATCTCCCGGGTTTACTTTTATGTAAACAAGCCCACGTAAGGTATTCTTTTTATGAAGACTTATTGCTGCATTAAATATTTTGTAATTATTTGATGTAAGGTTTTCGTTGAGATAAACTATTGAGTTGTTGTGCGAGGTAAAGCCAACATGTTGAAGGCAAAGTTGAGAACGATTAGATTTTTTGAACAGTGCCAAAGATTTTAGTACGAAATTCTTGTCATACGCCGAGCAAAGTTTCACTAGAATGACAGCATCAGATGATTTTACAAGTTTAATGTTCCTATTCTGAAGTCGGAAAATAGACTTGTAAGCAGGGTTGGAAATATTAAGGGCAGTGCAAACTTTTTCAAATATTTCATCAAGTTTCTCGTTTTTTACAAAGGGGATACCATTAATACGTAAATCACAGGATACCGAAAGATTTTCTTGATGGTTAATTTGGGATTTTAATGACTTTATTTCGCCTTTAAGTAAGACGATCTCGGTGCACTGTCATTCCACATAGGAAACACGCTCATTGATATTATTTATTTGGCCCATTGTATCAGAGATGTGCTTTTCAAGTTCATTTAAGAGTTTATTCTCGATAGTATTTATTTGTTCATTTAAGAGAATTCTCTCTTTGATCGGAGTAATTAAAATCTGAAACTGTTTATCAATTCTCTTAAACATTGACTCCAAACGAGATGGAGAAAACGACAAACACATATTTTTGGCATAATTTTTAAGAGGAGTTGTATTATATCTTTTGTTACTGTTTGATCTTAAATTTTTATCCATAATGCAGACGTCGGCACAAAGAGAACATGATAGAAATGTGAGTGTATTTGTGAGAGCCATGTGTTAACCCAGAGGAAAATTGTTAGTAATATTTTCAAGTGGAACCAAGTAACATGTATATGTAGTGGAAAATAAAAAAAAATTACAGCGCCAAGTTTCTAAAGACTGCGTATTTAACTTGACAAATATTCTTCTAAAAATTGAGATAATTTCTCATTGTTATTAGTGAATATCAGTGAATCCTATTGTAATATTTTTTGGGTGTTTAATTGAAACCTGAAAAAAAGCGACATGAACCTTCTTCCTTAGAAGCTGATAAGCAACTGAAAGCATTTTTACGCTCTTTTTAACGAACATTGTTGATGTTCGTGTCCTATGTGTGTAAAAAGCCGAAGATGATCTTCCCCTGAGGGACATTGGTGCCGACGTCTGCATAATGTAACACTTAAATCTCTTATATTATTAACAAGAAACGAACAGGTTCTAGTTGTTTTTGTTTTTATGTTCAATTTTGGTTTTCTTATTTTGTTTTCGCAATAAAAGTTGTTTTTGTTTTAAGTTCAATTTTAAATTTTTTAATTTGTTTTGGCAATGTTTTTACAATAAAAGTATTAAGACTTTTTTTTATTTTATATTTTATTGTGTTTTGTATATTTAAGATTGTCTTTTTATTTAAGTTTCTTAAATAGAGTTTCTCTGTGTATATTTGGACGCACAAATTGTGTTTTCTTTTATGACGTCGTTTGTTACCGGAATATCTGCTGTGAAAATTGAGTACAATACAGGTCGTAGTACACTGCCCTGTGGTATTCCCGCTCTGATTTCGTATAAAGCTGATCTTTCGTCTTTACTTTTAACATAAAAATGTCCTTGAGAGAGATAGCTTTTAAAAAAGAAGAAATAATCTTTATTTTAAAAAGTAAGCCAAGGTGCCATACTCTATCAAATGCTTGCTGGATTTCAAGAAAAACCGCAGAGCAATATCGCTTGTTTTCCAAAGCATCAATTGTTACGTTTACAATTCGATGACATTGTTCGGGGGTTCCATGTTTATGACGAAACCCGAACCGATGATCTCAAATAATATTTTGTCTCTCCAGAACTGGCAATAATCTTCGAAGAAATTTTTTTTCAAATATTTTTGAAAATATCACAAGTAGACATATAGGCCTATATGATGACAACATATTCTCAGGTTTGTTACGGTTAGGAATCATAATTATTTCCGCACATTTCCACTACGACGGAAAGTGATCCAAAAATGTCTCAAAATTGAATTGAAGATCAGAGTCAAGAATATTATACTTTTTCGAGATAACTTATTGACAACATTTGCAGAAATAAGGTCATATCCAGGAGATTTATTTTTATTCAAAATTTTAAATTCAGATTTAACTTCGTTAGGCGTAAAGTGTTTTATGGGTAAATCCATTTGACATGGTGAATCTAAGAATTCCATTATATCCTCATATTCTTCAATACTATTGAGTGTATGAGTTTGAAAAATATTAAATTGGTGAAGAGCGAAAGCTTCTGAAATGCTTTTATTTGTTTTGCTCCAACTGCCGTCAGTATTTTTTATTGTTATATTTCGTTTAGTTAGTCTTTTTAAATACTTAGTAGATTTCCACAAAAGATGTTCATCATATTTGGAATTGTTGATTTTATCGAGAAATTCTGATGTGGTTTTATTTGTATGTTCATATAACATAATTTTTAGGTCTTTGCATGCTTTGTAAAATAATCTCTTATCTAATGGATTTCTACTTAACATCCAATTTCTACGCTTCTCTTTTCCCTTATAAACAGCCTTATTTCCGTGGATATTTGCATGCTGCTTACTGGACCTGTTTGGTGTTGACAAATTTGTAGCTTCGTGGATGAGATTTATAAAATGTTCCACTGCGTTATCAATTTCTCTCTCAGTCTTCAAACTTAAATTTAAGTTAATATGTTCATCAAGACAATATTAAAATGTTTGAATATTGGTGTGAGGTGTTAAAATGTTTCTATTTAATATTTTTAAGTTAACAGAAGTGCTATAATTGATGAGTATATAAGACTCTTTACTTCCAACATATTACTTGGTATTCCTGCGAATACAGTAAAATGTAATAAATCAGGAAGCTTACGGGAGTAATTGTTGTTTATTATGCATTTGTATAACTCTTTTCCTTTGGGATTCGAAATTCTCGAGCCCCTCCAAGGATGCTTAGCATTATAGTCACCTCCTACAATAAATCTCTGACCCAATGATTTAAAAAATTGGTCGTAATCCGGACATTTGACAGAGTGTCTCGGGGGAAAAGATATTGAACTAATAACAAGATCGTAGTTGTTGCAATTAATTTTTATGTTAGCTGCCTGCAGAAAATTTTCCTTAATTTCACTCAATATATCATACTTTATTGATGATTTAATTAAAATGCAACAACCTGCATGGGCAAACGAGTGGATCATTGGGGCAGTAACTGCTCACAATTTAAATCCATGGATCCTACCAGCAGATTCGATACAGTTAAAAAACTCGGCATTTGTATAAATTGTTTATCATCTGGGCATAACGTAGCTAAATGTACATCTAAATATCGTTGTAAGTACTGTAATCACTCTCACCATACACTCCTTCACAGAGAATCACCAACTACTCAAGCTATTTCAACTTCTATATCCACGTCTGTTCCTCAAGCAGCTGTAAATACTCACATCGACAATCAATCGAACAGTATAATTCTCGCAACAGCCGTCGTTCTCGTTTCAGATAGTACAGGTGGATACAAATTAGGTCGAGCACTGTTGGATTCGTGCTCTCAGGTAAATTTAATAACAGACAAATTTGCCAACATGTTAAACTTAACGCGTGAAAAAACTTCAGTTAACGTTTCTGGCGTAGGAGGCACATCTTCAAATATAAAATATGAAGTTACGTCGACTGTAAGATCTCGTTTAAAATCCCATGAGTATCCTTTGAATTTATTAATAACGAACCGTATTTCCGGATATTTACCTTCCAGAAACATTAATATAAGTGGTTGGAATTTTCCAAAATTCGATATGGCTGATGAACTTTTTTATAAATAACAACTTATTGATTTGTTGCTAGGCACGGAATACTTTTTTGACGTGCTTTGTGGAGGTAAAATCAGTCTTGGTGTGAACATGCCTACAATTCAGGAAACTAAAGTCGGATGGATTGTCACTGGTCGATATACAACGGATGTTGTGAACAAATGTATGGCTTTAACCACAGAATCAAACGATCTCGATGAGCAAATAAAATTTTTATGGCAAATGGAGGAAATACTACCTTCAGCAAAAAAGTGGACAACAGACCAGCAATTATGTGAATCACACTTCATTAACAATGTTGCAACTAACTCTGAAGGAAGAATCGTAGTTAAATTACCTTTTAAGCAACCTTTTACTTCCTTAGGGTCATCATACAATATATCATTGTGGAGATTCAATTTTCTTGAACGTCGTTTAGCACAAGACATGAATTTGAGAAAAGAATACGTAAAATTTATGACTGAATACGAACAAATGGGACATATGTCACTTGTTCCCAAACCAAATATGTATTCTCCACACTATTTTATACCTCACCATTGTGTCCTTCGTCCAAACAGTACGACTACAAAGCTTAAAGTTGTATTCGATGCTTCAGCAAAAACCTCTTCCAACAAATCATTAAACGATATTCTTCTCGTGGGACCAACAATACAAGACGATTTGTTTCTTCAAGTTCTTCGTTTCCGTCTTTTCAAATACGCTATGACGGGTGACATAGTAAAGATGTACAAGATGTTTTTGGTGGACGAAGCACATCGGCAGTTTCAACAAATTTTATGGAGATCTAATGAGAGTCAATTTTTAGCGGATAAGTTCGAAACTTCACATAAAACTGGTGCTACTGTAATCCGAAACCATTTTTATGTAGACGACCTTCTAACTGGAGCAGACACCATAGAGGAGTTACAAAAAATCAAAAATGAAATAACCTATATTTTATCGAAAGGTGGATTAGAACTAGCAAAAATTCAATCTAATCACAAGGACTTCCAATCGAATGGCACCTTACCAAAGAACATGAACATGGAAAAGCTACAAATCCATAGCACACTCGGAATTAGTTGGGACCCAGTTAAGGATAACTTCCTCTTTGCCTTTAAAACAGAAAAGAAATTTTCAACCTACACAAAACGAGCAATTTTATCCCTAACAGCGTCCGTTTTCGACCCACTGGGGTTAATATCCCCTCTCGTAATAGTTCCAAGAGTCTTATTGCAGGACTTGTGGCTACAAAAATGCGACTGGGACTCAAAAGTTCCGGAAGTTATCAAAAATTCATTTATGAAGTGCCTTAACGACTTAAATAATGTAAACACAATTTCCATCCCCCGATTCGTTTTAAATGACAATTATACCGAAATCGAACTACATGGTTTCAGCGATGCGTCCATACGTGCTTATGGTTGTTGCTTCTACATATGTGCCCGAAACATGCATAATAACCCCAAAATAACACTTTTTGCAGCCAAATGCAGAGTTGCGCCAACAAAGAAGCGTACAATACCTCAGTTAGAACTTTCTGCAGCACACCTTTTGTCAATTTTATATCAGAAATTTGCTCCATTATTAAAACCATTTAACCCGCGAATGTTTTTTTGGACCGATTCGTCAGTAGTTTTGCGATGGTTACAATTACATTCGGCAACACTGACGACATTCGTTGGAAATCGAGTTTCCGAGATACAAGAAATTACTGCTAATGCATCATGGCGTCATGTACCTACAACACTAAATCCAGCCGACCTCATTTCTCGAGGCTGCTCTCTTGAGGACTTAAATCAATTGTTTAGAAACACGCCAAAGTGGCCACATTGTTTTGTTAACTTCACCCCCTGAATTGACAATACAACTCTGTTCCTACAAATATATACATCTTTTCTCTTTATTTAAAAGACTCTTACTTCTTTTTTGCGACTCTAAGCTATAAGCAGCAACAGCGGCAAACAGTAAAAATAAAATTAAAAACATTGTTAATAAAAATAAAAATAAATTTAACAATTTGTGAAAATAAATAAAAACTTACAGAAAAATAAAAATTGGATTTAAATTAAAACATAAAAACAAAGAACCGTGTTATTTATTAATATTTAAGGCAGACCCTTAAAAATTTTTGGTCCTTCGAGCCGGATTTGCAAAAAAAAAAATTTTTAAATAAAACAAAAATAAATTAAAATTACTAACGGGACAAACAAAATAAGGAAAGGAACATCAGTGGAGTTTTTTAAAATAATTGTGACACAGACCCATCATCAACAACAACAGCAAGTAACAAAAAATCATCATCAACAACAGCAAGTAATAAAAAACCGACAACAACAGTAAGTAAAGAAAACATTTACAACATATATATACTGAATATTTATGAACAACAACAAACATTAAAAACGGTTTAAAGAAGACAACGAAAGAATAACAAAAAAGGGTTACCAACGAGCCCAAAAGAAATTAATTCCGGGGAAAATTCATTTCAAATTAGGAATTAATAAATAATATTTTGTTTCTTTATTACTGGCTGTTAAATCGCTAGCAGGCATTTTTTGACCCAATTATTCCGAAATTTAATCACCTCTCCTCAAATAAATATTTTAATATGGCTTTTAAGAAATTTTATAATTGCACTAACGATTTAATCGAATTCGAGAAAGTTTTTTCTGCGAGTCATGCGGAGGATAATGTTCACGCATTACAAGTCTTACGTGTAGAATTAGACTCGCTCTGGACCCAGGTGAAAAGGTCCTATGAGGAATGTAGAGATATGGAAATGGAGGGTGATAAACCAATGGATAGGAAGAAACTTAGGGAAAGATACCAACAGACTCTATCGGCATACAAATGGTGTCTGTCGTCTATTAACGCGGAAATTCAGGCGCTATCTGACTCCGTAGGGAAAACAGAACTTCAGTCGACCATCCCTCAGGAAAATGAAAGTTTGTCAATAAGACTCCCTCCCTGCGATACCGATATATTTTTTGGGGATTATAAATTGTGGCCTAGTTTTCGTGATTTATTTACGGCTATATACATCAGAAACTCAAGACTTAGTAATGTCGAGAGATTATTCTACTTAACCCAAAAAACTGGCGGCGAGGCAAGGGAGATAATTGCTCACGCACCCTTGACAAATGACGGCTTCACCCTTGCTTGGAGGAATTTGGTAGACCGTTACGAAAACAAATGGATGCAGGTTAATGAACAATATAAAATTATTTTAGACCTCCCTCATGCAACTGTAAGTGCAGGATCCTCAATTAAAAAACTACAGCGCACTATAAATGATTGCAGACAGACCCTTAAAATGTTAGGCGTAGACACAGTAACATGGGAGTCATTCCTGATTTATATTTGCTCTCAAAAACTTCCGAGAAGTTTGGTGCAGGAGTTTGAGAATTCTCGGGAAGACTGTGCGGAAATACCCACCTGGACGGAATTCGACAAATTTCTGACCCACAAGTTCAAAACTTTAGAGTCCGTAGAAAATATTGTTTCGAGAAATAAATTTACCCAAAATGTCCCTGAGGTCACAAAATTGCCCACTGTCAGAAGAAATATCAACTCACTACAAACGAATATATCGAAACCAGTTGATAACAGAAAAAACAGAAACTCATCCACAACGAGAGAGAAATGTCAGTACTGCAACGACACACACTCACTACGATCCTGTCCCTTATTTTTAGAAAAAAATGTCAATGATCGAATTCACATAGTAAGGACCACAAATTCTTGCTACAACTGCTTATCAGAAGCCCACAGTGTCAAAAATTGCCCTAGTAAATATAGTTGTAGGTTATGTAAGCAAAAACTTAACACTTTGCTGCATAAGGTAACTGTGACTCAATCTGCAAACTTTACTCGGGTAAATACTGAGGAAGAACCATCTACGAGTCGCACAGCTTTAACCTCTAGAATACAGTCCACTCCTACTTCACACATTCCAAACTATACGTCTTTGACCCTTCAAAGGAATTCTGACCCTACAGAATTACAAGTCAAAGATACTTTACTGTTTACCGCTGTAGTCCAAATCGAAGTCAAAGGTATACGATACCAGGCGAGAGCTATCATCGACCCTGGATCACAATCCACATTCATATCGGACAAATTGCAGAAACGATTGAATTTGACCACTAAAAGAAACCTAGTGCACGTGACAGGGTTAAGTCAGACAGTTTCTGAAACATCAACCAAAGCGTGCTTGTTCAACCTGTGCTCCCGCGTGGACCCTGGTTACAAACTTGAAGTCTGGGCACCAGTACTCAAGTCTCTTCCATCAAGCTTACCCGCACAAACTTTACCTTGAGACATTTTTAACGAGGCAGCTAAATTGGACTTAGCAGACCCTCACTTTTATAAAAGCCGGCCCATCGATCTACTAATAGGTCTTGACCTGGGCCCATCCATTTATTGTATGGAAACACCAATGCGCTCATATGGATCCCTTTTGGCACAAAAGACAGCATTTGGCTGGATTGTGGGGGGACCAATTACGAAGGAAACGCAGACGCGAACAACGATGTCGCTACACAACACTACGTCCCTTGACCAAATCCTCACACGCTTTTGGGAGGTGGAGGAAACCCCAAAACAGATTTTGAGGTCAGACGAGGACACGCTATGCGAAGAAAACTTTAAATCTACTACGCGTAGAAACGACACAGGGAGGTATATCGTTACCCTACCCTTCAAAAAAGAGGAGGAAATAGGATCCTCCCGCAACATAGCTATGGCTCAATATTTAAGAATGGAGAAGATGCTTAGCAAAAAACCCGAAGTGGAAAAACTATACAGTCAAGTAATACTCGAATATCTAGAGTTGGGACACATGAGAAAGATCTCCCCCTCGGATATAAATAAGGCTCCAAATTATTACCTGCCGCATCACGCAGTAATAAAACCAGACCGGCTTACTACTAAACTCAGGGTAGTTTTCAATGCCTCAAGCCCGACGTCGAATAAGAATAGTCTTAACGACATTTTATATCCAGGACCCATTCTTCAGCAAGATCTTGTTCTTCTGATTGCCAAATGGAGATTCTTCCGATTTGTATTCAACGCGGACATTACCAAAATGTACCGGCAAATACTCATCGACCCATCTCAAACCCCTTATCAACGAATATTGTTTCGCAAAACACCGAAAGATCCTATAGAGGATTATGAGCTCTTAACCGTCACGTTTGGAGTTAACTGCGCACCATTCTTAGCCATAAGGACACTTCTACACTTGGCTGAAGAAGTAAAAACAACAAACCCGTTAGCGTCAAAAATACTACAACAACACATGTATGTAGACGACGTTTAACTGGCGGCCATACTTTCGAAGAAACTATTAAATCCCGAAAAGAACTAACTAATGTCCTAGCATCGGCAGGATTTGACCTTACGAAATGGACATCCAACGATCCAAGAATCATTCAGGATTTACCCAAGGAAAAACTATTGCCCCTAGATTGGTTAAATCTTTCAGAAGACGACAGCACTAAAACTCTTGGGATCAAATGGAATATTTCGTCAGACTCTTTCACATTTACTGCCCCAGATGTCAAATTAAGGGAAGTCTATACAAAACGAGAAGTTTTGTCCATCATTGCCAGATTTTTCGACCCATGCGGTTGGCTTGCGCCCATCATCATTATGCAACAAATATGGTTAGACAAAATAGGTTGGGATGATCCTTTAAAACCATTAACGCACAAAAAATGGAAAGACTTTGTGAAAAACTGTCCCCAAGTCGACACTATAAAAATTCCACGTTGGATTCACTACAAGCCTTCATGCGTTGCTGAAATACATGGATTTAGCGACGCGTCTGAGAAAGCATACGCAGCAGTACTATACATAAGAGTATGCGATGGACACAGCCCAACCAAAACTTCTTTACTGGCATCTAAGACTCGTGTGGCCCCGCTAAAGCAGCTATCTCTTCCCCGTCTTGAGCTTTGTGGAGCTGTATTGTTAGCACACTTATCAGCAAGTGTATTGGAAAAACTTAAAATCCCAAATTTAAAAACTCATTTTTGGACCGACTCCACAATCGTCTTATCATGGCTCAACAAACCTCCTTGTACATGGAATACATTTGTTGGAAATCGAGTGTCAGAGATTCTTCGAAAAGTGGGTACAAAAAATTGGAGACACGTAGAATCCAAATTTAACCCTGCTGACATTGCTAGCAGAGGATGCTCACCTACCGAACTACAAAAAAACACTATGTGGTGGACAGGACCCCCATGGTTAGAACTACCTCAAAACTTATGGCCTTCATCAAATGAGGTCCAAGACACAAAGTTAGAATCAAAATCTATCAAGGCTTTTACCGTTAGCATTGAAGAAGACCCTTTAAGCAGATTTTCATCATTACCCCGAGCTTTTCGAGTTATCTCATACGCTTTACGATTTTGGCGAAATACAAGTACTAGTCGAAGACATCTAAGAATCTCGTCTCTTGATATTAACCCAGATGAAATCCAATATACAAAGACACAACTCATAATTTGGACACAGAAAGCGTTTTATCCTGAAGAATATAGACAATTAGAAAGAAAATTGCCCATATCATCTAGAAGCAAATTGTTAACCCTAACACCCTTTTTGGACAAATGTGGAGTCATAAGAGCAAATGGCAGATTGTCAAAATCGACAGCACTTACATATAACGAACGCTGTCCGATATTGTTACCCTATGAATCAAGAATGGCAAAACTGATTACTGAGTTTACACATCGAATAACGCTACATGGAGGAAACCAACTCGTGATTCGCAGCATCAGAGCAGAATTCTGGATCTTTAAATTAAAGCAACTCGTAAAAACAACAATTTCTAACTGTAAAACTTGCATACTTTACAGAAAACAGACACAAACTCAAATAATCGCGTCCCTGCCACCAGAGCGCACGAAAATTTCTAGACCCTTCACGATAACTGGTGTCGATTACGCCGGACCCTTTGATATCCGTAACTTCACAGGGCGTGCTTGCCTCATCACGAAAGGCTACGTCTGTGTTTTTGTATGTTTTGCAACAAAAGCCATACATTTAGAAGCAGCAAGCGATTTGACGACCCAAGCGTTTCTAGCAGCATTTTCACGCTTTATTGGAAGACGTGGATGCCCTGCCTGTATCTACTCAGATAATGGAAGAAATTTCGTCGGAGCAGCAGAACTTATCAAAAAAGAGCGTCTAGAATTCATGAAAATTCTACAAAATAAAGTTCTTCAGCAACAAAGTCATCAATCCATCGAATGGAAATTCATACCACCCGGTGCCCCACATATGGGAGGACTCTGGGAAGCTGGAGTAAAGTCATTTAAAACTCATTTAAAGAAAATGATCCCCAATATGAAATTTACATTCGAAGAACTATCGACAATTCTTGCCCGCATCGAAGCATGCCTCAATTCTAGACCCTTAAGTCCTGCTAGCGATGACCCTAATGACTTGACCCCATTAACCCCTGGACATTTCCTTATTGGTACTCCAATAATAACTCCACCTGGAAGAGATCTTACAGAAGAAAATGTGACTCTAGCGAACCGTTGGAAACGCATAAAAATCATTTCCCAAACGTTTTGCCGAAGATGGAAGTCCGAATATCTGGCTGAACTACATCGCAGATACAAGTGGAAATTTCCAAAAGAAAATATAAAAGTCAATGACCTAGTGGTCCTAAAAGACGATAACTTGTCTTTCAATGAGTGGAAATTAGGTCGAGTCATCAAAACCTATCCAGGACATGACAGCAATGTCAGAGTGGTAGACATTAAAACCGCAGCTGACATGTCAGGCAACCTCCATCCAAAATACCCTCATTGGCAATGGTCATGCGGCCTTTGCAAGCAGGATCATGCGCTCCGCACGTGCCGCAAATTCCTCAATGCCAGCGCAGATGAACGATATGACGTTGTGGTCATGCAAGGGTATTGCATCAATTGCCTGGCAAGATCCCATCGCGTAAAGGAATGCAAAAATGAATATGGTTGCCGCGTTTGCACAAAACGCCATAACACCCTTTTACATGACGCTCCGCAGCTTCACACCTCCATAAACTCAAAGCAACCTTCTAAAAAAGTGCCGATGATGAATACTAAAATGACCCAAACCACCCAAGATGACCCGCATTCATGGCCACATGTTTTTGTACCAACGGCTTCAGTTCAAATCTCATCTGAAGAGAGAAGCGACAATTGGGTATTAATCCGTAGTTTGATGAACCCATCCAGCACCACAACTAAGATAGCCTCCTCCACAGTAAAACGAGTCAAGTTGGCAAGAATCAAACATCAAGGACATAATTTTGCAATGGTTTACATGCGTGCCAGAAACAACAAAACCAAATTTAATAAGAAAATCATGGCACTTATTACTGATGATCTGCCTCGTCGACCCTATGTGACCCCAATTAATGACAATCCCTGTGAAGAGTTTTGTGAGGATACCCTAGCAGATATGGATCCAAGATCAAATACCATGATCGAAATGGAGTTGGGTGCTGACGTATATCCTGATATTCGAAGAGATGGCACCATCGAATTAGAGATGGGAAAGGTTGTAGCACAGAAAACGTGCCTTGGCTACACCTTCACAGGACCCACCAGGAGGTTGTATTAGTCCACACCCAGTCAAGGGGGGCGGTATGTTTAGAAACACGCCAAAGTGGCCACATTGTTTTGTTAACTTCACCCCCTGAATTGACAATACAACTCTGTTCCTACAAATATATACATCTTTTCTCTTTATTTAAAAGACTCTTACTTCTTTTTTGCGACTCTAAGCTATAAGCAGCAACAGCGGCAAACAGTAAAAATAAAATTAAAAAACATTGTTAATAAAAATAAAAATAAATTTAACAATTTGTGAAAATAAATAAAAACTTACAGAAAAATAAAAATTGGATTTAAATTAAAACATAAAAACAAAGAACCGTGTTATTTATTAATATTTAAGGCAGACCCTTAAACATCAATCATCATGGTTTTCAGGACCAGAGTTTCTAAAACATGATGAATCACAATGGCCTAAGCCAATTGATGAATATAATAACGAAGACATCGTAAAAACAGCGATTCGATCATCCGTTTTCAAATGTGAAATCAAAGAAAATTGTATTTTAGAGTTATGCGAAAGAGTCAGCTCATATTTGAAAACCATACGCATAGTTACGCTCTTATTCCAGTTCATTCGTGGCGTAAAAGAATTCTCGTCAGACATTCATCTACATGTACTATACTGTATAGCTTGGAATTTGCAGCAGCACCACTTTGCCGAAGAAATTGATTACCTTAACAAAAATCTACAAATAAAAACATCTTTTAAGTCACTTGGACTGTTTATAGATAAAATTAAAAATTTCAAGCTGATTCGCGTAGGAGGCAGGTTGGAAAATGCAAATATACCAAGGGATCGGAAACATCCAATTCTTTTGCCAAATTGCAATTTTGTTGTGAATTATATTCGACATTTGCATGTAACAAATTACCACGCCGGACCAAAGGCACTTGTTGCTTTTTCAATGCAAATGTTCTGGGTGGTCAACGTCCGCTCTATAGCGCGAAAAATAGTTCATTCATGCATAAGCTGTATTCGATACCGTCCTAAACTAATGGAACAAGTAATAGGCAATCTACCTCGTGAACGCGTCATCCCAGCAAGACCATTTCAACGTTGCGGAATCGACTTCTTTGGCCCAATAGACGCCTACTTCAAAATAAGGGGCAAACGACCTATTAAAAGCTATGGTGCAATTTATATATGCTTTGTAACAAAGGCGGTACATATTGAATTAGTGTCAGAATTGACAGCAGACGCATTTCTTGCTGCATTGAAGCGACTTATCGGTCGACGTGGTCTTCCTTCGGACATTTTTTGCGACAACGCAACTAACTTTGTTGGTGCCAATAACAAATTAACTGAATTAAAAAATTTCTTTCTTGATAAACAATTTCAATTTTCATTAAATAACTTTTGTACAAAGAATTTCATAAATTTTCATTTTATACCACCAAGGGCACCACATTTCGGAGGCCTTTGGGAGGCCGCTGTGAAAAGTGCTAAGAGCCATTTGTATCGCACTTTAGCTGGAGCAAAACTTACATTCGAGGAACTTACTACCAGTGATGCCAGGAGATTTTTTTCAAAAATCCCTACGTCAATGAAAAAAAATTACTTTTTTCCCTACACCCACTTTTAATTTTCCCTACAAAATTCCCTACGCCACTTTTTCCGTTTTTTTTTTCAAAAATTAAATGTTTATTTTAAATTCGTATTTTTTAAATTCAGGTACATACATTTATTTTACAAAAATAACATAAAAATAACAAATATAAATTAAGGTTAGAGGAGGACGTGTATTTGTCAACTGTGACAAGTACAGTACCCGGAGGTCGAATTGACCCATTCCATTAATGGAAAAAGAATTATTTTATTTATACAATTCTGTATAATTCATTTTTTTTAAATGACTCGATTTGCATTTAAAATTTTCACAATTATTTAAATTTGCTTGTAAATGAAATCTTATAATGCAAATAGAATTTAACAACTCATGGCTTAATTTGTTCCTTTTTTTCGTACGTACGTCAGTTACAACAGAAAAAATTTTTTCAGCGTCAGCGTTGGCATGTGGCAGACTTAGTAAAATTTTTGTAATTTTTGCAAAATTTGGAAATATCAAATTGTCATTAAAATTTTTTGTTTTGCATATTTTAGACCAAAATGCTTCAACATCTAATTTAGACAATGTTTCTTTTTCATATTCAGAAAAACTATATTCTAAAGTTAACCATTCATGCGTAAGTAAATTTAAGTCAACTTTATACTTATCACATATCAATTTAAATTGATAGACACTTTTGTTACTTGTTCCAATGGCCACTTCGGGGTTTAAAAATTTCATTTCTTTGAAAATTGATTTGTCATTAAGTGGCAGTCTTTTTTGCGTTTCTTCAAGTGCAGTTATGTAGAATTGTAGACAATCAGATTTCACCTGATGAGCACTGGCTTTTGGAAAAGTTTTCAACAATTCTTCACATTCACTGCCGACATAAACGTCATCTATTGGTAATGAAACATGAGGAGACCTTATGACACAATCAATTTTCAAGCATTCTTTTTTAATAAAATTTTGGCCAAGTTTATAAAAGAATTTTTGTTAACTCTGAATGCAAAACATGAACCAACATTTTTTTCGACTGAAAAAGTGCATTTAACGAGTTAAAATAATTTAGCACATATTTCAAAAAAAGTAAGTAAGCTTTATTACACTAATTTATAAGTTCAGTCAGTATAACGTCTGCAGATTTCAACTTGTCCTGTTTAATTGCAAATTTAAAATATTCAAATAGAACTTGCCAATTATCCAATATTCTTTCGATGCATTTTTGATGAGACAGCCACCTGGTTGTTGATGTTTTTAATATTTTTCTTTTTTCTTCATTCATCTTTTCTTGGAACTCCGCCAACTGAGAACATCTTTTAGAACTGCCGGAAATGTACGATCCTATTTGTCTTACCAAATCTTCTGGGGCTCTTGGCAACATTAGGCAAGATTTGTTTGCTATGATGGCGGCAGTGTGGCAAATACATTTGATTGTTATTACGTCGGGATTATCCAGCAAAAGCCTGGATGCGAACGAATTGTTTTGTCCGACCATAACACTAGCGCCATCGCAACACAGTCCAATGATGTTATCAAAGGGAATATTGTATGATAAAACTTTGTTGCCAAACTTAAATTTTTTTCTGATGCCCAGATTGTTTTAAATTTAAATATAGGGTTTCTGCTTAAGCATTTGGTTTAGTAAACAAACTTTAATAATGTTTGTACAAAAAAATTGGCATACAGAAAAAAACCCTACAAATCGCTTTAAAAAAAAAAAACTGTCCTTTTCTCCCTACGCCTCAAATTTTTTGGAAAAAAACCCTACAAAAGGGATAAAACCCTACATTTGGCATCACTGCTTACAATAGCAAATTTGCTATCCTATTCCTCTAGTTGATCTCCTTTTACCTTCACCACATTGCGTTGCATTTTTTTTTCTCGCTAAATTTTTTCACTTTTTTTATAAATCGAAAAAAATTAAGTAGAAAGAGAATCAAACAAAGCTTAATGATACCTTTTATTAAAATTTAGAAATCAATGAATAAAAAAAACAAAAGTGGAGTGGAATTGGATAACGTTATAAGTTTCGAGCCTCGATTAAATATCATACAACATAGCGTTGCATTTTTTTTTCTCGCTACTGTAGCTTTGCACTTTTTCACCATAAGAAATACAGGTATTCCCCGACTTACGACCGAGATAGGTTCCTGGTCATCGGTCAGGAGAAATGAAACTACCCAAAATTTATATTTATATTTACTTATATATATAAAATTTATATTTTAGGAATTCCCCGCAACTACATATTTGAGCCGTTTATTTTGAAAGTGGTTTAAGTCCATTTTTTCTTATATTGAGATATTTAAGGGTTTGCGTTTGAATTGTTTCAAAAATATTGTTAACTGGTATTAAGTTGTTTTTATGGTTTTGTAAGCTTAAACATGTTAGAATATATAACTTAATACTTTTTTAAACATTACTAGAAAAATAAGCAGTGTTTCAGAACCTAAAATGGACTTAAACCACTTTCAAAATTAATAAAATGATTTTTTTGTTTGTGAAAAGGAATAAGTCCCCTTAGTGTTCTTTGTTTAATATTGTTATAAGTCAACAAAATACTTTAGTTTCACAATAATATTGAACAAATTCTTCAAAAGAATTGTATACCTAGTGATTCCTCTAAATAGTTACGTTTTTAAGGTAAGTTCTTGGAATTATTATTTTAAAGAAATTTAAATAATAGAAATTGTAAATGTATTATTTTTGATGTAGATGAATGTAATAGCTTTAAAATAAATAGGGAAGCTTTCAATTTAGATACAGATTTTTATTTATGTAATTAGAAAAACATGTATTTAAAAATATTTATTAATTCGTTTATTAAGAAATTAAACCAACGTTCATTAATTAAGGATAATATTAGCGATTTTGCCATATTATTTCTCCTCATTTAGATTATGTGTGAGGTTGTTAAAATATTCATGGTGCATTAGCAACTCCATCATATCCTTATACTTAGGAGTTGAAATGGGGCGTACATTTTTGTATAGTGGTGTTAATTTTATTTTATTGAAGTTCCTTGGTCTTCCCCGACAAGGTAATAAATCAAGTATTTTGAACTCTGTATCCACCCACTTCCATAGATTTTTTCTAAAACATTTTATAGGCTTCACTTTTTATAAATCGCATCCAACATATCCTTAACCAATTTACAGGTTCGCCACTAATGTTTTTAATCTTTTATGAAAAAAATTATTTCTTTCAATGGACTTAAACCAGTTTCAAAATAATTTTTTTTCTATTTCGTTAACTAACTAATTTTCAAGTGCCCCAAATCATAGCAAATTTAATGATACTAGACTTAAATTTTTTATAAAATAAAAGATTATATAGGATTATGATTATTGTTATCATTAATTAAATTTTTTTAAAAAATGGACTTAAACCACTTTCAAAATAAACGCCTCATTTGTCTTCTTTAAGTATTTTTTATGAAAAAAATTAGAAAAAAAAAATGGTCGTAATTACGAATAGTCGTAAGTCGAACGGTCGTAAGTCGGGGACTACCTGTAAGTCCATATAGAAGTATTCAGAAACATAACTACTAATGACGCAAGGCTAGTACTAGGATTAGGATGCTTAGACATTCATGATAAAGAAGTGGCCGACGAATGTGCAACAATTGGAGCAGTGATACAAAACTATGTATCTCCCTGGTGGAAGTTTTAAATATAAGAGTGCTCACAATGAACGTAAACAGACCATCAATTGTAGAGCAGTAGGTAGGACCATAAGAGAACGACAAAATTTCTGTACTTTCTTAAACGGTCGTTTAAACATAGTCGTTCTTTTGCAACACAAACACAATAAACGCAACGCAGCAAAGGCAGTAATTGTTTATTGTGTTTATAGCATTACGTGTACCTCTGTGTATACGTATAAAGCAAATTTAACCTTCAATAGTCTCAACAGTTCTCCAAAGCGCAGTCTTTAAAGCGACGCTGATCGTAGATTACAAACATAACAAGTGGTTTGGTCTTTCAAAAAGATTTAATAATGGATTCAATAGCTTTCGAGTAAGTGTGCCGCTTCATCTATTTCATGGTGATTAATTCAAAAAAAAAAAAAGAAAAAAAAAACTGGACAAAACCTCTAAAATTTCTCAAATTTCCAAAATTTTACAAAAGTTTTTGGGCCTTCTGTAATGTTTTCTTGTTTTGTCATTAGTTATTATCCAGAATAACTTTTAATTTCATTTCACTGTTTACGGACGATGGACGATTCTTGAGACGATTCTCTCGGTCAAACAAATTTTTCGTTTATAATGACCGCAAATTCTTTCTCGCCAAAATTCAGTATTAGGTGCATTCCCTTTGGTCTCTTTGAGAACCAACCAGTACAACACCACCTGGCATATTTTGGATGAACCTGCATTTCTGTGAACTACATCCATCAAAGTACTTTTGTTCAGTATCGTAGAGAACGACGTTTAAACAAAAAACACTGTAGCGGTAGGAATATTTGACAAACGTAAGACAGGCACAATACTATTAGAACTGGATTTTTGACAGGACCCAAGGCAGCTGTCAACGTCACCTGCCAATGTCTATGAAGTTCTCGTATATTTGACTACGTAATGATGTGTAGACATCGTTATATAATGTTAATGAGAGTACTACAATGACTTTCTACCTTGGAAAAAGTAATTGAATGGTACCGAGCGAAAAATGTTGCTAATCCAGAGAAAAAAAATTGCCTATTATCCCGAATTGCTTATTGCCCATTGAGAGGTATTGAACACCAGTGTATAAAACATTTGAAAGACAGAAAGTAATTCCAAAAAAAAAATAAATAAATATGTTAGAAACATTTCAAGACTTAATAGTACTATTTTAAGCATTTGAAATCAAAACAATATTTCCTTTAACTTGAATAATTTTCAAATAATTTTGCCATAAAGTGTAGTTTTTATAAACAAATTTATAGATAAAATTCTCTAACTATTCTTACTATTCTTACCGCAACTGTCACCTAAACAGAGAGCTTATTTGTTTGATGGCGTTAAGCTTTAGTACTTTAGTAGCATAATAATTTTTTCAAGAAAACTTCAGCGAAAAAAGCTACAAAAAAGCACTCAAATATGCTGACCGTTATAATTTAAATCAAAATATAAAGAAATTTCAAAAAGTTTAAATAAAAGCTTCATGTAAACAAAAAAAAAACTTTCTGTAGAAAGAGTACAACGGAATTTATTTATAAAAATTTGTAAAAACTATGTTACATTGTTACCATAAAAAAGTAAATTTTTTCTGATATTCGGTTTTTCTGCACAAATATTTTCAGGATAAAAAAATATTCGGGACATGTGGCAATGCCAAGAAAGCTCAGAAAAGTTTGCATTTTGTCGTGAATAGGCTACCTAAGGAACAATGCGTACAAATCATAGAATTTTATTGTAAAACTTCGTACTGTGTGGAAATGTACTTCACGTCGGAAGAAATTTTTGACTCAATGGGTGCTTTCAGATCATAGATGCCCATTTCATAGTGCTTTTGCGCAAACTAAAAACACACATATTCTTATTCTCTTTGGTTAGTCGTCACTCAGACAACGACGAATGCACATGCGTAGCGGATGTACGATTTTTTTGTAATATTTTTTGCTTAAAGCACTGAAAAAAATTTACTATGACTTACGAAACATTTTATGATAAAAAATGCGTTTGGTGATGCTCAATGCATTTTATGTTATAAAATATTGAAGGAATGTAGAGAATATGCTTTTAGAAGGCACTATTGTTCTTATCATAGTGATATGGATGATTTTAATGATTTATTTTGTAAAAATAAAAAAAATTATTTGGAAAAATTAAATGACTGGTTACTTGAAGAAGAAAACAATGAAAAAACCTCAGAAAATAAAATGTTAAAAATGGAGTCATCAAGCTTAATAAGCTTGGATATTGTTAGTCATGGTAGACCATTTTCTGATGAGGAGTTCATTAAAAAAATTTTAAATAAATGTTTTCAAAAACTTAATTTTAAGCTTATCGAAAACCTTCCATTGTCACGCAGTAGTGTTATTCGGCGCACTGATCAATTGGAGGCATCTTTAGAAGCCGCCATTGTAGACAAATTTCTATTCCAAATTTTATTGTAAATTCCGCTTTTTGGATTTTTTCCGTATATTTTATTTCAGTTTACACAACTTTTCTTTCAGTGCAGTTCTCTCTCGCTCACCAATACTACTACAGTTTTAGCTTTGGGCATCCCTGTTTCAGATAGAGAACATAGAGACGCTATCCAAAAGCTGTCAATGTTTCCTGTTTGAATTGCCTCTTCCAGAACAACAAATATCACAACATTGTAGTCATTGGAACAAGGTGGTGTGTTTTTTAAATGGAAGAATTTCACTTCGTTGACATGGGGATCCAACAAGATGTTACCACAAATCACAAAGCATGGTATACCATGAACCTATTGAGAATTGAATTTGATAACAAATTAATCTCACATTTTGGAACAGTCTATTGTCTAACAATATCATGCGATTTTATAAAAGTGGATACGTCGTTGTCTCGTAGGTAAGATTCCAGCTCTGGAAGACAACATTATAGCAGCCATTATTTAGATGTAGAAAAATTTACTACAAAAACCGTAAATAAAAGACATCTTTTCTATAGAAAATGCAAGTCATCGCGATATTTACTATAGAAAATGCCAGTCATCGACATCTTTTCTATAGAAAATTAAAGTTATCGACATCTTTTTATAGAAAATGCAAGCCATCGACATCTTTTTAATAGAAAGTGCAAGTCATCGACCCAGTTTTTCCAGAGCGTCGGTTTTGTTTTTACCTTCAATGCTTACAAGTCCAAGAGACATAGATCTCCTCCAGTCCTATATATCCTCTATTTGGTAATAAATATTTGATTGAAGTCGCCGTAGTCTCGTAAGAAGTGTTGGCTCATTAAACGAAAGCTCTAGGTTTAATCCTCGGCTCAGGCAGCTCGAACAAAACGAAATAAGAAAAAATATTTCTTTCGACCATTTCCTCTCAATAGTGTTTCTAACTAAAACTGTGAGAGTAAATAAAATTGACATGACATAAATAAATTGACATGAGCTTTGGATTAAATTAACACATATACCACAGGGGTGGCGTGAAAAACTAGGTTGCAATCCAGACTTAAAGGTCGTAATGACAAATTAAAACAATTTCTATTAAATTTTCGAAATATTTTTCTTTTATTTCTTTTGAATAAAATAAATTACAGGCAAGGAAATTTACAATACTTTATACTTTAAAGAAAATTTAACTAAAAATCAAAAAAATAAATTGAATAAATTAAATTCTTTTATAAATAATAAATGAAAAATAAAAACAAGACGAAATCCATTCACATTTATCAATCCTTTGGCAGATTACTATCACTTTTCCCCCGGCTGTAGGGTCGAGAACCGCCCAACATTCTTTCCAGCAGACTTTGTTTCGATTTACGTTTGGAGGCAATGATTTCTTTGCACAGCTCATTAAACACTTCGGCCACCTGGTCTACATGATCGGCGGCTGAAACTTCACTGAACTTGCATTCAAAGTCTTTGGCTAATATCTCACCCTCATCACGGCTCACTTGACGCAAATGCACCATATCGACTTTATTGGCTACCAATTGTACGGGCGTATCCGATTGTAGATCTGATTTGGCACGGCGTATATAATTGAAACTATTGCGGTCAGTTATGGAATAAACAAGTAACAGGCCATCAGCCCATTGCACTAGCTCACCAGCATTGGGAAATTCATCGTCTGCCTAAGTAAACACAAGACAACAAGAATGACATCAGACACACGTTTATGTGGATGTGAACGAAGAAAGCGAAAGGAAGCGAATGGCAAAAAACAAAAGCAAAAGCAAACGGAAAATATGATTAAATTTTTATTATAAAAAAAAAAGAAATAAAAAACAAAATGAAGCAGTAAAAGCATAGTAACTGTACAAGGTTGCATTTAATAATGGTTCCCAATTGGCGTTTTTATTTTTCTGATTTTCTTTTAAGGAAGTGGTGTGGAGTAGAGAAAGTAAAAAACTTAAATAAATAGAAGGCGATGACACCATACATAGATAGAATTTTATTTCTTTTTTTGTGTACTCTTTGGCATTTTTGCCTTTTTTTTGCAGGCGCGTCAGTTAGTTTTTATGTTGGTTTCGAGGTCTTTTCCGCTGTTGCTGTGCTGTACTGTTGACCCAGTTTCTGAAAATGATTACCACACGTATGTATGTACATGTAATGATGGTGGTGGTGGTGTTGCACATTGTTCACAACAATCTAAACGGTTTTCCTTTTATTTAATGTCATTTTGACACTTGAGAGCAAACAAAGTTTGAGTGGTTACTAATTACCAAGAGGATTATTAAATGGCAGGTGAAAAGTAAAAGCGATTAAAATTTAAAAAATAAAAAAATTGGAAAATTGATGTCTTCAGAGGCTACGATGAAAGCGGAAATGTTGCGATCTATAGCCACATAGGAAAGCTAACATTTAGCCGGTATATTGAATATTCTTTTCATTAAGAATTTCCACAAATGCATTTACTGCTGATTTAATTGCCCATCTCCTGAGAGATCTGTATCTGAAGTTCCTTAAAGAAATGATTTGTATTGTCTTAACACTGTAGCATAAAATTAAAAGAAAATTTAAGTGCTTTGGCTATCATATCTGTTTGAAGGAAAACCAGGAGATATTCCTTATTCCTTCATTTGGCACTTGAAATCAACCTACGTATTAGCGTTTTAGCCTAACGCATGCGTATAATTGATTTTAAAACACTCATACGCTTTAGTGCAAATCATAGCGAGGCACTTGTTGATTTTATATGTACAAGCGATGGATATTCTAAGCTTGAGTCCACTGGATAAGGCAATTTGGGTCAATTGGAAACGAAGATCATAACCGTAACAGTAATAGTGCAGTAGAGAGCGTGACAATGGAAGACCATCTGTTCAAACAACTGTTTATGGTACACGAAAATGGCAAGCGGAAACGAAAAAATGTTTCCAATAAACAGTTGACCTACACTTCTCGACAAAGCATTGCGGTTAGTGGTAATGGTGGTAACGAATCCATGGGAATTGAAACTCTGAAATATTATGCCTACAAGTGTTCACAGCTCTTGAACATTGGATCAGTGATCATAGAAATTCTATCATTCGAAAATGCGGCTCAACTACAGTATGAGCAACTGCGATGTGCATTATGAAGTTCCAAAATCAATTGACCTAAGAATTTAAAAAGAATTTTCTTTATTCCTTAGCACATTAGCTTGTTAGATACGCTTGTATCTTCGTGTACAAAGTAGCCATCTAGTCTAATGAGTAGTATTATGGCTTACTAGATGCAGGCTCGCTGTAACTCAAAACACCTCAAAACATCTTGAAAAAATTCAAAAACGTGGAAAAAGATTTTTCTTTTAGCGATCGTCTGACAGAAGTCCTCTGGCAAAAACTCTGAAAGTGAACTTATTGCCATGGAAAAACTGTAGATCTCACCATAAATGGATAAAAGTGTTACACACAGCATGGATGATGTTAGAAGACTGTAATCCTGACATTTATACGTTGGACGCATATACGTGTCCCTTTGCCTCTTTTCGTAAACTACTTCTTAAAGTAGCCGTTCACTTTAGGCTTTGCATCGACTAAGAATGAACAGACAGACGTAGAGACGTCTGCTCTTTTATTTTCGGTGTGATGTGTTTCAATGAAATTGCCAGGCTCACCCCATTCATTTTCAGAGTTGTTAAACTTGACCTGTGGAAATTTGAAATAAATTCTAAAAGTTTTTTTCTTTACAACTTTGCATTGACATCAGTGTAAAAGTAGTAGCTTTACAATCTCAGATTTAAAACCACCTGTCTATGTACTCAATTGTAAGTCCATAATTAAATCACAATTAAGTAATCTTGTCATTTGCTTATGAGCCATCACCCACACATCGTTTTGTTCTTTATTTAATAACCATGGCCAATAGATTAACTTGGTTTATTTTTATTTCAAGTTATTGTAGGCCATTATGTGGTTGCCAACGTTACCAAATTAAATGCCAACTCAAAACACAGTTAATAAATGCTTATGTTGTATGCAGCCTACACTCTATTTGAAACTCATTCTCTCTCTCTCTCTCTCGTATATGTTAACTTACCTTGGGACATGTGTCTAGTATTTCAAATAAAACTGGCTCCCCATCGACCAAGGCTTCATGTTTGTATCGATTTTCTGGAATATTATAAATAATATTCAAAATATTAAGTAAAAAAGAAGAGAAAACAACGGAAAAGGATGAAAATGGTGAAAATGTGGAGAAAAAATAAAATGAAAAATTCATCGTGGAAAAAACTCTTTTTTGTTCACACGCACTCTTACACACACACAGGCAGTAGTAGTTCTAATATTTTAAAGCCAGATAAGAACCAGGCAACTGTAAACAAAAGCAACAACAACAACATTTACAATGCCTTCATGCAAACTACAAATAAACGCCAGCCAGAGTTATAAAGTTTATGGGTTTTTTTGTTATTTTTTTTTTTATGAAAGAAGGGAAAAAATGTGTAGAAAAATAAGGTGAAAGTGAATACAGTGTGCAACAAAATTAAAAACTCAGCTTTAGAATAGAAGCGACCTCTTTATGTATAACTTAAAAAACCGGACTCACTATAGATGTCACATCTTTTAGACACATCAGTTAGACTATCGAAATAGAGTGAGTCTTTAACAAAATAAAAAAAAAACCGGTCTGCAACTTTTGCACAAGACATTTGCTGGTAACTGAGGTCTTTCCGAATTCCCATTAAATACGTAGTGACTCGTGTTTCCCTAAAGATCTAATTTCTTTTGATGATTGGTACACTTCCAATGCAATTTAGACCAAGTGAGTCTGACAATAAAACAATTTTTCGGCTCGATTTTGCAAGTGGCCAGTAGACGCCTTTGCTTAATAGGCAGACTAACAAAGATAAAAGGGAAAGATATGCACATATGTGAATTGATATTCAGTGCGAGTGGGCCTGCTATAGAAAGTTCATCAGCTACACAATCACCCGAGATATCCCTGTGACCAGGAACCCATATAAGAGTGACTCAAAACTACAGCTAGGGCAGATCGAGAGCATAAGTCAACAATTTTGCATTGAATTGCCTGTTGAAAGTCTGCGAGGATAGAAATACAAGTAGTTGAAGATTCTTTATTAATGATCAGTCGTTCAATCTTTAAAAATTTTGTACATTTCGAACAGCAAACATTTTTCATTTAATTATTTAAGGAAATGGTGTAAACAACCTAATTTTCTTATTTAATACGGAATTTTGTACCTGCAAAACTTAAATTTGTAAAAATGTGCAGCTAGCTGGGACACAACGACCGCTTTATGCAGAATATGATCCACCGTTCAACTACCTACCCTTCAGTCAGAATTGCAACCTAGCTTCTCACATCACTTATGGTGCATCTGTTGATTTTATACAGTTTACAATCGATTCTTAATGACAGATTTTTTAAGAAACTTTTTAATGGCAATTTTGTTTACTATGAGAAAAATCCGCTGAGAGAAAGTCACCGAAGAAATATCTTTCTCATAATTCGTTCTATTGGAGATGTCTGACCTGGGGTTTGAACCGCGACCTCATATCTAATAAACCAACTCACTACCTACTGGACTACGGCGACTGGTGATACAAAATAGTTTATGACAACTCAAGATGCAATAACTCGTACATGACGCATGATGAACCAACCGAACTTACACTAAAACCGAATATTGATTGCGCGAGGGTAATGCTCTGTACTTAGGGGAAAAAGAGACAGACGATGTTGAAAGACTTGTTCGGCATACGTCTACTTATTTAGAATCCAGCATGCAGCAGCAGTAGAATTCCAATATGACAACGATCGGTCACATGTTGCAAGACCAGTTAAAATCTGTTTACAACATAGGTGTTCGGCAAATCGGTCTTCACATGATCGATGCAATTTGTTGTATGCTGTTCATTATTGAACAGGGTATTCAAAATTGTTTTGAATTGATTTTAATCTCCAAAAAATTAACAGCCCTATGGCAGTTGAGTTTTAAAATTTTCTTCCAATAATTGTTTTGTATTTTTTATCCGATAATAAAGTTTTTAACAAAAGTACAGCAAATTAATCACAGTATGTATATCACAGCACAAAGAAAAAAATATTTTTATTTTTTTTCAAAAATTACTTTTATACGTTCCACACATTTTGTTGATCACTGTACTTGATTAGAAGGACATTTTTCATATTTTACCAAAAAAACTCTAAATTTAAGCCAAATCATTATTTATAAAAGCCAAAAAGCCAAAACGAAGAAGAAAAAAATAAAAAAATTAAAACGCACTTTTAAAAAATGATAAATAAGCCTTTTTAATAAAAATAAAAATAAAATAAAAATATGAATAAAGCGCATTCACACTGGCACACAAACAAGGAAAACAGTCATAAATAAAAAATGACACTCTAATTAATTATTCACAAGGGTTAGTAGCCTCCCTAATATATATTTTTTTTGTTGACATGCACGCTCACCTGTTTGATGATCATATTCTCCAATATAACGTTTGGTTAAGAAACGCACTATCAGGGCTGAAATAAATAAAAAAAAAATTACGAAAAATTTAAGAAGTTTCTTTAAAAAATTAGAATTTGGTTGTTTAATGAATCCATGGTTTATGGGGCCATTTAAAAGGAGGTCTTTAGTGTTTTTCCTTCGTTTTTTCTTTTCAAGTAATGACAGAGAAATTTAAAACAGTTTTTATGTTGCATGTAAACTTGTATTAAGAAAATAGAAAACTGGGTTAAATAGTTGCATAAAAACAATTGTGCAACCATTTTCTATTGAAAAAAAAAAAAAAAAAAAAAAACATGGAGTTTGAAACTTTACTAACATATGTAAGTCGACTTAGAAGAGGAGTACACACGATACACTTCCATACATACATACTTAATTGGTCATTACAACCCTTCAATCTGGATTATGACCTAGCTTCTCATACCATTTATGTTCTGAGTGTTAATTGGCTACATAAGTGGCGGTACTTACAGTTTAAAGTCAACTCCGAACAACAGATTTTTTGAGAAACTTTCTCATGTCTACTTTATTTACACTCCCAGAGTTTTTGTCAGAATCTGGTGAGATGAAGTCGCCCAAGAAATATTTTTTTGATATTTCGTTTTGCTGAATATGTCTGACCTGGAGTTTGAACCGTGGCCCAACTTCTAATAAGCCAACACAGTACCTACTACTAGACTACAGCAACTATGGAGAACGGCGACTACGGAGTACGTACGATGATGGCTTTAAATTAAAGTGAAAAATTATTTTTCTTCCCTTGCACTCTAAAGTAATTTCTTTCTTTTGCAATTATCGCAGTACGAGCTTTATTACTTACGTACTGAATTGGTCATTGCAACCCTTTAGTCTTGTTTGCAACCTAGCTTCTCACACCACCCATGTTGTGTGTGTTAATTTTGTCTATGTATAGCGGAGCCCACAATTTAACGTCGTCGACTACGAACAACTTCCACTCAGAATTTTTGCCAGGGAAAAAGGTTTGAATCACAGCTTCAAGTCTAATAAGACAACACACCTACCTACCTACCTACCTACGGCGACTTTTACAAACATACATACATAAATGGTCATTACATCCCTTCCGTCGGGATTACAACCCAGTTTCTCACACCACTTTATGTTGTGTTTGTTAATTCTACACATAAGTGGCGGCACCTACATTTATAGTAGATTTTTGAGAAACTTTTCATGGAAATTTATATTTACTCCCACAGTTTTTGCCAGAAATCTGCTGAGAGGCAGTAGACGAAGAAACATTTATTCATATTTCATTTTGTTGGAGATGTCTGATTTGGGGTTTGAATCACGGCTTCACGTCTAATAAGACTACCTACTAGACTACGGCAGCTTTTACTTGATTAAAAATTATCACATTTAATATTTAAAATTTTTCATTTACGATAATTATAAGGAAAGTGCCGATAGAAGTTACATTCTCGAAAGGGACATTCAAACAACATTAAGGCAACATTTTCTATGACCAACGGATAGTAACAAATACTTCCATTATTTCCTCTATTTACAGAAATATGGCCTGGCCATTAAAATAATGCACATTTCAATTAAGCCAACGAAAGCTGTTTATTTTCAAAGAGCCTTCTTCATTGATTGTGCTGCTATTAGCAGGTGAGGCTATTAAACTCTTAACAACAGCAACAAAGACAAAAACAACACCTAACGATATTTGTTTCTTATTTGCACCCTCCTTCTATTACACCCTCTACTATAGTCGTGCTGTCTTTACGGCTAATGCACAATGTCCTGCCTGCGAACATATTTATGTTCACGTCCATGTCCACATTGGTGTCATGCACCTTAATGTTGCGTGATTAAACTAAACAACAGGCTGTACGAACATGTGCTGAAGTACAGAAAGAAGAAATTGTGCATGTGTTTTTTAATAAAAAAAAAAATGGTCAAAACAACAAAATGTTAAGGGTTGAAGTACATACAGAGATGGAAAATAGAAGAAGAAAATTGTTTAGAAAATTAATGGCCATGCTTTATAGACGTCTTAGAGAAAGTTATTTGACAGCCCTAAATACATATGTATACACATACATTGTGTTACTAAATAGAATTAAGGCAAAACGGCTTATAGTATTTCAACTGATTTCGAAGGGTTTAATATTAAAGTACCAGACAGTAACGAAAATTTTTGCGTTTACTTGCAACACCTGTAACTAAGCTAAACATTGTAATTAATTAATAAAATAATGTTGTTGTAATGTTAGAATATATGTATTAATTAATTTGACCCCAACTATGCTTATGGAAGTCTATATTTTGTTTGCTCTTACTCAATTACTAAATAGAGTCTATGTGAGTGAGAGATTTCTATTTTATTTTTATCCTTCAAAAGATTTTATTATTAACCGATTTTTTTTCTTTTTGTCGTTTAACCAACTGATTTTCATATTTTTTTTTTTATTATTTTGTATCTGACACAATATTGTCATTCGTTTAAGAATGAAAATAAAAAATGGTTTACAATTTGCGTGCAACAATTTGTGTCACGGCTATTTTTAATTCCCGTCGTGATGTTTTTCTCCACACTTAGCCTGGCATTGTAGTTTAATTGTGTGTAATTGTAGTCTAAATTCCAACACATACGAGAGTTTGTTTGAAAAGTTTTTTACAGATTTTAATATGAAACAAAAAACTATAAAAAATTTTTATTTCAATACGATGATAAAGGATTATGACAACAACACATCAAATATATTATAAGCAGAAGGACAAACAAAGATGATCTTACAATAACAAAACTACATAGAAACAGTAGAAGTTCTCGAAGTTACCAAACTGAAATAACAAATGAAGTATAAATGCAGTCAAAGAGTAATGTTGCCAGTCAGAGGTCAGTTGTCAGTGAGTTGTAGAAAAAATGCAATATACAAACACAGTTTCACTATATACTAGAGTGCAGTCTGCGTAGTCTAGTAGGTTGGCTTATTAGACGCGAGGCCACTGTTCAACCCCCAGGTCAGACATCTTCAACAAAACGAAATATGAATACATAAATATTTCTTCGGCTACTGCCTCTCAGCAGATTTCTGACAAAAACTCTGAGAGTAAATCAAAAATCTATCGTTCGGAGTCGACTTTAAACTGTAGGTCCCGTAACTTGTGAATAAAATTAACGCAAACAACATAAGTGGTGTGAGAAGCTAGGTCGTAATCCTTACTGAAGGGCTGCAATGACCAATTATGTATGTATGTACATATGTAAGAATTTATAAATTAATGATTCTAATGCTGAGCGATTTAAAAACAAAGTTGTTTGTGATGTAATTTTTGCTCAAAATATGCGGGGAATCTTTCGTAGGCAGCATTTAACAAATACTTGAATTGCATTTATGTCATCTCCAAGATTCACTAGCACTAGCATACCATGACGTATGAGTTCTAGAGCTATTTGCAGAAATCCTTATATTTGAGAGTTCGGTTAAGAATATCAGGCCAGAAACCTGTCTTTTTATAAGAAATAGCAGGGCACTGACACCTGAATTGAAAGGCAGTCTCTTCACTCTCCTCAGACCGAAAAATGTCAAGTCTTTCGTCCTACCTACCAAAAAGAGTAGCACGTGAAAATCCCTATTGGCCATGCGTTTTAATAGAAGTGATAGAAGTGAGTTGGTTCCCCTTGTACCCATACTTTCCCGTAAAATGAGAGGATAATTTTCAATTTAATTGCAGCATCCGCAGTACCTATGCCCTGTAACATGTCGGAGATTGCTAGCTCCGTATAGGCGCTGGCCAGATCATCAGTAATATAATTTCTCTCTGTGCCGAAACCAGCGTTAACAGTATGACGTGCTCAAAACTAATCGTTAGAAAAGCAGAACTGTTGTGAAGCACTGTTCAAACCAATAGGTTGGTTTATGGTATATATCGAATTGTCTGAACAGCTACAACTCCAACTAGTCATGCTCTAATCATTTTGAGATTCTGATGAAACAATGAAACCTTATGTAATATTGGAAACTTATACACTCAGAACTTTTTATGTATCGACAACTACATACTGTTCACAATATTATTTACCTATTGACTTAAATAAAATGCTATTTTTTACACATATCGTTTCCTTAAAGCAAAACTTATATTTACAAACTCTAAATTTCTGTATTTTCTGTATAATTTTTTACCAATTTTCTACCTGTACAAGTTAGTCTCTGGAAGATTTTCCACTTGTTAGGAAACTGAAAGTTATGACATTTCAGTATTTAGCCAGCGATATATAGCGAACATATGAACATTTTTTATTACTCAATGGCAATAATTTATTTTTTCCAATGCAAATAAAACGTGAACTTTTACCAAAATTTTTGCCACAAAACGAATCCCTCCATTTAATAATGAAAAATAAAAAAAGTTGTGCGTGTAAACAAAATAAAAATTAAACAAACAAAAATTGGAAAACATGCTGGAAAATGCCATAAATTTTCAAGAATAAAAAAAAAAGTAAGTTTAAATGGAAAACCGAAAACGAACATTTGATAGTGACGGCATGCATTAAAAAATAAAATAAAAAATGGCGAGAAGTTGATATTAAAACGAATCTAAAGACCCCGTATTGGCAGTGGAGATAAATTAGTGAAGGTGATAAACAATAAACGCGAGAATCCAAAGATTTGCACTGCATAACGAAGCCTATTACCACAATAGTATTGAGTTAAAGTTAAAGGGACGGCAACGGAAAGTAGATTCAACCCAAACATCAATGGATGGGTTTTGGAGCAGCGATATTACTCCAAATTGTTTTGAGTCGATCAAAACACAATCTACAGCAATACTTGATTACAATCTTATGTAGCATTTGAATAATTTCAGAAAAAACTTGACCAAAAACTCGTTTGAACTCAGATAGGTCTGTACATTTCTGGAAATTCTTGAACTTATACCACAAATACCTTTCACTATGTAAATGCTTAAGTTTCAGAAAATTAAGTGAAAGCCTCATAATAAAAGCACCAGAACACGGAAAACTTTCAAGAGAGATATACAGAACTCAAAATCTTTACTCTATGGATTCGTAACGCTATACTATAACCACACCACCGCTAGGAAGGACGAATGCTATCTTTAGGCCAAGTAAATCAATCTATGACCACATCAACAGCTTGAGAATAATTCCAAAACTACAATATTTAGCAAAATAATGTGATCTAGAAAAATGGCAAAGCCTTTCCAAGTTTCAGAAGAGCATTGGTACAATATTCCCCATCTTTCTGGTAACATACTTATATAAGTCCCGGCAAAAGAAGTACTCATTTTTAGTTTAAAAACAATTCAAATCAATTTCAGGTAATCCAGTTAAAGGCAGGAGAGTTCTGCCAATGGGTAAACAAGGCAAATTGAGAACGAGTTGAGACCAAATGATGTTTATTTTTTGCTTTCCTAATTTTTTAAAGGACTAAATATGTTGTCAAAATCTAATGTTGTTTGTAACTTGAAACCAGGCAGAAGTGGCAGCAGCACAATAACAATAATTGTTAAGGATAACAATATTTCAGGAAGAGTTATTACCATACTCTGTACTAGACAGGCGGGTGTCAAAACATTGGGATGCGATGTAATGAAATCAATGAGATGGTTATACCACGGAAATGTATAACGTTTACAACAAATGGATACCGAAACCACACTTTAAAGACCTGCAGATTTATGAGTGATAATCCAGCTATTCACTCTGTCAATGGCCATCTTTTTATGGCCAAAGAAGGATAGAGGACGCATGGAAAGTTTGTTTAAACTCCAAGCAAGGAGCATAATCAGTTTTGTTATTGGAGTCATTATTGGACTTTGCATTATAGGCACTGAAGTCGCCGCAGTGTAGTAGGTAGTGTGTTGACTTATTAGACGTAAGGCCACTGTTCAAACCCCAGACCAGACATCTCCAACAAACAATGAAAAAAATATTTTTTCGGCGACTGCCTCTCAGCAGATATCTGTCAAAAACACTGAGAGTAAATAAAATTGCCTTGAAAAAGTTTGTCAAAAATCTGTCGTTCGGAGTCGACTTAAAACTCCACACAACTCATGCATAAAATTAACACACCTATGACGTTCACATCATATGGATACCGGAACTCCTTCAAAGACCTGCAGACGTATATGTGATAATCCAGTTATTGATTCCAAATACAGGGCTCATTGAAAGTCTGCTTTTAAACTCCGAAGAAACATGCTCAGTTTTGTTATTGGGGTCATTACTGGGCATTGTATTATAGACACTCATGCAAAATGCATTAGTCTTGGACACTTGGCAAATGCCTTCTACTGAAATTGTAGAGATGAGAAAGAGAAGAAAACTATTCTTCATCTATGGGGTACATGCTCAGCACTATGTCGAAGTAAGAAAAGATACCTTGGTGCCTACTGTATATATGATTGAAACGATCTGTCAGTGATACACATTGGAAGTCTGATTTACTTCATCACAAACTCTGACAGGTTCCGAGATTAGGGGAAAATGCTAAACTACAATGGGTCTTACGGGGCCTAAGTGTATGAGCCCAACTTTGGACAGATAACCACATGTATTTACCAACCTTCCATTTTAAACGATTATAATTTGAAGCGAAAATAACAAACATTAGGACCACAATAGCATTAAACCACAAATATCGACAGAGAACCATGGCAAAAAGCTTTCAAGACAGCAAAAATCAATCCATTAAAGGTTATTTTATCTTTTATTGTTTCTTACATACAATATTAAATTGATTTTAAAATTAAAATTGTTATCGAATATTTTGTACATTTTTCTTTTGTTGTTGTTTGCCTATATACACGGTGCATAAGACTTGATCGTTATAAACACATGAGTTTCAATTTTGTGTTTTCGTTAATTTTATGACGCTGTTAATGATCATTTTTCAATTTAATTAATCATTATATTATTGTAATTATAATTTCTTTTCGTTAAATAAAAAGAAATTTTATTTTCACAACTGCTAGGCAGTCTTAATTATTCGGCTGTTCTTAATTGAATGTGAAGCCAATCCAAATCGATTTTAATTTTTGAAATTTATTGCCGGCCGTATATCTTTTCGTAAAATTTTATGGTATTTCGTGCAAAAAGAAACTACAGAACCTCCTCAAATGCGTGTTTTTCATGTTTTTTTTTTTTCGTTTTTTTTTTCGTTTTTTTTTTTCGGTTGTCTTAATAACAAATAATCTGATTTTTTTTTTTCTGTATTAAAATATTGCGGTATTTTACCATTAAGGGGGTTCACAAGAAAGAGCACTTGTGTTATTGGCTGTTCGAAAAACTGCGGATACAAACTGTTTGGAGGTACTATTAATTGCATCAGATAGCTGTAGTATACCTTGCTTAAAAGGTGACAATCTAGGATTTACTTTCTTTCAAGGCTTTATTAACAACTCCGCTGTCCAATGAGTCATATATGACTCACGGGAGCGTATTGTAATACGTTCATGAGTCACATGTGACTCTATATACGATTTAATGAAGCATTTTGCATTCAGTATGCACTTGTTTTGCTCTTTTAGCCAGTTGACCTTCATTTTTCAATTTGACGTAGCACCCACTGCATCATTTTCGTACGAGTTTGTTGTGTACATAACGTGGAATTTCTTCTAGGCTATGTCCAGAAAATGAAATTGATGTTCCTGAGGTACTAGAGGAGATTGAAGGTCTTTGATGAAGGCTATGTTCTGTGGCTGTTGCTGCTGGTCCAAGAAAATATCGGACTAGATGCTCTTGAACTTGTAAAACTGTCAACTTAAGTCCGTCCCCCAACTCATTGTAAATACATCTTGTATTGATAATAGCGACTTGAAATAGTAAATCTACTGCTATCTTCTTATACCAGGTTAAACTTTTACGTAGCGGAGAATCAAATGAAGCTAGTTGGTGTTTTACAGAAGAGGAAAGAACAAGTCGCACGCATTGAATTTGGGGAGAAGCTACTTAACTAACAAAAGCAGCAGCGAAATGGATTACAAATTGCATTCATAATTTTGACGTTAAAGATGCCCGCCCGAGAAATCCTGAAAAATTGAGAAAAACTGACACGTAAATAGAGTTAACTTTACTATGGAACTAGGTATTCATTACCAATCAGTTAATCATCCTGTGGAGGAAAGCTAGATACCCAAAAAAAAGCTATCTATTTGGGTGCCACATGAATTTCTATTTGTGAATATCAGTTAAAACCAAACGAAATCCAAACTGTTTTGAATAAATAACGTCGGACTTTGAAAATCAGATTACATACAACAATAATAAGCGATAGGGTTCATGGACAAAACACATGTATTATAGGATATTTTTTAAGTGTTTCCTATCTTTAAAATGTAATAAACACAGTGTGTGTAAGAGAGCATCGAAATTTTTTATTCGTTTGAAAGAGGTATTGATGCCATTACGCTTCAAATATTACACTTCTATGGGTGGAGCGGAGCGCATTCGAAATAACCACAAATCATGCTAAATTTGGTCGTTGATTTTGCTTAAGTTAACTTTGCCGACCCCTGTGGTTTGTGAGTCATTTGCCCACACCTGAAACTTAAGAAAGTCCGACTAGAAAAAATCTAACGTGGTCAAACCACATGATCTCGGTAACCAGTTCACATCACCTCTACGTGAGAAGACGGTGCCTTCATATCGGGCATGTAGGATGCGCAATACATCATTAGTTGTGGGGCGCGTAGCGTAGTCCTATGTTGTTAATATTCACATTATCCAATTCGGTTAAAAATAACGTGATAATCATCTACCAGTAGCTAGCGATGATGGCCTAGCCAACATCGTTCTCAAACAAATAGGCACCCTTGACGTCACAAACACAAATTTTCCCTGGCAATTTTATTTATTCTTAGAGTTTTTGCCAGAAGACTGTTGAGTGGGAGTTGTAGAAAGAGAATTTTTTTAAAATTTCGTGTTTCCGTGATACCTGACTTTTTAATAAGGCAACACATTACCTGGTAGTCTACTAGGCAAAGTCGAACAACACACAACAGCAGAAAATGAAATAGCTTGGCTAAAGAGTTTTATTGTGTCCGCCATGTATGTGAGCCAGACCTTACACCTTCAAGTTATCATTTATTTCGATGGCTTCAGAACTCTCTTCATAGCAAAAATTACAATTCCGTAGAGGCCTGTGGCTAACGCAGTTAGAATAGTTTTTCGCTCAGAAAACCCTTAAGCTCTACACTGAGGATATTCAGAATCGTGACAAAATGTTATCGAGCAAAACGACATGTATTGGGTTTAATAAGACTCAGTTCAAGCATAAAAGATCAAATGCTGACTAGATTTACTGCACATGACTACCCCTAATATTTTATTCACGATACGTACATACGTCGAAAGGTAGGTAGGTGGGTGGGTGGTTGGTTTGTCTTTAACACGAACATTTTTTGTGTAAAAGATTTGTCAAGAATTTCAAATCGCTAATAAATATTAATAATGGGCCGTATTCATTCTTTTTTTTCTTTCTTTCATTATTTCTTTTTCTTTTCCTTTTGTTTATAAGAATTTGATAAAATAAATATTAAAATTGATGAAAACGAAACGCTAATAATGGTGGAGCAAACGAAAAGACAACTAATAACAGCAAAATATTAATTTTATGAGATCATTAAAAACACATGCTACGCTATACACTCTACGCTATAATAATAACGAAAACGAATCGAAGAAGAGGAGTACATACATATATAGAGAATACCTACCGCTTTTGCCAACACTGGGAGCACCAACTACCGCAATTTTCAATTCGGTTAAAGTGGATTTTTTACGTCGTATACCGCGGGTGGTCATAGTGGCAATGCAAAGATATTAGAAAATAATTTTTATTTTTTTTTTTATTGTTTTTTCAGATTTTTTGTTTTTTGGTGTTCTTTGGAGATGGCACGCAAACTATGCGAAATATTTCGTTGAAAGTTTTTATTTATTTATTTTTATTTATTTTTGGTGAGTATTTTATTTATTCTCTTTGTATTAGATTTGTTTTGTTTTTAAATATGTTTTATTTTTGTATTTATTTATTATAAAAAAATCACTTTTAAATGATAAACTCTTCATAAGCACGCACTTTGTTATTTTATTTATGTTTTATCAGACACGTTCTTTTAATCTCTTTGATTCTGGTTTAATATTTTTTGAATGGATAGCTGATTAAATTTTTTTTATGTTTAAATAAAAATTCTAAAATTAAAAGGAAATGAAACATAAATTGAAGAATAAATAAAGAGTTTTTCAGTAAGAATACACGTTGACATTTTAAAATAAAAAAACCTGGATTTTATTGGCATGTAAGGAAGACATACAATTTCGATGTAATATTTAACATGAGATGTTTCCATAAGATTTTCTATGACTTTCACAAAAATGTGGATTTATCTCATCGATAAGGCATTGGATTACCGATATATGTAAGTTCATGAATTGCTTCTGATTTATTCGCACTTACCAAAGATTGTCTAAGAAGTTCCATAAAGAAGTCGCCGTAGTCTAGTAGGTAGTGTATTGGCTTATTAGACGTGAGGCCACGGTTCAATCTCCTAATCAAACATCTCCAACAAACTGAAATATGAAAAATATTTCTCCGGAGACTTGCACTCATCAGATTTTTGGCAAAAAATATGAGAGTAAGTAAAAATTGCCAAGAAAAGTTTCTCAAAAAATCTGTCGTTCGGAGTCGACTTCAAAATAAAATTTTAATTAACACACAGAACATAAGTTGGGCTGCTAGGTCGTAACCCTGGCTCATAGGAGTCTTTTTGTTAATAATCAACCCACCGTCTTCAAATTTTACATTTGGTGATGTATATCTACCAAAAATTCTTTGAAGTTTCGAGCGGTTACAACATAAGTTGTTATTTCGTAAAGTGCTCTATTTTTAATCACTTCAGAGTTCAATTACTTAATTAATCAGTATTATGACTAAGTTTCTCACACCACCTGTGTTATGTCTATTGAATTATAACCACGGGTAGCGGGACTTCCAGTTTTATGTCGACTCTGAACGACAGATTTTTGAGAATCTTTTCATGACAATTTTATTTACTCTCAGAGTTTTTGCCTACAGACTGATGTGAGGAAGTCGTCCAAGAAATATTTCGTTTTGTTCGAGATGCTTGAGATGGAGTTTGAATAACGGGCTCGCTTCTTAATAACCCAACACACTATCTACTAGCATTCACAAAAAAAAAATTCTTGCACAAAAAAATTACACTGTTTTTAAAATGTGCACCCTTATTGAAACACCCTTTATTTAAACAAATTAAATGTGTTCAACAAAAATTGTTTTTTTTTTTTATATATTTTTAATATTTTATGTGTATTTCATAGTTTCTTCATAATATGTTATCATTATTAATTTTTGCACTCTTAACTTGGTTTATGTTTAAATATTTAAAAAAATATATTTTTTTCAAATGAATTAAAAAGTTTTAAATTTTTGCACAAATTGTTTTGAAATTTTTATAAAAAAAAGTTCTTGTAAGTTTGTTTAAAAGATTGGAAATATTTAGAACAACTTCAATTCATACGAAATTTGATTAGTTTATTCGAAATATTTTTAAAATTTAAATATTTTTTTTTTAAATTTAATTTTTCTTTTTAAATTTTTTAAATAAATTTTTGTAAAATATTTAAATATGTTTGTATTTATTTATAAATTATTTCTAAAAAATACTTTTCAATTGATTTGATATTTTTCACAATTTTTGTTTAGTTTTAATAATTTATTTATAGAAGTTTTTAAACAAAATATTCGTTTTTTAACTTTAACTTGTACAAACTTTTGATTAAAGTTTGTAGATTTCATTTATAGTTTTCTATAAATTCTTTCTAAATTTTGTTTTCTAAAATTTCATCAAAAGTTGTTTAATTTTTTATGTTTAAATTTCATGTTTTTGTTTTTATTTGCCCAAATGTTTTTTTTTTTTTTTTAATTTTCACTTTTAATTTTGGAATCTCTTAGTATTTTAAAACACTTTTTAATTTCATTTTTTACATTCTGTAGGATAAATTCCTATGAGCGTGCAGTGGTATGAGCTCAAAGATTAAATAAAGATGATTACAATTCGAAATTAGAATTTAATTTATTAAATTATTAAAATTTATTCTTTATTGAATGATAGTTAAAATTGGAATGAAGAAATACATTTTTGGAAAACGATTTTAAAGTCAGAAATTTTCTTTTACTCAAAATTACAGATAAACTACTTTGTCTACATTTGAATTGAGCAAGTATTTTTCTAACAATCTCCCACACAAATCAAATGTATAAAATTGCAACAATAAGAGCCTACAGGTTTCTGCTTAGTTAACGTCTTTGTTAAAATATCAGCTGCATTGTTATCGGATGTAACGTATAGTAAAGTAAATCTATTTCTTTTTCTTCATATTTATCTCGTACATAATGGTATCGAATATCAATATGCTTACTCTTCTTCTGTACTGTAGGATTCTTCACCATAAATGCTGCAAATTGATTGTCACATAATATAGAAGTAGGTTTACTAATATACATATTGTAAAAATCCAAGCTCAACCATTAAACCACGAATAAAAACTACTTCTTTAGTTCCCTGACATAAAGCTATATATTCAGCCTCCATAGTACTTAGTGCTACAACAGGTTGTTTACGAGACTCCCAAGCTACTGGACCACCCGCCATTAAAACCACATGACCAGAATAGGATTTTCTGTCGTAAGTATCGCTGCCCCAGTCTGAATCTGTAAAACATAAAATATCTTATATTTCAGAAGAGCATGAAATTTTACCAAGAAGAATCCTGTTCTTTAGGTATCTCAACACATATGTATTTCGCAGCTTGAAATTGTTCTTTATGTGGATGAGTGTTAAATTGAGATAACTTAGAGACAACATGTATTAAATCTGGTCTAGAAATAACTGCCAAATATATTAAAGCTCCAATAAGTCTTTGACAGTTTTTTGTGTCTAAATTCTCACAATTTTCTGTGCATTTATTGTTCTACTTGTCCTAGGTGTAGAAGCCGGCTTGCAATCCGTCATATTCCATTTTTTAATATCTCTTCAGTGTACTTCTTCTGATGAATGGATATACTGCATCGTGGACCATCACGACTAATTTCCATTTCAAGGTAAAATGATATCGGGCCTCTATCAATTACACCTGACGTATTATTTAAACTTGATATAACATTTTTCATTTCTAATTCACTTGAACAAGCCAACAACGTATCGTCGTCATATAAGGCAATTATACATAAATTATTTCCGCTTCTTCTTAAGTACTCGTATACGCGGGTATCGTGTTTACATCTCTGAAAATTCATTTCTATTAAGATTTCGTTTACACGCTTGTTCCATTCACGTCCTGCTTTCTTTAAACCGTAGAGAGACTTTTTAATTTACAGCCTTTGTTGGGATATTACTTGTTTTCAAACATTTTAGGCTGAGACATATAAATTTCCTCTTCTAAATTTCCGTTTAAGTATGCTGCAACTACATCAACATGATTAATCAATAATTTGTGTCTAGCTGCCAACGCTAATATTAACCTTATAGTTGAGTGTCTTACTACCGGTGCAAAAGTTTCATAAAAATCAATACTATATTTTTGAGAGCACCCTTGAGCTACTAGTCGTGCTTTATATTTTTCAATTGAACCATCTGCATTATGTTTTAATGCAAATACCCACTTGCATCCGATAATGTTTTTCCCTTCGGGCTTATCTACTAAATCCCAAGTTTTATTTCTAATTAACGATTCATATTCAGCTTTCATAGCCTCAAGCCATTTATTAGAATCAATGACTGAGTTTACCATTTGCGTTTCATTTTCTGTACAATAAATTTTCCGTGGTCTTCCTTTACCTCCTGTTCTTATCAGTCTAGGCCTGCCACGTTTACTCTTATTTCCCGCACTTAAAATTTCTTCTCTTTCTGAATCACTAGCTTCTTTACTAATCTCCATGTCCTCTTCCTTATCTTCTTGTTCGATTTCATTTTCTTTTAACTGCTGCTCATTAATCTCACTATTTTCTTGATTTTCATTTCCAAAACATTCAAAAATTTCATTTTTACTAACGTCATTTATTTCGTTTTGCGAATTAACTTTTTCGAATGACCTTTCGAAGAATACAACATTCCGAGCAATACAAATCTGTCTTGTATTCGTATTGTATAAACGATATGCTTTCGTATACAATTGATAACCAACGAATTTCATTTTTATAAATTTTGGCAAAAACTTTCCACCTTTGGATTTCGGTCCCTTTTTAAGTACCACTGCGTCACAACCAAAAGTTTTTAAATGGGATACTGACGACTTTTTTCCACACCATCTTTCATACGGGGTAACATCCCCTAGAACCTTCGCAGGAACACAATTCCTTAAATATATGGCTGTATTTATGGCTTCTCCCCATAAATTTTGTGGTAAACCAGAAGAATTTAATAAACACCTTCCCATCTCATCTAGAGTTCTATTTGCACGTTCTGATACACCGTTTTGTTGTGGAGAATAAGCGACAGTAGTTTGATGAATAATTCCTTTTTTCGAACAATAATGCTGAAACTTTAAGTTAACAAATTCTTTACCGTTGTCACTTTGAATAATTTTTATTTGGCGACCTGTCTGCTTCTCCACGAGACTAGCAAAGTTTACAAATGCATGACTTTTTTGTTTAAGAAAATATGTGAAAATATATCGCGAATAGTCGTCGATAACCGTGATGAAATATGAAGATCCTTCCACAGACTTGACACTTATCGGTCCGCACAAATCTGTATGAATCAGTTTCAAGACATCACTCGTTTGCACGTTTGAATAACTTTTATATGGTGTTGGACTTATTTTGTTTTCTGCACAAGTAAAACATTCTATAGCCGTCACCATTTGTATATCATGTCCTTTAACCATTTTTTTGTTGGCCAATTTATTTAAACTAATACTCTACAAGACGCTCATCCTACCTGTGCTTCTTTATGGCGCAGAAGCATGGACCCTATTGAGCACTGATGCAGCAGCCTTGAGAGTATTCGAGAGAAAAGTCCTACGTAAGATCTTCGGTCCAGTGCGAGTTGGCGATGATTTCCGCATCCGATCCAATAGTGAGCTGTATGAGCTCCTCAACGACATAGACGTTGTACAGCGTATTAACATACAGCGGCTGCGCTGGCTCGGCCATGTCGTTCGAATGGAGGAGGATGCTCCGACGAGACGGGTATTTGATGCGGGGATCTGCGGAAGTCGGCGAAGAAGACGACTTTGTATCCGTTGAAAGGACCAAATCGAGGAAGCCCTGTCATCGACTGGCGTAGGCGCGCAAGAAGCAAAGGCGCCTGGAATGATGTGTTGCGGTAGGCCGAATTCCGTTAATCAGGTTGTTAATGGCCAATTAGGTAAGTAATTTATTTAAATCGTTCACATTGATGTGACCAAATCTTTGATGCCACTTTTTGATAGTATATTTTTATCAATTACGCCATTTACAACTTCAAAATTTTTAATTCTTTCAAAATTTACTATAAACATACCTTCCACAAGGTCAGCCGTTAAAATATATTTATTTTTCTTGCTTTTCACCGTTGCTTTGTTCATAGCAAATTGGACTATATGACCAGCTTTAATAAATTTGTTTATTGATAGAAAATTCGAATGTAATTGGGGGACATACCACACATTGTGTAACGTGAGAATGCAAAAATTTGCTTTTAGTTTTATCTTTCCATAGCCTTGTGCATAAATTACTTCGCCAGATGCCAAAATTATTTGCCTTGTTGATTCTTTAAAATGTTCAAAATATTCTTTACAATTTACCATATGGGATGATGCACCACTATCTAATATCCATAAATATTTTAAATAAAATTTATTTTCTCTTAAGGAGCATGCAAAATTATTTTCTTGTTTTTCTTTACTTTCTCTACACTGAGATCTTATGTGGCCTTTCTTTTCACATCTAAAACATTTAATATTGTTACTACATATTTTTAACTGCATTCGCATCTGTATCTCTCTTCTCATTTGAGTAACTTCTTTTATATTGCATATTCTTTACATCATTTCGATTAAAATTACTGAAATATTGCTTCTAATCTCGTTTAAATTCGTTTTTCGAATTCGCAGCAAAACTTTTTCAACTTTGATCATCATTCTTATTACTTTTTCTCATTTCTTCTTCTAAAATTTTCGAAATTAATTTTTCACATTTAGGCAACTCATCACGGCTTTCTATGGCTACAACAAAACTTTCCATATCATCCGGCAGACTACATAATAATAAAATGGATAAAAGATCATTATGCATTTCGATTTCAATTTCCTTTAATCCGTCAACTATTGAGATAAATTCATTAAGTTGTGATGCAAAACTTTCATTCGAATTAAAATTATAACGTACAAATTTCTTGAATAAATTTACCTTACGTGATGCTGTGTATGCTTTGTAAATTGAATCCAACATGTTCCATGCATCTTTTGCTGTTGCAAAATTTTTAATATATGTATATCAACTGATTTGGCTTCACACTTAACGTTATTGTTGCCAAAGCCTTCATGTCCGTTTCCATCCATTTTCTGGGATTTTCTTTCGGACAAGCCTCAACAATAGTGTGCCACAAATCTAAAGTAACAAGCAAACTTTTTACCTGTATGCTCCACGTTGCATAATTTTCTCCATTCAATTTATCTATACTTGCTACAGCAGACGACATATTCCTTGTTTTTTATCTCCGGATAAAACAATGAAAAACCAAGACGAAACTCACTTTCGATTATCAAAATTCTTGCCGGCATTGAATCCTTTATTTCTTTCTTCGGTTTATACGCTCCCTGGGCCCATAACGTTTGTAGGATAAATTCCTATGAACGTGCAGTGGTAAAAGCTCAAAGATAATTTAATTTATTAAATTATTAAAATTTATTTTTTATTGAATGATAATTAAAATTGGAATGAAGAAATACATTTTTGGAAAACGATTTTAAAGTCAGAAATTTTCTTTTACTGAAAATTACAGAAAAACTACTTTGTCTACATTTGAATTGAGCAAGTATTTTTCTAACACATTCTATTTAAACTTTAACTTTATTTTTTTTTTTTTTTAATTTTATTTATCCTTAAATAATTTTTAATGGCTTTTAAATTATTTTCACATTTTATTTCCATTTATAAAATATTTCAAGATTTTCTTAAATATTTTCCAAATTTTTTTGAAATGGTTTCTATACATTTTTAAAATATTGTACAAAATTTTCTTCAAATTTAAGTTGCTTAAAATTCTTGTTGAAATTCGTTTTTTCAGTTTTTGTTTATTCATTTAACAACACCAAAAAAAAAACACACATTAAAAAATAATAACAATAATACACAATTTATCTTTGTTTTTATTTAAACAATAACATTTTAAATAAATGCTCACAGTACAACGACAACAACAATAGTATTTCTTAATATTTATGAATTTTTCCTTTAAATTGTTGTTTTTATTACAAAAATAATGATTTTTTTTTATTTTTTTCGTTAAATTTCAATGTCAAAATATTTTTTCTTAAAAAATCATATTCAAATTTCCTCCACCAACAATTTCATTTCAATCTCTTCTCTCTCCACATAATTTCACTTCAAATATTTTTTTGCTTCCTTTTTTTTTTTTTTAATATTTTTTTAAAACAAAACAACACTTTTTTCTTTAGTAAATCACTTAAACGTTTTGGCTTTGTTTTGTTTAAATAAATACAATAGTTTTGCATGCATAATATAGTATATATTAAAAATAAAAAAAAAAAATATTTTTCAAATATTTTCTTTCTTGTATTTAAAATTGTTTGTCTTCGAAATCCTACGTTTTTGTATGGTTGGTTTAACGTTAAAATTTGTACTAAATTTTGTTGATCGTTTAAGATTTTGATTTTCCGATTTTTTTGATTTTGATTTTCATTTCACAGCAACTGTGTTTATCTCTCAGATACGATGTATACGAACGGACGGGTCTAGAAAAACATTTAAAAGTACATTTCTTTTGTTGTTTTTCCGCGCGTAATCACGGTGTATTTGGGGGATATAAAGAAATAAAAAAAAAAATTTGCTTAAAAATAGATTTTTATTTAAGAGAATCTGTTTTTGAATCTGATCAAATAAAATGTTTTCTTTGCTAATATGTAACCCCCTCTCTTAAGGTACATACATATGATATGCATTCTGTTGAACACTTGTTTTCAAATCTCAACGATGTATTAACAGGGTAGCCAGATATACAATAAAGGAGGGATTTTATAAAAGTAAGAATCTAGAATCTTGAGAGATGTCGATCAAGACATCCAGAGGGAATAGCATCAACATTTCAGAGGGAATAGCATCAACATTTCAGAGGGAATAGCATCAATAGCGAACCAAGACTTAGGTTAAAGTAGGGTTCAATGAGCAAATTTCTTCACTCCTACCTCTAAGAATTAAATATTGCTACCGACTGAAGTGCTTAAATGTGCTCTATGTTCCCATAGCGTGTAAGTATTAAGGAATCAGAACGAATCCAAATAATAATAGAATTTTATGATCTTCAGTTGCTTGCACTCCTTCTGAAATTTCTCACATCAAGTTAGGAAAGATTCGTTTCCAGTTACTTTGTTCATCGGAGTTTCCACCTTCCTACTCTACAATACACTTCAGGTAAAGTATCGAAGAATTTCTTCTGACGGGGAAAAGTTGCATAGTCTGAAGTCGCCGTGGTCTAGTAGGTAGTGTGTTGGCTTATTAGACTGAAGGCCCGAGTTCGAATCCCAGGTCAGACATCAAAACGAAAATATTTCTTCGGCGACTTCCTCTCAGCAGATTTCTGGCAAAAACTCTGAGAGTAAATAAAATTGCCATGTAAAGCTTCTCAATAAAATTTGTCGTTCGGAGTCGACTTTAAACTGTAGGTCCCGCCACTCATGTATAAAATTGACACACACAACACGAGTAGTGTGAGAAGCTAGGACTGAAGGGTGCGGGCTTTTTGGGGACGATTGCTGTAGACTGTCTAATGGTGAAGGTATAGCACTGGCCATTTTATAGTCACCTAGCAGCAACTCGTTTCCTTGCCGTTCGCATCTTGAGATGTCCACAAACACTACTCCCTCTCTTCCACCTTCTTATAACCCATTTTCCTAAAAAACCTGCACAATGCACTGCATGAGTAGGGGCCATCCCCTGAGTGCTGGTTTCAACAAAAAAAAAATAGTCTTGGGTGGCGAAACGTGAAATTAGTCTCCTGAAAACTTTCCATACAATAAAACCTAAATTGGGTTACATTGTGTGGTCCTTGGCAATGTCTTGGTGAAACCACATGCCAAAGAATATATAACCTGAATAGAATAGAATTCAATTATCATACGATCCTAGCGCTCTGAATTAACGCTAACGATTCTTTCAGATTATTTCCGAAAAAATACGAGCCTATACACCAAATAAGCCATTTTTCCATATGCAATGGCTTTTACAGTTCTTACTGTTCATATTAAGATCGCGTGAGAGAGAAATAAGCTTCGTAACAGAAAAAAATTTTGTTCGAGAAATTAAATTTGAAAGCCTATTGCTCTAGCACCCATGTATAATGTGAATGGTACGTCGGCAATAACTGTTGCGTGTGTTGGCCTTTATATAGAGGATACAGGTGAAAACAATGAAAAAATATTCAATAACTGTTAGCCTTAGCTGAGTGGCTTTTTTTAACCACTAAATGGATAACTCTTTCCATTTTAAATTTCATTCTTTTGCGACATCTGGCAACACACCTAACAACAATACTCGTATTTATTTAATGGCTCATTAAGGAATTTATTCTTTCTCAAACTTCCGCCAAATGAATGCTTAGTACCAAGAACTATTGATCAAATTTCTCTTAAATTTAATTTTGTTTTTCTTTTTCAATTGTGTTTATTACCTGTGCTTTTTTGTTAATTGTCTTTAATTTAATTTTCTAAATAATAAATTTTAATTTTATTTTTTTTTTATAAATTTTTATTTGTAGTCCAAGTGTTTCTTAAGTGTTAGGTTTTATACCAAAGATAAGTGTGCTGGAGTGAGTGTTTAGAGGATTCTCATTATTACCTAAATTAAATGGTATGTACGGTTCATTTAAGAATTGGTAACATATTGAGGAAAGTAACGAACGAAAATGACATATGCAAAGTGGGCTAATGAACTTCATTTAATGGATTATTGATGGTATGATATGTTTTGTAACGAATTATTAATAATCCAATGAGTGCTCCGATGGCCTAGTTAGTAGTGTACTAAACTTGAAGGCGGTTGGTTCGATTTTCACCAGAGACTCTGGGTGTGTGTGATTGTCTAATAGTTTGTCTGACATTGTAAGTGGTTACTAACAATATCGGGTGGGCCATCTATCGGTTTAAATTTGGACCATCGGCTATCTTGAATCTGGCAATACTTATGTCATTCCATCCTGTCACAAAATTCAGTATATTATCTCAGCTGAACGTAATGAATCGATTTACGATTGAGCAATGTTGGGATTCATTGGAAATTTATTTCCAAAACAAAGACAATCGGTCGGAATTTGCTCGAAAATGAAAAAATTAAAGCACCTTGGTGGGTACGTTAATAAGCAAAATTGCCGTATTTTGGGCTCAGAAAACCAACACGTGGTCTTACAGAAACCAAAGCACCCATTACGAGTGACTGTTCGGTGTGGTTTATGGAACGGAGGCATCAACGGTCCATATTCCTTTGAAAATGAGGACAGCGCAATCAATACGCTCGATGAAGTCATTTATCGCACCATGATAACCGATTTTTTTGTACCCGCTCTTTATGGTTTTAATGTCAATAGGCTCGTACAACTTGACACACATCTCATGCCACAATCAATTTATTGCGTCCAACGTGTCATGGCTATTTAATTAGCCAAAATCGTGATTTCAATTGGCCACCAAGAACCTGCAATTAGACACCGTTGGACTATTTACTGTTGGGCGCCGTTAAAAAAACGTGTTATGCCGACAAACAAGAGACAATTGAGCATTCGAAGGCCAACATTGGTGATGCCATTGCCGAAATACGACCCAATACATTCGTAAAACTGCACGAAAATTGTTCCAATCGCATGAGGTACGTAGGCCAACCGCGCCACTATATGAATGAAATAATATTCCACACTTCTAACCGGAGGAATTTTACTTCACAGCAAAAAAAAAAATAAATTTTACAAAATTTCAAACCGTTTTTGTTTTATTGCATTTTTAAACTTTTAAATGACCCACCCTTTAGAAAAAAGAACGTGAGAATTATGACTAAAAAGCAATTCTCGAAAGGGATGAAGTATATATACATATCGACGCCTCCATTCTATAACGTTCTAAATGTACTTAGAACGTTTTTAATGTTCTTGCATTTTTAAATTCTACGTTCTCTAACTTAAATACTGTCAAAATTTGGTTAAGATCCGCCGATCCGTTCCGAAGTTATAGGGAAAAATCTACTTAGAATACACATATAGTCTTATGTAGCGTGAAAACTTTGAGAGCTCATAACTCAAAACGCACTTTTTCGACTTAGAATATTATAGAACGGAGGCGTCGATATATTCTTCTATAACCTATCTTTCCTGTCTGCCAAAACTATGCTACTGCATGAATAGGAGGGTCATGTCTTAAGTGTTGGTTCCCAAAAAAAAAAAAAAATATATATATATATATAAATATATATTGTTTAATACCCAAATATTTCGGAAATCCATCTCTCAACCATATGCAAGACTTTCGCTAATTTTACGATCATCTTTATAATTCATAAATAATTTGTAAACATTCCTCCACACGTTCTATGATGAAATCGTGTGAATGATATTAAACGTACTTTATTGGTTTATTTTTTTTCTTCTTATTCTTCTTTTTTTTAAATATTTTTATTTAATTTTATTTAAGCACAGAGAAAAGAAGAAGAAGTGTAAAGGAAACACTTAAGGTAGGTTGGAATTTTTTCGAAAACACATGGCATTGAAAACACAGACATTTTGTTGAAACAGGCGAATGAAGATCTTTTTTTTTTTATTCTTCGAGAAATTAATGAGTGTCCGTATAATGATAGCATGATTAAAAAAAATATAAAAAACACACACGTACGGACACACATTAGATGAATTTTTGAGTATATTTTTAAATTAATTTTATTTTTACAGTGGTGAACAAAACTTACAGGAACACACTGTATAAAGGCTTGATGTTCTTGGTTTCAACTTAATTTTAAAAAGAGTTTCAAATACAAGTTAATTATACTATCAACCGCAAGATTATTGTGGGCGGTACATCGATTCACTATCTCGGTAGTATCATGCTGGTGATTCAGCTAAAGACACGCGAAGTCGTTAAAACAAAGATCACACAGCGAAAGACACCAAAAACAGATTTTTAACGCAAACATTAAATCAGTTGATGTGTACGGCTGCGAAACCTGGCGTGTATCGCGAATAGTGCAACAATAATTAAAAGCTAACAATAGTTTCATGGTCCTCTTCTTGAGTTACAACATAATTTAACTAATTTTGCAATCACTTTAGGCGAGGCATGCAATGAAATCAATAATCTCGAGATAACGTCATCCCTTTATTAAGTTATCATAACGTAAGAGAGAGGAATTCTGACAGAATAAAACTTATAAGAATAGAGACAGTTTAAGGATATAGGAAGGTGTGGTGGATGTATGATCTACTGTTTCAACTAACTACCAGTAAAATCGAGATAAATGCCCGAAATCTATTTTAAGACTTCTCGCCCACATATGTACAAGAAAGGGTATTGTATGCAACTCTATTAATTCGTTAGCTTACTATCGCTTATGTTTCACTGTACTGCAACAGTTCGTACTCGATTAATGTTTTACGCAGTACTCGTCCTTTTAGTAGAGTATATCCTTTCGTGATCGATTGGCCATTGGATTGCTTTACAGAAAAAATTTCAGCTTTCATCACACTATTCGTATGTGGCACTCTCTTGCAGAAGTTTTTCCTGTGACTTCTCATATATTTACTTACTTAATTGGCCATTAACAATCCGACTAACAGATTTCGGCCAGCCTTAACACATCCTTCCAGCCGCCTCTGCTGTTTCCGCGCCTTGCTTGGCTTTCTCGTTTTTGACCTTTCAACACAGACATGGTTGACTACTCACTATTCCCTCTCTACCGCAAACTATTTTCCTAAATCCATGTGTAGGCAGCATTCTGAGTTGCCTGAGTTGCTCCTGCACAAACGCCTTTATAGTTTGGATGATTGGAAGCAAACATAATAATATTGAATGGTTCTGGACGGTGGAATTGGAAGGGAATTGTTGTTTGAATAAATCTATTCAGAAAGAGCGATCAGAATTGCTCAACGAAGTTCCTTCCGACAATGCAGGCTTAAACTAAGTATTTTTAATAATCCTTCAAAAATTAACACACTTGACTGAATTACACTCACTACATAGCCCAGATTTTGCTCTATTTGATCACTATTAATTTTCAAGTCGTATAACAATTTTTAACAGCAAAACGAGGGCAACGAGATTTACTTGAAAATTATTATTATGAGATCGGTTGGTTCTCTTCAGCGTTCATTTAAGGGATGAGTCGAAGCATATCGCAGAGTCGAGACCGTTAGTTTGTAAGCTAGAAAGTTGTTACAAATCTTAGAGGTTCTACAACTCTGGGATACGTCAACTTCATTCAGATTTATTCAATGAAATATTTTTTTTTTAATTTATTTTTTTTATTTATTTATTTATTTTATTTATTTATTTACTATTATTAAATTCTTTTACAACAGCTAATAAATCAACAAACATTTGTTTCAAATTTTTGTTAAAGACATTAAATTTAAATTTTTATAAAACAATTAAAAATAAACGGAAAACACAATTAAATTTGAAAATAATTGAATTTATTTAAAAAAATTTTACACAAATAATGAGTATTTTGTTCGCTGCCATAATTATTTGAGGAACATGAAATGAAAATTCTTTTCAATAAAAACATTCACAGAAAAACATGAAAAACAATAACCACAGGCAACAGACCAAGCAGAATAACAAACTGGGAATATAAAAATTGCGCACCTCGTAAAACTCTACAATGATTTATAAAACAGATTTATTGTATTAATCAATGTGATTAAAATATTTATTTAAACAATTGCAATACACGCACATACATGCAATCGCACAGCTATTAAAAGTTCTTTGAAACAAAGACGAAATTAATCAATGAATTGCCGAATTGGATATGAAAAATTAAAAATAATTTTTTTTTTGTTATTTTGCAAGAATAATGCACAAATAAATAAACAAAAGCGTATGGAATAATTATTATTTCTTTTCTTTTTTTTGGAATATAATTTTTTAACACTTTCATTTTATTTTAATTCTCTTATGTTTTTTTTTTCGATTTCGTTTTCCTTTTGAATATAAACAAGTATTACATTTTGTTTAAAAATAAAATTCATTTCAAAATAAACAAATAAATGCGTTGATATTGAAAATTTTTAAAGAAAAAAAAAATACGAAATGCTTTCCATTGCAATCAATTCGATTTAATTTATGATTTCGCACATGTTTTATTGCACACACAGACGTACAGATCTGTGCGTGTTTTAAAAACTATTAATATTTGCCAAAAATTATTACGAGGGCAGTGCCAAAAAATAACCGACCTAACAAAGAGGAGACAACAAAGTTATGCTCTTTTAGTTTCGTACACTTTAACCCAGAATATACAATAGCGTCAATACCCCGTTTAGGGTAATAACTGCCTATAGCTCGTCATTGTTGACAAATCATTTACAACCAATTCACCTTTGCATGTTTGCCAATGGAAAATAACCCAGGAAAAAAAGTTGGCATAGTACAGCATAGCATAACTTTAAGTCGAAACAATACTAGAACATTTGCTGGAGAGGAACTTTGTTCCTTCGTTTACATAACATACATAATTGGTCACTACAACCCTTCAGTTAGGATTACGACCTAGGTTCTCACACCACTTATGCTGTGTGTGTTTATTGTTTATACATGAATAGTCGCAGTTCAAGGTCGACAACGAACTATCGTTCGTATTTTATTAACTCTCAGAATTTTCGCCAGAAATCTGCTGCATACCGTATTTTGTTATGTTGGAGATGTCTGACCTGGGGTTTGAACAACATGAAGGCCTGAGAAGCCAACACAGTACCTACTAGACTACGGCGGCTTCGGTTACGACTGTAAAATATTTTTTTTTTTTTTAAGAATTTAATAGAACAGCTAAAAAAACGATGTCGATGAGTGGCCGAACAATTCAGGTGTCTTCTACAGAAACAGTTGAGAAAATCTACAAAATGGCGGTTGGTGATCGTCTATTAAAGATGCGCAATCCAGCTGAAATGTCAAGCATTATAAAAATGTTTACTTCTCAAAAAAAGATGGATTTCGTCTTTTTTCACAATAAAACAGTATCAGCAGAAAAACAGACGTACGGTTAACGGCTTATCAAAAACCATAAAGGGTGAGACGTAATTTGTCTGAGGTTTATATCCCATTTCTTTGGTTTGCCTCAGTATAATTAATCATTTGACAATTTTCATTCGATTGGAGGCCTAATTAGCTCATTATAACCATTATAATTCCAAGAAGTCACCAAAGTCTGGTAGACTTATAAGACGCGAGCCCCTGGTATAAAAACACCAGCTAAAACATCTCGAGCGAAACGAAATATGAAATATTTCTTTAGGCGACTTCTTTTCCGCAGTATTTTAGCCAAAATTCTAAAAGAAAAAAACAAACAAAAAATGCAGTGAAAAATTTCTCAAGTCTCTCGTTCGGAGACGACCTTAAACTGTAGGTCCCACTCCTGGTGGATAAAATTAACACACACAACATGGATGGTTTGAGAAGCTAGGTTGTAATCCTGAAAATGTTGGAATGCAATGAAAATTTATTTGATTTTTCAAACAGAAGCCTATTTACGTATTTTCTGTTTTGTATTTCCATTGCTTTTAACCCCAGAATACAGATGTATTTTGTCAGTGTGTATGGATTAATTAAAATTGCTCGATTTATTACCAGCAACTTAATCGAAATCGACAAAAAAAAAAAAAAGAGCGGAAAACAATTTTTATCAGTCTGAAACACGATTTTCTGTTGTTTTGAAAACATAATAAAAAGGACAGACGGAAAGACTCACAGACAGACAGACAGATGGACATTGACAAAGGCAAAGACACCACCATCGCACAAGTTGTAAAACAGTTTATTTGCATAGAGTTTGAATGCAAATGAAAATAATTGTATACACTCAGGCGTATTTACAATTTATGTACACATGAAAGCAACAATACAACAACAATGGAAAATAATGAAGAGTAGCCACGGAAAGAGAAAGCAAATGAGAGAGAGAGTGTGAGTGAGAGTCATGCAGATGGAAATAAACATTGTTGTTGTTGCAAGATGATATTCAATGTAATTTTGTTTATGTTGCATACACTCACTTTCTCCTACAACTACAAACAAAAACGTAAACAGAACGCACATACACATCCTTAATATAACACAATATAAACAATCAAAGGTCGGAGACAAATATGGCAGCAGCTTTTGTTACAAAACAGTGTTGCCATTAAGTGATTTCAAATAAAATTCAATAGCTTTAAGGGATTACTTAACAATTTAAATAAATGTTTGGCAACACTGTTTCTATTAAAATTATTCTACACACACTCTCACTTTTGATTTCAAAAGAAACTCAAAAATGTGTCCAACTTCCGCTATTGTTCTCCTGGCGTATAATGGGAATGTGGCCGCTGCGTGAAAGTCTGGGAGAAAGTCTATAAAAATGTGAAATTTAAACAAAAGTTGTTGTTGTTGTTTTTGTATTTTGTTCTGGAGGGTTAAAATGTAAATGTAAAAGACGAACGTCTAGGCAGGGTGGAATTTTATAGAAATACAATAAATCAGGTGCAATTTTGGGTGCGTGTAAGTCTCTAACACTCACTCGCTCACTCACTCACTCACTCACTGACTCACTGACAAAAAGAAACGAATACTACTCACAGTAATAACATTAATTCTATCCGTTTTCCATTTCATATTACTTTTAAGAAATTCCCCCACAGAATTAGAATTATATGCACCAATTGAGGGTTGAATTTGTGCGTAAAGTTGTACAATTAAAATCATTTTTTTTTAGGTTTTCCTTCTTTAGGTTTTAGACAATTTTCCCATATTAAAGACAGGAATTTATTAAGGCCTCTCGCATTTAAGAATTTGTATGTGCTTGACTGGAAACATGGTTTAATTGTTAAATGCATGTATTTGACGTATTTTTAATTACGCCAGTATTCATGGTGTCTAGTTAAAGGCTTTTGTCAAAGCCAGTGGAGTATGAGGACGCCAGAGCTAATCGTATAGATAATAACGCATATGAGATCAAAGGAAATTATGAAGAAGTCAAATTAAAATTGAAAGTTAACAAATGGAAGAACAACTTGGTAACAAATATAATTTTAAAAGTTAGATATTATGAGATCTGGTTTGTAAGGACATAATGATTTCCATTTGACGCAATCTTCGACCACTTTTTCCGCACATTTCTGGCGGTATCTGGACAATAACTTGACAAATAAATTAAACAGCTTCAAATAACATGACCATATCATAAGGCCGTAGAACTCTAAATTCACGGGAACAGTTCATTTGGACCATACTCCACATTAAACAATATCTTCTTCTGGTTGGAATGGCTTTTTCAAAATTATTTCTCGATGCTCAGAGCACCGTACATGACAATTTAGCTTGTTAATGTAACCATCAAGTAAGAAATGAAATGCTGAAGAAAATTTTGTTCGAATGGTCAGCACATAGTCTTTATTGCTGGTTAGCCGGATTTAGCTGTTGCATGAATTGGACTTCATAAGGATGGTAGTGCAAATCCAAATAAGATACGCCCTATTGCAGAAAACGCTGTGAATCAACAATGGAATTTCGTTTCAGAAGCGTTGTTAAGTGGTAGTTTTAATTTCACAGCTGCTACACTTCATCTGCATGCAATTTTTGAATTCTAGGCATCTCTCTCTAAAGATGGCACTTTTGTTCCTTTTTGGGGTTGTCTTTATATCCCTGCATGCTTACTCAATAGTTTGGTAAACTAATATTCTCTGATTTGAAGATGTTGTAGACTTCAACCATCTTGATCGTCGAACAGAACAAAAATAACTTTTCATTGCCGTGAGCGACCCATTTCCATCGCTGTGGATACTTGAGAAACAGAATTATCAACCTTACAGTATCGAACATTCAAGCATAACACACAAACAGTCATTGCACCTGCTCAAAATCATTTAATTTTTCCAAAAACGCCGATCGCCAAACGACAACTGTCAACGACGAGCTAGGCTACTACTACTAACTCCTACCACACCTGAACGAAGTGACACCATAGAACTTGTGGTTTGAAGAGAGGATACTGTACGAACTACAACCGAAATTATGAAATCTGCATGTCGGGGTTGCCAAAGCTATCCTTTTAAAGATTTGCACTTGCCAAGACTGCTCTATTTAATCGATCTGGACCTCACACCCTTGACACAGGCCCGTTTATTCGTTTTCTGTTCAAAGACTTTCAAAAAATGTATATGTTTCTGTAAGGAGCCTTGTGGATCCTTTGCCTGTTATTTACGGGAGAGTGAGAATAATATTTTTCAAAAAAAAAAAAATTCCATTCAATTTATAGTTTTTCCCATTCTCTGTTGTAAAAACTCATTCCCTAAAGGCTGCTATACGAATTTTGTCTAGTTTTGATTAATTTCAATACAATAAATTCACCACTAATTCCCGCATTTATATTATAACTGCATGAGTGTAGGTATTTCAAGAGAGCAAAGAAAGCTTTGATAAAAATAAATACATAAAACGAACAAACCATGTGGTGAAAAGCATTGTAAGAGATTTTAACAAAAGAGGGCGCTTAGATGGTAACTCACCAACACATACAAAATTTTAATGAAATATTCATTACCACAGCAAAGCGGGTACAATGTTTAACAAGAATTTTTAGTTGAATTTTGAATGTGGCGTTCGATGGACGTGTGCGAATTTTTATGAAGAAAAAAAGCGTTTTGAATTCAAAATTTATTAAAAATAAAACCGATTTGAAATTAAAAACAATAACAAACAACGCGTGTTTATTAAACGAATCGAAAGCAAAAAAAGGTGAATAATAGTGTTGAATAAAAAAAATTGTTTTTCTATTTATTTATTTATTAAATCATAAAATGCAATAATTTATAAGCAAATAACCAAAGGAATTTGAAAAATAGAAATGTGTTGATTTTAGTAATTTTTATTATTTTTTTGCATAAAAAATAATATTACAACATAAAAAAAATGTTAAAAAAGAAAAGAGAATAGAATAATTATTTTTAAAATAAAATTTAAAAAAAAAACAGAAAAAAACCAAAAAAAAATTTGTAAGTTTTGTACTATTTTTGTCATTTAAATTTTAAAATAAAAAAAAAAAACAAAATCAAAATAAGAAAACAAGAAAAAGAAGAAAAAAAAACTCTAGTGGCCTAAACTATAATTTGTTTTTATTCTTGTCATCGTTTTTGTTGTTGTATTATGTGTGAAACCGAAAGTGAAATAAAGAAAATTTTTTCTGGTGGCCTTCAAAACGCCAGAGGAAGATAAAATATTCGGTACAAAAAGAAAAAAGAATCAAAATAAAAAATGTCGAAACATTGTTCTATAAAACCAGAAGGGGAATGAATGACAAAATAAATTCAAGAAAAACAAAAAAAGAACAACAAATTTGAATTACAAAATTCTTCAGAATTTTTCTTCCTTCATCTCATGCAATACCAGGAACACAAGGCATTTGTAATACGATAGTTAAGTTAACACATGTTGCATGCCACCGCACATAGCAAATAAATTTGAAATAAAATCGAAACTTTAAAGGGAAACTTTAAATTCTATAAAAAAAACAAAAACAAACTTTGCCAACAAGAAAAAAGGGGCTGAAGTAAGAAATGAAATGATTTATAAAAGGAAATGGATTTTGAATAGAAAAACCGTTAATTTAAAAATTTTTACTATTTTTTAAAACACAGTTTCTAATATTAAAAAAAAATCTGAAAAAAATAATAATTTTAATTAAAAGTTTAAGAAGCTTAAGGCCACGCCCCCTTTTATATAAATAACATATTCATTATCGTTTTTATAGGAAACTATAGAAACGCCCACATCTAAGGATCCATTGTTTCTCTTCTTAGGTTAATGTAGAGGTGATACTAGGCTTACCACCTCTGAATATCTTTTGATAAATTTGGTCATTGGGTTACTGTAAATATAAATAAATCTCGCGGCTTCGGCTACTGAGGTCAAAGTGGAGAGCATTGCATTCGGTGCAACGTCCAAATCATTCGGAATCGTAGTCGCCGTAGTCAAGTAGGTAGTCAGGTCAGGCATCAAAACGAAATATGAAAAAAAAAAATATTTCTTCGGCGAATTTATTTTCTTTTTCTGGCGAAAACTCTGAGAGGATATAAAATTGCCATGAAAAGCTTCTCAAAAATCTGTAGGTCGGAGTCAACTTTAAAACTGTAGGTCCCGCCACTCATGTATAAAATTAACGCACACAACATAAGTGGTGTGAGAAGCTAGGTCGAAATCTTGACTGGAGGGTTGTAATGACCAATTATGTATGTATGTATGTTACTGTAAATCTAAATAAATCTCGCGGCTTCGGCTACTGAGGTCAAAGTGGAGAGCATTGTATTCGGTGCAACTGAATTTATAGGAGTTCCAAATCATTCGGAAATCCTAGCAAATAATTTTATTGACGAAGGAGCAACCAGGGCAACTTACGCAGGTTCGAGTTACTTACGACTCTCCTGGTTGCATTGTAGAACTTGATAGATGACAGATGAATAGACGTTAGCACTTGTAGAATATGTAAAAATTTCTGGAATTTTTCAGCAAAGGCAAGTATGTATTAAGACTCTCGTGACACATTCGTTTACACTTTCCCATCTATATTTAATGGGCCTTGTACGTAGGCCTGTATGGATTACCCATATTAAAGCCATTGTAAGAGAAGTCAGGATGAGATAGCGATAGAATCGATAAAACAGTCTTTAGCACCTTTATACATTGTTTGTATATCTGTCATGGCCTGGGCTGTCTCAAGTATAATTCTCTTACAAATCAAGACAATTTTGTCAGAATTCTTTCCGCTTTAAGGTTTTTCACAAGAGGATAAAAGAGCTCAGGTAATCTTAAGCTGCTATTTGCAGTATATCTATGTTCTTGCCCATTCTGGCGATAGTAAGGACCACGGTTCTTTTAGTTAGTGGTAGGAATTTAAGTATGCGTATGAGCTTTGCACACTACTTCAATTAAATGAGCTGTTGGAGATGATTAGAAAAGAAAATCGGTTCAACACTCTCTGTGTGAATGTTCTGCTCTTTAGAAAATTAGTTTTCGATGCAGATGGTTTGCTGAAACACGTCTGCTTTAGCAATCAGAAGTACTGATTGGCTATGTTCGAAATTTACATGTCTCGATTTCAAAAGCAATGCCACTGGATTGAAAGCAACAGTCCATAATGTAGAGGTGGCTTTCAACCACAATTTTGCACATTTCGGGCATTATTTTGGTGCTGACTTTTCGATAGATAGTTTTAAAACATTTCAGCGTTAGGCAATTGTCTGTGATTATCAACGAAAATGGCTTCAATACGTAATGACCTGGGTCGTCGAAACGTCAAATTACTCTCTTTGGGAATTTCTCATGCAATAAAGCCAAAATCGATTGTAGCGTGTGGCCTGTAGCATTGTCTATTATACTGCCCAGTATATTATCTTCAACTTCCTGGCCAAAAAGAGACGGTTACCGAATGGTCATAACGCTTGAAATTGACAGTAACAGGGCCATTTTTCACAATAAAATATCCAGAATGACACCCACTGTCCCGTTCTCAGAACAAATGATAGTTCAACATTTACTTGTTGGTTCTGCGAGATACACGACAATTTTGAATGTTGACATAACCTAGCTTCATCGTTGAAGAACATTTTGTATGAAATTCTGTTGGTTCTGCAAGACTAACGGTAATTTTGTATGTTGATGTACCATAGCTTCATAGCTGAAGAAAATTTTATATAAAATTTTAGCACCGAAAGGTTGTTGCACGAATTGTACAGTATACGGTTGCAGGTGCAAATTTAAATAAAAAATATATGCCAAAACAAGCAGTAGGATCTTCAGAACCGCAGCTTTGCAAATTTGGATTATTCGCGTCAGTTTATTTATTAGAACCGATACTGTAATGTACAGGCCTGATCATATCAGATCTGTAACGACCATAACCACTTCCAGTCTTTTCAAATTTTTTGCCATTTTTTTTACAAAAATAATTTTTTTTTTTTATTTGTTTGTCATTTTAATTTATTTATTTTATTTTTTTCATTTTTATTAGAAATGTTTTCACTCTTCTTCTTCTGCTGCGTGAAACTGTGCCAAATTTTCTTCTCTGCTTTTATTTTCTTCTCTGATAGAGTGACTCACACTAATTTTCAGTTCAGAAAACAGAGAAGCACATATCGATGCTGCATAAAATGCATTTAACGGAACACAAGTTTGTTGACGTTGCTGCTGTCATTTCACTTCACTTCTTCATGATTTTAAATTAAGAATGTCGGTTTCAAATTTTTTTTTTCTGTTTTCTTTTTGTTTTGTTTTTGTCTGTCTTTTAAGGACCCTGTATCATCCTCATGTCAGGTCTTTTGTCAGAAAGAAGAGAAAGAAGACCCAAAAAGCAATATGAAGAAATGTAGAGACATGAAGTCATGCATTTTATCTGCAATTTTTCATTTTCCCTTTTGCGATAAACTGTTGCTCATTTTTCTGTCTTCTCTTTGCTTTGCTGACTGGCATTACATCATTTGCGTGTTTTAATGTGTTTTTGGCTTTAAAAAAATTTTCATTTTTTAATTTTCTCAAAAACTTTTGACAGTTACAAGAACGTTTTTATTTCACTTTCAAGAAATACAAGCAAAACAGAAAAGAACACAACACTCACTACTACAGGGTGAGATCATAATGTTAATTGATGAAATCATATAACCGGGTTATTTCGAGACTATGGTGGTGGTACTAAAAACAACAATAAAATGACGAAGCAAGCATTTTAAATTGACTGCAAAACCTTTTAATTGTTGGACAAGGTCATCCTCCATACACATTTTGACTTCATTTTAATAAAGGAATCTTCAACTCAAAGACAGAATCTTAAGAGTTTTTAAATCTTTAAATTGGTATTAAAAATTTAAACTTAAAACTAATTTTTTATAAGGGGCGTACACCAGAGATCAGCAACGAGTATTCAAAACGATGAGTAGATTCGAATCATACTTATAATTTCAGCTACTTATACGCATTCATACTTATTTTAATATCATACTCATACTACTCATATTCAAAGTTAAAAATACTCATCGTACTCATACTTAACAATACGCACGATGTTGTTGATTTCGACTCTCCATGATTCAACATATACACGAAGCACAAAATAAGTATGATTCGAGTACGAACACCACAATACTCGCTAGAAGGTTGTGTGTGTGCTTTGTTTGCTGTCTTTGTCTTTTCTTTTCTCTTCTTTTGTAAATGCAACAATAACTACTACTGTAAATTTTGATGAATGATTCGAGTGACTCGAATCATTCGTAAGTATTATAAGTATTTTTCTAAATTTATGAATCTGAATGAGTAGGCGTATGAATCAAACAATGAATCGAATGTTGTGAATTTGATGTCAACGTTGTACTCATACTCATTGCAACCTATACTTATAAATCAATGTTGTAGCGAGTACGAATGAATCAGAGTAGTTGAATTTTAATACTCTTGACTCACTCATACACAAAATTTCATAAGTACCTATGAGTAGCGAAAATACGATTCATTGCTGATCTCTGAAAAAAAAGAGGATAAATCGATGCTACTGGGATACGTTTGGTTTCACGATTGAGAGAATAGCTCATCCTAGTGACCCAGTATTAAAGTGTATTTCAAGGCTGTCAAGGATAGACATTAAAGGACAGTTCTTTGCTGCATGCATGTATAAGTGGCAACACAAAATCAATGATTTCACTCATGATGGAGAAGCTCTAGCTCTAGTGCCCGAAGATTAAAGGATATTTTCATACTAAAATGTGGTAACTTTCATTCATGAACAGTATCAGTACATACATCCATACATACATCAGTGGTCAATACAACCCTTCAATCCGGATTACAACCTAGCTTCGCACACCTCTTCTGTTGTGTGTGTGTGTTAATTCTACACACGAGTGACGGAATCTACAGTTTAAAGTCGACTCCGAACTCTGAATTTTTTGGAAATTTTTCATGTCAATTTTATTTATTCTCAGAGTTTTTGCCAGAAATCTACTAAGAGGAAATCGCCGAAGCAATATTTTTTCATATTTCATTTTGCTGGAAATGTCTGACCTGGGTTTGAACCGTGGCCTCCCTCACGTCTAATAAGTCAATACACTACCTACTAGACTACGGCGACTTCAACAATATCCGTACTCTTCCGAAATTTCCGGATTATTGTCAAAGACTGTGGAAACTGGCAAACTGAATGTACCAACTTCGTACCGAGCTTTCAGGCATGGTACACCTAGAGATACAAGCTAGAAATCAATGAACCCAGATATACGAAAGCCATAAAAATGGATCTGTATTCTCTATTTTTTAGAAAGAGAGAATCACTCCGTATAACGTACCCACATGTACGTTTTTGATATAATTAAGACAGATTCGTAAAGTCTTACAATAAATCATGGTCATACCGAGTATGGTATCTTAGTACATAAATCTTCTCGATACGTTATTGAACTTTAGTACTGTTACATTAACTTGGGTGCCTAGACAAGGTCTAAGTAAAAATAGAGGAAATTTGTCTCTTATCGACCCCAAATCATTCTGTGGACTTACAAAAAGCGACAGAAACGAACAACCTTCCACTAACGGTCCCGAATCTCTAAGTGTTTTCGTTAAGTAAAGTAAAACTAACAGCGTTCTTTACGCACCAATAGAGTCTCTCTCAACAACATGAGCATCATTACTCTCTCTGAGCAACGTTTGCTATTTTTGCGAAAGTGAAGCAGCTGACTCTTTGTGATTGTGCTGGCAGACAGAGGTGAGATTGTCGTGCCCCTCCTTGGCGTTTTGAATATTAAATTTCGAATAATGCTTTAAGTCCTTAGAGACCCAACATATGAGGGTTAAAGTATTCGGCTTTGGTGTGAATGATTTTTGCCCTGGAATAATAATTATAATGTAGGTGGTATGGATTTTTATACTACTTATATCTACATACTGACGCCCGTAACTTTTGATAGCGCTTGGTTAGGGAAAGCTAGGCATCTATCAGTTGTGTAAGTAAATTTGTATTTTCAAAATCTTACTGGTGGAAAATAAACCAAGTTTCTTTGAATTACACGGCTGGCACACCCCTTATAAATATGAAAAGATTCGTTGCTGTTGATTTAAATGTCCCAAAATTTGTCATAATTTATGGCGCGCGTAGGGTGTATTTTCCACATGGAAAGTGCCACTATGGAACCCCATTGAGCTCCTTTGCTGAAAACAAACTTTGTGGCTGATGTTTTAATGAATTTCGTAGACAGAATTCCGACTTGGCTTTCAAGCAAAACAAATGCTTTGTTTGTCTTCCACCAAAAAAAAAAAAAAAAAATCACAAAATTACAACAAATTTGACCGATTTAAAGAATTTCAAATTAAATTTTGTGTGTTATTTTTAAAGAAATAGTTTTTGGCGTGTCTGAAATATTTACATTTCATTTGATCAAATTGCATTCATTCATTCAATTCCTCCTTGTTTTGTTTTTTAACGAATACTTTTTATAATCTCCCCTATCTTTGTTTTTTGGATTTTGTTGTTGTTGTTGTTGTTATTGCGCACACTTCAGTTAAAAATCGTGTGCCTAACTAATGGTAAAAAAAATGAAATGCATATACGAGGGGCCAAGTAAATGACTAGACCAGACCAGACCAACCGCAATGGTTGGGTAACATGGGTATTATTGTGTTTTACAAAAACAAAAAAAGGAAGGAATTTAATTAGTGTGTTTATATTTCAAACGCCACAACCGCCACCACCACCACTACCACCACCCGCCATCACTGGCAGTTGCTGTTGATTTATTTTCGAATTTTCATTTTCTTTTTAATTTTTGGTTTTCCAACTTTTCTTATGCAGTACTTTGGAAAATTTATTCTTTTTTTTTCGGCTTAAGAAATAGGGAGAGGACGGGTAGTAGCACTAATTTGTAATTTTTCTTTGTTATACTTTGAGGCTAAAGATGTTTTATTTCTTCTATTTAAAGAAAAGTGTATGTTGTTGTTGTTGTTGTAAACAAATAAAACCGCTTAAACAGAGTGCAAGTGTTACAAAATCATCACTTCTTTCCTTTTTTTTTTTTTGTTAAAACAAAAAAAAATATTAAAATCTTAACGTTGCTGGCAATAATGATTTCTAATGTATTTCCTTCTGTTTTTTACAGAAATTTGTCTGTTTTGTTAACTTTTGAACTCTTTTTCGATTTTAGTTTACATATAGGGAGGGGAAATTGATTTTATTGTTTCAAATCAAAAAAAATAAATAATTTTTATGGCTCACGTTTTAAAAGTTTAATTGCCATTAAGATTCGATTTTTGAGTGGTCATATCTGACAGAATATAATAGAAAATATAGAGTGTTTCTTTGGTTCATATTTGAACATTGGCAACACTAATGTGGTTTACCACTTCGTAATGAATAGACTAGAGCTTCATACCAAATGTGTGGTGTTTGCCTATTCCGCCAAAAATATGTTAAATTGTACGTCCCGCCACTCAAGACTAAAATTACCACACACACACAACATGGGTAGTGGTGTGAGAAGCTTGGTTGTAATCCTGGCTAAAGAGTTGTAATGACAAATTAAATAAGAATTTCTTAAATCGTACGTAGAAGCCTTTGGAGCAAAATACGATAGATTCACTAAAACCCGACTAACAAGCAATCTCGGAACGTGATGGTCTTACGAATGGGCATGATTCCAATACACGAAAGTCGAATATTGTCGTCAACTCATGAGCTATTCTTTCTGCAAACTTATCACACAATAATGCCAAATTTGGTTGCGTTCATGACTATAAAAAAGTGAGTTTAAATACAACCATAATACTCTTCTAAATTAACCGTTAAGGGTTCTTTCGTGTTAGTTCTCAAAAAATACTACGCAATGACTGCTTCTGACGTTAATACACATAATACTGTTAAGTTTTCACATTGCAAAGGTTTTCCAGAATAACTTCTAAAGAAACCGCAGAGAGAGACAAATAAGCTGCATCACTAAAGTAAATTTTATTCGAAAAATTAACATTGAAGGGCCTGACAGCCCTAACACTCGATCAGCATATATACGATGTGGTAAATGGTAAGCCGTCTCTAATTGTTGCGTGGCACTTTATATGGATGTTGATGCAAATCCAAATCCAAATCCATGACTAAAACACGTCATAACGAGTTTTACCGAGAATGCCATGAAATCAACAAATCCGAAGTATACGCTACACTTAAACTAACAGAAGCAAGCCCCACCATATTCATAACTCTTCCAGTCTCTTCAAATTTCTCGCACTGTAGCTCGATTAAAACGACCATAAACGATCTGTAATTCAGGAATCAATGCATACCTATATACATAATTGGTCATTGCAACCCTTTAGTCAGGATTACAATCTAGTTTCTCACACCACACACACACTTATGTTTTGTGGGGGACCTACAGTTTAAAGTCGATTTCGAACGACAAATTTTCTGAGAAACTATTCATGCCAAATTTATTTACTCTCAGAGTCAGAGTTCTTGCCACAAATCTGTACAGAGGAAGTCTCCTAAGAAATATTTTTTTCATATTTCGTTAAGTTGGAGATGCCTGACCTGGGGTTTGAACCGAGGTCTCAGGTCTAATAAGCCAACACTAGACTACGGCGAATCCAGGAAACCATGCTTTCACTAAATAAATGCAACTTCAAATGAAAGCGATTTGGTACTTTTTCGTTCTCTTAATAGTACTTTTTGTGATTTTTGTAGAAAATATTTTAAATTTAAATTTTTTTAAAATTTTTAAATATCGCCTACCAACAATGTCTGTCCATTTATTTGTGCTTTTATTTAATGTGACTGCGATTAGGTCACGAGGGTGTGTTTTTCAATATTGAAATTACGTTGCCATTTATTTAAAATTTTTTTTCTCTTTTCTTCTTTTATTAAATGGTCAACATAAAAATCAATGAATGGAAAAAAGATACAAAATGAAAACAACAACAAAAATATAAATTTTTTTTTTTACAAAAACCAACATTATAAAGAATTTATTACATTCGCTACTAAATTCTCTCTACAATCGATTGTTTATTTACAAAAATGCAAATTACAACAATAACAGCAATTACAACAACTAAAAAATTACAACAACAAAAAACAAAAAATTATTTTGAAAAACCTTAGAAAATATTTTAAAAAATTCTACGCACGTAAATCTTTGACGGTTTTATGGTGTCTTTGGCTGTGTTATTGGTGGCCTGAAAAGGTGCATCTTGCAAATGCCTCCAACATTCTACACGCACACACTGTATAGATAAGCATAAATGAAGTGTTACTACTCTAGACAACATTTCTAATGGTTTATTTACGTTTTATATGGTGTTCTTGGCTAATAAAAAAAAAAAGAGTAGGAGGGGGAACTTACAAGAAAATTTATAACGAAAATGAGTTTTTTATATTAAAATTAGAAATACGGGTGTTCGCTAAAATATTAGTTTCACTTCGACCTGTGAATAGCAATTACTAGTAGGTGTAAATCAGTAGATTTAATATGTAGCTTGAAATTATTCTTAAACTGCGCAAGTAAAATTAAAAACAAATTATATTTCGCAATTCCCAAAATTTTTAAAGAAAATTTCCACAATTTATAGTAAATTAACTTGGGAATATTATAGTTATGCCTGCTATCACAGAAACTTAGTTAATATTTTAGAAAACCACAATTTCCCCAAGAAAAAAATTTAACTAGTATTAAAAAAATGTTGCGAATCCTAGAATTCCCAAATTTTACTTTTTTAAATTTCTACAATTTTTATTAAACTAAATTGTAAATTAAAATAATTATTCAAAATTCTAAAATTCTGCAAAAAAAATTCCTTTCAACAAAAATTTTTTAAAGAAATTGTAAAACAATGAATTCCCAAAATTTTTTTTAAAAATCTCAAAATATTAAAGAATTCAAATTGATTTGATTAGGCAACAATGGGAAATACTTAATGCACTATAATTTCCAGTTAAAAATTATACATAATAAGGTTTATTCGCTTATACAAAAGCAAGTGAAATTTAGATCTCAGAAAATCAATATCCACTTCATAAACTTCATGCCGCTGTCAATCGTGTAGATCACCTTGACTTTATAGATTTTGGGAAAGCGTTCACCAAGCTGGACCGCATCACTTATACCAATAAAAATGGCGAACAAATACGTTTATCGGTAGAAATGGGTATGCGACGAGGATATTTCAATGACTTGGGAATTTCGGAAGAATTTAAATGATACTGATTACGCTTTCGTTTTTTATCTTTTGAAACAAAGAGTTTCAGATGTCGCATGGAACTTAGACGATGTAACGTTGTAAAAATGTTGCCAAGACAAAAACTTTCTGCATTAATGGGATGTCTCAGGATATATTTGCCATAGGCGTAAGCTAAATAACATATATCGACCTATTCTACTCTCTTGGTAAAATTATGTCCACAATATTTACCGCAAAGAAGACAAATATTTAAAATTTGCTTTCCTTCACTACCAGTAGTACTGATGCGGGACATATAATGCAACTACGCATGACATTCAGCAGATGTATGGAAGTGTTTGTGAGTTATGCCCTACATAAAATCTTTAGAATTGTATGCCCGCGAACTCAAGTACGCGATTTAACCAAAGGAGTCTTGTCTCACATAAGTACAAGGAAGAGCAGCAGATTGACCCCCAATATTTTCAGGACCGTTCAACTTTTTCATCTTCCTACTATTTATTTTTCTGGCTTTGTTTTCGTTACATTAATCAATTTCTTTCAGCTAAGCAAGCAATGTGGCAACTGTAGCAGAAACTAGTAGACAGTGTTGCCATCTCTGAAAATATATTGGTTTTGGCTCACTGAACTCCACTCTCTCACTCTCTCTCTCTCTCTATCTCTTTCAATTTTAAGAAGTAGCTCGGCCTGACTTTGCTAAAATATTCCTTTCTAAGGATTCAGTAGTCGGGCGGCTTTTTGAGTGAAGTTTATTGGGAGGGGGCTAAAGTCCCCTAAATTTAGGAAACTGAATTCTTTTCTGATTTCTGGTCGAAGCTGCCACTCCCTTCTATTCCATTCTAAGCCACCGTGATGCCACCTCGTGAATTACGTTGCTTTGCAAAAACACTACTACGATATCCCACAACTTGCTAAGTTTGCTTTGGAGATTTGCAACCGTATTCTATCACATAATATTTTCTAAATCGTATACTTTACTTCCACTTTCTTAATCGAAAAGGCTGCATGACTCTTTATCCATCTATTAAAAATTAAAGTTGGTGTACCATAAATTGAAAGGTGTTTCTTTATTTTCTCCCCTTCTTCTGAAACAGGGAGGTTGGTTTTCCATTTTTTCGGCTGTTATGTTTAGCATTGGCACACCTTAATCTCCATAAATTATTGCATTTAAATTCTGTTAAAGTTCATCTCAAGGGTGGCTTTCTTCCTAAGTAACATGGTGTTAGATATTCCCCTTTAATCTTTAAGGGAGAAAAAAGTAAAACACCCGGCTAAACTTCCGGTATTTGATGTCTATTTTATTTACCAGGAGATTTTCTGTTAAATGCCATATTAAAATGAAAAGAAATTCCATTAAAGTCGTTTTTAATTACATTCGATGGTTTTTTTGAACCATTTGTTATAATTCCAGTCAATAATTTAAAAATAATGTTTAAGGCAGAAGTAGGTCGTACAAACTTACGACGACCATATTCAATTCATTAGTCAAGACAATAACCTAGCTTATTACATCACCCATGTTATAAGTGTTAATTTTATCCATTAGTAACGGGACCTACAGTTTAATGTCGTCTCCGAACGACAGGTTTTTGATAAACCTGATGGCAATTTTATTTATTCTCACAACTTTTTTCTCGTTTTCGTTTGAAGCATCTAAGCTGGGATTCGAACAACGTTCTCTCGTCTAATAAGCCAACATACTACTCGACTACCTATCTAGACTACTACTACTAGACTTTGAAGATCATAATTACTTCATTGAGGTAGGTAATTGGCTTGAAAAAAACTTACAGACCCTCAGACGAACAAGTGAAGCATAGAGAGACGATCTTTGCTTAGCCCTTAACATAAGAATAGAATGATTTCATTGTGACTTAAAACAAAACTGTTTAATGTGCTAAACTTCCGGCATTTCCAGAGTTACCAATTCATAGTTTCGATACCATTTAACCGATTTTTTGTTTTGTTTTTAATCAAAAACCAAAATTAAGTGAAACTATCATAAAAAAAAAATTTGAAAATAAAATTTAATTAAAATTTGAACAAGCCAAACGAAATGCTTTTATTCTCTACCTTCTAATTAAAAAAAACCAAAATTAATAAAAAAAAAAAGTAACGAAATTAGTTTTTAACAACAAAATCAGATTAAAAAATCATTTACTGTGTCGATTTTCAAAAAACCAAATTTGTTGTAAACAAAACAGAATGAAAAAAATTTTTTGAATTAAAAATTTCGAATTTTGTTTGAAACAAAACCAACTCAACGAACCATAATTATGAGACTACGAGCGAGCCCATCGTAGGTAAAGTGGCAAAGCATGACAGTAGCAGAGCAAAATAAACCAAAATCAACAGTGTGTGTAGTGTGGTATAACTTGGCTAGGCAGGGTATGACATCATCTGCCATCACCATCATCACCGCCATCCAATGGTTTAGACTGACACCTCCAAACAATTGTTACGACCGACAACCGACAGCAATCAAGTGAACACTAGCAAAACTTTTTTTTTTTAATTTTTTTACAAAATTTCTAAAAGACCAAAACGTCCACACCACAGACAGATTGGCCGACAGACATTAATGATCAGACATTAATAATTTCAAATACAACAACAACAACACCAACAATCATATAAAAAAAGAAAAAGTATTAGAAATACAAAAACAATAACAAAACTGTTGGCAAAAACTGCCAACATTAAAAACAAAACTTATGAAAACATAAGAAAACGAAAGAATAAAGAAAATAAAGAGGAAAACATGTTTTTAAGAACCATAAACACGCTCGTACAGTGTGTCTGTATGCCAATAGTACGAGAAGCCGTCAATAATACAAATAAATTTACAAGAACTCACATGCCCTCAGATTCTACTATAAAAACTTTTCAAACAATTTTAAAAACAAAATTAAATTAAAAACGATTTTTCAATTCGAAATAAAAACCGAGCAGAGACAATTAAAAATAAACAAAGTTGGCGGATCTAAAAATTAGTATCACGAGGTGCAGGGATCTGATAGCTACTCAATTTTTAAGGAGACACTTCTTATCCTAACCGTATGCACCGTAGCTCTCATCATCACTACCGAAAACAAGCGTCATAAATCCAACAGAGCCTCCAACGCCTCTGTATGACAAGTTCTCATTGCACCGATTTTACTAACATATGCCAGCCTTCTGGCATGGAATATCTTCTTAACAATTGTATCCCACACGTTCCTGAGTGGAACAACCTCTCTGGTTAATTTGCAAATTGTTTAGAAAATTGAAAAACTAAGACAAAAAAATTTTTTTTGTTTTAAGATGGTCTGGGGAAGATGATCGATACCATATATCCATGGTATGAAGGATTCCAAAATAGAGTTCCTTGTGGATGAAATGGACCTAATGTGCTGCATAGCCATGGCATCAACGATTCCAAAACATGTTTCCTTACGGTCGGGCGTTGCTTGGCACCAGAGACATAGGTGCCGAAGCTAATTGTTTTCTTGAAGTGAACAAAAACAAAGTGTTCTGTATTTAAGTGGAGCTCAATCGAATAAAAAATCGACTTGTGGGATGAAATTAACCTAGTGTGCTGGATAGGCATGGTATCAAGGATTCCAATTTAGGTTTGGCGTGACTTGGCGCCAGGGATATAGGCGCCGAAGCTAATTATTTTCTTCAAGTGAGCAAAAAATGATTTCTGTACAAATGGAGCTTATTCGGATAAAAAATGAACTTGTGGATGAAATGGACCTAGTGTGTTAGATAGCCATGGTATCAAGGATTCCAAAACAGGTTTTCTTACGGTCGTACGATACTTGGCACCAGAGATATAGGCACCGAAGCTAATTGTTTTCTTCACACGAGCAAAAACAAAGTGTTCTGCATAAATATGAGACTCAATCGGATAAAAAATAGTAATGTGGGGGAAATGCACCTAGTGGATAGCCATGGCATCAAGGATTCCTTCCTTTTAAAAATTATTTAATTTTTGTCTTTGCTAGTTAAATTCGAATTTATCTTCATACACAAGATTTATAGCGGCTTACCGTCAAACTTATAGGCATTTTCAGCAAATCCTTACCAACTTTAAAATTTATTAAGACTCCTTACAGATTTACAGACAACTCTTCATATTATTATCATTATTCATTGGAATTCCGTATCCTTTTATCCTATTGTCGTCTATTCATATGTACATTCATTCTCTTACTTATTAAGAGCCATTCTGTTCTTCTATTGAAAAACTGCGTCTGGGGGTGTCTCGTTTGAATTTTAATTCACTTGTTTTTATAATCCGCCTCCCAATTCTCTCGCCTCAAAGAATTTGATTTTCTTTTTGGGGTATTTTTAATATGTCAGCATAAACAAAATGCAAAAATTATTACGAAAATAAAATAAAATACAGAATGAATATAGAAACAGCACACGAAACTGGGACAAATTGAATAAATTTGTACTGCGCCAGGGCAAGTAAATCTTGTCATGAATTTGCTTCCATGACTCACAACAGCAAGAGTATCACAGTATAGCCTTTGTGGTGGTTGATGTGGTGGCGTGATGTGTGTATGTGTGTGCGTTTCAACTTTAACTACCACTAGGAGTTATTGTGGTAATAAATGGTTTCATAGCAGAAAAATATGGGTCACCAGGAAGACAATGAATAGTTGAATCAAAAGACGCAATAAATTTTATTGGCATTGGATCGATATTGTCTTTATTGTTGTTGTTGACTGAGGGAAATGATTTATAAGTATGTACTAAGCGGTAGAGGGGAGTAGGGAATTAATGCGTTTCAATATAAAATACAATAAACATGTACAATATTGTGTATTTAATTTATAAGAGCAAGAAAACTACAAAGGTTTACAAGTTTAACATGATCTACTATGCCACTTGAATATGCCCTTAAGCTACTCTAATGAAGCTTTTAGGTACACTTAAATATAGAGTTCTAGTACGTTTTCCTGAGCTGAAAAAAAATATTGTTTTATTGGCTCGGCTCCATGCCATGGAAACAATTCTAAGGATGGAATCGTAATTAAAAACGAGTAAAACTGAACAAGTGTTGCATCAGACGTCTTAAAATAGACTACATTCGACATAATCTTCAGCAGAACACAATTGCGCAAAACACACCCTCTGATTTCATACTTCTCCAGACAGAGCTGGCACACTATCTCATTAGAACACACTCTCAATGGAGATGGTAATTCAGGTAGTAAAGTCCGAAAGGAAAAGTTACTTTTCCATCAATAGGAGGAAATTCATCTGCAGAGCACTCTCAACATGTCCACACTGCACACACACACATAACCAGTGTCTGTTTGGTGCGGCTTGTGCAGCGGCGATATCATTTGCCCATATATCTTTGAAAATGAAAACGGCACGACCCTTACGGTCAATGGAAACACCTTTAGCACCAGAATAACCGATTTTTCTGTAAACGCTCTTCAAGGTATTGATGTCAAGGATGTTTTATTTCAACAGGATGGTGCAATTTGTCGTGCCACAATCGATTTATTGCATCAAACGTTTGATGGCGGTTTAATTAGCCGAAAAGGTGATGTCAATTGGCCGCCAAGAAGCTGCGATTTGATATAGTTGAACTATTTCCTGTGCGGCACCGTTTTTTATTGCAATGGACTTAATACTGCAAAATTTTCATATCTCGCTTGTTGAAATGTTGACGATCTACCCCACCCCTATCACGATCTACCCCTCACTGTAGACTCTTAAACTAGTCAACCAATATTGACAAAATTGAAAGTGGTTTGATCGTTCTCTCATGATCCTGTCTAGAGCATACAGACTATCCCTATCACATTCATTTACATAGCCTTACTGCATACTCTAGTTTACCAAATGCCAGCTAATATTTACAAAATTGAAAGACCTTCAGTGTGCATGCACTGGCAAATAAAAACTGTGTTCTTTCTATTCACCACTTTAAACTGTTAAATTTATTATGATATTCACCTCTTTATCGTTTGTTTTTGTATCAACAACAATACATTTCGAAAACTTTTAAGACTTGAAGATGAAGAAGGAAACAATAAAAGAAGTTCCTCTTCTACCTGAAACTTGATATCCATTTAATCTTTCCCGCAAACTCTCTTGCTCCTTTAACAAAATGTAAACAACAACCAAAAACTATAAGAGAAAAAAAACAACAATTCTTTTGTTCATGATGTCATACTTGAGAGAATCAATAAAATATTGTTTTGGTTTTTCTTTTTTCTGCTCACAATACACGACGACTACAATCCAATCCTTTCAAACACAAACCAGAAGAACGAACTTCGTTTAACGTTTTGTTTTTGCCATTGAGTATCGCGCACAATGAATGACAACACCACTCTCTCTAATAATCCGGTTCTGTTTCTTCTAATTTCTTATTGTTGTTAAACAACTAATCAAAAATGTTTTTGCAGTTGTTGTCATTGCTGCTATTGCTGTTGTTATTGGCTAGTAAAGACCATAAACACAGCAATATCTGAAATTCAGTCATGGTTCACACAACAACTACAATGACACAACAAGAGAGTTATGCCAAAAACAGCCTTTGGCCTCAATAATGCCTTATTTGTTTTGAATTGTATTTATTGTTGTTGTTGCTATACACTTCCTCTTGTGTTGTTGGATTGGTGTTGGCCTGTGTTAATAACATTTATTTTGTTTTTTCAAGTTGAAGTTCAAAATCAGTAGAACAGCACAGATACAAAAACAAAAGATCAAGACCAAAACAAAATAACAAAAGAAAAAAGGCAAAAACGGTGTTTATCTCATTTTGGTATTAAAAAATATTCCTCTGAACTCTCTCTCTCTGTCTCTCTGTCTGTCTCACGCTTTTGGCAGACATGTTTGTTATATTTACGGTAACAAAATAAAGAAGTAAGACTAGTAGACTACAACACATCCAGTTCGACCTTTTTGATGCGCTACAAGGTAGAAAACAATTGCAACACAGAAGGTGTAGTAAAAAGTAAAATCATAAATTTTTTAAAACACAAGTTAAGTTCAAATATTTTGAATAATTTGTTGCCATTGTTGTCCCTTAAGCATCTCTTTAGTTGTGTAGGTTATTTAGAGACCTTCAAATACAAGCGTTAATGCGCCACACAGCAATAGCAACAACAAAACAAACTGGTTACATTCCCCCCGCTTTTAACATTCGAATTAGACATTTAAGGAAATACTTGTACAGCAACAAAAACAAGAAATAGAAGAACAATCAGAATAAAATGACAATTGTTTTGTTTTGTTTTAAACTGCGACGTGAGTTAGAACTCTGTTGATGATGATGATGATCACAATGCTGACGATGACGCTTTAATAAAAGCGTTTGCAAAAAATACAACAACAAAAAAATCAATTATTCTTGTAGTTTGTGCTGTTGTTGTTTCTGTATAAATTTAATTGTTTTTTTTTACTGTTTTTCACTAAATGCTACTGTTGAGCTGGAAAAGAATGATGCTGGCGATGACGTGAAGATGACAACGTCTTTGTGGATTTATTAATGAGACTTTCCTGCATGTGCTTTTGGCAAAGAACGGCACGGCGTCAGCGTTTTCCGCTTGAAACTTGTTTTTTTTTTATTGTTTATTTAATTGTAGTGGTGATTTAATTGTGGCACAAAAAATAATTGTTTTTGTCAGTTAAAAAAACAGATGATGAAGAAGAAGAAGAAAAAGAACAATCTTCTACTGGTGAATTATTGTTTAGAAGTATTTATTATTGTTGTTATTTACAGGAAATTGTTGCAACATTTGAAAGCTATTATTTAAGCTAAACAAGAACACTTTGCTTGTTAACACTTAAACGTGCTTCGTGCCTGTAAGGATACAAATGTACATGAAAATATCAGGAAGAAAAAGAATCTTAAATATTTACAGTTAAACTGGCTCAAATTCGTTGACAGCACGTACAGGATGGCCTTGCATGGTCTCTGCAGGATCTGTGGGTGGAGAGATTATCGCTCTACTCATGTATCAGTGCCTAACCCAGTTGTCATGAAATTGCGAAAGTTCTTGGCATTATTTGCTGACAACTTTGACTGAACTTTTCAAAATAAATACTACCTGGATAGCGAGACTTATTTGGAATTCAGTATGATTTCCTATACGGATTGTTTTATCCTTGGGTTGAATATTGGCTTGTGGTATCACCAAACACGCCCCACCATTCAAGAAGAAATACGCCCATGTTCTGGAAAACGCAGCGTTTTCAAATCGCTTACGATTTCAAAAACGAAAAACGCATTTCACCATGTTCTGAGAACGAAGCGATTTGCTGGCGTTTTGCATTTTTCGAAGTTGCATTCGAACAATGAAAACATATGTTTTATCATAACAAAACATAAACAAATAAAAAAATTTTAAATGCCTACAGTGTATTTGCTTGCTATATTAGCTTTAAAAAACCAAAAAGCGAAAGAAATGTTAATTAAAAAACACTAAGGGACTTTTCCAATCCATTGGACAATCCAGATCATGCGTAATTTATATATAATTTACGTATTTTATTTGTGAGATGTCAGAAAAATTGTGGCAAATCCTGCTTTTCAGTTAGAGATGTTACTTATAATCACTCACGAATAATTGGTAATTTTTAACACGGGTAGCCAGTTTAAAATAAAATCTTGTATGATTTTTTTGCTCTCATAAGTTTTAAAATACTTTAAACAGGTTTTAAATTATTTTGTAACTTTTATTAAGGGTTTATTTTTACGATTTAATATAGATATGTGAATTTAATAAATTGCAAATATTAATATCAAAAGTTTAAAAAGAAATAACCAAATAATTAGTTGCAAACTTAACACCACTAGCATTAAATTTTTTTCGAAGATCAATCTGATCAGCTGTTTGCATAAATCGCCAGTTGATAAGTAAACAAATGATACAGACAATCGCCCATGTTCTGGAAAACGCAGCGTTTTCAAATCGCTTACGATTTGAAAAACGCAAAACGCATTTCAACATGTTCTGAGAACGAAGCGATTTGCTGGCGTTTTGCATTTTTCGAAGTTGCATTCGAACAATGAAAACATATGTTTTATCATAACAGAACATAAATAAATAAAAAAAATTAAAATTCCTACAGCGTATTTGCTTGCTATATTAGCTTTAAAAAACCAAAAAGCAAAAGAAATGTTAATTAAAAAACACTAAGGGACTTCTCCAATCCATTGGACAATCCAGATCATGCGTAATTAGTACATAATTTACGTATTTTATTTGTGAGATGTCAGAAAAATTGTGGCAAATGCTTCTTTTCAGTTAGAGATGTTACTTATAAGCACTCACGAATAATTGGTAATTTTTAACACGGGTAGCCAGTTTAAAATAAAATCTTGTATGATTTTCTTGCTCTCATAAAAATTTTAAAGTACTTTATACAGGTTTTAAATTATTTTTTAACTTTTATTAAGGGTTTATTTTTACGATTTAATATAGATATGTGAATTTAATAAATTGCAAATATTAATATCAAAAGTTTAAAAAGAAATAACCAAATAATTAGTTGTAAAATTAACACCACTAGCATTAAATTTTTTTCGAAGATCAATCTGATCAGCTGTTTGCATAAATCGCCAGTTGATAAGTAAACAAATGATACAGACAATACACAAACTCAAAGCAAATTTTTCTATTCAATATTTTTAATTTAAATCGTCAAAAAATGCTAAAAGTTTCCATTCAAATAAAAAGAAAACATATTAAATTTAAATTGTGTATAATTTTATTGTTAATTTAAGGTACAGTTTAAATAAAAAAGACCAGATCGCTTCAGTATACGCTAGCGATTTGAAAACGCCAAATTTATAGCGATTTCGTTTGTCAGAACACCTATTTGGCGTTTTCAAATCGAAAACGCGAACATTAAGCGATATGCGTTTTTCAGAACATGGGCGATAGTTAGCAAAGCAGAATTTACGAACAATTCAGTGTCTGACACAAAATCCTCACCTCAGTTCAGGTGCAAAACTGAGTACACTCAAGTTTTAATAAGAAATTATAAATTATATTAAGACTAGAATCCTGCCTTTAATATTATTCGTAAACACTTTGTGAAGTGAATAATATATCTACATGTACTCACTACATTTATTATTTATTATTTGGTGTAAAATTATTGTCTATTAATCGTTATATTAGTTTAAAAATACAACAGTACTTTTATATTTTATAGAGAATAAATGCAATTTTATTTAAAATACATTCACGTGAATTGATTGATGCAATTCAAAGTCTGGAGGTTAAATAAATTGTAATATTTTTTTATTGTTTTTCATATTTTTCTATAACAACTCGTGTTTGCTTAAAACAATTTGTTTAATTTACAAAAAAAAAAAAAAAGAATCAAAAAAAATTTTTTATTCAATAAAATTATTATTTTGGTGCTACTACAGTAGCTGCAATATGTCTGCGTTAGAATGGCACGCGATTAATTTCGTTATACTTAGAAGCTTTGCATCATTGGAATATTTTGAGTCTCTAATCACCACCTATGAATCTTCCAGATCTTCCGGCGAAACTTCGCTAGGCGTTTTCTGCAAAAGCAGGTGTTCTACATTACTTTCCTTGGGAGCGGAGCAAGTGCTCTATATTATTCCCTTTGTGAGCGATGCAGATCTTCCGACGAAACTTACTTAGCCTGTTAACCGGGGAATAAACTTTTAGACAAAAAACTTATGCATTCAAAAAATTACGGCAACTTTCCATGACGAAAAATGTCGTCATCCCCATTGCAAAAGTACTTCGTATATGACGACATATTTCGTCATGCCCAGTTAACAGGTTAATCACACAACCCATATCGTGTGTGTTACTTTAAACCATTAGGGACCACTTTTAGGGACCACTTTTGAGAATCTTTTCATGACAATTGTATTTATTCTCAGATTTTTTGCCAGTAGATTGCTTAGAGGAAGTCGCCTACGAAATAATTTTTCATAATTCGTTTTGTACGAGCTGGGGTTTGAACTATGGGCGCACACCTGATAAGCAAACATACTGTCTTCTAGACTACGGCGACTTCACCCTGTGAGACAATGTTTTATAATCGTAAACGCCAGGTAAAGCCACACCACTCCTATTTAGTCACATTCAAGGATCTGTGCCTATACGGCACTCATTCAACTACAATTTGGAACTATGGAAAAAGGTTTTGCTTTAGTTTACTTTAAAAAAAGAGCTTAATGGAGAACCGCAGGTAATAGGATTACTAGCATTTATGTATATGCAGAAGTTTCGGAATACAGCAGAGCATGGTCGCAACCACGCCTTCCAAGATCAGTGAAACTCGTAAGATAGTGCCGGTTCTGGCAAAGTAAATTGCCCTTACATTCCCCTAAGTGATTCCCAATTTGTAATTCTTCTTGTTCATGTTCTCAGAAACAATAACAGTAATTTATAACACGCTGACATTAATTATTGCCATCACTGTGCTATGAGCAATTGCAATATCTAGATACACTTGTGCAAATGCTTCTGAATAATTTTTTTTGTGTTTTTCTTAAAAAAAAAAATAGAAAATTATTGCCATTTGTTCTACCCCTTGTAACTTGTATTTGTTTTAAAGGTAATAATTTTAATTTTTTTATACAATAAATTTTGTATTATTTAATGTAAAATTAACATAAATTGTTTGTGAATATGACTACAACTGGTTATAAAATTATTTTCTATTAATTTTATTAACTAAAGCCGGCTTCAGTTAATGACATCATTGAACCAGGTTTTTAAGTAAACAAAATCTTGTATTTGTTTCTATTCTATTTTTATTATTATTTAATTCTTTTTAATTTTATAATCTGAATATATTTATTCAAGTATTTTTTGTTTTCATAACGGGTTTGGCAAGAAAATATTCTAATAAAAAAACTTCTTTCGAATAAAGAATTTCAAAGATCTTTAGTTGCTGTTCATGTAAAACAGATAACGATTTGCTAGAGACAGTAGTACTTCTCAATGTTATTCACATAATATTATTCTCATAAATAGAACAAAAATTAATAGGTGGCTGTCTATCCAAAAAGTTTGGATATATTGCATGAGGCCCCTTGTAATACCAAAGCTCGCTGAAATTGCTTAACAAGCTTCCTTCCTGTTTGAGGTAGTTTGCAATCGGGAAGTCCAAAACATTTATAATAAAACACATTCTATTTCTGTATATGCTGGGGTACTGAAAACTATTTGACTGTTTTTGTGACAATATTTCTTGAGGATTAAGGAGGAAACCAAATATCCGTAATAAAATAAAAAAGGCCTCCATTGACCTGTACTCCTAAGGATTGGGAAAAAATTTGGACCTAGGACGACTCACTGGACCTTCATGGGAGTATCTTAACTTACGGATGCCATATATAGATGGGAATCTACGAATTTGGTGGATATCTATACAGACAGCCGATTCGCCACTGGTGCCTTAATATTCTGTTTACAAAAATTGTCTTCAACTGCAGCTTGTTACTTAGTACGGCTAATTACTGGCTAAGAAGGACTATAGTTTCTATTCAAAATAAACAAGTTTAGGCATTGAAATATTTCCCTCAGAAGACAAAAACTCTCCCCGATTGTTAATCGTCTCTTACTGTGATAGCTGAATAGTTTAAAATTCGAATAATAAGGGTCGGGGGATGCAAATACAAAATGAGACTCTCATGGCTAACATCACTTAACTTTTCCACCGCATTATGAATGCCTTGGCTCCTATTCTCATGCAAACACATATTTAACGTGATACAATAAAGGCTACGAACAATAGATAGACGACTGGCAGTAACTAGCGGATAAGCAGGCAGTTATAATATTATCTTAAAAGTAGGCGTATGAGCACACTGGTAAAGATGCAAAACGAAAATGTTGCCTTACAGTGTCTATAAATACCAAATATTTCTCATAGGGAGACACGGGTAATTCTTAGGTAAAGGATATTACAACTAGTATCGCAGCTGCGGGGATAAGGGTGAATAGAAAAAGTGTGAAACACCATCTATGTCTTGTTCTCGATGGTAGAGGCATGGCGAAAATGGGATATATTTCTTTCGAGAATCTATCTGATGCTATAGATATGAAAATTTTCGATTGTTTCATATCAAAATGACACTGGGATTACCTAACCTAAGATAACTTCTAGCCTAAAACTTAATAAACACCCAGAAGAAAACTTTCAGAATGCATTAACGCTACACGGAGTGATCTAGTGACTCGATTTCATCACTACAGTATCTGAAAATGGAAATTCTAACGATTTCTATACCGCACAAATATTCCTTAAGTTTACAATGCTCGATCAGAATTTCGGGTTACTATTCTCAGGCTGTTCGTAGATTATCTGGTGCAAGACTTATTTTTTTCTCGAATAATCGATTAGCAAGAATTTAGACTGATATTGCGTCGCTTTAACTCTTTCTGGCAAGTTAATTAGTCTGTTTCTCTGAAGACCCACAAGATTAGGAATACAGCAGAGGGTGATCGTATTTAAGTACACCAATTAAGAGTCAATCTCTTCGGAGCAAAGTAGTCAGAGATTGTATTGGTTATCAGATAGTATTGATATCTCCTGTTCTCTGTACTTCCGACTGCTTTATTCCAGGTATGAACATTTTCTCTCCTGAACAACTACCGATAAATATGGGATATAAAAAAACCATATTTCTCTGTCTGTAAGATTTTTAAATCATCTTATATTCTCCAAAAGAAAACGGCGAAAATAAGGACCGAGCTTCATAGAAATTAAATGACTGATAAATGCATAAACTGAAAATGAGCTGTTTTGGGTAATTTTAAGCAAATTTCAGAGAATCCCCAAATACTTAACCGAATTAGAAGAGGACAATGCAATCGTTAAAACCATTTTTTGATCGAACGTTTGATCTCTAACGACATTTACAGACAATAACCTATTGAGTATAAAATGGAAGCCTTTCCGTTCTTTCTAGACCTCCATTGTGGGTGGGATAACGTGTTATTTCTGATAACATGTTACTTAAAATCGGCATGTATTAGGTTAACCAAAGTGGTAAGTTATTATATACACAGAAAGGAACGCTAACGAATAACCTTCCCTCATTTACTTTTAATTTCTTTTCGATTTTTAAAACTAAAAACCATAAAAATGTTATTGAATCAACCATATTCGTTTGAATTAATTTTTAGTATACATTTTACATTTTAATTAAAAATAAATTAAAAAAATAAATTAAAAAAAAATTTAAAAATAAATGAAATCAAAAGTATTTAACCGCCCTGATGTACATTTTTAGCTAAGCATTGGTACTTTCATTACGTGCTCTTGGCATATAAGGTCTAATTTAGAGACTCTTTTTTTAACGATAAACAAAAATTAATATGCAGAAGCACATAAAAAACATTAAAAATATTAATAAAAATAATAATAATAAAAATAACTAATAAAACAATAATAAAAATTAAAAAACAAAATTCCACTTACCACTGAACATGACTTCTTTTTGACAAATACAGCTGAAGTTTGATAGTTTTGAGTGACCACTTTTGGGAGGGCAACTAAAAAAAAATTGCAAAAACACAAAACAAAAAATTAAAATTAAAAAAATATTTTTTTAACGGCAATTGTTTAATTCACAAATAGTTGTTAATTGCTATTTAATTAATTGCTCAATTTTGGACTGTTAATTTGTAGCAACAACAACAAAAGAGAAACACTAAAAAAATTTTTGTTGAACAAATAATATGGAATTCATTACAAAATTTTCTAAAAGCATTAACGATTTAATTTATTTGAAAAAAAAATTATTTATTGTTGTTGGTTTTTGTAATTAAACAGTTTAGATGCTTAATAAGTGCTATGTTTTGTAATTACCATTATTTGGTACGAACGACAACACTATTATTGAGATGAATTTAATTAAGTTCCCAATCTAAGTTTTTAATTGAGAATTTAATTTAGAATTCAGCCGGGGGTGTGAAATTTGTTGATTTTAATGAATGAATTTGTAGATTCAAGCACTTAATTGTATTCAGTTTTTTTTTTTTTTTTTTGTATTTTTTACACTCTTTATTGTAGATGATGAAAATTTCTCTTTTATGCGTTAGTTAGTCATCAGATTTTTTATAATCATTCCATTCATTGCACACTAAGTCAATTATGATCACCATACTTATTTAATTAGTCATTACAACAGTTTAGTTAGAATTACAACCTAGTTTGTATTGTACATGTTAATATTTATTCAAGAGTGTTTGAGCGACAGAAACTTTTTATGACAACTTTATTTGATCTCAGATCTTTTGTCTGAAAACTACTAAAAAGAAGTCGCCGAAGAAATACTTTCACATTTTCGAGATGTGTGACCTGGGGTTCACCCCATAATGCTCGAAAAGTGGCCACATTTTAAACACCCTTTGTGTAGTCGGAAAAATGTTGCATGTTTTGAGGTGAACATTTTCGAATGTTGCAACTAATGAGTTTTCGTATTGCAAACACGACGTTCTTGTATGCGTACGGAGACCATCCGTCCACTATTATAGTGAACAGTCCGCTATTTTAACATCCTGTCCGCTATTTTTTTTTTTTTTGCGTCCGCTATTTGTCCACTATTTTACAACACGTAACTTCTAAAAAGTATTTATTTTCCAAAATGTCCGCTTTTGTCGGACATATTATTATAGCTTATATTAGCTGGAATTACATATAAAATTGAGTTGGAAAATCTATATTTTGTCTATGTTGCAGATGCAATTCTATCTTGGTCTTCAGTTGAAAAGTCGTTAATAAAGGTAACAGAAATCAGAAATGATTTAAATATAAATAATAATAATCCTTCTAAAAACATCCTGAAATTATTAGATTTCTCATTTGCTTTGCCAGCGTCCAACGCACCAACAGAAAGAGTTTTTTCTATATCTAACAATAATTGGTTTTCCGAAAAATCCCAAATGGGACTAGAGACTTTAGAATCTCTCTTGACCAAAAAATGCAATTTTGAAGCGGACTGTTCGGAATTTAAAATATTTTTATCTAACAGGTCCAATACTTTACATTTGTACACATACATACATAATTGGTCATTATAACCCTTCAGTCAGGATTTCGACCTAGCTTTTCACACCACTTATGTTGTGTGCCTTAATTTTATACATGAGTGGCGGGACCTACAGTTTAAAGTCGACTCCGAACGACAGATTTTTGAGAAGCTCCTCGTGGCAATTTTATTTACTCTCAGAGTTTTTGCCAGAAATCTGCTGAGAGGCAGTCACCGAAAAAATATTTTTTTTCATATTTCGTTTTGATGCCTGACTTAGGATACGAACCTGGGCTTTACGTCTAATAAGCCAACACACTACCTACTAGACTACGGCAACTACATTTATATACATAAGTATATCCATATGTATGTATATGTATAAATTCCCTGCAGTCAGGCTGGGTCCATATGTCTTTTTGTCAACAGCACTAGTTCAAATGTCTCCAATCTTCCATTTCTGTGTCAATATAAAAAATACAGGGACAAAAGATGTGGTGTATATCTAGTGACATTGTCAACAAACAAACAACTAATTGTACACCGTACAATGTCTCTGCTGTTGACATTTAAATGTCATATTAAAAAACAAATTTAAAAATTTTTTTTAAAAACATAATTATTATTTTTACGCATAAAAAAGTAAAAAATTCTAAGTTTTCTAAGTACTATAAAGCCGGAAAAACTTTTATGCATTTTAAAAGATGAAGGCCTGGAGGTTCCACTTTCTGAAGAACTTTTTTGGACCAAAACAAAAAAACAAAGAAACGTTTCACCTGGAAGCTATTGTCACATGGGGATAGAAACGCAATTTAGAAAAATTGGAAGTGTTCTGCAAAATTATGATGATTTGGAGCTTGATATAAACATTGATGGAATTGCACTTTTTAAAAGTTCTCGAATTCAATTGTGGCCAATTCTCTGCAGGATGATCACAAAGGGCTTAGCCTGCCCTGAAGAAATGTTCTAAATTTTTTGTTAATTAGTTTATTAGTTATCTAAATTTTTTGTTAAATAAACGTATTATTCAAACAATAGTACATATATGATCTAACTTATTTGTTTCGGTACCGCCTTAAAGGCTCTAACATTAAAAAAACTAGTGACAATGTCGCTAGTATGACACCACCTATTTACTATTGATATTGCCTACAGGAAAGTTCCATAAGTTATAGAAATATACTAGTAAATTCCTGGTTCTAACGTCACCATATGGATCCATGAGAAGTACCTAGTCAATACCAAGTCAATAGTCATAATGTTACTAGTGGATTTTCAATGACACGGACATGTTAAATGTCTATAGCACTAAGCCTTGTACGGGGTATAATTCGACACTAGTACTGTTGACAAAGTCAATAGCGATTCAGCACATTTTTAATATTGACATTTCCTGCAGGGTTGTAAGTTTGTGTATATTATTTGTACCTATTTATGTCTGTATTTTAAAAATCTTTATGTAAAATATTAATTATAATAAGGGCCATTATTACAACTTCCCGTTAAAGTTGGCGTTAGTTAAAGGTACCTTTAGCTAAAGTGAACGGCAAAGTTACCTTTAACTTATTTTGGTTATTACAACTTTCAGATAAAACAAAATTAGCTTTTTCAAAAATATGGCAGTGCCGGAGCAAAGTCGATAAAACTGCTCAATTAAACAAGTTTTTTTTTAACGCAGTGGTTGTTGTATATGCTCATTTTGTTTAAATTTGAAATTGCCATATCGAAAATAGTATATGATGTGGCAAGTTCAAACATAAAGTGACCTTTAAATGTTAAAGGTAGGATGATCTTCCCTTTAGCTTAACGCTCACTTCTACCTTATTGGGTACTCGTAATAATGAAAAACAATTTATCTCTCCGTTAAAATCCTCCCTTTAGTTAACGGCAAGTTGTAATAATGGCCCTAAATGAGTTTTTTTTGGTTTTAAATTTTATATATTTGTCCGCTTTTTTTCTCAAGGAAATAATGGTCACCGTATGTATGCGTCATGATTATGATTTTCCTTTTGTAAAACAAATTATTATTAAACAATTAAAATCTTAATAACTTCTGTATGAAATCCTAGACAAACAATTTGTTAGAGTATTTAAAAATACAAATATTGCCAATTTAACATATTGTTCGATGTTTCTACAAATAGTTTTATTAGTTTACTTTTTTGACCATAAAATTAGCCAAAATAGAATCTGTGTTTATTTAAACCAATTCATTTGTGTATTTTGAAACCAAAAGCAAAATATTTTCTCCCAATTTCTTTGACTCAAAATGTCAAATGGGCTAATTATGTGTGTATGTTTTGAATAATTGTTGAATGTCAAAAAATTTAAGTTTCCTTTTTTTCTATTTTTCGAAATTCTTTATGAAAAATATACTTATGTGATGTTTTTGTAACACAGCCTATTCACTTGCCTGCCTGTTTATAAGGGAAACACAAACAAAATTGAGTGTTTTTGTTTGTGTTTTCCATGCAAACAGGCAGGCAAGTGAAATAGCCTGTGTTACAAAAACATCACATTAAAGTTACAGAAAATTTATAAAAAGATTTTCAAACAGAATGATGATGATTCTGCTGACGACCGACCCACATGCAATAGTTGATGATTAATTTTCCAAATGCATTTTCCATGGAAAAATCTAATTTTCAAATAATAAATTTGAATTGAAAAACTATACAAAAATTCATTTTTTATTTTCAAATTATGTAAATAAAAATTTTTATTTTCTTCATAAAATTGTGAAAAATTTTAAAAGAAATTCGAATTTAAAAAAAAAATTTTTTAAATATTTTTTAATATTTTTAATTTAATGTATTGAGTGGGTTATATTAATAATTATAATAAAAAATTTTTTACAATTGACTAAGATTTCGAAATTTAATTAATAAACCATTAAGGGGAATAAAAATTTGAAATTATTATTTTTTTCTTCCATAAAAGCTTTTAAAAATCTTAAGAATTTAGAAAAATAGGCAGACATTTTCAATTACAGAGAATCGTTAAAATTATTTCCAAATTAGTTTTATGAATATGGATTTCATAATATCGATACCAAATTTAAAAAATAAAAGAGAAAAATTTGTTTAAAAAAAAATATTGAATATCTAAAAAACATCTTGGAAATGGTGTAGTTTTGAAAATAAATTTCCTTGTCATAAATTTATTTGTTTTCCTCCAACTGTTTGGAAAATAGAAGCATTTTTCAATAAAATAGTTCAAAAAGAGATGAAAAATTTTAAAATTGTGCAAAAACTAAAGATCGAGTGTTTTGTATGTTTTAAAAATAATTTCAAAAATTTATACGCGATCACTAAATAAATATGCACCAAATAAAACTGGCATATTTTAGTGAATGTTGAATAGGATAAATAAAAATTTTGTTATGACTTGGTTAAAAGATTTCGTAAAAAAATTTCGCAAACATATTTGAAATTCCTTTAAAGAAGGAATTTATCATTCAAAAATTCTTTGAAGCAATATTTTGCTTGCAATATGTCAGAATGTTTTAATTTGAAAAAATTTACTCCTTTATTGAAGATAATCGTTCTAGGAAAATAGCCATCATCTATGCATTCTTTGATAACACTATCTATCTATCACTATATAGAACGAGCTATTCTTGACAGGAACATAGATGCTCCTACTGTGAGATGGCTGTTAAGAATCTGTTTTGAAAAGTGCCATGACACATTGTCCCCAAGGTGAAATCTTATTTCCACGCTTTTTGCATTTGGTGAATAAAAACCTTTTTACGAGGCTGTATAGACTATTATTTATTTTACCAATAACCAACACCATCTACTCTAAAGCGCCAATTACACGATCGAATTTCGCCTGAAATCAGTACCTGATGAGAGTGAGTGTGTTTTGCACTTACACTATCCGTCCAAATATCAAAAATGGATGATCGCCATCAGATAGCAGGTGAAATTCGATCGTGTAATAGACGCTTTAGAGTTGGTGGGGATACAGTATGGTATTCGATATTTTAAACCAAGGTGGTGCTGTTTGGTTATGAATCCCATTTGGACTATTATAGACATTCTACCAAAAGATGAAAATAGAACCGTGATGCAATTACTATGCGAGGGTCGATTATTTAATATTCAAATATAATAAAGTATTTAGGTGTTGTAATAGGTAGAAGTCGTCGTGGTCTAGTAAGTAGTGTGTTGGCTTATTAGACATGAGGCCTTGGTTCAAACCCCAGGTCAGGCATATCCAACTAAACGAAATATGAACAGATTTCTGGCAAAAACTGTGAGAGTAAATAAAATGCCATGAAAAGTTTCCCAAAAATCTGTCGTTCGGAGTCGACTTCAAACTGTAGATCCCCCCACTCACTCATGTATAAAAATTAACGCACACAATTTAAGTGGTGCGAGAAACTAGGTCGTAATCATGACTAAAGAGTTGGAATGACCAATTATGTACATATGTAGGTAATAGGTAAAAGACTACAATATATCGCTCACCATCGTGCGGTGATTGGAAGGACCATGTCGAACTGACGTAACCTTTTTGACAAGGCACAGCTCTTTACTTATGCATTTCTTGTTTCGTTATTTAAAGTGAAAGAAGAGATTACTCGAGCAATGCTCCGCTGTCCGACTGAGATTATTGTGACCCTAACTCTATCGTTATTCTTTTTAAAGAACTGTGCTATAAGAAATGCTTTCTACAAGCAATTTCCGTCAGGTCTACAGCAGGAAAATTTGATCCTACAAAGCATTCTGGATCGTATGATCACCCTGTTCGATCATAGGCCACAAGAATTCCAAAATTGGTTCTCTACCGAAGATTCAAGTGCATGTATTCTGTGATCACGGAAAACGGGTTTCAGGTAAGCCTTTTGTTGATTCCAGAAGCTCAAAGTGATTTGAGAATGGATCTGTGATTCAATTTGTGATGGGAAAACGTCTTCAGATGTGTATTAGAGAGTCAAGCCGCATAAAGAATACTGACTTTACTTCCATTGGAACTGCAGCATATCAGCTCAAAAAGTTGTAATTTTCTGGGAACTGTGGCATTCCGGGATTACATACATTAATTACAACTCTTCAGTCAGAACCTAGCTTCTTGCATCACTCACGTTGTGTGTGTTAAATTTATCCATGAATGACGGGACTTAAAATTTAAAATCTTCAGATGAGAAACATTTCATGGCAAATGTATTTACTCTCCGTGTTTTTGCCGGAAGACTGCTGAGAGTATGCGCCGAAGAAATATTTATTTTGTGTTTCGTTACGGTGATGTCTGAAAGCTAGGGTTTGAACTACCTTTCGTCTAATAACACAACACACTACCTAATAACCTACGGCGAATTAGATTATTTGATTAACTGGGTTCGGCAGTGTTACAACTCACTTTCAGACTTCTGTAGATTCATTAATTTTAATATAAAAAAAAAGATCGTAAACAAATTATGACTTCATATGAATTAATCATCAGGCTATAATTATATTAATTTAACTGTAAATAACATCACATGAATAATAACAAAAACTATTAAAACAATAAAAAAAAAAATTATTCCTACGTTAACTTAAGAGAATTTGCTTTTAATGTCAACGTGAAACATTGGAGACGGTTTTATGACATGTTTTCTAAAGAATAAAAAAAAACAAAAAAAAAATAAAATTATTTTCAATACGATAACAAAAACAACAACAACAATAAAAAGTTTTTGAATAAAAAATTAAACAATAATCACGTACAATTCGGAAATCTGCAATTGGCAGTCATCAATGCAGTCCATTTAACTGGCAACGATGAAAGAAAAATTGTAATGAAAAGTTTTTATGGGAAATTTTCGAAAAGCCAGAATTCTAAAGGAGTGAAAACATATTATTTTACACGAAACAGAATTTGATTTTTTTTGTAATTGTAACGAATTTACTCTTTTCCATGAGGGCTTGCTATCGATGAGCCCAACCATCAATGAAAGTTGTTTAAATTAAATAATGCGCGAATAAAAATCTCAAAATAATATTAAAAATTATTTCAAAAAACAAAACAAAAACATTTTTATATTTTCTTTGTTAACAAATGTTTTTATTTTGTTAAACAGAGAACAACTCGCGCACACATTATGTGTCAAGGAAGCGAAGAAACACATTAAAACAGTTTTTCACAAATGTTTCGAAATAAAAATATTTTGAAATGTTCTTTTTTTTAATTTTTCCTTTGATTTGCAACATTTGTGAATAGTTTGTTGTTGTTTATTTGATTTTATTTGATTTGAATTTTTATGTTTTTTCTAAATGACATCATCTATGGAAATCGAAAAATAATTCCCACACTATTTTTGGTTTTTTTTTTTTTCATTTCAACAAAAACTATTCAAAATTGAAACAGTGCTTGAACCATACAATAGAGACGCGGCTATTAATGGCAACAATGTGTGCTTTTATGTTTAAGAATTATGGCATATTTTGGTCATATTAAAATTTAATCGCAAAATTTAAACCAAAAAAAAGTAGAAGTAGAACAAAGTGCAATAGAATGGCTATCTATCTAATGAGTTGTCACTCATTTTTAGATTTTTTTTATTTTATATTCACAAACATCTAAAGCAATTATCGTTTAAATTCTAATTTATTGCTTTTCGTTTTAATATACATATAGAGTTGCCAGATTTTTTTTTAAATTTTTAATAATTTTGATGATCAATTAGAAAACAATTTTATATACCGTCCTATAGACAAATTTTTATTGTTATAAATGCAAACCAAAGGTTTTTTCGGTAGCATTTTGACATGACAAATCGATTGACTGGCAGTGTTCTTCTCAACTGTTTCCTGGACAGAACCAGTAACCTCTGACAACTGCAATAAAAGTGAGTTGGGACAAATATTCTCTTTTAAGTAAGGGCATACGTTTTCTGTGGCATACGAATCGATCAATGACTGGAACAGTGAGTGGAATAGTATCGTTGGAAGCCTGCGACAATGAAAAATGTGCTGATATATATGGAATGTGGGATGTGAGTTCTCTTTACTGATTCCGAACAACAATCTGAAATTTCTCAGGGCAACAGGTTTTGTAGAGATATTGGATCGTATGGTCATAAAACTTCTACTCTAGATTTTCTATTCGACAATAAGAATGCCCCATTCAAATAATATATCCAGAAAACTCCTGTTCCCCCCAGATAGGATAAGATCTGAAACAAACATTTCAACAAGGTTCGACAGTGCCAACTCGCCACTTCTATACGACAATAAAAATGCCCCATTCAAATAACATATCCAGAAACCTCCTGTACATACCTCCCCTCCGCCCACCAGATATGAAAGATCTTAAACAAACATTTTAACACGGTCAGGCAGTGCCAACTTGCATCTACACCCCATGCGATAATGCGACAAATTTTCACAGAAGATTTTATTTCTAAGCATTGAGAGATGGCAACCCGATCTATCAGAAATACACTACAGTTGTCACAGAGGCGAGAGTTATATTAAGCTAAAGCCACTCGGAAAAAATTCTATACTTTCTTATACTGATGTTTAGAAACGTCTATGTAGACCTCCCGAAAATCCAGAGAGCAGGCCACTGTAGAGGACTTGTTTTACCTGATTAGAATTCTGAGAATTCAGATTCTGAGCATCCTCAAGGAGTAACCGAAGGAAGAAATATGCCAGCGTGACAGGGCTTAAGTTGCATTGCAACAAGTGCTGCTTTTTGACTAAGAAATAATCTGGATAGAGGAAACTGAGAAAAGGCAGGTAGGTAGGTAAAGGTGGCTGCGCTCCAAGGAATTCAGATGGACACACTTAGGCCACATGGAGCCCATTGTGATACCACGGTTTTCTTCTATTATCTCCCAATCGCGGAACCACTTAGAGCTTCCAATGAAGAGACTCAAACTGCTGATGTCAATGCTTGACAGAGATCACCAAGGTCTTCGATGTAGTAGGCACAAAAATCTCTCTCTCTCCTTTGACATAGTGCGGGCATATTTCCAGTACGTTAAGAAAAGACTCATCATCCTCGTCATCTCTGCAGCTTCTACAGAAAGCATTTATGAGGTGACTCACATCAATGCGCCTCGTGTGCATACTCATAACGCAATGCCCCGCTACGACACTGACAACTACACTGAGCATGCTTCTTTGTAGGTTAAGCAGCCTTGCAGTGTGCCCTCCATCCAGCCTTGGTCAGATTTTCGGCACCGTTCTGCCCGTATCCGAAGTCGCCCACCTGCGGTTGAAGGAGTCTGTGATCGCATTGAGGTTCCAGGTTCCCAGAGGGACTCCAATAAAAGTAAACAGATGGATATGTTTTGTGACACCACCTGCGCTTCCTAAAGGATCACAAAAAATCTAAACGTTTTGTCAAGATTTATTGGAAAATTCTAATTATTTGCTATCATTCTACTCCTGATCGAAGTTTGAAGTTTTATGATTTTTCACCCGGACACTCCCTTTCAGTTGAATTAGAATATTATGGTTTTGCATAATTTTTTTCAATTTTTTTTTCTAGTTTTTATTTAAAAAGCTTTTAAATATTTATTTATTTTTTTATTTAATCGCATAAATTAAATATATATATAAAAATAAATATAAAATAAAAATATATATAAAATTCTCTACACGTTTAGTGCAATTTGGGCGACATTTCACACATTTTTAATTAATCAAGTGTTGCCATATTTAGTCTTAAAAACGCACCGCTTTAAGAACATTGAAAGCCAATAGTAATGAATTAAATTTTGGTAATTGTTTAATTAGAAAAAAAAACGAATTCAAACTGTTTGGGAATATTAATGAAAACAAAAATCGCACAGTTTTAAATAATCTGGTTACACTGTTGCCACTGTATCTTTTCATATACATACATATGTATTCTAATTGGGTTAAAATTTATTTTTTCATTTCAATTTCTATGTCAAAGTTGCGATTTTTTATTATGAATAATATACATGGTATACATATGTATATGTTGTTGTTGTTTTTATTATTATTATTAAACTGATTTAATTATACAGTGTGATAATAAATTCACTCATTTCGTAATGTTTGTCATTAGAAACTGTAGATACTCGACATTCATAATTTCATTTCATTTCACCGATAAGACTACACTGAATCAGCTTGAAATTCTTTTTAAAAATATTGCTGGCGTTTAAATCTCTTTTTTTTTTCTTTTTGTTGTTCTTTTAAACATTGTATCTCCGATACATTTAAGCTGCTATTTTCTTTGCTTTTCTTAAAAGGTGTGAAGAAGCTTATTGGCAATCGCTTTAAATGCCTGCAAATAGTGGTCTTAAGAGTTTGTTTCTTTTCAAGTTAAAACCCTGAAGTAATTGTTTTTCTTCTTATTGTTGTTATTGCTGTTGTTGTAGTTTTTATTATTGGAAAATGTATTATAGAATGTTAATCATTTGACACACTTAAAATGAAAAGCTAGTCGTTCATTAACTGTTGTTTACAAGATACTATTGGCCTATTACAAGCTGATAATTACTAGTTGAAATCGAGGCAGAGGTTCACAAATTTTTATTTGAAAAATATTAATGCAAGGTGGTCTAGCAATGGATGGAAATCAAGCATGTGTACTACATATCGAATATAGACTACAACATCACGTCGAGAATGTGTGAGAAATGACGTCACATCTTCATATTAATAATTTTTTTACCAGGTTTACTTGATTTGTGTAAGCAACTGTATAAGTATGTCAAGGCTGACTTTTAATTGCTTAGGGAATGAATCTTGCACATCCTGATAAAGGGATTACTAATAATGGATGTAAGCTGATACCAAGTTCGCACAACAGCAGTCTTTATAGCCATTATTTCAGACTAAATAATACCATAATAATCGGGAAGTACAAGGTACAATCTTAGGCTCAACTAATATTCCAAAAAGATTTCACATCCCAACTTATGGCATGATCTGGATTCGTCTGTGAATACTATTCGGTATTTTCGTTCTAAAACCAGAATCGAAATTTTCACAGAATATTTTCCGCTTGGGAACCACTGAACCTGCGGCTCCCACACCCCATATACTAGGGTTAATGTAAAACTGAAAAAAAAACTAAAAACATAAAAATAGTTCTGTTCATTCATTGTCTCATGGGTTAATTAAATGACACTTACAAACTCGAACGCAACATAAATTACTCGCACAAGCATTGCAAGAGAGAACGTGGTGAGGCGATGAAGACGGCTACCAGGCCTTTGATGTCAAAAAAAAGTAGGCAGAACCGCATCGAATGCTTTATAAATAACGCACTCATAACCCCTTTATAGAATTAATAGGCAATAAATTTCAAAAGAAACAAAACAAAAAAAAAGGGTCTGCGCCAACAACATCATTTTGCACAATGTTGCATATTTAATTAAAATTTGACTCATTTTACTACAAACGAAATGAAATGAAATAAAATGGAAATTAAGAAATACTAGAAGAGTGTACACAAGTGAACTTTTCATAGTTGAAACATTGATCGAGAAACATAGAAAAACGACAACGAAAACGAAAACGGTTCAATGTCGTTCGTTTAATGTAAAACGATATTCAATTATTCATTAATGAATACATTATTGAATGAATTGCTTGGGGGCTAGGCTAATGAATGAAAAACAATTCAATAAAGTTTTGATTTCAAAGACACTGAGAATGTACTTTTTTTGTTTGGTGTTTTTGCTTTGGATTTTTTTTTTACTGGAATTGTAATGACAATACCTTAGCGGCTGTATTTGATCTACGAGGGAATCTATTTCAGAAAATGTTTTTCACACATGATTTCATCTATGATTGGCTAATTGCCTCAAATGCTATTGCAATTATTCCCTATAAGTAGCAAAGGAAAGGAATTTAGAAGGGATACGGCGACATCAATAACAGAATATAACCTAAGAATATACTCTTAAAGTCCCCTTCGAATGTTGTATCGGCGCTCAAACTTATCTACATTTGTCGCCTATGTCTCCAAGTGCCCTTTGTTTGTGTCCCTGTGCTTGGTCACCTACATGCAACATACGGCATATGCGCTCTAAAATAGATACCGCATTGGAATATTCCAACGTCCAATTGACCACGATTAGGCTGGAAATTAGAGAAAAATTTCCCTCTCTGACTGACGCTTCGAAATTGGCCATTACAACCCTTCAGTCAGAATTACGGCCTAGCTTCTCACACCACTCACGTTGTGTGCGTTAATTTTATACGTGTGTGGCGGGTCCTACAGTTTAACGTCGACTCCGAACGACAGACTTTTGAGAAACTTTTTCATGGCAGGTTTTTATTTACTCTCAGAGTTTTTGCCAGAAATCTGCTGAGATGAAATCGCCGAAGAAATATTTTTTTTCATATTTCCTTTTGACGCCTGACCTGGGATACGAACCTGGGCTTTACGTCTAATAAGCCAACACACTACCTACTAGACTACGGCGACTTCTGACTGACGTTTCCTTTGTAGAAAAAAGGATTAGTTTGACCGCTAGGTTGGCCTGGCAGAATTTTAGCTGAAGGACGATGAAATCCCTCACTTTTGTCCTCACGGGATGGAAGGCATGCTAGTCGGCTAGGCGTCACCTAAAGTGTTACTGCCAAGCAAACGTGTGAACGCGTGCGGTTATACTGGAACCCCATTATTGACCTCCCTAAAGAAACTGTGTTAGTTTTGGATAAGGATTTATGAGTGTGTCGATATAGTCTAGCTAGCTTGCAGTATATTATTCTCTCTAATGGTGCCAGTCGTAGTCTTTTGATTTGAACCGAATGTGATAGCCTTAAGAGCCCTATTTATTGGCTTAAGTGGCCAATATATTAACAACAACCAACCAATGACAGAATGTAAAATCTACGAGTTACGATCAACTATAAATTTATTACCAAGACGTTTAGCTCTTAAGATAACTTAACTACTTACCGCTTAAAGCTATCAAAGTTACTTGGTAACGATGCAAAACGAACAACACATGGATAAATAATCGATTAATGCCTCTTCCTTAGCAGAAGTAGTAATTTTCTCAGTAATTTTAAATGAACTCAAGTACTTTTTCTACTTCCAAAACACTAATTTGTAAAGCATTGTCAATCACATGCCAGATTTTGGCATTAAATCACTTCTTCATCACAAAATGCCCATTTTTTTCACACACAATTTCTTAAAAAGCATTTATTATGGCATATAATCACTCATTCTACATGATTGGAATAACATGGAAAAGATTCTTTAAAAACAAAATCGAAAGCAAGAATAAATTTACGAAAAAAAAAAACTTCAGCAAATATTTGTTGCGCTCTATTAAAATATAAGAAAAATAAATAAATAGAAGAAGAAGAATGGGAATCAACAAAGTTTGACAGCTAAATTAACTAAATAAACACGCATTTACTTAAACACACACACACGTACACAAGCGTACTCGCGTCACTTGCAAAGAAAGTACTCTCTTAATTTACGAAAGTACTTACAATACATATGTACATAGTACATATAAGCGTGCGTGCGTATATGTGTGTAAACAAGCAAAAAGGTTTTAATTGTCAAAGAATGGAGAAATAAAAGAGAAACAAAGTAACCGGTTTTTTAAATAAACAAATCAATTTGAAGACAAATGACATCACTAATGATGTCATGCCAATAATATACAACAATAACAAGCAAACAAACAAAAAAAAAACAATTATAATGTATTCACAACATAAAAAAGCAACAACTACTATACATACAGCGATTAAATCAATATGAAAACACAAATAAAATACAATGTTGTTGTTGTTGTTGTTGTTGTTATTTTTGCATATGAAACAGAGCAAATCATCTAAGCAACACAAATAAAAACTCAATTACGCATAAAAACCAGTTTTTTTTTTTTTTTTAAGTAACATCATCATAAAACTCACTACACACACAAACATATAAACAACGGTATATGTACGCCCATTTAGAATTACGCAGAGTTGGAAATTATTAATTGTCTTGAAAAATATTTTACATAATATATAGGGTGGGCCATATATCGGTTTAAATTTGAGCCATCGGTTATTTTACAATATTCAGTATATTATCTCCACTGAACGTAAGGAATCGATTTCCGCTTGAACAAGGTTGGGATTTATTGGGCCAACGAGAAAATGCACGAGATGTCGGATGAAGCAAAATTTGCCGTATTTGAGGCTCAGAAAACACACACGTGGTCTTACAGAAGCCAATACAACCATTACGAGTGACTTTTTGATGCGGGTTGTGGAGCGGAAGGCAACATTGGTCCATATTACCTTGAAAATGAGAACGTCGCAACCATTACACCTATCGCATTGTTCGTACCCGCTATTCGTGGTATTGATGTGAACTATGTTCGGTTTCAACAGGATGGTGCAAGTTGCCACACATCTTTTCGATTTATTGCGTCAAACGTTTGATGGCCGTATAATTAGTCGAAATGGTGATGTCAATTGGCCGCCAAGAAGTTGTGATTTGACACCGTTGGACTATTTGTTGTGGGACACCGTTAAAGAAAAGTGTTATGTCGATAAATCAGAGACAATTAAGCATTTAAAGGACAACATTCGTGACCCCATACACTCGAAAAAGTGCACGGAAATTGGTTTATTCGAATCAGATACTGTGAGGCCAGCCGCGGCAACCATATAAATTGAAATAATATTTCATTTCTAAACGGAACAATTGTACTTCACAACAAAAACAAAATGTATTTGGCAAAATTTCAAATCCATTTTGTTTTATTACATTTTTAAATTTAAACTTTTAGATGGCCCACCCTATAGTGTACCTGTTAATAAATAATAACTTTTTTATGATATTTTATTAAATTTCCTTCTCTAGAAAGTATGTACATATGTTTGTATAGGTATTGTAAATAAAATAGAAATTAATTTCTATTATAATTTAATTGTTTATTCTTTCTTTCGTTTTCAAATTCAATTTATTTGTTTATGATGTTATTTAATCTACAATGGCTTTGGAAATTGAAAGTGATACTTTTAGTCAATAATACATTACATTTGCAAAACGAACAACACCAACAACAACGTAATTCAAGAAGAACAAACAATAATTTTATTTGAAATCACATATAGATAGAGGGAGCGATTGTTGTATAAATTTGATCACAGACACAATGTCAGTGTCTCCAGAAGTGTTATTTTATAGGATTACCCTACTTATATCATTAACGGCAATAGAGAATAAAGAGTGTATAAGTAACACAATATAGTACTTGTAATCTTGACTAATTAGGTAAATAACACGATGGTATATTAATTATATTGCACTGCACTGCAGAGAATTACAAGACAAAAAATTCTTCTTATCAATCAACAAGGGCGACATGTCGCGCATTCGGATTGACATTATTTTACGCGGACAAATACATATAGAGAACGTCTTTCGACAAGGTTGCTTATTATCTTAACTGCTTTTCAATATACATATGCCTTAATTTGGCAAACATCTAAACATGACAAACAAATTATTTGGGAATTAAATCACAAACTTAATGTTGTCGATTCCACTGACGTCATTTGTCACCTCAGTCTTAAGCATTCAAACAAAACTGGAACAATAAACAATCATCCTGATCATTTAAAAGCGAACAACCCGTGCTCGTTTTCAGCGGGCATTGCAGTAACTAATAGCTTGTATTCATTGTGCCGTCGCAGTAGTATCAAAATAATTGCAAATAGGTTAACTAAAGAGCCTGCATAAACAAAGGTTGTGCAGTTTTACACACAAAGAAGCCATAGAAGAACGCAAGCAAATACATGGAGGACACGCTTGGTAAATGCTGATATCGGAATGAAAGATTTTACATGGAGTGAAAATTTGGGCCATAAAACGTTGCAAATCCGTCGTTGTTCACTTTTGATGTTATCATCTCAGGGGGGCAGGAGATACCGTGTTTCCCAGAATGATTATCTGGAGGAGAACATCTTAATTTTAAAAATATTAAAACCATCATTCAACCGTAGTTCAAACCTCAACAAAACAGTTACAATATGATCGCCTAGGTTAATAGATTGACCCTACCTACATAGGCTGCCTTCCAAAATGTATCAATACAAAGTTTGTAAGCAGTTCTACTACTGTATATAAACTATGTAGATATGCAAAGTAACCAAACAATGCATCAACTATAAATCCGATGCCTGATTGCTTTTTGACTGCGTTAAAAATACACCTTGACGACGTTTTGAAATAGAATACATTGTATATATTTTGTACAGCGGCATTATAAAACACGATACTTTGTTCAAACACAAAGCAACTAACATTTTGGAAGGCAGCCATAATATGCTCTTCGGTAGACTGTCATTTTGTGTTCTCTTAAAAAACATGTCATATCGTATCTTTATCTTTTTAATCGGTTTGGTATTTATAGATGGACTTTTTGTTTCAATTTCAATAAATAATGGTTTTAGATGCACAAGTGATAGGTCTACTGTAACAAATTCTAGGTTAATAGGGTTGCCAACTATTTGAAATACTTGTACATAGTTTAGTTGGATAAATGCGCTTTTGGTATCATATATATCACAAACGATGAAAGAAACAAACTCAGCATCCTTTCTGTGAAGTATCAACCCAAAAGCGGTTAAAATATTGCCTGAAGGTAAAACCCAAGGATTTTTATTTTTGCTTTCCTATGCTTTCTATCCACCCACCCATTCAAGTCAGAGATAGACATCTCCTCAGCTATCCTCTTCGTCAGATTTATATATTGCAGTTACAGTAATCAATATGATAAAGAAAACTATAACAGTAGCATTCAAAATAGTCCACCGTTACCGTTTCCAAAGCTCATTTAACAGTGATTTATTTTTTCTTCCATTTGCCATCACTTATAATCTACAATTGCATTAAAATTGCTGCAACTATTAAATGGAGTTCAACAGTAAAGTAAGTGTAGGCTGCAGTGTATTTATTGTCGACAACAGCAACTTGCAATAAAAGGCAACAACATTTAACAGCAACAACAATTGCAGTGTTTCCCTTTAGGGCAACACGAGTGGGTGTCAATTTAGTTGTCTGGTATGGATGCTTAAGTGATGATTAAATTGTCAGCTATTGTTAGACAGAAGAGAAACAGAGCCACAGGGGTATTAAAATGCAATGCGGTTAAAAATTGCATAGAAATTTACCAGGGAATAAATAATTGCAATGGAATTTAACAATTGATGAAAACGAATGCCAAAATATTTGCCTGAAATATTTCACAGCAATATTTGATTTCTTTTCAGCATGTCTCCAATTGGATCAATTTAGTCATTAGAATCGTCCAAATGAGCGAGGAATATGTATTTGATTGAAAAATTTAGATAAATTGGCTTTAGCGACTGTCACGAAAACCCAAAGCGAATAATTTTCCATTTTGTTTAACGTTAAATTATTAGACCTTTAATGTCACAAAGCATTTTCTGCATCTTATTCGTTTTCCATTTTTCCACTGCCTTGTTTCAATTTCAGAAACCAAGCAAAGTGCTAGGATGATAGGGTTGCCATGTGTCATTGCCAAGAAACAAAGCGTTCTTTTTCGCAAGCACTACAAAATGAATTTTACGTTAGACTGCATTAACTCTTAAGCCTTATAACGTCTAAGACCATCAGATGAACATATTTCAAAAAGAGAACAATCCTTTATTCATTCTAAAACGAAGTTAGTTTTCATTACCTGGGTAGGTATGCAATGAAATGAAATTTCTCTGAAAAATCCGCATATTGTCAGCATTTCGTGAATTATTTCCTTTGCTTCATGGTCTGTCCTCTGAATTTTTATTAGATTGGAAAACTGAAATAGTGGTATTAAGATTATGGCTCTAGATAGATTATGAACATGCAACAATAATAAAAACAGAATACTAAGTTACTTTATTTTTGGAATTTGGGATTCTAACTAGGGACTGGTCTGGTTTGAAGATCAGTAGTTCTCGGTAGTAGCCAGAGGTGTGTGGCAATTGCTGCAAAATACGGAGCAGATCTTAAGGGTTCCGATATTAGACTTCCGTATAGGCTGCCTAACCACTGCAATGTTTTAGATGAGCATATCAAGGCCATATTGAAAGTGGAGTAATGTTTGTTGGGTGATGATAATAGAATCTTCGCTGAAAAGCTCTGAATTTTGGACGAGCAGTCAGACTGCGATCAAGTCTCTCACGAATATTAACTCGATGATGGGGATTTCTCTGGGTATTTATATTTTTAAGACCAAATCATTAGGATATTATCGGAAGAAACGTTCACATTGCCTCAGTTCAACTGGGTATTTTCCGGCCACATTACAGAGAAGCTCAACTTCGTTATTAGCTTGAGATCAGGTTGGGTTAGGTTAAGTTTATCTAGTAGCCGCCTCACCGAATACAGCTTACTTGGCTCTTGTAAGACCCCGTTGTAACACCAATATTATTTATTACGCCTTGTAATTACAGCTCCAGGTTGCTATGTGGATGTGGATCCCTCATATTACCATTTGCAAGTTAAGTTCTGCCACTAAATTCTGGATGTCCACGAATTCTTATTCTTAGATTCTTCCCAAACGCAGAGCAATGACAGAGAAGATATACTGTGATCTCCTCTTCTTCATTGTCGTGTGAGCTTCTGCAGAAGGCGTTATGAGGTATACCCAGTCTATTGGCGTGAACACCTAGATATCAGTGTCCCGTTATCACTGCTATAAGGTTCCTTAGATGGAATCTTGTAAGGTTCAATACAAATAGCTTGAGGGCAAGTGTATACAGTATTACTAGGCTGTACTGGACTGATATTGATAGGAACAGAATTTATTGCCATCTTTCACTATCACGATTCTCGCAAGTCCTATAGAATGAAACTCCTGAGAAATTCCTAAAACGGAGAACCAATATTGAAGAAAAAGTTTATTTATATAAACCATATCCAACTGCAGACTTTAATGATGATGATTTCTTGTTATTAATGCAATAAAGCGTGATTACCCTTAATGTTTCGTTGAAACGTACTCAGTTTATTTAGCCTGGATAATGAGAAAATATTTTAAAAACTATTGTGTAAATACGAAAAAAAAGTTTATCTCTTTAATATGCAAAGCTTTTTGCTTAGTACAGAGGCGGTTCTAAGGAGGCGAAATGTGATTTTGTCTTCCCCCACTAATTTCTTAAATTATTAAAACTGATTACAGGCCTATTTATGTGCATTGAAAAATTTAATAATTGATGATTAATGAAATATTTGCAAAAAACGCGAAAATATGCATTTTCGTGAAATATATTAGGTTAGAAACGATTCGTTGGGTTACAAGTGTGAGGAAATAGAAAATTTTCAATTCTTCCCGGAATTGATAGGAATTGTAACTGTATGCCCGCTACTTATGTATAAAATTAACGCATACAACATAAGTGGTGTGAGAAGCGAAGTCGTAATCCTGACTGAAGGATTGTAATGACCAACTATGTACATATATATGTATTGATAGGAATTGAGGCAAATAAGATACTGCCTTTAAAAAAATTTTTTCGCGCACCTGGCTTAGTGACAATGTTTAATTTTAAAATCACTAATTACAATAACACCAACAGTAAAGTAACAACAACAACAACAACGATTACTACAAAAAAAATTAATTTGAATACGCATTGAATTTGTATTCAAGGTGTGCAAGTTTTGTTTCTATTTTTCATATTCAAAACCAAACGTTGGAGTTAGACGTACGCTTCGACTGTATGTACGAACGTCTGTGGTCTACGATTCATGAATATGGGTCGCCTTTACTTACGCCAAGACTCATAATCGATAGCGGACTTGTAGCGGTACACCTTAATATTACAGAGAATCTAATATTAAACAATTATCTTTTTTGTTTTTATTGTAAATTTTGCATTTGAAAAATTAAATTTTTTTCATTGTTTTTAATTCGTATTAAAAACCCAAAAAAAAAAACAAAAACAAATAAAGGCGACTACACCCAACATTTTGTATGAATGAAATTGTTTTTTTTTTTAATATTTATTATTTTAACGACCATATGTTTTATTTATTTTTGTTGTTTTTATGTAAAAAAAATTTACTTTTTTTAATTAAAGTGCTAAGCAGCCGTAAAGCATTTTAATACCCTTTTTTCTGTTTTGTTTTCATTCAATCACAGTTTCAAATACTGACAGTCACACTGTCTGTGTTTGACATTTGGAAACGAAAAAAAAAATACAAAAGTCTAAATAAAATACTGTAAAATAATAAATATTAATTGTTTAATTTAATATGTTGAAATTTCTACACCCTACGTTGGCATATTCAAAGTGTCATCGTTTATAATTTAAAATTAAAGCATTGCAGTGTAAGCAGCTATTTGCTGGAGTGGAGTAAAGCATGAAATGGTTTACTAAAAATTGAAATAAATCTAAAAACTATTCTTGACCTTCGAATACACAGGGTCATGTCAGCTGTCAATGAATGCCCTTGTTGCTTCTATTTGCTACAGTGCCCTGTATTCTCTCTCTTTCTCGACTAAACCGAGTTTGTGCAAAACTCCCTTTCTACTAGAACAATCGTGATTGAGTGGGCAGTAAGAATGCTTATTTTATTATGGAATTAGTTCTGCAGGCGCTTTGTCCCTATGGGGATTGCTCCTCTTGCACGAGTTTTCTTGTGCCACTTACACAAGCCAACCTCCATTGGAAGTGGAGTATAACACTTCCTCTCTCCTACAATCTACATACTAATATATATATAATTGGCCAGTACAACTCTTTAGTCAGGATTACAAACTAGCTTCTCACACCACTTATGTTGTGTGTGTTAATTTTATCCATAAGTGGCGGGACCTTCAGTTTAAAGTCGACTCCGAACGATTGATTTTTTGAGAAACTTTTTTTTTTTTTTTTTTATCGAACGTCCCCGGCCTCACACTAACCCACCCTCACCCGACCGCGGAGGGCTCGTCCCCATTACGTAGGGACACGTACACACTACAGTCCGGACTATAGCGGGTTAGGGAAAAGTAAAGGCAACGACAACATAAATCAGCTACAGAACTTAATCACAAGCTGAATAAAGCAACAATAAACCATAACTACCTAAGACAAGAACGAGAATATATTTTTCTATAATAATTTACAAATTAATGGCAGCATATAAGCTACGTTTAATAATATAAACAGTACAATTAAAATCAATAAAATCATAATACATGTTAAAATCATTACATAATCTACGAAAAGGAAAATTACAACCATAGTTTGTTCTATAAAAATTTCATGGCACTTTTATTTACTCTCAGAGTTTTTGCCAGAAATATGCTGAGAGGAAGTCGCCGAAGGAATATTCACCCTTATTCTGGTTGTCGTCGTCGTCGTCGCCGTCGCCGTCGTTACCAAAAATGATGTCGATCAAATCAGAGTCGACAAAATCAGAGTCGACACAACACAATATCGACGGCGTATTGGCTCACAGAATACCAAATGTGTGTCGACAGTCATCTATAACTGTCAATAACGACAAACCGAATACCAATTTTAAACTGTCGACGCAAGACGACGTCGACGACGACAACCAGAATAAGGGTGATTTTTTCATATTTCGTTTTGCTGGAGATGTCTGACCTGTGGTTTGAACCGTAGCCTTACGTCTAATAAGCGAACACACTACCTACACTACACTACGGCGAATTCATCCTATAATCTATTTTCCTAAATTCAACGAAATGCACTGCATGAGCCAGATGTTATCAAAAGAAAACCCCCCAGTCTAGCTTCAGTTGGCTGGTATTGCACTTGATAAACAGGGCACTTATCGAATGCAGATCATGTTCGATCGATTGATATTCAATTTAATTATCATCATAGTTGTGATAATTTGTAAGAGGAGAATAATAATGTGGGCTAATATACAGCTGTAGGGTATTCTAATAGTGAGACTTGAGTGACAGCAACTTCCTCACTTGTTATATGTGACGGTTTTTGTTTTTGTTTAAAAATCATAATGCGTAACGGGTTTTCATGAGATTTGTACATTAAATAAAAACCAAAATTGTGTCTACTATGAACAAAATACATAGAATATGATTTAAGATTAGAATTCCTTAATCTACACCATTTCCAACTATGCAAAGTTTATTTAAAAAAAAAAATTTAAAAATGTGGATTTATTTGCTAATATTTTATCCCCCCTTATAATAATTCTTCTCTGATATAATATGTCAATGATCCTTTATACTGTTTGAATGAAAATTCGCCATGGATGCCATATATCCATTGTTCAGGGCCTTTATAGCTGCCAGGCTGTTTAAAAGAATTCTTATATCTATGTTATGTAAATGCTGTATGGGATTCGATTCCAAGTGTAGTAGATCATTTATATCGAGATTACATAGGAATGACAATAGTACCCCTCCCCCGGTTATCCTAAACTCATATTCTAGTTTGATTTACAAATCTTGTATAAATGTATGTTGAGCATAATAGATTACATAAATTAATTATCAAACTTTAGCAAGCATGAATGAAACGTCGTAGGGTGTCAACAAGCATAAGGGCCAACCATACATAGTTGGTCATTACGACCCTTCAGTCAGGATTACGACCTAGCTTTTCACACCACTTCTATTGTGTGTATTAATTTTATACACAAGTGGTAGGACACACAGTTTAAAGTCGATTCCGAATGGGCTTACATATCGATTTAAAATATGTAATAGGATATCGCTTGGGAAGATAAACCTTTATTGGAGACTCAGTTCTGATTTGAATTTTGACACGTGATTTACTTAAATACAGGAAAAACCGAAAGGGTTTTCATCTTTATATTCAAATTTTAAAAACTAATTTTCGTAGAGATTATAACTCATAACTGGATAAGTAAGGAGGCAGAAGCGAAGCTTATCAGTAATTTAATCTTAGATTGGCTGTCCGTGTAAAGAGCATTTCAAGAGCATTCAGCCTATGGAAAGGTCTAATATCGGAACTCTTAATGTACATACATCCCTCTGTCCAACAGTATAACCCTCAACAGTATATTTATGTACCCCATCGAAAAACTCCGGATCATCGGATCAGAAATTCCCAATCGGAATCCATAAGCCAAGTCTCGTATCAAACAAGTTATGAGAAACCACACATTCGATGCTAATGTGTCTATAACTTCCCAGTACTGTAACATTAGTCAGAGATGTATCAATGAGCTTACTATCTGCGCAAGGTCTGTCTATCAGTCTGTCTATCAGTCTACCGATAGTGTATTTGATGGCAAGTTTAAAGCCCTAAATCTTTCCTTTTAGAGGTGTAAAGCGCTTTAACCGTTATTCTTCCAGGAGAATTTGCAGTCTAATATAATCCCCAGATACGAAATCAAACCTTATATCGTCTGGTTAAAAGCTTCAAAACCGTTTGGACATTAGGTCGGCAAAGCTGTATTGATTTCACAATAAGTAGTGTTTTCAAATACTAGATCTGTTCCTAAAACTAAAGTGAAATTAAATTTTGTGGCTTTAAAAGTGGGCTCTAAAAGTCATTTCAAAAATAGTTTTTTTTTCATAAATTTTTCTAATAGTTTTGAAACTTAAATTTATTTTCAGAGTTTTATTTATTACAACCTCTGGTTAAAAAAATATTTTTATCTGCCAATAAAAAATTTACAAAAAAAAATCATAAAAAAACAAAAAAAAATTTAATGATTTTCATACAAAATTTTACAATGTAAGCCGCCCAGCCACCACAACAAATTGATTTACAGCCAAAGATAGTTTGTAAACAATAACCAACAGTGTAATAACAATTACAACAACAAAAAGAATATAAATAAAAAAAATAATTAAAAATTTTATTTTAAAACAATAAAAGGTCAGGAAAAAACAATCATTTCAACTGAGTGGTGGAAAACTCCCAACTGAACAGATTCGAAATCATCAGACACACATACACACAGATTTGTGTTTTTCCAATAACAATTGGCCCTGAATTCCGTGAACTTTAAATCTAAACAAGAAAAATTACAATAAAATCGAATTTTTATTTGGAATTTAAATAAATTTATTGAGAACATCTCTCTCTCTCTCTTTTCCATTTTTTTTTTTAATTTCATGTAAAACTTCAATATTATTTATCATTACATCTACGCACACAAAAACATTTTTCAATTGAATTGAATTAATTTTTATTTTCTTTTTCTCTGCCTCTTCTAATTACAGATTTCACAAGTACTCTGCGTATTTGAACAGCCCGTGTTGAAGGAACTACTAACGAACTATTTGAACCTGAGATTAAACCACCCCACCACCACCACCACAGAGTTTTCTTTATTTTGTAGAAAGAAGCTCTAACGAATTGCTGTTGTTTGATTGTCCACCTATTTTAAGTTGTATATTTAAATTAGTTGTTTAAGGAGAATCCCCCCACAGACACACACAGCAACACACAGAAAACAACTCCATAATGGGAGCATTTTCCCAAAAACCCAGAGTCAATAAGACTCTAATATCACTGAAAGTGGTGGCCTTCTTTGTTTTAAGCGGTAAGTAGATGAAAGAAAAAATAGAGCTTAAGATCACTTTTTAGGGTCCAAAAAAATATATATAAGGGGTAGTAAAAATAAAATCCATTAATCTACAATAATTCTCCTCATTTTAAGCATGCACCTTAAAGAAACTCCATTTTGTATTTGTAATATGACGGTGAGTTATTCAAACTAGTTGAGGTGTTTTGACTGCGTATTGGAAGATTCGTGACCATTCCCGCTGGGAGAGAAAATAGCTAATGCTCATTGTCATAGCTGTAGTAATGCAGAAAATGACAAACTTTCAGGTCACTGACAAGGATATGGGCCAAACCTCACACGGATTTCTGATGAGTACATCGGGCTCCTTGTAGGAGAAAATTGATTGCCTAGGCAGAGATTTGCTTAGAGGCTTTCATCTTTCTACTGAAATTGCTCAATCTTCTGTAGCCGCTGCGATAATGTCTTCGGGAGCTGGGTTATACGTATTATAACGAATATGTCACATATACGACACATTGTACTCCCCACATATTTCATAGAAAATCCCTATAATGTCACTTCCAAGACTATTGCCCTGACAAACTTCAGTATGTTGATCCCTGCCCAGGATCTGGTATGCACCCAAATGATGATGATGATGAGCTCATCTTCATCATCACAGAATCCAAATATTGGGCTCGAGACAGCGCCTTAAATAAATTTACTCCGAGAACACAGTGCCCTGTCAAAGGACCGGTTAACTACATCAGTTTATTCCATATTTCATATCGGCTCTCATTGTAATTTCTCAACAAATTAGTTGAAAAGGGATTTTGCCTCACTTTATCTTCCCTTTCGTTGAACATAACCTTCCATCACTCCACCATGTCAACAACATTTAAGTACAACTCCTTGCTAGGTTGTTTGCTTGCTCATTGCCACAAATTGTCACATGACCTGGGAACCAGCAGAAGATAATTTTATTTTGATTACGTAGCCGATTTAACTTCTCTGGATAGTCCTACACTATCTTCGATTTCGATTCATAAGAGACGAGTTCTCGAATGACGGCCTGACTGTCAGATATTATTTGCTATGTACTGTCATTTTTATCTCTTAGCCAAATTGAATTGAACATATCTTACGATGGCTTAATCTACCACTTAGAAGAAGATTTTCGCGAGTTTTCCCACGAGTCCTAAGTATTTCGTCATTCATTTCATTTGACCAAAACCCTACAGACATGAGGTTCTGATGTGATATTTATGGCAACCGTGTGTCTCAGCACTACTTGACGCTCCTCAATTTCATTCTCATGAAATTATTTGCAGAACCATTAGCAGGTGATAATCGTTTGATATTAGGTTCGGATTATAAGTTGGATGTAGAAGAACCGCTTATATAAGAGTCGCTAGTATTCTGTGTGGCCTGGCAGTGCTTTCATGAAACACAACTCCTTTCCTCCAAAGCAAGCCGACTGTTGATCTTCAGATGACATTTACTGGCAGCATTATTATTATAATTTTTCCATATCGTGTCCTCTAAGATAGGGATGTCCATTGATCTAATTGCCGATAGCTTGAAACAACATCCTTTGTAAACATGTATTGGGTATAGCAGTGAAGCGCTGCTTTTGAATAACGAACGCCAATGCTCTGCGAAAAATCATGTGTTTCTTTTAAAGGCTTTACTAATGCTCTCCTTTTTTCTTTACCCATTTCAGGCCTCTCTGCTTTGCATATACTCAACAATATTTATCCTCGAGCGTTGGGCTTAAATTTCGCTGAGTATCGCAATATCACCATTATCTCAGCTTTCGTTTCGCTATTGGGTCCTCTTATAGCTGGTCCTTTGGCCGATCGTTTTGCCGCCAAAAATCCCAATAGTTTTGGCAAAATCTTAAGAATCCTAACGGCCATATTTCTATTGATAACCGCCATTATATACATCTGCCTATTGGCTGTGCCCGCAGTAGAACGTGGCGAGACGGGCCAACCTTTAGTAAGTTTCGGTTGTGATAGCAGTGGAGCTGTAATATTCCAGCAGCGATGCTCGGAGGATAATACCTGTCATCACTGGAAGGCCAAGGTAGGCAGTGTTAATTTGACAAAATGCACTTATACCTGCCAGGATCCTACACAATACGAAAACATGTATACACCCTGGTTGGAAAGTATACCCACACCCTCACCATCCACCGAACACAGTTCTGAATTTGATTATGAAGATGAGTCCACCGCAGCGGTAACAGAGAGTTTAAGACGAAAGCGCAGTTTGCAACAAGTGCCACAATCTGCTGAATTGGGTGCTGCCGAGGTAGTAAGTGGTGAAGTGTTATCACGCCAAAAGAGAGCCTTTAAATCCGCACCCACTAAGGTGTACGTAGAACCTCCACATGTATGCATGACGGAGAAAAATGAAAGCGGTGCAGAAGTGGTCAAGAATTGTCATGTCTATACCGATGACACAACGAGTATTTTGGTGCACACTGTTATGAAGGCGGCCACTAATATGGAAAATGATACCCATTCCGCGGAATGGTGCAATTATCCCTTGGGTAAGTATGGATTTCTTGGCGGATTGAAAAGTTGCTGACAGTTTTTTTTTTTCTTTCTACAGAGGGCTTCAAATGCCAGATACCTGTACCTCAAGCCAACTATATGATCCAGTTGAAGAATAATAGCGACTGTAAACCCATGATCGAGTGCCAGGTTATTGATCCCTATGGCAGTAAAGGCAGTGTTTTGGCCGATAGTGAATGTGTTAAGATTAAGGGCGATTTGGACTGTACCTTGGCTGGCTATACCACCTTGCGTATTTTGGGCGATATCTTTGCCTTGGCCTGTTTGACTCTATTGAATACCGCCATTGTCATAGCTGTACGCGAAACCTCTGAGGGCAGGGGAGAAGTTTGTCGCCAATATGCCTGGGGTGCTATAGGTTATGTTATCTTATTCTGCACCGCTTGGTTTTTCTTGAGAGAAGCCGAAGGCGCAATAGTGGCTTTAAGTCTGGTAATTATTTGTTTTATTGTGGCTGCGTTGGTGCTGCTGTTTGCCACCCAAATGCCTTTAAGTCCACCGGAATGGTGGTGGCATACCAAGACCGGCATGCTAGTGTACCCCATGTCGGCTATAAGAAAATACAGTCCCGAGATATTTGTTTTAACTTTGGTGGCCATTTTGTTTGGTACCTTCTGGGGCAGTATACATAGTTATTTGAATGGCAGTTATTTCGGTGACTATGCTGCCTATTTCACCGGTTTGTTATTGGTTTTGGTGTTGTTCTTTAACATTGACAAGTTCATAGAGTACTGTGGCCATTCGAATATCTTTATTGGTGGTTTCGCCATGTTCATTATACGCTTTACCGCCTTGGCTAGTGAGGACACCCAGTGGCTAACCAAACTAATGGAAATTGTAGAGCCTGTAATCTTGGGCATTGTATGGATCACCATTATTTTGTATATGCGTCATGCCATGCCTAGAAAATTCACAGCTACTGGCCAAGCTTTGGCCGTGATAGCCTTCTTTTCATTGGGTAAAGGTATTGGAGCCCTGATCGGTTTGGTGCACGATGACAAAAAGGGCATACACTCTAAGGATGATCTTATTAAGTTCGAATATTTATCGGTTGTTGCCTGCATTATAGCATTGATCTATTTTGTGATTTATAATCTTATACTTGCACCACGTTGTGCCGCCAAGCCCGTACACTTGGATGATTTGATGTCTGGTTCTGCTTCACAAACCTTTGCCAATGGCGCTGGAACTGCTGGCGGCGGTAATGGCAGCACTGCCTCGGCTCTTAATGGCAATGGCACTGGTACTGGCAATGGCAACAGTTATTCACCCTTGAGAGTGTATCACAACGAAAGAGGCAAGAAGGGACAATTTAGGTATTAAAAAAAACATTATCTGAGTTTTTTAGTTTCTGTTTTTTTTTTTTTAATTTAAAAACTTTTTTTTAATTTTTTTATAATTGTAAAGAAATAAATTTAAAAAGAAAGTAAAACATTTAAAATATATTTTTTATTGTCACTTTATTTTGTTCTATGATAACAAATTTATTAATAACGTTAAGCTTAAAAAGAGTAAATGTTCAAAGAAGAATAATTAAAAAATTAAAAAACTTATACAAGTTTTCTTTGACTCACTGAGAATTACAAATCTCAAACAAGAAATTTAAATTTAACAATTTGAATCAAAAACAAAAAATCATGCTCTTGCAATTTCTTTTTTTTTTATTATTTTCTTATAATAGATATATAAAAATAAAAAACTTGTTCTATTAAGAATGTTTTAAAAAATTAAAAAAACTAATTTTAATTTTTAATTTTAATTTTTAATATTAAATTTTAATTTTTAAAATTTTAAAAAAAATTGTAACTTAATTCGAGCCGTTCAAAGTAACTGTAGTTTTCTTCTATAATTTTTAAAAGATTGTTTAAAAACATTTTCCAAAATATTTGAATATTTTTCACAACTTTTTATTTTCTTAAACAGTTCCTCTAACTCTACATGTATTTTACACCTGACTTGAGTTGTCGCAACCCAATTGGGTCCTTAGCCGAGCATACGATATAATTCCCTGCACTTTTGTCTTGTATGCATCTTCCTCAATTTCTGCCCACGCTGACGTTTCCGCCGCTTCTTTCTACACCCCCTTCAGCGAATTATTTCCGGTACACTTTTCTTTGTGGAGAAAGCTTTTTATTGTATCAAATTCGGAATACAGCCAAGAGTTACGATATTCTCTAGATTAACAAATTGTATGCAGAACACTTCCTCAATTATTACAAAAATAGCCACATCTACCGATGCAAGCATCCGTGTATCTGCATCATATAATTGCACGGGCAATTTAAGCATCTTATGAAGTATAAGTTTTGTTTGTCGGGAAAGAACCGTGACTCTTTATAATGTTTTATATTCAAAAGATACTCATGTGCATTAAGGTATGTATACATGTACGACACACCATCGTTGGCTCCTACTAACTAAACTGACCCCTTTTAGTTCCATCAAACATACTTCCTTCACAAGCTTTCAAACATTCCCTCTTTATTCCTATTTTTATCTCAAATTGTTCCGCATAATTCGGTGTTTAATCGTGTTCCATTTAATTTCTATACTGAATATTCCTCTCGAGTATCTGGCATGAATTGGTATTCATTTCCCAGTGCCATCTAAAACTTCGACAGCTGAATAATATATTCTCTACATCTTCATGCATACAATTTGGTGATGTATCTATCATATCCAAAGCTATGCAGTTATTTTCTGTGACAGCCATAACAATGAAAAACTCAGCATTTGCTGTCTTTCCATTTGTTTACCTTTCAAACTATCTTTCCATTATGACCATTATGGGAACCCACCGTTCGTTCCTTTGCATTCTAAATGCATCTGGCACTGAGCCCCTCTTCAGCGATTTTGGTCCTGCAATATTTACCATTATCCCAGTTAGTACTTCATGAGTCGTAAATGCTTTTTCACTGATGAATTTCATAAGTTCCTTGGAATTGAGCCTGTTTTCGCGTATCATAACCAAAAATTTTATGGTTTTCTTCGATTTACTCTCTGTTGGTTTTTCCTTTCAAATATTTTATGGCTACTTATCCGGCCAGTCCTTATCTTATGTGCAGCAAGTGTCAACGTAGTCCATACAGCAATTTTAACTGCTGTGTTCGTTGTCACTTGGATATTCCTGTAGATAATGATAATAACGTTTGGTAATTTAAATTTTCCAGAACAAATGTCCAAATACGAAACCCCGGGAGACACGTGCCGTGACAAATAACTTCTTTCTATCAAACGTTGACTATATAGCTCTTCTAAGCCGAGAGTAATTTTTCTTTTAGATGTACCAAACATGTGTTTTTTAGAAATATTTTGTAAATGCTTTATCAGATGTCACATGTAAAATACATGCCTAGAAGTGAGAGGTGCTTTAAGGCGAAAAGACCTTAAATCAATAAATTTGTTTTTAATTTTTTTTTTATAAAAATTTTAAAAAAAATAATTTTTTTCTCAAAATTCAAAAATATTTTCTTATAAAAAAAGTTCAATTTGAAAAGTTGATATTTTTAATTTATGAAATAAATATTTAAATTTTTTTTTTTTTTTGAAAAACGAAATTTACCTGTTTAGGTTATAAATCCGCTATGATTTTTCAGTTTTATATTTTTAAATTGTTATTTTTATATTCTTAAAAAACACATTACTAAATATGTATGTATGTACGTATAACATTACAAATCTACAAAAAACTTAAGTATTTTTTTAAACAAAAATAAAAAAAAAATAAAAAAATAAATATTTTGCCCTTAAACTTGAAATGCCCTTTGTAAACCATTTTATACTAAAAAAAATGTTAAAAAGTAAAATGGAAATGATTAAGTGATCTATTTGTGTTCAAATAGTCTGCCATTTATTTTTCTTTTTTTTATTAATTAATTATGCAGTTTAATTTTTATTAATTTTTATTTTTAATATTTTCTGTTTAAGAAATATTTTAAGCTAAAACAAATTATATAAATAAAATATAAAAAAAAAAACAAAAAAAAAACAAAAAAAAATAAAAAAAACTATTTTTGTATTAAAAATCATTGGAATTTAATAAAACAAAATTTAAAAAAAATCAAAATAAATAAATTTGCAATTTAAAACATAAAAACAAACAATTAACGCTATATGTGTGTATTTTCCTAAACAATAAAAGAAATAAAAATAAAATAGATAAATAAGCTCATTTTAAAACTGGCATCAATTCAAACAAACAAAAAATCTTTAAAATAAATAAGAATTAAAAACAAAATAAAAAAGATTTTTAATTTCCTGTTAATTTAAGATACATAAATTTAAAAGCAATGTTATCGATATCTTTGTAACCGGTAAACCATTTTTCAATTTCAAAAATAAAGTTAAATGAAATACACACACACACACATAAAGATATGCTCGGCGTTACCACATAACAAATGTAGGTTTCGAATGTTGTAACATTAAAGGATTATACGAATAGCCACGGTCTCTCAGAACGTGAATGTAAAAGTAAAAAAAAAAACAAACTTATTAGTAAAAAGTGTAAAGTACACTGCAGCGCTCTGTAAGGTTCAATCCTTGTTTTAAAATGTTCTTGTTGTTGCTGCCGTTGTCGCTGTTAGGATGTTCTCCCTGTTGTTACTGCTGTTGCCAATAGTACATAAACTTTTACGACTATCGAAAAACTGCATTCAAATAAAGTGATCCAAAAAATGTTTACAATTTTTCGATAACACAGAAAGTCCACAGCCCAGACATCGCAAACTGAACGAAATATTGAAAAAATATTTCCTCGCTGGCTTTCTCTCAGCAATATTCGGGCAAAAACCCTGAGACTCCAAACGGTAACACAACCTCTACAAGAGTACGCCCTCACATCTTTTAACCATCAATAAGGCTATTTTGGTTTGATGCTGAAATCCAAGTTTCGGACAAACATATAACGTCGGCACACGATTAAGACCAAATTTATTCTTCTTATTCACAAAGTTTTGTGCATTTATGTCACAAATCTGAGCACCTTTTTTCTGCTTTACCAAAATTCACCGTAGACACAACTCTCTATGCAGCTCTTCTCAACAGTAATGTTTTCAAAATTTCTTGTCCACCCATGCGTCGTGCGTCAGAATTAATCTGCGAGTGATATTCAAGGATGTCCTTATCAACTCTAGATTTTCCTTGCAGATTGGCGCGTAGAGATGTTGTTTATACATATTAAATTTCCTTATTTTTTTTTACTTTGATATGCTTTTAACGATATTTTCCAATACATTTACAATTCAAATTTGCATCCCCTGAGCTATGCAATGTTTTAGCGTTACTTATAGCAATCAACGAAAGCCAAAAGAAAAAAATAAAAAAAAGCTAAGCTTTATGTTCCACAACAGCTTCAGATAAAAGCTTTCTTTAGCTATTTTTGTTTTTAACCGGCTACACTAGTTGATGTTGATGATTGTTGACAATCTCTATATTTTTTTTTTAACACAAAACTGAAAGTTGCCCGGCCAAACATTAAATAATGAATCAAACCAAAGAAAATAAAGTATAAAGAATGTGCATCTTAACATATTTTGGAATATTTTTCAAAAATATTTCATGACGCGGGGGGAAAGATAGGAGGGAAGTAAACAGAAACGAAGAGCGTAACAATGCGTTGCTCTCATTCTTTGCTCTCATCGCGATGAGATCAAAGACTATAAATATATGAAGATGTTGCACTGCCAGTGCCAAATTTGTCGATGGCAGTACGGCTACTGCCACTTATTGTACTCAGAGAATTTATTATACTCAGAGAACGTATTGTTCTCTTCTCTAATTTATTCTCATATGCGTGTATACGTGTGTGCTTGTACATTGGCAAATAAAATAATAAACAAACTGAAAGATGTCTTGTTTTCACAAAATGTATGTGCAAATAGCCTGTGGAAAAGAAATATTACCGTTTGTTTTATTGTAGGGTAAGAATATGTGTTTTATTGTTGTAGAAATGAAACTATATCGATTCGCACCGAAATAAAAAATCCACATTTTGTGTGGACATTTGAAACTGAAAAACTGAAAAATTGTTTTATAAAAAGTGTGAATTTAAAAATTGTAGTGCATGATCAAACAAAAGGTTTAATAAATATAGTATATAATTAAAATCATAAATCATATTTTTAGAAGATATTGATAGGACTGGAAATATATCAGAAAGTACACATACCCCTGATATAGATGTTGCAGATATATACGATGAAAATAAAGAATATTTTAATGAAGGCACCGATTGTTTTACGTCCAACAATGTGCCAATTGAATTAACATCAAGTCGATATTTTGTTGGTTACATAGCTCAACGAATATCTTGCGTTAAATGTCGTGTGGATATAATCAAACCAGCGCAAATTTTGTCATATCCTTCAGAAATGTTCGTTTATGCAAAAAATTATATAAAAATTTGGAAGTTTGTGCGCTCCATCTGATTTATTTTTTGAAGTTTGCAAAATTCATATAAGTCTTCGAAAAAATTTTTTTAGAAAATAAATCTATAAAAAACAAAAAAACATTTGTAGTTGGCAAAAAAATACAAAAAATGCACAAAAAATAATATTTATTCCTTGGTTTGATGAAAATGTTATAAACACAGAATGGAGATGCTTAATTTACTAATTGTTGTTTTACTACGGAAGCATTCCACATGGGAAACATACAAATTCAAATTATCCAGTATGGAAAAAGTTAAAATTTTGAACCATTAAAATGATAAATAAATTTAATAAATACTAAACAAAAAAAGCATTCGTTTTATTACAACTTCATTCTATACAAAAATAGACACATATGGTAAATACATACATACATAATTGAATAGTAGTATATAATTCGGTGCGAATCGATATAATTTCATTTCTACAACAATAAAACACATATTCTTACCCTACAATAAAATAAACGGTAATATTTGTTTTCCACAGGCTATTTGCACATACATTTTCTGAAAACAAAAAATCTTTCAGTTTGTTTATTATTTTATTTGGCAATGTATGTTTACATACATGCACACACGCATACACGCATATGAGAATAAATTGCTTAGAGAAAATAACAATACGTTCTCTAAGTATAATAAGTTCTCTGAGTACAATAAGTGTACTGAGTCTTTTTTGTTTTCTTTCTCTCAGTTAACATGAGAGTGAGAACGACGATTCAGCTTTCATAAGAAAGAAGCACAAAATTTTGTCAATTTTAAATACACTGTGTGCAACATCTTTACATATTTATAGTCTTTGGTCAAACAATAACAACGATCATACATACATAATCGTACATACGCATATACATACGTACGATGAGAGCAACACATTGTTACGCTCTTTGTTTGTGTTTATTTTTCTCCTGTCTTCCCTCCCTCTTCAAGAAATGATTTTTAAAAGAGATTTTGGTGAGAGCGGGTCTTACTGGTACATCCCGCCATAAGAAATTTTACTTCTACATGATGCGCATTCTTTATATCCATATTCTTTGATCAAACTCACCTTTCTTGTTATTGTGTTGGTAAATAATACTCACACATATAGGCCGAGATGAGTTTGAAGAATATCAAAATACTTTTGATTTTCACTACCTTCTTCACAACAACTATACAATGAAATTTGTACACTTTTGATGTGTTGCTGTGCTAAGCAAAATAAATATTACCAACACTTATACAAATTTGATCAGATAAATTTGATGTGTAGCCATGCGCCATAACTAAAAATTATTTTGTACACTTAGTATGTTTCACTTGATATCGTTCATTAAAAAAATTTGTTTATGCTGCAGCGAATAAAAAATAGTCCTTCGCACACAATGGCTCATTAACATAAAAAATTATTTAAGCACTAATATACGGTCACTTGTATTTCAGTTCAAACAGGCACATATCGAGCCATAACTGCAAAAATATCTCAAGCGACAAAAACGAAATTTTACAGGAGAAGGTTTTTATTATTTATTTCTTGTGCAAATTAAGTTAGAAAGTTAAAAGTTTTTTTGTTATAAATCCATAACGGTACTGAGTGTGAACCTGAAATTTTTATAGGTGATACAAATGATGCCAATGAATTTATTTATTACAAAAAACGATATATGAAAAATATGTCGCTTGAGATATTTTTGCGGTTATGGCTCGATATTGTTGAGGAACACCGTCATATTTCGAATAGGCAACATATTTAACGTTCGTGATATTAGCAGCATGTTGACTATAATTATGATCAGCATTCAGCGTAGAAACATTTGGTTGATACAACATTTAGCGTCGATAAACTGTGTACAGTTGGCATGATCGTGCATGTTGCAGCAACATTATGTGGTAAAATTTCAAAATAACGACCAAACGCAGGATGAATGTGTTGTATACACATCTGCTAGTAATGACGTTACGTTTCGTTGATTTGCAGTTTTTACGATATACATATTTAAACATTTGGTTGATTAACATTTAGCGTCGATAAACTGTGTACAGTTGGCATGATCGTGCATGTTGCAGCAACATTATGTGGTAAAATTTCAAAATAACGACCAAACGCAGGATGAATGTGTTGTATACACATCTGCTACTAATGACGTTACGTTCCGTTGATTTGCAGTTTTTACGATATATTGTGTTGTTGTTTTTGCGTTTTACTGATGATCGTTGTTGTTGTCCTCATTTGTATGGTGAATATTCGACAATTACACGAACATTTAATCAAAATATTGCGGCCGCCCATCGATGGTAACTTTACACTCTTTTGGTAATCTATTATATTTTCAAGTTGCAAAAACTCAGCTTCTTGTTGCTAAAATAATTACATACGAGCACGGGGTTATATCACTTCTGAAATTGCCACTCATCATTCTATTTACGTTAACCAATAGCCAAATCAAACTGTTGTTTAAGTTCAAGCAACATCGTGCAAGGAACGTAGATTAGTAAGAAATGTGCGGCAACCGTTTATGCAATAACACACAACAAGGTCGGTTCAAAGCAGCTGAAAACATTGCTTCTAATGAAGTCGTGAAATCGATTATTCTATACGAACCGAGATTATGAGTAAGAATACCTATATAATAGGTAAAATGCCTATAGAATAAATAGATATGCCCTCAGGATCGTTTCTGTCTCTAATGTGTAGGCATGCAACCTTGGTAACTGGGAAGATATATGCAGCTAGTAATGCAGCATATTGCGAGAAAGAAAACATTGAAAGAAGAACGAGGCTGGAACACCTTACCCAATTGAGTAACAGTCCCTCCAAGGAAAAATTGATCTATGGACTCATACCTAGTCTAGCGGACTGAATTAAAACTAGCGATTACAAGACAACTGCCAATGCCTTCATAAGGGTTGCTCATACAAAGCATTGAAAAGGAAAAGGAGTTCCTCAGATAATAGTTAGCATCATATCGTTAGTCTCATTCGCAAAGGTGTTAAGTCCACTTTTTTCCAAAATTGAGATTTTAATGCAAAACGGTAACATTATACATAATACATATTTTACAACAAAAAAACATGTCATTATATAGTTCAAAGTTGTTGTAATTTTGTGGTTTGCAAAAACGCTAAGTCCACAAAACTACGAAAAATATTAATATTAATATTATTAATTAATTAATAATAATAATAATAATTAACATTATTAGTTATTAATATTAATATTATTATTATTTTGTAAAAATAATTGCGTTTAAACAGTTTAGAAATTTTAAAAACTGAAAAAGCTACAATGTTTTTTGTGTCTCCTGTAAAATTTGAAAAAAGGGACTTAACACATTTGAGAATGAGACTATGTACGAAAATGCCGAACTCTTAGTCCTTCACAAGGGAGCGTCAGCCAGTCAGGATAAAACAAGGAAGTTCTTTATTATCTGTTCACAGGCTTACTGGGTGTTTTTATGAAACCAGTCTATATAGGATGGAATGGGAATTGGAAATCACAAAAGCTTACCATGTACTGAATGACTTGCCATAAATTTGAGAAAAGCCAAAGACATGACAACTTGAATACATAGGACATTATGCTAAAAGTCCAACCAATTGAATACGTAAACATTATAGCGACAACGACTTACAATGCGTAAGCAGACATAAATAACAGAACAAACAGTGCCAAGCGTGGCGGTCAGACAGTGTAAAGTAAGAAGAAGCGTAAAAAATTCGAATTATCAACGCACTCTGCTATAAAGTCGACTCTGTTGTAGGAAAATGAAATCTGACTAGTTTCAGAATCACAGAAGTATGCAGGCTATAGTGGTCCAATACCATTAGCAACGCGGAATCTTAAGGCTTAACGAACGACTCACGGAGAAGCTAAAGCCAACTTAAGGTAGAAAATTCTTGTGGATCCATCATACAAAAATAAAGAGCGATAATATGACAAGAATGGCGCTAGAGTTTAATACTTAATGTTTAAGAACCTGTGATCGGCCATAGAATGAGAATGCACGGTATTCCAAGAAGAATAGATGGCAAGGCTCAAAAATATACATATATTTTTTTTTTTGTTTGTTGCAAAGGATTCGCATAAAATTTTCTTAATGAACGAATTAATCGCAAACGAAAATTTTTCTTTGAAGTAGCTAATGAGTCTTAAAAAACTCCACATAGGCTTTCCTTGCCTTGTATTAAAATCATGCCAAAAAAAAGGTAAAATTAAATACGTATTCTTTTTATAGTTGACCATAATTTATGAATAAGAACATAAGTCAGTCTTACTTCCTATATATAGCATCTCATTTGGAACACTTTTACGGTACCATAATAAACGCATTTGCCTGGTCGAACTGGTTAAATTAGTTTTGAAACGTAAAACCAATAGTTTTTTAGAGGCATTTTAATCATGATTTTTTTTTTTATGGGATACAAATTATGTTTGTAACATTTTTGTAATTAATCATACGAATCAAATAATAATTTATTTAGAGCATTGAAGACTTGTGTTGTGGAAGATTTTAAAAAATGGATTTTAATACTGTGTGTCATGTTGTTACAAACTTCGTTTGATGCTACTTCTGTAATCAGAAAATTGTGTTGTTAAAATTATTATTAATGAGGTTCGCCTATCTTAATTTTCAAGTGGTAATAACAACCTGAATTTTTAAAACCAGAATCAGAAAAAATTAAACGATTGAACTAAAGAAGATTTTGTGTATGTGTGGTATATTCACATTTTATGTTGAGTTATGCTATGAGAATAATCACTAACTTATACGTAAGGACTCAGAGATACAGAAGAAAAACTTCTGCATACGCTTAACTTCATTCTTATAATTTCATTAGAGTGGAATCATTTTTTGAATTCATATGCAGAAGCAAGAGTTACTAATCCTTCCTCCTACCTAGGTGGGTAGGTAGGTAGAAGTGGCTGTCCCCTCGATGAAGTCATGAGCGGACACACTTAAGTCGCACACAGGGCCCATTGTGATACCACAGTTTCACATTTCCCCTAGTCCAGGAGCCACTCGGAGCTTTCGATGAAGCGGCTCAGGCTGCCAATATCCATGCATGACAGTTCATCCAGATACTGCGACCAAGTGCCGATCATGTACACAATAGATGAAGAACAGTCTCATCCTCCTCCTCATCTCTACAGCTTCTGCAGAAATCATTTGCAAGGCGTCCCAGACCAATACGCCTCGCATGCGTTCCTATAATACAATGCACCGTAATAACCCCGATAACAGTACTGAGCTTACTTCTTTGGAGTTTAAGCAGAGCCGCCGCGTTCCTCCTACCTAACAATAACTCTGTTCATTCCGCTGTGAATTGATTTGCTTCACATGAATTGCATGAAGATTGTGAATTGATTCCCGAGTTTCAACGGTGAAAATTCTTGGGTATTCATATCAAGTTTCGTCATTACCCATTTAACGAACGTTTTTCGCTCTATTTTCTACTTTCTATTCCTCTTTGTTTCTTTCAAGCATACAAAATAATTCCCAGATTTTCTTATCACTTCTTTCTTTTCAATAAGGATTGGTTCAAAATCCACTGGAATTTTTTCGAATGGTAAGACACTCGAACTCCTTCCTATCCCTCTATTATGTAATGTTTTGCCTCCAATATTGTATGGGCCTTGAACGTGTATGATGGCCTTGAACATAGTAAAGATGAATTACACAGCCCTACATGGGTTTTGCAAATAGGATGGCTCCAGGTGTTTCCGAAGGCATTTTGCGCGCTGAACACGAATCTGGGTTCAGGTTTTCGAGAAAAAGGGGGTTGAAACCCCTAAAAATAGCGTGTTTGGCCATTTTTGAAAAATTGTAGAGCTAAACACTGACATACTAGAACCATCGCTATTGTCAGAAATTGACAATTGACCTTTGCATGCATGATTCCATGCACCCTTAAATTGGAGGTGGGTTTATGTCAAGGGGTACAAGAGAAAAAGAAACATATTACGGAGGTCCTTAAAAATTAATCAGATTTACTTGAAAATTGTTACTCAGGGGTTTTTGGGTTTGAACCCAGATTCGTGTTTAATGCACAAAATGCCTTCGGAAACACCTGGAGCCATTTTATTTGTAGAAAAAAGTCCAAATTTGCTTGGTTAACTGTAAATCTAATACCCCTTAAGTAAGTTGAATCGAAATACAATTCAGTTATTGAAGTTGCTGACGATAAGTAAGAGTGTATCGTAAAGGCTGGACAATTCTTAAAGTGTTCCACAGCCTGTTTTTTTTCCTTATTGAAGAGTTGTAACGGTGTTGTGAAAAAGTTGTGGTCAGTAAGATTCCCGACCACATGCGAGTATAGTTCCTTTTGCTTTCTTTAATGAGCATAGCATTTCCACTTTAGGTTAGGTTAGCTTAGAGGACGTGTGCTTGTCAACTGTGACAAGTACAGTACCCGGAGGTCGAATTGACCAATTGTACAACGTCCTAGCTTCTCACACCACTCGTGTTGTGTGCGTTAATTTTATACATGAGTGGCGGGACCTACAGTTTAAAGTCGACTCCGAACGACAGATTTTTGAGAAGCTTTTCATGGCAATTTTTACTCTCAGAGTTTTTGCCAGAAATCTGCTGAGAGGAAGTCGCCGAAGAAATATTTTCATATTTTCGTTTTAATGTCTGACCTGGGATTTGAACTCGGGCCTTTCGTCTAATAAGCCAACACACTACCTACTAGACTACGGCGACTTCCACTTTTTATTCGTTTATTTTATTTTCTTTTTGTTAATTACTCAATATTTTCTTGCCTAACTAGTAGAGGGTTTATTGTAGTAGGTCCTTTTGAAAGATGAGATCGCCAACTGCGTTGTCTAGAAAGTACACACTCCGTGGAAGTGTAGTAATCGCCTATTAAGTACTATTTAATCTCCATGTTATGTTCGTTGACGATTTGAAACATCCATCATAAATAATTGCTTGCCTTCTGCTTTATGCGATTTCGGATACGAATTAATTTAAAATTTTTTTTTTAAATTAAAATTTTAATTTATAATTTAACGCTTTTTTAAATGTTAAATTAAAAATATTAATGGATATTACCAGTAATTTATATTAACTTAAAAGCAAATCAAATTACATATGGTTATTAATTTCGCAAATAGAAAAAACATAATCCAAATTTTTGCGATGATACCCCTCCTCTCTATATTAAAACTTTCCCTTTTTAAATTATTAAAACTTGTTAATAAGCAAGCTATTTATTAAATAATAACCATAAAGTAATCAAGTATAACCTACTGCAGTTAATTGCCTAAAGAATTCACTGCAGCTCATAGTGCAAAAAGTATCAAAAAGTGTCAGTAACAAGCATCATTATCAACTTTTTTTCTTTAAATTAGAATCAAAAGATTTTCCTTTTAAGATTTCAATATCTGCTCAGTCAAATAGATTCAAAATTAAATTTAATAGCCCGAAAAAATGTCTTTTGTGGATTTTTTAATGATTATTTTTAAATGTCATATCAATAGTGACCTCAACGTGCATATTTTTTACGATCACTTTTAATATGTATTTTCACTTTTAATATTTTTTTGTTATTGAAAAAAGAAAATAAAATTCACGTATTCTGTTAAGAATCAAATAACAAAAACAAGAAACGTTTTTTTAAGTTCTAATGTCAACCATTAAAGAATTTCTTTAAAAAACTTCTTTTTCATTTTTCCTTTTTGCTAAATATGTCAACAAACCTGTCAAACTAAACTAATGGACAAACTGGTCATAATTGATCTGCTTTGCTTTCAAATATAACAAATTATATTCCGCTTGGAATGTTTTACATTGTCTTTCTTTTATGTTCTCTTACATTCTCTGTTCTTCACAAGAGAAACATAAATTATTAGAGAAGTTTCAGACTCCAAATTCAATAGAAATCAAAATTAGTAGTTTTAAGTTTTCTGAGTTACAATTTGTATATCATATAAGAGTAAGACTTCAAGGTTTCAAAAACCTTAATGGAATCACAAATAATCAGAAATCGCTTGCATTAATTCTGCTTTGACTAACTTGACGGGATTTTTGGTAAACAAAGTGATAAAATTTTACAAATTATCAATTAATTTTCTGCTGAAAGCTTATATTAAACTTTGAACTCACATCTCAGCACGCAAGAGTTTGTAGGCAAGCAACCCGTAACCCGTTCACTACAAGACGTGTGTACAATATTCGAAAAACTCTTCCATGGTAATGGAAGTGGAAGAATTTAAAGTGCTTTAAATATGTTTATAAGTCGTCCCAATTAGGTAATATTAAGGCTTCTATTTTTGTAATGAAAACTTATGACTAAAAAAGGAGAAATCGGATGGAATATATTATTATCTTTATTGAAGACGTGTTGTAGTTTTTACAAGAGTATTCTTACCTGTTAGAATCGGAATGATTTTTTTTCCATTAGAAAATTTGCCGCAATTATCATTTGCGCTTTCCATGTTTAAAGGATCGTAAATGTTCAAGTGCTTCAACGTTGGAGATCTTATGCGAGAGTAGGCAAATATCATCTACTCTAACGCGATAGTGAAAAGTTGCAACATTTTTGTTTAACGCCAACGTTGATATTATATGTTCGACTGACGCTTCCTTAATTAAGCACAGAAGGTTTAGCATCTTCGTACATTCTCTGAAGATTCCCGATATTTCTTGAGGGGCATTCATTCCCTTCTCAATGCTTATGCCATATAGAAGCACACTTGATGGTAAAAACAATCAATTAAAACCATAATACAGTATACAGTCTTTCCATGACTTATAAGACTTAAACCTTTCAAACTTAGATGTGGTAAATGCGCAGTTTTCAACTGCGGAACTCTAAGACACCTCTTGCTTTAGTTGTTTCTTTTTTGAAGAGCATGATAAAGAATACTCATGTTGAAATTGTTGTCAATAAACTTGTTTGGAATTTGACCAACATGCGTTGTTGTTATTATTGTTGTTATTGTAATTCCTCTGGTAAGCTGGAAGAGAAAAAAAATAAAAAATTATAATTTTTTCGATATTAAAAATGAAACAAAAAAATATTTTATAAAATTAACAAACAATGGCAATAAACTTTAACTGAAGCTTAAAAGGGCGTAGCAGGGAGAAGACTTGAAAAATGTATGTCTCATCTTCAATTATAAAAGTAGAAAAAAAAAATACAAATTGAATGAAAATTTTAAGATAACAGTGATACAAATTCCATTGCATTACTAAACACATCTTTAATTGCTAAACTTCGTTGCACTGGCGAAAAAATTACGTATGAGGAAGTGCGGTCACCAACAATTGAGGCATTTTTGGTGGCCTCTAACCTAAATGTGGGAAACAGACCCACTTTTGGTACTAGAGACATTGGATATTACCATAGCAAGTTCGAGCATTGATAAAACTGTAAAAAATTGGAGATACTCTCCATCGGCTCAAGAGATAATGGAATCTCGCTAGGTGGGCTAGAAACGTTGATGCCATCATTTAGGGAACGTCTATTAAGGCATAAAATCTCTACCGTAAGAGAATGTGTCCGAAGATGATAAGCTATACAACACAAATAGCTAAATAGAAAGTTCAGAACCGTTGTTGCGTTTAATTCTAGTAACATAAATAGACAAGTTTTGGCGCATATACCATGTAAGGTAGACAGACTCCTGGAGCAGATGGAATCCATCCTGCCCTATTACAGAGTGGCCTAGATAACCTATTGTCATTCCTAATAAATATATGCCATAGTAGCCCAACTCTCTGGTACATGTCAGCAACCTGAGGAAGACCGAAAATGTTTTTCATCCCAAAAGAGGGAGAAAAATACTCTCTTTATCCAAAAATCCTTCAGACCAATTAGTCTGAGCTTATTCATGTTGAAAATACCTGAGAAAGTTGTGGACAACCATATAAGGTGAGGGATATTAGAGCAGAGAGATTATAGAGCAGATAGATCTACTGAGTCAGCTCTTGGAGATTTAGTAGGAAACATTTAGGAGTCCTTGAATTTGATGGAAGCAATCATAATCATATCATAATCATTTTATGATACAGAGGGCACACTTAATAACTCCAGTTACGAAATCATAAATAGGTCATTAGTAGGAAAAGGTATAGACAATATGATATCCAGATAGATGGCAGATGTTTAATACATGCGATCTTAGAAAACATACCACCTCGCTGAGAGACTTGCAGCAGCCGTATTGCCCTAATGGTCATAATGTTAGAACTCAGTGCCCTGAAAGCCGTTACCACGGAACCTCTAAAAATTAAGATAATCCAGTATTCCTTTTAGTATTAAATTTATAAGTTCGTGGAAATAGTAGAATTGGACAACAGTTGGAAATTCAAAAACCAAAACCATTGCAAGTCGTATGATAATAATGATTATTAAACACTCCCTTAAAAACTACGCCCGTTTAAAATAGGCACTTTAAGCGCTAAAAGCTTAAATATAAAAATAAACAGTTAAATACCGGTTATATATTTATTTATTTTTTTTTTTTTTGTTTGTTTGTTTATTTTGTTGTTGGTTTGACAAAATAAAATGCAACAGAAACAATAACTATATTAACGAAAGGGAAAGACAAATTTTTTTTTTCGTAAGCCATTAGTCAAGGGGACCATTACAAATGGTCATAAGAGCCAAGAGTGTGGTAACTTTAAATGCTTTGACTTGATGGGTTAGAGGTTTGGAGGGACAGACAGGCTTGTCTTTGGTATGATAGGTTAATGCCAAATGAAAGTGATAATGATGTTAAAACTTGCATTTCTTTGTTGCACCTTGAAGTATACATAAGACCGTCAGTTAGTCAGTTTTTCAAACGTACATATGTATGTATGTAATAATGTTTAATGTTGGCATCAATTTGCATTTATATTTGGGCGTAACTTGATTAACTGGCTATTTAAATGAGTAAGTAATTGTTTGAGTAAGAGTTTTGGGTGTGAGTGTGTGTGTGTGTGTATTAAATAATGTTTGAACTGAAGCTGAACTTTGAAAATTTTTGTTAGTTTTTACAAAATTTATATCCGCTTTTCTGTCCAAGGCAAAGGCCTGTCTATGCCACTTTTATGCATTTATTTTAAATGTTTTCGAAGAAAAGAAATTATTGTTTTTTTATGTTAAAATAAAAAATTAAATTCCACTAATTCCTTTGGTTTTCGAGTTTCTTTTGTGAGGGAATTTCTTTATTTTTTTTTTTTGTATTTCTTTCTTTCTCGCATTTTTTAATGCGATTCATAATTGAAAGTGAGAGTAATTTAAGGTAATTTATGAAAATTAAAAGTTATAAATTTAATAGTCAACAGTGGTAATTTTTTTATGGTTTGTTGTTGTTATTATTATCGTTGCTTATGTTTATTAGTGGAAAAACTTAATATTTGCACGTGTTTAATTTTTTTTTTATAGTTTTCGGTGGTTTTTATAACATCCATCTATCCATAATTGCCATTAGTGGTTATTGTCATGTTGATTGTCTTCCCAAAAAAATTTCTTTTGTTTAAAAATAAAAAAAAAAAATAAAAAACAAAAAAAAACAAACAAAAACAAAAACAAACAAAAAAAACCCATAAAAGATTAAGTTAAAAATGTGTATAATTTGTTGTAATTTACTAGCTTTGATTAATTATAGATTTTCGTTTTCACTTGACCTCAAGTGTCATGCGCGCTATATAGTAAATTTGATATGTGTGGTAATGAATTATAAGATTTTCATTTACAAAAGAAAACACACGAGATGAAGGGAATTATATGCGATTAAATCTTACCATGGAATAATCAATTCTTTTTCCATGTACACTCTACTACTCTACTGACAAAACTAAAAGCATTTGAAGAAAGAAGCTTTTCAATAAACCAATAATAGAACGCATATGCTTGACATGTACATACACATTTTTTATACTTTTTAGGCAATTAGAGCGATTGTGAATTACTGTTTGGGCATAATTTTATATTTTATTGATTATCATAAAGCGTTTGAGAGGATTCAAGATAACAAATTGATCTCTACATCTTTTGTGAGAAGTTTATCCAGATCCCGTGAATGTGATTTACATACATACATACCCTTTAGTCAGGATTATTGACCTAGTTTCTCACACCACTTATGTTATGTGTGTTAATTTTATACATAAGTGGCGGGACTTTCAGTTTAAAATCGACTCCGAACGACAGATTTTTTGGGAAACTTTTCATGGCAATTTTATTTACTCTCAGAGTTTTTGCCAGAAATCTGCTGAGAGGAATCGCCGAAGAAATACTTTTTGTATTTTGTTTTGATGTCTGGACTGGGGCTCGAACCCTGGCTTTACGTCTAATAAGCCAACACACTACCTACTAGACTACGGCGACTTCTAATGTGAGAATGTGAGATTTATATGTGGGCAATTCGGCATTCAAAGGAGTTTAATGCTTAACGAGTCACAGTGTTCAATTGTTAATACTGGCAGGCGAAACAATTTCAAAACTGACATCTTTCGGAGAGGATTTCCGGTTTTTTTCTTTATACCACAATAGACTTAACATTGCTATAGAATACTCTTTTCCCAGTGCCAATAGAGTTAAACGAATTTCAATGTGTGTGAAGCTAGCTACGAAAGTAACATAATAAAAAAAAAATTGGAAAGGGAGGAAAGAAAATCGGTTAAACATCGAAAAAATAGGGATAAATTAGAAAAAAAAAATTAAAGGAAGACGAAGCTAAACCTTTGAACTTTACAAAAAAAACCAAAATGTATGAAAATAACAATAATAATAAATAAATAATAAAGTTGAAAAATCAAGTATTTTTACCAAATATGCCCTCTATAAATCGTGAAAAATTCTATAAAATTTAAAAAAATGCGGTTTTCTGACATATTGGGCTGGATAGCTATTGGATCAAGGATTCCAAAACAGTTTTCGTTATGGTCGGGTCACGATTGGTATCGGAGATATAGGGGGGTAAAAAAACTTGAAATTCATACAATTTCTATGTTCAGATAATTCAATTGGTTAGCTAACTTAGCAACCTGAGTTGCCTGAACCTGAAATTGGTTGCCTGACTAGGCAACCTGACTTGGCAACTTATGCACAACTGCTAGGCAACTGAAACATAACTCCTAGGCAACTGATGCATACCTCATTGCCAACTAATACACAACTCCTAGGCAACTGATGCATACTTCATTGGCAACTGATGCACAACTCCTAGGCAACTGATGCACAACTCCTAAGCAACCAATTTAGGTCAGAAAACCGCACCTTTTTAAATTTTATCGGATTTTTCACGATTTATATAGAGCATTTTGTTTGCTCGTATGAAAAAGTTAGCTACGTCGGCTATATCTCCGATGTCAATCGTGACCCGACCATAACGAAAACTGTTTTGGAATCCTTGATCAAATAGCTATCCAGCCCAATAGGTCAGAAGACCGCACCTTTTTAAATTTTATCTAATTTTTCACGTTTTATAGAGGGCATATTTAAAAAAAAAAAACTTGATTTTTCAACTTTTATTATCTCCAATAAGCAAATTGTTATTTTCATGTGGTCGCCGTAGTCTAGTAGGTAGTGTGTTGGCATCAAAACGAAATATGAAAAAATATTTCTTCGGCGACTGAATCTCAGCAGATTTCTGGCAAAAACTCTGAGAGTAAATAAAATTGCCATGAAGAGCTTTTCAAAAATCTGTCGTTCGGAGTCGACTTTAAACTGTAGGTCCCGCCACTCATTTATAAAATTAACGCACACAACATAAGTGGTGTGAGAAGCTAGGTCGAAATCGTTACTGAAGGGTTGTAATGACCAAATTATGTGTATTTTCATACATTTTAATTTTTTTTGTAAAGTTCAAAGGTTTAGCTTCGTCTTTATTTCATTTTTTTTTTCTAATTTATCCCTATTTTTTCGATTTTTAATCGATGTTCTTTCCTCCCTTTCCAAATTTTTTAATTATGTTAAGTTAACAGTGTCTGTTAACATAACATTCACTGTAAAAAAAAGAATATAACCAAAGAATATGGATATAAAGAATGCGCATCATGTAGAAGTAAAATTTCTTATGGCGGGATGTACCAGTAACACCCGCTCTCACCAAAATCTTTTTTAAAAATCATTTCTCGATGAGGGAGGGAAGACAGAAGAAAAATAAACACAAACAAAGAGCGTAATAATGTGTTGCTCTCATCGTACGTATGTATATGCGTATGTACGATTATGTATGTATGATCGTTTTTATTGTTTGACCAAAGACTATAAATATGTAAAGATGTTGCACACAGTGTATTTAAAATTGACAAAATTTTGTGCTTCTTTCTTATGAGGCGGGGTAGGTAACAGGGAAAGCTGAATCGTCGTTCTCACTCTCATGTTAACTGAGAGAAAGAAAACAAAAAAGACTTAGTACACTTATTGTACTCAGAGAACTTATTATACTTAGAGAACGTATTGTTCTTTTCTCTAAGCAATTTATTCTCATATGCGTGTATACGTGTGTGCATGTATGTATACATACATTGCCAAATAAAATAATAAACAAACTGAAAGATTTTTTGTTTTCACAAAATGTATGTGCAAATAGCCTGTGGAAACCAAATATTACCGTTTGTTTTATTGTAGGGTAAGAATATGTGTTTTATTGTTGTAGAAATGAAATTATATCGATTCGCACCGAATTATATATTACTATTCAATTATGTATGTATGTATTTACCATATGTGTCTATTTTTGTATAGAATGAAGTTGTAATAAAACGAGTGCTTTTTTTGTTTAGTATTTATTAAATTTATTTATCATTTTAATGGTTCAAAATTTTAACTTTTTCCATACTGGATAATTTGAATTTGTATGTTTCCCATGTGGAATGTTTCCGTAGTAAAACAACAATTAGTAAATTAAGCATCTCCATTCTGTGTTTATAACATTCGTTATTTTCACCAAACATAGGAATAAATTGTATTTTTTGTGCATTTTTTGTATTTTTTGGCCAACTACAAATGTTTTTTTGTTTTTTATAGATTTATTTTCTAAAAAAATATTTTCGAAGACTTATATGAATTTTGCAAACTTCAAAAAATAAATCAGATGGAGCGCACAAACTTCCAAAGTCGGAATCTTTTATATAATTTTTTGCATGAATGAACATTTCTGAAGGATATGACAAAATTTGCGCTGGTTTGATTATATCCACACGACATTCAACGCAAGATATTCGTTGAGCTATGTAACCAACAAAATATCGACTTGATGTTAATTCAATTGGCACATTGTTGGACGTAAAACAATCGGTGCCTTCATTAAAATATTCTTTATTTTCATCGTATATATCTGCGACATCTATATCAGGGGTATGTGTACTTTCTGATATATTTCCAGTCCTATCAATATCTTCTAAAAATATGATTTATGATTTTAATTATATATTATATTTATTAAACGTTTTGTTTGAGCATGCACTACAATTTTTAAATTCACACTTTTTATAAAACAATTTTTCAGTTTCAAATGTCCACACAAAATGTGGATTTTTTATTTCGGTGCGAATCGATATAGTTTCATTTCTACAACAATAAAACACATATTCTTACCCTACAATAAAACAAACGGTAATATTTCTTTTCCACAGGCTATTTGCACATACATTTTGTGAAAACAAGACATCTTTCAATTTGTTTATTATTTTATTTGGCAATGTACAAGCACACACGTATACACGCATATGAGAATAAATTAGAGAATAGAACAATACGTTCTCTGAGTATAATAAATTCTCTGAGTATAATAAATTCTCTGAGTATAATAAATTCTCTGAGTATAATAAATTCTCTGAGTACAATAAGTGGCAGTAGCCGTACTGCCATCGACAAATTTGGCACTGGCAGTGCAACATCTTCATATATTTATAGTCTTTGATCTCATCGCGATGAGAGCAAAGAATGAGAGCAACGCATTGTTACGCTCTTCGTTTCTGTTTACTTCCCTCCTATCTTTTTCCCCCCGCGTCATGAAATATTTTTGAAAAATATTCCAAAATATGTTAAGATGCACATTCTTTATACTTTATTTTCTTTGATATAACTTTCCAACATCTAACTTCACACACATGAAATTTCATACATTTCGTTTCGTTTTTACTTTTGACGTACTGGAAGATCCATCTGTTTTCGAAATGGCAGAGCCGAGGTAAATGAAACTCTCTACGTCTGCAATGTGGCCATGGGCTAGCATATCTTATTACCAGCTTAGATGCCGTAAACTCAAGCCAATGTATGGCGATTCACACGAATGTATGTAAAAAACTCAATCAGTTTTGCCATTGGCCTTTTATATAATAGAGACCATAACATGCCTATATGTCTGACACTTGTTCTTATTGCAACCGATTTGATTCTCATGCAGTTTACAGCGGTTAGAATCGAAGCAGACTCTTTATTACCTTCGGAATACCGTCATCAATCATCTTAGTATCATCAAGAAAATTTCGTGTGTTAGGAAAGAACATCTAAATAGGCGACTTCTAAAACTATTCACATAGAATACATACATACATAAATAATTGGTCATTGCAACCCTTCAGTCAGGATTAGGACCTAGCTCCTCACAGTACTTATGTACGTTGTGTGTGTTACTTTTATACATGAGTGGCCGAACGTACAATTTAAAGTCAACTACGAACGACAGATCTTTTGGAAAACTTTTCATGGCAATTTTATTTATTCTTACGAGTTTTTGCCAGATGACAGTCGCCGAAGAAATATTTTTTTCAGATTGTTATATTTTAACAGATTATTTATCGCACATCCCTCGCAAATATTTTCATAGTTTGCTTTATTTGCATTGTCATAACAGTTTCGTATTCAAATCGAAAACAAAAACATCATAACTTTTACTAACAATTGTCATAAAAATACTTTCTGCCTTAATTTTGTTTTAATTTTTTTTTAATTATTTCTTATTCGCCTGTGTTGTGTGATTTTTATAGCCACTTTTTTAACTTTTACGCGAACATTAATTTCAATTTCTTTTTTTTTATTGTTTTTCTTTTATTATGTTTAATTTTATAGATGTTGGTTGGTTGTAAACTATAATTATTATTTATTTACGGGCAATTGTTTAAACAATTAAAAATTATAAAAAAAAAACGAATTTATATGTTTGTCTATATACATATGTATGTACATATGTGAATAACCTTGACTTTAAATAACAAACAACTTTACCACGGAAACAAGATTTTGACGAAGATTTTGAAGTGAAAGTAAAAAAGAATTTTTTGGATGATGTGGACAAAAACTGTTTATAAAGTCTACGATGGCTAACAGTCATATGTTTTTTTTGATTCTTATATAAGGATACTAAAGCTGTAGTAAAACATACTACATAGAACATTTGAAGAAATTCCATTGGTAGAAGCTGGGGCGTAGGGACCAAGTACGGTATACTGAATTTACAACTCGATTGTTAGACCTGTTCTTACCTATAAATATACGTTATGATGGAATGTATAGGAATAATAAAAACATTGTTTCTAAAGTACAGTCGGCATCACAAGTGCCAGTAGAAGAACGCCTTAGGCAACTCTGGATGTCTGCCTTTACTTACTTCCAATTAAGAATAATATAAGGAAGGTGGCAGCTAGAGTCCTTTTTAAATCAGCTAGATCTAGTGAGTTTTTGTAGGGTGGATCACGATGGGCTATTTTCACTGTTGGGTCCTAGATAGAGACGGGAACGGATGCAAGGTTTTTTTTTTATTTTTGGAACAAATGCCAAGCATTCGTATAGGCTCACGGTGGAATGTAGTGGTTTTAAGGCGGAGTTACTGGGAGTCATTAAGGCCACGGAACTGTGTTAGGATAAACACACCGAAGGGCTCAAACATTACAACTCACGTGGATATCCGCTCAACGCTAAAGACTTTGAAAGGACTTGTTTGTAGGGCACATCTGGTCGGGGAGAAGTGTAAAAGGCTGCTAAACAGCATTACGTCAGATTATCAGATTAAATTATGCTGGGTACCTTGTCATTGAAAAGTTTTTGACAATGAAATTGCTGATGAAACTAGAAAGGTCGGACTCAACTTTGAAGGCGATAACAGAGAAAAAGTCTTGGTTTATTTTTTGGGATTATTGAGAAAAAGTTTAACTTACTCTTAAGCTGTGTATGGCGACATAGAACGGAGTGTAAAGTTGCACGGGCCTTATGGCTCAGTACTATAGGAACAAAACTTATCCTAAACATAGAAAGATAAGAGATGGGAGCTATTATAGGACCAATAGATGAAATAGATATATCTCGGATATGTCTAGGGGAAGTGCAGTGGAAACAGCGGACTATTTTCTATGCCACTGTCCTTGTTTACAGATGCGTAGGCAGAGATGTCTCGGTAGTGGATATGTTGATGAACTGGTACATCTGAAAGACTACAATAATACTAATAGGATTCACAGACGGTATTGACTTCTTTCAAGCTACTCTCGTATTATTACATACAATTACCTTCACACGTATTTTATCCACCATATTAAACCATGTATGTATTATGCTTCCAAGACTGTCTTAAAAAAAAATTCGTTCAAATAATTGTTTTAACTTATTTTAAAACTGCTAATAACTTAATTTCTCTTTACCGTTAACTACTCTTAAACAAACAAAAAATCATTAAAAATAATTTAATTTCACTACAATATTTTAATGAACAATGTTTTTTTTCTCTTCTTTCTCTATTATTTGGGTTGATTTACAGCATCGATTAGATCAAAAATTTACAAAAGAAAAAAAAAAAAAAAAAAACATTTGGGTTAAAATTCTTCAATTGTGGAATTGTGGTTATTTAAATAAAATTGGAAACCATCATTAAATAGGGGGGTAAAAAAACTTGAAATTTTTACAATTTCTATGTTCAGATAATCAATTGATTGCTTTGGCCTGCTGGTCTTGTTCCAGCTACAAAATGATCATGAAAAATAAAAGTTTCAACAGCCACGAAAAACACAATTTTTTTTTTATAAAGTGATGCCCACTATAGAGCAAGAAAGTGAGATGGATTCTTAATCAAAAAAACGAAAAAAAAAAGTTTAAATTTTATGGAATTTTTAGTGGCAAATAAATCAATTCACTTTTTATAGCTCACATGACAAGAAGAAACCTCAGCAATACACATTGTATTTCAATGAAATCCATTCGTGAGAAAAGAAAGAAAGTGTTTAACGGATTATAATTTAAAACATTACCGGCTAAACACAAAACGCAGTGGGCTTGAGCCGAAAAAAAGCAAATTTCAGTATGAAGATATTGAAATTTCGATCGAAAATTACTTTCCAGACCACTGTTATTGGCCAACTAGCGCTGTAATTTATAATTTAAAGCAAAAGCAACCGAAATAACAGGCATTTAATGTTAAACTGGTTTAAATAATATTCTACACACTCTTTATTTGTCGATCTACATGATATGAACTACTTGCCGATCCACAATTCGTGGCCGCTCATTTGAAAAGTAGCAACTTGACTTGATTTGTCTTGATTTGGAATTTTCTTTCTTTTTTAATTTAAAATTTCTATTGCCATACGGTTAGCTATGCAATCATTTTGTTCTCGCATTAAAAAAATTAAAAAAGAGGAAGAAGAATTTGATTTTCAAAAATTCACACACAAAAATAATTCAAAATTTCTCCTCTCTTTGGACATTCTATTACAAACGTACTGCTGCCGCATGGACAACAACTGGCGTAGAAAGGCAATTTTATGAATGAAAGTATAAAAACAAGCTGAACATAGATAAACAGTTTAGTTCATAATAATAAGTTCTGGTATGAAAAAATATTTTTTGTGGTGCTTGACACATTTTAGGGTACCATGCCAATGCATGAACTGAGACAATAGCAGAGAGATCATGTATTTACCATGTCAATACACTTAGGATAATAGTGGCACCATCTATAAGTATCATCTGTCAATACTTTATACAGAATTCCAGATCTTTTAGAGGGACTTTAACAGCCCAGCTGTCTGGATAGCACTAACATATTCAGTAGAAAATTAATAGGGTTTAGTCTGATGATAACTGCAGTGTTCCACATGAGAACTAATTCAGTGGTAGGTTGACTGTCAGATATCAGGTATCAAAACGGGTGTCTTCTTGAACAGTATTAAGATAAGTGGTTTAATAGGGGCCTTCTTAGAGGTCTTCGCGAACATTTGGGAGACTTGAATCGTGCGAATGTATTATGATCCGTTACAACTTTTTAGTACGGATTATGGCTCAGATTCTCACACAAATTAATTAATTAGTAATTAATTTTACTCATGAATAGCGGGACGTTCTATTTTTTAAAGTCGACTAAAGCAACTTAGCTATTGGATCGTAATTCAATGCTTTTGTTAGAAGACTGCTGAAAGATATTATTTAAACTTGATGTTCTTATCTAGTAAGCCAACACACTGACTTAATTGTTCAGAGTCACAACCTAGCCTCTCACACCCCCCCCATGTTGTGTGTGTTGATTGTGTATACATGAACGGCGGGAAATCTATAGTTTATAGTCGATCCCGAATAACTGATTTTTGAGAAACTTTTCATAACTATTTTAATTTGCTATCAGAAATTTTGCCAGAAGATTGCTGAGATGAATTTGCCGAAAGAAATATTTTTCCATACTTTCGTTTTGTTCGCGACGATCGTTGAACCACACTGGCTTTCGTCTAATCAGCCAACACACTACCCACTAGATTACGGCGACCCTAAGTTAGCTGAATTAGCACATTAAAACGGTAAAGGGAGCAATTATCGGGTTTTTGCCCTGGATACTGCACGTGATTACGCACTTGCATGGAACCGATACAACCGAACTGCTTTCCTGGTCAAATGCAGTCATTTTGTTTTTTCAAATCCTCATTAAATTGATGCCAAAAGTGGGCATAATACGCGCCATTGATTGTTTAAAGTAGTCAATGTGGTTTAAATTGCATTTATTACAAAAAAATATTGCCATGACTTTACTGGTTGTCAAACCAATCTTAGCATTCTCTGATTTCGATTCGTCCCGAGAAATTTACTGTTTTGATAGCAGAGACAAAAGTGTCGTTATAGATTCACATTTTGTCCGTGATTACGAAGTGATGGAAAAACTCATTCATATTGCTGTTGTCCACTGCTGAAATTTTCTGAGACGATTACGATTTTCTCACACGATTACGCTTGTTGTCGATGCGATAACCGTCTTGCTCATCCCCAGTGATTATTCAAAATTGAAATCACTGAACCATATGAGTTCATAATTTTGTTTAATCTATTATCGGTCAGGTCAACACATTACTGTGAATTTTTTCTGCTTTAAATTTCAAAAAAATCTAAGAGTTTTAAAATTTCTTTTAATCCATAAAATCTTTGAAAAAAAAAAACAAACTACACTAGAAAATAATTTCTATAAGACTGGTTGTAAGAGTCTGGCAGTGAAATTTTATGGTTTTTTTTTTTCAAAAGAAGAAGAAGAATTGCTTTAAATAATATAAAATTATTAATAAACAAAAAAACAGATGAAAATGTTTTGATTTTAAACGTAATTTGTATGTAAAGCATGCCATTATGTCTATTTTTTTCTTTTTTCATTTAATTTTTTTTATCAATTAAACAGTAAAAATTCGTATCAAAAAAAAAAAAAAAACAACTCGTAATGATTGTTTTATTGTTTTAAAACAATTCATAATATTTGACTCATTCATGCGGCAGAAGTAGAAACTTTCGTTTTTTATTTTTCTGTTAATGAAAGAAAAAACTAAAAAATGATTTGCATGACAAAAGATTCTTTTTATTTAAAGAAATTTATACTCGTAAACGATATTTTTTTCAAATTTACTATGAAAATAAAAACAAGTTTTTTTTTGTTTTTGGATTAAAAAAGTTACATAAACCAGGTGCTGAATAGATCAGTTAATAATCTACTACGAGTTATTCGTTAGAGCCATAATAAGATCAAATATTTTAAAATTATAAAGTTTTTAGGAAATTTCAAATAAGATCGGAAATAAGAAGTCATGCAACATGAGGGTGAAATCTAACGTATGTCGTTATTATTATTCATTAGATCATGCACCGTTATAAGACAGGCCTACCAGTAACCTAATAAGCACTAGCACATCGGCGACTTTAATTGTAAAGATGTGTAGCGTTCTACCAAAATCTTTCAAAGGTCTCCACATTCACATCATACGTATTGCCGTGTGTCCGCAAACATAATCTGAAAACATCGACATTCGTGATTGACTACATCAATAGATGCAACTCCACAGGAGGAAAAACCGCTATGAGTTTTAGGTTTAACCTATCATACATGAAAGCATAAGAGCGTTGTCTGAAGCGGTAATTGATTGCAGTATTTGCGTACCTAAGCCGCCATTATTTATTTTTATTTTATTTTTTAATTCTATCACTTGTCAATTCTCTAATTTTTAATTAGATTCAGAATAGTAGTAAGCTATGCCGGGGACTGGGACTTCGAACCTATATAGGTGCCCGAACCTATATAGGTTCACAGTCAATGTACCCGCTACTTCGGTGTCCAGGTATCCAAAATAATTTTCCCCTTTCATCAATTGGCGTAAATGCTATAGTGGTTGACTAGAAACCAAAACAACTCAGGTTCAAAAAAGTTTAAGAGCATTAATAGCTCCCCAAATAATTTATTCCGAAACCGTTAGAGCTCCACAGATGGAAGAATATGAACAAAGATAGGATGATCAGACGGCGTTATCTCCTGGGGAAAAGTACGACAATGAATGAGGACTACAACCTCAATATGTGTTCACAGAGTTCACGTTGTAACTAGGCAATGATGGCCGGCATCTCTATCATATTAGGACCTACCATAGGAGACTAATTACCTGTTTAATTAATAAAAATTGATTAAAAAAAGAAGAGATATGTCTTGACAGCCTTTTACTCCTTTAATGAAATAGGCAGCAAAAAAAATATCAAAAGGCGTTAAAAACTAAAATTAAAGAAAGGTTCACAAAGCGTTTTGTGGATACCAGTTTATCGTCTAAAGCTTTGTTTTTAACACATTTCCTTAACAATTTCCTACGCGTAATTTGTTTAAATTTTGAAGAAGTTATGAAATATAAACGACAAAGTAATCAAAACGCAATTTAAACATTTTGTGTCAATCAAGCACGTCTTGATACCCTACATCACCTACTATGGTATTCGTTTTAGCATCTCTTACAGCCCTGTTGCAATGCTGCCATCCAAGATTTTATTGTCACAAACAAAGCCGGCTGACCTTTCACAACGCCGTAGTTATGCTGATAGAGTGCTAGTGCAACTAGGTTTTAATGGTGATTTTCCCACCAAATTTTTTCAGCGATGGAGCCCATTTAACATTTGGTGGCCACTTTAACAAACAAAATAGTCACATATGGAGCTCGAAGAACCTACAAGTGATTGTGGAAAACCTATTGCATCCGGTAAAAGCGGCTGCTTGGAGTTATTATGGTGTGGAGAATGTAATTGGGACACAATTTTTTAGAAAATGGTGAAAAAACCGTTATCAATAATTCAGATCGCTTGTTGATGGTAAAAACTCTGAGACTAAATAAAATTGCCATGAAGTCTCTCAAAAATCTGTCGTTTGGAGTTGATTTTAAACAGCAAATTCCGCCTGTCAATAAAATTAACAGACACAACATGGCTAGCATGAGAAGTGTTTTATTTAAATTTATTTTTAAAACCGAAAAATGGATAAGCCTTGGCATAAAGATGACAAATTTTTTACATGTTTCCGAATTCACAGTCATCCTGTTATTTTTGAGAGCTTTATAAACGAAATACATAATGTTAAAATTATGATCTACAACGTTAATGTATTATGCATAACACCATAACTTAAGTATATATCCAGTTCCCTACGATGAAGTAAGGTTAAATAAGACACTATAATTTAAAGAAAAACTCGCAGTAATTTTAAGCAAATTAAAAACACATTCACAACTAATTGCGCTATGATAACTTACGAACGTAATTAACTAAATAATAAAAAAAAATTTAAATAATAATAAACAATTGCTTAAAAAATATTATAAAAAACTGAAATTATTTTTGATTAATTGAAGAAGAAAATTAAACTTAAAAACCAGTGACCAAATATCATACTTTATGTCATACACGCAACACTGTGAACATGAAAAGGGTTACACTGTTACAGTGACTTTAACAAAAAAAAAAAAAAAAAAAAAGTAAAATAAACAAATTGATATCATGTGAACAAAAGATAAGTACTTTATACTTGATGGTATTATTATACGTACTTCCTACATGCATATGTACATATGTATGTATGTATGCATATAGTTACATATGAATGTATTTCTGTATAAATATCAGAGCCACTCAGATGGAATTATATACGAGTTTTTAAACCTCAATTATATGGTCATTTAAGAACTCAATAGTAACAGCAATTAGTTGTTTACATATGCTTGTATTTGTATATGAATGTATAAACACCGTTAGAAATCAATACAACCCTGCCGGCAACACAACTAACTTTTAATGCATTATAAGTTAACTTTTTCTCAGCTAGTTGTGGTTGACTCTTAGATTATTTTTAATGGGGCCAACTGACTATTTTAACATGGTGGTGTCATTGGCAGTAGTCAATTGTCCGACTCTGCATAACTTTTCAACTAACTTAAAGTCAGTTATATAATAGTTAACTTAAGGTAACATATTTCTAACTAACTTAAAGTCAGTTATATAATAGTTAACTTAAGGTAACATATTTCTAACTAACTTAAAGTCAGTTATATAATAGTTAACTTAAAGTTAACAACTTTTCAACTAACTTAAAGTCAGTTAACAATTTTTGCCAAAATCGGCCACAACTGACTTCTTGAGCTTCTAAATAATGGTAATCCATCTATATTTAAATCAATTATAATTTTTTGGCAATCGAGTATGTCACTTAAACACCTAAATATTTGTTTTCTTATCCCAAAGTGGCAATACACGCCCGGAAAAACTTTTGTTATTTCTAATTTGTCACGTTTGTGTTTAATAAATGAATTAGCACTTAAAGGCACATCCAAATTTTCTTCGACCAATATTTTTAATAGTTCTTCGAAACACTCGCGAGATGGCCTATTTTTAAAATACCAATCTCCAATTTTTTCTTTAAAAGTCTTTTTTTCGTCAAATTGTTCATTGGATGTACTAATGCTTTCAACACTTTCTCCATCTAGAAAAGTATGTTTGGAGAAAAATGGGTGTTTCAATGGATTTGAACTATTATTTTTTAATTTATTTAAATTATCTAAATTATTAGTTTTTAATTTGTTTAAAAATTAATTTTTTTCTTTTTTAAAAAGTCTTTTTAAATTTCTTCTACTTGTGCCACTCATTTTAAACAATAAAAATTATATAATTTTTGAAGCTACAATAGCACTTAAACGAATTCAAATAGTAAAAAATAGAGAATAAAAAAACAACGGTTTCATTTTGAATAAATTCTGCATAACATTTCAATTAGCTATTAGTTAATCTAAAAATAGTTCAGAAAAAGGTGCAATTGAAAAAACAATATTATCAGAAATAGCATAAACGTTTTAAATTATGGGGAAATTCTGCATAACATTGTAGTTAGTTTATAATTAGTCTAAAAACAAAATCATCAAAAGTCTGATCTGGTAAAAGAGAGAACAGAGAGAAAACAAATCTCACAAACAAGAAGCTCTCAATAATAAATAAACGTTTCGTATTTGGGTGAGTTCTGCATAACATTGCAGTTAGCTTATAGTTAGTCTAAAAGAGTTATCTAAAAGTGTGTTATTTTCGTAGTCGAATACCAAATTCTAAGGAAGTGCTGCATTAAATTGTAGTTATATTATAGTCAATCTACAAAAGTTAACTTAAAGTGCACTACTTACGTAGTCGACTACAAAATTGCTTGCAGGGAATAAACAGACAGGAATTTTTTTATTGTGTTTTTAAATAATAAACATCGAAAAACAATAAATAACAATAAAATCATAAACTCATGATCGCGTATAGGGAGGGACTCAAGTGAAGAGTGCTTTAAAAGTGTTTTATGAAGAGCATCATTAACGCCATCGTCATCATCATTAACATTATTGTAAATGATAATAAATAACAGAAGCTTGTTAACAGTTATCATAATGATAATAACATCTGTTAGTTATACAGTATAGAACATAATTTTAGCAATTTTATATTTTATTTGGTGAAAGGAATATTTTGTAGTTCTAATCAAATCACGTTTGTCTGTCAATATCAGTCTTGTAGAGTGCAATTCAAATCTTATTCTTGGATTGTATTTTCGTCTTGTGGATATTGCAACTAGTTTGCATCAGAAACTAAAATTTTTTAAAAATCGATGAAGAAAAAAGGAAACGACGACGTTTTGAGAGGGACCCAGGTCAATATAGGCCGCAATGTCGGAAACCATGAGACTGTCGATTGCTTTCTGTATATCTACTCTTGTAAACAGACAGGAGAATATTTCAGAATTTCTTTAATAAACTAAGAGGTTACTGTCTATTAGGGCTTCGGATATGAAGAGAATAATATTGGTCCTCTTAGTATGGGTTATTGGCTTACAATTTGGAAATATGTTCCAGCAATATTGCTTCTAAATTTAAAGCTTTGTGTTTTATAAGATGATCATATTATCCCTGTTGTAACGGTTTTAATGACAAAAAGTTTTTATTAAAAAAAAAAGTATAAGTCCTGTTTCATACCATACTTCGCAAGGTTTGTCATTTATTTCGGTTTAATCTCTTTATTAATATTTAGAACTACAGATGACCTACCTATACTCTGAATTTATGCCATTTTTTTCTTTGCTTATATTTTCCCCACAACTGTCAACACTTATTTGCATCTTTTATTTGTTATTTTTTTAATATTTAAATTTGGTATTAAGAAAAATGTTTAATATTTGATTTACGAGACGGAGAAAATGTCAAAAAGACAATAAGAGTTTGGCGACAATAATAGCATTCAATATGTAAAACATTTTTACAAAAACCGGAGAGATTTTTCAACGAAAACGAAAGTGTTTTCTAATTCAAATACGAGTAAGGGGAGTCTGTTTCTGTACGATGATTGATTTCAGACGAACGTCTGTTTGTATAGAAAACACAAACAAAATTCAACAGACTATAAATCAAAGTGAATATTTATCATAACATAATCCCTTTGTACATATGTACATAAATAAAAAATTTTTGAAATGTATTTTAAAATATCGTGTTTAAAATTATAATTTTTGTATTGTTTTCCAATTCTTCAGAATTCTACAGAATGATGAACCAAAAGTCAATCGGTAATAAAAAAAAAAAAAAATTCACATTTAAACTCTTACATAAAAGTTCACGGGAAAGGCTTACAATATATTTGCATGTCAACTCTTAAGAAAAAAAAATAACAATCAAAAAAGAGTTATTGGCCCCATATGACATTCCAAAGAAAAAACAAAATAATGCCATCATCAGTTCATAAATAAACCAACCGCAACAATAACAAAAAGACAAAAACAACAACAACAAACAGAACATTACCGTTATACTTAAAATTTCTTTCAAAGATGAACTCGTTTTTTTCTTTTGATTTTCTGTAAAACAACAACTACTAGAGAAACTTACACTTTTAACAGACAATGGAACCCGCAAGAAAAATAAAGCCAAAGACGGCCAACTGATTTGTTTTTTTTTTTTTACAGAAATTTATTTAAAATTTAAACAAAAATCTGTCTGCAAGTTTACATTTTTAACAACTTTTCAAGTTAGTGTTAGTGTTGTTGCTGTTGTAGTTATTGTTGTTAAGCATACCAAGATTTATAATTAGCGTTAACAAGATAGGACCGCAAGATACATATACAGATAGGAATGCATAAGGTGGGCAGCCATAATAACGCTCTCACTGATGAACGCATAATTTACATACTCATTAGTCATATTGGGTAGGGGGAAAAAGCAAAAATTGTGTCTTAATTTTTTTTTTTTTTTCAATTGTAATTAAATTTAAATGAATGCCGAACTTCGGAAAACTACTGAAACTATGAATGAACATCAGTTGTGGAAGTCTAGAGGATCTTGTGTGCATTCACACGGCCCTCTTTAGAGTTTCCCTGCACGTTAAATGTAAGTGAATCGTTAAAATTAAGTTTTTTCTCCCAATTTCTAAAAGATTACAAAACCATGGAAAAAAGTATGGCCAGACCATTGACGAAGATTTATGTCAATACTCAACGCAAGGAAAGATAGAAAGAGACAGACTTTTCTTAAGCCAATTGGGGTTGAGGCAGTTAAAACTTTTGCTGGAAAATTAAAATAATGCGACATGCATCAGACTATCTAGAAATGACCTCAAATGATAACCGGTCTTTTTACAGGGCACTGTACATACAGAGTATACATGTTCAGAATGGGGATTGTCACAATTCGAACATATGTACTAGAGGTGTGCACAAGACATATAAAATTGCACAGTATTGTATTTTTCCCAAGACCGAATATTGATTGTAGCTGCAAATATAAATAAGTGTGAAGCAAAGATAGAGTACAAAAAAACAACTGCACTCGTAAACCATTGTACAACAGTATAAAAGAGAGTTGTGTGAAGAGTGCAACAAAAAATATTGTACTCTTCATAGAGTCACAACATGAATTTTTAGTTGTTTGTTTTTGTTTTTTTTAACAACAATGAATAAGAAAGCTCCGAATGTTTTGCTCTCGAGAACCGAACATCTTCGTCGACGCCACCATTGCCAGTAACTTTTTTAAACTTTTTATTTCGGGAAAAAACCTTTTTTATGAGTTTATGGCGAAAGCAAAGAATGTATAGAAACACTTATGTACACATATTTTTCAATATGGCAATACTGAAAATGTAGCTTCAGTAGTAAAATATGCTCTTACAACACAAAGCATAGTTCCGTTACTTCACAGACAAACGAGTGCTGTTGTATACATTGAATAAATGAGAAATACACATTTCAGTGCACTCGTAAAATCAAGAGCAACAGAAAAGAGTACAATACAGTATTGCATTCGGTGAAGGGTGAAGTCTTGTGCACACCTCTAATATGTACTATATGTACATCCTGTAACGATAAGAATCTGAATCATCAGAACACATTCCTGGAACATGTGAAGTATTAATGCATACCAGGAGGAAACATCAGAGATGATAATGTCAATAACAAACATCATGATCTCTTGACAGGGGGTAGTACTTTAAGCAATTCAAGAACCCAGTACATTTTAACAGAAAAAGCTATGTTTCTAGGCAACGGCAGATAGGATAGGAAGGAGTATCAACTTTGTTTATTCGACGACCATTGTGGTGCAAAATGAAACGATGTCACAAAACTAACTGACAATTCTGAATTAACAGATTTTGACAATGAGCTTTAGGGTATGATTTCCTTTAAGTCAAGCTGAAAACCAGCCTTGAAAATTTAATGAAATTAAGTAATTAAAATTTAGTAAACGATAGGGCGATTCAAATAAGAAAAAACTCTGATTCAAGCCAGCGGACATTGGCAAATATTTCCTTTTTAATATTCTCCTCAAATTACGCTTTAGTTTGCTAGCAATGGCTTGGTCAAGTTTTGACAGAAGGTAACTGTCGCTGTGGTCTAGTAGGTAGTGTTGGCTTATCAGGCGTGAGGCCTCGGTTCGAACCCCAGGTAAGGCATCTCCAACTAAACGGACAAAATATTTCTTCGTCGACTTCCTCTCAGCAAATTTCTGGCAGAAACTCTGAGAGTAAATAAAATTGCCATGAAAAGTTTTTCAAAAATCTGTCGTTCGGAGTCGACTTTAAACCAACGATTACCATTTCATAGCACAATTGTGCGGAGAGAACTCACACGCATTCTTGTGCTTTATGATTTAGTTGTCGATCAGACTGCGACAAGAACACATGTGCGGCGGATGCTTTATCATTTTTTTCAGAATGACACTCAAAAAATATTGTATGTTAAAAGATGCTTTTGATAATATTCAATGCCTTATATATTTTGTCGCATAGTATAATTTTTTTTAAATGCTTTGGAATGCTTGCTTTTTCTCTATTAATAAAAAATGGTTTATTATTTTTTTATTTTTATTTATCTAAAAACATGGTCTAATTTTTAAGCCAAAGATGGATACCTTTACGATCTTTTAATAAAAAATGGATTTTTTATTTTATTTTTATTTATCTAAAATTATTAAGCCAAAGATAGATAGCTTTACATATGTAAGTTGATAAAATGAAAATCAAAATAACGTATATTACAAACACTTTTCTATGGCTGTAAATAAATCAATTCTCTCAATTTATTTTCTTTCTCTTACTCACTAATACATAACCAAAAAATTTTTGGTAAACCTTGCTTTAAACTGTAGGGTCCCACCACTCATGTATAAAAATTAACGCACACAACATAAGTGGTGTGAGAAACTAGGTCGTAATCCTGACTAAACTGACAACGGAGAGACAACTGAGAGACGAGAAATTTATCCTTGTTTGAATACTACTACTTCATTTGATAACATATTGGTGACTGACAATCATGCTTTAAAATATATTTTGCATAAATAATGAAATTACTTTTTCACTTGCCCAATACATGCGGGCGTTACAACGTTATCGAAATATAAGTGTTCATGCAGCCAGAAAACTATTTATTTTGTAGCTGTTGGCACTGTTGGGTTTGTTGAGTTGTGTCGGTTATTTTGTTTGCTTTTTACTTAACTTGATTTTCAAACTGCTTAGGGAAGTAATTTTTACCGAAATGAAATCTCAGTAGAGTTGTTGTATGGTTGATCATACTGCAAAGATTTATTTGTGTTACTAAAACAAAAGCAAAAACAGAAATGTTGCACACAATACTTTTCCCACTTGACATTAAGCGTTTTACACATAAATTCTCTCAAAACCCAACTATAAACGAATGCAATCTGGCTGGTTACTGCTGAGCATACAGAACACAACTGCAAATGAACAGAAGAAGAAGAAGCCTACATGCCATAGATACATACGCTTACTTATTAACAGTAATTGGAACACGCAAAATCCAATATGGTTAGATGGCTAAGATCACATGCAAGACAAGATAAGATAATAGCAGAAAAAGAAGAAGAAGAAAAAGAAGATATAGAACAAGAAGAGAGAAAAAGAAAGTTCTTCTCTTGGTATACTTGATGAGTCTTCGGTCATTTCGTTTGGAATTAATGTGCTGGCGTAGTAGAGTAGCAATAAACCAATTTTCGTTCTGGATTAGTAGTGTAATGCAGGAAGAGTTACAAAAACAAAAGAAAAAATAAAATTGCTTTAAAAAACCAAAACACAACAACAATGAAAACAGAAAAAATGTTTAAGAAAACAAAAACCAAAAACAAATTATGAAAAAACTACCACTGGAGTTTAACTGTAGCTATTAACCATGTTTAATGACCGGTATTTTACTAACCATTAAACTAAGAGTGGCACTAGGGAAGTGCAAACACAAGTGTGCATATTCATGAACAGTACAATACGCTGATTCACTGCTTAACACGCAACTGTTGTGGAACGATGCTAAATTAGAGATTAATTTGGGGAAATTTCTTTCTAGGCATTAAAGGATGTCGACAACAATTTCCGCAAATCATAAGCTCAATACCAGTTTTGGAAAGTGGTTTAGTTGTGAGTTTTTCTTCTATTTTCCTTAAGCACCCACTGGCTTTAAAAAAATCTTTTTAGTTTACAATAAATTACAGGTATTTGAATACAAAAAATTGTTTTACTTTTCAACTCAGTGCCTTTTATGCTTAATGTACTTTGTCCAACATTTCTCCAATTTGTTTATCCCTTTAATTTGATTTAATTTTATCCCATCAAAATAGATTTATTTGTGCGAGGATTTCATTGTTGGCATCAAATCTTTTTATGACATTTCTTCGGGTTTGAAACAAGTAACAGTCTATCGGGGCTATATCCAGATGGATGGATGTGGAAGCAATTCATAATTAAATTGATGGATTTTTTGCCATGGAAATATGTGTGCATCTTTGCATTGTCCTGTTGTGTCATACAGCTTATGCCTTATGAAATATTTTGTAAGAGCGATTTTAGGGCATGGTCATCTCATGTGGAAGTGATCTAAACTGACCACCGACATATAACAAAACAACGCATGCCATTGATCAAATTCACACTTTTTTTATTTAAATTTAAAGATATGAAGTGCTTAAACCCTACATTACCTAGTTTGCTTAATTTCTTTTCGAGAATTCTTATTACTTATTTGCTTTGTTTCAGGTTTCTTAAACAAGTTTATTCCATGATAAGAATGATATAGAATGATAGGGTTGCCATCCTTTGTTGCCTAGAAAAGCTATTGAATTCGTGGGTATTGGTTGTATTGGTGAGAAAGTTTTGTTTGCCATCCCTGTTATATTTGTTGTAGTTGTTGTCGTCGTATTTGGTAGAGTCAAAAGGTTTCCAAACTAAATTATATGTAGTTTGGAAAAAATTTAAACTTTTATAAAACTGACAAGATGGCAGATAAAAAATAAGGACATGAGACCCTGACCTGTGCTTAAAACGTCAGCAAATTTAATCTTACTTAACCTACATACCAATTATTAAAAGGAACGGGGGTTCACTATCCTAAAATGCTTTGTTCCTCTAAGCGCTCATTTTTACGTTGTAACATCCCAATTCTCAGAACTGCTTTAAACTGCCAATTCAAAAAGCGAAAACGTATAAAGTATGAGACAATATTTCGCAGCAGTCTAAGGAGCAACATAAAGCATTTGATAACCAAGGAATAGATTAAAAGTGTTTATAATACAAATTACCCTTTAATTCTTTCATTACAAATGGGTATCCGTAGTATAGTAAGTTTAACAGCTTATATCAGCCTTTACTGTATATTATTTACTTTTATAGTATGTACCTGCCTTTTATAAAATTAAAATACAACTTCCCATAGCTTCCTATCATATCCTGGAATTTACTCTAAGAGCCAATGATTTTCGCGAAATTGTCTCTGTAACCTTAATATATTCCAGTGATTCAATATCTGAACTTATAATTCTTGCTACAATTCAACAAGAACAGTACCATCTTCCTAATTAGAAACACCACGTATTTAAAAACCAAATCTATTGTATTTTATAAACCAAACTGTGAATGCATTTGATTGAAACAAAATTTTAAAATAGCGCGACCACATTCTTTTAATTGCTAACAACATATTCTATTGCTGCTGCGGCTGCTGCTGCTCATTAATATTGTTGATGTTGGTTCTTATAGCCTGTTGTTGCATGCTTTTACAGCAGAAAGATTCAATTAATGAAACATTTTTCTGCTTCTCCTGTTCTTGTTTATTAACTTGTCTGAACTTGTATGGAATTGGTTAAAAAAGGAAATTGTTATTCTAAATAACATCAATTTAAGTGTGATGGAGTTATTGAACGTTAGCCAGTAAGTTGTCTAACAATAACTACAACTGGTGAATCGTAAAAAGGCATTAAAAATTGTCAGGAAACTTGAGATGAAGTTGTGTTGCATGTACATACGCTTAGAAAAACCAATGTCACACGAAGGCAGCTAGATTTGAAGTCGGCACACTCGTATATACATATAAGTATAAAAAATTTCAACGAAGTTGACTACAAAGGGCGTTGATTACTAACTTATTTTAGACTGGATTGGATGGTGTCGACATCAACAACATTTGGTTTCAATAGAACGGTGCTACGATTCACACAGCTCATAATACATTAGATATTCTGCACGAATGCAGCATAAAGGAAGTGTATTAAGGAGTGCGCACAAAAAAAAATGGGCCAACTTTTAAGCTTATAACTTTTATCATAATTGAAAAAAATGAATACCGTTACATTGTTTTTGTTAGTCATCTGTTTCAAAATCCACGTGCTAAATCTCATTGCAATAGCAAAATTAGTTTTTTGAAAATGGGCACCCAACAAGAATGTCGTAAAAAAATAATTGAAATTTTCAATGAAAAACCGCGCCGCTTACAAAAAACGATTGCTAGGCTGGCAGGTGTTAACCAAAAAACAGTTTCTAAGGTAAGAATAAAACAATATAAGGAGTCTTAAGTATTGAGAGAAAACGTGGAAGTGGAAGAAAAAAAGGATTTGCCGACCAAAACAAAGTAAGTAAAATAATACGTATTTTCCAAAAAACACCCTAACATGTCTGGAAGAAAAGTGGCTCAAAAAGTTGGATGCTCTGAGACCTTTGTCAGAAAAAAATTTTATACACAAAAGAATTCAAATATTATTTACTTTAATTGAAATATAAAACGAAAAAAATCCGCCACCTAGTTTTATTTCTATAACGAAAAGTGTAAGTCCAGTTTTTTTCGTGCGCACTCATAAGCAAATTCGTGAAAGCGTGTGGCGTTAAAAAAAATCAATGATACATTGATCATCAGAAGACATTGATATTTTTAATCATTTGACGCCAACGGTTTTCACAAGAATTCTTAATCCCAAAAACTATATTAAGCTTTGTGCCAAGGCTCAAATTAAGGCTTTTTTATACGCGATTAACACTATTTAGGCAGTGAATTCAGTCGGAACTAGGAAAATAGGAATAATGAACAAATTAGTGTTAATCGACATTAGATATTAATCTGTTCACATATGGACAGTGTTGCCAATTGCTATGTACTACTAGATAGAGGAGTAATACGAAACAATATTAGATTTTCGTAAACAAGTTCCGAAAGACCAAGATATCACAACTTCCTCTTATTCCAGACAGTCTATTTTAGATGATCGAAAATTTATATTAAAGTAATTCAAAAATATTTGAATGTGACTTATAAAGAGGAAAAAGCAAGAGGTATGTGTCAAGTCAAATAATAATTCATCCATAATAATTCTGAACACTCAGAGAGGATAACACCATATCATAGGACTCAATTAGCAATGTCCCTTTGCACTAACTAGCATTCTACGACCTGCTACGTGAATGAAAGTCACGAAGAACCAGTTTCTTCAATTACATACATATGTATATGATTAACAATATCGAAGTAAAGAAAATGCTAGAAAGTGGCAACATGATGAAAAAATTACATTGTAGAAGCTGGGCACTTTACCAACATTAAGCCAAGGGTCTATGGCTGAGAGATGTATTTTTTTCGCTTTGAACACACAAATGTATGTAGGTCCAACTCAAGAGGTCATACCTCAACACTGATATTTGAAAGTAAAAATAATAATAAATATGTAGAAAAAATATTTCTTTCGGTGTTTTCTGACAAAAGTTCCGAGAGTAAATTAATTGGTAAAGATTTTAAAATCTGTCCTGAATGGATATATTAACGTACCCAACATGGATGGAAAGAAACGCTTGTAATGGCCAACTATTTTACAATCAGAGGTTTTTATATTTTGTTTCGAGATATCTGAACTGGGGTTTGAACCACTACCTACTAGACTGCAGCGACTTCAAACTTACACCACACATTGGTGACTAAACTAGCAGTTACCGACACTATGAGTACAACTTAGAAAGATGTACACTGCAAGAAGCAATAAGAAAAGTAAGTGCCCAGTTATGGCCAGTTATGAAATTACAAAATTAAAACATTTACGATTTTCTTTATTTTTATAGACTCTTTTAAGTCAAAAGAAAATTTTATTTTCTTGCATAACGTTTTATGCGCATATCGCTCAGTGTAATGAAATTTCAAATATAATGCGAAGTTAAAGAAAAGAAAAAAGTCAACAATTTTTATAAATAAAGAGTTCATGATGGTTAGCAGCTGTTTGCATTGATTGTTGAGGCTTCAAATGAAATGCTAGAAAGAACTGGACTTGTTTGAAGACTTCTGTTATATACTGACTGAACTCGACTATAACCAACACTGTGTTACTGTGTAAAAATAAAATTCAAAGTTAAAAAAGAAAGAAGACGAAATATCAAGAAATGCAAAAAGAGTATGGTGAAGACTTGCTGTAACACTCAGAAGAAACGACTCAAAAAACAAGAAAAGAAAAGTTTAAATGAAAAGCAAAACAAAAAGAAACAAAAACAAAAGCACAAACAAAATAATGAAATGGTAATAAAAATATAAGAGTCTTTTGTTGTCATGACCATGGCTTTTTTTGGGTAAAAGTTTAAGAAGTTGCAAGTCGCCAGCTACGCTTACAGTCACCAAATCAACGGTATGTTAAACGAAAGCCAGACGTTGGCCAAAGAAGACGTTAAGAAACATTAAAACGGAATAAAATATAAAAAATAAAAAGAAACAGAAACAGAAACAGAAAAACGAAATTAGAAAAAAATTTATTAAAATTAAGATTTTTTTAATGTTAAACGTGAGTTACAAGCAAACACGATTGATATTGAACTTTTTGCTAACGGTGTCGATTGTGGCGCGATGAAAATAAACTTGTGGAATTAAAAAAAAAAAAAAAAATTATTGAAAACAAAAATTGATTTATTCTGTGTGTGTTCGTGTGTGTTCGTACATTTCTTTCTGGAATATTATTCAGCACCAGCAACTGTATTTCAACGCCTTAAGCATCCATCAGTTGAACAAAAGAATAAAAAAAAAAGTAAAAGTGTTGAAAGATTAAAAGATACAAAAAGAAAAGAAACAACAAAAAAAAATATGTTTCATTTAAAGCCAACGTTAAGTGTTGTATTAATTATAATCTGCTATGGTTTAACATCAGTGATCAGTGCAGCAGAAACTAATGATACACAAATAATTCGCGATGCTAGCACAACTGACCAGTTTTTAAATGAAACACTTGCACTTGAGTCTAAACAAAATGTAACCGAAAAAGTAAATTTAAATGCGCGTGCGGCACGCACTTTGTTGACACATTCGAGAACGCCTAATTTTACCTTAAGACGTCGACAACCGATTAAAATACGGGCTCGTGCCGATCATTTTCCCTTACGTCCGCAATTACGCAGAGTGCACAATAGTTTGAACAATGCTGCTGCTGCCCCACCACAATCACAAAATATTCGCTTTGGGTATGAATCTTTGAAAAGTTCAAAATATATACCCTCCACCAAGGGAGGTAATCCTAGTTTTTTAAATAACGGCAAAGGAGGACCCTACAGGCCCCAACTTTTGAACTCACATCCAAATTCTATACATGTACCAGCCTTGTCCCAACAATATATACACAATTTCAAAGCCTCGCCTTCATTTAATGGTCAAGTTGTCATACATCCTGTCACTCAAACGCAAAAGAAGGCCCCTGCCAAGAATCAGGATAACAACTACCCGAAGTATGTAAAACCCCAACAACAACCTGCAAATGCTGCAGCAGATTTAGCAAAACAACAGCAGCAGCCACAACACCAGCAACAACAACTACATCAGCAGCAAAAGTCACAAATAACTAAATATCCTGATTTCAAACAATATCCCATACCCGATCAAGAGAAAATGCAAAAATATAATGAACAGCATGAGAAATATTTGCAGCAACAAAAATATCTGACGCCTCAAAATCCCTACTATCAAATGCAACAGGCCCAAATTCAACAGCAAAAGCAGCAAACTCAACCTCAATCTCAGTCGCAGTCACAACCACATCCACCATCACTGCTGTACCAAGAATTACCAGCGCAAACTCAACAGCACCAACATACAACTTATGGAGGTCAACAACACCCATATTTACCACAATCACACCAACAGCAACATCAACAGCAACTGCAACAAGCATCCATACCCATACCCATACACGATGCCGCACCTGGCAATCAATTACAAACAATAGCATTTCCCTCTGCCGCAACAGTGCCACATAAAATGTATTCCGTTTACGAAGAGAACGATATGACAGAATTGCAAAATAATAACTATCAAACAGCAGACTATCACAGTCTGGACAAAGATGCCCAGGAATATCTAAGGTTCATGAACACCAATGAATACTTCTTACCTAAAAAGGATCCCAATTACAAACAAATTGATGAGGAAACCGATAGAAGGCAACAGTACAAGGGCTACGAACCTTTGCACCAGAATAATCAAAACCAAATTGGTCCAGTCTACCAACAACTGCAGCAACAGCAACCTATACAAGCTGCTTTATACAGCAACAATTTATATGGCTCCGAAGCAACTGGTTCAGCTGCGAATACTATCAATACAAATGCTGGCATACCCATATCTCAACTCTACTATCAACAGGAGCCCTCAGCTTCATCTTCCTCCACTGTGGTGCGTACAAGTTATCAAGCCGGCTACAATCAAAATCAATTTGTTGTCAATACCCAAGATAAACAAGTGGCTGCATACACTGTACCGCCAACAGCTGCCTCCACATCCAGCTCTGTGTATGCCACCACCCCATCACCGATGTATTCTTATGCTAGATACAGTTCGACCGGTAGTAGAACTCCCGAGCCTTTACGTTTTGAATTTACAGAACGCGATGCTATGGTAGGCGGTGTGGCCTATACACATGCTCCCCAAGGACAATTACGATATAATTCTTTGGTTTACAACAGTGTTACACCCATAATGGCCGATGTGGAAAGTTCTACGATTAGTACCTTAGACTCAGGCTATTATTCCTCAACGCATAACCATGGGAAAAACAAAAGTGATATAAAACCTGTAGTGGAGAATGATGAAGATGATCCAGAAGATGGTGATGATATGGAAGAAGCGGGAAATGTAAGTGTATTAGACTTTGTGAATCAGTAAATAGGCCCATAATTACAAAATATTTGCGAATTTTGTCTGAGGTGGGCTTTCCACTACGGTTTCTCGTTTAGGTTAAGGCGACTTCAATTCTGGTCATTTTAATTTAATTGCTTGCCTCAGTCTCATTAATTGACAGCAGAGATCAGAATAAATCGTTTGATCAAGTTTTGGAAACACAAATTACACAATTGCCTTCATTATCGTTAGACATACAGCATTATCTTTTAATGTGCCACTTCTGACTGTGCTTCTGCGAAGCTTCTAGTGCTTCTTCCATGATATTTTTCGCATGTTATTGTCGTACGTGCACCACTTTTCATCGCCCGTAATCATTTGATTTTTTCGAATTTGTGAAATTGAGAAGCTTTAATTGCTCTTAAAATATTCCATGCAAAGAGACTCTTCATCTCTCAGAAATCATTGAAATCATAGAAAAATTAGACAGCGCCATCTCTTGAGGAATAGTAAGTTCATATAGGGCGTAGTTGTTAGGCAACAATGGACGGCAACCCCACCACCCTAGAATCTGGAACAGTAGACTAGTATCACATCCGCTTAGTTGGAAAATAATTATATGTATGGAAACTGAACCAAAGCAATGAAGTAAGAAGATGAGGTAGACTCTTAAAGCAATAAAAAGGAATAAAAAAAAAGGTAGTTCCAAAAAATAAAATGACAATCAATGCCTTACTTTATGAAAAAGGTTAGACCTAAAAGCCATGTTTCAGCAACAACTTCTCGTCTTATCGATTAAAATTAAATAAATTTCCAATAGGAATAGATGTGAATCCAAAAGTGCAATCGCAAAACAATTGCAAAAAATATGTCCTGTAGTTTGATTCTCCTTCAATTTCTTCCAGGGGACGTAATCCAATTAGATGATACCTGAGGTCGAAGTGTTTTGATAAAAATCAATTCCTTCTCCATACAGACAAGACCCTACTAATCCTTTAGTCAACCAAAGGTATCGCTCGATCAAGTAACCAATTGCTTCACTAGCCAACATGCCTTAGTATTTCTTGACTAGAATAGCTTATAGCCAACTTTTTGTCCGCTATACTCGTTTATAGCTCTTTGGCCATAATTAACTATGATTAATAAGCATAAAGCAACTCCGCTAGCTACTTATTATTTCTCTACTTTATTTCAGTTTCATTAATCAACTTTTGATCTTCTGTAGCATGTTCTAGAATGATAGGGTTTTCCTCTGTTTTTGTCCACGACTTCTGTAGAAATGTATTGGGCTGTTGTATTAGGTGCACTGGTAAAAAAAAAAACTTTTATTATTAAGTTCTACTCTTTCTTAAAAGATGGTGCTGCCGGATCTTCTTATAATGTTTGGTGCTAATGTTACCTTTTTAGGATGTAATGCACTTTATAGCAGGGATGATAAATGATTCAGACTAAATATTTTAATTGTTTAAATAAACCAACATATGAAAGAATCAAAGAGTGCACCTAAGACTTAGACTAGCTATGGTTTTTCTACAGACACGGGTAGCATTGGACGTTCCAGCTCTGTGGCATATTATCAAACGCATGTATAGCATAGAATTGTCCCTAAAGTATTGCAGCTCCTATGGTCTTATCTTTTGAAAGCATTTCAAATTTTTATCACTTGACTTTGGACGCGGCATTTTAATCCATTACATCTAATTACTGTTTTAATTAATTTCAGAATCTTTATGGACGTCAGCCCGTTGCCAACAGTGATTCAAATGCTAACAAACAATCTAACACTACAGTAGCGCCGCCTAGCGAGCAAAAAGATACCGAAGAGTATTGTGAACGCATTTGTGCAATTGTTGAAGATGAAAATGAAGAAATTGTTTGCGGTTCCGATGGTTACATGTACACCAGTGAGGCTCAAATGGAATGCTACGCCTCCTGTCTACACATTGGTAAGAGAAATTTATTTTCTTATTAACCAGTCCACACATAATTTTTAATTACAAAAAAAAAAATGTTTTTTTTAGATGTAACGATACAAGGCAAAGGTTCCTGTTCGACGAGATAAGTGTTTAGCATAGCTTCCAATGGAGTTTTTAAACTTTTAACGTATTTTAGTAAATAAAAAATAATTTATTTTCCTAGTTTAGTTCCAAAAAAAAATTTTATGTATTAATTTTAAGGCAAAAGAATTAAAAAATAATTAGAATATAATAATAAAAGTGATTATAAAACAAAGAAAGAATTTAAATTATTTTTTTTTTTAATTTAAATTTTGCGTAAAACTGTAGACAATATTTATTTTTAGGATACAAAAAATTTCGAATGCAACAAATTTTGAGCAACATTTGTTTTTTCGTACAACGAATGTTGACAAGGTTGCAGTTGTGCAATGTTGCCAGAAACTTATTAACACACATATCGCATGTTTTTCACAACAATATTTGTTTTTTTCGTACAACGAATGTTGACAAGATTGCGATTTTGAAAAGTTTCAAGAAACTTGTTGACATAAACATTGCGCATGTTATTCTACACAAGTACAGAGTACTTACTACTTTATCAACATTTTTCAACAACCATTTCGTACGAAACATATTTACATATAATTTGATAGCATTTTTCATTAAATTTTGCACAAATCACCAGGCTTAAGAATAGGTTTATAATGCATAGAGATAAATCCTTGTCATCTCTATTTGGCAAAATCAAATCATAGGTAATGAATAAGCTAAAATTCCTTTGAGTAGTTCAAACCTAAACATTATATTCTTTTCGGTATTCAGTTTTTGCGTGGCCTGTTAACATCAAATAAAGTGAGGAAATTTTAAAAATAAAACTGCATTTTAAAAAACTACAAATCAGACTGTTATCGAGCATTGGTTTTTGATCTGAATTTTGCAAAACAATAGCACATAGTTTGTAGACTACACCAAGCACAATGTAATCAATTTTCTAACAAGTTTTCTTATATTTCGAGTGCATGTTGAAAATATCAATCCCTGTTTCTGTTTGTCAACTAGAAGTAGCATGAAACCAAGTAGCCAAGTCAGTACTTGTCAGCTAACACTGTTGACCTATTGAACATTTCTTGTCATAGAGGCTTAATAGGACAAAAAGCCGAATGAAAGCTCCAGCAAGACACATTTACTTAGCGTATATGCATATAGTAATCGACATTTCGTATGCTCCAGAATTATGTAACTCATTTTCCTTACAGCACAACATACAGGTACTAGAGTTAATATATGTACCTATAAAAGGTTTCTCAAGATTTTTCTGTTAAGTTTCAGTGCAAACCCCCTTCTTTAACGCTGGAAATGAGTAAATTTCTGAAATTCTGCATCTTCGCTGTCATGAGACTTCGGTTCAGTGCAGGTCTACTCAACCTACTACTCATAGACTTAGATGTTCGCCATCTCAATTTCTTTGTGCCCCTCAGTTTTGGCACCTACCCTATATCAAAATAATTGTAACCAGGTCGTTAAGACGAGCTAACACATATTTCCGTAGTACAAAGACCAATAATAAGTCATCGAATACCACCTCTTTCATTAATTTTGTGGCATTTTATCACACATATGTACATACTCTAAATTTTCAGAGTCGATAAACTATTTTGTGAGTACCATAGAAACCGTTCCCCTACATAAACTGGTCTTAATCTTTTCCCAGCAAGTAGCTCCAATAAGTCCTTGGAGTTGTATTTAGATTTAGGCTTTTTAGTGGAAGAGTCCAACAAAGCATGAATCGCTGCGAGGTAATATACAAAAAATATCAATATCATCAAAAGAAAAGTTGAAGGCTAGATTGTAAGTTATTAGCCACTACAACCATTAAGTCATGATTACAATCTAGCTCCTCACACCACCCATGTAGTGATTGTTAATTTTATCCATGAGTGGCGGGACCTACTGTTTAATAAATGACAGATTTGAGAAACTTTTCTGGGGTGTCAAAAGCAGCATTGCTTTCAAACTTAACTATGAGATAAGTTTCTAGTGGGAAGGCAGAGTAGCTTACATACATTATCCGTAGTACCATATAAGCTGAGTTGTCTCAATTAATGTGTAACAAACGGTGAACATAATTTCTGTTATCATAACAAACCTTTGTTTATATTTATATAAATCCTATATGTTAATGCGCTGCCATAATACGACTCCACTGTATAGAACTATACTTAATACACTTCATAAAGCGTACAACACATTTTACTCATGCATTCATATCACACCGCCTTGAGGAACACCTGTTGTTATCGTTTTCTTTATCATTTAATCGTTTAGATTGAAATTTATGCTCTCGTTGCATAAAAACGTTTCTCGCTCAATCTAATATTAGTTGGAATGGGGAAGAAGAAAAATAAACTTGCCATCTATCATTTAAATCTGACTATAAAAAAACAAACAAACATAATAATACTGATAACAACCCCAAAAGTTAACTTTTGTTCTATGGCCAAGCCCTATTTAATTATACTCTTTATCTAAATTAATGAATGAAGATAATATAACCGTATGTACTTCTTACCTATAAGAACATCTGGGTGAATCTGTTTGTAACAGTTCTTGTTTCGATTTCAAGCTGCCAACATGAAATTGAAAAGTTTTTTAAATTGTTTAATCACGTTCATAGTCATAAACGCTGTAAATGCTCAACCAGCTGATACTAATTTAATAGTGGAATTGCCCCATGGCAAATTGCAAGGTAAAGACAGGGGTTTCTACTACAGCTACGAGTCGATACCTTATGCGAAACCTCCTGTAGGAGAATTAAGATTTGAAGCACCCCAACCGTATGAGAATACATGGCTCGGCATTTTTGATGCTACTAAAACTCCCGTCGACTGCATCCAATGGAGTCAATTAAATGAGGGTGAAAATAAGTTGCAAGGCTCTGAGGATTGTCTGTTTGTCCATGTTTATAAGCCCAAAACCGGCAAAGCGAAATATCCTGTAGTGGCTTATTTACATGGTGGTGCCTTTATGTTTGGCGGTGCAAATGATTACAGCGAAGATATTCTTATGGAAAGTGGTGAAACCATATTGGTTAAAATTTCCTATCGTTTGGGTCCCATGGGCTTCCTAAGTACAGAGGATGAGGTCATAAGTGGTAACTATGGTTTAAAGGATCAACAATTGGCATTGAAATGGATTAAGTATAACATTCAATATTTCAATGGCGATGCAGAGAAAGTATTACTTCTGGGCTTCTCAGCAGGGGCAGGCTCGATACATTTGCAAATATTAAACAGTGATTTGGAAGGTACAGTAAAGGCAGCGGTATCAGTAAGCGGTGCAATCTTATCTCCTTGGGGTATAATGAAAGATCCCAAAGAGAAAACATTAAAAATGGCCGAACTTTTACAATGCCCAGATTTAACAAATACTAATGCCATAAAACACTGTCTTAAACAAAAACCTGCTGCTGAAATTGTAACAAATGTTAAGGAAATTTTCAATTGGGGCTATAATCCCGTTGTTGCATTTGGACCAGTTGTAGAGTCTAAAAATGCGCCTCAACCGTTTATGACTGAACACCCCACGGACATTATTAAGTCTGGAAACTTTTCACATATACCCTGGTTAGTTTCACATACCAAGGACGATGGTGGCTACAATGCAGCCGAAATGATGCAAATAAATCCCGAAACAGAAGAAGCATAATTCAACGATTTCAAAGACAAGTGGTTAGAACTGGCCCCAAAAAATCTATTCTTGGAAAATATTCACGATGACCCTAAAAAATATGCTCAAGAGTTATTAGACCACTACTTGGGAAATTTAACATTCTCAGAAGAAAATTACATGAAAATTCAACAACTAAATACAGATGTTTTCTTCATAAAGGGCATAAAAGAAACGTTAAAGTTGCATAGCATTTATAGTACAGCTCCTATTTATGCATATGTTTACGATAATCCTGCAGATTATACATTAGGCAACTTGTTAGCTAATCGAACTGATATTCAATTTGGTAAGTATTAATGAAAATGAAAAAATTGTTTATAAAACTTAAGAGAAAATCTAATTTCAGGTACTGTGCATGGCGATGATTTCAGTTTGATGATGAGTTTCCCCCTGCATCCTTTAAGGCCAGATGAAAAGGTTATATCACAGAAATTTATTAAAATGTTGGAAGATTTCATAAAGGATGGGTAAGCCTTCCAAAAAAATATTTATTTTATAGGTATAAAAAATTATTTTTTTTCCTGTACAGAAATCTCAAATTTGGCGACTGCGTATTTGAAGATAATCATGGTGATCCACATGCAGATAAATTCTTATTAATTTCAAGGAATTCATGTCAAAATATTCGGCAATAGTTTGGCTTTTGTTAAGAATTTGAAGGAATTTAAAAGAATAAATTGTTAAATAAATAGATATTTCATACTATTATACTTATTCTGCTTTTCCAGTTTCCCTATCTCCTTCACTATCCTCTCTCCCTCTCTCTCTCTCTCTTCTAGGACGTATTTACAATGGGACATTTTGACCCATTGTACCCATTTGATTGTACTAGTCCCAATGTCAGGTACACGTTTTCAAACCTAACCTAGCCTAAGACACAAATTTAATCTTGTATATCCTGTTCTAAGAAATTTTAAATAAATTCCTAAGAGAACAATTGTTTAATCCTCTTAAGATTTTTTATAGTACAACATTTTATCAATCGTATTAGATGTTGTACCTACATGAAGAAAAGAAAATCTTTTATTTCCAATATTAATGTTATTAGACCCTTGAACATTGCATATGACATCGTAACGTCCATACTATGCGCAAAATTGAAAACATGCCATTCGTATCTTTCGTTCATGCCAGTTTAGTTTCATGTTTTTTCACATTCAGCCCAAAACCCAATGAATATTCAAGAATTCCACATCGATAACCACAATGACAAACGTCACCATCTGAAACATAATCATAAGCGAATTCAATAGGTTTAATGACAAGCGAAGAAGAGACCAAGAACATCGCAATAACACACAAACATTAATTCTGTCAAAATGTTGAACTTGAGAGTAACAAGCGAAATCAAGAGAACAATTGTATTGGCCAGATAGCCTTTGAAAGCTACTACAATTAAAACTACTTTCGTAAAAACAAAAGTTATGAGATGCCATCAGCTCACATAGGCTGTATTTTGGAATATTGGCACAGAATATACACAGAAGGGAAAGCAATGACGTTTGACAAACTCTCATAACATAATTTTACTAAAATAGTTAGAGGGAGAAAAAAAATGAATTATAAGTTTTGCAAAGCAATGTGTTAGAAGCAACAGATATACAGACTGAAAACTGGCGGATAAAGTTGAAAAATTAATGTGATGTTTTTGTAACACAGGCTATTTCACTTGCCTGCCTGTTTGCATGGAAAACACAAACAAAAACACTCAATTTTGTTTGTGTTTCCCTTATAAACAGGCAGGCAAGTGAAATAGGCTGTGTTACAAAAACATCACATAAATGTAAACAAACATTGATTTTGTGTTAAAAAAAGGAAAATTTGGAATATTTTTTAATTTCTTCAATGAAAAGTTTAAAGATTCTTAAATATTTAATTATTAATCGAAATGTATGTGGTTTTTGGTCGGAATGAATATAGTTTCTTGTGCAAAAGGTAAGTAAGAAGCTAAATATATCAAGATCAAATAAGACATATTGCTCATAAAATTTTTTTCTTGCAGAACTTTGTGTATATTATCAGTATTTATTAATTTCTTGAATGACAAAGTTTAAATTGGGTAATTTTTTTATTATTAATCGAACTCTTAGCAATTTCTCTTCACAATGAAATAAGTTACGTGTGTAAAACATAAGTAAAAAGAAAAATATAACAAAATAACTCATAACTTTTTGTTTCAGGAATTTGTGAATATACCCCCAAATTGGTTAAATACTAAGTTAGTGACAATCGATGAAAGGTGTCACCAAATACATTAGTTCCGTATTACGTTTCCCCAATAAAACAGTTCATTTCCTTTCAAAACTATTCTATTATTCTACAAAAATACCATCAATTTCTACCAAAATAGAAAATAAAAACCCACCCTAAAATTTAACAAACATAAATAAACAAAACAGAAATAATCAGACAGAGACAGAAATACTTTTTGGTACTTGTTGGTAATATTTGCTGTCCCTTTCACACAATTTTAGTAAACGTCAAACTTTCGTTTCCCTTCTGTGTATATTCTGTGATATTGGTGTCTGCCGGCACTAAACTTTAAAGTCAATAGACTTCAATCCTTGGTACAAATTTCGGTACCAACAGTCTAATTTTGTTAAAAAGATTCCTGCTTAAATTTTACGAATGCAACGAATTAAGCCCACTAAGCCTTCCAAAAATATTATAAAAGCAACGGTTCAAACCACAGGTCAAACATCTCCAACTAAACGAAATATGAAAAAATATTTCTTCGGCGACTTCCTCTCAGTATCAGCCATGTCACAGAACGCAATTCCGATCGAAAGTGGTTTCAATTCCGAAAGTCGAGTCTTTAGAAAACGAAAAACGAAAAATTTCTTCGGAATGAAACCCCTTCAAATTTTCAAAGTGGTTTTGATATTTTTGATGATTTATTAAAGATAAATATTAATAAAACTTAGTCAAACTGAAAGACAAAATGGTATATTTTATTATTACATAGGATTTCTAAGTATTTACTTAATATTTATGCTTAAGAAATTAAATTTTGTAAACTCGCTGAGAAAAACAAAACAAAGTGAAAAATTTTTCATCGAAGTATTGCCACGTTATTCTTTTGATCAAACCGCTTATTTTTGAGAACAAAAATTTATTAAGTAGAACAAATTTAAGCGGTGGCAACACAAATGATGGACAAAAGAAAATACAAAAATATTTTTACGTTGCATTTAATTCAGTTTTATTAAAATGTAAGTACAAATTTATTGAAATTTTTTTTGTATTATTAACTTATATTTTTTTAACTTTTATTCATATAAAATTTTTTATTTTTTTTTTTTATTTCAAATAAAATGTTTGTATCAGCGACTTTTTCTTCTTTTGTTTTGGTTCTGCTTTTTATTCTTTTGTCATGCACTACGTTGCCATACTTTATTTGAAAAGCAGCAATTTTATAATTTTTGGGAATGAACAAAATCGTTCGGAATCTGAAGAACCTAAAACAAAATCGATCGGAATTGCATATTCGGAATCAAAACCATTCCGATCGGAATCTGTGACATGCCTATATATTTCTGGCAAAAACTCTGAGAGTAAATAAAAAAATTGCCATGAAAAGTTTCCCAACAAAAAATCTGTCGTTCGGAGTCGGGTTTCAACTGTGGTTCCAGTCACTCATGTATAAACATACAACATAAGTGGTGTGAGAAGCTGATCGTAATCCTGACTAAAATGACCAATTATGTTGTCCAGTTGGTGACAGAAGACCAACTAGCCGAAATTTACACGCGATAATACGAAAAAACTGCGAATACCTACCTAAATGGAAAGCAACGACTAAAAATGTAAATGCTTGAACAAAATTTTTCGACCTAAAGGAGAGCTTGCATAATATTTTACACAATTGACGAATTAAACAACTGATTTCACAAAAAAAAATGTAATCTGATAAACGAACATCTAAATTTTTAATGTATCCAATTGGAGCTAGCCACTATATAATTCATAAGTGCAGCCTGCAATTAGCTTATAAGTCTCGAAAAGAGAGAGATATGACAGGAAACTATATACCTAAGCGGGAGTAAATCAACCACCAAAGTGTAAATGGCTACAAACCAATCAATCTGTAAACGTTTCTATCAAAATTACAAAATTTTAGCTTTGAGAGATTTATTCGTTCAAGACAACGCTTTACTTCAACTTTAAATGTCAATATTGCACAACACAATCAGGGAAGTTGATGTACAGAAATTAATATTTTATGGAGACGTTTTCGATACAGAAAGTACTTTCAACCACAAGCTCTGTGTACCGAGAGAGTAGATCATATTTTCTTACTATTGATGATGCACTAAAAGGAGTTCTAAGACTTTTATTTCTAAATCTACGGGTTCCTCTATTGGCCAGGATTTTCCAATGATAAAAAGTGTCTGTTTTACGCACCAATTTAAAGAGAAATGTGATTTGAAATTTGCTTGTAGAAATCTCAACCTAAGATTCAATCAAACTTAAAACTAATGTCTACAAGCACTTCTTATATATCTTCCCTACGGCAATCCAAATTCTTAAAGAATTTAAATTATCAATAAAAATAATAATTACAAGGTGCGACAGTGAAAATACACCCGAGTAACTATATAGTCCACGTTGTTCAGTTAGTTGAGTAGAACTCAAAAATACCTTTTTTATATTTCTCGAACCCTCCAAACTTGTTTTATTTGACAAAAACTGTATTTTTAGACTTTACACATAAATTTCTGGATTATTCAAACATTTCCATAATTGAAATCTTGTTGGAAAGGGGAGAGATGTACCTTTAAAACGGTATACATATATCAATTATTCGACTTAATATGCTATGAGATTTGATGAGGTAAACTTGGAAAATTCGAATTTTTTGCATATTTTTTCAAAAATACACCTAGATATAATTTGTAAATTGTATTCTAATAAATTAATAAATAAATAATTAATTAATTAATAAATATATAAAATAAATAAATCAATTTTATTTAAATCCTTAACATAAGCCAACCTATAGCCTTACGTTTCTACAAGTGTTTTTAGAAATGAACAAAATATTCAATGAATTCGGATCACCAGCATTATTTTCAATTTCACAGTCGCTAAACTTTACAGACCTATGCAATAAAATTAATTAAAATTTTTATAAATGATTTTCTATTGATAGACGTACCCTTCCTTTACAAAATCTTCCACCATTTTAATCAAATTCTGCGACACTACTTCTTCATCTGATCTAAAAGAGCGCCCTGGGAAACTCAACATCAAAGACAAGTCATCACCATGAGCAGTGCCTAAACATAATTGTTCGCTTTGAAACAATGTAACAATAATTTTGCACGTAAACAATGCTTACCAAATTTAATATCATTTCTTTTGGCTATAATGTTAGCTAAACTGAAATCAGAGGGATTACTGTATACATAAGCATACACAGGAGCTTTGCGGTGAATGCCATGTAATTTTACAGCTTCTTCTAAACCATATCGGTATATCACATCCGTATACAATTTCTGGAGCTTCAAATAATTTTCTTCAGAGAATGTTAAATTTCCCATGTAGTGGTCCAGTAACTCTTGAGCATATTTTATGGGGTCTTTACTTAAATTTTCCAAAAACAGATTTTGTGGTGCCAATTCCAACCATTTTTCTTTGAAGTTGTTTATGTATGGCTCCCCTGTTCTAGGATTTATTTCCATTAATGGAGCAGCATTGTAGGAACCATCTTCAGTTGTATAAGAGGCTAACCAAGGTAAAGGCAAGTAATTGCCTGCTTTAATAATGTCTCTGGGGTGTTGAGTCATAAAGGCTTGAGGAGTACTTTTATGTTCCACCACTGGTCCGAACGTAACAACGGGATTATAGCCCCAATTTAAAAATTCCCTAACACTTGTTACAATATCATTGGCCGATTTTAGTTTAAGACAGTGTTTGATGGCATTAGTATTTGTTGTATCAGGGCATTGTAAAATTTGGGCCAATCTTAAAGCTCTTTCTTTGGGATTGTTCATAATAACCCAAGGATTTAAGGCTACACCGCTTACTGTAAACACTGCCTTAACCATATTTTCTGCATACGGGTTTAACATATGCAAGTGTGCCGATGCACCCCCAGAAGAGAAACCCATGAGCAATATTTTCTCTGGATCTCCATTAAAACATTGAATGTTATTCTTAATCCATTTCAAAGCTAATTGTTGATCCTTTAAGCCGTAATTGCCACTTATGATCTCATCCTCCGTACTTAGGAAGCCCAGAGGACCCAAACGAAAGGAAATTGTTACCAAAATGACTTCACCACTTTTCATAAGTATATCTTCCCCATAAACATTCGCTGCTCCAAACATAAAAGCGCCACCATGTATAAAAACCACTACAGGATATTTTTCTTTGCCGGTTTTAGGCCTGTAAACATTGACGAATAGACAGTCCTCGAAACCTTGCAACTTATTTTCACCATCTTTTAATTGATTCCATTGTAAACATGCGACAGGAGCTTTCGTGGCATCAAAAATGTCATGCCATTTATTGTCATACGGTTGAGGTGCTTCAAATCTTAATTGTTCTACAGGAGCTTTGGCATAAGGTATCGACTCGTAGCTGTAGTAGAAACCTCGGTCTTTGCCTTGTAATTTGCCATGCGATAATTCCACTATTAAATTATTATCTACTTGGCCATTTATAACATTTAATACTGTTAACGTGATTAAACAATTCAAAAAACTTTGCAAGCTCATGTTGTCAGCTTGAAATTAAAACAACAACTGGATAAATTTTTTCTTCAAGCTGTTGCTCTTATAAGTGAGCCTTTCAATAGGATCAAGTTTAATTATGCACACATGCATCTGGTGTTAGCTTAGAATCTAAACGGTCAATAAACTTTACTGACTGATCTAAACCAGTCCTACAAAATAATAACAGACATCAAAAATAAATAAATTAACGTATTTAAATAAAATAAAACGTATTTTAATTAAGACTTTCAATTACATCATCAATGTTGACTTCGTAAGGACAACATTTTATTCAAAGAAGATTTTCAAGTTGATTTCTTTTTATACATGAGTAGACCATAAGAACATAACATGAACGTGATTATTATTTTCAATACAAATTGACAGTTAAAAGTGTGTATTTTTGTATTTTGAGCAGTAATTTAACACAAATTTAAATCAACTTAATAAAAACAAATCAATTAAACGGGCTTTGTTGTATAGAAAATTTTATGACGTTAATGTTTGAATGTGATTTCGCCCATGTGGTAACTGCGGCACATGCAACACGCAATCTGGAACATCAATTATAACAAACTTAGCAGCAGACATATGTATATGTCGTATGGCCGTATTTCACAAATAACTCTTTGAATGTTGATTGTCTCTAATTTACCGACGCAGACAAGTGGCTTTACATAACCTCAAAGAAAACAATCCAATTCGGTTAATCGCACAATTCGCATTTGAAAAAAATTTGCATTGGAATAAAAGAACTCGAAATTAGAAGACTCTTTATAAATAGAAATCAAGGAATCGTAATCGTTTTGACTTTGCTAAAGCAATTGCTCCTATACAGACTGCATGAAGAAGACATTTGATTTTAGAGTCCCAGCTACAGACTGCATGAAGAAGACATTTGATTTTAGAGTCCCAGCTACAGACTTATGGTCTGAAGAGCCTACCACTATAGTTCTGTTATTATACTTTTATGTACACTGTTCTGAACTGTCTAAATATATTCAATCAATTGTCCATTTCCTGCCAACAATAAATAAAATTACAATAATACAATAATAATACAATTATTGCAAACAAAAGTCATGTTTAATTATACTTTTATCTTAACTAATGATAGAGATAATAAACTACGCCTATTGATATCTTCGCTTATAAGAGCAGCAGCTTAAAGATACTATTTTATCAGTTGTTGTTTAGATTTCAATTTGCCAACATGAGCTTGCAAAGTTTTTTGAATTGTTTAATCACGTTAACAGTATTAAATGCTATAAATAGCCAAGCAGATGATAATTTAATAGTGGAATTGCCTCATGGGAAATTAAAGGGCAAGGACCAAGGTTTCTACTACAGTTACGAGTCGATACCTTATGCCAAAGCTCCTGTAGGAGAGTTGAGATTTGAAGCACCCGAACCGTATGAGGATAAATGGAATGACATTTTTGATGCTACTAAAGCTCCTGCCCCATGTTTACAATGGTATCCATTTATAGCAAGTGAAAATAAGTTAATGGGCTCTGAAGATTGTTTATTTGTCAACGTTTATAAGCCTAAAACCGGCAAAAAAATTTATCCCGTTGTGGCTTATATACATGGTGGAGCTTTTATGTTTGGAGCACCAAATATGTTTGGTGAAGATATCTTCATGAAAAGTTCTGACGTGATATTGGTATCAATTTCTTATCGTTTGGGTCCTTTGGGGTTCCTAAGTACCGGAGATGACCACTTAACTGGTAACTATGGTTTAAAGGATCAGCGGATGGCTTTGAAATGGATTAAAGATAACATTCAATATTTTAATGGCGATCCTGACAATATATTACTCATGGGCTTTTCTGCTGGGGCTGCATCGACGCACTTGCATATGTTAAACCCGTTTTCGGAAAATATGGTTAAGGCAGCATACTCAGTAAGCGGCGTGGCATTAAATCATTGGGTTGTTATGAATAATCCCAAAGAGAGAGCTTTACAAGTATCCCAACATTTACAATGTCCAGATTTAACAAATACTAACGCCATAAAACAGTGTCTTAAACAAAAACCTGCAGATGATATTGCAGCAAGTATTACGGCGATCTTAACTTGGGGCTATAACCCCGCTGTTGCATTTGGACCAGTTGTCGAGCCTAAAAATGCGCCTCAACCATTTATGACTGAACACCCCAGAGATATTATTAAATCTGGCAACTTTGCTCATATACCCTGGTTAGCCTCACATACCAAGGAAGAGGGCGGTTTCAATGCAGCCGAACTGATGCGAATAAATCCTGAAACTGAACAGCCATATATAAACGGTTTCAAAGACAAATGGTTGGAATTGGCACCACAAAATCAACGCTTAGATAGCCTAAGTGATGACCCCAAAAAATATGCTCAAGAGCTAATAGACCATTACTTGGGCAATTTACCATTCTCCGAAGAAAATTATTTAAAAATTCAAGAACTCTATTCAGATTTATTATTCATAGATGGTATAAAAGAAGCTTTAAGGTTGCATAGTGTTCACAGCAAAGCGCCAGTGTATGCCTATGTATATGATAATCCTTCCGAATTCGGTTTTGGCCAGGTTTTAGCCCAAAGAAACGACATTCAATTTGGTAAGTACCAGTCACGATGAAAAAGTTATGGCTATAAATTCCAACGAAAAAAATTAATTTCAGGTACTGTTCATGGCGATGATTTGACTCTGATGTTTAGTTTCCCAGGGCGTCCTTTCAGACCAGATGAAGAGTTGCTATCGCAGAAATTTATTAAAATGCTGGAGGATTTTGTAAAGGAGGGGTAAGCCTATTAACGGAGAGTAATTTATACAAATTTAATTCAATTTTATTTATGTTTTCATACAGAAATCTAAAGTTTGGCGACTGTGATTTTGAAAATAATGCCGGTAATCCGGATGCATTGAAATATGTGTTAATTTCTAAAGACACATGTTGAAATGTAAAGCGATAGTTTAGCTTTTGTTAAGAATTTAAATAAAATGGGTTTAAAGGAATAAACTGTTTTGTTGTTTTTTTGTTTTTTTTTTAAATTAAACTAAATTTTCCATATTTCATGTTACTGATTAACTGTTAAGTAAAATTTTCATCAAATTTCCTGCATTCTCCTAAAATATTCAGTTTTTAGAGAAGGTATGTCATAAAGTTGAGGGGTTTCATATATAGATTATTCGATTTAAATCTGGGGAACATGCTGGCCAAACCATTTACTCAGTATTCATGACGTATTATCATTGAAGTTTAACTAATCATTCAAGACATAGAGCTAAAGAGCGTACTAAATGTACATCTAAACATTTTATTACGAATATAATCGCTCTTAAATAATGTTTCTTATCAAAACAAGAACTAAAGATAATAAAATGGACAACAGTTTAAGAAATTGCTGTCTTCATGATGTTTTCATTAAGTTTTTAGATTTCAAGCCGAGAATATGAGACTAAAAGATTTCTTAAATATTTTAATCAGTTTAATAGTGGTAAATGCCATAAATGGTCAAGAGAATGACAATTTAATAGTGGAATTACCACATGGGAAATTAAAGGTCAAAGACCAAGATTTCTACTACAGCTACGAGTCGATACCTTATGCCAAAGCGCCTGTAGGAGAATTAAGATTTGAAGCACCCCAACCGTATGGGGATAAATGGCTGGACATATTTGATGCTACTAAAACCCCCATCAAATGTTTACAATGGAATCAATTAAAAGAAGATGAAAATAAATTACAGGGCTCTGAGGATTGCCTCTTCGTTAGTGTTTACAAGCCCAAAACCGGCAAAGAAAAATATCCTGTAGTGGCTTATATACATGGTGGTGCCTTTATGTTTGGATCGGCAAATATGTTTGGCGAAGATACGCTAATGAAAAGTGGTGAAATTATTTTGGTAAAAATCTCATATCGTTTGGGTTCTTTGGGTTTCCTAAGTGCCGAAGATGAACACATAACTGATAACTATGGTTTAAAGGATCAGCAATTGGCTTTGAGATGGATTAAAGAAAATATTCAATATTTCAATGGTGACCCAGAGAAAATATTACTTATGGGTTTCTCCGCTGGCGGTTCATCTACTCACTTGCATATCTTAAACCCGTATGCGGAAAATATGGCTAAGGTAGCATTTTCAGTAAGCGGTGCAGCCTTAAATCCTTGGTCTATCATAAAAAATCCCAAAAAAGAGCCTTAAAGTTGGCCAAACATTTACAATGTCCCGATACAACAAATACTAACGCCATCAAGCACTGTCTTAAACAAAAATCTGCTGATGACATTGTGACAACAGTTAAGGTATTATTAAATTGGGGTTATAATCCCTTTACCACTTTCGGACCAGTGGTGGAGCATAAAAATGCACCTCAAGCATTTATGACTGAAGACCCCAGGGATATTATTAAATCAGGCAATTACTTACATATTCCTTGGTTAGTTTCATATACCAAGGAAGATGCATTTATTGCAAATAAATCCCAAATCAGGAAAAGCATATACATATATATTACTTAAATGACAAATGGTTGGAGCTGGCACCCGAAAATCTATTCTTGGAAAATATTTCCGATGAACCCATAGAATACGCTCAAAAATTAAAAGAAAACTATTTGGGGAATTTAACATTCTCAGAAGAAAATTATTTGAAAGTACAGGAAATGTATACAGATGTGATATTTAGAAACGGCGTTAAAGAAGCTTTAGAGTTACATAATAATAGCAGCGGTATATAGATCACCAAGCAGCAGTGAAGTAGAGTTCTGTCAAGTATTTGAAGAAGTAATGGAAGAAATATGTGAATTTCCATACAATATAATAATTGCTGGCGATTTCAATATAGACTGGAGCAAAGAAGGAACTTATAAGAACAAACTGAAGTGTGCCTTCAGTGATAATGGACTCAAACAAATAGTCAATGATTATACCAGAGTAACGGCAAGCACAAAAACAATAATAGACTATGTCATAACAAATAACACAAACATTACAGCAATCAATAATATTTCGAATAAGATAACAGATCATGAAGCGATAGATATTAAAATCAATATAGCAGGCAATAAGTATACTGGCAAAAAAGAAATTAAAATATTTAAATACAATAGAACTTTGTTTAATAATGAAATATGTGCAATACTAGGAGAAAATAATGACAATGATTTAAATAATAAAGTTGCTCATTTTGACGCAGCCATCGAAAACTCTATAAGAAAATTTACGATTACGAGAACAATAAATGAAAAAGATAATATGAACCAATGGTTTAATGGAGAACTGAGACGATTAAAAATAGAAAAAGTAATTAAATATCAGATTGCAAAAATGGAAAATACGGAAGTAGCATGGGCTAATTACAAAAGAATTAGAAATATATATAAAACTAAAATTGAGTTCGAAAAGAACAATTTTGTTAATAAGAAAATAAGTAATGCCAAAGACCAGAAACAAATGTGGAAGGAGATAAAAGACTTAGTCCTGAAGAAAAATAAAACTGTGATAAAAAATGTGATATTTTATGGAATAGAATATAAGAATGACGACCACCAAATAGCAACTCAATTTAATAATTACTTTGTAGATAGTATTAAGTCAATTAACAATACAATAGAAGATGTGCAATATGTAAACAATTTACCTGTGATAACAAATAGATTTAAATTCCGTGCAATAACAACTCAAGAAATTAAAAATATCTGCAAGAGTATGAAAAATAAGCCAGACTACAACAATGTTACAATTAAAATTATATTGGATAACTGGAATATATTGGGGACAAAAATACGTGATATTATAAATATGTCAATGAGGACAGGAGTATTTCCAAATAACTGGAAAATCTCTATGATATCCCCGGTAGAAAAAATTTTAAAAACCAACAAATGTGATGAGTTCCGCCCAATAAATACACTAAAAACCTGCGAAAAAATAATGGAAAAAGTAATTAAGGAACAACTCGAAGCATATATGGAGCAACATAATTTATTCACAAAATATCAGTCAGGTTTTAGAAGAAATTTCTCATGCGAAACAACGGTAAATTATTTGATAAACAGATGGAAATTTATAGGAAGAAGGAAAAAAATAATGGCAATATTTTTAGATTTCAAAAGAGCATTTGAAACAATTGACAGAGGAATACTTATTCGAAAATTAAATATGTATGGCATTAAGGAAAATGAACTTGATTGGTTTAGATCATACCTTACAGGTAGAAAGCAAATAACAAAGGTAAATGTCACAAAATCTGCTGAAGTGAATAATGAATTTGGAGTACCTCAAGGTTCTATATTGGGAGCTTTGCTATTTATAATCTACATAAATGATATGCCACGAATACTCAAAAGATGTAAAATTATACTATATGCAGATGACACCCTAATATATGCGGAAGGAGAAACGGATGAGCAATGTAAACAATATTTACTACACGACATAAATAACATAAATTATTGGCTAAAGATGAATAAACTGAAGCTAAATGAAAGCAAAACTAAGTTACTTCAAATAAACATGAATGACGATTCAGTAATTAAAATAAATAATGAAACGATTGAAAAAGTTAATAGAATAAAATACCTCGGGTTTATAATAGATAAGGATTTAAAATTAAATGAACACATTGACTACATATGCAAAAAAATTGGGAAAAAAATTGGATTCCTAAAACGAATTAGAAATAAAATATCGATATTGACTGCAATCAATGTATATAACACAATGATAAAACCGCATTTTGAATTCGGATCTACAATTTTATATACCTGCTGCTCAACAACACAAATAGAAAGACTGCAAAAATTGCAAAATAAGGCCATGAGATCAATACTTAAATATAGCCGATACACTCCAATTCAACTTATGCTGGACACACTAAAATGGTTAAATATCCAACAGAGACTGGTCCTTAACACCTTACAATTTATACAAAAAATGAAAATGGGAAAAGCGCCTACTTATCTAACCGAACAACTTGGATATGTAAGAGATGTTCAACCGTATCACCTGCGAAACACTGGAGATTTTCGTCTACCGATGGCGACAACAACATCCATGCAGAGGTCACTTTTTTTCAAAGGACTTAAACTTTTCAATATGCTACCGGAATTCATAAAGGCAGAAACAAATATTAATTTATACAAAAGAAATATTGTTCAATTTGTAAGAAATAACGAGATTAATAATATTTTGTAAAATAATTTTATTTATGAAAATGTTTAAAGTATTATGAATACTACTAAATAAATAAATAAAAACATAGCCTTAACAGCAAAGCACCTGTGTATGCTTATGTATATGATAATACCTCCGATCACGGCTTTGGTCATATTTTAGCTCATAGAGATGATATGCACTTTGGTAAGTAGCAAAATGGGATAGTAGTTGTAAACTTAATGATAAGAATCATTAATTTTAGGTACTGTTCACGGTGATGATTTCACTCTGATGTTTAGTTTAACAGGGCGCTCTTTTAGACCAGATGAAGAGATGCTATCGCAGAAATTTTTAAAAATGTTGAAAGATTTCGTTGACGAAGGGTAAGCCTATATACCGAGATTAATTTATAAGCATTTAATTTAATGCGAATTTGAAAATATTGCTGGTAATCCAGAATCATTGAAATTTTTGTTCATTTTTAAAGACACTTGTGAAAACGTAAAGAAATAGGCTTAGCTCTTGTTAAAAATTTAAATAAAATTGATTTATTTAGGAATAAAATAAACACAGAAACTTGTACACACTTTGTTGGTTTTGCCATTTAAGCAGGTAAATTGGCTGCATGAGGTGTAAAAGATTGGGGGGTTAACGAATATTAAATATGAATCTGCCTACATTGTAAGAGGCAGCAAAGGAAAGTGTTCAAGCAGTGTTCTATACACGAATAGTGCAGCTAAGAAACAGCTACTCCATATAATTTTCTGTGCGATTTACTGACCCATCAACTACGAGCGAATTTATTCCACGAGACAGACAAAGACTACGTAATATTATAAGATTGGTTTGAACTCTAAAGAATGTAGGATGTCCTGGGTTTGTAGCGTACGTGAAATAGAACTACGGCCTAACTAGGACTTTGTTTTACGAATGCAGCAATAGTAATGAATGATGCATTAATCTCCTCTACGTTTACTCTTTTGGAACATTCTGTTCGTTTATGTATTTGATCTGAAGACATTCAAAGAGGTAACTATTGTGGTATAAAATAGTGATATTGCTGCAGTAACATTTTTGAATCACATGTGTATCTGTACCCAAACGTTGCCATTAGTTGGATTATACTCCAGCTGGTGTCTAGAAGTCTATATCTGACAGTTAAAAAATCTGCTGGTATCGACAAATTATACTAAAGCCAGCTATAAACACAAACCATTGAGCTTCCGTTTTCTCTACTGTATAATATTCTGCCATATTTTCATTGACCATTCAAGGTATAATACTGCTGATCATGCTATAACAAAATCTATACATATATATTACTAGCTAAAACCCGGTGTGCTTCGCTACTCCTATCGATATCTGTATATATAAAAATGAATGTGTGTTTATTTGTTTGTGGGTTTTTTGTTTGAAGTCTATAGACGGCTAAATGGCTAGACCGATTTTCTTGAAATTTTAGGCGTACATCGCGTTGATCCGGCGTCTCTTCAGTTCTTGATCTTGATGATTGGGATCGTTTCCTTCTGTGACGTTCATCACGTTAATCAGATGCCTCAGCAGCTCTAGAAGTTGATGCGTGTATCCTCTCTCCTTCTACACGTGCATCACCTTGATCTGGTGTCTCCGCAGCTCTAGATGTTGATGCTCGTAGTCTCTCTCCTTCTAGGCGTACATCGCGTCGATCCGACGTCTCATCAGTTCTTGATGATTGGGATCGTTTTCTTCTAAGACGTGCATCACGTTGATCAGGTGTCTCAGCAGCTCTAGATGTTGATGCTCGTAGTCTACACGTACATCTCGTTGATCTGGTGCTTCTGCAGCTACTGCTCTTTGGAATCGTATTCTTTGCGTTTCTAAACGTTCATCACGTTGAACTGGAGGTTCTAGACCTTTCAACCCTCAGACGAACATCACGTTCTTCTGGAGTTTCGTCAGCCCTTTGTGATTGTAAATTAACTGCATTTTTGGTGCGTTTAGAAAGCGAAGATTTTTTAGGTGGCATTTTTTTGTTTTTAATTTATCATAATATGATCGCTCACAAAATAAATGTTTAACTCGTTTAGAATCTGGGATTCAAATGATTTGCGAAAAAGATTGTAAGTACTCTTTAAGTACTTCCTTTCAATTAGTAATAGGGAAATATACCATAACAGGTCAAATTTTTTTATTTTCAAGATAAGAAATTTTGGGCAATAGAAAATATTTAATATTTTTTATTAGGGTGACCATAAAGGTTTGGTCTGTATTACATAACCAAAGGTAACAAAAGGTTCTTTAAGAACTACTGTAGGTAGTTAATAAATTAAGGCAGTATAGTGTCATCGATGGTCTGTGTCTACTGTTAATGGTACCTAAGTTACACATGTCCCTCTATGCGTATTTTTACAAACATATAATAAAACAGGTATTGGAATGAACACGCAATACACATGACTTTAGCTGCAATAGTTTATCAGATATATGATGTTTAGTATTTACTTTCTATCTAAGAATTCATATAAAAATATAGTCCATTTATTTTCCTAACCCGAAATGTTCATATGTGTGTCAAAGTTTCTAGATTCTAGCTCTAATAGTTTTCCATGTACACAAACTTTTGTATCATATTTATATGGGACGGTCTCGCTCTTATTGCTAGTCCGGCAATTTTTTCACAAATTATTCATATGGATTTCAGTGTTGCCCGTGTACGATTTGTTGATTTTATCTATAATGATTTCCCAGATATAAAAAGTTTTAAATTTAAATTATATGGGAAGTACCACGCCCTTTTTTTCTAGTCAGCCTATTTTTATCTAAAATATTCATATTGATACTAAAGTGGATTCGACAAAATTTTAGAACTCTAATTGTTTATTTTCTTAGATATATTAATTTAATATTTTTATAGGAGATGACACGCACATTACAGCAAGTCTGCCCATTTTGTTCATATAGATGTCAAAGTTGTCCCTACAAAATTTGAGGAATCTAGCCTTTGCAGTTTATGAGACATCCCACTTTAAATACTTATTAGGTATGTGGGCGTGGCATAACTGTTATATATCCTTAGATATACTAATTTAATACTTTTTATATGGGAGGTGACACGCCCACTATAGCCAATCCGCCCATTTTATTCGTATAAACGTCAAAGTCGTCCATACAAAATTTGAGGACTCTAGCTGTTGCAGTTTATGAGATACAGTGCTTGACAAAACAATGGAAACTTTTTCAAAATTGCACTAAAAATGTTTGTGCTGTTTATTAATAAAAAACGATTTCAATGCTAAATTTCAGAAAAAAAAAAACATTATTAAAAAAATTTTTGAGTCAAGAACTGTAAACACTCATCATTTTGGAGAAGGCTTCAACACTTCAATAATATAGGTTTTTTTATATTTTTTCTTTCCAATTTCCAATTTTGTCTGATTAGAACACATAAATAAATTTTTGAAAAAGTTTCCATTGTTTTGTCACGCACTGTATGTGACATTAAATACTTGTTGGATATGTGGGCGTGGGATATCGCCTACTTGAAATTTTAAAATAAAAAGTAGCATATAGTTCCTTCCGGACATACATACTGTTAAAATTTCAAGAAAATCGGTCCGGCCGTTTTTAAATATATAGATTCATATATTCATATGGGAGGTACCACGCCCCCTATTGCCAGCTAGTCCATTTTTGTCTAAAATATTCATATTGATATTAAAGTGGCTTCGACAAAATTTTAGAAGTCTTACTGTTATATATTCTAATTTAATATTTTTATATGGGAGGTGACACGCCCACTATAGCCAATCCGCCCACTTTGTTCATATATACGTCAAAGTCGTCCATACAAAATTTGAGGACTCTAGCTGTTGCAGTTTATGACATATGCGACATTAAATACTTATTGGGTATGTGGGCGTGGCACCTCGCCTACTTCAAATTTTAAAATAAAAAGTAGCCTATAGTTCCTTTCAGACATACAGGAAGGTACAGTTAAAATTTCAAGATCCAGCCGTTTAGCCGTCTATAGACTTCAAACAAACAAACCCACAAACAAATAAACACACATTCATTTGTATATACATATATAGATTACAATTAGAGATGACTATTAAATTATATTCCTTATCTAAGCAAACAGTAGAGATAATGAAAATGACACAGTTTATGAAATCGCCAGCTTAAAGGTTAGATTTTGTCATTTCTTATTTCAATTTGAAACTATTAACATGAAATTAAAAGATTTCATAAATATTTTAATCAGTTTAATCGTGTTAAACGCCACAAATGGCCAAACAGATGACAATTTGATAGTGGAATTACCCCATGGCAAATTAAAAGGCAAAGACCAAGGTTTCTACTACAGCTACGAGTCGATACCTTACGCCAAAGCTCCTGTAGGAGAATTACGATTTGAAGCACCCCAAAAGTATGAGGATAAATGGAAAGACACTTTTGATGCTACTAAAACTCCCATTGAATGTTTACAGTGGAATCAATTCAAAGATGGTGAAAATAAGTTGCAAGGCTCTGAGGATTGTCTCTTCGTTAGTGTTTACAAGCCCAAAACTGGCAAAGCGAAATATCCTGTAGTGGCTTATATACATGGTGGTGCCTTTATGTTTGGCGCAGCAAATATATTTGGCGAAGATATGCTAATGAAAAGTGGTGAAACAATTTTGGTGAAAATCTCATATCGTTTGGGCCCTTTGGGTTTCCTAAGTACCGAAGATGAACACATAAGCGGTAACTATGGTTTAAAGGATCAGCAATTGGCTTTGAAATGGATTAAAGATAATATTCAATATTTCAATGGCGACCCAGAGAAAATATTACTTCTGGGGTTTTCAGCAGGGGGAGCCTCGACACATTTGCAAATGTTAAACCCTTATTTGGAAAATATAGCCAAGGCAGTGGTATCAATAAGCGGTGTAGCCTTTAACCCTTGGGTTATTTTAAGAAATTCCAAACAACGAGCTATAAAATTGGCTCAACATTTACAATGTCCCGATACAACAAATACAAACGCCATTAAACATTGTCTTAAACAAAAACCCGCAGATGATATTGTTACAAGTGTTAAGGAGTTTTTAAATTTGGGCTATAATCCCTTTACCACCTTCGGGCCAGTGGTAGAGCATAAACATGCACCTCAACCCTTCATGACTGAACACCCGAGGGATATTATTAAATCTAGCAATTTTTCGCATATACCCTGGTTAGCCTCATTTGTTAAGGAGGATGGTGGCTACAATGCAGCTGCACTGTTGCAAATAAATCCTAAAACAGGTAAAGCATATATAAACGATTTAAATAACAGGTGGTTGGAACTGGCACCCCAAAATCTATTCTTGGAAAATATTAACAACGAACCCATAGAATACGCTCAAAAATTAAAAGAAAACTACTTGGGGAATTTAACATTCTCAGAAGAAAATTATTTGAAAGTGCAGGAAATGTATACAGATGTGCTATTTAAGAATGGTGTAAAAGAAGCATTAGAATTGCATAGCAATCATAGTAAAGCTGCAGTATATGGGTATGTATATGATAATCCAGCCGATCTTAATTCAGCTAATAGTTTAGCTAATAGAAATGATATTAAATTTGGTAAGAAATGGAAAGAAGATATTATGGTTGCAAATTTCAAAGGAAAAAATTATTTGCAGGCACTGTACATGGTGAGGACTTTACTTTGATGATGAGTTTTCCCACACGCTCTTTTAGATCAGATGAAGAGGTGCTGTCACGAAAATTTATTAAAATGCTAGAAGATTTTATAAAGGAAGGGTAAGTTTGAAAATAAAATATTAAGACGTCAGCATACATTTTTATTTTAAATATTTTTTATACAGAAATCTATTGTTAGGTGACTGCAAGTTTACAAATAATGCTGGTAATGCAAACGCATTGAAATTATTATTAATTAAAAACGATACTTGTCAATATATAAATCAATAGCTTAGATTTTATTAAGATTTGAAATAAAATTGATTGGGTTTACTGTATAATATAGAATTAAATTGAATTATTATTACGTGTGCTGAACAATAAATTTAATTTGTATTGATTATTACATCTATTGTACTACAAAGTTAAAAAATTAAATTGTTAAGACGATTACAATTGTCATTGCTGTGTAAAAATTAAATTCCTTAACCTGTAATTTTGCAAACGAAACATGTTATAAAGCAATTGCTTGGTATACCAATTGATGTTGGTAAAAATTTTTGAAATTACGACTGAACTGATGCATGTGGTTTTATTGCAACTGATACTTAGCGGAAAATTTGATCAAGTACAGCCTTTAGCTGTAATTTCATTAATTCTATAATAAATTTGTTTGTATATGACTTACTTATTTGTTAACTTAATTGGTCATTGCAACCCTTTAGTCAGGATTATGACCTGGGTTTTTACACCATCAATATTGTGTGTGTTGATGACATCCTATTAGACTACGGCGACTTCTTATATTGTCGTCTAATATTATACCAATAGGGAACTAGTATAAATCTTCTGTGACATTGTAATCTGACAGGTAGAAAAGAAGAAAAAAACACCATTATCTGGTTAAATCTAAATGATTTCTTACTCTATCTCACCTTGTATAGGAAGTTATTATATCTGTTCACATTTATGTTAAATCTTTAACCTCCGCATATAAAATCCACAGTGTTTAAACGTACTACGGTGGAATTTCTCCAGCTTTCGTCAGCAAACTATATTTCAAAATTTAATCTGTTCACTTTTAAATTGTCTTCTATATTTTCTGTTGGTGGCATAGGCATGGAAAACCTGATCCAATTATTTTTCGTTGTCAGCGAACAGCTTTAGGGATCTTAGATTGTACTTTTTCTAAACATGCCTTAAGACTCATCGATAATTTGTGATTTTCAAAGGTCAAAGCTCAATTAATATAAAGAAATATATGCTAAATCCACTTATAGGCTCGAAGCTTTATGATTTCATTTGGTATTTTATGTAATATCACGACATTTCCATTATAGGCTACAACACCCTGCCTTTTATTAATGTCAATGGGATTTAAATTTTCTCTTTCAGAGTTCTTTTCATTAGAAACAAAAAAACAGACTCGTCCTCCGTGACAGAGTAAGGTTTACAAACACCACAATGACTTTTTAAGTTTCTAATAATGGGGTCTTCTTGAAGCTATTTACAAATGTATACATATTTGTGTACACATGGTATGTACTACAAATACCCTTTTAACGCCCTGTGGAACATAGGAGCACAACTGAATTTTAATTCCACATGAATTTCATTTCATTCCTGAATATGCTATTCGTTATCAATTCGGTCTTAGTATGTTGCCATATCCAAACTCTTTATTTATATGCTTATCTTCTTAAACCTTGGGAATCATATTGGACTGCTTGCTAGGCAAAGACGGACTTTGCTTCCGTCACTTTTCGACATACATATTATTAATATGTGAGCCTTAGCTGCAGTCAATAAAATTCTTTGACCTTGAACTCCATGCAAAAGAAGCGATGAGACAGAGCCAAATGTAATCATACAAGCTGTCACAGAGTCTCCAGGCAATATAATAGGATGCAATACATTCTTAAGAATATCTTCGTTAACATCATTTAATCTAAGTTCATATACAACTTTACTATCACAACTAGGAGAATATTTTTTGCGAATATCAGCCACATAATTAAGATGGCGTATCTTTGCAGCACCTGATATAATGCGTACATAAAGCTTTTTTTTATTAACTACTCCACCATTTTGTTACAATCACAAATGTACAAATTACAAATCTTAAATCACACTAATCAGATTGAATATTTCGACGCGACGGAAAAAGTCTATTTGAGCTTAAACACTAATAAGTTATAATTTACATTTTATATAATTTATAACTGGTTCACTTTTATTATCTATTCGTTTCGCGATTTAAATTATCAAACGTTCACTGAACACGAACTAACGGAAATAATTTTTTTACTTTGCAGATTTAATTCACATTTAATTGATAGCATTACATTGGAAGGCTGCCAGATTTCTCGAAATTGCAAAACGAGCTTTACCAACTATTAACAAATTCAAATAATTTACAAAAAATGGGTTGTCATGGGCATTAACAATTGACCTAACTGAAATTTTACTATAAATTATGGAAATTAAATCAATTAATTATAAATGATCAAGTATTTTAAGCTTAGAATGTATAATGTATTCATTCATTTATTTGACGGTCTTTATTGCATCTAGTTGGCAATTTATTTCACTAAGCAGCAACTGAACTTGGCTTTACTGTTTTGTGTTGTACCACCTAAAGCCCTAGTTATGCTACCGTAACGGGATGTAACAGTAACGTAATGTTATGTGTACGGAACGAAAAATGTAAGTGCAATTATAGATCGTAAAAACGTGTCATATGTTTTTATGTAAACAAAACAAATAAAGAAATAAAAATTGCAAAAACTAAAAGACAAAAATTCAGATATGGATATAGAAGTCATGTTTTTGGGTTTGAGTTTTTATTTTGTTATTCATTTTTATACAAATTTAATATTAATTTCAGATTTTAAAAACTTTGTTTTCACTCTTTTATCACTTTCAATATGGCGCCTTTTGTTTTGCTTTAATTCAGCTATTAACCAGTGTTATCACTACAGACTTTTTAGGTTCAATTTAACGATTTTTTATTTATTTAAAGGTACTTATTAAAAGTTTTATATACTGTTTCTGTAAGCCAAACAATTTCACTTTCACACAAACACATTCAATTTAGTTTGTGTTTGTTTGTTGAGGAAAACACAAACACAAAATTTAGTGATTTTGTTTATATTTTGCATATAAATAGACGAGCAAGTGAAATTGTTTATCCTACAGAAACAGTTCAGGTATTTCGGAAACCAAATTTCTAGGAATGTTAAAACATTTTTATCTTCTCTAGTAAAAGTTAAATGCAAATTAAATAATTAGTTTAATTAGTTAAAAATCGATAACTATATTTTTCTAAATAAAAAAAATTAAAACTAAAAATAAACGCCGCCTACATGATGTAATAGTAAAATAGTGTTTATTTTTATTTTAAATTATAAAAGTTAATAATGAAATAAATTATAATTTGGGTTTTTAAAATATGTGAAAATTTATTTAAAGTGAATACCACATACAGACAAACATAATATAAGTAGAAAATTTAAATTCTGTTTATAATTTCAATTTTCAGTTTTGGTGGTTTTTAATATTGACATGTTGTTAACACTGCTAAACAGATGTCACGTAAAAATGTAAGAAAATTCTATTTTTTACAGATTCTTACGTTCCGGTTACATTACATTACATTTCTATAACCATTCGTATTGCTTTATACATAACAAAAACGATCAGCTGTTTCTTACTGTTGCGGTTACGTTCCGTTACGGATGCATAACTGGGGCTTAACACCCAAACACACAAAAATTTAGTTTAAGATGAAAACGATAACAAATAAAAATTAAACCCAACAGCTGTAAAAATCAAATTACAGAATATTGTCAGCACAAAATAATGATCGATGGGGCTATACAGTCTTAAGAATATCTACGTTAACATAATTTTATCTAAGTTCATATACAACTTTACTATCCCAACTTCTAGAGAATATTTTTTGCGAATATCAGCCACATAATTAAGATGGCGTATCTTTGCAGCACCTGATATAATGCGTACATAAAGATTTTTTTATTAAGTATTCAACCATTTTGTTACAATCATTTGAAATCATAAATCACACTAATCAAACCGAATATTTCGTCACGACGGAAAATGTCTATTTGACCTTAAACACTAGTAATGTATAATTTATATTTTACATAATTTATAACTGGGTCACTCTTATTATCTATACGTTTCGCGATTTAAATTATTTTAACGTTTACCGAACATGTAGCAACGGAAATATTTTTTTTACTTCATAAATTTAATTCACATTGATTTAATAACATTATATTAGAAGGCTGCCAGATTGTTCTAAATTGCAAAGCAAGCTTTGCCAACTATCATTTATATATTAACAATTGAGCTAACTGGAAATTTGTCTTCATAAATTATGGAAATTAAACAGACATATCTATCAGTCATACACATTATCTATTCAAGAATTTAAGGAAAACATTTTCGGCACTTCATGATGATTTTCTAATTATTTTTAATGAATGATATCCTTATTCCTTATTTTTAATGTTTAAACTTTAATAATTTAACGGTCTTTATTGCATTTAGTTGGCAATTCACTTTACTTATACAACAACTGAACTTGGCTTTACTGTTTTGTGTTGTACTACCGAATACCCAAACACACAAAAATTTAGTTTAAGATGAAAACGAAAACAAATCAAAATAAAATAAATTACAGAATGTTGCCAGCACAAAATAATAATCTATAGGGCTGCCAATAGTTTGTGATTTTAAAGAAATGCAATGGAAAAAAACAGATGAAATGCGATCAGTCATAGACGGAACTGACATTCTTTACATAGAGATACAAAATTTTACTAGTTAGAAGGTCTAGGCTAAATGGAATTTTCAAGAATTTAGGCTGTAGACTTATTAAAAAGGCTTTGAGTCAAAAATGAAGTCTTCAGATAAAATTGTTTTACTGAATCAGGTCATAGGATGATAACATGTACATCGGTAGTGGCTTAGAAACAAAGCTCTTTGTGAACATTATTGTGTTGAAGAAGTGATCTATTGGGTAATCCTTTCCTGAGCTTCCTATAGTGCTCGTTGTTGATGTTATTTTCTCCCTGTAAGAATAGAGATCAGGAGCGTTCTAAATAAATTATTTGGAGGATACTAACAACTTAAATTTTTCCCCCTCTCCGGGATTTGATCATTGATTAACAGGTTTTTCTAAGTACTGGAAAAAAAATAGTACCAATGGAACTTAGGTTCCTGACAATGCGGGCAAAAGTTTCTATGAATAATACATAAAACAGCAACAAGTTCCGGGTCTAAATTAAAAATAACTGTGATTTTAATTAATAAATCCCCTATGCAATTAATGTTATTGAGCATCAACTTTATAAAAATAATTTAATATTTAAATAGCCTGGCAACCATACTGTGAAAAAGGAAACATCAGATGAAGAAGTAGACACCGTGAAACAAAATTTTCCATATAGAATTTTGCAAAATATTTATTTTGTTTCACATACACAACAATTACAAAAAAGTATTAATAAAATAACAAATTTTATTTAAAGACTTTAAATGTATTAATAACTGTGTTTTGTTTTTATTTCGAAAATGTTTACAAACTATTTAGAAAAAGTGTAGAGAAAAACTTTTACAAAAAAGCCTCTGACGAAGAAGCGAAAAAGCAGAAAAAAAGAATAAGAAATTTTTTACATTGACGCCAGCCGTGTAAACGAAATTGATGTAAGAAAAGGATATTTGATAGGCAAATATAAAAAGGAATTCATCCTCTATATATATTGTGTCGTATATAATTTGTGAAACGTGCTTATATATTGGCAAATATTGAAGAGGCTGAAGAGGAGGGCAGTATCGGCGTCATGTGGGACTCATCAATGTTCCTTAGTACACTGACGCCTAAGTTCTACGTGGCTTTGACGGGAACATCTAGTTTAATATCTGGACTCATACTGATATTCGAGTGGTGGTATTTTCGTAAATACGGAACATCATTTATAGGTAAGTTAAGGATTAATGTTTCCAGAAAACTGAAATTTGTGAAATATATAAAATTTTTTCATCATCGTTGTATATCCTTAATATAAGTAGCATACTATTAGCTTGTTTTATCTTTTTACGCGATTACCGGTGTAGTAAGAAGGCCTCCCCACATAACCACCGTACCTATTATTAAAAAGCCAGAGGAGGTGGTATTCACTTAGTGCTATGTTGTTGGTATTGGGTGCATGACAATTTTCTAATCATGCTACAGAAACTTGCTATTGAAATGTGTAACGTGCCTAAGCTATGGGCGATTAGATTATTCATTTTCAATTCAGCCAACACTGGAAATTATTTCAAATCAACAATTGACAGTTTTTCCAGCGTTTCATTGTAATTCAATAATGGCTGTTTTCGCTTGGCGTCCTCGCAACCATTTTTCATTACCACGCACTAGCCATTTAAGAAATGAAAGTATTTTGTTGCGACTACAAAATGTTTGAATTCGAAAAATTTCCAAGTTTGTATTTGTTTTCGGTAACTGGCTCTTTTGGTGCATATTTGCTTTTATTGTAAAGGATTCGGTGAAACTAAAATCACACAATTATCGAAGAAATAACCTTAACATGGAATATTTTTTTAATGTTGTAAACATTTGAAACTCACTGTCAAGGAATATCAAAAAAGAGGAAAGTTCTTCTAGTATAAAACATCTTTCAGTAGTAGAATGTCCAATGACCAACATTGGAGAAACCCTGGACTGTGCGTTAGTGGTATATTTTTAAAAAATATTTTAAGCTTTAGCTTCACATCTCTCTTGTGGTTGCATAACATCTTTAAATTTATTTATTATAATTAAACGTCATGCAAGCAATGTTTGTTTTTATTTTTTTTAATATTTTTAGAACAAGTTTCTATTAATCATATAAGTCCTTGGATTAATGGCAGTGATTCATCTACCGATTCAAATCCTAATGGCAGCAGTTCTAGCAGTGGCTCTACAAACGGAAATGGAACAAGTATTGGTGTGGCATCATCAAGCGGTCAACAAATGCCCGAATGTAAAGTTTGGCGTAATCCTCTGAATCTTTTTCGCGGTGCCGAATATCAGCGCTTCTTTTGGGCTACAAGTAAAGAACCGTTAACATACTATGACATGAATCTGTCAGCTCAAGATCATCAGACATTTTTTACCTGTGAGGGTGATGCACGTAAAGAAGAATATGAAATAATGCAAACAGCTTGGCGTGAACGGAATCCCGTGCAACGCATTAAATCTGCACATAATGCAATTGAAATAAATCCAGAATGTGCACCAGCCTATATTCTATTGGCTGAAGAAGAGGCAACAACAATTTTGGAAGCAGAGCGTATACTACGAACAGCACTGAAAGTTGCTGAGCAAAATTATCGCAAATCACAACTTACCCAACATCAGGGTTCTTTAGCGGAAGGATTACATCGGCGTGATACAAATGTCCTTATTTATATTCGGCGACGTTTAGCAATGTGCGCTCGCAAGTTGGGTAAACTAAAGGAAGCAGCAAAAATGTTTCGCGACTTAACAAAAGAAATTCCTTCGATAATGAATGTTTTAAACATTCATGAGAATCTCATTGAGACATTGTTAGAGATGCAAGCGTATGCAGATTGCCAAGCTGTTTTAGCAAAATATGATGATATCTCATTGCCAAAATCAGCAACAATTTGTTATACGGCAGCATTGCTGAAAGCCAGAGCGGTAGCAGATAAATTTTCACCAGATATAGCGTCCAAGAGAGGCTTAAGTCCGGCAGAAATGTGTGCTGTTGAAGCCATACATCGAGCCGTTGAATTCAATCCTCATGTGCCCAAATATCTGCTTGAAACCAAACCGCTTATCCTGCCACCAGAACATATTTTAAAAAGAGGCGACTCAGAGGCACTGGCATATGCATTCTTTCATTTAAAGCACTGGAAGAACATTGAAGGTGCTCTGAATTTGCTACATTGTACTTGGGAGGGAACATTTCGTATGTTACCGTATCCCTTAGAGCGTGGTCATCTGTTTTATCCGTACCCTACATGTACAGAGTGCGCTGATCGTGAACTACTACCAGCTTTCCATGAAGTTTCCGTATATCCCAAGAAGGAGTTACCATTTTTTATACTCTTTACAGCAGGCCTGTGCTCTTTTACAGCGCTTTTAGCATTATTGACACATCAGTATCCGGAACCGATGGGCTTATTGGCACAAACAGTACTTACCTGGATATCATATCCGTTTCAATTGCTCAAAGAACGCATTGAAGCATTTTGGCCTTGTAATCTATTACAACATTTGTCAAGAGTTTAAACATTCTAACAGATACACCACCACCACCACCACCGTCGGCGGCGATGATGATATAACTCTAGTTTATACTCTCTCGCACAATTATTACTATTATTGGTAATTTTTTTCTATGATTATTATTTTTTTTTTTAAATTTTTGTTATTTTCAGCCATTTATTAATAATATACCACATACTCTACAGGTAAACATTGTTTATACATATGCTTTTTCGTTTTCCTTTTTTAATTTATTATTTTCGTTAAAAACAAAAACAAAAAATTCTATTTATGCATTAACTTTTTTTTTTACTTTAGAACTAAAAACAAAAAACAAATATAAGAATATTTTGTTTTATTCAATTGATTGTTTAGAAAAGTTTTCATTTTTCTTGTTTTTTTTTTATTAAATTGAACAAATGAAATATATTTTCATTGTAATCAGTCATTTTAATAAATTTAAATGAATATTGTATTTAAAAACAAAACAAAACAAATTATTCTCAAAATAAAAGTATATCTTAGTACATACATACATATTACTACAAAAAAAAAAAAGAAAACAATAAATGTTTTATTCGTACATACAAAATCAGTTTGTATGTAGTAAGTAACCTGATACTAGTTAATGAAAAGAAGATTGTAATCAAAGGATAAGGCTTTCCAATAAATTATTTACTGTTGTTGGCATGAAGCTTACTAAGTCTTGACACCTTTACTTGGGAATTATTTCCCATGCTCCCAGAGTTGTTCGCTTTTAGTTCATTTTTATGCAGCCACGAGTTTTTTACTTCAATCAGCTTAAAGTTACAAATTGAGTTTAGATTTGATGACTACTTTACAGAACACACCATCGCTTTTAATAATAATAATAACTAGATGACCCGTGCGAATATTTCGCACTGTTAGTTGTCATTTTTGTAACATAAAATGAAAATAATTAATAGAAATTTTATTAAAAGTATAAAAATATTAGAAATCATAATACATCATACATATTTACATACATACATACATATGTTTAAATGCTTTTATAATACTTCTTTGAATACAATGTTAGAGGTAATGACATGATCATAGTTAACTTTTTGCCCGTACGAATCCTTAATACAAACAAAAATATCTTTAAACGTACGCACTCGAGAAAAAGCCACGTATCACTGCCCATGTGAAAAGACCGGTTCTGGTAAATACAATCCTACCTTTTGAAGGGTTTGACCTTGTTTTTCTTAAAACCTCTTTAACTGTTAAATATCAGCCGACACTATATATATGTATATATTAAAAGACATCGTATTACTACACTTCATAAAACAAACACCGCCATGACAATAACGACATTACCAAAATGGCTTTTACAACTTTATATATTATGTGGAATAGCATTACAATTAAGCGACCCTGTTTATCGCACTTGATCTAACAACTACTGCAAAGTATTGCCAAAACAGTTTTTTACAACTTAATATGCATATTATATATAACTGACTTAGGGCCATTATTACAACTTGCCTTTAAACTTGGGTTTAGTTAAAGGTACCTTTAGCTAAAGGGAACTGTAAAGTTACCTTTAACTGATTTTCGTTATTACAACTTACAGATAAAATAAAATTAAAATATGGCAGTGCCGGAGCAAAGTCGATAAAACTGCTCAATTAAACAAGTTTTTTTTTAACGCAGTGGCAACAGCGGACTTTGTTTTTTGTTGTATATACTCATTTTTGTTTAAATTTGAAGTTGCCAAATCGAAAATAGTATATAAATACGGCAAGTTCAAACATAAAGTGACCTTTAAATGTTAAAGGTAGGATGATCTTCCCTTTAGCTTAACGATCACTTCTATCTTATTGGGTACTCATAATAATGAAAAACAATTTATCTGCCCGTTAAAATCCTCCCTTTAGTAACGGCAAGTTGTAATAATGGCCCTTAGTAATAAACGGCATTATAGTAAATAGCGGTATTGCCAGAATGGATTTTAATACATACTATATTATGTAGAACTGCATTACTATTAAGCGACCCTGTATTACCACACTTGAACAAAAACATATAATCATAATGACAACAGTATTATCATGCAGTTCTATATAAAATATAATTTTTATCAATGAAAATATTAATTTTTCAATTTCTAATTATTTTTCGTCATTAGTGTTAGATATAAGCTTTAAAATGAGATATCATTTATTAAATTTGATGCGGTGGTATGGGAGATATTTGCAGCCGACAAAAAAAAGTGCTTTAGAAATAATATATATGATGATAAACTATTAACGAACCTTTCTCTATGTATGTCTGGCGTCGTTAGATTGTTAAAGAACGATTCGCAAAAGGCAGCTTTAGATTTTGAAAAATTGTTTTTATTTGAGTTTAAATGAGTTGAGGACCATTGGCAGGGCCTTCTTTGAGAGCTTGAATTCTGTGTCGAGAGCCGACATCAAGGCTCTCCACATATTCATTAGCAGCTTGGGCTGATTGAGAGGTGCTAGGGCTTCATAAGTGTAGTCGCACTCTCCCCCTTTTTTTTTGTTTGTGTCTGTTTCTTTCTGTGTGATTCCTCCGCTTCCCATTCCCCCCCTTACCAACATGCCCTCCTTTCATCCTATTCGCTCTATTTCCTTCCCTCCGCTTCCCATTCCCCCCCTTACCAACATGCCCTCCTTTCATCCTATTCCCTCTATTTCCTTCCCTATCTAAGGACGTTGTACAATGGGTCAATTTCGACCTCCGGGTACGTACTGTACTTGTCTTAACTGACAAGTACACGTCCTCTAACCTAAATGAGTTGCATCAACTCCATGATAAGAAACACAGGTCCACACTTTTCTGCTCGAATCACCATGTTTCGACGTCTTTGATAGCGGATTTATACTTTTTTTCTACCAAACAAAGTAATTTTACTACTACCGTCCATTCAAAAATTTCTCTATTTACTGACTGGTTTAGTTTCGATGCTGCGGTGCAAACATTCGCCAAATCAATCTGAGGTCATGTGACACATTGTGTTCGTCCTTTAAAGGAAAGGAGGGATAGTAAAGAATTGAAATAGAGAAATCCTTAGTCAACTTAAAATTACAATAAGCGGCAGATCAAATGGTTTGAAATTGTGGAGATGTTACCACAGTATTGTTATGGGGACAAGTATTTCTCAACGAGTTTTTAACAAGAAAGCAAAACAAAAAATCAAATTTGATTGCTTATTTGTTCCTTTATTACAGTTGTAAATTAATTTGTGCGTACATGTCTGTACAATAATATAGACTGTTAAAATGTTTGTAATAATATAGTTAGGCAATTTGTTAATTGACATTAAACATAATAATATAAGGCACTTTAAACACAATTGTCATGCCACTACAATTTAATTAAGTTTTTGTTTTTTGATAAATTAATTGTGTGCTTATTATAATTTCCCTTTTTCTACTATAATTAAGAAATGTTATTATTGTAAAAGTTAAGATTAACATCGTATTGGGATTTAAAAAATTGATAAGGCACCCCTTGTTGTGTTTGTATACGTTGTACGTTGTAAGATTTATATGTTAGTTATAAAAAAACGGCCATTGCAAACCGAACAGGCTTGTAACAAATTAGTTGAATTCTTTGGATTTAAGGACAAGTAATAGTTTTTAATGCCTTGTATAATTTCATGTCGTTTTTTTGCTATATTCTCATAGCTCAAATCAGTATAATTATCTAGGACCTGCTTTAACATGCGATACAACACCGATTCAGTTGGTATAAATAATCCAATTTTCTGTTGAATACCCATTAATAAATTTTCTATAAATTGCTGGGCCAATTTGATGAGAAACTTAAATGTATCTGGACATAGATTATCAGCCATACTCAAAATAACATCTTGAAAATTCTGGCCATCAACAATTTTTTCCATAAATTCAGTGCCAAATTTTTCAAGCATAATAAGAAGACCGTTGGGTAACATTATTGCAAGATTACGCAAAATTGCAATACTATTGGAATTAGTGTTACTGTTATCCAAAAATGGATCTTGTAAATTATCAATATTTTGTCTTGTTGTACCTGAAGAATATAGGAGTCTTGCAGCCGGCGGTGTTGTAAATGTTTCAGAATTATGCGTGGTTGGTATGGGCTGTGAAACTTGTTCCAATATATTGGGTCCAACTCCGTGTTGAACACTTTGTCTTAATGTTGCTGTTTCAACAGGCATTTCATTATTTAACAGTATTCCTTGGCCTGATTTCCCAAAAGCTGGTCGTACATTACGCTTGTTTAATTGCTTATTGATTTTAAATAAATCATTCAAATATTGTCGGCTTGGTATTTCGTTAATGCCACGTAAAACATCAATTCTACCCTGAGTATTTCCTTGAATGCGTATAGTTTCTTTAGAGAGTTTGTCGAACATTTTTCTAAAAAAGAATTTTTTTTGTTTATAAGGTATGAAAAGCAATTTTTTTTTTTTTTCATAATCTTGCAGTATAAGATAAAATTATACAAGAATTCCATCTATTCATCGATAACTTTTTACTTACCTTTGACGATTGCTTAAAGTTTCACGATAAGCTCTCATTGAATTGACACGGGCATCGTTTGCTATTCGCGAGGCAAGCTGGAAATTGTACACCGAATGTGTGAATATAACTAAAGATGCTGATAATTGTAGAACGTCGAGAGCAGTAATTTTATCGTCATCCGAATATTTCTGCAATTAATATTATATTAAAACGTACAGCCCAGCAGTTTGTTTTTGTTGTTATTTTCAAATTCTATTTACCAATATTAAATCCCATATTCCATTTGCTAAACCACTTCCAGATAATAAAATTGATGATATATTAATGCCATTCACTAATACTTCAATGCTCTGTAATACATAGGTATGGACACACACACACACAAATAAGATCAATATATTAGTTTTACATGAAAAATAATTGAATTTGAAATTCCACTAAATACTAATATATGTATGTACCATAAGTACATATAAACATACCGCAGTGGCTTTGCCAGCTGATGCCAATGATGTCATAGCACGGGTGGCACCGGCAGCTGCAATACCGACTACTCCACCTAATATACCCAGATAACTAGATCTAGCTTCCCTATTGCCTATGTCTATAGATTGTTCGTGCTTTTTTCGATCGGCTAAATTCATAGCTGAAGTTATGGAAGAAAAAGCCCCAACACCCAAGCCGATAATTCCTGCTGCTGCCATTACTGGTGCTGCAACAGGTATGGCACATGCAGCAGCTATTGGAACACAAGCTGCTCCGATACCAGCTATTGCTGTACCCGTTTGAGCTGCACCCATAACTTGAGCACCCGTGCTGCCATTAGGAGTGCTATAGATATCCAAAATAACTCTATTGTTTGCATCAAAATTGTAAACGCCTTTGCGTGGTGCAACCATTGTGCCTGCAGGCAAAACATTTTCTTCTATAAATGATCTCCAATTTTGATACACTCGTCCCGTTTCATCGATATATACCATACAACAATTCGTAGAATTGGAATTATCTAAAAAAAAAAATTATTGACTAATTAAATACTGAACACAAATTAAAAATTATCATAAACGTACCGTCACATTTTTTACAGCGAAACACCGGATGACAGGAAAATTCAGGAGAGTCAAGAGCCGTATTAAAATCAGTATCTTTCGTGACCATTACATAAAAAATATAGGTTACCGATACTTTATTTGTGTACTTTCCTAAATATTTGAAATTAGTTATACAATATTATCGATAATTTAGGTACATTTTAATATCACTTACTTTGTGCCCAAACGCTAGTAAAAATTTCTCTTCTTAACCTTTCAATAGCTTTTTGACCCTTCTCACGGTCAGGTATAAGTTCTTTTATTTTAGTTTTCATTATATGGGCATCATTTGCTGACATTCTGTGTAGAAAAAAAGAAACATTCAAGGATAAAAAGGATAAAGAGTTATGCTCAGGATAGTTTATTTTTCAAGTTTCTTTTTTAATTAGTGGAAATATGAAAATAATTAATATTTTCTAAATAGAAGATTGAGTCACTTTTCGTGAATATTTCTTGCCACTACAGTCAATCAACTGTGTTACAAATAACTATTGCCACATATTCAATCGTTCAAATAAAAATAAATTTTAAATTTGGCAGCAGGTTGTGGAAAAGTATGTTGAAGTCGTCTAGAAGGTTGTGTGTTGGCTTATTAGACATGGGACCACAGTTCAGACCTCAGGTCGGACATCTCCGAAAAAAACGAAATGTAGGAAAATATTTCTTCAGCGACTGCCTTTCAGATTTCTGGCAAAAGCTCTCAGAACGAATAAAATTGCAATGAAAAGTTTCTCAAAAATCTGCCGTTCGGAGTTGACTTTTAACGCACAACATACTAAGTGGTGTGAGAACCTAGGTCGTAAACCTGACTGAACGGTTGTAATGACCAACATTGTTTGTATGGATGTATGTATATGTTAGCATAATTAAACCTGTTTTAAATTATATTTATTTATGATAATGTTTAAGTCTTTGCCACTTGCGCCTATTTTATATGCATAATGGAAAACTATTTATTGCCCCAAGTGTACTTAGTTGCTTGCGTAAGTCATATAAAAAAATATATGCGCAGTTAGAAACATTTGAAGTTCAAATCACTAATTGTGATTAGATTCTAATCAAATCAATTAGTAATCTGAAATTTTTATCGAAATTCAATTCTAATGATTCGATTATTTTATTTCTCTAATCGTAATGATTTCTAATTCTAATCGAAATTCCCCAGCTATGATTTGAACACACAAATTTACACATACAATCGTACTTACAAGTCCCATATGACTTCTCCTCTAAAACCACAATTTACCGCCATCTCTTGTTGAACTGTTCGGATTGTCCTTCTAGGCGCAGCAATTTGTCCATTATTCTGAATCAAATTTTCATTCGCATTGATTGCCTCATTCCCAACTGCCGCATTCTCTTGTTCTACTGTTCGGTTTGTCCCTCTAGTCTCAGCATTTTGTTCTAAATCGTCATTCGCATTGATTACCTCATTCCCAACTGCCGCACTCTCTTGTTCTACTGTTCGGTTTGTCCCTCTAGTCTCAGCATTTTGTTCTAAATTGTCATTCGCATTGATTGCCCCTTTCCCAAGTGGTGCAATATCGGCCACCAACTCTTCCAATTGTACGATATTTAAAGAGTCAATAGGAACATCTTCAAACACAAAGAATTCATTGCAACCAGTTTTATTAATTAATGCACGTTCCATATCGCCACGATCTCCTAATATTTGAAGACGATTTTCCAGCATTATTTTTTTGAGCTGGTCTAATGTGAGCGATGACACATCTCTCATTTCAGCAATAGGAACTACATCCCTTCCAAAATGCCTCCGTAATTGCCTTTGTAAATTTTGCTTTACACTCATAATCGATGACCGCCTATTGTCGTATGTTTTCCAAATTAGTTGATGATGAATACTACGTTGGTTATCACAGTGTAGCGAATATATATATGCTTTACTTTATCGGGTTTTAAGGGGATTTTCCCGACTTAGAAATTACTGTAAATAAGGTAAATGAAATTTCTTCTCTATATAAATACTGGCATTCACAGAGGAATAGTAACACAGCCTTTAGTGTTGTAACTTAAAAACAGTTAACCGAGTGCTTATAAGAATTATTAGTTTTTTTTTAATTTTAATATAAATTAGATAATCTTTGTGTACGATAATTACGTTCGATATTGTTTGTCACAATTCGTTTTTGTTTATTATAACGATCAAAAATGAATGCAAATGTTTACTTTGACTAAGACAAATTAATTCATGTTGTACATTATGAATATAAAGGTGCCCATACATTTTCAATATTATTGTGCAGTAATTGACATTGCACAATAAAATTGTCTGTGTGTATGTTATATTAGTAGATGGCGCAATATATTGAATAAAATCAAAAGCCTTTTGATTTTTATTGCACAAAACGAAATATTGTGTAATGTGTCAACAAGATTGTGTACAATAATTATTTCCCACCAAAATAGACAGCTGATTATAAAATTTAATGTGTGTGTGTGAATAATCAATATAAGTATACATATAATAAGTGCATTACAACCAAATATTCTAAATTGTTTAATTTTTGTCACCAAATTAATATTGCAATGTAGGTGTAGGTTTTGTTTACCTTTTCATGCTATATACTTATGTATATTGTAAATTGCACCATGTATATCTTTTTAATATTGTGCGACTTATTGAATAGTGTAGAGCAAAAGTGATTATTAAGAAAGTGATTAGGAAATTAGTTAGTTGGTTCTAAACGCTAGATAAAATTTATTTGTGCCTGGTCATAACCTGGAACATGGCTATGTAATTGTAATATTTTAAAGAGTTAGATGACACTTTTTTCATCTATTTTATTTCTTCATTTACTTTTGCCATTCATCTCTTCTTAAAATTTTCTATTTATTTTATTTCATTCTTTCCCACATTCTATTTTTATGGTACTATTAGTTAATTTACAGTTTCAAAGGTACCCGCAACGAATCTTTTATAGGTCTTTGGTTGGAGTGTTTTTATTCATAATTCGTGAAATTTTAAATCATTTTCATAGGTTTTTTTTTATTTAAAACATAATTTAAAAAAATTACCACAAAAAGTCTCTATGATTTTGTGAGAAAAATATTTTTTCCAAATATGTGTATAATATTCACACGCAGTAATCGTAATATGTATAAAAATTTTAGGGTATTTGTGTTTCGTGTATAAATGCAACTCTGCAATAAAACACTGCTTAAACACAGCTCAAAAGACTAAAGAGAAAAAAGAATTCATTCATGATTACAGTTTTTGATATTGTGTCGGAGAGTTTTAATCGGTGGTTTTAAGAAGCGTTCAGTAATCAAAATAAATAGAAAAAAAAGAATGAATATTATATTAATATTATAATAAAAAGTGTAAATAATATCAAATCAAACTTGAAGGTATTAATGTATTTATTATTCATTTATTTCGATCAATTCATGTAGTGTAGAATAAAACATATGCCACACCCTAATCGATCAAGACAAACGCATTATAACGGGGAGTGTCTTAAATGAAACAGTTTATTGAGCTGTACTTTAAAAAAATAAAATTTGTATAAAATAATTAGGAATTAAAAATTGTTTGTAATTTTTTAGATATTTTATTTATCATCACTTTGGGAAAAAAAAAAACTGAAACACATTGTATTCTACGAAAATCAGTTGTAAAAATATCAATGAGTGCTCTTATGCTACGAAGTGTTCTCCATCAAAAGTATTTACAAACGCAGCGACAATAATTTCTGCAAAAGATAACTGCACTCGCTTTAAAACTACTAAAATCGATATATAAATTGGTTAACAAATTAACTGCTGTAGTCTTTGCCTAATAGACTATGTCAACGATAGACGAGCTTAAAGCATATGAAAAGAATCCATACTTTACTGGTCATATTTATGGGAATTTCTCACCGTTTTATGTGACAATTGCTGTTTGCACTGTTGTTCTGGGTTCGATAATAATACTCAACATTATTATTGGTTGTTGTTCCAAACATCGTCAGTATTGGCAGGATAGACATACTGGCAATCGTTGGTTAGTCTCACTGTGGTCAGCTACACCACATAAACAGCCTCCTTTAGATTTCACCGAATTAAAAGAAGCTAAATATTTCCAGAGCCTACAGGTAATTACATTTCATATTAATTATAATTTAGTGAAAATTATCGCAAGTGCAATTTTTTTTTTGTTTCTTATGTTATGTACAAAAATATGAAAAATTAAGCAAAAAAACTCTATTATAGCATCTTTAAGTCTTATTTATATCTTAATCCTATATACATAAGGTGTAATAACAATACATATATTAATTATTTTGTAAGGGTTTGTCTATGATGGTATTGAAGTTAAATATGCAATGTTTTATACTCTCATAGTAACTTATCATCCGCTGGGGCATAAACATTAGTTAATCAATTAGGTTAGGTTTGACCCAGAGGTCAAATTGACCCATTGTAATTTCATTCTAGAAGAGAGAGAGGATAGTAAAGGAGATAGTTAAATTAGAGGAGGTTGGAAAGGGAAGATATAAACGGAGGAAAAAGGCATAAACACACAAGAGAGTGGGACTACAACAGACAGACAGAGAGTCTAAGCTTTCGAAGAAGCCCTTGCGCAGGGTTCTCAATCTCAATCCACTAAGGGCTGTTCAATAGTCTGCAACTCCTCTTCATTGAAACATACCCTGCATCAGTTCGGCTGGGATCTGTTCCAGATCCTTGTCAGCGACCTAATCTCTCAGTGGCCTGTAATGAAACCAATAACTAACCTCAGACTGGCCTTATCTAAGCCTAGCCGCAAACCTGTTCTGTCATTGTCAGGCTATAGATACCTAGATACATAACATCCCGATCATACCCCCCACCCCAACGCCTTTGCTCTTCCCCCCCGACCCATCCAGTGAAGTGACAGATTGGGGGATCAGGAAAGTCGACCTAATCTAGCGAGAGCATCCGCCGTCTCATTACCGAGTATACCGCTATGTCCCAAAACCCATCATAGACGGATTGGATCCGGTCCAAAGGTCGTTATATGGGTAGAATTTTTCGTCATAGGAATTGTAGGTAATTATTTGATGTCAGATTCCTACTATAAGAATACAAAAACCTTTTAGGTGTTCAGTACCTAGAACAGTGAATTTCAGTAGTTTTGAAAGTTAAGTAATTTTTTTATTTTTTTATTTTAATTTGAGTAATTTTTCTTCTGAACAACTGAAAATTTTATTATAAATCGATAGCATTTTCAGTAATTTCCTCCTCTCAAAACAGCAGTTAACCATGTGCGAAAGTTCTAAAATAGCTTTGAATTCGAATTTAATTTGTCAGTTTTGTGTTGTATTTACGGTTAATGTTGTGCGAATTAAATTGAAAGTTTACAAGCCAGTAACATTTTTAGTTCTTATTATAATTTGAACTTGCATTGGCGTTGTTTATAATAAGTTAAGATTAGGAGACTAACGAGATAATAACGGCCAGCCCACTATAATGTAAAGCCTGATTGCAGATGAACTACTGGCAAAAATATCTGAGGCGGGCATTGACTGCCAATGATATGCACATGGTATAGTCTCGATGACTAGAGGAAAATTTGAAGAGGCTGCGTCATCATTCAAAGAAATCTTGAGATCCTAAATCGTTGATGCATGAAAGTGAGCCTGAGAATAAACCCGGTCAAGACCACAAAGGTAGATGAAAACTTCCTAAATGGAAGAATATTGGAGTCCTCAGTGAGATAACATCACGTAAAATAAAGGTAAAATATGTACGTATGACACGGCGTAGCAAATTAACATGAAAGGCACATATAGAAAGCATCTCAAGAAAGACCTGGTATGCCATAATTATACGCAGAAAATTCCTGGGGATGCAACCCAGGAATAATGCGCTGAATGTATGTATGTATACCATGATGGTGGGCAGATAGAACGCATCTGAAAACAGCTCAATTGGAGTTAGACAAGATACAGAGACTATCGTGTGTTGCTATAACAGGGGCAATTAGAGCCTGCCTGTCGTGCTATAATACTTTTAAGCTAGTACTTACTGTAAACAAAATTTTATAATAGGATAAGAATTGCACAATCATTTCAAAAGGCGTTTATCATAAAGAAAAATGTATTTAATTTCAACAGCCTGCTCCACGACTTTTCAGCGAAGATATTGAAGCCCAAATAGAAGAATTTCCTACGCAGCATTATCAACATAGACCACCTCGTCCCGAAGGTAGAGGTTTGCATCAACAAAGACAGTGTGAAGAATACGTTGAATTGCATACAAAACGTGAAAGCGATATATAAACACAATTTCATTAATTTTCACTTACAAAAAATAGCGTTTAAGTAAATTCCACCATGGCTTTTATTATTCTTTATCCAGCTGTAGCTGCTTTAGCTTTATTTATTGTTGGTGTTATTATAATAATGCTACGTTTTGGACCACGTCTGTGTGGTCTACGTCATCATGCGTTACCCGATAACGAAGAGTATCGGGAGCGTGTCTATGACCACGAAATCAGCTATACATGAAACTAAAGTGGCTAGTTATCCCTCCATATATTATTTTTTTTTTTTTTTAGTTTACACAAGTTTATATTCACACTTTAAGTGACTTTAATGATGAAGCAAAGTTGTAAAGGTCATCATCGAATATTTATCCGTCCAATTTTATTGAAATTTTCACAAAATATAATATTAAGTTTTAACATATCACACATTATTTTTTACAATACATAGTATGTATGTATTTTTATAAATTTACAAACTTTTTTTAATTACATTTATATACATACAATATTTATATACGTATGAATTTAATATACAAAATTATTGAATAAACTTTTTGGCATATACAATATTTGTCCAAACTTAATTAAATTTTGTTTAAATATTCATTCCATTGCCATTACATTCACGTGCAGGTAATAAACAAGGGTGAGAAATACTATAATAGTTCTGAATAAAGCGATCCCATTCCATTAGTTTATCATTATCGACTAATTAATATAAAAGGATTACATATGTTGATATACATATATTGATAAAAATTAAGTTGAAATAAGTTTAAAACTATTGACATTAAATAGTTCCTGAGTAAAAGGAGTTACTTTAAAGTGACAAGTATTAAGATATTAAATTCAGCATGCTTCGCTGGGCGACTGGACAGTGGCATGAAGCGGATACTGATCACTCAAGGATTCTGCAAGAAGTTGGTATTTTCGAGCGCAGCGTCTACATGACACCACATTGCGACTCCTCAATGAGATTCAGGATATTCGTTCCGGACAAGGAGGTCTGGAAAAATGGTGCGGTGCAATTCGTAAAGGACTCTGTGCAAATTTGCACCGATATCTTCAAATTGGAAAGCACCGCTTAAGATGGAATTTTTCGGAATCAATCTGAATAGCCCAGTTTATAGGGCTGCCAGATCACTGTAGTGTTTTTCAGACGGCACCATCATCGAACTCTCCAATGAATTCTTGACTCTGAGAATCACTTTCCAAACTTGAAAACTTATAATTGACAATGCAATCGTCGATGAGCGGATACGGAGACGGGCAAAATTGCGCTGAGAATTTGGCCAAAACTGGATGGAGGGACAAGTCAGCTTAAATTTCAAAGAAGCACGCTCAGTATAATTGTCGGAGTCATTGCGGTGTGTTGCATTTTAGACACGAGGCGCATTGGTTTTGGACACCTTGTTAATGATTTCTGCAGAAGCTGCAAGGATGAGAAAAGAGGAGAATATTCTTTACCTTTAGGGTAAATGGCGTGTACTATATTGTAAAAGAAAATTTCATCTTTGTGCTTACTATATAGGCGATCGAGAAGAGAAATGGCATTGGCAGTCTGAGTCATTTCATCAGAAGTACCGAATGGGGATAATGGAAATCTGTTATATCACAACTGTATAGCGCCAAAAAAATTATCATTTATTTAAAAGAATCGTTGTATTTTTATAGAAAAAAAGTGATATAAATTGGGTTGTCGTGAATGAACTTTGTCTGCCTGATGACTTGGCAAATAGGGAGGAATCAATAATGAAGACTGAAAACTATTTACTATAATTTCGTCTTGTTAATTAATTGATATGCGTCAGCATTTCTCAATTCATCTTCAACGCTTGATCGTGCATTACATAATCTTATCTTTGCTTCATACCGAGTTGGTGTTTTCTTTTATGCTAGAAGGTATCCAATCCAAATTGTTCAAGACTTTTACGGAAATGCTTTCCAAAATATTTGAAATACAGTAGGACCTTGATTATTCGTGATGGTCGGGACCGGAAGCATTCCGGATAATCGATTTTCCCGGTTAATTGAGTACCAATTTTGGCTAGTTTTTTAACAGATATTTTTATTAGTTAATAAATGAATATGTACATATTTATATAAAAACTAAATAATTCAAGGATTTTATATACATACATGTTTCAAAAATATAGAAAAAAAAAATAATTTTGTCAGAAAACAGTGAACAGTCCAAAATAATAGAAACAAATTTTTGCTTATAATCACGGATAATAGAGGTAATCACGGTTAAATGATGCAGAAAAATTTAAGTCGATCCAAAATAAAATTAAGTCGATGCAAACAATTTTCTTTTTCCTTCCCGGATAATTGATGTTGCCGGATAATCGAATCACGGATAATCAAGTTCCTACTGTAATAATTTTGCGAAGATTACTACTAGTTTTAGAGAAGGATAATAATATATCGGAGTATCAAATTGGATGCAAAGTAATGAAATATCACCCTACCGTCGTTCTTCATTAGAAGTACATACATTAGGAGCAATAAAACATTAAATACATATGTATGTACATATACTCAGCAGGCGTTTAATGAAGTGTGACATAATGATCTATTAGTTCCTGACATATCAACGCTGGTTTTTTTTAGCACCCACCCGTCCTTTACACGTCAGTATTAATTAGTAGTGCAAATTTAAATAAAACAAAGTGTGTTTGAGATATCGAAATTTTTTTTATTTGTTCGAAATTGTCCGCCACGGCTACTACGATTTTCATGAATCAGCCTGAATTTGATGGATGGAATAGATTATGTTGGTTTTGAGGATCGCTGTGGTGTGCGACTTATTCACATATACCTGAGATTTACATTAGAAAAAGTCTAACGGTGTCAAATTGCACTTTGGTGGCTAATTCCCATGACTTCCACGTGAGATGATTATCGCTCGTGCAAAATATTCAATTTGACAGGAGCGGTGTAGCACGTAGCGCCGTCCTGTTGAAACCACATGTCGTTGATGTCCAAATCTTTTAATTCAGGCCAAAATAAATTAATAATCATCGACAATTAGCGTTCTTAAAGAAATATGACTCAATCATGCCGTCAGTTCAAAATTCACATAAAACAGTGTCTTTTTCGGGATGAATTGGATCTCATGTGGATTGATATCGTCTCATATTTGACAATTTTGCTTGTTCACATACCCATTTGTCCAGATATGGGCCTCATCGCTGAAGATGATTTTTTTAAAACAATTAAGATTAGTTGTCTACGTTACAGAGCCCATTCACTGAACACACGTCGTGGGTCTATGGTTGTCCATGGTGATTTGCGACGACGGACTGTATAATTTGGCAGATGTATCTCCAACAAGATCAGTGTCATTAGAATAAGTGCAATGCCCAGTGGTCAAAATGACAAATTGTAAATGCATCCCAGAAGGAGAGAGAGAGAGAGAGAGGAAAGTAATGGAGAAATGGAGAAAAGAGTTGGAGACGAGAGGATGTAGGAAACGGAGGAAAAAAGATGAACAAAACATTGGAGTACAGCGGTTACTTAAAACGATGCCAGAAATACTTAACTCCATCTGCTGACCTCTTTACTATTTATACCACTTACCTCCAACCAAATGCTGTCGTGTATGGCTTCTCGACTGCGTACAGGAGAGGGCGAAGATGCTCTTTAATGACTGTAGGATATTCAACTCTATTGGCTTATGTTTCACTATTCTATCGCTACTCAAATGGATTTTGCTTTAGCGAAGTAAATGGAATTGTTCCCAAAAACCGCATAGTCTTAATAATAATACTCGTCTATCTCGCTCAGCACAGTTTATGGTCGAGTGAAAAGTGGAACGCATTATGCATTACAGGGAAAATTCGTTCTTCAGCTGCACTATTCCTATATGCAGGCTTTACCCCCTGAAGGTTTTCCTCATACTTAATACACAGGTAGATTCCAATCTAATGTCCATAAGCGGTGCTCCCCCATTCCTCTCTTCCTCAACATATTTTCCTAGATCTAACATGCACTGCATTAGTGGGGGATATTCTCTTAAGTGTTGGTTGCTCAAAAAACAAGAATTGAAGTTTAAGGACACGTCCAAATTTCAAGTTATCTGTTTACTAACAATTTTGACTAAAAGCGATATTTAAATAAATAGTTCAAGAGACTTATTTCTCTCGAGGCAAGAAATTGTACAAAACTAGTTTAAGTGTTGAATAGATCCATCCATGGGTGTTTTATTCGAAATCCAATTAATAAGAACACAATTAGTTTGTTTTTTTTTATTTAATATTTATTTTTTTGTGTTTTTTTTTTTAATTAATAATAATTATTTATACTGGCTTTATTAGTTATTGATAAGTTTATTAAGCAGTTTTCTTTTGTTTGCATATAAATTCATAAATTGTGATTGCTTTTTAGTATTTGTGGTGTTTCGGTTTTATTCTTTTTATTATTACATATTTTTCTTTTGTTGCTTTCTTTATTTTTTACTAATTTATAAAATTATAGATTTATTTTAGTTTTATTAGTTTCTTCATTCTTAAATTAATTAACTAAATATAAAAGTTTTCAATAACATGCAATAACATTTTATGTAGAACAAAATTCAATAGTTTACTCTTTTTTTTTTTTTTTTAATAATAAGAAAAATTATTGCAATTCTCTTAGTAGTTTAGTTTTATGCTTTCAAATTATAAATTGATTTTTAAATTTCAAACATACCTTCTTTTTGGGTTTGTTCAATTATGTTTAAATGCAAGTTTAACTTGTTATTTTCTTTTATTAATTGTTTATATATATTTTTTTAATTAAATCATTAACTTGGTTTTATAGAAATAATAAATTAAATTAAAATTATGTTAATAAAAGTTTTTTCCCATTATTTTAATTTTTTTTTGTTTTTGCAAATAAAAGGCACTTTTAAAGTATTTTTTTTACAGTATTATTTTCTTTATAGCTTTTAAAACGTTTAAACGTGAAAAAATTAATTTCAAAAGCTTTTCTTTTAATGTAATTGAATGAGGGTGTATGTGTATGGTTTTTTTTGCGGTTCGATTACAAGTTGAATGGAATTTCAATTGATTTACTAGTTAACAAAACAGAAAGGAAAAGAAAAAATTATTAATACTATTACTGTTAACAATTGGCAATTAAATTGTAAAAATTTTATTAATTAAAACAAATTTATTTTTGAATTGCCAGCTACGACCACAATCTAGCCATTTAAAGTTGTTATTGGTTTTGATTATGTACAAAAATTTTGTAGTAAAAAGTTTTTGTATATTTTCTTAATTATTGTATATTTTCTTCTAACAGACTTTATGGTTTTCTATAAAAAGTTCCCTTTTTTTATATATCAATAGATTTTGTTTCCTCTTCTAAACAGACTTTTGTTATACCGATTTTTCTTTAAAAAGGTTATTTTTGTTAGTAGCACAACACGTAACGTTGTATTTTATATATTTTTTTTTTTATAAGTGGTTCCATTTAGTATCCTTTAAGGAAGCTTTCCAAGAAACTTTATCATTTGAACAACCACTTACAATTTATATATGTAATACTTTATTTTACTATCTAAAAAAGCTTGCTTTTAGTTTCAATTATTATTTATATTGTACATATTTAAAAGAAACAAATACAATAAACTTTATAAAAATTTTGCTTTTTAACTATGTATGGTATATAAAATATTTGTATTATCTCATACCATACACCAAAAATAAAAAATACAATTTATTACATCTGTACCCCCATGCTGTAATTAGTTTTCGTATATGTATTTAGGTTAGTTTGTAATTTTTTTTTCTTATTATAGCATATAATTTATTTAAAATGCACTATTCTATGGCTGTATAAAAAAACATTATTTCATATACTATAATATATAATCAGTTTCCGCGTGAATTTGAACGATATTCAAAAGATAAAAAAGCAATGCATACAGGCGTTCACAGCTATTTTAACCATTAGAAATGAAAATATTTGACTGGTTATTACATAAACAAACCAAATTATGAACAACAGTAAAAAAAATTTATAAAAATTTCACCAAACTTTCGGAAAAAATCACAGTAAAGAAGACGGAACAGAAAAGGTGATATTCCATTTGGCAACTGTTAACTCAAGTAAGATTTGGTTAACATAATAGACGGGTTAATTTAGCAAGAGGCTTTAGAACGCTACATATGTATAAGAAACGTTGAAAACGTTGGGCTAAATAGTTCAATAGTGCTGAGCCAGATATAAGACAGAAATATTCCAAAGAACATTTGAAACTATTTGAATACATAAAAGTCTAGTCAAAAGTTGTCAATCGTGTTCTAGTGAATTTTGTTATAGCTAATAACTAAGTCTATGCTTCATGCAGTAGAGTACAAAGGAAGCCAGAATGCTGTGAATTAAATATTTCACTTAAAGAAGAACGGGAACAAAGTTCTACGGAAAATAAGAGAAAATCAAAATTATATAGCGCATATTCTAATGAAAGACAGAGCAGCTTAAAAAAAAAACAAGTAAGAATTAAATATATCAAAAATTATAGTACCAAAGAATTCTTTTTCCAAAAATGTGGCTAATTTGCAGAGAAGTTTAAATTTTATAGTCACTTACTACATGCCTGTCTATAAACCAAATGCAGACCTACTAAATAAAAGTTGGAAAGCCATAGTTAAATACGGTGTTACCAGCAATTTGTTTTGTTATCAGCCTGCATAGGAGATTGAAAATTTATTGAGAGTACAATGGATCAAAAAATATGTAACATCATATCATGTAAAACCAATTTGCTGTAACACATCTAAATACTGGGTTTAGGTGATCATTTTCGGATTTATGGAGACATCTAATTAAAACACAAAAAGGAATTTATAATGTTTAATAAAGAATTGTTTTGACTTTACAAAGGGTCTGGTCTCAAATAACTACTGATATGACTGAAAATCTGGTCGCATCAATGCCAAGATGCCTGCAGACAGTAATTGATGTTTATGTAAATCGCATGTTCTAAATATCATTGAAATAAAAAATTTAATTGTGCAAGAGCACAACAACAACCAATCCTATCGGGAAATAAGTAAATTTGTAAATGTGCCGTTTACTACAATTCAATTCAATTAAAAAGTAAAAAAATACTGGACGACCCAAGCCACTTCTGGACGAACTACTAGTTTACACAAACACTTAAAAAAAAGGGATTGACTCCTGGAAAAAGGTTTTATTTACGGACGAAAGCAAGTTCAATTTGCTCGGAAATGTTGGTCGAGAAAGCTTTGGTGCAAAAAGAATGCAGCACTTGATCCAAAGAATATTGTTCCAAGAGTTAAACATGGCGGTGGCAAAGTAATGGCGAAGGGAGCCATAGCAGCGTCTCGAATTGGCCGGTTAGTTGTAAATTACAGCCGTCTGTTGATATGTTGGGTCTTGGCCATCGTTGGATTTCCCAACAGGATAACGATCTCAAACATACAGTGCATATAGTTCGAGATTTGTTGCTTTATAATGCACCAAGCCAGTTAAACTCACCTTCCCAATCGCCGGATTTGAACCCCATTAAGCATGTTTGGGATATTTTGAAAATAAAAATTTATTCTGCTGACGTAACCAGAAAGGAATCCCTAAAACGAGCTTTACAAACGACCTGTTCTCAAATAAGTCCTGGATATGACTGAAAATCTGGTTGCATCAATGCTAATACGTCTACAGACTGTAATTAATGTTAATTGTGGGTCGACAAAATATTGTTTTTATAGAAAATCTTCTGTGAGATTACTTACATATTTCACATTTCAAAAACAAATAATTGTACTGTATGTACACTTTTGTCCTTCACCATTTTTTGAAATAATCTTGTAATAATGTTTACAAATTTTTAATTGAGCTTCTGATTAAAATTAGCTGTGAAATACACTGCATTGAAAATTGAAAATTATAAAAGCAAAATCGATTATGCTTAATAGATAGAATATAGAACATGTGTCAAAATTTAAATAAAAAGAAAATGTTAAATGTTCTTCTGGTTTTGGCACTACTATAATTGATAAGTCCATTTCGGAATAGTAAAATGAAGGGTAAAATACTTCAATATTCATAAATAATTTTGTGACATTACTCAACAATTTACTTCTGTTTTTTAAAAAAAGGTTTCAAGAAAAACTCTTTTCCTTAGCAAACTAATCATCCATGCAGTTTGAAATTTCTTTTAATTGTGTATATTAATAAATTTGGCCTTAAATCCTATGGGGTGTGTATAATAATGTGTTCATTTTATAAAATTTTTTCATTTTTCTTAGCTAGGACCAGTCTATTTTAATATTTTTTGTTTGTTTTTGTTTTCAATGTAAAAAGTTTCTAATGTTTATAAATTTCCCGTGGAATCTATTGGTTTTCTTTTCCCTTAATATTTAAGGGAAAAGGTTTTTATTTAATTCCAGTTATTGATTTTAGAACTGTATGTCGTTAGCAACATTACTGACATCGATTGTTTTTAATTTTTCAATTCAATATATTTTTTTTATTAATTTTTTTTGTTAAAAATACTTATATTAATTAATTAATTCACTTGTTGTTCTTTCTTATTTGCTTAAATATATAGTATATGTACGGGTTTAGTGATAGTGTTTAAATATTTGTAAATTTACTTGAATTATTTCGAAACTCTTCTTTATTTTATTCCATTATTAATAAGATTGTGTGGTTGGTTGGTTGGGTTTATAAATAAAAAAGCTGCTCAAACTATACACTTGATTATTAGTTTTGTTTTTAATATTATAAAAATTGGTCTTATTTTTATGCATATTTATACGATATAACTATTATGTATGTTCGTATGTATGTATGTATATATAAAGAGAAATATTTTTTTTATATGTCCCTTAGTTAGAAAGAAATTTGAAAATAAAAAAAAACGTTATAGAACATAAATTTATTCTTCATCTTTTTTTACGAAATAAAAACATATACAATTTTCAAAATTGACATTTTCAAAAACAAGCCCCTGATTACATTTGAATAATAATTTAAATAAAATAAAAATCAATTTTTCAAGCCTGCTATACAACATATGATGCAGGAATACGGTTCGAAAATAGAAATACACAAACTTAAAAACTTAAATAGTACAAAACAGCAGGCATACAAACAAAAATTTCATTTAACGTATTATGTATTGTATATGCTTGAATATATCTGTATGTATATCACGTTATATTGTAAATGTTCTTGTTAAAATACATGATTTAGTAGGTAATAATAAAAATTTTGCTGTTGTGATCTCTCCTCCTCTTTTGCCTGACCATCAATACCACCGCCGCCATTTATTTGGGATTTATGTTTTATCGAATTTTTATTGCCATTATCATTGTTATTGTTATTGGTGTTTTTGTTATTATCATCATCGAAGAATACATTTGTAAATATTATAAATACAATGAGTAAATATATGCATAATATTACAATAACAGCTATATGATTTGTACAACAACAACTTGTCTTTGATGATAAATTATTATTACTATTCTCAATGCGATTACAATTATTACTACGTGATGCATTTGTCATTACGTTATTATTGCGACGACATACAACGGGTGGTGGTGGTGCATTTGTTTGTGGTTTAGTTTTGCTACTGATGATAATACCATTGCTGTTGCCATTTTGTAGAATTTTTTTTCGTTGAATGCCATTGCTGTTGTTGTTGCTAGTATTATTGATATTGTTAATGTTGTTGCTATTATTACTATTACTGCTGCAACTGCTGTTACTGTTGCTGTTGCTGGTATTAATATTGACCTTATTTTTAATGGCAACAGACGATTTCATTCCCTATTATATAACGGCATTTTCCACATAGTTGGCAGGCAACATACCGGTTTTGCCAGTGCGTTCAACACGACCAGTCATCCAACCCGAATCGATGGATTCCACTTCAAATATAATATCACCTTCACGAAAACTAACTTCATCGACGTCTTGAGCTTCGTAATCATACAGGGCACGATATACACGCTGTTTAGAGAAGACAAAATTGTTTATAAGAAAATTTCTCTTTTGATTTAAACCACTCACCCCTTCTCCCAAAAAAGAAGAAGAACTTACCAAACTTTGTTTTGATTGTTTCGGTTGTACGCTGTGATGCATGTGTTGTTGTAAATGTTGTTGTTGTTGCTGCTGTTGTTGTTGCATAACATTTGCTGGCATTTGTTGATAATATTGCTGTTGTTGTTGTAATTGATGCTGTTGCTGCTGCTGCTGTTGTTGCAATTGTTGTTCAGCTGATAAAGAACCATAAATACCATTAACTGGATCGATATCAGCTACCGAACCAATACGTTTTGGATAAGAATTATTAACTAAATCCAAAAGAAAAATTATAAATACAACTCAAACAAAAACAATTTAAATTAAATAATTTTCGAAAATAAATTAAAACAAAAAAACATGGAATTAATATGAAGGACTTAAAATCTAAAAAATTCAAATCCTTTAATCCTGCCCCGAGTTCCACAATAAAATATTGTTTTTGAAATTTTAAAAAGTCATTACATATTTGTATTGTAATCCTTGCAATGCCTTGCAATCATAGTTTACCGAAATCATGTGAAATTGTATGTCTTCACTTGTCTCAAAATGCAACACAGTGTTTAACCTTAATTTAAATTCCCAAAGCAAAGCAGAAGGGAAAGATTTTCATTTTAATTTTAGATTGCGTTTAAAAAAGTTGGTTCAACCTTTTTTAATTGTAGAATTCGATATTATTTTTATTATTACAATATAAATTTAGTATTACGCTGCACATTAAAATTTATTAAAGCCACAATTAACAAAAAAATAATTTAAATGTTAAACACTGAATAAAAAGCACACAAATGTTGAAAACACAAATACGACAAAAATTCTAGACAAGCAAGGCTTGAAAATTTTTAAATTTTATCAGAATATTCAGAATATAAGCAGAAAATGATTTGTTATTTATTTAGTCATCTTGTCGCTGTAATCCGACTTGGCCGTGCTGATGACAGGCGTGCCTAGGCCAAGAAACCTAGTCATACCCGGTGGGCTCATCCGTGTCAGACGGGAGACTACCCGCTGAGTACAAACTAATTACTACCAGTCCCCAAATCAGTCCCTCCCTTATTTTCTCGAGTTTCTCACAAACTGCGTCCGCAACCAAGTAGAGTTGTGATTCAGCTCGACGTGGTACCACTAGAGGAAGCCTCTGTCAGAAAGATCGTCAAGGTGTGGGTTCCCCCTTCAATTTTGGAAGACGAAGTCAAACTCCCCCTGATCAAACTACAGATGTGGAACTAAAAACGTCCGATCGGAGGATTGTGCGTGACCGTGCAAGAAACAAAGATGCTGGAAAGGATCTCTGGTTCAAAATAAATCCGGAATTTCTGCAGCTTCTGCGCCTTTTAGACGGAAAAATCTGGTATGGGGTGGGACAGCTAAGGCTGATCTTGCCATCGAACGACGGTAGTGTGACCGCAGCGGCTGATGGTAGTTCAGATTAATCTACACTATTCTAAGGCTGCTACCGAGGATCTGCTGTTGTTCATGATTATGAACAACGTGGTTGTGGCCCAGATCTAGAAGCCGTGGCTTGTAAGAGTACAGAGTTTATGGATTAGGGTCTAACTTCTAAACACTTCTTGTCCCACCAGCAAATGAAAAATTAAAGATCTGCACACTTTTCAGTAAAGTAATTAACGTTCTTCTCAGATCTGCGATCCCGACCTCACCGTGGCAGTATGCGAACGCGCAGTGCAGTAGCTTCCTGATAGCATCCGCATATCTGCCATACGAAGACGAGGAGCCGCCGCCGCCTGCCTTTGGGCATACAGGAACAGGCAGGAGGTTCTGATGCGATGCAAACGCCCACCACACCGTATGGTGAATTACACACATCAACTGAAGAGGTGAGTCCTTTTTTAATTTCATTTCTAACTCTAAACTTATTACATGCAATATGGGGCAATAGGCCCACATTCTTTAATAAGGATAGACAACAGGTGATACATTTGACGTTAGTGTCGGATGTAGTTTTCGGAACACTACAGAATACTCTTCAGCATTGAGTTCTAAGGTGAGTCCTTTTTCAATTTCATTTCTAACTCTGAACTTATTATATGTCCACATTCTTTAATAAGGACAGGCAGTTGGAGCAGTTGATGGAGCACACATTGAGGAATCTGCCTAGAAACTTACGGGCCATCTTAGGAGACCTTTTTTTGAAATCTTGCCCAATTAATCGACTCTAGGAATTACTCACGGCACCGTTGTGGTCATCGGAGATAAGGCATCTTAGGAAGAAAACGAGATAATTTCAGCAAAGCCAAACGGACTAGTCAGGATAGGGACTCAGTGACGATGATATAACGATCTTCACCGATGACTCATAAGTGGAATGCGGAACTGGATATGGAGTCTATTCTGATAACATGTTACCTGACTTGGCTAACTTAGCTAGTATAGGGCTAACTGGCTATCTGGCTAGCAGAGAACTGACTGGCTAGTATAGCTAGTAAAGCTAGCTACTGGGCTAGCAAAGCTAGTATTAGTATATGGCTAGTAAAGATTGTTTAGATAGTATAGCTGGCTAATATGTCTGGCTAGCTTGCTAGTAGAGCTAGTATAGCTGGCTAGCTTGCTAGTAGAGCTGGTTAGTATAGTTGGCAAACTCGCTAGTATAGCTGGCTAACTGCCTAGTATAGCTAGTTAGTGGGCTAGCTGGCTAGTACAGGTAGCATAGCTATACTGGCGAATACAGTTGGCTAGCCACTAGCTATGCTAGCTGTATTAACCAGCCATACTAGCTATGCTAGTTAGACTAGCCAGCAATACTAGCTGTACTATCCAGCTGGCCAACTGTACTCGCCAGCTAGTAAAGCTAGTGTATCTGGATAGTACAGTTAGTATAACCGGCTAGCATAACTAGTAAAGCTAGTATATCTGGCTAGTACAGTTAGTATAGCCGGCTAGCATAGCTAGTAAAGCTGGATAGTACAGCTACTACAGCTGGCTAGTATATCTGGTTGGTATAGCTGACTAGAGCAGTTTGCTATCAGGATAGTATAACTGGCTAGTATACCTAGTATAGGTGGCAAACTCGTTAGAATACCTGGCTATCTGCCTAGCTGAGCTGGTATAGTTGGCTAGCAGGCTAGTATAGTTTAGTTGGTTAATATAGCTAGTGCAGCTGGCTAGCTGGCAAGAATAGCTAGTATAGCTGGCTAGTACAGCTAGTATTGCTGACTAGTACTAGCCAGCAATACTAACTGTACTAACCCGCAATGCTAGCTGTACTAACCAGCAATGCTAGCTGTACTATCCAGCAATACTAGCTAGCTATAGTAGCCAGCAATACTAGCCAGCAATACTAGCTGTACTAGCCAGCAATACTAGCTGTACTAGCCAGCAATACCAGCTGTACTAGCCAGCAATACTTGCTGTACTAGCCAGCAATACCAGCTGTACTAGCCAGTAATACTAGCTGTACTAACCAGCTATACTAGCTGTACTAACCAGCTATACTAGCTGTACTAACCAGCTATACTAGTTATACTAGCTGTACTAGCCAGCTATACTAGCTAGCTGTACTAGCTAGCTGTACTAGCTAGCTGTACTAGCTAGCTGTACTAGCCAGCTATACTAGCTAGCTGTACTAGCCAGCTATACTAGCTAGCTGTACTAGCCAGCTATACTAGCTGTGCTAGCTGTACTAGTAAGCTAAACTAGGTATACTAGCTGTGGATAAGATACGAGTGCCTTGAACGTTTGGGAGTAGATGAGGCCTGTAGCCTCGTATATCAACTGGATGCATGCGCGGCCTATACTCTCATATGGTTCATTAGCGTGGTGGGACTATACGGATTGGGACTTATCTCGCAGCGCTGAACAAGGTACATAGGTTAGCATGTCTGGGCATCACAGGTACACTAGAGTACAGGTGTAAATGTACGTAGACCCCACACATCCATATATGTATATGTATGTATGCATTTATGTTGACATGTATGTATGTTTGAAAATATTTTCTCCACATTTCACTCGGGTATGTATTGAGCCGAGCAAACATAAACAGTTTATAATAAAAAATAAAAATAAAAAAAGAATACAATGAAAGGAAGGAAGGAAGGAACAAAATAAATGCGAAATTTAGCAATTATTTTACGGACGTATGGAAATTTACTCACCATTACCACGACTATCGGAGCTATAAATCAGGGTAGTACTTTGTCTATTGGGATTGGGTAAATTACGTGGTCCATCTGTTAGCGGATCGTAATCGGCTATTTTACCAATGCTACCACCATTCATGACAACACCATTGCTATTGGCATGATGTGATGATGAAGAAGAAGAAGAATGATGATGATGATGGTGATGCTGTGATGATGTTGAAGGTGGTGGTTGCTGTTGCTGTTGTTGTACACCACCATTTAGGGAACCAGCACCACCGCCAGCATTAATAGAGGATGCAAATGAATTTTGTCCCGACGAGGATGAGGGTGTTGGTGGTAAATTTGTTGCTGGTGATGATGGATAGTTATTATAATTAGTGATGGAATATAAATGTTGATTAGCAGTAGTACTAGTTGAAGCATTAGCGGGACCAGGTGTATTATTATAGGAGGATAGGGAAGAGGATGAATTTGGTGGTGTAGTTGGATTGTTATTATGTTGTAGTGTTGCTGTTGTATTAATGTTGTTGTTATTGTGATGATGTTGTTGTTGTTGGTGTTGTTGTTGCTGATACAAATGTGTTTGTGTTGGCTGCTGTTGTTGCCTCGAATAGCTTTTGTTATCGTATTGATCATAGGAGTAGGAAGAGGGTGTAGTGGATGAAGAGGTTGGTGTGGATGATTGTGAGGAATCGGCGGCCTGTAAGCCACCAGTTGGATGATGGGATGATTGCAAAATAGCTGAACGCAATTGATTATATGTATTACTAGGCTGTTGCTGTTGTTGGTACTGTTGTTGTTGTTGTTGCTGATGTTGCAGCTGTTGTTGAAGTTGTTGCTGTTGTTGTAAATTGTTTGCTGTCGAATTAGAAGATGGATATAAATGAGAATTTTGTTTTATGCCATGCTGTTGTAGCTGCTGCTGCTGCTGATGCTGTGGATTTAATTGACGCAATGTTTGTGGTTGTTGATAGTGTTGGTATTGTTGTTCGTGTTGTACGAATTGTTGTTGTGCCTGTTGTTGCAAAGGTGTTGCGTATTGATGTGGCTGTTGTTGATGTTGTTGTGTATGTGTTAGTGAGCCTAGCAGCTGTTGCTGTCTATGAATATTATTGTTGCTGTTATCGTTATTGTGTTGCTGATATAGTTGTGTGCTACCACCAGCCTGATTGCTGGCTACAATATGTGCAGTATTGTGTTGTTGATGTTGTATAGCTGCTGGTGGTGGCATTGCATGTTGTTGCTGTAGTTGTTGGTGTTGTGATTGCTGCTGTGTTGAAGTGTATGATTGATATTGCTGTTGTAGTTGTTGTGTTTGTGGCAAACGTGGTGACAGCTGTTGCGGTGGCAACGGTGATTGGGATGTGCTGTGCACTTGTGGTGCATATTGAGCAAATTGTTCGGCAGCCAATTGTTCTGAGAAATATTCCGATTCATCTGATTAAAATTTCATTCGAAATCGAATTTTTACAATTTTGTTCCCGTTTTTTTTTTTTTTTTTTGTTCAATTGCCAATTATTTCAAATTGGTAACGGTGTGTGTATTGGGTAGGTGTGTTTGGTTAGGTTGTTGCCATTGATAATTACGTTTTTTTTTCCACCACCACATACCAAGTGTTGAATATGATTGAACGTTGGTGAATTTAGGTATTTTTGTTTTTATCCAATAGTTCAGAGGTGGATTTTGTTTTTTGTACATTTTTTGTTGTGGTAGTGGTTAAAATGAATTGATATGATTGCAGTGGTCAAAACATTTATGGTGAAATGCACACACAAACAAAACAAACAACATATACAGGATGACACAAATAAAAATTATTAATGAGAAACAAATGATAAATAAAATGCAAAAGAAAAATAGAAATTAATTGTAAATATGTACTAGTATAACGCATTATAAATTAAAATAAAATTATTAAAAATATGGTGGGAAATGAAATAAATAAAATTAATAAAATAACAAATTCTTTTCTACGTACGTACGAGCATAAAAGAAACATTTCTGTGAATTTAATAATATCAACAAAACTCGTGCATAAATTCGGTTTTAAACTTATTTCAAGAGATTCGATTTCATAACGATAACTACAATTAAATATCGAACAAAACTGGAACACAAATAGTCTTATACAGGGTCTTTCAATTTATTACTTTTCGAGAGAATTTCTTTACGAAAAAAAAGTGTAACAATGTTATAAAGTTAGTTTCTTTCCGCGTGAGCTAAAATAATAATTTGAATTTGAAAATAAAAAAATATTCTGAACTAAAATCCATGCTGTGAAACAAATTCAGATGAGTTCCAAAACATTAAATTAAATTATCTGCGTTTAAAAGTCCTCTTGACAGTCTGTAGAAAACATGGCTACTTTAAAAAAGTTGGTTTTTGGTTTAAGAACGGCTGAGAGAAAAAGCGAATTTTATTTAAATTTCCCTATTCTGGAAGAGAAAGCTTCAGATAGAAATTAGCACAGGTTTCACAAAGAGATTTTTTAAGTAAATATGACTGTCGTATAATGTACGACGAAACCTAGACGCTGCATTACTACCCAATTTTCTGGTCAGCAATTGCATTTGTCGCGGAGAAAGCTCCTTTTATTGCTTGGAGCACATATTAAACTTGTGGTGGCGTTAAATAATTTGTGTCTGAAAGGTTAACCGTTAACATTTTACAGCTAATTGTTGCCGCTGCGTTGATGGCCACTTTTATTTATCTACAGTGGATGTTGTTCCGGAAAAGGTTACAAAAAAAAATTAGTAAAAATGCTTACAATTTAGAGGATTTAGAGATTGAATATTATAAATAATAGTTTCGGTTTTAATATACTTAAGTTTATCTCTTCTCCTCCCTAACTGCTGTAAAGTGTGAAGATGCATAATTGGTCATTAGAACCCTTCTCACACCACTTATGTTGTGTATGTTAATTTTACACATGATTGAAGATTTTTGAGAAATTTTTCATGGCAATTTTATTTACTTTCAGAGTTCTTGCCAAAAATCTGCTGATAGGTAGTCACCAGAGATCAGCAACGAGTATTCAAAACGATGAGTAGATTCGAGTCATACTTATAATTTCAGCTACTTATACGCATTCATACTTATTTTAATATCATATTCATACTACTCATATTCAAAGTTAGAAATACTCATCGTACTCATACTTAACAATACGCACGATGTTGTTGATTTCGACTCTCCATGATTCAACATATACACGAAGCACAAAATAAGTATGATTCGAGTACGAACACCACAATACTCGCTAGAAGGTTGTGTGTGTCTTTTCTTTTCTCTTCTTTTGTAAATGCAACAATAACTACTACTGTAAATTTTGATGAATGATTCGAGTGACTCGAATCATTCGTAAGTATTATAAGTATTTTTCTAAATTTATGAATCTGAATGAGTAGGCGTATGAATCAAACAATGAATCGAATGTTGTAAGTTTGATGTCAACGTTGTACTCATACTCATTGCAACCTATACTTATAAATCAATGTTGTAGCGAGTACGAATGAATCAGAGTTGTTGAATTTTAATACTCTTGACTCACTCATACTCAAAATTTCATAAGTACCTATGAGTAGCGAAAATACGATTCATTGCTGATCTCTGGTAGTCACCGCAGAAATATTTTTTTCATATTTCGTTTTGTTGGAGATGTCTGACATGGGGTACAAATCGTGGCTTCATGTCTAATAAGCCAACACCCGACCTACTAGACTACGGCGACTACCAGGTGAAGATAATGACCATAAATCGCACTGCTGAAGTCATCCTGAGTAAGGAATCTCCAACATCTAGCATTTCTATATTATCTGACAGCTAATCGGAAATTTGTAATTGAAAGACCCTGTAGATTATCTAAAATCGGTATTAAAATCGGTTTAATTTAATTTAATTATCTCAACAAACTTAATTAGCAATAGTAAATGAATGTTAGAGAGTATGAAAACCAAAGAAGCGGAAAAACGTTTTAACACAACATAAATATTAACAAAAAAAAAAAAAAAATTACCGATTAAAATGAAATTTTTTAATTAAAATAAAAAAAAAAATTAAATAAACATTCAATGAAATCAACACGCGAATTATTGTTGACGCAATACGATTTAATAAATTGTTAAAAACTATGAGTACTACTCGTATAAGACACACAAACATGCAAAATATTAACAAAAAAAAGGAAAAAAAAAAATATGAAACATATCCATGCATTTCGAATACATTTATAAATTCCTGTGTTATTATTATAAAACCATATTGTACTCCCATATTGGCCATTACTTTGTATGTATTGTACTTTGTATATAAAGTAAATAGGAATTGTTTGGCAATAAGGCACTCACCTTTTAAATTGTCTGAAACCTCAGCGGCACCGCGTTGCTTTTCCATGGCAGCTTTTTTCTCCAAATCACCGTGATATGCCACATTTGATATGATTTTTGTATTCTGTTTAATACGCAATGTTTCGGGATCATCAGCGACCTGTCATCATTAACATTATCATCACCGCATACAACATGAGCATAAGAATTATACCATCGAACGTCGACCAATATTCCGACCATATTTAGGAAAGGAAAAAAAAAATTAAAAAAAAAGCTTGAAAATTATTAAATGAACTTAAAAATAGTATTTTTATTATGAATAAATAGTCTGCAGATGAATGCCACACCCTACACGAGGTAGAAAACCAAATAATATAGACACTGTGTGACAGGGGGGTATCAGTATGTAAAGGGTAAGGTACTCAATATGAACAAAGAATCTCGTCCTCCAGTGTTAATGGGAAACTGGAAATACAATCTCTAACGCCCTCTAAATAAAGTGTTGTTCATATGTCTTTTCCAAAAATAACGTTAAACATGCTTAGAGCTTGAACCGTGCCATTATTTATTAAATATAACGTCATTTGAATGACTGCGCTTCTGGATTGGTCGTTGCAACTGTCCATGCTTTTAAAACAAATTTTCAACCACTTGTTCTTATATTTTAGGTAATCGATGATCTCGGCGAAAACTTGACGCAAATGAGCTTAAAATTTCTCCCACGTTAGGGGATTATACGCATATGATATTTGGGTAGCCTTAAAAGTCTAACGGCTTCAAATAGCATGTTTTTGATGGTTAAATGACTTCGCCAGAACGCAAATAAATAAAATACAAATCAAATACAGTCTGTAGCTCGTTTTGCTGAAACCCTATATCGTCCAGTTCATTATTTTCAATTTCAGGACAAAAAAATTTGCGTTATTATACAGCCATAGTGCTCTGATTTGATGTGTGTTTTCAAAAAACATGGGCCAATGTCACCTCCAGACTATAATGTACACTAAGCAGTCACTTCTTTCGAATGCAGTGGCTTTCCGCAATCACTTCAGGATTCACCGAATCTCCTATACAACAATTTTGCTTGTGACCTCCAAAAAAGAATTGAACTTCATTGCTGAAGAAATTTTATTTCGAAAAACCTGCATTGCCAGGCTATTGTCCCTGCATTCATTCAGCGTATTTACGGCGTTGTGAATGGTTAGCGGCTTTAACTGTTGCGTGAGTTGGATTTTAGTGGACGGAGGTGCAAATCTTTATGTAAAATACGCCATAACGGGCGGTAAGATAGACCAGATTGCTGAGAAAAGGCACTGGAACCGATAAAATCAGATTACCCGCTAAATTTTCCTTTACAGAGATGATATTTTCAGCAGTACCTTAACGCCTCTAGTTTCTTTAAAGTTCCTTATTATTTCATCTTCCTAGCATAGTGGGTTAATTATGACGACCATAATTAACTTGCAATACTAAAATGTGGCCATGTTTGAATCAGTGCCTAGGAGTCATACTTAGTGAAGACGAAAGAGCGGATAAGTAGCGAAAATCTTCTACAGCCACTATATTCTATGACGGAAATCTCAAAGTGTAAAAAACTAGCAGTATATATCGGGTGGGCCATCCATCGGTTCTAATTTGAACCATCGGTTATTTCGAATCTGGCAATACTTATGTATGTCATTCTGCCATAAAATTCAGTATATTACCACCACTGATAGTAATGAAACGATTAACGCTTGAGCAACGTTGGGATTTATTGGAATAGATGGGCCGTATTTGGGGCTGAGAAAATCCACACCAGGTCTTCCAGAAGCACTCATGCACTCATTACGACTAACTGTTTGGTGCGACTTGTGGAGCAGAGGCATCATTGGCCCATATTTCATTGAAAATGTGGACGGCGCAAACTTAACGGTCAATGGAGACACCTAGCGCACCTTGATGACCGATTTTTTTGTACCCGCTCTTCATGGTATTGATGTTTGGTTTCAACAGGATGGCGCAACTTGCCAAACATCTCATGCCACAATCAATTTATTGTGTCAAACGTTTGATGACAGTTTAATTAACCAAAATTGTGATGCCAATTGGCAGCCAAGAGAAGCTGCGATTTGACACCGTTGGACTATTTTCTGTGGGGCACCTTTAAAGAAAAGTATTAAGACGACATACCAGAGACAATTGAGCATTTGGAGGCCAACATTCGTGATGCCGAGATAAAAATTGCACGGAAATTATTCCGATCGAATGAGGTACTGAGAGGCTAGCCATGGCAGCCAAATGAATGAAATGTTCCATTTCTAACCGGAACAATTGTACTTCAAGACAACAAAAAAATAAATTTGGCAAAATTTCAAACCGTTTTTGTTTTATTGCATTTTTAAATTTAATCTTTTAAATGGCCCACCCTTTACTTTCATGTATGTGTATGTGGAAATCAGTGAATCGAAACAAATTCGATGTAAGAGGAAAATTACACTGTGACAGAATAGGAAACGATACAATACCGGTCAGTCTATCAACAGAATTATTGAACAGTAAGATCATAGGCAATAAATTAAGATGAATTAGAGCTGCAGTTAGAATATCGGATGAACGTTTGTCCAAATAAGTGGCGAAAATAAGAATAAGTGATGTAGGAGGCAGAGGGAAATGAGAAGTAATGCGATAAGCCTCAATCAACAAAACTCTGGAAGAAAACAGAATCAAACCGAGAATAATGAAAGGAATTGCATTCCCTACACTGCAATGTAAGATTCATAGCAGAGATCAGCAATGAATTGTTTTTTTCGCTACTCATAAGCACTCATGAAATTTTGAATATAAGTGAGTCAACAATATTAAAATTTAACTACAAACTCTGATTCATTCATACTCACTACTACAACGTAGATTTATAAGTACAGGTTGTAATGAGTATGAATACAACGTTTGGCATCAAACTCATACCATTCGAAATATATATGTAGTTGATTCATATGCCTACTCATTTAGATTCATGACGCGAATCATTCATCAAAATTTACAGTCTTGTTGTTAGGCATTTACAAAAACAGAAAAAGGCGCATAAGCAAAAAAGACAGAGCAGCAAGCAGAGCAAACACACAACTTTCTAGTGAGTATTTTAGTGTTCGTAAGCGATTCATACTTATTTTGTGATTCTTGTAAATGTTGAATTATGGAAAGTCGAAATCAACAATATCAACACGTATGATGTTAAGTATGAATATGATGAGTAATTTCAAACTTTGAATATGAGTAGAGGTTCCATGATATTAGAATAAGTATGAATACGTATAAGTATCAGAAATTATGAGTATGATTCGATTCTACTCATCTTTTTAAATACTCATTGCTGATCTCTGATTCACAGGTAAGATTTAGTGCATAGGACACAAAGCAAACTATATTCAAAAATAAAATGATTTTCTTATCTAAACACATATTTTCCATTTAAAAATTCACACAATTATTGATTTACCCTCGTATAGTAAAGAATAATTGTTGCAAGTTATAAAACTTATTATATATTATTAACTATTTTATTACACTTCAAGTGTAAATATTATGAACGTGCATTCACTTTTGCCTGTCAGTGTATGCACTATAGAAGAAGAAGAACCTAAACACATTGAGTTAAAGTTCTATAGCTTTAGGTGGTACTGTGTATGATGAATATGAATAGGCCAACCGTCTAAATATGTTTAAAATTAAATCATGTGATGTTGCTGCTGCTGCTGGTGCTGCTACAGTACAGACCAAAGAAGACTAAAAAAAACTAACGCAACATTTTTTTTCTTTCACTATGACCAAAAGTTAACGCCTTATTTTACGGTATTTTAATACCCGCTCTTTTCTCTGTACTGGAGAAGGAGGAGGTATGCATTCAAATGCGAGTGAATAATTTGTTACAAAATAAAATTACTCAAGAAAAATAATATCAAGTGAAAAACAAAAACAAAAGAAAAATAATATGATCTGCTTGCTATATGTTTTATGCAACAATATGTTCTTGTTGTTTTTTTTTTCTTTTTGGTTATAGTAACTGACCTGGGTGAATTTGCCTTTGGCCTTTTCAAAATCTTCATGATATTTAACATTCGATTGGATTTTTGTATTTTCCGCTATTCTTTTTAATTCGGGCGTATCCGCAATAGCTGTAGCTTTGGCCTTTGGAATGTGTCTGTAAAAAAAGAAAATAAAAAATAAAATTTATTAAAAAAATGGTTTTTAAAATATTCTCTTATAAAATACGCGTATTAAAGAGCTGCGTTAATCAAACACTGACTGAAGCTCAGATATTAAGAATTTTAGGATTGTATTGGAATGTTAAAAGGTTCCATGATATTAAAAAGGAAACTTAAAAATCTTTAAAATCTAAACGAAATAAAAAGTTATACAAACAAAAGGCATACACTTTGGCACCTTCCTGTTTGTTTCGTATTAAAAAAGTTTTGACAGTTTTTCATGCCCTAAAATTTTTCTTTTTGATTAGAATTAGCAGCCGTTCGCTCTCAAGGAACTTGAGCTCGGTGCAAACCGATTTACCCACAGAAAAATATCAGTCTGTTGTGTTGTTTTTAATTTGAAATTCGAATTTTAAGCGGATAAAGTTTGTTATACTTTCCGGTACTCATTTCACTTAAAGCTTTCTTTATATACAGTATTGGCCAAAACTAAAGCACCCCCTCAGTACATTTAGGATCGAACCGTTGTCCGTTTGGCCTGTCTCTGGAAGCCTTATGTCATCTGAAACCTTTAATTTAAACTTAGATTCGTCAGAAAACAGCACATTCATCCATTTTTGGACATTCCAGTTGAAATGGGTCTTGGCGAATTCAAGTTTGGCGATATCAAAGGTTTTTTGCTGGTCGTCGACTGAATAATCCGGCCTCTACCGCCCTTCTGGGAATCGTTCTTTCGGTTATTTTTAAATCTAAGCGGTTTCGTACGTAACTAGAAGATGCTGTAGGATCATTTTGGATTGTCCTTTTAATTAAGGAGTCTTATGTCGCAAGGTTTCACGTGACCTTCCTCCAGAATGAGTAGGAGATGTGCGACCAGTCTGTAAAAACTTTTAAATTAGCCTAGAAATAATTGATCTGTTTATTGAATATTTTGCACTCAATTGATGCCTTGATAAGCCAGCTCTCCAATCCAATCATTAACTTAAAAATCAACCCACAAAATTGCAAAACCAAAGAAGATTTAATTGAAGCCGCAAAAATAGCCTGGGAAGCAATATCTCCTGAAATAATTAATAATTTAATGTCCCCTATGCGTAAAAGATGTGCGTGTGTCATTCAGAATAAAGGATTCGCAACGAAATATTGATTTCAATAGTTTTTTGTGCACCTTAATTGGGGGGTGCTTTAGTTTTGTCCGCTTATATTTGCGACTTAAAATGTTTTTTGAATTCTAACTTTTTTTTTTAAATTCTGAATTCCTTAAGTTTGTGTGTTTCAATAATAAGGATATAAATAAATAAAAAAAATAAAATTTTAATAGCTTTGTTTTGTTAAAAAAATTATCATTTAAAAAAAATGTACTGAGGGGGTGCTTTAGTTTTGGCCAATACTGTACATACCAGAGATCGTTTTTCGCTACTCATAAGCACTCGCGAAATTTTGAATATAAGTGAATCAACAATATTGAAATTTAACTACATACTTTGATTCATTCATACTCACTACAACGTTGATTTATAAGTACAGGTCGCAATGCGTATGCATACAACGTTGACATCAAACTCATACCATTCGAAATATGTTTGTATGTTTGATTCATAAACCTACTCATTCAGGTTCATAAGTTTAGAAAAATACTTATAATACTTATAAATGATTCGAGTGTCTCGAATTATTCATCAAACTCTACAACTGCATCTATCAAATTAGTTGTCATTTATTCAGCCTGTTTCATCACAACACCATGGACGTGTGTGCGCTGAATGGGCATGTTATGTTGTATGTTAACAAACAAAATTGTCGAGTTTGGGACGATACCAATACACATGCATCCTAAAAAATTCACTATTTGGTGTGGTTTTAGCGTTCGCAGCGTCATCGGATCCATAATTCTTTGATAATTCTTTCTTTCAACGTTAGCCAGACCATCACTTCTAAAGGCGAGTACTATTAGTCGATGATTTCAAAAGGACAACGCTATGTGATACACAGTTCATGTTAAATTTGATATTCTGCACGAGAGATTTGAAGGTATTGTTATCTCAAGTGGAGGATTAGAAAAGTAGTAAAGAGACACAAATACGCTCGGGCCTAGAGCTAGAAATTCGCTGGAATTGAATGTGCTTTGAACAATACTTAAAAATTCTATGAATTTGGCATGGCAAATACTTTACAGAGGCCGAGCAATAAAAGTTCATAAAACAATTTGTAGACTACATACAGAATCGGGAATATTCTCAGATCTAAAACAGGGAAAATTTGGAAAAGTTTTTTTTTTAAACGTAAATCTACGTCCTTCGAAAAGTATGCTCAATCCAACTTGAGCAATAGAACAGAGGACAGTCTAACCGTTGTCCGAGCGGTGATCTTTGCGTCAATAATAAACGTTGAGCTCCGACACCATTATAAAGGGTGATTTTTTAGGAATTATCTTTTTGGCAACACTGGTTTAAACAGCTCACGCACGTTTCGTGTTTTGTTTCACTGTCAAACATCTTCAGTTTGGTCTATAATTTAACCATGAATCGTCTTACAAACGAACAACGCTTGCAAATTATTGAATTTGGCATCATTGGACCGTACTCCTTCAAAGATGCTGCGAATCGTAACGTAACTGTGAATGGTGAGCGCTACCGTGAGATGATATCGAATTTTTTTTGCCAAAAAATCCAAGAGCTTGACTTGCAAGCATAGCTGCCAGATAAATGAAGCATCAAATCGTCAAATATTTGAGAAAAAATCGTCAAAGACGTTCCTTGAAATCGTAAAAAAATCGTCAGAAATAATAAATAAATAAATTGAAAGGTTTTTAAAAACAAAAACATATAAAGTCAATGTTAAGCAGCAATAATATTGCATCATCTATACCCATGTGTGGTGTAAATATTATGGAGTCAGAAGATCTTGACGTTATGGGCATGACAATTCAGTGCGATGTTCGCTAGAACTGAAAAATTTTTCAGTGCCTTGGTTTCTTAAGACGGTGGAATAAATACTTCACTTCATCTGATCTACGTACCATTTACTCCATTAATAACCGACCGAGAATGGAATACAACTCTCATGTATGGGTTGGCCCTTAACATCTATTTTGAGGCTTCTCGACCATTTATATGAAATAATGAAATAATAAATAATAATGAAACATTAAATTATATGGACCGTACTATCGATTCAAATAAAGATTTCATGCATTTTTCTGAATTTTATGTTTTTTTTTTGAAAAATTTTCCTTTAGCTCTTAAAAAATCACCCCTTACTAGTAACCACAGTGTCTAACTTAAAAAATCAACATTAAAAGATGATGCTCTTCAAGCGATCTATAAAAATAATTTGCAAACTGTCTAGGAGTAGAAGCGCTTAATAGCTGCTTCTATAATGGATTAAGGCTTGTTCAACTGTTGGTTCCATCCATGCGCGGCTATATATGTACCATTCGATGTTGTTGAAAGTGCGTCTAAGGCTATGCGATGCAGAGTTTATTTCTTGTGTTTTAGATTGTCGCCATAGGCTTTTGGCTTTCCTCGTTTTCTACTGTCTTGAGAGAAATTTTCTCAAGTGGCTTACGAAGTCCGTGTTCTCCAATCACCCTAATTTTATTTTACGAGTCTCTATATTTATACCTGCCATATCTGAATAAGAATAGAATGGAATTCCATTCTCCGAGATCGTTTATTTGGGAGATTTCTTACTTGACAATTTTTTGTATCTTCTCTGTTAAACACTTAACATTGCTCTGTTAACTTTAACATTAATAATATTTTTGATTTTTGCCACCATTGCTAGTTAAATTCGAATTTATCTTAACACACATGTCAACAAAGAAGAAGGTTCCAGTTTGCCAGCTCTGGTTTTTCTTAATTGAATAAATTTTAATTAAATTTTCAGTCTCTAATACAATAAATTTCTATATTTTTTTCCATACAAAACTGTTGTATTTGTTTGCTGTCAATTACAATAATTGACATGTAATTCCTCTAAATGCAGAGGCATTTGTATTTCTACCGGTTAATTATTTTTACTTTGTAATTGAGAACAATAAAACACAACACAATAATAATGTAAAATATTTTACAATGTCTATCGAATATGACGAATACATACATATGAGATGAGAGAAACCGCAAATATCATTTAAGAAAAAATTACAACAACTACAATCCGTCTTATGCATGAGTAAACTAGAAAAACATGTAAAAAAACCGAAAAAAAATGTCTCATTTACAATGTGACTCTTTATGACATGACAGCGTAAACGCGTAATTTGATTCGTGTGGTGTAAATGATCTAATTTTTGTGTAATTGTTTAATGAAAGCGAACTATTAGAAATTTAGACTTTAGATCGCCTACGACCACCCTACTTAGAGGCTGGCTGATAGGTAGTGTGGCCTAGTAGGTAGTGTGCTGGCTTATTAGACGTAAAAGCCAGGGTTCGAGTCCCAGGCCAGACATCAAAAAATAAAAAATAAATACAAAAAGTATTTTTTCGGCGATTTCTTCTCAGTTTCTCAAAAAATCTGTCGTTCGGAGTTGACTTTAAACTGTAGGTCCCGCCACTTATGTATAAAATTAACACACACAACATAAGTGGTGTGAGAAACTGCGGGCTTCTTGGGGACGATTGCCTGTAGACTGTCTAATCGTGAAGGTATTGCACTGGCCATTTTATAGTCACCTAGCAGCAACTCGTTTCCTTGCCGTTCGCATCTTCCCCCTTTCCACCTTTCCTAAAAAACCTGCACAATGCACTGCATGAGTAGGGGCCATCCCCTGAGTGCTGGTCTCATAAAAAAAAAAAAAAAAAAAGGTCTTGTTACGTTAAAAACTAAAAAAATAACACGAATAGCTTTGGTTTTGTCGATTACCTTCCGTTCACGGATTAACGGAACGTGCAAAGATGCAAATCTCAATAAAATGAAGAAAATCTTAGACTCTGAACATGGAGTAAACACTGTGTCGATTGCCCGGAAGCTAAACATTATGTAAAGAAATCCTTTGTAACCTTTTGTATAAGGCTGGGAATGGAAAAAGATTCATTGTAGTTGATTTATATATGGACATCACGATACCTAACAGTTCTATTTTGGTTCTACAACAAAAATACCGAATGAAGCCTATTATGATAGTGATTAACGCCTCTCCGAAAATGTCATCCAAAGGCGTGTCCAGATAACGGAAATGCAAAGTCTTTTCAGAACAATTAAATCTTAGATTGTTCCTTACAGTACCAGATTGCTGTACAGCTGTTCATACGGAAATAATGGATATAAAGACTGTCAGAATTTGAATTCTGTATCAGTGGAGATATATATTTGAGTCCATTTTACATCGAGGATTGTCCAAGAATGCCGGGTGTCTTTGACAAAGATAGTGACTCATTCGACTGTTAATCTCATATGGATTTCTGGACACGATCAAATTAAAGACAAAACTAATGCCAACGCACCTACAAAGACGTATTCATACGTGAGCTTGGCCTTCCTCTGCAGACAACAACAAACAAAATAGTCAAAGAAATGCTCTCAAACAAACTCTATTGATTTGTAAAGGAAAGATAGGATAAACGAATATAGAACAAAATGTGTTTGCAAGACAATCGGATTCGTGGATTTTCAGTATCTTATTGACAATTTGTCATCCAACCGCCTGGTGGTGTATGCTGTAGCTTCCTTCAAGGATACTAGAGGGAACCATATTCCATGTCTGAAGTGTGTTAACGTTACGAGTCTTTCCGGACTCTTGAAACCAGGGAATTGCTTGCAACTGCTCCTTATTTAGTTGCTCCAGGTAGTCTTTCTTTAAGTATGTATGTACATAAGTATGTTTTATTTAATTATCAATTGCAATTTATTCATTCACGGTGAATGAGGGTCCGCCCCACTCGAAAGTAAAGAAAGAAACAACATTTCACGAATAGCAAATCAATATTAAATCAAATAGTAAAAGTAACTTCATTTTAATTGATATGATGAAACTTAAGTATCTCAAGATAGGGTAGGTATTCTTGTTGCCATTAATAATAGTTTAACTACTAGTAAGTACAGTGAGCGTCAAAAGTGAGTAAACACCGCTGAAATAATTCATTTTCTTAGGATAACGAGAAAAGTAAATGAGAATAGTCGAATAAATTTCCATAAATTAAAAACGTTTATTTATTACTTATAAAATGTTAAAACAAAAAAATCGCAAAAATTATTGTTGTGCTACAAGTATATTTTTTATAATAGAAAATTTAAAATTATAGTGGCTGTTGACTCACTTATGGCTCTCTGTGTATATCATATCATGTCTCTACAGATGCCTGCCTATACAATGTTAGTTTATACTGCACACACATTATATGCGAGCAGAGTATGCTCAGATTAACAACCGCAACAATTCCAGATTATCGTTTCGTTTAACAAAACTAAACTAAAAAAAACACTCAACAACAACAACAACCACAATAACAATAACAAGAGAAATGTATTATTATTGTTGCGGCAAAAATAATGAGAAAGTGTTGCTCTAAATTTTTTCAAACACTTTTACTCCATTTTGCCTTGCCTGCCAACACTAGATTATTATTGTATGGAGTTGGGAAGCATGGAGAGGGCTGCTGGTGGCATAACTGCTATAAAGACTAATTGAAAATATGGGCTGTTACGCTCGCTGTACGTACTAATAATTACAATAAAAAGTATTTAAATTAAAAAAAAAAAAAATAAAAAAATACAATTTCACTGAAGATTATGCACATACAAGGGAAATGGAAGTGAAAGACGATACAGTCATCCAAGCTTTCTTATTAGATCGCCAGAATATAGGCAATTGGGTCTTATTATTAATGTTTTTCATTACGCGGGGAGTTAAAGAACTATGGTTTTATCATCAGGCTCCCTGATAGATTGCTGCACACATGAAGTATGATACGTTCTTTTGAAGGTTTAAACGCCAGAGCACGCCTTTGATTTTTCAAAATGAAAGTCCTAAATGATAGTTTTTTCTAATATAATACCGTCTCATCAGCGTCAAAAACCTAAACAGGTGAATAACCTCCTCTATTGATATTTATAGCGGAAGGAACTTATGTGATGTTGTTGAACGTAACCGCGCCGTAAGAGTATCGCGTTATAGAAGGGCTATCACAATTGCAGCTCCGCGATATATGGAAACTGCGTTCTGAGGGTACCGCGTTATAGGAGGGTTGACTATATACATATATATACTGTGAGCGTCAAAAGCAAGTATACAATTCAAAAAAATATAAATTAATAAATTACCGTTAATTTTTTTTCAAATTATTTTATTGCCAGTTTTTAAAATTGAAACAAAAAAAGAATTAGAAAAATTTGGAAATATTGTAAAATTTTTTCGGGCACTCTCCTTAAGTGGAAAACTTGAGTTGAGATTGTTAGAATTTTATCCATAGTGTACACTTTCTTTTGACGCTCACTGTATATACGTGTATGTAAATATAGAATAGTTATCCTATCGATACCAATATATTACATGCCCTGCAATCATTAAACTCCGTAAAATTCATTTGGGCAATGACTTCATCCCGTCTATGAGCTGGACAATCCAGCCAAGTCCAGCCAGGCTGGCAACCCTATATCCATAGAAATTGATTTTAATCACTTGGTCCAGTCCAGTCTATAAGGCGTGACTTTCTTTTGTTGTTGACAGTATCGATTTGAAATAGAAATTTAGCTTTCCAAATCCTAGTAAACACAAAACAAAACCTATCTGACCTTCAATCCTGATATATCCACCTTTTACGTTCACTTGTTGTTGACGTATGTAAGTTACCCAATTTCATGGAAGGCTATTATCAGTTGCATCATTGTACCGATTTTGTATTGATTCTTAAATGGAAGTCTCATCATCATCATCATGTTTTTACTTAATTGATCATTACAACCCTTTAGGCCAGATGGCGACCTAGTTTCTCACAGCTATCATGTGCGTTAATTTTTATCCGTGAGTGTAGGGGTCTACAGTTTAAAGTCGACTCCGAACGACAGATTTGAAAAACTTTTCGTGACAATTTTATTTACTTTTAGATTTTTTGGAAGAGGTAGTCGCCGAAACAAATATTTTTTCATAACCTCGGGGTCTCTCGTCCACGGTGAATAACGGTGACTGTATCCCTACATTCGTTTACTATTATGGTGCAGTGTTATATATTTTTTTCAAAACTTTTTTCTGTTGTTTTTATTTCGCTTGTTATTGTTGTTTTAATGAACAACGAAAACGTTTTTTTTTTTTTTTATATTTTTTATATTAAAAATTAACATAAAAACCCATTGAACCACATAACAAAAACAAAAATATAATAAGACCTGGTTACAATACAACACATGGAAATAAAATATTTTAAGGCAACATTTTGGAATATCTTTGTATTATAAAATATTGTTGATGTAAGTGGGTATGTATGTATGTATGTATGTTTGCATATTCTCATTATGATTGTTGCTGTTGCTACAACTAATTTTACTTTCATTGAGTTGTTGTTTGTATTTTTGCTTTATATTATAACGTACGTATGTATGTAGAGTATATTTAGAAGATTAAAAATAATTTTTTTTTTCTAAAAATTTGCCATCATCATGGTCCTCTTTTATGTACAAAATGGGGAAAAAACAAACCAAAACTAACCCAGAAATATACTCTCTATTATAATGGTAAATAATAATATTGGCACATACATACCTAATATTTTTGAGAGTAAAAATACAGTTACAAAAAAATATATACATACATACATACATTATATATATGTAACGTACACAAATAATGAATGAATAAATAAATCAGACGACTACAGACAAATTGTACTTAAAATAATTGCAAAAGAAGGAAAAAGAAAAAAAAAATACGAGAGAATAGAGTCCCAAAACTTTAAATATTCAATTGAACCGTATTATTTGAAAAAAAAAAGAATATTTTTGTAAAAAAGAATATTGCATGGCCTGTGACCTCCTCTCCCAAAAACTTAAATAAATCACAAGAGAATTTTATTTTCCTTTAACAAAAGCAAAAACGTTGACAAGACTGTCTGCCATTAAAAATATAGGTAAATAGGCAAAATGGTAAGTAAGTTCAGCCAAGTATGTTCAGTTACTTTCACCAATTTTCTAATGCTATAATACGTCAGAGATCAGCAATGAGTATTTAAAAAGATGAGTAGAATCGTCTCATACTCATAATTTCTGATACTTATACGCATTCATACTTATTTTAATATCATGGAACCCGTACTCACATTCAAAGTTTGCAGTACTCATCATATCGTCAGTTTAATTCGCAAAGACGCTAAGTCCACTTTTTTCCAAAATTGAGATTTTAATGCAAAACGGTAACATTATACATAATACATATTTTACAACAAAAAAACATGTCATTATATAGTTTAAAGTTGTTGTAATTTTGTGGTTTGCAAAAACGATAAGTCCACAAAACTACGAAAAATATTAATATTATTAATTAATTAATAATAATAATAATAATTAACATTATTAGTTATTAATATTATTATTATTTTGTAAAAATAATTGCGTTTAAACAGTTTAGAAATTTTAAAAACTAAAAATGCTACAATGTTTTTTGTGTCTCCTGTAAAATTTGAAAAAAGGGACTTAACACATTTGCGAATGAGACTAACGATATTCATACTTAACAACACGTATGTTGTTGTTGATTTCGACTCAACATAATTCAACATATACTCGAATCAAAAAGTAAGTATGAATCGCTCTGCTTGCTGCTCTGCCTTTTTTGCTTATGTGTCTTGTTTTGTAAATGCCTAACAACTAAGACCGTAAATGATTCGAGTTACTCGAATCCTTTATAAGTATTCTAAGTATTTTTCTAAAGTTATGAATCTAAATGAGTAGGCTTATTATGAATCAAACATATTTCGAATGGTATGAATTTGATGACAACGTTGTACGCAACATTGCAACATGTACTTATACTTAGATCAACGTTGTAGTGAGTACGAATGAATCAGAGTATGTAGTTAAATTTCAATATTGTTGACTGACTTATATATTCAAAATTTCATGAGTGCTTGTGTTTAGCCAAAAAACGCTTCATTGCTGATCTCTGCTACACATCATAACCATGTAGATTTCACAGGAGATGTATACCATTTTACAGCAAGTCATTCGATAATATTTATACGCTCATCTGAGGTACACCATTTCCTGTTATTCTGACGTCATTTATCGTTATTATAAGTTACAACACATATTTTTTCTTCCAAATTACTCTGACGATACATATGTACATAATTGATCATAACAAACCTTGAGTAAGTATTACGATCTAGCGTCTCACACCACTTATGTTACGTGTGTTAATCTTATACATGAGTTGCGCAACCTACAGGTTAAAGTCAACTCTGAACGACAGATTTTTTTGAGTAACATTTTCATGTAAATTTTTTTGTCACTCTCAGAGTTTTTACCTGAAATCTACAGAAAGAAAGTCACCGAAAGAATATTTTTTTCTCTTTCGTTTCGTTTGAGATGTCTGAAATGGTGTTTAAACCGTGGTCTCGTGGTCTAATAAACCAACACAGTGCACACAAGACTAAGGAGATTGCTGGGAGCAATGCAATCCAGAATTGGTTGCATTGGATGTGTGCAATGATAGTCACACCAATAGTAACCTGTGGGGGCAACTGTCTAGGCAGACAGAATTGAAGTTGGACAAGAAACAGAAATTAAAGTGTGTAAAGTGGGCAATGAGAACCTGTCTTATAGTGGCGCTTGAAGCCCGTGTTATATTTAAATGCGCTGTACATAATAGTCAAGGCAAAAGCTTTAGAGGCTAAGGTTAGATTGATGGGAGACAAGTTTAACATGAAATTGATTAGAGAATTTCGAGACCTAAGAAATCGATTGACTAACAGTTCCCTCCTTAACTATTCCCTGGACATAACCACTAGACTACGGTTGTTTTTAAGGGCTTTGCAACGAGACATAGTAACTAAAATTAGTTAAATAACCTGGAAGGTGCATCCTCTCTTTCAAGACGCTCTATTTTGTTATTCAGGGAAGGGTCACGAACGGATTTTGGAACAAGAGCAGAAGTTTTAGATCTTAGAATGAAATATTCCAAGTCGATGGGAAAACTTGAGGGTATCTTCCAAGCGAAAGTCGTATGCCATCGAAAGATGTGCTTAATACAATTTGGATAGGAAGTACAAAAGACAGGATATAGCCGACAGTCGGGTTGGTCTGATGAAGCTAAATCAGTTCTGTTGGGTTCTAGGTCATGTGAGAATTCTCGGCAATGAACAAAAAGACGAGGAGGGGGCTTCCCCGCTGTAAATGGGGTCAGAACCATTCTGTAGAGTGGGAGCAGATGTTTAAAAAGAAATGTTTAACAAAAGGGAAAATAAAGAGGCAAGTGGATTTGAGACATTCGAACTATTTTTTTGGAAACTACAATAAGACGAGATCTGAGTCATGCATCCGACTATCAAGAAATAACAAAAGTTTGTTAAGCACCCTTTTGACAGAGCATTAAAGACTCAGCGTAAATTTATTCAGAATGACGGTTGTCTCGAGACCAATATGTAGATTCTGTGACGAGGAGAATGAATCATCCAGGAAGAAACACCTGCGTGAATATCAAGGGCTTGAAATTTGTTAGGTCAATAGGGCTTGGATGAGACATTACAGGGATATCCTACACAATAGATCGTATAGTCGCAGTATTAAGGCACCTCATCACGACAATTTCATAACTTTTTGGAAGCATCTCACTTTCTCGTCTAATATTCGTAGCCATTCACGGCATTTCAGGTGTAGGGTTCGTCCTTGTCCATGAATACCAATATTGTAAACTTATTGTACCCTGCACTTCAGAACAGACGTCATCGTTTTTTTGGTGACCGAACGTTTGAAGATTTGGTCATGGTGGCGAACGTGCCACTAACGAACCTGGCCGGTTTTATCCGAAGCTCGGGATGTGTCAGACCTACCACTAACGGATCATAACAAGGGGCTTACCTCACACTGGGTAACACAATGGACAATATGACCACCGAGTGTACTTGTTTGTTGAACGGCAAGCTACACGCTAACCTAACAACACCTAACCTGGTCTAACATTACTCTTGTGTCCATTTTAAAGTCTCTGTTATCATCTATTATTTTCTAAAGGGAAATCTATTGTAATTTTAAGTAACATAATGAAATGCAAACGTCATAATAAAATGATTTGATTTGAAAATTTAATTCAATTAGGGTAACCGTAGTAAATGAGATCGATAACAAATATGGGTAGCGATTGTGTAAATTTTCTTTTGTACGGCTGGGTGGTATTGTTTTAAAATTTATTGCGCATCAGTGAAATGTTTGTGAATTTATTTTCTTTTATTTTTTTTTGTTTTTATTTGTTTTGGCAGAAAAAAGGAGTGTCCTCCTTCCTCTATGCAATTAAAATCATTTTTTTTTTCATTTGATTTTTATTTGTAAAACAGAAACTGCATGAAAATATTGAATTTATACGCATGTGATATCGATATCGTTCAATTATCGATAAATCCACATACACACAAAGAAAAAACATGGAAAAACAAACAAAAATTGCAAAAAAAAAAAACTCTGCTTATTGGATAAAGGAATTTATAAAGCGTTGTTGTGTTAAATAAGCTCTGGGAGTTATAAGCGAAGCTATTAACCTTTGGCTTAAAGGGAAATTATATATTTATGGCATAATAGAATAGGAATTACAGGAATAAATATGAGGTTTTTGTTATTAAGGATCTTCTATGAAGGAATCAAAATCCAGTATATGCCTGCAGTCGATTTCAATTCGATTCAAAGAGGCCCTTAGAAGAGACGTCTGACTAATTTATGTCATCAAAAAAATTGAAATCCTAATGATGACATAATGAAGTAAGAAGAAAGCCGAATGACAAGGGAAGTTGTGTGAAACGACCTTTGAACCAAAGGCAGGGTCTCAAACTGTTTGTTTGTTAACCAGTGGATGTATTTTAAGGTTGTCGGTGAGGGGCAATAAATATGAACGACGAAACGGCTTTATTAATATGTACAGTCTTATTTCGATTACTGAGTCCTAAACAGTGTGTTATTTTGGTGCATGACCGGTGATCTGGCAAGGGACAATCACCCTTATTCTGGTTGTCGTCGTCGACGTCGTCTTACGTCGACAGTTTAAAATTGGTATTCTGTTTGTCGTTATTGACAGTTATAGATGACTGTCGGACACACATTTGGTATTCTGTGAGTCAATACGCCGTCGATATTGTGTTGTGTCGACTCTGATTTTGTCGAATCTGATTTTATCGACATCATTTTTGGTAACGACGACGACAACCAGAATAAGGCTGAATATTGTAGTCGCACCAAGTGGTTTAGCTTTATACGATTGTGATCTTTTATAAACTATTTGATGTTTACCTAACCAAAAAATATGACTGATCTATCAACAGCAAGGCAAGGCAGAAGCAATCACGTTACCCATTGCGTTCTATATACCAGGCTTAAAGCTGCAGCATTAATAGGCCAGCAGATCTGATGCAGTGATAACGGCTTTGAATTTTCACATCAGTCAATGAGCTTATCTCCGATATCTGATCTGAGTGAAAGTTATAACTCAGCGGAGGTTATTTCTCAAATGAATATTACTGGCTTTTTTGTGACTGATGATACATCAGAGCGAATTGCCTGTTTAAGATCAGAATTTTATTGTTTTTTTTTTTTAATCACAACATCGTCTCCGAAAACTTCACTTTTCTGTGCTTATAATGGAAAACCAGGGTAATATCCCGAACTTTAGAAATCGATGTAGTCTAGTAGGTAGTGTGTTGGATTATTAGACGTGAGCCTCGATTCAAACCCCTGGGTTAGACATTTCATGGCTAGTTTTTTAAAAAAATCTGTCGTTCAGAGTCGACTTTAAAATGTAGGTCAAGCCACTCATGTATAAAATTAACACACGCAACATAAGTGGTGTGAGAAACTAGGTCGTAACGTCGTGACTAAACGGTTGTAATGACCAATTATGTATGTATCCTGAATTTTAACCCATTTTTCAACTCAGATAACAATGCATAGAAGAACAAAGTGAAGCTTAAAGTGTCATCTTTCAAACAAGCTATAGCACTGCACACGATACCAGAGATATTACGTTTTAGAGGCAGTTATCAAACCGGCATGTAACCCAACTTCCTAGAACTATCTGAGAAGAGCAGACTACCATATTTTATAGCCTCTTGGATGCCTCTTAGAAAGAATTCAGACCGAAATACCTCGAAGCTGATCTCATTAAGGAATTCGAATGTATTGAAAACTTAGCCTTTTTGAACATAGTAATGGGACTTAACCTGTTTAAGGGTATCACCGAGTGAACCTAACCTAATCCCCATCCATTTTGATCTTGAAACTTTGCAATTTCAATGATATTTTCAACAATTTTTTTTATTAAACCAAGTAATATTGGATTCTGATAAAGAATTTCTTTTCAATTCTCTCTTAAAAACAATTTAAAAACGAGAAAAATAAAGAATTCCACTGGAGAGGGGGGGCAGAGATGTGCAATAGAAAACTATGCATGTATAGGAATATACGAGTTTGTATGTGTGCGTGTAGAGTGACATAGATTTTGCTGTAAATGAAACCCCATTGATTATTTAAAAGTTATGGAGAGAAAGAGGCAGGTGGAGAGAGTGTGAGAGAGAGAGAGAGGAACATACTCACACATAAATAAATAAAGAGATATTGATTACATAATGACATGGTTTAAAAACAAAAACAAAAGCAAAAACAATCGAAAACAAATAAAACAAAAACAAAAGATTTTTTTACTGTATCAAGTACAATATCATGCATAAACACACATATCTACACATGTATACATATACAATGAGTATGAATGTACATATGTACATGTACATATATACAAGCGCACAGAGATAAATGGATATGCTCGTAGATAGGAAAGATACTGTAAAACAATGACAAGAAAACAATGCATAAATACGTACATGAATGTCGCATATTGCGAACACAACATGTAGTCTGTCTGTCTGTCTCTTTGTTTATTAAATACGAAATCGTTTTTTTAATAGGGCAGTTCATAACATTCGGTTAACGAAAAATAGCAGACTCATGTATAAAAAGTTTTGTTTTTGTACTTTGTATTCCGATTGGAAAATTTTTGTATAAAAAAACACTCCGCTTCCATGTCTGAAAATTTCTTTCTGCCTACAGCTGCCGGTGTCTGTCCCCTAATGTTTGTTATAAAGTTCTTAAGATAGATTCGAAGACGATTGTGTGCTCCTTTCATCCAGTCTGAATATGTTTGTAATCAGCTTCGCTAACGCTCTCTAGTGCTCTAATGTCCACTTTACTATGGGTAAATAAGTTCAATATACCACCTTGATAATGAATTTAGTTCGTTCAAGATTTTGGGGTCATGGACATTAATAACGGCCATCTTGTTTACTCAGTCACCAAATACAAAAATACCATGTATGACCATAAACTATAACACGTGTTCACTGAATGGACTCTGAAACAATTGGCCAAGAGACTCTGATTTTCATCGAACAATAATTTTCAATAACGAGGCCGATTTTGAGATGAATGTGGGCACATGAACAAACAAAATTATCGAATTTAGCGCGATACCAATCCAAATGAGATTAAAGAGCATCCAATACATTCTGAAAAAGTCAATTTTTGATGTGAATATTGGACTAGCGGTGTCGTCGATCAGTATTTCTTTGAGAAAGATGTTGGCCAGGTCATCACGGTTAATGGCGACCATTATACGTCGATTATTAGCAACTTCTTTTGGCCTGAAATATATAGTTTGGGCAACAAGGACATGTGGTTTCACTTGGCCACATAATTCATGCCACATTGAATACTCTGCACGAACGATTTGACGGCATGTTCATCTCACGTGGAGGTGATGTAAGCTGGCCACCGAGATTGTTTGATCCTGTCACACATTTTCTTGTGTTGGTTTTTTAAGACGCAGACTACAGCGGAACTATGCCATCCAGCAGAATCCGCCAGATTTATACACCAGAGTCGTGAAAAATTGGACATTTCGAATGCGCTCCAGCCAAACAAATCGTGGTGGACATTCAATAGGTCCTTCAAACGAATAAAAAATTTCGAGATATCTCACACACACATACTTTGTTTTGTTTAAATTTAAAGATAAGATATGCTTAATGCAAGACACGGTATATGTATATAACACTTATTTCGGCTATAAACGATGGTTGAAACAACCTTCATGTGATGATCAAGGTAATGAAATTGATGCTGATTTCATAGACTTTGTAACCAATGGAGAAGAATATGCTGATGGCACGAACCCTGCCCTCCCATTATGCACGTCGTAAATTGAATCGAGACAGGATACTGTTTTCTTTATTCAAGCTAACCCTAACCCTAATGATAATCAAATCAGTATTAATGGTTAGATGAGTACCTCCCTAATATGACAACATGTTTAAGTTCACAAGCCACATATTTTTGCAAACAATTAAAATTCTTCACATACTCGTAGTAGAGTACAACAAAATAAAAATCGACAGAAAATGTAAAAATACAAAAAAAAAAATGAACTTCTATTGTATTATTAAATATGACAAGAAAAAAAAATACAAAATAATGAAAAATTAAAGGGAAAACAAAACAAAAAAAAAATTATGTAAACCGGAGCGAATATTTAACCCACTTTGAACAGCAAATCGATTTAAGAGTCAAAAACACAAAAAACTAATGACAATAAAATATCCCCTCCTCCCAAGGCTGTTTTGGAAGCCTTTAGAACGTAAACAGTAATAGAGAATAGAAATCGATCATCACACAGACACCCAAAACTGGTGGCAGACAATAAATCGCAGTCCAATCGACTGACTGTAAAGAAAACCACAGGATCACTGTGACTAATCATACCTCCATGTTCTTTGTGTTTATAGACGCTCGTTGATATCGTTGATCGTGATAAAAAGCCTGAGAGTCCCGGAAATAATTGTAAATGTCATTAAAGCAGAATAAATAATGAGCGGCTTTGCATAAGAATAGAGATATTGTTTAAGACATTAGAAACGAAACTCGTAGACAAAATTTTTCGTTGAATCGGTTTGGATACACTTTTTAAACCTCCAAACGAAATATATGTAATCAAATATTTGCTTACTGTCGGCATGAAAAAAGGAAACAAGGACAGTAAAATGTTTGTTGCTCCATACTGGATTCCATTTTGAAATCAGTCGCTGACATGAAGCGAGGGAAACTAACGATTTAATTCATGCCTTTAGTAGAATTCTATGCTAAAGGCATAGAACTAAAGGGTGATTTTATAGCTATTATCTTTTTGTCAACACTGGTTTAAACAGCTCACGCACGTTTCGTGTTTTGTTTCACTGTCAAACATCTACAGTTTGGTCTATAATTTAACCATGAATCGTCTTACAAACGAACAACGCTTGCAAATCATTAAATTTGGCGTCATTGGACCGTACTTCTTCAAAGATGTTGCGAATCGTAACGTAACTGTGAATGGTGAGCGCTATTGTGAGATGATATCCAACTTTTTTTTGACTTGCATGACATGTGGTTTCAACAAGACGGTGCCACATGCCACACAGCACGCGTAACAATGGACTTATTGAGAGGCGAGTTCGGTGAACATTTTATTTCAAGTTCGGGACCGGTCAATTGGCCGCCTAGATCGTGCGATTTAACGCCTTTAGACTATTTTTTGTGGGGCTATGGATGGACCATTTGAGGCGCAGTCGCGGTCAACATTTGCATGAAATAATCTTCAAACATTAAATTATATGGACCGTACTATCGATTTAAATAAAGATCTCATGCATTTTTCTGAATTTTATGTGTTTTTTTTTTGAAAAATTTTCCTATAGCTTTTAAAAATCACCCCTTATTTGCCGACAAGACGATATTAATATTGCATGTTTAGACTGCACTTCGATCCTCAGATGGAAAAAATGTAATCAGAACTGATCACTACTAGTCCCACTTAACTAATCGCAAAAGATCTTGAAAACCTTCTATTCGTTAGGGTTTAAGACCACTTTTAGAATCTGAAAAATATTGATACGCTTTTTTATTGACAACACCGATCAAATTTCTCAGTGCTTGCCTTATATGTACATACGTCGCTTTATTTTACTGCAACTGCTTGCCAGTATTACCTTTTTCTCTATTTATTACTTACTTAATTGGTCCTAGCAACCCTATAGTCAGGATTACAACCTATGTATCTTCTCACACCACACATGTTGTTTGTGTTAGATCTCTCGATGAGTGGTGGGATCAACAGTTTCATGTCCACATCGAACGACAGATTTTTCAGAAACTTATCATGGTAAATTTTAGTTTCTGTCAGAAGACTCCTGAGAGGAAGTCGCTAAGAGAAATATTGTTTGATATTTACATACATACATAATTGGTCATTACAACCCTTCAGTCAGGATTACGACCTAGCTTCTCACACCACTTATGTTGTGTGCGTTAATTTTATACATTAGTGGCGGGACCTACAGTTTAAAGTCGACTCCGAACGACAGATTTTTTGAGAAACTTTTTCATGGCAATTTTATTTACTCTCAGAGTTTTTGCCAGAAATCTGCTGAGAGAAAGTCGCCGAAGAAATATTTTTTCATATTTTCGTTTTGATGTCTGACCTGGAATTCGAACTCGGGCCTTCAGTCTAATAAGCGAACACACTACCTACTAGATTACGACGACTTCTTATTTGATATTTATTTCATTTTATTCGAGTTGTCTAAGCGAAGATTTGAACAACGGCATCACGTCTAATAAGTCAACACACTACCTGCTGGACTGTGTTCTATCTATACTGAATTTATTTTCGATCTGGTAACTTCTAGATTCTCACTGTTAATTTGTTATTGTTTTTTTATTTCTATTTTGCGTGGATAGTTTCTGCAGTTTTGTTATTGTAATTTGACAACATCTGTTTATTTCTATTCTACATAGTAGTCGCGTAGTTCATTTGCTATTCTTTTGTTTTTGTTTGTCTTTCTTTTGTTCTTTTCTAGAATCGATCATGTATGAATTCATTTTCTCTAGATTTTACATTAAACATTATATTATGCCATTATAATCAGAGAACTCATGAAATTTTACATAAAAGCGAATCAACAATATTGAAATTTAACTTGTACTCTGATTCATTCGTACTCACTACAACGTTGATTTATAAGTACAGGTTGCAATTAGTATGAGTACAACGTTGACATCAAACTCATACCATTCGAAATATGTTTGATTCATATGTAAGCCTACTCATTTAGATTCATAAATTTTGAAAAATGCTTATAATTCGAGTGACTCGTATCATTCATCAAAATTTACAGGCTTTGTTTTTAGCCATTTACAACATAAGAAAAAAACACATAAGTAAAAAAGACAGAGCAAAAACACAACCTTTTGATGAGTATTTTACTGTTCGTACGCGATTCATACTTTTTTGTTCTTCGTCTATATGTTGAGTTATAGAGAGTCAAAATCAACAACATCAACACATATCGACGCCTCCATTCTATAACGTTCTAAGTGTACTTAGAACGTTTTTAATGTTCTTGCATTCTACATTCTAAATTCTACGTTCTCTAACTTAAATACTGTCAAAATTTGGTTAAGATCCGCCAATCCGTTCCGAAGTTATAGGGAAAAATCTATGTGGCACCCTATGTTTAGCGTTGCCAACATCGTTATCTGTCACCCGTCGTGTAAACACGCACTTAGGAGCTGTCAATGTCAGCGAGATAAAAAGACATGCCGCCATTGTTTCCGGCCTCTTTGACAAAAATCCTGATCGGCTGCAGACGTTCCTGACCAACATGGGATCCATAAAATCCTAAGCCATCCTAAATTAAATTAGTTTTTTTAAACTTTAAATTTAAATAAATTAAATAATATTTAATCCTAGTGTTGCATTAAATAAAATCGTTTTTTTTAATTGGTAATTAACCGTAAATTACCAAATTGGTGACCCCGACGTGATCTTGGCAAAAATATTTTTTTGCTAATCATAAACGAAATTGCGTTTGCACGTATACAAGTGCATTGACTAACGGTCATAACGGTACGCACCACATTTTGGAAAAATGACTGATGTGAACGACAACGAAAAGCCAACATTTTCCAACACAGCAACGGCAAATTAAATGCCTCATCAACGACCCGATTCCCCGTCGCCGCCAACGTATCAGCAGTGTACGCGCGTCTTCCATTGCCACAAATGGTCAGTTCGAACATCGAATCATGGTTTGCGACCATGGATTTTTGGTTCATGGCGTCTGGAATCTCGAGTGACCAAATTAGCTGCAGCACGAGCTGAATTTAACGTTTCAAAGAGATTATCGACCGCACAACAAAAATACAGCACACTCTAAGCTTGATTTGGTTTGCGATACTTCGACAAACAACGTCCGACCCTACGACTGGCAACCATCTGCCTTCGACGACATTTTCTCATTTGAGCGCCGCTGAAATTAAAACATTTAACCCATTTTATGATATATTGCGTGATTTTGCCGATATTTTAAAAATTAAACCATACGGTACGACTACGAAGTCAACAATTTTTCATCGAATTGAAACAACTGGCCAACCAGTGCACTCTCGACCCCGACGCTAATCACCCGAAAAATTAGCTGCAGCACGAGCTGAATTTAACGTTTTGTTTGGCCAGATATACGAAGAGATAGTGCAAAATTTGTACGAACCTGCATCTCATGCCAGCGTTCAAAAATTCAGCGCCATACCAGGTCGAAAACATCGAAATACGAACCACCAAAAGAACGTTTCAGTCACATTAATATCGACATCGTGGGCCCTTTTCCTGTTTGCGATGGTCATAGATATTGCTTGACCATTATAGACCGTTTTACACGATGGCCTGAGGCTATACCTATGCCAGATATGACCGCTGAAACTGTTGCGAAAGCAATCCTGCATAACTGGATAGCAAGGTTTGGTGTACCTGCGAAAATTACATCCGACAGAGGAAAGCAGTTTGAATCATCAATTTTTAACAAACACATCGCATCATACAACACCAAAAGCCTTCGTCAGTCCTTCTTTAAATTCATCATCTCGTTTTTGTAAGAAATGATAGGATACGGCCATCACTCACTCACCCATATGATGGCCCATTTAGAATTATTCGAAAGAGTACGAAATATTTTACGATACAAAATGGCAACCGATACGTAAATATAAACATCGACAGACTCAAGCCAGCCTTTATTGAGTACCCAGACGAAAACATCTTCCTACAAGAAAATCAACGCCATGAAAAATCACAAGTTATACAACCTGATCATAACGACGTCGACACCGATGACCAAGTAGCTCAACCCAACCATGACCCAATATCAACTCAAGCTATTCCTTTGCAAAAAGATGAGCATACTACAACGCGGCATAATTCTTCAAGGGTATCGCCGAAATCTACCAGATGCGGCAGACGTGTTAATCTTCCAGTAAGATTCCGGTAGCTTTCATCTAGCCGGGGAGTAATGTGGCACCCTATGTTTAGCGTTGCCAACATCGTTATCTGTCACCCGTCGTGTAAACACGCACTTAGGAGCTGTCAATGTCAGCGAGATAAAAAGACATGCCGCCATTGTTTCCGGCCTCTTTGACAAAAATCCTGATCGGCTGCAGACGTTCCTGACCAACATGGGATCCATAAAATCCTAAGCCATCCTAAATTAAATTAGTTTTTTTAAACTTTAAATTTAAATAAATTAAATAATATTTAATCCTAGTGTTGCATTAAATAAAATCGTTTTTTTTAATTGGTAATTAACCGTAAATTACCAAATCTACTTAGAATACACATATAGTTGTACGTCGCGTGAAAACTTTGAGAGCTCATAACTCAAAACACACTTTTTCGACTTAGAATGTTATAGAACGGAGGCGTCGATATGATGTTAAAAATGAATATGATGAGTACTTCAAACTTTGAATATGAGTACAAGTTCCATGATGTTAAAATAAGTATGAATGCGTATGAGTATCAAAAATTATAAGTATTGATTCGATTCTACTCATCTTTTTGAATATTTATTGCTGATCTCTGATTATAATAAAGGGTGATTTTTTAGCTATTATCTTTTTGGCAACACTGGTTTAAAAAGCTCACGCACATTTCGTGTTTTGTTTCACTGTCAAACATCTTCAGTTTGGTCTATAATTTAACCATGAATCGTCTTACAACCGAACAACGCTTGAAAATCATTGAATTTGGCATCATTGGACCGTACTCCTTCAAAGATGCTGCGAATCGTAACGTAACTGTGAATGGTGAGCGCTACCGTGAGATGATATCCAACTTTTTTTTGCTCAAAATGCAAGAGCTTGACTTGCATGACATGTGGTTTCAACAAGACAGTGCCACATGCCACACAGCACGCGTAACAATGGACTTATTGAGAGGCGAGTTCGGTGAACATTTTATTTCACGTTCGGGACCGGTCAATTGGCTGCCTAGATCGTGCGATTTAACGCCTTTAGACTATTTTTTGTGGGGCTATGTTAAAGCTCATGTCTATACAGACAAGCCCGCTTCAATTGACGCATTGGAAGACAACATTGAAGCATTTATTCGTGAGATACCGACCGAAATGTTGGAAAGAGTATGCAAAAATTGGACTAAGCGGATGGACCATTTGAGGCGCAGTCGCGGTCAACATTTGCATGAAATAATCTTCAAACATTAAATTATATGGATTCGATTCGTTATCGATTCAAATAAAGATTTCATGAATTTTTCTGAATTTTATGTGTTTTTTTTTTGAAAAATTTTCCTATAGCTCTTAAAAAATCACCCCTTACTACACAATGGTTTTTTCTTGATCCACTGTGCATCAATTTATTTCATTCATTATATAGTATGTGCCTTTGACTAAAAGTCTATTCATCTGCAATTGTATTCTTGTGTGCCCTTGTCATTATACGCTACACGCTGTGTTGAAATAAATAATGAAACTGTGTGTTATAATTTTATTTATAATTTATTATTTAAATTGTTGCTGTTTTTTTTCCTTTTGTGTGTGTGTGTGTGTGTTTTTTTTTTTTTCGTTTGGTGCAAACACATTTGCGATTGTATATACATATGTATATTCATGAAATGGGTAATAAAGCAAAATTGTCGACATTAAAGTTCAATGAACTTGTAAAGAAAGGATTTTTATAAATGGAATGTTGTAAAGTACACACATACACACACACACACACTCACAAAGCCAAAGACAAGTCCTAAGAGATTTTAGGGCACTTATTGACGTTGTAATAAATTATTCAACACAACCAAATAGTTGTCGTAATTTGTATTGCATACTTAAAGGCTATTGTAAAGCCTGCTTATTTTTAAAGGGTATAATTCAAGGTAAATGTCGTCCCGTTTTTTTTTTTTCTAAATTTTATATTGAAATACAGATAACCATATCCATATACAAAAACAAACATTTTTAATTAATATGTCTTATTAATTATTGTATTATCTGCTTACTTAATTGGTAATTACACCCCTTTAGACAGGATTACGACCCAGCTTCTAACACCACTCATGTTGTGTGTGTGTGTGTGTGAATTTTAAACATGAGTGGTGGGACCTACAGTTTAAAGTCAGCCCTGAACGAGTTGTTTGAGAAACTTTTCATGGCAATTTTATTTATTCTCAGAGTTTTTGCCAGTTGTCATATTTCGTTTTGTTGGAGATCTCTGACCTGGAGTTTGAACCACTCTACCAAAGACGTTTTCAGAAATGTATTAACAGACCATTTTATGTATGTACCATCAAAGTTTTTAGCTTCGATGCATGTTGATCAATAAAAAATCTCGAATTGTTTCGGTTTCATCGTGTGTGTTTAAAACATCGCCCACCACTACTTCAAGCAGATGATGAATAACTTGGAATTCATTCAGTTTCATGAACAACGTTAAAGTATTATAATGAACGAAAGCCAAGACTTCAACTCGGTGTAGAAGAAGCTGCATAGGATATGCTTTATAAACGACAAGGATATCACAAGACAAAATTTCTTTTTTATATGTCTGCTGCAGAGTAAATGCCTCGCCTTGTTATGGCTTCTTTGCTTTTTTTCAATTGTATTAACCAAGTTTTCTCATTTAAGGAAGTGATTGCTCGACTGTAACAGTAGATTCTAGAATAGTATGGTTGCCATCTATCATTACCTATTGCCTGCTATTAAAATTAAGTGAATTTATTTGTAATCGCCGTAGTCTAGTAAATAGTGTGTTGACTTATTAGACGTGAGGCCACGGTTCAAACCCCAGGTCAGACAACTCCGACAAAACGAAATATAAAAAAAATATTTCTCTTGGCAGACTTGTGGCAAGAACTCTGGTAGTAAATAAAATTGCCATTGAAAGTTTCTCAGAAATCTGCCCTTTGGAATCGACTTTAAACTGTCATCTATAAAAATAACACACACAACATAAGTGGTGTAAGGAACTAGGTCGTAATCCTGACTGAAGGGTTGAAATAACCCATTATGTATGTACTATGTATGTAAGTTATCTTTTTAATGCCTCACACGTTCCAAGGATATGTACAATGATCACAGAATCAACGTGTTAGGTTCGAGACGATCTTCACCATTCTGAACAAGTGTACTTTGAATGTACAATGGTCTGAAACCGGCTAATAACCTCAGGTTATACCTGGGTCATCTGAATACACATTGTAAAGGGTTTCCCACAATTCTATTATCCAGAAGTACATACAGTCTATGGGTGTGAAAAGAAAATGAGGATTAAAAATAGAGTGTGGTGGCTTGTATCTTGAAAACAAGTCACTTTGTGAATTGGAAAGCTTACTTCGGACGCAAACAATGAAAAAGATGAAGTATTCAGAAGTATTAAAGAGTAATTGTCTAAAAAATCGTAAAGTGAATAAAGGTTAAAGGTTTTAATACTAAAATAGGATCGCTCACCATTTTCAACTTTGTACACAAAATATCGAGATGAACTGCTGCCTTCAGTGCTATTGAACGCGAGTCTAAGAAGATGGGTCTGGCAGTAAATGAGGGCAAAACAAAGTATATGTTATCGACATGTAGAGACGTGCGGCGTATTGATTCTCAAATTACGGCCGATAACTATACTTTTGATACAGTCAAGGAATTCATTTATCTTGGCTCCGCCGTTACCACCGAAAATGATGTCAGTCTGGAGATCAAGCGCAGGATTACTCTTGCCAACAGGTGCTACTATGGTCTCAATAGGCAATTGAGTAGCAGAGACCTCTCTCGTAAGACGAAACTAATACTCTACAAGACGCTCATCCTACCCGTGCTTCTTTATGGCGCAGAAGCATGGACCCTATTAAGAACTGATGCAGCTGCCTTGAGAGTGTTCGAGAGAAAAGTCCTACGTAAGATCTTCGGTCCAGTGCGAGTTGGCGATTCAACAGTGAGCTGTATGAGCTCCTCAACGACATAGACGTTGTACAGCGTATTAACATCCAGCGGCTGCGCTGGCTCGGCCATGTCGTTCGAATGACGACCTTGTATCCGTTGGAAGGACCAAATCGAGGAAGCCCTGTCATCGATTGGTGTGTCATCGGAGGCGCCTGGAAGGATGTGTTGCGGCAGGCCGAAATCCGTTAATCGGGTTGTTATGGCCAATTAAGTAAGTAAGTCTTAATTTTTCTGGCCAAAAGACCGTGTGTTGCTTATGTAATTAGGCAAGCCAATCCATCAAGCTGATCAGAATTTCATTATATTGGGGAGGTATTAGACAATAGAAAGACATACAAAAGACCGAATCAAAAATGAGAATTGAGGAAATTCTAAAAAAATATTTAGAACTCTCACTTGACAGTTTGTGCGTAACAGTTTTTTTCTTTCCATTTTCTCAATCTATAAGTATGTATTGTTACGTATATATTTTAAAGGCCGTGTTAGTATCCAACCCTTAAAACCGTCTAAGGGTTAATTAACTAAAAAAAAAATTATCAAAATATCCAATTATTATAATATGGCGTTAAAAAGTTATTCCCCCATACATAATTAATATGATTGATAGTGAGCGTCACATCACATCACATGTGGCTGATTGTTGTTTTTATTTTAAACGCGTTTAATTTGATAATAATTTTTGAAATTTATACACATGCATGTACATATGTATGTATGTACATACATACGACTATAATGGAATGGCAAATAATATTAAAATATTAATCAATTAAATAATCATGACCATAACACCCAACACTACCGGCCCCCAAAATACTTCTAAAACCGATAATAATCATAATAATAAAACACTTACAAATAAGGTGTCACCCATTACTTTATGACACTATTTATAGGCGAAAAACAAAACAAAACAAAACAATAAAAACGAGAAGAAAGAAATTGTTTAATAAACTTTAACAAGAAATTGAAAAAAAAAAAAAAAAAAATCACTAAAAATGTTTACTTTTATTAAAAGTGGCCTATTTAGCAAGTTAAATAATCTACACTCAGAGGAATTCACCCTTATTCTGGTTGTCGTCGACGTCGTCGTCGTTACCAAAAATGATGTCGATAAAATCAGAGTCAACACAACACAATATCGACGGCGTATTGACCCACAGAATACCAAATGTGTGTCCGGCAGTCATCTATAACTGTCAATAACAACAAACAGAATACCAATTTTAAACTGTCGACGCAAGACGACGTCGACGACGACAACCAGAGTAAGGGTGATTATTGGTATTTTTATGAATGGAGGCCCCTACATATTAAGTTATAAACATTAAACACAAATTTTCTGGGGCACGCTTTGAATAGTACGATCAAACATAATCGGGTAAGAAAGGTGTTCTTCTGACTCTATGCTTGTGACAAAGTGCTGGGTAATAATGAGGTCTGGGAGACCTCGGATGACTCACTGAATTTATGCAACAATGCTCAGGCCTATCTTAAACTATTGCTGTCTGGTATTGTGGGAATTTCTTGGTAGGGTAGGACACCAAACTTAAACCTGATACGGTGGTTGCAAAGATCTGATGCGCAGGGTATTGCAAATAATTTCATGACTCTTTTCGTTTGCTTCCCATGCAATAAGGGTTTCGAGGGTAAGTTTACTAAGCGTCTCTGGTCACGTAAGAATTCTGGTAAGAAAAGAACTTGGGACTATCGGGGGTAGTGATTATAAGATACCACGAAATGACTTCTCAAGGAAATTCAAGGCATCCGTTCCGGATAAAGAGGTCTAGAAGAATGGTCTGTACAAGTCTTCACACCGATGACTTCAAATTGTATAGTGTGGTGGTTGATGGAATTATCTCGGAATCGATTGGAATAACGTCTTTCATACGGAAGATATCAGCGTATAGACGCCGTAGATCTTTCAACGATGTAGCAGAACGACATGAATAACAGGACACAATGACATTTCGGATAACTGTAGGGCAAAAGAAGAAATCAGGTGCTTTAAAACCATCGGAGATCTTTACTGAATCCTCTACTTTGCTAATGCAGTCATAGATTCCGGCAATGTCAGGTGATATGATCGGCTTCGGAAACGAACAATAAAATCTGGCCACGATTGAAGATGAAGGGCATAAGAAAAATCTGCTTAAACATCAAAGGAACACGCAAAATGCGATTGTTGGAGTTATTACTGGGAATTGTGTTATACGGGCACGCATGCAAAGCGTTTTGGTCTTGAATTATTGGCAAACGATTTCTCCAGAAACTATAGAGGCGAAAAAGAGCAGACGACTGTTTTTGGCCTATTGGATACACCATGACGGAGTTTCTATCACATGGACGATCTGAACGACATTGAATAAAATTAGCACAACATGGGTGACGTAAGAAACAAGGTTGTAATCCTGACTAAAAAGGATTGTTATGACAAATTAAAGTTAGCAAATTTCCAAGTAGGAGATTCGTTGGCCCGAGTACGGTTCTATGTGTTTGGAAATATAATGCCAATAGATCTTCAGTAGTTCCAGTGTGTTGTACCTGAGACCTGAGAAATACCATGGGCGGAGATGGAATACCGTGTGTGTTCTGTGCTCCCACTTTTATATACGATACGAGTGATGCCAACTGTAATTAATATTTCCAGAGACATTATATTCAAAAGTTATCTGCCGATCTGATTTTATAAACGAACGTTCTCGACTGTCCAAGATAATAAAATCATGATTAAAAAATTCTTAAAAATTTTCTTTTCTAAAGAGGGGCAAATTAGTGCTGCCCTAATGTTTTGTGCAGCACTGTTTACAAAAAAATGTGTGAAAATTTCAAGAACTGGCAAATTTCAACAAATTAAGCTATTAAAATTAGGAAATTAGCCTCAACACATGCACACGAACACACAATTAAATTGATTTATTCGGGGAATGAGAGCACCCACCCAAGAAATGAATTTTCTTTACTAGACTGGCTGTGACTATAAAACACAGTTAATTTCTGTCCATTGGTGTTAAACAGTCGTGGTCTTGTTGAAGGTTATACGCGCGTAGCATGCTGCTATTCAATACGTTAAAGGGTGAAAGTTTATTTGGCACTCATTTTGTTATGTGGCGCATTATGGGTATTACGCCTACTCAAAAGTATCGAACGGTGTATATTTGTTATTCGGTGTTGCTTAATCTGATCATAACCATCGGTTATCCATTGCACTTGATGATTGGCCTGTTCCAGAGTACAACCATGTACGATGTGATCAAAAATCTGGCCATTAATGTAACCTGTTTGTCGTGCTCGATGAAAACGTTTGCCATCTGGTTAAAGTTCAAAAATGTCCAGCATATATTCGAAATTATAAGGCGTCAGGATTTGCGTATACGCCTGTATCAGGATGAAATGAAATTTTATCGAAAACCGGTATTTCCTTCTGTGTTGCATATACTGAGAATGTTTCAGATTTTGTATTCCATAGCGGGCCTGACATCGGAAGTGGCTGTGCTAACAAATGGTTTCTTGGGTAATTGGGGTCTAATGTATCCGGCTTATTTTCCCTTTGATCCGTTTCGTTCGCAATGGTTATATGCCGTAGCTCATGTGTATCAGTTTTTTGGTGTATCCTTTCAAATTTTACAAAATATCGTTAATGATTCATTTGCTGGCATGCATTTGGCTTTGCTTAGCGGCCAGGTGCATATATTAAGCATGAGAGTGGCTAAATTGGGTCATGAGGCCAACAAAAGCAAGGAAGAGATTTCTAAAGAGCTATTAAACTGTATACAGGATCATAAGGATCTGTTAGAGTAAGAATAGAGTTCCCCTATCATCTTTTGTAATTAGTATTGTGTTGTATTTAAAAAAAAAAAAAAAATTCTCTAATTACAGATATCGCAGCAAATTGCAGGACGTCGTCTCATTGTATATGTTCTTTCAAATCATTTTTACGGGCCTTAATATGTGTGTCACTGTTGTCTTTGCCATTCTGTTTGCCCGGGATCTGTTCACCGTAGCCTATTATTTGATTTACTTGATTTGCATGTCGGCCGAGATATTACCCGCTTGCTATTATGGCACCATTATGGAATATGAATTTCAACGTCTCAGTTACTCTCTGTTCTCTTCGAACTGGATGGACCAGGATGAAAAGTTTAAGAAAAATCTCATCATTTTCGCTGAACAGGCTAATAAGCCTTTGTACTGTATGGCCTGGCTATTTCGCATAAATATTAATTCCTTTATTATTGCCCATAAGAATGCCTATTCGTTGTTTGCTCTCATAATGAATATGAAATAAGAATTCTTTGTAGCCCAGTGTTGCGTTGTGGAGGCAGGCATACATGTGCGTGCTATTGGCGTTTAAATGTTTCAACACTTTTTAATTCGAATTGTTGTTGTTTTCTTGGTTTTTTGGTAGACAATTAAAATAAATAAAATATGCACACTCTTGTTTATTAATATTGTTAAATACAGCACTTGTAGTTTGGTGATAGTGGTAGAAAAGTACCAAAAAGGTACCACAAAAAAGGTACTTATTGAAATATTGAAATAAAATTGAAAGGAAAAATCTTTTCATTTTGGTAAATTGAAAATACAATTGAAAAATTAAGCAACTGAGAAAACTTTACACACAATAGGCTTCAAATAATTCATCCAAGAAGCTCTCTAATCTTCGAGTGAGGATAACATCAACAACGAACATTATACGAATGACAAGATTGCAATACCTAATGCACCGCTATACCAACAAACACTTTCCCCAGACGAATGACAACCTTATCATGCTAGAACCAGCTTCAGTACACCACCCAAGCGCTAATTGAACTGAAAAAAAAGCCAGAAAATAATCAAAAAATGGAGATAATGTTTAGTAGATGTTTGCTAGTGGTTTTTTCCCCAAGGTGCTTAGTTTTGACCGTTGAGTATTAGTAATAATCATCCTTATTGGCTCAAGATGTTCCAAATTGCTGCAGAAATATGAAGATAAGATTTCTGAGTCATAGGTAAAGTTTTGAAACCATATTAAGATCGCAGTTGCTGGATTACACAACAATAAACGGAAACAAGAAGGAAAAGCAAGGACAAAGGAGAATTACACATATCCTATGCTGTTTACATACATAATTGGCCAGTACAACCCTTCAGTCAGGATTACGACCTAGCTTCTCACGCCACTTATGTTGTGTATGTTTAATTTTATAAATGAGTGGCGGGACCTGCAGTTTAAAGTCGACTCTGAACGACAGATTTTTGAAAAACTTTTCATGTCAAATTTGTTTACTCTGAACTAAGGTTTGAACCGTGGCCATACGTCTAATGAGCCAACACACTACCTACTAGACTACGGCGACTTCTATGCTGTTTACAAGATGGAGAATATCGAGCGCAGTAAGAAATTCCGTACTGCTTGTTGAAGAAAGGAAACGCCAAGAACTTAAATCATCTGATTGCTTGACCTGAAAAATAAATGGGTGTTCTAGGGATGGGTGTACTGATTGTCCAGTACTCAGTGTAAATTAGTACATGAGTTTGTTTGTTGTAATAAAATAGTGCGGGGAGATCTTCTGGAGTTTCTGCATCTTGTTCTTGTCCCATCAAGACAAGATGATGTTTCAAATAGCAAAGGAGCATATGGAACTCGACCTGTTTTATGCTTTACAACAAAAGAATAGGAAAGTTCTTTAGCACTTTTAGTGTCTTATTGCTTTGGTATCAAGGCAAAAGGTTCTGGAAAAACTACAACAGGGAAAGGAGCGTAACTTGTTATATGCTTTGCAACAGAAACTAGCTACGGTTTCTTCCATACAATGGCATATGTTCGAGTAAGAGGTGGTTTATCAGGCATCTCATTTCCAAGAACGTCTCTGTGTATCAGAATCTGAATTAACGAAATAATGCTTCTGTTAGTGTGAGTATTTTCATTTTATTGAGGGGAACTAAGATCGTATTGTTACTAAGCAATACCAGAACCATGTCTGTAGCATGACAAAAATTTCCACCTGAAAAATGCTGAAGATTTCCGGTATTTTCTCATTTCTTCATTCTTACTTGCCGTGAAAGACGATTTTGGCTAAATCTATACATAAAACCTATAAGATAAGAAGAAATGCAATCAATAGTTTTCAGAAAACACAAGCTTTCCAGATATGATCAGGCCTATGCATCCTTACAAAGTATGTACTGTTGGAAATATCGCTTGCGCTAGTGAAAGATTGGCGAAAAAACATCAATTTGCATTCTCAGCAATTGAACGTATCTTACAACACATTATGACGCATTTTGGATTTGCGCCATTATCCTTATAAAACCCAACACTGGATGGATGCCTATCGTGTGAGCTATAATCTGCGCCGTGACGAAAATAACGTTTCTGTTAGAGACACCGAATCTATTGTTTGGCTTTCTCAACAATTGAGTCCTTATTAAGGCTCATTGTGGAGTATTTTGCATCCCCATCGTTCGAAAGCCCTATTAACGCTACAGTTGGCGACGGCTATCGCAGATATGCATGCAACAGACTTTTAATGTTGATTTCTCGAACAGAATTTTCTTCAGCGATGAAGCTGATTTCTTTCTGAAGCGGTTTTGCCAACACAGAATCAGAATTGCCGCATATTGAAGCACAATCACCATTGCGTTCCGAAAAATTGACTGTTTGGTGCACATTAATGTGTGTGAAGATAAATTCGAATTTGAAAATCCAAGACGCCACATTTGGCGTTAACAGAGCAAAATTTGCTATTCACAGAGCACTGTTAACTGTTTAACAGTGGCAATAAGTAGATTATTCTTCTACTTTGCAATTATTATTTGTGAACAAAAGTGTTGAAATCTATAGGATGATTGGTGGGGGAGAGAAATCGATTTTTTCAAAATTCAATTACTCGAACCTCAAAATTATTCCAGCTATCCCACTAGCACGGTTCGACATTTGCATATAGTCTGTATGGTGTACTATTTCTTATATGTTCCAAAATGGTCATTGATCTTCTAGAGAATTTTCAAGCAAAAAATTTATATTTTCAAATCCAATTTTCTCAATATCATACCACTTTATATGTGACTATGTTACTGATTATATTAAGAGGTCTTAGAACCTTCCTTTGTGTATAGTATAGTACTCACAGACCTAGAGTATTCCCCAAAATTAACTCCTAAACGAGTGGGCTTGTTCAGATGGATACTGTTAAATAGCTAACAGTGCTTTGTTAAGGGCAAATTTTGTTCTGTTAAGAGAAAATTTTGCTCTTTTAACGCCAAATGTGGCGCTGCTAAAATTTTTGAATTGAGTCTTGGTTTTTCAAATTCGTATTTATTTTCGCATACATTATAGATCATTGAGCCGTAGATTTTCAAAAATGACCTGAACGTATCGCCAATTCAGAAAGTTATGTTCTGGACGGTATGGCGTTTCAACAAGAGTTTTCCGATTTTGGTTTTGACGACTTCAACTGGCCATCGTTACATGTGGTACCACGTCAAAGTCGTTGTTAACGGGGAAAAGTTTCATCGAAATCACAGCCTTATGTGTATTTTGTTAAACTTTACTTTTGAAATCTTAAAGTGGATAACCCTTTAGATGGAATACCTTTTGTAAAAATCCGCTCTTTACATTGATAGATTGGTGATCGGTGTGGCTTAAATAATTCATGCGAAAAAGTACTTTTGAAAAAGCGGGTACTTTTCTTGAGATACCAAAGGAAGAAGACAAAAAAAAAAAAAAAAACAAATGAGGGACAATTAAAACAATTAAAAAAACCACACGCACAATAACACTATAAAAGTAAACACGAAAAGGGCTTCAATATTCAATTTATTTGTAATCGTACCTAAGATAAGATGACAGTAACAAAGCCGTTTGGGGAAACACTACAAGGAGAGAAACCCTTTCGTATACATTTCTTTTTCTGGCGCATTTTGGGTAATAGGCCAACGGAGAAATATCGTGAACTTTACATTTTGTACTCGGTGGTGGTCAATGTAGTCATAACCATAGGCTATCCGCTGCATCTAATGATTGGTCTCTTTCGCAGCAGGACTCTATTTGATATCATCAAGAATTTGGCAATTAATTTAACCTGCCTGGCATGTTCGATAAAAACCTTCTCGATATGGTTGAAATTTAAAAATGTCCAGCATATATTCGATATAATTAGGTGACAGGATCGCCGTATATGTTTGGCTAAGGATGAATACGATTATTACAGATTCAAGGTATTCCCATCGCTGGCTAATATACTGACCATGTTTAAGGTGTTATTTGGTGGTTCGGGTCTAACATCGGAAGTGGCTGTACTGACAAATGGCTTCTTGGGTAATTGGCGTTTAATGTATCCGGCTTATTTTCCCTTTGATCCCTTCGCTACCCAGTGGCTATATGCCGTGGCCCATGTGTATCAGTTTTTTGGTGTATCCTTTCAGATTTTACAAAACATCGTCAATGATACATTTGCCGGCATGCATATGTCTTTACTAAGCGGCCAGGTGCATATATTAAGCATGCGTGTTGCCAAAATCGGTTATGATGAAAGGAAAAGCTTAAAGGAAAATAATGAAGAGCTATTAAGATGCATACAGGATCATAAGGATCTGTTAGAGTAAACAAATATTTTCAAATTTCAAATAAATTCATTCAAGTATTGTTTTCTTCCGTTTCAGATATCGCCACAAATTGGAGGAAGTCGTGTCCCAGTATATGTTTGTGCAGATACTGTTCACCAGCATTAATATGTGTGTGGTTATAGTGTTTATGCTACTATTTGCTCGTGATCCTTTCACGCTGATTTATTATCTCTTCTATTTTGTATCGATGGCAGTGGAAATATTGCCAGCCTGCTATTATGGTTCCATAATGGAATTTGAATTTCAACATCTTACCTATGCGTTGTTCTCATCGAATTGGATGGATCAGGATTTAACGTTTAAGAAAAATTTACGCATTTTTGCCGAACAGGCCAATAAGCCCTTGTATGTTATGGCCTGGCTGGTACGCATTAATATGAATTCATTTCTGGTTGCCTGTAAGAATGCCTACTCTTTGTTTGCCGTCGTCATGAATGTCAAGTGAGGAGCGAGGGCAACAGGCCTTTGGATTTATTATCTTATCATCGTGAGTTTATGTTTTTTTTTAATGATCGTGAGCATTATTTATTTTTAGTTTTATCTCAGACGTTATTTGTTAATCGATTACATATCGATTTATTGATAATTTAGAAATTGTTTTGTGATTTTGTTGTTGCAATTTTTCTAATAAATTTCTAAAGATTTCAAGCGAATCACGTACTATCCATAGGCACAGACATAATAATACTGTAACCAGATAAGTGAAGTGCAATAAATGTAATAAAAACACATATGCAGGTAAATGTTTTCTGGGAATCGTTGGCTCAATAGCTTCAGTTCTAAATAGTTTTTGTTTCATTAACGTACGTTTGGTTTTTGTAGTGTTAAGAGAAATAATAGGCACAATATCGGCTTTTCTTAATAATATGTCATCAAATTTTGCAAACTAATCTCTTATTGATGGGACTCTATACTGAAATGAAAGGTGACGTAATAGTTGTTCTCCAATCGAAATGCGGTAAAGGTTAGTTCTGCTTTGATGATGTGAAATTGACAGCCACCTTGGGTCCCGCTATAATACCCATGGCACCTATTCCGGCCTTTCAAATAAAATTCCTAACCGGCATTTTTCAACCACGATATAATAGTTTTATGAGGTTGTGAATTTTAGTTAACACGTTCCGTGCCACGTGTACCGTTTTCGGTGCACACTAAACCTCATTTCTACGCCAAGCTGAATTTTCGAATTTAAAATGGTTTTATCCAAAATTTAATTATTGGTAGCACTGTTTTAGGTAACGTAATGATATTTAGAGCAATTTTTGAGTCATGTACTGATAACGGTACATGTGGCGTGGTAATTAGTTATCAGAGCACTTTTGAGCTTTTAATGAGTACGGGAGTTGTAAATGCATCGATTTTGTATAATACAAACCCAACTGTTCAATTTCATATTTACAATGTAGAAAGCTACTGATTTCATATAGTATATTTTCTGAAGAAGATGACCATGTCCCACCTTCTAGAAAACGCCATAAATTACAAAAAGGTAATGGCAGACCAGGAAAAAGGAACCACTGCAAATCAGGCTATGCAGAAAGTGTGAAAAATTATAGTAGTGTAATCAAACTTAAGTAAAACATATATTCTCTTTTGTGCATCACCCTTATGTCTCTTATTCTAAGTGAAATAAATTTAATTTTTTATTGTTATTTTGTGCATTTCGTCGTTTAGATATTAATAACTTTGAAAATAATATACATTTTATCAAAAACAAAAAAAAAACATGTATTTATAGCAATTTATAAAAGTAGTTATCGTGTACCGAAAATGGTACACGTGGCCTAGAAATGACACCTTCGCATAAACAGTTTGGCACGGAACGTGTTAAAACACCTTTTGCTAGACACGTTCTATCAACAAAAGCTGAGAATATAAAAATCCTTTATCTCAGGCATCCAATTGACGAACAACAATAGAAGAAATGCTCAGCAGTCTCCTCTTATTCCTCTTAATTAGAGATTCTTCTGAAATCTTTGTAAGATACTCCCAGTCCTCTGGACGTATTCCTAAGATGGATGCTAGTTAGGTTTAACGCAAATCGGAGTCTGCATATATCTATAGCGTTCCAGAGTTGCCTAGTCTCTATACAAAGTGGCTATAATATCTTATACATATTTCCCTTGCAAATGAGTAAAGTTTGAAATCATCCATTTGCTCCTCAACAGAAGAATACTACTCTCTCGTATGAATTAGATTAAATTAATGTGTGTGAATAAAAATTCGAATTCGAAAATCAGAATAAATTACTTAAAATGATATATAACTTGCCAATACATTTTTCAACACAAACATTGCACTCTATGTCTAACATAAAATTAGTTAAAGATAAACTTAATATATTGTCTCTAAACTTTAAACATCGTTGTAGATATTCTAGCTATCCACACATCAATGCATTAGTTTAATAACATTTATCATTTGTTTTTACCATCTAACTTTACCGCTCTACTTATGGGTTTTTTTTTGATAATTTTTCCCAAATTTAAATAAATGATATGTAAAATAAAATAAAATAAGTCTATAAAAACTACTGTAAATGATTAAGAAGAAAAATTGTTTATAAATTGATCTCTTAAAGTTAAGATATAATTATTGTAAAAATGTAAATATTACTGTAACAATAAAATTGATAAAAAAAAAAAAAAAAAAAAAGAATTCGAAAATCCAAGACACAATCCATAAATTTTAGCAGCGCCACATTTGGCGTTAACAGAGCAAAATTTCCTCTTAACAGAACAAAATTTGCCCTTAACAGAGCACTGTTAGCTATTTAAAAGTATCCATCTGAACAACCCCACTCGTTTCAGAGTTAATTTTGGAAAATATTCTAGGTCTATGAGTACCATATTATATGCAAATGAGGGTTCAAAGGCCTCTTAATATAATCAGCAAACATTGTCACATATAAAGTGATATGGTATTGAGAAAATTGATTTTGAAAATATAAATTTTTGCTTGAAAATTCTCTAGAAGATCAGTGGCCATTTTGGAACATATAAAAAATAGTAAACCAAACAGACTATATGCATTTCATTCATATACATTTCAACACTTTTGTTCACAAATAATAATGACCATAATGAGAATTAAATTTGATGTCAATAGTCTGCAATAATTGCAAAGTAGAAGACTACTTCTACTATTGCCACTGTTAAACAGCTAACAGTGCTCTGTTAATAGCAAAGTTTACTCTGTTATATGCAAGAAGTGGCGCTGCTAAAAGTGTGAGTTTGCGTCTTTGGTTTTTAAATTTGAATTTATCTTCACACACATATTTAACTACCCCTCTTTTATCAGCCTTTTCAAGTGCGTCCGGCTATTATTTACCTTCAATGTCCTCGTGTTCCTGGACCTACATACGTATATGGCGGTAAGCGTCAAATGTTGTCTTCACCAGAAACTGCCAGTATTTGTGGACTATCGAAGATGTAATGTACATACCATACCGTATAGCGATCTAATAACCGCTTTACTCCCAGTTAATATGTGTATATCTCCACTCGATATATTCGATTTGCACGGTTGCAGTCTTTATGGCCATTATTTCCGTCTAGTACTACAATGTTTGTTTAGTGCAAGGGAAAATTGTCGTGTGATTTGGATTCATCACTGAATACTTGAGTGACGTCATGTTGGAGGTGGAAACCATTATCGTAATAGGATCTGTACAGTATTCTCATTGAAAATCGGGCATTTACCTTCAAGTTTAGTTTGCTGTCCAATATGATTCCATGATATTTGTGGATATTGGAAAGATGGTGGGCTACTCCATGTATATTAGGTGTAGAGCGCATTCAATTTTTATATCTCCCCCTTGCAGCGTTACCGCTGGAAATTTTTAAGAAGTCGCACAAAAAGGGAATTTTTGAAAAAAAAAAGTCCCACATAAAGGGTATTTTGGCAGCAAAAACGGGCAACATTTTTAAAAGAAAAGAAAATGAACTAATACAGATAAAAAAAATAAATTTTTATTGGATTTTGTATTGTACATTAACAAATATATAATAAGTTTATTTTTTTAATAATTTTTCCAATTTTTTATAATAGAAACAAACTTTTAGCCAAAAATTAATAAGCCTAAACAAAAATTTTAATTTTTTAAAAATTATTTGTTCTGTTTTATTTCTAGCTTTAAAATGTAATTTCATTCAAATTTATGAACGTTAGGACATTTAAATTTCAAAAATAAAAAATGCATTTTTAAATTTATAAAAATTCCATTAAATAAAACTTTTTTTGGCTATAGTGGGTTAGCAATAATAATACAAAACACAAAACAAAACTATTATTATAACTAAAAAACAGTTCATTAAAAATAAATAAAATTTTATACATATGTAATTGCGTATTTTGTATCAAATTAAAAAAAAAAGATAACAAAAAATATAATATAAGGAGTGCGCACAAAAAAAAAATGGGCCTACTTTTAAGCTTATAACTTTTATCATAATTGAAAAAAATTAATACCGTTACATTGTTTTTGTTAGTCATCTGTTTCAAAATCCACGTGCTAAATGTCATTGCAATAGCAAAATTAGTTTTTTGAAAATGGGCGCCCAACAAGAATGTCGTAAAAAAAATAATTGAAATTTTCAATGAAAAATCGCGCCGCTTACAAAAAAATGATTGCTAGGCTCGCAGTTGTTAACCAAAAAACAGTTTCTAAGGTAAGAATAAAACAATATAAGGAGTCTTTAAGTATTGAGAGAAAGCGTGGAAGTGGAAGAAAAAAGGATTTGCCGACCAAAACAAAGCAAGTAAAATAATACGTATTTTTCAAAAAACACCCTAACATGTCTGGAAGAAAAGTGGCTCAAAAAGTTGGATGCTCTGAGACCTTTGTCAGAAGAAAATTTTATACACAAAAGAATTCAAATATTATTTACTTTAATTAAAATATAAAACGTAAAAAATCCGCCATTTAGGTTTATTTCTATAACGAAAAGTGTAAGTCCAGATTTTTTTGTGCGCACTCCTTATATTTTAAAATAAAAAAAAACAATTCAAAAGATGATTGTTCCGAAAAATGTAAATAAAAGAAAAAATACTTTTTCTAAAAAAGGGGAAAAAAGGGTCAAAAATCTTGAAAAGTGTCAGATTTAGTTCATTTTAGTAAGGGGGCACAAAAAGTGCCGGGGTCGCTGAAAAAGTGTCAAATTGCGACTTTAGTCGCTCAACGGTAACGCTGCCCCCTTGTACTTATTCTGTTTTGAGTGGGTTAAGTGTCAATAAACTCAGAGTAGAATATAGAATTTACGAAAATAAATTTGGATCTTTGCTTATTGCTGTTACTACTCGTCGTCTACATAAACGTGTTATTTCCATGGCCTGCAGAGTAAAGTTTTAGGATTGAAGTTCCATAGTACAGGCGAGAGTACATCTGCTTGTGATGTCCCTCAGACCGCCAGTTTAGAAACGCCCAAAGTTGATGAGTGTAGCATAGTTTCGTTAGATTTTCTAGATTATTTGTGAAGCAAAACCTATACAAAATTCATGTCAATTATACATGCTCCTCTAGAACTTGAATTTAAACTTAGATTTCCCATTCTTCTGAGAATACAGCAGCTCTAGAGTAAAACCCCGGAGTATCGACCTTGTGCAACTTCCAATCCTTCGGCGTGTTAGTTTTATTCTATTATTGTAAACAGTGAAAATACAAACTAGATAAATAGGTCCTCAATTCATAAACATTTTGTCAAGGCTTTCCAACTGGCCTTCGATCTTTGAATTTCTATTTACAAAATAATATTTAATTGATTGGAAAAAAAAAATAATAAATTTAACTTAATAATTCCGCTCTCATCATCATCATCATCACGCAACATCGTCGTCATCATCTCTGTTAATTGGTGGTTCAAATATTTGCCATTTTCAAATTTATTGCACTCGGATAGCATAAATCAAAACAAAATAAAGAAGAAAAAAAAAAAAAAATACAATTTCTGACATTTCCGTCTTTGGTTAGGCTGTTACAATAAACAGGGTGCGGCATTTAAAAATGCAATCTTTTGAGATCTTGTTGCAATCAAAGACGAATTTTTTTTTTTGCTAAGTTTGTATCTGGTCTTGCAATAGGAACTTCCTAACTTTGCAGCTGATAACGGCCATCTTGTTGAAGCTGCATCTGTTAAATTACTTGTCATTTATTCAGTCTGCTTTGCCAAATCACCACAGATGGATATAAGTATAAGTATATAGTATTCAACAACTCGGGCAAATAACATAATTTTTTAATTTAAAAATGGCGCTCTTTATCATGCGATGAGGCACATTTCTGGATGAATAGGTACGTTAACAAGCAAATTGTCTAATGTGGGACGAAATGAAATCGAAGTGTGTCCAATGCATCCCGAAAAAGTGACTGTTTGGTCTGTATTATATGTGGCGACGTCTTGGGGTAATATTCCCTTGAAAACCACATTGCCCGGGCCATTACTGTCAAAGGCGAGTACTATTGGTCGGTAATTACCAACTTCTTTGGGTCTGAATTGCATGAACTGGGCACCAACGACATTCCGTTTAACACCAGCTCATGACACATTGAATATTCTGCACGAGTGATTTGAGGGCGTGGTGACCTCACGTGGTAGTGATGGGAGCTGGCCGACGAGATGCGATTTGATCCGGTTTGACTTTTTCTTAAGTCACAGGTGTATGTGAAGAAGCCGTAAACTACAGCGGTCCTCAAAGCCAGCATAAGATCCTGTCCGTCGAGAGAAGTCGTGGCAGACATTTGAACGATTTAATATTCCACATACGAATAAAAAATTTCGATTATATCTCACACGTACACGTACTCTGTTTTATTTAAATTTCTAGACATGAAGCATTCGATGAGAGACCCGATGTAACTTAAAGTCAGGGAGGTGAATTCGTAATATGACTTTCTCACCAAAGCCTTGGTCAGCGAATTTATGACTTGTGCAGAGAGAGATAGAGAGAGAGAGAGAGACAAGGAAGAGAAGGAAAAACAAATTTCAGCAAAGATTTGGTCAGCGAACTTATGACTTCTGAAGAGACCAGAACGAGGAGACAGAACAAATTTGCCTAAAAATTTAACACTTTTTCTTGCTGAAGAGCTGACCAAAGCTGGTACAGAAAGCTCAGAATCTAAGACAAATTACAGAGCGCAGATGTTTCGATTGCCATAGTTAAACTGGGTGTTCTTCAGTTGTTTTATAGGGATATTCAAATCCTTTGGCAGCAAGAAGGTATGTGTGATAGGCGCTCTTCTGGACTGATATGGAGAATAGATTGTCTTCTTACTTTAAAAAGCATAGCCATCCGTCATCACATTATTTTGGTTCTATTGGAAGACTTGGCGCTAGACTTGTTATAGGCTCGAAGGACTTCTGCAGAAGGTAGATCTTAGCAGAAGGAAGGGAAGAAACGGAGTTTCATATTTTATTTCATCTTCGACTGTAAATTCTAAAATAAGGACTATTGCAACAGCTGTTTTTAGTTGGGAAGGTTGCTTATAGGGCATGTCAACCAATCTACAGGTTAGACATTGAGGTTAGGTCCCTCTGGTGTAGGTCAACCCTTACGCTACAAGTTGGGCCGCCACCTTGTCCAAACTAACTGAGCATTAATAAATTAATAAAAAATAAATACGTGGAATTTATTGATCAAGTGAACTCGTTTAAGTCACAGCGTTCTAGGAGATAGTGTGTTAGCTTATTAGACGTGAGCCCGTGTGATTCAAAAAAACGAAATGAAAAAGTATTTCTTTCCTTGGGGAAAAACTCTGCTTAAAAAAAATTGTTTCTCAAAAACCCGTCGTTTGGAGTCGACTTTAAATTATATAGTAGGACCGGCTACCCATAAATAAAATTAACACGCACAACATGTGTGGTGTAAAAAGCTAGGTTGTAATACTCCCGAAAGGGCAGTATTAAGTAAGAACTCGTTTAATATTTCTTTCGAGAACAAAACTAAAGAAAATAAGAACCGTTTCCGAAAAAAAATATTCCATGTGGATCTGTCGTTTTGATCAGCCTACCCTGTATCTTCCATCTCTTTCGTTTTTTTTTTGCTCTAAATGCAGTTTAAAAATTCCTTTACAATGTTTACCACTACGTTTGCTATTGCTACTGCATATACACATGCATATAAACGACAATAACAACCACATAAAGTAATAAAACAATAGATTTATTGCATTTGTAGCAGCAGTAAGTTGCTACAATTTACTGGTTTTTTTCTCTCTTTTATCGTTCCCCTCTCCCTCTCTCTCTATCACACTCTGTAGCACTTGGAAAAGTTGTGTAAATGTAAATAAACTCAGACAACAATAAACTCTCTATGCCCAAGCAAGGCAAAGCAAAACAAAGATCCTCTTGCCATGATGACATACTAAATAACAATAAAAAACAGCAGCATGAGCAGCAGCAGCAACATTAAAATTAAGAAAAAAAAAACAACCAACGAATGGTTGCGGAAAATGCGCTGTTATTTCCGAACACTTTTGTTCGTGTACTCCGTACTACGTGCATGCCTGTGTGTATGTGTATTGAGTGTGGCTCTTTTACTCTACAACTCCGTATTTTATTTGCAAAATGATTTGATTATAGTGATATGATTACAGTATTATTTCTCTTTAAATATACATATACATACATACATACTCGGTCTGTGTTCACTCTTTATTGCTGTTGTCATTTCGTACTGTTAAGGTAGTGGTGGCGTGTACAAGAGTAAAGGAAAATGCATGTGAACATATGGAGCACAACAATAAAAAAAAATGTGTCAGTATGCAAAACAGGATATCATAACTTTAAAACATTCTTTATTTTGTTGGTTTTGTTTTTCTTTTTGTATTTATTCAACTTAAACACTTTTTCTCTTCCATATATGTATGTAAATATTTTTCTCTTACTGAGTGTGAGTGAGTGTGTGTGCTCGTAATTGATTTTCTTCATTTGCATTGTTTGTTTAAAAGTTGAAATTTGTGTTGTTCTTGTTAGTGTTGTTGTTGTTGCTTTTTTTCAACTGAGGTTGGTTGTTTGCTGTTGACAATCATGTTGAGGATGATGATGACATTTTTGTTGACATAAACTGAGGAAATCTGTGCATTTTTATAGAATGTTTATTTGTGTGTGTGTGTGTATGTGTGTATGAGAATGCTTAAGGGAGAGCAAATTGTAGTATTTTAAACGTAAACATACATCCTGGCTTATAATAATAGATACACTTTGCTTATCGATTACGTAACTAAACGTTTATGGTTTTATTTTTGAAATAATCACCAATAGTGTGGTAATTTTCTACACGGAGTTGACCTCGTAATTGTTGTCGTGGTTTTTCCTAGAGTATCGCACTGAAACTGAAATATATGCCATTTCGATAAGCAAGCATTATCGTGATCGTGAATCAATTCTTGAAGTCGAAACGAAGCAGATTAAGTCTCAGATTGATTTGTAAGAAAGATTTTAATTTACAATATTTGCCAAGAAAAAAATAACGTAATCTACACCTTCATGTTTCGCTTTTAGTGCGTTCGAACACAATTTCAAAGAGAGGTCTCAAGCAATACACCAATCTGCAATGAAGTTACAAATACGAAAAGATAAGTAGGCGCCTTAGAGCGACTTGACGGTGGCATGAATCAAACACAGGTCAAACAAGCATCCCGTAAGAATTTGGGACTATCCGGAGTCAAGGAAATTCAGGACATCCATTCCGGATTAAAGTCTTAAAGATGGTGCGGAACACCTTGTACAAATCTTCACTGATGGCTCAAAATTGAATGGAGCTTTAGGTGTTGGAATTTTTTTTTTGATGGGAATAACCCACGTTTTTTAGGCGGAGGTATAGGCAATATAGGCTACGACGTGAATTTTTGAAGATGGAAATATTCCCAGAAGGCTACCTAAGCACAAGATTTTATCGTCATGAACTCCAAGATGGTGTATACCTGTCGCAGAGGTAACGGGATATATAATTACGGTGACCATTATTTCCAAGAGAAAAAAGCGGACAAATATATAAAATTGAAAAACCAACAAATTAATTTATTACAATTAATATTTTATATAAAGACTTAAAATACAGACATAAATAGGTACAAATAATATACACAAACTTAAATTTATACATATACATACATTTGGATATACTTATGTGTATAAATTTACTTCTGATATTTCTCTACAGAATGTATTTTTTAAAATATTGAGCCTGTTAGATAAAAATGTTTCAAATTCCAAACAGTCCATTTCAAAATTGCAGTTTATGGATGAGAGATTCTAAAGTTTGTAGTCCCAATTGGGATTTTTCGGAAGACCAAATATTGTTAGATATAGAAAAAACTCTTTCTGTTGGTGCGTTAGACGCTGGCAAAGCAAATGAAAAATCTACTAATTTCAGAATGTTTTTATAAAGAATATTTTTCGTTTCAAAAAATTCTAATATTTCAACCCACTTTTTATCAGGATTTAATGCTGATTGTTTCCATATTTCTATTTGTTCATCATTTGCATAATTTTTTACAAATTTCGTTATTATTTATATTTAAATCATTTCTGATTTCTGTTACCTTTATTAACGGCTTTTGAACTGAAGACCAAGATGGAATTGCATCTAACAATATCCAAGCAAGTCACTGAATTTCTTTAAAAGATTCATCCCACTGGTTCAGGTAACTAATACGTTTAATCGTAAAAATAATTCATTGTGACGTTCTATTAACTTTGATTTAAAATCTTTTAATATTATATCCGCTTCAGGCATTAAAATACGTAGACTTTCTGTACGCAGTATAAATCTAAGGGAGACACTAGCTTGACTGTGTATAAGTAATAACCAAGACATAGCAAAAGGATCATTAAAAGAATTAAACAATATTGTTGGGCATTTTGCTTGTTTAAGAAAGTACTCTATCGTTTTTACCAAATTAGTGAAAAAAGTGGACAAAAGCGGACATTTTGGAAAATAAATACTTTTTATAAGTTACGTATGGTAAAATAGTGGACAAATAGTGGACGCAAAAAAAATAGTGGACAGGAGGTTAAAATAGCGGACTGTCCACTACAATAGTGGACGGTTGGTCACCGTATATATAATGCACATGCACATGTCATATGGGTATAAGGACACAATGACATTCCAGGTAACTGTAAAGTGTATAAACTGGCCACGTGCAACAGTACCATCGAACTCTCCAATGACTTCTCTATTTTGGGAATCTCTTTGAGGATTCGCTAGCTTATAATTGACAATTCAGTCATCCCGTCAAGGACGATGCAGAAAATGTAGCCAAAACTATATGGCATGTTCGGTGCGGATTGTGGAGTCATTATTGGGCATTGCATTGTAGGCAATTTCTGCAGAAGCTGTAGAGACGAGGAGAAGACTGCTCTTCACCTATTGTGTACATGCCAAGCACTATGCCAGTGCAGAAAATGGCATCTTGGTGTCTACCACATGAACAAACTGTTCATATTATATTTTTTTATTCGTTTTTTTTTTTTTTTTTTTTTTGCATTCGTGAACACCATAATTGGGTTTTTTGTTTAATAACTAGTGTACCTAGAACTATATACGGGAGTGTAGTAAATTGCTTAAATAATGCAATTGTAATACCCAAAGCTCATGTCAGTTGGATTTGCACTATAAGTGATGGGTTAATGCGTATTTTTTATTACACACACACACACAGTAGTGTTGATAATGTCACTTCACTTTAGTGACAACACATTTTGTTCGTCTTCTTCTACTTCTTCTTCTTTTGTTTTTTGTTTTTGCTTTAATATTTTCATTCACTAGCATCGTATTTACTTTTTAAAGTGATCACACCACTCCAATTGAAATTAAAATGTATGAAGAAGGAAAACAAAAATTCTTCTTCCAAACAACAACAAACAACAATACTTTCATTGATGAAGAAAAAGAGAGAGAGAGAGTGAGAGAGAGGAAGAGAACACAAACGAGAAAGAGGGTGTAAGAATTGCCGTATTTCTTAAGCACTTTGAGACAAAAAAAAATCTTTACGATTTTGATTGAATTCACTTTCCTAGACAGTTTTTGGTTGTTTTTTTTTAAATTTTATTTGCAAACAACAACGGTAGAATATTTTCAATCAGTGATGCGGTCTCTGCCGCCACCAGCTCCACCAGAGTCAATGATGATTGTGGTGAGGTGTTGGTGAATATGGTTGCCAACCATAACGTTAATGGTAAACCAACCGATACAATATTTTGAGCACATTTTTTTTGTTAAAGGAAAGATTGTTTAAATCATATTTAAGCCTTTAATAATACTAACAAAAAAAAAAAAAAAAAAACAATAAAACAACAGGATTTATGCCACTATTATTAAGTAATGTTCGCTTTTAACTCATACCAACAGTGTCTAACAAAAATGGCGCCAATGCCCAGCATAATATTTAAAATTATTTCAAAACTTGTCGGCTTAATTTTTTCGATTTTTTTCAACATTTTTTCTTTTGTTTATTTTTGTTTGTTGTCTTGTGTAATATAATATGATTTAAATTTGTCTGTTTCTAGTTGGGTTTGTTGTTGTGTATGCAAAAAATACAACATGCATGCAACAACAACAACACTAACAATAAAGAAATTTTATGCATTTTGGCTTCATGCCAAATAAATTGCGACACTATAAAATTAAAAAAAAAAACTTTAAAAATTTCCTTCTCCTTTTTTCCTTTCTTTGTTTCGGCCATAGAAATATTTGAACTTCTCTAACGAATTTAAAAAAAAAGTGAAGAGAGAAAAAAAAATATAGAAATAAAATCCAATAAAATTATTTGCCTTGATAAAATCTGTTGAAAAAAACAAACAAAATTGTCCAACATTTGTGTTCAATAAAGGAATTACACTGAAAGAATTTCTGCAGTAACTGTTTATTCTAAAAAAAAAAAAACACACACAATAACACAACAAATTACGTTAAAAAACTTTATAGAAAAACCATGAAAGACAGAAAAGAAAACAAAATACAATAACAAATCAACACTAAAAGTTCTCGAAGTTGCCAAAACTGAAAATAAATTAAATATCGGGTTAGTTAACCACTGGACTTTATACATACATTATCGGTCTTTGCAACCCTTCAGTCAGGATTACGACCTAGTTTCTCACACCACTTATGTTGTGTGTGTGTTAATTTTATAAATGAGTGGCGGGACCTACAGTTTAAAGTCGATTCCGAACGACGAAATTTTTGAGAAACATTTTATTTTTAATTCAAAGTTTTTGCCAGAAATCTGCTGAGAGGAAGTCGCCGAAGAATTATTTTTTCATATTTCATTTTGTTGGTCATGCCTGACCTGGGGTTTGAACCGTGGCTACACGGCCTACTAGACTATGGCGACATTGGATTTTAGGCTATCAAATGTAAACGGAAATTTTATAATTATATCATAGTGCCATGGTAGTCTATTGCGTACTGTGCTTGTGGTTTATGTTACTCATTTCGTAATAATTATATTAAATTTTGTAATAGTATTCTAATAAATAAATTATAAATTAATAAATAAATAATTATAATCAAACTTTTTATGCAATTAATGCAAGCAGTTTAATTGTTTCTGCAATAAATTAATGTCCTGATGGTTAAATCAATTAAAATAAGATAAAAAAATGTATTTCTTAAAGTGAGTACTACACTAAAATTAAAATATAATAATAATAATATAAATAATAAATAATTTGAAATAGTACTTCCATTATACATATAGGGTTATACATTTACTGGTTTCAAAACTGCCAGTCCGGCAAGGCTGTCAGACATTAAGTATCTCTCGTCTGAAATGTCATATGTTCAGTGTAAAGTTTAACATTTACGAATTTGAATCGTTTAACAACCGCGGAATGCTTAAAAATAATTAAAAGGGACTACAAAAGTGATTATTCAAAGAAGGCCATTTTTCTAGCATTACAGGGCGATTACGATTATCATAATTGAACTACTAAGCAAGGAATTCGCTAGATTATGAATAATTTTGAAGAAACAGGAAGCATTATAGATATCTTCAGGCTTTCGTATCATCGCAATGTACTTATGTGAGTGGTCATTACAACCCATTAGTAGGGATTTCAGCCTAGCTTCTCACACCACCCATGTTGTGTGTTAATTTTATTCACTAAAGGCGAAACATAAAGTTTAAAGTATTCTATGAACGACAGATTTTTGAGGAATTTGAGAGTTTTCGCAAGAAGACTGCTGAGTTGGAATCGCAGAAGATATATTTTTTATATTTCGGTTTGTTAGAGGCAGTAGTTTGAACCACGGGCTTTCGCCTAATAACTCTATTCTATTCTAATTCAAAATAGATAGTGCGGCGGCTATTCTCCGGCCTTTTCAACAATTGAGTCTTTTTTACGGCTTATTGTGATGTAGAGCAACAATGTTTCAATTTTGATTTTTCAAACAAAATTTTCAGCGATAAAGCTCATTTCTTACTCGGTGTTGTTTACTTCAACAAGCAAAATTGTTGGATATGGGGCTCAGGGAACTTAAAAGTGTTTTAGGGAAAGCCATTACATCAGGAGGAAGCGACTGTATTTATTATGCCCTGAAGGTATTATTGAGCCGTGTTTTTTTAAATAAATACCGTGAATTTTGGCCTCTGTGGTTGTATGATAACCAAGTTATTACAGTTTGCAATCGAAAATTATGAACATGCGGGTGCCACCGCATGAAATGTTTTTGGAAAGTTTAATTTGACGTTTTGCAACGCCAAGATTGTGCAATTTTTTGCGACGCAGAAAATCTAGTCAATACTAGACAGAAGGCGCACTGAAAGTCTACCTCAATTCCAAAGGAGCACGCTTAGCGTGCTTATTGGAGTCATAACTGGGCATTGCGTTTTGTGCACTCATGCAAGCAAACTGCATCGGTCTTGGTCGCATGAAAAATGACTTCTACAGGAGCTGTAGAGATGACGATAATTAAGGTGAACTATCAATCAGATGAAGTTCCGGTAGTGTAGTACCTTAGTACCTTAATAGGCTTAATAGACGTGGGATTCAAACCCGAACTCAGACACATCGAACAAAACGAATGATGAAAAAATCTTGTCTTCTGGCAAAATAAAATTGCCATCAAAAGTTTCTCAAAAATCTGTTGTTCGAAGACGACTGTAAACTGTGAGCCCCGGCACTCATGAATAAAATTAACACACACACAAAATAAGTGGTGTGAGAGGCTTGGTTTTTATCCAGACTAAATGGCTATAATGTCCAATTAAGTACGTAAGTATGAATGAAAGATATTGGTAATCTAAGCTGTTTTATCAGAAGCTCTGGACGGTTTAGAGATTAGACGAAATGCAAAACTGTGGTATCACAATAGGCCTTATAAGGCCAAAGTGTCTATATCCAAACCGTTTAAATAGATAGCCACCTTTGCCTATCTACGTAAAGGGGACCTATCTATTTACCTATCTACGTAAAAGACTGTGTGTATACTGATAATCCCGTTATGTTGGAATACTTGTAAACTAACATTCGTCAAGTTACAGACGAGGATACCTCCTGAAATGTGCGAGAAAGTGATCGAAAACTATCGCAAAAGAATCGATTGCTGCAACCAATTCAGTGGCAATTATTTAAATGGCTATGTGTGTTGTGTTAAACTTTACTTTTGAAATCATTAAATGAATAACCCTATACTGTATATAGATTTCATATGAATGAATAGTTTTGCTGAATAAAAAAAAAAAAAACAAGAGAAAAAATGTTTTCTTTTGAAAGAATGATTGATTTGGTGTACTTACGCTTCACAATATGGCGATTTGTTGAATCCTTTGTATGTTTTCATATTCAATGTCATGCCACATTCTGTGCATTTGAAACATGTTTTATGCCACGTCTGTAAAGAAAAAATTGGAAAAAAAAACAGAATTCTTGAGATAAAATCATATTTTTTTTTAAAAGAAGAGTTGTTATTGTATAAGTTTTTTGTAAAGAAAATAAATGTTAAATGAGCCATTCTAGGACTATAGAAAGAGAAAACAGACAGATGAACAGATGGCATGCATTTCCAAGGCAATACAATATGTACACATAAGGAAAGAAAGAAAGAGAAAGACAAAAGGGAGAGAGAGAGAGAGAGAGGACAACATAAGGTAAATTTGACATATTTGTGGTTTTGATTTAACCACCAAAGAAACTTGCAATTGAAATTGAAAGAAAACAGAAGAAAAGAAAACAATTCTACTTTCAATTCCCATAAACCATATTGAATTACTCAACAACAACAGTAAACGACCACGAATGTCTGTCATAATCAAATGCCCCACCAAAACATAATTTCTCTCTCTCTCTCTCTCTGTCTATTTTGCATAAGAAATCAAAGAAACCAAAAAGGAAAAAAACAAAACAACACAACGAGGAAGAAGAAATAGAGATTGAGGTAGCAGGCAACAGCACAGTAAGTGACACATTGTGACACAAGCATTTAATGAAACACTAAAAGGCTGTTTAAGATTGTAAAATAAAACCCAGAGTGTTGAATTATACTCTCGTAATACGTAGCCAGTAGAGTCAGTCAGTCAGTCAATCAGTCAGTGTACAGTGTACACCTTAAATGGTCATTTATTTGCTTTAGAGGTGACTTAGATGAGTGGAGGAGGATGGGGGAAGAAATTTTAAAATGAGATTATAGGAATTATTAAAACGTTTTAAATTACCATTTAAGGGGCTAATAGTTTTGTACAAAAAACACAAAAAACAAAAAATTAAAAAAACATTTGAAAAATTAATGGCTGTTAAACGTTTTCAAGTGTTTATTTTTTTTTTTAAGTTTGAAAAAAAAAAACAGAAACAGAAAAAAACACACACACATACACGCTCAACTATTACGTAATTTATAAGAAGTGTAATCCATCTTAACAACAAAAAATAGTGTTTTTTTTTTTAAATTCACTTTTTCATCGCAACGACATCGTAATTTCTGCTCTACATACTCGTAGTATGAAGCTTAACTTACAAGTCGTTGTTTATGAAAATTGATTCTGACTCATGTGACCATAATAGGCAGACGATAAAATTTCAAGATAAAAATTAATTACACCAGTGGTGGAGGAATACAAATGTAGAGGTTTTAAAATGCTCAAGAGTATCTGAATATCACTTTCGTTAGCACTATTTGTCCTAAAGCTTAGCTTAACGCTGTTGTGCGTGAAGATAAATTCGAATTTGAAAATCCAAGACGCAATCCACAAATTTTAGCAGCGCCACATTTGGCGTTAACAGAGCAAAATTTCCTCTTAACAGAACAAAATTTGCCCTTAACAGAGCACTGTTAGCTATTTTATTCTGGGTCTATGAGTACTATACTATATGCAAAGGAAGGTTCCAAGACCTTTTAATATAATCAGCAACATAGTCACATATAAAGTGATATGGTATTGAGAAAATTGGCTTTGAAAATATAAATTTTTTGCTTAAAAATTCTCTAGAAGATCAGTGACCATTGTGGAACATACAAGAAATAGTACACCATACCACCTATATGCAAATGTTAGTACAGAGGTTCGTCTTTCGAACCATGGTAGTGGGATAGCTGGAATAATTCCGTCTTCCACTCCCACCAACTATCCTTTACATTTCAACACTTTTGTTAACAAATAATAATTATCATAATGAGAATTATATTTTATGTCAATAGTCTACAATAATTGCAAAATAGAAGAATAATCTACTATTGCCACTGTTAAACAATTAACAGTGCTCTGTTAATAGCAAAGTTTACCCTGTTAGAGGCAAGAAATGGCGCTGCTAAAAGCGTGGGTTTGCGTCTTTGTTTTTAAATTCAAATTTATCTTCACACACATCCATAGCTCAACGTCATTTTGAAGTTACTGCTCATTACTTTTTCGATTCAAAGGCATAAAGCACTTGGCTTTCTGAAGACAATGTCTTAGTGGCCATAGCGACATCTATTCACACAAAAATATTTGGGTTTTTGTAAAATGCTGAGAGATCCCTATCCTTTTTGAACCTCTTTCTAAGAGCAGAATTAGATTTAATTCTGAAAAAAAGTGCGCGACCTTCATTCTTCGATATAAAAAAGAAATGCAGCCATTTCCATAATCCGAGTTACCAAACTCAGAGACGTCATTGGAAAGGAAAAAAAGTGAAGAACTTTCTCCGAATCGACATCGTTGGATATAGAATCTATTTGACATTTTCTGTCTTAGCCGGTTGGTGACCAAGATACTGGAACTTTTGAAAATTCTCTGCCATTGGAAAGCACATACACATAAACGCGGTGTATTCTAGTCATTGGATACTTGACACGCAAGCCGAAAAAATGGGTTTACCCAGGTGGACATAAAGTCCTTTGCAGTCGCTATTTTCAATAGCTCAGATCCTCTTGATTTTCTCCAACTTTGTATTTTTTTGTTCTAAATTGAGAAATTCATTTTTAATTTTTTTTTTTAAACGACACTTAAGTCCTATTATTGTTACATACATACACATAATTGGTTATTATAACCCTTCAGTCAGGATTACGACCTAGCTTCTCACACAGTCGACTCCGAACGGCAGATTTTTGGGAAACTTTTCTTGGCAATTTTATTTGTTTTCAGAGTTTTTGACAGAAATCTGCCTAGAGGAAGTCTAACCTGGGGATTGAACCGTGGCCTCACGTCTAATAAGCCACCACACTACCTACTAGATTAGGGCTCAGATCTCTTTTCACAAAGGTTATTCTCTTTTCGCCAAAAATATTCCTCCACTCCGAAACTGCCACTAAAAAGACGTACCGAAAAATGTTTCTGTTTCCTGCAAACCTGCAGTTTTTGTTTTTTGTACGCTGCCATCAATTTGAGGTGACTATATAATAATTTAATACCTTAAACTTTATTAATAATGAGATTTTCCGCATACACAACAAACATTAAATTCCCTCTCCTTCTTTCGGTTTCTCCTTCTCCCCCATGTGTGAATGAATGAATTTTTGAAAAGATTATCGACCAACAGCATATAAAACAGAATAAAATACTCTATGAGGTTGGTTGGTGTATACACGCCCGCCTCTCTGTTTGTGGTAAAGCTGTGCGACCTATTAGCAAGTCAGTCAGTCAGTCAGTCAGTCAGTCAGGCAATCAGACACACATTTTCACACACAACAAAACTCATCTCCAAAAAAGCATTAATTTGATACAATTTTTGTATATGCGTCCCGTAATGATGTATGATTCTCTGACTATCTAACCAACTAACTGGCTCACTTGTCTATCTAACTGCATGTCTATCTCTCTCTGTCTATTGCTGTATCATTTGGTCAGTGTCTGACTGACTAACTAACGGTAATTTCAAATAATAAACTGGTATACAAACATACAGGCAATCAGGCAGCAGGTAATCAGCATTAAGCCAGCCGTTGTGCTATTGCATGTTGGTGGTGGTGGTTGGTTGCGAGCATGTGGTATGTGTGGTGTGGTGGATAGAGAGGGGTGGGGGATTTAGTCTAGATTTTAACCAGAAAATTTAATACAAAAATTTATTCTATTTTATGGTGCGTTGCACACTTTAAAATTCTTTTTAATGTTTATTGTAATTATTTATATCTGGTTTTTGTTGTTGCTGTTGTTGTCATTTTACTGCTGTGGATGTACCACATATATGTATGCTTGTATGGAAGCATGGGAAATGCAATGTGATTTCAATTTATCAGAAATTTTATTGTAACCGGCCATCATTATTAATTCATCTTTTTCTCATCTCCCTCTTGGGAGCATATGGCTAGCCACAAAGCATTTCCTACTTATCCGGTTGATTGCTGTTATTTTTGCGTCTACCCATGTAAGATTGCACAGTTCTAGAGCTTAGAACGTCTCCAGGTAAATCCTTGGCCGGCCATGTCTTTTTGAGCTTTGAGGATTTCCTTTCATTCAAGTGCCATTCTTGTTATACTATCAGTATTCTTTTTGGTGTCGTCGCTGTATTCTCTAGTAGGTCGTATGTTGGCCACGGTTCAAACCCGAGGTCAGACATCTCATAACTAGTTTCTTAAAAAAATCTGTCATTTGGAGTCGACTTTAAACTGTAGTTAACACCACTCATGCATAAAATTGACACACACAGCATAAGTGGTGTGAGAAGCTAGGTCGTAATCCTGTCTGAAGGAGGGTAATGACCAATTATGTATGTATGTACTTATGTAAGCAATCTAAATTATGCAATGTCGTCATCTCAACAACAGATCTAACAAACTCGCCAGACACCGATGTAATTATCACAAAATATGTCGATGTTTTCTATGCATCGATTGAGTTTTATAACTGTTGCTTAGAAGTAGGGTTACCATCAGATGAGTTATTGTATTGTCCTCAACCTATATAGAATGTTCCAGGTGATGTCTTCTCCTATACCAATGCCCTGGTAAAACTTAGGATGCTGCTCGACGTCATTAAGGATAACTCCTTGTCTAGTATTTGAACATGACAATCAGATGTTTCCCTATCCAGATGTATTAATGCCGCAAAGGTTTCAAGTATGTGTTCCTGTGATTCGTTCTTCTCATTTGCTATTCTAAAACAAATGCTCTTTGTCAGTGTCAATGCCAGCCAGGTGCAATGACAGTTCCTATCCGCAAACTACTTTTGGATACTAGTGCAGAACACAAATCTATTTTCCTTGTTCCTTCCTTACTTTGAACGCAAGACACGGTTGTCTTGTGCTCAAACCTTGCTTAGATGATTCAGCTTTTTATTCTCTTATCGAATTAACCTCATAGGAGCTGAGTGCTTGTATGGCTGCCTGACTGTCAAGTAGTATTGCTACATCCCGTCTTCTGTACCTTATCCGGCTGCAACTAAGTCGTTTTCAGAAATGTATTTATAGGCAATAGGATAGACGGTCGATGGATCGATGTTGACCGATACAAAGAAACATCGAATTATTTCGGTGTATCGGTTATAGTTGCATCTAAAGGGTGATTTTTTTAGAGCTATAGGAAAATTTTCCAAAAAAAAACACACAAAATTCAGAATAATTCATGAAATCTTTATTTGAATCGATAGTACGGTCCATATAATTTAATGTTTGAAGATTATTTCATGCAAATGTTGACCGCGACTGCGCCTCAAATGGTCCATCCGCTTAGTCCAATTTTGGCATACTCTTTCCAACATTTCGGCCGGTATCTCACGAATAAATGCTTCAATGTTGTCTTCCAATGCGTCAATTGAAGCGGGCTTGCTTGAGCTTTAACATAGCCCCACAAAAAATAGTCTAAAGGCGTTAAATCGCACGATCTAGGCGGCCAATTGATCGGTCCCGAACGTGAAATAAAATGTTCACCGCACACGTCTCTCAATAAGTCCATTGTTACGCGTGCTGTGTGGCATGTGGCACCGTCTTGTTGAAACCACATGTCATGCAAGTCAAGCTCTTGCATTTTGGACAAAAAAAAAGTTTGCGAAATTTAGTCCCAATAGCCCGAATAGCCGCTTCAGTGGGTGGATTAAACTGACCATAAAATGGAAGAAGCGCGCGATAAACTTTCTTAACAGAGCACGCATTTTGATAATAAAGTTCAATGATTTGCAAGCGTTGTTCGTTTGTAAGACGATTCATGGTTAAATTATGGACCAAACTGAAGATGTTTGACAGTGAAACAAAACACGAAATGTGCGTGAGCTGTTTAAACCAGTGTTGCAAAAAAGATAATAGCTAAAAAATCACCCGTTACTATCTTAATAAGTTGGATCTCGTTGATATTAAGGGCAGAGTTCACTCAGTTTATAATGGACGAAAGCCGAGACTTTAACTTGGTGTAGAAGAAGCTGCAAGGATATAATAAAAGAACTTTTCCTTTTTCAACTTAAATATTCCTTTTCGATGTTTTAGGAACGGCATATGGCTTCTACAGAGCAAATGTCTTGCCTTTTTATTGCGCTTCTTTGCTTTTTTCCAGTTTTATTAATCAAGTTTTTTCACTCAGCGAATGATTGCTCGACTGTAGCAGTAGGTTCTAGAATAGTATGGTTGCCGTATATCATTACCTATTGACTGGTATAAAAATTAAGTAGTGTGTTGACTAAGGCCACGGTTCAAACCAAAGTTCAGACATCTCCAACAAAACGAAATATTAAAAAATATATCCTCAGTAAAAACTCTGAGAGTAAATAAAATTGACATGAAAAATTTCTCAAAAATCAGTCGTTCGGAGTCGATTTGAAACTGTAGGTCCCCCGGTCTCCCCTTCAATCATGTATAAATTTTACTCACACAACGTAGGTGATGTGAGAAGCTAGGTCGTAATCCTGACTGAAGGCTTGTAATGAACAATTATTTTATGTATTTTATGGAGATTGTTTGGAATTAAAAAAAAAACATGTTAAAAATTTGATTTGATGATTGGGTTTTTGTAGTCAAGTACTTCAACCACCTCACCATAACATTGGCACTAACTTTTTCAATGGCACAGGCTTATAATAGTACACAACTCCTCCTGCCATTTTATTTTTAAATTTTCAATACTTTAAGCCTTTAAGTTATTACTGAAGTAATCCATAAAAACCAGTCTATATACAGAGAGAAACAATATCATCATCGTTTATCTTTTTTAAATAAAACTGTCAACTTTTATGATTTAAAAAGCAAAAATATTCATTAAAATCTGAATGAATTATGAAATTGTAGAGACGGACAAGAAGTAGAGGAAGAAAAAAGCAATCCAAACCCAAACCTTATAACAACTAAAGTTGAACTCTGGACTTTAAGGGAGAGGAAGTAGAAGTAAGTGGTAGGGGAGGGGGGTGGGTGGTAAAGTGATAGAGAAGTTCTCAACAATGAAAATGAATCTGAATCAATGGGTAAATGAATGAATATTCATTCCTTGACATGCAGCAGACACAGGAAACAGCCAGCAGGCAGGCAGGCAGGCAAAGTAAACTTAACCAAAAAGGGTTTGGGATTTGGATTGACTGGCTAACTGGCTGACTGACCAGACCAAATGGTTTTTCTTGCTTTGGCTCTCCCAATAACTACTTGTGTGGCATTGTCTGTTTCATGTTCATTCTTAATGCCAGGCTAGCATCCTGTATTGTTTTTTCTTTTTTTTTTTTTTTGCAATTTATGGGCACGTTTGTTTATTGGACGGGAGGTTATTTGTAATAGATTTTCTATTTTCCTACGATTTATGAAAAATAATAGAAAAAAACAAAATTGAAAATATCATTTAAAAAAACCGGGGCAAATAGAGAAATGCATGAATGAAGGAATGACGGAATGACTGAATGTCTATATAGAATCTATGACAGCATAATTGTTTCTGCCCTGGCTATTGTTTTTCTTTTTTTTTTTTCTGATTTGACCGTAGTGCAGTAGCAGGCAACAACAATAGAATATTTTTCACTTGTTCTACAAAAACAACAACAACAAAAAACAAATACAAAAAAAAAATATAGAAAAAACACATCAGAATCTAGAGTAAACAAACAATTTAATTCATCCTCAGAAATCATCATCATTTCCCTCAGCATCATAATTATTATAATCATCATCATCATTATGATTTTCATTCAAAACAATAGCAATAGTTTGTTCAGCATAATAGGTCTGTTCGTTACCTCTCACTTGACGTCTGTCTGGCTGGCTGACTATTACACGTTACTGCTGTAGTAAAAATTCAAAATTTTTTCCTCTTTTTGTTTGTTTTTCGCCACTTGATTTAGTGTCAGATTTTTTTTGAAATTTACATTTTTTGACAAGAGGGAGAATTATAATTTATAAACTGCCAACACTCACTACTCACTATCCATCAGCAGTAAAATGTTTGGCTTAACGAGAGAAAATTGAAAATTATTGTTGCTGACACACTTTTATTGAACAAAAAAAAAAAAAATAAAGAAATAAAGCTTCTTGCTTTATTTTGTTGAATTTTGATCAAATTCTCGGCCTAAATTGACAGATTTTTTTCGGCATTTGGCCATTACTCAGTCACTTGTCAATGGAACGAAAATCATAAAATATACAAATGCTGACAGCTATTCTATTAAAAAACTGTATTGAAAATGGCCAAAAACTAAAGCGTTAGGTTAACAAAAGAAAAATAAAAGAAAACAAAATACAATAACAAACCAGCACTAAAGGTTCTCGAAGTTGCCAAAATTGATAATAATTGGTCTTTATTCATACATTATCGATCATTACAACCCTTCGGTCAGAATTACGATTTGGCTTCTCATACCACTTATGTTGTGTGTGATAATTTTTATACATGAGTGCTTGGGGACCTACAGTTCAAGTCGATTCCGAACGACAGACTTTTGAGAAACTTTTTCATGGCAATTTTATTTACTCTGCTCAGAGGAAGTCGCCGAAGAAATATTTTATCATATGTTCCTTTTGTTGCAGAAGTCCTCTCCATAGAATTTGAAAATTAGGCTTGAAGCGATCCCCATGCTGAACAAGTTTTCTTGAGCCTGCAATTGTTTCATCAAAAGACCGGTTTACTAACCATCGTGTAATGCATGAGTCAAATCTCCTCATATTGTAATAAAGATTGTCGTATTCAGCTTGAGTTTTCTTTTTGGGCCAAGTACACCCTTCCAAATATTTCTTTCCAATGCATAGAAAGGTTCAAGCTTACCCCTCATAATCTCATAGGAGTAAACGCTGCGGTGAATTCTCTTTTTGGGATCCCGCCGAGAGTACTCAGACAGTCCGATTCCGCTTTCGAGTTAAACTCATACGAGCCAAGTGCTCGGATTTTAACCTGACTGTCCTGTCCTGTGCCGTGTGTTTCCCCATTGGGTCTAAACATTTCACTATGGGATCGAATATCTCTCGCTCCTGTTCCCCCATCTATCCTTGATCTATCATATCACTCTTATTATTTAGTCTCGTTGCGAAAACCATAGATTGTCCTGTTTCTGTCCGGGGGCAATTCATGAGCAAGCTGTCATTCACTTTGTCAGGCCAAGATAGACTTGTTTTCCCTTATTCTAATCATGGTCCCCAATAGCTCACTACCACATGCAATGGACTTAATTACAAAAGAACCTATAGCGTCGACGTAGGAGAGGTTAACAATGCCCTGGTTATATCAACACAAATGGTGTGGTGTGAGTCTCTGTGGCCAGTGACATAGTAGTATTCCTAAGAACGAGAAAACTGATGGACTTGGTGAATTTGACCTCTCTTGACCTCTTTCCTCTCTAGAATGAACCAATTTGGAATGATTGAACAGACTTGGCTCGACTAGCCGTCTCCAAAATATCCCAATCTTCTAAGTTTATATGTGAATTTAAAAACCAAAGACGCAAACCTACACTTTTCACCTTTAACAGGGCAAAATGTGCGATTAACAGAGTACTGTACGGCAATAAGTAGATTAGTTTTCTACTTTGCAATATTGCAGACTATTGACATCAAATTTAATTCTCATTATGTTTATTATTATTTGTGAATAATAATGGTGAAATCTATAGGATGGTTAGTTCCAGCTATCCCACACTAGCACGGTTCGAAAGAAGTCCTTCCGGACAATCATTTGCATATAGTCGTGTAGGTGTACTATTTCTTATATGTTCCCAAATGTCCTAAAATTAGCTCCTAAACCAGTGGGCTAGTTCAGATGGATACTATTAAACAGTTAACAGTGCTCTGTTAAGGGAAAATTTTGTTCTGTTAAGAGAAAATTTTACTCTGTTTTACAAATGTGGCGCTGCTAAAATTTATGGATTGCGTCTTGGATTTTCAAATACGAATTTTTCTTCACATCTTCTTGGTTCCCGATAATCACATATTTTTACGCGGTACTCGTATCTCTCGCAGAGCACATCCTTTTGTGGTTGATTGTCCAGTGAACCACACAATGCATTACAGGGAAAATTCATTTATTTCCCGCACTGCTCACTTGTGGAATGATCTTCCTGCGGAAGTTTTTCCCGTCAGTTACGATATTGGTAAGTTTAAATCAAATGTCCATAAACACTACTCCCTCTTTCCACCTTCCTATAACCTATTTTCCTAAACCTGCACAATGCACTGCATGAGTAGGGGCCCTCCCCTGAGTGCTGGTTTTACAAAAAAAAAAAAAAAAAAAAAACACATTCTAAATTTTAATTCAATTTCAATTCCAACACGGTTAGTTCTGGCCTATAAGGATATTTGAAACTTTTTAGTCAGGATAACGGCATAGCTTGTTACACCACCCTGTGTTCTGTGTTGACTCTGAATGACAGATTGGGTGATCTTTTAATGCCAGTTTGATTTGCTTTCACAACTTTTGCCAGAAAAGACTGCTGAGGGAAGGCCTGGCCCTCGAAGGAAAAATGTATTATTTTTTCGAGATGTCAGGGATGAGGTTTAAACGAATTCACGTGTTCTTGTCTAGAAAGCCAACACATTACCAAGAAGACAGCTTCAAGTATCAAGCTAACTTTACTTTGAACAAAAACAAAAAAAAGTTGGGTGTTGTAATAAAGAAATAAAATGAAGAAATAAAATAAATTTTGAGAATGTCTTAACAGGGTGTGCCACACAGCAGGTTTAAAAAGCATTGAAAAAGGTTTTTTAATAATATATGCAGCATATGCGCCACAATTTAATTTTATTGCGATTGTGATATTTTGTTAAACGAAGTTTCCATATTTTATAGTTTTAAACGGCAATTACAATATTCTTGTTGTTGTTGTTGTTGGTTTTTTTATTGTAATTATGAGACCAAAACCAGCAACATTACATGCAGCAGCATGCTTTCGATTACTGCAGACTGACAGTGTTTTTGAAAGAGCACGACCGGGTAGTTGTGGTGGTAACAGTAGACGATTATGGAGACTTTTGAGTTTTGAATTGTTAATCAAAGAAAATGTCGCATAAAATAACAGAAAAAAAAACAAAGAAAAAATTAAACGTTTAAACAAAACGAAACGAGTCAGAGTCACAAGTAATTGGCAGCATTTTTTCAACTTTTCTGTTATAAAAACTAGAAAAACAAAATTGGAAAAAAATTGTCTACGAAATTCCATAAAAAAAACCTGCTTTCAGCTTAAGAATTTCACAAAGAATTCTTAAACGATTACGTTACCTTACGTTACGTTATGTCGTAAGCTTACATGAGAGTGAATAATTAAAAAAAAAAAAAAATAGAAAACTTGGCTTGAGAGCCCATTACATGCAAAGCAAGTGATGGTCAAAAGCGTGATGATGACTTCAATAAGGCATTCAAATAATAATAAAAACCAAAAAAATAATTTCACTTTCACAATTCGTGTAAGACACGTAAACAGAGTGTCATAAAAATAAAAAACCGAAAAAAAAGCAAAAAAAAAAAACATTACAATCGTGATGAGCATTAATTTTTTTATTTATTTATTTAAAAACTTGTTTCAGTCACTTTTTTTTCGTTTCGTTTCATTTTTAAACTTTTCATGGATTTTTTATGGATTTTTAATTAAAAACCCTTTTTGAAAATGACCGTAATTTGAAATTTATGGCTATAAAATGATCACACATCCTAAGCATAAGCATTTTATTAAAACTTTACACACATAAGCCATAATTCACTTCCGATCTGGCCTTTCATTTTATCCCCAAGACATAAAAAGAGCTCAACATAAACTATGGGATTAAAATATCGTTTTGTATAAAGCCTACGGAGTAGAAAAATGCACAAAATTCCATGTGTGTGTGAAGATAAATTCGAATTTAAAAACCAAAGACGCAAACCTACACTTTTAGCAACGCCACTTCATGCCTCTAACTGGGTAAACTTTGCTACTATTAACAGAGCACTGTTAACTGTTTAACTGTGGCAATAAGTAGATTATTCTTCTATTTTGCAATTATTTCAGACTATTGACATCAAATTTAATTCTCATTATGGTCATTATTATTTGTGAAAAATAATGTTGAAGTGTATGGGAAAAGGTTGGTTTGGGATGGAAGCAGTACATTTTCTCAACTCTCAAAATTATTTCAGCTATACCACAAGCACGATTCGAAAGAGGAACCTCGGAACTACCATTTGCATATAGTCGGTATGGTGTACTATTTATTATATGCTCCAAAATGGCCACTGATCTTCTAGAGAATTTTCAACCAAAAAATTGATATTTTCAAAGCCATTTTTCTTAATACCATATCACCTTATATGTGACTATGTTGCTGATTATATTAACCTTGGAACCTTGCTTTGTATATAGTAAAGTACTCATAGACCTAGAGTATTTCCGAAAATAAGCTCCTAAACAAATGGGGCTTGCTCAGATGAATACTGTTAAATAGCTAACAGTGCTCTGTTAAGGTCAAATTTTGTTCTGTTAAGAGGAAATTTTGCTCTGTTAACCCCAAATGTGGCGCTGCTAAAATTTATATATTGTGTCTTGGAATTTATCTTCACACACATCGAAATTCCTCTTTTCTCCTCAAATCTGGCGATGGCCTGCTTTCAGTGGCTGGACAAATATGAATTATGATAACCAACAGACGCCTGTTGTCAGAAGTACTCCTCGAACTCGTATAATCCTAATTTATCCGGGTGTGGGCTGTTCAGGATTAGGTTAGCTACGACAGTGAGAGGGGGAACAAAAATTTCGTGAGTTTAATCCCAAGATCTTATTGCCGGTACTTGTTAAGACATTATGAATCCAACCGTCAAAAAAGTGATATGTATTGTTTCAATCCTTTATGATGATGCAGAAAATCAACATTCAGGTTGCTACCTCTCTAGAGATTATCAACGGGGATTCATATTTTACAGACATCACAATTCCTTTTTTGTTCGCCTTTTGTCGCCCTTTTCCTCAGGACGAAAGGTAGCGTAAGTGCAAGGCTACAAATTTGATCCTGGTCTTGTGTTCACAAGACATCATTCACTTGATCTAGAAATAAGAGTTGCAATTTGCACATGATATTTGGGTTGAAGTCGTCTTAGTCTAGTAGGTAGTGTGTTGGCTTATTAAACGTGCAGCCACAGTTTATATCACAGCTCAAACATCTCCAACAAAACGAAATATGAAGTTTCTCTGGAAACTTCCTCTCAGCAGATTTCTGGCAGAAACTCTGAGAGAGAAATAAAATTGCCATGAAAATTTTCTCAGAAATCTGTCATTCGGAATCAACTTTAAACTGTAGGTCCCGCCACTTATGTATAAAATTAATACACACAACATAAGTGGTTGTGACAACACAGATCGTAATCCTGGCTGAAGGGTTGTAATGACCACTGGTCACTGTCTTATTCATATGCTTGTTATCGCTTCGGATCATTAGATGTTGGCGCAATCGGTATGTAGTGGGTGACTACTCCATTACAATCCTCACATCCTTATGAACATTTCTCTATACAAGATCGCGCGCGCGTTTCTTTGGTTAGAGATTCGGTGGTAAGTACACTGCGTTCAGCCTGCAATTACTAGTTTAGGTGAGCCTTTTCGTTCCTAAGACATACTTTGAATATTTTGTAGCTTTTTTCCAAAATTTTTGATTTTTTCCTTTTTCCATCGTTTACATTAAGCGAGTGTGTATTATGCATCGTCAGAATTTTCATCGCCATATCATATAAACAACTGAGATCTTTAGTTTTTTCAACAGTCATGTCTGAACAGCATTCATCTATCCTTGGCAGCAAACTTGCTGTCTACCTTCTCCACTTCTGCTGTAGTTTCTTCAGAGTTTCTATGCTGTCCTAGCTGCCTTTTATCCGCTTCATAATTTTGTCTTTGTTTAGTTCGCTTTTTCACTTTCTGCTCGACTAAAAGGCCAATTGGAATTATGCGCTGTAAGAACGCTCTTAGCGCCAAGGTTTTTTGTTCCGGCCAGTAATTTATTCCATCCACATAAACCGAGTTAGTGGTGCCCATTAGTAACTTCCGCTTGAGTTCTTGAGTACATCTCCCATCAAGAACTAATCACAGCGGCTGTTGTGTAAATACCATCCAAGATTTTTAGTGCTGCTTAGCTAACAGTAAGGATGATATCTTAGCAGTCTGATTGCCATACAGATTGCAAATATTTCGACTTTGACAAGAGATTGTAAACATCCATTGGCCTGTAGCTAATCCCCTTGTCCATTTCCTGCATATAAAAACCACCACCTACCTACTCCCGAAATCGATTTAGTTTCATTTGTGCGAATCCGATACGTATTGTTTTTGGGTTAGTCCATCATTAAGGGATTATCATATGTCCGGCATTTCTGTTTTTTTGTTTATTTTTTGATTACAATAAAGGAAAGAAAAAACAAAACATTTTTGGAGATTAAGAGAACGAAAGTTAAAGAAATATGGGGCCCTTCATTTTACATTTTTTTTTCAATTTCTTTAAAGCCGCTTAATACATATGAAAAAAATGCCTTTTTTGTTACAAAAATTTTTTGTCTAGACATGTATTGAAATTATTGACAGTTCAAGTGCTGCTGCATATAATGAAATCTTTAAAAATGTGTTCATTTTTAATGGCATTCATATTGCTTAACAATCCTTAAATCTGGCATCCTTGAACTACAAGGTAAACATAGAGAGAAATCAAGTTAAACATTCAAGAGTATAGAATAAAAGCATCAAAAACAGCAAGCAGAGTTGTTAACATATGACGTTAAAAACGCTAAAATTTAAAAAAAAAATAATCCATGGAAGATCGTATGAAGTAGATATAATACGCAACCGAGGTAAAAAAGGTTTCAATGCACTGAATTACACGAGATGAAAATATCTGAGCCATTTACAATCGTTACAGAGGTCTGTTTTCTTTCACCATTAATGTTTACAACATGGAAAATAACCTCCGCCATACCATTCAGAAGATTCAGAATAAAGACCTTAAAAACAATGCAGCTGATGTGCATAAATTCCAGATCATTTGATTCTTTATACATACATACATATGTACATAATTGGTCATTACAAACCTTCAGTCAAGATTTCGACCTAGCTTCTCACACCACTTATGTTGTGTTCGTTACTTTTATACATGAGTGGCAGAACCTACACTTTAAAGTCGATTCCGAACGACAAATTTTTAAGAAGCTCTTCACGGCAATTTGATTTACTCTCAGAGTTTTCGCCAGAAATCTGCTGAGAGGCATTCGCCAAAGAAATATTTTTTTATATTTCGTTTCGATGACTGACCTGGGATACGAACCCGGGCTTTACGTCTAATAAGCCAACACAATACCTACTAGACTACGGCAACTACATTGATTCTTTATCTTCTACAAAGTCCAGTCGAAGGTTGAAAAGAATTCGCCGTAGTCTAATAGGTAATGAGTTGACTTATTAGACACAAGGCCGTGATTCAAACCTGAGTTCAGATAACTCGAGCACAACAAAATATGAAAAAATATTTCTCTGACAACTTCCTCTCTTTAGTCATCTAGCCAAAAACTCTGAGACTAGTTTTTCAAAAATCTGTGGTTCTGAGTCAAGATTTAAATGTAGGTCCTGCCACTCATGTATAAAATTAACGCTTGGATGGTATGAGAAGCTAGGTTGTAATCCTAGCTAACGGATTGTAATGACCAATTAACTAAGTTATGCTGTGGAATACACTGAATTTCTAAAAGAAACTATTTAATATCTCAAGTCTTACAGTTAGGTTAGCGGGTAGCAAGCAAGCTTACTCGGTGGGTAACTAGGGTGACCATTGCGTTAACCAGTGTGAGGTAAGCCCCATTGTCATGATCCGTTAGTAGTGAGTTTGAACAAACTTCAGATGAAACCGGGCAGTTCCCTTAGTGGCACATTCGCCACATCATGTCCAGATCTTCAAACGTTCTGTTATCCAAAAACCGATGACATCTGTTTTGAATTGCAGGGCAGTCGTATAAAAAGTGTTGCACCGATTCCTGTTAGAATGCGAACCGTTTTCTCGTCCAACTCAAGTAGTTGCCTGGTAACAATTACATTAATTTCATTCACAATTTTTTTTAGCGTTTTTTTAAATTTGAACGTTGTCAACATTTGCACAGAACATCAATGCATACGAATACCAAATGCAGGCTCCTTATGCTCATGCAAATTAAACAAGAACAGCAGCAACAACAACAACAAAACAAAAGTGTCATATATAACAGTTTAGTAAAGTTAAAAATTTAACACATACACACACAGGCGCACACACAACTGACAGAAATTGCAAAGAATTAAAACTGTAATCGGGTGCGTGTAAATGCGTGTGTATACAAACTAAAAATAAAATTGAAATCAAAAGTAAAAATTCATAGATTTAAAGGCATGAATCAGCAAATTTCAGTATAAACAAGGACAACGAGCTCTTATAAATTCTGCTTACAAATTCATGTATATTTACATGTGTACATGCACACACATTTATTACTGTTATAAACTGTTCACTGTTCGTACTTTCTATATATGAATACAAATCTTTCTACATATCTCTCTCTGGTTCTCTCGTATAACAAAGATTTACTGTGATGTGTTAGTTAGTCAGTCGCATTAAAATACGATTTTTGGTTTCGTTTTTTCTTCTTTTTTTTTTTTTTTTTGTATGATTTTTGTTGTTTTGTTCTCTCTTCTTGTGTTTGTCAAAAGGCCTTAAAAGTGCAACATGAGTAGTTGAATTGACAATTATTTGTTTTTGCCATTTATGGTTGTTCATTCATTCGTCCGTTCGTAATATTTTTTTTTCTTTATTGTTATTGTTTCTGCTTTAAATAATAATGATAAATGAAAATTGTATAAAAAATGAATGTGTTCTTATGAGAGTCAAAAAAAGCAACAACAAAAGAATGACAACAAAACAAAACAAAATAAAATACATCATGTACTCGTATTTGTAGTACAATCATTTGTGTTATATTCTGTGTGTGTGTGTGTGTGTGCTTGAAATAGAATATTTAATATACGGTACCGTATATGGCCACTTGTTTAGATTGTGTTTTAAAGGAATTTGGGTTAAACATTTTGCACACACAGAATCAAAATCAATAATTATTATTGAATTTTAATTTAATTGCTTAAATAAGAGTGTTGCCATAATAAACAGTTTTAATTTAATTAAATACCACAGGTAGACATAATGAATCATCAGAATCTTGAGTAATATTTCTATGCATATAGTGGTGGTCAAAATAATAGTATTGAAAAAAAAATATTGTTACGTTTATACCTTTTAAAAACTTTTAAAATATGAGATCGTAGATAGCAAATAAAATAAAAATAAATTTGTGTTTAGTTTTAATTAAAATTCTTTATTATTCGCACAATTCTGTGTACCACTGTTCACAACTTGGTGTAACAACAACAATTGCTTTTCTTTGTTATTCCTCTGTTTACAATAACAATTACTGGACAATTATTCGACAGATCTTTGTAGCGGAGATCCGCAAACCACAATTAATCTCTTCAAACGCACCTCGTCTTCACACAAGTCCGACTGAACTTCACTAACTGAGTCGCCTGCTTTGCCTTGCCTTTTATATGGCAACGTAAACAGTCAGATGAATGTTCTTGAAGGTGAATGTTCATGACTTCGCCTTCTCGAAGTCTCTATAAATGCAAACATCGTTGTTTACGTTTATTCTTGTAGCGTTTGTTGTTGTATTTTTGTTTACTTGTTTACCATTTTTTTATGCTGGTGTTTGTTGTTGTATTTTTCCTTACTCGTTTACCATTTTTTATGCTGGTGTTTGTTATAATTTTTAAACAGGTCTGTTTACTGAATTGTTTTGTTTTTGTAGCTTTTGTTTATAATTTTAATGTTAAGCGACTTAACCTAACTTCAAATAACGAGGTCTTGAGACTATTATGAAGACAAACCCGAGCATTACCTATTTCGACTATTACCTATTTCGCGTAAATGGAAAGTTTATTAAGCGCATAGGTGAGGTAATAGCACAGAAAATGGAGGCAAACTATCATGCAAAATATTGCTGGGTACTAAATAGACATAAGAGTAAACCATGGAAGTAGTAGTAGGCATGTGATAATGATATACAGAAGGCTTGCAGGAAAATCTTGAAAATACAAGAATTATGAATTGGATGTACACCAGTAATGTTCAGCCCAATTGTGACTTATAGGGTCATTGGCTGAGTAAATAGAACAAATCTAAAAACAACTCAAATGGAGTTTGACAAGATACACAGAAAACTAGGTGATTGCTGGTATAATAGGGGCAATGAAAACATGTTCTGGAAGGCTGTGCTGAAGTCAATTCTGTTGCATGCGAAGTAACAACCACAGCCATGGAGACTATGCTTATTACAATGGAGAATATTCTGCTACGACGTTCGTTAGAGCGCAATTTAACCAGACGTATCCAGAAGCTGACAGATACTAACCTAACTGTAGCCCCGACGCTACCAGCTTCACGAGATTGTAGTAAATAATTTGGTTGCTACATACTCCTCCCTCAAGATTGAAATCATGGTGTAGCATACAGATGGGTCAACGACATTTAGTAGGTCACTGGGTCTCAGAGTGAAGTATTCGGAATCGCTTTTAGCCCCCAATATGTAGATCCTGTGGAAGATTAATCATCAGAACATACGTATACATATGTATTTGGAACCTGTGCGGCGTTAATATATCATCAAAGGAGGTGTATCAAGTATTAGGCCGGAAGTTATTCTTACAGATACCGAACAAAATTCTGAAGTTTGTTAAGGTTAGCAACATTGCCAAACGAGATAAAAGAGACTATCGGAAAATAAGAAATTAATAATAAGACAGTAAGCTGTGCATGTAATCAAGAAGATTTCAAAGCACAACAACTGGAGAAAAATTATTTTGCTCAACACGGTACACAACAAATTGGCAGCCATAATGCAGGGAAGATTTCAAAGTAAAACAAAGTAAACAATCTGAGAGAATGGCTTACTAAAGGGTCCGCCAAATAACTTTTTTTTTTGAAAATGCTTTAAAAAAAACTACTGAATATTTTCTCAAATTTCTTTTTTTATTTGAAAGTACAATCCTTCCGGTTAATAATGGAAAATAATTTCATTCAAATGGCTGCCTCGGCTGGCCATGCAGTAGCCTACACGATCGGTCCAATTTTTAAGCACATTATCGATTGTGTGCAGCTGTATTTCACCAATGGCTTCACGAATATTGTCCTTTAAAGCGTCAATTGTCTCTGCCTTGTCGGCGTAACACTTATCTTTGACGGCACCCCACAAATAATAGTCCAACGGTGTCAAATCGCAGGTCCGAGGTGGCCCAATTATGCATCTGGACCAAAATCCGCACCAAACAGTGACTCGTTTTGGGTGCGTCGGCTTTTCAATGTATGCGTGCGGGTTTTCTGTGCCCCAAATGCGACAATTTTGCTTGTTTACATACCCGCCAAGATCAAAATGAGCTTCATCTGAAAAGATGATTTTTTTTTTGCCAAAATCGGCATCCCACTTACCGAAGCGAAAACGCATAACCATTTATTTTCCATTATTAACCGGAAGGATTGTACTTTCAAATAAAAAAAGAAATTTTAGAAAATATTCAGTAGTTTTTTTAAGCATTTTCAAAAAAAAAAAAAAGTTATTTGGCGGATCCTTTATTTTAAATCTGTTGGTAATCGAATTCAAGAAGATTTTCAATAGGTTTTGACCGACTGCTATATGGAAAGCATAGAGAAGAAAAAAAAAAAAAAAGAACTCGCATTTCTACACTATAAAGCCACAGTCTCCGTCTTGTTATCGAACTTCAATGAACAGTCAATAACAACAACTGGCAGCGTGGTTTTTGTTCTCCTTTCTATTTGAACAACACTTACCAATACAAATTTTTTTCCCTGCGTTACGCATGTACATATTGTATGTAGGTATGCATGTGTGTCTGTGTGTAACAGTATTTTTATGCCTATATAAACTGAAAAATAGAAAAAATCTTCTCACTTTTTATTAATTGTTCTGCCTCTTTTTGTTTGTAAAAATATTCTCTTTCTTTAGAAATGCCTTAAATAGACAACATAATCGTTGCATATGAATGTATGTGAGTGAGTTTGTATGTGTGTAAAGATGTATGTATGTATGTAATTAGTTTAGGTTTCATCATTACATTTTTACTTTATTTGATGATTATTTATAATTACTGTTATTGGTGTTGTTGTTGTTGTTATGGCGTAATTCATGGCGATGTTTACAATAATAAGCAGTTTTTTTTTCTCATTTTCTGTTTCTTCTTCTTTATTAAAGATGTTTATATTGTTGTTGTTGTTTTGTGCCACCGGCATTGATGTTGCTATTGCTGTTGATGTTTCTATTGCAATTGCTGTTAAATGTTGTTTATGTGATTATGGTGATGGTGATGACGTTAAATAATGCTCATAATAATGTTTATAAAGTTAGGTTATGTTTACATTGTGTGTGTTTGCCTTATACATGACGATTGTTTTAAAAGTGACAATGACAGAGAGAGAGAGAGAGGGAAATGAAACATGAAAATGCATTCGTTTTTATGTTTAGGCATGCAATTGTACAACACATTTGTATAAGTAAGTATGTATGTATGTGTTTAAGTTTTAATGTTTGAATGACTTTTCTTTCGTTGTCATGTATAAAACTCTTCTAAAACATGTGTTTTCTTCTTGTTTTTTTTTCTGTTGTTGTTTCTAATAAACAAAAATGAACAGTCACAGAAAAAAGTCTACATACTTCGCTCCTGATAATATTTTTTTGTAGTTTTTTTATATAATTTCTTGGTGATATTTTTTTATATTCGTTTTTGTCTTGAAACATTCTTAATTGTAATTGACTTAAACAACATTATAACATCTTTTTCAATTTGATAAAAATCACCACTGTATGTAGACTTTTTTCTTTGACTGTATATCGTCATGTAATAACTTCAGTCAATGTTTAATGCTTTGTATTTGTTAGTATGTAAGCTGTTGTTATTGTTATTTCAAGCATAAATATACACTCACACGAGTGCACATTAGGTATGTATGTACGTGTTTACATGCCTGTGTATTCATTCATCGTTAATTCATTTTACTTTTATAAAAATTTCATTTTATTCTTCACATGTTTTTTTTCATTTGTTCTCAATTTATTTTGAAATATTATGCCTTTTAATAGCATTTTTAATTTCAATTTTTTTTCCCCTTTTCATATCAGGTGTTAATTGTAGTGTTATTTGAATTTGCTTTTGTTTATACAATAAATTCTTCTTTTTTTATTTTTTGTAATAATTTTTTTACAATTAAAAAATAAATTTTTTCCCACGTTTATCTTAAAAAAAAAAAAAAAATTAAGATTTCTTTGTAATGTTTTTCTATTCTGATTCTGAAATTTTGTAAACAAACTGGTGTTAAAACTAAATAAAAAAGAATAACAGTATGCGACAAAATAAAAAAAAATTAAATACACCCGGCTAATGACATAGTGTAGGTTGTGAGTTTTGTTGAGTAGATCTCAAAAATATTTTTTTTTATATTTCTCAAACCCTCCAAACTATTTTTATTTGACAAAAACTGTTTTTTTAGAATTTACGCACAAATTTCTGGATTACTCAAACATTTCTGACCTGATTTTCAAAATTTAAATCTTGTTGGAAAGGGAAGAGATGTACCTTTAAAACGGTATACATATATCAATTATTCGACTTAATATGCTATGAGATCTGATGAGGTAAACTTGGAAAATTCCAATTTTTTTCATATTTTTTCAAGTTTGTCCGTTCATAGTAGCAAACTTTAATAAAAAAAAATATAGGATAAGTGATAATATTCTTAAAGTCTGTTCTCTTGTGAAGAGATTGAGTCATCATTTGATAAAATTGTATAAAAATCGAATAATAGATATATGTATGTACACCGTTTTAAAGGTCCATCTCTGCCCTTTCCAACAAAATTTAAATTTTGAAAATCGGGTCAGAAATGTTTTGAGTAATCCAGAAATTTGTGCGTAAAGTCTAAAAAAACAGTTTTTGTCAAATAAAACAAGTTTGGAGGGCTCGAGAAATATAAAAAAGGTATTTTCGAGTTCTACTCAACTAACTGAACAACGTGGACCATGTAGTTACTCGGATGTATTTTCACTGTCGCACCGTGTAATTAATCCTAATATATATTATAAATCTTTCTGTAAGTCTGTTTGTTTGTTAGCCAATCACGCCTGAACGCCCGGACCGATTTTCTTGAAATTTGGGATATTGATCGAGCTTTTGTAGGTGCAGGTCAAATTTTTGGTCAAAATTTTGACCAAAAGGGGAGAAAAAATGAGACAAAGGGAGAAAAAATGGGCAAATATTAGTACTTTTATGCATAAAAGGGAAAGGGACCAAAAACGGGCAAATTGAGTGCATTTATATTTAGGACTTAGAGTATTCAAAAAACTGGGTTGTTTGTTAAACCGGTTTCCGAATAATTTGAAAAGTTGCATTTTTTAAGAAACCGGTTTCGAAACATATCCCGGTTTTTTTTATTGATTGTTATTTTTAATGCAAAAATGACCAAGTAATAATTATTTTTAATTTTTTAAACTAATCCAAACTACATAACCCGCGCAACGCCGGGTACAATCTGCTAGTAAACAAATAAAACTGAACCCTTTATATTGAGGTTAATCAGTGATGCCAGATGGTTGGAAATGTATTGTATTTTGAAATGTTTTTATTAGATTTACTTCGGAAACCAATTAATCTTGCAATAATATGGTGGCAAAAGATTGAAACAAAAAAAAAATATATTTTTATTTCATTCATTAAGTAACATAAGACGTCATAAACAACTCTCCCATTTTCTTTTGATTGTGGTTGCCGTGTTGCAGTTTCATTAATCAAATTTTTTATAGTTAAGCATGTCCTACAATGAAAAGTTTACTAGTGTTCGTTGCGAGGAAACAAAGCCTTCTGAGAAAATTCATTAAGTTGTGGTATTGGATGCATTAAGGCAAGGTGATGACAGACCTTCATACAACGCATGTAATTAATTGCATTCTCTTTGCGAGGACAACTGTCATAGACTTGCTGGATGAATTATTTCAAGAGTTATTGCTTTTACTGGAAGTAGCCGTAGTGTAGCATTCATATGTGATGAGTTTCTTCATATGGGCTTCAGTGCTATGTATCCAGAAAATAAAGACAGATCACTTTTTCAAAACCATAACAGATATCGTTCCTGTCATCTCAGGATTCGAAAAAAAAACACGGCTTGTAGTTAAGCAGAAGTGGCTTCAAATAAGAGAGGATTTCCGGGGAATGTTCATTGTAGAACAATTGAGACTAAAGTTAGTTAACTTTAACCTAACAGTTGTTAGGAGTTGTTCATCGTTAATGTTGAATTATTTATGCGTACTTTTGTACAAAGGTGGATTTTTAATGAAACATTTTATTTTGACTAGAGCTTCCTGACGGGTCTTGCATTCAGAGGAAAACCCTCACGATTCGCTTTCTTCACTTGGTCTGTCGTGTGTTACTGCCATGGCCAAATGGCTTTACTCTGCTATTGGCGCTACCCTGTGCCTCTCGGCCATTGCATTATGTCCATTTCTTTATCTATTGTCAAGGACTAGCAGAACATGAATTCCTTTTGCAACCAATTGTTTGTTAATCTCGGATATTTGTGCTAAACAAGTTCCATAATTTTGATTCCATTTTTTTTTTCCCACTGTAGGGTCGCCATCTGGTGAGATGTAGCGTTCAGCGATGATCAAAGCCAGCTATAAACCAATGCGTAAGCAACCGTCAGTTACATTCAGAACTAAATTTACTGAATATTTGTTTCGTCTCATAGGTAGCCTGTTATGGACCGAAGTATGGCAATATTGTGGACCGATTTCTCCAGAGAGAACCTTAGTTTGACTTTTTTTATCAGCCTTTCAATAAACAGTTTACTGGCGGTTTGTTTCATTTCATGTGGAATTGCATTTTAGAGTCTAGCTATGCACTATTGGAACCTATCTTAAGATCTGTCGTTTCATTTCGCTTCAAAAGAGTTATGAAAACTTTTTAAGCGGGTAACATTATGTCTTATTTTTTCCTGGTTATCCAAAAACCTTTCAATCGTTAGGGATGTCCTTCTAGTTAAATAGGTCTCTAGGTATGAACTTTGCATAGCTCAATTATGGACCGAACTTTATTGTATTTTTCGAATTCATTAGAAGTTTGGAAAATTTAGTTATTATCGGCTAAAACCTGTGCTACAACCTTATCGTCCAATGCCAATTAACAATTGAAATTTATTTAACTGCGTAAACTCCTCCCCGAGAGCTAGTCATGCTCTAACAGAATCACAATTAGTGGCTTCTATCACTTTTAATTTCAATTTCAAAACATGAGTTTCTTGTGTTGTAGGGTGTGTATGTATGTATGTATGTGCGTATTAGAACAGATGTTTTCCACACCCTGGTTCAATGATTTTCGTTGGAATAATTTAATATTGTAGACAAAAAAATAAAACATAAACAATAAAATTGCTGACAGGGCAATGAATTAAAAAAAAAAACTTATTTAAAGAGAATAATATGCAAAGAGAGGAAAAAGAGCAAAAAAAAAACGATGACTTAAGCTATCAATGCTAGTGTGTGTGTGTGTGTGAGTGTGTGTAGACAATAAAAACCCATTAAAATTTCATTGAAATGACTCATTAGCAGCGTCAGAAATCAACTTCTAAATCTAAAATAAACAAGAAACAACAGAAAAACTAACACTCCCGACTATACTTGCCAAGTGGCAGAATTCTAGCAGCAAAAAAAAGAAAAACAAAAGAGAACCACATTCTGTAAAAGAGTAAATTCTTATCTAAGAAAACTATAAAGTTCAAACGCCCCTCCAGGTAGTTCAGGTTAAATTCAGTGATAACTCCCCCTCCCATAACTTATTTTTCTTAAGAGACTTCTCTCTTTTTGGCCTAAATTAGTTGAAGTAGTGTAGTTTGTAAGCTCTAAATGTTGCTAGCGAGAATAATGGTGTCAGACACAGAATTATTGTCTCTAGGATTACTTTTTAGACTCTTATGCCCAAGTGTGAAAGATTGTTTTGATTACTTGCTGTCATAGATCAGCTATGAATCGTTTTTTTTGCGACTCATAAGCACTCATGAAATTTGGAATATAAGTAAGTCAACAATATTGAAATTTAACTATGTACTCTGATTCATTCATACTCACTACAACGTTGATTTATAAGTACAGGTTGCAATGAGCACGCGTACAACGTTGACATCAAACTCATACCATTCGACATAAGCCTACTCAAAGCCAAATGATTCGAGTGACTTGAATCATTCATCAAAATTTATAGTCTTAAATTGCCCGGCCACGCATCAAATAATGGATCAAACTCGCCTATTTTGTTAATGTATTGGTAAAACTATACTCACACGTATAGGCTGAAAAGAGTTTGAAGAATATCAAAATACTTTTGATTTTCGCTATCTGCGTTGCATCGATCATATGTCCTTTTCTGCTTCACAACAATAATACAATGCAATTCGAAGGTTCAATTTTGATGTGTTGCTGTACTAAGCAAAACAAATATTACCAACACATGTGCAAATTTGATCAGTTAAATTTGATGCTTCGCCATGCGCCATTAGCAAAAAAAAAAAAAAGACAGAGCAGCAAGCAGAACAAACACACAACCTTCTAGTAAGTATTTTAGTGTTCATACGCGAATCATACTTATTTTGTGATTCTTGTAAATGTTGAGTTATGGAGAGTCGAAATCAACAATATCAACACGTATGATGTTAAGTATGAATATGATGAGTACTTCAAACTTTGAATATGAGTAGAGGTTCTATGATAATAAAATAAGTATGAATGCGTATAAGTATCAGAAATTATGAGTATGATTCGATTCTACTTGCTTGCTGTTCACAATTGTAAGGCGAATTGTTCTACAATGACGTTCTCCAATGTCTTCAGAACTTGTAAGGCGCCTGGAGACGATCAAATAATTTCATCAAATAATACATATGTGTGAGTGTCGTGTGATTGAAGTTTAAAAGGAGACGTTCAAATAAATTCGTCAATCATCATTTACATTTTGATTTTGTAGTGTTCGTTTCGTAAAATGTCTTCATCGGATGACACACAAAATATAAAATATACACTCACAATAAAACAAAATATTTCTTTGTTTGCTATTACATTATTCACAATAAAAAAATATTTGTTTGTTTATCCGCGCATGGATGATGTGTTCATTACGACGATATCAAAGCAAATGAGATATTGCTTGTCAATCAGAATTGTAGACGATCAAATAAAAATTCGTCAAATGAAAAAATCAAAATGTTTTGATTTTCGTCAATCAAAGCCGACAACGTATACTTATATAACGACAACACGCACACATGTAAGGCGTTGATGGTTTTATTTGATCGTCTCCAGGGGCCTTTAGGATGTAAATGCCATTTTTCTGTACTGACAACAGTTAACTGTAGTTTATTCAACCCCTTTTCCAACTTAATTAGCATCAACTTGAAAGAGTGGCATTCTCTAAAGTATGTTTTTCAATGTTCAAATTTTCCCAGTAAGCATCGTCCACATAAAGAATTCTTCACACCTTTAACGTTCTGCAGCGGCAATTAATAATCGCAAACGTTTAACAATTTATTGTTATTTGAACTGGCAATTTGAAATCATTTATTAAATGACTTTTATTCGTTTCCTTTTTCGTTATTGTTTTTCGCTTTTTATTCTGTTTCTTGTCTATTTCACTGAATAAAAGTAAAAACAAAATGCAAATTAAACTGGAAACACTCATCGATTTTTGGATATTTTAAAAGTTGAAAAAGAATTCTGTATTCAATGCGAGAAAGTATGTACTTTTCGGACTTACTTAATCAGCTTTTACAGCAGCAGTTTAGCCAGGATCAGAACCTAGCTTTTTACACCACACATGTTGTGTGTGTTAATTTTATCCTTGAGTGGCGGGACCTAAAGTTGACTCCGAAGGACAAATTCTTGAGAAACTTTGCATGCTAATTTTATTTGCTCTCAGAATTGCTGCTACTGGACTGCTGAGAGAGAAAGCCGTCGAAGGAAATATTTTTTCATATTTCGTTTTGATCGAGATGCCTGATCTGGGAATTGAAATACGCCCTTACGCTATTAATCTGTATTCATCTACTACTGCCATTGGGCAATATAATGTGAAGTTATGAACACTCGTCTGTCTATCAGATAGTCAAGTTATCCTAACAAATTTTAACCCTAAAACTGGTGCCATCGTGGGAAGGCAAACTCAAAGAAAACATATTCAGAATAACGAAAGAGAAAGCTTTACTTAAAACCATTAGCATCTCCTACTCACTGTAGCCAATTCGAAATTATCGTGGGTATTCTGTAGTTCGTGTTGATCGACTTTGCCTCAATTAATTGAAATTTTTAACAACAATTTTAAAATTAAAGTCACGTTATTTAGATGCGAGAGAACAACAGCAATATCAATAGCAATAGCAACAGCAACAACAACAAATTAAACAATAAATTTTATTACAGAAAATACGTTTCAGAGCAGCAACGACGAACAGACGACTTAAATCATTCAACAAAATGTGTCAGATTTTTATTACATTTACGAGTAAGCGTAAAAGCATGACATCAGAATCAAGTTATTGTGTTCTTTTAACTGAAAACGGCCATGTGATTTGAGGACAGAAGCAAGTCAGTCCTCTTCTTATCCATACGTATGCAGCAGAGCGTAGCAATATTGCACGTACGCTCTTGCTGGCAACAATATTAAGTCTCCCCATAAAATGAGTGGCTAATATACCTATTGAATTGAGGCAAACGTAAATACCTTTGTCCTGTAACGTGTCGTATATTGTGAGTTACATAGCGGTTCTGGCCTGTTCATTATTCTGTTGAATTGAATTTAGAAAAGCGTCGGGAACGAAATATTTAGGAATTGGAAGGAGAGGAATTTATCATAAGGGTGCTGGTTTGCGTCAGGCTAAAAGGTTTCTAATACCTAATACAGGAAGATTGAACAAGCTCCTTTTTTAAGTTAAGCAAACTTAAGCCATTGGTTACTTTGTGAGCTATAGTCTGAGATACAATTGGAAAAAAATAGAGTCTCTGAGGACAACCTCTGTCGTACCTGCGAAACTTACGAGAACTCTAAACACATTCTTTGTGATTGCCCTGCACTCAGCAGACAGAGGCTTCACCATCTTGGCAATATAATCGTGCCATCCACCTAAGTCGTGGATCGTAAATATAACATTATTGGTCATTACAAACCTTCAGTTAGGATTACGAGCTAGTTTCTCACACCACTTATGTTGTGTGTGTTAATTTTTTACATGTGTGGCGGGAACTACTAAAACTTTTCATGGCAATTTTACTTATGGTGTTTTCTTTTCTACAAAGAAAATGTCACCCTCTTACACGGTACATTAAAAAAATTTTTGACCAACCCTGTTGTAATGTCATTTTTTACTTGATAAGAACATAACACAAATATTAAAAAAGGGTATGCCCTGTGTTTACCACTTATTAAGAAAATGAATGAGGAAATGCCAATTTGTTCAAAGGTGTTGCCAGATCGCTAATTTTTCGACTTCATTTTTTGCACGCTTTTTTTATAACAAAAAAAAAAAAAAATATTTTAACACTGTTCTAACATTGAATACAATTTTTTATACTGCTGACCATGTAGCTTTAATAATGTAATATTTCCTTAAGATTACTCCACAAAACAATGAAAAAATTAACTTCAAATTGTATAACAATACCAGGCGACTTTTTTTAAATTTCATCTGGTAGCCCTATAAATAAACAAAAGTCATCTGCTTTACAGGGCATTAGCAGCACTCTCGATTTATACAGGGCATAAAATGCAATGCCCTCCACCATTGGCAAGTGCGAATTATTTAGAATAAAACATACCACCCTTTTAGAGGGCGAAACATTTTTAAGAAACAAACGCAAAATTGCATTTTGCGTTAATAAAATGCACATTTTTGGTAGAAAAGAAAACACCATTACTCTCCGATATTTTGCAAATTGCCAAAGAAACATTTTTTGCGTATTCAGTTTGTTGGAGATATCTGACCTGGGATTTGAACCGTGGCCACACGTCTAATAAGACTACAGCGGACTTTAGGAGAATAAAACCCCGGATAAAACTTTCTTAAAGCCCTTAGACAGAGGGATTAATGTAATGGGTTCTCTTGGTTCAAAGACCCCTTTATAGATGTTAGTCTATAGGCTTTTGAAGGAAGTTTCCAGTTTTACCGTTTTAAGTTCCACAATTAAATCTATGTCCATTCACAGTGCAACTGTTTAATATATGCGTACAACTATACGAGTGTAGTTAACATTTTATTCTCCAATGATGTAAGATTTTCTGATGATTTCATTGAAAAATTCACAAATTTATTCATAATAATAACGAATATATGTATGATGGACGAATAAAATGTAATTTTCGTTGTAGCATTTTCGTGACTCAGAAATCTATAGAGAGAGAGAGAGGGAATGCAAGCGCGCATTGAAGTGAACGTTATCAAATAGGCCATTGTCATACACCCCTCTACCTTGACCTTGGATCCGATACACGAAAGACTGTTTAACTTCATATAAATACACTGTAATTAAAACAATAAAACGAAATACAAACACAAATACACATTTGTGTGTAGAAACAAAAAAAAAAAAAGAAAATGGAAATACACCTGTAAAATGATATAAAACAATAGGAACAACAACAACAGCTGAAATAAAGCAAAGTGAACTTAAAAAAAACAGCACGAAAAATTATTGGAGCGTATGTGAACTAAATTCAGTTCTTTTTTATTTTCTTACATACTTTCTGACGGAATTAAACAAAATTTTGTGTTTAATTGACCAAAACAAATACAAAAAACAGCAAAACAGAAAAGAAAAAACCTTAATTCCGTAACAAATTGTCAATGGCAACCCAAATCAAAAAAAAAAAAAAAAGCAGGAAAAACCCTAAAGCTGACTTCAGCTGCTTTTTCGAAAGACAAAAACAAAAGATTTTAAGGATGCCATACAAATAGGCTTGCCAGACGTACTGTTTTTAGCAGTACGCGTACTTTTTTTTAGTTTTTGTACTTTTAACTGCATAACCCCTAAAGAAGTACGCAAATGTACTCCTTTTTAGTATCTGTACTTCTTTTTGTACTTTTTTTCTACCTTTTTTGTACTTTCATCATAATTTTATAGAGGTAAACATGTCCTGTTCAATCTCCACAGATGCTTCTAACAAAGGTAATATTAAAACGTTTCCTATTGTTGTGAGATAGTTTAATAAAGAAAATGGAGTCTGCACAAAACTTTTAAGTTTTTATAACTCTGACTCCGAATTATCAATTGATATTTCAAATTCTTTAAAATATAAATTGGAGAGTCAAAAACTGATTTTAGAAAACATCACAAGCTTTTGCGCAGACAATGCCAACGTAAATTTTGGAAATAAAAAAGTGTATTTGTTGAGCTTAAAAGGCAAATTCGAATATAATTGCTATTGGATGCCTTTGTCACGTATTAGAGATGAGCGATATTTTCAAAACTGTGATTTAATCACGGTGATTGATAATTCAATGGTAACTACAGTGATTGAAATTGCCAAATAACAGTTACTAATAATGTCGGTTCTTTCAAAATTGTTACATACTCAAATTTATTTCATTTTATTTTGAGCGAGGCAGAATTACTCGTAGATAATTCTGATTATTTACTCTTGTCTTTTATACATGAACTTTCTGTGAAACTTAATTGTCAAACTTCATATAAAAAAAAATTACATTAAAAATAATAACATTGATGACACCACTTTGATTTTGTTTAGTAGTCTTTTCGTAGTATGTATCATCTAGTTGTCTCTTTTTTACGACTTAATAAAATACGTTATTGTCAATATCGTATTATTGGAATACTGTGATCACAATCACTGTTTTAAAGAACAGTGATTAACAAATCACGTTCACTGAGAACAACGTTCTTCAAAAATTACTGGATCGCTCATCTCTATCACGTATTAAATAATGCGTTTAAAAATTCTTTAAAAAGATTAAAATTTGATTTAGAAAATATTGTAATGAAAGTTTTTAATGAATTTTCGACATCAACAAAAAAAACTGTAAATCTGAAAGAAATGTTTGAATTTTGCGATTTGGAATGGTCTGAAATGCTCCGTCATGTACCAACTGGATGGCTTTCTCTAACCTCCGCTGTGGATAGACTTTTAAAAAACTATCCTGCTATTAAGGCTTATTTTTTGTCGCAAGATTGTTGTTCCAGTGTTTTACGCCAATTTTTCGAAAATGAAATTTCTGAAGCATACCTCGGTTTTGTCCATAATATAAATAGGAAATACAATAATATCTGCTATTAAAAAGTTAGAAGAAAATAATTGCCTTGTAATTATTGATATGTTTCAAACATTAATTCTATGGGTTTTTAGACGAACGTATATGTAGCAGTTGCAATAATCAGCAAGAGATTTGTCTTTTTAAAAAACGCGCAGCAGAGTTTTTATCGAATATACATAAGTACTTAATTAAGTAATTCAAACATTTCTTTTCATGAATTTGTGGAAATAATTACATTATTTTCAATCAAAAATATTGATTTAGATCAACTTATTGACGAATTTATATCATTAAAAACATTTGCTGAAAACGTTGAAAAAAAAATTCCTCAGAAGAAAAATGGAAAGAATTCTTAAACAGTGGATCATTTCCTACTTTTGAAAAGATTTGTTGCTTCGTCTTTTCAATTCCTCATTCTAATGCAGCCAGTGAACGAATTTTTAGTTTAATGTTTCATTTTTGGAGGAAGGAACGAAATAAACTTTTAATAGAAAATTTGGAAAGCGAGTTAATAATAAAAACAGACTTTGAATACAATTGTACTGAGTTTTTAAATTTTTTAAAAACCGAAAAAGGTAAAAATTAAATTGTAAATAAAATACAAAAAAGTGATCAATATTTATTGCATAATTGGTCATTACAACCATTCAGTCAGGATTATTGACCTAGTTTCTCACACCACTTATGTTGTGTGTGTTAAAGTCGACTCCGAACGACAGATTTTTTGAGAAACTTTTCATGGCAATTTTATTTACTCTCAGAGTTTTTGCCAGAAATCTGCTGATAGGAAATCGCCGAAGAAATACTTTTTGTATTTTGTTTTGATGTCTGGCCTGGGGCTCGAACCCTGGCTTTACGTCTAATAAGCCAACACACTACCTACTAGACTACGGCGACTTCTAAATAAATATTTATAATTTATTTAAATGTATCAGTAAATTTTGAAGTCAATAATTTTAAAAAATTAATAATGTATATACTTATGTATGTATGTACTTATATCAATGTATACCATTAAAATTAGTTTTTCTTAAATTAATTTTGAAGTATTAAACAATAAAAATTTGTTTTTGAGTTTTTATTCAGATAAATTAAAAATCCAATAATACTATCATAATATAATACATTGATTTTAGTCTAGTCTGAAATATATATATAAATTCTATAGATTTAAAATCACAAAAACTGATTTAAATTAAATTTTATGTTAATTTTTTTATATTCAATACAATCTTTTGTTATGTTCTTCATTGTTACTGTTTTTAACTATTTTTTGTAAGTTTTTTTTATTGAATTAAATAAATTTTGAAAATAAACAATTGTACTTCTTTTTATTGAATTATACTGCTTTTTTAACTTCGATGTACGTTTTTTGACCATTTCTAATCTGGCAAGCCTACATACAAAACTTCAACTGAATTCTACGAAAACTAATTATAAATAAGAATTTCAACACTTATTCCGAGTCCAGTGGCTGCCTTGATTTTTAGTAATGCGAGGAAACTTTGAAGTAAAGATGTGTGTGAAGATAAATTCGAATTTGAAAATTCAAGACGCAATTCATAAATTTTAGAAGCGCAACATTTGGCGTTAACCGAGCAAAATTTCCTCTTAACAGAGCACTGTTAGCTATTTAACAGTATCCATCTGAACAAGCCCACTTGTTTAGGAGCTAATTTTGGGAAATACTCTAGGTCTATGAGTACCATATTATATGCAAATGAAAGTTCAAAGGCCTCTTAATATAATCAGCATACATTGTCACATATAAAGTGATATGGTATTGAGAAAATTGGCTTTGAAAATATCAATTTTTTGCTTGAAAATGCTCTAGAAGGTCATTGGAACATATAAGAAATAGTATACCATTACACCATACAGACTATATGCAAATGGTAGCCCAGAGGGTCCTCTTTCGAACCGTGGTAGTGTGATAGATTGAATAATTTTGAGAGTTGAGAAAATTTCCGTCCTCCATCCCCACCAACCATCCTTTACATTTCAACACTTTTGTTCACAAATAATAATGACTATAATGAGAATTAAATTTGATGTCAATAGTCTGCAACAATTGCAAAGCAGAAGACTAATCTACTTATTGCCACAGTTAAACAGTTAACAGTGCTCTGTTAATAGCAAAGTTTACCCTGTTAGAGGCAAGAAGTGGCGCTGCTAAAAGTGTGGGTTTGCATCTTTGGTTTTTAAATTTGAATTTATCTTCACACACATAAGTTTTTAAGGATGCCATACAAAACTTCAACTGTATTCTACGAAAATTAATTACAAATAAGAGTTTCAACACTGTTGCCGAGTCCAGTAGGCTGCCTTGATTTATAGTATTGTGAGGAAAGTTTGAAGTAAAGATGGCATAAACCAAGACACGGTAAGCGATCGGCTGAAACAAAATTAAATCTGGGGTACCTAGACTTATGCTATACACTGTATATATGTATGTACATGAGTATGCACATTTACTATTTAAATAAATAATTTTCTTGGGAGGTTTTCTTCTATAAAAATTACTTTTAATTTTAAAACAATCTCACAAAACAAACAATAGACAATAATAATCTAAAAATATTTGTTATTGTTGTTGTTGTTTTTTTGTTCTGTTTTGTTTTGTTTACAGATTTCTTTTAAATTTATTCCTATTATAAGAACAATAACAAGTGTAATGAATTTTTACAAAATATAATTGAAAACAATAACAATGGATATCAGATTGCTTTAACTGTAAACAAAACTAAAGGAGAGGAATAGTGGGACCACTGTTGTCAATTTAGTTATTTTCTCGTCAAATCTAGCGATTTTTATGTTGCTACAAAGTAACACTCAAATAACGGTTTTTAAAGAAAAGAAAAACATAAACAAACAACGCGAATTCTTTCTACTGTATTTTTGTGTGTTTATTAAGTGAATGTGAAATTAAAGTATAAAATTAAGTTGTAAGCTTTTAATAATATTGTCAAAAACTATAACAACTTAAGGAATGGAGCCTAAATATAACCAAAAATTTCGCCGTGAGTGGCTAAATCACGAACAATTGAAAACGTGGGTGGCTCAAGACGAAACAAAAGGATTCTGTAAGTATTGCAGATGCTCCTTGTCTGGAAAACTTTACGACCTATTAAGTCACGCGGAAACTAAAAAACACAAATCAGCCTCATCGCTTAGGGGATCATGTTGGAAAAAATTGGAATTTTCCCCAAATGCAAATATTGTTGACAACGTTAAAATGCAAGAAGCCGCTTTATCTATATTTGTATGTCAACATACGTCGAACAATGCTATTGATCAGCTTAGTGATATGTGTAAAAACAATTTTGATGATGCCAATAAAATCCGTGTTCATAGAACCAAATGTACTGCAATAATTAAAAACGTTTTAGAGCCCCATACATTAAATACATGTACATACATAATTTAAAAAAAAAAATTTAATTTAAATTTATTGCGAGTATTTTTTCAGAATTAAGGCGATAAATCGTTGTCTTTTTTACATACTCGTAATATTAAAATTCCAAAAAAATTAGCTATGTTTTAGGTAAATTTTCTTAAAAACTTTTTAAAATTTATTGTTTTGGCGATTTATCGCTAAATTTTTAAATTTTTTTTAAAATTTCGATATTTTCTAGCTATTTTTTAGTCGACTTTAGCGATATTTTTTGGAAAAAAGTTGGCAACAGTGAGTGGGACAGAGGGAGAGAGGGAGTGCTGTTAAATACAATAGAAGACAGAGTTGTAGTTAAAGTGTATAAAATAAACAAAATAATGGCAGAAATAGTTTTATATTTTATGTTCTAGAAAGAAGACTTTATCATCTGTGAAAATTAAAATTAAAGGAATTATGAATTAATAATAATTCATTAGAATTAATTGATCTGTCATTTGCAACATAGTTAAGTTATGACTGCTAAACTCAGCAATATTTAATGTATGTATAGCGGAAATGAATAACATCAAAGTAGGTTGGAGTCGTAGCCTTGTCATCTGCGAACGACAGATTTTTTGAGAAACATTTTCATGTCAATTTTATTTACTCTCCGAGTTTTTGCCACAAATCTACTGAGAGCAAGTCGCCGACGAACAGAGTTAAATGGTTTGCTTTCATGTGTGTATTTTGGATTTTCGGCAAGAATGTGCTTGTCCAGTTAGTCACAAAATTACGTGGCATATCACTATGTAATCAGGAACCCATAGTAGATTGTCACCAAACTATCACTAGAGTCGTTCAAAGACTTTGACAAATAAATTTAGACCCTACGTTTGCATCCGAAAGAAATCTGATTGCACAATTCTTAGAACAATCTCTTTACATAACAGTAAATAACATTGTAAATTTATTTTTAGATAAAGCTTTAATAAAAGGTTTCTTTTCCATTTCCATTAATTTTTTTTTTCAATTAAAATAAATAAAAGCAATTAAAAAAGTATACAACAACATAACTTTACAAATCCTTTAAGAACTTTATAGCTGTCAGAAGAAAAAGAAATGAAAAATAATTTCCAATAAGAAAGAAGAGCATAAAAAGAACACAAAAAAAAACTAATTAAGAGAGCCATCATAATTGAAATTATTATAAATGGCTGGCTACTTAAGCTCGCATAACCAAATAACACAATAAGAATAAGAAAAGGAAAACAACAACAACAACAACAAAAAATAAAAGTAAGAAAAGGCTCTCTTAGTAAACAAAGAACAATAACATTAAATTCCAGCAACCAACAACTTCCCCTTCTCTCTCTCTCCTTCTATGACTCTTTTACTTTGCCATTGAATAAGCAAACAAACCATAAATTTAAGCTTGTGTATGAGTGCATGCATGTATAAATGCATGAGATTTTAAGGAACACAATACAGAAAACAACATAAATATGGAATAATAGTGTAAAGTGTACAAAAGAGGAGGAGGAGGAGTATATTGCAATACAAGGAGAGAGAGTGAGAGAGAGAGAGAGAGAGAAAGTTAGAGCATGAATAAAAGTGTATGGTCCTTATGTTTGCTCTTATTGTTATTGAGTTGTTAAAACACCATTTATTGTAATATGGAGAGCATAACAATAACAACAAGAACAAATGAAATAAGATTAATAAATATTTCATAGCCCTACCACTCACTCATTGTATGCACTTGCACTTACAAAACTCATACTCTTGGTACAAAAAACAAAAAAAAAATTTAAAAGGATTCTGAGAAAAACAATGACATTTTGCTCTCTTGTTTTAAACCATATGACGTTAGCATGTCTCTACAATCATTTCATTATAATTTATGGGGTTATCACAGTGTTGCTTAACGACAAAAACAAAGTGAAAATGATATTGGAAAACAAATGTGGCCACATTGTCACAATAAAAGCAAGGATTTTTAATTCTAAGTATGTACTGTGAGCACCAAATGAAATGTAACGACTTTGCTGAAAATGGTTTTGGATTATATTCAGAAAAATTGTGTAAAATGTATGAAAGAATATTTAATAAGCCATTGTTATTAAAAGTAAAATTAATTTCGTTAAAATCGAAATCGTCAAAACACAGTAAATACTTGAATCGCTTTTAAGACAAGTGAGTTTATTAAGAAGAATTGTTAAGAAGATGATATCTCTGATAAAATTTATTCCGAATTATTAAATATAGAGTTAAAACACCGTTTAATATGTATGATCACATACAAAGATTATCTGCAAAAAAGACTCAGTTATTACACATACATATGTATGTACATACATAAACACACAATTGATTATTATAACCCTTTAGTCACGATTACAACCTAGCTACTCACAACACCCATATTGTGTGAGTGTTAATTTTATTCATAAATGGCGGAACCTACAATTTAAAGTCGACTGACTCCGAACGACACATTTTTAAGAAACTTTTCATGACAATTTTATTTACTCTTCGAGTTTATGTCAGAAGTCTGCTGATAGGGAGTCGCCAGAGAAATGTTTCTTTTTTATATTTAATATTGTTGAAGATTTGTATGTATCTGACCTGGGGTTTGAGCCCAGATCTCAACGTAATTGAACATCTTTTGGAAGAATTAGCCAGAAGAGTATACCAACAACAATTTAAAACTTTGAATCAGCTTAAGGCGGCTTTACTGCAAGCGTGGAGCTCCATAGAACCTGAAATATGCCACAATTTGGTAAAATCGATTCCAAAACGTTTACAGGTCGTTCTTGAGAACAAAGGATATGCCACAAAGTATTAATTGTCCTCTTTCGTCATTTTCAGCAATGGTGCTCTTGTTTGTCCGATTATGCGTTGAGCGCAAAAAATTGAATTAATTTTCTTTTTCTTTATAAAATTACCGTTATCATGAAAAATGTTATTATTTTTTTAATAATCTGAAAGGCTGTAATGTAGAGTGTAAATAAAAGCAAAAAAAAACATATATTTAATATTTTCTTTTTAAGTTTTAAGCACATACATATCAGACTAATGCTTGTTCGATTATGCGATGGAGCCACTGTAAATAAAGCATGGGCTGAGGGTGAATAGTAGCATCGAGAGTTGGCAATCTGGATATTCTGAAGCAGATTGTAGCTCTTATAGTGGAAAATTACTTTCATCCCACAATTAAGTGTTTCAACAGTACAACAATCCTAAACAATCCTTTAAAATTGTAAAAGACAACACAATCGTTAGACCTCTTTTAGCTTTCAAAGTCAAAAAATTTTAAAACCGTTATCTCCGTGAAATAAAATTTTTCTTAAAGAATGAACACCCTGTGTGCATTAATTTTTCTTGCCATTCATATTCATTCATTTATCCATCCATCCATTCATCTTTTCATTTCTTATTTTATGCTTGTATGTATTTCTTCTTATCGATGACTGTGTGACTGACTGAGTGACTGTATTTTGCCAAAATGATGGATGTTTCTCTGACTGTGTCAGTAGTAGTGGTTAGTGGTTAGAGCATGTATTACAAATGGAATGATGACAATAATAATAATACACAGCCAAGAGAAGTCAAGTCAAGCCAAAACAAATAAACGTTATATTTGCATTTGCATGTGTATGTGTGTACATGAATTGAAATTATTACAACAAGTACTTCCAATTGAAAACAAATCAAGAGTGAGGGAGAGTGGCAGAGAAGAAAAAAAAAACGTTATATTTTCTGTTGTTTTTTTTCTACCATTCATCGTTTGCCGAGTGAAATGAGCAAAAAAGAAATTTTTTTTTTTTTTTTTTTTTTTTTTTTTTTTTTGAGAAAAGAAAAGTTTGATTTGAATTTTTCCCAACACAAAGTAAAACAAAAGTAAGGAAAATAGAGAGAAAGAAAGAAAAAAAGCGTTGTTGTTAAAAAGGAAATTGTGCTGCATACAGGAAAGAAAGGAAACCTGTATCTGCATATAGACACAGTGTAACACACATTCATACACATACACACGCACACTTAAACATACACTAGTTATATATTATAATACTTGTTTTATGTTTTTACATATTTAAATTTAATCATTTAAAGAAAAATAATGAATTTCTTCTTATTTTTTTTATATGCCCTTATTTGACCTTTAAATTATTTTGTCCTTCAATAAAATTCTTTTTTTAAATAGCCAACAACATCACCTTATCCAAATTTGTTATTTATTTAATTACAGTTAAATATTGTCATTCGATCTTTTGAAACAACATCACGCCACTTTTATTTACTTCCTATGTACAAGTACAATTTCTCCTTATTTTATCCTTCTCTTGACCTTTCTTCTATTTCTTTCTTTCTTTCATTATGCTTATATGATAATAACCTTGATTTTAATTCATCATTTTATTTGTTATTGTTTTTTTTATTTTATTGTTATTATTTGCTAAAGTTTAACGGTTAGTTTTAAGATATAGATTTAATATAAATACTTGTAATAAAGATAATTACTGGTAGTCTTAGATTTGACTTCGTGAAGTGAAGTGAAGATTAAAATCAATAAAAATACAATTTAAAAATAACAAAAGTTTTAAGTTGTTTCTTTTTTAAACATAAAGTGTGAATACTTTATTAATTTAACTGGCGACGAGGATGGGATATGTTTTGTAAAAACATATCCAGTGATAATCGGTGTTGAATTTTTTTTTAACCGATACGAACCCAAATAAAAATTAAATAGTGCAAAGTGAAACAAAAAAAAAAAAAAAAATTAAATAATTTCAATTTGCATTAACCATATCAACAATCTACAAGCAATAAATATAAAAAAAAGTAAAAAGAAAACCTTAAAACCTTAATAAAAAATAAAAAAAAAAATTAATAGAAAAGTATCATTATGTACTAAAATTTTAAATCAATTTTCAAACAATATTAAAAATCAAACTTTAATTAAAAAAAATCTCTAAACAAATTTGGAAAAAATTTTAATTTGAAACACGCATAAAAATATTCGCAAATCCATTAAGGAAAATTTAAAATTCTGCAATTATTCTAAAAATTTAAAAAAAAAAAAAAAAAATATAATAAATTAAAAAACAAAAAATCACACAAGTTTTCTCATCAAAATATTTTTTTTAACCAATTGGCCTGTAAATGAAATGTGCAACCTTTTGATGTCGTTAAAATTAAAGGAAAATTTATAAAATTTAAACGCTTGAAATAGTTCAGAAAAATAAGAAACAAAATTAATAAAAAAATTTTTTAAGAAATATTATTGACATAAAAATAAATAAAGCAGACAATAATACAAAATCTGGATAAATAAATAAATATGAACTAAATATAACTTTTTCATTAATTCTAATTTTAAAAACAAAACTGTTATAAAATAAATTGACTATAAAAAAAAAAAAAAAAAAAAACTTGAAAACTCAAAAAAAGATGTAATAAAATAAAAAATAAAAATAAAATTAGCAAAAAAAAAAAAAAAAAAAAAAAAAAAAAAAATGAAAATTAAATAAAAAAAAAATTTTTTTGGAAATTTTTTTAAAAAAAATTAGAAAACAATAAAATCTATAAAAATAAAAAGAAAGTTAAAATTTTTCATTAATAAGTTAGAAAAAATCTTTTAAACAAAATACATCATCTACAAAAATTATGAAAGCTGCTGTGTACAATATAAAACAAAGTTGATTAAGAAGTTTAAAAAGAAAAAAGGACACCAACTTGAAAAAAATTATATAATCAAGGTCATGGCGTTAACATTGGCAGAAAGTCTTCATGAAGCCAGAAGTCTGCCAGCTTTTAATGGAAGCAGCGATTATACACTATCAAACTACTTGAGGGACGTAAGAACTGTGTTACAGCTGACGCCAGTGGTGCATCAGGAAACGATTAAAGCTGTTTTAAGCAATAGGCTGCAAGGTAAGGCGTTGAAGGCAGCAGAAGCATTGGTGAATCCCACATGGGAGGATATTATTAGAAAATTAAAAGAAGAATTCGGGGTAAGAAGGAGTTTTTTTAATCTAATGGTGTTTTCTTTTCTACAAAGAAAATGTCACCCTCTTACACGATGCATTAAAAAAATTTTTGACCAACCCTGTTGTAATGTCATTTTTTATTTGAGAAGAACATAACACAAATATTAAAAAAGGGTATGCCCTGTGTTTACCACTTCTTAAGAAAATGAATGAGGAAATGCCAATTTGTTCAAAGGTGTTGCCAGATCGCTAATTTTTCGACTTCATTTCTTGCACGCTTTTTTTATAACAAAAAAAAAAGATATTTTAATACTGTTCTAGCATTGAATGCAATTTTTTATATTGCTGACCATGTAGCTTTAATAAAGTATTATTTCCTTAAGATTACTCCACAAAACAATGAAAAAATTAACTTCAAATTGGATAACAATACCAGTCGACTTTTTTTAAATTTCATCTGGTAGCCCTATAAATAAACAAAAGTCATCTGCTTTACAGGGCATTATCAGCACTCTCGATTTATACAGGGCATAAAATGCAATGCCCTCCACCATTGGCAAGTGCGAATTATTAAGAATAAAACGTACCACCCTTTTAGAGGGCGAAACATTTTTAAGAAACAAACGCAAAATTGCATTTTGCGTTAATAAAATGCACATTTTTTGGTAGAAAAGAAAACACCATAAGAACTGATGCGTTGAATGTAGAGGCTAGGGATATTGAAGAATTACATTTTAAATTAAATAATATTTTATGCTTAATGAATACGAAATATAATTTAGAACCGGATTCTTCATATACTCCAGATAATAATGAAGTATTAATTTTTGACATATATGTAAATTATTTGCCTATTAATATAAAAACTCTTTTAATTCAAAATAATATTAAATCGATAAGTAAGTCATATTCCTTTTGTTTAGAAAATAATATTCTTAAAGATATTAAATTAATTAATCCTAGAAAAACGAATAGTTTTCCCAATAATAGTTTTAGAAATATGGACAATAATTTTAATTACAAAAATAATTTTCAACCTATAAAATATTCAAGGGGAAATTATGCTCAAAATGCTCATCAGAATAGAATGAACAATTATGACAATAATAACAGGAATTTTAGAGATAATGAAAACCATTCGTACAATAGTAACAGAAGGCAGCAAAATTTAGTTTTTAATCATGGAAATTTCGGACAAAATAATTACAATGGAAATCAGGAGCCTATGGAAGTTGACACAATTAATGCAGCGGGAAATTTTCATGTACGGCCTCCAAATTATCACTACCAATAATAGTATTGACAATTAATAATAGGAAAACCAAATGTTTGATCGATAGTGGTGCTGCAACTACCCTTGGAGACTATGATTTTTTTTCTAGAACAGGAATTAGAAGAAAGTTGCGAAAACCTTTGTTACTGAACACTTTAGTAGGCAATAATATTATTACAGAGGAAGTTATAGTTAATGTGCCCAAAGAGTTCAAGGCGAATGTTAGCACAATGTCCATTAAACTTACGAATTTTACAAATAAAAATTTTGATTGCATAATCGGAATAAACATTTTGCGCCCATTTGGAGCGATGATCGATTTTGAAAGTAATTCGTTGTTTATAAATGGCACTAAAATACCAATTTTTGGGAACGATTTGAATATTTCTTATGAAGATGTAAACTATTTGGAAAAATTTGAAATTGATAAACTTAAAGATTTGATACCACCCAATATAAATGAGGAAGAAGAAAAATTATTAGTAAAGTTTTTATATAGATATAAGAGGACATTTTATATTGAGGGTCAGAATTTAACCACCACATCTTGTGTGAAGCATAAAATAATAACAACATCAGATAAACCGATTTACATTAAAAACTACAGACACCCTCAAATTTTAGAAGAAGAGATAGAAAGACAAATTAACGATATGTTAGGGCAAAATATAATTCGGCCGAGTAGATCGCCATACAATTTTCCCCTATGGATAGTGAAGAAAAAGTCCAATGATTTGGAGGAACAAAAATACAGATTAGTTATAGATTTTAGGAAATTAAATGAGGTGACAGTGGATGATAAATTTCCGCTGCCCAATATAGAATCATTATTTGATAAACTAGGAAGAGCGCAATATTTTTCGTCGTTAGATCTTGCGAAGGGATTTCATCAAGTTTTAATGGATGAAAGTGATATAGAGAAGACGGCATTTTCTACTTCAAAGGGACATTTTGAATTTGTTCGAATGCCATTTGGCTTAAAGAATGCCCCTGCCACATTCCAAAGAATGCTTAACTATGTTCTGGCTGATTATATTAATAAAATTTGTATTATTTATATGGATGACATATTAGTCTTTTCCACTTCTCTTACTGAACATTTTGAAAGTTTAAGGAAAATATTTGATAAGCTAAATGAATACAACTTAAAGGTACAAATAGATAAATGTAAATTTTTATCTAGGGAAACAGATTTTCTTGGTCATATTATTACAAATAAGGGTATAAAACCAAATCCGGAAAAAATTAGGGCAATACAAAGTTTACAGTTGCCGAAAAACGTGAGAGAAATTAAATCCTTTTTAGGTTTAACCGGATATTACCGGAAATTTATTAAAGGTTATTCCTTTTTGGCTAGCCCTATAATTAAATATTTGAAAAAGGACAGTAAAATTGATATTAATGATAGAGAATATATTGAGGCATTCGAAAAGTTGACGAAAATTTTGATAAATCCACCTTTACTATGTTACCCTAATTTTAATAAACGATTTGTGTTGACTACTGATGCGAGTAATCTAGCCATTGGTGCAGTGTTAAGCCAAGAGGGCAAACCTGTAAGTTACGCCAGCAGGACCTTAAATGGTCATGAAAGGAATTATTCGACCTTGGAAAAGGAATTACTGGCTATTGTGTGGGCCGTAAAATATTATCGTCCTTATCTCTACGGTCGAAAGTTTTTGGTACAGACGGATCACCAGCCATTGAAATGGCTTTATTCACTAAAGGATCCAAACTCAAGAATAATTAGGTGGAAAATTCTGTTGGATGAGTTTTATTTCGACATTGAATATCTTAAGGGAAAGGAGAACAAAGTTGCTGATTTTCTTAGCAGGGTTCAGTTGAATCATACATGTGTAAGTTCCGTTGGAAATAGAAAGGATAATTTGAAGGAAAATTTTTACGTGGTAGATAGAATTGTGAATAAATATAGGACACAGATAAGAATAGGGAAAAGAAAAGATGAGGAAACTAGGACACTATTTGGAAAGTATAAGATAATATATGTGTCCGAAGGCGATTTGGGTAATGCACATTATCTTAATGATTTGTTTAGGAGAGAATTGAAAAAGGGAAAAGTTGGAATACATTCGGTAGATGACAGCGGATATAATATAATAAGGGATAAATTATCTGAGTTGTTTTCTGATAATGAAAATTTAAATTTTGTCAGATGTACTAAAATTGCGAACGATATTGAATCAGAGGAATCTTTAGTAAATATTATAAACGATATTCACATAAAAGGTAACCACAGGGGAATCCAGGAGAATTATGAGGAATTGAAGGACAAATATTTTAATCCGCGATTGTATAAATTTATAAATAGATATTGTAATAGTTGCAGAATATGTAATGAGAACAAATATGATAGAAAACCGATTAACAAACAATTTCAACACACAATAACTCCAGACAAACCAAACTCAATAGTACATATGGACATTTTTCATATACAAAAAACTTACTTTTTAACGACAATAGACAAATTTACAAAATTAGCCACTGCACATAAACTAACTGATAGGAACATGGTTACAGTTAAATCCAAAATTGAGGAGCGAATTGCATTTTTAGGTAAACCCGAGAAATTAATTATGGACAATGAATTTAACAATGCCTTAATAAAACTATTCTGTCGGGAAAATAATATAAACACTCATTTTACTACCCCTAATTCTCATACTGGTAATTCAGACGTGGAAAGATTGCACTCGACATTATTGGAACATATAAGGATACTAAAGAATGCTGAGGGAATTAATGATTCGGAAGAGTTAGTACTAAAGGCAATTAATTTCTATAACAGTACAATTCATAGCGCAACAAAATTGAAACCGATAGATTTTATAAATAAAGTAGATTTAAATTTAAAGGAAATTAGGGAAAAAACAGAATCTTACAAAAGAAAGGCAATCGACAGACAGAATACGAAGAGGGAACAAATAAACATAGATTTACGGAACTCAAATTTATATACTAAAAACCCTTATGCTGGAAGGCAGAAAACTGCCAAAAGATATAATAGATATCACTACAGCAACCCAAATAAAGTAGACATGGCCCAATTTCGGCGGCCACTACGGTTTATAAACTGAAAATGGGAAAACAATTCGTTCATTATAATGTAAAAAGGAAAGTAGAAAATAGTTTTTAAGAAAAAGTAAAAATAATAATATGTAAATTTTAAAATAAAATTGTTTGAATCTCATATAATTACTAATCTAATAAATAAGAATATATACATTTCATCCGAATATGTTTTAAGTTTTATATTATAGTTGATAATTAAAATTGTAATTAATATAAGTATATTTAGGAAATTATTTAATTTTAATACAAATTCGCAGGGACTCGAATTTAATAAGGAGAGGCGAGTTATATATTATAATACTTGTTTTATGTTTTTACATATTTAAATTTAATCATTTAAAGAAAAATAATGAATTTCTTCTTATTTTTTTTATATGCCCTTATTTGACCTTTAAATTATTTTGTCCTTCAATAAAATTCTTTTTTTAAATAGCCAACAACATCACCTTATCCAAATTTGTTATTTATTTAATTACAGTTAAATATTGTCATTCGATCTTTTGAAACAACATCACGCCACTTTTATTTACTTCCTATGTACAAGTACAATTTCTCCTTATTTTATCCTTCTCTTGACCTTTCTTCTATTTCTTTCTTTCTTTCATTATGCTTATATGATAATAACCTTGATTTTAATTCATCATTTTATTTGTTATTGTTTTTTTTATTTTATTGTTATTATTTGCTAAAGTTTAACGGTTAGTTTTAAGATATAGATTTAATATAAATACTTGTAATAAAGATAATTACTGGTAGTCTTAGATTTGACTTCGTGAAGTGAAGTGAAGATTAAAATCAATAAAAATACAATTTAAAAATAACAAAAGTTTTAAGTTGTTTCTTTTTTAAACATAAAGTGTGAATACTTTATTAATTTAACTCACTTTCATTTACATATTGTACTCACTGAGTAATACAATGCTTGTATGAAAAGTTATGGTTTTTTTTTGACTGGTTTTGTTGGCTTCTTTGTTGTATTTTTTTGCCAGGTTTTTTCCACTCTCTCCCTCTTTCTCATTGAACTTTTTTAACAGCACAACATGGATATTTTTTTTAAACTGGAGCATATTTTTAAGTTTTGTACCGTTTAACGTTATCGTCGTCAGTGGTAGGAGCAAATAAGTTATTGAATATCTTTGTTGATCGAAGAATTTTATGGGATTTATATTGTCTGCATAACCTAAAAATGTGAAATACACAACATATGGCTTTTCTTCTCCACAGGGTGTGTATCTCGTAATAACTTTAACTGGCATTTTGAAGGGTAAACATTTAAATTTTATTTTCACTTGAGTAAGTTAACGAAACAGTGTAGACAACAGAGCTTTTTTTGCTTTGAAAATTTTTAATTTAATTTTTATTCCAGTACATCTGAAGCTGAATGAAACTTAAATGAAAAATATGAAAAAGCATTTCGAAAATAATACTTTTGATGCGGAAGACAAAGAATTCCAAAGTTATCATATAATAGTCCTGAAGGAAGAATTTAACTCTGTGGTTTAGAAGTAATTATTTTTAGTCAACATTACAACCTAGCTTCACACATCACTCATGTTGTGTGTGTTAATTTTATACATGAGCGGCAGGACCTACGGTTTCCAGACGATTCCGAACGACAGATTTTTTGAGTTTTTACTAGAAATCTGCTGAGAGGAAATCGCTGAAGAAATATTTTCTTTTTTCATATTTCGTTTTGGTGGAGACGTCTGACCTGGAGTTTACACTGAGGCCTCATTTCTAATAAGGCAATACAGTATTCCCTCGATTTACGTCGTAGAATGTTCCGGAAAAAGGCGACGTAAATCGAATGACAACGCAAATCGAAGTTGAAGGGAACAAAATTTTTGACGACGTTAATCGAAACAACGTAAATCGAGACGACGTAAATCGAGGGAATACTGTACACTACCTACTAGACTATGGCGAATCGAAAGACATTGCTACATACAAAATAAGCCCAAAATCAAGAAATAGAGGCATTAGGTAGGTTGGATTGTCCAATTAGGTAGGCTGTAGGATAGACAAACTTAATACACCACATACATAGGTCCTATTGCGATACAACAGTTTTCTGTTATCATCCAGTATCGCAGAGGATGAAGCGATTCAGACTACCAATGTCAATGCGTAACAGTTCCTTCAGATAATTTAGGCAACATAGTAGGCACAAACGGTGCCTTTTTTTCTTCTGACATAATGCAGTCGGAGTAGATGAAGAACAGTCCTCTCTTCTTCCTCGTTTCTGCAGCTTTTGCAGCAATCGTTTGCAAGGAGTCAGAAACCAATGCGCATCGCATGAATGTCTATAATGCAAGGCCCTGTAATGATCTGTATTAACCATACTGAGCATGCTTCTTTGCTGTTTGCACAGACTTTTCGTGCGCTCTCCATCCAGCTTTTTTCCACACTTTCCGCACCATTCTATTCGTTTCAGAAGCCACTCATCTGTTGTTGACGGAATCGATGACTGACTGCATTGTCTGAAAAAAATTGGAGGCATTCAACTATAAAAATTCTCAAGAAAACCTTGGAAAAATGGTGCAACGCTATTTTAGAACTTTTGAAACGAGTAGGATTCGAAATACCTCAACGTTTTGAATTAAATTATCGGTGGCATTAGAGAATTGTATTGAAGCCCAACTAAACATCTAAATAAACCCCAAAGCCGAATGTTCTTGACCTAAATTACTGCTATGTAATTGGGGGCGACCAAGAGAGCAGGCGTGGTTGTAGCGTTTCACACAAACACAGGTTTGAATACGGGAGAACACGAAAAAAGTTCAAAATTTTAATAAATTCACGAAAATTTTTTTGCCCTGGATATGGCATGATTACCCTTAGTAAACAGAATAGATTTGTGTGGACTTGTGCTTACAGTTAAAAAAATCTAAATCATTCAAGAAATTATCAATAGGCTCCCCCCTAGCATTACTTTAAAAACGTTTTCTTTGTGTTGGTAGTGTGTTTAAATCAAATATTTATATGTACCTGGTTTTGAACACACACACACATACAAAAACAAAACCATAAAATAAAACAAACAAAATATGCATCAGTAGCAAAAGTTTTATTTATTCTTCTTCTTCTTTTTCGGTTGCTTACTATACTAGTCGTCGTCTCTTTGTTACGGTTTAGTTGGGATCGATCGGCTTTAAGAATAGTTTTTATGTTAATGGCACACAATAGCAACAGCAACAACAACAACAACTAGAACAACAACAAATAGAGTAGTGAACCGAATAAACGATATAATTTTCCCTTTTACAAAAAATACAAAGAGACCAAAAAGATGGCGGGAGCAGAGAGAGACAGAGTAACAAAGGTGGTTAAGCACTTGTTCTGGGTATAGGGGTGGAGATGGAGGTGGTGGGTTGAAGAGTAATAGTATTTGGCAAGAAAGTGCAATGTTGTGTGAATGAATAGAACAGAATAGAAGCAAATAAAAGTAGAAAGTAAAACATACGAAACTGAGAAAAGAGTGTTATCAAGTAAATGCTTGTAAAACAATGTTTCCATTTCTATTTTAGTTTTTAATCACTTTTTTTTTTTGTGAACAAGTGAGTGAGTGTGTGTTGGAAAGGTACTTTTTGTTTGATTCTGTATTTGAGTTGTATTTATCTCATTGTTGTTATACGACTTTTTTGTATTTAAATTCTTGTGTGTTCTCTTTTGGTGTTTTATTTCGTTTTAATTTGGGGTTTATTTAGGTTTTTGGTTTTTGTTTTTGTTTTCTTTTTATTTTTTTACTTTGCACAAGTATTTGTTTTTAATTAATGACCACTTTTGCTGTCATTATCTCTCTATTGCTCTCATTGTTTACATTGTTGTTGTTGTTTTAGTACGTTTTTACATTCAAATTTCAATTGTATTGACATTTGCATGTGAATTTAAAATATTGTGTATGGGGGAGAAGGAAGCCCTTTTATAAGGTTTTTCTGTTTCATAGTTTCATAGTAATTGATGTCAATTCCATTGACTTTCTATGCGAATTTGGGTTTTTGATACACTTTCTATGCGTTTGTTTGCGCTTAAAAAGAAAGTAAAATTTGTGTTTAATTGCGTGATTAAAAATTCAAGGGATTTGCTATTTACTTTCTTGAGGCAGATTCAAAGCTTTCGAAAACCTTTTGCTTGCCTTTTGATTTTTAAAATGAGGCTAAAAGCTTCGACGGCAGTTAATTTGGCCAATAATTTCAGAGAAGGAGCTGAGAACACCACAGATCAAGAAATTCGTGACTTTTTAAATATCTTACTTTCAATAGGCATCTGTCAGTTGTAGTCTGTCAAAATTCTTACTTATTTTTTTATTTGACAGTTATTGTTAGCGATTTTTTGAGGAATTTGATGAAAAATTAGAAATTAGAATGGACTCTTTAAGCATAATTTTTTGAAGCAAAATCCAAACCTTAGATCCAGTCTAAGCTTAATGAATAGTAAGGGAAAGAGAACGATAAAGAAAGATTGTTCTTGAGACCAAAGTGAGTTTCAAGCCATCAAAACTTTTGTTGAGAAATTGCAATAAGACGAGATCTGTAATCTGACGTTAGTAAAAGGTCTTTGGACTGTAGTTTGTAGACTCAAAATACACTTATTTAGAATGCCGTTTGATGCACGAGCAACATGGACATTCTGTGATGAAGAAAATGAAGCATTGGAACACGTACTTGGAAGTTAATGTACCCCAGTAAAAAAACAGGTGTCATTGTTGATACCAAACAGTAAAAAAAAAATGGCAGGGCTATACAGTAGCATATACATAATAGAATATAAGGGCATCTCTTCGCGATGCCAGTAAAAATAATTTATTATATAATTATTTATTCATTATTATTATTTAATTATTTATGATGATTAAATTCATTTTCTATATATTTTTTTTAATCTTTTATTTTATTACTTACGATTTATTTAATTTTAAATCATATGAATTTCAATCACATACCTGCAAAAAATAAAAAAAAAATTAATATTAATTATCTAGAAAAAATTAAAAAGTAGTAAAAAAAAAATAATAAAAAGAATAATAAAACATTAAATTCCACACACACACACACACACTCACAAACAGAGTAATATTTTCAATAATAAATAAACTACACTCCCTGAGTGTCTGTTTAACACCCATCGTCCACAATTAAATCCAAAAGTAAACAAAAGTTTCACACTCAAATAAAAATACGATGGAAGGGAGGGAGAGAGGGACAGAGAGAAAGGGAAAAATAAAATACCGTAATACCGGTATAGTTTCAAATTTAAAACAATAAAAACAAAAATGATTTCAAAATTTTCAAAAAAAAATTTTAACAAATTTCTTACAAATTACAATCGTTTTAAATAATAAAAAAAGAAAATTAAAAATTAAAAAAAAACTAAAATTCAACATGAAATAAAATTTTTAATAGCATTTTAATGATATTTTAACATAAGACATACGCACACATACGCAATCATTAGGAAATTACAATTCTTGTATTAATACAACACACGCATGTAAATGTACAGTTAAGGATAATACTTTACACACACTTGTGTTTATTTTGAATTTTTTTGAAAACCCCAGTTCAGACATCGCAAATAAAACAAAATTTGAAAAAATACTTCTGCGTTGAGTTCCTCTCAGCAGTAAGTAAATCTGGCGTTAGAAGTCAAATTTAAACTGTAGATCCCGCCATTCAAGTATCCAATAAACACACAGAATATAAGTGGTGTGAGAAGCTAGATCTTAATCCTGACTGAAGGGTTGTAATGACCAATTAAGTATGTATGTAAATCAAATGGCCATGAAAAACTTCCTTAACATCTGACATTCGAAGTCGATGTAAAAGAGTACTCGTGGATAAAATTAACACATACAACATATGTGGTGTGAGAAACTAGCTTGTAATCCAGGCAAAAGAGCTGTAATGATCAATAAAGTAAATTAAGCAAGAACCTTTACCTTCAATTCAGAACTTTATGGCGGATGGTAACCCACTTTTTTTGGCTTGCAATTGAAAATTGTGAAGTGAATGATATAAGGTTTCAATAAGACGTTGCCAGGAGTCATATTACATATTCGTTAATGGATTTATTGCATGTGAAATTTGCAGAGACAGTAATTCCACGATTTGGCAATGGCGTTTGTCCACCAAGATTATGAGACTTGACGCTGTTCGTGGGTCTACATCATAGATCGCTTCTTTGCGAACAATTCCCTCTTATAGGAGCATTTTTACAGCAATATTTGATGTATTATCGCCTAAGTTAAGCCATCATTTTAAGTCCTATACAAACATTCTTAGCTTCTTTCAGCCTTGTCTTGTATGCCCAGGTTATGTCCGCTATAGTATCTTCATCAAAATATTGGAAAATCGAGATTACGAAAGCTGCTCAATGATATAAAAAGTGTTCCACATCCAACATTCAGTTTTAACTAGAGCGCTTATCCAGGTCTTAGGTCTTCTTTATTCAATCCTAATACTACTCTCATGAATTTCCTCCCATCATAGTAATTCATTCACACATAAACTTCAAAAGCCATAATATGCGTACAAATTTTTTATTCACTGTACATATGCGGCAAATTCGTGTACATTTTTATCTCTTCAAGATAAGATAATTTCTCTTGTTAATGTTTTTTTAATTTACCGTTACTTTAAACTCTCATACCAAATGAATATAAAAAAAAAAAATGGAAAACAATAACAAATAATCAAAAGAAATATGAAATATTCTCTCTTTACTACAGCAACGCAGCAACAAAACTACTAGCAACAACAATAATAATAATATTTAGGTCACCTGGTAGTATTATACTGAGAAGAGAAGTGATTAATTTCCCCTCATCTAAAATGGTCTCATCTAGAGTGCATTTATTTTTGTTTTCTTTATTCAAAGCATTAAACAGTAGCGTTAAACAACATGAAAATTTATGATGTCTCAACGTTCTTTATCAAAAAGAGGAAGAAAAAAACGATGTTTATAGCGGAAATAGACAAAGAATTCTAAAGAAGAATTAAATGACTCACGCACACTTACGCTAACACATGTGTATGTGTGTAAATCAATTCATTACACTCAGGTTCAAGTTGACTGTTGTTCTCGGTACAGGTTTAATGTCCGTAGAAAAAAGAATACAGCGTGAAGTGCTTTTTTCTCTTTCTTACGTCAAGGAAATGCAACAATTTACCATATTTAAGTATGAGGAAAATTAAGACTCTCTTCTAAGGCTTAGAAAATGTTCACAAAAAAAACCAATGAGTGCGAAGATAAATTCGAATTTGAAAATCCAAGACGCAATCCATAAATTTTGAGCAGCGCCACATTTGGCGTTAACAGAGCAAAATTTCCTCTTAACGGGACAAAATTTGCCCCTAACAGAGCGAGCATTGTTAGCTATGTATTTAACAGTAACCATCTGAACAAGCCCCACTTGCTTAGTAGCTAATTTTGGGAAATACTCTAGGTCTATGAGTACAATACTATATGCAAAAGGAAGGTTCTAAGACCTCTTAATATAATCCGCAACATAGTTCACATATAAAGTGGTATGGTATTGAAAAATTTGGCTTTAAAAATATCGATTTTTTGCTTGAAAATTCTCTAGACGATCAGTGGTCATTTTGGAACATACAAGAAATAGTACACCATACAGACTATATGCAAATGGTAGTCCAGAGGGTCCTCTTGCGAACCGTGGTTTTGGGATAGCTGGAATAATTTTGAGATAATTTCCGTCTTCCACTCCCACCAACTATCCTTTACATTTCAATACTTTTGTTCACAAATAATAATGAACATAATCAGAATTAAATTCGTTGTCAATAGTCTGCAATAATTGCAAAGTAGAAGATTAATCTACTATTGTCACTGTTAAACAGTTAACAGTGCTCTGTTAATAGCAAAGTTTACCCTGTTAGAGGCAAGAAGTGGCGCTGCTAAAAATGTGGGTTTGCGTCTTTGGTTTTTAAATCCGAATTTATCTTCACACACATAAAAGAAGTCGCCGTGGTCTAGTAGATAGTGTGTTGGTTTATTAGACGTGAGCCCTCGGTTCGAACCCCAGGTCAGGCATCTCCAACTAAACGGAATATGACAAAATATTTCTTCGGCGACTTCCTCTCAGCAGATTTCTGACAAAAAATCTGAGAGTAAATAAAATTGCCATGAAAAAGTTCAGAGTCGTCTTTAAACTGTAGGTCCCACCACTCATGTATAAAAATTAACGCACACCACATAAGTGGTGTGAGAAACTAGGTCGTAATCCTGACTAAAGGGTTGTAATGACCAATTATGTTATGTTATGTATGTACACATAAAAAACCTTAGCTTCCCTGGAATGTAAAATTTTTCTCAGAGGAGATTCATAGCTTTCTCTGTGGTGGCATTATTTCAGGCAAAAGAACCCCAAAAAGCGTGCTCAAACATCTGTAATTTCATGAAAACATTATTAAGTAATCATCGTAGTCTAGTAGCTAGTGAGTTAACTATTTAGACGTAAGCTTGTGGTTCAAACCCTAGTTAGACATCTCGGAATAAAACGAACAAATATTTCTTTCGATGTCTTCTTCTCTCAGCAGTGTTCTTAAAAAAAATTTCTGAGTATTAAATAAAATTGCCATGAAATGTTTCTCCAAAATCTGTCCGTCGAAGACAACTTTAAACTGTAGGTTCCCCTCCACTCATGAATAAAAAATTAACACACACACAACATGGGTGGTGTGATAAGCTAGGTAGCAATCTTGACTAAAGGGTTGTAATGATCGTTTAAATCAGTAAGTAAGAAGCTTGAAAAGTACTAGAGATGTCAGATGACAAGAAGACACGCGAGGTATCTAAGGAGTAGGAAATATTAGAAGTGTTACACCAACACACTCTAGTCTCTGTATTGTACTACAATACCTCAGGCCATTGCCACAAAATTTTATTTTCTTCACATAGGTGAAGAAGCTTCAGTCGCCGTAGTGTGTTTTAGACACGAGTCCGACGAGTCTCGAACAGAATGAAATATTAAATGTAGCTTCCTCTCAACGACCTTCTGACAAAAACTCTGAATGTAATATAAAATTGCCATGAAATGTTTCTCCAAAATCTGTCCGTCGAAGACTGCAAACTTTAAACTGTAGGTTCTCCTCCACTCATGGTTAAAAAATTAACACACACACACAACATGGGTGGTGTGACAAGCTAGGTTGTAATCTTGACTAAAAGGTTGTAATGACCAACTACATAAGTGAGTATTAGAAATTTCAGAGGAATGGACGATATTGAAGGGTCCTTACATTAGAAGTAGGAGCGTTAAAGAACACGAAACGTCAAAGGAGTAAAAAAAAAAACAATGCTATCTTAGCGTCGTATGATTTTCGTTGTTGGTATTATCGTCTGTAGGAGATCAGAGACTTTCTGTCAAGATTATTTTAAAGAAGATTGAAGTCATCCAATTTACAATATTCGTAATCCATGATGAAAGCTTGTATGTACATAGATACCAACCTGGATTATTCGGATTTGTGGTAAACCATGTGTAGAACATAACCACCCCCCCCCCCGCCCCTATTTTATTTTCTATTTTCGTTTTACTCGTGTTTATATGCCAAAAAAATCTTTCAAATAATTGCTTAGCATTTAAGGCCAATATTTGACAAAAATTATCGAAGAACACTTACGACGACAACGAAGAAAAAAAAAAACCGTCATTTATTTGCTCGTCGTTATCTGAAACGGCAACGGCAATGGCAACGACAATTTTAGCAGTTAAATATGGCAGGCAATTTGAACGCTTAATTACTCGTAATCATCATATCAAATGAACGTCATCGTATTCGTACAGTATTTTCCAAACCAATTAAAGTGTGTTTTTTTCTCGTTCTGGCATTTTTCATCGGGAATTTCGTCGTTAAGCGAAAGTAAATGACCTCATTTGGCCTGTTTTCACCGATTTTTCTTTAATTTTTTTCTGCCATCTTGCTTTTTTTTTTGTTCGTTTCAAGCAAAATGTGTTTATAATTTTAAACATTTTGGCTGGATGAGTGGTGTATGTATAGTTGAGTTGGCTGACTGCATAAATACTTAGTCTATGGAAAGCAAAGAAGCAAAACATATACCATCAAAGCAGTACCATTACATACGGACATACATACATACCCAGAGACAAACAATAGATAATTTTGGCAAAAAACGAAAAACGAAAAATTTTAACCAAAATATTCTACCGAAAAAAAAAAAAAACTCAGCCAAAAAAACCAAATGAAACAAATAAGAATGAGGGAATGAAATCCCGGAAAACGAATTGAAAAAAAAAAAAAACCAAAAGAAAAATAAAAAGAAGAAGCAAATGCAGCCAAGCGTTACATTTTAAATACATCAGCGGGAATTTTTCTACGGTCCTCGGTGGTCTCAAAGAGGGTCAAAGTGGGTATTTTGTTGTAGAAAAACTTAATGCCGGCTGTTTATTACTTGCTTTGCTACTGTTCTGTTCTTTTATTTTCTTTTCTTTTTTTTCTATGCATACGCTTCTTATTCTTTCTTATATTGCGGATATTAAAAACATTCTTCCCACACTAAAATGGAAATTTCCCTCTTTTCCTTTTGCAGCTATTAGTGCAACATACACTTGTGGACATACAATTAAGTCACTTTGCAACATTTTTCATTTTTGTAAAAATTAAAAAGATTTAAGAAAAATGGAAACAAAAACAACTAATATTTATTAATTTCATATGCTTAATAATTAATTAACAACAAAAACTTAAATAGTTATTTATTATAAAAAATATTTTAGTACGGAGTTGATATCAGACTTAAAATTTAAGTGGACACATAATTAAGTTATCTGAAAAAAAAAAATATTGAAAATTTAATTTAATTGCTTTATATTTCACCCAAACTATTTTGAAGCTTTAATATTTTGTGGGATTGCGTTTTTGGCGTATTATTTCAGTACATCTTTGTGGCACTGAGTTGATTAAATTGCGACACTGCTCAGGACTAATGTTATTCCTCCATTCTGACTGGATAAGGTGCCAAAGTGCCTTATCCTTGCCGATATTTTAACAGCGTGTTCCAACTCAATGCACGATCTATCTAATCTGAGTAGATGTCAGGAATGGTTCAGCGTTACTCATCCTGACTGAAAAAATAAGGGTTCTTGATTGGCCAGCTCAAAGTCTCGATCTGAACCCTATTGAAAATCTTTGGGGGATCGTAAAACGAGCAGTTGCAGCTGAAAAACCTAGCAGCAAAAAATCACTTTGCAGCTTATCCTGGCAGAATGGAATAACATTAGTCCTGAGCAGTGTCGCAATTTAATCAACTCAATGCCACAAAGATGTACTGAAATAATACGCCAAAAACGCTACCCCACAAAATATTAAAGCTTCAAAATAGTTTGGGTGAAATATAAAGCAATTAAATTAAATTTTCAATAATTTTTTTTCAGATAACTTAATTATGTGTCCACTTAAATTTTAAGTCTGATATCAACTCCGTACTAAAATGTTTTTTATAATAAATAACTATTTAAGTTTTTGTTGTTAATTAATTACACGGTGCGACAGTGAAAATACACCCGAGTAATTACATAGTCCACGTTGTTCAGTTAGTTGAGTAGAACTCAAAAATAGCTTTTTTATATTTCTCGAACCCTCCAAACTTGTTTTGACAAAAACTGTTTTTTTTTTACTTTACGCACAAATTTCTGGATTACTAAAACATTTCTGACCCGATTTCCAAAATTTAAATCTTGTTGGAGAGGGAAGAGATGGACCTTTAATACGGTATACATATATCTATTATTCGACTTAATATGCTATGAGATCTGATGACGTAAACTTGAAAAATTCGAATTTTTTTCATATTTTTTCAAGTTTGTCCATTCATAGTAGCAAACTTTAATAAACAAATATAGGATAAGTGATAATATTCTTAAAGTCTGTTCTCTTGTGAAGAGATTGAGTCATCATGTGATCAAATCGGACAAAAATTACCGTAGTTATTTTTTAAAGAGTCTAACAGTCGAGTGATATTTTTTATATGTATATTTTTTCAAATGAACTTTTAGTTCAAAAATTTTCAGAATTATTGATGCATCTTGATTGTTTATCACAAAATGTGTCAATTTCACGTTTGAGCGACCATCAGAAGTTGGCCAATGTTTGCGCAAAGAGAAATAATAATATTTGCAAAAATCACAAATATTAGCCGACTTCTGGAAGTCATGCAAACGTGAAATTGACACATTTTGTGATAAACAATCAAGACCCATCAATAATTCTGAAAATTTTTGAACTAAAAGTTCATTTGATGAGATGACATATACATATAAAAAATATAACACCACTGTTAGACTCTTTAAAAAATAACTATGGTAATTATTGTCCAATTTGATCACATGATGACTCAAACTCTTCACAAGAGAACAGACTTTAAGAATATTATCACTTATCCTATATTTGTTTATTAAAGTTTGCTACTATGAATGGACAAACTTGAAAAAATATGAAATAAATTCGAATTTTTCAAGTTTACCTCACCAAATCTCATAGTTCTTAAGTCGAATAATAGATATATGTATACTGTATTAAAGGTCCATCTCTTCCCTCTCCAACAAGATTTAAATTTTGGAAATCGGGTCAGAAATGTTTGAGTAATCCGGAAATTTGTGCGTGAAGTCAAAAAAAAAACAGTTTTTGTCAAATAAAACAAGTTTGGAGGGTTCGAGAAATATAAAAAAAATATTTTTGAGATCTACTCAACAAAACTCACAACCTACACTATGTCATTAGCCGGGTGTATTTAATTTTTTTTATTTTGTCGCATAGTGTTATTAAGCATATGAAATTAATAAATATTAGTTGTTTTTGTTTCCATTCTTCTTAAATCTTTTTAATTTTTACAAAAATGCAAAATGTTGCAGAGTGACTTAATTGTATGTCCACAAGTGTACATACTTAATAGTGTGGAGAGGGAGGAGGGAGAAGGGGAAGGATGATAGAAAACCATTAAATGTTTTTATAAACGGAAATTGACCACAACAACCAAAGAATAATAGGCGATAGAGGGAGTGTTTCATTCATTACACAGAAAAACCCCAAATAAAGACATCGTCACTGGAGGAGTTTTTAATTTTTCTGTGGCTTTGTTTCCTATTCAACCACTGTTCTCTCTCCTCTCTTGGCTTTCTTTCTTTGTGTTCTTTATTCTATGGCCGGCCACAAACATGAAAATAACATTTTAAGCCCCCCATAAAAATTGTAAAAACATGGCCAATAAAAACACTAAAGAGCACACAAAAGAAACTTTTTTGCAAGAGTTTTTAAGTCAAATAAAGATAAATTTCTACAATCTGTTCGATTCGATTGTCAGAGGTTAAGAGAAAAAGTCTCTGCACTAGTTTTGAAACTTTTCTCTTAACGTACAGTAGTGATCATAACAACCATTTACTTAAGATTTCGGCCTCCAATTTCTTTTTCAATAAAATCGTGCTTGTCATTGTTCAATCGCAATATGCAGGAGTTTTTTTTACGCAAAAAGCGAAGATTTTCCCTAGAAACTAAGCAGCAAGCAAAACAGTAGATTACTTACTTAATTGATCATTGCAACCCGTTAATTAGGATTGCAACCAAGCTTCTCATACCACCCATGTTGTGTGTGTTAATTTTATCCATGAGTGACGGAGGATCTACAGTTTAAAGTCGACTCCGAACGACAGATTTGTTTGAGAAACTTTTCATGACAATTTTGTTTTACTCTCAGAGATTTTGCCAGAAATCTGCTTAGAGAGGAAGCCATCATTTATTCCTTTTTGTTCGAGAGCTGGAGTTTGAACCACAGGCTCATGTCTAAATAGTCAACTCACTAGCTACTAGACTACGATGATTGCTTTATAATGCTTTCATGAAATTACAGATGTTAGAGCACGTGTTTTTTTCGTTCTTTTGCCTGAAATAATGCCACCACAGAGGAAACCATGGAACCAAAATAATCTCCTCAGAGAAAAATTTTACACTCCAGGGAAGCTAAGGTTTTTTGTGAACATTTTCTAAAACTGAACAGAACAAAGTTTTAATTTCCCTCATTCTTAAATAGGTTGAACTATGCATGACGTAAGAAAAAAATACTACTTCACGACACGCTGTATGCTTTTTTCTACGTGCAATATTCCCTTCTGAACCTGTAACAAGAACCCTGCAAAACAACTCAAGTTTTGCACAACTGAACTTGACGACAGATTTTTGACAAACTTTAATTTTATTTCAGAGTTTTTAACAGAAGATTGCTCAGAGGAGTAATCTGAACTGATGTTTGAACAACGGGGCTTGCTTCTAATAAGCCAACACGTTACCTACTCGACTGCGGTGACTTGCAAGCGATTTATGGCAGCAATAACTTGCATCATCTCTGATTTCTGAATTCTGATGACAGCTGGTCACTGATATCAAGTGATTTAAAATCGTTTGATTGCCGTGTTTAGAGTTTTTTAATGTTTTTAATTTAACCCTTTAAACCAGAAAAAATTTCTGTACTCAAAATAGAAATAAAATGTGGAAAAAAAAACTTTCGGAAATTTTATTAAAAAAACAAAAAAAAAAAATCAGAGTAATAGGGTTCTAATACATCAGATATAAATGGGATATAAAAGCGACGTTAAGGTTTTGTGTAAAAAAGTGCGGTTAGTATCGTGTAAACTTAATATGTATGGAATGAGAGCGTACGAAATTGAGTGGAGATAGGTATGGGAATTCAGCAGACGTTTGGCTCTCTACAAGTAAGTAAACAATTATCGAGGCCTTAAGTGTCTTCTAAATGAGACGCCGTAGTCTAGTAGGTAGTGTCTTGGCTTATTAGCCGTGAGACCACAGATCCCAGGTCAGACGTCTCCAACAAAACGAAATAAGAAAAAATATCTCTTCCTCTCAGCAGATATCAGGCAAAAACTCTGAGTGTAAAATAAAATTCCCCTGAAAAGGTTCTCAAAAATCTGTTGTTCGGGGTCGATTTTAAACCGTAGGTCCTGCTACTCATTTATAAAATTAACACGCACAACATAAGTGGTGTGAGAAGTTAGATCTTAATCATAATTTAATAAAATACTGCACTCTTATTAAAACACCCCACTTTCCTTAATTAACACTAATTGTACCAAAGGTGTCAAAAGACACCTTTTAAAATTTTAACTTGATATTTATTTCAAAGTTTAATAATTTTTTCTCAGTTAATGTTTTGAAAATTCGTATAATAATTGTTAAATTTATTTAGCGTTATCATTTTCCTCCAACTCATTCTGGATCAGTATATGCGTACATGATATATCTATTTCTACCATGAGGTGTCTTTTGACACCTTTACGATTTTTCTTACAGCTAGATATAAAAAATATAAAGAAACTACACTAACATACATTTGAAGAGAACTATAATTTGTCTTTAGATTTTTCCTCTTCGTATTATTATACCAAGCCATGGAAATTCTGTGCAATTGGAAATTCTGCGAAATGCCGTGCCATGTAAATTCTGTGAAATTCTGTTTATAAAGTTTTCGAAAATGCCAGAAATTTTCGGTACACTGAATTCCCCGTTATAATTTTTATATTCGATTGTTTTTTGGGAACAATAAGAATAGGAATAGGATATGTTTTAATAATTATTTCCATAATTATTTGCATCCAAAAGCAAAGGTGTCAAAAGTCACCTTTTGGTAGAAATAGGTATACACAAAATCGTGGTAGAAATAGTGTTAAAATCGGTTGAAGTTACTTTGTATTTAAAATAAAATCTTTAGGGCCATTATTACAACTTGCCGTTAATTAAAGGGAGGTTTTTTTTGTTTTTCATTATTATAAGTGGACTATAGGGTAGAAGTGAGGGTTTAGCTAAAGGGAGGTTAATCCTACCGGTAACTTTTAAAGTTAAGTTTATGTTTAAACTTGCCATGTTATATATTATTTTCAATATGGCAACTTCAAATATAAACAAAATGAGCAAATACAACAAAAAAGAGGCCCTTCTTTGCCACTGCGTTTAAAAAAAAAAACTTGTTTAATTGAGCAGTGTTATCGACATTGTACCGGCAACTGCCATATTTTTGAAAATTTTATCTGTAAGTTGTAATAACGAAAATAAGTTAAAGGTAACTTTACAGTTCCCTTTAGCTAAAGTTACCTTTAACTAAACCCAACTTTAACGGCAAGTTGTAATAATGGCCCTTAAAGTTTTTAATCGAAAATAGTCTTCATTTTGTAATTATTTTTTTGTTTTAATCATTGAATAAACTGAGTTACACAATTTAATTTATTTATTTAATGGGATATCACATACAACAAGAAATTAATGTTTTAAATTAGAGTATGTGATTTTGTAATGATTACAAAAATAGAATTTATATTATGCCATGAAGTAAAAGTAGAAAAACAATATCAAAATAATAATAAATAAAAAACAGGAACAAAAAAATAATTGAATGTTTACATGTAATAATTTAACTTTAAAAGTTTGAAAATAACATTTTTTTAAATTGTAAAGCGTTGCCAGTGATTTGTAATGGGTTTGGTAACGAGTTCTACAGCCGTATTGTATTTGTGAAGAACTGCCACTCAGATATTAAAGTTCGATATCTTAACTGGATGATTTGTTTTCCTCTGTTAGATCTTGCAAATTGAATGCGATTAAATAAATAGGATGGTTCTTGAGTGTAGATAACTTTCTGTAGTAAGATTAATGCTTTGATTTTAAGTAAATCCATTAATTCAACACCATATAATGATTTGGAATACTGAGAAGTACCATCATATCTTCTTATGCCGTAGACATATCTAAGAATCGTGTTATACGTTACAGTTAATCTAGTTTTACTTGTTGAATCGCAATAAGCAAAAATTTCGCAGCCATATAACAACTTGGGCATTAAATACGTTTTCGCAAGAAGCATACGAATATTAAGAGGTGTAATGTGTTGTAGGGGATATAGCATTCTAAGCATGGAAAAAATTGTTCCGGACACAGAATTTATATGGGTATTCCATTGAAGGGATTTGTTAAAAATTATACCTAGGTTTTTTGCTGATTCTACTATTGAGATGTTTTGATTTCCCAAAGTGATTGGAATATCAACGACAATAATAATAATTTATGCTTTAACAATTTGTTTTCACGATACCAACCACCTGTTTTATTTTATACACATTAAATATCACAGTAAAATACTCCGATATTAATACTGGCATCAAATGACAAACTGAGAAACCCTGAAAAAGAGCGAACATTTGTTGACATCTTCACGTTGAGCCTTAATACCAGGCAACAAATGAATAACAAAAACAAAACAAAAAAATATGTTCTTCTTTCTTCATGTTCTGCCTTGATGTTATCCGCTGTTTACGTTGATGAATGGCTCTTTAGTGTCGCATTGATTTCCTGTATATACTGTAGGATTGTAGGAGAAGTAAGAGCAAGTGTATTGCGTACAATAAAACAACTACAACAACAATATCAATGAAATATAAAAAAACAAGCCACTTCTTGTTTTTACTCCCTCTGGTTTTTATTGTTGTTTGTTGCTGCTGCTTTAAATGGTATTTAAATACATATGAACAGCAAACAATAAAACTGCCGCCATATTTAGTGCGAGAGTACAAAATTATTATTATTGTTGTTGTTATGTTAAGAACTAATACGAATGACTTTATAAACGAATTCTCTTCTTTTGAGTTCAAAGTTTAAAAGTTCGGTCAATTTTGTTTTTTCTTGCTTTCAATAAATTTTTGACTGCTTGAAAGCCAATCAACCATTAAATCGGTTTTTTTTCTCTCTTTCTTTTTGAATAAATTTTTAAATTCAATTGAACTTCATTAAACTTTTACTCAAGTAGTTAATTTTATTTAAATTATTAAATTATTGCTATTGTTGTTGTTGTCGCTTTGCTTGTTGCTGCATTTATACTGTTAATGCTCCTTTATTAGATGTGAAGACAAGAGAACTCGAAAGTCAGTGATGACAAGTAATGGGAAAAACAACGCCAAAAGGATATTTTTAAAATCTTAATCGACCCGTAAATGAAAACAACTCAATTGGAGTTTAATAAGAAAGAGAGTCAATCTTGCCTTGATATAATCGTAGGAATGAGATTTAAGCCCATTAGGTATGGTAGAGAAAATCTGAGCCAAGGAGACTATGTTTAGATGAATGGCACACAGGTTAGGTTAGGTTAGAGGACGTGTACTTGTCAACTGTGACAAGTACAGTACCCGGAGGTCGAATTGACCCTTTGTACAACGTTCTAGCTCCTCACACCACTCATGTTGTGTACGTTAATTTTATACGTGAGTGGCGACCTACAATTTAACGTCGACTCCGAACGACAGATTTTTGAGAAACTTTATTATGGCAAATTTTATTTACTCTCAAAGAATGCCAGAAATCTGCTGAGAGGAAATCGACGAAGAAATATTTTTTTTTTTTCATATTTCGTTTTGATGCCTGACCTGGGGGCTAATTCTCGCATTCGTATACGAACGAATTTTTACTCGAACGTGCGAGTTTTTTTAGTTTTGGGATTCTCTTATTCGTTATCGAGTAAAGTGTATCGAAATTTCTAATGATCGCATTCGATAACGTGTGATCATTCGAATGCAACCTTTCGAGTTTTTACTCGTAAGCACTGAAGCTTTCGAATTAACGTTTTTCTGCTGTAAAGAACAATATAAAAAAATTTAAGTAACAAATTTATAATAATTTATGAATAAAAAATTAATTCCAGTATTTGTAGGTCAAAACTTTCAATAATTAATTACACCCAGAAGGAAATTCTTGGAAATTTCATGGTTAAGCATTCAGAATTGGCAAAGGGTAATATACCGAATATTTCTCAGGGAAAGGAAAGAGCTAATCAGCTATGGGAACAGCTCACAGCTAAGCTCAATGCTTCCGGTCCACCAATCAAAGATGCAAAAATGTGCCGCAAGGTGGTTTAACAAACTCTTGTTTTAGTTTAAATAATAAATGTATAAATATATGTATGTATGTCTTTAGGTATACGCTGACCAAAAGCAAAATGTTATAAAGGTTTCATTCAATAAATCTTCAAAGAAGAAAACGGTATGAGGAAGAAGTTCTTTCCCAAATGGAAGAACAGATACTGTCTGCTGCTGAAATTGAAGTTTCCGTTGAGGTTCTAAAAGATGTCCAAACTTTTGGGTCCTCAAAAACATCAGAAGGCAGCCCAAAAGAGAATTGCGACAAAGAAAATGTTACCCCAATAACTTCACCAAGAAATAGTATTTCTGACGTATCTCCCTGCTGTTTATCGGATTATGAAGAAGACAAAATAGAATCTATCATGTCTTCTTTTATAGAATTTGAAGATGATACTGCAGAAGAAACTTTAGCCCCAGCTAATAATAAAGAAAAAAAAAATATTACACAATTTGCTAAAGTCAGAGGAAGAGAGAGCAAATGTTCACTGTTGGAAACAAATATGGTTACAACGGAATTATATCAAAAGGAAATGCTTAAAAGAATGGACTTACTTATTGAAATAAAAAACACAGAATTTAAATTAAAGGAAAAGGAGTATGAACTTTTAATAAAACTTTTCTTCCTTGGATTAATTAAATTTTTGTAAGAAAACATATGTTTTCTAAGCAACAAATCGATTCGTTTCGTATCGAGTAACATCATCAGAAAATTTCTCGCTATCGAAATTATTTTCTATTCGAACGCAGTTTCGATCACGACTGCGAGAATTAGACCCCTGAGATACGAATCCGGGCTTTACGTCTAATAAGCCAACACACTACCTACTAGACTACGGCGATTTCTGAATGGCACACAAGTGAACGCGAAATTTGATCTGACAAATCGGGAGAGGCCATTCTGTAGTATACAGATGGGGGGGGGGGGGGTGTTTTGGTGTTATGTCAAACAGATAAAAGCTGGTTGTTTGGTCCCAGAGTGAAATATTCGAAGCCTTTGGAGAAGCTCGCTAGTTGCTTTTAAATGAAAATATCCGCCATAGAAAGGTATGCTTAATTTAACTCGAACAGAAAATAAAGATGAGGGGAAATAGCAGTACTATCTGAGAGTCAGAAATCTCAGCCATCTGATATCTCAGTTCCAATGCGGTTTACTCGATATAAAAATGAAAAGCTGAATCAGCTAAACAGGGCAGGATTCCGTTTCCTTTTCTGTGTTGTGGGAAGAGGAGTTTAGAAGGGTATACTCGGCGAAGGGGTATACCAGACTATTAAGCAGTAATTTGAGAATAACAACCGGTATTTTACCGGCTAATGTAGATTCCAAAAACACTTGTTATAGGATAGGGATCGAATCAAGCCCAATATGTAGACTCCGTTATGTGGTAAATGAAATACCAAAAGGTGTACTTAAAACTTATGCGGCGTTAATGTCACTCAAGATGTTTTAGAGTGCTTATCAAATGCTAGACAGGTAGTTATCCTTATTGACACCGCACAGCATTATGAAATTTGCCAGAGTAACATGATTGATGGAGACATCACGGGAATAGAGTTGGGAGCAGTATAATAAATCGTCTACTCATGGTGCTATACTACCTTTTTAACGCCTTATTAAGTACATTACGTTTCTTTTACAAAAAATTAATCTTTGCACAGAAAACATTGATGTTTCTTTTTGATACAGTACATCCAAACAAACATCGATTTTTTGTTTTAATGTCCATCACTGCATAGAACTGCAACAAAGCATACAAAATATTCGTTATTTTGCTTAATCTAGCGGCTTTAGAAAATTTTAAAGTTGACAACATGGTTCCAATTCTTACTTTTTTTCGTTCGTCTTAAATTTTTGTTGTTTTTTGTTTATGAAAATATGAATATGAGATCATGTGAGTGTGCATGTGTGTGTGAGAGTTTGAAAAAGTTCAAGTTGTTCACGGTGTGTTATTGTTGTTTTTTCTGTGGATGAATATTTGTTTCGTTTTGAACTTATTGCTCTTGTTATTGCTGCTGCTGCTGCCGTTTTGAGCCAAAAAAAAAAAAAAACTATACAATGCAAATGAGAAGTAATGCTAAGCGTTTTAAGTGGTAACTTAAAAATCATTTCAAGAAACTTAAACACAAAGTTTTAAAAATATAAACTGTAGATTAAGGGCTATTATTACAACTTGCCGTTAAACTTAGGTTCTGTTAAGGGTACCTTTAGCTAAAGGGAACTGTAAAGTTACCTACTGTAAAGGAACCAATGTGCTACGTTTTTTTTTATTGTATATGCTCATTTTGTTTATATTGTCATATTGAAAATAATATATAATATGGCAAGTTCAAACATAAACTTAACTTTAAAAGTTACCGGTAGGATTATCCTCTCTTTAGCTTAACACTCACTTCTACCATATTGTCCACTTACAGTAATGAAAAACAATTTATCTGCCCGTTAAAATCCTCCCTTTAGTTAACGGCAAGTTGTAATAATGGCCCTAAGAAGGATGTTTAATACAAGGTTTGCAAATCACATTTACTCGATTAAAAAAAACTGTGCCACGAAAATAATGAAAATTTACTATAAAACCCTTTGGAAAGTTACATAGCTTTGGCATAGAGCTGCAAAACTATCGATAGTCGGCCCATTCGATAGTCCGGTATAAAACTATCGATACTATCGATAGTATCGAATTTTTAGAAGAGTGCTGAATTTCCTACTTTAAATTAAAAATGATACAGTCGTACGTATATATATATGTATATGTGTATATACACTGAGCGCCATAAGTGAGTCAACACCCACTATAATTTTAAATTTTCCATTATAAAAGATATACTTGTAGCACAACAATAATTGAATTGTTGTTTTTGTTTTAACATTTTATAAGTACATAATAAATAAACGTTTTTATTTTTGGAAACTTATTCGACAATCCTCATTTACTTTTCTCGCTATCCTAAGAAAATGAATTATTTCAGTGGCGTTTACTCACTTTTGGCGCTCAGTGTATGTACATATATAGTGGTGGAAAAAATAATAGAAACACACGAAAGTAATGTATAGATATCCTACTTTTTCCATAACGAAATTTTCTATTTTGATTGTATATAACGGTTCATTTTACAACTATTCTACAAGTTTAAATTATTTTCTAATAGTTGAAGTCCTTAATAAATATTTTTTGAACTTTGTTTCTATTTTTTATTTTTTCAACCTTAACTTTAAAAATGAATACAATTTCCGATGTCACGTTTTATACGCCGATATTATTTTTTTTGCGTTGAAGCCGTCGCAAAATTGAAAATTGCCGCTTAAATTTCGATACTATCGTTATCGAAAAAAAACCATCGATAGTTCATTAAAAATAAAACTATCGATAGTACTATCGATGGTTTTGCAGGTCTACTTTGGCATCCAAGGAAATTTATATTTCACGACGATATCAAGGCTTTTTTCGGCTATTCAACCCCCAGGTATACAAATTTAATCCCATAGGTACGGTGACCATTATTTCCAAGAGAAAAAAGTGGACAAATATATAAAATTGAAAAACCAACAAATTAATTTATTATAATTAATATTTTGTATAAAGACTTAAAATACAGACATAAATAGGTACAAATAATATACACAAACTTAAATTTATACATATACATACATTTGGATATACTTATGTGTATAAATTTACTTCTGATATTTCTCTACAGAATGTATTTTTTAAAGTATTGAGCCTGTTAGATAAAAATGTTTCAAATTCCAAACAGTCCATTCATTTCAAAATTGTAGTTTATGGTTGAGAGATTCTAAAGTTTGTAGTCCCAATTGGGATTTTTCGGAAGACCAAATATTGTTAGATATAGAAAAAAACTCTTTCTGTTGGTACGTTAGACGCTGGCAAAGCAAATGAAAAATCTACTAATTTCACGATGTTTTTATAAGGAATATTTTTCGTTTCAAAAAATTTTAAAATCTCAACCCACTTTTTATCAGGATTTAATGCTGTTGTTTCCATATTTCGTTCAGCATTTGCATAATTTTTTACAAATTTCGTTAATATTTATATTTATATAATTTCTAATTTCTGTTACCTTTATTAACGGCTTTTGAACTGAAGACCAAGATGGAATTGCATCTATCAATATCCAAGCGAGTCACTGAATTTCTTTAAAAGATTCATCCCATTGGTTCAGGTAACTAATACGTTAAATCGTAAAAATAATTCATTGTGACGTTCTATTAACTTTGATTTAAATTCTTTTAATATTATATCCGCTTCAGGCATTAAAATACGTAGACTTTCTAAACGCAGTATAAATCTATGGGAGACACTAGCTTGACTGTGTATAAGTAATAACCAAGACATAGCAAAAGGATCATTAAAAGAATTAAAAAATATTGTTGGGCATTTTGCTTGTTTACCGAATTAGTGAAAAAAGTGGACAAAAGCGGACATTTTGGAAAATAAATACTTTTTATAAGTTACGTATGGTAAAATAGTGGACGCAAAAAAAATAGTGGACAGGAGGTTAAAATAGCGGACTGTCCACTATAATAGTGGACGGTTGGTCACCGTACCCATAGGTATACTTCTCTTCTTTCATGTAAATACTCGTACTCATGCTTTTTCATGTCGCAATGAGCATAAACATAAAAACACCAACAACAACAACAAAACAAAAGAAAAAGTCAAAATTATAAAAACAAAATATTCCATAGTTTTCATACATCACGGTGAAGTAATTACAGTTGTTGTTGTTGTTATTGTTGTTTTTATTACACCATCATTATATGGCTTACGTTTACATTACATTTGCACTCGTACTTCTTCGTGTCACAGTGCAGTGTTGATGTTTTTATTATTTTTGTTATTTGTTATTCCTTGCTTTTGTTTAGGGCACACAACAGAGTTTTTGGTTTTTTATTATCATTTAACCCTTTGGCTCAGAGTGTTTTTAAGATCTTCAACGTTACTCTTGACATTCTTGCTTGCAACTTCAATGATACTCTCTTCGTTTATTTATTGTATTGTTATTGACTTTATGTTTTGTTCTTGTAAGTAGGCAGCATAAACTCAAGAGTATTTATGCTTCATTTATCATATGTTTCCCCCTCTAAACAAAACAAAAAATAGAATCAACAAACACAATCACAATAGCGTTAAAGCATAACAAAAAAACAGTCAACCAATTAACAACAATTGCAACAACAACACACGGTATATGATTGATTCTTAAAATAAAGGTTAGCGACTTGTTGTATGTGTTATATAGTCGGAGAGAGAGCGGGTGAAAGAGGAGTGAAAATAATTGTTTTTTTTGTTTTGATTTAATTACTCATGTTTAGAAAAATTTTATTTGTTTTCTGTGTAGATGACCGTAAACATATGGGTGAAGTGTAATGGAGAATGAGTGTTAATTTCTCTTTTACAAACAAAACAAAAGGAAATCTTTGTATTGTTTGCATAGGAATTATGTACGGGTTGCCATTGTAATTACAAAATGAATGATTGGGATATGAGAACGAATTCCTTTATATTGTTCATGTAATTTAGCTTATATCGTATTATTAGTTTGGATTACAAATAATTTAATACCCAGTCATGAATAAATAATGATGAGTGAATAAATCAATTTGTTTAGAAAAATCTTCTTTTTTCGTCTTCTTCTTTTTTTCTTCTCTTCTTCCAATCAATCAGGTCAGTAGTAATAAAATTGATCATTAATTCTATTGCTGGCTGATAGGAAAACCCAAAAACGAAAAAAAAACTGAAATTATTCAGTGCTTTTTCTTCTATTGCAGCAGCAGCATTCAATTCAATTGCATTGTGCAGAAGTAAAAACTTTTACGAAAGAAAACTTATCAAAACTCTTCTTCTTCTGGCAGAATACTACTTATTCTGGTGGGTGGTGGTTTGGTTGCCTTGGTTATCTGTACAGACAGACATCGTTTCATCATTAGAAGGCACTTCAACCTTCTTGAACCATCATAATATGGAAACAAAAATAGAAATAATAGAATGGATGGGTTATTCTAGTTGTTATCACTCGTAAGAAGACTAAAAATAGACAGAATTGGATACATAAATTGTTGTTGTTGTTGTTGTTCTTGTAAAATTCTTCTTCTTGTGTTTTAAGAATATAAGACGTTCGCTACGTTCGTTCGTTCATTCGTTGGTCTTATTCCACAATCATTGCCATATTATGGCAATTTATAAAAAGATTTAAGTACAATCATTTGTAATACAATCCAGTAAATAGAAGGCAGGTCAAAGGGGATATTTATGGTAAATTTGGCGGTTAGAAATCTATGGAAATTCATTGGAAAAGAACTTGAATTTTTGGTGGCAAAAAAAACAAAATTATTTCAAATGACTACAGATTTACAGGGGTTTCCAACTTTTGGCCCATAGGGCCAGGGAGTTCCTCCCCCTAGATCCATATTTAATACAACAGCCTTTGGACTCGACTCTTTGCGTTGGCACACTGGCTGACGGACATCTTCAAATGGAGGTAAAGGTTATTAAATGAGAAGAGGCTTCATTTTAGATTCATGAATACTACGAGGATAAGTTAGTAAATAAAGAATCCACTGATTTCACATGATGAAAGAAGTATGATAAGAAAAACACATATTTTTGCATGAGAATGTTACCGGAGGCCGGAGATATAGCCGATTAAACTAATTGTTTTCAGTATATGTAAAACGGTCTAAATCGGATAAAATATGGACTTGTGGGGGAAATATGGAGCTAGTGGATTGGGTAGCCACTGTATCAAGGATTCCAAATCAGATTTTCTTACGGTCGGGCATTACTTGGGAACAGAGATATAAGCAACGATGCTTGAATTGTTTTCTTCAAATGAACAACAAAAAGTTTTCTATATAAATAGGGCAAAATTGTTGCATTACATTTTTTTTTTGTGTCTCTAACTTGCATTTTTTTCGATGCCTGGATTTTTTTCGTCGATGACTTTAAATTTTTTGGTTGATGAATTGCACTTTTTTTAATTGATGACTTCCATCTATTTTGGTCGATGACTTGTATTTTCTGGTTGAATGAATTACATATTTTGACCGATAACTTCCATTTTATGGTTTCTGTTACATAACATTCTCTGTAAAAAATTAAATTAACTTTCATAGTTAACTTCACAAACATAAACCCACAATGCCTCTTTTCGGTGGCGGGTTGTGGTGGTACTTTGTCTCGTTTAGGGATAGGAAACAGCACAAACAGCAAAAAACCCTGGAAAACTTGTCACATGCTTGCGTTTATGATCGATACTGAGCACCCATCTTGAAAATCTTTCAAAATTATAACCACTGCTCTTTGTGAGATGCCTGTGGCTGCTTTTTAATAAACACTTTGGATTTGCCGATAATATCCCAGTTGGAGCGTTGCCTACAAACCCAGGGAATCCCAATTTAAATTCGAGTAATTTTCATTATAGTTTCAGAGGAGAAACAAGCATCACAGCAATATTAGGCAACATCACCTCAAGAGAAAGAATAGTGCACAGTTCCTCACCACTACACTCAATACAAGAAACCAATGTGTTTTAATAGAAGGTTCTGTATTTAGTTTCCCAGAAAATTTATCCTGCGGAGTCGACATTAAACAGTAGGTCGCGCTACTCATGGATAAAATAAACAAACACAACTTGGGTGTTGTGAAAATCTACGTTGTAATCTTGACTAAAGGGTTGTAATGACCAATTAAGTGAGTAGGAAGTTGGGTTTAGACACTAACAAGTGTCAACTCTATCAGTCTAGAACGTGCTACAGACGACAAATCACTGGTTAAGCAATTTTCAAACACAGTTAATGAGATGCAGAAAAATAGCAAAGGAATAACTCGAAGATTGGGAGGCTTTGTTAAGTAACAGAAAGAATGAAACTTTTCCTTCCGATAAGATGTGTGTGAAGATAAATTCGAATTTAAAAACCAAAGACCCAAATTAACACTTTTAGCAGCAGTCTCTAACAGGGTAAACTTTGCTATTAACAGAGCACTGTTAACTGTTTAACAGTGGCAATAGTTGATTAGTCTTCTACATTGCAATCATTGCAGACTATTGGCATCAAATTTAATTCTCATTATGATCATTATTACTAGTGAACAAAAGTGTTGAAATGTAAAGGATGGTTGGTGGGTGTGGAGGACTGAAATTTTCTCAACTCTCAAAATTATTTCAGCTAACCCACTACCACGATTCGAAAGAGGACCCTCTGGACTACCATTTACATATAGTCGGTATGGTGTACTATTTCTTATATGTTCCAAAAAGGCCACTGATCTTCTATAGAATTTTCAAGCAAAAAATTGATATTTTCAAAGCCAATACTATTTCTCAATACCATATATGTAACTTTATATGTGACTATGTTGCTGATTGTATTAAGAGACCTTGGAACCTTCCTTTGCATATAGTATAGTACCCATAGACCTAGTATATGCCCTAAAATTAGCTTCTAAACAAGTGTGCTTGTTCAGATGCATACTGTTAAATAGCTAACAGTGCTCTGTTAAGGGCAAATTTTGCACTGTTAACGTTAAATGTGGCGCTGCTAAAATTTATGGATTGCGTCTTGGATTTTCAAATTCGAATTTATCTTCACACACATTCCGATAAGACAAAATCAAAAACCCACTGTCTGTTGCAATTTGGCAAGCGTGAAGCATGACGGCATAAAAATGCCATTAGACTTCTGTAAAGCAGCAGTGACATTCGACATTCGGTTTTAAAAGAGGCATATAGTACGTACTCATCAAAACAGTCATAAATTCTTTATTTTCTTAAACAAAAAAAAAAAAAAAAAAGTTCATGACATTTGTTAACCCAAATACCAATGGAACAACAACAAAACAATGTTGTTTCTGATTTAGACAGAATCGTTGTTTTTTTTATTCAAAAGCGTAGCGTTTCTGGATTTTCTTTTTAAAAAGTTTTCTTTAAAATTCTGTTTTTGGAACAAAAATTAGTTTGTTGTTCATTTATTATTAACACACACACAGTAATTGTAATTGAGAATAATTTTTTCATTCTTTCTTTCGGGTTTGTTTTTTTCGGTTTTTTTTTTTTTTGGGGTGCGGGGGCATTATTACACAGCATACGAGTGTGTTTATCTTGCGAGTAACAAAAGAATATCAAAACTGTTGTACAAAAACCAAAAACAAAAAAAACTAGCAAAAGAAACAGTTTCAACAATGAAAAAGAAAGAACAAGAACTTCTTTGTGTTTCTTACTGACCCCGCCGCCGTCGCACCACCCAAAACAAATGAAAAAAAAAAAAAAAAAAAAAAAAACGAAAAACAAGAGAATAAAAATTGCTGTGTATCAACTTTTTGCGCCCCACTATTTCTTCTCTTTTCCTTTGATTCTTTTCTTTTGAAAGTTTAGCTGTGAATATGAAATTATTTCAACTAAAACTTGTACTACAACTACAACTACGACCATGACTCTCTGACTCTTACTCTGGCTGTGACTATTATTGCGACTACAACTGCGTCAAGAGATGTCGTTTTGCTACTTCACAACTCCAACTCCAACTACACAACGAAAACATCACCAACATCAACACCAAGTCTATAGAAATTGATTTTAAGTTTTTTTGATTCGGAAATTGTGAAAAAAAAGAAGATTTTTTGGTGGCTTTCCATTGTTCATGGCATGGCCTGGCCTGGCTATTGTGAAATATTTAGAAAGTTTTTTTTGGATTTTTTTTTTGTTCAGTTCCGTTTCGTGTGAGTGTGTGTGTGTGTCTCTTTTAATATTCTATTGTAACTGGAAGGTAAAAGCAGCAGAATGAAAGGAATAATTAGAAAAGCAGGCCACTCTACTGACCAACAACAACAATAGAAAAGAATACGAAAGATTTATTGGCAGAGTGCGATACATCGTAAGTGGGTGCAGAATCCATTAGATTTGGATTCTGCAAGACTTGGTAATTCAAGTTTGAATTTCTTTTTTTTTTTGATTTCGGGCTCATCATACATTTTAAATGGAAATGTGCAACGATTGCTAAAAACTATACGGCAGGGGAAGTCACTATATGATGGATGACATACACAACAGATCACTCAGAGATACTTGTGGTATTTTCTGGAAACCTATGTGGCCATTGCTTGTATGAATTTGAAGTTCAGATGCAGAAACTGTTATGTGTTGATTAAATCGAGACAATGTCCTACAGCCATGCTGGAGGTTCTGTTGGATTTAAGCCCGTTGCATACGTTAGTGAAGACCAGAACTTTATGGCCACCAATGTTAAGATAATAGAAGACAAACAGAGATTCGTTAGAGTGTATCATGACCTTAACTATCCCCTGGATAGAACCAGTTTATGATTTTGCAAAAAGCTGTGCATCCGTACACTGAGTAATAAGAGTATACGAAGCAATTTGGAGACTAAAAGGTAGGCCACTCTGTAATATACGCAAGCGTCAAGGACAAATACTGTAACAAGAGCTGAGTGTTTGGTCCCACAGTAAAATATTCGAAAACCCATATGAAAACTTCCGGAAGTCTACGCCACCGAAGAACTGATTGATCCTTTAAACCGAAATTTTAACCAAAGTGATAGGAGTGAAGACTACACATGCACATGACATATAATCGCCTCTTGAGTCTGCTTATTTATGATAAATATTTTGGTGAAATCTTCGACAAGAATTAGAGATAATTTTGGCTATAAATCGACAATTGTGAGTCTAGCGTCATTTGCTTATTAGTCTCGAGCCCATGTTTCAAACCGCAGCTCAGGTATCTCCAACAAAATGAAATATTGAAACATATTTCTCCCGACACACTTTCTTCCAGCAGTCTTCAGACAAAAACTCTGAGAGTAAAAAAGATTGCAATGAAAAATTTCTTAATAATCTATGTGTTGGAATCGATTTTAAAATGTATATCCCGACTTCAAAGAGTAGGTCTCATGAATAGAATTAATACCATAGAACATCGGAGGTGGGAAAATCCAGGTTATAATACTGACTAAGGGTTGTAATGACAAATTAAGTGAGTAGGAAAGTTGTTTTTAGACACTAACAATTGTAAACTCTATCACTCTAGAACTTGCTACAGGAGACTTATCCTGACTAAACGGTTGCAATTAACTAAGCAAGTAATCTGGCTGATTCCTTGCACAGATGAATTGATCACAATCACTAATAATGCTCGTAATGCTCGAGTAAAATGGTCACGTTTGCATTCAGTTTCAATCACTTTTAAACGATTCAAATTTGTAAACCCATTTCACTAAATTAATGACACTTGAAATAATAGATATTGAACTGCTGACAGCATTGCCAGATCGGAAACTGTGAAATCATTAAATAGATAACCCCATACCGCAATACTTTATTAATTTATGACCCTTTACTGCAACCTGGAGCTTTTATGCCATTTTATGGCCATTTATTTGAATAAGCGATTATCTAAGATGCGGAAACAATAACATTTTATTTCCTTTAAATTTGAAAGGTTTTAAAGTAGCTACGGTTACGGTGAATAATAATAAAATAAATATATTTATATATTTGCATAATGCTATCAGTAAAAAACAAAAAAGAATTTAAAACAAAAATAAATATTTATATTGACTGCGTTCCAATAAATTTTAAAAATAAAACGTAAAATCGTAAAAAATAATTGGAAAAAAGTTCAATAAAGTATTTCCAATACAAATAAATCCAATATAAATTCTTAGATAAGAAATAAAAGTGATAATAAAATAAACTTATGAAATAAAGTCATAAAATTAAAGAAAAAAAATTGTAAATAAATTGTTTATTAAACCTCTCCCAAAAAAATATAAATAAATTCCCACATTTACAAAACATAATGAAATTCAATCTTCATTAAATACGACAGAGAGGAGGTAAGCCTTAACTTGTATGAGCAAACAAGGAGGAAAAGAGAGCAATAAGATTGAGAGAAAATCAAATCGTATACATTTTGGTATACAATACCACACATACGAAAACAAACAAACAATCTTCAATAAGAAGAAGAGAAAGAAGTAAAACATGTTGTCTTTTGCTGATTTGTTGTTAAACTCTACATTCAAGGTCGCTCGGTCAACGGAATATTTATAATAACAACAACAAGTATAACAATATTTGGACAACATAATACGATATTTAGAAAACAACAAAAAAAAAACCAAGAAAACCATATTAAATGAGCGATGATGACTCAGTGAGTAATGCAAATATTTGTTCATGGTTTTTGTTGTTTCTTCATTTTATACGCATAAATATTGTGCGTGAGCCTGTGTGCATGTGTACGATTAATGGCATGTGTACACATAACGGCTAATAATAATGGCATAAAGGTAATCGAATAACCATAACATTTTATTTAATGTGTCAATAATTGTTATCGATAGTTGTACGGTAAACAAACCATTAAACGTTAAAGTTTTAAGACAGTGTGTTGCAAAGAAAATTTTTGAGAAAATTTGATAAAAAACAAAATTATTATTTAAAGGAAAAACATTTTAACAATACAGACAAAAGTGTAGAATATTCAAAAGAAAGAATTTTATTTGACAGATAGGTACATACAAGTCGCCGTAGTCTAGTAGGTAGTGTGTTGGCTTATTAGACTGAAGGCCCGAGTTCGAATCCCAGGTCAGACATCAAAATGAATATAAAAAAATATTTCTTCGGCGACTTCCTCTCAGCAGATTTCTGGCCAAAACTCTGAGAGTAAATAAAAGTGCCATGAAAAGCTTCTCAAAAAAAAAAAAAAAACTGTCGTTCGGAGTCGACTTTAAACTGTAGGTCCCGCCACTCATGTATAAAATTAACGCACACAACATAAGTGGTGTGAGAAGCTAGGTCGTAATCCTGACTGAAGGGTTGTAATGATCAATTATGTATGTATGTGTGATAGGTACATACATACATGCTTTTGATTTTTGTAAACAAAAATATATACTCTACTCTGGGAGAAGTGGCTTTTTTAAAGCGTTTTCTTTCATCTTCACAGTTCAATGCTGATATTGCCTTTCAAATTGGAGTGCCCTAGCTAGTGGAGCACGTCTCTAGACGTTCTTCGTTCGACCACTCTCTCTAGTGACATCCTTATGATACTATCCAGCTTCGTTATATTGGTATACTTCCATTAGTAGTATTCTTAAAAACTCTATTTCCGTGATCAAAATCCATGACTAGTACGATATCCATAAGTGAAACTAGGCACGCCATATGCAAAACATTCAAGATTCTAAAAACTGTAAAACTCTGACAAGTATGTTTCATTTTCCCCTGTTTCTCAAACTGGAACTGTCGTACAGAAGATACTGAATTATTTTCCAATGGTTTTCTCACCAAAGCATGAGATTTGAGCCACATCGAGCCATATCGAGAACAGACAGACTAAAAGAATTACATGGCTTTGTGATGATCTTGACCTAACTTGGATAACCAGGAAACGGATGTAAGCCTGAAAACTTTAAAATACACTGGTATTCAATTTTAAAGATTTATCTTCTCTTGGTGTTACCGTGAAGCTTGATCGATTCGTTGGTACAAAAAATGGGGAAAAAACGACTGAGAAAAGCAAAAGAAAAAAAAAAGAATGACAAAACGCAGAATTTTTCTTGCCAGATGATATTTGATGATAAGAACAAGGCCCTCTCACGACAAATCAAACCAACACTCTTATAAGACATTTACTATATTGAGCATCACATGAATCATAAGCTGTATGAGTTATATGACGACGTTGATGAAATAAAACACATTGAATAACAGAAGTTTCATTGGCTACGACGACATATCGTTGTTGCAAATGACTATTTAATGGACATGAAAATTCAATAAGATGTTCGTTGGAACCCGCATATTTTTTAAGTGTCAATAGAAGTATTCAAGTGGCTCCTCCCTACTAGAGCTGCAAAACCATCGATAGTACTATCGAAAGTATCGATAGTTTCATTTTTAATGAACATTTTTAATGAACTATCGATAGTTTCATTTTTAATGAACTATCGATGGTTTTTTTTTTTCGATAGCGATAGTATCGAAATTTAAGCGGCAATTTTCAGTTTTGCGACAGCTTCAACGCAAAAAAAAATAATATCGGCGTATAAAACGTGACATCGGAAATTGTATTAATTTTTAAAGTTAAGGTTGAAAAAAATAAAAAATAGAAACAAAGTTCAAAAAATATTTATTAAGGACTTCAACTATTAGAAAATAATTTAAACTTATAGAATAGTTGTAAAATGAACCGTTATGTACAATCAAAATAGAAAATTTCGTTATGGAAAAAGTAGGATATTTATACATTACTTTCGTGTGTTTCTATTATTTTTTCCACCACTATATACATACACTGAGCGCCAAAAGTGAGTAAACACCACTGAAATAATTCATTTTCTTAGGATAGCGAGAAAAGTAAATGAGAATTGTCGAATAAATTTCCAAAAATTAAAACGTTTATTTATTATGTACTTATAAAATGTTAAAACAAAAACAACAATTCAATTATTGTTGTGCTACAAGTATACCTTTTATAATGGAAAACTTAAAATTATAGTGGGTGTTGACTCACTTAGGGCGCTCAGTGTATATACACATATACATATATATACGTACGCCTGTATAATTTTTAATTTTAAGTGGGAAATTCAGCACTCTTCTAAAAATTCGATACTATCGATAGTTTTATACCGGACTATCGAATGGGCCGACTATCGATAGTTTTGCAGCTCTACTCCCTACAGCAATAATTAATAAAACTCTCACGTATAACCAAGCACCTTGAAGTCTATTTTGACTCTTCTCGATCACGTAACAGCATCTTTCTTATTAATAACGATAGAGTATCTGACTTCATTAATTCATTGAATCTGCATTGGGGCTTTACTTTACTGTTACATCGAGAATGTGCTCCAGTGAAACAACGGCACTCGATATCGAAAACGAATAATTTTTTTAGACTGGAAGGGAGTTGCTTCTTATAACATGGTCTCAAGCAATTGATTCTGACCTCTACTGTCCAAAATGAATAAGATTGTTTTCCTTTATGACAATGCAACAACACATACATCTCTGATGACCCGACAGTAGCCAGAACTTGCCCCTCCGATCTCCTTAGACCACCCTTAATGGTGTAAATTTAAATACCGAAGAGACCTAAAAAACGCAATTGGAGTCGTATTTCGCTCAGAAAACTCGAAAGTTCTGTAATGACTGATTGAATAATGAACTGCATCCCAAAAAAATGGCAAAAAGTTATAGCACAAAACTGTTAGTTTCATCACCATAACTTTCACGAGTACCTGATATTAAAGTCAAAATAGATAATCGGTTACTCTGACTTTATTCAACACTAAAAAACCAGAGGCACATGCAAATTAAAAGAAAAAACGAAAAATAAAACAAAGATCACGCAATAAAACTGAATAAGAGAAACTATGATAAAAGAAAAGAAAAAAAAAAACAAAGAAAACAATAATTTTTTTTAATTTGTATTTCCGGTGAATTTAAATGTTTTTAAATGGAATGGAAATTTTTTTCAATTTAAAATGCCATCATCCCAAACGGCCTCCTCCATCTCTTACTCACTTTTGTGGATTTACACACACGAAAAATGTTTTTTCTCTTTTCAACTTTCATTTCTAAATAGTTTTTATGAATTGAAGAGATTTTAATTTAAAACTATTCTCAATTCATTTTGCTATTTGAGCTTTCTTCTCCCTCTGTCTCCCTCTCTCTCTCTCTCTTTCCATTATTGTTTAGCCTAGAAAAAATCTAATCAAAGATTGCTAAGAAATCCTCAACTGCCAACAGAATTTTTTTCCGTTTTTTTTTCTTTCTTTCTCATCTCAAAATGTGGCAAAGGATGGAGGGGCGGTGGAGGAGGGAGGAAGGACTACTTCAAATGCAAATATGCGATGAATAAAGAAAACAGAAAATTAAACTCTCGTATTGTATTGACAAAAAAAAAAAGAGGAAGAAAAACTTCAAATACCGCTCGAGGTGTATTAGTTGGGATATGATTTCGACATGAAGATTTTTTGTTTTCTGTTCAAAGATATCCATGTGAAGGAATACTTAGTATGTACATGAGAGTATTAAAAGAACGAAATGTTTTTCTGATTTTGTTTGTATCGGGTCCGTCATCTAACGTTTTTTTTCAACTAGTGCTTATTTCGTGAATGGTAACACCTAGCTCATGTCTCATTTGACAGATAATTAGTTTTATCCTTCCGCTGAACGAATATGGTTGTGTATACGCTTGAACAACGCTTCGCTAGGTGGGCCTGCGATCGACTTACAGAAGAAGTGGATTTTGGCAAAAAAAATCATCTTTTCAGATGAAGCTCATTTTGATCTTGGCGGGTATGTAAAGAAGCAAAATTATCGCATTTCTGGCACAGAAAACCCGCACGCATACATTGAAAAGCCGACGCACCCAAAACAAGTCACTGTTTGGTGTGGATTTTGGTCCAGAGGCATAATTGGGCCATTTTTCTTCGAAAATGAGCAAGGAGTGGCCGTTACAGTCAATGGCGATCGTTATCGGGCCATGTTGAACGAATTTTTGTTCACAAAAATTGAAGAGGAGGATATTGGCAACATTTGGCTTCAACAGGACGGCGCTACGTGCCACACAGCCGAAGCTACACTCGATGTTTTGGGCCCTGTTTTTGAAGATCGTATTATCAGCCGCAGAGCTGATGTCGTTTGGCCACCTCGGAGCTGCGATTTGACACCGTTGGACTACTATTTGTGGGGTGCCGTCAAAGATAAGTGTTACGCCGACAAGCCAGAGACAATTGACGCTTTAAAGGACAATATTCGTGAAGCCATTGGTGAAATACAGCTGCACACAATCGATAATGTGCTTAAAAATTGGACCGATCGTGTAGGCTACTGCATGGCCAGCCGAGGCAGCCATTTGAATGAAATTATTTTCCATTATTAACCGGAAGGATTGTACTTTCAAATAAAAAAAGAAATTTGAGAAAATATTCAGTAGTTTTTATTAAAGCATTTTCAAAAAAAAAAAGTTATTTGGCGGACCCTTTAGTTGTTGTTGTAATATAAAGAGAGTTATTTTAAATAATTTACTTTGATCGCCATGCATGGGAGAGTATGAATGACTTTGAAAATTACGTTCAGCAGACATGGATAACCTCCTTATGTGGGGGTGCTCCAGTTCGTAAACCGAAATTGGTTGAAAAGCTACAACAGCTAACAGTTTAAAATTAAAAATATTTCCGAAACAACTTCAGCAAGAAGAAAGAACGGACCATATCTGCTTGGGACAGACTTCCCACATTTGGCTCACACTTATTCTACAGTCTAAAGAAGCTATCTTCATTCTATCGACACCTACTCAGACATCTCCTATCCCTTCCATGCCAGCTATCTTCATTCTATCGACACCTACTCAGACATGTCCTATCCCTTCCATGCCAGCTCATACGCCTTTTCGTTTCCCTCTATGCCACAGTGACGCTTAACACATATGATCAAGTTCGAAGAAATAATGTAAGGAATAGCAAAAATCTACGCCTGAAATACCATGGCCTCGTTAACTAATCTGTATGACCCGTTCAGTTTCAGTTTATCGGGTCGTTGATCGTTGAAATTTGAAGCTCTGATGCTGATTAACAGGACCGATTAATTAGAACTTATAAGTTAGCTTTGAGGCATCACTTAAATGTGGTTTTACAAAGAACATTTATTTACGCTGAAGTAAGCTTTGATTTAACAAAACTTCAGCTCTCTCCAATTCTATCCTATATCCTCTGTCCATATCAGAGATCAGCAATGAATCGTTTTTTCGCTGCTCATAAGCACTCATGCAAATTTGAATATAAGCGAATCAACAATATTGAAATTTAACTATGTACTCTGATTCATTCATACTCACTACAACGTTGATTTATAAGTATAGGTTGCAATGAGCACTCGTACAACGTTGACATCAAACTCATACCATTCGAAATATGTTTGATTCATAAGCCTACTCATTTAGATTTATAACTTTAGAAAAATACTTATAAAACTTATAAATGATTCGAGTAACTCGAATCATTCATCAAAATTTACAGTCTTAGTTGTTGTTGCATTTACAAAAAAAAAAAGAAAAAAGACACATAAGCAAAAAAGGCAGAGCAGCAAGCAGAGCAAACACACAACCTTTTAGTGAGTAGTTTAGTGTTCGCAAGCGATTCATACTTATTTTGTGATTCTTGTAAATGTTGAGCTATGGAGAGTCGAAATCAACAACTTCAACACGTATGATGTTAGGTATGAATATGATGAATATGACTTCAAACTTTGAATATGAGTAAAGGTTCTATGATATAAAAATAAGTATGAATACTTATAAGTATCAGAAATTATGAGTATGATCCGATTCTATTCATCTTTATGAAAACTCATTGCTGATCTCTGGTCCATATACACATAAAGTGCTGCTATAATTAAGTCCGTAGGATGCAAATAACCAGGTTATTAAGGCTTTATTAATTAATTAAAAAAAAAAAAAGGATTTCACTGCTTAGTTTCAAAACAAAAAAAAAATATTCAACAACCCACCAAAACCCACCTATAAAAATAGGACTACCCACCTCTGTGGCAAGTTAGTTCAACTGCATTGCATACATTGTCAGCATATGTACGTTAATTTGTTGTCGATGTTGTTGTTGTTTTTGTATATTGGAGGATTATAAACGAATAATAATGAGTAACGAATTAAAATATTTTTAAAGCAACTTTTTAAATAATTTTTTCCGTTTTCTTTCTTCTTCTCACCTCTTTTATAATTTGTTTTAACAGATTTTTGTCTGTTTTTTTTTCTTTGTTTCTTTACATTTGCAACAAATAACAGGTTGAACTGGTTGCAAATATAGAAATATTTTTATTTTTTGTTTTAATTTTAGTTGTTGTATTTTGTTTAATTATAAACATGCAATAATAATAATAAAAAAATAAATTAAAAAATTAAACAAATCAGCCAGACATGGGTGAGTTTGTCTATGAAATTTGACTAAATTTTGCTGGCATTTACAATTTAAAAGTTTTTCATTTTTTTTTAAACTAAAATTTCAAAAAAAAAAAAAAAATAAAAAAAAATAAACAGAATAAAAATAATTCTTTAAGTCACGTTTTGCATTTTATTTTCAATTTCAAGTTTTTTTTTTGCTTTCAAAACTTTGAGTTTTTTTCTTCTCATTTTTTTTTTTTTTTGTTTCTTTAACAAAAAGTCGTTTGAGTAATAAAACACACGTCAAATCTCAAATTGCAGCACCAGCACTAGCACCGTTCAGCAGCAGTGGTAGTAAAAAACGTCAATGATTGAATTGGAAATGAAAAGAAAAAAAAAAAAAGTTTTCCTCTATGGCTGGTAAATTTTCAAAGAAAGTTGGCATAATTTTTTTTTATTTAATTTTGTAGAGTTAAGTAGAGGAAATGTTATCAACAATATGATGTGAATGTGCTTAAAGTTGATTACACTGCCATATGGGAAAATTTTCTTACCGCTACAGCCAGGGGGTATTATTTCAAGGTAAAGACAAATGGCAACCCTGTTATTCTAGAACCTACGAAAGTCTAATAACACTTGAAGGGAGGCCTAACATGTGATAATGTTTTGCAGAAGACTTGCAAAAAAATTTTATGGGACCCACATATGTAATAATAATGAATTGAATGCACGCCATATACTCATGGCTTCGGCAGACGGAACAAAGCACAGCACATTATGTACAAACAGTGGCATGCGTTGCTGCCACCGCGGCAATTAAAATCTGACCGACAATGTTTCTGGAGACACTGTACCGTCGTTTAAAAATGTTGCGCCTGGTAGCGAAAACCAGAGCTATGGATACTATGGTTAAGATAATATCAGACAAGTCAAATAGAAGATTCATGCCATCCCTGTTTAACGAACGAAAGCAATACGATCAAAAATTTCAGGAAATGCTTCCCAACTAGAGTGAAGAAGCAAGAGGGCTGAATGCAGCAATTTGGAGACCAAATACTCTTTTGAAGAAACCAATACGGATGAGTCGAAAATAGATAATGGAACAGGAGTGGGGAAATGCAAACACAAGGAAATATATTCGAAAGGAATGGGGAAACTTAAGGGAATCTTTTAAGTGGAAGTCTACCCCCATCGAAAGACAAGATCAATTCAAATTGGGTAGATAGTAGAAGGAACAAAAAATAGCAATGCTGTGGAACAGACCGCCATCTGAGAACTTTACTGGTATGGGGTAAACTAAAAAATAGTATGGGATTGTCTGGCCAAACTGAAACAGCTGGGCAGGTGCAATAAGATAGGCGATTGAGCTTACGAGGAGAGCAACTTCCAAGCAGCTGAAATGACCAAAAACCTTTATGCACTGTTGCCAACTTTTTTCCAAAAAAAAATCGCTAAAGTCGACTAAAAAATAGCTAGAAAATAGCTAAATTTTAAAAAAATTTAAAAATTTAGCGATAAATCGCCAAAACAATTAATTTTAAAAAGTTTTTAAGAAAATTTACTTAAAACATAGTTAATTTTTTGGGAATTTTAATATTATGTAAAAAAGACAACGATTTATCGCTTAATTCTGAAAAAATACTCGCAATAAATTTAAATTAAATTTTTTTTAAAATTATGAACATATGTATATTTAATGTATGGGGCTCTAAGCCGTTTTTAATTATTGCAGTACATTTGGTTCTATTAACACGGATTTTATTGGCATCAATTAAAGTTGTTTTTACACATATCACTAAGGTGATCAATAGCATTGTGCGACGTACATATGTTGACATACAAATTGTAGATCAAGCGGCTTCTTGCATTTTAACGTTGTCAACAATATTTGCATTTGGGGAAAATTCCAATTTTTTCCAACATGACCCCCTAAGCGATGAGGCTGATTTGTGTTTTTTAGTTTCCGCGTAACTTAATACGTCGTAAAGTTTTCCAGACAAGGAGCATCTGCAATACTTACAGAATCCTTTTGTTTCGTCTTGAGCCACCCACGTTTTCAATTTTTCGTGATTTAGCCACTCACGGCGAAATGTTTGATTATATTTAGGCCACATTCCTTAAGTTGTTATAGTTTTTGACAATATTATTAAAAGCTTACAACTTAATTTTATACGTTAATTTTCATTCACTTTAAACACTTGTCACAAAAATACAGTAGAAAGAATTCGGGTTGTTTGTTTATGTTTTCTTTAAAAACCGTTATTTGATTGTTACTTTGTAGCAACATAAAAATCGCTAGATTTATAGCTAATAGCTAAATCGTATTTTGGATTTAAAAATCGCTAGATTTGACGAGAAAATAGCTAAATTGGCAACAGTGCCTTTATGTCTGTTGAAAAAAAGGAGGTGGAAGGAAGGGTATATAAGACGCTTCTCAAACTGCGTGTGTTTGAGAAAATCTACAATTTTGCTGGGTTATTACAATAACCCGAGGATGGTGGCTTGTCTTCTAACTGGGCACTCCAGACACAAAGAATACTTGTTCAGTATAGCAATCGATTCAAGTTCAATGTGTGAACTTTGTTATAATAAAAACCCACTCATCAGTAGTGCGGTTTTAAAGAATGTGCGGTTTCAAAGAATGTTAGAAGAAAATAAGTGGGTTATTATCGGGTTCTAGGCAGGGTTCCTTCATTTTAGTTATAAACATAAAGATCTTCTTTTCATGCGACCTCGAATGAAATCCTCTCGTACGTAACAAATTCAGTGCTATGCTCAGAGCATCACGGTGTTCTCCTAGATAATTGGTTCTAGATTCTTTCTCCACAGAAGTATTACAAAACAGTGTACATAACAAAAAATGGTTCAAAATCGTTGTCATTCAATATCTTTAGTAGACTATACATTATGACAAACCGCAGGGTCTCACTCAACGAGAAAGCTGCAAGAATTGAAGCTACAACGACATTAACAGTTGGTCAGACAGACATTTTAGGAAGTTCAAAGATAACTAAACTGTAGCGAATGAGGCACTATGGATCGACTCCTGAAATTAGCGGTTTTGGAAGTAATTCTCCATTAAATTCCACATTAACTAGAACTTTCTTCAACTCCTTCACAGAAAAGAAAAAATAAGAGGTTATAATATTTATAACCCCCATTCGTGTACCCCGTTGGATATGATAGTATTCCTCAGATTTATGTCAAAAGAAGCGCAATTTATTTATGATCTCACCCACCTCTTAGCGTCTGGCCAAACTGAAATTGGTCTAAGTACTTGGATAATAGTATCCGTATGACGTATAAAAGTACTCCAGAAATATGTAGCTCCTACCTGAAGGGAGGAGCTTCAGTAAAAAGTAACACTTTCACTTTCACTAAACAAAAACTGTTTTTGGCAAAACTTTCATCCAAAAAAAGTTCTGCAATCTAGAGGGTACAAATCAATTCGACATTGCTTTGACTTGAAGAAAATGAAAAAAAAAATTGCCTTCTTTTTAAATGATTTTCTCTATCGTTTGTTAAATTTTCTAGGAATTTACTGCAACCGATAAATAAAAAAGCTACTATTTATTACAACAACAGCAACTCAACTTATTTCTTTTTTTTTTCTTTTTTCTTTTTTGAAAGATGTGTGTTAGTAGTTGCTTGCCATACTAAAAAACAAAAAGAAAAAAACAACAAAAACAATATAAAAAAACGAATCAAAAAGAATATTCTCTATACTTTGGCTCTCTTGAACTGCTCTTTAGAATGGAATGAAATGGAATCAAAGGGTTTCAAACACATTTACAGTAGCATGTGCCATAACAAGACCTTTGCAACAACAGGCCAACACACCGTTTAGATAAGCAAGTAACACTGTAATCAAACCAAACTGAATCCAACCGAACTGAAAGCGAACCAAACAAATCACCAATGACAACAACAATAGCAACAAAAAACATGCCAGAAAGTATAGGGAGGACAAAGTAAGTACGTATGATTTTTTGTTTTTTACTTTTCTAGTTGGCGAACTCCAATGCCTGTGAAAGAACTGGGAAAAAGTTATTCTGTCATCATCATCGTATGCATACAAGTACAAGTCAAGGGGGGAGGAACGGAGAGAGATAAACAAAACAAAAAAAAAAAAAAAAAAAAAACGTATAATTGGCCACATACATTCTATGCTATACTAACCGTGCCTTGTTATACCCGGTTCCCATATGTTTGTCTCTACTCAACTGTGTGCATTGGTCGTCTTCTCTAGTAATGGAGCATATTTCTCTGTGTTTAGTATATGAGTGTGTGTGTGTGTGTATATTTAAAAGTCAAAATATGCAAAACTTAACTATTGCAGTCGTATTATTGAATGGATCTTATCAATTGTACATGTGTTCGTAAGAGTATGTAATTGTATGTTTTGCCGTGTGTATGTGTAAGAATTTACGACTGTTACACATACATATGTAAGCATGCTATGTTTTGTCATATTTATACCATTTATTGCACTTTAAAAACTCAAAACTGAAGTGACCTAAATTGGGCACACATATGTAGACACAAAAAACAAATTAATTTAGCAGCGTGAAATATTCAGCAATTGTAAGAGACAGAAATCGAAGAAATATCGTGTCATTCCGTTAATTTAGAATCGTTAAAAGCGGATCGAATACACTATGTTTCGGGGGAATTGGGGTATTGACTTAAAATTAGGGTGACCAGCGTAAACACACTAGTCAAACCGAGTTCTGGTAGATTGTACTTGGAGACTAATTGCTCCACGGACGACTGAACGTCCAGAACTCTGACTTACACTTCCCTCTTCCTAACCAGAACTTGGTTTTCCAGGCTTTTGTGCGTCAAGTGAGTGTTTGAGCTGGCCTAGTGCAAATTTAATTCGACTATAACGGGGGGTTAACCGTAGTCAAGTAGGTAGTGCGTTGGCTTATTAGACACGAGCCAGTGTTTCTAACCCCAGCACAGACGTCCTCTGAGAGTAAACGAAATTACCATGAAAAGTTTCCCAAAAATCCGTCGTTCTTAGTTGACATTAAACTGTAGTTCCGGCCATTCACGAATAAATTAATACACACAACATGGCTGATGTAAGAAGTAAGGTTTGTAATCCTGGCTATGAGACACATTTAAAGTTTTGGTTTTGATAAAACGTTCCTCTTATAATAATGCTTGGAACTTGCCATAGTCATTACGTACGAAAAGCAATGTTGTTTAAATGGCAACCCCTGTATTAGGTTCCTATCACTTTTGCAAACATTCCGGGAGGTGTCTCGGCTAACTATGTTTTTCAAACGCTTCAACATTAAGAAATTATTCTCATCTACAGGTTTCTTTGGCGTTACCCCATATAAAAGAGTTTAACGACGTCAAATTGCATCAACTTAGTAGCCAATTGAAGCCGTTAAAATGTAAAATTATTCTTTCTAAAAACTTCTCAGGCAAAAAATCCAGAAATCGATAGTGTTGTGTGGCTCATGACATCGCTCTATACCGCGTTCACAATCTTCAATTGATGACCTAAAAAAATCGATTATCATACATCCAAAGTGCTCTAGTTAGGAGGTAACAGTAGCTGCAGGTTCAATACGGGTTAATAACTCCTCCATTAGAAAGGTACATACATGTGCTCAATGAAAGGGAAGATAAAGAGAGACAAAGAGTCTTCTCAAACCAATCAAAAATTTTTGTTGGAAATTTAAAATATGAGGAGATCTGAGTCATGCATCACACTATCAAGAATTAACCTGAGATGCTTTGACAGGGCACTATAGACTCAGGGTATATTTATTCAGAATGAAGTCTAATTGGAGCACATTCCTGCAACTTGTGGCGCATTAATGCGTTCTAGGAATGCTAAGCAGGGAATTGTCTTTGCTAATACCGAGAACTATTCTGAAATTTATCTGGGCAATACGCTTGTAGGAAATATTACAGGGATATCCTATGGACTTATGGGGGAGCTAGGTCGTATGGTGGCAGTACTAAGGCGCCTCTTCACGACAATAATATGCTAATGACCATTATGGACAGCAAACAATTTCTTCCTTCGGATGCAATGACTTTTTTATAATCATTTCTGGATTCTTCAAGCTTTCTATACGACAATATTTGAACTGACAGCCAATTAGAGCAATGGCGTCCAGAAGGGTAAAGATTAGGACCATACTGAAGCATTTTACATTTTTTCTAGGTATGGTACATTATTAGGGTACCTAATTTTTTAGGAAGTGTTCGGAAGAGAGAGAGAGAGAGAGATTTGTGATATTTTCCCACATTTATCGAAAATTTTTAACTGCTATAAAGAATGTACATAAGGGGTGATTTTTTAAGAGCTATAGGAAAATTTTTCAAAAAAAAAAAACACATAAAATTCAGAAAAATGCATGAAATCATTATTTGAATCGATAGTACGGTCCATATAATTTAATGTTTGAAGATTATTTCATGCAAATGTTGACCGCGACTGCGCCTCAAATGGTCCATCCGCTTAGTTCAATTTTGGCATACTCTTTCCAACATTTCGGCCGGTATCTCACGAATAAATGCTGCAATGTTGTCTTCCAATGCGTCAATTGAAGCGGGCTTGTCTATATAGACATGAGCTTTAACATAGCCCCACAAAAAATAGTCTAAAGGCGTTAAATCGCATGATCTAGGCGGCCAATTGACCGGTCCCGAACGTGAAATAAAATGTTCACCGAACTCGCCTCTCAATAAGTCCATTGTAACGCGTGCTGTGTGGCATGTGGCACCGTATTGTTGAAACCACATGTCATGCAAGTCAAGCTCTTGCATTTTGGGCAAAAAAAGTTGGATATCATCTCACGGTAGCGCTCACCATTCACAGTTACGTTACGATTCGCAGCATCTTTGAAGAAGTACGGTCCAATGATGCCATATTCAATGATTTGCAAGCGTTGTTCTTTTGTAAGACGATTCATGGTTAAATTATAGACCAAACTGAAGATGTTTGACAGTGAAACAAAACACGAAACGTGCGTGATCTGTTTAAACCAGTGTTGTCAAAAAGATAATAGCTAAAAAATCACCTTTTATAAATCAGAAGCTACTTGATGTAACAATACGTCAACAAGTTTGTATTCCATCGACCGTTTCCTAAGGCACAATAAATATCACAATTTCATTCAAAGGATCTCTTTTGGTATCTTCATACACTTGAAGCGCCCTCATGTGATTGATTACAGGCCCACTCTGTTAAGAGCATCTGTGGTTAGGTTGGTTTTTAATTTCTTATAATTGCATCTTCTGCTTTCCCCCCACCCCTTTCCCCTTATGCCTCCTATTATTCTTTATTTAATTTTTCTTGTTTTTCGAACAATTTTTTTAATTATTTTGTGAAGGCTTGTGGTGTGCGTAGGAAGTTTTAAAAATAAATTAAATTGGCTCGCAAAAAAGCAAATAATTTTTGCAAAGTTCTCTCAATCAATTATTTTTAGCTTAACAAAATATAAAAAAAAAAACTTACAAGGAGCAACAAAAAATTCTCAATAAATTAAATTGAAATTTTCCAGAACAATTGTGGCAAAATGGTCGACCATTTACTCAAAAAAAAAAAATTTCGTCTGGTCTAGAGAGAAATTCTAATGAAATCTTATAGAATGCTACGGCCATTTACAGTCGTCAGTTAAGCTATCCAACGTTGGACAATGAAGAAAAAGTGGGAGATGATGACACTATCCTTCCTTCTCCATATGGAAGATCTAGTCTGCTCGCATGAGCATGCACAGATAAAGCTGCGGTCAGTTACTGTAAAACCATACGATCTCTTAAGATCATGAGCGCCCAGAATCACTATTACGGAAGTTTATAAAAGGCCACGAGTTTGATTAAATTGAGATTTGATTTCGATTGATTAAGAGGTGCTACGGTATTCCAACTAGTCCATAAGTGTGACCGAGCTCTAGATCGAAACAATAAATCTAAATCTGGCAGAGCATAACGTTGAAGGTGTAGATCAGAGGCAGAAGTGAGGTAAAACGAAGATTCAAGTAGGTGGGAACGATGTAAACTCTTCAGTGTCTCATCATATGTCTGTGGATTATAATTACAGACCGCTTTCACGGTTCATATCGACTATGCTTGCTGTAAGGCAACGAAAATTTGAAATGCATTATTCCGAATGATGGCAAGAAACTATTACGATCGATGTAAACAAGCTCAGTGCCACTATGTACGGCATGTTTCACCACTATGTGAAGAAATCCTGAAAAACAAAGCCAAGCCATAAATAAAAATTGTAACATAAGTTAAGGTAAAGCTCTGAAGTTTTTCGAAGAAAGATGGGAAAACAATCTTAACGATAGATGGATTTAAAACCGTTAAGACGTATTAATATAAGTTACGGAGAGGTTAGCTATAACCTAAACCTGCGAGTAAAGAAACTAAACCGCACCAAGAGGAGCAATTTGTATTTAAATCCATGGATTTTTAAGAACATTATACGACAATGGAATCCGTGATCGGTTAGATACTGACGATAAACAATACAATGAATTACTAATACTATCCAAGTAAAACTGGAACATTTCAATAGTCAACCAATCACTACAGCAGAGGAAATCCTTACGGTAACATAGCTTGGGTAAGAAAAGGGCAGGTTCTGAATAACATCGGTTCGAGAAGGCATCGCGAGAGTGCATCACATTCTGGAAATGTATCGAATCCCAAGTTACGCCCCATATCCATGCATTCGACGTGTTTTTTAGTTTGGCGAGTTCAGTGTGAGTTAGTATTGATTTCCTCATGCGAACCCAGAATATACTGCATGGACGTGGTTCAGTGCATTAACATCAAGCGGCTACATTGACTCGGCCTTAGAGGACAACCTTGTCTGCGTTGAAAGGACTAAGTTGGGATGATCAACTGGCAGGGTCGCTTTGAATGAAGTGTTAAGACAGACTGACAAAAGTTTTTAAAGACCAATTAAATACAATAAAGAGTGTCAGATAGATTTTTGTGCTCTTCGTCATAGTTAGCAGTGGAACCTTCAAGTATTTTTCAAACTTGCCAAACTGAAGCCTAGAATATCCCCGAAATAGTTCGCTCTGTTAGCCAACAGAAGAGGGGTATGGAAAGTTCAATCTCGCCTGTATTTAAACTAAGAATATTTTCTTATTTCAACAACTCATACTTTTAAGTGCAGCTTTCAAACGATGAGGTATAATATACAAATGCGTAGCCCCTAAAGCTGCATTAATATCTTGTATTTACGTATTAAGGCCAATTTAAACTGTAAGTGCTTACGCTCGTAAAGTCATCCGAGTTTTAGAAAGTGTAATAAAATCTTACGACAGATGGTTTAATTGTGAATGCAACACTGATCTAATGAAATTTGATTTACTATTTTAAGGGCCATTATTACAACTTGCCGTTAACCAAAGGGAGGATTTTAACGGGCAGATAAATTGTTTTTCATTATTGTGAGTACCCAATAAGATAGAAGTGATCGTTAAGCTAAAGGGAAGATCATCCTACATTTAAAGGTCACTTTATGTTTGAACTTGCCATATCATATACACTAGAGCCCCGACTTGCGTCGATCCGATTTGCGTCGTTTCGATTTGCGTCGCTTTTGAAAAATTGACAAAACTCAGCTAACGTTGTTGTAATTTCAACTCGCGTCGATTAAATTTGCGTCGTTTCGTCCCCGATTGGCGTCGATTCGATTTGCGTCGTCTGAATCCCAACTTGCGTCGTTTAAATTTCGATTTGTGACGCTACATACGTTTAATTTTTTTCTTGCAGCATTGAGTACTACCATTTTAGTATTTGTATTGTGGAACATATTTAGAATTTTTTTTGTGTTTTAAAATTCTTGCAACTTCTGTTTATTGTTTTGTTATTTCTTTATAATAATAAAAAACATTTGTTGAACTAATAAAATAATGAAAAATGTTTTCATTATTCATTCATTTTGCTTTCCTTTGAATTCTTGGTCCCAATAAATTAAATTTCGATGCATTTGTATAGAAAAAGTTGATTCGATTTGCGTCGTTTTGATTTGCGTCGCAATTCTCTGGTCCCCATTAACGACGCATGTCGGGGCTCTAGTGTACTATTTTCGATATGGCAACTTTAAATTTAAACAAAATGAGCATATACAACAAAAAAACGAAGTCCGCTGTTGCCACTGCGTTAAAAAAAAAATTGTTTAATTGAGCAGTTTTATCGACTTTGTTCCGGCACTGCCATATTTAAATTTTATTTGTAAGTTGTAATAACGAAAATAAGTTAAAGGTAACTTTACAGTTCCCTTTAGCTAAAGGTACCTTTAACTAAACCCAAGTTTAACGGCAAGCCAAAGCTTTTTGAAAAATGCATAACGGATAATATTATTAATCAATTATCATCTTTAATATCCTGTCATCAACATGGTTTTAGGAGAGGTTACTCAACGACCACAAATCTCTTGCAACTAACTACAATCATAAATAATGGTTTTAATAACAAACAATTCACTGATGTAATTTATACCGACTTCAGTAAGGCTTTCGATAAAGTAAATCACAACTTGCTTTTACTGAAATTTCATCTGTTGAGATTTACAACTGTTACTTTGAATTGGTTAAGGTCATATTTAACTGGAAGGAAGCAGTGCGTAGTTTTTAACAATGTAACATCTAAACACATCGTCGTAAGTTCCGGAGTCCCACAAGGAAGCCATTTGGGTCCTATAATATTTTCCCTTTTTATTAATGATGTATCATTTGTAATAAAATTCTGTAATATTTTAATGTATGCGGATGACTTGAAAATTTTCCTGAGCTATAATAGTATTCACGAGAGAAAGAAGCTACAACATGATTTGAATATGTTTTACGATTGGTGTAATATTAATCTAATGTATCTTAATTTAAAGATATGTAAACATATGCGATTCTCGAGAAACTTGATTACAGAAGGTCATTTTTCATTTGGCGGATTTCAGCTAGAAATAGTTACTGAATTCCTAGACTTAGGAGTTCTCCTCGATAGCACATTAAACTTTAATAAACATATAACTATGATGATTAATAAAGCCCGTGGGGTGCTTGCTTTCATAAAACGTTGGGCTAAGGAGTTTACTGATCGTAAAATAACTATTCGATTGTATACTGCCTTTATAAGGCCTATTTTAGAGTATGGATCGGTTATTTTGGATCCCTCTACTTCCTATCAGAAAAACAATAAAGAATCTGTTCAAAAGCAGTTTCTTTTATTTTGTTTGGGAAACTCGACGTGGAATCCAAATGTGAACCTACAATCTTATTCTTCACGACTTGCTTTAATTAAACTACCTACGTTGGAAAGTAGACGCTTGGTACTGAATATAAGCTTTCTGATAAATTTATTGAATTGCTTTATTTGTTCGGAATTTCTACTGGGAAATATCTGCTTCAATGTTCCTTCTAGACCAGTGTTGCCAAATTTTTTTTAAAATTTCCCGTCAGATGGGCTTTAAAAATCGCCAGAAATCGCTAAATTAAATTTTTACAAAACCGTCAGAAACCCATCAAATAAATAGTTTGAAAATTTTAAATTAACGTTAAATAAAATAAAATGTAAATAATTACACATATTTTTTATTGAATTGTTTTTTCAATTATGTTTAATTTTTTGCAAACAAAATTAGGTATTTTCAAAAATATAGTGCCAGTCTTCTGCATTTTGTTGTGGTGGATTCTAGTGGTCATTCTACCTACTTCTCTTATAACAGATTTTGGAAATTCATAATCAAAATAACATTTGTTATCAAGTTTGAAACCGTACAATGGGTCAATTTCGACCTCCGAGTACTGTACTTGTCTTAACTGACAAGTACACGTCCTCTAACCTTGAAACCGTATCTGTAACTAAAATTGAATTCGTTTACAAAAAATTACATTTCAAAAATGTATTAAATCAATATTCAAAAATTTAATTGAATAAAAATAAAAAACCACATAAAATTCAATAAATTGCATTTTACAACTTTTTAAAGTAATTATGTAATTGACTTAATTTTTCCATTTTCCTTTAATCATTGGAAAGATTTTTTTATTTTTTTTAATTTAGAATGGGGTTTTTGAGACTTTTTTAATAAAAAAATGTATATAAATTTAAATGTTTGCGTTAAAAGTAAAAACCGCTAAAAAAAAAACGCTAAAGCGCTGTAAAAAACTCCAAATTTCACGCTAACCGCTAAAAAGCATTTTTTCCCGTAATTGGCATTGCAAAAACGTCAGATTTGACGGGAAAAACGTCAAATTGGCAACAATGTTCTAGACCAACAAGAAATTTCGTACCCCTTCAACTTAAATATCATCAAACTAATTATGCTAACAATGATCCATTAAGGAGATTATGTAGAAACTTTAATTATTTTTACACTTATATTGATTACTCGTTGAATGTTAATATCATAAAACGTAATATTATACTTTCTTTGAACACTTGAAAATGTATATTCAAATTAATAATTTGTAAATGTAAATAGTCTGTAAGGATTTTGATCCATAGATGTTTTTTAAAATAAATAAATAAATAAATAAAGTTGTAATAATGGCCCTAAAAGTTTTGCTTTAAACTATCCATCCCGTGTTATAGAACATAATTCGTGTTTGCAAACTTGACCTGACGACTATCAATAGTTTTCGATATTTGGGTGAACAGTGTAATAGCAAAACACTCTCTCGAACGTGTAATAGGCCCCTTTAAACCCAATAGCAACGCAATGACTGCAATAGTGTAGTTAAAAATTCATAATTTGGCATCTCTTTCATAAAAATAAACAAGCAAGACAATAAATTCCACACGATCATTTTAACGTTGTTATTTTAATTAAATACTCAAGCTCGTGAGAAAAAAAAACTATTTCCTATTGGCGATAAGTCTTCATAATAAATTACGATATGCACACATACATACATTTAATTATTTTATAATCTAAAACAAAAACACGCAAGATTAACAATAAAAAAAAACGTCAAATAATAAAAATTCAAGGTGAGTAGGTATATGTGAGAGAGAAACGGAGAGAATCAAATAAGAATAAATTGTAACAAATATATAAGTATTGAAACTATAAACAAACACACATAGATTACGTACCTTATCAAGACACTTTAGTTCCTCAATGGGATAAACCACCTTCTGACAGCGGGCACAGGTTTTATTCATTTTTTGTTAATTTTTATTTCAAAAACAAAGATTAAAAATTTTACACACACACACACTTGCACAATATAAAAGAACCGATAACAATTGTTATACAAATTTAATTAAAAATCAATTAATTTTTCTTTATTTTTTATTTTCTTTTTTAATTTGCCAATAAACACACTTAAATGTTTGCTTTTTTAACAACGATTTTTTACGTTATCTTTTTTTGAAATTTATTTTGTTTGCTTATAACAAAACCTAAAAAAAAAAATATTTTAAGTAAAAAAACACACGATAAAATTTGAGTATTTTTTGAAAACATTTGTTTTTGTTTTGCTTTCACGTTTGTTTTCCTTTTTTTTTTTTCTTCTAACTGATGAAGTTTTTGTTTTTATTTTAAGGGGTTTCACAAAAACAAATACGAAAAGATTTTTTTTGTTACTATTAAAGGTGTTGTTGTTTCTTTACTTTATAATCCTTCTTTTTTTTCTGTTTACAGATGTTGCTGGTTATGCTCAAAATGTTTAACAGCCGCTAGACTGGTTTTTGCGTTTGACTGTAAAAAAAAAAAAACAAAAAATCTACCAAAAACACTAACATTCACACACACACTCGCGCTCACAAACCGTAAAAGAACAATGGAAATCCAATAAGAAGTTTTACAAGAATATATGAAAACAATGCAACAAAATGAAAATAAATTATAAATTTTAAACATAAAGCTAACTGTTAAATTAAAAGCACTTCTTTTTAATCTTTATTTTAAACTTCTTTAAAGAAAAAAAAAAAAAGAAAACTTCTTGCTCGTTCTTCTTAAAACTTAACACAACACTTGCATTCACTCACTCACACACACTCTAAGCATATGAACAAACTAAAATTCCAGTTGGAGTTTGAGGGGGGGGTTTTCGTTAAAATCTTCTTCAACAATACGTAACTTTTTTTTCTTCTTCTTATTGAATCTTTCTTTTGTTTCCACTTTTTATTTCTATTTTTCTTTTCCTTACAGTTTTTGTGTAGAGATATGATCACTTTTATAATTTTTTTTTTTTATTAAAAATTATCACTCTCACACTACGTATTGCTATTAATAAAGCCGTGTTTTATATAAAGAAAATGTTTGGTATTCTACTCTTATTTCTTTTTATTCTTGCTTTTGTAAAATAAATTTAAATTAACTTGTTTTCTTCAATTTTTAATTGTAACAAATTCGCTTGTATTACTTTTATTCGTTTCGTTGTATGGGAATTTTTGCGACTCCACGGAACCAGTAAAGGAAGAAGACTGAAAACTAAAAATACTCTACAAAAACGAGGAACAATGAACGAGCGATTGTAAAACATGTTTATTTTGTTCAGTCAGTCTTCGTGTTTTGTTCTCGTGCCCATCGTGGGTCTTATTGCAAATGGGAAGAGTTTAATGCAGCGTTGCCATTTTGACCCTTTTCGGGTATTTTTTGACGCTTTTTTAGTCTCGCTACCCTTTTATTTTTTCGAAATACGCTTTTTTGAAAAAAGGGTATTTTTGACGCTTTTTTCATTTTTTGTGGCGCTTTTGATGCTTTTTTATACAACTATGTGATTATATTTTTTGTGGTTTAATCCTTTTTTCTGCAACAATTAATACAATTTTAAAAACTCTTTGGGGGAGTATCCCTTCCAAGAATTAGCCGACTTTGTAATTCGCATACTATCGTTACCTTACTCGAATGCTGAGGTCGAGAGAACATTTAGCTTAATGAATTTTTTCAAACCAAAGATAAAAATCGACTTTCCTTAAACTCGGCTAATTCTTTGTTGTACATTAAATACGGTCTTAAAAAAGAAAATGTTTGTTGTTACAATTACAAATTGCCATCTAGTGTTTTTCTAAAAATAAATTCAAATCAAACATATAAACGATCTCAATATTTTATCAAAACAGTTTTATGGCCCGAGGAAGAAAATAATGAGGCCGATATATTTAAAGATGAAATTGTTTTACTATAAAACGTTATTTTCATATTTGTTTTTTTTTTTTACTTTAAAAAATGAAGCTTTATTTAAAGTTTTTGTAAAATTCTTAATTTTTTATGTTATTTTATTCAAAGTCTTCGTTATTTTTTGAATTACTCGTATAATGAAATATTTTTATTTTTTAGTTATTTTATTTTCACTTTTTGTTAAATACTGAATTATATTAATTTATTTTTTGTTACTTTGAGTTTGTGTTAAATAAATCATATTTTATTTGTATTTAATGTTGCTTGCGTTTTTTTCCCTTTAAGATGGTTTATACGCAAAGCCAGATAGTATAAGTATTTGAAAATTATTTCCATTTTTTTTTTTTTTTCTTGTGACGCTTTTTACCCTATTTTTCTGAATTATTTTACCCTTTTTACCCTTTTTTGCTTTAAGCTTGACGCTTTTCTGCATTTCCAAAATGGCAACACTGGTTTAATGTGTGTTTATATTCAAGTGTTGGTTTTAAAACCATTGTTGCCAATGTTGAAAAATTCAGTATTTCTGTACTTTTTTCAGTACTTTTCATTTCAAAAATATCGCAGTACCCCCGCTACGCTTTCAGTATTATTTTGTTATTATATATTTTATGTCTTGCGCTTTTCAACTATTAATGCATTAGCAACACGTTCAACACAATTCTAAAGTTGAATTAACTTTCCGCTTTCCGAACCGTAATGTAATTTCGGTAAGCATTTTCATTGCTTTTCAAACGAACGTATGTAACGTTATGTTCCATCGACGTGCCTAAACGGGGCTTTTACGTTTTGTTACGTACCGAATCAGTTTTTTTTTGTCCTGTATGTGTATGTTGTATTAAATATAAATAAATAGTCTAGTAGGTATGTTTTGGCTTACTAGACGTGAGCCCACGATTAAAACCCAATGGCAGACATATCCATCGAAACGAAATATTGAAAAAATATTTCTCCGGCAACTTACTCCTGCAGAAACTCTGAGAGGAAAAATAAAATTGCCACCATAGAGTCGATTTTAAACAGTAGGTTCCGACGCGCATGTAGGCACTTTTTGAGTATCGAATGAATATTCTTCCAATCGAATGAATATTTCTTCAAATCCAATTGTTTGATTGAAGTTTTGCCGCTACTTGTTGATTGTTGACAAATTAAGGACGACGCGCATGTATAAAATTAACACACACAATATTTTGTGGTGTGAGAAGTTAGGTCGTAATCCTGATTGAAGGGTTATAATGACCACTTGTCTTTTACAATGTAATATTTGATGCAAAAAAGTACTTTTCAGTTAGAATTCAGTACGATTTCAAAATTTTAGTTTTGCAACACTGGTCATCAGCGAGTTTTTTTTTATAATATTTTTTCCTTCCTGGAAACACTGATGCAGTTGAGTACCAAATTTTTTTCCTTCCTGGCAACACTTCAGTGTTTGTGACTTCACTGAAATTAACGAGCCTTAGTTTAATACACCACAGTTGGTAATACAGTGCAAACGTAATCCCATGCATTTTTGAAGTAAAGTTATAGTGGTGAATTTTTATTCAGCTCACTGGAGAAACTCACCACACCGGTGAAACTCATTACAACCGGACTCACTACGACAAAAAAATGGTTGAACAGTCCGTCCCGTCAGGACTGACCAACACTGGACCCATATCCATACATCCATTCATTTTTAAAGTAGTAGGTCTTGCTGACTTCTGCCAAAATCTTTCACATTAAGTTAGTGATTAATTATGACAAATTTTTAAAATAATTTAAAGATTCTTAGCGCTTTTTAATTTGCTTAAGATATTTTAAATAAAATATATCAAATTGGCAAACCCTAAAAAACAAAAATCCCCATAGAATAACCACCGTAAGGGATATGGCAACATTACAAAACACACTGTAATCAAATTTCCGTTCAAAAATTGTGCAGCATAAACGGAGAGAGAGAGAGAATGACAGAAAATAACTGTCATTATTAGAAACGGTTGTGTCAAAAGGATACCAAACAGAAATCCTTTGGCCGTAATCGAATTTTCAATGATTTTCAAAGCGTTAAGGGCGGAGGACTACGTTTTAACCGAAAAAAATCTACTATTTTCCCTTAATAATCAAATAAAATGTGAAGAAAAATAATTTTAAGCAGAAAAATATCTAAAACAAGCAATGAATTGTGTTAGAAGAAAATATTTCTTTAAATAGTAAAAATAAGGAAATCAAACAAAGCCAGTCGTCGACTACTAAATGGGAATTAAAGTGAAAAAATGTAAAAAGAATTTATGTTATACACATAAAAATGTCTAAAAAAAATGTTTCTTTCATTTTTTACAATAATCCTAAATACATAAAGAAATAAAAATTTAAAAGAAATTAGTTAATAGAATGAAATAAATTCAAATAATAATTTCAAATCAAAAAAAAAATAATTATTTTGAAATTCAATAAGAATAGAAAAAAAAAATCTCAAAGCATAGAAGTATTATTTAACGAAAATTGTAAAGTTTCGACGATTGTTCATTGAAAAATAAAAATTAAAGTTTACAATAAAGTTCAATAAATTATTAAAGAATAAAAAACGTGAAAAAAAATTATTAAAAAAAAGAAACAAAAAAATTTTTATTCAAACTGACTGATTCAGATTCAGACGTAATTTTTCATTCAAGTGAAAAATCGATAAAAAGTTGCTGTGTATTCGTTTCGTTGTCTGCTAGTGTGCGTGAGTGTTGTCGTTCTAGCAGCAGCCGTCGTCGTAGAACCAGAAGCCGGTGAATTAAATTGTGTCTGTTTGTGTTGCTCCTCATGTTTTACGATTTTTAGTTAATCAACGAAGGCGCAGTGTTATAATTTTTGTTGTTTTCTTAACAGCCCCTGGCTTCCCTTCCACCCACTTCCACCAACATCACACAAATCATTCGCTCATTCAACAACCATTAAAGAAAACAAATCGTCAAAAAAGAAAACCGTTACACTGTGTTCTTTTTTTCAACCACCCCATTCAAAAGAAATCCGCTCTCAAAACAAACAAGAAAAAAGAAAAATAAGAGCAAAAATAACAAGAACATAAAACATCTGATAAATAGAACAGAACCGTAACAAAACAACAAAAGTGAGAGAGAGAGAGAGGCATAAAAAAGTAAACAAAACGTAAGTTTTTGACAGACAAACTTTTCTTAAGGTATACCGTACACTTACACCCGCTTACATACACACTCATATGCAGGTACATGTACATGGACTCCTACACAGATATGACGGTAAAGTAAAAATGAAATGTAATAACAACAACAATAATAAACACAAATAATGATAAGAAAATAAAAAACTTATACGTCAAAACAATAATACCCTATAGACCTGTAGTTGGCAATGCACTTTTAATTTTAATTATGTCGGTGACGCCAGCAATATTTTCTGAATGCAATAGAACGCACCTGAAAACCTAGGACAGTGGGATAGCCACACGTTGATAATTACCCTTTAGCCTTTGTTTTTTGGTTTGGGAATAGTGTCCTTTTCTTTCCTGGCTTTGTTTCAGTTTAACTGAAAAGTTATATTTTAATTTCTATAATGATAGGCTTGCCAACTCTCGTTATCCAAAAAGAAGGTTCTCTGTGGTAATGGATTATGTTGATGTATCTGGTGTAGTAGTGAGCCCAACTCTTTCTAGCAGAGCTCTTCCTGTGATGTAGGATGTTGATGGTATCATACTCTTTATCGATCATTTGGAGTAGTATAAAGAGCCTCTTAATTTTTTAAAATACAAACACCATTCGGCAACAACCAGACTCGAATGTGAATTGATCGTGTTTGTAGTCAAGCAGTTTAATCTAGCGATTACAACAACTAAATACCACCACATAATACCAGCGAAAGTAATCGATCATGGCCTGTCGTCCTGTCCTTCAAGCATGAATCAAAACCATCCAGATAATAGCCACGCTGGTTATAAATTAAAGTCTTCTTTACAATGTCATCAGTGGGGCTTCCATTTTCAGGGGATGGCCTATCTATCGCCCATCTTATTATGAACCACAAGCGGTTATTTGTGATCGTCATTGTAATGCATTTTCTATAGAAATTTATTCCTGAATGCTAGAATTATGGTCACGTTTTACTGTATTTCATGACTTATACATCCATAAGAACTGTAGAATATAGTTGACCGACTTGATGGTTGGTAAAATGAGCTGAGCAGTCATGCGGATTTCTATCACTTGTGTGTGTGTGATTCAATCGTCTAATGGTGTTGTACTTTTTCCGACAATAATTTCTTTACATATTTTTGTTTTTGTCTCTCATTACGGTTTTACTGAATGTCAATCATAACATATTTACACACTCACTCACGTATTCTTACCACTACATTCTGCCGGAGACTTATTTATACTGGTTATCTGAGATAAAACTTAGGATTTTTTTTTAACCTGCGGTATTTCTTATAATTTTTTTTTTAGTTTATTTTTATCATTGCTTCGAAATTAATTTCTATTGTTTTCTTTTATTTTTTTTTAGAAAATCGTCGTGTAAGAGGAGAGTTTAACGTTGCAGCGCACGGATGTCAAGCAATTTTTCAAAACTATGCAAACCCTAAGAAAGAAAACGAGCCCCTGTAAATGTAAGTAACGCTACTTTTAATTATTTACAAACGATTTTCGATTTCATATAAGAATTTACAAAAATGCATGTGAATAGTTGCCCGATAAAGTATGATTAATAATCATCCGAATAAGGTTTTGCTGTGTGAAGCGGTTTAAAAATTGATTCTCATAAAAGTATTTAAATGATGTAGGTACATTATTTTGATTCATAGTTACCCAGTTAGGCTAGGATAAATGCAGTTGCCATAAGCATAGCTGACTTGAGTCCTATTATAGGTTGCATTGTGCCTATTTAACTATAATTTCTGGCTGACATTTCTAAGTCAACCAGATGAATTAAGAAGTGTATGGATTTGATTCAACTCACCTTTGGCTAGACAAGTTATGTTGTTAAAGTCCGGTTGGCAAAAATCCTTCGTCTCAGATCATCCCCTACTCTCGTTTTTCTAATTGGAGGCTATAGTCTACTTCTTCTGTGGCTGTCCTGTAGAGACTTTCTTCGAAGGTTTGAATTCATTGCCGGGAGAAGATTTTCAGGTTGGCCTAAATTGCATAATGAGATTACGCTCGCAGACTGTTAAGTATTTAGCTGACGCATAGCTGATACCTTTGTTTGGTTTTCTGATTTTCCCATTCACTCTATGCTCTACGGACATACTGAGGAACACCTGTTGCCCATGTGAGCCACTTGAAAGCTTTCCAAAATATGCTTTTTAAACTGCAATTGCATATCAAAAGCGCTGGACCACCCAAAATATTTAATTCGTATTTTTATTTCAAAGTTTTTCTTGCGTTTTGAGTTTAATTCAATAAAAATCGAATGAAATATTATAAATTAAAGAAAATTCAAAGACGTGCTTCACTTTCTGAAAAAATCCCGAACTGTTGGCATTTTTAGCGCCTTTTTACACCTTTAACCCTAATATTATTAACAGAAATATTTAACATACTTTAACCCTAATCTTACTAACAAGAGAAATATTTAACATACCACAACCAAATTACAAGATTTTTATTTTAAATAATTAGTAAATATTTCCATCCGAAATATAAAATATTAGCATTAACTACTGGCACGAGTCCCAGAGTCTTATGTCAGCAAGATTTCTTAGGTTCTATATTAGTAAGTTTAGGGTTAATAGGAAAATTACGAAAAAAGAAACCTATTGGCATCTCATTTACTGTTTGTTTTTAAAGTGAAATTTTAATACGGCAACCTTACAAAAGAGCAGAATGCGCTTTATGAATAAAAAGAGAAGACGAAAAAAGACCCAGAAGATGAAAATAAAACACAAACATCAATGACTGCATTTCATTTTACTAGTGCTATTTGCAACAATAACAACGCATAGAAAACAAGAACAAAAGAGAGGAAAAAATAAAGACTTCAAGTGGCAGCTGGAAATTAATTGTGATAGAATTTTTTGCGTTAATTATTAATGAATTGCATATAAAGAAACGTGCTATTAAATGTGTTCAAATGAAAAACAAAATATTCTAAAAATGTAGCTGAGATCACCATAAAACAAGAATAGAAACTAGAATGAAAACAAACAAAACGAATGGGGAAAAAAGATGTTAATTGAGAATAATAAGAGCGAAAAGGAAAAGAAATACTCGTAAACGATTGATTGTACGTGCATGAAGCAAAACAATTTTATACCAACAGTTCAGTTATTGTACAAATTGAACGAAAGCAGCTAAAATAACAACAACAACAACGACAATGGGAAATAAATTAGAAAATAAATAAAATTATTTGTAGAGAATAACAATAAGAAAAAAAAAAACGAGAGAATAGGAAAAAATGTTAAATTGGTGATGGAAAGTAAAACTATTTTAAATGAAACAAAATAATTGTATGGAACGAACAACGCAAACAAATAACAATAACTAAGAATATACCATTTAAGGTGTAAAAAAACAAGAACAATAATGATTTGAAATTCCAAAAAAAAAAAAAGAAAAAGAAAAATTAATTGATGATGGCTATTTAGCTAGTAGTGGCCGTTTTATTTTGTTTCTCTCTATACATAGTGGTTGGAGCTATGATCGATAAGAATACTCAAAAACCTGGGCACAGCATCGATATTATTTGAATAGCGCTGCTATACACCGACCAACCCATTTGTATAGCAAACCCCCCCTGTTATAGCAGGTGTGTGCTCTCTAAACCGCCATAGACATCACACATCACTTCACACTTGAAATCTGTATGCATACTCACACAAGCTACACCCGCTATCAGCCAGAGCTATGGAATATAGACCAGCCGGGTGCCAGCAAACTATTGCCATTGTTATAATACTCTACATAGTATAAGTTATTGTTGTTATTGTTTGTACGTACATACATATGTACGTACGTATTTATTATGGTTCCATAGACAACGTCATTGCCGTCTTCGTTGTTATGATTGTTTAATTCAATTGCCGCAATTGCTGTTGTATTTCATCAATAATAGAGAAGAAGAAAAAAAAAAAAAAATTAATAATAAAACAGCCACTATTTGAAATCAGAAATAAGAACCAGTCAACAAAATCTCACATCATTTACCCAGTTTGTGCCTCAACAGTGAAATCTCATGTCTAACTTGCCACTGTATCCGTCTCATATTGGCAAAGCTTCGTTTTTACAATTTAAATGTGTGTCTAAAATTTAGTTGTTTGTGTCACTATGGTTAAATCATTGGTTTCCAAATTATCATCAGCCTCTTCAACGTTATCGATTGCCAGCAGTTTTGGTAGCAGTCTTGGCAAACACGACAGCAATGCTGCATCAACGGTTTCCACTGCCATCTCTGGGGATAATTATTTAAAATGTAAATGTTTTCTTTTATTTATTTTATTTTATTTTAATTTTTTATTACTTTATATTTTTAATTATCATTTGTTTTCTTTATTGTTATTGTTATTGCTTTGGATCTTTTTGTTCCCTGGAGATTTGCACTTTGAAATCATCAATTAGAATGGGTTTAAAGTATGCATTTAAATTGAAATAATAAGCACACTGGTTACTCAATATTGTCTCGTTTTGTGGGAATAAAGCGTTTTTTTTTTTTTTTTTATTTCAAATCCTAAATACATTCAAATTTATTTTTCACAGCTCAGGAAGCTTTTCTAAAAACATTTCGCCAGACCATAATGTACCGGGTTATCCATTTCGTGGTTTCAAAAGTAAACGTAAATAAAACACATACCTATAAAATATCTTTTTCATGATATTTCTTTTTTATTGTAAAGTTTGAACGTTGACATTATGTGTGAAGAACTACATCATTTAAATGACCTCCACGCGAAGTGTTGCAAGCATTGATTGTTTTGAGGTAATTTTCGACCACTTTTTGACACATATTGGACGGTATCTTAGCCATAACTTGACGAATGTTGGTTTTTAAGTGCTCAAGAGCTGAAGGTTTATCTGCATAAACACGGTCTTTCGCGTAGCTCCACAAAAAAAGTCTAATGGTGTCAAATCGCATGATCTTGGTGGCCAGTTGATATCGCCACGACGAGAAATTACGCGTCCAGGAAATGTCTCTTGCAATAAAGCCATATTCGCTCGAGTTGTGTGGCATGTGGCACCGTCTTGTTGAAACCACATATTCTCCAAGCCGTATTCTTCAATAGCAGGCAAAAAAAAAGTCATAATGTGCCGTAAGACAGTCCTAATTCCTGAGAACGACGAGGATTCGACACATTCGGGTCTTCGGCAACACTTTCACTTACAATAGCGATATTTTCAGCGGAACGAGCGAAACGATGATGCACAGGCCTTTCAATATTTGTAACCACTCCAGTCTCTTCAAATTTCTTCACAATTTTGCCAATTGCTTGCGTAGTTGGACGATTATGTAAACCATAATCTCCTCTTAAAGCACGATACGTGGCTGTGGCAGAATCACCATTTTTGTAGTAGGTTTTGATCATTTTTATGCGTTGTGTGATAGTTAAGCGATCCATTTTCGTCAATGTCAGATTTTCAACTGAAAAGAAAAAAATTGGTTTCACAACTTAGTTTGACAGATGTCGAATTCCAGTCCCATACTTTTGAAACCACGAAATGGATAGCCCTTTACAAACCGTTAACTTTTCGGTCATAGAAGCTGAAGAACGTAAAACTAGAACTTAGTGATGAAGTAGAGCTTTTGGGATTTGCTTTGTATATGAAAATGTCCTGAAAAAATACTCAATGGAATAAGGATGGTCTTCGTTAATCTCTAAACTTGCTATTAAGTGTTGAAGTCAAAAACCTATGATGACTCATTGTATATACAATATGCCGCAATAATCAAACCTGTTGTTGTTGTTGTAGCATTTCGGCTGTTGTCTCCGGAAGCTTTTCCCTTATATAAGATAAAAAAGTTGGTTTTGTAAATATGGTTGTATGCCTGTGTAATTTGGTGGGGATGGAATGAATTAGAGATGCAGGTAATTTGTTGCTTGGTTGAAAGTGTACGTTGTCCGATGTTAAGTGGTTGGTAGTCCAAGGAAGTCCGCTGTAGTCGTTGGGTTCAGCCACAGGTCAATGGGTCGTAGGGCTGTCGGCTTTGCTGGACAGCTAAAGATATGCACCGTGTCATGTGGTGTCTGGTTACATGAAGGGCAGCTATCTGAGGTTCCAGGGATTATCCTAGCCCTATAGCTATTCAGTATGTTTGAATAGTCTGATCAAACCTGTAGGTCAAGCTACTTATGTCTGACATGAAGGAAATTTCTGGGAAAGACATTGAACCTCACATAACTACTGTTGCTTTGCGTACTACACTTAAATCAAAGCTGGAGACGATGTTATTTCTTCTTCCTCTGGAGCCTTATCATAGAGGCTCAGCAGCTAATACAAGAAGGCGACGGAACACTGGGATAATTCGAATATTATTTTCTTTAAAATTACGACGAATTTGGCAACTTTAGGAAGCACTGACTACATGCCACTGCATTATCACTTCGCAATGATATTCAGAATAACTATTCCGATCAGTGAGGAATGGGCAAATGAACGCTGAACAGATTTTGACGAATGACTGGAAACTATGCGGTGCTGTGGGCAGAAGTATGCCCACACTACCTGTTATAAACATTATTTGAAAGTTATTATCATACTTTCGGGTAGCCAAGCAACTGTAAAGGTTCTCGGTTGGAACATGATACCTCGAGAACGGTTTTAAACTGCCGCAAACCTCTTAAAGTTTGCAATTCTTCAACGGTTCTAAACAGCCCTTAAGGGTATGGTTCGGAAATAACTAGAACTATGGGTGAAGGCATCTTTTAGGAGCAGACGACTATATATACGTGGACATTATTATATATATCATGTGGGAATCCTGATAACCCAATAAACTACGGAGCAAATGGCTCGTTTTCTTTTTGCTGATTTCTTCTTTTGGTATTACCCTGCGTAACTGGCTTTCTGTTGTTCTGATATCAATTGCTTCCTCTTTCAGAGATTTGCTTGTAAGTTTGTTACCAGTTCTTCTTCTCGCTTTGTGTCTTACATCTCTTGTTCTGTTGATAGACTTGTCAATATAATATCGTTTCTTATTCTGTCATGATGTGATTTTTCTCTTTTAAATGAGAATTTTCTACATTAGAAGTTCCATTAAAAACCTGTAAGCTTTGACAATTCGATAGCAGATTTCTAGAAATTGCAAGAATCACTTTCGCTGACATTAAATTTTAGGCAACTCAGTGGCGTTATCATGACCTTTGGAAGGTTACAGGATAGAGAAATAAGATTCTTTGTGGTATTTGGTTTGCGTGTATCTGTCTAATTGTACTGCATTTTAAGTCCTCAATTAATATAAAAACATAATAACGTTACCTTTGCATTTTTATCCTTTCAGATCGTAATGATCCGGGGCGTTTTTTTGGCGATGGCGTGCAATTCAAAGCCAAACTTATTGGCATCTTGGAGGTGGGTGAGGCACGTGGCGATCGCATGTGTCAAGAGGCCTTACAAGATTTAAAAATGGCTATACGAGCTGCCGGCGAACATAAGCAACGCATTACCATACACGTCACCATCGACGGTTTACGTCTAAGAGATGAGAAAACCGGCGATTCACTTTATCATCATCCGGTCCATAAGATATCATTCATTGCACAAGATATGACTGATTCACGAGCTTTTGGCTACATATTCGGTTCGCCCGATAGTGGCCATCGTTTCTTTGGCATTAAAACAGATAAAGCCGCCTCTCAGGTAGTACTAGCCATGCGTGATCTATTTCAGGTGGTATTTGAATTGAAGAAAAAAGAAATTGAATTGGCACGCCAACAGATACAATCAAAATCTTTGCATCATCATGATCAACATCAGTTGTCATCATTGTCTTCGTTAAAAAGTGCTGCCGCTGGCACGGCCGGACAAAATGATTTATCCGGTTTGGGTGGTTCAACAACATCGGCGGCTACGTTAAGTATGCTAAACACTATGGTCAGTAGCTCTACAAATACACCAAACGCCAGTCGTTTGGGTGTTAATTTAGATTCTAAAGGTGCTTCAAAAGAGGTATTTATTATTATTAAGAAGAGTGTAATTCTGTATGAGAAAGTATAAGAATTTTAAAATTTTTCATTGGCAGATATCTCCAGAGTCTGTGGCAGATTTGGTGGACTTGGAGCAAGAGCTTAGTTCATTGCAAAGAGGCATAACACAAATGGAACGTATTACACCAAACGATGCGCATTCTCATCAAAATAATTCTTTGACCTCAACTACAAACAAAACATCATTAACAGCAGCTGCAGCTGGCAGTAGCAGTGACGATCCTTTTGGTGATTCGTTTACCAACTTTCCGGTATTTAGAGATTTTTTTTCTTCTGTTAATTTATAACAAGCTTATGTAATCAATCATGCCTATCATGTATTCCTTGCAGACTTTGCCGCCACCAGAACCAGGTCGTTTACGCAGCAAGAATGCTACACCGAAAAACAATGACTTGACCAATATACCAATTACTTCAGCTGGTAATAACTCTTTATTATCTCACACTGCAACGCAATCTGCTTTAACAAGCGTTTCTACAGGTCTTACCACCACCACCACCATCAGTAACACAGTTACTCTACAACCCTTAGACGATGATGATGACAACTGGTTACGTGAGCTCGATGCTCATAGCGATGTATTTGACACCTCAAAAACTATAGTTCCTGGTCTTATGGGCATGCCGCCTTTAGCCAGTTCGCTTGCAAGTTCTGTACCTCTAGCCACACCACGTGCCCCTTTAGCTGCTCGTGAATCATCGGATACGCCACCAAATCATATTTACGAAACAGTTTCATGTTCGGCCAATGCTATAACCACTGATATAGTGGAACTAACAACTATAGCCAGCACCACTGCTAATAATAATGCTGAATCCACTAATTTAACTAATAGTTCTAGTCTAACAGATATTTTCCAAACGGCTGCATCAGAGGCAAATCAAAATTCTAAACCGGATATAAAATCGGGTAAGTTCAAGTCAATTACATGTTAGAACCAATCATAAGTATTTTTATTGTAAATTGTATATAAAATACCAGTATGTACACACCAGTAAGGCATTGTTTTATTTGAATGTTTCCACTAACCTAATTAACCAACAACCACAAACAATAATCAATCAATCAATCGATCGATCAATTAATCAATCTATTATTATGAGTTTTTTTTTTTAATGGTTTCTATTTTTATTTTACATTCAATTACCATTTTAAGTTCTTTCTTTATGCACCCTTTTTTCAATGTCTGTCCTTGTTTCTGTCTAATGGTGTCGTAATTTTAAATATTTTCTTTTAATGACTGATTAATAAGTGTAATGTCAAGAAATTTTGCTAAATAAATACTTATCAGGAAATCAATTGCAAAGAGCAAAGAAATGAATTCTAAATCGACAAGTTTACATATCTATGACTCGTTATTTGTTACCGAAAAGAACTTTTTGCATAAATTCGAAAGGAAAGTTTGTGAGAAACTAATACAAACAACTTCTTCCCTAGTTTGGTGGAATTCGGTCAGTACAGGCATTGCGCTTACATGCTCAAATGAATTTTGGTAATCAAAGCTATCACTTTGACCTAACCTAACCACACCTAACCTAATAAATGTAGTGTGTTCTGTTAATTAAGTAAAGATACCTTTGGTAAAGGGTAAGATTATTAAATATGATAAGCGGCTCGCTTTGAATTTAATAGTAAGGACTGTAGTTACCTGCTGAATTATTGAAGATGACAATTAAAAAGGTAGGTTTGAGGACATAAACAGCCACAATGCCAAACGCAAAAACACCCGGAGCTCATAATGTTCATCCTAGAAAAGAAAAAGAAATGAAGTTAAATAAACGAAATAGAGAGATCAAAAGTTAGCAGCTATGCTAGGATAAATGCTTAGCCAGCGTAATCCTCTGGAATATTTGTTCCTGAAGCCCCACTCAGGGTAATCAATCTTCCTTCTCCAATAACCACAAAGTTACAGAGGAGATGCTATGTAGGTTTCAACTTTTTCACAGCGGGAATGCGGAAAGATCGGATTTTAAATTTTCGAACATAATTGATTGGATGTTAAAGTATCAGAACCATGTTATGTTATGTTTTTGCATTTCTCTAATGAAGCATAAAGAATTCCTCGTCATTTTGTTTTAAAGAAATTGGTGACTTCCATTCTTAGCTTTTTAAACGTAAAAGCGACAAATGCATTCTAACACTGATCTTCAAACTGATGTTTCTCAAATATTCCAAGCAGAGGCGCCTGAAAGGATGTGCTAAAGCAGGCCGAAATCCGATGTGGCTTAAATGAATGCGAATAGTAAACAGTAGTAGAAGAGTTAAATTTTTTCTTCGATGAATAATGATTTGTTAATTTGAAATTTTTCTAAATTTCTATGCCCTTTTGGTGAGCCAATAGCCGGCCCCCCTCATAATTATAATTTTTGTCATAAATTTATCTCTTTATTGTTGTTTTGTTTTTTGCTCTTTGTTGTGTTAATGATTTTCATTTCAAATAGAATTTTTCGCACATGCACAATTTATTCACAAGAACCACTAAATCAAACCACCCAACCAATCTCCAACAACCACCACCCAGTCAGTACTACCCACCCAACAAAATAGGGGGAGTAAAACTCTACTCTACCTCTACCTCTACTTTACCTTTACATTTAATAAATGAGTTTTTGATTTGATTTAATCATTGTGTAAGAAAAAACAGAAAAACAGATAAAAAAAAAACAAAGATTTTGTCGCTGTTTTAAAAAGAGTGGTTAAAATAAATAGAATACACACGACCATAGAACGAAACAAAATCAAAAAAAGTAAAAAAGTAAAAAAAAAAAAAAACAATAAAAGCTTGTCTTCTTTTTTTTTTTTGGTTTAATTGATGATTGTGTTTTGTGTCCTTTTGTCCCACCACCAATATACATACGATCAGATGCTTTTACCGATTTGGATCCTTTAGGTACTGGTCGTACACGGCCGTATGTTGATAAAAAATACTTTTTCCAAGAGCTTAAAAATCCACCTAAAAAAGTTTTAAAAGATTTAACGACATGTACAACAACAACAACAGCAACTATAAATACAACTACTAACGCAATTACAACAACAACAGCTTTAACAACAGCTAACATTGTTATGGCTAATCTGACAGCAACGACAACAACGACTGCAACAAATCTGATGGGAAATTTCAGGGAGGATATACTAAGTTTAGGCGATTTAGAATTAAAAACTGTAAAATATCAACAGCAACAGCTGCAGCAGCAACAAACACAGCAACAACTGCAGCAACATATGCAACAGCAACAACTTAAAATGTCACATGGCACTTTAAATACTTTACTAACAACAACATCAACAGCAAACGCTGCAATAATACCATCTGCAATATTATCATCATCATCATCGTCACGTACTACTACTACTACTACTGCTACTAATATATTAATAACAGCAAATGCAATTAATTATGCCACAACAGGTACTACTACTACTACTCCTACAAACACTAATACTACTAATGCTACTACTATTACTACTGCTAATTCTTATCACAATAAAAATAATAATAATAAGAGTAGTAATGCTATTTCTTGTACAACTACTACATCTACCACTGCTACATCTGCTAGAAATTTCATTTGTAGTACTTATAAAACAGGTATTGACACTACATCAATCACTACTTGCACTGCTTTAAATAATAGTCAAGCCACAGCTTCTGTCAAAGCCATAGCCACCATAAACACCAATAATATGATACAAGCAACTGCCACCATCACCGCCCTCGCCACCAACACCAACGCCTCTACTACCGCCACAACTAATGCAAATAATTTCAATGTAAATACTAATGTTGTGAATGTGCAATCCAATGTTAAGAATAGTATAACTGCTTCTGCTTTCTCTAACACTGTTTCTGCCTCTTCTTCTACTTGTGCTACTGCTTTAACATCAAATTCTCTTATATGCACTAGCCCCACCTCCATAATTGTAACATGTCCGACAACTAATGGATCATCAACTAATAATCTAAGATATACTACCACTACTAATACTACTAATAATAACAGTAATAATAATACGAATACTAATAGCAATATCAATAGCAATAATAATAAAAGTATTAACAATAGTAGTAGTGCCACTAGTATTAGCCGTAATAGTAATAATAAATGTATTCTTAGCCATAACATTAACAAAAAGAACACCAACAGTAGTAGTTTGTTACCGACCACCACCGTAGTAAATCAATATCAGACTTCTTTGTCATTGCCATTGTCATTGTCATCATCATCAACATCACAATCACAATCGCCGTTGCCAATGAAATTGAATTCGAATCTGATTAAGAGTTCTAATGGTGGTAGTTGTTATACAGCTGCTGCTGCTGGCGGTAGTGGCGGTGGTGGTGGTTGTAGTTTTGTTGTTGGTGAAGTTGGTGGTGGTGGTGTTGCTGGTCAAATTCAATCATCAGCATCTGCCTCATTATCATCCACATCATTACTTATAACTACAACTCCAAAATTAAGAACAATTACAACAGCTATAATAACTACTACTACTTCTAATTCTACAACAACAACTACAAATACAACATCAACATCTACTACTCAATCAACTATAATGACTCAAACTAATGCATTACGTTTTTCTCGCTATTATCCTCCTCTAGAACCAGTTGCCGTGGCTGTTGCCTCAGATCCCGTAATGTTGCCGCGCGATACAGATCCATTTTCGCCGACACGCAAAAAAAGCGATCCTTTCGAAGAAGGTGGTGATATATTTTCGAAATTGGATCCCTTTGAATTTGAATTCACTAGTAGTGGCACCACAGCAGATACTAAGGATAAGACTAGAAAATCTTCATCACCCTCAGTCGAACAACTGCAGCCTGCAGCTGGTGGTATACAAACTAATCAAGATATATTATCGGGTCATTTACAAGTGAATTTACCGCCCGAAAGCGATTTAACACAAACCACATCAACTATAAGATCTCGTCCTGTACCCTCGGCCATGGTAGGCGTTAATAATTCGGGTCCACAATCAGCCATGGTAGGCTCTTTACCACCTGCCGCCATTCTGAAACAGCAGACAGTCGATGTCATATCGAGCATATCGAATAAAAAAATGCCTCACCTGTTTGGCCAATCATCGCGCTTTTCCAAACGTGACTCGAACAGCATTAATATGAGGCGTTTACAGGAATCGGATTCTTTAAGCGAAACCGAAACAGCACCAGAGCCACCTCCTCGACCCGATTCGGCTTCATATGTTGAACCACCACCCCTACCACCTAAAAAGCAATTTAACGATATTATTATACGACCAAGACAAGGACCCAGTCCTACACTGAGTTCTTCAGCGGGTAACCGTTATTACGGTCTCACATCTTCGATATTAACATCATCCGCGTCCTCCACAAAAGGCATGTCTGCACGTTCTAATAGTTCGGATGTGCCACCCATACCCTTACCATCTAGACGGGTAGGCCGCACAGATGGCTCTTATCCGGGTCCGGGTAGACCACGTAAACCTGGTCATACGGAAGATGATTATTTGGCACCTATAACTCTATTCAACACCACGACAACGTCTGTAGCGATATCAAACAGTAGCAATATAACCGATGTGCCTCCCTTACTACCGCCACCCACACAGATCTCTTCGCGGGCCAGAAATCAACGACAACAATCGCTGACTCAACACAACAAAGTGCATGACATTTATGAAAATAAAAGCGAAATCCTACAACAACTTCAACAGCAACAGCAGCAACAACAACAGCAGCAACAGCAACAGCTGCAAAAACAAGAAAATGCAACAGCGCCTAACATAGTTCCTGATATCACACTTACACAACTCCTAACGCTGGGCATTGATGAGTTGGCTTTAAAACTAAATGTGCCTACCACGAAACTATCGACCATGACTTTGGTGGAATTAACCTCATATCTATCGGAATTCTTGGAACAAAGCAAACCAAAACATGAACAGAAAATTTTACCACCACCAGACGACTTGCAACAACAACAACAACACCAACAACAACAGCAACAGCCCACGACACCCATATTTAAGGTGAACTTCGATCAAGAGGCTACATTTGTAGCCAAGTTTGATGATACCTTTGGTGAAGATTTTCATCAGCAACTGGGTATTGGTGGTGGTGGGTCGTCGATGACCTTTGAAGCGAATTTTGCTCAATTCGATAACATGAATGTGGAGCCTCCTGCACAGGCTGCTCAACAAAACACCAGTATAGTGCCACCAGCCGATCGTTATGCAGTATTTCGTGAAATTATCGATCAAGAACTACAACAGCAACAGGAAAGTGTGGATCTCATAGGAGATATTATGGAAACGGAAAATTTGCCAGCCAATGATGACAAGCAATTTGAGTCTTCTCCCATTACAGATCTAAACATAAACATTTGCCATCAACAGGATCTACTAAGTGGCGATATGTTAGAAGTATCTGGGCCTCAGCCGCCTAAAATCGACACGAAAATATCGGAGGTATTGGCTCAGGCTAAGGATCGTTATGCCGCCTTAAGAGACTTAATTCTAGTGGAGAATCTATTTGACAAGCCACCCCCTAAACCGCCTTCAATTACCACAGATATGGATGGTACACAAAGCGAAAGTAAATCTCCTTTCCAAGGTTTTACTGGGTTTAATGATGACGAAGAGGATCAAGATTTACGGCAACTTATGGATCAGACCTCTACTTTAGATGTTAATACTCAGCAACAGAGATTAGGACTTGTCGATAGCAGAGGCTTCTTAGTGGAGCCTTCTTCTTCGGCGATTACGGTAGAAGAAGATGAAGACGAAGAAGAGGAAGACAGGCGCAATACACGCGAAGATATTGGTGGTATTAGCAGTGCTGATAGCAATGAAAAAGAGCAGGATAAAGATACTCTACCCACTTCTAAATACGAGCAATTGGCCAGTTCCAATCAACAATTGGAAGAAATCGAAGAAAAACCTGAAAAGTTTGACGAAACTACTCCTCAAATTAGTATTACACAGAGTCAAATGCCCAGCGGGAATGATAGTAAATATCTATCGGTTACCAGTGTGGCCTCATCAGGTCTTTCGGGTTCCAAAGACGATTTAGAAATCGATGATCTAATGCAGAGGGCCATATCCAATCTATCTTTGGATTCTCGAGAGCGAAATTCGCCAGCTACACAGGCACAGCAACAACAGAATACTCATACAGTTACAACCACTATGACACCACCGCATTTCAATGATGTTAGCACTTCACCTATACCTTTGCAAAGGTCACCGGGACCTTCTTTAACAAGCCAACAGAACAAATCCCCCAGCAATAAGTCATCTCAACAAGTTTCTCCATTACCCTCCCAACTAACAGTGGTTTCGCAAATAATCGATGCGGCTACTAAACAAATACAAAATGAAAACGTTACCAAAACTGCCAACGACTCGTGGGCTACTTTTGACACGCCACAACATCAACCACAAGTCGTTGCTTCGGATAAACGTGCCAGGCCTTCAGCTAAAATAGTGGCAAAAGGTAATAATTTCCTCAATTTGCCACCGCCACCCGGCTCAATTTCGAATTGTTCACAAAATGACAGTGCCATAGAATCGCCTTGTTCCTCGGATCCACGCGAAGAGGCCTGGCATAAGCATACTATGGGTGGTAGTAGTTTATCTTTGGGTCATCAGACCGCTGGTCACGTTAGTAGCTTAGCAGCTCAGCGACGTTATCACAAAAAGGAAAGACAAAATACGTCCTCTTCATCGCGAGATCTTAGCTGGGATGAAGATCAAGGTAGTATACCGCCACCGCCGCCCCCTCATGTCATGGACTATCCGCCAAGTAAACGTTTGCCTGGTCAATCTCAAAGCAGCCTAACAACTGATCGCCATGGCTACTATAGACGTCATGCAAGGCGCATGAATTCCTGTGATGATGATTACGAGTAAGTACTTGAAATGGCTATCGTTAATAAAGTTTTAATTCCTGTTGTTTTTTTTTTCTGCATCCAGATATGATCAAGATTATGCCACCAGTCGTAGAGATCAATGTAAATACAAGCACAGTTTATCGAGGAGTAGAGATAATTTCGAAATGGGTGAGTGTAAGCGCTACATAAAAAAGTATTTTCTTTTTCAACTTAAAATAACGTTTCTTGTTTGTTTATAGACTCTCCTGGTTGGTATCATCATCACGCACCTCAGCACGCCCATAACACTTGGTCTTCGCAAGATATTGAGCAGGCTAGAGGACGAGCTTTTGAGCGTTCAGCTTATGAAAGAACCACATACGGGCCACCCATTTACGATAAGCGTAGTGTTGGTCCCCCACTACCTCCGCCCACTTCTAGTTATGATCGACGTTCTGCTGGCAGTGCGGTTGGTGGTTATGATAAACGTGGCAAATATTATCGGGGCGACTTAAATTCTCGTCCTTCGAATACCGAACGTATTTATAATATGGATGATTTCGATGAAATGTTGGCTGCTTCGGGAAAAATACCACCACATCTTGCCTCTATGTATGAAGAAATGAAGACCGAATGTTGTTCGCCACCGCTAACCTCTCACCGCTCCCAGCGTACCGGGGATTATATGTACGAACGTGATCGTAAATCATTCGATCGTGAAAGTCTCGAATCCTACGAAGGATCAAATGTAGCACCACGACGTCGTCGTCGAAGTTACGACAGTGGCGGCATACCATCTGATCCGTATGGTAGCTGTGATAGTCGCGATGAATATCATGGCCGCGAACGTTGTGTAATGAGCGGCGAAAAGAGTCGTTCATTGCGCAAATCCATGAAGTCGTTGCGTGCAATGGGCGATATTGATTATGACCAGGATTCTGAGAAAGAGTATCATTATCGTGATCAAAGAGCACGTTGTGATTCTCGCAGCTTACAAAGGCCTAGTCAATTAAGTACACAGGGTGGCATTGGAAGTAGTGGTGGGTTGACCGGCGCAAATATAATGGGTTCCCAGGGTCGTATACGTAAGAGTAGTGGTTCTAGTCCTTGGGATGGTGAAGGTAAGTGCATCTTTTTTTTTGATAAGATTTTAAGATTTTTATTGATTTATTTTGATATTTCCTCTATAGAACCTCCTTTGCCTGGTCAAAAATCCTCTACATCTTCTTGGAAGCGTCCCTCTAGTGCTGCGGAAGCAGAACGTCGGCGTGCAGTGGCTAAAGGTCAAACACCCTCCGGCTCAGATGAGGATAAGGACAGAAGGTACGTTTAAACAAAAAATTGATGTTTTTTAATCACATTATCTTGCTTCTGTTGTACAGATACCGCAAAAAGCGAACCACACGCAATAAGGATCTGTCAGCAATCTCTAGCAATGCCAATCGTTATGGACGCGGTGCTAACTACGATTACATCTCATGTGAAGATCTCGATGATGATGCCGAAGACTATGTCGACGAGGAAGAGGAGGAAGAAGTTCATGGCATTGAACATGATGAAATTTCTCCAGCCGATGAGGACAAGTTTGCACGTCTCGAAATGCGCCGTCATGAAATGCACAATCGCATGATGGATGCCCATGTTAGAAGACGTAAGGAAGTGCCACCGTCACAGACGCAAGTCGTCACATCAATGGCATATCGCAAAGGTGTCAAAGCAGGCTATATACGGAGACCCTTACCACCACCCACAGAACATAAACATCCCCAAGACTATGGGTTTGATGATGATGCCGACGATGGGGAATATGAACAAACGCCTACACCCAGATCTAATACAAGTAGTGCTTTGCCCACAGCCACACCAAATACTAGTACCAAATTTAGTTTTGATGTTGGTTTCGAATCTGATTTTAATCAATCGTCTCCACCTCCTGCTCCGGCTGGTACGGCCTCCAGTTGTAATTCAACACCGGCAGCTAATGCAAGTACTGCCAATACGCCAGCTTCTAAATCCTCATTTCGTTTTTCAAATGATTTCTCAGCAGGCCAAGAGCGTGAGAAACATTTTCAACATCCTCCCGCTGGTTCTTTGCAGCAGTACGATGTGGATAATCGTGGCCTGCCACCACAAACATCAACACAGACCAGCACGCCTAAATTACGTTTCGATGACAATGTCAAAGTGTCACAATTCGATGATGCATTTGAAGATGATTTTTCCAAAGCAACATTCGATGCCTTCCCAAACGATGATGTCCAGTGGCAAGAGTCTCTAACAAAAACGGCTAAACAACAAATACGCAATAACAAACTGCAACAAAGACAACAGGAGCTAATAAAAAAATCCGAATCTGTTAATATTTTCGCCAAAAAAGTTGAAGATCCATTTGAAGACGACGAGTTCTTTAACAGTCCGCCGATACCCATAACAACCAATAGCTCGAATGATAAAACGGAAAATCATAAGACAACAGCTAGCAATGGGAATGGTAATGGTAATGGTGGTACAGGTGGTGTAGGAGGAGGAGGAGGGATAGGTTCAAGCAATAATGGTAATGGCACTGTGGAGAGCAGTGGTTGGGATGATGACAATACAAATTTTGCCAAATTCGATGAAAATATGTGATTTGATAAATTATTTGAAAGTGAACAACAAGAGTATGCCAACTACCTCAAACGAGGATATGATTACTATGATAGTGTTAATAATGATGAACAGCAGCCAGAGATGGAACCGCATGCGGAACTAGAGGAGGAAGACGATAATTATGCCGAAATTGATGTTGTGGCCACCAATGATTATTACTACATAACCAATCTTAATCAATATTATGAACAACAACAACAAGAACAGCAGCATAATATCAAAAATTCATCACACTTAAACGTTTATAGTACACAACGTAATCGCTGTGATAATAAAACATGCCAATATGATTCATCGACATCATCCTCATCATCATGGTCCGATTTTACTACACGCAATAATAAATTCAACAATTTAAATAATCATTACAACAGCATCAACAGCAATATTAAATATCAAACAACAATATCAGCAGCAAATCGCATCACGACCACATTGAACAATTTAAAATATCATCATCATCATCATGAGTATCCGCATCATCAGCGTCTACAACAGCATCACCATAATCATCATCATCATTACGGAGGCAATAGTAGTGGTTGTGGTAGTGGCAGTGGCAACCATTGCAATCATCAATCAATATTGGAGAAACCTTCAACAACAATTAATTCATTTAAAGGCATTTCATTAGCTGCTGCCACCTCTTCTACCAACGCTTTACGCAATACTCAGAAACGTTGTCGCCGTAAGTTATTCGCTTTTAATTTTATGTTGAAAAATTTTATTACATACCGCCTCAAGTACGATATACTTTAAGTACAACTAAAATGCTGATATTATTATTTTGAAATTCAGTTTTATTGCAATGATGCAATGAAAGTTCGAATATTTACAATGATGGTACAATACTTTATACTCTCCCGTTCAGTTGTAGAATTAAAAAAAAAAAAACATTCTATTCTATTTAGCTGTTTAGCAGTTTTCGAAAGTCTGTATTAAATTGCAATGAGATTTTTGCATTTAATCGATGTAATCGATAAACATTTCAGTCATAAAAGTTTGTATTTTTTTTTAAAACGAACGCTGCTGATTATCTGTTTTTTTTATAATCGAATTCTCCTCATATTTTCATTTTTTTTTAAATTTCCTTCAAATATATACATACATATGCAGTCGCCGTAGTCTAGTAGGTAATGTGTTGGCTTATTAGAAGTGAGGCCACGCGGTTCAAGCCCCAGATCAAACATAAAAAACGCAGTTCAGTAGATTACTGGCACAAACTCTGAGAGTAAATAAAATTGCCATGAAAAAGTTTCTCAAAAATCTATCGTGCAAAGTCGACCTTAAACTGTAGGTAGCGGCACTCTTGTATAAAATTAACACACACAACATTAAGTAGTGTGAGAAGCTAAGTCGTAATCCTGACTGAAGGTTTGTAATGACTTCCCCCTGAGGCATATCCATTCTGATCCAGTGTTAGTACACCATTTGCTGTTTACCAGTAAGAATAAAATGAAACAAATTAAAGAGGAAACCTGAAATAGTTCGAATGGAAATGAGAGCAAGAGTTTGTTAGCTTAAAATTATTGATGATTTAATAGGAAATTAGGAGACTATTTCAGGGAAAATATTATTCACATTAAAATATTAAAAATATGTATTTGTAACCATTGTATAGGTAGGGACGGGTAATGCTTTCACAATAAATCTTACAAGAATCTCTCATTTAACTCTTTTTACAATCGAATAAAAGTAAATTTATTTTAAACCAGGATTTGTTAATTAATGAATTAAGCTTTAAAGCATTTTTTTTTTTGTAATAAGAAATCATTGCAAATAGCATTTAAGTAAACAATTTGTTTTACATTTTTCGTGCTTTAAAAGAGAAATGAAAGAAGGAAGAAAATAAGCTTTTTTTTTAAAATAATTAAGTTGTAAGGAAATATAATTGTTTGACAACAACAATATTTATTTTGAATGTATTATTTTGAATGTTTTCAATTTTAATAGTTTTTAGTTAAAAATTTTGTATATATAGAAAAACGAAACGATTAAAACTATTCTAAATGTGTATATAGAATTAAACTTTATAATGCAAAACGATTGTATATGGTATTTATATGAAAAAAAAAGTAAAAACAAAAATAATTATTGATAAATAATAATATTAATAATAATAATACAATATATGTATGTTAATATACTACATAATTATTATGTATGTTTAATAATTGAAAAAAAAAATACAAAAACAAAATAAGGAAAAGAAAAAAACAACATAAAATACTCTTTAAACTGTTAATCTAAAAACAAACGATAGATTTCCTAATTATTGAAAGAACAAAAATTATTTAAGAATTAAGCAAAACTTTAAAACAAAAAAATTTAATTTTTTTAGATTTTTTCCTTTTTTTAATTAAGTATTAAAAAAAACGTATATTTTTCTTAAAATATAAAATTCTGTCCGTTTCGTAATTATTATGATTCATTTTCATTCTTAATTGCAATTAAAATTAATATTTAAACAAAAAAAAAAACTAGTTGTTTAAGGAATAAAGAAAGGTATATAAACGTAAATCTCCTCCTATGCATTCATTCATACCTTAATTTAAATACCAAAATTAAAAACAAAAACAGAAAATAATAAGAATAATAATAAACGTAAAAAACAACCACACAGTTATTTATGAATTACATTGAAAAATTAATTATTAACTAATGCATGTGTTATTTATACAATAATTCCAAAAAAAAAAAAAAAAAACATTTAAAACAACAAAATTTAATTTCGAAAGAGAACATAAAAAAATTAAAAAAAAACAAAAAGAATTTATTATTAAACCGTAAAGAAAATAAATAAAGAAAAATCATCCCTTAACTGAATGAATGATGAGAAACCAATAAAATAGTAAACAAATTCATACAATAATTAATAATTACCGAATTGAATAATTAATTAATTAATTGAACAACAAATATTAAAACCAATTTATTGAATGTAATATTTAAAACAATTTAATAATAAATAAATTAATAATTAATTATACAAACAATAAAATAAAAATTCAGCAAAAAAGCGAAATTCAAATAAATATTAAAAAATTTCTTTTGTTTAATTTTATCACATCGTTAGTTAGGTGAGTTCTAAGGAAAAAGAACAAGATGTCCGTACACTATCGAAACTAGTAAAAAAAAAATATTTGTATTTATTTTTAATTCCTTTAAAATTCTCTGAGGTCGTGGGGGTTCCTTCTACATCCCACTTCTTTCTAATATCAGTCTCCTGCAAGTATACGCTGGTCTTCTTATTCATCGGTCTCCTCGGGAATTTAATTCTATGGCCAGTTTCGTTATTTATTTATGTCTATGGATAGTAGTTCCTTACAGAATTCCTTACAATTTAAATTTACAAACAATATATATAATTAACACTTAATGATTCAAGTACAATATAATTTTTCTCTTTAAAGAATAATTGCTTTCAGAAAGATCAATTAAATGTTAAAAATTATTAAACTTTAGACATATTTGACGAAAAGAGTCGTTGTTGGCATAGACTGAGCGATGATATTGTAAATTTAATAAATTAAAATTACGAGAAGGTCTAATTGGAACATTAAAATTAATTTTACGTAACAAATAATCAGAATAAACATCTCCACGTATTAAACCCAGAAGAAAAGAGACACTTAGCATTATTCTTCGACTTTTCAGTGTAGGTAGATTATTAATAGGAGCAAGTCTACTTTCATACGAAGGGAGAACAAACGAGTTCCATCCAAGTCCTCTCAAGCAAAATAACAGAAAGCGCTTCTGTACAGATTCAATTAAATTGACGTAAATTAGAAAATGTGGATCCCATATAATAGATCCATACTCAAGAATAGGGCGCACCAAAGATATATATATAAGTGTTTTGTTACGTGGGGATCAGTAAATTCCTTTGACCAGCGCTTTATAAATCCTAAAACACCATTCGCTTTGTTCACCATCATTGATATATGTTCAGAAAACGTCAGCTTATGGTCTAACAAGATTCCAAGATCAGTTATATTTAAAACCTTTTCCAAGATTTTGTCTTTAAAATGATAAGAGGTATCAAGTTTAAATGAACGATGAAATGTCATATGTTTGCATTTATTAAAGTTTAACTCCAACAAGTTGACTTCACACCATTGACAAAAATAATCAATATCCTTTTGAAGAGTTGATTGACCAGATATATGTACTATTAAGCGAATTAAAAATTTTAACATCATCAGCATACATGAGTATATTGGAATGAATAATAACAGATGGCAAATCGTTTATAAATAATGTGAATAGTACTGGACCAAGATGGCTTCCCTGAGGCACTCCAGAGGGAACATCGATGACTTTAGATAGTGCATTTTCAAATTTCACTTGTTGAGTTCTACTGGAAAGATAAGATTTCAGCCAACGTACTGCATTGTTACTAATGTTATGTTATGTTTATTTCAAAGTTTGAAAATTCTTTCACTCTTATGTTGTACGGGCTATTTATGTTGCCCCCCTTTTCGCTTTAACAGCCGAGGTAAGAATTTCTTTTTTATACGGAAGACCAGTATCACTAGTTATCAGACTATCATCTTTTGATTTTTCGCCTAGATCGGGATTGTCATTCTATGTTCAGTTTAGTCCATCCAGTTAATTTCAATCCATCGCATAATAGGAACTCGACGTGACTTTTGTCATAATGAAAGGTTGGGTAGTAATGCCTGAATGGTATCATCGGTTAAGTTTTTCTTATTTTTTTTTTGGAAAACCAAATCGTAGAGGATGCTCCCTAAAGATTGATTGTGAGGGAGTGGAAACACGGACATTGGATTTAAATCTATTTATGTTGTTAGTGATACAGAAATTTTTCTTTCTACAGGAAGAGCTGTTCACATTCAAATAATGCGGCTGAAGAACGAATTTTTCGTGTAAAATATTCTACGCTACACTGACCAATCGACCACGAACGGATATGATCAATTTTTCTACGTAAGAATATGTGATTTTATGATTCGCGACAACATTTTGCGTCAGTGTTACAGTGAATCAATAGAGTGGAATACCTTGCCGTTATCCAGAAGCGTGTTTGCATTATCCTGTAGGCGATTGAAAAACTTCAAAGTACGCTGAGCGGCACTGGAAAATAGATTGTGGGAGAGAGGATAAGGGACATTGGATTTGAATCTATTTATGTTGTCAGCGATAAGAAAAACTTCTGTAGGAAGCTCTGCTTTTACGAATAATGCAGCTGAAGAACAAATTTGCGCTGTAATGGATTCTACGATCCACAGGTCAATCGAGGACGAACGGGTATGCTCAATTTTTCTACGTAAGAAGATGTGATTTTAAGAGCTAAGTTCCTTTATTCACGACAACACTTTGCGTCAGTGTTACAGTGAATCAATAGAGTGGAATACCTTGCTATTATCAAAAATACATTTATTGCATTATCCTGTACGCGATTGAAAAACTTCAAACTACGCTGACAGGCATTGGCCCTAACGTGAGAGTTACAATCCATTTTCTGTTTAATATAGGTGAAGAAAAGGGAATGGAGATCAGATCTTAAGAAATCAAGACACTTGAGTACTTGTTTGATGAAATAGGCTGGTTCCAGTGAACATTGCATTGAATTTTACATCCCATGACCCATGGTTACAGATGGCACTTATGAGACATATGTACTCTCGTGTATTAAATTCGATTCTACTTACACAGCTCCATTCGTAGACTGCCTGTAGGTGGGATGTTTATAACATTTGTAAGAATTTTGCAGTGACAATTGTGCGGCATGTCCATTTTATATCTTGCAACTTAACAATCGTTATTTTGGAATACAAAATCCTTTCACTGAGGCTTTAATGCAATTTATTTATAATCCTTTGGCCTTGCGTGTGTGTACACGGCATAATAATAAAATTACAATTGACATTGAAACGTAGTCAATTTCTAAATTATTTCAATATTAAAAAGAAACACAAACAATTTATTTTTAAAGTCCATCTACAGCAATATTTATTTTGTCTACCATTAGTTTTCTTTTAGATATAATTTATATTTAAAGTAAGCAAAGCGTTTCTGGTTTCATTATAAAATATTTCTTCTACAATTAATTACTGTCTGGTATTATTATTTATTTAAATACTTGGAAAGCAAGTACAATATTACAATAAATATATCGTATCGTACATACATATATTTGGATTAAGTATCTAACATTTGTTTACACAAAAATAAATATTGATTGTTTGTTGGTATGTATGTATATTAATTTCGATTTTTAATTCTTTTTGTTCATTTATTCAATATCAATAAATATTATTAGAGATTATTGATTACTACGTAATCGTCATATGTTTGCATAATAAATTCTTTAACTAATTAATTCATTTATTTATTTATTTAAAACTAATTTGTTTGTATATATAAAAAAAAAAGTTTGTTTCGTTATTGTCATCGTTTACTATGGTATGAAGCGTTTTAAGTTTTATTTCAAAGTTCAAAAATTGTTTCTTTTGTTTTCACTCTAATGTTGCACAGGTTGTTTCTGTTTTGTTTAATTGCTAATTGTTCCCCTTTCCGCTTAAATGGCAAAGGCAATAAAAATTATTTTTAATATGGAAGACCAGTAGCACTATTTATAAGACTATCCTCTTTAGCTAAGCGTTGAGGTCCCAGACCAACTTTAGTGTGTATGATATATTTCAATAGATTGCGTTCGTTTATGGAAAATGAAAAATTGCCATTCAAAATAATATCATCATTTGAGGTGGGTGATGCAGTTAATGATTCCACATCCACTGGTATGCCCTTATAGTACTCAACATTTGTAGAGTTATCAGTGGGGAAAGAATTCTTTAGAGCTTGTAAAACAGATGATACATATTCCTTCAATACATACAGACAAGCATTTGGTCCCGCATCAAAAGTGTAAGCTACCCGCGTATGTCCCACAGCAGCATTGTAGGCATGAACAAATGTGGCAATAGCATGTGATACATCATTCATATAAACACAGGGAGGATAAGTATCGAGGGCAATTGCATGAAATTGATTAGAGTCTTGCATGGTTATCTTAGCAAAAGTCTCAAAATCTCGTTGTTTAATAGCATCGGTTATGGCATTAATGCGTTGAGGTACACAATGTTTAGCCCGATATTTTATAAGTTCTGATGTCTCCACCGCTCTTTGCATGCCCTTAGTCGAACTTGTTTTTTTACGGCCATCATTAACCACCAAGATAAGTACATGCATGTTTGGCCAGTGTGAGGATGACACAACAGGAGCAGCAATTGAATCTGAACCATCTTCCATTTTACCCATATGCCAACGCACAAAACCTCCATGTAAACTGCGACAAGCCGAGCCACTGCCTTGGCGTGCAATTGCCGTTAGCTCTTCATCTGGAATGCCATACAGGGAAGCTAGAGTAAATACGAGACAAGCGTAGCCAGCAGCGCTAGAGGCCAAACCCGCGGCAGTGGGAAAATTATTACGAGAAACGATGTGCAACTTCCAATCGAGAGGAAATTTTAAAGATTCTCCTTTTGCTAAAGCTAGGCGTTGTACTGGTATTGGAAAATATAGAAAAATAATTTCGATTTTTAAAAATAAAAACAAAAAATTACTTAAAAAAAAGAATGCATATCACACACCACCAATTACGTTGACCTCTTGAAGTAACTGTCGACAGAAAGGATTTCCGATAAAAGATTACCGTTTAGAGGTATATAAACTTATTTACTACTCGTACAAATTGTGTCTTCTAACAGAAATTGAACTCGCTTCACCGTGTTGGGAGGATTTTCAAACCACTCAGGGCTACCGTTAATTACACTGGAGATAATTCTACTTCGGTTACAGTTTGCAATGCTAGACCAGCCAGATATCAACTACGCTACGGTAAAACGAATTTGCCTGGGAGTTGTCTCTCATTATCCGAAAGCGCAGGAGCATGTATACTAAGGACTCTCTTTTATCTGTAGCCGTTTGCGTCTACCGTACCCGCCAATTGATATAAACACAAATCGCTCGACGTCAGATAGGAAAATGCTTGAATGTCTTCATTAATGAGACAAAAGTTATTATGGCGAATACATCAAGGGATGGAAACTTTCTATCACTATGTGAAAATATATTTATATTGCTTGACAGGCAGGATCTTGTTTTCTTCATTCAGATGATCTATATTTGCCATCTTGACGCATTCGGTAGCGTTTCGGAACGCATTACTTTGGAATTTCGCCATTGTGTTCCACGTTGGAATGGAATCAAAAAGTTACTGCATAGTTAAGCGACCAGTATTTGCCTTACGTGTCTCTCTTAAAGTGCCTCAAAGAGCTTTCAGAAATTTACATTCTAGCCGATGTGCACAAAAAAAAGTGAAGGAGATCTCGATAAGTACATGCATGTTTGGCCAGTGTTCCGAACCGTGGAGATACGGTTGTTTTCAGCAAAATTGCAAAGCTCAAGTCTTACTTCTTTGATGTGGAATTTCAAAAGTAACATCGTAGACTTCGGAGTTTATATCCTTAACATTCCATTCTTGACATGTAATGAGTTATTCAGGAAATTATGTCTTCCATATTAACTTTGGATAACCATATAGAATACGACACCATTAAAAAACGTTTTAAGAAGCAGCAGAAAAACAGAAATTAAAACAAATTTATCATGCAATTTCTTAATTTTTGGCCACTCAATTTCACGAAAGTTTGTCTACCAAATAGATAATTAAGGACCCAGCAGCATCATTAGGCAGAGTCGATTTAGCAATACCATCAATTAGCTTAGAGCTGTAGCTGTAATTTTAAGTTTATCCTTTCTTTTTAGAAAATTTTGATTTGGAACTACTTTAACATATGAAAGTATGCCAAAACCGATGCTTTAATATATGACCTCAAGTTCTACTTGTTTTAGATAAATAAATAAAACTTCAGTAGGAAGACATTGGCCTAATTCTCATGAGCTTTGTTGTAGTTTAGTGATGTCACATTTAGTACACCACATATGTTTACGAAAACTATTAGGTTAGGCCAGTAGAGTAAGTGATGAAATACTTTTACTCGGAGACAAGAAAGAAATGTGGGTCAAACTAAAAGAGGGACAAGAAAAATAATACGAATAGAAAATGTCGAGGGACAAGATAAATGGTGCTAAGGATAATAGATCTATAAACAAAGAAGAGATAAGAAAAGGAATGAGAGAAAGAGGTGTCTTAAAATCCAATTAATGTTAGAATTAAAACTTTCAATGTAAGAAATTCATAGTCAACAATCTAAGGCTCCTCCACATTACCATAAAACTTGCAGACATAAAGGTGCCCCTTTATTACATATTAGTCCTTGGCCGCAAGGTGCAATACCCTGTTATTAATATAAAAACCTAATTCTGAAGATATTTTTTTGAGTATGATTCTGAATTTTTCTTCTCGTGTTAATCGGACTGCAAAATTTAATTCAAAGTTTAATCACTTCGATGGACTAAACTAGCCCATAAGAGACTTTTAAAAGTCTGAATGAAAATAGAAGGAAGTAACATAACGGAGGCGTTAAGAGATTATATGTATGTATGTCACAGCTTAATTTTAAATATTCAATTATAACTATGCAAACGAATTTCACTTACATGCTTTTAAACATCTCATAGCACGAGGATTCTCTTCAAACGGCACTTCTTCGCCATTCAACCACATACGATGTTCTTTAAAACTGGAACAGGCAGCAGCTGTTGTTTTGGCACACATCTATTGAGGGAAAGAGTAAAAACAACAATATTTCAAACACAATATGGAAAATACAAAAACAAAAGAAACAAACGCATGTCAAAGATTATTTATTGTTGTACATGTAACGGACTAATAATATACACCAGGCCCAAACAGATTTTATGCATAAATGGGTTCAGTTGGGTGACTGTGGTTACGTGTGCATGTACATATGTCCGTTTGTTTATGTACTGTTTAGCATACAAACAATTGTTATACATAATCTTTCTTATGTGCTGCTTGTTTCCCTTGCACTTTACATACCTCATCTGTGCTTAAAGTCATGCTTAATGAGTCGTTTATCGGCAAAATCAATTCTTCATCTCGTTTGCCCCCTTTGATATGGTAATAGAAGACGACAACGACGACGACGACGAATCCAACCAAACCAATTTGTTCAACATGATGTGTAATTGCCAATTGCCAGTTAAGTAGTGGAAAAAAAGAGAAAGTTTTTTTTTTATTTATTAGAAAATAATTATAAAATTTAAAGTTTTACTTACAATATTTAATTAAGGCAATATTTACGGGAGCTATACAGGTTTCGATGAACATATTCTTTTAAGTACTTTTGGTTTTTCAGAATATGAAAATAATGAATTAAAATAAACCCTTTTTTTTTGGAAGAAAACTTAACACTTTAATTTACAATCTTAATTAATATCAATTTAATGTAAAAAGGTATTTGGAGTTAAAAACTAACGACAGTTTCCGATAAGAAATTCCTCAATGAACTGCCTGCTACTTTCACTTAAAATACTTGAAATGATTCCAACAACACTGTTTTCATTTTTCATCAAAATAAACAAAAAAAATATTGAAAACAGCTGTACTTCGGTTAGGAAGTGTTTGGTTAACAGACATCCATGTCATGGCATTGCCAACAGCAATTTATATTTTAAATTTAAAAGATTATTTTTTCATGAGCTTAAAGTATGGGTTCGTGAATTGGTAGGCAATGTTGAAAAAATTTCAAATTCATTACAATTACCGTTATTGTAAAAATGCCCAGCATTATCAAGTTTTCTGTGTTATCACATTTGCACGTCATTATTACTATTGAAATTACGTGGCTTAGATCTAGAATAAGCAGATTTTACCTCGATTAATGGATTCAATGAATGAAGTTTGTTGGTTGGGAGAAATTGAAATTATGTACTCCCAAATAAAAACCCCTGAACCTGGTAAGTTGTTGCAAAATTGGGAACTCTGGTGGTAACCAGCAAATTTGTTTAATTAAACGTTAAAACTTTTCCGTACTTTCAATGGATGCCGGGGATTTCTCAGGGAAATTTTGAATCATTTAAATGTAGTGCTTATATGGATTCTAGGATATCGTTAGAAATTACATTGCTGATGAGCTGGCCATGGGCGATACGGAGCTCGCTTTCTTTGTTTGAATCAGTCAGATTGGAGGCTTTATCTTTTTGAACACAGGGTGGTGTTCTTTGGCCACAAATGTAAAGCCTGGTTGTGGATGAAATCCTGACACTGAAACCACCTAAGGTGGGCATCGATTGCCAAGGATATGCACGTGATACATATAGTCTTGATGGCTAACAGAAAATCCGAAGAGACTGACTGCGCCATTATAAGTCGATTGTGCATGACGGTGGACCTAAGGATATGCCCGAGTAAGACCAAAATGCTAACATTTACAAGAAGAAAAACTTCTTAAAAAAAACATACTTGTCTTGACAATATCATATAATGTAAAGGTAAAATATATTGGAACATCAGTGGATAGTAAATTAATATGGAGGACTCGTATAGAAAGCATCTCAGGAAAGGCCAGACATGCCATAATGATATGCAAAAGGCTTGCAATCAAATCCTGGGGACGCAACTCAGGCATTATGCACCATGATGGTCAGACCCCTATGGAATATTTGGCTGAGCACACAGAACGAATCTGAAAACTGTTCAATTGGAGTTGGACTCTAGATTGTGCTGGTATAACAGAGGCAATGAGGACCTTTCCAACAGCGGCGATGGAAGCCCTGTGGAATTTAAGTCAGCTGCGCATGATAGTGAATATCAATGGTTAGATTGATGGAAGACAAACCTAAAAATTGATTGGCTGACAGACAAGACGGATCCAATAGAATATGTGGTTTTAAGTTCGGAACGAAACTTAGTAATAGAAATGAATGAAGTAATTTAGAAAAGAGGGACTATTTTTTGGTATACAGATGGGATAAGAATGGATCTTGGAACAAGAGCTGAAGTTTTTGGTTCCAGAGTCAAATTTCCGAACAAATGGGGAAACTTGTGGATATCTGCCCAGCGGAAGTTAATGTCACCGAAAGACAAACTTTCTTAGATAGGAGGTTCAAAAGCTGTAGCAATACTAGCTGGCAGTCAGAAGGTCAATTGAAAATAAGGTTACCCTCTGCTAGTTTCCAGGTCATGTGAGAGTTCTTGGGAATGAGCAAGCAGACTAGCTTCCACGTCGCTGATGGAGATAGAACCCTTCTGTGTATGGGGGCAGATGTATGAAAAGGTATGTATGTTCAACCAAAAGGGTAGATAAAGAGAGGCAAAGGCTTCTCTCAAGAGAGAGTTTTTATTTTTCAAGGATTTTCTTAAAACTTATGTAGTAAATAGAAAACGTTATTTGTAATAACCTTGAAATAATCACATGTACACTACACACACTACATATTTATTATTTAACAATGCAGGTAATCGTGTAATAAATTATTAACCAAGTTTTTGTTTTTTTTAAAGAAGTTTAAACCAAAAAAAAAAAAAAAATACCACAAAATACGCAAATAATAATAGTCTCAGCCAAAGCCAAAATGTCTAATAGGCAGATTGCCAATTGCGTGGACGACAAATTGCAAATGATTGCATTTGGCCAATACGTATAAAATACTGTATTTGGCCATTTAAAATTCATAACAATTGCAATCAGTTAACAAAACAAGTCTTTTCAGCTTGCGAAAGAATTTGTTAATTTTATTTCAATTGAAATCGAAAATCTAAAAACCTCTGCAGAAAAAAAAAATGTTTAAACTGGTAAGGATTTACAACAAAAAAAAAAAAAAAACATTCAAAGCGTTAATTCCATAAAAAAAACAAATTTTTCTTTCAGTGTATTGTTTTACTTACCGTTTTGGCTTGTGCTGCAGCTAAGCCTGGTCACGCTGTAGCCGCTAATATTGCTGTGGCTCCAGTTGCTGCACCAATTGCTGCCGCTTACACTGCACCTATAGCGGCTGCCTATACAGCACCTTTAGCGGCTGCCTATACAGCGCCTTATGCTGCTCCTTACACTGCTGCTTATACCGCACCTTATGCTGCTGCCTTAACTAATCCTTATGCTGCTGCTTATACCGCACCTTATGCTGCTGCCTTATCTAATCCTTATGCTGCTTCATATACCGCTCCTTATGCTGCCGCCTTTACAGCTCCTTATGCTGCTGCTGCCTATACGGCTCCCTACACAGCCCCCTATGCTGCTGCCTTTACGGCTCCTTTAAATTCAGCCTTTCATAGTCAACGTGTAGATGTTTATAACAGGTATGCTGCTCCTGTTGTTGCCGCTCCTGCTAAATTACTGGCTGCCGCTCCTGCTGCCTATGTAGCTGCTCCCGCTGCTGTTGCTGCACCTGCTGCTATAGCTGCTCCTGCTAAAATAGTTGCTCCAGCTGTAGCTGCACCAGCTAGGCTAGTGGCTCCAGCAGTAGCTGGACCAGCTAGACTTGTGGCTCCAGCAGCTACCGTTGTATATTGATAGCCCACTCTTATGACTCCGTATTGTAAAGGCTTTATTCATCATAGAATCGAAACCATAATTTTAAGCATAGTTTTAGAATAAAAACAATTTTTATTTGCAAGAACCAGCATTTTTCTTTGGATTTCAAGCGTTCTAATGGGTTTTGCAAACTCTTCCGTAAACACCGAAATCATACAGACGGATTGATACACTATTAATTGAGGACCACATAACACGAGGCGTCCTATCAAGTACCAATAGCAATGGCCAATTTTAGTCGTTTCAATTCCTCTGCAAGTATCCATTCAGAAATCCCTCAGAGTTGTGTTAACAATGTGGACATCTTGGAAAATAGAAAGGCCTCAACGCCACCACAACACTATGTACAACAACCCAGTACATTTTTACAGTGTTCATTGTTTCTAGATAACAACAGTTGGCAACCACGACCTTCTAGAACCTGCTACAGTAAAGCAGTTACCTACTTCGATTTCGTTTACATCAATGAACGAATAGAAATATTGGGTGTAGTAGGTAGGTGGATAGAAGTGGCTGTCCCTCTGATGGAGTCATGAGCGGACACACTTAGGCCGCACAGAGGGCCCATTGTGATACCACAGTTTCACATTCTCCCCTTTTCCAGGAACCACTCGGAGCTTCCGATGAAGCGACTCAGACTGCCAATATCCATGCATGACAGTTCATCTAGAACTCCATGTAGGAGGTACCCAGGTGCCTCTTTCTCCTTCGACCAAGTACCGGACATGTGGACAGTAGGTGCAGAATAGTCTCATCCTCCTCCTCATCTCCACAGCTTCTGCAGAAATCATTCGCAAGGTGTCCAAGACCAATACGCCTCGCATGCGTTTCTATAATACAATGCCCCGTAAGAACACCGATAACAGTGCTGAGCCTGCTTCTTTGGAGTTTAAGCAGAGTCGCCGTGCGCCTCCTATCCAGCTGTGGCCAGATTTTTTGCGCCGTTCTGCCCTTGTCCGAAGCTGCCCACCTACTGTTGACAAGGTCTACGATTGCACTGTCAATTATAAGCCTGCAGGTACCCAAAGGGATCCCCAATGTAGAGAATTCATCAGGAATCATGTGATACAAACATCATATCGGTTCGCCACTTCACTGAGACATCTGCGACAGTCGTACACCGTCTTGGAGTTTATTACACTGGAATCTAATGCTTTGATGGCCGCTTGGCTATCGGAAAGTAGGGTGATTTTCCGCCTGTGAACATTTTTGTCCACAATAATTTTCACCGCAGCCTGAATTGCCGACAGTTCCGCCTAAAAGACGCTGCAGATCTGGTAGCCTTATAGACTTGGATATTTCCATTGATTTCGGATAACAAATTTTTTTTTTTTTTGTGAAACCAGCACTCAGGGGATGGCCCCTACTCATGCAGTGCATTGTGCAGGTTTTTAGGAAAATGGGTTATAGGAAGGTGGAAGAGAGGGAGTAGTGTTTATGGACATCTCAAGATGCGAACGGCAAGGAAACGATTTGCTGCTAGGTGACTATAAAATGGCCAGTGCTATACCTTCACCATTTAGACAGTCTACAGCAATCGTCACCAAGAAGCCCGCACCCTTCAGTCCTAGCTTCTCACACTACTCATGTTGTGTGTGTTAATTTTTATACATGAGTGGCGGGACCTACAGTTTAAAGTCGACTCCGAACGACAAATTTTATTGAGAAGCTTTTCATAGCAATTTTATTTACTCTCAGAGTTTTTGCCAGAAATCTGCTGAGAGGAAGTCGCCGAAGAAATATTTTCGTTTTGATGTCTGACCTGGGATTCGAACTCGGGCCTTCAGTCTAATAAGCCAACACACTACCTACTACACCACGGCGACTTCAAATTTTCAAATTTCGAATAATTTGGAGCCATCGGTGTAAATTTGTGCGAAGTCCCCTGCGAGGTGCGCCGCACCCTTCCTCCAGTCCTCCCTTTTCGGAATGGATGTCCTAAAATTCATTGAGAAGTCGTATTGCGGTGTAGTAAAAGTAAATCCTTTATTTTCATAAGAAAATTTTATGTCGAGAATGATACAATCTTGTTGATCATTTCCAATGTCGATCTTTGTAACTTGACGTGGTCCTTATAGAATATAATTGTATTTTTATTGGTCAAAGTTAGCCGTGGTTAAATAGAGCTTAAATTTCTAACTGTTGACAGTATAGTCATGAGTAAAGTGTACGTACTCATACTCGTAAGTAGCACAAGTGCTTTACTACAAACTTGAACAATCCAGGTTCGAATGCGGTATACTCTTTTCAATAGTATGGTTAGGAGTTGACCCACATGAAAGCAGCTAATACTAGATAACAAATTTTAATTATGGTCGAATCTATTCAACAAGACCCTTAACTCTTGACTGACTCCTTCAGAGAGTCTAACATCTGCAGCGAACATCTTAGAGAGGTCAAGTAATGCCATGTCTTGAAGAAAAGAAGGACTCAATGAGCAAAGTTCGTGACCATTGGAACCAATACAAGAATCCAGTATATTTATACAAAAAGTCTTTTTTATGGGCAAATACAGATACATGGTAACTCTATTAATCTGGGACTGGGCTACAGTAGAGCAATCAACGAAATGTGTTATCGAGAGGATAAATTTTGAGGGTTGTAGATTAGGGCATTTGGATTTTGGTTTTACGGATTATATGGTTATGGTAAGTATTATCGATAGATTGCAGCTTAGCTGACTCGGAAACGGATGGTATCGAGAGATAGGCAAGGTGGCTATGTGGAGAGTTACCATTGATTGGTCGTTATGGAAGTTTGTGCCCTCACAATGCTCTTGAAAAAGTATAGAGGAGTACTGCTGTGCAAGGTTCCGAGGCAACGGGCTAACCAGACGGCATATAAACTGGCAAAGGATATACGAGAACCTGGTAGAGCGGTCGGTTAGGCCTCCTTTATGGGACACTCTTGGGCTGATCGATTAGGTGAACAGATGATATACTTCTTGTCGGTATAGAGGAGATTATAGAAGGCTTGATTCTTCCAAAATGGAATATATATTATATATGGAAAGGAAATAATATTAAATAAAATAAATCAAGTTGTGGGAGGTAGACACCACTTCTTTCCTTAGGATTTGTGCTAATTGGGGGAAGAACAAAACTGTCGTGCAAATTTGTTTGTTTTTGATCCTGGTAAGCAGAACCCATGAAGTTGTTGTAGTCTATTAGATAGTGTGTTGGCTTATTAGGCGTGAGGCCAAGGTTCAAACCACCGATCAGACATCACCAACTAAAGATTTCTGCAAAAACTCTGAGAGTGGTTTACAAAACCTGTGATTTCATGCATCGTACAATTCAATTTAAAGTTTTCTTTCAGGCTTGGAGAAAATCATGAGCTTCTTGTGTCTAAATAGATCTTTTTGAGGTTTCGAACCCAGGTTAAGAACATATGATAGAATATTTGTTTTTTCGTTCAATTTTTTTCAACATTTTTTTTTTATTAAAACTAAAAAATCAGTCCATTACGGATAACAAAATAGCGAAATGATAACAAAATTGTTTACTAATACTGTTGTTTCTTTACCAAGCGTAGGCAGAGGCATAAGGAGTAGAGTAAGCTAAGGGAGCGGTATAGCCGAAAGGAGCAGCTAATCTAGCGGCAAATGGAGAGGCATAAGCGGCTGTAGCATATCGGGCAACAAAAGGTGAAGAGTAGGCCAAAGGAGCAGCAATAGGAGCTGGTGCCACAACACGGGCAACAGGAGCAACGGGAGCAATTACTCTAGGAACGGGAGCCACTGGAGCTACAATCGGTGCATGAGCAATGCCATTATAAGTTCTGGCAACAACTTGGCTACTGGTGGCGGTAACAACAGGAGCTGGGGCAGCAACCACAGCAGCAGGAGAAGCGTAAGCCAAAGGAGCACCAATTAAATGGGGTTTGGCAGCAACACAGGCAATGGCGGCAAAGATAACAATGGCCTAAAACGAAAACAACAAAAATTGTATAAAATTTAAAATCCTTTTTTGTTTTTGTTTTTGTTTTTGGTATTCCTTTACAACAACAATGAAGATGAAAAACTTGCACTTTTACTTTTACTTACGTATTTGAACATTTTGTTGTATTGAGTTGTTATTGGTTGATTGGATGGATGAACTGATTCCTTTGAAATGTAAATGAGTTTTGTTAACTTTTCATTAAAGTCTTTGGCTTTTTATAATAAAATTTTAATTGTTAGAAGCATATATGACAACAATACATAAGTACATATGCTTATGGCCCAACTGACCTTAGTCAATATTAATATTATTATGCGTTACAGCTCCAACGTTCGTTCGTTCGTTCATTTCTTTGTTGTTAGTTAGTGGTCTTGGTTTTTATTTTTTTTTTTGGGGTTTTCTTACCATCCATGGATCCGCTATAGTCGCAAGTGTAGGCGGCTTTAATTATGCATTTCACGTACATGCTCATATAGACACTGACTGTTTAGTGGGTTTTTATGGCAAGTCATTTACACAAAGTGTTCGAATTGCTGGTGATTTATTAATTTTACAAAAATAAAATTTTAATTTTAACGGCGATTTTCTATTTATGGTAACGGCACTAAACGGTAAAGGAGAGGTTAATGTTAAATCGTAGGTCAGCTGGAATTTTTTCGATTTTTTCAATTCTTTTTTTAACTTTAAGTTTTCCATTCCCAAAGTTACTAATAGTTTTTGGATTGAGCATTTCTGGTGTAACATATCGTGGGCGATGGCAAATAACGGTTACTAGATACTTAACTCAAAGCATATTTATGCTTTAAGGAGCATTGAGCTTTGACAAGGCATCTCCTTCCTAACTTCTAATATGGTTTACGTATTTTTTCTTCGTTCCATTGTTCCATTCGTTTCCAATTAAGTTTTTCCAGCTTCTATTGAGGGTTCTAGAGAGATAGGGTTGCCAACTGTCGTAGATATAGAGCCCTTTGTAAAAATGTATAGGGTTGTGGTATTCATTTGGCATAGTGATGAGCAATACTCGTTTCCAAGTTGTCACTCTGTCTGACTTTCTTTTCACAAAGGGCTCAGGAGTCTTCTCGTTAGATTTGAAATAAATTTTTTAAATCATAACAACCATAATGAAAAAATCTTTAGCTTAAACCACACATCACGATCCCTCAAACAATCCATTGTTTTTGCAGAATATTACAGATTTTAGAGGGCATAGTTTGAGTGACTTCATTCGGAACATCGTTTCGTTGTTGTTCGTCAAGCTAGGACAAACGATTTTCTCGAGCTTCTTCTGAATTATAGACAGTAAAACACAAAACCTATCTGCTGCCAAGTGGATGAGAAGTCATCATCTAAAAATCGGGACCTATTGTTGTCTTAATCAAACAGAACTTCTCTTCTATTATTACAGGTGGCTGCATATGGTCTGTTGTTGAAATTATTGTTGAGATTATGAGTCCAAATTAAGAGTTTGGCAGAAGGCCGCGTTCCTAGTGCATGAAACCCAAACAATTCCACCAAAAACGTAACAAACCCATCGTAACCTGTTATCCAGGCTTGGGTTAGGTTAGTCGATTTAAGCATAGCTTATCAAAGGTAGTAAAGCTGCCTTAGTCTTGTAGGCGGTGTGTTGGCTCATTAGACGTGAGGTCATGGTTGAAACCCCAGGTCAGACTTTTCGGTGACTTCCTCTCAGCAGATTTCTGGCAAAAACTCTGAGAATAAAGTAAAATTGCCATGAAAAATCAACTTTAAACTGTAGGTCCCGCCACTCATGTATGTATATATAGCACACACATCATAAAGATTTGCATTGTCCCAGTCTGGCTATGCAGGTCCTTTAGATAAATTCTGTGCTCATTAAAAACTGTCGTGTTAAATTTCCAATTGCTCTATACTTTCGTCATTACGGCTTCTATAGAAGACGTAGTACGAAATTCTTTGTTTTTCTGTCTTCTCTCTATATCCCAATTAGATTCCAAAATCGAATGCTAAATGGTTTTATTTCAAATCACGTCTGCTTTTCAATCAAAAGAGCCAGATTTGTCTGATTCCTAATACACCTTTCCAATAGCATTACATAACATACATAATTGGTCATTACAACCCTTCAGTCAGGATTATTGACCTTAATTTTATATATAAGTGGCGGGACCTACAGTTTAAAGTCGACTCCGAACGACAGATTTTTTGAGAAGCTCTTCATGGCAATTTTATTTTACTCTCAGAGGTTTTGCCAGAAATCTGCTGAGAGGAAATCACCGAAGAAATACTTTTTGTATTTTTTGTTTTGATGTCTGGCCTGGGGCTCGAACCCTGGCGTCTAATAAGCCAACACACTACCCACTACACTACGCCGACTTCAAAAATAAAAATAGCATTCCCAAACCCAAAACACTTTAAATACTAAAAAGGAAAAGAATTAAAATTCAGTGAGAAGAATTTGTACTTTAATCGTTTATTTATGGCATCAGTTATAGAATTTAAAACAAAACAGGGGCGGCAGCAGCATAAGACAAGGGAGCAGTGTATGGCAAATGAGCTGAGTAGGCCAAAGGAGCGGTGTAAGCCAAAGAAGCAGCAGCAGCTAAGGGAGCAGCAACAGGAGCAATAGTTTTAGCAATAACTGGAGCAGCTACTGGGGCAACAATGGGGGCACTGGCAATACCATTGTAATTACGGGCAATATATTGGCTGCTGGTGGCAGTTACCACTGGAGCAGGAGCAGCAACAACAGCGGCAGCAGGAGCGGTGTAAGCAAAAGGAGCACCAATCAAACCGGGTTTGGCAGCAGCACAGGCAATAACAGCGAAAATAACAACGGCCTGTTAAAGAAAAAAACCAAAATAATCAAAATTATTTTTTCAAATTTAAAAGAAAAGAAAGTAAAGGAAACTTACAAATTTGAACATTTTGTTTGAAGTTTGGTTTTGTAGAATAGAACTGAAATAATGTTTCTAATAAACCAACCAAATTTGGTTAGGGTATTTATACCAAATTCAGCTCTAGAGTGTTAATAACCTTTCAAATATTCAAATACGATATCAAAAATCTGTTGGCCACAGAAATTATTGTGCAAGAAAACATTGTCAGCCCTTTTAAAATTAAATTTCATTGTCAATGTTAAACCAAAATAAAATTTGAAAACACAAACAAATAAAAATTTTGATCAAATTCCCCAAAATATTGGTTAAAACCTAAGCACGTATTGCATGAAGTGAATTGAAATGAATTGAACATAAATTTGAAAGAAATCTAAACATCGCATCAAAACAGTAGCAAAACAATGAACAGCGAACAGAAAATGTCATTCATTACTCCACAGGTCACGTGCATTCTTCATTCGGATTTTACAGGAAAATAGAAACAAAAGAAGGGACAGACAAACTGTTTACACAGTTATTGGTTTTCATATATAAATGGTGTGTGGATATTGATACGATCATCACAAATCATTTATTCTTTAAGAAATTAACACACAATTTCAAAAACCCACACAATCAATCAACATGTTCAAATTCGTAAGTTTTATTGAAACAAACTCGAAAAAAAAAAAAAAATACGATTCAATCAAACAATTAACTTTCGCTTTCATTTTAGGCTGTTGTTATCTTTGCCGTTATTGCATGTGCTGCTGCTAAACCTGGCTTAATTGGTGCTCCTTTGGCTTACACTGCTCCTGCTGCTGTTGTTGCTGCTCCCGCACCTATTGTTACTGCCACCAGTAGCCAAGTGATTGCCCGCAACTACAATGGTATTGCCACTGCTCCTATTGTAGCTCCTGTAGCTGCTCCTGTTGCTGCTCCTTTAGCTTACACCGCCCCTGTTGCTGCTCCTGTTGTAGCCAAATATGCAGCCGCTGCTCCTTTTGCTTACTCAGCTCCCGTTGTTGCTAAATATGCTGCTGCTTACTCTACACCCTTGGCTTACTCGGCCCCAGTCGTAGCCAAATACGCTGCTGCTTACTCTCATCCTTTGGCCTACTCCGCACCTTTAACTTACGCTGCTGCCCCAGCCCCCGTTTTGTTCTAAATTGTAAACTACCCGTAATGTTTTAGATGTAATAGGAAATTGGAATAAAATATGAATAATTTATTAAAATTAAATTTATTTGGTTTGTTATTTAAACATTTTTGAAATTTAAATTCAAAGGTCGTACATTCCTTTTATTATTTCTGATACTAAAAGTGGATATGTCTAACATGCATTTACCTAGGCAAATTTCTAAAGGTAGTAAAGTCATTATCAGAGAAATATTTATGATAAGAAAGGCCCTGAGATCAACGCATTGCGTTTGTATGTGTATGGCATTATATTACACAATTACAAGTGACCTATTTCGGGTTGAAAAAATTTCGATAAAAAAAAATCCTTTTTATTCAAGGCTTTCAAAATGAAGTTTTACAGATCACTTACCGTTTAAACCTTGATTTGATTTTCATCACCATTTTTCCATAATTTTTCAATTTAAACGAAAAAGAATATTTTTGTGATATCGAAATCCAAGGCTTTTCATTTGGAAATAAAATTTTTTCAATTTGAATTAGAATTTAGAACAGCAAAAATTATTCAAGAATTTCTGACAATTTCTCTGCAATCGTATACAATTTTTCAAAGTTTATCCCAATTTATTTTCATGTAATACGTATGTAATCTTACTCTTCGTGATATTTACATGATTTAAACATAATGAAAACAATCATCTCTCTAATTCCAAAACCATTTGGGATGTACCACTAATTGGATCATATTAGGGAACCCTCGGACTATAATTCTCATAGAACTTGATGCTTCGACCACATTTCAATTTTCAGCAATTATCCATCATCCTCTGTGGAGTTCAAGTAATAATTTCAAAGTTTCAAAAGCTTTATAATAGTTTTACCGAATCTATCTACATCTATCTACACTGTAACTTTTCTTGTAGTGGGGGGCACATATTCCATCGACTGTTTTGTAATGTTTAGGTAATGTAAGTACCACGATCATATGTATCGTATATTGTGTATTCTGTTAAACACATAACATTGCTCTGTTAATATTAACATTAGAGTTTTTGTTGAATTTATTTTCACACACACACATAAAGTATGAGAGGTATGTCAGCTACAATCGTTATACAATCGTATACGTAATTAATAAGTCGTTCGGTCAAATAAAAAAGACCCCACATTCAATTCAATAGTAATTCTCATTTAGTTGATTACTATTTAATAATAAGTAAATTATATTGTATTTGGAGGGTGGGTGGTGGCGACAACTGAAAGCACCACTGAACTCACACTATACCCAATACATTTCCACTCAGAGGCGCTCTTGCAAGGTAATGGCAACTGTACAGCCTAGAAACCCAAAACTCGTTCGCTAATGGCACCTGGTCAGCCTAGAAACCCAATACTCGCTCGCTAATGGCAACTGGTCAGCCTAGAAACCCAATACTCGCTACACCGGACTTACCACCGCTTGTATAGAAAACATTCACCAAATTCAAGCAATAAAATCTAAGGAAGTTGTAGGAGACATCTTCAGACCGCTTGACTTATAAAAGTGATCAACAAAGTAAAGAATGAAAATCTTTACAAAGTTTATTCTACAAAACAGTGTTGCAAAACTGAAATTTTGAAATGGTACTCGACTATAACTGAAAGAGTACTTTTTTGCAAATATTTTTTCATATTTCGTTTTGATGGAGATGTCTGACATTGGGTTTGGACCGTGTCACGTCTAGTAAGCCCGCACACTAGATACTAGACTATTTATTTATTTATATTTAATACACATACGGGCATGGAACAGTAAAACTAACGACATATTCGTGTTCCTCATTTACAAAATAAAAGTAGGTGATTCGGAACGTAACAAAACGTAAAAGCCCGGTTTAGTAAAACATCGTCGGAACGTAATAGAACATACGTTCGTGTTCAGCATCTGAAGAGCAATGTAAATGCTTACTGAAATTACATTACTGTTCGGCAAGCGTTCTCATTGCTTTTCGTATTCTAAAAACGAACGTACGTTTCGGGCACGTTTGGCTAACCGGGGCTAAAGACTAGTTCAAACTTTAGAATTAAGTTGAACATGTTGCAAATGCATTAATACTAGTGTTTTTCATTTCCCGGGAAACCGGGATTGATTTTGAAATTTCTCGGAATCCCGGGAATTACCGCCTAGAACATAAAATCATATATTTACTTTATTAAGTATGTATTTTTTATTTTAAATTCATATTAATGCGATCAAAAACATAAAACAAAATAAAAATTAAATAATAAAAAATGTTAAAAAATTAAATAATTCAATGTATTTTAAAAACTAGTTAAAAATATATACATAAAACATAAAAAAACTATATATCTACATATTAACATACATTTATTTAACACTTTTAAAATGAGTTTTTAAAACCGACAATCCGTTTATTGATTCATCTGAAAGTCGGTTTCTAATTTTGCTAACATATATTGACCCGCGAGAGAAAAAACTCTCTCGCTCTAGGCCTCTAAAATAGTTTTTATGTTTTCCGTTTGCTTACCAGATTCTCAAAAAGATTTTAAATCTTTTTTTATCAAACCGGTAGGTACATTATTTCACTAATGATATTTATTGCATCGTTTAAAATGTCCTCAAAATTTTCATCTTCTAAAATATCATTATCGTTGGTTTCTATTTCTTCTAATTCTATATTTTTTTTCAGTAAAAAGAGGGTTAAAAATTTGTTCTGCATATAAAATAATTGAGTGTTTTGAAGCATTCGAAAAAAATTTAATATTTTTCCATTGTCTTTGCAAAAGCAAAATTGCCTTTGCAACAGCAAAATTGTCTTTGCAAAAGCAAAATTGTCTTTGCAAAAACAATTGTAGTTGCAAAAGCAAAATTGTCTTTGCAAAAGCAATTGTCTTTGCAAAAGCAATTGTCGTTGCAAAAGCAAAATTGTCTTTGCGAAAGCAAAATTGTCTTTGCAAAAGCAATTGTATTTCCAAAAGCAAAATTGTCTTTGCAAAAGCAAAATTGTATTTGCAAAAGCAAAATTGTCTTTGCAAAAGCAATTGTCTTTGCAAAAGCAAAATTGTCTTTGCAAAAGCAATTGTCTTTGCAAAAGGAATTGTCTTTGCAAAAGCAATTGTCTTTTCCAAAGCAAAATTGTCTTTGCAAAAGCAAAATTGTCTTTGCAAAAGCAATTGCCTTTGCAAAAGCAAAATTGTCTTTGCAAAAGCAATTGTCTTTGCAAAAGCAAAATTGTCTTTGCAAAAGCAAAATTGTCTTTGCAAAAGTAAAATTGTCTTTGCAAAAGCAAAATTGTCTTTGCAAAAGCAATTGTATTTCCAAAAGCAAAATTGTCTTTGCAAAAGCACAATTGTATTTGCAAAAGCAAAATTGTCTTTGCAAAATCAATTGCCTTTGCAAAAGCAAAATTGTCTTTGCAAAAGCAATTGTCTTTGCAAAAGGAATTGTCTTTGCAAAAGCAATTGTCTTTTCCAAAGCAAAATTGTCTTTGCAAAAGCAATTATCTTTGCAAAAGCAAAATTATCTTTGCAAAAGCAAAATTGTCTTTGCAAAAGCAAAATTGTCTTTGCAAAAGCAATTGTCTTTGCAAAAGCAAAATTGTCTTTGCAAAAGCAAAATTGTCTTTGCAAAAGCAATTGTCTTTGCAAAAGCAAAATTGTCTTTGCAAAAGCAATTGTCTTTGCAAAAGCAAAATTGTCTTTGCAAAAGCAAAATTGTCTTTGCAAAAGCAATTGTCTTTGCAAACGCAATTGTCTTTGCAAAAGCAAAATTGTCTTTGCAAAAGCAATTGTCTTTGCAAAAGCAATTGTCTTTGCAAAAGCAATTGTCTTTGCAAAAGCAAAATTGTCTTTGCAAAAGAAAAATTGTCTCTGCAAAAGCATTTGTCTTCACAAAAGCAATTGTCTTTGCAAAAGCAAAATTGTCTTTGCAAAAGCAATTGTCTTTGCAAAAGCAATTGTGTTTGCAAAAGCAAAATTGTCTTTGCAAAGCAATTGTCTTTGCAAAAGCAAAATTGTCTTTGCAAAAGCAAAATTGTCTTTGCAAAAGCAATTGTCTTTGCAAAAGCAATTGTCTTTGCAAAAGCAAAATTGTCTTTGCAAAGCAATTGTCTTTGCAAAAGCAAAATTGTCTTTGCAAAAGCAAAATTGTCTTTGCAAAAGCAATTGTCTTTGCAAAAGCAATTGTCTTTGCAAAAGCAAAATTGTCTTTGCAAAACCAATTGTCTTTGCAAAAGCAAAATTGTTTTTGCAAAAGCAATTGTCTTTACAAAAGCAATTGTCTTTGCAAAAGCAACATTGTTTTTGCAAAAGCAAAATTGTCTTTGCAAAAGCAATTGTCTTTGCAAAAGCAAAATTGTCATTGCAAAAGCAAATTGTCTTTGCAAAAGCAATTGTCTATGCAAAATCAAAATTGTCTTTGCAAAAGCAATTGTCTTTGCAAAAGCAATTGTCTTTGCAAAAGCAATTGCCTTTGCAAAAGCAAAATTGTCTTTGCAGAAGCAAAATTGTCTTTGCAAAAGCAATTGTCTTTGCAAAAGCAAAATTGTCTTTGCAAAAGCAAAATTGTATTAACAAAAGCAAATTTTTTTTGCAAAAGCAAAATTGTCTTTGCAAAAGCAATTGTCTTTGCAAAATCAAAATTGTCTTTGCAAAAGCAATTGTCTTTGCAAAAGCAAAATTGTCTTTGCAAAAGCAATTGTCTTTGCAAAAGCAAAATTGTCTTTGCAAAAGCAATTGTCTTTGCAAAAGCAATATTGTCTTTGTAAAAGCAATTGTCTTTGCAAAAGCAAAATTGTCTTTGCAAAAGCAAAATTGTCTTTGCAAAAGCAATTGTCTTTGCAAAAGCAAAATTGTCTTTGCAAAAGCAAAATTGTCTTTGCAAAAGCAATTGTCTTTCTAAAAGCAAAATTGTCTTTGCAAAAGCAATTGTCTTTGCAAAAGCAAAATTGTCTTTGCAAAAGCAATTGTCTTTGCAAAAGCAAAATTGTCTTTGCAAAAGCAATTGTCTTTGCAAAAGCAATATTGTCTTTGTAAAAGCAATTGTCTTTGCAAAAGCAAAATTGTCTTTGCAAAAGCATATTTGTCTTTGCAAAAGCAATTGTCTTTGCAAAAGCAAAATTGTCTTTGCAAAAGCAAAATTGTCTTTGCAAAAGCAAAATTGTCTTTACAAAAGCAATTGTCTTTGCAAAAGCAATTGTCGTTGCAAAAGCAAAATTGTCTTTGCGAAAGCAATTGTCTTTGCAAAAGCAAAATTGTCTTTGCAAAAGCAAAATTGTCTTTGCAAAAACAATTGTCTTTGCAAAAGCAAAGTTGTCTTTGCAAAAGCAATATTGTCTTTGTAAAAGCAATTGTCTTTGCAAAACCAAAATTGTCTTTGCAAAAGCAAAATTGTCTTTGCAAAAGCAATTGTCTTTGCAAAAGCAAAATTGTCTTTGCAAAAGCAATTGTCTTTGCAAAAGCAAAATTGTCTTTACAAAAGCAATTGTCTTTGCAAAAGCAATTGTCGTTGCAAAAGCAAAATTGTCTTTGCGAAAGCAATTGTCTTTGCAAAAGCAAAATTGTCTTTGCAAAAGCAAAATTGTCTTTGCAAAAACAATTGTCTTTGCAAAAGCAAAGTTGTCTTTGCAAAAGCAATTGTCTTTGCAAAAGCAATATTGTCTTTGTAAAAGCAATTGTCTTTGCAAAAGCAAAATTGTCTTTGCAAAAGAAAATTGTCTTTGCAAAAGCAATTGTCTTTGCAAACGCAAAATTGTCTTTGCAAAAGCAATTGTCTTTGCAAAAGCAAAATTGTCTTTGCAAATGCAAAATTGTCTTTGCAAAAACAATTGTCTTTGCAAAAGCAAAGTTGTCTTTGCAAAAGCAATTGTCTTTGCAAAAGAAAATTGTCTTTGCAAAAGCAATTGTCTTTACAAAAGCAAAATTGTCTTTGCAAAAGCAATTGTCTTTACAAAAGCAATTGTCTTTGCAAAAGCAAAATTGTCTTTTCAAAAGCAATTGTCTTTGCAAAAGCAAAATTGTCTTTGCAAATGCAAAATTGTCTTTGCAAAAACAATTGTCTTTGCAAAAGCAAAGTTGTCTTTGCAAAAGCAATTGTCTTTTCAAAAGAAATTGTCTTTGCAAAAGCAAAATTGTCTTTGCAAAAGCAATTGTCTTTGCAAAAGCAATTGTCTTTGCAAAAGCAATTGTCTTTGCAAAAGCAAAATTGTCTTTGCAAAAGAAAAATTGTCTCTGCAAAAGCATTTGTCTTCACAAAAGCAATTGTCTTTGCAAAAGCAAAATTGTCTTTGCAAAAGCAATTGTCTTTGCAAAAGCAATTGTCTTTGCAAAAGCAAAATTGTCTTTGCAAAGCAATTGTCTTTGCAAAAGCAAAATTGTCTTTGCAAAAGCAAAATTGTCTTTGCAAATGCAATTGTCTTTGCAAAAGCAATTGTCTTTGCAAAAGCAAAATTGTCTTTGCAAAGCAATTGTCTTTGCAAAAGCAAAATTGTCTTTGCAAAAGCAAAATTGTCTTTGCAAAAGCAATTGTCTTTGCAAAAGCAATTGTCTTTGCAAAAGCAAAATTGTCTTTGCAAAGCAATTGTCTTTGCAAAAGCAAAATTGTCTTTGCAAAAGCAAAATTGTCTTTGCAAAAGCAATTGTCTTTGCAAAAGCAATTGTCTTTGCAAAAGCAAAATTGTCTTTGCAAAACCAATTGTCTTTGCAAAAGCAAAATTGTTTTTGCAAAAGCAATTGTCTTTACAAAAGCAATTGTCTTTGCAAAAGCAACATTGTTTTTGCAAAAGCAAAATTGTCTTTGCAAAAGCAATTGTCTTTGCAAAAGCAATTGTCTTTGCAAAAGCAAAATTGTCTTTGCAAAACCAATTGTCTTTGCAAAAGCAAAATTGTTTTTGCAAAAGCAATTGTCTTTACAAAAGCAATTGTCTTTGCAAAAGCAACATTGTTTTTGCAAAAGCAAAATTGTCTTTGCAAAAGCAATTGTCTTTGCAAAAGCAAAATTGTCATTGCAAAAGCAAATTGTCTTTGCAAAAGCAATTGTCTATGCAAAATCAAAATTGTCTTTGCAAAAGCAATTGTCTTTGCAAAAGCAATTGTCTTTGCAAAAGCAATTGCCTTTGCAAAAGCAAAATTGTCTTTGCAGAAGCAAAATTGTCTTTGCAAAAGCAATTGTCTTTGCAAAAGCAAAATTGTCTTTGCAAAAGCAAAATTGTATTAACAAAAGCAAATTTTTTTTGCAAAAGCAAAATTGTCTTTGCAAAAGCAATTGTCTTTGCAAAATCAAAATTGTCTTTGCAAAAGCAATTGTCTTTGCAAAAGCAAAATTGTCTTTGCAAAAGCAATTGTCTTTGCAAAAGCAAAATTGTCTTTGCAAAAGCAATTGTCTTTGCAAAAGCAATATTGTCTTTGTAAAAGCAATTGTCTTTGCAAAAGCAAAATTGTCTTTGCAAAAGCAAAATTGTCTTTGCAAAAGCAATTGTCTTTGCAAAAGCAAAATTGTCTTTGCAAAAGCAAAATTGTCTTTGCAAAAGCAATTGTCTTTCTAAAAGCAAAATTGTCTTTGCAAAAGCAATTGTCTTTGCAAAAGCAAAATTGTCTTTGCAAAAGCAATTGTCTTTGCAAAAGCAAAATTGTCTTTGCAAAAGCAATTGTCTTTGCAAAAGCAATATTGTCTTTGTAAAAGCAATTGTCTTTGCAAAAGCAAAATTGTCTTTGCAAAAGCATATTTGTCTTTGCAAAAGCAATTGTCTTTGCAAAAGCAAAATTGTCTTTGCAAAAGCAAAATTGTCTTTGCAAAAGCAAAATTGTCTTTACAAAAGCAATTGTCTTTGCAAAAGCAATTGTCGTTGCAAAAGCAAAATTGTCTTTGCGAAAGCAATTGTCTTTGCAAAAGCAAAATTGTCTTTGCAAAAGCAAAATTGTCTTTGCAAAAACAATTGTCTTTGCAAAAGCAAAGTTGTCTTTGCAAAAGCAATATTGTCTTTGTAAAAGCAATTGTCTTTGCAAAACCAAAATTGTCTTTGCAAAAGCAAAATTGTCTTTGCAAAAGCAATTGTCTTTGCAAAAGCAAAATTGTCTTTGCAAAAGCAATTGTCTTTGCAAAAGCAAAATTGTCTTTACAAAAGCAATTGTCTTTGCAAAAGCAATTGTCGTTGCAAAAGCAAAATTGTCTTTGCGAAAGCAATTGTCTTTGCAAAAGCAAAATTGTCTTTGCAAAAGCAAAATTGTCTTTGCAAAAACAATTGTCTTTGCAAAAGCAAAGTTGTCTTTGCAAAAGCAATTGTCTTTGCAAAAGCAATATTGTCTTTGTAAAAGCAATTGTCTTTGCAAAAGCAAAATTGTCTTTGCAAAAGAAAATTGTCTTTGCAAAAGCAATTGTCTTTGCAAACGCAAAATTGTCTTTGCAAAAGCAATTGTCTTTGCAAAAGCAAAATTGTCTTTGCAAATGCAAAATTGTCTTTGCAAAAACAATTGTCTTTGCAAAAGCAAAGTTGTCTTTGCAAAAGCAATTGTCTTTGCAAAAGAAAATTGTCTTTGCAAAAGCAATTGTCTTTACAAAAGCAAAATTGTCTTTGCAAAAGCAATTGTCTTTACAAAAGCAATTGTCTTTGCAAAAGCAAAATTGTCTTTTCAAAAGCAATTGTCTTTGCAAAAGCAAAATTGTCTTTGCAAATGCAAAATTGTCTTTGCAAAAACAATTGTCTTTGCAAAAGCAAAGTTGTCTTTGCAAAAGCAATTGTCTTTTCAAAAGAAATTGTCTTTGCAAAAGCAAAATTGTCTTTGCAAAAGCAATTGTCTTTGCAAAAGCAATTGTCTTTGCAAAAGCAATTGTCTTTGCAAAAGCAAAATTGTCTTTGCAAAAGAAAAATTGTCTCTGCAAAAGCATTTGTCTTCACAAAAGCAATTGTCTTTGCAAAAGCAAAATTGTCTTTGCAAAAGCAATTGTCTTTGCAAAAGCAATTGTCTTTGCAAAAGCAAAATTGTCTTTGCAAAGCAATTGTCTTTGCAAAAGCAAAATTGTCTTTGCAAAAGCAAAATTGTCTTTGCAAATGCAATTGTCTTTGCAAAAGCAATTGTCTTTGCAAAAGCAAAATTGTCTTTGCAAAGCAATTGTCTTTGCAAAAGCAAAATTGTCTTTGCAAAAGCAAAATTGTCTTTGCAAAAGCAATTGTCTTTGCAAAAGCAATTGTCTTTGCAAAAGCAAAATTGTCTTTGCAAAGCAATTGTCTTTGCAAAAGCAAAATTGTCTTTGCAAAAGCAAAATTGTCTTTGCAAAAGCAATTGTCTTTGCAAAAGCAATTGTCTTTGCAAAAGCAAAATTGTCTTTGCAAAACCAATTGTCTTTGCAAAAGCAAAATTGTTTTTGCAAAAGCAATTGTCTTTACAAAAGCAATTGTCTTTGCAAAAGCAACATTGTTTTTGCAAAAAGCAAAATTGTCTTTGCAAAAGCAATTGTCTTTGCAAAAGCAAAATTGTCATTGCAAAAGCAAATTGTCTTTGCAAAAGCAATTGTCTATGCAAAATCAAAATTGTCTTTGCAAAAGCAATTGTCTTTGCAAAAGCAATTGTCTTTGCAAAAGCAATTGCCTTTGCAAAAGCAAAATTGTCTTTGCAGAAGCAAAATTGTCTTTGCAAAAGCAATTGTCTTTGCAAAAGCAAAATTGTCTTTGCAAAAGCAAAATTGTATTAGCAAAAGCAAATTTTCTTTGCAAAAGCAAAATTGTCTTTGCAAAAGCAATTGTCTTTGCAAAAGCAAAATTGTCTTTGCAAAATCAAAATTGTCTTTGCAAAAGCAATTGTCTTTGCAAAAGCAAAATTGTCTTTGCAAAAGCAATTGTCTTTGCAAAAGCAAAATTGTCTTTGCAAAAGCAATTGTCTTTGCAAAAGCAATATTGTCTTTGTAAAAGCAATTGTCTTTGCAAAAGCAAAATTGTCTTTGCAAAAGCAAAATTGTCTTTGCAAAAGCAATTGTCTTTGCAAAAGCAAAATTGTCTTTGCAAAAGCAAAATTGTCTTTGCAAAAGCAATTGTCTTTCTAAAAGCAAAATTGTCTTTGCAAAAGCAATTGTCTTTGCAAAAGCAAAATTGTCTTTGCAAAAGCAATTGTCTTTGCAAAAGCAAAATTGTCTTTGCAAAAGCAATTGTCTTTGCAAAAGCAATATTGTCTTTGTAAAAGCAATTGTCTTTGCAAAAGCAAAATTGTCTTTGCAAAAGCAAATTTGTCTTTGCAAAAGCAATTGTCTTTGCAAAAGCAAAATTGTCTTTGCAAAAGCAAAATTGTCTTTGCAAAAGCAAAATTGTCTTTACAAAAGCAATTGTCTTTGCAAAAGCAATTGTCGTTGCAAAAGCAAAATTGTCTTTGCGAAAGCAATTGTCTTTGCAAAAGCAAAATTGTCTTTGCAAAAGCAAAATTGTCTTTGCAAAAACAATTGTCTTTGCAAAAGCAAAGTTGTCTTTGCAAAAGCAATATTGTCTTTGTAAAAGCAATTGTCTTTGCAAAACCAAAATTGTCTTTGCAAAAGCAAAATTGTCTTTGCAAAAGCAATTGTCTTTGCAAAAGCAAAATTGGCTTTGCAAAAGCAATTGTCTTTGCAAAAGCAAAATTGTCTTTGCAAAAGCAATTGTCTTTGCAAAAGCAAAATTGTCTTTGCAAAAGAAAATTGTCTTTGCAAAAGCAATTGTCTTTGCAAACGCAAAATTGTCTTTGCAAAAGCAATTGTCTTTGCAAAAGCAAAATTGTCTTTACAAAAGCAATTGTCTTTGCAAAAGCAATTGTCGTTGCAAAAGCAAAATTGTCTTTGCGAAAGCAATTGTCTTTGCAAAAGCAAAATTGTCTTTGCAAAAGCACAATTGTCTTTGCAAAAACAATTGTCTTTGCAAAAGCAAAGTTGTCTTTGCAAAAGCAATTGTCTTTACAAAAGCAAAATTGTCTTTGCAAAAGCAATTGTCTTTACAAAAGCAATTGTCTTTGCAAAAGCAAAATTGTCTTTTCAAAAGCAATTGTCTTTGCAAAAGCAAAATTGTCTTTGCAAATGCAAAATTGTCTTTGCAAAAACAATTGTCTTTGCAAAAGCAAAGTTGTCTTTGCAAAAGCAATTGTCTTTTCAAAAGAAATTGTCTTTGCAAAAGCAAAATTGTCTTTGCAAAAGCAATTGTCTTTGCAAAAGCAATTGTCTTTGCAAAAGCAATTGTCTTTGCAAAAGCAAAATTGTCTTTGCAAAAGAAAAATTGTCTCTGCAAAAGCATTTGTCTTCACAAAAGCAATTGTCTTTGCAAAAGCAAAATTGTCTTTGCAAAAGCAATTGTCTTTGCAAAAGCAATTGTCTTTGCAAAAGCAATTGTCTTTGCAAAAGCAAAATTGTCTTTGCAAAGCAATTGTCTTTGCAAAAGCAACATTTTTTTTCCAAAAGCAAAATTGTCTTTGCAAAAGCAATTGTCTTTGCAAAAGCAATTGTCTTTGCAAAAGCAAAATTGTCTTTGCAAAGCAATTGTCTTTGCAAAAGCAAAATTGTCTTTGCAAAAGCAAAATTGTCTTTGCAAAAGCAATTGTCTTTGCAAAAGCAATTGTCTTTGCAAAAGCAAAATTGTCTTTGCAAAGCAATTGTCTTTGCAAAAGCAAAATTGTCTTTGCAAAAGCAAAATTGTCTTTGCAAAAGCAATTGTCTTTGCAAAAGCAATTGTCTTTGCAAAAGCAAAATTGTCTTTGCAAAACCAATTGTCTTTGCAAAAGCAAAATTGTTTTTGCAAAAGCAAAATTGTTTTTGCAAAAGCAATTGTCTTTACAAAAGCAATTGCCTTTGCAAAAGCAACATTGTTTTTGCAAAAGCAAAATTGTCTTTGCAAAAGCAATTGTCTTTGCAAAAGCAAAATTGTCATTGCAAAAGCAAATTGTCTTTGCAAAAGCAATTGTCTATGCAAAATCAAAATTGTCTTTGCAAAAGCAATTGTCTTTGCAAAAGCAATTGTCTTTGCAAAAGCAATTGCCTTTGCAAAAGCAAAATTGTCTTTGCAGAAGCAAAATTGTCTTAGCAAAAGCAATTGTCTTTGCAAAAGCAAAATTGTCTTTGCAAAAGCAAAATTGTATTAGCAAAAGCAAATTGTCTTTGCAAAAGCAAAATTGTCTTTGCAAAACCAATTGTCTTTGCAAAATCAAAATTGTCTTTGCAAAAGCAATTGTCTTTGCAAAAGCAAAATTGTCTTTGCAAAAGCAATTGTCTTTGCAAAAGCAAAATTGTCTTTGCAAAAGCAATTGTCTTTGCAAAAGCAATATTGTCTTTGTAAAAGCAATTGTCTTTGCAAAAGCAAAATTGTCTTTGCAAAAGCAATTGTCTTTGCAAAAGCAAAATTGTCTTTGCAAAAGCAAAATTGTCTTTGCAAAAGCAATTGTCTTTCTAAAAGCAAAATTGTCTTTGCAAAAGCAATTGTCTTTGCAAAAGCAAAACTGTCTTTGCAAAAGCAATTGTCTTTGCAAAAGCAAAATTGTCTTTGCAAAAGCAATTGTCTTTGCAAAAGCAATATTGTCTTTGTAAAAGCAATTGTCTTTGCAAAAGCAAAATTGTCTTTGCAAAAGTAAATTTGTCTTTGCAAAAGCAATTGTCTTTGCAAAAGCAAAATTGTCTTTGCAAAAGCAAAATTGTCTTTGCAAAAGCAAAATTGTCTTTACAAAAGCAATTGTCTTTGCAAAAGCAATTGTCGTTGCAAAAGCAAAATTGTCTTTGCGAAAGCAATTGTCTTTGCAAAAGCAAAATTGTCTTTGCAAAAGCAAAATTGTCTTTGCAAAAACAATTGTCTTTGCAAAAGCAAAGTTGTCTTTGCAAAAGCAATATTGTCTTTGTAAAAGCAATTGTCTTTGCAAAACCAAAATTGTCTTTGCAAAAGCAAAATTGTCTTTGCAAAAGCAATTGTCTTTGCAAAAGCAAAATTGTCTTTGCAAAAGCAATTGTCTTTGCAAAAGCAAAATTGTCTTTACAAAAGCAATTGTCTTTGCAAAAGCAATTGTCGTTGCAAAAGCAAAATTGTCTTTGCAAAAGCAATTGTCTTTGCAAAAGCAAAATTGTCTTTGCAAAAGCAAAATTGTCTTTGCAAAAACAATTGTCTTTGCAAAAGCAAAGTTGTCTTTGCAAAAGCAATTGTCTTTGCAAAAGCAATATTGTCTTTGTAAAAGCAATTGTCTTTGCAAAAGCAAAATTGTCTTTGCAAAAGAAAATTGTCTTTGCAAAAGCAATTGTCTTTGCAAAAGCAAAATTGTCTTTGCAAAAGCAATTGTCTTTGCAAAAGCAAAATTGTCTTTACAAAAGCAATTGTCTTTGCAAAAGCAATTGTCTTTGCAAAAGCAAAATTGTCTTTGCGAAAGCAATTGTCTTTGCAAAAGCAAAATTGTCTTTGCAAAAGCAATTGTCTTTACAAAAGCAATTGTCTTTGCAAATGCAAAATTGTCTTTGCAAAAACAATTGTATTTGCAAAAGCAGTATTGTCTTTGAAAAAGCAAAATTGTCTTTGCTATAGCAAAATTGTATTTGCAAAAGCAAAATTGTCTTTGCAAAAGCAATTGTCTTTGCAAAAGCAAAATTGTCTTTGCAAAAGCAATCGTCTTTGCAAAAGCAATTGTCTTTGCAAAAGCAAAAATGTCTTTGCAAAAGCAAAATTGGCTTTGCAAAAGCAATTTTCTTTGCAAAAGCAAAATTGTCTTTGCAAAGGCAAAATTGTCTTTGCAAAAGCAAAATTGTCTTTGCAAAAGCAATTGTCTTTGCAAAAGCAAAATTGTCTTTGCAAAAGCAATTGTCTTTGCAAAAGCAAAATTGTATTAGCAAAAGCAAATTGTCTTTGCAAAAGCAAAATTGTCTTTGCAAAACCAATTGTCTTTGCAAAATCAAAATTGTCTTTGCAAAAGCAATTGTCTTTGCAAAAGCAAAATTGTCTTTGCAAAAGCAATTGTCTTTGCAAAAGCAAAATTGTCTTTGCAAAAGCAATTGTCTTTGCAAAAGCAATATTGTCTTTGTAAAAGCAATTGTCTTTGCAAAAGCAAAATTGTCTTTGCAAAAGCAAAATTGTCTTTGCAAAAGCAATTGTCTTTGCAAAAGCAAAATTGTCTTTGCAAAAGCAAAATTGTCTTTGCAAAAGCAATTGTCTTTCTAAAAGCAAAATTGTCTTTGCAAAAGCAATTGTCTTTGCAAAAGCAAAATTGTCTTTGCAAAAGCAATTGTCTTTGCAAAAGCAAAATTGTCTTTGCAAAAGCAATTGTCTTTGCAAAAGCAATATTGTCTTTGTAAAAGCAATTGTCTTTGCAAAAGCAAAATTGTCTTTGCAAAAGCAAATTTGTCTTTGCAAAAGCAATTGTCTTTGCAAAAGCAATTGTCTTTGCAAAAGCAAAATTGTCTTTGCAAAAGCAATTGTCTTTGCAAAAGCAATATTGTCTTTGTAAAAGCAATTGTCTTTGCAAAAGCAAAATTGTCTTTGCAAAAGTAAATTTGTCTTTGCAAAAGCAATTGTCTTTGCAAAAGCAAAATTGTCTTTGCAAAAGCAAAATTGTCTTTGCAAAAGCAAAATTGTCTTTACAAAAGCAATTGTCTTTGCAAAAGCAATTGTCGTTGCAAAAGCAAAATTGTCTTTGCGAAAGCAATTGTCTTTGCAAAAGCAAAATTGTCTTTGCAAAACCAAAATTGTCTTTGCAAAAACAATTGTCTTTGCAAAAGCAAAGTTGTCTTTGCAAAAGCAATATTGTCTTTGTAAAAGCAATTGTCTTTGCAAAACCAAAATTGTCTTTGCAAAAGCAAAATTGTCTTTGCAAAAGCAATTGTCTTTGCAAAAGCAAAATTGTCTTTGCAAAAGCAATTGTCTTTGCAAAAGCAAAATTGTCTTTACAAAAGCAATTGTCTTTGCAAAAGCAATTGTCGTTGAAAAAGCAAAATTGTCTTTGCAAAAGCAATTGTCTTTGCAAAAGCAAAATTGTCTTTGCAAAAGCAAAATTGTCTTTGCAAAAACAATTGTCTTTGCAAAAGCAAAGTTGTCTTTGCAAAAGCAATTGTCTTTGCAAAAGCAATATTGTCTTTGTAAAAGCAATTGTCTTTGCAAAAGCAAAATTGTCTTTGCAAAAGAAAATTGTCTTTGCAAAAGCAATTGTCTTTGCAAAAGCAAAATTGTCTTTGCAAAAGCAATTGTCTTTGCAAAAGCAAAATTGTCTTTACAAAAGCAATTGTCTTTGCAAAAGCAATTGTCTTTGCAAAAGCAAAATTGTCTTTGCGAAAGCAATTGTCTTTGCAAAAGCAAAATTGTCTTTGCAAAAGCAATTGTCTTTACAAAAGCAATTGTCTTTGCAAATGCAAAATTGTCTTTGCAAAAACAATTGTATTTGCAAAAGCAGTATTGTCTTTGAAAAAGCAAAATTGTCTTTGCTATAGCAAAATTGTATTTGCAAAAGCAAAATTGTCTTTGCAAAAGCAATTGTCTTTGCAAAAGCAAAATTGTCTTTGCAAAAGCAATCGTCTTTGCAAAAGCAATTGTCTTTGCAAAAGCAAAAATGTCTTTGCAAAAGCAAAATTGGCTTTGCAAAAGCAATTTTCTTTGCAAAAGCAAAATTGTCTTTGCAAAGGCAAAATTGTCTTTGCAAAAGCAAAATTGTCTTTGCAAAAGCAATTGTCTTTGCAAAAGCGAAATTGTCTTTGCAAAAGCAATTGTCTTTGCAAAAGCAAAATTGTATTAGCAAAAGCAAATTGTCTTTGCAAAAGCAAAATTGTCTTTGCAAAACCAATTGTCTTTGCAAAATCAAAATTGTCTTTGCAAAAGCAATTGTCTTTGCAAAAGCAAAATTGTCTTTGCAAAAGCAATTGTCTTTGCAAAAGCAAAATTGTCTTTGCAAAAGCAATTGTCTTTGTAAAAGCAATTGTCTTTGCAAAAGCAAAATTGTCTTTGCAAAAGCAAAATTGTCTTTGCAAAAGCAATTGTCTTTGCAAAAGCAAAATTGTCTTTGCAAAAGCAAAATTGTCTTTGCAAAAGCAATTGTCTTTCTAAAAGCAAAATTGTCTTTGCAAAAGCAATTGTCTTTGCAAAAGCAAAATTGTCTTTGCAAAAGCAATTGTCTTTGCAAAAGCAAAATTGTCTTTGCAAAAGCAATTGTCTTTGCAAAAGCAATATTGTCTTTGTAAAAGCAATTGTCTTTGCAAAAGCAAAATTGTCTTTGCAAAAGCAAATTTGTCTTTGCAAAAGCAATTGTCTTTGCAAAAGCAAAATTGTCTTTGCAAAAGCAAAATTGTCTTTGCAAAAGCAAAATTGTCTTTACAAAAGCAATTGTCTTTGCAAAAGCAATTGTCGTTGCAAAAGCAAAATTGTCTTTGCGAAAGCAATTGTCTTTGCAAAAGCAAAATTGTCTTTGCAAAAACAATTGTCTTTGCAAAAGCAAAGTTGTCTTTGCAAAAGCAATATTGTCTTTGTAAAAGCAATTGTCTTTGCAAAACCAAAATTGTCTTTGCAAAAGCAAAATTGTCTTTGCAAAAGCAATTGTCTTTGCAAAAGCAAAATTGTCTTTGCAAAAGCAATTGTCTTTGCAAAAGCAAAATTGTCTTTATTGTCAAAATTGTCAAAGACAATTGTCGTTGCAAAAGCAAAATTGTCTTTGCAAAAGCAATTGTCTTTGCAAAAGCAAAATTGTCTTTGCAAAAGCAATATTGTCTTTGTAAAAGCAATTGTCTTTGCAAAAGCAAAATTGTCTTTGCAAAAGAAAATTGTCTTTGCAAAAGCAATTGTCTTTGCAAAAGCAAAATTGTCTTTGCAAAAGCAATTGTCTTTGCAAAAGCAAAATTGTCTTTACAAAAGCAATTGTCTTTGCAAAAGCAATTGTCGTTGCAAAAGCAAAATTGTCTTTGCGAAAGCAATTGTCTTTGCAAAAGCAAAATTGTCTTTGCAAAAGCAAAATTGTCTTTGCAAAAACAATTGTCTTTGCAAAAGCAAAGTTGTCTTTGCAAAAGCAATTGTCTTTACAAAAGCAAAATTGTCTTTGCAAAAGCAATTGTCTTTACAAAAGCAATTGTCTTTGCAAAAGCAAAATTGTCTTTGCAAAAGCAATTGTCTTTGCAAAAGCAAAATTGTCTTTACAAATGCAAAATTGTCTTTGCAAAAACAATTGTCTTTGCAAAAGCAAAGTTGTCTTTGCAAAAGCAATTGTCTTTTCAAAAGAAATTGTCTTTGCAAAAGCAAAATTGTCTTTGCGAAAGCAAAATTGTTTTTGCAAAAGCAAAATTGTCTTTGCAAAAGCAATTGTCTTTACAAAAGCAATTGTCTTTGCAAAAGCAAAATTGTCTTTGCAAAAGCAATTGTCTTTACAAAAGCAATTGTCTTTGCAAATGCAAAATTGTCTTTGCAAAAACAATTGTATTTGCAAAAGCAGTATTGTCTTTGAAAAAGCAAAATTGTCTTTGCTATAGCAAAATTGTATTTGCAAAAGCAAAATTGTCTTTGCAAAAGCAATTGTCTTTGCAAAAGCAAAATTGTCTTTGCAAAAGCAATCGTCTTTGCAAAAGCAATTGTCTTTGCAAAAGCAAAAATGTCTTTGCAAAAGCAAAATTGGCTTTGCAAAAGCAATTTTCTTTGCAAAAGCAAAATTGTCTTTGCAAAGGCAAAATTGTCTTTGCAAAAGCAAAATTGTCTTTGCAAAAGCAATTGTCTTTGCAAAAGCAAAATTGTCTTTGCAAAAGCAATTGTCTTTGCAAAAGCAATTGTCTTTGCAAAAGCAAAATTGTCTTTGCAAAAGCAATTGTCTTTGCAAAAGCAAAAATGTCTTTGCGAAAGCAATTGTCTTTGCAAAAGCAATTGTCTTTGCAAAAGCAAAATTGTCTTTGCAAAAGCAATTGTCGTTGCAAAAGCAAAATTGTCTTTGCGAAAGCAATTGTCTTTGCAAAAGCAATTGTCTTTGCAAAAGCAAAATTATCTTTGCAAAAGCAAAATTGTCTTTGAAAAAGCAAAATTGCCTTTGCAACAGCAAAATTGTCTTTTCAAAAGCAAAATTGCCTTTGTAACAGCAAAATTGTCTTTTCAAAAGCAATTGTCTTTGCAAATGCAAAATTGTCTTTGCAAAAGCAAAATTGTCTTTGCAAAAGCAATTGTCTTTGCAAAAGCAAAGTTGTCTTTGCAAAAGCAATTCTCTTTACAAAAGAAATTGTCTTTGCAAAAGCAAAATTGTCTTTGCGAAAGCAAAATTGTTTTTGCAAAAGCAAAATTGTCTTTGCAAAAGCAATTGTCTTTACAAAACCAATTGTCTTTGCAAAAGCAAAATTGTATTTGCAAAAGCAGAATTGTCTTTGAAAAAGCAAAATTGTCTTTGCAATAGCAAAATTGTATTTGCAAAAGCAAAATTGTCTTTGAAAAAGCAATTGTCTTTGCAAAAGCAAAATTGTCTTTGCAAAAGCAATCGTCTTTGCAAAAGCAATTGTTTTTGCAAAAGCAAAAATGTCTTTGCAAAAGCAAAATGTCTTTGCAAAAGCAATTGTCTTTACAAAGAAATTGTCTTTGCAAAAGCAATATTGTTTTTGCAAAAGCAAAATTGTCTTTGCAAAAGCAATTGTCTTTGCAAAAGCAAAATTGTCTTTGCAAAAGCAATTGTCTTTGCAAAAGCAAAATTGTCTTTGCAAAAGCAAAATTGTCTTTGCAATAGCAAAATTGTATTTGCAAAAGCAAAATTGTCTTTGCAAAAGCAATTGTCTTTGCAAAAGCAAAATTGTCTTTGCAAAAGCAATCGTCTTTGCAAAAGCAATCGTCTTTGCAAAAGCAATTGTCTTTGCAAAAGCAAAATTGTCTTTGCAAAAGCAATTGTCTTTGCAAATGCAAAATTGTCTTTGCAAAAGCAATTGTCTTTGCGAAAGCAATTGTCAATTGGCTCTGTCAAAAGCAATATTGTTTTTGCAAAAGCAAAATTGTCTTTGCAAAAGGAATTGTCTTTGCAAATGCAAAATTGTCTTTTCAAAAGCAATTGTAGTTGCAAAAGCAAAATTGTCTTTGCAAAAGCAATTGTCTTTACAAAAGCAATTGTCTTTGCAAAAGTAAAAATTGTCTTTGCAAAAACAATTGTATTTGCAAAAGCAGAATTGTCTTTGCAAAAGCAAAATTGTTTTTGCAAAAGCAAAATTGTCTTTGCAAAAGCAATTGCCTTTGCAAGAGCAATTGTCTTTGCAAAAGCAAAATTGTCTTTTCAAAAGCAATTGTTTTTGCAAAAGCAAAATTCTCTTTGCAAAAGCAATTGTCTTTGCAAAAGCAAAATTGTCTTTGCAAAAACAATTGTAGTTGCAAAAGCAAAATTGTCTTTGCAAAAGCAATTGTCTTTACAAAGGCAATTGCCTTTGCAAATGCAAAATTGTCTTTGCAAAAACAATTGTATTTGCAAAAGCAGAATTGTCTTTGCAAAAGAAAAATTTTTTTTTGCAAAAGCAAAATTGTCTTTGCAAAAGCAATTGCCTTTGCAAGAGCAATTGTCTTTGCAAGAGCAATTGTCTTTGCAAAAGCAAAATTGTCTTTTCAAAAGCAATTGTTTTTGCAAAAGCAAAATTGTCTTTGCAAAAGCAATTGTTTTTGCAAAAGCAAAATTGTCTTTGCAAAAGCAAAAATGTTCTTGCAAAAGCAATTGTCTTTGCAAAAGCAAAATTGTCTTTGCTAAAGCAAAATTGTCTTTGCTAAATCAAAATTGTCGTTGCAAAAGCAAAATTGTCTTTGCAAAGACAATTTTGCTTTTGCAAATACAATTTTGCTTTTGCAAAGACAATTTTGCTTTTGCAAATACAATTGCTTTTGCAAAGACAATTTTGCTTTTGCAAAGACAATTTTACTTTTGCAAAGACAATTTTGCTTTTGCAAAGACAATTTTGCTTTTGCAAAGACAATTGCTTTTGCAAAGACAATTTTGCTTTTGCAAAGGCAATTGCTTTTGCAAAGACAATTTTGCTTTTGCAAAGACAATTTTGCTTTTGCAAAGACAATTTTACTTTTGCAAAGACAATTTTGCTTTTGCAAAGACAATTTTGCTTTTGCAAAGACAATTGCTTTTGCAAAGACAATTTTGCTTTTGCAAAGGCAATTGCTTTTGCAAAGACAATTTTGCTTTTGCAAATACAATTTTGCTTTTGCAAAGACAATTTTGCTTTTGGAAATACAATTGCTTTTGCAAAGACAATTTTGCTTTCGCAAAGACAATTTTGCTTTTGCAACGACAATTGCTTTTGCAAAGACAATTGCTTTTGCAAAGACAATTTTGCTTTTGCAACTACAATTGTTTTTGCAAAGACAATTTTGCTTTTGCAAAGACAATTTTGCTGTTGCAAAGGCAATTTTGCTTTTGCAAAGACAATGGAAAAATATTAAATTTTTTTCGAATGCTTCAAAACACTCAATTATTTTATATGCAGAACAAATTTTTAACCCTCTTTTTACTGAAAAAAAATATAGAATTAGAAGAAATAGAAACCAACGATAATGATATTTTAGAAGATGAAAATTTTGAGGACATTTTAAACGATGCAATAAATATCATTAGTGAAATAATGTACCTACCGGTTTGATAAAAAAAGATTTAAAATCTTTTTGAGAATCTGGTAAGCAAACGGAAAACATAAAAACTATTTTAGAGGCCTAGAGCGAGAGAGTTTTTTCTCTCGCGGGTCAATATATGTTAGCAAAATTAGAAACCGACTTTCAGATGAATCAATAAACGGATTGTCGGTTTTAAAAACTCATTTTAAAAGTGTTAAATAAATGTATGTTAATATGTAGATATATAGTTTTTTTATGTTTTATGTATATATTTTTAACTAGTTTTTAAAATACATTGAATTATTTAATTTTTTAACATTTTTTATTATTTAATTTTTATTTTGTTTTATGTTTTTGATCGCATTAATATGAATTTAAAATAAAAAATACATACTTAATAAAGTAAATATATGATTTTATGTTCTAGGCGGTAATTCCCGGGATTCCGAGAAATTTCAAAATCAATCCCGGTTTCCCGGGAAATGAAAAACACTAGTATTAATGCATTTGCAACATGTTCAACTTAATTCTAAAGTTTGAACTAGTCTTTAGCCCCGGTTAGCCAAACGTGCCCGAAACGTACGTTCGTTTTTAGAATACGAAAAGCAATGAGAACGCTTGCCGAACAGTAATGTAATTTCAGTAAGCATTTACATTGCTCTTCAGATGCTGAACACGAACGTATGTTCTATTACGTTCCGACGATGTTTTACTAAACCGGGCTTTTACGTTTTGTTACGTTCCGAATCACCTACTTTTATTTTGTAAATGAGGAACACGAATATGTCGTTAGTTTTACTGTTCCATGCCCGTATGTGTATTAAATATAAATAAATAAATAGTCTAGTATCTAGTGTGCGGGCTTACTAGACGTGACACGGTCCAAACCCAATGTCAGACATCTCCATCAAAACGAAATATGAAAAAATATTTGCAAAAAAGTACTCTTTCAGTTATAGTCGAGTACCATTTCAAAATTTCAGTTTTGCAACACTGTTTTGTAGAATAAACTTTGTAAAGATTTTCATTCTTTACTTTGTTGATCACTTTTATAAGTCAAGCGGTCTGAAGATGTCTCCTATATGTTCCTTAGATTTCATTGCTTGAATTTGGTGAATGTTTTCTATACAAGCCGTGGTAAGTCCGGTGTAGCTAGTATTGGGTCTCTAGGCTGACCAGTTGCCATTAGCGAGCGAGTATTGGGTTTCTAGGCTGACCAGGTGCCATTAGCGAACGAGTTTTGGGTTTCTAGGCTGTACAGTTGCCATTACCTTGCAAGAGCGCCTCTGAGTGGAAATGTATTGGGTATAGTGTGAGTTCAGTGGTGCTTTCAGTTGTCGCCACCACCCACCCTCCAAATACAATATAATTTACTTATTATTAAATAGTAATCAACTAAATGAGAATTACTATTGAATTGAATGTGGGGTCTTTTTTATTTGACCGAACGACTTATTAATTACGTATACGATTGTATAACGATTGTAGCTGACATACCTCTCATACTTTATGTGTGTGTGTGAAAATAAATTCAACAAAAACTCTAATGTTAATATTAACAGAGCAATGTTATGTGTTTAACAGAATACACAATATACGATACATATGATCGTGGTACTTACATTACCTAAACATTACAAAACAGTCGATGGAATATGTGCCCCCCACTACAAGAAAAGTTACAGTGTAGATAGATGTAGATAGATTCGGTAAAACTATTATAAAGCTTTTGAAACTTTGAAATTATTACTTGAACTCCACAGAGGATGATGGATAATTGCTGAAAATTGAAATGTGGTCGAAGCATCAAGTTCTATGAGAATTATAGTCCGAGGGTTCCCTAATATGATCCAATTAGTGGTACATCCCAAATGGTTTTGGAATTAGAGAGATGATTGTTTTCATTATGTTTAAATCATGTAAATATCACGAAGAGTAAGATTACATACGTATTACATGAAAATAAATTGGGATAAACTTTGAAAAATTGTATACGATTGCAGAGAAATTGTCAGAAATTCTTGAATAATTTTTGCTGTTCTAAATTCTAATTCAAATTGAAAAAATTTTATTTCCAAATGAAAAGCCTTGGATTTCGATATCACAAAAATATTCTTTTTCGTTTAAATTGACAAATTATAGAAAAATGGTGATGAAAATCAAATCAAGGTTTAAACGGTAAGTGATCTGTAAGACTTCATTTTGAAAGCCTTGAATAAAAAGGATTTTTTAAGTTTTTATCGAAATTTCTTCAACCCGAAATAGGTCGCTTGTAATCGTGTGATACAATACCATACACATATAAACGCAATGCGTTGATCTCAGGGCCTTTCTTATTATAAACATTTCTCTGATAATGACTTTACTACCTTTAGAAATTTGCCTAGGTAAATGCATGTTAGACATATCCACTTTTAGTATCAGAAATAATAAAAGGAATGTACGACCTTTGAATTTAAATTTTAAAAAATGTTTAAATAACAAACCAAATAAATTTAATTTTAATAAATTATTCGTATTTTATTCCAATTTCCTATTACATCTAAAACATTACGGGTAGTTTACAATTTAGAACAAAACGGGGGCTGGGGCAGCAGCGTAAGTTAAAGGTGCGGAGTAGGCCAAAGGATGAGAGTAAGCAGCAGCGTATTTGGCTACGACTGGGGCCGAGTAAGCCAAAGGTGTAGAGTAAGCAGCAGCATACTTAGCAACAACGGGAGCTGAGTATGCAAAAGGAGCAGCGGCTGCATATTTGGCTACAACAGGAGCAGCTACAGGAGCTACAATAGGAGCAGTGGCAATACCATTGTAGTTGCGGGCAATCACTTGGCTACTGGTGGCAGTAACAATAGGTGCGGGAGCAGCAACAACAGCAGCAGGAGCAGTGTAAGCCAAAGGAGCACCAATTAAGCCAGGTTTAGCAGCAGCACATGCAATAACGGCAAAGATAACAACAGCCTAAAATGAAAGCGAAAGTTAATTGTTTGATTGAATCGTATTTTTTTTTTTTTTTCGAGTTTGTTTCAATAAAACTTACGAATTTGAACATTTTGATTGATTGTGTGGATTTTTGAAATTGTGTGTTAATTTCTTAAAGAATAAATGATTTGTGATGATCGTTTCAGTATCCACACACCATTTATATATGAAAACCAATAACTGTGTAAACAGTTTGTCTGTCCCTTCTTTTGTTTCTATTTTATTGTAAAATCCCCAATGAAGAATGCACGTGACCTGTGGAATAATGAATGACATTTTCTGTTCTCTGCTCATTGTTTTGCTACTGTTTTGATGTGAGGTTTAGATATCTTTCAAATTTATGTTCAATTCATTTCAATTCACTTCAATTAATTTACAAATTTCGTTTATGGGGGGGGGTGTCTAAAATACAATACGTGCTTAGGTTTTAACCAATGTTTTGGGGAATTTGATCAACATTTTTATTTGTTTGTGTTTTCAAATTTTATTTTGGTTTAACATTGACAATGAAATTTAATTTTAAAAGGGCTGACAATGTTTTCTTGCACAATAATTTCAGTGGCCAACAGATTTTTGATATCGTATTTGATTATTTGAAAGGTTATTAACACTCTAGAGCTGAATTTGGTATAAATACCCTAACCAAATTTGGTTGGTTTATTAGAAACATTATTTCAGTTCTATTCTACAAAACCAAACTTCAAACAAAATGTTCAAATTTGTAAGTTTCCTTTACTTTCTTTTCTTTTAAATTTTGAGAAAATAATTTCAATTATTTTGGTTTTTTTCTTTAACAGGCCGTTGTTATTTTCGCTGTTATTGCCTGTGCTGCTGCCAAACCCGGTTTGATTGGTGCTCCTTTGGCTTACACCGCTCCTGCTGCCGCTGTTGTTGCTGCCCCTGCTCCAGTGGTAACTGCCACCAGCAGCCAATATATTGCCCGTAACTACAATGGTATTGCCAGTGCCCCCATTGTTGCCCCAGTAGCTGCTCCAGTTATTGCTAAAACTATTGCTCCTGTTGCTGCTCCCTTAGCTGCTGCTGCTTCTTTGGCTTACACCGCTCCTTTGGCCTACTCAGCTCATTTGCCATACACTGCTCCCTTGTCTTATGCTGCTGCCGCCCCTGTTTTGTTTTAAATTCTATAACTGATGCCATAAATAAACAATTAAAGTACAAATCCATTACCTTGACTTTTAATTCTTTTCCTTTTTAGTATTTAAAGTGTTTTGGGGTTGGGAATGCTATTTTTAATTATCGACTTAGATTGTTACAGATTGACCAGTACTACTACCAATTTGTAGTTGATAGTACAAATTGTGAGATTATCATTCCTTTCTTCACTTATTTGCATGGAATGATTTTGAATGAAAGACAGACGTGATTTGAAATAAAACCATCTAGGATTCGATTTAGGAATCTAATTGAAGTATAGATTGCTACAGTTTGATCAGTACTACTGCCAATTCGGTGGATTTCCTATACATTCTCATTTTTAAAATTCGTTGCACAATTCTTTACGTAATTTTATCCATGAGTGACGAAACGCTCATTTTAAGGTCGACTCCGAACGACTGATATTTGAGAAGCTTTTCAATTTTAGATGTTTTAGTTTCGCCTGAACATATGAGATCTAGTGCGAGGGGAGACACATATTATCGGTATATGTAATCCAAATAATTATTTTTCTACTAGTCACAGGTTCAAGCAAGCCTTCGATACTATCAGACGGATTGCTATATAGAAAGCATTGAGAGGAGGGCGTATGTTGTAAAGTAATTCGAATCATCAAAGATGGGTACAGTCCCTTACGACGTGATTATCTGTTAACCGTTTCATATTAATGCAAGTCTTAAACCAGACCATAAAACGTTTATCATCTCAATTGTTCACTATCGTCTTAAGGGATAACACGAGCTAGGTTTGTTTTAGGAAAACAGTGTTTTTAGATAAACGATAATTGATATGCCACGCCCTCTATTCCTATTTTGAAAATTTTTTTCGTCTGCATATGGGGCTCAGAGAACAAAGAAATTGCATCCGAAAAAATTGAGTGTTTGGCGTGCATTATGGTCTAGATGTGTTATTGGGCCATACATAGCACATACATAATTGGTCATTACAACCCTTCAGTCAGGATTTCGACCTAGCTTCTCACACCACTTATGTTGTGTGTGTTAAAGTCGACTCCGAACGACAGATTGAGAAGCTCTCCATGGCAATTTTATTTACTCTCAGAGTAAAAAAAATCTGCCGAGAGGCAGTCGCCGAAGAAATATTTTTTTTTCTATTTCGTTTTGATGCCTGACTTGGGATTAGACTTTACGCCTAATAAGCCAAAACACTACCTACTAGACTACGGCGACGGTTATTGGGCCATACTATTTCGTAAATAAACCAGAAAGAGCCATAAACCACTTTTTTTCGTCTGCAATTATATTTTATTACATGAGAGGATTACAGAGAGGTTAATTTCACGTTTTGGTGACATTAATTGACCATTTTAATGATGCGACTTGACTCCATTCGATATTTTTTGAGGGGTACGATAAATATCGCGTCTACATGAATAATTTCCTTATGTTGACACATTTGAAAAACAACATTTGTCAAGTTCTTGTCCAGAATCTTTCCGAAATGTGCGATAAAACCTATAGCAAACCTGAGGCGCCATTTGAAAGAAAATATGTGGCTTGGTGCCAGCATTATAATGAAATAAAAATTTCATCGAAATCACAGCCTTATGGGTGTATTGTATAACATTACTTTTGAATTGAAGGAATGGATATTCCTTTACCCTAGCGTTTCTAAAACAGTAACTGGGAAATACATGCAACATTATCATTAACGGATTTGTAACACATGCTACTCGGTTGAGGTACTGAGATCTATGTAAGATTCAGAACAATGCTTAAAAGTGTATTTTAAGCCCAGGGTGATAATAACATATGTAGCTCGTCTTAAGACTTACAATTTCCAGCCAGGATAAGTTGTTCATTCCACACACTAGTCAAGTATCAGTTTAATAGTTTATTAAGGTTAGACTTTCCCAATCATGTGTGTGGGCGTGGCAATTACTAATAAATTAAGTAACAACATAAATAAATTTAATTATAACAAGAACATTTATTTTGATTAAAAATTAATTGAATTTACAACAATACAGGGGCAGTGGCAGCATAAGACAAAGGAGCGGCATATGGCAAATGAGCAGAGTAGGCCAAAGGAGCAGTGTAAGCCAAAGAACCAGCAGCAGCTAAGGGAGCAAAAGTTTTGGCAAAAACTGGAGCAGCTACTGGGGCAACAACGGGAGCACTGGCAATACCATTGTAATTACGGGCAATATATTGGCTGCTGGTGGCGGTTACCACTGGAGCAGGGGCAGCAACAACAGCGGCAGCAGGAGCGGTATAAGCCAAAGGAGCACCAATCAAACCGGGTTTGGCAGCAGCACAGGCAATGAAGGCAAAGATAACAACGACCTAGAAAAAGTTAAGGAAGCTAATAAATTAAATGGTTTTTAAGGTGATGAAAATAAAAAGAAACTTACCAATTTGAACATTTTGTTTAGTTTTGTTGAATGCAGTTTTGAAATTGAACTAATTTTCAATAAAAATCGACTGATCTATATATACTCAAGCTTGGTAAATAGTTTATTTTATAAGAATGAAATTTTAATTGAATTAAATTTCTTACGCAATAGTAGCTAAACTCTGTCTCTTTAAATCAAAACCATAACCATCGCATAATTTCAGTGCCAAAGTCTTTTAGAAATTGGAAAGAAATCCCGTCAATTCGTATGATAATACAGGTCACGTATCTAATCAAACACGTAATTTGTTTGGCATACAAATTATTTAAGTGCGGAATGTAGTGGCTTACAATACAATACATAGTTATTTACTATCATAAATTGTTTAAATGTGAATCATAAAAATATTTTCACAGCCAATAGTGACGTTCAAATACATAATTTTAATGAAATCGAATTGAATTGTTAGACAATGACTTTGAACTGTTTAAAATTGTATGGCATTCCTTAGATTTAAGTTTGGCTTGAACATTAATTGGAGCGAGACAATACATAAGTTATTATTAAAGATTGATTTTGAATGAAACTGAGTGCACTATTTAGTAGAATAACGGTATTTTAATATCCTATTAAAAGGTTAAAAATGAAGCGCTAAATTCAGTTGCATTATCCCATTTTAATTGTGATTTCATTATGACCTTCGGGCCTCATTGTTACTGACTTAGGGCCATTATTACAACTTGCCGTTAACTAAAGGGAGGATTTTAACTGGCAGATAAATTATTTTTCATTATTATGAGTACCCAATAAGATAGAAGTGATCGTTAAGCTAAAGGGAAGATCATCCTACGTTTAACATTTAAAGGTCACTTTATGTTTGAACTTTCCATATTATACATATACTATTTTCGATATGGCAACTTCAAATTTAAACAAAATGAGCATATACAACAAAAAAACGAAGTTCGCTGTTGCCACTGCGTTAAAAAAAAATTGTTTAATTGAGCAGTTTTATCGACTTTACTCCGGCACTGCCATGTTTTAATTTTATTTTATCTGTAAGTTGTAATAACGAAAATCAGTTAAAGGTAACTTTAAAGTTCCCTTTAGCTAAAGGTACCTTTAACTACACCCAAGTTTAACGGCAAGTTGTAATAATGGCCCTAAGAATTGGCTAATTCGGTTTAAAAAATTTCCATTTAGATGAAATTCTCACAAATGAAATTATTTCGCATACACAGGACATGAGTAGAATTCACTTGGTGTCCGATCTGAAGTATAAAATAGGTGTATAAAAATCTCACTGTTAGGGTGTAGTAGTTCAAGATAAACCCGAAATTTTCAGGCATTCGAATTTGAAAAATTGGCAATTTTTAATCCACTTACCCACTTACGCTAAAGCGCCATTTCTTGAAATAGAGTAGAACTTAATGAGCTTGGTTTCTCATCAACTACGCCCAATTCAGTACTCAATACCCTTTCAGAGTGACTGTTACTTCTAGGAAACAACAGACCATCCTAATACTGTGAGACCTACTTACCTACTCAACTTCCTTAATTGGTCATAACAACAATTTAGTCAGATTTACGATCTAGCTTCTCACATTAACCATGTTGCGTGTGTTAATTTTATCCATGAATGGCGGAACCTACAATTTAAAGTCGACTCCGAATGATAGATTTTAGAGAACCTTTTTCATGATAATTTTATTTATTGTCAGAGTTTTTTGTCAGAAGACTGCTGAGAGGAAGTCGCCTACAAAATATTGTTTTGTACGAGATATCTGAGCTGGGGTTTAAACCACTGCCTCGCGTCTAATAATCCAACTCATTACCTACCTACTACTGCTACTTTATTCTTCCTGAGTGCTATGCTATTCCTGAAATAATAAAAAGAAGAACGTGTAATATTGGCAGTCCGATCTTTCTTAAATTTACGAAACGGAATAATTTTTTGTCACTATTTGTTAATGTGAGTATGAATTTTCAAAGTTCTAGTCTTTCGTGTCAAACTCTGCCGAATATTTGGAATAGACTTTTAGAGCGGAGCTGTAATTCTTTTTCTTTGAATTGTGGCCTGCACCAAACTGTAATTTTGGTCGACTGTATTGTGTTTCCTTTGATTTGTTTAGTTAGGTTAAGTTAAGCCAGGTCCGCGGTGATATCACGACCTCTAACCCGGGTATTGTACATTGCTAATCCATCCATCCATCGGCTCCAAAATAAATATTGTTTTCGTAGTAATTCTTAAGTCGAAGAGAGAATTCAGTTAAAAATGACAGATAGTAAGGAGTTAAGCACTCCCGTATTTTTAAATAAGAGCTTGACACAGACACGTGAGACGTAAGATACTCTTTTCCTTTTATTCAAGGAAACGCAAGGAAACGCAAAATCTATAGGCACGAGTAACAATAGCGTAACCCCCAGTCTGCCACCTCTATGGCCTCATCGATGGATGGGTCAGGTAGGAAGAGCAGAGGCGTTGGGGGAACGGAACGGGTTGTTCTGTCTCTAGACGTCTATGGCCTGCTGTGGACAGTAAGAGAACAGATTGGCTGCTGGGCTTGGTTAAGGCCAGCTTAAGGTTGGTTGTCGGTTTTATCACAGGGCACTGCGAGATTAGGTCGCTGACGGAGATCTGGAACAGATCCCAGCCGGACTATTGCAGGGTATGTCGCGATGAGGAGGAATTAGAGACTATCGAACACCTCCTCTGTAACTGCCCAGCCCTTGGTAGGTTGAGATTGAAGACCCTTGGCAAGGCCTTCTTTGAGAGCTTGAGTTCTGTGTCGAGAGCCGACATCAAGGCTCTCCACAGATTCATTAGCAGTTTGAGAGGTGCTAGGGCTTCATAAGTGGTTGAGAGGTGCTAGGGCTTCATAAGTGTAGTCGCGCTCTCAACCCCTTTTGCTTGTGTCTGTTTCTTTCTGTGTGATTCCCATCCCCCCCCTTACCTTTATGCCCTCCTTTCATCCTGTTCCCTCTATTTCCTTCCCTCTCCAAGGACGTTGTACAATGGGTCAATTTCGACCTCCGGGTATTGTACTTGTCTTAACGGACAAGTACACGTCCTCTAACCTAACCTAACCTAACAATAGCGTAGATGTTTGGGGAAAACACAATGAAATATTATGTCACTCAAAGGAGAGGCGACAATATGACTTTTTCTTATCCATATCAGTCCATATCTGCGACTACCCAGTTTAACTAAGGTAATTGGAACACTTATGTCCTGTAACAAGTCAGAGATTGTAAGTACTGTACCCTGCCTTGGCCCAGTACTGTACCCATTACCAGCAATGCAACTTCCGGCAATATTTCAATGTAATAAAACCCATATAAGGGTAACCATTAATTAAACCAAAATTTTCCAAGAAAAATCTCCAGCATTCGTTGACTCTCGGTGTGATTGAGAAAATTCCATCACTCAACAAATATGGCGACGGTTTTAATACGGCCATTACATCCGCCAAAACAAACACTGTAGCGGTCTTAAGCTGATTGTACGAAAGTTTATTGTCAGGAGCTTTTTTGTACATATCCATCCTACCGTCTATTCTGTCCACCATTTTATGCCATCGATATATACCTCAAGAGCCCTCCTGAAATCTTAAATCACCTGAATACTTAAATGAAATCTCTTACACATCGATCCATAAATATATATCTCAAGAGCCCTTCGGAAACCTTCAATCGTTAGAACACAACTCCTCAATTAGAATACTTAAATATCCATCGATCCGTAAATATATATCTCAAGAGCCCTTCGGAAACCTTCAATCCTTAGAGCACAAGTCCTCAGTTAAAATACTTAAATCAAATCTCCTATCCATCGATCCATAAATATATATCTCAAGAGCCCTTCGGAAACTTTCAATCGTTAGAGCAGAAGTCCAGAATTGAAGAACATCCATTATCCTGGTTGGACCATTATTTAATTGCATTGAGCCTTAAGGGTTGGTTACTCAGGCGTAAGAAACGTAAAAACGTATCGTACGTTGCCTTAAGAACGTTTGTCTAGTTATAGAAACGTTAAAAACGGGATACGTACGATACGTTTTTACGTTTTTTATGCTTGAATAACCAACCCTTAACTTGCTGCTTTAATGCCAGCATTCAATTGTCAATTTGTAAGGACAAAAAAAAAAACGTCACGATGGTATTCTTCTCTTAGCCTTAAACTGCTTGAAATAATGAATCAAAAATTAATCGATATTAATAGTTAAATAGCAAGTATTACGTTTTAGAATTCAATTAAAACTATTTTTATTTGTAAAAAAAAGTGATTGCATAACAATTTAGAACAAAACTGGGGCAGCAGTGTATTTAAGAGGAGCAACGGGAGCAGCAAAAGATGTTGCTACGGGTACAGCAGGAGCAGCAGCAGCATAAGTGGCGGGGACTACAGCGGCATTGTAGTTTTGCTTGATATCAACACGGCTGCTGGCATAAGCGGCATCTAAAGGAGCATTAGCGTAAGCCAAAGGAGCAGCAGCATAGGCCACGGGTGCAGAGTAAGCCAAGGGAGCAGAGTAGGCAGCTACAGGAGCAGTATAAGCAAAAGGAGCAGCAACGGGAGCAGTGTAAGCCAAAGGAGCTACAACACCGGGTTTAGCAGCGGCATAGGCAATGAAAGCAGCACACAAGACAATGATCTGTAAAGGAAGTAAAGGAGATTAAATATTGAATTAAAGAATTAAAAATTTTCCTTTGCAACTCACGAATTTGGCCATTTTAGTATTGGATTTCTTGTTCCTGTTTTGTTTTACGTAAAACTGAATAATTTTTGTTAGGTTTGCTACCGTTTTTATACTTTAGATTTCGTTTAAATTAAACGTGTTTCGTATTTTAATGAAAACTCTTGACGTTTTCTGCATAAAAATGTTGAGATTTTATTTTTTCGAATGCATAGCCTTGCAAATGGCAGAGATACTTAGTTTTTTTTTTATAATAAATGTTTTAAAGTGTAAGAATATTTGTTGTTTTTGTTTTTATTAAGTTTGATCGTGTTGGCAATGTTTTATTTCAAAAAAATTCAATTCTTTTGTTCTTTTTTTTAGTTTAGTTTCAAACATTTTTTAAAAATTTCAAAATATTTTTGAAGAGTTTGTGTTTGTTTAAATATTGAGGGTATTCGCTTAAGACTACAGTTTTTACAGTTTTTTTATGTGCCGTTTCCTATTGTTCCTTGTTCCATTTAGATTACTCAAGTTTTTTTATTAGTTAATCAGGTCGTTGACCAGAAGAAAATCTTCTGTGAGAATGCATTTCAGGTTTTGAGTTCTATCCTTGCCTCAACGGTGCTGCTGCTTGACCATCCTATGATCCTTGTTGTTGATGTTATCTTCCTTGGGTAATCGTGGTTTTCCTGCATGGATTATATAAGACTAACGCCGTAGTCTAGTAGGTAGTGAGTTGGCTTCTTAAACGTGAGGTTACGGTTCAAACCTCAGGTCATACATCACCAACAAAACGAAATATGAAAAAATATTTCTTCAGCGACTTCCGGCTTCCGACTTTCTGGCAAAAACTCTGAGGGTAAATTAAATTGCCATGAAAAGTTTCTCAAAAATCTGTCCTTCGGAATCGACTTTAAACAGTAGGTCCCGCCACTCATGTATAAAATTAACACACACACAACATAAGTGGTGTAAGAAACCAGGTTGTAATCCTGACTGAAGGGTTGTAATGACCAATTATGTTATGTAATATAATATAAAATACCCCTTTGTGGACAGAAAGCAGTAATTGTTAACAGTTAGGAATCGAACCCACGACCCTCACGCTAATAGTCTACCATGCTGCCAACTAGACTACCAGGACCAGGACGCCATATACCGTTTAATATCTGAACTCCTTTACTGTTAAAATAAAGTCCACATATAATTACATAAGCGAACTGGAGCACCTGTCTGGTTACTGAGTTATGCTGGTCTGGACGAGGGGATAGTCAAGTTTTCATGGAAATAAAATAACCAATAAGCGGGGCTATAAATAACTATATTCATACATTTTAAAGTCGACTCCGATCGACAGATTTTTGGGCAATTTTTCATGCCAACTAAATTACTCTCAGAATTTTTGCTAATGAGAGGAAGTTACCGAAGAAATATTTTTTTATATTTCATTTTTTTGGAACCGTGTCCTCACGCCCAATAAGCAAACACAGTACAAACTAGACTACGGCAACTAGGAAGAGCAAACAATGTAAAAAATTCAACAAGGACATTTGTTTGTTAGCAAACAATGTTATAGAGGCTCTAATAATAGAGTCTAATATCTGAAGAAAATTGACACACTACAAAATGATGAATTATATATGAATACAGTACGTAACCAATGAAATACGAAAGCATTAATAACTTCGAAAGTAAGACCACTGACTGACTGTTTTGAAGATGGAGTCTTATATTCTGTGACTTTCCACTGGAAAAATATTAGAAGCTGGACAATGCTGGGCAAGGTAGAATATATTCTTTGTGTCAAACTCATCTCATCTCACTTACATCTCAAATTCAGAATTATACGTGTTCTTTTCTAATATTGTCACCCTGCCTTAACAGAGAGAAGTCTGAAGGATATCATTCACATTCTCTAGCGTTTTATAATTTTGATAGTAAAAATCATTTCAATTAAAAAAAAAATAGTATTCATTTATTATTTCTAACTTATATGGATCACATTCAGTATGTTGTTATCTTCTAAGCACCTAATCTACACAGTTTTTAGAACAAAACTGGAGCTGGGGCAGCAGCATAAGCCAATGGTGCTGAGTAGGCCAAAGGATGAGAGTAGGCAGCAGCATATTTGGCTACAACAGGAGCAGAGTAAGCCAAAGGTGTAGAGTAAGCAGCAGCATATTTAGCAACAACAGGGGCGGTGTAAGCAGCAGCAATTGGGGCAGTATAGGCAGCAACAGTCTTGGCAACAACTGGGGCAGCAACGGGGGCTACAACTGGGGTGGTAGCAATACCATTGTAATTACGAGCAACATATTGACTACTGGTGGCGGTAACAAAAGGAGCTGGAGCAGCAACAACAGCAGCAGCAGGAGCAGTGTAAGCCAAAGGAGCACCAATTAAACCAGGTTTGGCAGCAGCACAGGCAATAACAGCAAAGATGACAACGGCCTGCATAAAAAATATAAAAAAAATATTTTAATGTTTTCCCTTAAAACATAAAATATCACTTAAAACTTACGAATTTGAACATTTTGGGAGTTATTATGTTAAGATTTCAAAATGAATTGATAATTGAATTCAATAAGCAGCCAGTATTTATATCAAAAATATATTTAAGATATTTAATAGAAATTCTTCATATTAGTCCTTCAGTTTAACATAAAAATGGATTTCTTGTATAATTTTTAAAAGAACTTGAGTCCATTGAAAATTATAATTTATTTCAATAGAAGACCCGTGTTAAAATGCCCAAAATGTGTTTAAAATTCACAGCACAGTTCAACAAAAGTATTCGTTTTAATACTGAAGTTAAGCTTACTTGCCTTAGCAAATACAAGCGTATTGTTTGTGTGACGTTTGTGTATTTTAATGTGGAACTGAATGTCATAGACTTTCATATTTGAAAACATTAATTGGTTCAGTTTTAAAACTGATCACTATAAATAGTTCAACGAATTGTCAATTGGTTATCAAACTCATTTCAGCTGTTTTAACAAACAAACCAAAAACCATATTCACTCCAATTAAAATGTTCAAATTCGTAAGTTTCCTACAAAAACCGCTTTATTCGACATTTTTAATTTAATTTTCTAAATTTCTTTCTTAAATTAGGCCGTTGTTATCTTCGCCGTCATTGCCTGTGCTGCTGCCAAGCCCGGTTTAATTGGTGCTCCTTTGGCTTACACTGCTCCTGCTGCTGCTGTTGTTGCTGCTCCAGCTCCTGTTATTACAGCCACCAGTAGCCAATATGTTGCCCGTAATTACAATGGTATTGCCACCGCCCCAGTTGTAGCTCCCGTAGCTGCCCCAGTTGCCGCCTACACTGCTCCAGTTGCTGCTGCCTATACTGCTCCTGTTGTTGCTAAATATGCTGCTGCTTACTCTACACCCTTCGCTTACTCCGCCCCAGTTGTAGCCAAATACGCTGCTGCTTACTCTCATCCTTTGGCCTACTCCGCACCTTTAACTTACGCTGCTGCCCCAGCCCCCGTTTTGTTCTAAACTGTAGACTACTCGTAATGTTTTAGATGTAATAGGAAATTGGAATAAAATACGAATAATTTATTAAAATTAAATTTATTTGGTTTGTTATTTAAACATTTTTGAAATTTAAATTCAAAGGTCGTTACATTCCTTTTATTATTTCTGATACTAAAAGTGGATATGTTTACCATGCATTTCACTAGGCAAGTTTCTAAAGGTTGTAAAGTCATTATCAGAGAAATGTTTATGATAAGAAAGGCCCTGAGATCAACGGAATACGTTTATATGTGTATGGTATTGTATCACACGATTACAAGCGACCTATTTCGGGTTGAAGAAATTTTGATAAAAGCTTAAAAAATCCTTTTTATTCAAGGCTTTCAAAATGAAGTCTTACAGATCACTTACCGTTTAAACCTTGATTTGATTTTCATCACCATTTTTCCATAATTTTTCAATTTAAACGAAAAAGAATATTTTTGTGATATCGAAATCCAAGGCTTTTCACTTGGAAATAAAATTTTTTTCAATTCGAATTAGAATTTAGAAGAGCGAATATTATTCAAGAATTTCTGACAATTTCTCTGCAATCGTACACAATTTTTCAAAGCTTATCCCAGTTTATTTTCATGTAATACGTATGTATGTATGTAATCTTACTCTTTGTGATATTTACATGACTTAAACATAATGAACACAATCGTTTCGTCGAATTTATCTTCACCCACACACACACACATAGAATTCTGTTTAAGTGTTACGATCGACAACAAAGTGTTAGAGGGTTGTCAGCTACAATCGTTTGCATACGTAATTATTTAGTCGTCTGGTCAAATAACAAAGACCCCAAATGCAATTCAATAGTAATTCTCATTTAGTTGATTACTATTTAATAATAAGTAAATTATATTGTATTTGGAGGGTGGGTGGTGGTGGCAACTTAAAACTTTGTCAACTCACAGTATACCCAGATACATTTCCACTCAGAGGCGCTCTTGCAAGGCAATGGCAACTGGTCAGCCTACAAACCTAATACTCGCTACACTAGACTTACCACCTGCTTATATAGAAAACATTCATTAAACTGAAGCAATGAAATTAAAAGAAGCTGTAGGCGCTACTTTGTGACAACTTTACGATCCTCACAAGGATTAAGAAAATAAAATTGAAAAAACGATACTAAACGATAGCGAATGTGATTCTGTAGTAAAATGTTCTCTTTGATTAGATTCTTAGGGCACCCAACAACCACTTACTATTTTACACTTTAATGAAAGACAGTCGTTTCATTACACCGTGATTGGAAAGATAATTATTAGACATTCGTAAGCTAACGTAGTGATTGTGTAGCTTCTTTTACTTCTCCAGCAATGTTAGCACTAGGATTTAAGTTCTCATTCATTCCGTTTCATATTCTCCGAGTCCTTTTTATAGCATTTTTTATTTGTTCATAGCCAAGACATTGCGGATTCCTTATCAATCATAGACAACAAGCGGAACGGCGCCTTCAATGGCTATATCAATGAGACTTGTCTCTGGACGTAAATGTGCAATCGCTAAATACTTTTAAGAGTGGATTGAGTCCAACAGTATTTTTATGTTTTCTTATAAGTTTTCTATGAACGGAAACGGATTTTCACCGAGTCCACTACTGTGTAGACCTATGCCTAGAAAACTTTGGAGTCCTTGTTAAAAGTTAATGAATTGCGGTTTCACTATCTTGATACCACTTCTTCGAACATTTTCGTTCAATTCATAGAACAAATTTAAAATTTTTTTTCCCCATTTTTGATTGAATTGGAGATAAAAGCAAACATGCCTGGTGAAAACATCAAAAAGAATGAAAACAATTTAAGATCCTTGAATTCAATCTCCAGTCTTTTTAAATAAGAAAACCAAATGCATTCAATTTCAATAAGTTATTCGTTTTTTATTTCAATTTCCTATTATATCTAAAGTATTACGAGTAGTCTACAGTTTAGAACAAAACGGGGGCTGGGGCAGCAGCGTAAGTTAAAGGAGCGGAATAGGCCAAAGGATGAGAGTAAGCAGCGGCGTATTTGGCCACAACTGGGGCGGAGTAAGCGAAGGGTGTAGAGTAAGCGGCAGCGTATTTAGCTACAACCGGGGCGGTATAAGCAGCAGCTACTGGAGCAGTGTAGGCAGCAACAGTCTTGGCAACAACTGGGGCAGCAACGGGAGCTACAACTGGGGCGGTAGCAATACCATTGTAATTACGGGCAACATATTGGCTACTGGTGGCTGTAACAACAGGAGCTGGGGCAGCAACAACAGCAGCAGCAGGAGCAGTGTAAGCCAAAGGAGCACCAATTAAACCGGGCTTAGCAGCAACGCAGGCAATGACGGCAAAGATGACAACGGCCTAATAAATTAGTTCAATTAGTTAATGAATGAATAATTTTAATCAAAGCTAAATAAACTTACGTATTTGAACATGTTGAAAAAGTTTTGTGGGGTGTAGTTTGTTTCTTAAAAGAGATGAAAAGTGTTTGACAACAATTGCATGTCATAACAGAGCTATTTATAGTTAAGAAAAAATACCTTTAACTGTACATCTATTAACAGGTAAGTTACACGAAAATTAAAACAAAATCGTATAATTCGATAACTATGAGCAATTTTACGTATGCGTTCAGCATAAATATCAAATCGATTGAATATTTTAATCGTCTACACTGCTTACTATGTAGTTATTATACTTAACGTAACGGTTGTTGTTATTCACTGTGAATATAATTTAAATTTCGAATATTTTAATAAAAATTTTAAAGCCATGGAATGAATTGCATTCTTTGCTTCACTTATTTTCAAGAACATGGCTATTATATTGAGGGTCTGTTAATGTCTAAGGAAATTCCAGAGGCTTCAGATTTTATGCTTCTTCTAGTATAAATACTAGGGTTGTTCCAGTTTTCAGTATCATTAACAAACTATCACTTGTTAAAGTATATCACAACACCCAAACTAATCAAAATGTTCAAATACGTAAGTTTCACACTCAGGCCGACAACAGTGTGGGTTCAATTATTAATTCTCCACTCTATTTTTTAGGCCGTTGTCATTTTTGCTGTCATTGCCTGCGCTGCTGCTAAGCCCGGTTTAATTGGTGCTCCTTTGGCTTACACTGCTCCTGCTGCTGCTGTTGTGGCTGCTCCAGCTCCTTTTGTTACCGCCACCAGTAGCCAATATGTTGCCCGTAACTACAATGGTATTGCTACCGCTCCAGTTGTAGCTCCAGTAGCTACCCCAGTTGTTGCCAAGACCGTTGCTGCCTATACTGCTCCAGTTGCTGCTGCATACACTGCTCCCGTTATTGCTAAATACGCTGCTGCTTACACCACTCCTTTCGCTTACAGCACCCCTGTTGTAGCTAAATATGCAGCCGCTGCTCCCTTGGCTTACTCTGCTCCTGTTGTTGCCAAATATGCTGCCCCTGCTCCTTTGGCATACTCTGCACCCGTTGTTGCCAAATACGCTGCTGCCTATTCTCATCCCTTGGCCTACTCTGCACCTTTGACTTATGCAGCTGCTTCAGCCCCAGTTTTGTTCTAAAAAACTGTCTAAAATATGATGAAATCGATGTGATATGTGATAAATAAAGAAAATAATTTATTAAAACAGAGTCGATCCCACTTTTATTCAATAATTCATAGCATCAAGCATAGCTTAGTTCATTTATTTGCTACGTACGTTATTATAATTTGAGTTATTAAAAAATTCAATACGATGGATTCCGTTCTATGAGTGCTATACTAACACTTGCCTTTACGTTATTATTACTGTTAATTCGTGGACTGTATTTAGGGGGTGAAGACACACAAAAAAAGGCTGTTGCCCATGGACACTACAAAAAAAGAACCAAATTAGAGGATTTCACAAATAAATCGCACAATAGAAAATACTCTCCTTTTTCTTCTTGGTTGTCTGTTAGACTTTGCACACTTCCTTCGATATATAATGTTGGGCTTAGTTTCTGGGAAAACTTCACCAATAAAATAAACTTCACACCAGTCACTCAGTTTTTTTTTATGTATATTTATTGTTACAAAACTACAATTTTACATTTTACAAAATTATATCGTTACACAATTACAATAATCTTTTCAAATTACTACTTTACACAAAAGTCAATACACTTTTTTTTTTTCTTTTAATTTTAATTTCTTTTGGTTTCATAAAATTTTATTAAGTTTTAAATTTGTCACAAGATAGATTAGATTATAATGAAAATGCGTTGCATCCCTATGGATGTTACAAAAACGAATGATAAAAAAATATTACAAAACAAATGTCAAAAAAATATAAAAAGCTTTAGTGTTTACTGCAGCGCCCCCTGTTGTCAATTTGCCATCATTTAAACAATCCTGTTTATGTCGCCAAGGATGGGAAGTTTGGAGTAGCAGACATAAACAATTACTATTGTGGTAATATAGTACTGAGACCAACCAATCTATTTATTGCCCCGAATCTATATGGGGTATATCTACATACATGTCCCCTCCAACTTTTTTCCACGAAGCATAATTCTCTTCTTAGTACCTGATGGGCATTCAAGTGTTTCCTTCTGTAATGTATTTCTGCTGCTGAGGTTCCAAGTATTTATTTTTAATGGTTTAGTCTAATTACTTACTCACTTAATCGGGAGTTACAATCCATTGTTCAGGATTACAATCTAGTTTCTCACACCACCCATGTTGTGTGTATTAATTTTATTCATGAGTGACGGGAACTTCAGTTCAACGTCGACTTCGAACGACAGATTTTGTTCATATTTTTTTAACCTCCAACATTTTTCCAGAAGACTATTGAAAGGAATTCTTACAAGTAATATTTTTTCATATTTCGATTTGTTCGAAATGCGTGAGCTGGTAGTTTGAACCACAGGTTCGCGTCTAAATAGCCAACACACTACCTACTATACTTTGGCCTGATATAAAGCTCAAATCTCTTCAGCCCCATCTGGCTTAAGGAAAGTTTGCGCTTCTTAATTTTCCTTTTCCCAGCAAAGGTTGACTTTATTTCCAATGCCTACATACAAATCTCGAGTTAACCTCAGAGGGGCATTCTGACTATCAGACAGTATTTCTATATTTCTGTACTGTGTGTGATGTATGGAAGTATGTTCGTGAGGAAGTATGGAAATGACAGTATAGATGCCAACTATCCTTAAATGTTTATCAGCTTCGAGGTCAAGAGAGATAACTTTGCTCTGAAACAGGACTGAAAAAACAATTGATGCCTACAAAAAGCGTCTAGAAATATCCGTAAGTATGGAGGACTTGGTCACCAACACTGGAGCAACGAAGATACAGTGTACTACGCGCATAAACGAACAGGCGAACAGGTCTCATTGATACAGCCATTGAAGGCGCTGGTCCGGTTCCTTGCTATCTATGTCTTGGCTATGAACCAATGAAAAGTGTTATAAAGAGGACGTGAATAGTATGAAATGAAAAGTAAACTTAAATCCTAGTGCTAATATTGCTAGAGAAGTAAAAGAAGCTACACAATCACTACGTTAGCTCACGAATGTCTGATAATTATCTTTCCAATCACGGAGTAGTGAAACGACTGACTTCCATTACAGTGTAAAATATTAAGTGGTTGTTGGGTGCCCTAAGAATCTAATCAAAGAGAACATTTTACTACAGAATCACATTCGCTATCGTTTAGTATCGTTTTTTCAATTTTATTTTCTTAATCCTTGTGAGGATCGTAAAGTTGTTACAAAGTAGCCCCAACAACTTCTTTTGATTTCATTGCTTCAGTGTAATGAATGTTTTCTACATAAGCTGTGGTAAGTCCAGTGTAACGAGTATTAGGTTTCTAGGCTGACCAGTTACCTTGCAAGAATGCTTCTGAATGGAAATGTATTGGGTATAGTGTGAGTTGACGAAGTTTTATCTGCAACAGGTGCTGTATAAGCAGCAGCTACTGGAGCGGTATAGGCAGCAGCAACGGTCTTGGTAACAACTGGAGCAGCTACGGGAGCTACGGGCAATACCATTGTAATTACGGGTAACGTATTGGCTATTGGTTGCTGTAACAAAAGGAGCTGGAGCAGCAACAACACCAGCAACAGGAGCGAGATTAGGATGAAAGATTCAATTGAATCGGACTTAGCGTCTATCTTTGATTTGGATTGATTGACTCAATTCACTCAAATCCTAATATTATTTGTTTTTGCATTAAGCATGTCATCAATACTTTTTGGATTAAATATTGTGGAGTCAAAAGACTTTCATGTTCGAGGTATAAAAATTCAATGTAATGACACCGTACAACCAGGTAAGTTTTCAAGTGTAGAAAGAAGCATTTAAGCTTCTTGATTTCTTAAGAAATTACACGGGAAGCCCTACTCGCTTTGATCTCTTTAGAGGCCTAAGTCAGTTGTGAAAATTATCAATCAAGTATAGAAAAGGACGAAAAAGTTTATTTAATTGGTTTGTTCCATTCAACCAACAAAAGGTGGCTTATGCTTCTCCATTTCATATCTACTTCAATGAAATGTGCTCGAAGTAAATAAAAGTACTTGTAGTCGGTCGAAATCGATAGGCCAGGTGGTTCGGAATGCAGTGAAGACACTGTTCATTATATGGACACACTTTCCGTCCATGGAATGCTTGCTTAATTGAGCTGTCCAACTGTAAGCATTAACAGTCCATATGTACATAAGCATTGCTTGAATGCTTGAGTGTCGTACTAGAGATTTTAAATTTTACAAATAATCGATAAAAAAATATTGTGAGAAATATGGTAATACTTTTTAGCCCTTAAGTTAGTGCTCTGACAACCATTTCCTTATGATGACTTCAAAAACGAAAGTTATTTTCAAAACAAAATATTTAAAATTTATTTCTATTTATCACATTCAATTATCGGTTGGCCAGCCAATCTACGCAGTTTTTAGAACAAAACTGGAGCTGGGGCAGCAGCAGCATAAGTCAAAGGTGCAGAGTAGGCCAAAGGATGGGAGTAGGCAGCAGCGTATTTGGCTACAACAGGAGCAGAGTAAGCCAAAGGTGTAGAGTAAGCAGCAGCATATTTGGCTACAACAGGGGCGGAGTAAGCCAAAGGTGTAGAGTAAGCGGCAGCATATTTTGCCACAACAGGGGCGGTATAGGCAGCAGCAATTGGAGCAGTGTAGGCAGCAACGGTTTTGGCAACAACGGGGGCAGCTACTGGAGCAACAACAGGAGCGGTAGCAATACCATTGTAGTTACGGGCAACATATTGGCTACTGGTGGCGGTAACAAAAGGAGCTGGAGCAGCCACAACAGCAGCGGCGGGAGCAGTGTAAGCCAAAGGAGCACCAATTAAACCGGGTTTGGCAGCAGCACAGGCAATGACGGCAAAGATGACAACGGCCTAAGGGTATAACAAAGAAATTAAAAAACCAAAACTTTACTCATTGGCTGTGTGGATACTTACGTATTTGAACATGTTGATTTGTAAAGATGTGTTTTGCTTTAACAAGTTATGATTTGTTAATGATACTTCTAAGGGTATCAATTGCCATATTTATACTAACGAATGGAATCAATTTGAAAGAGAAAAAGAGAAAAAATTTCAATTGTCCCTCATAAGTTTAACCATGTTCTTGGAATTAATCACAGTGGAAATAAATCATTACAAAAATATTTTAATTTCATTATACCGTACGATACGATACGTATGGAGATTGCAATTTAAAATAGTTAAACGAACACATTCGCTAATCGTAATCTAAAATCAGTGAGTAACCAGTAGTAATGTTATGTCGTACGCTTAATGCATAAAATGGTCATGTTTTGCATAAATTTACCTGAAAGTGCTAAAAGTAATTGCGATTTTAGGCAATTATGGCTGTGCGGATTCTTATTTTGTTATGGGTTTTGGGTTTTTAAATTAATTTTGATTTATTAAACCTTATTTTTGAAAAAATGAAAATAGTTTCAATTAAAATTGTTATTGTTTCTTGAAATATTTAACTAAATGCTGATATTCGTAGGGTAGACACATATTGTAGCAGTCATTGTAAAAGCCTTTGTAAATGAAGCTGATGTTGCCATAAACATTTTTGCTTACATTGTGAATTTAACCAACTATCTTCCAACATCTACAGTTTCTCTCCGTATTTCCACCTTAATATGACGGTCCTATTCACCTAATTTACTTCAATAACACCTAAATACACAGGAAATAATACAATTACACAAATATTTACTTCAAATTCGAATTTGTTACCCTTATCCTTACAAATATAATCTATAGTACAACCCAAACTATTTTTACTCGTTGGTTACGTACAGAAGTGAACGAAAGTGCTATATGCAGAAAGTATGGCATGAGTATTCTTAGAGAACTATTGCTATGTGGATTGTGTTCCACTGCTTATTCGACACTACAACTCCACATATTTTTATAAAATAAAGCGACTTGTTCTCGAAAATCGTGGTTAATTGTCTAGTGGTTCACCCAGTTCTTTACATAGATGATTCATTCCTTAACAGCACTGATCACTTTGGACCACTTTTCTTTCAGAAGTCTGTTCTGTATGTTATAATATACATGCATACATATGTATAAACGTACATATTTGGTCATTACAATCCTTCAGTCAGGATTACGAAGTAGCTTCTCACACCACTTATGTTGTGTGCGTTAATTTTATACATGAGTGGCGGGACCTACAGTTTAAAGTCGACTCCGAATGACAGATTTTTTGAGAAACTTTTTCATTGCAATTATGTTTTGGATTGCATGAGTCGTGACCATTCTCCAAGTGCAAGGTTAGACACAACGGGCAGGAGAGTAGAATGAAGTGATGGAAAAAGCCAAACGTTAGGAAAATAATATTGCTAACTCTACAGAAAACTTTATCGTGAAAACAAAACGTTTAGTGCCAAGGAAGAGTCCTTAGAGCCCAGTGACATCAAAGGATATTTCAGCTGCCAATAGTATTCGAATGAATTGATTGACCTGACACAACGACAACCTCCTAGGTTATGCAGTTAATACTGCCTGGTCAGTCCACCTATCATAGTCTCTTTGCCAACGCCCATAACGCACAATATTTGTAGGTTTTAACTGAGACGAAGGAGGAACCAAACATATAAGCAATATGAAGTTCGACGTACAAACATACTCAGTAATACCTTAGCAGATCTATCAAGTGGTTAGACTGTAAAAACAATTGCTTTAATAAGACTATATTCATTCAAAAGTCTAAAGTTAATCTCTTTGACACTTTCTTGGCATAACAGCTCACCAATAATTCCCAACATCAATTTGGGTTTATGCGTTAAGATCTCAAAGTTATTCCAACGTTTTGTGGTGAGAAATTTAAGAGGGGAACCGAAAAGAACGATCAGGTGGTGTGTATTGTAAATATATTTGAAATCAATTCATGCAATAAATTTTGAAACTACTGAGATCAAATTCAATTTCAACTTATCAAAATAATGCAGTTTTTCTTAATTCGTCGAGTTCCATAATTCTTGTATTAAAAAATAATAAATCAACGAACCCACGGGTTTTTTTTTAAAGTTAGGAAAATTGTTTGAATATGATTTCGGTCGAGTGGCTGCAGCAGCTGGTGTGTAGATGTTATTATCTGTCACAAGTAAACCTAACCAACTTTTTTGGGGAAAAGTATCTCTACATCGATTGTCATAGTGAATTGTACGGTTGAAAATGCTCGAAATTACTGCTTAAAAATTAGAAACTATATTCAAGAGTTCTCCTATCCCCTAAACGTTATCATAATACAAAGTTAAACAGTAGCCAAATTAAAAATGTGCGTCTATAAAAACAACAATCTTTAGTTACTGATGTATGCAGCAATAATTGCGAAACACATAAAATTATGAAAAAAAAATGTTTTATTCAGTAGATTAGATCACAGATCATTTTTTATTTCGAAAATTATTAAAAAAAAAAAACTTTTTTAATTTACAAGTAAACAGGGGCAGCAGTGTATTTAAGAGGAGCAACGGGAGCAGCAAAAGGTGTAGCTACGGGTACAGCAGGAGCAGCAGCAGCATAAGTGGCGGGGACTACAGCGGCATTGTAGTTTTGCTTGATATCAACACGGCTGCTGGCATAAGCGGCATCCAAATGAGCATTAGCGTAAGCCAAAGGAGCAGCTGCATAAGTCACAGGTGCAGAGTAAGCGAAGGGAGCAGCATAAGCAGCTACGGGAGCAGTGTAAGCCAAAGGAGCAGCTACGTTAGCAGTGTAAGCCAAAGGGGCTACAAAACCGGGTTTAGCAGCAGCACAGGCAATGAATGCGCACAAGACAATGATCTAAAATTGAAAGAATAGAAGGAACAATTATTAAAATTTAATTTGAATTGCATGAGGTCCTTAAAAACTTACAAATTTGGCCATTTTGAGTTAATTTGTTTGGAGTTTTCCTTGTTTGCTGTGTAAAGACAGAAAATGAAGTATGAATTCTGTTTGAAACTGCTCGAGTTTTATAGCAATGCCTTCACAGCTGATTTGTTGTTACAATTAATTGAATACTGACCGACTGGTGTTGAGTATGTGTTATGGGAAGTTTGAACGTGATTTGAATTGTTTTTTTTTTTTTATTTTCATTGTACAGTAGGAATTTGTAGAAGTATTTTGGAATAATTTTTATAAACAATTACTAAAGTAAAGCAAACAGAGAAAAAAAGAATAATTTTATTACGCTTTCAATCCAATATTTTATTGACAAAATTTAATCGATAAGAATTATTTTAAATACCTTGACCCAAATATAAATGAAAGGATAAACGAATTGAATTTAATTTCAGCTAAAATACCATTTTATTTGCACGCGAATTTCTTATATGTATCTCATAAGGTCATTGTCTTTTTCATTGCTAATCTCTCTTCCCTATTAATAATATCGTTAGTATAATTCGCAAAGACGCTAAGTCCACTTTTTTCCAAAATTGAGATTTTAATGCAAAACGGTAACATTATACATAATACATATTTTACAACAACAAAACATATCATTATATAGTTTTAAGTTGTTGTAATTTTGTGGTTTGCAAAAACGCTAAGTCCACAAAACTACGAAAAATATTAATATTAATATTATTAATTAATTAATAATAATAATAATAATTAACATTATTAGTTATTAATATTAATATTATTGTTATTTTATAAAAATAATTGCGTTTAAACAGTTTAGAAATTTTAAAAACTGAAAAAGCTACAATGTTTTTTGTGTCTCCTGTAAAATTTGAAAAAAGGGACTTAACACATTTGCGAATGAGACTAACGATATTCCTTTGATTATATACCAAGCCCATTGGATATGGACAAATAACTCACTCAGATCTGATCAGCAAACCCCGTACGACATCGTCTGGCCAGTTTTGATTTTCAAAGCAATTCCGTCTGGTACAGTGTTTTTTAGTAGTGCACGGAGATGGAAGAATTTAATGTTCGATTTTTGTTTTTTTAATTTATAAATTACAGACTAGCTTCTCACAGAACCCATGTTATATCCATGAATACATGGCACACAGTTCAAACGTCGAATTCGAGACTAGTATTCTATGGGAATTAGTTACTCTCTAACATCTTGCCAGACTGCTGAGCGATAGTCGCAAGATGTTAGCGCTGTAGTCTGAATTTGTCGTTCTCGTCTAGTGAGTGAACTAACTAACAACTAGAGAACGCCCAGCACTCATAACCCTGGTATTTCTGCTTTATTAGAAGCTCATGACGTTCTGGGCAAGATAATTAAATGCGATATTCACATTTTTGAAGTACTTATGGAAGCCTTCAATAATTTTGTACTAAAAATCGTCTGACATTCTTACTATGGAAACCAATTAAACCGAAATGAAAATAGAATACAAGAATATATTGGGCCTCTATTTATTTCCTGACCTTTTGCGAATGAGATTTAGAGTGCTTGTTAATGATACTAGACTATCCCACTTTGTTTATTGTTTTCTGTTTAAATATTCTATCGATACTACAAGAAAACATATTTCAATAATTGCGTAATCGTCTGTTCCATAGAGCTCATCCGATTCTGGACTATTGAATAATATGCATTGGGCATTGTAAGGACAATACGTCCTTTAGCAGATCTATTCGCCACACACATTGTTGTGACACATTCTTTCTTCAAATGACTTTCTGTCTCTTGCAATATAACCCGATTCCAATTGAAGGTCTATAAAGACTTGTCTGTCTTCCATCTTTTTGAAATATATTTTTTTAACCTGAACGTAATGCACTGTATGAGCAATCATCACAAAACAGAAAATTTTCCACTTCCCACTTTCTATTCTAAGCTTAAACTACTTACTAGAGCTAAGTCTAGAATTAATCTAGGCTCCGAATTGGCATGGGCATTAAACATTCAAGCGAGAATATCCACAATCCCTCCGAATGCATTTGAAAGAGCCATACGGTCAATATGGGACCCAAATCGCTGTTGCTCATTGTGATCTTTTGATACGGCAATACAACCCGTTACTTATTTGTGGAGTATTGGCTTGATGGTCGTCTTAAGAAGATTGAGTCTTAAGGTGTCTTGTTTCAGTAATCACCAGTGCTCTTCTGTTAAAGCCAAAAAAAAATAGACCAGACTGGGGATATGGCGCATACAACCAGTATATCGAAAATATATTTGAATTTCCATTTTTAACTAAGCAATACTCAAAGCTTTGGATAATGTTGAGACATTCTAATGGAATCCTTGTCATTGTCCAGTTGGTGTCAATCATTAATTATTTGATCGGCGTCAATTGAGAGTTTTAAGATCCTTGAGTTCAAACTTTAGACTTATTAAATATGTACAAAAACAATGCATTTGATTTCAATAAATAATTCGTTTTTTATTCCAATTTCCTATCATATCTAAAGTATTGCGAGTAGCTTACAGTTTAGAACAAAACTGGAGCTGGGGCAGCAGCAGCATAAGTCAAAGGTGCAGAGTAGGCCAAAGGATGGGAGTAGGCAGCAGCGTATTTGGCTACAACAGGAGCAGAGTAAGCCAAAGGTGTAGAGTAAGCAGCAGCATATTTGGCTACAACAGGGGCGGAGTAAGCCAAAGGTGTAGAGTAAGCGGCAGCATATTTTGCCACAACAGGGGCGGTATAGGCAGCAGCAACTGGAGCAGTGTAGGCAGCAACGGTTTTGGCAACAACGGGGGCAGCTACTGGAGCTACAACTGGAGCGGTAGCAATACCATTGTAGTTACGGGCAACATATTGGCTACTGGTGGCGGTAACAAAAGGAGCTGGAGCAGCAACAACAGCACCAGCAGGAGCAGTGTAAGCCAAAGGAGCACCAATTAAACCGGGCTTAGCAGCAGCGCAGGCAATGACAGCAAAAATGACAACGGCCTAAAAAATAGAGTGGAGAATTAATAATTGAACCCACACTGTTGTCGGCTTGAGTGTGAAACTTACGTATTTGAACATTTTGATTAGATTGAGTGTTGTGATGTACTTTAACAAGTGATAGTTTGTTAATGATACTTAAAACTGGAACAACCCTAGTATTTATACTAAAAGAAACATAAAATCTGAAGCCTCTGGAATTTCCTTAGACATTAACAGACCCTCAATATAATAGCCATGTTCTTGAAAATAAGTGACCCAAAGAATGCAATTCATTTTATGGCTTTAAAGTTTTAATAAAATATTCGAAATTTAAATTATATTCACAGTGAATAACAACAACCGTTATGTTAAGTATAATAACTACATAGTAAGCAGTGTAGACGATTAAAATATTCAATCGATTTGATATTTATGCTGAACGCATACGTAAAATTGCTCATAGTTATCGAATTATACGATTTTGTTTTAATTTTCGTGTAACTTACCTGTTAATAGATGTACAGTTAAAGGTATTTTTTCTTAACTATAAATAGCTCTGTTATGACATGCAATTGTTGTCAAACACTTTTCATCTCTTTTAAGAAACAAACTACACCCCACAAAACTTTTTCAACATGTTCAAATACGTAAGTTTATTTAGCTTTGATTAAAATTATTCATTCATTAACTAATTGAACTAATTTATTAGGCCGTTGTCATTTTTGCTGTCATTGCCTGCGCTGCTGCTAAGCCCGGTTTAATTGGTGCTCCTTTGGCTTACGCCGCTCCTGCTGCTGCTGTTGTTGCTGCCCCAGCTCCTGTTGTTACAGCCACCAGTAGCCAATATGTTGCCCGTAATTACAATGGTATTGCCACCGCACCAATTGTAGCTCCCGTTGCTGCCCCAGTTGTTGCCAAGACTGTTGCTGCCTACACTGCTCCAGTAGCTGCTGCTTATACCGCCCCGGTTGTAGCTAAATACGCTGCCGCTTACTCTACACCCTTCGCTTACTCCGCCCCAGTTGTGGCCAAATACGCCGCTGCTTACTCTCATCCTTTAGCATACGCCGCACCTTTAACTTACGCTGCTGCCCCAGCCCCCGTTTTGTTCTAAACTGTAGACTACTCGTAATACTTTAGATATGATAGGAAATTGAAATAAAAAACGAATAACTTATTGAAATTGAATTCATTTGGTTTTCTTATTTAAAAAGACTGGAGATTGAATTCAAGGATCTTAAATTGTTTTCATTGTTTTTGATGTTTTCGCCAAGCATGTTTGCTCTTTATCTCCAATTCAATCAAAAATGGGGAAAAAAAGTTTTAAATTTGTTCTATGAATTGAACGAAAATGTTCGAAGAAGTGGTATCAAGATAGTGAAACCGCAATTCATTAACTTTTAACAAGGACTCCAAAGTTTTCTAGGCATAGGTCTACACAGTAGTGGACTCGGTGAAAATCCGTTTCCGTTCATAGAAAACTTATAAGAAAACATAAAAATACTGTTGGACTCAATCCACTCTTAAAAGTATTTAGCGATTGCACATTTATGTCCAGAGACAAGTCTCATTGATATAGCCATTGAAGGCGCCGTTCCGCTTGTTGTCTATGATTGATAAGGAATCCGCAATGTCTTGGCTATGAACAAATAAAAAATGCTATAAAAAGGACTCGGAGAATATGAAACGGAATGAATGAGAACTTAAATCCTAGTGCTAACATTGCTGGAGAAGTAAAAGAAGCTACACAATCACTACGTTAGCTTACGAATGTCTAATAATTATCTTTCCAATCACGGTGTAATGAAACGACTGTCTTTCATTAAAGTGTAAAATAGTAAGTGGTTGTTGGGTGCCCTAAGAATCTAATCAAAGAGAACATTTTACTACAGAATCACATTCGCTATCGTTTAGTATCGTTTTTTCAATTTTATTTTCTTAATCCTTGTGAGGATCGTAAAGTTGTCACAAAGTAGCGCCTACAGCTTCTTTTAATTTCATTGCTTCAGTTTAATGAATGTTTTCTATAGAAGCAGGTGGTAAGTTTAGTGTAGCGAGTATTAGGTTTCTAGGCTGACCAGTTGCCATTGCCTTGCAAGAGCGCCTCTGAGTGGAAATGTATCTGGGTATAGTGTGTGTTGACGAAGTTTTAAGTTGCCACCACCACCCACCCTCCAAATACAATATAATTTACTTATTATTAAATAGTAATAAACTAAATGAGAATTACTATTGAATTGCATGTGGGGTCTTACGTATACGATTGTAGCTGACAACCGTCTCACACTTTATGTGTGTGTGTGTGAGAAAATAAATTCAACAAAAACTCTAATGTTAATATTAACAGAGCAATGTTATGTGTTTAACAGAATACACAATATACGATACATATGATCGTGGTACTTACATTACCTAAATATTAGAAATCAGTCGATGGAATATGTGCCCCCCACTACAAGAAAAGTTAGGCTCCAAACGTTGCAGTGTAAGATAGATTCGGTAAAACTAGTAGAATGCTTTTGAAAATTGAAAATAAATATTTGAACTCTGGAGAAGTTGATGGATATAAATGCTGACGTTTACTCTATTCCCTTGGCATACTCCGCCCCTGTTGTGACCAAATACGCTGCTGTCTATTGGCCTACTCCGTTCCTTCCACTTACGCATCTGCTACAGTCCCATTCTGTTGTAAACTGTTAGCTACGCATAATATTTTAGATATGATAGGAAATTGTAATAAAATACGAATAATTTGTAAAATTAAATTCATTGGTTTTATTATTTAAAAAAAAACTGGGATTTGAATTCAAAGATCTTATATCACTTTCACAAAATCTGATACTGAACGCTCAATGAATAATAGCTTAAAACCCGTGTTGGATAGTCTATCACTATCGATTTAGATCCATAGATAGATGAAGATCACAATCCGATACCTACAGTCCATGGAAAAGGAACCATTACAAATTATCATTACAAAGCGAGAATCAGAAGGTAGTAAGGAGGTATGAACTACGTTCCTGATAGAATTCCTGCTTCCACTGCGCTAACTCTAAAACCGTCAAACTTTGGTAATTTTTTGGTTAACAGGTCAACAGATAGACTGTTTAAGATTGCCATTTGTTTCTTGAGATGGTTACTCATACAGAGGGTTGTGTTAGGCACCATTAAAGAACACTTTGGGCTGCTCCTGCGAATGGTCAACAAATAAATAGCAGCTCAGCATATAATTGTACTCGATTTTTAGTCAGTTTAAATGGTATCTATAGTAAGAGTCACTAAAATATCGTCATGTCCAGAACACAATGAGCTTCTGATCATTCATAAACGGCTTTCTTACAAGTTGGTGGGCGTTGTCTAATGATATAATGGTGTCTTAGGTTGAAGACTTACTAGACGAGAAAGCCGAATTCAGACGCCGGCTAAAAACATTCTGAAAAGAAATATAAAAGAAAATATTATTTTTAGTGACCATCTCTCTCATGTCAAAAACTGCTGATATATTTTAGGTCGTAATCCAGACTAATATCGGGTCCGCCATCTAACGTTTTTTTTTCAACAAGTGCTTATTTCGTGAATGGTAACACTTAGCTCATGTCTGATTTGACAGATAATTAGTTTTATCCTTCCGCTGAATGAATATGGTTGTGTATTTGCGTTTTCGCTTCGCTAAGTGGGCCTGCGATCGACTTACAGAAGATGCCGATTTTGGGAAAAAAATCATCTTTTCAGATGAAGCTCATTTTGATCTTGGCGGGTATGTAAACAAGCAAAATTGTCGCATTTGGGGCACAGAAAACCCGCACGCATACATTGAAAAGCCGACGCACCCAAAACGAGTCACTGTTTGGTGCGGATTTTGGTCCAGAGGCATTATTGGGTCATTTTTCTTCGAAAATGAGCAAGGAGTGGCCGTTACAGTCAATGGCGATCGTTATAGGGCCATGTTGAACGAATTTTCGTTCACAAAAATTGAAGAGGAGGATATTGGCAACATTTGGTTTCAACAGGACGGCGCTACGTGCCACACAGCCGAAGCTACACTCGATGTTTTGCGCCCTGTTTTTGAAGATCGCATTATCAGCCGCAGAGCTGATGTCGTTTGGCCACCTCGGAGCTGCGATTTGACACCGTTGGACTGTTATTTGTGGGGTGCCGTCAAAGATAAGTGTTACGCCGACAAGACAGAGACAATTGACGCTTTAAAGGCCAATATTCGTGAAGCCATTGGTGAAATACAGCTGCACACAATCGATAATGTGCTTAAAAATTGCACCGATCGTGTAGGCTACTGCATGGCCAGCCGAGGCAGCCATTTGAATGAAATTATTTTCCATTATTAACCGGAAGGATTGTACTTTCAAATAAAAAAAAAAATTGTGAAAATATTCAGTAGTTTTTTTTTAAAGCATTTTTCAAAAAAAAAAAAGTTATTTGGCGGACCCTTTAGTTTGTAGTTTCCTTCTCCATATAAACCACTTCGTCCTTTCCTCCTGCACTACTAAAAAGTACTAAACTGAACTGCTTTAAAATTCGAAACTGTTCAGACGGGATCATTCGGGAATTGCAAAGCAGAGTTGAAAGTGCTCGTATCCAAAAATTTCAATTTAATAAATTCAGTTGAAAATGGAATGGCGTTTTCGTTGAAATTAAATTCAATTCGTTTATCCTTTCATTTATATTTGGGTCAAGGTATTTAAAATAATTCTTATCGATTAAATTTTGTTAATAAAATATTGGATTAAAAGCGTAATAAAATTATTCTTTTTTTTTCTCTCTTTGCTTTACTTTAGTAATTGTTTATAAAAATTATTCGAAAATACTTCTACAAATTCCTACTGTACAATGAAAATCAAAAAACTCAACACCAGTCACTTACTATTCAATTAATTGTAACAACAAATCAGCTGTGAAGGCATTGCTATAAAACTCGAGCAGTTTCAAACAGAATTCATACTTCATTTTCTGTCTTTACACAGCAAACAAGGAAAACTCCAAACAAACCAACTCATATAAAATGGCCAAATTTGTAAGTTTTTAAGGACCTCATGCAATTCAAATTAAATTTTAATAATTGTTCCTTCTATTCTTTGAATTTTAGATCATTGTCTTGTGCGCATTCATTGCCTGTGCTGCTGCTAAACCCGGTTTTGTAGCTCCTTTGGCTTATACTGCTAACGTAGCTGCTCCTTTGGCTTACACTGCTCCCGTAGCTGCTTATGCTGCTCCCTTCGCTTACTCTGCGCCTGTGACTTATGCAGCTGCTCCTTTGGCTTACGCTAATGCTCATTTGGATGCCGCTTATGCCAGCAGCCGTGTTGATATCAAGCAAAACTACAATGCCGCTGTAGTCCCCGCCACTTATGCTGCTGCTGCTCCTGCTGTACCCGTAGCTACACCTTTTGCTGCTCCCGTTGCTCCTCTTAAATACACTGCTGCCCCTGTTTTCTTGTAAATTAAAAAATTTTTTTTTAATAATTTTCGAAATAAAAAATGATCTGTGATCTAATCTACTGAATAAAACATTTTTTTTTTCATAATTTTATGTGTCTTGCAATTATTGCTGCATACATCAGTAACTAAAGATTGTTGTTTTTATAGACGCACATTTTCAATTTGGCTACTGTTTAACTTTGTATTATGATAACGTTTAGGGGATAGGAGAACTCTTGAATATAGTTTCTAATTTTTAAGCAGTAATTTCGAGCATCTTCAACCGTACAAACACTATATCAAGTACAATTCACTATGATAAGCGATGTAGAGATATTTTTCCCCAAAAAAATTGGTTAGGTTTACTTGTGACAGATAGTAACATCTACACACCAGCTGCTGCAGTCACTAGACCGAAATCATATTCAAACAATTTTCCTAACTTTAAAAAAAACCCGTTGATATTAAGATTTATTGTTTTTTAATACAAGAATTATGGAACCCGGCGAATTATTAAAAACTGCATTACTTTGATAAGTTGAAATTGAATTTGATCTCAGTAGTTTCCAAATTTATTGCATGAATTGATTTCAAATATACAACTAACACCATCTGATACTTTCTTTCGGTTCCCCTCTTAAATTTCTCACCACAAAACGTTGGAATAACTTTGAGATCTTAACGTATAAACCCAAATTGATGATGGGAATTATTGGTGAGCTGTCATGCCAAGAAAGTGTCAAAGAGATTAACTTTAGACTTTTGAATGAATATAGTCTTATTCAAGCAATTGTTTTTACAGTCTAACCACTTGATAGATCTGCTAAGGTATTACTTAGTATGTTTGTACGTCGAATTTCATATTGCTTATATGTTTGGTTCCTCCTTCGTCTCAGTTAATTGTGCGTTATGGGCGTTGGCAAAGAGACTATGATAGGTGGACTGACCAGGCATTATGAACTACATAACCTAGGCTGTTGTCATTGTGTCAGGTCAATCAATTCGTTCGAATACTATAGTCTGCTGTGATATTTTTTAATGCTCTTGGAATACTTACCTTGTACTAAACGTTTTGTTTTCACGATATAGTTTTCTGTCGAGTTGAAAATTATCGGTCGATACTATTTACAGCTCCGCTGGGTAGAACATTGCTAACGATTCGTGTTTTTATAACTGCAAAACAAATAATGGAACATAAGTTGGGATTGGAGATCTTTCCGTCCTAACCTTACACTCCAAGCATGATCCTTAATCATGCAAAACATTATGTGGGAACTAGGAAAATATGTTTTAGGAGATGAGTGTGTAGTGGACATTAGATTTTAATCTTTCTATACTTTAATAGACAGGAAAGACTCCTGATAGAAGAGTGTTCCGAATATGAACAGTGCTGCTAAAGAATGAATTACCCATGTAAAGAATTGCGCGATAGACTAGACAATTATCCACGATTGTGGGGAACAAGTCATTTTATTTGACTAGAATATCTGGAGTTGTAGTGTCAAAACACAATTCACATTGCGACTGTGCTCTAAGCAGTAATCAGATTTTCGGGTTTTAGGGTTGTTCTAAAGGGTTTTTAAGGTTAATGATAATAACACACAGGAAGTCGCTGTGGTCTAGTAGGTACTGTGTTGGCTTATTAAACGTAAAGTCTCTGTTCAAACCCCAGGTCAAACATCAAAACGAAAATATGACAAAATATTTGTTCGGCGACTGCTTCTAAGATGATTTCTGTCAGAAGCTCTGAGAGTAAAATAAAATTGCCATGAAAAGTTTCTCAAAAATCTGTCGTTCGGAATCGACTTTAAACTGTAAGTCCCACCACTCATGTATAAAATTAACACACACAGCATCAGTGGTGTGAGAAGCTAGTTCGTAATCCTGACTAGATGGTTGTAATGACCAATTATGTATGTATGATAACAATATATTTTTGATTCGAATTTAAAATGAGTTTTTTCGTAATTTATTTCCCAAATATTGAGGTACTGAAAATGAAGGTGAAAATGTGTAAAGAAACTGCAGATGTTGGAAGATAATTGGTTATATTCACAATGTAAGTGAAAATGTTTAGGGCAACATCAGTTTTATCTACAAAAACTCTTACAATGGCCTACCCTACGAATATCAGCATTTAGTTAAATATATTTCAAGAAACAATAACAATTTTAATTGAAACTATTTTTATTTTTTCATAAATAAGGTTTAATAAATCAAAATTAATTTAAAAACCCAAAACCCATAACAAAAAAAAGAATCCGCACAACCATAATTGCCTAAAATCGCAAGTACTTTTAGCACTTTCAGGTAAATTTATGCAAAACATGACCATTTTATGCATCAAGCGTACGACATAACATTACTACTGGTTACTCACTGATTTTAGATTTCGATTAGCGAATGTGTTCGTTTAGCTATTTTAAATTGCAATCTCCATACGTATCGTATCGTATGGTATAATGAAATTAAAATATTTTTGTAATGATTTATTTCCACTGTGATTAATTCCAAGAACATGGTTAAACTTATGAGGGACAATTGAAATTTTTTCTCTTTTTCTCTTTCAAATTGATGATTCCATTCGTTAGTATAAATATGGCAATTGATACCCTTAGAAGTATCATTAACAAATCATAACTTGTTAAAGCGAAACACATCTTTACAAATCAACATGTTCAAATACGTAAGTATCCACACACAGCCAATGAGTAAAGTTTTGGTTTTTTAATTCCTTTGTTATACCCTTAGGCCGTTGTCATCTTTGCCGTCATTGCCTGTGCTGCTGCCAAACCCGGTTTAATTGGTGCTCCTTTGGCTTACACTGCTCCCGCCGCTGCTGTTGTGGCTGCTCCAGCTCCTTTTGTTACCGCCACCAGTAGCCAATATGTTGCCCGTAACTACAATGGTATTGCTACCGCTCCTGTTGTTGCTCCAGTAGCTGCCCCCGTTGTTGCCAAAACCGTTGCTGCCTACACTGCTCCAGTTGCTGCTGCCTATACCGCCCCTATTGTGGCAAAATACGCTGCCGCTTACTCTACACCTTTGGCTTACTCCGCCCCTGTTGTGGCAAAATATGCTGCCGCTTACTCTACACCTTTGGCTTACTCCGCCCCTGTTGTAGCCAAATATGCTGCTGCTTACTCTACACCTTTGGCTTACTCTGCTCCTGTTGTAGCCAAATACGCTGCTGCCTACTCCCATCCTTTGGCCTACTCTGCACCTTTGACTTATGCTGCTGCTGCCCCAGCTCCAGTTTTGTTCTAAAAACTGCGTAGATTGGCTGGCCAACCGATAATTGAATGTGATAAATAGAAATAAATTTTAAATATTTTTTTTTGAAAATAACTTTCGTTTTTAAAGTCATCATAAGGAAATGGTTGTCAGAGCACTAACTTAAGGGCTAACAAGTATTACCATATTTCTCACAATATTTTTTTATCGATTATTTGTAAAATTTAAAATCTCTAGTACGACACTCAGGCATTCACGCAATGCTTACATATGGACTGTTAATGCTTTCAGATGGACAGCTCAATTTAGCAAGCATTCCATGGATGGAAAGTGTGGCTATATAATGAACAGTGTCTTCACTGTATTCGCGACCACCTGGCCTATCGATCGCGACCGACTACAAGTACTTTCATTTACTTCGAGCGCATTTCATTGAAGTAGCGATAGAATGGAGAAGCATAAGCCACCTTTTAATGGTTGAATAGAAAAAACCAGTTAAATAAACTTTTTCGTCCTTTTCTATACTTGATTGATGAGATTCACAACTGACTTAGAGACACTGGCCTCTAAAGAGATCAAAGCGAGTAGTTCTTCCCGTGTACATTCTTAAGAAATCAAGAAGCTTAAATACTTCTTTCTACACTTGAAAACTTACCTGGTTGTACGGTGTCATTACATTGAATTTTCCTACCTAGAACATGAAAATCTTTTAACTCCACAATATTTAATCCAAAAAGTATTGATGACATGATTAATGCAAAACCATCAATATTAGGATTTGAGTGCATTGAATCGATTCTATTCGCTCAATCCAAATCAAAGATAGACGCTAAGTCCGATTCGATTGAATCTTTCATCCTAATGTCGCTTCTGCTGCTCCTGTTGTTGCTGCTTCAGCTACTTTTGTTACAGCAGCAGTAGCCAATATGTTGCCCGTAATTACAATGGTATTGCCCGTAGCTCCCGTAGCTGCTCCAGTTGTTACCAAGACCGTTGCTGCTGCCTATACCGCTCCAGTAGCTGCTGCTTATACAGCACCTGTTGCACCTAAAACTTCGTCAACTCACACTATACCCAATACATTTCCACTCAGATGCATTCTTGCAAGGTAACTGGTCAGTCTAGAAACCTAATACTCGTTACACTGGACTTACCACAGCTTATATAGAAAACATTCATTAAACTGAAGCAATGAAATCAAAAGAAGTTGTTGGGGCTACTTTGTGACAACTTTACGATCCTCACAAGGATTAAGAAAATAAAATTGAAAAAACGATACTAAACGATAGGGAATGTGATTCTGTAGTAAAATGTTCTCTTTGATTAGATTCTTAGGGCACCCTACAACCACTTAATGTTTTACACTGTAATGGAAGGCAGTCATTTCACTACACCGTGATTGGAAAGATAATTATCAGACATTCGTGAGCTAACCTATTGATTGTGTAGCTTCTTTCACTAGGATTTAAGTTCTCATTCATTTCATTTCATATTTTTCGAGTCCTTTTTATAGCATTTTTTATTTGTTCATAGCCAAGACATTGCGGATCCCTTATCAATCATAGACAACAAGGAACCGGACCAGCGTCTTCAATGGCTATATCAATGAGACTTGTCTCTGGACGGAAATGTGCAATCAATTAGGAAAGGAAAACTTTGGAGTCCTTGTTAAAAGTTAATGAATTGCGGTTCCACTATCTTAATACCACTTCTTCGAACTTTTTCGATCAATTCATAGAACAAATTTAGACATTTTTTCCCCATTTTTGATTGAATTGGCTATAAAGAGCAAACATGCTTGGCGAAAACATCAAAAACAATGAAAACAATTTAAGATCCTTGAATTCAATCTCCAGTCTTTTTAAATAAGAAAACCAAATGCATTCAATTTCAATAAGTTATTCGTTTTTTATTTCAATTTCCTATCACATCTAATATACTATTACGTGTAGCTTACAGTTTAGAACAAAACTGGAGCTGGGGCAGCAGCATAAGCCAAAGGAGCGGAATAGGCCAAAGGATGGGAGTAGGCAGCAGCGTATTTGGCCACAACTGGGGCGGAGTAAGCGAAGGGTGTAGAGTAAGCGGCAGCGTATTTAGCTACAACCGGGGCGGTATAAGCAGCAGCTACTGGAGCAGTGTAGGCAGCAACAGTCTTGGCAACAACTGGGGCAGCAACGGGAGCTACAATTGGTGCGGTAGCAATACCATTGTAATTACGGGCAACATATTGGCTACTGGTGGCTGTTACAACAGGAGCGGGGGCAGCAACAACAGCGGCAGCAGGAGCAGTGTAAGCCAAAGGAGCACCAATTAAACCGGGCTTAGCAGCAGCGCAGGCAATGACGGCAAAGATGACAACGGCCTAATAAATTAGTTCAATTAGTTAATGAATGAATAATTTTAATCAAAGCTAAATAAACTTACGTATTTGAACATTTTGAAAAAGTTTTGTGGGGTGTAGTTTGTTTCTTAAAAGAGATGAAAAGTGTTTGACAACAATTGCATGTCATACCAGAGCTATTTATAGTTAAGAAAAAATACCTTTAACTGTACATCTATTAACAGTTAAGTTACACGAAAATTAAAACAAAATCGTATAATTCGATAACTATGAGCAATTTTACGTATGCGTTCAGCATAAATATCAAATCGATTGAATATTTTAATCGTCTACACTGCTTACTATGTAGTTATTATACTTAACGTAACGGTTGTTGTTATTCACTGTGAATATAATTTAAATTTCGAATATTTTAATAAAACTTTAAAGCCATGGAATGAATTGCATTCTTTGCGTCGCTTATTTTCAAGAACATGGCTATTATATTGAGGGTCTGTTAATGTCTAAGGAAATTCCAGTGGTTTCAGATATTATGTTTCGTCTGGTATAAATACTAGGGTTGTTCCAGTTTTAAGTATCATTAACAAACTATCACTTGTTAAAGTACATCACAACACTCAATCTTATCAAAATGTTCAAATACGTAAGTTTCACACTCAAGCCGACAACAGTGTGGGTTCAATTATTAATTCTCCACTCTATTTTTTAGGCCGTTGTCATTTTTGCTGTCATTGCCTGCGCTGCTGCTAAGCCCGGTTTAATTGGTGCTCCTTTGGCTTACACTGCTCCTGCTGCTGCTGTTGTTGCTGCTCCAGCTCCTGTTATTACAGCCACCAGTAGCCAATATGTTGCCCGTAATTACAATGGTATTGCCACCGCCCCAGTTGTAGCTCCCGTAGCTGCCCCAGTTGCCGCCTACACTGCTCCAGTTGCTGCTGCTTACACCGCCCCTGTTGTTGCTAAATATGCTGCTGCTTACTCTACACCCTTCGCTTACTCCGCCCCAGTTGTAGCCAAATACGCTGCTGCTTACTCTCATCCTTTGGCCTACTCCGCACCTTTAACTTACGCTGCTGCCCCAGCCCCCGTTTTGTTCTAAACTGTAGACTACTCGTAATGTTTTAGATGTAATAGGAAATTGGAATAAAATACGAATAATTTATTAAAATTAAATTTATTTGGTTTGTTATTTAAACATTTTTGAAATTTAAATTCAAAGGTCGTACATTCCTTTTATTATTTCTGATACTAAAAGTGGATATGTTTACCATGCATTTCACTAGGCAAGTTTCTAAAGGTTGTAAAGTCATTATCAGAGAAATGTTTATGATAAGAAAGGCCCTGAGATCAACGCATTGCGTTTATATGTGTATGGTATTGTATCACACGATTACAAGCGACCTATTTCGGGTTGAAGAAATTTCGATAAAAGCTTAAAAAATCCTTTTTATTCAAGGCTTTCAAAATGAAGTCTTACAGATCACTTACCGTTTAAACCTTGATTTGATTTTCATCACCATTTTTCTATAATTTTTCAATTTAAACAAAAAAAGAATATTTTTGGGCCATCGAAATTCAAGGCACTTCTTTTGGAAATAAAATTTTTTTCAATTCGAATTAGAATTTAGAACAGCAAAAATTATTCAAGAATTTCTGACAGTTCCTCTGCAATCGTATACAATTTTTCAAAGCTTATCCCAGTTTATTTTCATGTAATATGTATGTACGAGTATGTATGTAATCTTACTCTTTGTGATATTTACATGACTTAAACATAATGAACACAATCGTTTCGTCGAATTTATCTTCACCCACACACACACACATAGAATTCTATTTAAGTGTTACGATCGACAACAAAGTGTGAGAGGGTTGTCAGCTACAATCGTTTGCATACGTAATTATTTAGTCGTCTGTTCAAATAACAAAGACCCCAAATGCAATTCAATAGTAATTCTCATTTAGTTTATTACTATTTAATAATAAGTAAATTATATTGTATTTGGAGGGTGGGTGGTGGTGGCAACTTAAAACTTTGTCAACTCACACTATACCCAGATACATTTCCACTCAGAGGCGCTCTTGTAAGGCAATGGCAACTGGTCAGCCTACAAACCTAATACTCGCTTATATAAAAAACATTCATTAAACTGAAGCAATGAAATCAAAAGAAGTTGTGGGAAATACTTTGAAACAACTTTACAATCCTCACAACGATTAAGAAAATAAAATTGAAAAAACGATACTAAACGATAGGGAATGTGAATCCAATTAATGTTTTACACTTTAATGGAAGACAGCCATTTCACTACACCGTGATTGGAAAGATAATTATCAGACATTCGTGAGCTAACCTAGTGATTGTGTAGCTTCTTTTACTCCTCCAGCAATGTCAGCACTAGGATTTAAGTTTTCTTTTCATTTCATGCTACAGTAAAAGTCCGATAATCCGGCACGTTGGGGACCGGCTCGGTGCCGGACTATTGAAAATTCCGGTCTATCGGGCGGTAATTATAAGTACAATTAGGTTAATAATTAAACTACAAATACATACAACAAAGTATGTACACGTACTGCAAAACATATTTCACTTAGATTTAAAAAAGTCGCGAATGCCTTTTTGTTTTCTTGTCTTTTGGCGTTGAGTATAAAATTTGTTTCTAATGATATGGAAATCAATAATTTCTAAAGCACTGTAGCTAGTACTTTTGTTGTGACAACTGAGACTAGCCGGCCGCTAATTGTTTCCGAACAATACCGAGCGCTTCCGGATGATTCCAAACTACCCCGAAAACTTCCGAAAAGCTCTCGAGCGTTTTTATTTGCTTTAAAGACATACTTTTGGAGAAAACCAATATTTTTTAAATTTTCCGGAGCCATGCCGGATTATCGGGCATTCCGGACTGTTGTATTCACGGTCTCTTTATAACACTTTTCATAGGTTCATAGCCAAGACATAGATAGCAAGGAACCGAACCAGCGTCTTCAGTGGCTGTATCAATGAGACCTGTTCGCCTGTTCCTTTATGCGCGTAGTACACTGTATCTTCGTTGCTCCGGTGTTGGTGACCAAGCCCTCCATACTTACGGATATTTCTAAACGCCTATTGTAGGCATCAATTGTTTTCAAGTTTTTTTCCATTCAGTTTTAGAGCAAAGTTATCTCTCTTTACCTCGGAGCTGACAAACATTTGAGGATAGTTGGTATCTATACTGTCATTTCCATACTTCCTCACGAACATACTTCCATACTTCACACACAGTACAAAAATATAGAAATACTGTCTGATAACTCGAGATTTGTAGGTAGGCATTGGAAATAAAGTCAACCTTTGCTGGATCCTAAGCCGTGTTGCAATTCAGGCTAGTAAGTAGGTATTTGAGGTTGCCAGGAGATGAGCTTCCACACCGCTGATAAGGCCAGAGGAGTTTAGAAAACTATACCAAGAGAAAGGAAAAATTAAGAAGCGCAAACTTTCCTTAAGCCAGATGGGGCTGAAGAGATTTAAGCTTTATATCAGGCCAAAGTACATTAGGTAGTGTGTTGGCTATTTAGACGCGAACCTGTGGTTCAAACTACCAGCTCACGCATTTCGAACAAATCGAAATATGAAAAAATATTACTTGTAAGAATTCCTCTCAATAGTCTTCTAGAAAAATGTTGGAGGTTAAAAAAATATGAACAAAATCTGTCGTTCGAAGTCGACGTTGAACTGAAGTTCCCGTCACTCATGAATGAAATTAATACACACAACATGGGTGGTTTGAGAAACTAGATTGTAATCCTGAACAATGGATTGTAACTCCCGATTAAGTATGTAAGTAATTAGGCTAAACCACTAAAATAAATACTTGGAACGTCAGCAGCAGAAATACATTTCAGAAGGAAACACTTGAATGCCCATCAGGTACTAAGAAGAGAATTATGCTTCGTGGCAATAAAGTCGGAGGGGACATGTAGATAAACCCCATATAGATTCGGGTCAATAAATAGATTGGTTGGTCTCAGTACTATATTACCACAATAGTAATAATAACGTAAAGGCAAGTGTTAGTATAGCACTCATAGAACGGAATCCATCGTATTGAATTTTTTGATAACTCAAATTATAATAACGTACGTAGCAAATAAATGAACTAAACTATGCTTGATGCTATGAATTATTGAATAAAATTGCGATCGACTCTGTTTTAATAAATTATTTTCTTTATTTATCACATATCATATCGATGTTATTATGTTTTAGACAGTTTTTTAGAACAAAACTGGGGCTGAAGCAGCTGCATAAGTCAAAGGTGCAGAGTAGGCCAAGGGATGAGAATAGGCTGCAGCGTATTTGGCAACAACGGGTGCAGAGTATGCCAAAGGAGCAGGAGCAGCATATTTGGCAACAACAGGAGCAGAGTAAGCCAAGGGAGCAGCGGCTGCATATTTAGCTACAACAGGGGTGCTGTAAGCGAAAGGAGTGGTGTAAGCAGCAGCGTACTTAGCAATAACGGGAGCGGTGTAGGCAGCAGCAACTGGAGCAGTGTAGGCAGCAACGGTCTTGGCAACAACTGGGGCAGCTACGGGAGCTACAACTGGAACGGTAGCAATACCATTGTAATTACGGGCAACATATTGGCTACTGGTGGCAGTTACAACTGGAGCTGGGGCAGCAACAACAGCAGCGGCGGGTGCAGTGTAAGCCAAAGGAGCACCAATTAAACCGGGTTTGGCAGCAGCAGAGGCAATGACGGCAAAGATGGCAACGGCCTAAATAAATAATGAAAGCAAATTAGTCCAGGATATTTACATTCATTTTTCTCTTAAAACTGGTAAAAGAAATATGAAAGAAGGAAAACTTACGTATTTGAACATTTTGATTTTGTTTTAAGTGATGGTTTGAAATGCTTTAACAAAAGATTAATTGTTAATGATACTTTAAGTGTTCAATGTGGTCAATATTTATACTGAAAGCCATAGAAAATATTAAACAATTAGACGACATACGTACGTACGTACGTACTTATGACCCTGTTCATGGACACTTAGACGTTTTGAAAAGAATTTGGTAAAAGCTTAGCTTCTTTTTAAATTGTGTACAATTACAATAAAATATTTGAAGATCTCGGCTTGAAAAAATAAAAAAAACAATAACAATAACAACATTCAATAACACCACGCAACGTATCAGAGTGGTACTACAAGAAAAAAAAGTGTAATAAAAACAGCGGCCAGTTATAGTTGAAGACCCCTTATGCATATTTAATTAAGTCATGCTTAACGCGCTGTTGTTTTCTTTGTTTTTTTTTTTTTTTTGCAAATTGTGGAATTCCCTTTCAAGACGAAATGTTTGTCATGAAGTGTTTATTTTGTATTACAGACAGAAATGGTTAAGCGCTTAAGCTAGTATTCCTTGTGACAGTCAGTGCCGAAAGTGTATTTAGGACTGACATTTAATGCACTCTAAACATGGTATTCAAGGGTTCTCTGATAGCAAATCTATTTCCTTTCATCCTTTTATTTACGTTATATCCCAATACACCAGCCCATAAGGCTTAAAGTAAATTTCAGAATCGTCTTCAAGATAGTCAGAGTTTTTTGCCATAGTACTGCAAAGAAGGAGCCATCGAGAGAGAGAAATATTCTTTCTACTTCGCAACTGCACTGTGAATTTTATTTTTATTTTTTTAATTTCATTGACCCTTCTTGAGAAGGTTAACCAATTACAAATTAAAATTTAATTTTTGGTATTTCTTGAATACTAAAGAATGGCTTTTATTTACAAAATATCCTTCAGACTTATTAACCATATTCTTGAAATAATGTTTAAAAAATTCTTTTTTTTTCTTGTTTTCTACAAAATCTTTAATATTTGCAAACACGCACTTTGCACTGCATGGTAATAACGTCCGATCGGTCTACATTATTATGTGCTCAACTGATAGTTACGCCCTTTGCATAATTAAAGAGGCAGGCAGGCAGTAGGGGTTATATCGGACGACTCACGCAAAAAATATTTTTTACGTCAAATCGAAAACTTTCTGGGTTGTTGTTGGATCCTAAAGTACATTTTTCTGATAGTTGAACTGCATTAAACGAAAATAAGGATATACAGGGGCCAGAATAAAATGAAATTTCGAAAAGTGTACCATTTTGGTTCAACGATTTGGTTACCACTTCAGACTTAAACTACTTTGAAGGTTAAGTATGAGTTATTTTTATTAAAGCTTGTGAATCTATCCACAATATATCCCTTTGGGGATAAAAATCTTTTCATTCTTATCTGCAGCTTTAGTATATAAAATACGATAACCTGGTAAATGCAGGGCACTGTGGAACAAGACTTTTAACTGTATAACCACTAGATGACTAGACTAGTCTCACAACCTTAAACACGACTCTACTGTAAGCACTGATGTTCCAAAAGAAAATGTTTCATAACAGCAATCAACTTAATCTAAAAAAAACATTGCAGCCTATAAAAAAGTTTAATATCCGAATCCTTAATAAATATGCCACAGCCCACCCTGCCACTCATCTTCAAGTCACTAGTAGCAAACCTCAAGGGTCCCATTGGGAACCTCCGGATCTTCAGAGCAGGAGCCCTTACTTGGAATAGCAAAATCGAATGTTCTATTCAGAAGAATGCAATTTATTTACACCATAGCCAGGTTCTCGTTTTTACAATTGCAGGCCTATTTAGCAATTTAAAAGAATTTCAAAAACGACTGCCAAAATAGTATGTGAATTATTTCGCAATAAAAAATCGTCAGAATCATCTTCCAGACAGTCACATAATCTCGAAGTTTTTGCCAGAGTACTGCAAAGAAGGAGCCATCGAGAGAGAAATATTCCTTTTTTATTCATTGGACTAGGGTGACCGAAGTCCTAGAAAATAAAATAAAAAAAACTTAAGTAAGTCAGTAAACTTATGCTCATTGTTATCTAAAAGTCCTTGGGTTTCGATGAAAATCGAATTCACACTGCAGCATGTTGAAACATATTAAAAAGGAATTGAAATCTCTGTAGTCCAGTAGATATTGTGTTGGTTTATTAGACTCGAGCCCGAGAGCAAATAAAATTGCTATCGGAATCAATTTCAAACTGTAGGTTTCTCCGCTCATAGCTAAAATTAACACACATAATGTGGGTAATCTGAGAAGTTAGGTTGCCATCCATACGAAAGGGTTGTAATGACCAATTAAGGAAGTATGGAAGTGTTGAATAGGCAATTCTTCGCACTTTATGCGTCCATTTCAAAGTTCAAACGCTTGTATATAGGACAAGACGAGATGTACTTTCTGCTTTCTTCACAATCTGATTGAAATGACAAGAGATATATACTAGTTCCTAAGTCGTAAAAACACTTGGTCAACATTGGTTACATAGGCGTACTTACTACCTTGATAGTATAGCCAAGGGTCTTGAAATACTAAGAATACCAGACAACCCAGGAGAAGACGAATTATGATCGAAATAATACACTCTGTTACGAATAGCTTCTGAAAAAATATTGAAAATAAATTGATCGACAATCATGTACGAATAGCAATTACTTTGCTTCAGTATGTACATATGTATGTAAGATTAGATTAAACCAGCAGTTGCTCTAAATAGGCCGCATAAGATCCTACTTATTTCTCTTTCGGATATTTTTGGTTAATTGTAGGTGTACTGTACACACTTTCTAGCGTTCTAAGTACTCTACTGGTTCCTCTCCACTGCGATAGGGGAAATTAGAATTTTGCATGGATCTATTTGTGACGTGATAGTGGTCAGTGCATAACCATTGATTAAAATATCTTCATGCTTTTCCGAACACAGCCTGCACTCGTCACTCATCTAGAAGACTTTACCTATTGAGATGATATCTCAGGTAGTAGTGCCCCGATAGAAAACTTGAGTACTATGCTGCGAATGGGCATCCATTAGTAATTTAAGCAGTCCTTCTCTATAGGAGAAAGGTCCTATTAATCAGTTGGTCAGGCTCACACCTTAACAATGTTTATAAATCAATTTGTTTGGATCATATTTTATAAACTTCCTGGCCAAAGAGCAAATCCATTAAGCGTATGTGGAAAATTAAAAAAAAAATGTATAAGAGACGGTGAATTTTTCGTTATAGGTCAACTAACCATCAACATAATATAACCTAACCTATGCCACTACAGACTTCAAAATATTAAATGTTAATATTAATATTTTATTAATGATTAAAATTGCTGGCATCGAAAGCATATCGTTGTTTCAAAGGCTAGACTTGAAGGATCGAAACGAATTCTTAAGTAAACCGAAAGACTGGCGGTTCTAATAGAATAAATGGTGTAAAGGCGGCAGCGTCGAAGTAAAGTAAATAAAATCCCCTGTTTTTTTTAGTTATATTGCATTATCGCGTTTATAGAACCTCTGCCTCATGCTTTATCTGCATATCCAAGTGCTAAGTCGCCACTTCGATGTTTGCTTACAAGCTATTCTATTTTTGATAGGTTTATGGGGCGTCGAATGTACATAGTTCGATCTGATATAGATTATTAATGTCACAAATTCGTTTGTTCATGTATAAAGGGGCATTCTCATCGCATAAGATGCGATTGAGTTTGAAACTGCTGAGCGCATTCGTTCCTATAGTATTTGTTAGTGCATTAACAAATCTTACTTAGTTAGTTCAAAAATTATGGTACTTGGTACAGATATTTTTTCTCCCTTCGTTAAATCCTGTTCAATAATTGCATACAATTTTTATAGAATTATTTTACGTCTCCGGAAAATTCGTATTTGTCCTTAAGAGCATTTGACACTATAAGTATCTTATCTACCCTACGTAAATTCAGAGAGGAAATATTCCAGAATTCCAATCGTATTTTTAAAATGAGAGTAAAAATCATACGATCGATTGGGTTTACACGATTAATAGAAAACAAAAAGAAAGTAAAATGAAAACAAACAAAATCTCTCTGTATTACGTAATTGAAAAACGAAGAGAGGTATACGATTGCCAAATTTTTATTCCTATTTTCTTTCAATGTTGTACGCTCTCCTTACATATTGAGTTTACACGATACTATCCCCTCTCTACTATACATTTAAGTGTAAGTGTTGTTATGGGATATTTTTTTTTGTTGCCTTTGTTTTATTCCTTTCTAGTAATTTTTTTAAATATTTGTTTGTGTAATTCCACATTTACCGTTTGATATGTTTACCGTATGATGTGGTTTTGTCTTGTTGGAATTCTTTCATTAGTTTGCTTTTGACTGTGTAACAATATGTTTAAAATTATAAAAGTTCTGTGAAAAGTTTAGTGATAAAATTGATAAAAAAAAATAATTTCCATAGTGTCGATCTCCATAATTGTTAATATTCTTATAGAGATTTTAAATATTAATAAAAATATAAAGAAAATGAATAAACAAATATGCTGAAATTTTTAAGTAAAATTATAAAAAATATGAGCCTTTAAAATTAGTTGCAATTAAAAAAAGAAAATGGCTACATGGAAGTGTGTTCAAGTGAAATATAAAAAAGTTACAAGGTGACCACCATACAAAATATCGAAATTGGGGATTGCAAAAATTAATACGCAGAATAAATATGCAGATTCAAATAGGTGAGTGCTAATTTTTGTAACATACATACCTACATAGTTTTAGTAGAATATGGAGTTTAATTTTTATAATCATAGATTTAACAAGCATACATCAAACCTTTTTCTTTAAATTTAGATTTCTCCATCTTTTATAGTTTAAAAATTATGTATGGAAAAATTATTATTCTATTTTATATTTTACAAAAGAAGATTAGACCTGTCTCAGGACGTATACATACATATCTGTAACCGCTAAATATGTTATTATGTTTTCTAATAAGTTTTCTATAAAAGAAAAGAATTTTGACTGAGTCCACTACTGTATGGATAATGTTGGTGTCATTGACTCCACTATCTTGATTTTCTATTAATTCATACTCGTAGAGCAATTTTTAAAAAAATATTCTCCCATTTCTGATTAAAAGGGCAATGAAAAGCAAACATGCCTGGCAAAAACATCAAAAACAATGAAAACAATTTAAGATCCTTGAATTCAAACTCCAGTCTTTTTAAATAAGAAAACCAAATGAATTCAATTTCAATAAATTATTCGTTTTTTATTCCAATTTCCTATCACATCTAATATACTATTACGTGTAGCTTACAGTTTAGAACAAAACTGGAGCTGGAGCAGCAGCGTAAGTCAAAGGTGCGGAATAGGCCAAAGGATGAGAGTAAGCAGCAGCGTATTTGGCTACAACTGGGGCAGAGTAAGCCAAGGGTGTAGAGTAAGCAGCAGCATATTTAGCAACAACAGGGGCGGTGTAAGCAGCACCAACTGGAGCAGTATAGGCAGCAACAGTCTTGGCAACAACTGGGGCAGCAACGGGAGCTACAACGGGAGCGGTGGCAATACCATTGTAATTACGGGCAACATATTGGCTACTGGTGGCTGTAACAACAGGAGCTGGGGCAGCAACAACAGCAGCAGCAGGAGCGGCGTAAGCCAAAGGAGCACCAATTAAACCGGGCTTGGCAGCAGCACAGGCAATGACGGCGAAAATAACAACGGCCTAATTTAAGAAAGAAATTTAGGAAATTAAATTAAAAATGTCGAATAAAGCGGTTTTTGAAGGAAACTTACGAATTTGAACATTTTTGGTGGAGTGAATATGGTTTTTGGTTTGTTTGTTAAAACAGCTGAAATGAGTTTGATAACCAATTGACAATTCGTTGAACTATTTATAGCGATTAGTTTTAAAACTGAACCAATTAATGTTTTCAAATATGAAAGTCTATGACATTCAGTTTCACATTAAAACACACAAACGTCACACAAACAATACGCTTGTATTTGCTAAGGCAAGTAAGCTTAACTTCAGTATTAAAACGAATACTTTTGTTGAACTGTGCTTTGAATTTTAAACACATTTTGGGTATTTTAACACGGGTCGGGTCTTCGTTTAAACTTTTAATATTTCTTTCAAAAATAATTATAATTTTCATTAGTGCGAGTTCTTTTAAAAATTATATAAGAAATCAATTCTTGTGTTAAACCGAAGGACTAATATGAAGAATCTAAAAAACTTTATTCCTATTGAAAAGTTCCAAGCTTAGAAATACTGGATGTTTATTAACACTATTTCTACCACGATTTTGTATATACCCATTTCGACCAAAAGGTGTCTTTTGACACCTTTGCGTTTGGATGCAAATAATTATGAAAATAATTATTAAAACATATCCTATTCCTATTCTTATTTTTCCCAAAAAACAATCGAATATAAAAATTATAACGGGAAACTCAGTGTACCGAAAATTTCAGGCATTTTCGAAAACTTGCTGAACAGAATTTCACAGAATTTCCATGACACAGCATTTCGCAGAATTTGTCTTGGTACATTATAGTGCAGTCCGAATGTACGTCATGTGTAGTTTCTTTATATTTTTTATTCCTTGCTGTAAAAAAAATCGTAAAGGTGCCAAAAGACACCTCATGGTAGAAATAGTTTATATTATGTGCGCATATACTGATCCAGAATGATTTGGAGGAAAATGATAACGCGAAATAAATTTAACAATTATTATACGAATTGTCAAAACATTAACTGAGAAAAAATTGCTAAACTTTGAAATAAATTTCAAGTTGAAATTTTAAAAGGTGTCTTTTGATACCTTTGGTAGAAATAGTGTTAAATGAAATGAAATCTTAACCTATTAACTCACAAAATGTTTAAATTCGTAAGTAAAGCGTTGATATTCTTGTGTTTTAGGAAAAAAAAACATTTTTTTCATATTTTATAACAGTCCGTAGTCATTTTCGCCGTCATTGCTTGTGCTGCTGCCAAGCCTGGTTTGATTGGAGCTCCTTTAGCTTACTTTGCTCCTGCTGCTGCTGTTGTTGCTGCTTCAGCTCCCGTTGTTACAGCCACCAGTAGTCAATATGTTGCCCGTAATTACAATGGTATTGCCACTGCTCCAGTTGTAGCTCCCGTTGCTGCACCAGTTGTTGCCAAGACCGTAGCTGCCTACACTGCTCCAGAGCTGCTGCCCTTGTTGTAGCAAAATATGCTGCTGCTCACTCTACAACCTTGGCCTACTCCTCGCCTGTTGTTGCCAAATACGCTGATGCCTTTGGCCTACTCAGCACCTCTGACTTATGCTGCTGCCCCAGCTCCAGTTTTAGTATGTTGTTTAGTATGAAATAAAAAAATTAAGTATTAATTTTAATATTAATGAAGGTTTTCAATATAAGCAGGTTTTAAGTGTAGTGTAGCAGGTGCTAGTTTCTAGGCTGGCCAGTTGCCATTGCCTTGCAAGAATACCTCTGAGTGGAAATGTATTGGGTATAATGTGAATTAGTGAGGTTTCAAGTTGCCGCCACCGCCCACCCTCCAAATACAATATAATTTACTTATTATTAAATAGTAATGAACTAAATGAGAATTACTATTGAATTGCATGTGGGGTCTTTGTTATTTGTCCGAACGACTAAATAATTACGTATACATACATAATTGGTCATTGTAACCCTTCAGTCAGGATTATTGACCTAGTTTCTCACACCACTTATGTTGTGTGCGTTAATTTTATACATAAGTGGCGGGCCCTACAGACTCCGAACGACAGATTTTTTGAGAAACTTTTCATGGCAATTTTATTTACTCTCAGAGTTTTTGCCAGAAATCTGCTGAGAGGAAATCGCCGAAGAAATACTTTTTGTATTTTTGTTTTGATGTCTGGCCTGGGGCTCGAACCCTGGCTTTATGTCTAATATGCCAACACACTACCTACTAGACTACGGCGACTTCAAATAATTACGTATACGTTACCGAAATATCGAGCCATAACCGCAAAAATATCTCAAGCGACAAAAACGAAATTTTACAGGGGAAGGTTTTTATTATTTATTTCTTGTTCAAATCAAGTTAGAGCAACAAAATTTTGTACGAAGACACATTTTGTTCCAATGCATAATATAAATCCAAATGATTTCTCATATCAGCATAATAACAGAATTTTTTTCATTTACTAAACTATATTTTTTGTAATATATTTCTTTTTAGGTCATTATTACAACATTTTATATATAAATGTATGTATTTACATATGAAAGGCTTTTTATTTGTATTAAAGTGCTTTTCATAATTATAGCACCACCCTAATTATTTGAATTTCTAAAAAGTACATTTATAATAACAAAAACAAAACATTTCATTATGTGTAGTGTTAACGTAAAAGAAAAAATAAAACTAAATTTTTCAAATTGTTACCGCAATTTTTACTTCAGTATAAAAATTAAGGTTTTTGGTCTTTTCATAATTATAGCACCAGTCTCAGTTTTGTTAAATAAGAAGCTTTATTTACCAAAAATGTTAATACTTAAAACTTAGTAATCCCTCCCTTAGAGCTTATTAAATTAAATATTCGATCTTTCATACTCGTATAAAGATTATTCAATATTTCTCCGTCTATTTTCCCCCATTCTTCGATTATTTTTAATTTCAAATCTTCAACACTGGTAAATTGTCTGTTATTTGAATATACTCTTCGGACAAGAATTCCCGAAACGTTTTCAATAACATTCATGTCAGGAGAGCAAGCTGGCCACGATAAAACCTCAATAGATTGGTTACGAAATCATTCCATACTCAGTCTGCTGACATGAATTCTGGCATTTTCCTGTTGGAAAACATAATTTTTTTTCATTATTTTCTCTTAAGAAGGGGAGCAAACTACAGCTAAGAACAGTATGTACTTTGTACTATTCATGTACATGGATGGAAACTGAAGTTCGGGGCAACCACTTGAAGAAATAGCCCCCCAAACCATGAGACTACCTCCCCAAAATTTCTTTTAGTATAATACTTTGGTTCCTGTCTAAGGTCACGCCAGTAGTATCGATAGGCATCTGGTCCATCTAAGTTCACTTTTTTTTATCAGAGAATATGATCTGAAGACAAAAAATTTTATATTCATTGTTTGTTATTATTGAAAAATTACTCTTACATTCTCCCAATTCCTTTCCATGTTAAGTTCTGCAAATTCGCATCTTTCTTTTTTGTGCATAGGAAGTAAATGTGGAGAAACTTCCAATTTTGTCTTTCGATGTTAAGATTGCGTTTAACTTTTCACCAGACGGTTAAAATTCTGACGGCCTGGTCAAGAACTTGAGAAATTTCACAGCAACTTTTTGATGTACCGGAAATCTCCCTTGCAATTTTAGGTGCGCTGCGCACCGAAAGCTTTCTTGGGCGACCCGTATGTTTCGTCTTACCATATCCGTCTAGCTTTTACAGAAAATTTATGACCACCTTGTGAGATCTTCCAATTTTTCTTGTCAAGACACGTACTGAAAGAGATTGGTCTTTTAAAACTAAAATCTGCCCCTTTCCAACACCACTCAACATTTTCTTGGGCGGAATGTGTAATTAAATATTACTTTTATTATTAGAAACAACAAAACAATAAAATAAAATCAATAATTTTTCTTCCCCGCTTTTCAGAACTGATGGTGCTATAATTATGCAAAGACCAAAAACCTTAATTTTTATACTGAAGTAAAAATTGCGGTAACAATTTGAAAAATTTAGTGTTATTTTTTCGTTTGCGTTAACACTACACATAATGAAATGTTTTGTTTTTGTTATTATAAATGTACTTTTTAGAAATTCAAAAAATTAGGGTGGTGCTATAATTATGAAAAGCACTTTAGAAATTAAATATTTTTGTAACCAATACAGTCAATGTCTAACAGTACGAATTATTATTATTAATATGGGAAATAGGAAGTCGCCGTAGTCTAGTAGGTAGTGTGTTGGCTTATTAAACATAAAGCCAGTGTTCGAGCCCCAGGCCAGACATCAAAACAATATACAAAAAGTATTTCTTCGGCGATTTCCTCTCAGCAGATTTCTGGCAAAAACTCTGAGAGTAAATAAAATTACCATGAAAAGTTTCTCAAAAAAAATCTGTCGTTCGGAGTCGACTTTAAACTGTAGGTCCCGCCACTCATGTATAAAATTAACGCACACAACATAAGTGGTGTGAGAAACTAGGTCAATAATCGTGACTGAAGGGTTGTAATGACCAATTATGTATGTATGTATTTATGTAATATGGGAAATAGGTGTTAAAAGGCTCCAATTTTTTCTTTGTTACGCGTACATACATACATATCGTTGCCTCAATATAGAAAGGCCCTAACTCGTGTTTTTTAAGTAGAGATTTTATGGGTAATTATGATAAATAAACGGACCATATATCGAAGACAAGGGTTTAAATTTCATTATAACCTCTTTTTCCATCGTTTTCTCTCCATAAAAAGCAACACCCGTTTCTGGTGCCACTTTCGTAAAAGCTTTCGTTATAGAGTGCATACTTTCTACAGTAAAACAGTGTTATAGCGTTTCCGTGTGGTGTGTTAAGTACCTTTTGCAGATCGAAACTAACACACAGAAATGAATAATCAGCTTTGCTCTTCTCCTGGTCCGCTAAAAAATATCCTTTGACTTCTCTTTATAAATTACATATGTGCATTTGATATGCTTTTAACACTTCCTTATTTACCTCTATCATATTTTATAAATTTTACAGATGTACAACATATTTACATACAAGTATTAAAATAATACTTTAGTATTATTATATTATAATTTAAAAAAATATATGTTTTTCAGTTTTTTTATTAAGAAAATTTTATCTTAAGCGACAGTCGCTGTTACAAAAAAACAAACAAATTTACAAAGTGCACTTAAGTTAAAATTTTTGTTTGTTTTAAATTCATAACGGTGCACCGTACGACCCTGAAATTTTTATAGATGATGCAAATGATGCCAATGAATTTATTTATTACAAAAAACGATATTTGAAAAATATGTCGCTTGAGATATTTTTGCGGTTATGGCTCGATATTAGAAATCGGTCGATGGAATACGTGCTTCCTACTACGAAAAAGTTGTTCTCCAAACGTTGCAGTGCTCGGTAAAACTATTACAGTGCTATTGAAAATATAAAATAATTACTTGAACTCTAGAGAGGATGATGGATAATTGTAATTGGGATGTGGTTGAAGCATCAAGGTTGAGAGTGTAGTTCAAGGGTTCCCTAATATGATCCAATTAGTGGTACATCCCAAATGGTTTTGCATTTCGAGCGACGATTGTGTTGATTATGTTTAAATCATGTAAATTTCACAAAGACTACGATTACATCTCCGAATTATATAAAAATAAACGGGAATAAGTTTTGAATAATTGCATAAGATTGCAGAGAAGTGGTCAGAAATCGTTGAATATTTTTCGCTCTTCTAAATTCCAATTTTCTTTCCAATTTACTGGCAATACTGGAGAGCTGATCACAGTCTTAGCAACAACACTGTGAATTTAAATTTTATTTTTTTTTTAATTTAATTTACATTTGTTGAGAAGGTTAACCACTTACAAATTAATTTAATTTAAAATTTAAATTTAATTTGTGGTATTTCTTGAACACTAAAGAATTGCTTTTATTTACAAAATATCCTTCAGACTTATTAACCATGTTCTTGAAATAATGTTTAAAGAAGACATTTTTTTTCTCGTTTTCTGCAAAGTTTTTAATATTTGCAAACACGCACTTTGCACTGCATGCTAATAAGGTCCGATCGGTTTACATTATTATGTGCTCAACTGATAGTTACGCCCTTTGCATAATTAAAGAGGCAGGCAGACAGTAGGGGTTATATCTTACGACTCATGCAAAAAATATTTTTTACGTCAAATCGACAACTTTCTAGGTTGTTGTTGGATCCTAAAGTACATTTTTCTGATAGTTGAACTGCATTAAACGAAAATAAGAATATACAGGGGCCAGAATAAAATGAAATTTCGAAAAGTGTACCATTTTGGTTCAACGATTTGGTTACGACTTCAGACTTAAACTACTTTGAAGTTTAAGTATGAGTTATTTTTATTAAAGCTTGTGAATCTATCCACAATATATCCCTTTGGGGATAAACATCTTTTCATTCTTATCTGCAGCTTTAGTATATAAAATACGATAACCTGGTAAATGCAGGGCACAGTGGAACAAGACTTTTAACTGTATAGCCACTAGTTGATTTAAATGGGGAGATAACTACTCCGAGCAATCGCCAATTATCCTCCTATACAGTAGTCTCACAAAACTAGTACAAACTTAAACACGTCTCTACTGTAAGCACTGATGTTCTACAAGAAAATATTTTATAACAGCAATCAACACAAATTAGTAACGCTCCCCTGCGGTATGTATGGTCGGCTTGAAATCCCAATCTCTCTTGTAATATTTTTTACTCGCTTATAACTGTCTCAACCTCCATACCAGCCCATTTGATTCACAACACCCATGCCAACATATTAACATTGGCGAAGCGGAAAGCTTTCAAGTATGTTAATAGAAACAAACAGCTTTCTATATAAATTTTTTAGGTTAGGTAAGGTGTTTGACCCCATTTAAAGGAAGAGGTCCGACATAGGCCAGCATTTAGAACCATTGTGATACCACAACCCAATTCTACACGGGGTTCACATATTCCCTAGAGAACTTCAACTCGATTCCAAAATAAATCTTGCTATTGCAGTGGACCTTGATAATTACATTTGTGCGATGGATGGCCATGAGATTTATGAATTGAAGTGAGTTGGTCCTTTTCTTATTTAAACGTATTCAGCAGAGTCTATCAATATTGAACGTATCCTCTTGCTGCCAAAATATGTGGATATTTTTCGATTTAACTGAGGCAATGGAATACCTATGTCCTGTAACATATCAGAGATAATAAGCTGCGTACCGGTCTTGGTCAGCTCACCGCCAATGCAATTTTTAACGATATGCCTTTGAACCAGAATCCATATACATAAGATAACTCTTAGGTTACCCTTTGTATGATCCAAAATTTTCCTGATAAATCTTAACAATTTATGGCGAAGGATGTACGTTGGAACTACGTTCGTTACGCACTTAATCGCAGTCTGGCTGTGCGAATGAATCAAGAGATTTTTAGCGTAAAACTCTATACTCAACAAGCATTGCGTCGCTTTCAAAATTGCCATAACCTTTACTTGGAAAACATTGCAGCCTATAAAAAAGTTGAATATCAGAATCCTTAATAAATATACCACAACCCACCCTGTCACTCATCTTTGGGTCATTAGTGATGAACCTCAAGGCTCCCACTGGGAACCTCCGGATTTGAAAGGTAGGTCGACTGTGACTAATCTTCTTGAATTTACTACGCATGTTTTCAGGGGTTTTCTTGCCAGGGCTCGGACTGATGTAATTTATACTGATTTCAGTAAGGCTTTTGATAGGGTTGATCATGGAATTTTGCTTCATAAACTGTCATTGATCGGTATTCCTGATACTATTCATCGTTGGCTGGGCTCCTATCTTTCCCTTAGGACTCAGAGGGTATTGTTTAGGAATGTATGTATTTGTATGAATGTAGCCATTTGGGTCCTTTACTGTTTTTACTGTTTTTACTGTTTCTTAATGATCTTCCTTGTGCTATTTCTGATTGTAATATTCTGATGTATGCTGACGACGTTAAATTATTTTATACTTTTGATGTTCTTCAGCGAAATATTGATTCCTTTGTAACTTGGTGCGGAACTAATTTGATGGATCTTAACTTGAGAAAGTGTAAGTGCATGGTTTTCTCTCGCGGGGCGTAGTTTCGTCCACTTATGTGATTAATTCTTGCCCTTTGGAAACTGTTACTTCATTTCTTGATTTGGGAGTATTATTGGATATTAAACTGTCTTTTATTGATCATATTAGTATGGTGATTGGCAAGGCTCGGGCTGTTCTTGGTTTTGTGAAAAGATGGACTATATAACAAGACTGCTATACATTTCACTTGTTAGGCCTATTTTGGAGTACGCGTCTGTTATTTGGAATCCATACTATCGTTGTCATAGTGATTCAATAGAGTCTGTGCAGAAGCAGTTTTTATTATTCTGTTTACGTGGCTTAGGATGGGATTATGCCAATGGGTTTCCATCTTATGAGGCTAGATTAGGTCGGATAAAACTTTCAACTTTGGAACGTAGAAGGGCTGTGTTAGACGTTTGTTTGGTCTATAATCTGGTTAAAGGTGATATCGATTCCGAGTTTTTGCTTTGTAACCTAAATTTCAGTATTCCAGCAAGATTTTCACGGCACTATCGTCCTTTTTCCTTAGATTTTTATAGAACAAACTATGGTTGTAATTTTCCTTTTCGTAGATTATGTAATGATTTTAACATGTATTATGATTTTATTGATTTTAATTGTACTGTTTATAATATTAAACGTAGCTTCTATGCTGCCATTAATTTGTAAATTATTATAGAAAAATATATTCTCGTTCTTGTCTTAGGTAGTTATGGTTTATTGTTGCTTTATTCAGCTTGTGATTAAGTTCTGTAGCTGATTTATGTTGTCGTTGCCTTTACTTTTCCCTAACCCGCTATAGTCCGGACTGTAGTGTGTACGTGTCCCTACGTAATGGGGACGAGCCCTTCGCGGTCGGGTGAGGGTGGGTTAGTGTGAGGCCGGGGACGTTCGACAAAAAATAATGAAAAAAATAATAATGAAAATAATCTTCAGAGCAGCAGCCCTTACTTGGAATAGCAAAATCGAATTTTCTATTCACCAGTAAATAAATTGCAGGCTCGTGTTTTTTTCCAGGTTCGTGTTTTTACAATTGCAGGCCTATTGCCAAAATAATTTAAAATAAAAAAAGAATAAAAAAAAAAAAAGAAATTGTTTTTAATAAATTATTTAATTTTTATTGTTAAAAGACGCAAGATGCAAGATCATTATCGTTTGCTGTGATTTCTTTAAAGTAAAACTGGTGTAGGAGCGGCAGCATAAGCCAATGGTGCAGTGTAGGCCAAAGGATGAGAGTAGTAGGCAGCAGCGTATTTGGCTACAACAGGAGCAGTGTAGGCAGCAAAGGTTTTGGCAACTACGGGAGCTACAACTGGAGCAGTGGCGATACCATTATGGTTGCGTGCAACAAATTGGCTGCTGGTAGCAGTTACAACTGGGGCTGGGGCAGCAACAACTGCGGCGGCGGGAGCAGTGTAAGCCAAAGGAGCACCAATTAAACCGGGTTTGGCAGCAGCACAGGCAATAATAGCGAACAAGACAACGGTGTATTTGAACATTTTTGCAAATGGATTTTCTTTTTCGGCTGATATTTTCTAAAGAAGTTAAAGTTGTTAACTGATACGATGTTTTCGAATTTTTGAAACTATTTATACTAAAATTTCATAACGGTTTTGTCTATTAAAAGTGTCCTTCACTGTCTTGATTAAATGTTCTTGAATGTTTGTAGACGGCGGTCTTTAAATGGAGAAATTAATACCAAAGTCCCCCAAACTCGTATACCGTATTACAATTAAAAAAAACAAAACGGTTTCGACGAAATTGCCTGAAGCATAGTTAATGAGCAGCGTTTAAAGTTAAACTTTTTTTTAAACTCAATTCGACATTGTTATTGAATGGTAGTTTAGCATAAAATTATTTAAAAACTCGCTGTGCATATTTAAACAACCAAAAAAAAAAACTAAAAATATAAATTTCCTATAAATTACCTAACCCCAAAGGTAAAAGATCGCCATCAAACTCATTTTAGTTGTATAGACAAAAAGTTCCTTCCTTAACAAAATGTTCAAATTCGTAAGTATTTTCATATTGAACACGCTTGAAGATTTCACTTCTCGTTGCAGTTGTTATAAAAAAAAAATTTGTTTTGCTCTTAGACCCTTATTATCCTCGCCGTCATTGCCTGTGCTGCTGCCCAACCAGGTTTCCTTGCAACTCCCTTGGCCTATACTGCACCTGCTGCTGCTGTTGTTGCTGCTCCAGCTCCTGTTGTTACCGCCACCAGCAGTCAATTTGTAGCCCGTAATCATAATGGTATTGCCACCGCCCCACTTGTTGCGCCTGTAGCTGCTCCAATCGTTGCCAAAACCTTTGCTGCTGCTCCTTTATCCTACACTGCACCCCTGACATATGCTGCTGCTCCTGTATTTTTCTAAGTTCAGGACATGACTGCTCGTTATTGGATAATTCGTTGTGAGTGAAATAAAGAATGAAAAAAACTTAATTCATTAAACAAAACTTAAATTTCTTTTTAATTTGAAATGTTTATTAGAAGGCCTACGATCTACTACGGTGTAGTAGAGAGAAATCCATTAATTTTTTTATTTAATTAAAGGGTAAGTTAGGCTTAGAAGTCGCCGTAGTCTAGTAGGTAGTGTGTTGACTTATTAGACTGAAGGCCCGAGTTCGAATCTCAGGTCAGACATCAAAACGAAAATATGAAAATATTTCTTCGGCGACTTCCTCTCAGCAGATTTCTGGCAAAAACTCTGAGAGTAAATAAAATTGCCATGAAAAGCTTCTCAAAAATCTGTCGTTCGGAGTCGAATTTAAACTGTAGGTCCCGCCACTCATGTATAAAATTAACGCACACAACATAAGTGGTGTGAGAAGCTAGGTCGTAATCCTGACTGAAGAGTTGTAATGACCAATTATGTATGTATGTAAGTTAGGCTTGGTCCCACTTAAACCAGAAGTTAAGCTCATTGTGTTACCACACATCAATATCGAACCTGAAAATCAAATAGTCCTTATAGGAAACCATCCCCACACTATAAGAACCTTTCACTCTTCGTTGCAAGTATCCCTCACAGACCTTTGAGTTGGAAGATCGCACCTTTATACCCCTTTAGACCCACTGGTCCAGTGAAAATCATTTGAGGGAATGTCAAACCTGTCAGAATACCAGGCACTGCCCTATTGCCTGTGAGAAAAATAAAAACGTATTGCATGAGCATGCGGTATAGGAAAAGAAGACAATCAGTTCCTCTTCTGATCCATATCAGTCCTGCAAAGCTTAGTAATATTGCATGTAACCGCATGGCGCCAACCTAATTGAGTCTCCCTACAAAATGTGTAACATTGTGGGTTATGTGCTATGGCTGGACAGTAAAAAAAGTGCGATTTCTGACTATAATCGCAATCCACATAAAAGCTACCTTTGCATGAACAGAAATTTTATTGAAAAAGTCCTGGCATTCATCGTCCAGGACGAACGTCGAGGTGATGATGACCACAGCTCTACTGGCTGAAAAAATTAGGAAATTTTCAGGCAAAATTCCAGCACCCAGCAAACATTCAATATGACCTCCATGTGGAAAAAACAGTAGCATTTGATGTCAGAAGCTTACCAGTAGGTACTTGGACCCATTGGTATATGCTTCAAGGGCTCCACCGAAAACCTTCGGATCGTCAGATAGTCTCTAGTTGAATTGCTGAAATCAAATTTTCTATCGAGAAAATTTATGTCGCAATAAAAATTGTTTCGTTGGAGAACATATTACTTTTACGCTTGGCTCATAGAAATCCGGTCCTATTTCTTGAACGTCTAAGTAGTCCTAGTTCTGAGCGCGGCTACTTGTCAGTTGCGGATTGCATTCCATTACCATCTCCTTACAGTATGGCTGACCCACCTTCATACTTTGCATATGATTTGCTTCAGTAAGCGTGCTTCCACTGATGTTTGGCCAGAATACATACATAATTGGTCATTACAACCCTTCAGTCAGGATTATTGACCTAGTTTCTCACACCACTTATGTTGTGTGTGTTAATTTTATACATATGTAAGTGGCGGGACCTACAGTTTAAAGTCGACTCCGAACGCCAGATTTTTTGAGAAACTTTTCATGGCAATTTTGTTTTACTCTCAGAGTTTTTGCCAGAAATCTGCTGAGAGGAAAACGCCGAAGAAATACTTTTTGTATTTTGTTTTGATGTCTGGCCTGGGGCTCGAACCCTGGCATTACGTCTAATAAGCCAACACACTACCTACTAGACTACGGCGACTTGGCCAGAATATCTTGGTTATATTTACGCTTTTCGTCTTCCATACATCAGATTAGAGTTCACACGATATTAATTCTAAATATTCTAGGTTTCTTTTCCTGTGTGTATATGTAAGGTGTATCCGTGCTCATTGCAATCGTCCTAATGTCGGTCTCGTTTTGTAAAGCTGGCTGTTGTTTCTACGTTACCATTCGATGACAGCAGCCTAGATAGCAGATACCTACCTATACATGTGATCTCGCAGCTTAATATTCTCTGTGCTAACACTAACTATTCTCAAGGCACCTTGTATAAGGTGTCGTTCTTATAGTTTTGAAAATACCAACACAAAGTGTTTATCTCGTGATCCTGTCAACGAAGAAATCTCACGTCAATCTAAACGGCCTCTTAAGAGGAAATAATTATTTTCGTGTTTTTGTTGGCCCATTTGTTGTGTCCAATTATCTAATCATTATTGGCGTGATTAACATGCCACTGTAAACAAAGTGACAATGCCAGCGTTAAGTGTTTACACTTTTTTGCTTGAAAAACAACAGCTAAAGAAGACCAAAGAAAGAGAATGATGGTTGGGAGTACAAATTATTAAAAAAATCTTGGCACGTAGGCAAATTAAAATGTATAGTGTAAGGGAAGCCTACACTAACTGTCTGCAATGCTGTCAGTCGCCCCAAATGCAGTCACACTGTGACAATTGTTGTGGTTGGCGGTGATTAAAGCTGAAGACCAACATTTGAAATGAATTTTTAAAAAGTGCAGCGTAGTGGCAACACGTAGTCAATTTTTTTTTATTTTATAATAAAAACAACTACTAACAACAATAAAAAATTTATTTCAATTGATGGTTTGTTTATGTTTTTCTTTTGAGGCCACCACTCTGTAACACAATACACTGGCCTGCTGTCATGTTAAATGCATAACCAAATCGGTAATCATGCCAAGGTTATGGAACCAATATAAAATTACCACACATGAGTTGAAAGACCTTTTTAGATATGTTTCTGTGTTTCTTTGTTTCTGTGTTTTTTATTTGCTTTTGTTTATTAAAGAATCGAAAGAATTTCCTTTAATTAATATACAGGGGTGGGATTGTTTTATTACTGTTTTGGTTTTAGTTTTGGTTTAACTTTAAAGTCTTGATTTACCAAGCTGGGCCCAAATAGCCATAAGGATGACCTATACTGTAGCCATAGCCATAAGGATAACCATAGCCAGCATAGCCATAATGATGATTATAGGGATAACCTCCCCAGCGGCGCACATAACCAGGATATCCTATTGCCGTAGTGGTAATGGCAGGCGCAGGAGGTACCAATACATGATTAACATTACGTGACACCACCTGATAGGAAGTGGCTACGGGAGCAGTTGCGCCCACATAAGTAGTGGTAATGGGATTTGTTGGTATAATAGCAGCATTTGCCACAGCCAACAAAGTCAATACAAATGCCAACAACTGAAATTGAAACGAAAGTATTCAGAAAATAAAATTTATGATCAAATGCTAGTCCCGTCCCTAACTTACCAACTTCATAATTGAAATCCTTTTTCCTTAAAGTATTTGAATTGCAACCAGCCCAACTGTTTGAAAATCTTTTCAAATCTGCTCTGTAATCTGTAAGCGTTATGAGTTTTTATATTTTTAATTCCAAACAGCTGTTGCTGAAAAGAAATACTTTCCCCATATTAGGCGTAGCCCCTTGCTGTACCCCTTTTTGCATATCAAATTCAAATTCAAATGCATTTGAATATGCATAAATGCTTGGCTTTTCATATACTTCTTTACATTGTTTGCCAACGTGTCTGTCAGTCTGTCGGTCTGTCTGCCATCCTATTGAAATAGTTTTGGTATGACAAACTAGAGCCGTTCCATGCAATTTCTTTGCTTATGGCAATTTTTTATCACTATCTATCGATTAAGTGTGAATTTTGCAATCCATGTACATATTTATGTCATAATTTATTTGAATTTTTAATTTTTCATTCAGGAGGAGGCATATTCACACCTCATTCGTTCACTCATACGTTGTGGTAATATTAATTGCACTGAATTAAATCAATTCTTAAAATAATTATTCAAAAATAAATCAGTTTTCAATGGCTGAATGTACTCAGTAGCAAAATTATACGTACATTATATGACTTAAGGAAACTGGATCGAGATGATCATCGGTTATGTCGTATCGCCACCTTATCTAATACAAAGATGGCATGGAAGACGAGCTTGCAAATTGGAAAGAGGTCTTCAAATCATCGCAACTAGCAACAACTCCCAGAATCAATAAACTTGATAGGTACTTGATAGGTAGTCTGTGTTATAATTCTTTGCGCCTGCAGAATTTGGGGCTACAATAGCCAACTGAAAATCCCTTAAGGCTATAGATTCCTGCAGCATACCTATGATATAAATATAAATACAATGGCTGTAGGTCTCCTAATACAGTTCATTAAATTATCAGTTCATCATAGAAGGCGCGAAGATTATATGCATTATAAAACTGGATAAACCGACTACAAATAAGGAATCGTACCTTCCAATCAATCAATCTAAGACGATTGACAATACTTTGAACTCAATTCTATTAAATAATGTCAACGGTTTTATTGTCAACAAGTACATGGGAAAGAGAGACAACCGTTTGTAAAGTTCAGATGCCAAATATCATAATAGCGTGCCACAGGGAGTAGTACTGTCCATCTACACTTGTTAATATACATCTTGCCTAACGTCTGGATCCCCAAAGCACTAATAATGTCGTACGCTGATGATTTTTCTATCTGCTCAACTACTACTATCTACTCGGTGTGAATATAAATGAGAAGTGAGCTAGGATAACGCACTCGCCTTCATTATCCGCGATTAAGTCAAGAGTATCTCTATTCACTTTCTTGCTGCATTTGTCTAGAACAAAATTCTTAAAGCTTTCACCCGCAACATATTGCAGCATAGACGAGAAGACTTTGATAACATCATTAACCGTTTGACTGCTAAGCGATTCTGGTGAGAACGTTCGAAAACTGCGGGACATATTTTGACTTGACGTTGTCCGATAAAACACCCTCATTTAGACAAAAGTCAATCAATTTTAATAATCCTTTTAGTATTATAAAGAAACAATATTATTATATTAATATATAATATATCGGGGGAGGTGAACATCTGAGTCCAGGAACTCGAAAAAATTATTTGTTGTTTTCGAAAACACATTTGTCGGAGGAATATTCGTAAAAGTTGGTGTTTCTTCTGTTTCTGAAGATGAGATAGAAGACTCACTTTCAATCCTCAGTCTTTTTCTTCGATGAGTTATAATAACGCTATCATCACTACTGCTGTCTGTTCTTTCACCATCCGCAGAATTACTAGCAGTCGAATCAACGTCCGAAATAAGAGCCCGTGACATGGTTATTTTTTTAAAAATAATATATAAATACGGTAAAAAAGTTATTTTAGAATGCACTCGTGTTATAAAGTACGCGTGAGGTCAGACTACGTTCATACCCACGGAACAACGAAGAAGCGCAAATGCACTTCGTCACGATTTTCGTAACAAATGAAGGCAGCTCTTTTGCGCCGCGTAGCAGTCAAACGGTTAACATCTTATCACCGTCGTAGAATCTACATGTTGGCCTCGAAACAACAACCCCCATTCTGCTCTGTCAAAAGATCGGTTATTTCTTGACAGTGTGATACATGACTCAGATTTTTTCGTATTTGCTTATTGAGGAGAATTCCTAGGTCGTAATCCTGACTGTTGTAGGGTTGTAATGACTAATTATGTTATGAACTCACCGTAGTCTAGTAGATATTGTGTTTGCTTATTAGACATGAGGCCTCGGTTCAAACCCCAGGCAAAACGAAATATGAAAAAATATTTCTTCGGCGAACTCCTCTCAGTAGATTTCTGGCAAAAATTGTCATGAAAAACTTTCTCAACTGTAGGTCACGCCACTCATGTATAAAATTGACACAAACAACATAAGTGGTGGGAGAAACTAGGTCGTAATCCTGACTAAAGGGTTGTAATGATCAATTATGTATGTATGTATGTAATTATTTCTTTCTTTGTTTCTTTTCACCGTCTTCTAATAAAAGACTCGCAGTTTTGTTTTCTTGATTTCCTTTAGTTTAACACAACGGATTGAAAAATTTAAATTAAACTTTCAAGTTTATACGATTTTACTAAAGACACAAACCCTCATTTTGGTTTTACTTTATAATAAGTAGATGGCGGTAATATTACCTAGTTTTATCATATGGGCCACGTTTATTTATACCGCTGTTGCTTGGAGCACTTCAATACACTACATATACTAATACGGAAGGCATGCACATATTGCACTTGGGCTGATGTTTGCAGTACTTTTGAAAATAATCCTAGACCCGCACCAATTGTCTAGAAGAAAAAATTGTTCATTTTAATTTTTAAGTTCAAATAACTTGCATTCTCTATATTAGATTTATCGCATTTTCTATTGAAAATTTGTCGATGATGTGTCACAATTCCTAGCTTCTTTTCTACAAACGCCTATCTAAAGAACTAACGCCTTAAGAAGAACGTAGGGTAACCCTACCAGTTCCCTTTTTGTTGCTTTGATTCTGCTTTGGTGGTTCCTTTAGGTGATGGAGTCGCCACCAATCGCTGCCTAAAAATGTTTTTTTTTTATAAAAAACAAATAATTGGTTGTTGTATTGAATGTGTTGGTTGGAAACTTTGATCACAGAGGGCTGATATTTTTCTAAAGGTTTAGTTTTAAGACCTTCCAATAACGTTTCTAGAAGTGCTTCGGGATATATTGATGAAAATCAAGTCCCTTAGTTGTGCTGGACTGTTGAATTGGGTGAAGTAGTGAAAAACTTTGCTCACTGAATCCTATATTTTCTTAATAATTGCCGTTGCTTACCTTAATTAAAGCGCTTCCTCATTAGATTATTTGGAGTTAAATTCATCTTACTCATTGCGCATTATTGTAGCCATGCACTTACTTTGACCTGTACATCACGCCATATTAAATGCCATTATTTTAATCTGCCTTCATTATGCTCAAATAAATTTGATTTTATGTCTTCAGGCTTGAGGACCATTTAGGTTTGCCGATAGGTTCTAAAAGAGCGGTTCTGAATCATATGGATACCGTGATTGTGATATCCCTGCGGACTGCAAATAACTAAGTAGCTTAGTACGATGCAAACATCAAAATTTCGGATAGACAGCTTCCTATACGGTTAAAACAGCGCAACAAATTTGGTGAAAGTTAGTTGAGGGGCACACGGAAAGTCTGCTCAAACTGCAAAGGAACACGCTCATTATCTTACTGGACATTGCATACTGGGCACTCGTGCAAGAAGCATTCGTCTTGGTTATCTGACCAACGAATCTGTGAAAGCCACAGAACTGATGTGAACTGGGTAGTGTCCAGCATCATGCCGCAAGAAAAGAAAGGTTCTGTGCTTCACCAATTCAGTTAAACTCTGATCTGTCACAGTTCTGGATGGATGAATAATTCATTGTGAATTTACTATGGGGCATCCATACTACTTCCTGCGACGACGAACATGTTTACTTACCTTTCATGAGCAATTTACACTAGTCCAGGAAAAATCGTATTGCATTTTAAATTCGTTTTTTTATTTATTTAAGCCTTGGCTACCTTAAATTAATTCCCATGAATCCTTTCATAATTGCAGCATCCTTAAATAAACATATTAGTATAAGGATTGCTGCTGCCCTGAGGCTTGGAAGGATTATTATTATTTGTATTAGCGGCTGCTGGTGGATAAGAACCGGGACCATAGCTCAAAGCGGACTGACCACCTGAATGCCAATTATGAGGGCCCTGAGGATTTGCTTGAGGCTGTAAGGGAGCCAAAGGTATCCCATTGCTATTGCTAGACGGCAAATTCTGATTGGGAAGTTGGGGATAGAGATGAGTTTGATTAGCTGGTGGGGTCCAAGAATGTGAAGGCCCTACTGGTTTACTGTTGGGATTATTGGGCATTTGGGGATATAAATTGGAGGCGGGCAATACAGGATTATAGGGATAATTTGGTTGTTGCGGAGCTGAAGGTTGTGGCCATGTGGGTTGAGATTGATTGAAGGACACTTGACCATGTGGAGGAGATTGTGGCACATAAGGAACTGAAGGTTGCGGCCAAGCGGGACGAGATTGATTATAAGCAGGATGTTGAGGTTGGGGCCAAGCGGGCCGCTGTTGATTGGGATAGGCGGGACCAATTGGCACATTGTGAATAGGACGTGGTGTTGCCAAGGGACGTGTGTAATTGTGCAAAGCTTGTCCATGTGCAGGATATGCTGGTTGATATGGTAGTTGAGATTGTGGCCATCCAATAGGTGTCTGATTAAAAGTATTCCGGCCGTAGCCTGGATTCTGTGGCCCTAAGGGTGGTTGACTCGAATTAGGTCGAGTTTGATTTAAGGCACCCCGATTAGTTATAGGGTAGCTTGGATAATTTGGTTGATTCCTCATGGGTAGTGTTTGGTTGTTACGGAAGCCAATTACTGCCCCTCCAGGTCTTATCGTGGTTGGTTGGAATTGTGTCTGGTTGTTGCGATTGTATACCAAATTTTGCTGTCGATTACCACCAGCTTGTCCCCAATGATTTTGTGCTACAGTCATATTTGGTCTACGCTGAGACCAATTGTTGTCAACACGTGCCAACGCTGTCACCGCCTGAATGCCCAAAAGGAAACAAATTAAAGCGCTTGCGGCTAAATATCAAAATGGAAAATATTAAAATACAATATAAATAAAGACATTTGTTTAAACAAATACTATGTACCTCTTCCACATTCCCCTTTTCTAGACTGCTGTTTATGCCAGCTTTTTAATAACATTGCAATGCTTTCAGAGTCACTATTTAATATCAACTGAATTTAATTGCGAGCTTTTCAAATCGTTTTGTCTAGTCTTCTACGCGATATTCTTATCTTTCCAAAACAAATGAAACTTTATTTTTCTATTTTAAAAGCATCATCATTATCTTTATATAAATCATCATCATCATCAGCATCATCATCATTATGATCTTCATTATGAAGCTTCTATTACTCTCTTATCATTTGGTTGCTTTATTCACAAGAAGTGAGGTTTTTTTTGTTTATTTTTTTTTAAATTTTTTTTTAATGAAAAATAAAACAACAAATTAAATAACAATCAACAAAACATTTATTTTTATTTATATTTTTCTGTTTTAAATTATAAACCATAACGCCTCTCAATTAAGAAATGATATCACCGGAGTATGAATATCTAGACTTCCTTATTCAGTTTCAATCAGTTTATCCTCTGGCTATAGGAAATAGGCCTTGACAGCTACCACGTCTTACTATTTGAATATCTGTAAGAAGATTAATTTAAATAAATTAGTTGCGTTGAATTTTTCCTTCTTTTAAGTTTCTTAGTAACTGAAATAGCAATCGGTTTACAGGCCTCTTTATTATGCACTCCTTCAATTTCCTACACTTTTAAAGAATTTGTAAAATTTTGCATTCTTTGGTTTAAAATGCCAAAACAATTGGCAACAATCTTCGCCATAAGCCTACTGAAAACACCCACTGATCGAAGAGTCGATAAAAGTTGAGTCATTGTAACAATGAGATATTGAATTTTGCTGAAGTCGGATGGGGACAAGATAACGCATGAAATCTAACCGAAGTTAGATACGAAACGCCTCTTCAAACTTTCAAGAAACTCTGATGTCTGCTGAAACTCATTAATGAACACTGCATTCAGGACGCCTAGGAGAGACACATTGGTCCTGATCAGCTAATAATTCCTACAGAAATTGCAGAAAGAAGGAAGAAAAAGAAACAGTTCTTCATCAATTAACACGTTGACTGCCAACTACGAGATAACTCGTAGATTGCGTTCCCTTCTAGGGTGTCAACTACGAGTTATCTCGTACTCACTAAACCTAAACGTCAACGTGTTAAGTAAATGTCTAGGATTATGCCACAGAAGAAGAAAGAATTTTTGCTTCTACCATGCCGTTGAATTCAGTGATTTATCTCACTTACTTAATTCGTCATTACAACTCTTTAGTTAGAATTACAACCTAGCTTCTCACCCCATCCATGTTGTGGGTGTTAATTTTAGCTATGAGTAGCGGGACCTACAGTTGAAAGTCGACTCCGTACAACAGATTTTTGAGAAACTTTTCATGTCAATTTTATTTACTCTCAGAGTTTTTGCCAGAAGGCTGTTGAAACGAATTCGATCAAGAAATATTTTTTCACATTTTCTTTTGTTTAAGTTATCTTAGCTGGATTTTGAACCATGGTATCATGTCTAATATGCCATATCCATACCTTAAAAATGTTTTCAATCGTTTCACTTTGGGAGAGAAAATTTGAACGCATAAGAGTTAAACCAGGAATATATGCAAGGAGATTGAAGTGAAAACAAGAGTTTAAATAGTAAAGCCAAGAGAAAATTTTTCAACCTATTAAAATCTACAACGCTATCCACATTATTATCGTCTTGTACAAATCAATGTTGAGAAGGAAATAGTCCTCAAGGGTAGGTCAACCAGTGTTTTAAGAATGGACAATGTTCGATATCGTATATAGCTATATAGCGGGTTGTCCATTAAGTGGTTTTAAAAACCCCGGCTTGGCAAAGCTATCAGTAGGTTTGATATTTACGAATATGGATCGTATAACAAATGAACAGTGACCGACACCTTTTAAAACAAAAGTGATAACTCAAACGCTGCCTCCCACCCTTCGATCTTTGCGGGGTGCCTGTGTTCGTCATAATCTACTTAGAAACAAGGAATTTTCAAAATGATAAAGAAACTAGCTGTACCCTGCGCGTGTTGCTGCACCACCAACTAAAATAAATTTGAAGGAAAGACATTACACGAATGTCCAATTAATTTTGAATCATTTTATTGATTTTGTTTCCCGTTGTCCTTATGACTCAGATGAACGGGCTGGAGTAGTACGCATTCGATCAGTTTCTAATCTCACTTTTCGTTGTTCAAGTGGTTCAAGCAAACGGGTCTCAGCGGCATATATTAGAAGATTTTCCAGTCTCAATGCTCGTCTGATTCTGAGGCTCGTAATGCTCTTTTCTTCCGTGCTTGAGGTGTAGAGCGACCAATTGCTTGTCATTCATTTTGAATAATTTTCAGTGACGCCATCCATTGGAAATTAATCGCACCAACCTCCGTCGACTCTTACGCAACAACTTTGTTAAAGAATACACAGTTTACGATTTAATTCATTTTGAGTAATTTTCAGGGGCGCCACCTATCGGATATTGGTCATACCAAATTAGAAACCTTCTTCGGCTCATGCGCAACAACTTTGCTAAAGATCATAACATGATCAAATGCACAGTTTACGATTCAATAAGGTACATACAAACACACATTTATGTGGGCGTGGCACCTTGCCTACTTGAAATTTAAAAATAAAAAGTAGCCTATAGTTCCTTCCAGACATACAGGAAGGTACTGTTAAAATTTCAAGAAAATCGGTCCGGCCGTTTTTAAATATATAGATTCATTTATTCATATGGTGGGTGCCACGCCTCCTATTGCTAGTCTGTCCAGTTTTGTCTAAAATATTCATTTTGATACTAAAGTGGCTTCGACAAAATTTTAGAAGTCTAACTGTTATATATTCTTAGATATACTAATTTAATATTTTTTATATGGGATGTTACACGCCCACTATAGCCAATCCGCCCATTTTGTTCCTATATACGTCAAAGTTGTCCATACAAAATTTGAGGACTCTAGCTGTTGAAGTTTATGAGATATGCGATATTAAATACTTATTGGGTATGTGGGCGTGGTACCTCGCCTACTTGAAATTTTAAAATAAAAAATGCCTTCCAGACATACAGGAAGGGACTGTTAAAATTTCAAGAAAATCGGTCCAGCCATTTAGGCGTCTATAAACTTCAAACAAACAAACCCACAAACAAATAAACACACATTCATTTTTATATACATATGTATATAGATTTTAAGAGATAGCTCACTTTACGGTATTGTTTAGACCTGTGCATCGTCGTAATGTACGCAATGCCGAATGTGTTGTTTCTGCTAAGCAAAGAGTGCCTAATAATCCAGATTTGACAATACGATGGTATTCTCAGTAATTGAAACTATTTTATGGCTCAGAAGCGATTGGGAAAAAGTCAGACTCGGAACGATAGATTTTTGAGAAACTTTTCATGGTAATTTTATTAACTCTCAGTGTTTGAGCCAGAAATCTGCTGAGAGGAAGTCGCCGAAGAAATAATTTTTTATATTTCGTTTTATTGGAGATGTCTGACCTGGGGTTTGAACCGTAGCCTCACGTCTAATAAGCCAACCCATTACCTAATAGACTACGGCGACTTCAAGGTCATGTTAGTCTTCTGAAAATGATAATAAAAGAACCATTACCGTCTATTTAGATTTATATGGCCATATATATGATCACAGTCTTTACAGCGTGAGATTTCAATAAGACGGTGTCCTAGTCACACAACCGATGACCGTTTAAGGCTTTAGAAGTCATGATAAGGTTTCAGAAAGAGGAATTCCACATCTCTCATTAGACTTTCATGTGGGACCACGGAAAGAACTGTATCCACAACAGTAATCCCCTCATATTGTAGCAGTTGTAAACCAACATTCATTAAATTATCGTCAGGATATGCTGTGTGCACATCTCTGTTATAATATGCGATCAGAGACAATGTCCTGTATTTTTAATTTCATTTCAAAATTTATTAACGCAATAAGAATTTAAATTCATGAATGAATTAAAAATTATTCCAATTCGATAACAAATTCTAAATGATTACCAAAGAAAAAAAAAATAAAAATATTCTTTATTCTTAATAGGTTACGAGGGTAACTGAACGACCTTGTTGTGCTTAATTTTTTTTGTTTTTTTTTTTTTTTTTGTTTTCGATTTCATTAATTTGCTTGGGTTAACGATTTTGTGTGGCCATAAAGATTTTAAACAAATTATTATTCAGTGAAGATTTTTTATTGAAACACAAAATGATTCTGGTTTTTAACTGTCTTTTGTTTTTTTTTTTTTTTGGTGTCTGTTTTAAAATTTTGCGCATTTTCATGTGATCGTGCCAAGTACTTGAAATCCCGTTTCGTTTACTTAATCTGCGATCAATGGAACTTGTTTTAGGAACTGAAATTAATTTCTTTTTTGTTTTAAGTTTACGAATATGAACTTGAAATTGTTGTCTATTCTTTTTGTTTTTTTTTTTATAAATTTTTATAAAAGTTTACATTGTATAAAGCGCACCGATTTACTCCGCTCCAAAACCATACGGATCAGATGGAAATATTCACAGATATAGACCATCTGTCTGTCGGCAGTGGTGGTATCAGGTTATTAAAAAAGATTTTAAGCTTCAGTCCAGTGTGAAAGAATGAAGTGTTTTCCAAACTAAAGTTTATGCAATCTACAGTCCTTTCAACTGTATGAAGGAATAGTCATGCGGGCAATAAGGAAACCTTTTCACTGATGGTCTACACGTGATTGTTTTCCTGCTTCTCATTTAACAACTGCTGTAAATTACAAACTACAGACCGTTAGTAGGCGATATGGGTATGTAGAGAACAGATCTGTTGTTCTTATGATCTCAGAAGATCATCTGCATTGACCAGAATCCCTAAGAGAGCCTTGCTGAATATGGTGGTTATGGTGATTACTGTTCACTTTCTCAGAGATATTTATGTGAGAAGACTAGATCTTTTGCAACACGATTTTTATAGGGACTGCAAAAAATTGGAGGTGGATTGTACTGCCACTCTCTTCGCCTGTCACTATCCAGCGTTCTCGTTAAGTAGAGAAAGATTCCTTTCTACGTACTCTTCAGACAAATTAGTTGACTTGTTTTCTGGTTCATTAGAAACTTAAAATTGAGAGTGACTAGGATTGTTGAATAATCAAATCATTTCATTTATTTTGAGAGTTCATTGACGCTCGGATAGGACATCTAGGACCCAGTTATGTGGTTTTAACGCATATTCAGGTTCTGTTCGGGTTCACATCCGAACATATTCTTGTGGTCTTGAAGAACATACGCCTACCACACGATTCACACAATTATCAACAGGCAGAGTTGCTAAATTTACCAGGAGCTTGTAACCTTTACTCATCTCACCACTCATTTACCTATGGCGTGTGTTAATTTTATCTATAAGTGGCAGGACATAAAGTTTGAAGTCAACTCCACTACTGCCAAATACCATAAGCAATTACCACATTATGTATATCAAATCCTGAAAGCCTATTTAAACATCTCTATATAACATTGACTGAGTGAGACTTCACTAACTGATTTGGCTTTGAATTTGTCTGACAAAGGATTAATATTTTTTCGCAGACATTGCTTGACTGACAATTCTATGATTAAATCCTTTTCATCTTGGCTTGGATTCTGGATTGTCTGGATTGGGGATCTCTCTACCCTCAAAAGGATATATAAACTGTTATCTAATCCAGATTCTAAGCTCATACACATACATACATACATAGTTGGTCATTACAATCCTTCAATCAGGATTACGACCTAGTTTCTCACACCACTTATGTTGTGTGCGTTAATTTTATACTTGAGTGGTGGGACCTATAGTTTAAAGTCGACTCCGAACAACAGATTTTTAAGAAACTTTTCATGGCAAATGTTATTTACTCTCAGAGTTTTTGCCAGAAATCTGAGAGGAATTCGCCGAAGAAATATTTTTTCATAATTCGTTTTGATGTCTGACCTGGGGTTTGAATCGTGGCCTAACGTCTAATAAGCCAACACACTACCTACTAGACTACGGCGACTTGCCACACTCAACTTTTGTTAAATACTGTAATTTCACTTTCATTCACTCACTGTTTAATGATGGTTTGCCCTTGAATTTCTGAACAGATGGATGATATGTAAACAATTTCAACAATTACGTGACTGACTCAGCTTTGAAGCAAGTTTAACAATTTCATTCACAACTATTTAGCACGTACGCCGCTTATGTATATTGAAACAAATTTTTAAACTACGCTGCTTTACATACCTGCTCCACATCTTTGAGCACAAATGAATTTCTGCTCATTACCATACTGCTCTCGATTGCTGGCACAAACGGGATTGAATTCCGATGTGGTCGGACAACGACTAAAACAATCCAAAAATTCGGGTGTAGGTGTTGTAGCAGCCCGTATAAACGGCACCATTGTGGGTACTGCCGGCTGATTATTAACAATTACCACAGGGGCAGCTGTGGTAGGTGCAGCAGTTGTAGTGGCAAACACTGGATTCTGACCAAAACTTAAACGATTATCGGCCCTAAAATTTTGATTCGAATTTTGATTAAAGTTTTGTTGTGGTGGGAAATTTTGATTAAGGTTCTGATTAAAGTTTTGTTGTGGTGGGAAATTTTGATTAAGATTCTGATTAAAGTTTTGTTGTGGTGGGAGATTCTGTTGAGCAGGAAATTGACGAAACTGTTGAAACTGGCCGCCAAACTGTTGAAATGGTGCAAACGAATCGAAATCACCAAAATTTTGTGCCACAGGTTGCTGTTGAGTTGTATGCCAGAGACTGCTTATATACACTAGGAGAGTGATAAGGGGTACTGCAATTTGTTTAAAATAAAAAGAAATTAATTTTTTTTGTTGTTGGTGTTGTGTTAATTGTTTAATAATTTTACGTTTTCTAAAGTCCAGCGGTGTAGACATGATTTTTTGATTTTTCCTCTTCTACGTTTTGTTGTCGAAGTTGATGCGAATGTTGCTGAAATCCAACTGAATCTTTAAGCTGAGATTTAATGGTTCTTTAATGCCGTTTTAACTAAATTTATAAACTTGTATCTTAACTTATATAGTTGTTGTTGTTATTATTTTTGTTTGTTTTATTTTTTTTCTTCTCTCTCTCTCTCTCTCTCCTTCTCCCAATGCCATGAATCATTTAGTTCATGCCGTGAAATCTTAAATGATTCTTAAATCGCTTCATTATCTCTCATATAAAAGACGATAAACAAGACATGTCGGAATCCAGTTTAAATTTTTGTGGTTTTCAAAACGGTTTCTTAACAAACCTAAACCCCTAAACTTTGTTAACTTCTTGTTATTCCCCCAATTTCTTTTATTTTCTAATGAATGTTTTCATTTTCTATTGTTGTTGTTTCACTTATTAATTCATAAAAATTTAAATATTTTTTTTTATTATAAAATAAAATAAATTCAATGTAAACAAACTGTAGAGTGGCTGTCGCAGACGTAGTTAATGACGTAAAAAATTAATTAAAAATATAAATTCATCGTTGATTGAAACTGTTTTCAATTATTTTTTCTTGAAATTGTTTAATTATTAAGTGGACATAATAATTTATTTGTTAAATAAAGAAAAAAGACTACAGATCTCTGGAACTACTTCACGCAATCCTAGACATCATCCACCTGTCAAGCAAGCTTGCATAAGAGCCAGGCCTTGTCGACGAGCCAGGCTCAACGAGATTGGCAATTAAAAATCCGAAAACTGGCGTAGAATCATGGTATTGAATAGGCTTTACAAAATACTGGCCACAGTCATTAACGTAAGGGAGCAAACTATGTAATAAAGAAGCAGGCTTCCGTCTGCATCATAATTAAAAAGAACTCTTCGAACAACATCATTAAAGGTACAGTTTACTATTCTTATCTGTCTGCCACCAGACACAAGTGATTGCGAAAGCAACAATAGGACTGAGTTCCACATTAGCTTGGATGTGTAGAAGCTATAGTCATACCAAACTCTTGGATCTAGTGCTGGTTTTACAATAATAAGGCCGCTTTGATTCTATTATACTAAAAGGTTGCACCTCCCTATGGGCGTCATCTAAGGATTTGCTGACTACACTAGATCACGAGACTTATTCAGACTTTAAAATGACTATAAAGACTTCCACTCTGCAAATAGGGTCCCCACCATCTCCCTCTCTAAGACAATATTTTTTTTTTTTTTTCATTTTCAATTCATATATATATATTATTTAATGTTTGGTTATAAATATAAATATGAGAAATAAAAGATTTGTTAAGTGCGTTTACGAAGCAACTTGGAATTCCTTCTAAGAATCGTACCATCTTCTAAGCGTATCCAATAGGAGCGTGGCGATGGATGTTTACCTTCGACTGTAGCTTTTATCCATGTGTTCAAGCCCTGATTGTACCATACATTCTCCCCTTTTTCGAACGGCAATTTTGCTTTGGCATTTTTATCGTAGTACATTTTTGCATAAGTGTTCTTATATCTGATATTCTCGTTGATGTTTGGAATGCAATGTGGTTGGAATTGAGTTATTTTGCCTGGAATAAGTGTGCGAGTTTTACGACTCATTAACAGCTCTACTGGCGAAGCATCAATTTCTTTTAAAGGAGTATTTCTATATTCTAACAATGCTAGCCAAATTTCCTGATTACTTTCTGAAGATTTTTTAATCAGATTTTTCGCTATACCTACTGCTTTTTCAGAAAACCCGTTAGATTTTGGGTATCCCGGGCTCGTCGTTATCAAGTTTATGTCAAATTTTCCACAAAACGATTTGAATTGTTGCGAATTAAATGGCATGTTATCTGAAACAATGTCGACCGGAATGCCATGGTTAGAAAAACATACTTTTAGTTTATTGATACATTCGCCGGCGGTTTTAGTTTTTAAAGGAATAATATCCAAAAAACGGGAATAATAATCAGATAGAATTTAAATATGATTTTTTGGCATATTCACAAATATCCAAACCTATTTTGCTAAAAGGCAAGGTTGGCACCGAATGAGAAAGCATTGGCTCTTTTATGTTGGAAAAACGATGTTTCATATATTACACTGGGTAATCATTTTTTCAATATCTTGCTCTATCTTAGGCCAATATACTAAACTGCGCGGTCGTTTCTTGGTTTTTTCTATTCCGAGATGTGAGAAGTGCAATTGTGTTAAAACAATCTCACGTAGTTTTGGAGGCACTATAACTCGATCATTAAAGAATATTATATCGTTTTCAATTGTTAAATAATTTCTGTGCTTCCAATAAATCTTTAAGTGTTCGGGGATTATGTTTGTCGTCTGGCCAGCCCTCTAATAAATATTTTTTAAGCTCTATCATAGTATTATCGTGTTGTACTTCATTTCGAAAGGATTTCAGGCGGTCCGCAGACATATTAATGGAATGTACAAATTCTTGCAAATCTTCAATTTCAGGAGTTTTATCACTTTCGTCATAATGACGGGAAAGAAAGTCAGCAATATATAGAAATCTTCCTGGAACATGGATCAAATTAATATTGTATTTAATTAAACTTAATTTTAACCTTTGCAATCTAGCGGAAGGAATTTTACAAAAATTTTTCTTCATGATTTCCACAAGTGGTTTATGGTCACTTTTTACTAAGACATGTCTACCATATATATAATAATGAAACTTACGACATGCAAAAACCACTGCAAGTAACCAACCCCTTTTCTATTTGTGCATAATTAATTTCAGGACCACAAAGATTTAAAAAAATGCCAATTTGCTGCTGTTCTTTTTTATTATCCAAATCTGTTGCAATTGCAAAAATATCATAATTTTGTTTAAAAATACGCCAGTTTTCTGACAAATTGCCATCCAACTTAAGGGGTTCAGGTTTATGAACATCAAAGCTACTCATCGTTGATTTTGTTGAAATCTCAATTGGCTCTGGACAAATTCTTTCTTCAGAATATTCTTCTTTTATTTGATTGCATTGCTCTTTAGTTTTGCTTCTAGTAAACATTCCGCGACGACTGCGCCATGTGTTATTCAAACAATGACATTTCGATTTCAACTGACTTTATTGTTCTATATTTAAGTTTTCAACATAAACATATACATGTATACATTAGTAGATGCCTGTATAAATGATTTACATTTACATATGAACTTATGTATATACAACACCACGTACTTATGAAATAAATTAAAATCAATTGCAGTTGCATTAATCGCTCTCATAGTGTCCATGAGCTGCGGCCTATTGTTCGGACAACATTATCAGAGCCAATTTAATAGAAATTTCGGGTTAAATTCTAATATGGGTGAAACACCGACACCACCTGCCTTGGTGTATGAAAATGGAAAATGGGTTAAAAACACAGAACCCACGTATATACCATGTGCTACACAGGCAACACGATAGTTTTTGGAATGTTTTAGCAGTTGCCCCGCCACTTCGGAATACCAACCCGTTTGTGCCACCAATCGGCAACAGTATCACAATATAGGGAAATTCCAATGTGCTCGACGATGTGGATAAGGTACGTAGTACTACTTAAATATGCTTCGAAATACGTGTCAAATGACTCAGATGTTTATGCAGATATGGGATTAATGAATTGGTATCAATCTGTTAAAAATTCTTTATGTTTGAAATTGACTTAAAGGCATACACATGTAACAGCCCCATGAAGCCTTGTTAGCCTTTTTTCACAGTTTAATTAATCAAGTCTTTTCCAGATAAGTAGGTCTACTGTAGAAATTGCTGGAATGATAGGGTTACCATGTAACTTTACCTAGAAACAATGCATTCTACGAAAATGTATTTAGTACAGCTTTGCTCATAGAGTCTTACGTTTTTTTTAGAGGCGAAGTTTTTTGAACCTATACAGAAGATATAGAATATATGGGTGTGATAATCGATAACAGATTAAACCAACATTGCTCACCTCTCATAAGTGCTTCAAAACATAGTCAAAGAATACTACTCTCATGAGTAGCAAACTCCTATTTTCCTTTACGCTTCGCTTATTTAGAATGGAAGCAGTGTTGCCGTTTTTGGTTATTTCTAACCAAAATTGGTTATTTTTTTGTTCAATATGTAGATTTCTCCGGGTTTGGTTATTTATTTTTCTTATAAATAGAGCTTTTGTTTTGTTTGTAGAAATGTATTAATTAGTAAGACTAAAATTTTATTTTGTTATTTTTTGTTTCTTTTCTTACTCTGTTGTATTAATTGTAATTTAAATTTGAAAAAAATAAAAAAACTGCGAATTTAGTTTTGGTTATATTTTTTCTTATTTGGTGATTTTTTTCACAAATGTTGGTTACAATATTTTTTTTTCGTGGCAACACTGAATGGAAGTCCGTGATGTCTATGTCCTCTATGTTTTTTAGAGGAAGCTGTCAACGAGTCTGTCCATATATCTTGAGGGAGTGGTTATAATGGGACGAAATTTTTAGAACATATATCACGAGCAGAAGAAAAACGAAAGGCCGTAGTATTCGATTCATTCGTCAACCCTACAAAATTGACAAAGAACTTTCGATAATTCTACTGCTGAACATGTAGTCGTCGCCTATCAATTGAATCGCAGAATACCGAAGTTATTTTTATAGATCCGTATACGACGAGTCGCCGAACTGCTCAGTTTGTCTAGGATCGAACAAAAGCGTTGAATATGTAATAATTAAAGCAGAAGCATAGGTCAACAGAAAATATTGTTGATTTTGTAGTGACATCTAGGATCATCGTACAAAAGGCTTCATAATGTACATAAACAAGGCACTGCGAAAAGATGTACGGCTGGCTATGAGCTTATAGTAGCACAATTATGATGCGTTTCGACGGTAACTACGAAAGCTATCTTCTATTTTAATGCTGTTGTCTAGAATAATTTTGAGACAGAGGTTGGAATACATTAATCGAAGATATAGACTCAAGAAGACGTTGATAGGCCACCTTTTTTTCTGCGCACTTTTTATAAACTTTTGGGGACAGGCTACTGAATTGTCTTCAATCTCAACAGTATTCTCCAGAATAATTATGAGACAAACCCTGGAATACAAAACGTCGAAATACTATGTCTAGAGGACGTCGGATGATAGCTTTTTACAGATTTCTTGAATGCTTTTAATGCCTACTCTTGAAAACTTATAAGGATAACGAAAAGCAGCTAACAAGGCTGTACGTTAGTTTCATTAAAACTTTACGTGATTTTTTGTTTCTTTGTTTTTATTTCTTTACAGATATTCAAATCGTAAGAAATAGTATCTGTCCACGTCAATTCTCAAGCGGATAGGCATTACCACCTCATAAGCTAGCATTTAGGCGCCAATATATAATATTTACTAACCCAATTAAACCGTTATCTTCTATAGCCTTGGGCATACGGATATTAAAAATAAAAATTAAAAACAAAAATTCTAAATTGAATGTTATTGGGCAAGGACTGGTAGGTACTCTTAGTTCCAATTGTGGTGTAAAATCAAGAATATTTTAAAAAAATTATACCTATAACGGGGTAGTGTATCGAGGATAGTGTATCCGAGTGTGGTGTATCGAACCTTTTTCAGTGTCTTACAAATGTTATAACGCCTGCTACTATGAATAGGTTGTAGATGGATTTGAATTAAATTGGCGGCCGATTTAAGAAGCATTGATTCTATCTATTTCGTTATTCCACTATAACTTCTGGCTTGCATTTCGCAACCATTCTGATAGTTCATGAAGGTGTGATTGCTATTCAAATTAAACAAATTGCATTCCCTCATAATAATAGCTGCTGCAGCTTACAGGCGTATGAAGCCAAGAGCAAGTGGCCCGTTATATCCTCTTTGAAATTCCTAGGATCGACTCTGGTTAGGTAGAACGCAAATATTGTCCTGCATATACCAATAACTGACCAGATTTGTCTGCTCATTATACCATCTTTCTGCAAATGGTTTAAGTTTGTCTGAGAGATTATTTGAGAGAGTATGAATTCATTTGATACTAGATGATACTAGCCTTTCCAAGTACGTCTGGCATTGTTGTTATCTTCAATGAATACATGACCAGAAACTCATATGGGGTTTCTCTTTTAGAGATACAAGCGGCTTTCTTGGACGATCTTAAAGGTGGTTTAAACATTCTCTTAGCATCTTCAACATGCGCAACACATGTCAGGCCGACATACGAGCACTAGTACCAGCTTAACTCCTGAAACGTATCGGAGTGTCTAGCCGTACTCTCTTGGCCAGCTGATCCTCTACTGGATCAAAAATCAGGTGGAAACTCATAGAAATAAGCTTGCAAAATGGAGTAGCTTGCTTACAAAACATTTCTATGTTTGTGCATTCCTTCAGCCCACTATATATACATAGATTCTGTGATGAGGCTAATGAATCATCAGAAGACATACTTGGAATCTGTGCTGTATTTTAGAAAAAAAAAAAGACAACAAACACTTCTTACTGATGCCCAACAACATCCAGAAGTTTATTAAGGTAGCAGAATTTGGGGGAGACTTTATTGGGATACCCTATATACAAAGATTGAAGGCAGCAAAAGAAATCATATGATCTCTACTACCTCTATACGCTTATAAAATTCCGGTAGTCAGTTTAATTCAGTAGTTTTTTTTTTATTAAAAAATCCGAGAGAAATAAAATCAAAGATCAAGAGAATCAACCAATTATTATGGCATTATACGGTGTGGCTGTTATTTTTTCCCCTGGCATATCGTAAATGGGCGAAATATATTTCATAGAGTTTTCCCACTGCTTATAATGCAGTGCAGGCTTCGTTTGCCAGCCCACAAAACCTATAACAGATAGCCGTAATGAGTATTGATCGCATTGATTGCCATTGTTTTCTACTCACCATTTGACGTTTGCGGTAATTTGCTTAAGTCCTTCTGCTCAGCTGCTGTCTCAAATATCTCCATTTTAGTTGCATGCTTATGCTCTTGATTTTGCAAACACTTTACCAGATGCAATTCATTACGCGACCGTCCACAGCGACAACGTGCCACTAAACTGTTATACATTTCCGGTGAAAGAAAATATGAATCACCCTCACCGGTGTAGACAAAGGGGCAGAGTTCTATTTATAGAAGAAGTTTTTTAATTTTAATCTCATTTCATAATCATTTTTAAGAGAGTCTTAACCTTTTAAATCGGTTTTCAATTGTTTATTGATCTCATTTTGATTGTACATTTCATGCCAGGGTGTCTCATTATAAAACTTTGACCATTTCCGTGGATAATTGCGACGAGATTTGTATTCCATTGCAATTTGTTCGTGGCTGGCAAAGGAACAGAAAAGAAGGGGGTAGTAAAAATATGTAAAAGTGAAATCAAATACAGTTACGGAATACCCAACACTTGTTAAGTTATAGTTACGTCTAGTCTCAAACCTAATCTTCCATGTTTTTCTAGCGATCCAGTCAATTTGATTTCCTTCTTCAACTGAATTTTCTTTGTGGCCATTCAACATATCTTCGACACCCTGATGGTTCCAATTGAGTGCAGTTCTTATATCCTTCAATACAATTTAAGAAAGCAAATTTTGATATCTAAAGTAATGTCGTGCATTGCAATTCTATGCTCCTCCTTGCTTATACAGGATTCTTTTATTAATGTCATTGAAGTCCTTTTTTACTGAAATCACTTCAAATGTTAAGATTGTACCAAATCAAATCGGAAGAGTGCTCCTCTCTCTCTCTCTTCATCGATTCATTTGTCGAGTACACTCTTCCAAACTCTTCTTTCTGCTCTACAAAAAGGCTCTGGCCTCATCGTCTAAGAGGTAGATACCAGAGATCAGCAATGAATCGTATTTTCGCTACTCATAAGTACTCATGAAATTTTGAGTATGAGTGAGTCAAGAGTATTGAAATTCAACTACAACATTGATTTATAAGTATAGGTTGCAATGAGTATGAGTACAACGTTGACATCAAATTCACAACATTCGATTCATTGTTTGATTCATACGCCTACTCATTCAAATTCATAAATTTAGAAAAATACTTATAACACTTACGAGTCACTCGAATCATTCATCAAAATTTACACAGTAGTAGTTATTGTTGCATTTACAAAAGACGAAAAAAGAAAAGACAAAGACAGCAAGCAAAGCACACACACAACCTTCTAGCGAGTATTGTGGTGTTCGTACTCGAATCATACTTATTTTGTGCTTCGTGTATATGTTGAATCATGGAGAGTCGAAATCAACAACATCATGCGTATTGTTAAGTATGAGTACGATTAGTATTTCTAACTTTGAATATGAGTAGTATGAGTATGATATTAAAATAAGTATGAATGCGTATAAGTAGCTGAAATTATAAGTATGACTCGAATCTACTCATCGTTTTGAATACTCGTTGCTGATCTCTGGTAGATACCTTCCCCGCAACCTCATCTGTATGCTTATTGCCTCGAATTCTTATGTGACGAAAGATCCAATCCAGCATTTCTAATTCAAATATCCGTTTCGATGTACACGGAGCCTGATTGCCTGTATTTCCTGACCAAATTAAATTCAGCACACATCTTTCAATAATGTAAACTCTTGCTTGGAAACAACTTTAAAGTTTCCACAGTCAACCAGGGACTGTCATTGAATCATCAGCATACCACAGAGTGCTCTGTCGCTTAGAACGTAGTACGTAGTAGTCAAATTATTTTCTTCACTCTTTTTAATCGGTCTCGTTGTGTAGCATTATCCGAAATCCATTCGATTCCATTTGTCAGATTGCGATGACCTCTGATTAATATTACATTAGACTTGTCTCCTATTAACATAACTCTGGTCTGCATGGATGTGGTTCTCACTAACTATGCAGAGCCAGCAGTGTCGTCAAGGAATACGCTCTCTTTGTCACGGTGGTAGCAATGCAAGACCGTCTGAATGGTTTTGAAGATGCATTGAATGAAAGGCATCGATTTTTTATCGATCGAATAATATCAAATTGTTTCGATGTATCGATAAGTTACATCGAGTGTTCTTAACACATCATCGAAGTATCGATAAGTTCTTAACACATCATCGTATATCTCCCACCACTAAACCCAGTAAAGATCTAAGTAAATAACAAAGCAAAGTGTTGAGTGAGAGAAATTGTTGACACCCCTTTTGTATAGCTGTGGTCTCACATATCAGTTGGAATATTTTTTATTTCTATTACATTGTCTACCCCCTGTAAATATTGAAATTTATAGTTCAACTTCCGTTTGGCAGATGTTCACATCCGCCGGATGTGTGTTATATTTTCGCTTTTTTATTCTATTTTGTTGTCTCTCTATCTCTCTCTCCCTCTATATTTTGCTTATACATACATTTTAACAGGATTATGTATTTTTCTTTTTATATGGTTGTTGTTGTTGTTGTTGCATTTTTATTATTATATTTATTCACTTACATTTTGCCAATATTTTTCACTGGTACCGTCGTATTCATGCTGCGTTGAATGCGAGTTGTGCCGTCCTCTGTGTTTGCTGGTTGTTTTTCTACTGGTCTGGTACTGAGTGAATGGAATTGCAAAGAAAACATATGGATTCACATAGCAATCAGGTGTATTTTGTATTACTTAAAATCAGAAGGAGGGAAGGTATGCCTCTTGATGAATATCGTTATAATGAAAACTGAAATGTAAATTGGAAATTTTATTTCATTTTATTCTTTCAATAGTTGACGTCTAAGGAGTACAGCTACGAATGCCATTTTAGAATGTATACATGTATACGTGGCATTCTTCCCCTAAGTTACTATGGCCATTTGTTTTGTTGTCAAAATATATCCTTCTCCATGACTTCGGTTACTTTGGCGTCTAAACAAAACATTCTTCTTCCTTTTTAATTTTTTTTTTTTTTTGGAATTTTAAGCAAATAAATCTTCGAGCAATACATTTCGGCTGTTCAAATATTATTTCATAAGTCCATACATACCTAACTGATGGGGTGGAGAGGGGGAATAAAATTTTTTATTTATTTTACTTCCAATTTCTATCACGCTCTTTATTTCCTACATGCTTATGGAATAATTAAAGTAATTCTAACCTAACAGCAGTAGATCTTTCAGAGTTTGTTCGATAAGGACTTCTTTCAGGGATACAAGAATGATTGCACATTCTAAAAGATATATGCTGACTTCAAAGCTCGAAGCCAATCAATAAAAAAAAACCTGGGGTTCATTCATTATAAACTTCAAAAACCATAAAAAGGCAATGAGAGTTGTAAGTGTCTGGGATATGTAGGGAAATTTAGACAGAATAGATGTTAAATGCCAAATGTTGCTGTAGAAGTTAATAGTGTGGGAGAGAATCCAGAACCACCTACATTTCTATTAAAAAGAAGTTGTTCTTAAAAGGACATTCTGGCAATTATAGCATTACTGGTCTACGACAAACCAAACAGAATGAAAGAATAAGATTAAGAAAGAAGACTATTAGGAAATAAAAGCTCTAGAGATAGAATCTAACAGACATAACAGAACCTTGTAATCCCTAATGAATTCAACAGGAACTCAATTTAAGCAAAGTTCCTCTGGACATCATCCAATACAGCAACTCAAATAAAGAATTTATACAGGTTTTAACACCGGACAAATGAACGTATACAGGCTTCATCGGAAGCACCACGATAGGTCCAGGCGGGAATTGCACGTGTTACTTCATCGGCTGCTTAAAGAGTTGCACATGTTTCGCATTTTCTGCTCAAATATTATAAATGGCACCAAATGTGGTACTCTGATCATAGAACAGCGACTATGGAATGCCTACCAAATTTTTCGCTCTCGAAAGAAAAAAATGATAGAAAAAACCAAATCATACATGAGAACAATTTTACATGGATGTATGAAAGATTTTAAAGTAAAGTCCAGTGGATTACGCATAACTTTAAGCCGAGAGCAATCACGGTAAAAAGACTGTGAGGTGGAGAAAACAACTGCTTCATAAGGGAACAGAAACTTATTTGTCGCTGTCAGGCAGCGGTACAAGATCTCATATCAGTTCATACGTGATGCAAGGAAGGAAAAATGTTGAACTTCAGGGTACTTTAATCGATGGTTAGATGTTAGAGTTTCAAAGCTGGTTATTCGATGCAAAGACGAATTGATGCATGTAAAATTAGGCGACCCAATAATCCTGCTTTTTTGAGTATTAGGTTGGAGGGCATTTTTATGTAATTTCATTTCTCGAAAGCGCATTCGTGTATAGGCATTGAGAGCTTCTTACGTGTCCTTGAGAAATGTACCATAGTTAAGGCAAAGACAGTAATCAAATGAAAACAATCATGAAAACACATGTCCAAAACGGTGGCAGCATCCACTGGCCGCTGGGCACTGGACCCTAGGAAAACCTGTTGTCTTGTTTGGTATAACAGGCAACAATCTCCAGGGAAAACAGCCATAAAAAAATGGCCTGAAATTTATAAGTTGTGGCTTAATTTTTACGCCTTAAGCAAATGACTCACATAAAGGTTCTCAGGTTTTTCGGTGTCTTATGAGGTTAGAAATGTGAACATAAGCAGGGAAGAGGAGAGAAGTTCACAATCTATAGTCCACACCAGAGATCAGCAATGAATCGTATTTTCGCTACTCATAAGTACTCATGAAATTTTGAGTATGAGTGAGTCAAGAGTATTGAAATTCATCTACTCTCTATTCATCAAAATTTACAGTAGTAGTTATTGTTGCATTTACAAAAGACGAAAAAAGAAAAGACAAAGACAGCAAGCAAAGCACACACACAACCTTCTAGCGAGTATTGTGGTGTTCGTACTCGAATCATACTTATTTTGTGCTTCGTGTATAATTTGAGTCATGGAGAGTCGAAATCAACAACATCATGCGTATTGTTAAGTATGAGTACGATGAGTATTTCTAACTTTGAATATGAGTAGTATGAGTATGATATTAAAATAAGTATGAATGCGTATAAGTATCTGAAATTATAAGTATGACTCGAATCTACTCATCGTTTTGAATACTCGTTGCTGATCTCTGGTCCACACTCTACTTATGTAATTTGCCCAACTATGAGACGACGTCCTGTCATTGAAGACCGCAATAACAATACACAGTGTTGTTAAGCTGATAAGCAGACCAAGGTACCCAAAAATTTCTTTGGAGGAAAACTAAACGCTTTTGTTTCTTTTTTTGTTTACTTTGTTTTCTTTGTTTTATTTACAATTCAATTCATTTTATAAGTTTTGTCGTGTGGATATTTTTAAATGATTATCTTAATAGCACACGCCATAACGACTGCAAACTCCTGAACAACATTCTTTGCTGAAACGACAGCTTTTTATAGGGGGTAGACACTCGTTATCGGCGAGCTTATTTGGTTGCTACAATTAAAAGTTTTTTGTTTCATTTTTTTAATATTATTAATATTAAAGGAGATGAAAAGCAAGAAAAATCAACAATTATTTGTAAGAAAATTATATTTACCTGTAATGAGTTTAACAGATTGTTATTGTCAGTTTCCAAAATAGGAGTGCCTTGGCTTAAATGGTAAAAGCTGGCCAATACGACCATAATAGTAACCACAAAGTATATAAATTTCATTTTTATATTGATTGTTTTAAATAATTTAATTAATTTTTAATTGCTGGTATGGAGGAGGTGTTAATGGCTTTACACGATTGCTCTGACTGTGTCAAAACGATGTTTCGCACACTTCATTTATAGGCGAAACAGAAAACCAATGATTTACACAAAATTACAATAAAATTTTTCGATATCACAGTTGAGGACATAAGATTAGATAGAACAGTTTCCAAGGGCATTTAAACAAAAGGGCTGTAAAATGTTTGGAAAACAACGATTAGGCCAAATACGCAAATATTTGGAGAACAAGTTTAAACTGCTTAGAACCTCAATATACAAGAAATTCTCCTTCCATCTCTCTCTCTCTCTCTCTCTCTCTCTCTCTCTCTCCTATTCGATCAGTTTGTTTTTTTATTTATTGTGAACTATTTATCGTTTATTAAGTACAATTAAAATACAATCAAAATAGTTACAAGGCTAAATATGTACATATTATTTTGTATGTTTCATTATCATCATTACAATCATAATTTATTTATATTTTATGAGGAAAAAACATAAATTAATAACCAAAAGGAAACATTTGTAAAATTTGTTATTTTATTTTCAGATTATCTGTTGAAAAAATTTAAAAAATAACAAGAAAAATAGTAAAATAAAAAGATAAGAATGAAATGATGTCAATATTTTACGAATATTTGATAACTTTTTTGATAAAATATGTTTAAAGAAAAAAAAAAAAAAAAAAAAACAATTTAAGCAACAAAAATATTATTTTGCAAATACGAATAACAGAACAATTGCGTTCTAAACAAACTGTTTGGAGTAATTATGTGGACTCAAATTAGGGTTGCCAGCCTGGCTGGACTTGGCTGGATTGTCCAGATTTTATGATGCTTGTCCAGTTTCAAGCTAAAATTTAATTTGTCCAGCTAAATAGAAATTTTTTTAGTACACTGCAATAACTTGGGCAATAATTTAATCTTTGTCAAATCATGTTAGCCAACACTGATTGTACATTTGTTATACAACTAAGTTATGATTCCCCTCTTATATCATCACTGACAACATGCCTCAACACTTGAACAGCTGATGTCATAATAAATATTATTGCGAGCGATAGTCAATTACTTTACGTGCAGCTTTTATTTTTTTGTACATGAAAATAAAAATAATTTGCAGAAAATCTTGAAATGGATATTGATGAAGAAGCTGGTCCATCAAAAAGACGACTCACAACTTTCTGTGATAGATGGAAAGAGTTTGAAAAATATGCTAATTGGATAAGAAAAAAAGATAATTACACGGCAGAGTGTAAATTATGCCAAAAAGACATTATAATCAAATAAGAAGGCAGCTGCTCGCTTGATAAACACATAAAAACAAAAAAAACATAATAAAATGGAGATGTCGCAGAAGTTGTCTCAAACTATTTCGAATTTTGTAGTCCCAACAGAGACAAAAATTGTATTTTTTATGTTTTGTCCAGCTTTTTAAAACCCAATGTCCAGCTTTTTGCCAATCGGAATCTGGCAACCCTAACTCAAATACAGATCGATTACTTAGAACATAAAAAACGAAAATAAACAAAAACAAATTGATTTTAGTTCAAGGATTACCAAAAAATGTTTGGTTATGTATTAGTGAGTAAAAGAGAAAAAATAAGTGAGAGAATTTATTTATTTACAGCCATAGAAAAGTGTTAGTAATATACGCTATTTTGATTTTCATTTCATCAACATATGTACATAAAACTATCTATGTTCGGCTTAATAATTTTAGATAAATAAAAATAAAAAATCCATTTTTTACATATTAACATACAAAATATCTTTTAAGAACATATTCCCTACATTCTTTAAATGTTTTATAACATACATATAAGGCATTGAATATTAGCATCTTTTAACATAAAATATTTTTTGAGTGTCATTCCGAAATGAAATGCTAATGCATCCGCCGCACATGTGTTCTTGTCGCAGTCTGATCGACAACTAAATCATAAAGCACAAGAATGCGTGTGACTTCTCTCCGCACAATTGTGCTATGAAATGGTAAACACTGTTTTAGTTACATGATAACAGTAGTCTAACGATCTAAGCCAATCATACCGGGTTATCCATTTCGTGGTTTCAAAAGTAAACGTAAATAAAACACATATAAAATATTTTTTTCATGATATTTCTTTTTTATTGTAAAGTTTGAACGTTGACTTTATGTGTGAAACACTACATTATTTAAATGACCTCCACGCGAAGTGTTGCAAGCATTGATTGTTTTTAGGTAATTTTCGACCACTTTTTGACACATATTGGACGGTATCTCAGCCATAACTTGACGAATGTTGGTTTTTAAGTGCTCAAGAATTGAGGGTTTACCTGCATAAACACGGTCTTTCGCGTAGCCCCACCAAAAAAAGTCTAATGGTGTCAAATCGCATGATCTTGGTGGCCAGTTGATATCGCCACGACGAGAAATTACGCGGCCAGGAAACGTCTCTTGCAATAAAGCCATATTCGCTCGAGTTGTGTGGCATGTGGCACCGTCTTGTTGAAACCACATATTCTCCAAGTCGTATTCTTCAATAGCAGGCAAAAAAAGTCGGTTATCATATGACCATAACGCTCCGAATTGACGGTGACAGTCGTTCCATCGTCGTTTTCGAAGAAGTAAGGTCCAATCACACCTTCGGACCAAAGACGCACCAAACAGTGACTTTTTCTGGATGTAATGGCCTCTCTTCAATTACTTGAGGATTCTCAGAACCCCAAATATGACAATTTTGTTTATTAACATACACACCGAGTGTGAAATGTGCTTCATCGCTGAAGAAAATTTTGTTCGAAAAATTGCCGTCCACCGCCTGTTGTTCAAGCACCCATTCCACGTATCTACGACGTTGTGAATGGTCAGCTGGCTTCAGTTGTTGCGTGAGCTGGACTTTATATGGATGTAGGTGTAGATCTAAATGCAAAATACGCCATAATGTGCCGTAAGACAGTCCTAATTCCTGAGAACGACGAGGAATCGACACATTCGGGTCTTCGGCAACACTTTCACTTACAATAGCGATATTTTCAGCGGAATTCTTCTTCACAATTTTGCCAATTGCTTGCGTAGTTGGACGATTATGTAAACCATAATCTCCTCGTAAAGCACGATACGTGGCTATGGCAGAATCACCATTTTTGTAGTAGGTTTTGATAATTTTTATGCGTTGAAAAGAAAAAAATTGGTTTCACAACTTAATTTGACAGATGTCGAAATACTCATACTCATACTCTTGAAACCACGAAATGGATAGCCCTTTATGTATGTTAACATGCATGGAGACACATAGTAAGTAGTGTATTGGCTCATTACACCTCAGGCCTCGGTTCAAACACCATGTCACCCATCTTCAACTAAACAAAATATAAGAAAAAAAAATATTTCTTCAGTGACTTCCTCTCACCAGATTTCTGGCAAAAACTCTGAGAGTAAATAAAATTGCCATGAAAAGTTTCATAAAAATCTGTAGTTCGAAGTCGACCTTAAACTGTAGGTCCCGCCACTCATGTATAAAATTAACACACACACAACATAAGTGGTGTGAGAAACTAGGTCGTATTCCTGACTAAAGGGTTGTTTGTACTGACCATGTATGTATGTATATATTAGAGGTCTGCAACGAATAACTTTTTTGCTTCATGTGTGCAACTCGTTGTCGGATAAATAGAGTACTTACTCTCTCTCTAACAGCTCAAGCAGTGAAGAGAAGAGAATGTGTGCAAGACAAATACGAGTAAGTATTTATCCGAAGCTGCTTATGTTCCGTAAAAAGAGTACTCATTGAAAAATATATCCGCAAAAACAAGTACTCCTAAAATTATGTTCACTTCATGTGGTACTTCAAATACTCGCAGCATAAAACACCACATAACTGATGTTTTTTTATATATAAATGCTTATGTGTATGAACAAACGACATGTTAGGCATATATTTATTAATCATTGAAATAAAAAAATAGAAATCGAAAATAGTAAATTTTTTTGAAAAATATTTTTTTTTTCGCTTTTTGATTTAAAAAATTCTTTATTTTCAATGAACTAAAAACAATTAAAATAACAAAAAAATCACTTAAAATTACTAAAATGTAAAAAAAAAAACATAGTTTATATTTCATATTTTCAGAGATCATTTAAAATGATAAAAGTATGTAAGTAATAAGTGTAACAAATAAAGTTAAGTATATGTATGTGTATAGAAGAGAAGGAACTTTAAAAACTTAAATATTTGTGAATTTATTTAAAAAGAAAAACAAAACATAAAAACATTAATCCTTAAATAAAAAAAAAAAAACTAAAAATTCATGTCCATAAAACTCAAAACTAGAGATCACTTTCTATTCTTTCTATTTCTTCGTATATTTTTGTTTTATTCATATTAGAGTGTAAAAACATTATTTTGTTTATTGTAGCTCCGTTAGTTCCAAGAGCAGACCTCTTCTCAGAAATAAGATTTCTTGCCTTCGAAAAATACATATGTACATACATAAATGCATACATACATAATTGAACAGCCTAAAAAATAACATTATAATTCGGTGCGAATCGATATAATTTCATTTCTACAACAATAAAACATATTCTTACCCTACAATAAAACAAACGGTAATATTTGTTTTCCACAGGCTATTTGCACATACATTTTGTGAAAACAAAAAATCTTTCAGTTTGTTTATTATTTTATTTGGCAATGCATGTATACATACATGCACACACGTATACACGTTCTCTGAGTACATGTTCCTTTTTACACTGTGTGCAACATCTTTACATATTTATAGTCTTTGGTGTAGATCTTTGTGGTATTTGCAGTACTCATTGGTATTTGAAGTACTACGTGAAGTTTGGTGGTACTCGTTGTACTCGACATGTTTTGTGCCGGTATTTTCGAGTAAGAAGGAAAGTTGTTTCTCAAAAAAGAGTACTTTTCTTCTTCGGATACTTCGGATAAGTGTACATGTATGCTAGATCTTATGTACTTTTTGAAGTCAAATACATTTGTGCAGACCTTTAGTATATATGCCCTGCATCAAATCGTCAAATATTTGAGAAAAATCGTCAAAAGCGTCAAAGACGTTCATTGAAATCGTAAAAAAATCGTCAGAAAAAATATATAAATAAATTGAAAGGTATTTTGAAAACAAAAACATATAAAGTCAATATTAAGCAGCAATAATATTGCATCATCTGTACCCATGTGTGGTGTAAATATTAAGGAGTCAGAAGATATTGACGTTATAGTTTGTTAAGACGGTGCAATAGATATTTCACTTCATCTGATCTATTTACCATTTACACCATTTATAACCGACCGAGAATGGAATACAACTCTCATGTATGGGTTGGCCCTTAACGTCTATTTTGAGGCTTCTCGACCGTTTACAGAAGAGGCAGTAGTAGCTCGTTAATCACGATAGTGTGTCCAACTCCATTGATTCATTGGCGCATCGTTGCAATGTGGCTTGAGTTTCACTGTTCTATCGCTACTACAACGGATATTGCTTGAACAAAATAGGAGGACTTATTTATGAAAATCATGTACTCCTACATAACACTCGTCTTTCTCGGCCCTCACATCCGTATTTGGTCGATTGGCCAGTGTATCGCACACTGCATTACAGACAAAGTTCGTTTGTTCGACGGACTATTCGTATGTGGAACTCTTTCCTGTTACTTATGGTATAAAAACATTCAAACCTAGTGTCCATAAACACTGCTTCCTCTTTCCTCCTTCCTATAATATATTTTCCTAGTTCCAAACACAATGCCATCCCCTGAGTGTTGGCCGAATGAGAATAAAAATAATGGCACTTGCCTTTGTTCTTCCGATGATAATATTAGAAGCTATAATCGAATTTTTAAAATTGTCTGCAACGGCATATGATAATTTATGTTCAACTACGATGTTATTTAGGAGTTGAAATTTTTTGGCTTTTAAAGGATTAAAAAATGCATAAAATACAGAAAAATCATCACAGATATTCGACAATAACTTAAAAATATAATACTTTACTCCTTGTTATTACTGGCATAAATTTCCAACAGAAACAACTCCAAATACAAATACAAAGCTTAAGAAGGCTTTTAATGAACTAAAGTAAAGAATATGATGTAAATTTTTAATTTCTAAAAATCGTCGAAATAAGGTCATAAATCGTCATATCGTCAATATGATATTTTTGGAGCACAAAATCGTCATAATGACGATAAATCGTCAAATCTGGCAGCTATGCCTGCAGGAAATGTCAATAGTGAAACTGTACTGACTTACTATTGACACAGTCACCAGTACTACTGACTTATTATAGGACAAGCAATGCTTTTTAACATGTGCATGTCATTGAAAATCTACTACTGACGTTAGTACTACTGACTAGGTACTTCTTTTGGGACCATATGCAGACATTGAAACCAGTGAATCAGTAGTACAATTTAGCAGTTCTAGTCTACACTTTTGGTACTTTTCTGTAGTAAAAGTCGACAATAAAATTTCAATTTTTGTAAATATTTGATAAAAACGATTATGCCGCCGATACATTATCAATCAGCTGCCGCCACTCATTCGTTCTTGACAATTTTTTTCTCATCAAAGGAAAATTAAATAATTGTTGACTCTTCGATCACTACGTCACCAATATAGTCGACAAAAGTGGTGACTTGGAGATACTTGTCGACATGTTTCCTACAGGGTGTTTATTCTTATTTTCCAACACAATCAAAATCAATCAAGGAGTGTTTAGAAAAACCTTTTCTGTTGCCGAATCTACGTCTAATGTGTGATGTTTGTTGACGATGTTATGCATCTGAGTGACAGAGTTTTTTTTTTTGGTTGGATTATTTGGTGTTAGAGTTGCAGTAGGCCGCAGTCTAGTAGATAGTGTATTAGTTTATTAAACCCAAGCCTATGGTCTAAATCTCAGCACAAATATCTCGAATAAAACGAAATATGAAAAATATTTCTTTCGACAACTTCTTCTCAGCAAATGTTTGCGTCAAAAACTGTGATGGATATTCATCTATAACAACCCGTATAGTGCGATCTTGAGAAAAGCTCAAAATAAATCAAGAAAATGAGCTATCAACACCAGAGGCAATAAATTTCGATATAAATATGCGGCACTCTCTCATATTTTTTGGACATATCTAGAGCCATAACTTTGTTCTTACCAAATCGTCGAATAGACTGTAATGCCAACTTGGCACCAATAGAACGGACATTACGGAAACCAGCCATTTAAAGGCATCCGTAGGTAAAAAATAAACTTCTACCTTTAAAGATATCACCCTAGTCAGTCAATCTCATTTATGAACCATATTAGATCTTCAAGTCTGTAGTCTTTTAAATTTACCAGTTAATCAACACATTGACTACTACGAGTATCAAACCTCACTTCAATAATCCCAAAAAAATAAGAAGTTTCACCAACTTCTCCTTCGCTATATCCTCCAAAGCTGAGCCTAACCTTGCCATTTCATCGGGCACTGCGATGCAAGGGTATTTCAACGTTATTAGCCTCACTATTCTTAGGAATTGGCGTTACATTAGCAAATGGAAAATTATCAGTTCGATAAGAGGCACTGAAGCGGTTAGTTAATGGAAGCGTAGAACACTTCTTCAGGACCAGTGATGGAATATCATCCAGCCCAGATGATTTTTTAGTGTTGAGATCGGTAAAACCTATTTTAACTACGCGAGCATAAAAGACTAATGGGTACCGGGCATTGGGAAAACCTGTCGTGTTGTAGATTGCTATAACAGGCAACAATCTCCAGGGAAAAGAGCCATGAAAAAATGATGAGATATTTGTTATGCGAATATCTAACAATAGCTAGCTATTGCCTGAAATTTATAAGTTGTGCCTACATTTTTACGCCTTAAGCAAATGGCTCACATGGAGATTCTCAGATTTTTTTTTGTCTCATAAGGTTAGAAATGTGAACAGAAGCAGGGAAGAGAGAAGTTCACAGTCTATAGTCCACAATCTACTTATGTATTTTGCCGAACACTGAGACGATGTCCTGTCATTGAAGACCGCAATAACAATACACAGTGTTGTTAAGCTGATAAGCAGACCAAGGTACCCAAAAATTTCTTTGGGGGAAAACTAAACGCTTTTGTTTCTTTTTGTTTAAATTTATTTACAATTCAATTCATTTTATAACTTTCACGTGTGAATATTTTCAAATGATTATTTTATGAAACGCATCGGGCGATATATACAAGGCATCTTTTTGAACAACACTGTTCGGAAACCTGACAGGGTTCTCCAACGGGTTGACATTCGTTATCGGCCAGCTTATTTGGTTGCTGCAATTAAAACGTTTTTATTTACTTTCAGTTTTTTTTTTTTTAGCAAAATATATGAAAAGACAGAGAAAGGAACAATAATTTGTAGGAAAATTATCTTTACCTGTAGTGAGTTCAACAAGTTATTGCCAGTTTCCAAAATAGGAGTGCTTTGGCTTAAATGGCAAAAGCTGGCCAATATGACCATAATAGTAACCACAAAGTATACAAATTTCATTTTTATTGATTGTTTTAAACAATTGAATTAATTCTTAATTGCCGGTGTGAAGGAGGTGTTAACGGTTTTACACGATTGCTCTGACTGTGTCGAAACGATGTTTCAACACTTCATTTATAGGCGAAATAGATAACCGATAATTTAATTTCCATACCACACTTAAGGACTTAAGATTAGATAGGACGGTTTTCAAAAGTACTTAAACCATGGAAGGTAAAAAAATGTTTGGAAAACAAAGTTTAGGCCAAATACCCAAACGTTTCATTATCATCATCATCACTGCATCTATCATATTTTGTGAGGAAAACATAAATTCAAAAAAAAAAAAAAATTTTAAGATTTATTTTCAAATTGAGGCTATTTGTTGACAAAATTTTAAAAATAAAAATAAAATTGCAAAAAAAAGTATGAAATGACAAGATAAGAATGAAATTATGTCAAAAATTTCGCAACTACATGTTAAAAAGAAAAACAATTTAAACAACAACAATATTGTTTTGCAAACACGAGTCGTTATTTTATCTCAGATATACTCGTACATACATAGATCGATCATTTAGAACACAAAAAACAAAATTAAACAAAAAATGAGATATGTCTGTTACACATCACTTCCCTATGTGTTGAGGGTATAGAAAAACTTTTTCTGTTGCCTGGACCTTAATATGTTACTCTCCCTGAGAGATGTCAGAGGTTATTGGATTGGTTTATTTTTGGGGTTAGGCTTGAAGTCGTCGTAGTCAAATAGGTAGTGTATTAACTTATTCGACGCTACAGCTTAGACATCTCAAAAATATTTCTTTCAACGACTTACTCTCAACAGTTTTCTGACAAAAACTCAAACAGTAAATAAAATTATCATGAAAACTTTTTGTCAGAAATCTGTTTTTCGGTGGGGACTTTAAACTGGAAGTTTTGCTACTTGTGGAAGCTAAGTTGTAATAATCCCCCCTAAAGTTAGCAGGTAATAAAAGTTAGAATGGACCTTCTTAACTTTTATGTATTTAGATTCGAATCCACAATATTGTTTTCTGTAGCATTCAATCATTAAATGTTTGTTTTGATAGTCAAGCTATGTTAACTCCTTGGACTGTATAGGGGGGATTGTCGTCTATCACAGTTTCGGGACACTATAAAAAAGAGCCAAAAATTAGAAGGCTTCCAATGCACAACAACACCACAAAAACACCAAACACTTATCTTTTGTTGTTGCTTATTTGACGATCTGTTCCACTGTCTTTTTCTATAAACTTCCACTTATACCAAAGCATTGGCAATATATTTGATTAATATTAATTTCAAGGTTTTACCGAGATCCAATCCAAATTTATATCATTCTTTTATTTTTCCCAAACAGAAATAAATTCACTCTTTTGGGTTTACAAATTTCTATTGTTTTATTTTCTCACAAACCACAATTTTTACAATTAGTCATTAAACCACAAAATTATTAAGTTTTATAAGTTTATTATAAGTTTTAATTACATTTCACAATTATTGCACAAATTTTTAAGGAAAGTAGAATAAATTAGCAGACAAATTAGGTTGCATCCTTCTGGATGTTATAAAAGCAGAAGTCAAAAAAGCAATTAAAAAATGAACAAAACAAAATTAATAATATAAAGCTTTATTTTGGACAGCGGCGCCCTCTGTTGCCAAATTGCGAACAAGTCGATGCCAATCCTGTTTATGTCGCCAGAGGTGGGAATCATCGATCGTCAGACATAAACAAGCTATTTAATTACAGTACAATGGGTCAATTTCGACCTCCGGGTACTGTACTTGTCTTAACTGACAAGTACACGTCCTCTAACCTAATTACTACAGGTTTAAAAGTTAAATGCAGAAGATTATTTGGAAACATGAGAAGGTAGATATAAAATTAATTCTAAATCCTTCTAATGGAAGCTTATTTACAATTGCTCTGCTAAACCGCTCTCTAAAACACTGTTTGTAGTCAAAAGAACATAATCTATAACGACTCGTAAAGTCTGATCCATAAGAAAACTAGAAATAAATCAAAAGAAGGAGCTGCCAACACCAAAACCAATAAATTTCGATATAAATGAGTCATATGAGCCTTGAACATATGTATCTACAGTCATAATCTAGTTCTCACCTATGATGTTAGCCTATGATAGTTTCCATAGTCTTGGAAAGCGCAGAAAATATTGGTTGGATTGGAGAGGGTGGCACTTCACCGTAACCTTTTGGTCCTTTGTGATCCTTCAATTTTGAAAAGAAAGAAAAGACGAAAAGAAAGAAGTGAAAGCAAGAGAAGTCGGAAAAAATTAGAAAGAAAAAGAGCAAAGGTAAAACTACAATCAGACCTTCTACCTTTAAAGATATCGCAATAGTCAGTTATTCTCGTTTATGAATAGTATTAGATCTCCAAGTCTGTAGTCTTTTAAATTTACCGGTTATTCAACACGTCGACTACCTAGCTATCACTGTCTACGCATCTGTAAACAAAGACAGTCGTATAAACTATGATCCGCTGTTTCCTTTACTCCTTCACAGAGCCTACAGAAATCTGAAATATCTCAATTTCATCTACTAAACCTGTATCTAAAGGTATTCATATATAGGTCTCATTTCCCATATCTAGGATTTGCTATAAGGCCTGCGCCGTTCTACAGTCCGTTCTACATCCCCATACAGCCTTTACCAGAGAATCAAACCACTTTTCAATAATCCCAAAATAATCACCGACTTCTCCTCCGTCAAATAATTCAAAGCTGAGCCTAACCTTGCCATTTCTTCTGCAACTTTGTTGCAAGGGTATTTCAAGGTTATTAGCCTCACTATTTTTAGGAAATGGCGTTACATTAGCAAATGGAAAAAATATCGGTTCGATAAGAGGCACTGAAGTGGTAAGTTAATGGGTTTTTAGTGTTGAGATCGGTAAAACCTATTTTAACTACGCGAGCATGAAAGACTAATGGGTACCGGGCATTGGGAAAACCTGTCGTCTTGTCGTTTGGTATAACAGGCAACAATCTCCAGGGAAAAGAGCCTATTATGTTGAATGTCGACCTTTTATTGCAATCTTTTCATATGTTCATACTTATGATTACTTATTATAAATTGGTTACTTTTACTACATTTAAGGGTTGCCATATAGGACTTAATACATATAGTAAAACTACCATAACATCCCCCTTTCCTTAAGGATATAGAAAATACTAAATTTAAAGATATGTACTTAAATTATTTCATAAATTTAATCTATTGGGTGGTATTATTTTTCTTACACTCCTTGATGTATAAATTCCATTATTGTCCCGATTAGCATCAATTTCACTGCCCACCTTTTCATGGCCACTAATATGAGCATTATCATTACCACAATCTACATCTACATTCCCATCATCGTGACCAGTATCCACACTTCCATCATTCCTTACCAAATTACTGTCAAAGCTCTCACTGTTTTCAAAATTATAATGAACATTCCCATCACCATCAGATTTCAGTGTCCCTATTTCACTCCCTGGCCATTTGCCCAATTTCCGACCTATTTTCATTATGTGCTGCCTATTTCTCCTATAAACCACTCCAGTTTCATCCCTTACCAAATATGATCTAGGCTCCTTGTATTTCCTGATAATTCTGCCGCTAAACCATACCGAAGTTGGATTCTTCTTCTTCATTCACCTCAACTGGTCTCAAATTAACTGAATTCCTATTGTAATCCCGAGATGCCTTCAATTGCCTCTGTCTAAATTGTTTCCTTATCCTCTTCTGATTCACTAATTTTGGCTTCAAATCATTCGAAAATGATGGCAATTTTGTGCGCAGCTTTCCCTGAATGCTCATATGACCCTCATGTACATACCGTAGCATTTCTGATCTTAAACTCTTCGGCACTAAAATACGTCTGTCCTTGAATAAAATACCGTTTATCAAATTTATCCCATCTTTAATGGGATAAAATTGTTGTAATTCTGTATCGACCTGTCTTTTACTAGCCGGCCACCCTTCTCTCACATAAGACATAATTTTCCTAAAAACCTTATCATTCTCAGTTTCATGTGTTATCCTCTCAATTTTATCCTTAGGCAGTGCCAATTGGCACAATAACGAGTTGCACTGTAAATCAATATCCTTGTCCAATTCAGAAAGACCTTTTTCCTTAAGAGGTGCCCTAGACAAGGTGTCGGCAATAAAAAGATCATTGCCTGGTTTATAGACTACTGTTAAATTATAAGATAACAATCTCAACATGAATCTCTGAAGGCGCGTTGGGATATTATATAAAGGTTTATTAAAGAATGGAACCAGAGGTTTGTGATCTGTTTCGACAGTCACATTTCTACCATAAATATATTGATGGAAACGTGTGCATCCAAACAATATAGCGAATATAACACCGATAATGTAAGGTGTTTCCGCGTATCATAGTAGGCCAAAACCGGCGCTCTCGTAATATCCTTCTTCAAATTTTCAAATTCCACCTGCTGCTACCTATTCCATCCCCAGACAGAGTCATTCTTCAAAAGATCTCTTAAATGTTTGGTCTTATGTGACAAATTTTCAACAAAAGATCTTAAATAGGTAATCATTCCCAAAAACCTTTGCAATTCCTGTTTATTTTCCGGTATGGGCATTGCCAAAACCGATTCTATTCTCCTGTCCTCAGGTCTTACACCCCTCTCAATAAAAATGTGACATATAAACTTAATTTCAGTTTTGAGAATCATTGATTTGGCCCTATTAAATTTCAGACCCACTCTCTCTGCCCTTTCCAAGACCTGATTCGAAATCTCCATTGTGCCCCTGAACACTTGATGCATGTATTAAAAAATCGTCCATATATATTACCAAACCTGATATATCACCAAAGAGTCTCACCATTTCGGCATGAAATATCTCAGGTGCCGAACTTATGCCAAATGGCAAACGCAGAAAACGATATCTACCAAATGGTGTGTTAAAGGTACATAACCTAGACGATTCATCATCAAGTAGAATCATCCAAAAGCCAGAATTAGCATCCAGCAAAGTGAAAATTTTAGAACCACTCATACGAGATTTGCATTCATCCACTGTAGGCAAATCAAATCTAGGTCTCACAATCACTTTATTCAAATTCCGCGGATCCAAACACAATCTCAATTTACCATTAACCTTTCTTACTAGTACGATTGAATTTACCCAATCCGTGGGTTCTTTTACCTCAGTAATTACATTTAATTTAACCATTCTATCAATTTCATCCCTTAAGGGCCCATGAAGACTAAACGGTACACGACGCGGAGGATCCATTATTGGTTGACAATTGTCCCTAATCTGCAAATGACACTCATTCATAAGCCGCCCTAAGCCATAAAAAATACCTTTGTATCTCAAGGCCAATAATATTATTGCAATTCATGTTGACAATATAGAATGATGCTGCATAAATTACGTTATTATATAAAAAATCTACAAAAATTCTCCCAACTACGGGTATCTTTTCCCCACTAAACGTAAATATATTATTATATATCCTATTGTCTACCTTACTGATGCCTAAGGCATTGAGAGTGTTAATTGACATCAAATTAGTTTGGGCTCCCGTATCCACCTGGCACACTATTGTTTTTCCATTAATTTCCACATTGACGTTCCAAATATTTTTACCAGGCTTTTCACCAATGGTTCCAACAAATAAGCTTTCTTCATCTTCCTTCTCTTCAGTGATATCAAGAATATTTCTTACATATTTTTTCTGTTTAAATTACCGGAATTTCTTAAAAAACACATTCTCGCATAGTGATTTAATCTACTGCATGCATTATATGTAATGCCTTCAGCCGGGCACCTGTTGCTGTGTTTTTGGCCACATTTTTTACAAATGGCCGACGACTGTTGTTGCTTTTGCTGCTGTTGATGCGGTTGCGTTTGATATTGTTGTTGTTGATACGGTTGTTTCTTTTGCGTACTTTGTATTACTGCTACTACTGGCTCTCCTTCTTCTGTTGCTTTTTGTATGCTGGCTAAATTTTCCTTCGCCATCTCTATGCTTTTGGCAATCTCCAATGCTTTCTTCCAATCAATATTTCCTTCACTCAGCAAGCGCTCTTTGATGTTTTTGTTATTTTGTGACAGGCCGCAAATAAAAATATCCTTTACCAAGCTTTCACGCAACGAACCAAACTCGCAAGAGTTACCCAAATTCTTCAAAAGTTGTTGCATATTGCCCAATGCACTCTTCATTTTTCTGTTGTCGCGTAGAAAACGCATGCCGTTCCATAGCAATGTTAATTTTGGGCATAAAATATGCCTCAAATAACTTAAGCAATTCATCGTATGTAATTTTATTCATATTAACGTTAAAAGAATTAAAAATATGCAGGCACGCCGGCCCCATATGATGTAAAAGTAGCGCAACTTTTCTTTGTTCAAATTCCTTTTCCAAATTCGAGGCCAACAGAAAAATCTTAAACTGCTTACTCCATTTAGCCCATTCTGTAGCTACATTACGAGCTCTTAGATTAAAAAATGGCGTCGTTGACATATATGACGATGCATTTTCCACCACTTGAAACTTGTCGTCCTGCATTTTTTTTTTTATATTTTATATTTTTCTCCTTGTAAAGATATTTTTTATATTAGGATTGTACTTTTCAGCAATTTTTTAATTTTCTTAATTTTTTCTGTGCACCTGACACCATATTATGTTGAATGTCGGTTTTTTATTGCAATCTTTTCATATCTTCATACTTATGATTACTTATTAATAATTGGTTACTTTTACTACATTTAAGGGTTGCCATATAGGACTTAATACATATAGTAAAACTACCATAACAGAGCCATGAAAAAATGATGAGATATTTGTTATGCGAGTATCTATCAAAGCTATTGCCTGAAATTTATAAGTTGTGCCTTCATTTTTAATTTAATTAACTTTTAATTGCTGGTGTGGAGGAGGTGTTAATGGTTTCACACAATTGCTAACACTGTGCCAAAACGATGTTTCAACACTGCATTTATATGCGAAACAGATAACCGATAATTTAATTTCCATTCCACACTTAAGGACTTAAGATTAGATAGGACGGTTTTCAAAAGTACTTAAACCATGGAAGGTAAAAAAATGTTTGAAAAACAAAATTTAGGCCAAATACTCGAACGTTTCATTATCATCATCATCACTGCTTCTATCATATTTTGTGAGGAAAACATAAATTAAAAAAAAAAAAAACAAAAAATTTTAAGATTTATTTTCAAATTGAGGCTATTTGTTGACAAAATTTTAAAAATAAAAATAAAATTGCAAAAAAAGTATGAAATGACAAGATAAGAATGAAATTATGTCAAAAATTTCGCTACTACATGTTAAAAACAATTTAAACAACAACAATATTGTTTTACAAATACGAGTCGTTATTTCGTCTCAGATATACATATGTAGATCGATTATTTAGAACACAAAAAACAAAATAAAATTATGTTAGTTACGTAATAATAGTAGCCGAACGTTCTAAGTCAAATATATGGGCATAGCTGCCAGATAAATGAAGCATCAAATCGTCAAATATTTGAGAAAAAATCGTCAAAATCGTCAAAGACGTTCATTGAAATCGTAAAAAAATCGTCAGAAAAAATAAATAAATAAATTGAAAGGTATTTTGAAAACAAAAACATATAAAGTCAATATTAAGCAGCAATAATATTGCATCATCTGTACCCATGTGTGGTGTAAATATTAGGGAGTCAGAAGATCTTGACGTTATGGTTTGTTAAGACGGTGCAATAGATATTTCACTTCATCTGATCTATTTACCATTTACACCATTTATAACCGACCGAGAATGGAATACAACTCTCATGTATGGGCTGGCCCTTAACGTCTATTTTGAGGCTTCTCGACCGTTTGCAGGATAGACCGTAGTAGCTCGTTAATCACGATAGTGTGTCCAACTCCATTGATTCATTGGAGCATCGGATATTGCTCGAGCGAAATAAGGGGACTTGTTTATGAAAATCATGTATTCCCATGTAACACTCGTCTTTTTCGGCGCCAGCACATCCGTATGTGGTCGATTGTCATGTGTATAGCACTAGACAAAGTTCATTTGTTAAACGGACTATTCGTATGTGGGACTCCCTTCCTGCAGAGATCTTTTCTGTGACTTATGGTATAAAAATATTCAAACCTAGTGTCCATAAACACTTCTCCCTCTTTCCTCCTTCCTATAATATATTTTCCTAGTTTCAAACACAATGCCATCCCCTGAGTGTTGGTCGAATGAGAATAAAAATAATGGCACTTGCCTTTGTTCTCCCATTGATAATATTAGAAGCTATAATCGAATTTTTAAAATTGTCTGCAACGGCATATGATAATTTATGCTCAACTACGATGTTATTTAGGAGTTGAAATTTTTTGGCTTTTAAGGGATTAAAAAAGCATAAAATACAGAAAAATTTATTTGCTTACAAGAGCTTTAAGAATGTTATTCTTTTATAGCTCAGTAGGATATACTTTTTAAAACTGCTCTTTATCGAAATGTTTTTAATAGTCATTGGTAAGGAGTTCCACAAATTAATTGCGTTGACGAAAAACAATCTGCTAGTATTTATGGAAGTGTATCTAGGTATAATTAGAGTTGTATATCTAGTGGATCTACCAAATACAAGCTTCTCAAAGAAATAGAGTGGTTTCTTACGATAAAGAAGATTATGTAAGAATATAATATTTCGCATCCGAAGGTAGTCGATTAAGTCACAAAATCATCGCAGGTATTCGAAAATAACTTAAAAATATAATACATTACTCCTTGTTTATTATTTGCAAAGCAAATACAAAGCTTAAAGTGGCTTTCAATATACTATAAAGTAAAGAATATGATGTAAATTTTTAATTTCTAAAAATCGTCAAAATAAGGGCATAAATCGTCATATCGTCAATATGATATTTTTGGAGTACAAAATCGTCAAAATGACGATAAATCGTCAAATCTGGCAGCTATGTATATGGGCCATTATTACAACTTCCCGTTAAAGTTAAGTTTAGTTTAAGGTAACTAAAGTGAACTTTAAAGACACCTTTAATTTCTTTTCGTTATTATAACCTACAGATAAAATAAATTTAACTTTACTCAAAAATATAGCAGTGCCAGAGCAATATCGATAACATTGCTCAATTAAACCAGTTTTTTTTTTAACGCAATGGCAATGACGGGATTCTTTTTCTATTGTATTTTCGCATTTTATTTATATTTGGAGTTGTCATTTTGAAAATGATAATATGGCAAGTTCAGACTTAAACTTAACTTTAAAGGTTACCAGTAGGATGATCCTTCCCTTAGGTTAACGCTCACTTCTACCATATTGTCCACTTATAATAATGAAAAACAATTTATCTGCCCGTTTAAAACCTCCCTTTAGTTAACAGCAAGTTGTAATAATGGCCCTATATGTCTTACACTTCACATCCCTATGCATTGTATATATTCAAGGAAGAAGAGCGTATAGAAAAACTTTTTCTGCTGTCTGGACCTTAATATGATAACATGTTTGTTGTCAGAGGTTTGGAGTAGTTACCAACACCAGAAGTAATAAATTTCGATGTAAATTCGCTGCACTCTGTCATCAGCTTTGGACATATCTAGAGCAGGGGTTAACAAAATAACATAGCATCCGCTGACATGTGTGCTTGCCGCAGTCTGATCGACGACTAAATAAAAGAGCATAAGAAATGTGTGTGAATTCGCTCTGCACAATTGTGCTATGAAATGGTAATCCCTGATCTAGAGTCATAACTTTGTTCTTACCAAATCGTCGGATAGACTGTAATGCCAACTGGGCACCAATAGAACGGACGTTACATTACGGGTTATTTATCACTGATCAGATTTTTAAGACTCTATATATTTCACCACGTTAGCCTATCATAGTTTCAACAGTCATGGAAAGCACGAAACATAGTTGTCAGGGTTAGGTTAGAAAGGATGGCACTACACCGTGACCTTTGATTCTATTGCGGCTCTTCAATTACAGAAAGAAAGTAAAGAGGAAGATTAAAAAGAGTAAAGAAAGCAGAAGAAGGGGTGAAAAAAATTAGAAAGAAAAGAATGAAAGAAAAAGATGCATAAGTGCAACTACATTCAGCCATTTAAAGGGACTCGTAGAAAAAAACTTTCACCTTTAAAGATATCGCTCTAGTCAGTCAATCTCGTTTATGAACCGTATTAGATCCCCAAGTCTGTAGTCTTTTAGATTTACCAGTTAATCAACATATCGACTATCTAGCCATCTCTACTTACGCATCTTGTAAACAAAGACAGTGACATAAAATATGATCCACTGTGTCCATTGCTCCTTCACAGAGCATACAGAAATATGAGATTTCTCTATTCCTCCGGCTGATCCTGTGTCTAAAGCAATCAGGAATCAACTCCTGCCTTTCCTTGCCTAGGATTTAACATAAAGTCCGCTGAATCGAACCACTCCTCAATACATCCAAAAAAAAGAAGCCATTGATGGTTTCACCGACTTCTTCTCCGCTATATATTCCAAAACTGAGCCTGACCTTGCCAGTTTCGTTGCGTTACATTAGCAAATGGAAAAATATCGATTCGATATAAGGCACTGATTTGCAAATATTTTGTTCCTACAACATGGGTGAATCCTGCTTAATAGCAGCTAAGATGAACTAACGCATGTAATATTTGAATAAAAGTCATCTCAAAGAAAAATATCGTTAGAGACTGCTAAGAGTTATTGCAGGCATTAGAGTAGGTCTAGGCTCTAGGGTCTTACTGCTTATAGAGTAGTTCATTTTGTTTTTCCACTTTCTGCTCAAATACCGTGCGCTTGAAAGAAATCACCAGCAGAAACACAGCTGATTATAAAACAGTGACTATAGAATGTCCAGCGGCGTTTCTCTCTCGAAACGAAAGATGATGATAGAAAAGGCATAACAATAAGATTCTCTTTGACTTGGTTGTCTCCAAGATTGACGGTCAAGTCGGTGCTGCACTACCACCAGCTATTCAACTTTAAATAGTTACACAAACTTTCAGTTTATGTAAGTGAGCGCAGATACCAAACACAATTTCAATGGGGACAACGACAACTTAATATTCTTTTTAGACCATTTCTTATATCCTTTTTATTATTATTTTCCTGTGCATAACAATTGTTAACAATTTATTGTCCAACACATTTATGAGCATAAAATAGGCATCTGCTCGAACAACATTCATCGGATACGTTACAGGGTTCTCCAATGCCTTTACACTTTAGATTGTCCAGCTTATTTGGTTGCTGCAATGAAAAGTTTTTTTTTTGTTTTTTTTTTTATTAAATAAGATGAAAAAAGGACAATTCTTTTAAGGAAATTTCTATTTACCTGTTGTGAGATTAACAAATTATTGCCAGTTTCCAAAATAGGTGTACCTTGACTTAAATGGCAAAAGCTGGCCAATATAAGCATAATAGTTACCGCAAAGTATACAAATTTCATTTTAAATGTTTTATTTTTTTTATTTTGTTTGTTTTAAACAATTTAATTAATTTTTAATTGCTGGTATGGAGGAGGTGTTAACGGTTTTCCACAATTGCTATCACTGTGTCAAAACGATGTTTCAACGCTTCATTTATAAGCGAAACAGATAACCGATGTTTTAAGCATTGTCAACTAAAAATTTTCCATGCCACAGTTGAGGGCATAATATTAGGACATTTAAACAATGGGAGCTTAGAAAACATTTTTGTTAAAACAGAACTTAAGCCAAACACACAAACATTTGAAGAACAAGTTTAAACTGCTTAAAACTCTAATATACAAGATAGTCTCTTTCCCTCTCTCTCAGTTTGTTTTAGAACAGCAAACTATTCTATTTTATTGCTAGTAACTGTATTAATGTTATCATTTTTAATTTAAATTAAATAAAATACATTAAAAATAGTTAAAAGGGTAAATATTATTTCGTATATTTCATCATCATCATCACCCACCATCATTTATTTATATTTTATGGGGAAAAAACATAAATTAACAAAGCAAAAGGAAACATTTTGAAAATGTGTTGTTTTATTTTCAGGTTGAGGTTATTTGTTGACAAAATTTTAAAATAAAAAAAAATTGAAAAAATAAATTTTTTTTTATGAAAAGATAAGAATGAAATGATGTCAATATTTTACAAATATTTGATTACTTCTTTTGTTAAACAATTTAAATAAAATATGTTTTAAAATAAAAAACAATTCAAACAACAGGAATATTATTTTGCAATTACGAGTAACAGAACAATTACGTTCTAATCGAACAGTCTAGAGTAATTAATCAGATTGATTACTTAGAAAGCAACAACAAAAATAAAAAAGTAAATAGAATACAATTAAATAAAATTAATGTTAATGTTACTGTTAACAAATACATTTAATTTCTTTAACAATTTGCCGTTAAAGTTGGATTTATTTTAAGGTAACTTTAGCTAAAGTGAACTTTAAAGTCACCTTTAACTTATTTTCGTTATTACAACTTACAGATAAAATAAAGTTAACTTTATTCGAAAATAGTCGTCGTTGTAGTCGCCGTAGTCTAGTAGGTAGTGTGTTGGGTTATTAGACGTAAAGCCCGGGTTCGTACCCCAGGTCAGGCATCAAAAGGAAATATGAAAAAAAAAACAATTTTTTCGGCGACTGTCTCTCAGCAGATTTCTGGCAAAAACTCTGAGAGTTAATAAAATTGCCATGAAGAGCTTCTCAAAAATATGTCGTTCGGAGACGACTTTAAACTGTAGGTCCCGCCACTCATGTATAAAATTAACGCACGCAACATAAGTGGTTTGAGATGATAGTTCGAAATCCAAACTGAAAGGTTCTAATGACCAATTATGAATGTGTTTGGAGGGTTAATTAGTATGACTCAATTCAAACACATAAATTTGAACTGTACTAATTTTGATTTTGAGTTCTTACTTTCAAGCACTTGGAACTTGAACGTAATGGCATGCAATAATTAAAACAATTGAATTTTTACTACTGCGCGAAATTTTATTGAGTTTTTTAACTAAATTTTAAAAGTTTTTAAACTAAATCTTCAATTCAAATTTAATTTTCTTGTCCCTGATATTGCATTTCTTACGTAACTACTGTTTTGTGAAATTAATAAGTTCATTGACTGTGTGACCATGAACAACAAAAAAAAAAAAAAAAATGCATAGAAATTAATGCAAACAAAACAAAAAATAGTTTTACTGCCAAATGAAACTTAATTCCAAATTTTGTCAACATAAAAAATTAAATAAAATGTAATTATAAATTTACACTGTAATAAAATAATTTTCGTCAACTTAAAATATGCAATAAAATAAAATGAAATAAAATAAGATAAATTAAAATAAAATAAAATATATTTATTGGCTTTAACAGTATGTATGTACGTTATTCAAAAATGTGGTAGTGCCGGGGCAATGTCGATAACACTGCTCAATTAAATAAATTCTTTTAAACGCAGTGGAACCAAAGCGCTTCGTTTTTTTTTTTTTTTTTTGTTGTATATGCTCATTTTATTTATATTTGAAGTTGCCATATGGCAAGTTCAAACATAAACTTAACTTTAAAAGTTACCGGTAGGATGATCCTTCCTTTAGCTTAACGCTCACTTCTACCTTATAGTCCACTTATAATAATGAAAATCAATTTATCTACCCTTTAATATCCTCCATTTAGTAATGTAGTCATAATGACCCTAAGTCTATTCAGATTCTCTTCACGTTTATTTTTATTGATACCCACACAACATCGTAGGGTTCCTGCATATGCAATGTCGTTCATTGTCGTTTGGAAAAACAGAAAAAGATGACTCCCGCGTAACCTATGAAGAGAGTTCGAGAACCAAGATGACGTTTTGAATTTTTATATTTTATACTACGCTACTTAGTGGCACGGCCTAAGACAAGGAAACTCCTGTATACATAGTCTAGACTGAAATTAGCAAGCTGACGAGTTATTAATTTACATACCTTGAGTGTTACGCAATCAAATTATGATTAATTTTTTTATCAAATATGCGTCATTTACTCACTACATACCATTACTTTAATGATGATTGATCTGATGCAGTAGATCCTAAGTAGATCATAGCATCAGAGCCTAGCAATACCACAAATGTCCTTATGCTGCCAACGAAGTTATGCCTTCATACACATCCATCGGACATGTATTTACATACATATGTACATACATATGTATATACACATATCTGGTCATTACAACTCTTCAATCAGGAGTACGACCTAGTTTCTCATACCACTTTGAGTTAATTTTATACATAAGTGGCGCGACCTACAATTGAGAAACTTTTCATGGCAATTTTATTTACTTTCAGAGTTTTTGCTAAAAACCTGCTGAGAAGATGTCGCTGACGAAATATTTTTTCATTTTTCCTTTTGTTGGAGATGTCTGACCTGGTGTTTGAAACGTGACCTCACCTCAAGTAAGGCAACACATTACCTACTAGAGTACGGCGGCTTCAGAGCCAACCGTGTCGTTAAAGGATGGGCTTACTCTGTCACGGTTATAACAATGCAAGTCCATCTCTGTAACTTAACCAACTTCATCTGAATGGTTTTCAAGATGCATTGATCGATAAAAATCGATGTTTCGATGTTTCATCGATATTGATAACTATAATAAAAATATCGAATTTATCTGATTTATGGAGGCCATATTTGGTAAAAATAATTGATTTCTTAACTTTATTATTTCCAATTTCGCCGTAGGCTAGTAGATAGTGTGCTGGCTTATTAGACTGAAGGCGCGAGTTCAAATCCCAGGTCGGATTTCTTCGGCGACTTCTTCTCAGCAGATTTCTGGCAATAACTCTGAGAGTAAATAACATTTGCCATGAAAAGCTTCTGAAAAATCTGTCGTTCGGAGTCGACTTTAAACTGTAGGTCCGCTACTCATGGACAGAATTGACGCACACGACATCAGTGGTTCAGTCAGTCAGTCAGACAGTCAGTAATCCTGACTGTAGGGTTGTAATGACCAATTATCTATGTACATATGTATGTAAATTCTTATTTTCATATATTTTTTTCATAAAATTCAAAGTCTTAGTTTTGTCTTCCTTTCACTTTTTCTCCAATTTATCCCTACTTTCGTTATTATTTCAGATTTTCTTTCTTTATTTTTCCAAAGTTTTTCATTATGTATGTAAGTTAACAGTCTCTGCTAACATAACATTCACTGTTATAAAAGGAATACATAACTTTCATAGCTAACTTTATGATTTTTCTTAATGTTTTGACGATTTTCCTAAACATATTGCCGATTTTGACGATTTTTTTTAGAAAATATGACGATTTACGCTCAACAAATCTGGCAACCCTGAGTATAAGCTCAGATATTGCTATAACAGTATTCAGGCATGCGGAGCTCCGTAAGTTTGGGTAGCATACAAGCGTAGTTAATTTGATTTTCTTCGAAATGCAGTTTTCTGTTAATTAGGGAGACACATTAGCTGTGTACTTGAAGAAAAAAAAATATTTTTCTTTCCAAAGCATTTAAAAAAGATTTTAATTCAATGTTAAAGTGGATCCAATAGTTGTTCGACACGGTTCTTTTCCGAAGCAATAGTGCTTCAAGGTAATGAGTGAAAAAAGAAAGCGAAGCAAAACAATAAGAATCACTTCAATATAAAGGGCATGTAATATCGTTAAGTCGAGTTACAGTTCCATTTAAGAAACTATCAACATCGACAGCAAATCGTAATAGCAGCAGTTCGGAATTTAAGAAAATGTTTTCCGTATTGAATTTCAATAAACGTAATATTCTTAAAATACTTTTATCACATACCACGTACTAATGAAATAAATTAAAATCAATTGCAGTTGCATTAATTGCTCTCATAGTGTCCATGAGCTGCGGCCTATTGTTCGGACAACATTATCAGAGCCAATTTATTAGGGATCGCTATGGAAGGTCTAACAAACCTTCTGACTTTGTGCCACCAATCGGCAACAGTACCACAATATAGGGAAATTCCAATGTGCTCGACGATGTGGACAAGGTACGTAGTACTACTTAAATATGCTTCGAAATACGTGTCAAATGACTCAGATGTTTATGCAGATATGGGATTAATGAATTGCTATCAATCTATTAAAAATGCTTTATGTTTGAAATTGACTTAAAGGCATACACATGTAACAGCCCCATGAAGCCTTGTTAGTCTTGCTTCACAGTTTAATTAATCAAGTCTTTTCCAGATAAGTAGGTCTACTGTAGAAGTTGCTAGAATGATAGGGTTACCATGTAACATATTGTCTACAGTACTGGCTAAACTTTGCTCATAGAGTCTACCGTTTTGTTAAGAGACGAAGCTGTTTGAACCTGTAAAAATAAAAAAATAAAAATTTTATATGGCTGTGATAATCGATAACAGATAAGTGTTTCAAAGCAAAGTCAAAGAATACTACTCTCATGAGTAGCAAACTCCTATTTTCCTTTACGCTTCGCTTATTTAGAATGGAAGTCCGTGATGTCTATTTTTTAGAGGAAGCTGTCAACGAGGCTGTCCATATATCTTGAGGGAATGGTTGCAATGGAACGAAACTTTTGGAACATATATCACGAGCAGACAAAAACGAAAGGCCGCAGTATTCGATTCATTCGACAACCCTACAAAATCGACAAGGAACTTTCGATAATTCTACTGCTGATCATGTACTCGTAGACGTCGCCTATCAATTGAATCGGAGAATACCGAAGTTATTTTTATAGATTCGTATACGACGAGTCGTCAAAATGCTCAGTTTGTCTAGGATCGAACGAAAGCGTTGAATATGCAGTGACATCTAGGATCGTACAAAAGGTTTCATAATATACATAAACAAGGCACTGCGCAAAGACGTACGGCAATGAGCTTATAGTAGCACAATTATGATGCGTTTCGACGGTAACTACGTAAGGCTATCTTCTATTTTAATGCTGTTGTCTAGAATAATTTTGAGACAGAGGTTGGAATTCATCAATCCAAGATATGGGACTATTTGGGACTCTAGAGGACTTCCTTTATATAAACTTATGGGGGCAGGCTACTGAATTGTCTTCAATCTCAACAGTATTCTCCAGAATAATTATGAGACAAACCCTGGAATACTAGACGTCGAAATACAATGTTTAGAGGACTTTGGTTGATAGCTTTTTACCGATTTCATGAATGCATTTTATGCCCACTCTTGAAAGCTTATAAGAATAACGAAAAGCAGCTAACAAGGCTGTACGTTAGTTTCATTAAAACTTTACGTGATTTTTTGTTTCTTTGTTTTTATTTCTTTACAGATATTCAAATCGTAAGAAATAGTATCTGTCCACGTCAATTCTCAAGCGGATAGGCATTACCACCCCATAAGCTAGCATCTAGGCGCCAATATATAATATTTACTAACCCAATTAAACCGTTATCTTCTATAGCCTTGGGCATACGGATATTAAAAATAAAAATTAAAAACAAAAATTCTGAATTGAATGTTATTCGGCAAGGACTGGTAGGTAGTAGTTTTAGTTCCAATTGAGTTGAAAAATCAAGAATATTTAAAAAAAAAATTATACCAATAACGGTAGTGCATCGAGGGTAGTGTATCCGAGTGTGGTGTATTGAACCTTTTTCAGTGTCTTACAAATGTTATAACGCCTGCTACTATGAATAGGTTTTGATGGATTTGAATTAAATTGGCGGCCGATTTAAGAGATTATATGGAGTCCATTCTTTTGCCGGCAGTATCTATTCCGTTATTCCACTATAACTTCTGGCTTGCATTTCGCAACCATTCTGATAGTTCATGAAGGTGTGGTTTCTATTCAAATCAAATAAATCGCATTCCCTCATAATAATAGCTGCTGCAGCTTACAGGCGTATGAAACCAAGAGCTCGTGGCCCCTTATATCCTCTTTGAAATTCCTAGGATCGACTCTGGTTAGGTAGAACGCAAATATTGTCCTGCATATACCAATAACTGACCAGATTTGTCTGCTCATTATACCATCTTTCTGTTTCAAATGGTTTAAGTTTGTCTGAGAGATTATTTGTTTGCCCATATGCAAAGGAATGCAGAAATCTTACGTATGTACATACGTATGAATTCATTTGAATTTTAGATGATACTAGCCTTCTCAAGTACGTCTGACTTTGTTATTATCTTCAATGAATACGTGTATCTCTTTTAGAGATACAAGCGGCTTTCTTGGACGATCTTAAAGGTGGTTTACACATTCTCTTAGCATCTTCAACATGAACAACACATGTCAGGCCGACATACGAGCACTAGTACCAGCTTAACTCCAGAAACGTATCGGAGTGTCCAGCCAAACTCTATCGGGCAGGGGAAATAGAATCATCTTCTACTGGATCAGAAATCAAGGGGGTACTTGCTTACAAAACATTTCTATGTTTAGGAATGCCTTTAGCCCACTATATATAGAATCAGTGATGAGGGTAATGAATCATCAGAAGACATACTTGGAATCTGTGCCGTATTTTAGAAAAAAAAAACAACAAACACTTCTTACTGATACCCAACAACATCCAGAAGTTTATTAGGGCAGCAGAATTTGGGAAATTTTATTGTGCTACCCTATATACATGGATTGATACCCTATATACATGAAACGTATGATCATTAGTACTCTACCACCTCTATACGATCCAAAATTCCGGTAGTCAGTTTAATTCAGTAGTTTTTTATTGAAAAATCCTTATGTTGTGTGTGTTACATAATTTTATACATGACTGCAGAAAGGCAGCCAGCGAAGAAATTTTTTTTCATGTTTCGTTTTGTTCAAAATGTCTGAGCTGGGATTTGAACCGTGACCTCACGTCTTGTAAGGCAACACACTATATACTAGACTACGGCGACTTCAATTGCCATTCTCAGCTCCTTTTACAATTTAATGAAAGGACTACTTTCAATAATCCCAATGCATTGTCTACAACAGAATTAAATCGACCAAGAAAATCTATTTCTATTCAATGTTCGCCAATTCTCGATGTCATTTTGAGAATTCCGCACATCTTAATCAGATGTCGATAATATTTTGGTTAGGGGATTAGGCCATATTTGACCTCTCCATCTCTCAGGGATTATTTTGTGGCCCGACGGATAAGACAGTTTTTCCATTGTCGTTAGCATTTTCGCAGAGATCTTGTTCTTTACACTGTGAGTGTATTTCTGTTCGCACTTGCGGAGTTGCTTTCACCAGGTGATGTAACTATGGGCACAATTATTTCTACAGTACTTCTAGTCGATTATAAAGACAAGATTAAGTAACTCATTCCTACAGCCAATAACACCCATCGAATATAAAGGGTGATTTTTTTGCTATTATCTTTTTGGCAACACTGGTTTAAATAGCTCACGCACGTTTCGTGTTTTGTTTCACTGTCAAACATCTTCAGTTTGGTCTATAATTTAACCATGAATCGTCTTACAAACGAACAACGCTTGCAAATCATTGAATTTGGCATCATTGGACCGTACTTCTTCAAAGATGCTGCGAATCGTAACGTAACTGTGAATGGTGAGCGCTACCGTGAGATGATATCCAACTTTTTTTTGCCCAAAATGCAAGAGCTTGACTTGCATGACATGTGGTTTCAACAAGACGGTGCCACATGCCACACAGCACGCGTAACAATGGACTTATTGAGAGGCGAGTTCGGTGAACATTTTATTTCAAGTTCGGGACCGGTCAATTGGCCGCCTAGATCGTGCGATTTAACGCCTTTAGGCTATTTTTTGTGGGGCTATGTTAAAGCTCATGCCTATACAGACAAGCCCGCTTCAATTGACGCATTGGAAGACAACATTGATGCATTTATTCGTGAGATACCGGCCGAAATGTTGGAAAGAGTATGCCAAAATTGGACTAAGCGGATGGACCATTTGAGGCGCGGTCAACATTTGCATGAAATAATCTTCAAACATTAAATTATATGGATTCGATTCGATATCGATTCAAATAAAGATTTCATGCATTTTTCTGAATTTTATGTTTTTTTTTTGAAAAAATTTCCTATAGCTCTTAAAAAATCACCCCTTACAACATATTTCAAACTAAGCCATCAGATATAGGATGAAGTTTTATATTTAAGGACATCAGGTTCCTTGCGAACTAATAAAAAAAAAAAAAAAAAAACGGATGAAATTTTTACAGTTGCCTCTGATGTGCAATAAAACAAAATATTTTCTCTAAATTTTTTTATTTTTTATTTTTATTTAATAATTTATTTTTTATTTTTTTATATATTTTTTTTCTTTTTAATATAATTTTCTGTTCTTCGTTACTGTTTCAGTTTTTTTAGGTTTTTTTTGTCTTTTCTTTTCATATTACCTAGAATTTAATTTATTTTTTTGTTTTTATATTTTAATTAATTTATTTTATTTTATTTTTTTATATTTTAAATTGTTTCAATTTTTTTTTTATTTTCTTTTCGGTTTTCCTAAATTATTTTTAATAATTATTTTAATTTAATTATTACGACAACAACAATAATAATAGCAATAATAATAATAAATATTATTTTTAATAATTTTAATTATTGTAATTCGTTTTTAATTATTTTGAAAATTTGAATTTTTTTTTTAATTTTGTTTATTAAATTTAAAAAATAAAAATTTAAATAAACAAATACGTGTACAGTCAACCCTCCTATAATGCGGTGTACTCTCTCAGAACGCGGTTTCCATATAACGCGGAGCTGAAATTGCGACAGACTTCCTATAACGCGGTACTCTTACTGCGCGGTTTCCGTTCAACAACATCCCATAAGTTTCTTCCGCACAGCCTATGAATGACTCTAGTAACTAGATATTGTAAGAGGGTTTAATATCAGTTTTATTTTCGATGCAAAAGCACAGTCGAGATATATAAACAACATGTTTATATAAACATGCCAACATATCCCCTCATAGCCATCTACATCATCGGTTTCAGAGCTCATCCCTGAGGTCTTTCACAGTACATACGTTTCGTTGGTGACCAAGTCTTTCTAAAAATGTTCTGCAACTCATATCTGACAGTGAGTATGAATGTTGAAAAATTACATAATTTTACAAAAGTCTTTCTTATTTTTGTTGGAAAAAAGTCTTAGTTTAGTTTTTGTTTAATTTTTTTTAATCAATCCTTATATGAACTCTTTAATTCAATAAAAATGATTTATCTTGACTTTGTCTCCGTATAACGCGGTACGAATGATGTGATTTGTATTAATACCGAGTTTCTTATAGCGCGTTTTAAATACAACGCTGTAGACGGTTTCCATAGAACGCGCTACGAATTAGCCTGGTTTGTGTACGGTTAAATCCGAATTTCTTATAGCGCGGTTTCCATACAACGCAGTACGCACTCACCGCGTTATATGAGGGTTGACTGTATGTGTAGATTTAAATTAAAATTCTAGTAGTTTTTCTTGTTTTGTTTTTTTTTTTTTAATTTATTTACAAATTAAAAATGATATTCAAATTAAAGAATAATTTAATTAAAATTGAATTGATTTGAAATATGCTTACAATTGATTGTTTTATCGATTGGCTTTAAAAGAAATCAATTAAATATTTGAAAATAATTAAATTATTAATTAATAAAAATTTTTTTTTTAATTGAAATAAATTTTCTTGATTCTTGATTTTTTTTTTAATTTAAAATTAATTGAATTTGTTGGTTTTTATTTAACAAAAAAATAAAAAAATGCTTTTCTTATACAAAATACAAAATATTGTTTTAATTGTTGAATAATTAAATAATTAATAAACGAATTAATTACTTATTTTATTGATTAAATTGAAATATTATTTTTGTAATATTTATTTTAAATGAAACATAAATTTGTTATCAGAGGTAGTTTTAAAATAGGCTTTAATATTTTATTTATTTTATTTAATTATTTTTATTTCTTTCTTATTTTTTTATAATATTTTGAATATAAAATTATTTTGAATAAACAAAAGAATTTATTTAATTTTTGTTTTTTCATTTAAAGTGAATTGTTTTATATTCAATTTGTTTATATATTTTGCTGGAGGCTATTTTCCATTTTTTTTTTTTTTTAATATTATTTTATAGACATCGATCGATATATCATTTGCTAAATTTCTGTTTTTTTATATATATATTTTATATTATTATAAATTTCTTTTTATTTGAATTGAAATAATTTGTTGTAATTTTTTCTGAAACCATTACAATTTTTGTTTTTATTTTTTTGTTTTTTGTTTTTGTGTTGAAAATTTAAATTTTTAAATAAAAATTAATTTTAAATATTTGTTTTAAACTTAAATTAGAAACATTTTTATTTTTATTTTAAAGTATTTAAAAGAAAACAAATAAAATAAATTCAAATAAATTTTTAAAAACAAAATTATAAAAAAATACCCGAAATATCATAAATTTATAGAAAAAAAAGTTAAGCTTCGATAGCTTCTCTTAAAAATATATGAACTTGGCCCTCTTAAGCTTAAACAGGAATGAGCAATATTTCTCTTTTTAGAATCAGTTTCATACTCCGAAAATATCCAACAAAATCAAATTGGAATATTTTTTTTCCCCCCATAATTCTGATTTTAAAAAGACCTAGAACTTCTCATATTTCAATGAAATTATTTTCAATTCCATCATCCATGTAGCGACTAACTGGAAATAGATTAAAGCTAGTTTCACTACTAGATTTTATGTAATGGTTGAAAAAAAGTGCAGCAAGGGGGGATTAGTTTCAAAAAATTCCCATAAAAATCTCTAATTCCAGTGATAACTGAGAACAAGTGTCAGAGAAACAAAAGCTGGCTGGTTGGTGGCCTTCACTAGCTTTAGGTTCTCCAGGCATTTATGAACTCTGGGCTCAATAATAAATATGGCTTGAAATAACTACGTCAAGCTTCTAATGAGTGTACCATAGAGGTCATACATACATAATTGGTCATTACAACCCTTCAGTCAGGATTATTGACCTAGTTTCTCACACCACTTATTTTGTGTGCATTAATTTTATACATAAGTGGTGGGACCTACAGTTTAAAGTCGTCTACGAACGACAGATTTTTTTTTTTTTTTTTTTGAGAGACATTGCAATGTTATTTACTCTCAGAATTTTTGTCAGAAATCTGCTGAGAGCAAGTCACCGAAGAAATATTTTTTTATATTTTCGTTTTGATGTCTGACCTGGGATTTGAACCGTGGCCTTACGGCGACTTCGACCATAGAGGTCAGTTAGCCCGATATTGCAGGAAGTCTAAAGTTGTTGTCCTGATGAGAATATATTGTAAACATAACCTACCAACTACAAATTATACGATTAATGGCTTGATTATGAAAGGCAGCTGAACTTGAGTTGCAAAGCCAGTTGACAAAAATGACATTACAGGCGTTAGCTGACGAGATCTTACTTACGTAACTCGTCATTAAAATAACCCTTTAGTCAGGATTAAAACCTAGCTTCTAACACCACTCATGTTATGTGAGTTAATTTTTATTCATGAATGGTAGGTCCCCCACATTTTAATGCAGATTCTTGTCTAACAAGCCAAAATATCTCCTATTAGACTACGATGACAAAAATTATTAAAAAATTTTCACCCAACACTTGTTGCCAGTTGGCAACGCAACTGAAGTTCGGTTGCTGTTCAGAATATACCGGCAAATATGCTGGAAGTGGTGTGCATCTAGAAAATACAGAGATATTGGTAAGTGTTACTAAATGGATGTCATACAGACTAGTTGGAGTTTCTCGAAATCCAAATTCCCAGCAACAACAATAGCAACATAATTTTATGAATTTTTTTTTTATTGAATGAAAGGCAAGCAACCTAATCTTAAATTTCTTTTGAAATATTGCTGCTTCTTTTTAAATTTAAATAATACAACATGTGTGTGATATATCACCGAAATTCGTTTCTATGCACATCCAAAATGTTAAATTTTCCATGACTTTGGCGATTGCTGTGGCTTGTGGCCTGTGATTTATGAAAACCCCACAAGTTTAACTCTATTTTAACTCACAAAGTAAAATCGTACGATGTCGGCGGTGAGTTCACACGTGGGAACATGTCTCTCAAAGTGACATGAGCTGTATAACAGGTACCACCTTCTAAAGGGTCCGCCAAATAACTTTTTTTTTTTGAAAATGCTTTAAATTCCATTAAATTTCCATTATTAATCGGAAGGATTGTACTTTCAAATAAAAAAAGAAATTTGAGAAAGTATTCAGTAGTTTATTTTTAAAGCATTTTCAAAAAAAAAAAAGTTATTTGGCGGACCCTTTAGTTGAAACCACATGTCGTTGCTGTCCGAAAAGAATTTGATAATCATTGGCCTTTAGTGCTCGCCACACCAAACGTAGTACACATTAGACGCTCTTGAATCTAATGTGGATTGGTAGGTAACGTCGTTTTAAATCCGATCTTTCTGTTTGTTCATGTATCCATCCATCCGGAAATGATAAAATAATTTTGCAATAAAAATTTAGGGTCTCTTGCCAATTGCTCCAAAGCCCATGCTCTATGATAGGATTTAACAAAACACACACTGAATAAATGATAACTAATTTGACAGATGTAGCTGCAACAAGATGGTCTTTATCAACTGTCAAAGTTGAGAAGTCTCTGTTGGAAGACCCGATCTTTGTTGGATCATATTATATTATATTCAAAATCTAATCAAAATCCTGTATCCGAATGATCAAGAGTTCGTGTATCGAGTGTTTTTCAGGCAACGCTGAAAGCTTTACTTACTGTCTAATGGTAAAGATAATTAAAGAGAACGAAAAGCGAGAAATGTAAACAAACTATAATTCCTAATACCCCACTGGCATTGGAAAATAAAATAGTTAACCTAAGATTGGGTAATCCGGGTAGTACAGAAGTGCACGGTATACAGTATTACAAGAATCCTGTTGTTTTTTATGTTTAATTTTACAGTCAATTATTTGCTGGAATTAGAAGTAACCACCATCTACAGAGATTGCATGAAAGAATCTCCTATAATAATAAGAACTTGATGGCATTGTTTATAAATTAATTAATAATTCGGGAATTAATTTCCATTTGTTTATAACTTTTTGAGCTCATCAATATGAAACTCGCATGAAACAGCATAGAATGACCAATTTAAATAGTATCCGTATGATACTAATTTTCGAAATTAACGATTTTCTATTTGAAATTTGTTTTTATTTTTAATTTTTTGCTTTCATTTTGTTTTTCTCAATTAAATTAAATATATTTCAAATTAATTTTTGTTTTGTTTTTTTATTTATTATTTATTTTGTTTGTTTTCTTTTTTTTAATAATAATATTTATTTGTATAAATATAGATAGAATTTCTTTTAAATAAATTTGTTTTATTTTCTTTATTTATTTATTGTATATACGATATATTTCTATTTATTTAAAGATAATTTTTTTTTTAATATTTTATTTTGTTTTCTTGTTTTTTTTTTTAATTGACTAAAACTAAAAACTAAATTTTAATTTTTTTAAATTAAAAAAAAAAATTGAAAAAAAAAGAATATATTTATACCTGTGGCTTATGCTCGCACCAAAATCGAATAAATAATTAGTTCGAACATCACTGTTACTCAGACACAATGCTATGTGGAGGACACATGTCCAGAAGTTATGGAAAATGTTTGGAATTTTTTTAATATACATATGTTTGGGGGAACTTAATTGATTATTTTTTTTTTTTCTAAAAACCTGATAACGAAATTACACAATTTTTATAATATATAATAATCTATAATACACAATTTGGAAACTTGTCCAGTTTTAGAAATTCTTAAAGCACATACGTACATATACGGGTATGTATTAAGAAAACTATGGAGGCCAGATGTCTAAAAATAGTAAGAACTGTAAAGATTTTTAAATACCAAATGAAGTATTTAACTTTTGGGGTTAAAATTGTGGATAAAAAATTCTGAACTCACTATGGCCCTCTCTAAGGCCCTAAACTTTAAGTTCAATCAGTCCAAGTATATATGGCTGGCTTGACGTAGGGAATAGGCTGGTGCCAGCCTCTCTAATACTATTGGATTTTCTTTTAAGGTATAGCGGGGTATGGATTTTATTTTTTTTAGGCCGTACCATTTCATTTTCGGCCATCTTTGTTTACTTTTTTCTTGCGGTTTGTAAACAACTGTTATTAACGAAGGACATTTACGAAGTGTACGATCCAATCAACCCAATTTTTGTATAAAGACTTTAGTGTCAGCATCTCCATTTGTCATTCTGATCCAAAGCTAATTTAATTAGTTATTAAGCGCGTGGAGAATACTTGAAATGGCAATTCTATTAACGAATCTATTGAGCGTTTAACGAAAACGCATTTTGTATGTTTTCTATAAAAGATTCCTGCACGTCTAAAGAATTACTGATCCACCTTAGGTTTTCCAGAAACAAAGGTAGAACTTGTGTACCATATGTGACCATCTTATGTCTCTTGCTTAGGTTGATTCCTTGTTTGGATACTTAGACATCATAATTTTTATAAGAATAAATGAGTGGAAGAATTGCCTCATAAGCCCAGTGGCATTGCCGGAAGAGGTCTATGAAAAATTCTTCTTTGATTCCAAAGGCAAATGTGGCATGTGAAGAGCGTAGCTGTTCCTTGTCACCACGCTACAAACATATTGGAATCCTTTCACGGATTGCAGTGAAAGCTGATAGAAAATCAGAACTCTTTCATTTTTTTTGGAATTTATTCTGAAACAAATTTTGTTGGACTGTTCATCAGAGAAGAATTATACATTTTTTGCGTGTCATAATGGCGAAGTGGGTTACAAATACAGTGCACACATGTGCAGTTCGTCATTAATATGCCTGAAATCTCTGGATCTATAACAATAGGAAAGAGTAATGGTATCAGAAGACATTTGATTTTGTGTGTCTCTTGAAAGGTTTAAAATCGCATTCACACAATTTCCCCTACAATAGTTCAGTGCATTGCAAAAAGGTTACAGAAGAAATGTTATTGAAATGATCTTACAAGGAACTCCATTATAAGTATTCTTTCGGCTCGTATTAGAATACAGGAATGATAGTTTATATTTGAAAGGAAAGAAAGGGGCGTAGTGTGCTGTATATGTATTTTTAATGATCAGTGTATAAGATAATACCTTTTACACTTTTTTTTCAAGAATTGCTTTTTAGTAGTAATTCTCACTTTCTTTTTTCTAGTGTGAGTAGTCACACATATAATGTTAGAGTCTATGGTGGGAATCGAACACGCGGCGTCGGCACTTAAAGTTTAGCACACTAACAACTAGGTAATCGGGGCACTCAATTTCATTAATTTCCTTGATTGCTTCTTGAAAGTTTCGCTCAGAATATATTTTTTTAATAACAGATGTGAGAATATACAACTCTGGTCTAATACAAAGAGAACTATCAGTATGGAATCAATTACATTCTCATAAATAGTGTCCAAAGCTAGTTCAAATGGCGTACCCTAATGCAGGTAATTGTAGGCTACAAAATAGCTAATGTGGCTTCCTTAGTTTAGGTAATTAATTTGTGTAAGTTTGTTAGGTTCATATAACTTTTTCAAGTTTATTGTTGCTTCCTGGAGTTATTGGGAATTGAATGGAACTGATGACATTTGCCAACAATATCTAGCATTGTCTGTAGCAATGTGCGTGGTATGTAGCATTTAACCATTTGAGAAGGGCATAGCTAGCTTATCATTTATTCGTATGGATAATGATTTTGGTTAAAGACATTATTAACATTTATTTTTGTTTTTTGTTTTTTATGTACAATACAATATTTTAATAGAATTGTTTTTGTAAGGACTTAAAACTAAAAAAAAAAAAACTTAAAAAATAATAAAAAATAAAAAATAGGCGCTTTTCTTTCTCTCTTTCTCTTTCTTCTTCATCTTTTTCATTTTCTTTCTAAATATATGTTTGTTTGTTTGTATATATAAAATTTAAAAATAAAAATAATAAAATTAAAATACTTAGTTTTTAACATTGCCATTTAAACTTTACTAAAAAAAAAGTTAAAAACAAAAAAATTTCGCTAAAATTCATTTTCTAATAAAAATAAAATTAAAAAAACTAGAAAAAAATTCTATTTGGAACACATTATTAACACAAATAATTTAACAATTGTATTAAAAACAAAAAAAACATAAATAATTTTCTTTTTAGGACGAAAAAAAAAAAATATAAGAATTTTAAATAAATAAATAAGTATTTAAAAATAAAAGAAGTCTGTGGCAATGTCAATGTATGAATTTTTTTATATATATTTTTTTTCTTTAATGTTATGGTTTTGAGTGTGTTTTTGTTTGTTTATTTATTTATTTTCAAATGGTTGTCTGTCTTTAAAGCGCTTTTTCCTATTTGTTGTAATAATATTTCCTTTTTTTATTTAATTTTTAATGGTAATTTATTAATTTTAAATATATTTTCTATAGCTATTGATGCAATATTTTTTATTCTTTTCTTTTCTTTTTTGTTGTTTTTTTTTTGTTGTTGTGTCTTATAAAGTTTTGAAAATAAAAATGTATAAAGCAATTTAAAGTATTTATTTATTTATTTTTTAATTTTAGTTTTTAATTGTAAGTTGTTTTTTATGTTTTTATGTTTTTTTTTATTTATTTCTTATTTCATTTTTATTTTAGGTTTTCATATATAGCGACATTAGTTACAAATGGAAATGATGATGTGTGTAATTTGTATATATTACTTTACTTTACTTTAAATATTTTTAATTTATTTTTAATTAAATTTAAAGTGGACACTTAGTTTTGTTTTTTGTTTTATTTTTTTCTTTTAGCATTTTTAAAAATGCAGCAACTTGTGTTTAATTTAATAGCAATTGTAGGCATTATTTAATTCACAGTTATACTATATGTATACATATGTATACATAACATATACATATACGATACGATATATCACTACGCTTTATTTATTAATTTCGTTTGTTCCGCTTGTTCGAAATGTCTTTATACTGTGTGTGTGTGTGTGATTATATTTTATTATTTAAGAATTTGTTTTTTAAATTTAGTCACACTACTACTGTGTATTGTAATTTGTATAAAAACGAAAACTGTTTAGAATGAAATTGTTTAAGAAGCCATTTCTATTAATCGCAGCAAAATGTTCTTTACTACGATGACGACGCATTACAATGCCGACAATTGCTAACATTTTGATAACAATTACACATGGACGTGGACGAGGACGAGGAGGATGAGGGGTTCGTTGCTGATGTAGATGTTGCTGATAGACTTTTCATACTTGTATTACTGTTGTTGCGTGTTATATTGCCCGATTGGCATTCCATATGGACGAGTTCGTCTTTGGAACAGCCCAGGTGAGAGGCAGCCGCTAAGGTAGGACTACAGGAACTGCTTTTCAGAGACTGTAGAGTACTGGTGGCTGTCATTGCTGTATCACCAACAAGACTTTCCAATAGCAATTGTTGTTGCAATTGTTGTTTTTGCTGTTGCTGTTGTTGTTGATGATGATATGAGGCAGCTAAGGGCACTGTAACCGATAACGGTGGCGTTGGTATACGTTCCATATGACGGTGTTGCAGACTCGTTGATGACGACGACGACACTAACGACGCTGTTGTTAGTTGTTGTTGTGGGAATGTTGTGTTTGCCGTTGTGGGTGTTGTCGATACCCCAATCGTAGTTAATAATTGTGTGCTGTGTACTAGACCAGCCGATATATTATTGCTTAATGTCCCTGAGTTGTGTTGCGTTTGCGTTGTTGGACCATAATTACACAGTGTGGTCTTTAGCGTAGAGGCGGTTGATATGGGCAGACTGTTAAGCGGTACCGTTGTTAGTGATGTAGCCGAGGCATTTGTTGAGTTGTTAGACAATAAGGACGTATTGCTGCCTAAAGCTAATGAGGAGCCGGAGGCCGATGATAGTGATGAGCACAGCGATGAGCCTGAGGACGACGACAATGCTGACGATACTGATGAGGATGATAAAGATGATAGCGATGACGGCGAAGAACCCGTATTTAAATTATTTGGAGATTTTGGGGAACTTTTACGATAAAAGAGTTTTGTTATCACATTAGGTTTTGATTTTGGTAGCTGGTGTTGCTGTTGTTGCTGTTGCAAGCTAGTTGAACTACTTGTAGTGCTAGAATAATTGCCGGCCAAATAAAGGCTAGCGGCCAAGGAATGATCTGGAACATCTTTAATGGTTTTATTAGGTGGTGGCTTTATATAGGAGCGTGTTATTTCCGATTGCTGCAAAAAACAAAAACAGAGAAAAATATTTGAAAACTGAAAACAAAAAACGGAGACAATAAAACTTAAATTATTACCTGATAACTACTTCTTAGGGGGGCATTATAACGTTCCGCAGGTGTCCACTCACTATCAGGCAGCGGCACATGATGGGGACAGCATAAGGTTTGCTGTTGCTGAGGTTGATATTGATAGTGCTGATGATGATCATGACTATGCGAACTAATCGAACAGGCTAAGCTGCATGCACCACTGCTGCCGGCACATGAACTATTAAAACTGCTGCCGCCGCCACCACTATTGCCACTCCCACTAGCTGTATTGCCATATTTTAAGGTGGTAGCCTCAATGCCACCTCTAGCAACACTGCTGCTACTACTACCGCTAGCTAAACTGCTGCTGCTGTTACTGCTGCTACTACTGCCATCACCGTTATTGGTCATTGAGGAGAAACTGTTATTATTGTGATGATATTGCTGGTGGTGGTGTTGTTGCTGTTGCTGCTGATTGTTGCTATTTTGTTGGTTAGTGTTGTTGTTATTGTTGCTAATACTATTAATGCCACTGTTACTGCTGTTAACGCTGCTACTGCTGCTACAACTGCTGTTATTTGGTGTTGTCGTCATACGTTGCTGCTGCTGTTGATTACTTAATGGATTTGTATTGTGTAGTTGTAGTTGTTGATGTTGCTGATGGTGGGAATGTAATTTGTGATGATTTAGTTTCTGTTGTTGTTGTTGCTGCTGTTGCTGTTGTATTTGTTGTTGATTGTTTGTTATATTGCTATTATTTTTTAAATTAGTACTGCCACTGCCACTGCCACGAATCACAGTTTCTGTACGTACTGCTAAAAGTTCTCTGGCTGCATCAATGCGCATTCTACAAATATATTTACCCCTGCGTTTATAAAACAGAAAACAATTAAAGAAATTATAAAATGAGCCGAAAAAATATAAAACACTTACCTATCATCTGGGGGTGTATTTAATGAGGTGCGGGTTGGAACGCCAAGCCGCTCCATTCCCGCGCAGCCGGCCGTCTGTACCGATAGCATCTATAAATAGAAGAGAAGAAAAAGAACGTAAGGAGGTTTGTTAGAAAAAAAAATGTAAAAAATGTTGGTAAGCATCTGGAATGTTGCTAAACTTTTTATGTTGCAAAACAAATTAATGTTGCTAGTATATCTAAATATTTGGAACGGAGATAAATATTTGGGATGTTGCTAATACTCGAAATGTTGCTACAGTTAGTAATATTGATGTACTTAACGGTTGTAATGTTGCTAAACATATTGAGTGTAGTGTCACATATTACTAAACTTATTTTATTAAATAAATTATTATAATAACGAAGAAAATGATAGTTGTTGGGAGACAAAAATAACAATTTAAAACATTATGTTGCTAAACACATACGCATGTTGCTCAACATCAACGTAATGAATTTAAATAGTTTAAATGTTTGGTTTTACGGTGCTGCTGTAAATATAAACAATATTTGCACACAAAACATAGTTGCAGCAACACATTGTTTCTTTTTAAATAGAGATTCTTAGCTACAATTTGAAATGAAAGAAATAATAATGTGTTGGCAACAACATGTAGATGTTTAATAATAAAAATAATAATAATGGAAGTAAAATATAGCTCTGTTTGAAATAAAGAAATTTCAGAAAATAAATGTTGCTGGCAACATGCTGCCATGATGTTAGCTATTATTGTAGATGATTAATGAGCAAAAAAATAATAATTATAGTGCCAACAACATTCTTAATTTAAAAGATTTACCAGTGTACAAATCTGAATTGAAGAAAATAAAGTTATTTTCTTAATTTTTATTTTTCGAATGTTGCTGGCAACTTGTTGAAATATAAAAATGCATATAAAAAATAGTGGCACCGCTTAAATGAAGAGGCTTACGAATATCAATTAAAAAAAAGAGAGTTTTTTTTAATTTTATTTTTGTATATTGCCTGCAACATGTTGATAAGAAATTAAAGCGTTTTTGAAGCTACCCATTGCACATAAAAAATGGTGACATCAACTTTACTACCCATTACAAAATAAAATTTAAAAAAATATATTTTTTTTTTTTTAATATAAATTTGTCTTTTCTTTTTAGAATAATGCCAGCAACATGTTGTTAATGGAATTAAGCAATTACCGTGTATGCTTATTGGGTAGCAAATATTCAAAAATAAATATTTAAATTCTTTTTTTTTTTGTTTGTTTTTATAATGTTCAAGAGTTATTAAATTTTTATTGCGGTTAGTTTTTAAGTGCATATGTTTTATCAGTGTTGTTATTGCTAAGGAAGCAGCAAATATTTTAATGTCTCCATAGTTTTTTTATTTTTAGTTTTTTAAATAAAAATTTTTATATTTAAATCGGTAGTTAAAATAAAACTATTCTCCTGCTGTCATTGAGCAATTGATATAAAAATATTTATGCCCATATTCAATTTACAGAATCCATTAAGAAGGAATATTAATAAAAAAAAAGACAAATAAATATTGGAATAAAATGATATTTTAAATTGATATTTTATGTCGCTATAAAATAAATGGAATTTCAAAACGTAAATAAATTTACACTCGTGTTCATAATTGTGAGGAGAACAAAACACAGTGGAATGAACGCATTAGTTATGCTAAAGGTTAATTACTTTTTTTTTTGTTAAGTTAACAGACTTTCTAAATTTTTTAATTTTTAAAATGTTGGATAATCATTAATTATTAATTATGTTCAGTCTTTTTTTTTCAACAAAGAAGCCAAAACAAAACGAAGAAAAAAATCTTATCCAAAAACCAATTATCATTACTTTAAGACGGAATTAATATTTCAGCTGCAAAAAAAAAATAGAGAAGAGAAGAGAAGGAAACGCTTATGCTTCGTAGTAGAAGCAACCAGACAATAATAATATTTAAATAAATTAATTTTGAATTTAATTATTCCAAAAGAGATTGTTTTCTGATTGTTTAATATTCCATTAACTATCCAAACTATAATGCTTTTGCATAAATTGTGTAAATTTGAAAAATGTTGCAGACATTCAAAAAACAAAACAGCTTAGGCGGCATGTGTCTGGGTTTTTTTAAACAATTGGTAACGGTATTTATAACAATAAATTGTATTGTTAACAAATTAGTGAAGTTTTTTTTTTTTTTTTAAGCATATTTTGAAATTATTTTTAAAAGATATTGCCAAACACTTTCGATTTCCTTTCCGGTTTCTTCTCAAATAATTTTATTTTTAAGGAAAACGTTTAAATATTTTTTTTTTTTATAATTTGCAACACTTATAATGTATTTTTGATCATTTCAAAAAATTTTTGAATAAAAAAATCTTTTTAAGCAGATTTTTTTTCATTTTTTAATTATCATTTTTGTTTTTAAATAAAAAACAGAAAATGTTTCTGCAACATGTATCTTAATATTTTGCTATTTTTGATTACTGTTTTAATAATTTAGCAAATTGTTTTGAAATGTTTAAAATTTTTAAAATTTTGTTGCTCAACATTTCCATATTCTTTAAAAATTTCTTTTATTAGCTTTAAAAAATTTGATTTCAGCAACATGTTGCTGAAATGTGAATACAGTTGAGCAATATTTATTATTTATTTATTAAAAAAAAAACAATTTTTAACATTTGTCATTTGAAATTCCATATGAAATACGGTAACAGTTTGTTATAACACTGAGAAATATTCGTGTAGCAAAGCTACATAAAATGCTGGCAACATTTACAAAAAAAAAAAAAAAAGAAAAGAATTCATAGGACATAAAGCAGATGACAAATTGTTTTTATATGCTTTACCTGATGACAATGTCTGTGTTTGACGTCATTGGCATCACATCCGCTCATAAAATCAATATATGTATGTACTAACAAAAACAAAATTCTTTGCAACATTGTTGCTTAACATATGTACGTAAGTGTTGCTAAGCTTTTAAATTTATGTTTTTCCGTTTTTTTTTTTGTCAAATTTAATTGCTTTGAGAAAAAAAAAACAATTTTAATATAAAAACAACAACCAAAAACCTTAAAGAAAAGAAAATATTTTTTCGAAAAACAACAACAACAAAAATATGAAAAAATTTAGAAAACAAACACGACAAAAATTCTAAAAATATTTTGAATTTTTTTTTTTTTTTGTTTTTCTTGCAATACTAAGGAGGTAGAGATTATGTTGTTATTGTTGGCATTATTGTTGGTATTGTTCAGTTTCATTTTGAGACTTTACGTCTGACACGAGTCTATGGTAATTTTCTACGTACATACATAGAGTGTTTTTTGCCATATTGTTGTCAGAGAGTTGTACGTTTTTCACAGATTTTTTTTTTTGTTAAATACTCGATTTTATTTTCTTCTCTATTTGCGTTTTAGGGGTATACAACACAATATCTCGTGTATTGTTAGCGACATAAACAACACTCGTAGCAACACACGAAAACAAAAACAAATACAACAACAAAAATACCAACAATTTACACAAAAACACACAAAAAAAAAAACTGAAAAAAATGTTTTTTTTTCGAATATGAAGAGTGCAGTTGCCTCAGTTGGCTTAAAGCCAAAAATACCACAACAAAATACAAAATACGGTTAATACATGTTGTTTATTTTGTTGCTGCAATGCTATTTTGTTGTTGTTGTTGCTGTTTTTGCTGCTATCGTTATACATATTTGTGTTGCTGTTGGCCATGTTTGTTTGTACAATACATGCAGTTTTTTTCTTCTATTTTTTGTTTGTTTTTGTTTTGCTGCTGCAAACGTTGTTATGGTTATAGACGGTCGGTAATAACCTGAGTTATTATGAAAAAATGTGGCCTACAAAAAGAAGAAAAACAAACAACACAACAGCAGCACAAATGACTAAAACAAAAATTAAAAAAAAAAAAAAATTATAAATGTTGCCTAAAAAATGTTTTTTTTATTTTATACACGCTTTTATAGCCAAACAACAACAATAAAACAATTTTTTAAGTGGTCTACGCAAATTTATCTACACGGCCACATACTTTCGAAAACCAATAAATTTTAAAAATATTTAAAAAATAAAAACGATAAAACGATAAAAAAAATTTATTTTTAAGGGTCATAAAACTATTTTTAGCAGCATTCTTTTGTTTAAATTAAAAACAAACAAAAAATTATTAAAAACCGTCTTTTTTTTTTGAAGCATTCTTGCCAAAGAATTAAAAGCAATGTATTGTTTTATACAGAAATATATGATTTTGACAGTTAATAACGGCCATCTTGTAGAAGCTGCATCTGTCATGTTAGTTGTCATATTTATTCCGTCTGTTTAAGCAAATCGTCATGGACTGTCATAGACAACGACAACGTGTGTTCACTGAATAGGTTCTGGAAGCAGTTGGCAATTGATCGTCATTTTCAACGAAAAAACATTTTCAGAGATTAGACCCGCGTTTATGGATGAATGGGTACGTAAAGAAACAAAATTGTCCAATTTCCATGAGATCCCATAGCGCCTCCAATGCATCACATAAAATGTCACTATTTGTAGTGGTTTTCGTACTGGCAGCGTAATCGGTTCATTGGCGAAGCCGTCACTGTCACTGGCGAGCTCTATAGGTTGATGATTACCAACTTCTTTTGGCCTGAATTGGGTGATCTTGACACCAACGACATATGGTTTCAACAAGACAGCGCTATGTGCCACACAGCTCGTAACACATTTGATTTTCTGCCTGAGCGATTTGAGGGCATATTTATCTAACGTGGAGGTGATGTGTGACCAAAATTTTGGGATTTTATCCTGTCAGACTTTTCCTTGTGGAGTTTTCTTAATACGCAGGTGTATGCGTTTAAGCCGCACACCACAGTGTTCCTCAAAGACAACATAATCCATCTCAGCATTCAAATTCAGTCTGATTTATGCGCCACAGTCATTGAACAGAAAGGTTGGATGTTTCAGATGCGATCCAGGATGAAGAAGAACTTGTAACATCTTTACGAGCACCTCAAGCATCGATTTTAAGAATTGAAATCAAGTGCCATTGAAAATAGGTTCTGCATGCTTCAAATATTATAAGAGTCCCATAAAAATCAATAAGATTTTCATTCCATTTCCATACTAGCGCTAGAAAACGTATCCGCCGTTAGGGCAACGCAAAGCGCTCGCAATATTATGCATGGCACCAAGGTAGTAGTGCCTCAGTGTTTGGTAGGATCAGCAGGGTATTATAAGGTGACCAAATTGCTTCCACCTGCTTCTCCAAAGTCTTGCTGCTTAGAAACTGAGAACTTCATATCTGTTAGACAGTAAAAATTTATGAAAAAAATTAAGAGAAAAGCTGGAAAGATAGAACAGTAGAAGTCGCTGTAGTTTAGTAGGTATATTGACTTATTAGGCGGGCGCAGCAAAGAGAGTGAACACTAAATTTGTACGGAAGTTTCGAAGCACGATAGCTGAGATCGCTTTTGATGCTGATCGCCGTAGACTAATAGGTTGGGTGTTTTCTTTATTCGACAAGAGTCCGTGGTTCAAATTTCAGCTCAGATATCTTCAACTGAATTAATTATGAAAACAATACAATTCTTTTGGCGATTTACTCTCCGCAACAACTCTAGATGTTACTTTCTATTTCCAACGATATGGAATTCTATCACACAGAAATATGCTTTACTTCAGAACCTGGGTATCCGAAGAAATTGGTCTCAAAACATCAGCTACATATGAAATTGAAATCCACACGCTTAAAACTCGCTAAATATTGTAGAAATTTTAATTTTTAAATTTCCTTTAAATTTTCTCATCTTTCAAAACGATTTCTTTCTTTCTCAGAGCATTTTCTGTGAAAATCTTTAAATTTTTTCAGAAATTCAATTCCCGAAGAATGTGATTTTATTAATGTCTGTCTGTTTAGGCTTTTCTTTCTGTTCCTTGTTTTTGTTTTCGTTTTTTTCTTCTATCTTTCCATACCCTATCTTTTAATATTCATTCTCTATGGAATAACAGGCTAAAATATTGCTGACGTAGGCAGCAGTACAAAACCAAACCAAAAAAACCAAAAAAAAATTACGAAGTCAGAAAGAACAATAAAAAAAAGTTGCTAAAACGTGCCACATTAAAACAACTCTACTCTACTCTTCTGTATACTCCTCGTCCTTTAGCTATCTCTGTGAGGCAGCATACAAATGCCTATACACTGTCTGTATTAGAGAGAGTGCCTCCTGTGTCTGTGTGTCTGTGTTTGGTTGTATAAACAACAAAATAAAGGACTTTCTGTTCTGTTCCCTTAACGAATACCCATATTCTATATGTAAGTATATGCAAATTTTTCTTGTTGTATGTAATAAAACCTTACAGCTATTTTTGTTGTTGTTGTTGGTTATTATTTTTTTTTTATATATAAACCAAGTATATAATATATGTAGGTATGCACACATAACTGTGTATTTTATTGTATATAAGGCAGACATATTTTCCGGTGTCTGTCTGTTTATTTGTTTGCCTAACTGCCAGGCTGGTTGGGTTGCAGTATGTGTGTGTGTATTTAGAGTGTGTATTTTGGAGTGTGCGTGTATGTATATTGGTTTTATATAAGGAAACAAAAGTCCTTGAAGTTCTACACACTCACACTTTGAACAAATAAATGCAGACACACTTAAATTTATTTTATTTCAGTTTTATTTTTGTTTTTGTGTGTGTGTTTTTTTTTTTAATGACTTTGGGAGTAAGAGTAAGGGAAAGAGAGAGATAGACACGCACTCAAAATATATGAAAAAAATAAAAATGAAATAAATATTCAGTGTCTGCTTTTAGGCTGTTTGCCATGATTACATAATATAACACAGAGTTTTGTTTTTGTGTAAGTGCCTGTGTGTGTTTGGCAAGGACTATTACGAAACCAGGAACACAAAAACAACAAAATGTGTGTAGACCTACACACACACAAACAATCATAATTTTGGAGCAGACACACAAGTTTTACAGCACAAATACCTCTCCTTCGCTTGGCCGTGCTAAGCCACTGCCTACTCCTCAGACTCTTAAAAAAATTTTTGTTTTTCAATGAATGACTGAACGAATGAATGAATTTTTGTTTATTTTCTTTCTATTTTCTTTGTATAGAAAATTTATTTAATTCTTTTTCCCCTATACTACAGACAGTGTTGGGAGAAATAATAGCAACAGATTAGAATATTTTTTTTTTTAAATTTTATTTATAGTTTTACGTTTTTAGATAAAACAACTCTGTTTGCTTCACTCTCCACTCTCACAAATATATAGTATAGCAAATGTTGATAACAACATAATTATTTACTTAACATTGTTGCTAGCAACATGTTAACAGAAAATTGTTAAAAAATTTAGTTCTCAATAAAATTAATCTAATTTGAAATTGGTTATGGTGTTACAATATATTTAGTGTTTCTAGCAACATGTTGTTAGGATTGAGAATTTTTTCATTGTTGAAACCGCGAATGTTTAATAGGTTATTAAAATATCTGTTGCAACATGCTGCTGGTAACATAAGATAATGTATGTCTTATGACTTAGCAACAAATTATTGTCTTGTGCATTGTTGTTATGTTTTATAATTCTTTGCAACATGTTTTTTCTGCCTAGAAAATGTAAAAAAAAAAATACTCTGAATTCTAATTCTATATTGAATGAAATGTTTAGCAACATGTTATTTAAAATTAACGCGTATAAATCTACTGTTATTTATTAAAAAGTAAATTTTTAAAATATATATTTTTTAAGTTATTAAATTTCCTTGATATTTCCTAGAATTATGTTGCTGCAACATTTTTAAAATTATTTTAGTTTTAATGGTAATTTCCCTTAAATACAATGCAATACAAAAAGTATCATAAATTCTTTCTAAATTCTAATTGTGTGTTATAGGAAATACTCAGCAACATGTTGTGTAAACATTGGCAAACAAGTATGTAAATTGTTTAATTTTTGTTGCTGTAACACACTTTTTAAATAATTGTTCTTAATAGCAATTGAACACATAGTGTCTACTCGAAATATAATGTATTTTCTGCACAGAAAATTCAATTTAAATTGTATACTAGCAGCATGTTGCTAAAACATAGTTGTTCTAATTTGACTACTGTTTTGTCGTAAAAGTTAAATAATTAATGGAAATAAAAAAAAACATTTAAATAAAAACAGTATTAGTTAGCTTACTATGCTGCTGACCGCTTTTTTTTTATTAAAATGAATTCAACAAATATTAGCAAAAATGTTGCCAACAATACGCCTTTTCTCTTGTATCTGTTTGGTTATAAATAACATTTTGTTATTGAAACACTTGTTATTAAAAACGAATTAAGAAAATATTTACTAATGTTGCTGGAATTATTCTTATTCCCTTGGAAAATTTTTAACAGCAACATGTTGCCAGAAATTTTATAATTTAGTTCTTAACAAAATTACATAAAAATTCAATTAAAAAATACTTACGGATACGGTATATTCCGGCTCTTTATATAAAATGTTTTGTGGTCCTTGTTTCGCTTCAACAGTTAATTTTAAAGCCAGAGCACTTGAAAGTATCTTTTTGCCAACAGTTCACTTGCTTTTTATGGATTGTAGTTGGCGTAGTCCTAGTTAAACAGCCTATTTTTTAATACTGGCGTTTAATATGGCCAGTCTTAATTTATTTCATTAATTCAAGTGTTCTGTGGGCAAATATAACCACAGCTTTTTCTTTCCTTCTGTTTTTGTTTGTCTGTTTGTTTGTTTGTTGCCGTTTATGGATTTGCAATAAGTGTCCTAAAAAGATAAAAAAAAAAAATATTTTTAAAATTGTTTGTTGTGTTTAATTAAATAACAAATACAATACAGACAATTAGACAGACAGCCAGACAGCCAGCTAGCCAGTCAGCCAATTACATACTTAAAATTGAAAATAGTTTAAAAGAAATTCATAAATTTGCAACATTGTAGCAACAGTTTTGCAAACATGACCATATAGAGTGTGGAACGTTTTAACTGATGCAGACACAATGTCTAGTCACGCTATTTTGACATCAAAATCTAAACAGCAACAGCAACAACAACAACAACAACAACGTGTAAAAATAGCAACTAAATTAAGTAAAAAAAATATACACGACAGCAGAAGTAAAAAAAAAAAACACCGATTTTCCAAAGTGACAACAACCATTAACAAAAGTGTTACCAGCGCGCTACAAGACTAAATTGGTTGGTTGTCTGAAAAGTTGCAGCAACATAGTAGTTGACAAGCAGCACAGATTGGCTGATATGGATAGTTGGAGTGAAATGTAAGGCAAATGCTTAGAAAAGTATTTCAAAGCATATGATATTTTCTTTTTCTTTGTATTAAAAATGAATACAATGTTGCTAATAAGCTCGCTAAAAGAAAAAAAGTAACTGTTTGAAGCAACAAAGTGGAGGGAGGGAGTGTATTTAAAAAAGAAAACTAAAAATTTCCCAGGATGTTATTAAAACATAAGAAATATTTCTTTTTTATTGCCAGCAACATGTTGACATTGATTTTTTTACTTTTTTTTTTTTAAAGAAAATTACTTTGACAACATGTTGCTAGCAACATAACATAGTTTATTTCAGTTTATTTAAAGATATCTTAGCTTTATTTTGTTATACCCGTCTTCTTTTGATTCAATCCGTTTTAAAATCAATAGAATTTATTTTACTCCCACCTAAGCAACTGATAAACAAAGCGTGTATCTAGAACTCTGAGAGTTAATAAAATTGCCATGAAAAGCTTCTCAAAAATCTGTCGTACGGAGTCGACTTTAAACTGTAGGTCCCGCCACTCATGTATAAAATTAACACACACAACATAAGCGGTGTGAGAAGCTAGGTCGTAATCCTGACTGAAGTGTTGTATAATTGTACATACAATTATGTATGTATGTATGTATGTATCTAGATAAGGGGCAACATTTTCCCAAAATCCAATAAGATTGGTATCTTGCAATGAAAACGATTTCAATTGTAAACTTTTATTGTATCAATCAATCGACTCGATTCGAATCGAATCAATTTCATTCAATTATTGGCATGTATGGCATGGCGTATTTAAAATTCATGTACAGGTGGTGTATGTGACTTTAATAAAAATAGAAAACATATTTAATCAGACTTTAGTAACTCGTTATTTGCTAGACCTTGAAATTGTATTCAAGCGTGTCAGTAATAATTTAAAAAAAAAAAAAAAAAACAAATGTTGCTGGCAACTTTAATGCTGAATTGCAAAATAGTACCGAACTGAACTGATTATTATTAAAATTTAAAGCGATTATTATTTTAATTAATTTGCAACCACATATACTCTTGTTTTAATAAATAAATTTGTTTAAACAACAACACCACAACAACAATTAGAAATAAGTTCTTAGACTAAATACTCAATTTATAAAAACAAAACAAAACAAATTTTTTTTTCCTGGTATTGTATAGCAAAAATTGTTTAATTTGTTTACATTTTAATTGATAAATAATTTTGTTGTTTATTCAATGTTATTAAATTAATTTCTTTTTTTTTTTAATTTTTTTTTTTTTTTCAAAAATTTTCCACCATATGATGGTGACAAGTACATACTTGCCGGCAGTTGGTGTTGGTTTGTAGCCACGTTTGTCAGTTCGTATTTATCATTATCGACAACAACTGAACTCAACTCATTTTATAGACAGACAGACAGACAGGCTATCTTGTATTTAATGTGTGTGACAACTTAAATAAACTTTAAATTCAATTCATATTTCTCTGAACGTTACGTTTCATTTAATTTGATTTTGGTTTCATTGCATTCCTCTTGATTTTTTATTTTTTTTTTTTCAATTTGTTTAAATAAATACGAGTATTAGAAAAAAAATTACAAATTATTATTATTATGTTTATCGGGTTTTTCGTTACTAAATTGAAAGCGTAAATTATTGAGTTGACAACAAAATGCCACAAAATGTTTAAAGAAACTTAAAAGTGTTAAGAAAAAACTGATAAAAAAAATATGTGGTTGCTAAGCCGGGGACATGTATGTATGTATATACAAAGTTTAACTTGGTATTTGTAAAGTTAATAAATTATTAACTGAAATGGGGGGAAAAATAAAAAAAAAACAATCAAAAAAATATGTTTTGCAACATGTTGAAAAGTGACTTAAGCAACATGTTGCTATAGCACATTGCTACATATATACAATCAAAGCTTAATAAACGAAATCCATGAACCTAAATTATGAAAAAGATATATAACATGTGATTATATATTTATCTTAGCAACATACTGATTAAACAAAATAATTAAAAACGGCTCTATTCCTTTAGCAACATGTAGCCTTAGTTTACATTGGTACAATATAAATTGTTAAATAATTACAATATTGTCTTCAATTTTAAATGGAAATGAAATTGTCTTTTTTAGCTACATGTTATCAAGATAATTAAGAAAATTAAATTAAATAAATTTTTTTAAATGATAAAAATCTAAAATAAAAGTGTATCTTTTCCAATTTAGTGCTAAATCTTCAAACAACATGTTGCTGCTGAACAAAAAAGAAATAATCCAATTTTCTTTTATCAAAATATTGGAAGTATGTATTTTATTTAATAAAAGATATAAAAACTAATATTTTTCTTCTATAACACAAGTTGGCTACTTTTGTATCAACATGTTGCCGAATATAAAAAAAAAATTTCAAATAAATTTATTTTGATAAGTAAACAGTGTTTGCTTCAACAAATAAAATAAAAATTAATATTTTTCTTCCGCAATATGTTTGTTATATTAGTTAGCAACATGTTGCCTAATTAATTGTTTCTTAGCAAAATATACTCCGTAATTAATTAAAGTATTATATATCAATTAAAATTGTTTTCATATAATTTTTATTGCAATATATCGACAGAATTTTATTAGAAAAATAAACGAAAACAAAACTTTTTTTTCACCCTAGATTTAGTAAAGTAGTAGAGTAGAAATGTTATATTTTTTAAACATGATGCCGAATTAAAAACAAAAATTGGATTAATACGAGTATCTCATTTTTAATAACATATATTCAGTATTTGATGAATATGTTGTAAAATCTTATAGCAACATGTTGTCGATTTAAAAACATTACAATTGTAATGCATTAAACAAATAATATAAAATTTTTCTATTTTTCTTTAGCATGTTGCTTAATTTTCTAGCAACATGTAATCCAATTAAATGATATTATTTATTAATAGCAATCTACCGTATTTAGTTAAATAAATTTAAATTAATTACTTTTCCTCTGAAACATGTTGCTTAACATGTTGTAATAATTTAATGCAGTATTAAAAATTAATGGTAATAGTTTTCTGTTAGCAAAAGTTCTGCTTCCCAAAATGTTGCTTAATTGTTTACATGTTGCTGAGTTTGCAAAATTAGCTTTTATTTTAGTTTTATAAGCAAATTAATTACTTTTCGTCTGAAACATGTTGCTTAACATGTTGTAGTAATTTAATGCAGTATTAAAAATTAATGGTAATAGGTTTCTGTTAGCAAAAGTTCTGCATCCAAAAATATTGCTTAATTGTTTACATGTTGCTGAGTTTGCAAAATTAGCTTTTATTTTAGTTTTATAAGCAAATTATATGCTGTATTTTATTTAAGTTAAAATATACATAATAAAGTTAAAATATACACATGTTGCTTATTTTTCTAGCAACATGACACGCCGCCAACAGCTGTTTTAATTTTTTGTGTTTTTTTTCATATTTCAAGTGAAGTATAGTTTATGAAATAAAAGAGTAACATGTTGCTCAAATGTTGACAAGCCCATGCAACATTTAAGATTCAGTTTTTTAATGAATTATTTTCTTAATTTTTTTTTTTTTTGATTAGTTTTTCCCGCCTAATTGTCTGTTTAATAAGTCTGCCTCCTTTTCTCGATGAAGTTCCTTATGTTTTTGTTGCCTTCTCTATCTGTCGTGTTTTCAAAATGAAGATAAGAATTCTGAAGTTTTTTTGCCTTATCAAGTCATAGGAGAAAAAAAAAGTTGAAACATCTGTGAAAAAGTTATATGTTCGAAAAACCTCTCTCTTATCTCTTGAAACTTTTTTTTTTTTGTCTATAATTACCACCACAACTAATTTTTTTTCTACACACTTTAGTTGTTAACATTGGTTCATCAACATTTTGCTGTTTAAATTGTTATTGTAGCGTAATTCATGTTTCGTTTTTTTTTTTCATTTTCTACGAAATATTTCTATGAAATCAGGTCTTTTTTGTAAATAATTTTTTTTCAGATTTTTTTTTAAGCGAAACTATTGCGTGTATGAAACGTTTTTTTTCCTGCTGTTTTATTCTCCACACAAAGTGTGTAAAAAATAGTGTTAGATTTTTTTTTTTTTTGAAAAGTTTCTTTATTTGTTTGTCTGCTATCTAGTCTAGACGTTATTATATTATATATTATTAACATTTTTTTTTATTGTCTTTGTTGTTTTCCTTTTTCTGTTAATTATTTTTGTTTATATTTGTTAAGCATTTGTTAATACTTCTACGTTTGTTTCATTACTTTTCTACAACCACCATGTGTTTTTGGGTAAAACCAGAAACAAAACTAAAAAATAATTTTTTTATTCAGTATTTTTTTTTTTTTATTTTTAGTTAAAACTTTAGAAATATTAAATAAAAAGCAATCTACATCATGAGATTAGAAAAAGAAATACAAACAACAACTTCCGTTTAAACAGATATTCTTTCAGTATTTATTACCAAACATTAGAAATGAAAGTTTTATTTACATTATCTTCGACACGTTTCTTTAAATCAAATAAAATAATAAAAAAAAACCTGTGTACATTACTTCAATTCTTTATAAATGTTTAATACGAAACAAGTATTCGAGCAATATGTTACCATATTTTGATTAAATTTACAAAATTTACCACATTTGCTTAAGCACCCTTCAGCAATACGAAAGCAACATGTTGCAAAGTTTCCATTCCCAAGAAATGTTCTTAAACACGTGCAAACAAATTCGTTAATATTTTTGCTAAAATGTGGTATTTAGTTGCCACGATATTCTCTACTCTGTAGCCTGCTAAACTACGAGTAACAAGGCTGTGAGTTCGACCTCCAACCCAGACTCTAGTTGTTTATTAATGATATGAGAAAAGAAAGTGTTAATTATTGTGTTTTATAAACAATTAAAAAAATAAAAACAAACTGCATAAAAATGGAATGATTTACTAGTATTCTCTCCTTTCTCTTGTAACTATCTTTCTAATGAAATACACTGTCTGAACTGGTCTTAAAAAAATTGTGGTAAAATATGTAAGAACCACAATGTTGCAGCAACATGTTGTTGTTACATATATCCATATACAACAGTTTTAAAATTTGTTGTAATAAATTAGAGGATTAAGAAACAGGCTTTCAGTGCTGATTCTTCAAAGAATATGTTTTTTAGCCATGAACACGCCGTCGTAGTCTAGTAGTTAGTGCGTTGTCTTAACAGACTAGGGACCGTGGGTCAAACCACAGCTCAGACAACTCGAACTATTATTAGACGTGAGGCGGCCACGGTCCAGTTTGGACATCTCCGACAAAAGGATATGCAGGAAAATAGTTTTTCGGCGTCTTTCTCTCAGCAGTCTTCTGGCAAAAACTCTGGGAGTAAATAAAATTGTCAAGTTGTTTGAAGTCAACATTAAACTATTGGTATCGCCTCTCTTGGCTAAAATTAACACACACTACATATTGGTGATGTGAGAAGCGAGGTTGTAATCCTTGTAAAATGTTTTAAAGGCACATTAAGTAAGTAATCAATTAAGTGAAGGTAATTTTACACTCATTGATTGCGGCAACAAGAAAAATTATCACATGTAAAGCATGGAAAACCTAGAATATGGTTTCAACAAGATGTTATGACGCACTGCTTAATATAACAACAAACACCATCATAAAAAAATGACAAACAAGTAAACAAAAATATACCAACAAACATCAGCATAAAAGAATGGTAAACAAGTAAACAAAAAAATACAACAACAATCACTACAAAAATAAATGTAAACAAAATATACAAACAACAATAATGAAACAACGATGTTTATATTTATAGAGATCTCGAGAAGGCGAAGCCCCGAACATTCGCCTTCAAGAACATTCATCTAACTGTTTACGTTGCCATATCAAAGGCAAGACAATGCAGGCAACTGGGTTAGTTAGAGTTCAGTCAGTCTTGTGTGAAGACGCGATGTATTTAAAGAGAGTAATCGTGGTTTGAAGATCTCTGTTACAAAGATCTGTAGAACAATTGTCTAGTAATTGTTATTGTTTATGCAATGTGTGTAAACAGAGGAATAACAAACAAAGCAATTGTTGTTGTTACATTAGGCTGTGAACACTGGCAAGCAGGATTGTGCGAATAATAAAGAATTTTAATTAAAACTAAACACAAATTTATTTTTATTTTATTTGCTATCTACGAGCTCATATTTTAAACGCTTTTAAAATGTAAAAAACGTAACAATATGTATAAGTCCCTTTGCTTTGTTTTTTAATTTCTGAAAACAAGTTTAAATGTTCTCCCACCAAAAGTGTAAAATTTGTTTTACTGATCACATATCATTTCTAATTTTCATTTTATTAATACATTTACTACTGTCTTTCTGAAATTTCTTTTTCAGATTAAACGCAAAAAATAATCACAATAAGAAGGCTAAACAGAGAAAAAAGCAGCAAAATCCAGAGATGCTAATGACAATTTCTAAAGAATGTTTTTTTTTACATTTTTTTTTTTTAGGATTGTTGGTTGGTTAATGAAGCGTAACAGTAACAATTATATTAACAGGCGCAAACATTATTTGCAGCAACATAATCAACAAAACGACAACAATATTAAACAATTTTATAGCAGCAGCAGCAACAGTCAGCACAACCACCAGCTGCAGTTTAGCCTTCGAATAATTCGAACAATCAAAATCGCATAAATAATCGCTAGATGAGTGAGGGGGTTCAGTGACATTTCAATTAATGTCAAGGTAAAAAAAATAATAATATTGTTGCTATTGTTGTTGTTAATTTAAATGTTTAATCTAATGTTGGTGCAATTTCGTTTAATGTTTTGTGTTGTTTTCTCCTTTTTTTTTTTCTTTTGCAAAATTCAAAATTTTAACATTGAACTTGAGGCATATATTCGTTAGAATTGCCGCAACATTTTTTTTTTTTTTGCTTAGAAATAGTGTATGTCTTCTCTTTTTTATTTCTTAAATATTGTAAACAATTGACAATCTTAGAAATAATTTAAAATGATCAATTCAAAACACAATTGCCTTGAATGCAAAAAAAGAAAAAAAAACCAAAGAAATAAAATGAAAATTTTTGATGAGATTTTTAGCTTGAAATTTCCAAAAAACCTTGAACTTGAATTAAATTGTTTTGCAGGCCAGAGAATTGAAATTTTCTTTTAAACAAAAACAAGAAATAAATATAAAAAATTATAAACACTTTTAAAAATAAAAAATTTAAATTGAAAACTAAAAATTCAAATTAATTTTTATAATATTTAGCAACATGTTGCTTCTTCAGCAATACGATAGTAATACAATGAAAGCAACATGTTGTAAAGTCTCCAAATTCGAAAATATTTCTTACATTTTTTTGATAAAGTGTGGTACTTAGATGTCCCGATATTCTCTACTGTGTAGCCTGCTAAACTACGAGTAACAAGGCTGTGAGTTCGACCTCCAACCCAGACTCTAGTTGTTTATTAATGATATGAGAAAAAAAGTGTAAATTATTGTGTTTCATAAACAATTAAAAAAATAATCAAACTGCATAAAAAAGTAATGATTTACTGGTCTTCTTTCTAACTATCTTTCTAACGAAATGCAATGTCTGAACTGGTCTTAAAAAATGTGGTAAACTATGTGAGTGCCACCATGTTGCAGCAACATGTTGCTGTTTACCTTTTCTCATATTTTAAAAATCTTAATTATAAATAAAAATTAAATAAATTAAACTAAAATAATACAATATAATAAAACCCAGGAGAGTTTAATAAATCGCCAAGGAGGGGTAAACAATGTATACACACGTGTAAGAAAAAATTTATTAAAAATTTGCATTTTAAATAGAAAAATCCGTAATAATTTATCACCATTTATAAATATAAAATTTAAATAATTAAATATAAATAAAGTATTAAATTATGTATACAAAATACAAGTACATTTCTAAAACCTTATCCAGTTAATGACATAAAGTTTGAAAAATTATTTTTGTTTTAATAATAAAAAAAAAAAACCACGTGAACTTAGCCACGAAAGTTATATTCGTTTTTTTTTACAGTGAATGTTATGTTAAACGACACTGTTAAGTTAACATAATTGACGAATTTGGCAAAGGGAGGAAAGAAAATCGATTAAAAATCACAAAAATTGTGATAAATTGGAGAAAAAAAATGATAGGAAGACGAAGCTAAACCTTTGAATTTCACAAAAACTCCAAAATTTATGGAGATATTGGAGATAATAAAGTTGAAAAATCAAATATTGGTAAAAATCCATAAATTGGATTGGATTAAAAACTAGTGAGCTGGATAGCTATTGGACCAAGGATTACAAAACAGTTTTCGTTACGGTCGTGTGAACCTTGGGATCAAAGATATAGCTGACAAAGCTAACTTTTTTATACGAGCAAACAAAATGCTCCACTAAAATAGTGAAATATTCGATAAAATTTAAACTTAAAAAAAAAATATTGAAATTCAAATTTACGCCCCTAATACCACGCTCTCGTTAGATAAAAAAAACTCATTTCCTAACTGAACAGCACATGTTCATTTATGTATGTATGTATGTAAACGACCAAATGGTAAGTATAAGTAAGAAATGACAACTGACGTCGAAATGTTACCAGCGAAATTTTTTTCTCAGATACCATGCGAACCGAACTGTGTAGGAGGTGGTTTTCTTACAAATGATTTTGATTTTATGGCTCTAACTTTGTTGTTTCAAGGAATTTGAAGAAACACTGTATACCATGGGTTCAAATAGAACACTCATTCTTTTTTGTGATACCAAATTCACGCCCCTAATGCCACGCCCTCTTTAATTTTTAGATGCAATTTTAAAGAACTGATTTCTTAAATGAAGAGTACACGTTTATTTATATAGGTATGTAAACGACCGAATGGTAAGTATAAGAAATGACATCTGATGTCGAAACGTTATCAGCAACATTTTTCCTGATTTCTTAACTGAAGAGTACAGTTTTATGTATGTATGTATGTATGTAAACGACCACATAGACGTATAAGAAATGGCATTTGAATGCCTTGTAGTTAGGGAGATTAGTAGAGTCTTAAAAATTATGAGCTGAGTCCTGAACTCAACAGATGCGTTGAGTATTCGGTGTATGTAACTGAATCATAATAACGATTGCGAGTCACACATTTCAAGAGCAGTTGGAAACAGCATTTCCAGACATTGCCCCATCCCCGACTATTACTGTAATGTGGAAAAGTGCCAAGATAATACCAGTGCCGAAACAAGATAAAACTTACCGACCAATCGCAATATTGTCATACTTATCGAAAATTTTCGAGAAATTAATTTATAAGCAGATGACCCGATACTTATATGACAATGGCGTGCTTTCTGAGAGGCAGTCTGGTTTCAGACCTAATCACAGCTGCATTTCTGCGCTCATTGATGTTTCGGAAGAGTTGCGATTAAGTGCGGATGACAATATGACATCATTTTTGGTTTTACTTGATCATTCTAAGGCTTTTGACACCGTTAATCATACTATTCTCTGCCAAAAGTTGGAACACATGTGCCATTTTTCGAATACTGCTGTCAAGCTAATCTCGTCGTATCTACGTGATAGAAGTCAATTTGTGTATCATGATGGTACTAAATCGGACAATTTTTTAATACCTAGGGGTGTACCACAGGGCTCGATTCTTGGTCCACTTTTATATTCGATATATTCTAATGATCTGCCAACTAAGTTGAAGTTTTGCAAGGTACAAATGTACGCAGATGATGTTCAGTTGTACATTAGTTGCTTGCCATCTGATATTACAAATTGTATAGCGAAAATAAATTGTGATCTGCATAATGTGTTTCAATGGGCGTCGATTAATGGTCTTTGCCTCAATCCGAGGAAATCAAAAGCTTTAATAATAGGCAAGGTAAACTATACGGCACAGCTTACACCATTACAGATTAATAATACTTCTATTGAGACTGTACATAGTGTTAAGAACCTAGGAGTTATCTTTAATAACAGCCTTAATTGGTCCAACCATGTGAATTCTATTTGTGGTAAAACGGTTGCCATGTTGCGAACTCTTTGGCTAACGCAATATTTTACTCCGTTTGATATTCGTATGCTGCTTGCGAAAACATATCTCATCCCCACTCTGCTGTACGGATGTGAACTGTTTTCTAGTTGCGACTCAGTAAGTAGGAACAGGCTCAAGGTCACTTATAACAGTATTGCTCGATATATTTTTGGTCGTACAAGGTACAGTAGGATATCTGAGTTCTCATATAGAATCTATAATACATCTTTTGAAAATTTGTTGAAATGCCGTACTCTGGTGTACCTACATAAAATCATCTATATTAAGAAACCCCATTATTTGTTTGATAGATTAGTTTTTTCAAGATCTAATAGAGGCTTGAGAATTAATAGCGTTAGATACCGCAGGCAGATATCTGAGAGACACTTTTACATCAATGCAATCCGTCTCTGGAATGAACTCCCAAACAATATACAATTACTAAGCAATGCTAAGCATTTCAAGACTGCAATAATTAAATTTTTGAATGAACATAATGCACATACGTAATTAATCAATCATATTTTTTTTAATATAATTATAAATTTTGTTTTTAATAATATTTGTTATGTTAATTTATTTTTAACGTTATTATTTTGTATTTTCTTATATTTTGTTATGCCTATATCCTTAGCAGTACTATTAAATAAGATGATATCTTGTTGTACTGTATTTACGCCTGAATGAATAAATAAATAAATAAATAAAATAAAATACTTTGAAATTTAAAGATTTTCTTTGAATTATTTAAACAGAATTGCTTTTATAAAGCGTGCTGCTGAATTTGCCATATTTTTCACCATTTGCCTTCATCCCTTTAGACAAGTAGTTTTTTCTTTTCTCTTGGTTTGGGATTGGGTTGGATTGGTAAGGGAAAAGAAACAAGAAAAAAAAAAAACAATCAACACAATTGCACTGCGCAGATGCATTTTTCTTTTTCCAAGTGTTACTTGTCTGTCTGCCTGCAACAAATACAAAAAAAACCGTATGTTTGTGGCAACTAGCAACAGTAAAAACAACAACAACTGCTGCTGCTAACAGATATCGCAAGAAAATTGCAAGAAATACAATGTAAACATACAAGAAAATGAAAAATAAAAAACAACAAAAAAAAAAAAAGCCAACAAAATAAGAAAATTATTTCAGAAGGAAAAACAAAAAAAAAAAAATAAAAAAAACAAAAAAAAAATTTTTTTCTGAATAGCCAAGAAATTAATACAAATAAACAGCAACTAAAAGGTGGTTGTCATTGCAGCCATACATACTACGTATGCACACAAGTACGTAGCAGCAGCTAAAACTGCTGCCAGCCAGTCAGTCAACCACTAACAACAGCACAATAACATACACTCTTGGCTAAATAATGCGGCTGACGTTGTCACTGACGTCTAGTTTTTTTTTTTGTATTTTTTTTTTACAGCCATTTAGACTTTTAAAATGACTGGCATAGGAGCGTAGTCATGCTGCTGTATATCCCTTCTCTACACTTGCAGGGGTAGTAATGGCGGGTAACTAAGTGGGGAAACTCGGAATTGTGAAACATTTTTACTTGAGTTTCTTTTTTTTTTGTTGTTTTTTGCTGCTTTTGCACATTTTTTTTCTTCTTCTATTTTTTTTTTTTTTTTGTTGTTTTACATTCCGATTAAGTGTGACGTTGTGTCTAGCCAAATGCAAATGCTGATTAAATAGACTCGTAGAAAACGTAGAAAAAATATTCAACAACAAAATATTTTAAATAAAAAAAAAAAAATTTTGTTGTAATTAAAGGTCATCGCCACATCATACCACCACCACCGCCACATTAAATTACATTTTTTAAGATTTTTTTTTTTTTTTTTTACTTTTTTGCACTTTATTTACATACAGAGATACACGAGAGATACAAATGTAGACGTCCGTATGTCTATCCGTCCGTCTGTCTGTTTGTCTGTCCTCGTGACTAGACACTCTCTCGTTGTAACTGTGATTATAGAGTGCAGTGCAGCCCCAGACTAGACATTATTTTTTAATATTTTTTCCGTTTATTTGCCGTTTTTTTTTTCTTTTTCTTGCTGTAAAAACCCCTGTAGACTTAAGGGCTTAAAATTGTAAGAGACTGAGAGGAAATAAGAGCAAGGGAAAGGGAAAAGGGAAGGAAAAGACGTGTGTTATTACATTTGTAACACACATAGATTTTCTAGTCTGAGTAGAATCAATAATTAAGCCGTTAAATCCCATGGGTTAAACAATTTATAGGAAATTGTAACACAAATTACACGCAATTAAAGGGTAATTCAATTAACATTCTTTTTATTTAATTAATCATTAAAAAACAATTAATGTTGATAATAATAAAACGTTAGCAACATGTTGCTAACGGTTAGATATATATTAAAACCGTTTAAATCAAACAAAAATTCGTTAAATTAAATACGAATATTTAAAATATTCGTTTTTTAATATAAAAACATGTTGCTAAACATGCTGTTGCTACTAATAAATTGCTAGTAACATGTACTTATGCTTTTCGATTACAATTCCTTACGTTAAAGATAAAATATTCAAATATTTATTCAAAAATCATTAAAAGCTCATGTTTCTGCAACATATTGCAAAGAATTTTATTGTTTTTTTTAATATGTTTCTCTAGCAATATTTTTTCTCCAATTCCTTACATTTGATTTTATTCAAATGTTTAAATATTTATTTTGTTATTTTTTCTTTTAAATTGCGGTCATAGCTTAAAAAGCCTTTTTCTAGCAGTTATTCTTTATATTTTTTTCTTGTTTGTTCGTTGTTGCAATAAGGTTTTATATTGTTGCCACAAAAACATGTTTTGTTCGTCAGTTTTGTTTGCCATGCCAAGAAAGAGCCAAAAAAACAATTGAATTGTTTAGTTGCTGCTGAGAAAAATCAGTCTAAGAAAACTGGTTACACAAAATGTATGTATGCAGCAGATACAAAAAAAAAAAAAAAAAAAATAAATAGGAAAAATTCTAACTAGTATATGACGCCACATCAAGAACCAGGTCAATGAGTCATTGGCCACATTTTCTTTTTTATTTTGAGAATTTTTTAAAGTTAAAAGATTTGTAAGGAATCAAAATATTTAATGCAAATGCCAGCAACATGTCGCTAGCAATAGTCTATGACTTTAAAATATATGTAATTCAGCTTATTAAATAAGAATTAAAAGTATAGTGCATATGCATATGTATACATTTCGGCAATAAAGTGCTAACAATATCAGATTAATGATTTTAAGAGAACACGTTGCTAAGGACATGACGCTAACATTACTGCATATTAAAATAGTTCTCATGCCTATAAAATATAATTTTACTTGTAGATTGCAATCAAGCTGTTTATATACATTCCTACAATGTGTTGCTAGCACTCTTAATACAAATATATTTTATTTAAACATGTTGCTAACAATTTGTTGCATTAAAAAAGAAAATTATATAATTTTATTAAGTTAAAATTAACAGTTTTAATTTAAAATATGCTAACATGCTTTATTTCTTAATTATTTTAAATGTTTATGTTTGCAACATTGTTGACATTCAATGTTGCTAAACAATATATTAAAATAAGGTTTAAAAAGGTGAATAAAAATATAAAAATGTTTAAGGAAATTAATTAAAAATTTGCTTGTTTTGTTGGCAACATGTTGCTAAGAATTTAAACATTTTGTAGGGACAAAAACTAAAAATTTTTTGTGTACCTATGTATATTCCAGTAAAACACAACTAAACAGAAGTATATCATTCTTTCACAACATTTCTATCAACATGTTTTGCACAACATTTTAATATTGGAATATGTATGTTGCTAACAACATTCAGTAGTTCATTTTATGGATTTAAACAAAAACAAAAAAATTTAAATGTCTCTAACAACATCTGTACATAATAAATGCGAAGTCATGTTAAATTTTTCATACGCCGAATTTTGCCAAATTAAAGCAGAAAATGTAGAAATATTACGTCAAAAAAAAGCACAATAAACTGTGTGAACATGCACTGTAATCATAAATAATTCTACTTAATACCACCATAATCATAGTAAATAATAGTAACAACAACAACAACGACATCAATAACAATAAAAAGTGTAGACCGTAAACTATTTCCATATGCTTTGCAAATAGACAAGAAAAAAAAACCTCTTGAAATAAATGAACACAAAAAAAATTTAAAAAAAAACTCAACAACAATGAAATCAAAATTTAAAACTTTGTATGGCGTTCGATTTTATGTTTTTGTTTCTGTTTTTTCATTTCGTTCTTTTATCAGTGTTAAAAACAACAACAACAACAACTTATCGAAAAAATTATTGTGAAAAAAAAATTTACGAAATACCCGTACAATGAACGACAACGGCAACGGCAAGGTTTCGTTTAGTTTTTTTTCGATTTTTCTTCAATGTATTGTTGACTGGGTAGCCAAAACAAAATATTGTCTAGACTTTATAGACTCAATTAAAAATAAAACAATAACAAAAGCAATAACAAAAAATAAAATGCTTTGCCATAATATAAACAATTGTTGTTGTTTTTAGTGGGTATATTGCTTTTATTTTAATTTTTCTGTTTCTGCTTAAATTACCCACCATTTCAATATACACCATAAGCGAATACAACAAGTACCCCCATATGTAACTGAGAGAGAGACAGAGAGAGAGAGTAAGAGATATAGGGTGGGAGAGCAAATAAGCAGATTAGTGTGATAAATTCTATTGATGCTATGAGAGTGAGAAAGGGTTACAGTTATCAAATGTGCTGAGAGGTGATTATAACTGAAAAGATGATGTCGCATCAAACTGAAGGAACAACAATAACAACAATGAATATAGTGTTTATCTTTATCATGTATACGGTTTAAATGTGTTGTATTTCATCAGAAAATTCAAAATGAATAACAAGAAAAACTAAATGGTTTGAGAAGAATAAAACAAAACACCGCATGTGATAGAAACAAAGTTTCCCTTTCTGTGTGTATTATTGATGATGATGAAAAATAACAAAAACAAAATTAAACTAAAATAGCCAAAGAGTGGGGCGACAAATTGCTTGGTTTTGATTGACATGTTTTGATATGTTTAGCAACATGTTGCTAAACATGTATTGTATTAAATGAAATAATAAAGCGGTTTTTTTTTAATTGTTTATCATTACTGCTTAACTGATATTATTTAATATTTATCAACATGTTGCTAAGCACCTGAATTATATACTTTTCAAACGCTAATATGCTAATCATGATGATATTTTATAATGTTTAATTGCTAATGTTTAAATTAATTTATTGGCTTGTGTATACACCCCATATACATACATATGTACATTGTATATTCTATAGTTTTCAAAGAATTTAAATTTCTAATACCAGCGTTTAATGCGTTGTCTTTTAGCTTAAAGACTTCCGCTTTGTTGTTTTATTTTTTTTGTTTGTTTTGACCCTTCCCTTTTCATGTTTTTTTTTTTTTTGGGTTCTTTTATGTGCAGCAACATTGTTGTCATTTAATTCTTGTAAACATGTAGTAGGTATAGCCCACATTACAAAATGTTTTATTAACATACATTTTCTTTAAAACAGACAAGCCATACACATACACACACACACATACACACAAATATGTTTGTATATCTTCTTCTGCTTCTTCTTTTTGAAGTCTTCTAGAATGAATATTTTATTACGTTTAATCGTAAATAAAAACGCAAAAAACATGAAACCGAAACGCAAAAAAAAGCACATATACACACACACACACACACGCAACAGACACAGCAACTATACAACAACTCTACACTTTATTTTAATTTTTGCTTTGATGTCAGCCGTCTTTTTGTAATTTCATATTCAACAACAACAAAATTCAAAGAGAGGAGAGAAAAAATATAAAAAAAAATTCATTAAAAAATCTAAAACTAAAAAAACAACAACAATAACAAACAAACATGAAAAACGGAAAATGATAAACATATTGAGAAATAAAAGAAAAACAAAACAAAAAACAAAACCGTGCCAGTTTTTTTCTTCTTTTCTTTTCTGTAGTTACACTAACACTTATACCCTCTCTTACACAGTTACATTGCATTTGTTGGCATTATTTAATTGCATTTTGTTGATTGATATTGTTTTCTGTGTATGTGTGTGGGTGTGTGTGTTATTGTTTGCTCTGCTGTTGTGGCTGCCTGCTACTGTTGTTTTGTTTTACTGTCTGGGAATCTAAAATTTCAATAAACAATTGTTTTTGCTACTGTCTGTTGTTTTTTTTTTTAATTTTATTCATATAAACACAATAACAATAAACAATAGCCAGCCAGCCAGCCAGTCAGCCAACGTTTGACGCAGCAATTGAAATTCAAAAATTTTTGTTTATAAAATTTCTAGCTTAACTTTATTTAAAAAGCAATTTATGGCCATATATTGCAAAACTATGACCAAATAATACTGTTTTTAGTTAAGCAACATGTTGCAAAGGATCTAACAATATTATTTAAAAAACTATGCTTTATTTTAAACACTTTTCTAAGGAATACAACATTATGTAACACTAATTGCACAATTTTTAATTTATTTATACATAGTTTTGTTTTAGCAATGTTTGGCAACATTTTGTTATAAATTCAATGCCTGTAACATAAAATTATAAAAAAAGCAAAATTATAAATTGTGCCAAAAAAAATAATTTAGCAACAATGTTGCTTAAAAATAAATCATTAAAATTGCTTCAAATATATAATTCAGAAAACTCCAAGCTAAAAATTAAAATTATAAATTTTTGTTATGCGATATATCGGTAAGAGTTTAAACAGAGTAAGACAAATTTTATAAAAGGAAATAATTTTAAATTTGTAAAAAAATAATTATGCTAGCAACATTGTTTCAATTCAATATTGTCTTCTAAATATTTAAAATTTACAATTAAAAACAATTCATACAACAATTGTGCTTGAAAAGTAAAAAAGAGTTTATAGTTCAGTAACTTGTTGCTAAGTATTGAAAGTTTGTAATACAAAATCATATAAAAAAAATGCTTTTATTTTAAAAATATTTGTATACATTTATGTTAGCAACGTTGTTTAAATTCAATGGCCTTAAGGAATACAATATAATGAATATTTAAAATGTTTAATTAAAAATTAAGAAAATTTAAACCAAAAAATGTTCAATGTTTACAATGTATTTTTTTTTTTTGGAAACATGTTGCCAATATTTATTGCAACATCTTCCAACATAAGTTGCTGGTGGTTTAATATATATTTTAAATAACGTTTTTTCCTAATGTTTTTTCTTTTCTCTAACTTGTTTATTTTCAATATGTTCAAATGATGTCATCTCTTCTTCCTTATCTCTGCTGGAATTGTTAATAATTTATCATAAAAATTGTCACAAAAAAAATGAATTTCGTTTATAAAACAATTTCCGTTGCAGACAATATGTATTTAGCTTTTGTTGTTGTTGTTGTTGTTATTGTTTAATACAATATAACTAATAACTGACCTAAATTTGTTTTGAACGATTTTCTTTTGTCTGTCTGCTGTCTTTGTTCTTCTCAGTCAGTGTTATATGCAAAGAGAAAAAATATTTTTTTTTTTTTGGTTTTAAGCTGCTCTTCAGACAAAATTTTTGGAATTTCTCATTTAGACGGCGCTACTGACCCAATTTCATTTATAAAAAAAAAAAATAGCAAAACCAGTACAAAAGACGAAACAATCAATTCTGAGACACTTTACCTTTATTTTTCTATCGTCTGTCCGTTTGTGTGTCTCGAGTTTATAAAACAATTTCAAAGAAATATTCATTTCTCATCCCTATGACAAGACGACAGACAGAGAGAGAGAGAGAGGGAGAACCAGCACTACCACTATGGCTTGGCAACAAGAAGAACAGCTTTTTTTTTATCTAAAATTGCAAAAAGAACTTGCAAAAAAAAAAAAAATGAAAAAAGAATTCCAAGAAATAATGGCTGGAAATAATAATAAAAAAAAACTTACTTGATAAGCAAGAGCAAAAGAGACCCAGTTTCGACGGACACAACAAAAAACAGACTGGCACACAGGAAGCTTGTGTTGCCAAGAATAAAAAAATACAACAAAAAAGAAAAAAAACACAGAGAAAAAGGTACGCCAGACCCTTGTTTAGAAGCTGAATACGCAATACGCATAGAAATCACCGAAATCACAAACACACACACACAACCAGACTTAGTCAACATTTTAAAAATTTTAAAAAATAAATCGAAATGAGTTGAAAAGGAAGACAACATTGCGTATTAAATCGAACACATAAGTACATACAGACACACACGCTAACGCACACTTTTAGACTCAAGGAATAAATAAAAGAGAACGAGGTAGACAGAGAGGGAGAAGGAGAGATGGAGAGCTTTTAAATGTACCTATAAAGTAGGACATTAGCAGCAACCTGGTTGTATTAAATACCCTATCTTTCCTTATACTCATTAGATGTTTATGAATAAAACGATTTCTTAGAGAGAATTTATTTCCATATACATACGTACATATGTATGCCGTTATACTCTCTTATTTTTGTTTTTTTTTTTTTTGTTTTTGTTTTGTGTGTGTGTCTCAATCAAATCTTTGTTAAACAGCCAAAAGTAGGTCACATCATAATATGAAATGAAATGACGTTATAGGTGGTACTACGTATACATAGTTAGTTAGGTAGGTAGGTGTGGTGGATAATGGTGGTGGTATTGTTCTTGTTGTTGTTGTTTTTATTGCTTTTAATGTTATATAATATTTATTTTTAACCTGAATATCATTTAAGGATGTCTCTCTCAGCAAGTGTTTCAAGGAGTACAACAGAAATGAGAGCACAGCCATAATAGACAAGAAAATGAGTTTCTTTATATATTAAAAAAAAGAAAAGAAACAGGAAAGAGTAAAGAGGAGTAAGATGTAAGATTTCTAGCTATATGTTGCGATTAAATGTGTTCACAAAGACTATGTGTGAGATATTTGGTTTCAGCAACATGTTGCTAAACAACTATAGTCTTATAAAAAGTTTTAAAAACTTATTGCCAACAACTCTTTGACGGTAAAAGGCTTTAACAGCATATTAAGGTAAAATGAATAATTTTTTTTATAAAAAAGCAACAAAAACACATATTACAACATATTTGTGTTTAGTTGATATGTTGACAAACATTTACGTCATATTTAATGGCAATAAAAAAACCAAAAACATGTTGAAATTAATAATGATTCAACATATTGTGAATTATAATGATTTTTACGGAATAAACAAAGATTTTTGCAATTACACTTTGTAAAAATGATTTATACCGCTTTAGGAAAAGTACAACAGATTGTCCTAGCAACATGTTGAGGGAAAATTAAGACAGAAACCTTAATTTTAAAAAGAAGTTTCACTTTAAACAAAATAATGCCAATGAAAAAGCATTTTATATAGAAAATGTATACTTTTTGTGCAACAGCAACATGTTTCAAACAGTTGTGGAATTGATATTTCGGTTTTTAATCATTTTAAATTAATGAAAGATGTTGAAAAAAAATTTTAGCAACATGTTGCCAAAGAAGTTTATTTAATTTAAACTTTTTTCTGACGAAATGTTTTGGTAACTATTTACAACCAGAATTTTAGCTGGCAACATGCTCCACTAGGAATTATGGAAATGAAAATTTAATTTTTAGAATTATTGAAATGAAACAATAAAAGCATATGTCGCAAGCAATATGTTGTTATAGCTTTTGGGCAATATGTTAACAACAAAACGGATTTGTTTATGAAATAGAATTGAATAAAAACAAAAAAGAAGTCAAAAATTTTTTTCTCAACATGTTGCCGATACATAACTCACTTAATGAAAAGAAAATAATTTTTTAAATAAAAAAAAAAAAAAATAATTATCACAGGAAGGCTATGATCATAATAGTACAACTTAGAATTGTGACGATACAAGTAATCTATGACTCATTGTGATAGTTAAGTACGTTGTTGTTTTAGTTTTGCAGCCACATGTTGCTTGAAAACTATGTTTGAAACTGTTTTTCATTTATCGAACGGAAATATTACGTTTAAAACAGAAAATAAATTAAAATTGTGCAAGAAATTCTTGTTCGCTTTGATTAGTTTTTTTTTGTCTTCTTGCATTTGTTGATTTTTATTCTATTCCTTTATGAAATGAAATCATTTGAAATGTTTTCCTAACCATATCTACGCAAAACAAAAGAAATAAAAAATCGAAAGAAACCAAGTGTTTATGATTTGAGAAAAAATGAAAAAAAAACCAAATTAATCTTAAAAAATAAAAGAAAATAATAAAAAAAAAGACTTTGTACTTGCGTTTCTATGACTCTTTGATAAGAATTTAATTTGTTTTTTTTTACTTTTCATTCTAAACCCATACAAAATAATATTTTTCATGATATGAACGCGCTCGCCGCTGCCTTCTCCTATAAGACATACATATGTACATACAACTTATTTATTAAAAAATAAATTAACCACACAATAAATAATTTATAACATTTAAAGTAATCATAACAAAAGCACAAAAAAGAAATGAAAACCAAACAAAAATTAGTCAGCTTCACCATAGGCAAGGAAGTTGAGTTCAAACGGGCTTGTTTAACTGTCAATTGTATTTCAGGTTTTCAGATTATATTGAATTTAATTGAATTTTTTATAAAAGAAAATCATAAATTTTAATGAAATACTACTGGGGAAAATAATAATGATGAGTTCATGCATTTATTTTGACCACATCTTATCGGCAAGTCTAATCTAGAGAAAACAAGATTCCAGTGGTTGGTTATTCACGTTAGAAACGAGCGGCTTGTTTGGCAAACTAAACATAAATTAATGCAAGCTGTGGCCAGTGGCATTATCAGGTGATAGTAATGGAAAATAAATGAAATAAAGAAATGGAAAACACAAAAATATAGAAACAATACTTTGGCAACATGTTGCTAGCATCATGCATACAAAATTTTTGGTTATTAATTCACAAAAGAATTTAAAAATTTTTTCCAATCAATTTTATTTGTTTCTACTAATTTAGTAATGATTGTAAGTGTTATTGAGACTTCTTCTATCTTTTTAATAATAATTTTTATCATTTAATTCACTATCATTTTTTGTTTTTCTTTTCAATTTTTTTGTTTTTTTTTTTTTTGGATTAAAAATAATCATATGCCAGCCACATATCATTGCCACAGGTGTACTTTGTACGCAAAAAATTTACGTGAAAATATTAGAAAATAATTAAAAATAAAGAAGAAAAAAATTAAATTAAACTTTCCACCTGCTTAAGTATTTATTATTACGTGTTGAAATAAATTTTTTTTGTTTGTGTTTTGTTTACCCCTTCAATGAAATTTTAGTTTCATGGCAAGCAAAATAGCGGGTGTAGCTCTGTGTGTGTTGTCTGTGTTTAGGGCTCAAAGTCTATAATTTTTGATTTGTTTTACTTTGGTTTCTTTTATTCTATTAAATTGTTGCTCTTTTTTTGTTTTTGTTTCTGTTAAATTGATTTTTATCTACGAAATTGGTTGTCTGCGTTTGGCTTTTATTTTTAGAGATTGTGATCAAGATTAGAAATAAAAAAAAAGCAAAAAAAAGTAGGAACAAATTGTTCATTTCATACAAATACTTATTAAAGATCTAATTTGTAATTGATCTAATAGAGTAACAGTTTCTTTTTAAACATTTAAACTTTTGCTTTAACTAAAGGAGATCATCTTTGAGAAGAAATTAATTAAACTGGTTGACTGAAGCTTTTAGAATTCCAAACTAAATGCTTAAATTGTTTCAACAACATGTTGCCGGCAACATTTAAGGTAATATACAGATGAAAACCAAACACATTATTTCAGCAACATGTAGCGGTAAATATTTCAAACAATATGATGCTAAAAAAAACTCCTAGAACTGCTATCACTGTTTAATGTTATTAAAATATTGTATTAACACGAATTTTTGCTAGCAACATGTTGCCAACAAAGTTTAATGCAACATGGTACTGAAAACAAAACTAAAAAATAGGAATTGTCTTTATTTATCAGCTTTTTTAAAATAAATGTAGCGAGAATAATCTAAAGCTATAAATTAAAAAAATTAAAAAAAAAACCAAGATACCAAGCTAATTGCCCACAACTGTCTGAAAGAGTGCCAATTAAAGTGAAGCTTAAATTCTAGAAGAACATATTATAACCGTTTGCTTTCTAGTTTCTATTGTTCCCACACTAAAGGGCTGTAATGAACCAAGTTGTGTTCAGTAGGTAGGTTGGAGTGGTAGCTTTGATACTAAAACACACTTGAGCACGTTTAGCGGCCCGTTGTAACGCCACAGGTAAACGCAGTCGTTGTACTGACTAAGTTCCACCAAACTAGGAAAGAATCAGCAACGGCTGCACTGTATTTAGTAGGGTTAGAAAAACATTGTATCCTTAATCCCTTACAATCCAGAGATGATAACATCAAAATAAACAGCATTGTAGCGCCATTTGGCCTGTCTCCTTTGAAAAAGGAGAAGTTTTCAGTAAGCAAAGTAACTCAACAGTATAATGAATACAACTCCCAATACATTTTTTACAAAAACGTCTGTGTTTAAACTATCATCCTAGTATCTGATCTAGGAGATCAATTATATGTTTAAATGGTATAAATTGGGGTAGTAAAATTGAAACGAAGCAAAACACGTTCAATACACTCTCTTCACTGAATTAAAGTTTACAAACAATCATAACTTAGTTTTGTAAAAAAAAAAAATGAAATCCTTAATAAAATAAAGTTTTAAACCATAAATTTACTCAAAAAACAATTAAAAAAGAACAAGAAAGTATACGTTACGAAATGCATATTGTCATTGTTGTACACAATGAAATAAAAACCGTTTATATGCTTCAATGTACGCACTGCACTTTGGCAACATTGTTTTGGTACTCATCACTACAATAGTCTGCATTGCAGTTGTTTTGTCTTTTAAACTGCAATTTAAATGGGACTTTAACAGTGTGAGAGAGAAAGAGGGACACATACATATGTATGTATACGCATTAAAAAGAAAAGAAAAAAAAATTGCGAACAACAAACGTTACATGTCCCCAACATTAGGGCTAATCACAGTTGAATAAAAAAGAAAATTGAGAACCTTTTGCTTTAATTAGCATCAGAAACCCTTGTGTTGCATTGCACTTTATAGATATATACAGGGCACAGGGGCTTACAACAACAAAACATGATTGTAGCTGATTGCAAAAGTGAGTGTAACACCCATACGACTACAGACGTACACATGTATGTGTATGTATTTGGTACTTTGTTTAATAAAGCAAAAGAAACTACGATTTTAAAAACACGACAAAGTTTCTAAGCTTTGAGCTCCATTCTGAACATGTTTGATGGTTAATAACGTGTGAGTGTGAGTAAATATAACAGAAGAGTTGTAGTAAAATTGACTTCGTAGTCAGTCGTCTTTGACGTCTTTTGTGAAAAGAAAACTCGTACACAGGCATGCCTACTATTCATTTAAAGACGAGTATTTAACCCTTTAAGTTTGTCACATAGAAACAAAAAAAAATACACGAAAAGAACTTCAATTATATATGTATGAGTACACACACACATGCATACGTACATATGAATGTTTGTATGTTGGTTGATCTCTTTATTTTTCTAATTTTTTTTTTTTCGTACGCATAGACAAAAAACACAACCAGTTCAATGAACGTTTTTTCCCTTTTTTTTTGCATTCAAACGAAGATGATTTTTGTTGGTGTTGTTGTTGCTTTTGCTGTTTTGAATTTCTTTAATATGTACTTAGAACAGCAAAAAACAACTTTAAAACGATGGTAGAGAATTAACCAAATACTAGTAAGCGTGATAGAAAGAGAGAGAGAGAGCGAGAGAGAAAGAGTGCTAGAAAAACAGAGAATGATAGAGAGATAACTTAGAAGAGTATGAGAAATAGGAAATAAAAACAATAGAAGAAAAGTTTAAGGCACCTTTAAACTACAAGAAAAGCAATTTAAGAACAAAAAAAAAAAGAAGAAAAAAATCACACGCAGTGTTGTTAACATTGCAGTATATTTGGCGTTTGTTGTCATATGAAAAAAAAAAAAAGCAAATTGGGGATTGTTTAATCAGGAATTAAAATGTTAATGAGGATATTTCTCAACATATTAGTCATGTGAGCAGACCTTATAAAAACTATTGATATAATAGAGTATACGGAAAACTTTCACTGTTTGCCTGCTAAATCCATTCGTAGTAGGTTCTAGAATGACATGGTTGCTTTCGTTACCAGCCGATATTATGTGTTCTGGATCAAATAAGTTTTCGAGATGCATTATTTTGATGGAACTAAGGCCACTTAATTTAATGAACCTAAAAACCGTGGTGGAAATGTTTTCGCCTTCTCATCAAGCAAGTCACTTGGGCTCAATCCACTTGAAAAACTTATTATAGAAAGGTTACAGCTTTCATGTCCAATACATTGTGTAAATTAGGACTCGGTTACAGAGTGAAATATTCGATATCCATGCTGAAATACGTGTATATCTTGACGGTGGAAGACTATGTCATCGAAAGATGTGCTGCATTAAACTGGGACTAAAAGTACAAGGGACCACACACAGCAATACTATCTGACAGTCTAGTCTTGAGGTTGACTCCAGGATGGATCCCAGACAATTTGGAAATGCACTACAGTAAGCAGACAAGGATAAGGCCTTTCACGACGCATATTCGACACAACCTGTTTGTGGAGCGGAAAAGGATGTTGGGAAGGGTACAATAAGGACGCAAGGAGAAGGTCTTCTATGCCTTTGATGAGACTAAATTATTTTTTTGGAGTGCAAATGGGTATTTGGCAGGGTATACTCTCAAGGTAAGAGAAGATAGAGAAAAGTTTTTTCAAGCTTTTGTTAAGTAATTATAATGAAAGGAGATTTGAATAATGCATCAGACTATCCAGGTGTGGGATAAGAAGCTTCAGAAAATTAATGGCATCAAGCTTAATATATGTATATGATTTTGTAGTTAGCAGAGTGAATCATACGAACAATTACTCTGTGATTAAATAAAAATGCCATGAAAAGTTCTTCAAAAATATGTCGATTTTAAGACGTAGGTCCCCTCGTTAGTTAAGAATAAAATTAACAGACACAATATGGGTGGTTGGTGTGAGAAACTATGTAGGTTGCAATCCGGACTAATACTATGTTCAGACATGTACTTATATTGAGTAAATCGCAATAAACGGCATTATTGATCTCAATATTTCATATAAAATCTGAATTAATTATTGCCCACATAAAGGCTAATTGTTATAATTAGAGATGAGCGATCCAGTGATTTTTGAAGAACGTTGTTCTCAGTGAACGTGATTTGTTAATCACTGTTCTTTAAAACAGTGATTGTGATCACAGTATTCCAATAATACAATAATGACAATAACGTATTTTATTAAGTCGTAAGAAAGAGACAACTAGATACATACTACGAAAAGACTACTAAACAAAATCAAAGTGGTGTCATCAATGTTATTATTTTTAATGTAATTTTTTTTTTATATAAAGTTTGACAATTAAGTTTCACAGAAAGTTCATGTATAAAAGACAAAAGTAAATAATCAAAACAAAATGAAATAAATTTGAGTATGTAACAATTTTGAAAGAACGACATTATTAGTAACTGTTATTTGGCAATTTCAATCACTGTAGTTACCAGTGAATTATCACTCACCGTGATTAAATCACAGGTTTGAAAATATCGCTCATCTCTAGTTATAATATTCAGTAAAACTTTAAATACAGCACTGTCATAAGTACGTTCAGTGAGCATATTACAATTTTCCGAACACTTTCTATTGATATTTGACAACTCAAATATCAACAACGACAAACAAAAAAAAAAAAAAAAAAACAAAACAAAAAAACAACGAACAGAACAAAAACAATGTTGTTGAAACAACCAGCTGTTTTGTTTACCAGCTGTCAAATGAATATTGAATAAGCAGCTGAACTGCGTATATTGTTATGTCTAAACAATTAAAATATTGTAATCAATAAACCGAATATTGACTCAATAATGGTGCATGTCTGAACATAGTATAAAGAGTTGTTCGCGTATTTGGTTGCATTTTGCCAGTGTAATGAATAGATTTTTTGCTTTTTCACTTATTTTTGTTGTTAATAAATAATTATAATTAATATTCGTTGTTAAATATTCATACATTCTATCTCTATTTAAAAATATTTTTTCTACGTTTTCATTTTGCTTTTTTTCTTCCCATGAAATATTTTTAAATTTTTTTTGTTTTTACTTGAAAACGCGTCATTAGCGGAAAAAATTACGTATTTTTTTTTAATAATTAATAAACATAAAAATTTCAAATTATATATTGTTATTGTTGTTGTTTTTTGATTTTTAAAAACTAAAAATATGTTTATCGTCGCAATTTTCTTTTTGTTTTTCTGATTCTAATTTTATTTTTGCTGGCTGGCTGGTGAATTGGTTGGTTGGTTGACTGGCTGGTTGACTGCCTGGCTGGCTGGTATTCGACAAATATTAACAAGTGGTATTTCTTAGAGCGAATCTATATATTTTTTTTATTTTTTTCCGAAATTTTTTTTTTTTTTTTTGTTCAAGTGAAAATATTTTAAGAATTTCAAACACAATCTAATTTTAAAATTTGAAAAAAAAAAATTTAACATGAATTGTTATTTTTCTTATTGTTGTTGTTGTTGTTGCTGCTGTTTTTTGTTAAAAGTAATAAAATATTGAAAAAATTTTAATGAAGAACATTAATTTGTAGGGCAAAACAATTTGAATTGTTTTGTTAAAAAGAAAATCTCGTTTTTGTTGAAATTATTTATGGAGTCTGACCAAAATTTAAAGAATTTTTTTAAAAAAAATTTTGTTCCCAACAATCGCCTTCGATGACAGTAAATACAGCAAACTGAGGAATAATGTATACACTCTACATTATCTAGCAAAGCAGACTGTCATACCCTTTAAGGAAATCAATTTAAAGTTTAAATGCCGAGCTTTGTTATGCCTAACACTATGAATTCTTCCATTATTCTGCGTTTATTTGATTCAAGAACCGCACCACCTACAGTTTAAAGTCGACTCCTATTTGAGAAACTTTTTAATGCCAATTATATTCAATCTATGAGCTTTTGTGGGAAAGCTGCTAAGAAAAATTTTCATATTTCGTTGCGTTCAACATGTCTGAGCTGGAGGGTTTAAACCACAAGTTCTCGTCTAATAAGCCAACACTCTATCTGCTACACTTGGGGTAATTAGGACCGATATAGTTGATCCACTGTGAAAGAAATCAGCTGAAGAAATTGAAGAGATTGGAAGCTTTACAGATGTAGTCAGGCCCGAGGAGGTTCAACTTTTAAATCGACTGATCATTTAAAACAAAACAGCTTTAAAACGCTCGTTTTTCATTCTATGGAACCCAGAATTGAGAGTGGAAAAAACTTTTACACTGATAGAGTGACTGTTAGGTGTGCATTATGATCAAGAGCAGTCGTGTGGTCGATTTTTTTTTCGAATTTTACGCTGGAAGAATAGTTACCTTTACTTCAGAACCTTATGACCGTATTATAACCGTAGTTTCAATAAGACGATGCCACAAGTATAATTTAACGACCGATTTTGACTTTCTAGCATGAGAAGTTTCCACAAAGAATGAATTTCAAGCGTTTTCACGCCGTTAGACTTCTTCTTATGGGACTACGACAAAGACCGAATCTATACGGATAACCTCCTAACGTTAGAGCTTATGAAGACCAACATTTGTCCAGCTACTGCCTAAATTCACTTCAAACTATAGGATAAAGTGGTCAATTAACACAGAGGCAATCATTTAAGTTACATTGTATTTCGTTTATATTGATAATTGGAAGGGGTTCCAGCATTATAATGAATTAAATCACAAACTTCATAACCCTCTATTAAGCATCACGACTGCTTTTTTTCTTAAAAATAAATTTTTAAAAATATTTTTGAAAACTTTTTTTACTTACTTTGGAGTTGTTAACAGCAAACTTTTATAATATTTTTTGTTGTAATAATCCTTGCATATAATAATAATTAATAATTTTTTTTTTATAAATGTCACTTTTTGAAGGAGGGATTTTCTTAAGAAATTTTATGATTTTTTTTAAACTTTTAATTACTTTTACATTTAAATGGACTAATATTTTTTAATAATTATAATTTTTTCTTTTAATTTATTTAAATTTTATTGAATTTAATAGGTTTTTTTTAGTATTTTAACGTGTTTCACTTTAAAGAGTTGAAACACTGCTGCAGCGAAAAACGGCGAAAAACTTTATAACACACTTGAAAAACAAGAACAACAAATTAAATTAAAATAAAAAAAAACGGAATTGAATTAATAAATCAAAGGAAATTTAACGATTTCTGCTTTTATTTCTCTTGATTAATTTAATAAATTAAATTAAATTCTTGAATCTTCTTGAAATTTTTTAATAACAGGATGTTTTTTTTCTTCTTTCGTTTCTTTTTTCTTCTTTTTTTTTTTGTATTAAAGTTGATATTGTTGTTTGCTTTTGTTGTTGTTGTAGTTTTATTAGGAATGTAGATTAATTTCTTTATTTATAAATTGTGTTTAAAATAAATTATTGAATTAGGAACGCCTTTAAACAACAAATTTGTATTTAAAATTTAATTCTGGCTTTTGGCAGAAACGAATACGTTTTTGTCCACGATTTACGTTTTAAAACGTTTCTTTTGTTTGCCTCTTTTATACGAAAATTATTATTGAAATTGAATTTTTGTTTTCTTTTAATTTTCTAGTTCGCCTAGTTGCGTTAACTACCCGTTAAATAAGAAACCAACCGGCACGCAAGATGATCTTACGGCGACTGACTGTATGACTGTTTATTTGAAAAGTAAATGGCTGTTGGTGTTGGCCATTGAAGTAACGAAACGAATATTAAAATAAAAATTTTCTTCAATCAGCATTTTATTCAAAATAAATGCTCTCACCCAACAATTGTACATTATTAATACAATTCTCTCAATTTCAAACATCCCTCTTGCTCTCTCTCAAAAGCTTTGTCTGTAGTTGTGTGAATTCAAAATAATGTTTCCCTCATTAAAATTACTCTCTTTAAATGCCTGTTTGTGTGTGTGCGTGTTAGTTTTGTTAAAAAAAGAGAGCATTTTATTATACTCTGTGTATGTATGCGTGTACTGTCTCCTTTAAAATCGTTTTGCTTTTCTTTAATTCTTCTAGTTAAACTCTAATAACTAACAAGAGTTGCCGTTGTGTATTTTAAAAACTGGTTAAAAACAAAACATAAACATTAACACACACTCACTCACATACAAAAACAATTTTGATTTAGGATTTATAAAAGTAAATTAAATTTATAAAAGTAAAATCTCCCAGAGAGCAAACAGCAAAATTAAAAACAGCTAGAGAGACATAAAAACAGAGAGCAAATGATTAAAATGCATTTAAGGGTTGCCAACACTCGAAATAATAAGCTTAACTACATTAGTCCAAAAATGGATTTGTGGGAGGAAATGGAGCAAGGAACCATGGCATGAAGGTTTCTTTACGGTCGGGTGTTGCTTGGGACCGAAGATATAGTCGCCAAAGCTAATTTTTCCTTAAATGAGCAAATAAAGTGCTCTTATAAAAAATGCAAGTCATCGACAAAAAAATGCAAGACATCGACCTAAAATATGCAAGTTATTGAGCAAAAAATGCAAGTTATCGACCAAAAACTGCAAGTCATCGACCCAAGGAATGTAAGTCATCAACCAAAAAAAAAAAAATGCAAGTAAACGACAAAAAAATGCAAGTCATCGACCAAAAATATGCAAGTCATTGACCAAAAAATGCAAGTCATTGACAAAAAATGCAAGTCATCGACCAAAAAAATGCAAGTCATCTACCAAAGAAAAGCAACTTGCGAAAAATATTACTTTTTGCCTTTATAAAGGGTGATTTTTTTAACTATTATCTTTTTGGCAACACTGGTTTAAACAGCTCACGCACGTTTCGTGTTTTGTTTCACTGTCAAACATCTTCAGTGTGGTCTATAATTTAACCATGAATCGTCTTACAAACGAACAACGCTTGCAAATCATTGAATTTGGCATCATTGGACCGTACTTCTTCAAAGATGCTGCGAATCGTAACGTAACTGTGAATGGTGAGCGCTACCGTGAGATGATATCCAACTTTTTTTTGTCCAAAACGCAAGAGCTTGACTTGCATGACATGTGGTTTCAACAAGACGGTGCCACATGCAACACAGCACGCGTAACAATGGACTTATTGAGAGGCGAGTTCGGTGAACATTTTATTTCACGTTCGGGACCGGTCAATTGGTCGCCTAGATCGTGCGATTTAACGCCTTAAGACTATTTTTTGTGGGGCTATGTTAAAGCTCATGTCTATACTGACAAGCCCGCTTCAATTGACGCATTGGAAGACAACATTGAAGCATTTATTCGTGAGATACCGGCCGAAATGTTGGAAAGAGTATGCTAAAATTGGACTAAGCGGATGGAACATTTGAGGCGCAGTCGAGGTCATCATTTGCATGAAATAATCTTCAAACATTAAATTATATGGACCGTACTGTCGATTCAAATAAAAATTTCATGCATTTTTCTGAATTTTATGTGTTTTTTTTTGAAAAACTTCCCTATAGCTCTTAAAAAATCACCCCTTATATACATGTAAATGCACATTAACTCAATGAGAATTATTAAATTTTTTTATCTCCGATTCTGAGTAACGCCTAAGCGTAAGGAAACCTCTTTTGGAATCCTTGAGACTATGGCTATCGACTCCACTAGGTCTATTTCCCCCACTAGGTCCATTTTTTATCCGATTTAGACCGACTTATGTAGAACACTTTTTCTACCAATTTGCGGCTATATTTCCGGTTGCAGAGGTAACCCGACCGTAATGAAAACTGATTTGGAATCCTTGATCCAAAAGCTATCTAGTCCACTAGCTCCATTTCCCTCACAAGTCCATTTTTATCCGATTTTGATATATTTATGTAGCACACTTTTTTTTACTCATTTGAAGAAATAATTCGCTCCACCGGCTATATCTGCGGTCCCAAGCATTACCCGCCGTAACGAAAACTGTTTTGGAATACTTGGTTCAATAGCTAACCAGCCTATTAGGTTCGAAAAACCTGGATTAACTTTGGAAGTAAAGACAGAAGAATAGTTAGTGGAACCACCTATAGACCTCTTATTTGGAATTATTGAGAATAGCTTCCATTCACTCTCTAATCGTGCATGGTGATCAAGATTGGATTGAAAGAACCCTATCACCAAAGTTTAAATTACAGGTACGAAAGTAATCTTAAGCATGAGTAGGAGAGAGACTTGAGAGTTATAGTAGGAGTTTTAAAAAGACAAGGTCCCTTTAGGCACAAAATTATGAGATGGAACAGAGAGTTCTCTAATCTGTGTAGAATATGTGAAAAAAGACAGAAGAAATCATATTTTATGTCACTTGTCACTGTTTTTGTCTGCAGTTACGTAGGCAAAAATGTTTACGTTTGTTCAAGGACTAGGAGATCTAAAGGACAACGAAAATTACGATAGATTACGACCTCAAGAGCCTTACATACCCTAAGGATATAACAACAAGAATTCTTTCTCTGTGTTCAACAAAAAAGCTCTTTGGCAACCTCAATGTTAATAACAAGAGAGAGAGAGACGGAGAGAGGGAAATGCAAGTGTTTTTGTGCATTTCCTTTTTATATGAGTTTCTGCCTATTTTTCATTACTCTCTCACGGTCTCTCCCTATCTGTCACTCTCACATTGTCACTCGCTCTCTCTTTAACAGAGTTGCTCAATTTTTTTGGTTTTTTTTTCTTCTCAAACATAATTTGGCTGCCAACATTGTCATTTATTTGCTTTTACTTTTTTTTTGTGGTTATTATTGTTGTTGTTGTTGGTTTATTTCTTATACTATATTTCTTTGACAGCAATTGTTTACAGTTTCCGTATGGATTTTATGGATGTTTTTGTTTTTAATGCTTCTCTTCTTCTTTATTATTATTGTTATTACACTCTCACATTGTACACTCTTTGTACACACATTGTTATTGCATGAGTGTAAGAGTGCATGTGTGTGTGCGTGTGTTTTATTTTGCGAATGCATTTTTTCATGCAAATAAAAACACAAACAAACACATACCGCAATACAGCATATTTTGTATAAAGTGTAATAGCAGTTGTTGGTGTTGTTGTTGGGGTTTTTTATACACCAAAAAGAAGGGAAATTCTGCAGTGTTTATACGTGCCTCGGCGACTATGACAAGTCAGAAATACGAAAATAAAAAAAAAACATTCAAGTGACGTAACGTGAGAGATATAGTAGACAAAGTATGAGTACATGAGCATGGGGTGGTACATACATATGTGTGTGTGTGTGTGTGAGTGTGTTTATTTTTGCACGATTTTAAAAATAAATTTCAAGTATTTTTTCGCGTTTTTCTTTGAATAAAATTTGTTTGTTTTTTTTTTGTTTTCCTCATTTAAAATGAAAACCATAACTTTTCTTACTTATTTTTTCAACTTTTCATTTTCATTCTGTTTTCCTTTTTAACATGTTTTTCTCCCTTTTTAAACTTTTCTTTTACATGCTGCCACATTTTTTCCCTTTTTTTTTATTTTCTTGTTTCTGTTTCTGTTGTTGTTGTTGTTTTTCATTTAAAGCATTTGCATTTGTGCCACCATCATCGCTTCACATTCCTTTACACGAACCACGCAAGAAAATCAATAATTTTTCCACACTTCTCCTCCATGGGAGAAACATTTCCATTGAATTTTTCTTTTTTCATTTCCTTATTCATTAATTCCTTAACAGTAATATTTTTCCATTTTCATTTACAATTTTTTTTTCGTTAATTTCAAACAAAATTTTTCAAGTTATTTTTCATCTTCTTCTTCATCTTTTTGAATATTTTTTATTTTTTTGAAAACCGTGTGCTGTGCTCGACTGACTGCCCGAATGGCTGGTATTTTTAAAAATAAAAAATTTTTGTTGTTGCTGCTGCTGCTACTGCTGGTGCTGTTGTTATTGTTTTGTTTGATTTTTCATAAAAAATATTTTCATTTCATTGGCCATTTGGAAGAAGAGCATGAAGAAGAAGCAGAAAGCACACACACACACTTGAAACTATACACACGACGGTAGGTACAACAAGAAAATGAGAAAGAAACGAAAAAAAATGATTGCACTCCCGTTATTAGGCAAGGAAAAACCGTTTCGTTTACACGATGTGCTCGTTGCTGTAGAACGCGAGCAACTGTTTTTTATTTGAGTGGAAATTTATGGTGGCAGAGTGTTTTTCCTCTGAAAATGAAAACGAAACGAAAACAAAATAAAAAAGGATTTCGGTTTTGTTTTGATTCTATGCTCACTGTAAGTGGTGGGTAAAGCATGAATGTAAGCTCGCTCTCCCTCTCTGTATGAGTCTATTTATGTATGCAGCCAAGGGAATACGGAATTACTTTGTATTTTATGGTGATGTTTAGGTCTCATCAAAATAGAATTAAACCCTGGGTGTCCCGGGTAGTCTGGTGAGTTCTGCGCTAGACCTTTATCGTAAGGGTCGTGGGTTCGATTCCTATCAGAGTCTCTCGGGTCTATTACACTACAGCGAACATAGGGTTCTTGTTACTCAGCTCTGCTGGTATTTACAGAATTAAAGACTGAAAACCAGTAAGTTCCCCGGATTTATTGAAGAATATGTCGATTAAAAACCACTCGCCCAAGATACCAAAGCGATGGTTTTTAAAGACTAAACAGTGGCAAATAAAGTAATCAACTCTTCTACCACATCATTACATCTAAGATGTCTGTTTGGATACATCTTCTCAACTGTTATCCGGTCATCAGACGTCTCTACACTTACAGGCCATTAGATTTTTTACTGCAATTTGCCTTTCCGACGTAGTAGCATAGAATACCTTCTTTAATTATCATTATGGATGATGCCATCGAGGCTGTAAACTATCTGTAAAAGACAAACTCTGCACGGGCGTTACCGTTCCCGTTCATTTCCATCAGATATTCAATTCATCATTCATATTCAGAAGTCCCCGTAGTCTAGTAGGTAGATAGTTGGAACCGTGGTTTAAAACTTAGCTCAGACATCTCGAATAGAACGAAATAGTCCACTCCACGCAGTCTGCCTGCAGATATTCTGATAAAATTGCTATGAAAAGTTTCTCACAAAATTTGTCATTCGAAGTCGACTTCAAACTATACGTTCCCCTCCATTCATGAATACAATTAACACACAGAACATGGATGGTGGTGTTAGGAGATAGTACAAAAACCACCAGTAGTAGTACTCAACTGTCAACTTTTCTATACCATCTTAATGATCAAATTAGCATTGAGTGTGTTTGAAAAATTACTAGTACCATTGGTACTAGTTTCGTACTGGTATATTTGGATATAATTGGGAACCACTTTATTACTAGTTCTTTTGTATGGAAAAAGTTACCAAAATTGGTAGGTTCCTTTGTTGGTTAAATGAAAAATAATAGTTAAAAAATTAGTTTTTGTATAATTATTTATTGAAATGTTTACATAGAAAAACTTAAAATAACCATATTCATTTAAATCACAGTTTAAAACAAGATAAAATAGGCCCATTTTTTCAAGGCTGGCTAGACCTTATAAAAAATGTACAATTTTAAATAATATAGTTTAAAATTGTTTAAGTCATTGCTCATTTTTTAATCTTCCTGGACAGCTTTTCTTAAAGCTATATCGGGCTCATCAGAAAATACGGCAATAGCATCTAAATAATCAAATAAACAAGTTACACAAAGAATTTAACATTTAATACATTTATAAATCGGTAATTAACTCACCTATGAATGCAGTATACAATCTTTCAAGTCGTTTAAAGCTTTGTTTTCCATGGGTACCATCAACGTTGAATTTGTGTATTATGTTTGGTCCCAAAATTTCATTTAAGTTTCGTCCAATATTTCCTTTTAACAAAGATTTCATCGCCCTAACTGAATTCTTAGTGAGAGCTCTTGGCAATGAATGCACTTTTTGTCGGCTAAAAACAAACATTAGAAGACAAGAACGGTTAGTAAAACATATATGTACATTGATTTAAGTCGATTAAATGTACATACCTGTTTGGTAATAATTCAATTTTGCCTCTGAAGGCTGTTGCTGTGCAAAAGAGGAAGAAGTTCAAAATCCATACTCCTCTGCACAGGCTGTTATATGTTGAAGACTATGTATATTGAACGAAACACTATTTTCACCAAATACTCTTTTTGATTTTTATTTTTTGATTGATTATTTATTTAAATTTTAAATTAAAATATTTTTGACGCACTTCAAAACACACAGCACATTGAAATAATATGTATAATAAAATACGGGCTTGCCATATTACTTAGAGAACTTCTCGTTTTGAATGAGTGGCGATTACAGTGGTGTGATATGGCAAGTCTTTAAAAAACAATTAATTCAAATAGAAAATTAGCATTTTGCATCAAAAAATTTTATTTTTCACAATAAAATGGCATGAATGAAAGATTCACAATTTAATTCTAAAAACAGTATGTGAATATTTGTTTTGTTACACAAAAAATTCAATCAGTCTATGAGTGGTGTATTTAAACTACTTCTACTACTAGTATTATCCTATAAAAACTTAAACCCGGTGTAAACTAGTGCCAGCTGTACCAGTACTTGTACTAGTAGCTTTTAGACAATTGACGCTTAATCTCATGCAGGGTTGTAATTTTGAGTAAAGGTATTTTTGTATTGCCTATATAGTGCTGGCTTTCCTCTGCTATATTTTAAATAACATTTCCCAGCCCTGATTAATGTGTGTAATACATAGGCAAGTGGTTGCCATACGTTGTGCTCACATTTACATTCGTGTGCTAAATTCTCTTCCTTTTACACACATGTTAATAGTCTCTCTCTCTCTCTCACATACCATCTCTCTCTCTCTCTTTAGTTCCTCTTTGTTAGGTTCAAACGATTAAAAGAAACAACTCACATGGAAAATAAAGCGACAAAGTAATGACACAGTTTGTGGTGAAAAAAGGAAATTATAAACAAGAAATAATTATTTAACTGTTATATTAACAATTACAAACAATTTCTTATTGTTTCCACTCTCTTTAAACTCTTCTATACAATATGGAGTTTACTGTTGCGCTCTTAAGTTGGTGGTGGTAGTTGGTTTCCTTAAGTGCATTCTACTGCCGGACTGTGAATGTGTAAGTGAATCTATAATTGCATTGCCGTTTACAAGAAAACACCACAGTTTTATGCTCTTCTTCTTATATGCATGCTCGACTATCTCTTTTAATTTTAAAGTTTTCTCTCTCTCTCACTCTGTGTAGCTTGTGTCTAACAACTCTTTCTCACAGCTGATGGAAGCTTGTAGAATCTTTTAAACTCTGGCTTGGTAACACGACTTAATTTTTTTTTTTTTTTTGAATTTTTTGTGAATTTTTTTTTTTTAGTTTTGTGACCATGAAATAAAAAAATAAAAAAACCAAAAGAATTGTTTGATAATAAAAAAAAAAGAAAGTGTCTGATGCAATTCTTGCCTTGCAGCGGATTGTATGGAATCATCTTCTACGGAATTATCTTTTCTTTCAGTGAAATTATTAAAAAAAAAACAAATTCCTGTCCGAATTAAATTTTTAAAACTAATTGGTGGCAGCTTATCAGTCAATACTTTCATATGGTACTGGTTTTCTAATTGAATTGACTATTCGCGTATATGGATCTCTCGCGGCAATGGCACAACAAACAGTACCCGTTTTAGGTTAGAGGTCAGGTTAGACGGCGGATTTTCCTTTAATTACAAGGTTCTACAGTCGCCGTAGTCTAGAAGGTTGTGTGCTGGGTTATTAGACATGAGGCCTCAGTTCAAACCCCAGATCAGACATTTCCGACAAAACAAAAATATGAAAAAATATTTCTTCGGCGACTTCCTCTCAGCAGCAGATTTCTGGCAAAAACTCTGAGAGTAAAATAAAATTGCCATGAAAAGTTTCTCAAAAAATCTGTCGTTCGGAGTCGACTTTAAACTGTAGATCCCGCCACTCACGTATAAAATTAAAACACACAACATAAGTGGTATGTGATGCTGGGTTGTAATCCTGACTGAAGGGTTGTAAGGACCAATTATGTATGTACAAGGTCCCACTAACGCCAAGCGTTTAGACCTACTGTAATGCCGTGATTTCAATATTCCCTAAAGGAAACCTACTACTTGACCACAAAATAAATATTTCTGATGCAGTTATCTTTGTAATGCAGAGTTCAGTCAAGAATGTCAAAAACTGAGAGATCAAGAACTTCCGCCGCTTCGTAGAAAGGTGCAGAGAGCTAAAACATTAATGGTGTTTTCTTTTCTACAAAGAAAATGTCACCCTCTTACAAGGTACATTAAAAAAATTTTTGACCAACCCTGTTGTAATGTCATTTTTTATTTGAGAATAACATAACACAAATATTAAAAAAGGGTATGCCCTGTGTTTACCACTTATTAAGAAAATGAATGAGGAAATGCCAATTTGTTTAAAGGTGTTGCCAGATCGCTAATTTTTCGACTTCATTTTTTGCACGCTTTTTTTTATAACAAAAAAAAAAAAATATTTTAACACTGTTCTAACATTGAATACAATTTTTTATACTGCTGACCATGTAGCTTTAATAATGTAATATTTCCTTAAGATTACTCCACAAAACAATGAAAAAATTAACTTCAAATTGGATAACAATACCAGGCGACTTTTTTAAATTTCATCTGGTAGCCCTATAAATAAACAAAAGTCATCTGCTTTACAGGGCATTAGCAGCACTCTCGATTTATAGAGGGCATAAAATGCAATGCCCTCCACCATTGGCAAGTGCGAATTATTTAGAATAAAACATACCACCCTTTTAGAGGGCGAAACATTTTTAAGAAACAAACGCAAAATTGTATTTTGCGTTAATAAAATGCACATTTTTTGGTAGAAAAGAAAACACCATAAGTGAAAGATAGTCTTTTCCTCATCCACCTACACACCGTCCCTGCAAAAGCCATTCGACGGAATGCACAGTCTATCGTCATGCCCTTCGAAAGGAGAGTGGCGGCGCATGAGAATTACAATTCTGCGATGGAATGCCATGCGATTTAAGTAAGGAAGGGAGTTAGGCCTCTGCTTATCCACATACAAGTTCGGTAGAGTTATTAAAAATTGGTGTTCCTGTAAAACGAACCAAGAATAGCTAGTCTAACTGAGACAATCGGAATATCTATGCCCTGTAACATGTCGAGGATTGTGAGCTTCGTAGCGGCATTGGACGTTTCATCATCAATTGCCTGGAACTCATAGAGAAGATATCTTTGGCATTCATAGAGACGAACTATCGTCGAGGTGAGGTCATATTTACAACCAGATTATGTGATTAAATCAAGAGATTTTAAGGGAAAATTTCGGTATCCAACAAGAATTGGATCGCAGCCATACATTGTAGTGGTGAGACAACCTATACGAAAGTTTACTATCAGACGTTTTGCACAATATTATACCACTGCCTTTGCAGTATTTTGGAGCCATCGGCATAAAAAGCTCAGTGGTGCCACTGGAAACCTGCACATCTTCAAATCATTGAGCCTTACTGCTGTCTGCGTAGCCCACTGCTTCAGTAGAAGGTCAGTTGAGTGTAGCAAATAATGCTTTAGTCGAAGCAAAGCAGATGTTCAATGATGATACGGACATTTGCACACTGTTCACTCGATATGAACACCATAAAACAAGGTCCGTTTCGCGGATCGATACCCCGTTCAATTCAAAAATCCTGAAAATCTTGAGGATGTTCGGAACGACCATTCGGGATAGAGGAGAATGTAAACGATTCATTCGAATCTTTAGAAATTGCTCGAAGTTTAATGCAGTTGTGTATGACGACATCTTTTCAAAGTCGTCAGGTATTACATACATGGTAAGGCTATCGCATCATTTCAACGTCTTTCAGGTGAAATTATCGGCCAAACGGGTTGCAGTGATAACACGGTACGACAGTGAAAATACACCCGAGTAACTACATAGTCCACGTTGTTCAGTTAGTTGAGTAGAACTCAAAAATACCTTTTTTATATTTCTCGAACCCTCCAAACTTGTTTTATTTGACAAAAACTGTTTTTTTAGACTTTACACATAAATTTCTGGATTATTCAAACATTTCTGACCCGATTTCCATAATTGAAATCTTGTTGGAAAGGGGACTTCCGACTTCCAGAAGTCGGTTAATATTTGTGTTTTTTGCAAATATTATTATTTCTCTTTGCACAAACACTGGCCAACTTCTGGTGGTCGCTCAAAAGTGAAATTAACACATTTTGTGATAAACAATCAAGATCCATCAAAAATTCTGAAAATTTTTGAACTAAAAGTTCATTTGATGAGATGACATATATAAAAAATATAATTCGACTGTTATATTATTTATATAATAACTACGGTAATTTTTGTCCGATTTGATCAAACTAAGTGCCAACCTCTTCACAAGATAATGCACTTTCAGAATGTTATCACTTATTTCATATTTTTTTAAGTAAAGTTTGCTACCATGAACGGACAAACTTGAAAAAAAAGGAAAAAGTTCGCATTTTCCAAGTTTACCTCATCAAAACTTTTAGCATAATAAGTCAAATAACAGATATATGTATACCGTTTTAAAGGTCCATCTCTCCCCTTTCCAACAAGATTTCAATTATGGAAATCGGGTCAGAAATGTTTGAATAATCCAGAAATTTATGTGTAAAGTCTAAAAAAACAGTTTTTGTCAAATAAAAAAAGTTTGGAGGGTTCAAGAAATATAAAAAAAATATTTTTGAGATTTACTCAACAAAACTCACAACCTACACTATGTCATTAGCCGGGTGTATTTAATTTTTTTTATTTTGTCGCATAGTGTAATTATTAAGGCAGGCAATATCTCTGGAGAAGACAGTCGCTCGTTTGTCAGGGCACTGGATTCAAACATAACGACCTCTAGGACACTCTAGTGCTGGCGCGTGGCATAGAATGAGATGACAAAACAGTATAATTATTACATCGCATGGTTACTGAAACTCAGTGCCCAGGTATGGCACAAACTTCAAACTTTCGGACGACTTTCCCACATTGGGGGCCCCATTGAGAATCTACAAACTGAGGATTAATCAATAATTCTGTTAAGACTGCGTGACCTTCGGATGCAGGTAAAATTGCTGAGCCTATCTGGCCAAGGATAGATGGAGAGAGCACGGAGACTCTGTTCAAAGTCCAAAAGAGCATGCTTAGGTTAGGTTAGGTTAGAGGACGTGTACTTGTCCATTGTGATAAGTACAGTACCCGGAGGTCGAATTGACCCATTGTACAACGTCCTAGCTTCTCACACCACTCGTGTTGTGTGCGTTAATTTTATACATGAGTGGCGGGACCTACAGTTTAAAGTCGACTCCGAACGACAGATTTTGGAGAAGCTTTTCATGGCAATTTTATTTCACTCTCAGAGCTTTTGCCAGCAATCTGGTGAGATGAAGTCGCCGAAGAAATATTTTCATATTTTCGTTTTGATGTCTGACCTGGGATTTGAACTCGGGCCTTTCGTCTGATAAGCCAACACACTACCTACTAGACTACGGCGACGAGCATGCTTAGCGCCTTAACTTGTCTGAGGCCTTAGATAGTCATGTGATACTCATTTGTCTTGCCTGTACACAGAAAGAAAAACGGCGTGCTAAAATCAACTTTTCTATTCTCAATTTAAGCCAAAAAACGTGCTTGAAAAATTAAGCCCGTTTTGGCTATTGTTTGCTTAAAACAAGCAAAAAACGGGATTGATGTGAAAACTAAGCCTTATATTACTAAAATCAACACTAAAAAGCTCAAATCTATCTAAAAAAGTGTAATTTTGACTTATTTGTTATTTGAGTTATGGAATTGTGGGTTTTAAGTTCAAAAGTAAAAATTTTAATAATTCTCATTTAGTTCATATACAATATATATCCAACAAAATGTCGTATTTTTCGCAAGTTGCATTTCTTTGGTAGATGACTTGGATTATTCCGGTCGATGACTTGCATTTTTTTTTGTGTAGATGACTTGAATTTTTTCAAATCAATTGATTTTAGGATTAAATCAAGTACGAGTTCGAGCTTAAATCAAGTTCAAAATTCTTGAAACAAGCTCGTTTTTGGATAAATTTAGGTTTAAATCAAGTATAATTTAGGGCTTAAATCAAGTTCATTGTGCTCGAATAAAGTACGATTTGCCTCAATTCGATCCCATTTATAAGTTAATCTAGCCTAAATCAACTTTATAATTCTTGAAACAAGTGCGCTTAAAGATTACTTCAACTTCTGATTCTCTTGAATCAAGTACGAATTCGATCTTAAATCAAGAAAAAATATGCTTAAACCAAATACATGATGAGATCACTTTGATCCCAAAAAGGCTTAAATCGCGCTAAAATCAACACTTTTGTACTTGGCTGATTCGGGCTTGATTCAACTCTTTTGTACTTGATTCAAGCCAAACCGTACTTACCGTACTATTGTGACCGATATGGATTGATTCAAGCCCGGATGGCTTGATTCTTTTTTTCAGTGTATGAAAGAAAGAAGAGAAGGGGAGTGTTTTAAACCTTTTGAGCACATGACCACTGTTATGTCGTAGGAGAAAAAAGCACCCGGGACTTTTATTATGGAGATAATCTCAGTGATAAGTCAAGGATGGATACTAGAATTCCAAATGGTTTCATCAGAAGCTTCAATGAATTCCACGTGGCTTCTTTCTTTAACAAACAACTGCGTTAGGATCCATTTGAGCAATGTTTAAAGCGGTTGCCAATTTAACCTAAACTTATCAATTGTCTGTCAACTTACACGAGTTACGTTTACATTGAGTATCACTTCTTTGACCACGAAGACGGTTTTAATGCCTGGCAGAGTATAGACGTCTGGTGGCTAAAAACATGACATCAAATAAGACGGATTTTCAAATTTTTTCTCTTTCATTTTAAATGTCACTGTCATGTTTTGTTTTTGTAGCTGCTGTACGTGCATGCCAGTGCTCTCTTTTGGTTTTATTTTATAAAATCGCTTGATTAGCTTTAATTGTTGCTGTTGTACTCATTATTATTTTTTTTTTTGTTTTTTAAATTGTTTAACTGCTTGACGTTTGTCTTGATTCATGATTAATACCTGGAGACAGATTGACTTTTAGATTAAACGTTCAAGTGAACGTAACGTAATGCAACGCAATGAAATTAAATACAGTCTGTGTGACTGATAATCTTGACGAAACATGTTGTCTGGCATTTTATTTTTTTTTTTTTTTTTTGAAATTTCTTCAATGAGTCTTTAACGATTTTAAATATTCCACGGGCATACAACGCTTCAAAACGGTTACGAAACGAAATTCAAAAGCGAGCGAGGCTATAAATTAAGTGCTGGAGAGCAATTTGCATCAGTTTGCAGTTTACAATGTTGCTGAGCTTTAAAGTCCAGAAATTGTTTCCTTTATAAGTTGTAAGAAGATATCTGCTTAAGCCTCTCTTATGCTTTGGAACACTTAATCCCTCTGCAAAGCCATAATTTTGGACTGTTTTACTTCATAAATTCAGTGTTTTAGTTGGGGGGTTCGGTTTGGTCTGATGTGTGATTAAAATTTCATTGAATTTCATTTCATGTTGACCAGTTTTTGTTGTTAACTTGACATTTAAATTGAATGCCTGCCTGTCTGTCTGTCTGTCTATCTGTCCATCTGATGGACAACAGTTGAGAGGCAAATAATCAAATTTAAACTCAGTAGTCAGTCCGTCGTTCATTGGTTTGGTTTCGATTTCAGCCCCACTTTACAACTGTCAGCTCGTACATGACGTGACATTTAACAGAACAATCAGCATCAAATTTTAAATGTTTTTCGGTTTTTTTTTTGTTGTTTTTATTGTTTTTTTTTTTTTTTTAACAGTAACGTCTACAAATTAATATTTTTTTTCACTGTTTGTATCGACGTCTGTGCCGTTTTCAATGTACGTGACCATCGAAGTGAGACAAAAGCAACACAGAGTGACAATTTTTTTTTTTCATGGTTGAGTTTGCCAAAAATGTAGTGTTCCGGACAGTGGTTACAAATGCAATAAGGAAGCCAATAGATATCTCAGGAAGTTAAGATTGGTTAAGAAAAAATTCTTGGTTATTAGCAGTACCCACGTTAAAAGCACTCACGTTTACGGTTAGAAGGCTTGCACGGAGTATACTATACCCTCTCTTGTGGCTCCTGATGGCAAATGGTGGTTTAAAGCGTCTGGAAAGTTGGGGTTTTAAGGTTGTGGCATACGCCGGTGATGTGGTTATTCTGGAAGGTGGTAAATTTTTGTGGACGGAGAACTGATGGTGTCTGCGTCTGCTTGGAACTTTATCCGCTTGGGCTACGAACTGTGGTCTGGGTATAAATTCCGATAAGGCAGACCGAGTTTTGTTCCCGCTTAAGTACAAAATTGAAATCTTCTGGTTACCGAGGTCAAGTACTTGTCTTCTAAGGTCAAGTACTTGGGTGTTATTCTGGACAGCCAGCTGAATTGGAAAAGAAACGCCGAGGAAAGAATGAAGAAGGAGCTGAATGCTCTCTATCAGTGAAGAAACTCTCCATAGGTGAGAGCTGGGGTCTTTCGCCTAGGGCCATTCGCTGGATATATCTGGTGATTGTTAGATCGGTTATTAGGATAGAGGACGTGTACTTGTCCGTTAAGACAAGTACAATACCCGGAGGTCGAAATTGACCCATTGTACAAAATAGATCGGTTATTACTTATGGATGTGTTGTTTGGAGGAGGGCGTTGGATAAGAGTTTCCAACGGAAAATCTTGGATAAGGTTCAGAGGATTGCATCCATGAGTATCACTGGAGTGAAGAAGAGCTCCCCTTAGGCTGCTCTTGATACTATGCTCTGCCTGACTCCGCTTGATTTGTATGTCAAGCAATGGGCAGCGCATAGTGCCATACTGAGGGAATGGGGCTGCTCGAAACAGCATTCGATAGGACACTCCAGAGTTCTGAACGTCGTCTTTCCTAAAGGTTGATATGGACTTTCGGAAAAAGCCACCGACTAGACTATATTGTGCTTGAGGCTATGTTCCTGCCTGGTTTGAGGATACTTATACCGGATAGAGCACTATGGAATGTTGGGGTCCTCCAGGGGCTTAAAGGTATACCCACCTTCATCTTCTTCGAAGTTGGGTGGAGGTACAGGTGCTGGGGTTTTCTGTAGGGAACTCGGTCTTGAACTTTACTTCAGGTTAAAAGATGACTGTAGCGTGTTTCAGGCAGAGATGTTCAGAATCATGAAGATGATCGAGACCACAGCTGGTAGGCCTACTTCGGATTCGGAATCTTATATGATCTTCGTTGACAGTCAGGCTGCCCTAAGGGCCATTGCGTCGGTCTGGTGCAAATCACGGCTCGTTCGTGAGTGCAAGGAGTCGTTAAGGACTTTTGGACCAGACCGAATCCGTCTATGCTGGGTGCCGGGTCATAGCGGAATATTCGGTAATGAGACGGCGGATGTTCTCGCTAAATTAGGTTCACTTTCTGAAGACGATGTAGATTGCCAGGGCAAAAGGTTTGGGGATGACATTATAGGGAGACATCAAGACCACCGAACTACCAAAAAAATTGCGGAATAAAAAATGGATGGAAGAAGCTGAGCTGTTTAGAAAGTGAAGAAGAAGATTGAAAAATTTCTGTGCATTCAGAAACGGTACATTAATCCTGTTACTAGAGCTTCTGCAGAGAAGGTTGAACGCTTGCATTTCTTCCGGCGGCGTTTAGAAGACTGCTGTACTCCGCTGTGAGTTCGGAAATAATGTATCCGTAGGAGAATGTCTTCAAGAGCTTACTGCTTTCTACCTGATTGCCCTCTAAACCGTAAGCGGATAAAATGTGGAGATCAATGGGCAGTAAGTATAGAATAATGTTGAAGACATGTTGCTGCTTCAATAGCCGCCACTACGTATATATTCTCATCGAAAAGTATTCTGAGTGAGTGTATATCTGTTGCTTACAGTCCAATAAACTCAACCTTGATTAATTGCTGATCAATCACAAATTCTTGATTCTATAAATTGCTTAATTCAAGGCTGAGTCCCTTATCTAGTGGCTGTAGCTTCGGAAAGGTAGAAAAATATCTGTGTAAGCGTCTGGTGTTTAATCAATAGAGAAGTGCTAAGGCAAGCTTAAAATGAAAAATATTTTTACTTATCGGTGACACATCTGCTGTCCGTGAGCCACTGTGCAACAACAAATTACGATTGAATTTGTTGCATCAACAAAATTACAATTTTCGTTACGCTCATACAAGCAACGTCAGTCAGGCAGTTCAAACGTCAGTCATTAACCATTATGCACTCGTTTAGATTAACAACATACAGTGCGGGAAAAAATTCTAGAGTTACTGCAACACAAAATCTGTTTAAAAAAAAAAATTTTTTTTTTAAGATGCACACTAAAAACTTTTAAGATTTATTTAGAAGATGTTGCGTTATCCAAAATGTTTCGATGTTAACGATGTTTCAATAACAACGACTTCTGACATCCAGGATGTTCTAATCTCTAGAATGTTTGAACATCCTGGTTGCTACCACAACCAAGATGCTGCGATATCTGATATATAGTATTCCAACATTCAAGATATTTCGGCATCCAGGATACATTTAACATGTTGCCACAACGAAAATGTCTTGATGTCTACGATGTTTCGACCTCAATAATGTTTGACATCCAGAATGTTTTGAAATTCAGGATGTTTCGAATATTCAAGATATTCCGGCCTTCAAGATATCAAGATATTGTAACATCCAGAATGCTTCTATACCAACCATGTTTCCACATCAACGAAGTTTGTTATCGAGGAAGTTTCAAAATCAAAAATACTTCAACATTCCCTTGCGAAAAAAGTGAAGGACAAAGCAAAATAAAGCTACGCAAGCGCTTGCAAAGTCCGTTTTAGCACCAGGAAAGGCAACGCTCGGTTTCTGGTGGCATTGGGAGGGAGTTCTTAATTGGTTCTTGTTAGGAGCTTCTACATTCTGGTTCAACGATTTATTCTGCTCTCTACCGTCAACAATTAATGAAATTGAAGCAAGTAATTCAACTAAAACGGGCCAGAATTGATCAACGGAATAGGAGTTGTACTACAATATTAGCAAAGCTAAATCCACACATTTTTGATGGCCCGGCAGAAACTGAGAGAGATTGACTGGAGTTCTGAGTTAACATAAGAGAGTGAGTGTATAACGTAAGTAGGTTTGAGTAAATGTTAGGACTTGCAGCCCGAAAAACGCCATGGTTTAGAGACATCAAAACAGATTAGAAAGTTATAAATCGGAAGTGCCTTTATGGACTCAAGTATTTGGATTCAAACAGCCCTTTCCAATTGCTTTCCTTAAAGGTTGGAGAACCTAATCATCGTATAGCACTGCTTGAAGAAGAACTCGAATGAAAAGTGTGACCATAAACTATTTCTAAAATTTTAACAATTTCAGCGTACAGCATACGTCTTATAATTTGCAGCACTGTACACATTTGTGTGTGGACAAACAATAAAACAACAGAGTTCGCATACCAGAGAAACAACGAAGCAAAAAATTCGTCTCTACACACACACACCACACATACACTAAAAACAGCAACAATGTAAACCAAAACAAAATAAGACAATAAATACACACTTACACACAGCAGGGTGGTGGTAGGCAATCAGCATTACAAGGCTTATGAAAATAAAAAACAACACCTTTCTGTAGTAAAAAAAAAGCAGAGCCACTCACAGAGAGCCAAAGAGATAATAATCAACAACAACAACAACAACTATGATCATTTGTGTTATTAATCTCTTTGAAACATTGTAACAAAACTAAAGTCATTGGTAGTGTAAGCGAGAGATAGAGAGAGAGAGAGGGAGGGATTTACAGATTATTTACAGTAAAAACCACTACATTTAAGCACGTGGAGTAGTTGTAACCTCAATTTATTTGTTGTGCTTGTATTGGATCTTTCATTAAGTGCTTCCCAATTTTTCATTTGAAAATTGAAATTTTTTATTGGTTTGCACGACCTATTGATGTCTTGAAGAATGTTCAAATGTCCGTCACGGTTTCTCTGAGTGAAAGCCATAAGAAATGTTAAATTTTCTATGATTCTAGTGTTGAAATGTTTTTTTGTGTCGAGAGCCGACATCAAGGCTCTCCACAGATTCATTAGTGGCTTGTGATGGTTGAAAAGTGCTGGGGCTTCATCAGTGTAGTCGCGTTCTCCCATTTTTTTGTTTTGTTTTTGGTCTGTGTAATCCCTCCGCTTCCCATTCTCCCTTTTCTACTTCCTCTCCTTTTTCCTATCCCCTCTGTTATCCTACCTTTCAAGGACGCTGTACAATGGGTCAATTCGACCTCCGGGTACTGTACTTGTCTCTGTCGACAAGTACTCGTCCTCTAACCTAACCTAATGTTGAATTTGGACGATGACAAGATTGGCTTGGAAGACCATTGTGCTTTGTGAACTAAGAAAACCTCACAAGAAAAAGTGTAACGGGGTCAAATGACATGATCACGTTGGCCAATTCACATTACCTTTAAGTGAGATGAGCGTGTCTTTGAATCGATCGTACAGAATATCAAATGTGGCTAGAGTTATATGGCACGTAGCGACGTTCTATTGAAACAACATGTTGTAGGTGTCCAGATCATTCAATTCAGACCAAAAGAAGTTGCTAATCATCGACCTATAACGCTCACGGTAGGCAGTGATGGCCTGGCCAATGTCGTTCTCAAAGAAATATGGACCGTTCAATCCACCAGTCCAAAATTCACAGCAACCAGTGACTTTTTCGGAATGCGTTGAGCACATTGGGATCTCAGTTGATAATCACCGATCTGAAGTGCTCGCTGTTGACAGCTATTGCCTGTCTAACATCTTCTTCAAAGAAATAGAGACCGATGACGCTGCCAATTCAAACCCCATGCCATTTATGGGATGTATTGGACGCTTTTGGATCTCATGTGGCTTGGTATCGTCCCAAATTGAAGAACTTTGTTCAGGTATCCGATCACCTTCATTAGGGTCAGTTATCAACTGCTCCAAAATCCATTTAGTGAACACATGCAGTTGTCTATGAGCGTTTACCCTCAGTTACTGAGTCAGATAAATTTTGTACGGATACACGCCCAAATCACGACGCAGTGTGGGTCTGCGAAAGGTCGTGATATTGACTGCCTTTCACTGATAGCGACCGTCAACCGTTTACTGAACCAATGGACTCGAATTTCTACACCATACAGCGAATAGTCTTCTAGGACGATAGGACGATTATGGCGATTATGGTAAAAATCCCGAAGTGCATGGTACATTGTCCAAACACGTCACCCATGGTGTTGAATGCTACATCCGTCCATGGTGAGTTCACAATGCAGATTGAATAAATAGCAATTAATTTGACAGATAAATCATCAACAAAATGCTCGTCATCAACTGTCAAAGTTCGAAAGTGCCTGTTGGCAGACCCAATAGTTTGTTGATCAAAATCATACGATGATGATGTTTTCTTTTTTGTCTTATTGCTCCCGTTGCGGTTATTATTGTTGTTGCCATTGTATGTACGAGGAGTATGTATACGATGTTTGATAATGTTGTTGACTTTTATTGTTGCTTCGTTTCTTTTCTTGGTTTTTGATTATTGTCTGCATTACTGCAATTATTTTGCATAAGTGTCTGCATGTGTATGTGTAAGTGTGAGTGCGAGTATGTCTGGACGTGCGTGTGTATGTATCAAAATTGAACAAACGAATGAACACCCAAAATAATCATCAACATAAACAAGCAACAACAATGGCAACAACAGACATGACATTCATTTGTTTGTTCGTTGGTTCGCTTTTTTTTTTTTACTGTTACAGTTATAGACTCCGTTATTTCTGTTTATTTGTGTAATTACAGTCCATGGAAAATTGAAAAGATAAGGAAAGAACTTCACATACATACGTACATATGTACACATACATAAGTGCACATTCAAATTGAAATATTGAATGAAAAATTATTGTTTTTTTTTCGTTTATTTTTTTATTTTTTTATTTAAATTTTTATGATTATAAAATAATTCTTTATTTAAATGAGCATTTATTGCATGCAGTCCACACGAGACTTGATATTTTATTGAAACACACTTTTTTTCTGATCTTTTTCAGTGCTTTACAATAATCTTTAAAATACGCGTTCAACCAAGAGGGACAGAAAAGAAAAATTCACGATAAAGCATGAAGGATATACACTATTGGGTGAAATAATAGGGTGGACTTAAAAACTTTAAATTTTCTTCAAGATTACACTCTAATAGAGATTTGTTCGACTAAGGTGAAGTATTTTAATAGAAAATTCTGGTAGAAGCATCCATTGTGTGGTGGGCAGATGATATTGAGGTAGCTAAGCAAACAGCAACCATATAATGAAGATGTTTAAACTGTAAATGAAGTCAAAGAATATAATTCTAGTGGAGCGTAAAACAAAAGCTGTCATCTTAAATTCACAGCCGAAGAAGTAAACATTGAAGATGCGAATTGGTGGGAGCAATGTAAACTCCTCAATGCCGGTGGACATAGTGATTGACAATCATTAAGCTTGAAAAGCAGCATGGACCATGCTTGTAAGGAACAATCGAATGGCAAGCGGACACAAGGAAAGTAAGAGACTTGCCGTCAACGGTGTGAAAAGAAATATTAACAAACTCCTCAATGTCTACTAAGTTGCTGGGCATAGTGATTGACAATCATTAAGCTTGAAGAGCAGCATGGACCATGCTTGTAAGGAACAATCGAATGACAAGCGGACACAAGGAAAGTAAGAGACTTGCCGTCAACGGTGTGAAAAGAAATATTAACAAACTCCTCAATGTCTACTAAGTTGCTGGGCATAGTGATTGACAATTATTAAGCTTGAAGAGCAACATGGACCATGCTTATAAGATACAATCAAATGCCAAGCAGACCCAAGGAAAGTAAGAGACAGTCAATCAATAGAAGTAAGAGACAGACAATCAATAGAAGTATACCAGCTAGTTTCGTAGCAGCAAATATCTATAGATTTATGGGAGAAAAGAAAATGATCGAGTTTTACAATGCGGTAAAGTAAAACCAGAAAGCTTTAAAAAAGTGTTGTCAGTTTGACAACAACTACAACGAAGAACCACATCTTTCAATAGAGATTTCAAGTCCTGTTCACTTAGTAAATATACATGTGATTGCTTATATCTCCTACGCCTGAATGCAACACGCTTGATGAGATAGAATAGGTTTTAGATATCAAACCAAAACCACCATTTCCTTCATCGCTAAGCCGTACGTGTCCTCTAGACGAGGTATTACGCCTTAGGACGGGAGAGATTTACTTTGCCTCAAAGGAATAATCAGCATTTCAGTTTCCTGTTTGCTTCTCCTCTCTCTATTTAGATGAGATTAGTAAGGTAGACCAGATAACAGTCCATTATGATTACCTTACTAAAAATTACTCTCAACTTAAACATTATCGTTCTAACATAACTGACTACGTCCTCCCAGCAATTCTAATATTGTGGAGGACGATTTTTTCTCCTATATACGCTTTAAGCAATTAGCCATGAATACCTTTCTAATACACTGACTTAGTACATCAGGTAACCAAGCCAACTCCTGTTCACTCTGAATCTATGCTTCCTTACAGCAAATTCTGCAGATTCTAGAGTCGGATAAGCCCGCTCTCTGAAGATGCGTATTGCAGGCTTAATGACCTATAAGTGTTTCCGAATGTACCTCAAGTTCTCTCTGTCCGGCTTTAGAGTACACAACGATCTCGTAGAGACGCGGTTGAGAAATTTGTTGGGGTGGTAGAGACGAAATTGTGTCATTTCAATACTTCTTCACGAAAGATGTTGATGCAGTTTGTCTTCTCCCTCTTTAGCAGACGGCTTTTGAGACGAAAAGCTGGAATAGGTTAAATGAAATTCACCTCCACATATCATTTCCTTTTCACACAAACTAATTGCAAAAAGAGTATTTTAACTCCAACTATGCCACTAAGACTACCCACTTTTTGACAAGCTACTGTGTTTATAGAAGTTATGTCTTCCTATCAGACCCAAATAAAGACAAAACTGCAGTACAAATTACGTCGATAAAACATAGCGAACATAGAATTGAAATGGAATCCATGATTGCCAGATTCTGATTGTAGACAACATAATTAGAATAACTCTGTTGTCGAATGAAATAGCAACTTGGAGAGTACTGATACTAATACATGCTGTAAATAACGCTGATTGTACAAGTTTTGACCACAGACAACTGACAGTTATTGCTGTGTTGTGACAGAAGCAGTGTCGCACTTTCAGTTTCAGATGATTGAACAACAATTATGTTTTTACAAGGCCCTTCTGTCTTTAAGGCCTATGGCATCGACGACAACTGTTATGCTGTCTGAAAGATTCTCCAAAAACAATAGAGAAAATAAATCATGTGTGTGAAGATAAATTCGAATTAAAAAACCAAAGATGTAAACCCACACTTTTAGCAGCGCCACTTCTCGCCTCTAACAGGGTAAACTTTGCTATTAACAGAGCACTGTTAACTGTTTAACAGGCGGCAATAGTAGATTATTCTTCTACTTTGCAATTATTGCAGACTATTGACATAAAATTCTCATTATGATCATTATTATTTGTGAACAAAAGTGTTGAAATCTAAAGGATAGTTGATGGGAGTGGAAATTTTGGAAAGACGGAAATTTTATCAACTCTCAAAATTATTCCAGCTATTCCACTACCACGGTTCGAAAGAGGACCCTCTGTGCTACCATTTGCATATAGTCTGTATGGTATACTATTTCTTGTATATTCCAAAATGGCCACTGATCTTCTAGAGACTTTTCAAGCAAAAAATTGGTATTTTCAAAGCCAATTTTCTCAATACCATATCACCTTATATGTGACTATGTTGCCGATTATATTGTTACGAAAATGGAAATGGTGTTCTTAAAATGATAAACAAAAGCTCCAAAAACAAAAGTAATGGACTTGTTTACATGATCAACGAATAAACAAAAATATAGCAACAACATCTGTATTAAAAAAGGGGACAAAGAAGTAAACAAGCAACAACAATAGTTCAGTTTAAAAAAATGGATTAAGAAATAAACAGGCAACAACAAAGTGGAGTATAAAAAAAGCGGATAAACAAGTAAGCAGGCAACAACAACACTGCAAACTACTTGTTTACATTTATAGAGATTTCGCGAAGGCAAAGACATTCTCCTTCAAGTGCATTCATTAGACTGCTGACCCTTGTGATATAAAAAGCAAGACAGAGCAGACAACGGCGATTCAGTAAGAATTCAGTTACTCTTGTGTGAAGACACGTTGCGTGTGAAGTGAATAATCGTGGTTTGAAGATCTCCGTATTACAGATCTAACGAACAATTGTTATTGTGTACGCGAAAGATTGTGAAAGAAGAATAACAATTAAAGTAAATTGTTGTTGTTTAAGTCAAATCGTGAAAGGTGGCACACGGAATTGTGCGAACAATAAAGAATTTATTTGAAACTAAAGACATATTTATTTTTATTTTATTTTATTAAGAGTCCTTGGAACCTTCCTTTGCATATACTCATAGATCTAGAGTATTTTCCAAAATTAGCTCCTAAACAAGTTGGCTTATTCAGATGGATAGTGTTAAGTAGCTAACAGTGCTTTGTTAATTGCAAATTTTGTTCTGTTAAGAGGAAATTTTGCTCTGTTAACGCCAAATGGGGCGCTGCTAAAATTTATGGATTGCGTCTTGGATTTTCAAATTCGAATTCATCTTCACACACATAAAGAAATCACACAATCAATGTCATTGCAAAGGAAAACACTACTTTAGAGATCTGCAATTACAATTAAAAGACATTTAAACTTATTATTCAAATGTAATAGTTTTCTGCCATAGAGTCTGTGCGTAAGTCTCTGCTAGACTCTGTAGTGCGTATTTGTGACCCACTTTATATGCAGTGACAGCAGCAGCTGTGTGCTCTGATTAAATTGTAGACACAGTGTCTGCACGAGTTCACGACTACAGTTGGCGTTTATTTGTTGGATTGTTTTTTTTTTTTCTGTTTTTCTTTGGACTTTTAACTTCAACGCATTCAAACGTTTCGTAAAACATGTGTCGCCGCCATCGATCTGTTGTGCGAATTGGGCATAAATTAATGGCAGTTCAAATCAATTTATACATGATTTCCCTACAGTCATATGACAGCCGATAATGACAGAAAGTTTGAATTTCTATTTCAATACAATTTTATTCCGAAATCATATTCATAAGAATTTAATTACTACCCTCGTATGTGTTATGCTATGACGTGTATGGCCAGCTTTGATTAATAATTTCTTTCTTTTATTGTTTTTTTCTCCCCTTTTGAAAACATGTTTTGTTTTGTTTGAATTCAAATAATCCATCTCTTGCCCCCGCTTTTGTCTTAAGCACCGCTTAAGCCTGTCTATCACGTACACGCTTAACTTTTTTCAAAAAAAAGAAAACGAAAACGGAACTTTGGTCCAAAGTCGAATTTCAACTGTCTGCAGCTTAAATTAACACCTTCTGGGCTATGGATTATAAATTATTGAGAAAAAAATATTGAAAACAAAAAAAAAAAAAAAAAAAAACGAAATAAATTATTATCAATACAGGGTGCTACACAAGACAAGGCAACGATTATAGTTTTCTAACAGGTCAGGATCTTGTTCTGAGGTGTTGTAAAAACCATGTAAATATAGGAATGAAATTCAAGAGTTTTTTGACATTATGTCAAACAGCTATTAATTCTATCGGGTGGGCCGTCTATTTTATTTCAAATCGGGCAATACTTGTGTCATTCTATTCTGTCACAAAATTCAGCATATTATCTCCACTGAACATAATGAATCGATTTATGCTTGATCAACGTTCGGATTTATTCAAAATTTATTTCCAAGACAAAGCGAATGATCGCAGAGCAGGACTAGCAGTGTCCGGTATACATATGTAAGTTTTTTTTACTAAAGTTTGTAAAACTGGTTTCATTGTTGATGCGCAAAGACGTGAGTGTGCTCGCACAGTGCGTACACCCGAAAATATTAAAACTAGGACTGACTGAGTCAACATCAGCTCGTCATCGTTCTGAAAAATTAAACATTTCACGTACCAGTTTACATCGAATTTTGCGAAAAGATCTCAATGTGGTTCAAGAGTTGAAGCCGCAACTTGCCGTCACACATCTCATGCCACAATCGATTTATTGCATCAAACGTTTGATGGCCGTTTAATTAGCCGAAATGGTGATGTCAATTGGCCGCCAACAAGCTACGATTTGACAGGTTTGGACTATTTTCTGTGTGGCGCGGTTAAAGAAAAAGTGTTATGCCGATATACCAGAGACAATTGGGCATTTGAAGGCTAACATTCGGGATGCCATTGCCGAGATACGACAACTCGCACTCGAAAAAGTGCACGAAAATTGATGCGAACGAATGAGGTACTGTGAGGTCAGCAGCGGCAGCCGTATGAATAAAATAATATTCCATTTCTAAATGGAACAATTGTACTTACCAAAACGTTTTTGCATTTTTAAATTGCCCGCCCATACCCTTTAGAATTAACATTCTACAACTTGCTGTAAACTTAATCACTAGACTTGTGACAGACCTATGCTCTTTAAGGGAACCAAAATAATAAAAAAAAACCTGGTCTCTCTGTGCTTTTATAAGCCACTACATGGGCAAAATGGAAAGTTATCAGAGTTTTTATAAATTCACACTGAAAGTGACTGTCAATTGCAAAGGTTCACTAATCGCCTTAGACGCCCTGTAAACATTAAAAAGAAATTAAAAAAAAAAAATTCAAAATCAGACAAAAACAACTTCTTTACTAGAGTTCAGCTTAGACACAAGTTTTTAATTTCTTTTTTTTGAGTGTTGTTGTTGTCGTTTTATTTTATAGAGAACTGATAAGTAATGGGAGAAACTATGTTGGAGTGTTATACATATTCGTTCATATGCTCAAAGTTGTTGGCTATTAATGCTCTCACTAAGGGTGACACGAAACGAATAAATTTTACTCTCTTCAAAGAGTAGTAGTTGCTTTCGTTTTTTTTTTCAATAATTTTTGTGTTTTTCATTTTATTGTTGTTTATTCTCTATGTTCTCTTTAAACGAGAGAATTGTTAGTGTATGTTTGCTAGTGTATGCCATAGTTTTTGTTTTTGTTTATTTTGATTTTTAAGGTTATTTTGGGCGAATGAGTGATGGTGAGGACAACTAATGAATGATGATGACGATGACGAACATCATTTCAAGTGTTAATTAAACGTCTGCTTGTCTAACAATCGTCTGTATTTGTTTAACAATTAAAACAAAATATTTAATTTCTGTATGCTATTTTTTCCCTCGTTTTTTTTCCTCTTCCTCTTCTTTTTCTTTTTTGTTGTTATTAATTTTGTTTTAATTCTTCAAAAAAAAAAATTTTTTTTTTTTGTTTGTTTCTCTCTTTCTATTTCTAAACTTGCTGATCTGCAGTGTCTACGTGCAGAAATTACAGTCTCATCTATTCAAATACCGTTAAGAGTTGGAATTTTTCATTTTAAATACAATATGTGACACTTACCTGTGTTTACTCATACAATTTAAGAAGGGGGGCGAGCATGTGTTTGACGGTTTCTTTCTGTGACGCATTTTCCCAAAAGTCTGCTGACTTTTTTTGTGTTGTTTTCTTGTTTTGTTGACTGGATTTGTTTAATTCATTAGCATTTGGCGTTGGTGTTGAAGCTTAAAAATAAATTTAAAAAAACAACACCTTTTTGAAAGAATTTCTTTTGAGATCACAGTTTTTTGTTAAACACTTAAAGGAAGGAGAAAAAAATCAATAAAAATTGAATTTTTAGAGAAAACTTTTAAAAGGTCACTTAAGGCGGCATATTATGCGAATGAGGATAATCAATTGATTTTAAAGTCAATCAACAGTCCCAGATTCCCAGTCTAACATGTTTGTTAAAATTGTTAAAGCATAGGACACGTGTGGTGTGAGAAGTTGGGTTGTAATCTTGACTAAAGGGTTGTAATAGGCAATTATGTGAGTAGGCAGTGTCTCATATAAGCTGTTGAAATAGAACAGACGATTGTTGGAGTCCTGTACCTAACACAATTCATTTATTTGCAAAGACAATTTGATAAAACATTTCTCAAATATGAAACCGAAGCAGAAGCCTAATACATGTCGCCTGAACAGTTAAAAACTATTTTGGGAAACAGTGGTTATACATTTTTCTATCACCATTATTGTGGCTATCAGACTTGAATACGCTTAATAGTGATTCCTTCTTGGTTTCAAAAAATAACGTGGAATCCATATGTTGGCAGAAAAATGGCAAAAGCCCTACAAATCTACACTTCTGTAGATACTTTCGTAAGTGCAATAATAAGTAGCGATCACAGTTTATTACTGAGCATAAATCAAACAAACTGTTGGGCTGTAGTAATATCTGTTGTATTATAAGTAAATATCACTTCAGTATGGGTTTGAATTTCATCACTTTTTTTTTTTTAATTTTAAAAACTATTTCACACTCACTTTTAATGAATGAATAAATGAATGGAAATATTTCCCCAACTATTGATAAGCAATAGAATCTATTGTTTGATCTGTCAATGGTATGGCAAATAACAAAATAATCATAAAAAAATTTCCAACAAAGTTATTTTTATTTAATTTTATTTTGTTTATTAATTTTATGATTTATAAACTATACGACTATCTATCACTTTATCTACACACACGTTTTCTGTAGCTCGTAGTGTAAATTTTGTTATCTAAAAATCCAAAACGAAATGAAACCTTGTGTAATCGAACCGTATTTTCAGTGGTCTGTGACACTGACTCTAAATTTGAGAAAAAAAATTCAAAATTATTAACTTGAATAGCCAAAACAATCAAAAAAAATTTAATTGGCCATGATGACAGCAGCCAAGGTTGCAATGTCTGACAAAAGAAACAGTTTTTTAAATTGAAATATTAAATCTTCAGAAGACAAATAAAAAAATTTTATCAAAATAAACTTAATTTTTAATTTTAATTAAACACGAAAATGACATCAATATCTTATAATTTATTGATAAATGGTTAACCACATACATAAATACGAACATATGCATTAGTACTCATTGAGACTAAGAATACTAATCAAATTATTGAATCATAAGTGAGGTATACTTGATAGAATGAAATTCAGTATAAATTGTGTCCATCACCTTAACTGTCTCCTCTTAATTGTACCCTGGTCAGAACCATTAGATTTTATGATTTTGAATAGTGCTTTGCAATGAGACTTAATAACAGGAAGGAATGGAATAAGCTGAAAGAGATGTGTGTGAAGATAAATTCGAATTTAAAAACCAAAGACGGAAAATCTTTCCTCTAGCAGGGTAAACTTTGCTATTAACAGAGCACTGTTAACTGTTTAACAGGCGGCAATAGTAGATTATACTTCTACTTTGCAATTATTGCAGACTATTGAAATAAAACTCTCATTATGATCATTATTATTTGTGAACAAAAGTGTTGTAATGTAAAGGATGTGGAGGGGGCAAATTCGCTCAAAATTATTCCAGCTATTCCACTAACACGATTCGTAAGAGGACCCTCTGAACTACCATTTGCATATAGTCCGAATGGTGTGCTATTTCTTATATGTTCTAAAATGGCCCTTGACCTTGTAGAGAATTTTCAAGCAAAAAATTGATATTTTCAAAGCCAATTTTCTCAATACCATATCACTATGTTGCTGATTATATTAAATGGCCTTTGAGCCTTCCTTTGCATATAGTATGGTAATCATAGACCTAGAGTATTTCCCAAAATTAGCTCCTAAACAAGTTGGCTTATTCAGATGGATACTGTTAAGTAGCTAACAGTGCTCTGTTAAGGTCAAATTTTGTTCTGTTAAGAGGAAATTTTGCTCTGTTAATGCCATATATGTCGTTGCTAAAATTTATGGATTGCGTCTTGGATTTTCAAATTTGAATTTATCTTCAGATACAACCGGAAGAGGGATTATTTGTTGGTATACCGAAGAGTAAAGAATTTATCTTGGGATACAGGCGAGAGTTTTTGGTTTCAGAATGAAATATTGCGAGCTCGTAGGGAAACTCATGGGTATCTTCAAAGTGGAAGTCAATGCCATCGGAAGCAATACTATCTGACAGTCAGGCCACCATTGGAGCACACAGCGCTTATGAGGTTGAATTGTTCCCCACCTGGGGAACAGCTATTTAGGAACAGTAAAGTTACTCTCTGCTGGGTCCCAAGTCGAGCGAATGAGCTGATCAGAGCTTCCAAGTCGTTGATGAGGCCAGAACCCTTTTGTGACGTGGGAGAATTTGTAAATTTATGATTATTCCAAGTGACCGTAGTCTAGTAAACAGAATAAGGTTACATTCTGCTAGGCCTCAGGTCATGTGCAATCAGCAAGCTTACACTACATTGATGGGGCCAGAATCCTTTTGTGGAGTAAGAGAGTTTGTAAATTCATGCTTAATGAAAGGAAAGATAAAGAGAGGCAAACACTATTCTCAAACAAGGAGGTTTTAAGGCAATCTTTGTTGGGAAATTACAATACGAAAAGATCTAAGTCGTTCATCAAACTACCCAGGAATAAACTGAGCTTGGCAGCGGGTGTTTTGACAGGACACTGTAGATTCAGAGTACACCACCAGAATAGGGGATGTCTCGAGCCCATCACGTACATTTTGTAGTGATGAGGATAAGCCGTAGCATCACCTTCTTGGAAACTGAAGGGAATTAATGCACCCCAGAGGGAAACAGTTGGGCGCATATTAGATTCTGGGAGTTGTCCTTCTTGGCATCGAGCAGTATGGTAAAATTTTTCGGGACAATAGGCTTCAATAAGACATTATTGGTATAGCCTGTAAGCTTTCGAGGGGTGTACGATAGATCACATGGTGGCAATACTGTGGCACCTCTTCAAATCAGCTTTAGTTGCCACAAAAAATTTTCCTAATATGGCAGAGAATTCCGCATGTCATAGTGGTTAATTGCTTGACTACAAACCCAGCGAGTATGAATTTGGATACATGACCTATTAGAAGGGTTGACCTATTGATAGGGTTGATCATGGAATTTTGCTTCTTAAACTTTCATTAATCGGTATTCCTGATATTATTCATTGTTGGCTGGGCTCCTACCTCTCCCTTAGGACTCAGAGGGTATTGTTTAGGAATGTATTATCTAAGACTGTTTATGTTAATTCTGGTGTTCCGCAGGGTAGCCATTTGGGTCCTTTACTGTTTTTATTGTTTCTTAATGGCCTTCCGTGTACTATTTCTGATTGTAATATTCTGATGTATGCTGATGTTAAATTATTTTATACTTTTGATGATGATCATGGTCAGGCTGTTCTTCAGCGAAATATTGATTTGTTTGTAACTTGGTGCGGAATTAATTTAATGGATCTTAACTTGAGAAAGTGTAAATGCATGGTTTTCTCTCGCGGTGGCGTAATTTCGTCCACTTATGTGATTAATTCTTGTCCTTTGGAAACTGTGACTACATTTCTTGATTTGGGAGTATTATTGGATATGAAGCTGTCTTTTATTGATCATATTAGTATGGTGATAGGCAAGGCTCGGGCTGTTCTTGGTTTTGTGAAAAGATGGGCTAGGGAATTCATTGATCCTTGTATTTATAACAAGACTGCTATACATTTCACTTGTTAGACCTATTTTATAGTATGCGTCTATTATTTCGAATCCATACTATCGTTGTCACAGTGATTCAATGGAGTCTGTGCAGAAGCAGTTTTTATTATTCTGTTTACGTGGCTTAGGATGGGATTGTGCCAATGGGTTTCCGTCATATGAGGCTAGATTAGGTTCGATAAAACTTCCAACTTTGGAACGTAGAAGGACTGTTTTAGGGGTTTGTTTTGTTTTTAATCTGGTTAAACCCAATGCGAGAACATAATATATTTTCAAAGGGAATGTTAACTGGCAACCATATTATTCTAGAACTTGTTAAAGTAAGCCAATTGTGTGCTTAACTGTAAAAACTTGATTTAAGAAAGTGGAACAAACGGAAGAAATAGTAAGGAAGAAGAGGAGAGATGTTTAATGAGCCTCCCCCCATATTTCTTAAAAAAAAAAACGAAAAAGAAATAAAAAAAATCTATGGAATGAAGGAAAACAGATTTCTTATAGCAAAAACCCTGCCTGTTTTTACCATCAACTTTTGTAACACAGTGTTAATGACCACACAGCTTAATCCCAAAATAACTCGTGAAAGCTTTTCATACCAAATTGATGCAACAAAAGATTTCCGCTGAACGAACAGATGCAAACAAAGAGCATGTGTATCTTAGGCAACACACACAGGTTAAGCTGTTAATGATTTGCGTGTGAAATGCTAGGGTTTTGAACCCATAGCCCCCCACTACGAAGAAGTGTCGATTCAATTAAGATTTATGAGAAGTTGCCATCAATTTTTTGGTATTCATTTTCTTCAAAAGCAAGCATATTTTTAAGTGTCTCCAAATGCTTGTCTGCTTTGACATGATGTTACCCTGTTTCAGTCGGCTTCTCATCACTTTTTTCCTTTCTTTCGTTTTCTATACATTGTCGTTGTCGTTGTCGTTGCTGTTGTTATTCGTTATTTGATTTGATTTTTATTGAGACATTCAATGAACCGGGTTCATTGAATTTTTATAGTGCAACACTGTAATGACACACGAGTGTTAAAGTGCTGCTAATAACAACAATAACAACAATAACGATTATAATGATAAAATTTATAATGAAATAAAAATAAAAAGAAAATAACGGTCGATTTTATCCAACACATACATACATACATACGCAGACAGACAGACAGACAGTCGTTCAGTAAGTCAATCAGTCAGCCAACAACTGCAACTACAAGTTGTTGTAAAAAAAAAAAAAAAAAAAAAAAAAAAACGAAATACTGTCTGCAACAATTTTTGTGAGGGAGAGGTTTTTGAACTTGAAAATAATTTTTTGTTGTTGTTTTTTACTTCACATTCCATAGATTTTAAATGAAATTCGAATAGAAATTTAATTTCGTTGAGTTTCTTTCTCTGGAAAATTTTTTATTTTCCAAAAGAGTCAACCAAATGGCCATGTTCACGGTCGAGCAAATATGAAACATAAAAAGATTTCGAAAATCTATTTTAATGATGCAATGCATATCATTCCTTACGGCCTTCCATAGGGAGTGGTGGTGTGGTGAAATGGCGGAATAAAGGTTAAAGTACTGCCGAAGACAAACTGTTCATCATAGTTTCGAAATTTTGAACAGCTGCGTAGACTCCGTCATCATACCAAACTGAGCTAAGATCCTAATCCTGATTTAAATTCTTTGGAAATGTGTGCCGTTTGCTGGAAGTTAGATGGGAAGGCAAGATGTGTTGTATATATAGCGGACTTAGATGTCAAAAAGACATAAAAGCTCCAGAATCAAGCGGAAGTTTTCGAATGTCACCCATTTTTGCGAGAAATCGCTGATTATTGGAAGATCGTCTCTACGATTTGGGTCCCAGTATATTATTTAATTTGTTATTTTAACCCATTAGTTAGGGGATTAGAACCCAACTTCACACAACACCCATGTTGTAAGAGTTAATTTTATCCAGTTAACAATTTAAAATCGACCCTCAACAACAGATTTTTTTCAAGAAATTTGAGAATTTCAGAATTTTTGCCAGGAATGCTAGAGAGCTACAAACTAAGTTTCAACAAATTTTTTTCCATCTTGCGAAATTTAAAGCAAACAAATTACAAGCAGCATACAGTATTCCCTCGATTTACGTCGTCTCGATTTACGTTGTTTCGATTAACGTCGTCAAAAATTTTGTTCCCTTCAACTTCGATTTGCGTCGTCATTCGATTTACGTCGCCTCTGTTGTTTATAAACAAAATCAGGGGAATTCCTCTTTAAAAAAAAATTCAATGCATAGAATAAAAATTTAATTATTTTAGTTTCTTTTTTGTAAAATGTACATAAATAAATGCATCTGATAGTATGAGTTATTTGAAATTCGATTTACGTCGCCTTTTTCCGGAACATTCTACGACTTAAATCGAGGGAATACTGTACTGCACGGATTCTAAGCCTTTTTAGGAATTGCCCTTAAATTAGAAACCTTGATAGAAAAATATCGGCACGTAACGATGAAATAAAAAGTGTAGTGTGTAATGAGCAAGAGCTTTGCTTCAGGATCAAAAATCTCGCCTACATTTAGTCGTTCAAGCGGGCAAATGCAAATGCGGACACTGTAAGTGTAGGAACTGAACTCAGCATTGTTTCAGTTCCTTACCGTTTTAATGAATAACCAAAAGCTCTTACTTCCCTTAGGAAAAAAACGGTTTATCATGAAGGTGCTGTTCGTATAGCGCTTTCTCGAGGCCAGAGTGCCACGGGACAGGAAGTTGTAGCCTACTTTGCGGAGCAATACAGTTGGTTTACGTTTGTTCTGATTCGTAGCTGATAATGTAACAAAGACAGAAATTGTACAACGATTCGGTGCAAACACGTTTTCTTCACACTTTGAGGGGTATGAAGGGGTATTATTGTTGTGCCCTATAACACACCTTTGGTGCCTTTACAAATCGTGGATTTTTATGGTAAACCAGAGGATTTATGTGCATTGAAATTCACACAAAAACACAATAACAATTCAACTGTGCGGTCATCCCTTAAGGATTCTAGACATGGATTCGGAACATTTCTCATTCCATGTCTAAACCATCTCTTTCTGTGTATACAAATCTCGGAAGTTCCAAAGACAGTTAAGTTCTGCATCGTAGATGTCTAATGGTTACTGACATTGGTACATAACTTCGTTGCTGCTAATATGTATACATAGCAAATCCACTGTAAAAGTTAAAAATATATCCAAATCGGCAACCAGGTATATGAAAAGCCTGTGAACCCCCATCTTTAGACATCTGGATTCGCCATAAGGCGCCGATAGATACAAAAATATATGCAAAATTAGAGACAAAACTGGTTCGGAATCATGCTACAACGTTCACATACATATTCCAGAATTTGAACACAAATGTAGTTCTCCTCTCTTGTCCGTTGTATCTAATCCAAGAATGATAAACTAAAGATTACGCCATCGCGCACACAAAATTAAAACTTTCTGCGCATGTTGAATCAATGACGTCACGCAGCTATTGTTTCTATTGGCTAATGATAATGTAAGTTATATTGCAGGGCTGCCAACTACTTTCACGTAGTGCACACATTTTTCAGAGAAATGTTAATTTTCACATATAAAAAAGACTTGGTAACCTTTAAAATAGCGCAACTACGTCATCTAACGGGAAAACATGCGCAAGGCGTAATCTTTAGTTTATCATTCTTGTATCTAATCTAACCCAAGACGGAAATGCTATAAAGTAGGAAAAGCTGACATAATGTGATCTGAAAAAGCGTTACCACGTTCAAATTTTATGAGTTCTGTTGTCAGACATTGTCAGCCTCAAAACTATTTGACATTTATTAGAAAAGAAAGAAAGAAAGTCGCCATCGTTTAGTGGTTAGAGTGTTGGCTTATTTGACGAGAGCACGTGGTCAAAACGCCGGCTTAGAGCCCTTTTTGAAGTCGCCGTAGTCTAGTAGGTAGTGTGTTGGCTTATTAGACGGAAAGCCCGGGTGCGTATTTCGTCGGCGATTTCCTCTCAGCAGATTTGTGGAAAACACTATGAGAGTAAATAAAATTGCCATGAAAAGTTTCTCAAAAATATGTCGTTTGGCGTCGACTTTAAACTGTAGGTCCCGCCACTAATGTATAAAATTAACGCACACAACATGAGTGGTGTGAGAAGCTAGGACGTTGTACAATGGGTCAATTCGATCTCCGGGTACTGTACTTGTCACAGTTGACAAGTACACGTCCTCTAAGCTAACCTAACCTAACCTAGAGACCTTGAACAGAGCAAAAATTTTTAAAAATCTATCGCTCGGCGCCCACTTTAGGTCTCCTTGTCACTCCTAAAGAAAATTAACCTATACAACATATGTAAGTGGTGTTAGAATGATGTAATGACAAATTAAGTAATTAAATAAGAAAAGAAAACAAAACCTGACAATTACTGGCAATATTGTAAGACAATATTACAACGTTCAGAACAACAAATATTTTCCAAGTGTATCAGTATCTCTCTAAAATATTTTATTCTCCATCAAGGTATTCACACTGCGCTACAATAGTGTTGCACATTAAATTATATTGTGTTAGAAATAACAGAAAAAAAAAATTAATGAATGAGTGACTGAGTGAATGAATTTCGAAGCAGTGAAGTGTAAAACAATCAGTCAGTCTCGTCATACTGTAAGTAAGTATTTTGTATTTTGAATGTGCTGTGGAGCGTTAAAGGTTTTCTATTTTTAATTTTTTTTTCTTTCTTTGTTTTTGTTGTAGTCCAAGTGCTGTTAATAAAATAAATTTGTTTTCAAATTAATTTTAAATTTTCCATTCCATTCACTCACTACACTATGTGTTATTGTTGTTGCTGTTGTTGTAAATAAAACTATTTAAATTCCAGATCTTGTTGTAGTTGTTGTCTTATACGTTGGTTGTATTTATTAAATATTCAATCATATTATTTAAAAATTAATTTTCTTTCTGTTTAACAAGCCACTTATTAATTATGTTGCGGCTTTTTGCTTCTAAAAAAAATGTTGCATCTTTCAAATGCTACAGAGACGGCGCGGACGACGTTAGCAACAATGAAGGGAGAAAAGGCAGAAGAAGAAAAACAAATACAAAATGTAATTAGAAAAATCAATCCACAAGTCTAACTTGTAACATGCATGCCGCTGCTGTTGTACGCTTTATTCTGGCGTATCATGTATCACTAATTAGAATATAATTGTCTACAGTGAGTGGCAAAAGTGTTTTCCCATCGCTTATAGGTTTTATCAAAAATAAAATACATTTTCTAGAACGAATAACAACAACGATCCACACCATTATTATTATTATTGTTGTATCGAGATGCCAAAGTAATGCTGCCTTCAATTGACAGTGTTTCTACCAATCGTCTTGCCCTCACAAACTACAGTAAGGATAACATCCTGTTTACTACTTGATATGCACGTGTCTCCTTTGAGTTGCACCTCTGCCATTGTTTTTCTGTGTGGAGCACACATCCGAAATGTGCAATTTTCCATGACTCTGGCTCATAAATCAAGCTGAGCTTGACCAAAACAGTCGAGTTTCATGTTCTCAACAGCTTTGCTGTATATAGTGGATTCACAATGTAAATTTTTCAAGACTCTGGATTATAAATCAGGCTGAGCTTGATCGAAAGTATGGGTTATATTGATTTCGGGGGCCTCTGAGGTTTGTGACTTACAAAAATCCCATAAGAAAAAATTCAACGGGGTCAAATCGCAAAATTCCGGTAGCCAGTACACATCAACTCCGCGTGAGATGACTATGCCGCCCTCAAATCGCTCGTGCAGAACATCCAACGTTTCATGAGCTGTGTGACACGTAGCGCTGTCCTGTTGTAAGCACACATTGTTGATGTCCAGATTGTACAATACAGGTCAAAAGTAGCTAGAAATCATCGATCTAGAGTGCTCACCGTTGACGGCGCATGCCGTTCTTAAAGAAGTATGGAACGAGGATACCGCCCGCATTTAGAAACACACTAAACAGTGGCTTTTTGGGAACGTACTGGAAGCTCTTGGATCTCCTGTGGACAACTTCGTTTGTTCATTCAGCGAAGATTTGAGAAAGTAGAGTGAATAAATGACAACTAATTGGATGGATGTAGATTCAGAAATATGAACGTTATTAGCAGTCAACGTTCGGAAGTCTCGGTTGGAGGACCATATATGCTCAGGCTACTCCATCATTGCTTAACGCATTTCCTCCTATTGTTATGCCAGATAAAATTTTGTGTTGTCTCATGAGAGAATTTTCGATGAGACCCTCCGTCTCTCTTTATCTTCCCTTTCGCTGAGTATATTCTCTCGAGTTTATATTTCTACTCCACAGATAGGTTTTGACCCTATCGGCGGCGTGAGAGATTTCCACCTCGCAAACTCATCAGTCTCTTATTGAAGCTTTTTACGCGATATTATATGGGCTCCATACACTAAGTATCCTGCTGCATACAGCCTGCCCAAAAATTTCTTTACACTTATTGCATCAACCTCCTAAAACTGAGTGCTCGAATGGCTACCCGAGTGTCAGATAGTATAAGAATTGAAAACATCTTTCGAGGGTTTAGACTTTCGCTTACAGTTTCCTCATAGCTTCCGAATATTTCACTGGAATTAAATTAAAGCGCAGCGTATCAAATAGTCGACTTGGACCGGGTATAATTTCAACTCCATTGTATTTATCGAAATGATTTGTTAATCAAATTTCAAATGAACTTAAAAATGCCAGTGATGATGGCATTTGAGAAGCATTTTCAACATTTAAGGGCTTATCATTTACATGACATGACTGGCAAATATTTTTTTATTTCGTTTTTTTTTTTCTTTTTGTTGTTGTTCTTGCCATCAAGGAATGCAGTAATAATTTGCATGATGTAGTATCAGCAGCATATGAAAATGAGATGAGAACAGTGCGGCTAACGTAGCTTTTAAAAGAATAATTTGACGTTTTTTCTTTTTAAATAAGGAAAATGTAAAAATATAGGGTATGGTAAAACGAATGTGAATTGGGAATTTATGCAATTAAGGGAGAGTCAACACTATTCACAAGGAGGCTTTGGAAAATGGTCAATCATCAAAACATGGTTTCAGCGTATTATTTTATGTGATTTTGATAACAGAATCTCTTTGAACTACATCATTTAAGGCATTGTTTACTCTCCTTAATTGGCTACCACTAGACATAGATTTGACGATACAAGTGACTGCGAACACTGTTACGGAACTGAGCGCTACAAGATCAATCCTTTCAGAGCAGTTGAATCATGGATTATCTCTTGCACTATCCAATCCTCTTCTGTTGTTCTGTATTAGAGTACTTTGATTGAGGACATACGCGGCAATCATACCTCTAGAGGTCGTGTACAGCATACCAAAGATTGAACAAGTATACTGAGTGCCACAATTGCAATCGTATTAGTTCCTAGACATGGGAAGATTAAAATTCACAACATAGCTGAAGACTGAAACTTTAAAAGTATTTATACGTTAAATTGGCATTCTTCTCCAACCAGATGACCAAGCAAATGATTTCACACCGACTGCATTAATTTACAAAGGAAAAATTGGAAAAAATGTAAACCACTTACATATATAGAGAACAGACAAATCTGGTACACTATTTGGTACAATGCAGAATAAAATTTGCTATTAACCTATCCGTACTCAAGCATAGTAACGTTATAGCAATTAGACCAAGGTACTCTACTTTGGCATTCTGGCAATACCACACAAAAAACTTCTGCAGAAGTTGTAAAGAAGATAAGGAAGACCAAGGATACTTAGGCTTCCATTATTTATGCCCAAGACACACGTCTACACAAAGATGATTTGGACAGATTCCAGAAGTTGATAGAACTCTCGGGATGGCTGAGAGATGCCGGAATAGTTAGTGTCGGTATTACAACTGGACTTTGTTGGACATAAGATATCTAATGGACCCGGTACAATAAATCAATACGTTGGCAAAGCGGATGTTGTTTCAACACAACATGATTTGGCAACCCTGTCAACCTAGAACTTGCCAAATTCCATCAACCGTACGCTCAGGGTAAAAAAACTTGATTAAAAAAGGCTAAAACGATGGAATCGAATAAGTTGAACGAATTTAGAATTCATAAACGCAGAATAAAGCTGTCTCTTCTATTTTTAGTGTTAGCATCACTTTTTTTTCTGCTTTACCAAAAAAATATTAAAAATATTTACAAAAAAAAAACGGTAACAACAGCAACAATAACAAAATAATTTAGAAAAAAGGCCAGACAAACTTCCATGTAGACACAGGCACAGACTGAGGGCGCATTATGAAAATATTGAACAAAAAAAAAAAAAAATATGCAAAATAAAATAATAACAAAAAACAAGGTTGCCAATATAGGGAAATACAAACACAAACACCAACAGCAATAGCACACAAATACAATGAAGTTTTATTAACTGCTGCTGTTGTTGAAGAAAGTTTACTGCAGAACAGTAAAAACACGAACAAAATATTAAAATATGGGAAGAGCAGAAGCAAAATGCAAAACAAAAACAAAAACACAACAAAAAAAATTCGTCTACAATGTCTGGTTTAGTTTATTTTTTTCTTTAAGCGAAGGTCGTCTGGAGTTGTCAAATAAAAAAAAAAGAGAAAACAAAAATAAAAACAATAAAGACAACAGCAACAACAATAAAAAATTATGTCTAAAAAAATAATAACAAACTGAAGTGATTGACTATTTTTATTGTGTTCTCTATTCTCTGTCCTCCTGCCCATACACTGTCACCAATGCACACTCGTGTTTAAATTCCGGCCATTATAATTAGATACTGTCAGAGAGCAAAACCAAACAAAAAAAAATTGAGAGGCTTTTGTGGCATTTAAATGGAATTCGTAAGACTGTGTGTGTGTGTGTGTGTATCTCTAGGCACAGCCATAAACCCTCGATTACTTCCGTCAGGTTTACTGTGGTATTTTTGGGCATTTAAATAGGATTTCAATTATTTCAGAGAAAGGAGAGAGACGCAGACACATTCTGTGGTGATTACCAGAGAAGTCATTTAATTAATGACAAGCAAAAATAAAAAAAATATTTGTTGTTAAGCATGTGGCGGCAAATTTTACGAGACATGGTTCAATTCATTACCTTAAAAAAAAAAAAAAAAAAAACGCACTGCCACATGGAAACCACCATTGTGAAGGTAAAAGTATCCCAGAAAATAGTTCGAATCATTAGCACTACTAACTAGAATTCAATATGGGTTCCTCCACACTGAAATAAATTAAATGTAGGACACGGAAGACGAATTGGTGGTCCTACTATCAGGACAAAGTCCAATAATATCACAAGAACGGCAATGGGATGAAACTCACAAGGGCTCAGAATTCTTGGTTGATCAAAGAAATAACGTTTCGGCAACACAGGTCTTTTCTTTTTTTTTTTGGTGAAACCAGCACTCAGGGGATGGCCCCTACTCATGCAGTGCATTGTGCAGGTTTTAGGAAAATGGGTTATAGGAAGGTGGAAGAGAGGGAGTAGTGTTTGTGGACATCTTAATATGCGAACGGCAAGGAAACGAGTTGCTGCTAGGTGACTATAAAATGGCCAGTGCTATACCTTCACCATTAGGCAATCTACAGCAATCGTCCCCAAGAAGCCCGCACCCTTCAGTCCTAGCTTCTCACACTACTCATGTTGTGTGTGTTATTTGTTTTATACATGAGTGGCGGGACCTACAGTTTAAAGTTGACTCCGAACGACAAATTTATTGAGAAGCTTTTCATGGCAATTTTATTTACTCTCAGAGTTTTTGCCAGAAATCTGCTGAGAGGAAGTCGCCGAAGAAATATTTTCGTTTTGATGTCTGACCTGGGATTCGAATTCGGGCCTTCAGTCTAATAAGCCAACACACTACCTACTAGACCACGGCGACTTCTTCGAAACTTAATCATATTGACGGATCTTTATTTATCAATGGAGCAGTATTATTCATGTCGAATCCTTAATGCTCAAGAAGCCGTAGTCGACCAAAGAAAACTTTTGGTTTGGAATTGCAACACACAACCTTAAGCAGGTCCCTCTAAAAATGGATAGCATTGACTGTATTTTCGAGAAACCTTTGAGTAGTTCACATCGTCCCATTAACTCAAATGTCAGCGTTTGCCCACTTCTACTCCAATATCATATGCTTTTATGAGGTGTGACCATATTATTTGAGAACAATATGTGTGAAGATAATTTCGATTTTAAAAACCAAAGACGCAAACCCCCTCTTTTAGCAGCGCCACTCTAACAGGATAAACTTTGCTATTAACAGAGCACTGTTAACTGTTTAACAGTGGTAATAAGGGGTGATTTTTTAAGAGCTATAGGAAAAATTTTCAAAAATAAAACAGAATAATGCATGAAATCTTTATTTGAATCGATAGTACGGTCCATATAATTTAATGTTTGAAGATTATTTTATGCATCCAATTTTGGCATACTCTTTCCAACATTTCGGCCGGTATCTCACGAATAAATGCTTCAATGTTGTCTTCCAATGCGTCAATTGAAGCGGGCTTGTCTATATAGACATGAGCTTTAACATAGCCCCACAAAAAATAGTCTAAAGGCGTTAAATCGCACGATCTAGGCGGCCAACTGATCAGTCCCGAACGTGAAATAAAATGTTCACCGAACTCGCCTCTCAATAAGTCGATTGTTACGCGTGCTGTGTGGCATGTGGCACCGTCTTCTTGAAACCACATGTCATGCAAGTCAAGCTCTTGCATTTTGGGCAAAAAAAAGTTGGATATCACCTCACGGTAGCGCTCACCATTCACAGTTACGTTACGATTCGCAGCATCTTTGAAGAAGTACGGTCCAATGATGCCAAATTTAATGATTTGTAAGCGTTGTTCGTTTGTAAGACGATTCATGGTTAAATTATAGACCAAACTGAAGACGTTTGACAGTGAAACAAAACACGAAACGTGCGTGAGCTATTTAAACCAGTGTTGCCAAAAAGATAATAGCTAAAAAATCACCCTTTAGTAGATTATTCTTCTAGTTTGCAAATATTGCAGACTATTGACATCAAATTCTCATTGTGATCATTATTATTTGTGAACAAAAGTGTTGTAATGTAAAGGTGGGGGTGGAGAGGGCCAATCTTCTCAAATCTCAAAATTATTCAAGCTATCTCACTACCACGGTTCGAAAGAGGACACTCTGGACTACCATTTGCATATAGTCTGTATGGTATACTATTTCTTATATGTTCTTGTAGAGAATTTTCAAGCAAAAAAATTAATATTTTCAAAGGCAATTTTCTCAATACTCAATATAAAGTGATATGTATGTGACTACGTTGCTGGTTATATTAAGAGGCCTTGGAACTTTCCTTTGCATATAGTATGGTACTCGTAGACCTAGAGTATTTCCCAAAACTAGCTCCTAACAAGTGGGCTTGTACAGATGGATACTTTTAAATAGCTAACAGTGCTCTGTTAAGGGCAAATTTTGTTCTGTTAATAGGAAATTTTGCTCTGTTAACGACAAATGTGGCACTGCTAAAATTTATGGATTGCGTCTTGGATTTTCACATATTTGAAAACAGCTTATTGTCGAAATCTCATTGAGAACTCTTATGTCTACAACCATATGGTACTTAATCATTTTGTACTTGTCGTCATCAAGACTGACCCCTTGTTTTGCCAGAAAATTAAGAATCCGTGCTAAAAATGTAGAATTAAATTTTATTTCTCTTGTGAGTGTACTTTAGCAATTAATATCCATTACAGTCTGTATTGTTAGGCTAAAGCCTTTGGTAGGCATAATCTTCAAAATACTCATACAATCGAAATTGTGTAAGTCTTGTAAGTGTTACTCCATAAAAAACTTTATTTTTACTATGTATTGTGGCATCATAATAATACAAAAAGGGTGGTAGGTAAGAAGCCCTCTTCCCCATATTATTTCAGGCAAGATATTTTTCACTAACAACGATGAAGATGTGTTAGACGCGTATGTGACTACTATACGTGCCACTACATACGAAACAATCTAGACACCCAGTCACATTCATAAATAGATAGACAGACGGACAGATAGACTGGCTTACTGATTAAGTCTAAACAGGCATTGTCATCATTGGCATCGACAACTACTTTTAAAACTTTACTTTTATTATGATTGTTGTTGTTGCTATCACTAGAAAGAAAGGTTACAACAAATAGAGAGAATAGAGCCCCATAATGACAACGATAAAGACGGCAATAAAAGTGACAACAACTGCTGCCAGCAATACATATATTGAATTGGCAGCCGTACAATATAATTTTGCTTGAGAGAAAGCAAAAAAAAAAGAAAAAACAGTCAAGACATGTACGCCTCCATTGATTCTGGTCGTCGTTAGTGACAAGAACTTCTCATGCGTGCACGTAAATGCCAAAATAATTGGAAAATTAAGGCTGCCCTAATTGGTATTGCTGGTCTTCATATGTATGTTTGAATACAACTTTACACATTAGGTGCTAATAAACGGCGAACAGCCTGGTATAAAAGTGGCTCATGCTCCAAGTTCTCAGGTACTATTGCTAGAAGTCAGCTGATAAAAGTTTTCAAATTGCAGCCGAAATTAAACTGTAGGTTCAGCTGCTCATGTATAAAATCAACAAAGCTTGCCGCTTTCCAGAAAGAACAACAAATATCTTAAGAGGATCATGCAACACGCCACCTCTTTGGACAGAGTTGGTCTCAATCAATCTTAAATAGTTTCCCAATACCCAATACGTTTTCACAGACGGAAGTTAAATTTCTGTACTGCAGTGTCATTCAGTCATGCTTGAGCGATCATAATAATTTTCAATCTTGTTTTTCTGTGAATCAATTGTATTCACAGACTCACTTCTTACACTCGCTTTAAAAAGGCAAAAGAATAACGTTTGAAACATTTATTACCCATTGCCTTTGGAAAGTAGCTACAAAATGCAACCACAAATTCACCCCGGCGAGTCAAAATAAAAGGTGTGATCTTGCCAAAAGTATTTTAACGCAGCCATTGTTCTCAATGGCAACTAAATTGAGTTGTTATCACGAACAGAAGCAGTCAGATAGACAGACATTCAAGCATATGATTCCATATGCGCACCCTTAACAAACAAAACATTTGAACAATTACACACACACTCCATAAACAAGTTACATTTCATAGTGGCTTGAGCACATAATTAGGGGATAAGGGATGCTAATAACCCTGATAAAAACAAAACTGGGGTGGGTTATTAAAACAACTAAAAAAGTGCTTAAGACATTAAAAACTTCTGTTTTCAAGCAACGAAACTTCAATAAATTCAAGACAGCAGAAGCATTCTCATCAAGCTACAGCCTATAGACCATCATGCAAAAGGCTAGCAGGTGATTGATGCAGAACCATCAACCATTGCACAGAAACCGTCAATCATTGCATAGAAACCATCAACCATTTCATAGAAATCATCAGTCATTGCATAGAAACCATCAATCATTGGATAGAAACCATCAAGCATTACATTGAAACTTGTGTATTGGGCCCCACATTAAGGGCTACCTATTTTGAAATTTTTATAAAACAAAGTATGTATGGGATGTCATCGACATTTTTTATTCGTTTGTTCATAGTTTTATTTGGTTGTGCGACATAAAGGTTCCCAACTGTGGGTATTCAACCAAACAATGGAGAGGAAAAATTACTTTCGATTTGACTGATGGCATGAAGAGATTGGGTGTGGTTGGTGCCCACAATAAAAAGTCTAATGATGTTAAATAGAACGATCTCAGTGGTCAGTTCATATTACTTTCACGTGAGGTGATCGTGTCCTCAAGTCACTGTGCAAAACATCCCATGTGGCATGAGCTGTGTGGCATGTAGCTATGTCCTGTTGAAACCACCTGCCATTGATGTCCAGAAGATCCACGTGGCATCACAACGGGCCGCTATGCGTGCTCAAGTGAGCTTTGTGATATCAGAGCTACCACTCCGACCTAACCTAACCAGAAGATCCAATTCATGCCAATAACGCCCACTGTAGACAGTGATGGCCTGGCCAAAGACATTCTCAAAGATATATGTCCCGTTGACACCAGTCAAAAATCCACATCAAAAAGTGACTTTTTTTCAATGCATTGAACGTTCTTGGATCTCATATGGATTGGTAACGTCCCAACAATTGGACAATTTTCATTCATACAGAAGTAGGTGTCATCGCTGAGGATGATTTTTCGATGACAATCAGGGTCAGCTGCCAATTGCTCCAGAGCCCATTCAAAGAACACATGTCATGCTTTTTTACCTTCAGTTACGCCATCAGTTGAATTTTTACGAGTCATACATACATAATTAGTTATTACAACCCTTCAGTTAGGATTTCAACCTAGCATCTCACACCACTTATGTTGTGTGTGTGTTTATTTTATGCATGAGTGGCGGGATCTATAGTTTAAAGTCGACTCCGAACGTTAGATTTTTGAGAAAATTTTCATGGCAATTTTATTTACTCTCAGAGATTTTGACAGAAATCGTCTGAGAGGAAGTCGCCGAAGAATTTTTTTCTCATATTTCGTTTTGTTGTAGATGTCTGGGCTGAGGTTTGAACCACAGACTCAAGTCTAATATGCCAACACACTGCCTACTAGACTACGGCGACTTGGCAGGCCTATTTCACAACACAAAATTCGCCAAGTTGTAGTCTGCCAAAGGTCGAGTTCTTGTAAGCAATGTGAAACCGACCGCCTCGAATCCTCTTGCATCCTCACACGTATAGCGGCCATTTTTTGGGAACATCTTACGTTTCGAGGACGTACGGTGAACGTATTGGTGGATATTTTATTGAACCAGAGGGCTCAAATCTATCTACAAGATTGCGATTTTTTTTTTCTGTTGGCAGAGCGATTATGGCAATCCTAAAATAGTCCACGCAAGCAGAACTTTAGACAAACGGAACACCCATTCTGCTACAACAATTGTAGTATTTGCACGTACTGTTAAATGTTACTTAAAGCCATGGTAGTTTGGCAAAACAGACTGAATAAATGACAACTAATTTAACAGATGTAGCTTTAACAAGATGGCCGCTATCAATTGTCAAAGTTCTGAAGTCCCTGTTGGAAAACCGGATACAATAAGATTCTACAGATTTTCGTTGATATGGGCAAATCAATCCAATTTTGGATCCAACTGTGGCGTTTACAGAACGCGGTATAACTGGTCCCTTAAAAAAACTAGCAGCTGTTAAACTTTAGAGGCCCATGCCATCGAAAAACAAAAAATGCTCTTCCAAATCCTTTACTTATTGCCTTGCGTACTCTTATCGATAAAACTTTTGTTGAAAATGAAATTTATTTTCATGAAATTCATCAAAATATCCCTTAGGAAAGAATCCCACAACCGAAACAACAACCTTCAAATGTTTGTTGCTAAGAAGTAATTCTTCTATCAGACAGTCAGACAGACTCGTGAAATAATTAACAAAATAAAAAAATCCATTAAAAAAGATGACTTAATTTGTTGCTAAGAAGAAGAAGAAGAAGAAGAAGCAGCAGCATTTGCGATAACCAGACTTTGAGAAGAAGACAAAAAAAGAGAGAGAAAAAATTGAAAGTGTTTGCGGTCAATATTATTTTCATTGTTATAATTCTTGTTCTTGTTGGTGGCGGTGTTGTTGTTGTTATTGAAATGAATTCCATTTAATTTTCCATTGGTTTGTCTGATAATTTTCTAATTAAACAGCATCAAATGACGCTGTTTCCTCTTCTCTTCGCACGGCATCATCATCATCAACATCATCACCATCATCAACAGCAGTTTGGTTCATCAATTTGTAACAAAGAAAGGTTTTGCATGCCCTACAACTAGTCACATCGGTGATTGGGTTTGCATAGAGTGCGAGCTCATCTCTACGGCATTCGAACATCTTACTTACAATCCCTTAGGGAGGATTACAAACTAGCTTCTCACGCTACAGCCATGGTATGTGCGGCGGCATCTACAGTTTAATGTAAACTCCGAACAGCTGATGAGGCAGTTATTCCCACAGCTTTTGACATGTATTCCCTGTATGTAAGTATGTTTAGTGTAGGGTTTAACAAAACCAGACTCGTTCCTCTCTCTCTCTAAGTAACCCGCTTGTGTTTGTATTGCTTTGTTTTTTGTCTCTAACAATCTGCATCACAAGTTCAGACGGCCTACAAAATGAAAACGAAATCAAAGTGAAGTGAGATGAACAAGAAAAAAAGAAACAAAACCAAACAGAAACAAATCTTTTTCACCAGACAGACGGCGGACACACATGTGTGTAAATGAGTCAGACTAAAACAACAACAATAACAACAACAACAAAAGCAGTAACAACAACCAAAGCATTATTAGAAATCACAAGAACAAATTTATTTAAAGTTCACTTCAAAGACGGTCGGTCAGGAGGAGGTTAAAGAAAACAAAAAGAAGGCAACAAAATCGACAGCCTCAGCAACGAAATCGAAAATAATTCAACCCTTAAGTTACAAAAAAAAACCTCAGTTTGAAACAAAAGATGACGAAAAAGAAGCAGCAGCAGAACGAATGTCTGGCATCATTAAACAATGAACGACAGTGCAATAGCCACCTACACATGCATATAAAAGTAAGCCACCCATTAATGTATGTGTGTACATATGCATAAACATATGGAATACAAATGTCTCACCCACACACACACACACATAGAGAGACTGTCTCCATCTCTTTTTGTCTATGTGAGGAATAAAAGTTTAAGGCCTGCTTAGGTGTGCATGTGATTTGTACATCGTATCATAGAGTGTATCAGTGAGTGTCCGGATGTATTTGTATGTGTATGTATGAGTATCCTGCTAATGTGCACATTGTTTACCGGCAAAAATTGCTGTCACACACACACACACACACTCCCATTCACAGACACACTTTCATATGCATTATAATTGTTAAATGACAGACACATTCCATTCCACAATCGTAAACCCTTCAATTTGTTTCTATTCAGATTCGAATTCAGAATCAGATTTGTTTGTGTTTTCTTTCTTTTTTTGCACTGAAATGCAGACACAACAACAATCACAACAACAAACAATCAGACAAAGTACAGCCAGATAGACAGACAAACACTTACACTTGCATTCAAAGTTTTTTGTGTTTTTGTTTTTGTTTTGAAAGATACACACACGCTCTGCTAGTACATATTTATAATGGAATCGTTGGAGACGGTAGTGGTTGTGACATATCATGACATGATGATTTTTTTTTTTGGGTACTGGGTGGGTAGGTACAGCAAATGGTCACATTATTAGCTGCGGATAGAAGCTTTTAAGTGAAGATAACAATGTATTACTTTAAAGTTATCGATTACAGTTTCAAAGTTTATGGTGCGATGATGAACATCAGTCAACTAGGGAAAATAAAATCAGAACTCAAAAATATCAAGAAATAGTTGTCTTGAGCTAGTTACACAAATTACGTATAAACCACCTATAATACTAAATCAGTCGATTATTTTCTCATTACCCCCTTGGTACCTTTGCAGTGTACAAAACCATACGAGGCATCTCCAACTCATACAGTTTGTTGCTGTTTTTAAGCCTTCATGTGTAAGGTTACTCTTGAAGTATCGTGCACTCTAGCGCCATCATAGTTATAAAGGGTGATTTTTTAGCTATTATCTTTTTGGCAACACTGGTTTAAACAGCTCACGCACGTTTCGTGTTTTGTTTCACTGTCAAACATCTTCAGTTTGGTCTATAATTTAACCATGAATCGTCTTACAAACGAACTACGCTTGCAAATCATTGAATTTTATTATCAAAATGCGTGCTCTGTTAAGAAAGTTCATCGCGCGCTTCTTCCATTTTATGGTCAGTTTAATTGATCCACTGAAGCGGCTATTCGGGCTATTGTGACTTAACGTTTTTTTTTTTGACTTGCATGACATGTGGTTTCAACAAGACGGTGCCACATGCCACACAGCACGCGTAACAATGGACTTATTGAGAGGCGAGTTCGGTGAACATTTTATTTCACGTTCGGGACCGGTCAATTGGCCGCCTAGATCGTGCGATTTAACGCCTTTAGACTATTTTTTGTGGGGCTATGTTAAAGCTCATGTCTATACAGACAAGCCCGCTTCAATTGACGCATTGGCAGACAACATTGAAGCATTTATTCGTGTGATACCGGCCGAAATGTTGGAAAGAGTATGCCAAAATTGGACCAAGCGGATGGATCATTTGAGGCGCAGTCGCGGTCAACATTTGCGAGAAATAATCTTCAAACATTAAATTATATGGACCGTACTATCGATTCAAATAAAGATTTCATGCATTTTTCTGAATTTTATGTGTTTTTTTTTGAAAAATTTTCCTATAGCTCTTAAAAAATCACCCCTTATTATCAGGCTATCGACTGATGGGAAGTTCAATCAGTATCTGGTGTTTCAATTTGAATTTCCCGTTCCTGATAGCTTTGGGCCAGAATATCCGCCCCTGATCAAAAGTAGCCATGTTATATTTCCATACGACAGGGTAGACGGCTTAATACTCGCATTGAATATTAAGAGTTTGATACGTCTTGGGCTTCGCCATACAATCATCCTAATTATCTTTCAATCCGGCAATTCGTTTTGGAATTAGATGAAATCAGCAAAATACTATATAAGCAAGCAAAAGTGCTTGATTTTATGCTACTTCTTCAGAAGACCCCCTCCTTTCCTAGGGATCAGCTTAAGCAATTGTAATCCTTGTGGATGATGAGTCAGCTAAACTGTATCCTTCCAGATTAGAGGATGCCAGAAATATTTTAATGGAATGACACAAAGCATTCTAATGTAAACCTCGCATGATGAAATGGTCGTGAGACTAAAGCAAGTACTAAGCCGCCACTCACCGATATTAAGGCTACATTTACCTTGAATAGAATATACCAGACATTGCGTCAATGCTTGAGCGGAAACCAGGTCACGGACAGGGTAGCATAGACGGATATTGACTGGTGTTCCTTCCTCCTCAATTGAAATTAAAGATTGGATTGGATGCTACAAGCGATCATGATCATAAGAAATCATTCGTTCGGACAAGAATTCACAGATGCAACTTGCGCACGGTGGTTGAACGTATTACTACTGCTTCTCATACGATAAGAATGGCTCTTCTGCATCACGACTTTTAAAGTTGCTGACGGAGGTGGCACTTACCCGGTCACAGTGCACAGTTTTCAAAAAACAGAGAAAGTTTCCTGTACGACACGTCTCTGGATAACTTGACCTATGGATGTTGACCTGTGGATGTTGATAGGCCAAATGAAGTACCTCAAAATGGTTTGAGTGTAATGCTCTTCCTAAGGTCTGAGTGAAGATAACGCTGGTCAAGCTATGCTTAGAGCTGTTCTAATGTTGATGGGGTCAATAGTTTCTGGGGATCCGTTGAATACACGTCTGTAGAAGACATTATAATGGCAGGGGACTTCTTTTCGTGAACGTAGCTCATAAAGTAGTCACGGTACTGTGAAGACTTCATTGGATTTGTCCAATATCACTTCTCTGGCGATTACTTTTCTTTCACTACATCTAGTCACTATTATCACAAGAGATTATTTATACAAAGAAAATACACGGTCACAGGTAGCTTAACACAGAGTCCTATACTTGAACTAACACTCTAGAATTGAGCCTTAAACTTTCTGACTCTGAATCGGTTGAGAGCTATGCGTTCGAGTTGCGTGAGAATACATATTTAGGGGCAAAGTGCAACGATGTTGCAGAGACTATACGAGAGTCCCAGTTGAGGCCTAGAATTAGCAGTATTGAGCACAGATGAAGGCAGCAAATAAAACTGTGAGTTGGTTGTCAGCACTTTGATGTAATTATTGGTGAAAAACTGAATGCAAAAATGAAAAAATATGCCTGGAAATTGCTGGTTCTCATGGTGAAAAAAGCCGACGACTTCTATTAATGGTTGCGGACTCTGTCGCACTCTTCGTAATATGGATTGATGGACGCTCTGCATGAAATTTCTACTGTCTATATACGAAAGCGTCCGAAGAGGCATTTACAGTAAGATCCGGTAAATGCTGATGGAATTACAGGCAAAGAAGCTTAGCTGGCTTTATAGCATACAAGGTGCAGCACCTTTCCAAGTGATGCGTTCACGATGTTTGAGAGCAGTAAGGATGGATGACGAATCACAACGGCTGATGGACGTATGAGTATTCTTAGATCTTGTGTCACACCCCTTGAATTCTAAGACCACTGCGAAGTAGATTATTACCTCACATAGCTTTTGTCCTGCTCTTGGCTGATGATCAACGGTTACGATTTGAATTACGGAACTGCATCTGTCAATTGATAAGTGAAACATGGGCCCAATATTCGTCAGTTTGTCTTTCTGTGCAGACACGACATAAAAGAGAGAGAGAGAATACAAAGCGCTAAAGCAGCAGGAGCTATAATGGCATTCACAGCTAGCCGTGTTGTCGTGTCAGGATGATAATTGTACAGAGACAACTGGACACAACACTTCTGTTTGTCCTTCTAACGTAAAACAAAATTGATGGCTCTGGTAGTATCTCACCATCGGACATCGGTGTGATGTTTGTGAATGGTTGTTGCAACTAACTGAGGTTCCCAACGCAATAAGCCAAGGACAATTTGTACTGAAACCTTCGTATATATTTAGAGTGTATAACGTATCCAATATCCTGTTTTAGTATCATGCGAGGGATGTTAGTAATGTTATGGCGTTAGGAAATCGCCTAAAATATGTTCAGTATTCACAAGTAATTGTTATGGAGTAACTGTGGTAAGGAGTAAAAATCAATAAAAAGAAGAGACAGACTGTCTAGATCAACCTTTATAGAAGCTTAAACTATAAAATGTAATGGAAAGATTAACGACGCATCGCATTAAAGTCCAAAATCAAGGCAAATTCTTATCGTTAACCTCCAAACAACATGCACATCTCTAATGACACTTCAAAGCTCATTTAAGCCTATCTCATTGCTGTCGCCGACAGTGTTAGTGTTGCTGTTCTTATTATTGCTGTTGATGCTGAGTTGCCGTCATCATATTATCGTTGCCATTATTATCACCACAAATGATTTAAAAAACATAAAAAAACCCCCAAAAAAAAAAGATGAGACAGTTTTTTTTTTTCTGCATTATTTTAGGAAACCAAAGGCAAAAACAAATCAAATCAAATAAAATATGACTGACTCGTGTGAATGAGTGAGTGAGTGACTGACTGTCTTGATGTCTGCATGACTGATTAAAAAAAAACAACAACAAACAATAACAAAAAACACACGCATTTAAGTACTTTAAAGCTGTGTTGTTGACTGTATATGGGCTGGATTTGGAAGGCTGCTCGGCTGCCGGGAAGGATGGATGGCTGGCTGGCTGTATGTCTGGTTATTGGGTTGGCAACATGATACCAGACGTTTGCAAACAATAACAGCAACAATAACAACAACGCCAGCAACATCATTATAAACTTTAAGTGCATTTTACTGATGAAATAATATCCATCCACCCTAAAGATAGACGTCGACATTCCAACAGCATAAGCATAGCATGAGTATGTATGTATGTATGTATGTATGTATGTGTGGCAGAAGTAAAGTGGTTAGTTTGTTTGGAGTATTATTTCGTTTCTGTTTATTTGTTTGTCTGCCTGCCTGTCTTTCCGTCTGTCCGTCCGTCTGCTGTGTTCGTTGGTTCTCCTTTGATGGTGTAAAATAACCCAAAATATTCATTTCATTTCACTTTTTTCTTCTTCTTATTCTTCTGCCTGCTGGTATCGCTCTCTTTTTAAAACGCACACAACATTAAACGCTAACAAAGCATTCAAAAAGATATTTCCAACGCTTGCGAATGTGACTGTAACTGCACAGGCGTCAGTGACAGTGACAGCGACTATGTGTTGTGCATACGATGGATATACCATGACCTTGAAAAATATTCCGAAACCTACTCATTCAGTAAAGAATGTTTTTTTCTTTTTTTTTTATTTACAACAAAAACAAGAAACACAAAAAAGAGAAAAAAAAACATTGTCTGCCACTAGTATGTCTACAGTGTTTGGACACATAATTAGGTCATGGTTTTTTAGATTTAAAGGATAATAAAAGAAAGTAGAAGAAGTATCGGTAGCCTATCGCTAGATTTTTGTCCGTAGAGACTTTGGGAAGAACTACAGGCAGCAAAAGTTACATTGAATTGCTTTGCGAATGGCTATTGTTATGTATATAATCTGGCTTCTCATAATCTTAACCTTCCTATACCCGCGCCAAAAAGTGAAATACCAATACCCGCGCGTTGGTCTGTGAGACCGACAATGGAAAATCCTATATCCTTGGTACTATTTCAAAAAAATTTTTGAATCAAAAACGAAGCTTATTACGAATAATGAAGTGATATCAACTTACTGGCACTAATTTTTACAAAAAAATCGCAATAATAAAAAAATCGGTCTCACCAACGCGCGGGTATAGGAAGGCTAAGTAAGCATATTCTTGTAAATAAAAAATTAGTCTATCATCAACCCTCAAAGTGTGTGGTCATTAATTCGCGTGCTTGAAACATTACAGCCATCACATCAAGTTTTTCCAGCTAAACAGGTGCGTGTAAAATTCTAGATTGCTAGAGTTGCCATCTGTCATTATCTGGAATTGAATTGTTGTATTGGGTTTAACTTAACTTAAGACCCAATATTCTCCACAAGGTGGAGTTGAATGTCATATGAAGATCGTTCGTTATGCTATCCTCTCCACAGAGTTAAAAGGCTTTAAATGGACTATCGTCTAAGCCATCCTAAGGAAAAATTTTAATATCCGGGCTGTAAATATTAAGAATCCAACTCTCAGGTTCCAGAAAAAATATAAATAAGGACCGGTGCAGGCGCTAATCGGTATTGATTTATAAAGGTGTCTTTGGCATATATTTTCAAAAGACTGTGCGTAAGGGCAACGCTTAATGCCTATCTGCACAACTACTTATGAGTTTAAGGTGAACTTTTACCAGCAAATATTTTCATATTAGAGCGGTAGTTTTAGGTTGTGGATGACAATCAGTTTACAGTTACTTAATGAAATAAAGAGAATTAGGTTTGGAGTTTGGTGTCGTGGAACTATGTCTGAAGGTGTCCTTTTCCGACATCTGTCATTTAGGCGTTATAATGGATGCGATTTCTTTGACACCCTCAATCATTCAATGAGAGTTTAAGAAGATTGGAGACAGTTTTTCTCTCATGAACCTCATATCCGCCAAATCGATTTATTATTTTATAGCCTGTTCGACTTAGAAGTCGATCATATTACATGGGATATGATCCCGTCCGTGCCATAAAAGCCTTGGCAATTAGGTTGCTCTCCTTGCTTAGGGATCCTTCTCATAATATTGCCAATTCATGGACTGAGTTTATTTTTCTGGACAGCAACTCTGTGGTTTGGCCTATTAAAAGATTTTCGGAACAATTCAGTGTTTGAAGTGTCATTCGTGATGATTTATAATAGTGGAGAATCTTAAAGAACTCTTGTCCGTAATGGCGCATGACTACTCGCTGTTGTTGTTGGTTCGTAATATAAGGTTCTTTCTATTTGAGTAATAGTGCATGAATATTTGAATCAGTTGGTTAGGTATATTGAAATTTCGCAACCACGCTAGGTTGTGCCCCTATTATGCCGGTTTTAACGCATTTTAAATATCCGCAGTAATCGTGGTACGAAATTTTGTGGAGCTCAGGCGGTTACTATCGTATTCTAAACATATTTTCCCAGTTGGTAAAGAGGGAACTCATGGAACAAATCACTGACTGTGATTTGGCCGTGGCCAAATCTATCCCGTGCTTAAGAGTTCTAATTCGCTCCGGTATGCTTATTATCTAGAGTGGAACAAAATGAAATCGCTTGTACCTTTAATGAGAATTATAGATTACTATGTTAACGGTCAAGCGGCCGAGAAGACTATTGAACCGATCTGATGTACGATTTGAGTGATTGGTAACTGCTCTAACTCTATAGATGACATTGAACAAAATCGGACTCTTTTGTGTTCAGTTCTAATGAACAGTAATATTCTTGGAAACGGAAGTTCTCTTAGTAGATGACTTACTAGACAAGACCCAATTCTCCATATATGAGTTTATCCAAGAAAAGGAGACGTTGGCTGAAAAGATTTAACTTCTATCGCTTAGAAAGCTTTGCTATCGATTTACTCACTGGTATGAGTCAATCTTAGTGTCCTAGGTCACTAGGCTAGCTTTCAGTCGTGTATATTTATGTGGCATACGATTGGTCTGCTCATGGTAGAAGAGGGTTGAATACAACATGTCTAATAAGTGTGGTAAGAAGGAATGAAAAAGAAGCGACTTTGTAGAAAGAAACAAGGTGCAATAAATTTAAGTGGGGTTCTTCTGTTGGAAGACTAATTAAAGCCCTTTCTTCTTAAACTTACACCAACAGCAAGAAGGATCTCGATTACCTTGGATGCTTAAATATTTTTCCATTATGCCCCTAAACCCCGACATTTTGATTTACTCTCTGATATTCTATTCTATGTGGGCCCCATGTTGTTATCTTTTTGTTTTATCAGAATTTCACATGTCACTCCTAGCTAAACAGGTAATTTCTCTATAATAGTAGGTTCTAGTATGATAGGGTTGCCATCTAGAAAGAAAATCTCATAATTTAAAATCGTCATATTATAAGTAAAACACTAGACGCACCCTTTCTAATGTATTATCACAGTACTGAATCACTAATGGCTGAATCTAGGCTCCTAAAGGGCGTTAAGGATAAGCGATTGGTTAAATTTATCCCTATTTTTTTATATTGGAGTTAAAAATCTCCATTCTATACCTCTTTCTGCTTAAGTTCCTTCTAGACGATGACTACTATGGCCTTACATGTCCTCCTATCTGCCTATCAACGTGATACTTTATATTCTGTTACGTTGAACAGTTTCAAAACTCCAAAAAGTAAATTTGTATGCCTTACTTAAGTCCTCATAATTTAAAACCTCGACTGTATTTTAAAAATGCCCAACCAACAAACACACTAACGGCTGACTAACCATAACCTGGCCTAGACAAAGGAGAAGCTGAGTTAGCTGGTGGTGTTATGTCTACGTTATGTGGCCAATATTGGCGGCAAAGAATGTTTCTTTAATCCTCCAATGTTCGTGTTAATGTTTGTGTCGTTAATAATGCTGGTAAGGGGGGCGGAGAATGGTGGTGGTGGTGGTGGTGATGCTGATGGTGGTTGATGTCTGGTCGTCCTTATTTTTTTTTTTTTTTTGTGTCTCGCCTTTTTGCATTTTTCCTTTGTCGTATTACAATGTCATCACAATTGTTGTATTTCCAATTGATGTTGTTGTAGTGCTTATTTACTGCCACAGACAAAGAGAGAGAGAGAGAGAGAAAGAGAGAGATAGAGGGATTGTCTACAATTTTAACTTGCTGTCTGGATTTACAAATAAAGCCAAGAAATACAAACAAAAACCCAAAAAAAAGTTGGAATTTTAATGAGCCCAAGAGTAGTTAATGCTGTCGATTACATTGTGGGCCGCCTGTCTGGTGGTTCTGTTCAAACAGTTATTTAATCAAATCTTAATTTAAAACCTTAAATTACCGTTAAAAAGGAATTAAATTTATTAGAAGTTTCTTTTGCAAGTTATTTCCAGTGACGTTTTTTCTTAATTTTCTTGACGTCCAGCTGAAAAATTATAAAGATTTTGTTCTTCTTCCTTAGATTTTCATATTTATTTTCTGTTGCCTTTTTTTTTTTTTTTGTTTGTTTGTCTCATTAAGGATTAATCAGCATATTTGAGTTTTTCTGTTCTCTTCTCTTCTGTCCTGTTCTGTTGTGTTTTGCCGTATTGACAGGCAACATATTGAAGTGTTGCTTCCTCTCATCTTCCGTTTTATTGCCAAGTGTTTGGCAGGAAATTCAGTTTTAGTTTCTTTTTTATTTTCTTGTTTTATTCTGTAGTTGTTGTTGTTGTTGTTCTTTTCACTTCAGAGATTTGGTTTTAATCTTCTTGAAAAAGAGCAGAATCAAAAAAAAAAAATCATAAAAAAGAACCCGACGTCTGAGTTGGCAAAAAGAATTTATTTGAGAGCTTAAGCCAGACACACATAGACAGACAGACAGACAGATACCAGGAGATACAGAGCAAAATTCTTACAATAAATAACGAACGTTTTACCATCAATGTATTCTAAATAGGTCAGGGAATTGACTGGGAAAATTCATAAAGTATACAGAGAGGGTTTGTACGTTTGCTTCTGTTAAACCTTTGCAACTGTATTGGCTTAATGTAGAGTTGCATTTATGCCTCAGGCATTCAATTTCTTTTGTGAAGAAGATTAGAAATGCAAATTTTTCTCATCAATTGTAGTTATCGGAGGAAATCAGAATGTCAATGATAACATAAACCATGAAAGACTACCATCAAACGCGGTTTGCAGTAGTTATGGGGACATGGCAGAGTAAGAGAACGTATTTCTTTAAAATAATTCAAGCCCAAGATCCATATTGGATAGTTTAACTAGTATTAGGTCCTAGAAATGGTGTACTTTCGGCGATGACAATATTCCAATTCCATTTAAGACAAGCATAGCATTGCAGCTTAAAATCCGTGAGTAGAACAAATTTGCAATTCCTTTTGGAATTTAAAAATTAAAAGGCCGTCATCCTTCTTCCCCTCCTCTTCTAAGATAATTAAATAAAAAGCAACAAGATCTCTAAGTTTAGGTAACGTCAACAACTAAAATCAATTTTAACCCAAGGCAACAAGCGAATACATTTTCTTAGAAGGTTTTCTTTCTTTATAGATGGCAACCCTATCACACTAGAACCTACTATTATAGACAAATCAAGTGCTTAGCTGGGAGAGACATGTGAAATTCTGTTCAAAAAAAAAAGAGAATAACATGGGGCCCACATGGAATTTTAAAAAAGATGTAAAAAAAATTCGAAAACATTTTTGCAGCATCACTTTGTGTCATTTGAGTTTCAACACTTGTAAGCCTTTCAAGGCATGAAGAATTGGTGTGGTGAAGATTAGTGTTTAGTGACTGCGAACAATATTCAAAAGCTACCCTGGCTTGGATTCCAAAGTCTAAGTTAAAGTACGGGAACGGCTGACGCTTTTAGCATTCCCGAACATTTGCAATTTTATGCAGAGAAAACATATAAGTTGAGACCTTATTGGTGGATAATCTTTATAATCTTTTCCAAATGACTCAGTATGGATCTGGCGGAAATCAATGCCATTAAAATACTTTTAGTCTCTCAGCATCTGCATTCGGATAATGAAGCTATTATGCTATAGACGCAGAGCAAAGCTAGTTTTACTAGCGGACCGTTAGTTGGTAGTGAATAGGGATATTATTGAAGGATAAAATGTAGGATCTTCACAAAGAATAATAAATGTGGTGAGAAGAAATGAAAAGGGGAGTCTACAATATAGCAGAACACAGTTAATAGTGCTGTAAATTAGTATTGTAAATTCTATTGAATAAGAATTAAGAGCAATATGATCAGAGTTCATAAGTCCATGATCATTTAGGTCTTAAATGGACCTAACGATTAAAATTTGTATATCTATTAGTACCTCCAGTAGTTTCTTTCACCTGAGGCCTCTGTTAGCGTAATACTCTTGTGGATTTCCTTTGCTATTTGCAGTGCTTGAGGAGTCGCAATCCTTCTGGGACAGAAGAATCGTCTTCACTGTATAGTATCTTCCTAGAGACCTTCTCCTTTTAAGTGTGCATATATTTCGTCTTATGACTACCATATTTTCCTTTACATCTCCTCTGCCATACCGTTGAGGCAGATTTATGCTACAGCGTTAGCTGGCTGGCAGTTTCTTCTAAAACTGCACACCTCTGGGCTGTACACTCTAATGATAATAAATTGTTTGATATTTTGCGTTTTCGAGGAATTTGTGTACAGAATCCAGGAAGCTGATAGACCTGTTGAACTGGGACTTTCCTAGTGTTGCATCCGACTTTGAAATCAGTTTGATCAATTGCAAGAGTCTTAATTTTAATGATTCAATCAACTTTGTTTTATGGACAATCACAAAATAGGGCCATATAAGGAGAGATAATGGTTTTAATGTCAACGCGCTCTCTTCATGGTAAAATATTTGATCTCGTTGTTAAACTTATTAGTCCAGGCATCCTGTGGATGTATCTAAGATTCTTGCATCTTGCAAACAGTTGATTAAATTGTTACACCAATTAGATATGAAGTTTCTTTCTATTTCAGGAATGTTCTGGTTATGGGTGTCTGCCCTTATGTTTCACTGTTAGTAACCAGTCCAGCTGTCCCTATTATGGCATAGATTGGACTAAGGGGAAATCTAAAATCCTTTAACTAAGGGAAGCCAATAAAGTCTCTTAGCAGAGCTAAGTCGAAGCCTGTAGGAGGCTAATCTGATTTTAGCATTTTTTCAACCATTAATCTTGACGTTTTCGTCACTAAAAATGTCTGGACTTCTTTAAGCCATTTGAAGAGTATCTATTTGATTCTGCAAATATTTTCTGATAATCGATTGCACCCAACGTGCGTGCGAAACGGGTGACTATGGATTAATTAGCATATCTATTAGTCCTTAAATCGATTCTATAGAATTAAATCACATTTGGATTTCACATTCAAATTCGCTTTTTTTATTTCATTTTTGAAAGTAACGACACAATGCAAATGCATCCTCCATACCATGGTGGTAGTGGTTGGTGGTAGTGGTTGGTGGTTGGTGGTAGAGGGGGAGTTAAATGTATCACAGAAAGGCATTCATGGGTTCGTTTGATTACTGTCTGTGTCAGACAACATCAATCAACTTGAGACAAGAAATACCACTCAAACAGCTCTACTTATTGCTAAAATATCTTCAGATTATGGAGAGCAAAAAAAAAATTGCAGACAGTAAAAAAATGAATAACAAACTGAAGTTAAAGTTAAAGATTAAAAGGAGACCCTTTACTTATAACTCTATCACAACCACCATCATCATCATCATCATCGACATGATGGCTTTGGCTGGCTGCATACATAGTAATACAGCCACGAAGAAAAAGAAAAAAACAGCCACCACATCAGATATCGAAGGTTTAGCAGCAGAAAACAAAAACAACAAAACAAAAAGGAAGGAACGAACGACATTATTGCCCCAGCCAACCCTTTAGTCATGCAGCCAGTCAATAACACTTGCCTCGTGCATAATTGCAAATGCAGCAGCAAATGCAATACATTGCAGCGCTCAAACAGCGACAGACGTGAGGTAAGAAACGGAAGAAACAAAAAAATCAAAAAAAAAAAAATAAATGAACTGCACGCGGTCTCTTGAACATTTGGCCTGATTCTGCAGTTTATAAAACATTTTTTTTCTCACTTTTTGTCGTCATCATCGTCTTCTTTTTCGAAATACAAAAACAGAAAAAAAAACATCTACAGCAACAACAACAACAACAACCAAAGCCTACAAACAAACAACAGCTGTCTGAAAATTTACTCTGATTGCACTCGAATAAGTCGCGACATGTTGTGAGAGTGAGCGAGTGAACGAGTGAGAGTGTGTGTGTATGTTTGGATTGTTGTTTGTTCCGGGGCCGCAAATCCATTCCAACAGCTTCAAACGAGACTATCTTGCATTCGTTCGTTCGTTCGGTTCATTCATTGTTCGTTTTCAGACCCCAGCCAGACATATTTCCAGTAGCAAGACATTTATTTAGTCAGCCAGCACTAGAGATTGTTTTTTTGTTTTTGTTTTTTGCTTTATTTTCTCTACCAACAACGACAACAGCACATTCTTGTTGTTGTTGTCTGACTTTTGTTTTTCGTTTTTGTCGTTTTTCTATCGTTTTAAGAACAGCTTGCAACAGGCGCTTGCAGGCACAAAAAAAAAAACACAGCCAGTCAGCCAGACCAGACCAGACGAGACCAGGCCAGACAAGCAGACACTTTTAGCTGTGAATACGAGTACACAGGGGCACAAAAATTCAATAAAAAAAAAAGAAAAATACAACAGCACACACTGGCTCACATAGGGCACATGATGCACATGCATGTCTGCATCCAAATAAAGAATTTATTCGCACAATACAAGTCAATATCACAACAACAACAATAAAGAGGGAGGAAAAAACCCAGATAAAAACCTACAATAACAATTTGGGTATTACATACACTATGGGACATTTACTTTAAATTGCGGGAAAATGTTTAAAAAAAAAAAGAAAATGTATGATGGCTTAAGGCAGTACATACAGGATGGTGGACCTAAACAGTTGGGTCAGGTTAATTTAATTTGGATGGCGTAACCACACCGAGAATGGGTTTTCCTTTATTCTTAGATGCGATCGCTTAAGTGCTGGGAGGAAGTGACAGACAGTTTTTTTCTTCTGCTACGGGTGTTAACTTCTTCAAGAGTCCCCGTTTAGATAAAGGGCTTGCCCTTTAAAGCAATGTCCCGTGAGGTCAGAGGTCACATACTAAGTGTTCAGTCAAGAGTATAACGATCGACAAATTCACCGTTACTGTATACTGCACCAATATGGAAAAGAGTCGGGAATATTATTAACAATTTCTAGAAGGAGATATTTAACAGCGTTTAGCCGCCGGAATTATGACCACAGATAAAGAAGCATAAATTCTAACAAAAAACATTCTTCAGTCTGACTATCCATTAAAGGACTGTTGCTCTTGCAGAAGTACTTTCTGTCACTTTCAATGTGAAGCGACTTTCTCGCTCTTTCACAAACTAGTTTTCTAGTTCCAACAAAAGTAGGCACCCTCCTCCAAGTATTGGTTCTATTAAAAGTATACTAGCTGGTGGTATCTGAAACTAGGCCCATTTTAAGACGCGAAATTTTCGCTCAGCCATGAGAGAAAGACGCGAATGCAGTCTTAATGTTCATTGGACCTATTGGAGCGAGAAGTTATCGCAAACTTAAGCTATTAGTGAGTGGATCACCAAGATGCCAATTGTATCACTTCCGAACAAATTGTGTTTTTTACATGCTACTTCTCGCTCGTTACACGTCCTCACCCTCATCTTCTGAATTTTAATTTTTTTTTTTTTTTTAAACCAGCACTCAGGGGATGGCCCCTACTCATGCAGTGCATTGTGCAAGTTTAGGAAAGTTGATTTAAATTTACCAATATCGTAACTGACGGGAAAAACTTCCGCAGGAAGATCATTCCACAAGCGAGCAGTGCGGGCAAAAAATGAATTTGTTCTGTAATGCATTGTACGGTTCACTGGACAATCAACCACAAAAGGATGTGCTCTGCGAGAAGTACGAGTACCACGTAAAAATATGTTATCATCTGGAACCAAGCCCCTTATATCTCGAGAACACCTCCCATTATATTACCGATAGAACAATGAAACACACGCCACATTGCGACGATGCTCCAACGAATCAATAGAGTTGGATACCCTACTGTCATTAATAAGCACTTTCGCCCTCTCCTGTACGCGGTCGAGAAGCTCCAAAATAGACTTTGAATCAGCGGCCCATACATGAGAGTTGTACTCCATCCTAGTTCGGATAAACGTCCTGTAAATAGTAAGAAGGTCGGATGGAGTGAAGTATTTTCCGCACCGTTCCAAAAAACCAAGGCACTTGAATGCTTCCTTCGACACTCGAAAAATGTGATCGTTCCAACGAGCATCACAACTAATTCTCATGCCCAGAACATCAAGAGCATCCGCCTCCTCAATATTTACATTACCCATAGATACAGATGACAGAACACCAGTACCAGCATCACGCCGGTGATCTGATCTTTTTCTGTTGCTGTATAATGCTTTAGAATGATAGGAATTTCAACATTTTATGGTTTCCCCTGCGGAACTGTATTGAATTTTTGTATCAGTGAGGAACTTTGCTTATTGAATTCTACTCTTTTTCATGAGGTGACACAATGAACTCCCCTTTAGGGGTTGTAGGGCCTAAGTGTATGAATTATTTGGATCTCTCACTAAAGACTTATGATTTTTTAAATTAGAAAACTATAATGAAAACTTTTCATATTCTACCGGAGTTGAATCTGCATGAATCTAAGGTTTAAACCCTACTCCGTATCACTTTACCACGACATGACCTAATGATCGAAAGTGTAAAAAAATAAGTTGCTACAAGACGAGAAGTCAGCTGGTTAAGGGCAGTAGCTATCGAACTATTGCGAGCGTGCGTTTGCCCTCTGGTTCTAATTCCAGATATGGCTCTGTGGAACGAGAACCTAATTTCATTGACGAGTCGCAACTGTGAGGGTTATGAAACTAACAATTGCAGTGATATTTGTGGTGTATGTCACACCATATTCACATATTTGTGAATATAAGGACTTCCCCTCGACTAGAAAAGGTCAGGATAGTAGAACTGTTTCACTGCTAGGACCCAATAAAGCCAACATGAACTGCGTTCATTGCGGGACATTTCATCATCAGGTCGATGACGATAATCTGGAAAAGATTTCAATCTATGTATGTGGAAGAGTGGGAGACAATACAGTCCGGCTGAATTCCTTGGCACTCTATGAGTGTCCATTTTCAGGATCTCCTGAGGTTTAGAACTGGCAGAGGGATATGCTGTCATCCTGATCTAACTAAACCTTCTGCCCTTTATTTACTCTCCCTATTCCTTTTATTTTCCCTTAGGTTTTCGACTTTCTTGAACAAACGCAATGGATTCCAGGATTTCCAAGTGTTATCTGTTTATTGCTAAATGTATAGCCTATGTCTTCAGTGCTACCAATCTGCCTTTGGCAGTGAAACAAGACTTAATGAAAAGAATGTTCCAATCAGACTAGGTGAGCTTGTAAGCCTTTACCGGTACATCAGATGGTAATCTTAATATTCTAGAACCTGCCAAACATGACCAATCACCTGGAGTAATAAAAACAAAACAAAAAAAAAAACGAAAAAGTACAGAACTTAAACCGTAGAAGAACAGAATACATGTTCGAAATTTATGGATACTGGGCCATAGTGGCCAATTCACAAATGTATTGTTATGGCAAATAAAGAAAGAAAAACAAAAAATCGGTTAAAAAGTGCAAATGCAAGCAACGACTATACATCACATGCGACAAAAAAAGGCAGTAAACGCGAGGAGTGACGATGTCTGTGCATAAAATTACGATAACGACAATGGCAGCAGCAGCACTAGCAGAACCCAAAAACCAAAGCCAAAGCCACCACCATCATCATCATCAACATTACTATCAGCATCGTCAACATCACCATTGCCATCAACTGCACCACGATTTAGTGGCATAACAAAACAAAACAAAACAAAACAAAACAAAAAAAAAAAAATATTAAATTCATGCGGTGCAATGCATTCAATATCTGACCCGTATACCAGCATATGGAACCTTTCCACCCTGCCCACTTTGTCTGCCTGGGCTATCAGACTTTGGCATATTGAACCCCAAGCAAATGGAATGGTGAGTAGACGCTTAATACCCGTGTATTGTAACTTCATAAGCTGGTCATTCATTGTTGGTTTCTATTCACTATGATGACAATGACGATGACGACAACGACGTCTGTTTTCTTTCAGTTTGACTGGCTCTGCTAGGCGAACTAAAACGGGTATTTGGTTTTGTTTTATTTATTGTTGTTATTGTAGGGATTTTATTTGTTATAAAAAATTTTTACTAAAGTGACGCTTTATATGACCTCACCCTGTACGTTGATGAGGGAGTTTATTTGAAAATGAAATCATTTGGGATTTTGGTAAAAACAAAATTTTGGAATTCACATGTGGTACGTGCTATAGTTCAAGAAGGGTCTTCATAAAATGCAGAAATTCGGGATTAGAAGATAAATTCGCTGTCCTAAAGTAAGTATTGTGTTTCTTCTTATCCTATCGCAGCGATAAAAATTCAAAATGGTGCTCGATTTCGACAAGAACAATCTGATTATTGAGGTGGGGTGTCACAAAGCCATAGGACATAAAGCCATAATGGCTTTATGTCTCAATCCAAACGGACATAAAGCCATAATTTTGATATGGCCTTAAGTCTCATATCAATTTTAGTGAAATGGGACATAAAGCCATTATGGTTATATGTCCCATTTATTCTTGTGACGCACGCAGGAAAACTTTATTCAGCGAAGCCACCTGCCGCGTCCTACTGGAGGAAAAAATTCCTAAGCGCGGACGCAGGCCGCCACGCTGAAAAACTTTATTATGCGAAGCCAGATTTCAATACTTAACTTTAGTGCCTCAGGAACTGAAATGAGAGATAAAGCCGCTTTCTAACATTGCTAATGTGAGCTAAGGGCATGATGGCTTTATTATGCAATCATTATTAAAAATATGGTTTTATGTCTCATTTTCGGAAAAAAATTTATGGCGTTGTCCCATTATAATGAGACTTAATGGCATATGCCCTTATTATAATGAGACTTAATGGCATATGCCCTTATGTCTCAATGGAATGGGACTTAACGTCATATGGCTTTATGTCCTATGGCTTTGTGACACCCCACCGATTATTGAAATCATTACTGAATCTACATATGTGTTGTGTGAGAGGCGACCCGCATTCTGAACAAGTATACTTGGAGCCTACAGTGAATTGTCAATAGACCTGCTACTAACTTCAGGTTATTCCAGAATATTCTGATACATACATACATACATACATACATAATTGGTCATTACAATCCTTCAGTCAGGATTTCGACCTAGCTTCTCACACCGCTTATGTTGTGTGCGTTAAATGAGTAGCGGGACCTACAGTTAACACGTTGACTGCCACGGCAATTTTCAGAAAACTGACCAAAGAACGACAATTTGATTTTTTCACATTAGTGAGTACGAAATAACTCGTAGTTTGGCACCCTAGAAGGTAACGCAATCTACGAGTTAACCCTTAGTTGGCAGTCAAAGTGTTAAAGTCAACTCCGAACGACAAATTTTTGAGAAGCTCTTCCTGGCAATTTTATTTACTATCAGAGTTTTTGCCAGAAGTCTGCCGAGAGGCAGTCTCCGAAGAAATATTTTTTTTTTCATATTTCGTTTTGATACCTGACCTGGTATACGAACCCGGGCTTTACGTCTAATAAGCCAACACACTACCTACTAGACTACGGCGACTACATACTATAGAATATTCTGATGCTTGACTCAAATCTCCTCCTATTGAAGTTTTCCAACAAAAAGGTTCAGATTGCACTGCTTTAAACTCATTTGGTTTGAGAAAAGTCTTTGCATCTCCATCTATCTTCCCTTTCACTAAGAATACTCGTCCTAACATGTCTTCCCCCTTCTCAGAAAAGTTCTGGCCTCAATAGTAGCGTGAAATATCCGTTCCTCACAAATTCCTCAGTATGTTCACATCGCCATCAATTTCCACATGACCTAGATTCCAGCACAGGGTGATCTTATTTGCACTGGCTAGCTGATTCAGCTTGTCCAGGCAATCACATTAATTTCATTGTCGCATTAATTTCATAAGAGCTGGGGTGCTTGAAGGGCAACCTGACTATCCGACAGTACCGCCTGTTTAAGTTGATAGACTTCTAGACTTCTGCTTGACAGATACCATCAAGTTTCCCATTGACTCGGAATATTCCACTTTGCGATCAACAATCTCGCTACTTTCCGGTCTCAAGCTGTAAGTACACTACAGAGTAGTTACGACTTTTCAATACCTTTACGGTCTCTATGTTTCTCCCTACACTTTTCTTACAAAATTTCGTTGCGAAGCATTCCACAGAGTCTTATACTTTTGTCCAAGAAATAGTTAAAGAAGGAGTTGTAAGCCATTCTATTCATTAGGTCCCCTGATGAATATCGTGTTAGACTTTTCTCCCATTATTCTAATCCTAGGCTCCAAAGCTCTGGTCTTCACTAGCATGGTTGCTGCCCATCCCATCTAAAATCCAGTGCCACTGTAAGACATAATGTCTGTTATAGCAACACACACTAGCTTCTGTATCTTGGCCAACACGGTTTGAGATATTTTTTAAAAGATAATTCTGTTTTAACGGCAGAGATCAATAGGTCACTAGGATGGGCCATTTAAAGGAGATCTGCACCATACGAACCTAGAATGCTTAGGTTTGCAGTCAAACACTTTGGCAAATACGTGATGTTTTGAAGAAAATGTTCCGTTTCCAATTCTTGATTGAATATCTCTCTTTGATTGCGAAACGTATGAGAAAACACTTTGGCTAGGTTGTTGTGCCGGTTAACAACTTTTCTTTTTAAATCAATTTTTCACTTTCGGCAATTAAAATCTTTAGAAAGGATTTGTGTTGTTGTTTCTTTTTTCATTTCTTGAGAAAATCTATCCTTTTAAACTCAATTAATTTGATCATCATCATCATCATTATCATCGTAAAAGAAAATCCATGAAGAAGAAACAGAAACTTTTTTAATTTCGAAAATAATTTCTAAATTACGATTCACAGTCGTAAAGAAAAGGTTGATAAAACTTTTCAGATGAAAAAAAAAACAACAACAACAACAAAAACAAAAGAAAACTTTTCACATTTTTGGGAACTGCCAGATACTTTTATTTGAACGTGTTAGCGAATGTTTTAACCTGCGTGTAAATGTGCTTATGTGGAGCTGGGCTGCTTCTACAATAACTTTGTAGACTACATGGCCAGCATGTTGTGTGGAGGGCTCATTGCTACTGCTACTGACCATGATTGATAGTTGGGTTTGAAGATACCAAAACGAAAATTAAATTTAATGCTGAGTTCTCAAGCAGGATCAGTCTTAAGCCTAATTAAACATATCACAACCCAATTCTGTCTTTAATTCACTCGCTCAGCATTGTCGACCACTTCGACGAGAAACTGCAACAATTAAGTTTTCTTTCGTAGGATGGCCACTTCATTGTTGTTTGGCATAGTCTAGTAGGAAGTATTTGGTTCACTAGACTAAAGTCCGTGGTTCAAACCCCAGCTCAGACATCTCGAACAAAACGAAAAAATTAAAAAATATTTTTTTCAGCGCCTTCCTCTCAACAGCCATCTGGCAACAACTCTGAGAGTAAAAAAGAAAATTGCCATGAAAAGTTTCTCAAAAATCTGTCCCACAAAGTTGACTTTAAACTGTAGCTCCCCCGCCACTCTTGGATAAAATTAACACATACAACATAAGTGGTTTGGTGGATGCTAGATTGTAACCCTGACTTAAAGGTTGTTGTGACCAATTAAGCCAGTAAGTGTACAACCACGTTCACAGAAGAGTTGCAAGAATGAAGTTTTATTTCGTGGGATTGAAACCCCTCTGCCTGCTCATCTCTACCATTATGAGAGGATTTGTACAGAGCTCTACTAATTGCAGACCTTAGGCTTAATTCCATGGATGTTCGACTTTCACCTATTATTTCAGCGCTCTTCGGGTTGTCGTAAGGCATCCATTTTTCATGGACGGCAATCAATCGAAGCGAGTTTAATTTTTTAAGTATTCAGATGTGCAAAACCATCTTAAATCTCTTTTAACTTTAACTCGTGTGGTACCCACACAATAATGTTGATTTGCAGGAATCCAGTTACTTGCAAGCATTGTGAAATTGCTGCTTGAGTGACGTCCATTCACTGTAAATGTTCGACTTGGGTTTGTCAACAATCTTCATAGGGCAATGCATGCAATTTAAAATTCACAAACCATCCACAGCACATTGAAACTGATTAAGGAATTGATCGAAGTCAAGGTTCTGAAAAATATTTGCCTTCAATCCTTATAGCATTTGTTATGCTTAATCAATAAAAGCAATGGTATGAGAGGAGCTTCATTTATTTTTTTTTTTTTTTTTAGTGGTAGCAGCAGCCTTTACGGTCTGACGATTAAGCTCAACCACACACCCTGCGCCCTATTGAATTCCAACAGCCTTTAAATCCTTTCGAAAATATGCTCCATTAAAAAGCCCAGTCATTTATTAAAACAGAACGTTTAAAAGAAATTAAAAATAAATTTCAGTTTTTAAAGGGGCGTTCATGTTCATAGGACTCCTAAAGAAATGAAAATTAAAAATCCATTCTTTTAATTATGGCCGCGCTAACAACTGAATGTTGACCAGTCCCACCACATTCATTCTCATTCTTAATCAATTTCAATGCATAAATGGCGAGAAGTGGTCGTCGCCAACAGCAATAACAACAACACGACAGTGAATTTCAAATTAATTTTTACAGTCAATGATTGTGAGAGAGTCAAACAACAAATGACCAGCTAGCGAGCCGGTCAGACAACCGGTCATTAGTTAGTCAACAAACAGTAGCCAGACTAAGAACTGGAACAGTAGTCGTCTGGCCAAACAAACACACACACACTTACACGCACAGCCATTTAAGAAAAAGAATTAAAGGAAAATGCAGCAAAAAAAAAAAAAAAAACGGCCAAGTTTTTGAAGGACATCATGTATGGAGAGAGAGAGAGAGAGGTAGCTTGAGAGAGTGCAGAACATATTGAAGGTCAATAAATAATGATTAGCATTGAAATACACTGTGAACTATAAGTTTAAGACCAAAAGCAAGGCAGAAAGAAAGCAAAATGAAATATATTTTTATGAATTACTCACATGCCACGAATCACAGAACTGTTTTGTTTAATTTTATTACAGATTTTTATGCCGTTTTTTGGTTTTTCTTTTTTTTTTAATTAAATTATGCTCCTCTCCTCTCCAAACACCTGAAATGCTTAAGAAGACACTGTGAGACAAAAGTAGAGACTGCGGCAAAAGGGAAGAAGAAATTAAAAGATTTGTTAACAACCCTTAACAGGTAAGACAAACAAGACAAACAGTTTGTTAGGGAGACAGACACAGACAGTCTTTTAAAAAGTTTTTGTATTTTGTTTGCCGATGAGACGAAAACCCACATTTGACATTGAGAATTTGAATTAATTTTCTCTTCGTATTTGTCTTTGTCTTTGTCCATTTGTTCGTTTGTCCTTTCGTTTGCTTGGTTTTAATAAAAGTTGGCCGAAAGGGCCAAAATCAAGAAAGAAAACATTATAATAACTTTGAAATTCGCAGACATTTTGACTTATTGAATTGAATTGTTCGCTCTGTGAGAGTTCATTTTTCTTTTTCTAGGGTTAATACGTTAAAAGGAAACAACAACAACAACAAGTGCTCTAAAAGATGGCCAAAACTTTTGCACACAAAAAATTAATTTGGTCCACGTAATTTATTTATTTTTTTCTTTCCTTAGAACGTAAAAGATAATCACGTTTAAACATTTGAAAGTGAAAGAACAAGATTGAAACGAAAAAATTAATTAAGAACACTGAGATGGCTGTACTGCATAAGGTAAATCTTAAGTTGTCATTTGGGAAGAAGTTTTAATTATCGTTGAATAGGCCCCCATCCATATCATAACTCATGCTGTGGTTATATTTTTTTAGTTTTTATTTGACTATAACAATGCATTTTGTGTTATCCAGGACAATTTCATGTGCTGATCCATGATAATTTTCTACATAAAATAGATCTCGCAAGATATTATCATGAATCCTAATAATGGGTAAATAAATTGCATATGGTTTGTGTCTTTGATAACACATATCGTTCAATATTGATTTCTTGTTGAAGATATGTATATCCGTCAAATGTTTTGCCACTTATTCAGTCTGGTTTGTAAACTCAACGACATATGATTTTAAAGGACGGCGCTAGGTGCCACACAGCTCATACAACATTGGATCTTTAGGGCATGGTCATCTCGCATCGACGCAATGCGATCCTGACCATGGCAACGATATACACTCCACAGAGTTCATAAAATATTTGAGTGTAATGATGTAATATTCGGATGGACTATATCTGGGGTCTATTCCAATCATACACATTACCTAACCAGGCCAACGTATTTCAAGCGGAGATTTTTACTATTAACCTTCCTATACCCGCGCGTTGGCCTGTGAGACCGATTTTTTATTATTGCGATTTTTTTTTTGTAAAAAAATAGTGCCAGTAAGTTGATATCACTGGTAGCTTCATTATTCGTAATAAGATTCGTTTTTGCATCAAAATAAATTCTTTGAAATAGTACCAAGGATATAGGATTTTCCATTGTCGGTCTCACAGACCAACACGCGGGTATTGGTGTTTCACTTTTTGGCGCGGGCATAGGAAGGTTAAACAAGCTGCACGTATGATTGAAACCAGGGACCTACCTCTTTCGAACTTAATCACATGTGTGGACACATGTGATACTGGGTACCGGGCCGCATAGAAGGAAACGAAAAAGCGGACGATCGGGCACGGAAGGGATCGATGATGTCTGAGGAAGAGGCCCCTACGGGAATACTTTTTCAAATTGGAAAAAGCAGTATGGAATTCAACACACTATAGGTGCTCCACTTGAAGTCGCCGTAGTCTAGTAGGTAATGTGTTGGCTTATTAGACGTAAGACCAAGGTTCAAACCCCAGTTTAGACATCAAAACGAAATATGAAAAAATATTTCTTCGATTTCTGGCAAAAACTCTGAGAGCAAATAAAATTGCCATAAAAAGTTTCTCAAAAAAAATCTGTCGTTCGGAGTCGACTTTAAACTATAGTTCTGCCACTCATGTATAAAATTAACGCACACAACATAAGTGGTGTGAGAAGCTAGGTCGTAATCCTAACTGAAGGGTTGTAATGTCCAATTACGTATGTATGTATGTATGTGTATAGGTGGTCCACAACATACCTGGTGGCCGAATTTCAAAACTGCAATGAAAACCCAAAGGGGAATGCACGCAAATTTATAAGAAGGTTTCTGGGCAAATGGTCTGGTATTTTTTTTAGAAGATCTGTGGATATCTATGACAATGTCTTTGTGAATAATATCATCGAAATTAAGATCTTTGATTATTGAAAGGGGAAGACATCTGTGAAAATGGCAAGAACGGTGGTAAAACAGTTTTAGCGGATTGTAAACAAATGCCAGATTTTGAAGGATGAATTAATAAAGGCTTTTGTTTTATTTCTTTTGTTAAACTTGTGTAAGAGAATTTTCATAGAAAAAAGCTCCATTGTAAAAAAACACCAAGCAATACTCCGTCAATCCTTTTACCTGTTGAGACTACAACTATTATCTTAAGCAACAAACTCGTAGGGAATGGGAGCCAACACAATGGGTTCTTCGATTTTCTTGACAAAGTGAGCCTTCTTGGGTTGAGCAGGTTGGCGTTTCAAACTGACCCAGGTACCCTTAGCTTTGGCATCCTTCAACAAACGTTCGTTTTCCTTGACACGGCGCAAGAAATCTTCACGGCACTTTGAGTGATGCACATGTTCAATACGGACATTGATACGCTTGGGTAGGATCTTACCGCGCACACGTTTGTTTACAATAACACCGACGGCATGAGGGGTGACATTATAGACACGGCCAGTCTTACCGTGGTAGGCCTTGTAGGGCATACCCTTTTGGACAGCGACATGACCCTTAATGTCAACAATATCGCCGATCTTGAAGACACGCATGTAGGTGGACAAGGGGATGACACCATGTTTGCGGAAGGGACGAGAGAACATGTCTCTGGTGCCGCGACGATAACCCTTAGAATTATTCATTTTGATGTAGTTTGTTGTTCCCTTTCAGAAAATACCGTCCACGCGGTTGTATAGTTGGGAAAAAAAAGGTGATTAGAGAAGATGTCTATAACTGTTCGAACGCGATATCTCACCATGATATCCACCAAGATCCCAATGAATTGGAAACTGCTAAAGTGTATTCATATGCGAAATAAAATGTACATGGAATGGTAATGGTGTCCTGACGTAAGTCAATGCAATGGAGGTGATGCTGCTGTCTAGAAGAAATGATAAGCGGAAAACAACAAGCTATGATAAAAAAAATTTACTAATTGAGGTGTAGTCGTAATCTAACGAATAGTATTGGTTTTCTTGACGAGGGCTTAAGAGTTCCAGATCTGACAGCTAGAAAAAAAATCCTAATCCTCTAAGTAGTCTTATAGCAACCACATGGATTGTGTGAGAAGCCTCAAGCCAATCGCAGTTTGGATAAGTGTAGTATTTGCGATACAATTAATTTAAGTTGGTAGGAATGCAACATACCCAATGAGAGTTGCAAAGGTTTCCACCAAAACAGTTAACGTCCAATAGATTTCGCCTTTATTTAATGGAAAATAATTGAGAAATGCTGCACTCAGTTGCCAAACAGTAGACAGGAATCAAAAGTGTATATAGAAATGGTCATTAAGGCAGGAAAATAAATAAAATTGGTATCTGATTTCCATGGCCTTAAGGTATTCCAAAATTTATTTATTTCTTCAATTTCTTTTTAGATGATGAATAAATAGAACGAATATTTTATTATTATTCCTTTCTAATTTTTCCATTACAAAGGAGAATTTTAAATGAATGGATGCCTGACTGTCCGTCTATGTATTAATGGCATATTTATTGTATTTTAACTCACGATACTCGTTTATTTATCAAAAAAAAGTTTTTTGAATTCATTTTATTATGCCATAACGAAAACCACTAAATTACTGTCATTCAAGCCGCTCAATTTTATAAAATTTTAATGAAAAATAAAACGAAACAAAAATATGACATGAATTTTATGAATTTTTGACGCTTACTTTTCAACATTTAAAATAATGATGATGATGACTCTGATGATGACGATGATAATGGTGATGATGATGATGACTCTGATGGTGATGATGATGATGATGATGGCAGAAAATTTAAAATCCATTAATATTGATTAGAGAAGAAATTGAGTTGGTATGGAAATGTTTGTTGTATGTTTTAGAGAGTAAAATTGAATGTCATATTTCGAGTGGAATGCAATTAATAAAAATATTAAATAAACGAAGGTTGTTTTAAAAGTACTTGTAAGTAAGTGTTAATCGGATAGGAGTCTTGCCATCTATTTAACTTTACATAGCTAACAATGTTTGAAATCTTTAATTGAATGGAAGACTTCTCTATAAGTTTTTGGTTATCAAACCACATAAAATTTACCAAAGCGTTGTATTTACGAAAGCCATCAGCGACACAAAGTGTGACATATAAATTTACAATGAATTTCACATTGAATTCATGTTGAAAGCAGAGACGTTCATTTCATTTTTTTGTTATTGCCACAAAGGAACCGTAGAGGTAGAGGTAGACAGACAGACATACGCACATAAAAACCAACAATATTTCCAAAAAATTTCCTTTTAAAAGTTTCAGAAATAAGAACAACAACAAAAAATTGAAAAAAAAATAAAGAAAATTTTGTCTGCAACTAGAAAGGATACGCAGAGAGTGCACTATGGGTCGAGGTGTGTATATAGTATGTCTAAAAGTTCATACAAAAATTGTTAAATTTATTGTGGATTCTGGACAGGTGGTTTCTTCCTTTAGGACATAATTTCTTTGCTTTGTTTCAGTTTCTTTAATCCATTCATCGACTAAGCACTTAATTGGTCTTTTATGTCAAGTTCTAGAATGATAGGATTGCCAGTTGTCATTAACTAACAACAACTTTCTCTGTGAAAAAACTCGAAGAACTCGGAAGTGATTGTGAAAGTCATTACAGCCGAAAAAAGTAACTATTTAGTAAACATTATGGTATAAGCGGACGTAGGAACGTATTTCGTATCCCAAAAATCCCCGAGAAGAACTGTTATTGACGAAGCACAGCACATGGCTATGTAGTAATCGCCTTTTTTTTTTCAACCTGCAATTGAAGATTATGAATTGTATCACAAAATGTTGACGCGGGTCCACAACACAATGGATTTAGCATGAAAAGTACCACAAAAAAATTTTGTGACGTGAATTCGCGACCAAAATCATGCGATTTGACATTGACTGTGGAGCATTTGAAAACCAACATTTGTCAAGATATCGAAAAAGTTCAACCGCTTTAACTTAATCTGAGGCAACCAGTACAATACATTGTATTTCTTACATAATGGCAATAGCAAGGTCCAAGTATTCTAACAAAAAATGTTTCATAGAAAGGGAATCATGAAACCGGAGATTATCGATAACTCTTCGTTATTAAAAGTTTTAAATTTAAGCTTCGCAATAAAATCTCTAAACGGGTTGTAATGCACAAAATGGGGTTTTTTTTAAATTCGCCAAATTTTGTCCTATTTCAGACCACTGTGTCGTCAATGTGTAGACTTACTGTCTGGTTAAGTTAACTGATATTTTGACTCATTTTTCAAGGTTAACTTAATATTTTTTAGACAGTCTCACCCACATACTAACCAATTGCCAACTCACACAATAAACATACACACCCACAATGGTCTACAATTACAGACAAACTTACGTTGTTGAGTGAGTGCCTGTGGCAGTAGTAGTATTACAACTTGGATGGCCGTATGTCTGACTGGGTGGGTGTTTGGAATGAATGGCTCTTTGGCTGAATGATTTGAAGTAGAAGACAAACGTCAGTGCATTTTTGAAAGGATTTTTCCATTCATTTCGTCCTTTATTCGGCGTCTTTTTTTGTTTATTTTTTTTTCTGAGGTCTTTCCCTACTCTTTCGTCATCGCCTTCATCTTATTTCAGGCTCAAGGGTGCAATTGCTTACTTTTTGCTGCTCTGCTTCGTTTTTCCTCTTTTTTTTTTTTGTTTTTTTTTGTTTTTCTTCCTTTTTTTATGTCTCTAAACTTTTATGTCTGGTTTAATAAAATGAAAATAAAAAAAGAAGTAAAACAAAATCCAGGGAGAGAATAAAAATTTAAAGAAAAAAAAATGAGAAAAAAAACGTAGAAAATTGAAACGACTTTCGCAGCCAGACAAAGTCAAACAGATTGCATCCAAAAAAAGACAGGAAAAAAGGCAGCAACACAAATACTGACGTTACTACTGTATTACTGTTACAACAACAACGTTTACTCTTGCCACAAGTGAGTAGGGAGGGGCAGGATCATAAACCCTCTTAACAAAAATGTCTAGAATATTTTCTCCTTTTTTGTTTTGTTTTTGTTATTCCTGCTGTTCCATACATGGTATTCCATTATTATGGCGTTTTAAGTCTGTTTTATATGTTACGACTGTGGGGCAATATGCGTACGCATTAGACATACCAACAACAGCAATAACAATGTGCAACATACAGTTGAAACGCTTTAAAAACGTAACCGTTGAGGAATGGAATTCTTTTTCGATTTAATCGGCTGCCGAATTTCAAAACTGCCGTGTCCAATGGTGGACAGCAGGAAATCCAAGGAACTACTTGATTTCGACAACAGAAAGATTCGCACTCTTATAGGAATTATAACGGGACATTGCGTTATTGGCGGTTTCGCTGATAAGCTCAGTCTGCCACACCAGGATTACAGCAAAAGCTGGCAGGAGTGCCCTGTACCGTCACTGTGCAGACGTCACTCCGACAATAGTACCCATGCAATAAATTAAATTAAACCTAAAGTATAGATTTAAGGCAATCAATTTGTTTATCTCCATACCGCTAATGATAATTAGTTGACCTTTAGATGACCAAGGCTCTGCAGTTGAACAGAGTCTTTGTGGCATCATGGGATTGTAAGCCAATGGTGCATGGCAATGGGGTTAAGTATAAGTAATGCCATTTACGATAAGAAGATTATTTCCTGAAAACTCAACTGCTAGGCGACATAATAATATAACGGAAACTGTCATGGAAGGAAGAGAAAGAAAAGGCCAGACTTGTGATAATGATATACAGAAGGATTACAGAGAAATCCTGGGAATATATTCCAAATCAACAGTGACCCCTCCTTTACGATCATTGTCTGGGTAGACAGAACATATTGAAAAACAGCTCAAATAGAGTTGGGCCAGATACAGAGACTCGAATGTGTGGTTATAATAACAGGATCAGTTAAAATCTGCCTTACAGCGGAGCTAGAATAGATTTAAGTACGCAGTACATGGTAGTGAAGACCAAAACATTAGAGACTAAAGCGAGTCTGATAGGAGCCAAGTTTACCATAATATTGATTCATAAGAGGATTTCATGACCCAATGAATCGAATGGCTTAAAGCACTTTCAATAACTGATTCGTAGGCGGAACCAGTAGTCTCCATAATTTCTTAAAAGTCTGCACAACGTGTCTTACAAATAAAAGTGAATAAATAAAGTCACCTCGAGGCAGCATACACTTTTAAAAGAAGAACCATTCTGTGCTATAGGAATGGGTCGAGAACAAAGATGTGGACAAAGTTGAAGTTGAAGTATCCGAAGCCGAACTTTCAGGCAGCATTTGTCTTCGAAATATGTACGCATTTCAACTTGAACAGAATCTACAAAGTATGGGACATAGCAGTACAACCTGCTGAGTCTAGCCAGCATCACAATATTTGGCTCTAATTAAGTTGGCCCTAAAATAGTGTGGGCGTTTCTGGGGAAGCTGAATCTGCTAGGCAGGAGAAATACAGTTATCCTCTGCTGAAACCCAGGTCATGCATGAGAATTCATGACGAATGATCAGATAGATGAGCTTGCTATAAGGGAAGCTTTCATGCCGCTAATAAGGCTAGAATCTTTCTATGGAATGGAAAGAGGTAATTATGAGTGAATGCTCAACGAAAGAGAAAGATGAGGCAAAGGCTATCCTCATAAAAAAGAGAATGTTATGACAATCAAAACTTTTGTTTGAAAACTACAAAAGGAGCAGATTTGAGTTATGCATCAGAGTATCCAGAAATAAACTGAGGTTACTAAACCGGTTTTTGACAGGACACTGCATTCTAAAAGAACACTTGTATACATACTGTGATAGGGAGAGTGAATCATCAGAATATGTATATTCATGGAACCTGTGGGGCATTAATGCATTCGAAAACAAAACCCAATCATATCAGTTATTGGGCAGGAAATCGTCCTTGTTGACACCGGGCAGTATCTTAAACTTTTTCCAGGGCGAAAAGCATTTTTGCACAACGAAAATAATAATAACAATCCACTGGAGATAACCTTAAAATTTAAAATTTCACATAACGTTACGTTAACGTTTCGTCTGGCAATGTTATCATGTGCCAGGGTGGGGTGTAAGTGTTCGCATCCGTGGCAGACATACTTGTAGACATAATTATGTGGTTTGTTTGAGTGAATGTAAGAATTTATGTCTGATTGAATGTATGAATGAATACATTGTTGTTATTGCTATTGTTGTAATACATTTGTACACAACTGGCCAGAGTATTAACTTTGAAAGTTAGAAGACAATCATCATTTTAAAATAAGAACAAACAAACAAACAACCATTATAAGAAATTTTTACGCAATTTAAAATTTTTATTCTGTTGGCTAAAATAAATTTTTGCAAATTAATACAAATGGCATTCGAAATAGAATTTTTGGTTTTTTTTTCACCTAAGTTAAGCAAATTGTCGTCGTAGAGAAATGTTATTGGATTGAAGAATTTTTAAAATATGTTTTAAATTTGAAATTAAAAAGTGTAGTGCAAAAACAAAATAGTCTGCACTTTGTATTTCACAATTAATTTTGAACAAAAAAAAAAAATAAAAAAGAAAAATTGAATTCAAATAAAATTCAATTTTGAATTAAGTTCAGCGTTTATGCTTAATGAACTAATCAGGCGATCAAATATTTCTACGTTAAAACATGAGAACTGAAATTAGAAATTCAATAGAATTGAATGAAATTTGTATCACGTATCACGTCACACGGCATCAAATTTTTTTAAGGCTCTATGTTTAAGCACGAAAAAATTAAGGGAAAATATGTACTCGTAAATGGTTATACATTGTGCAGTTTCAAAAGTAAAATTAAATAAAACAACACAGGATTTTAATATTTTTGTGGATGGAAAGTTAATTAATGAGTCTTTTTCAACAAAATATCTTGGAATTTACTTACAAAGTAATTTATCATGGGATATACACATAGGAGTTCTAAAATCTAAAATTGTATGCGCTACAGGTTTATTATATAAATTTAAAAATAAGTTCAGTACTAATACGAAACTAATAATTTACCAAGCACTAATTCAAAGTCACCTAAACTACTTGGCTATCGTATATGGTTGGAAAAAAAACAATGATTTGCAGTCTCTTCAAAGATCTCAGAATAAAGCCTTAAAAACTGTTTTCAATCTGCCGCTCAACTTTTCAACATTATCTTTATATAAAGATATATCAGCAAATGTTTTTCCTGTACATGCTTTATACAAATTGCAGCTTTTACTATATGTCTTCAAATCTTTACATAATGTTGGTCATCATACCATCACGTTTCCTAGAAACCAATATGTGCTTAATACAAGGAATGCAATGAATTTAAGAATAGCTCGATGTCGCTTAGAAAAAACAAAGCAGCGTGTGGAACATATAGGCAGTTTGGAGTATAATATCCTACCGCGAGAAATCAAAACTATTCAACATATTTCAAGATTTAAAAGAAAAATTAAAGAATATTTATATGAAAACTTAGAAATGCTTCTATTGTAAATATATTATATACATATATACACATTTTTTTATTTATTTTTATTTTTATATATCTTTTCCTTCTACATTTTTATTTTTATAATGAATTGTAAAACATATTAAATAACAATATTTGTCTTCGAAAACTTTGCCAACTGGCCCCAAAAATGTCCATTGGACGCTGGGGCTTTATACATAATGTAATGAATAATGAAATTTAGTAAATAAAAATAAAAAAAAAAAAAAAAAAAAAAAAAAAAAAAAAAAGTTAAACTTTCTATGGATAGAGGTGCAAACCCGAATGTAAACTAAGCGCCATAATTAGCCGTAAAATAGACGCAAACTTTCTTTACGTTCACGTAACGTAAAGTAAAAACTGAGGTGGTATAGTGTGTGTTTAGAAGTCTAGACCCTAAGAAATGCGAATACACTTCCATCACAGATTAAAAATGTTAAAAACTAAAACGTTTTAATCCCCTTACCCTTGCCTACCCGGGAAGATAGTTGAAAGCCTGCAAACGCCCATGTAATTGGTGTATTAAATGACGTCGTAAATGACATCAAAAGACGTCTTACATTGCAACAGTCAATGTGAAGATTGTTGTGTTGAAAGAATATATGTAGAGAAGGTATCTAAAGAAGTTCGCTGAAGATATGTGCTCAAGAAGGCATCTGGAGAAGACTACTAGAGAAAAGAACTCTAGATGATGCGACTTGAGGGATGTTAAGAATCTTTTTATATTGCCTCTGTATATTTCAGACGCCTTCATGACCGCTACAACATTTTCTGATGAAATACTGCATTTTCGCTGCTCCTCAAATCTGTGTTTTCATTTCATTTTATGCGTAGTAAGCTGGACACTCAGATGAGTCACATCGTGTGCGAACAATTATATTGTCCATGTCCCATTAGAAACTGAGAATGGTGGTTTGTGGGCATACAATATTTGCGGTTTACCCTTCTTCCTATATTTAGAATTAATTTGCTGTGCATCTTCTTTGTTGTGTTTGCCTTTAAAGACTGTTTTCGGGTTGTTAAAGTAATCTGTAATGCAACGTTAACAATGTTACTCGAACACAATTTCTTCGGCAAACAGGCATCAAGCACTTGCTTGTTGTTCCTGATGGACAACCTATAAAGAACGACAGAGTTTGCAGCTCAAGGGAACAGTATTCTCCTACTTTGTGTCGGATGGCGTGCGATACATTGGGTATCCATCGAGCTTAAGTGTTCACTATACTGATTGCCTTTTGAATTGAGTATTCCTTTATATTTCAAACTGTTATCGCTTAACATACTCAGTCATTTCAGAACTCCTGTAAACGGTAAAATCGATACTTCCTACGTATATTTTCAAGACTTTTTTGATCTTTAGACTGTAGTGAGTTGGCTTATTAGACGTGAGGCCACAGGTCAGGCATCTTCAGCTAAACGAAACATTTCTGGCAAAATCTCTGAGAGCGAATAAAATTGGTAGGAAAAGTTTCTCAAACGTCTATCGTTTGGAATCGACTTAAAAGTGTAGGTCTCGCCACTCAAGTTTAAAATTAACTCACACAACATAAGTGGTGTGAGAAGCTTAATTGTAATCCTGGTTGAAGGGTTGTTATGACAAGTTATGCGTGTATAGTTGATTCAGATTCAAGGTTTTATGCCTAACATATATCTACGCAATAGACTTGTTATTCGCTAACTATTGACGGGTACCAATTAACGTCCTAACTTTCTGCAGTTTCCTCCTTCGAGAAGAGTTATGCTGGGGTATAGTATACTCCCAAAAATATCATGAGCATACGAAGACTAGATAAAGACATAAAAAGAGGTCCATCGTTTTGGTGCGCAAGTTAACAGATGCCAACCTTATCTTAACAGTACAAACTTGCTCGGATTTCTATTGGTGGTGAGGAAGCCTAAAAGACTAAAAGCCCCTTAACATTCTCCCCTGTTATGTGAATCAACGAAATAAAATGCTAAACCTACCGTCTGCCTTGTTTATAATCTGCAGGAAGTGAAAGATAATGAAGAATGTTTTAAACAAATTCTTAGAAGAAAAAACAAAGTTTTTTCTAAGTTTGTTTTCAATCCGTTTCCATTTCGTCAACCGTCTTGTTTATATCCGACTTTGTGGTGGTCTGGTAATTAGTCGTTTAGAAGCAAAACAGTGAAGAGAACACAAATTCCCAAAGTAAATATTTTACGAGATTGTTTACATTGTCTTGTCAACAGAAGAAATAAAAAGGTTCTGGTATCCACTAAAAACGAAGAAGAAGAAGAAGAAAAACAAAACCAAATACAAGACTAAAGACAACAAACAAAAGCATTTAAAAAATTTTATTTAATATGCATTCGCAAATTTAAATATGCCCTTCAAAACACTTTAAGGCAAAAAACAAAAACAAAAGCAAAAAAAAATAATTCACGAGTCAGAGTGATTCATCATTAAATAAGTGAATGTGTAAGAGAGAGAGATGGAGAGAAAGTACGGATAAAAAAAATTTTTAACGAAAAATTATCATAAAAGCCAGACATAATGGGAATGAGTTGATAAACACACAATAAAAATTGCACAAAAAAAAAAAAAAAAAAACGTAGACAGGCACACTTAAACATTTACACGCTGAAAAGAGAGACAGAGAGAGAGAGAGTCATCACGCACTTAACTAACAGCACAAAACACAACACACAGCACGCACAGTCCCACAGACACCAACAAATTAAATTTATTCTTATAACAACAAATACTTTCTCTTTAAATCTCTTGTGTAACAAGTACATGATTAAATGCAGACACATACACGCACCTACACACACACATTATTCATGAACAAGTTTTGAAAAGTAAATATCACATGCTCATGAATAATATAAGGATTCTAATACAGGATGTGCATATACGTTTCAACATATTTTATGTCTACGGCTATGTGTGTGTGTCTGTCTTACTGGCTGGCTGAATGTGTAAATAAAAACAATGATGGAGTATAAGGATGTGTGTGTGTGAGTGTGAGCTACAAGACCGAGAGAGAAAGAGTAAGAAAGTGTCCGGGTTTTGTAATGTGTAAACTTATACTCACTCGCAAATAAAGTAAATGAAAACAAAAAGCCGGTTATGTTGGAAGTTTTTTCTGGTAAATAAACACACAAACTTTTTTGTCTATGACGGCAGTGTATATGTACGTATGTATGTGCCTCTATGTGTAAACCAATACATGTTTATTTAATTGTATTTAAATGTGGCATTGTGGCATTTAATTTAGTCAAGCAACAAGGCCTATTTCTATCATAATCTTCTTCTCTATCGCTTATGTTTTGTGTGTGCGTTGTATGTTTGTATTGGATTTTGTCTGGACGATATCGTTTATATCCTTGAAAATAAAGTGTTATTGTTGTTGTTGTTGTTTATCATTTAATTACGATTTAATTCGTATTGGAAGTGTTTTAATCAATTTTATTCGAAATGATTCGGTTTTTATGCCTTTTTGTGTTATGAAATGTTGATGATTGTTCGAGGAGAGTTGTTCGAAGAGTTGATGGATGAAAATACGTAGTACGAAGTTTTTTCCCCTTTAGGCTGTCATGAAATATTTAATTGACACGGAAGATTAACGTGATTTCGTTTCTTTTTTTTTTATATTTTAACATGGAATTTTAAAATGGAATTTTTATGGAATAATTAATACGAAATCATCAGGTATTAATTACACTGAAAGAATTTTTAGTTTGAATAACAAAATTTTAAAACGGTTGAGTTTTTTTTTTTTTTTTGTAGAAAAGAAATGGAAACCTTGTTAAAAAATTTCTTTGGTTTCTCGTGGTTCAAACCTCAGCGACTTCCTTTCAGAAAACTTCTGGCAAAAACTCCGAGAGTAAAAGACAGCAAATGAAAAGTTTCTCAAAAACCTGTCGTTCTGAAACTGTAGGTCCTGCCAACATGGCTGGTGGGAGAAACTAGATTGGAATCTTGACTAGAGGGTTGTAATACTGTAATCTGTCGTTCGGAGTCGACTTTAAACTGTAGGTCTCGCCACTCGTGAAAAGTATTAATACAACCAACTTGGCTGGTGTGAGAAAATAGGTTGGAATCTTGACTAAAGGGTTGGAATACACAACGAAGTATGTAAAACAGACATAAAACTCTAAATTCTTTGAATTTCATTTAAATGATCGCCGGTATAGTACATTTCCACAATTTTTCTCCTATTTTCGGCTGTATTCCGACAATAACTTGATGAATGTTGCTTTTTAAAATGCTTCAAAGTCAGAAGATTATCTGTGTAGACGAAAATAGTCTAACGACAAAACAAATCTTGGAATTTACTGTTCCCATAAACTTCTCATGCAATAAAATCAAAAACATTTGTGTTTATAAACTTTAGTTGCAGGCCAAAAAAACACCGCTTATTCTATGACCATTGCCATGGTAACTGTTATGCCAGGGTAATGCGGTCCAATTAAGTCTTATATGCGACATTTTGACTTGTCTGGACTTTCAAAACTATCTCTGTCAGTGTATAGCGTCATAAAATAGAATAAATGTGTGTTTACACAATAATATTGTGTACGTGTGTGTGTGTGTGTGTGTGTTAATTGTATGTGTATAAATAAAATAAAAAACAACAACAAAAAATTGCGTAGACAATGTAAAATTCAAGGACATCGTTTATAATAAAATCTAGACAATTTAATATGCATGAATCTGTGTATGTATGAATGCATGTACATATATATAAGCATATAAATGTCTACGTACGTATGTGTACGTATGCCTCAATGAAAGTCTGAAAAAACTACTCAATATGCTACTCTAGTCTGCTCTAGGGACTTACCACATAAATATGTACCACACACACGCACACCTACAAACACAGACATCCAATACAAGTATAATGTGTGCTATAATGGATCCTTTATGTAAACGTGTATACAAGCGTGTGAATGTCTCTATTCCCTAATGTTGTATAAGTGGGTTGGTGTTGGTATACATACATAGACAGGCAATAGAGTACGTAAATGTCAGGCAGGATAACTCTTATAATAAATAGAGGCCCATTTACGTGTTTTTTTTTTATTTTTTGTCTCTTCTTTTAGGGTGATCCATAAAATTTTCAAAGTTTATAAGAGACTTCATATAGAATATGATACCGAGGTCATATACCAGGAACTTTAACAGGTTGAGTAAAGGTATAGCATACCAGCGCGGTTCCAAAGAACTATTCTAGCCGAATAGATTTGGTAAAAATTTTTGTTTATTTCACAGCGGAATCTCTGTTTACTGCAGACACCGGTTGCAGAAATAGAATATTATCCGAAGGAGCTAAATCGGGCGAATAACACGGCTGATGACTAACTTCAAAACGTAGAAGTGAAATACACGATTGCACTTGATCTGTTCCAAAAGAGGAAGCGTACTGAGAGAATGACTCAGATATCATACCAATGTACACTTTCCGCACATTATACAGCCTATCTCTATAGGAGAAAGGCCCCACAAATTGCTTGGCCTCTATCAATCATTGAGCGATCTCCCAATGTTCTGTATTAATAGAATATTTCCCAGAGTATATGCTCAATAGGTCTCGAGACTTAAGCCATGAACCAGCCAAGTTGAGCGCTTACCGTGCAGCCGCGATTCAATCGAATACAAAATTAGTGTCCTTGATTGTTCGAAAATATAATTACAAGCGTGTCTCCTTTACCTCTCCGCACGTTTATCCAGAGTACACTGAAATTTCTTCAATCTTATTCTCAAAAACTCTTGGCCATTTGTTAAAAGACGAAGATATCCTTGTATTGGATTCAGTCTTTGATTCATTCGGCTTCGGGAATCAAAACAAGGGTCACCTAAATTTCCTGCGATCAGAGGAAGTCGTGTTTAACTTTCTGTCAAAAACCAATAGCCTGAGATCGAACCAACGATAATGCGTTTCTATACACTTTCCAGGACACTCAAGAACATCTTCTCTGTCATTGCCCAGTACTTGAAAACCTGAGACGAAGGATTTTTCGACAGCCAGAATTTTTTTTTAACAGAACTCGTCTAGCCAACGGCGATTTGGATAAAATTCAGAACCAAGACTATCGGCTTGGTTGAGAAACGTTAGCCTGGAGTTGTAGAAGTCGCCATAGTCTAGTAGGTAGTGTGTTGGCTTATTAGACGAGAGCCAGTGGTTTAAAACCCTGCTCAGAACATCTCGAACAAAACGAAATATGAAAAAATAATTTTTTTTTGAAGAATTCTTCTAAGCGGTTTTCTGGAAATACATAGCTCTGAGAGTTAAATGCTTGGCAATTCTGTAGTTCGGAGTCGACGATAAACTGGAAGTTCCGCCGCTCATGGATAAAATTAACACACACAGCATGGGTGATGTGCGAAGCTAGATTGTAATTCTGTGTAAAGCATTGTAATAACCAATTAGGAAAGTAATAAAGGTATTATCAGTACATTCGGGACCTTACATGCTCTTTGGGAGCGGCATCCTAAGCTTTCAAGACATTCAAAAGCTTTCTACTGACAAGTTAAATTCGTATCCTATGTTAACGAAAACCCTGGGTCGCCTTTATATCATATAAAGGGCTATCCATTTCGTGGTTTCAAAAGTATGGGACTGGAATTCGACATCTGTCAAACTAAGTTGTGAAACCAATTTTTTTCTTTTCAGTTGAAAGTCTGACATTGACGAAAATGGATCGCTTAACTATAACACAACGCATAAAAATTATCAAAACCTACTACAAAAATGGTGATTCTGCCACAGCCATGTTAATAAACAAAATTGTCGTATTTGGGATTCTGAGAATCCTCAAGTAATTGAAGAGAGGCCATAACATCCAGAAAAAGTCACTGTTTGGTGCGCTCTTTGGTCCGAAGGTGTGATTGGACCTTACTTCTTCGAAAACGACGATGGAACGACTGTCATCGTCAATTCAGAGCGTTATGGTCATATGATAACCGACTTTTTTTTGCCTGCTATTGAAGAATACGACTTGGAGAATAAGTGGTTTCAACAAGACGGTGCCACATGCCACACAACTCGAGCGAATATGGCTTTATTGCAAGAGACATTTCCTGGCCGCGTAATTTCTCGTCGTGGCGATATCAACTGGCCACCAAGATCATGCGATTTGACACCATTAAACTTTTGTTTGTGGGGCTACGCGAAAGACCGTGTTTATGCAGATAAACCTTCAACTCTTGAGCACTTAAAAACCAACATTCGTCAAGTTATGGCTGAGATACCGCCCAATATGTGTCAAAAAGTGGTCAAAAATTACCTCAAAAGAATCAATGCTTGCAACACTTCGCGTGGAGGTCATTTAAATGATGTAGTGTTTCACACATAATGTCAACGTTCAAACTTTACAATAAAAAAGAAATATCATGAAAAAAATATTTTATATTTGTTTTATTTACGTTTACTTTTGAAACCACGAAATGGATAACCCGGTATGACTGAATGTAAGCTCTTATATAATCGGTTTTTTTTTTGTGGGAAACCCTATACATTTTATTCGTATACCTAATCGTGTTTAAATACTCAAGAAATAAATTTTTATGTCTACATTTAGAATGTCTGCCAAATGCGTGTGCAAATGTATGTGTCTGTGATTGTGTCTGTGTGTGTGTAAGGAAGCAGGATGTATGTGTTCACATGATTGTGTCAACAGGAGTGTGCGTATATGTCTGCAGGTCTGCCTGTCTGCTTGTCTGTCCGACTGTCAGCAAATATCACTTTAAATGCCAACAGGAGCATAACAAAACAGGCATTATGTTGTCATATGAAATAATTTCTAATGATAATTTCCATGCCATCAAAAATGTTAATGATTCTTATTATTTTCTTCTCTCTCTCTCTCTCTCTCTCTCTACCTTCGTCTTACTACTACTTGTGCTTCCCTTTTCTACTACTGCTACTATGAAAATGTGTAAGAATGTTAAATAAGGAAAGTGAATAGAGAAGAAGAATAAAAGAATAAAAGAAAATTTTGTATTTCGAATAGCACAGCTTATTTTCAGTTTTCTATGGGGATTTTTATGTTATAAGCTGTGCTATATTTTTGTTCATAAGTGTAACATTTTTTAATGCTCAATGGTTTCCAACAAAAGCTTGTTTGAACATATGTATTCTGTCTGCCACATTGCGAAATTTCTTTAAGTCGTCATTTGGGATTATAATGGAAATTGGCAAACAAATTGGTGGGGGGGGGATGGGACCGACATAAATCAGTGTTACTTCTAAACGCCTTAAGACGTTACTTATTTATTTTTTGAATTTCCATTTAGTGTCTGATTGTTAGCAATAGAGCTGCTTAAGTAAATGTAGGAAAAAGTTTAAGATATGCAAGGCACAATTAAGAAACTTAAAAAAATTTCTCACAACAAAATATTTAAAATGTCAAAGTCAAATTAATCACTGTGACCTTCGACCTTCAAAAACGCGTCTATGAAACTATGTTAGTTATTAGAAAACGAAAATTATGCTTACCTGAGACTTCGAATATGTGCAATAAAATTACCAAAGCTCTTCATGATATCAACCGCTGTTCATAAGTTGTAGGTTTAATCGTAAAAAATCTTCGAAATAAATAAAATAGAGATCGTCAAAGATATTTTACGCCTTGAATATTATACTCCAGAGAGAAAGGTTGTACAACTGAAGGGGATATCTGAAAGTAGAGAAATGGAGTCATATATTGGCATAAGTATGTTAGAAAGCATTTAAAAATTTTAAACATTGTTGCGAAAATGAAAAATCTAGATACTGGTGTTTTGCTTTTACATCGCTTAACATTAAAATTATAAACAAAAGCTACTAAAAAACAATGCAGTAAACAAACCTGTTTATAAATTATCGTACAGCTTAATACAGCAACAAACACCAGCATAAAAATATGGTAAACATGTAAACAAAAATCCATAAACAACACTACAAGAATAAATGTAAACAACGATGTTTACATTTATAAAGATTTCGAGAAGGCGAAGTCATCAACATTCGCCTTCAGGAGCATTCATTAGACTGTTTACCCTGCCATATAAAAGGCAAGACAAAGCAGGCGAGTGGGTGAGTGAAGTTCAGTCAGTATCGTGTGAAGACGCGATGTGTTTGAAGGGAATAATCATGATTTGAAGATCTCCGTTACAAAGATTTGTCGAATAATTATCTAGTAATTGTTATTGTTTATGCAAAGGGTATAAACAAAGGAATAACAAAGACAAGCAATTGTTGTTGTTTACATAAAGTTGTGAACAGTGGTACACAGAATTGTCCGAATAATAAAGAATTTTAATTAAACCCAAACAAAAATTTATTTTTATTTTATTTGCAATCTAAGAGCTCATATTTTATACATTTTTAAAAGGTAAAAACGTAACAATATGAACAGGTGTCACATCAGTATTAAACACACCTAAAATATGTGGAATTGATCTGCATACGACAGAGTATAGCACGAGGACCTAATACATAAGTTGAAACCAGAATTTTGATGTTAATATTTAGATATTATGAGAAATTATAAATATAATCGGCTAGAAGTTTATGTTTCATGCTGTATATCCCAGCTGGTAGCAGCTAGTCTGCCCGTTTATTATTCAGTAAACTGTGTTCAGACATGCCATTGAGCAGTCAAGCCTATACATCCATCTTTTCTAATGCCATTGCTTTAATTCAAAGGCATGAGAGCTAATAACACTGACACCGGTTACAGTCATTTGATCACATTCGTACCTTATCTGTATTAAACGAATATCATAGGAAGGTCGGGTACCAATAGCACTACTCTCAACCCAGCAACCCAATAACTATTTACAAAGGGCGTCATGACTACGTCGCCGTAGTCTAGTAGGTAGTGTGTTGGCTTATTAGACGCGAGGCCACGGTTCAAACCCTAGCTCATGGAAAAATATTTCTTCGGCGACTTCCTCTAAGCAGATTTCTAATAAAAACTATGAAATGAAAAGTTTCTGAAAAGTCTATCGTTCGGGGTCGTCCTTAGGCTGCAGTTCACGCCTCACATATATAAAATAAGCACACACAACATAAGTGGCATGTGAAGCTAGGTCATAATCCTGACTGGAGGGTTGTAAGGATTAACTATGTATGTACATATTGTTACGTTTTTACCTTTTAAAAACGTTAAAAATATGAGTTCGTAGATTGCAAATAAAATAAAAATAAATCTGTGTTTATTTTTTAATTAATTCTTTATTCTCTGCACAACTTTCGTGCCACTGTTCGAATTTATTCTACGCATACAATGATAACTTCGACAATATGTGCTTGTTCGTGATATTTCTCTGCTTATAACCTTCTTTATAAGCAACAACAACACTTGTTAGTTATTCTTCTTTGCTCACAACCTTTTTTGTAAGCACCACACTAACAACTGTTTTCTTCACGCAACTTGTCTGCACACAAGTCTGACTGGATTATAACTCGATCTCGTATCTCCACACCACTGGTTGAATTCTCACTCAATTCAACGCGACGTCGTCACACGACTAACTTAACTCGATCTCCGAGAATCACGTGTCTTCATACACGACTGACTGAATTCTAACTGAATCATCGTTGCTCGCTTTATCTTGCCTTTTATATCACTCGATCAACAGTGTGATGAATGCCCTTGAAGGATGATGACGACCTTCGGGAACAATCCAAAAATGTAAACAACTTGTTTCCATTTTTGTTGTTCGTGTATCTTATTTACTTTCGTCCAGGCAGAGTTGTTGTTGTTTTGTTTGTTTGTCTTTCTGCTATATTTTTTATACGCAGTCGTTGTTGCTATATTTGTTTATTCATCGATCTTGTAAACAAGCACTGTTGTTTTTGTTGCTATATGCTTACTCATTCGTTGATCACGTGAACAACTGCATTGTTTTGTTTTTGGAGCTTTTGTTTTTATGCGTGATCAACTCCATTGTGTTGTTTTTGGAGCTTTTGCTTATTATTTTAACAACACCATTTCCATTTTCGTAACATATGTTATTGCTAGGCAACGACAGATAGAAACCTATTATCCTAGAACTTCAATAATCCATTCAGGACACTCTCTAAAGCTATTCAATCAGTATAATAATCATTACAGCAACGTTGGGCATAGTCTCCTGTGGCGAAAGAGTAGAACTCATTAAGCACTATTCTCTATTTCTACACCCACCCAATATAAAAACTCAAAGGTTTTTTCCTGCGAAACTACTCATTTAGTCGGACAGCCAGGTTGCAAAAAAAAATCCGCTGCGAACGTCACCTAGGAGTCATTTAAGAATACCAAAGAATCTCTGAGAATATTAGGCCAGTGTGGGTACAGATCACGCAACTGTCTTTTTTTTATCAAACAGCACTCAGCGGATGGGATTAGTTACTTGAAGAGGAAATCCGTTTATGTTGTGACAGGATATTCTTCTACATGAAGAAAGTTCCACATATGAATTTTGCGAATAAGGTACGAATTTTCTCTGTGCTATCCACAGGCCAATCAATCATAAACAAGTCTTTTTATTTCTTTATTTCGACCACATTCCATTGAAGTCGCAATTAAATAGTGAAACTAAAGCCACAATGGGACACTAATGAATCTGTAAATTTAAATGACGAAACGTTGTTAATAAAACCAGAAGAGACAGAATCAGTATGCGTCGAAAAGCCCCCAAAATTGACTTCGTAGTAACAATTAATATAAGACAGTTGTATTCCATTTCCGTTCATAAATATGTAAGTGGCATGTGTGTGAAGATAGATTTTAAAATCTAACTCCCCAGACGCAAACCAATCAGCTAACAGAGCTCTGTTATGTTATTAACAGAACTCTGTTAAACAATTAATTTGAGGCTGCGAAAGAAAAAAAGGAAAAATTAATTAAATTCCTGGATAAAATAAAAAAAAGCAAAAATTTATAAAATAAGTCCTATAGTTAATCACTGTTACAAAATATTGCGTAACAAGAACTACAATAAACATATAATCACACATTTCCGAAAGCTATTGTAATCCGATAAATAAATCAATATTATGGGAAAACAGGACTGAGTGGGCGGATAAAGTAAATTGTTTTTAAAACATTGTACGTCCCTTTAACTAACCTAATCGCCAGAACCCTTAACAGAGCGAGTTTTCATTGTAGATTTTGAAATTTTCCGAGATTTTAGATTTTAACAGAACAGATTTTAGATTTTAACAGAACAGATTTCATATTTAACAGAGAAACAACATTATTTCTAAGGGAGACAACAGTACAAGATTAAGTTTTTGTCAAACAGTTTATTATAGATGGTATACAGGCGATTGATTTGAAGTCGCTGTGGTCTAGTAAGTAGTGTGTTGGTTTAATAGACGTAAGGCCAGGATTTTTTTTCATTTTTTTTAATTTGTTCTAATACATATCAAATATATAATATTTATCAGTATATTATTATATCAGAATATTAATATATGTACATATACACATGTATGTATTAAAAAAAAATTTAAAAAAGAAAAAGAATCACACAAAACCCCCAACTAGGGATTGAATTCGGAGATGATTGAGAATAAGCAATTGAATTTTAACTTCTATTTTCAAAAATATTCTCAAAAATTTATTATTTACAACTCATAGCAATAATCTCGAACAGCTTGTTCAATCCCTGGCCAGGATCTTTTTTCTTTTTTATTAAATATATACATATGTATTTACATATGTATTGTATTTTCCTTTTTTGTTTTTAAATATCATATACATATAAATATATATATATATATATATTATATGAAATTCGCCACGCAAAAAATTTGTGAAAAAATTTGGCACGCACGGTGTGAAAAAATTTGGAACGTGCGGTGTGAAAAATTGGAAAGTGGAGTGTGAAAAATTGGAACGTGCGGTGTGAAAAAATGGGTCGTGCAGTGTGAAAAATTGGAACGTGCAGTGTGAAAAATTGGAACGTGCGGTGTGAAAAATTGGAAAGTGGAGTGTGAAAAATTGGAACGTGCGGTGTGAAAAAATGGGTCGTGCAGTGTGAAAAATTGGAACGTGCAGTGTAAAAAATGGAACGTGCGGTGTGAAAAAATGGAACGTGCAGTGTGAAAAATTGGAACGTGCGGTGTGAAAAATTGGAAAGTGGAGTGTGAAAAATTGGAACGTGCAGTGTGAAAAATTGGAACGTGCAGTGTGAAAAATTGGAAAGTGGAGTGTGAAAAATTGGAACGTGCAGTATGAAAAATTGGAACGTGCGGTGTGAAAAATTGGAAAGTGGAGTGTGAAAAATTGGAACGTGCGGTGTGAAAAAATGGGTCGTGCAGTGTGAAAAATTGGAACGTGCAGTGTGAAAAATTGGAACGTGCGGTGTGAAAAATTGGAACGTGCAGTGTAAAAAATGGAACGTGCAGTGTGAAAAAATGGAACGTGCAGTGTGAAAAATTGGAACGTGCGGTGTGAAAAATTGGAACGTGCAGTGTGAAAAATTGGAACGTGCAGTGTGAAAAATTGGAACGTGCAGTGTGAAAAAATGGAACGTGCGGTGTGAAAAAATGGAACGTGCAGTGTGAAAAATTGGAACGTGCAGTATGAAAAATTGGAACGTGCGGTGTGAAAAATTGGAACGTGCAGTGTGAAAAATTGGAACGTGCAGTGTGAAAAATTGGAACGTGCGGTATGAGAAATTGGAACGTGCGGTGTGAAAAATTGGAACGAGCGGTGTTAAAAATTGGAACTTTTGTGGTGTGAATTTTTTCACACCGCACGTTCCAAATTTTTTCACACCGTGCGTGCCAAATTTTTTCACACCGTGAGTGGCGAATTTCATATAATATATATATATATATTTATATGTATATGATATTTAAAAACAAAAAAGAAAAATACAATACATATGTAAATACATACGTATATATTTAATAAAAAAGAAAAAAGATCCTGGCCAGGGATTGAACCAAGCTGTTCGAGATTTTGCTATGAGTTGTAAATAATAAATTTTTGAGAATATTTTTGAAAAAAGAAGTTAAAGTTCAGTTGCTTATTCTCAATCATCTCCGAATTCAATCCCTAGTTGGGGGTTTTGTATGATTCTTTTTCTTTTTTAAATTTTTTTTTTAATACATACATGTGTATATGTACATATATTAATATTCTGATATAATAATATACTGATAAATATTATATATTTGATATGTATTAGAACAAATTAAAAAAAATGAAAAAAAATCCTGGCCTTACGTCTATTAAACCAACACACTACTTACTAGACCACAGCGACTTCAAATCAATCGCCTGTATACCATCTATAATAAACTGTTTGACAAAAACTTAATCTTGTACTGTTGTCTCCCTTAGAAATAATGTTGTTTCTCTGTTAAATATGAAATCTGTTCTGTTAAAATCTAAAATCTGTTCTGTTAAAATCTAAAATCTCGGAAAATTTCAAAATCTACAATGAAAACTCGCTCTGTTAAGGGTTCTGGCGATTAGGTTAGTTAAAGGGACGTACAATGTTTTAAAAACAATTTACTTTATCCGCCCACTCAGTCCTGTTTTCCCATAATATTGATTTATTTATCGGATTACAATAGCTTTCGGAAATGTGTGATTATATGTTTATTGTAGTTCTTGTTACGCAATATTTTGTAACAGTGATTAACTATAGGACTTAGTTTTATAAATTTTTGCATTTTTTTTTTTCCTTATTTTACCCAGGAATTTAATTAATTTTTCCTTTTTTTCTTTCGCAGCCTCAAATTAATTGTTTAACAGAGTTCTGTTAATAACATAACAGAGCTCTGTTAACTGATTGGTTTGCGTCTGGGGCGTTAGATTTTAAAATCTATCTTCACACACATGTAAGTGGCGTAAGTATTCTAATTATCACTGATGAACTTGTTTCTAGACGGTCGGTGTGTAAGAATGTCAAATTTCTGCGCCAACACGGATAAGAAGATGACTAATTCACCTTTAACGAATTTCTTGGCCATTCATTGCACTGCCCCTTAGAAAATTATTCCTATAGACTCTTCACTTCATCTCCTTACTACAGAAGCCCTTACCATGAAATGGTGCTGGGTTCTTGGTATTTCATTTCCTGCCATTATTGGCCAAAGTCTTTAAAATGATGAGACGAAATTTATTTAGGAATGGGAATAATTTACAATTTTGACTGCTAGTAAGACAATGTGCAAATCCACTGCTCTTGTTATTGCATTATCCATCAGATATGGTCCTAACAACCGTACTGGTACAACTCGATTAATAAAACTGAGACAGGGCAACGAAAACCAGAATGAAAACAAAATACCAAGATGCAGAATATATTTCCCAACAGTACTATGTTGCTTAGGGAAACTTAAGAAGTGAAAAAAAAAATGAAAATGAATTTCAACTCCTGTCCTATAATGTGATCAATTTCACTTAACATTCAAAAGATGCACTGTGCTGTGATCATGGCAATGCAGTTTCTTTCTTTGTTTTCTTCTCTCATCCACTCATTCAATAATTCCCCCTCGAGATGAAATCATGTAAACATCAATGTTGAATTTTTTTTTTATATTTTAGGGACTTATTACGTCGTCCTAAAAGCCAAACACCAATAAGAACAACAAAAATACACTACTTTGTACAGCCACGTTGCCACATTGCCGCGTTAAATTCGTTTGGCGAATGGTGAATTAAGAGTCAAGCCTTGTAAATTGTTGCAAAAAAGAAAAAATAAAAATACCGAGATTTTATTTTGTAATTCGCCTTTTTATTAAATCCCTGATGAGCAGGAAAGCGCAACAACAACAACAGCAACAATGTTATTTATTTATAATTTTTTTAGTTGCAACAACATTGTTGCAACTAAAAAAAATTCAATGATGCGCTTGATTAAACTGTAATGATCATTGGGGCGTTGATGCTTCATGTTGCAATGCTGTTGCTGCTGCTGCTGCTGCTGCTGCATTTATTTAATTCCTTCATTGCAATGCAATGCAGGCAGTTAGTTAGGCGGGCTGGTGTAATTTTTTTTAAGCGCAAGCGCAGCTGCATATGAGGCTATATTGCTCTGTTTTAAAACAAAAACATGGAGAAACACAAAAACAGAAAAACGTTTCAGGTTTATTTTATTTGATTAAAACAAAATGCAGACGCGGCTAAACTAAAAGAAAACGAAAAAAAAACAGAACAGAACAGAACAGACACCAAAAGTTCAAAGACAGCCAGGCCAGACAACGGCTGCAAAAGAAAAACAAAGAATAAAAAAACAGCAGACAGTAACAACAGTCCTGGCTTATATTTCTTTTTAGTTTTGTCTTTGGTTGTTTGGTTTTTTGGTTTAATGGTCAAATAAAAAATACATTTTGTGCGTTTTTTTTTTATTTTGTTAGTCTGTGGAGTGGAATTTTTATAGAAGTGCTGGTCATTTATTGAACGACCGGCTGTTGCAATCGTCTGTCATGATGACTTCAATGCCACAGGACTAGAAACTCATCGTTGTCAGTCGTTGTCGTGTTCACCTTCTGCCCTCTTTTGAAATGGGCAATCAAGCCAAAAGAAACAAGAAGAACACAAAAAATTGCATCAACTTGAGATGCAACCAAATTGAAGCAAAAAAAAAAAAACCAGCCACTCAGTCAGTCAACCAGCCAGCCAGTCATTATAGAGACGACGGCAATTTTTGGTTAAAAACTCATTTATCACAGCACAACGATTGTATATTTTTTTTAGTCTGCTCTTTGGCATTTTTTTTTCTCTTGTCTCATTTTCTCCCCTTAATTTCTCTTCTTTTTGTTCATTTCGTTTTTATGGCAAATGTCTGCCTACGTTTTTTTGTTTTCGCTGGTCTCTACACTGGCTAACTGACTGAACCCAGACCCCAACAAACAGATAAAATCCTAAAAATTTACACACAAAAACGCTGGTGATTTGTAAGTCTGACTGTCGAAACAATGTTGCATGACATTGATGTTGCATTCAATTTCATTTCATTTCGTTGGGGTTTTTTTTTTTTTTGTGTATTAATGGTTTCGTCTCAGTGTTGCAAAATTGAAATTTTGAAATTGTACTGAACTGTAACTGAAAGGGTACCTTTTTGCATCAAATGGTACTTTTAGTACTTTTATAAAAAAAATATTTATTTATACTTAATACCCGTACGGAATGGAATAGAAAAACTAACAACTTATAAAGGGTCCGCCAAATAACTTATTTTTTTTTTAAATGCTTTAAAAAAAAACTACTGAATATTTTCTCAAATTTCTTTTTTTATTTGAAAGTACAATCCTTCCGGTTAATAATGGAAAATAATTTCATTCAAATGGCTGCCTCGGCTGGCCATGCAGTAGCCTACACGATCGGTCCAATTTTTAAGCACATTATCGATTGTGTGCAGCTGTATTTCACCAATGGCTTCACGAATATTGTCCTTTAAAGCGTAAATTGTCTCTGGCTTGTCGGCGTAACACTTATCTTTGACGGCACCCCACAAATAATAGTATAACGGTGTCAAATAGCAGCTCCGAGGTGGCCCAATTATGCCTCTGGACCAAAATCCGCACCAAACAGTGACCCGTTTTGGGTGCATCGGCTTTTCAATGTATGCGTGCGGGTTTTCAGTGCCCCAAATGCGACAATTTTGCTTGTTTACATACCCGCCAAGATCAAAATGAGCTTCATCTGAGAAGATGTTTTTTTTTTTTGCCAAAATCCGCATCTTCTGCAAGTCGATCGCAGGCCCACTTAGCGAAGCGATTACGCATAACCATTTATTTTCCATTATTAACCGGAAGGATTGTACTTTCAAATAAAAAAAAAGAAATTTGAGAAAATATTCAGTAGTTTTTTTTAAAGCATTTTCAAAAAAAAAAAAGTTATTTGGCGGACCCTTTACATGTTTTTCATATACAAAACAAGAACAGTTGATGCGAAACGTAAAAGCCCCGTTTAGCCAAATCGCGACGGAACGTAGCGGCATGTACGTTCATTTTAGCATATGTAGAGCAAATTAAATGCTTACCGAAATTCCATTACGGTTCGGCAACCGTTCTCATTGCTTTCCGTATTCTAAAAACGAACGTACGTTGCATGGACTTTGGGCTAACCGGGGCTGAAGACTAATTCTACCTTTAGCATTATGTTGCTCCATTAGTAGTTGAAAAGCGCAAACCATAAAATATGTAATAATAAAAAGTACTAAAAGTGTAGCGGGGGTACTGTGGTATTTTTGAAATGGAAAAGTTCTGAGAAAAGTACTAAAGTACTGAATTTTTCAACACTGTTTCGTCTGGTCATTTTAACCGATTTTTTCCGTTTTTTTTTCTTGCTCTCTCTCTCTCTCTCTTTAATTTTCATTTGTAAAGGACGGCTGTCGACACGCATGTCGTTTTCTTGATTGCAAATGCATCAATAATGCAATTGTCGTACTCAATAACACAGAAGACAGTGTCTGGTGAAGTTTTTTTGTTTTCTTTGTTTTTTTTGTTTTTGGGGTTCTTTCAGACGGCAACAACTTCCGCACATACGCACACACACACACAATGGCCGGATAAATGATGTCTAGAGAGGCTTTGTGCGGCGTACAATAAGAAAAATTCAGGCTGCAAAATGCAAACAAATGATGCTGATGCTGATGATGCTAAATTCTTAATTTTTTCTTTTTTAAATCAAAGCCTAAATCGCTAATTCACTTAGTATGTGTGTGTTAACCTTTAAAGCCTTCCAGTGTTTAAATCTTCGAGAGACACAATCGCTGGTGCATTTCGATAGCTAATACAACAACTAATTCGAATGTATTCGGACGTGAGTTTCGTTTTCCAGACTTCACTCATTCGCGAAGAACAGATAAGGAAACCAAAACACTTCTATATGGGAAACAGAAAACTGTTGCTTTTAGTGGATATACGAAGAACATGATTTGTCTTAAATCTTCTTATTAAAGGGGTGTTTTCGATTGAGCGCCTCCCGATGGCTTCAAATGCTACATAGCATAGGCTGTGGCATACAATAAAGTGTTCGAGCAATTGACTGCCTGACCACTGTAATAAAGGCGGCGCAATGCTTGTTGGAAAATATAATTTTCGCTGAAAATCTCTTAATATGAGTGGAAAAGCAGGCTCTGCGATCAAGTTTCTCACCAACTTCACTCCGACAAATAGCGGAGATTTCTGAAGGGAATTTCGAGACATTCAAAGGCAACTCCCAAACGACTTCCAGAACATATGGATATCGTCGGAAATTGCTTCGGGGATGAACTAACCGCAGCTGAGACAGAACTCGCAATTTAACTAGGTATTCTCTGATCGTTTTAAAGGCGTCTCAATTCTGTTGGTAGTACGAAGATCCGTTGTTGCCATCTTGATTGGTGCCTAGTCATATTTATTTCATATTTTTTTTCACATTTCGTTTTATTCCAGATGTTTGAGCTGGGGTTTGAACCACTGGCTCTCGTCTTATATGCTAACATACTACCCATTAGATTACAGCAACTGGAATATAACAACATCGTTCAAATGTCCGTCATGGTTTCACTGGAAGGAGGACATAAGAGATTTCCAATTCAAATCAAGCTGAATATGACCTATGACCTCGGTTTATGACTTATTCGCATACACCTGCGATTAAAAGTCCAACGGGATCAAATCACACAATCTCGTTTGGCTAGTTCACATTACCTCCACCCGAGATGACTATGCCCTCAAATCGCTTGTGTAGGATTTCCACTGTTGCACATAGCTTTGTCCTGATGAAACTACATGTCATTGGTGTCCAGATCATCCAATTCACATCAAAAATTGTTGATAATCATCGACCTACAGTGCTTGTCGTTAACAATGATAGTCTGGCCAACGTTGTTCTGAAAAAAATATTGACCGATGGCACTGCCATCCCAACATCCACCCCAAACAGCGGCTTTTTCAGAACGCTCTTGTATTTCATGCGGTCAGGTATCTTACAAAGATCGATTGTTCGTGATATTGTTCGTGTAAGCTTTCATCTGGAAATAGAGCTCATAGCTGAATATGATTTTTCGATGAAAATTAGGGTCACTTGCCAACTGCTACCGACCCCGTTCAGCGAACAGACGCCGTTGTCTATGGTCGTCCGTTGTAATTTACAAAACAGACTGAATAAATAGCAACTAATTTGACAGATGTAGCTTGAACAAAATGACCGCTATGAACTGTCAATGTATATTTTCCTGGTGGTAGTAAGATTGACATTGTTAATTCTGCCAGAAATCTTGGCGTGGTCTTCAACAGTACGCTAACCTGGTCGGATCACATAAACCAAGCATGTGGAAGGGTTTATAGTATGCTAAGATGCTTATGGGCTTCGCAGTATTTCACTCCACCAAGAATAAGACTGCTTCTGGCTAAAACTTATTTAGTACCAACTCTGCTGTATTCATCTGAAGTCTTCTCCGGCTGTAATTCAAAAGACACTGCGAAACTCAACACTACCTTCAACAACATTGTACGTTACATATTCTGTCTAAGGAGATATGATCATGTCTCTCACTACTCCAACCGCATATTTAATGTTTCCTTTAATAACTATATAAAATTGAAAAACTTGGTTTTTCTACACAAAATTATTACATCGGAGCACCCACAATATCTTCGCAAACGCTTAAGATTCATGAGGTCTTTAAGAGGAAATGGTATTTTGCAGATTCCTCATCGGAATGCAGCGTCTGAGGGACAATTTTTCATATTAAGCATTCGACTCTGGAACCAACTTCCTCCAAACGTTCAAGTTATTAGCAACGCAAATAAATTTAAACATTTACTTTATCAATTCTATCAAGCGTAACCTGCTGTAAATGTCACTTAAATATAAATATCCTATTTTTTTATTTCTTATATTAATTTAATTATTTTTATTATTTATTTTATTAATTGATTATTAATTTTATGTTATACATATTACTGTTTATTTATTTTTTTTTTTTTTTTCCTTTCTTTCTTTTTTATACACACATATAATTTATAATTCTTTAATGTAACTTGTCAGATTCTGGTACTTTAAATTATAAGATATTATATCTTGTTGTATCAGAAATTCAAATTTAATAAATAAATACAAATACAAATGTTTAGAGGTCCCTATGGTGCTTAAGGAAATAAAAATGATGACAGATTATTGCTATTTCTTGTGCCCTTATTATTATCTACAAAGAGGGAGAGGTTCTTGTGTATAATCTTACTTGCGAAGTTGGGTAATCTAACGTCAAACGACGTCAAATATATTTACAGGCTTGACTTCCTTGAAGGCAGCTTATTGACAATTTGGTCTTATTGACTCCAACAGTTTTATGCTGGTTTTTAGCAACGTTTATTTGGATGGGACAAGATAGAGATTACTCCATATTCCAGTATTTATAGAAGTGAAGAAGGGTACAATGATAATATCATTATTTATTTATTCAAGTGCATTTACTGAATATTCTTTACATGATTTGGATTCTAGCCTCCTACCAGCCGCATTTAACCTAACCTAGCGGACTTGTTTCCATGCATTTCTGGCTTTGAATAGCGAATAGCCGACGACTCTGCTCGATAAATATTTTTGATGAATATTAGCTACAATATGAACTACAAATTTATTGCCCGGCCTACGTAATTTATTTATTGTTTATTAAATTCCTAGGAATTCAGGTAAAAAAGTGTTTTGAAATAATTTGAACTAGTAGAGTACCCTTACTTAAGTAATTACTACGTCACGTAAAGTGCAGATACTTTTGCTACACGATCACTAACATGATAGCTGAACGTGATTGATCGTAAGAAAAAAGAAGAAAACAATCGAAGACCACCCCCCCACCAGAAAAAAAATCTAGTCCCAGTTAAAGTGGTTACCCATCTTACGCTGCTCATATAAATAGGCTAATGGGTCTTTACTTGTATAGAATTTTGAAATGTAAACCTTTGAACAACAACTACTAACTGACTGACTGACTCATAAAGAGTCATAGCAAGTCATATCAAGTGAATGGTTTCTGTATTTGTCGCATAAATGGTGACTGTGATTCAGACAGACGTTGTGTTGTTTATATTTCCGAGAAACGTACGTTTATTTAGGGACTGTCTGGCTGTGGTAAAATGGGTTCTTTTTTCAGTATTTCTATTTTTTTTCTGTTCAGCATTTTAAAAACTGATAAGAATGAATAAAAACCAAGAACAACAACAATAACAACAAGAAAATGTAATAACAAATATTTGACGGCAATTTCATTAGCAAATATTGTATTTAACCCTGTGTATACTCAAGTCAAACAAAAAAAAATTTTTTTTTTTTTTTTGGAAAAATCATTTAAAAGCCTATGCTTTTTGTATTCGTTGTAGTTTTTGTTGTTGTTGATATTGTTTTAATTAATATTTCATTAAAATTGTGGTGTTGTTGTCGTCTTTTTTTTTTTTTTTTTTTTTTTGTAGTTACTTATCTATGGGCCACAAGAAGTACAAACACTCGTCACATGCGTCACACTGTTATCAAGAGTGATCGAAGCAGCAGAGTAAGCACGTTAACTGCTGGGTGGAATGCACCTTAAAAACATTCACCAAAAACAGAAAAAAAAGAAGAAAAAAAACGACCATAATCAGTATCAGTTTTTATTGTTGTTTATTTGTAATTTTTGCCAGACAATTAACAAATATTGAACAAAAACAACAAACAACAATAACAACAACGGCAGTATCAAGAATCATTTACGAATTAAATTTTTTGCTGTAAAATTCCATTATTTTCGCCGCCAGACAGTGTTACAGTAGCGATTGCCATAAAGATCCCCCCGCTTTTTAATTGCAGAAATAACAATAAATTGGAAGCAATTGTTAACTCAAGGAAAATGTGGCTTCTGAATAAAAGATCAGAGATGTTAAACTAGCTCTCATCTCTGAAGTGGTAGCTACTAATACAGTCACACTATTATTCACTTGGATGGATTGTGCTATTGTGATCGCTACATAAGACGGATTGGTCTACTGTAGCAGATTCTAGAAAAATAAGGTTGCCAGCTGTCGCTTTTTAGGAACAACAACAATTTTTAGATAATGCAGGACAATGTTAAATGTTAGGTTAATCTGCTGTACTCTTCGACGGTTTTTTGGGGTAACAAACGATAGTTTGTGCCTCAAACCCCCGCGATCGGACATCTCGAATAAAACGAAATGTGTAACAAAATTTCTATGGCGACTTCCTTTCAGCAATCGTCTGACAAAAACTCATGAGTAAAATAAAATTGCCATGAAAAGTTCCTCAAAGCTGTCTTCAAAGTTGACTTTAAAATGTAGGTTCTGCCACTTATGGATAAAATGTTAACACACACAACATGGATGGTGTGAGAAGCTTGGTTGTAAACCTAACCAAAGGGGGTTGTAATAATGAATTAAGTAAATAAGTAAGTAATGCCAGATGAAACATACAAATATCTTTTCATTCTAATGTCATTGCAACTTCTATTATGCCGAAGACATAATCATCTGCTACAACATAAAAGTTCTTATCGGAAATCTTAATCCTGAGATGAGAACATAATGACCGGGACAGTGTATAATCGCGTCAGCCTTTTCTACTACACTAGCAAGTGCTACTTTTAGATAAAGACCAGTAACTATTTTAATTACCAAACATGGGTGAACACTGATTAATAAAGAATGCAATGGCAACAGTAGATGGCAACCCTTTTATTCTAAAATCTGTCACGTTAGATCTATCACCTGCTAAACTGGAAACAAAGCTCAGCAAATAATTAAAAAATGGAGGAGATAACCTATGATTCGTAAAGGAATCAAAACTAAATAAAAATAGATACTCTAAACCAGATATCTTCATTTGTAGAAGCAATCCTGTGACTCTAGTTTTCGATTTAGATCCATGATATACTTCCATGTGGAAGTATATTGTAAAGACTTACAGCAACTCATTAATCTTTGGTTTGTCTCGGCATATAATAACGGCTTTCATCTAGTTCGTCTTCTACGTGGTTTTCCGACTTTTGCCTCGGCTTTCGTGGACATAAAAAAACCTTTCTCTAAATCCGAAGAATAAGGCGAAAGACTGAGCAGCCCAAGTTTTGAAAAAAAAAAATCTCTTCAATGACTGTTAAATAACATAGTTTGTTTCAATTTTAGCAGGACTCCATTGTTAGATGTCTATTGACAGAAGAATGTTGACCTTGAGGTGAAAAAGCGCGATATTCTTATTTTTATTTCTTCTAAGCTTATGAGTTGCAACGGGCCACTTCGTTTGTAGTATCACTTATCAGTAGATTTACAATAAGCAGCTGATGTGATCCTGCTAGACTGCCTCGAGGAACCGGTCACGATGAGGGCATATACTGTCGCCTGTTTTCCTTTTCCATTGAAAATTCGAACCACTGACGATACTTGTGTTTACCATCGTCAGCTTCCCGATTCTACTTTCTGTGTATCGGCGACACATCTACTAAAGATGTCAGCATATACTGCCGTCTGTCGGTTATACGGTTTCACTTTACATAGAAAATTTTTACCATACTTGGGTGCGCCGTCGTCAATTCTCCTCACTTAAAGCTTAGGGACGCCTCCATTTCTCAAAAAGTCGATATTATGACGAGCCAAATAAGGAAGTTTGATATATTATGTCGGGATATGTTGTCTTTTGTTCAGGCAGTTGGGTATACCGGGGTAGTACTTAACTTTTCTCTTATACCCCATAAATAAGGGGCATTTCCAATTGATCACCGTGACTTGTCCGCCGAGACCGTTGTAGAGGTGTTACAGTACTACGAACATGCGATCTATTGTACTGGCCTCAGTCTATGTAAGGTTTTCGTGACGAACCTCAGGATGCTGATCGATGTCGTAGCGATAACTTTCTGCAAAGTACTCTATACTCCTCTATACTGTTTACTGCTAAGAAGCATTGAAGCCGTACAGGTGCCAAGTGTGTGTTTTGATGGATTATTCTCCTCATCTTACAATCTATATGTAGGGCTTGGGCGATCCCTATTTTATAAACTCCTTCTTCTCCGAAGCAAGAAGCTTAAATTGAAACCTACTGTTCGTATGAACGGTTGCAAACAATTTGACTTTTTTCAAACTGTTTTTAGGTTTCTTCGAAAAAGAAAAACTCTGTGTCCACTTGTATAGGAGCATAAACGGGCTAGCATGTCGACTTTTGGTGTCTTTTATTATTTTTAAAGGTTTTATCATATCCTTCGAATAACATCCATAGATAACCGTTCTCATGGCTGACTTTTAATAATTTTTTTTTTTTTCATTTGGTTTAATAACCTCGACTTTATCAGACCAAATATTTGGTCTGCCAGTTATCAGACACCATTTGCTGCTATTTTGTTTACACTTTTGTATGCCCTTCCCTCTCTCCTCACTTCTGTATCATATAATACAACACAACTGATAGTGGGGCTTTGGTGCACGGATACCCATTCGCGATAACTATTTTCCGTTTTGTTTTGTTTACATTCGTTTTTTATTTTCATTTCGATTAACCGTCACAATGTTTTATGAATTAGTTTTGCAACGCTGCTTAAGTTTTATGTACGAATATGTGTGTATGTGTATGTGTGTGTTTTTGTTGTCTTTCGATATCTTATCGATTTGCGTTGTATTTGTTGTGTTGTTGTTGTTGGTATTTGTTTAATTATAAATACTTTGTAACAAAAGTAAACCAGACTAGACCATATCAGACCAGACTAGACTAGACCTTAGGCCAGACATGCAGACACGCAGACATACATCCATACATACATACTTAAATGACTGTGTGTCTGGACAGTTAATCTTTCAGGTGGCTGGCTGACTGGCTGACTGTCTGATGGTAGGCCTACAGTTTGGGTGGTTAATAATTGGCTAGTCTAGTGGTATGCTTGCGTTTCTCCACATATGGCTTATAACCTGCACACATGCTGCTGCTGCTTTTGTTGTTATCGATATGTTTAAATGAAGTTGAATTACTTTTATTTGCCATTGCACTAGTTGTTGAGGGTTTTCGTTTTTTTTTTTCTTAATTTATTTCTCTTTTCAGTACCAATAAATACCTTTTGTCTTGGTTTTCAAAAAAGTTTAATAAATACGTGAGATTTTTTTAAATGATGTTTTCTGTCATTGCAAACTCAATAAATTTATGGATTCTCTCTTCGGCGGTGAAGACATTGTAATGAACTGTTGCTGATACTAAAGACTGTTTTCATCATAGATTTTCGTATTTAACAATAAATAAAAGTGTTTCATTCTGCCATCAAATAATAGCCTATTTGGAACCCTTCAAACACCTAAGAGCAGATAATATCGACTGACTGGGGCCAGCCATTCCTTTTCATTTGCGCATTCCAAAAATCGAATGCCATGACTTTGTATGCAGATTGAACAGTCCTAACCTTCTTTGGACATCATTCTCTTAATCCAGTGTAAACTTTTCTCTTGTTTCAATTGGTTAAAGTTCACAACGTGTGTCTTGCCAGATCTTGCAACTTCGTTTAAACTCTGTCACTAAATATTTTATAATCGTGTCCGAAGAAGTAGTCTACACTAGAGGAGTTGCACTCAAAGCTTACTTTAGATTAAATTGCCAGCCGCCCCAATACCTCAACCGCATAGCTTTTACTAGGGTTCTGAAAGGTCTCGTGGTGATATCGATATCTACCATACCATCAACTCATAGCTCTATAACTCCCAACTATCAAACAACCCGATTGTTTTATGAAGATTTGATTCTATCTCAATCACCTTTGGCTAGACATGTTCCATTAATAAGTTCTGGATGTCAGATTATTTGTCTCAGGTCACCAAGCACCGAGCAATGACAGAGAAGATGTCCTGTCTGATTTCCTCTTCGTTCTTGGCAAGTTGTTTTGAGGTATTCTCAGACTCTGGGCGTGTATCCCCAGAGACCAATGTCGTGCCATATATTTGTTATGAGGTTCCAAAGACGTCAGGTGTAAAGCATAAAACTGATTTATTTGGTTTTTCTATAAAAGTGAGTTCGGCGGTCCCTCATCTTTTCAAATGGGTAAAGTCGGTGTGAATTTGTCTCTACAGAGGATTTCTAATTTCATGTACAAATTCATTAAAATTTTTCCTGCTACCATGCTTTGTAAGTGCTTTGGAAAGGCTTTGTTATTACCTACAATTTTCCAGTGCTTAGCAATGCATATGAGGGTAACCATCCCTCACAGGTTAACATCTTTCAAATGAAATTATTTACTCGCATAACCACCGGCCAAACTCCAATTAAAACGAAAATTCTGCTGCTGAGTTATTGTAGTCGCTGTAGTCTAGTAGCTAGTGGGTTGACTTGTTAGGCGAGAGACCACAGTCCAAACCCCAGGTCATCTCCAACAAAACGAAATATGAAAAAATATTTCGGCGGCTTTCTTTCAATAGATTTCTGACCAAAACTCTGCGAGTAAATAAAAATTGGCATAAAAATTTTCTCTAAAAAATGTGTCGTTCGGGGTCGGCTTTAACTTGTAGGTCCCGCCACTAATGTACAAAATTAACACACACAACATAAGTGCTGTATGAAGCTAGGTCGTAATTCTAACTGAAGGGTTGTAATGACCAATTATGTGTTATCTGTATAGTGGTAATGGATCGGGCACACGCTGCCAAAACCAGATTCAAATATTACGAGAACAGCTATTCGATGGTCGTCCAAACGTCTATGATCAATGAAAAGATTGGTCTTCACATCCCTTAATAATGGTCTTCACATCCCGTAATTTGTGAAATCTACAAGTGGCAAAACTGCTCAAAGCAAGCAAATAATTGGATTTTAAGACTGTAGGATATTCGAATCTAATACATAGGGCAGACGAAAAATTCAAAAGCCAGCCCATATTTTGAGTCAACAGATTGATTGAAGAGGGAATCTGCTGCTCTCGAGGTGAAGTAAAAAATTAATTTTTTTGTAGACATAATAAGGGCCCATAGCAAAGCTGTGGGTTCCAAAATGGTCCGCAATGAGATCAAGAATACTAAAGAACATAACCTTTTCAAAAGTAGAGCAAATGGTTTGTAAGGTTGCCTCAAACTACTGTCATCAGCTGTGTGTCTAGTCGTCTAATTTTTTCACCCTTCACCCTCCTCATACATTTCCTATGGCTTTCGGTCTGGCTGTTCATATAATCGTTCAATGCCTGACATTACGTTTTGTTTGTTTTATTGCCTGATTATTATATGTATTTTAATTGCAACATTTATTATGACTTTTTATAGGCGGGTGTGAAGGGGGTAGTTTAGTTTTCCCTGCACCCCCACCGGTTCTCACAAAATCCATAAAATTTTATATTTTATTTCCTTTGAATTCTGTCTGCCTTCAACTCTTTTTAAAACGAACTTATCGTTCATTTCATTCATTTCATTTCGCTTTTAATTAAAATTCTTTTTTAATTGTTTTTCGTTTTTTTCCCAACTCATTTTGTATTTAAAAGTTTAATTATTTAATTTTAAAAATGACGTTTTAATTAAGAAAAAAAATAAATATCGTGTGATTTGTAACACGTTTAGTCAGACGGCAAAAAAAAAAAAAACTAAAAAAAAACTAAAAAAAACTGAAAAAAAATTGAAAAATTTTGTAATTTTTGCTTTCGTAAGACGTTGTTGGAATGCTTTCATAATTAATCCGCTTTAAATTAAATTTCATTGTTGTTGTTGTTTTTGTTAAACTATTAACCTTAATTCCATATTTTAATTTATTTTAATCATTTTATACCTTCCCTTCACCTCACAACACTCTTCTCTGTGAAGCGTCGTCTCCATGGGTTATAATTTAATCACATGAGCCACGTTAAAGCAGAACCAGATTTCTAAGGAGATTTTTTTGTTTTTTGCTTGACTTGTAATTCTTAATTTGCTTTTTTAATGAAATTATTTTTTGTTGTTGTTGCTGTTATTGTATTTGATAAGCAGCGGGATTTGCTTTAAAAACATTTATTAGGTAGACTAAAAAGTTTATGCGTAGTTCTAATTTAACACGACAAATATTCACTTAACATAGAGGAGGGTGACCGATTTCCTAGGCCATATGGATTTAAAGAAACTTACCAATGGAACGTCAATAAAATGCATATATGCATAGGCGCGTATGTTTCACATATAAAAAAATTTTGATTATTTTTCCAATCAAAGACTTATTTGCCGTTATGTGCGTGCATTTGAAATAAATTTCTGTATTCGATGCATCAATAAAAAGCATATTCTCGGCATAATCTTAATGCAATAAAAACATGCTTATTTTTGTCTTGATATACAATGCATATGCATGACAAGAGGCTTATGTAAGCAGTTATAGTAGACTGCCACATTATAGAAAAATGATAAATTAATAGAGTAAAGGTAGGTAAGTAGGTAGGCAGAAGTGGCTGTCCCCTAGATGGAGTCATGAGCGGACACACTTAGGCCGCACACAGAGCCCATTGGATGGCACAGTTTCACATTTTCCCATTGCCCAGGAACCCCTCGGAGCTTTCGATGAAGCGACTCAGACTGCCTATATCCATGCATGACAGTTCATCCAAATCGTCCATGTAGTAGGCATCCAGATGCCTCTTTCTCCTCCGACCAAGTGCCCGGCATGTGCACAGTAGGTGAAGAACAGTCTCATCCGCCTCCTCATCTTCTGCAGAAATCATTTGCAAGGTGTCCAAGATCAATACGCCTCGCATGCGTTCCTATAATACAATGCCCCGTAATAAACCCGATAACATTCCCTATTCTTTGGAGTTTAAGCAGAGCAGCAGCACGCTTTTTTTCCAGATTTTCTGCGCTGTTCTGCCCGTGTCCGAAGCTGCCCATCTACTGTTGAGAAAGTCCACGATTGCATTGTCAATTGCAAGCTTCCAGGTACCCAAAGGGCTATCGTGCCCTGATAGCCGCTTGGTACCCACCATATAATAGATCAAAGACTTCAAAGTAAAACAGAGAACAATTTGAATGATGAACAGGACAGTTTTCGTTCAAATAAAAGCTTCATAGATCATTAAAATACAACCGTCTATAGGACGGCATACGCCCATCGATTTTAAGAATACACCATAAGGACTGCTATATTTAAATCAGTACCCCAGATAATGATTCATAACATCAAGGGTATATGCGAAGATACAAAACATTTGGTTCTTCACGTCCGTACTATGCCACCTACACTATTCACAATTACATTGAAATGTTTCGCAAACCTTCTTCAGAGATAATTATTACTACATGGAGTCTATTTATTTATTTTTTTTTTTATTATAAAACTGATGATATATAACACATAATTGGTCATTTCAACCCTTCAGTCAGGATTACGACCTAGCTTCACGCATCACTTATGTTGTATATAGTAATTTTATACATAAGTGGCGGGACCTGCAGTTTAAGGAACGACTGCGAACGACAGATTTTTCAGAAACTTTTCAGGCTTCAACGGTTCATCGAGTGTCTTTTTTCGACAAATCAGCACCTAAACGGTGTTGTGCATGATCAAACAGCGAAGTTGTAGTCTAGTAGGTAGTGTATTAACTTATTAGACGTGAAGCCACTGTTCAAGTCCCCGGTTCATACATCTCCAACAAAACGAAAAACTATTTCTTCGGCGACTTTCTCAGTAGATTTCTGGCAAAAGCTCTGAGATTAAATAAAAATTGCCATGAAGAGTTTCTCAAAATTCATGAATAAAAATTAACGCAAACACAACTTAAGCGGTATGAGAAGCTAAGTTGTAATCCTGACTGCATGTAGATGCAAACTGAAATGCAAAACTTGCCATAATAAGACGTACGGGCCTATCGTTCTGAGAACATCATGAATTCGACAAATTCTAATTCCCTGCCATACCACAGAAGAGTTAATTTCGGCCGTGATGTACATAGGTGAACACCGGTCTGAATACATATGAATGTAACGCTTTCAGAGTCATCAAATTTCGTCATAACCATGTCAATTCCTTGCCCACTAGGTCAAGTATGATGGGCCGTGTTTGAGTAACATTTTTTTTTTAATATTTATACACGTTTTTCTATTGTTAAACTCAAAACTTTTACTAAAAAACATGTGTCTAAAGATGAAAGGTATTTAACAGCTAGCAGACTTAACAAAAACAGCGGTTTTTAAACCGCTTAATAGTTTACTCTATGAGAGTATTTCTTATAAATAAAAAGTTTAGTTTAGAATACAGTTGTATTAACTGAACGCCCTGTATTAATTTAGTTTTAATACATATGTACATACAGTCAGCGTCAAAATAAAGTGTACAACACCATTTGATGTAATATTGTTATTTCAGTTTTTTACTCTACGACTAAATTTAATATTTACCGTTTTTTTAAATCAGTATTTAGTTCTCTACTTAATACCAAAAAAAAAACAACAAAAATTTCTTAACACAGCAAAAGTTGTGGGATGTGAATAAAATTATTCGAAATTTCACGCGCCAAAACAAAGTGTACAACATACTGCAATGGCATTTTCATTACAAAAATATTGTAAAAAATCCCCTTATATTTGGTTTTTTATTTGTTTTTTGCATTCTGCTGAAACATTATTAATGTTCTATATTACTTAAGTAGTTGTAATTGGCAGATTAAATAACTTTGTGCAAAGCAAATGATTTTTAAAATGGGTAAACAAACTTCCACTCATGATAGAGAACTTGTGTTAAAACTTCGTAATGAAGGTAACACGACTCACGAAATTGGGTCTATTATCAACAGAAACCATAATACTGTTAAAAAAAAAATAGTTGATAAATACAAAAAATTTGGTCAAACAAAAAATCGCTCGGGTGCTGGCCGACCAAAAATTTTAAATATTGCTGAAGTAAGGTCAGTAAGGTAAGGTAAAGTAAGGATGTAAAGAAAAATCCATTTAAAAGCGTTGTTAAAATAGCAGAGAAAGTTTCATCCACATCAGGTACTAGCGTAAGTGCCAGCACAATACCCCGAGCTTTACATTCAAATGGATTACATGGCCGACTTAAACGAAAAAACTGCTCATTTCGATAGTTAATCAAAAAGGAAGTCTTGATTATTAAAAAAAAATATGAGATAAGATGTTCCTTTCTGGAATAATGTCCTTTTTAGTGACGAAAACAAGTTTGAGGTATTTGGTCAGAAAAAACCTGGAAAAGTGTGGAGAAAAATAAACAGCGAATATGCCGACCAAAACTTAATAACCACTGTTAAGCACGGTGGCGGTTCGGTGATGTATGGCGGTTCGGTGGGATTGAGAATTTAGTGTTTATTGAAAATACTATGAATAAAATAGACTATTTAAAAAACAATTCGCTAACCAGAGTGGAGAAATTGGGTTTACAGGGATCTTGGATCTTTCAACAAGATAATGATCCCAAACACACAGCAAACGTAGTACAAGAATGGTTGCTCTACCACACTCCTAAGATGCTAGATCATCCTCCCAAATCACCGGACTTGAACCCATTCGAACATTTGTGGGAACATCTTGACCGCCAAGTTTGAAAGAGAACGATCAGAAATAAGGATATGCTGAAATCTGTTATAATGGAGGAATGACAGAAAATTTCTCCTGATGTAACGAAAAAGTTGGTAGAAACGATGCCTCGAAGACTAAATGCCGTTATTAAAGCAAAAGGAAAATCAACCAAATACTAAATAGTTAAAAAGGTCACAAAACAAAAATACATACAAAGTGTGTAGACAAATGTACACTTTATTTTGACGCATAAAATATGGAGTATATTTAGTTTTTTGTCTATAACTTTTTTTATGTAAATTTTTTTTGTTGTTTTTATAGACTTAAGTAGAGAATTAAATACTGTTTTGAAAAAACATAAATGTTAATCTTATAATTAAAGACGGAAATAAAAGCAATATTGTAATAAATGTTCTTGTACACTTTATTTTGACGCTGACTGTATGTACATATGTACATATACGGTCTTACAACACATGAGGCATTTAATTTATAATGAAGTGCAATGGATATGCACAGAGATTATCTCTTTATTTGTTTAAATATTTAATGATCCATAAAAATGTTAAAACAGTAAACACAATACATGGCTATTTTTTTTTTTTTTTCAGTTTTTGTTGGCCATTTATTTTTAAACAAAAAAAAACAAAAAACAACAACAACAAAAATACCAACAAAACAAAAAGTAAAAAATTATTAAACAAACAATTCATTGTTATTAACACGCGCAGACATTGAAAAATGCAACAAAATCTCCAACAATAATAACAACAACAACAACAACAACAAAATAAAAGCAAAACAAAATGCACATGACACACTATTTTTGGGTATTATTTTTGCATGCATGGCTAGGTAAGTACACGGGGTTTATTTGTAGACACGTTTTTCGGTTTAGGCTTTTTCTTTTAAATTTTTTTTTTCTTTCAGTGTAATCATCTAGAAACCAATTAAATAGAGTTACGAGACCAAACGGTTTAGTTCAATTACACACTGAAGAAAAAAAACAAAATTCACAAACAATGCCTGCCAGTGAAAACAATAATTGAAAAATAAATTTAAAAAAAAAATGAAAATAAAATTGAATGAATAATCATTTAAACAAAAAATAAAAATACCAACAATAATGCAAAATAAAATAACGACCAACAAAAAAAAAAAAAAAAATACAAAAAACCCGTGCATGAACTGAACTGAAATGAAAAATAAAACAATGACACTCCATTCAAGTGATAATGTCTCTTGTCTAGACAGGCATGCGTATTAAATATACACACAGTCAAGTCAGTCAGTCAATGGAATCATTATTTAGCACCATTATTTTAAACATTTCTTTTCGTTTTCGTTTTTTTTTTTTTTTTGTTGTTTTAATCATCACATTTATTTAACAAAAAAAAATTTTATTATTATTTTTCAACTGTCTCTTTATTAGCATATAAATAACACATTTAATGGGTTAATAAAATTAAGACCCAACCGAAAAAAATTTACGATCAACACACAAAATAAAAACCACTCAAAACTAATTGTCTCATTAAAAATAATGAATAGTGTTCACGTACGTCTGTCTCTGGTCTCTGCCACTTTGTTTTTAATAATTTTTCACAAATTCAGTGATTCAGATCAGTGCATGTCGTTGCATATTGATGGGATCGGAAAGGTCAGTGGAGTGTTTAGTGTTTAACTAGAGAAGTATGCTTTGAAGACAAAGTGTTTGGAACGGAATTTATTTTCTTTATAACTAGCACTCAGGTGGCTACAGAGATATCCGCTGAAATTGGGTAGCTGATGCAGTTGAAGCAGGCACCTACCCCACCGTTACACATACATAATGCCCTTCAGTCAGGATTACGACCTAGATTCTCATACCACTTATGTTGGGTAAGTTAATTTTATACATGAGTGGCGGGACCTAAGAGTTTAAAGTCGAATCCGAACGACAGATTTTTTGAGAAACTTTTCATGGTAAATTTTATTTACTCTCAGAGTTTTTGTCAGAAGTCTGCTGAGAGGAATTCGCCGAAGAAATATCTGACCTGGGGTTTGAACCGTGGCCTCATGTCTAATAAATCAACACACTACCTACTAGACTATGGGGACTTACCGCCGTTAAAATTTCTGAAAGGCAGAGGTAATTACTTATGGTGATTTCTTTTCTGGTAAAAAATGTTGCCTACATATTTTGTAGCACTTATTGAAGGTTGCACGAACCCTCATAATGTGTTGCATTTTAAACGATTATAAAAGAACAAAAATCATTGCCCTTTACGCAATTATTTTTGTAGTTTAATACCAATTTAGCGTTTTTTTTACTTTGTTAACGATAAAAATAAAATTTCCAATTAAATTATTTTTTTATTTTCGGAAAGCTAACATTACATTTAAATAAAAAAAAAATAATAATATTTTTACCGGAGGCTCCGGTCATACAAGTTAAAACGGAGGTCATACAAGTTAAAACTTTTATTTTTATGTAAAATTCAACTTTAGGGCCAATGTTTTCAAATCTCTTTAGTTGGCACAATATGTTATTAATTATTTAGTAAATTTTTTCGAATTTCTATATAAAAACTAAAAATCAAATCAAAAATATAATTTTTGGAATTTTTTGGGAAATATTTTTATTACAAAAGATAATAACCAAATTCCATTTAAAAGCATTTATAAATAATCTTCTTATTACAATTTTAAAACCATTTTCAAACCTTTTTTGTTGGGATAATAGTACATATGCATATGTTTCTTTGTAGTCCTCGACTAGTAAATTTCATATCGCTAAAATAAAATAAATTTTTTTTTAGCGATTTTAAGGCTCATTCTGCTTTTACAAAAATAAAATTATCAACACCTATAGTCAGCTGTTGTTTGTTTATAAATTTGTTACTAGAACTTGGCGCAATACTGATAAATAACATTTTCAACAAAATTTTAAACTCGCGGCAAGAGTTTCGTTTTAATAATAATGGATACATGTCCTTCATATCTGACGATGAAGAGGATTCCAACAAATTTTCCAAAATAATATATTTTGCTTCCATTTCACCACTTTCAAAACAAATAATTTTTGTTATTTTTTTCAAAACAATAACAAGAACAGCTGTTTTAAAAGTGCTGCCCTTACAACCCTTTGATTAAATTTAGGGTCAAACATGCAGAATATTTTCTGGGTTTTATGGCAGAATTTTTAGAAAAGAACACGTTACTAATTTACAAGATTGCATTTTTTTCAGAAAAGAACAGCAAAAGAGCAAAAAGGCAGAATAAAGGCAACATTTATGCCAGAAAAGAAATCACCATTAGTTACTTATTTATTTTACATTGCAACCCACCATTAGCCAGGATTACAACGCAGCTTCTGATTTGTGTTAATTGAATCTATGAATGGCAGGATCTACAGTTTAACGTCTACTCCGAAAGCAAATTTCAGAAACTTTTCATGGCGATTACATTTAATGTCAGAGTTTTTGCCAGAAGACGGCTGAGAAGAAGACGCCAATTTTTTTTCATATTTCGTTTCATGCGAGAAGTCTGAGCTAAGTGCGGTCGCCTAACAAACTAATACACTACCTACTAGACTACGTAGACGTATCAATCAACTTCTTGAATTAAATTCCTGGTGCACCCTTGTCACTGTATCTATTCCCAGGGATCATTTGGTAATACATCGGTCTGCATCAAGACTTTGTTGATCTGCACAGATTGTAGATCGCTTGAAGATGAAGAGAATATTGTACACTCTGTTTACCGATGCCCCTCCCCAAGCTCGGAACAAAAATATCCCATTTGGCACACACTTTCTCTATAATCCAGAGGAGCTATTTTTACTACATATCGGATGGATTACTCAATTCATTAAATTTTCAGCATGATTCTTAGGGACACACGCTTTAAATGTAAAGACATGAGGTTTATTGTTAAAACCGATAAATCAAGGCTTGCTATGCTTTATGTGGGAACTAAAAAAAATAGGTTAGTGAAAGGGTGCAAAGAGGGAATTAAATTAATGGTCTTTAAATGTAAGCAACAAACGAAACTCCTGCACGAAGAATGTTCCACATATGGCTAGTCTACTTTGACAAAAGAAACGAAAGGAATTCTCTATAATGCATTGTAAGATCCACTTGACAAACTTCCAACTACTTTTTTTTAACGGGCATAGAGAACAGGAAAACGTAATACAAACAGAGATTCAGTTCGCCATTCGAGCACTTAACATCTGTTAGATTGACTTGAAACTGACAGAGGATTCTCTGGGCATGTTAAATCAGCCAGGGCGCAGAAATAGGGAATACAGCACAATGAGCGGAGTAATAGGCTTGCCAGGAAGCCAGCTTACACACTATTGACGTGGCCACAGCCTTTCTATGGAATTGTAAGACCAATTTGGTAGGTTAAACTTGGCAGGAAAAGGGAATAAGAGAATAGTGATCGTTAAAAATCCTTCTTAATTAATCAAGAAATATCTTGAATTTATTAACCGACCTTCTGACCTGACCGGTCACTGTAAACTCAAAGAATATTTGATTGGAAATAGCAATTGCAAGCAAATAGACTTTGTGATCCAATATCACACAGAATACAATCTAGGCGTCATTATTTAATGGACATCAGAATCAGGAGCTTGCTTATCAGTTGCTAAATACACACCACCACGGAATCTTACAATTGGAATTGTTTGGAATATTGTAGTGTAGTGGCGTTCCAAGTTGTGCAATAACAACCCAGGGCAACTTCATTGAAATGACTCAGGTCAGTTCAGGCCAGGTTGAGAATTTGTTGTGTTCATTCGGTTGGTCTTGGGTATGTTGACTCTAAGGCAGTACCTACCGCCTAAGGGTACCCACTTCAGTTGGTTTATTTGAATATCCATTCTAATAATTAATTAATAATAACTTATTGCTCGATCATTAAAAATAACAGCGGTAAGATGGAGCATATACTGTTGCCGTGGAGTAATCTTGTGGAAAGTTCGTTGACTTACTGGTGGAAAAGGAAATATAAAAATGAAGGTTTTTTCTTGACACGTTTCCCTGCAAAAGCTCTGAATGTAATTAACTGTCTTGTTTCAAATCTATCCTACGGATTTGACATTAATACAGATTACAGAGGTCCTACTACACATGTATAAAATTAACACACATAATATGGATGGTGTAATAGAGAGCTAGACCGTAATTCTAACTAAACTACTGTATTGGCCAATAATGTGTGTTGGTTTCACATTCTGTAGAGCCCTCACATACCTCAGTTCGTTTGGTAAACACATACATAATTGGTCATTGCAACTCTTCAGTCAGGATTACGAACTAGCTCCTCATATCGCCTATGTTGTGTGTGTTAATTTTATCCATGAATGGCGGGACCTACAGATTAAAGTCGATTCCGAACGACAAATTTATTGAGAAGCTTTTCATAGCAATTTTATTTACTCTCAGAGTTTTTGCCAGAAATCTGCTGAGAGGAAGTCGCCGAAGAAATATTTTCGTTTGATGTCTGACCTGAGATTCGAACTCGGGCCTTCAGTCTAATAAGTCAACACACTACCTACTAGACCACGGCGTTTGGTAAATACATACATAATTGGTCATTGCAACTCTTCAGTCAGGATTACATACTAGCTCCTCATACCGCCTATGTTGTGTGTGTTAATTTTATCCATGAATGGCGGGACCTACAGATTAAAGTCGATTCCGAACGACAGATTTTTGAGAAACTTTTCATGATCAATTTTATTTACTTCGCACAGTTTTTGCCAGAAATCTTCTGAGAGGAAGTTGCCAAAGAAATATTTTTTCATATTTCGTATTGTTGGAGATGTCTGTCTGACCTGAGGTTTAAACCGTCGCCTGCGGCAACTTTGTTGGTCGGTAAATAGTTTCTATTAATCGAATCGAATGTTGTCCTTTAGTCCATAAACAGAATAGTATTATGGAGATTGCATTTTCACCGCTTGTGCGATACAATTACTGAAATTCGAAAACTTTTGGCATTTGAAAAGGTTTTCAATGCACCTCTTCCCCTTCCCTGCATAAGAAGATCATTAAGAAACAAATTGTTTTTAATTTTTTTATTGCTTTTAAAAAATAAATAAAAATAATGTTTATATCGCGTCATGAATCATCACTTTTTTGTATATAAAATGGCAAACAATTAAATAAAATTGGAAAAAAAAAAAATAAAAAATTTAAATGTGAAATAAAAACTTGAAAATTAATATGACACACCTTTCGCTAGAACGGCGACACGTGTCGCTAATTTAACTCCGTTCGGAGATAAATTTTGAAAAACTTTTTTTTTTTTTTTTAAAATTCAGACACGAACAAAAAGAAAAAATAATAACAATAACAATAAAAAAAAACATAGCAGACATACAACAACAACAACATAAAAACAACAATAATAATTAAATGTCAAAATAATTATTTGTTGTTTTCTCTACAGCAACAACAACTAAAGATGTTTTTTGCTCCACAAACAATAGCAGCAGCAGGTTTGAACACGTAAGTATCTGTCCATATGCGCGAGCGAACGTTTGATCGTTTTTTGCGATCTGTTTTGGTTTGGCTTTGCATTATTCGCCTGGTAAAACAGAAGCAGTGCAATTCCTTTTTGGATTTGTTTTGCTTTAATGACTGACTCAAGTCATTGAACCATGTGAAGCGTTTTAAATGTTTTTAGAAGGTCTTCCTCTCTACCAATTTTTATTGTTTTTGTTTTTGTATTTTAGTTGTTATTGTATAGCTTTTATGTGTGGCCTTCTTTAACGAATTTCTTACATTTTTTTTTTCATTGTTAATATTCGTGTCACTGTACAGTGTACACTTTTTGTTGTACTTGTCTTGAACTTGGAATTTTACTCAAAAAAATAATTTTTTGTTTGCCCTCCTTTTCTACCATTTCTTTTAATTTTTTTTTTTTTTTTTTTTTAAGTTATTCTCCCGAAAAATAAACATTTTGAAGTTGTACTACAAGCAATAACAACAATAAGTATAAAACAAAAACAAAAAATTTCCAAAAATTATATTTTAACCCCCAGACAGACTTCTTTTTTTTTTGCTTGGGTGCAACGTTTCTTTTTTAAAAGTCAGTCACACTTCAGCCAGTTCAGTCGGTTAATGACGCAAAACATTTCCACAAATTGCAGTTCAATAAACGTCTGCAGCACCATGCTGTGCTTGAAGTAAAGACAGATAATTTTGAAACAAATATTATAGACATTGCTGCCCCATTGTGCACAACGGTTTTTTTTTTTTTTATTTACACAACTAAATAGTTTCTTTAATAAAACTAAGTGAACAGCATGAGGTTCACTCTTTTCACATTTTCACTAAAATAGGTTAAGCCTTATCAGCTTTGATGCAGCCAGCTGCGTAATTTAGTTTGTCTTCGACAGCCATTGGCTTTTTCGCTCCAACGAAGTCTGTGCGTCTAAAGCACTACTCAATAAATAACAACTTTGTAATTTGACAGATGTAGCTTCAAAGTTTAGAAGTCCCTCTTGGGAGATCCGATATAAGAACTATGCACCATTAAATGCAATTGTTGTACATACTTGGTCTGTAGAATTTCATTTTTGCCGCACGAGCGAATTAGAAATCGATGTGGCGTTTTGTTTTTCTGCAGTTTTAAAAATCTTTTATTCGCCTAGTTCACCACTTCGCTTTAATGGATTGATTCGTAATGGATTCATTGCTCATCGACAATAACAATTCATTGCAAAAATGCCATTCTTTATGTGACTTTTAAGCAAGATTTCGCTCACCGAAAGTCGTCTTTTTCAATTCGTGTGGCATTCAATTTCCTTGCTTTTCAATTAATTCTGCTGCTGGCAAGCGATTTAAGATGGAGTTTGACAGCAATTTTCATGGCTTCATTAAGGCAACCAGCAACTGACTTTCCGTCCGGCTTATGACCTGTCATTTCAAACCACTCCGACACTCCGAAGGACACATTTTTGAAAACATTTTCATGGCGATTATATTTACTCTCAGAGTTTTTACCGGAAATCTGCTAAGAGGAATCGCCAAAGAAACATTTTTCATTTTTCGTTTTGTTGGAGATGTCTGCCCTGGGTTTTGAATCGTGGCCTCATGTCTACCTACTAGACTACAGCAGCTTTTTTGGCTTAAACTTTTCTGTGGCGCATTCTGAACCGCACCAACCATCTTCAGCACATGTATCCTCCATGTTCATAGCGGTTGCTGCATAGTTTTTTTTCTACACTTCCCCTATTTTCTTATTATTTTCCTTGCTTTGCTTCAGTTTCGTGAATCATTATCTGTATTTTGTAGCAAGTTCTCGGGTAATAGTAGGCCCATTTATCTTTGCCTACAAATAATGGCCTCCGCTAACATTTTGAAGTGTGGTGGTGTGGAATTTTTTTTATCGAATCTTAGTTTTTGTCTCGAGAGGATATGCTTCCTGACCTTTCTAAAATATTCGTTTTAATATTGTTGTTTCCTCTTGGGCAAAGCAGGTCGCAACACAAACGAATTATTTGGAGTGGAGTGGAGTTTCGTTTATGGTCTCGACATTTCCTGTGATATGATTCGACTCATCCATTTATTGAGCGTCCAAAAAAACCCATCGATCTGATGATAATTTTTTCATTTACACGGATTTGTAGTTGAACATCAAGTTCCAACAGTAGTAGTCTGTTGTTGTCCCCAAGTCAAAAACACACATCAATGCCAATCACACAGCAGCTGCCTATTGAGGTAACTAAAAAAGTTCTAGATTTGTAATTTCGATTTGGCAATAAGAAAGTCTCAATCAAGACTGGATGGCATCCCTGTGTGATCTGAGAAGAAGAATTAAAAATAATCTTCTCTACTATCTGAAAGGGGGTATATTGTATGATGTATTGACGCCAAAGCCTTTTAAAACAATAGAAGAACGCCAGTTGTACAGTGAAAATATACACCAGACGACTGATGGCATCGTTCAAATGACCGAAAGCATCCCACGGAACCAACCTGGAGTACGAAGGGCAAATTCGGTACCCCATGAATTTGGGGTGCTCTGCTTAACCTTCTCACGACATTTGTTTTTGGTGCTATGATGTCTGTGGAATCAGGAGTCTTGAGGATGTCTGAATGGATTATGTAGAGATTATGTAGAGACTGCAGTCTCTTCATTTTATTCCCAATCGTCAATAATAAATCGGGTCTGCTGGGTTTTGTACTCAAACTCTTTAACCACCAGACGACACCACAAACAAAGTACTTTAAAGAGCATCATATTCTAAAGCCTAGACGGACTGTGTCCAACTTTCTACAGCTTTTTGTGATCAAAAAAAAATGTTTTTTGTGAGCCCCATATTGAAACGGAGCTTCTCAAAGAACAGAAGAAAAAAAGACAATGAAGTGCAGTTTCCTCTTCTTCTTATGCCTCATCTGCGCTCTTGTTGTTATGTTGTATGCCACAAAACTGGTATTTTTTGTTTTTCGAAAGATGCACGCAGTCGCTGTTGCACTTTTTATGCTTTTTTTTTATTTTTATTGGTTTAAAAATGGGTTGGGTTGGGTGCGTTTAAAACGGGTTATTGTTCACTTATTCGGGCAACTGCATCTGAGAGTTGCTGCAGATTCTTGTTGTTTTTTTTTTGCTTGTTTTTCTGGAAATTTGTTTGCTGCAATGTTGTAGAAAATATGCATCAAGGATGTCGCCTTTATGCGTTGGCTGTGTTTTTTTCAAGAAGAAGAAGAAGAACGGAGTGTATGAAAAAACAGAAAAAAAAAATAACGAAAATTTATTGGCGATTGTTTTATGCTGGTATTGGCCATTAAGTGAGTTTACGAGTATAAAAATAAGATTTGCTGCTAAAAATAACCACGACGAAACAAAACAAAGCAAAAAAACATTGTGGAAAAAGCCATTGCTCTTCTTCTGCTTCTTCTTCTTGTTGTTGTTGGCAAAAGGTCATTGTCCATAATGGAATTGTCTGTTTTGGCATCAACAACAGCTCAAATGTGGCTTGGCAACATGGCCAACTGCATCCAGCAGCCAGTATAACCATGTGACTTCTCAGCAGCTTAGGGTTCTGTTTTCCTCTTATTTTAAATACGCTTTAGAAATTGCATGAAAATTTATGTATTGACGGTCAAGATGGGTTATTTGAGGATGTTTAAACACAACACTTTTAAGACGTTGGTTTTTTTTTCTTTTTCAATGTCGATGAACTGGTAGACAACAGTATTTAACAGGAGATATTAAATTCAATTTAAATAAAATAATAACAAAAAAAAAATTATTGAAAAAATTTAAGCAAAGCGTAGGTATATTGAAAAAAAAAAAAAACTGCTTCAGTAGTAAACGCTCTCCAAATTATAATTCCATTACTATCTTAACACACTTTTATGCATGAAACAATTTTGTTGTTGTCATTATGCCTCTTTCATATGTATTTAGATACGTTTCCAGCTTCATAAAGGAAACACAAGGCCGTAAAAAAATCATTCCACTTAATATCATCCAAAGCTCGTAGTTCTTATCTCACTACCTGTGACACCATTCGCCTCCAGTCTTCATCTTCTGCAGTTTCCTTGTGGGTTCACAACTAGAGTAGTAAGTCAACCTGTGGCTTTCTAATGATACAACCAATCCACTTCCATTTGCCACGAAGGATTTCCCGGATTTTGCTTTGGGTTCTCGAAAGGTTTTTTTAATTCTTTTCAGTTTATTTTTTATTAATATAGTTTATAATGCTTGTTGCTTGCTCTTCCACCATGCATTTCATGTTTCGCAAAGGTATCAAATCTTAATTTTATTTTTCTCTATACTTTCTTGTGTAAACTAAAATCAGTTTGCTTATATGTGGTCTTCAAGCAGGGACTTCCGAACTTTAACAGTTGATAACAGCCATCTGGTTGAAGCTACGGCTGTCAAAATATTGTCACGTATTCAGTGTATTTTGGCAAATCAGCATGGATGGATGCAGCTTTCAACAATACGTAAAAATAATAAAATCGTTCTATTCTGACCCTAATTCTCATCAAAACCCCATGTTAAACAAACAAAATTGTAGACTTTGGTACAATACCATACACAAGTATACATATGTACATACATAATCGGTCAGGATTGCAACCTAGCTTCACGCATCACTTATGTTGTGTGTGTTAATTTGATACATGAGTGACGTGACTTACAGTTTAAAGTCGATTCCGAACGACAGATTTTTGAAAAATTTTTCATGGCAATTTGATTTACTCGCAGAGTTTTTGCCAGAAATCTGCTGAAAGGAAGCCGCCGAAGAAATATATGTTCATATGTTCGTTTTGATGTATGACCTGGGGTTTGAACCGACACAATAGCTGCTAGACTACGGCGACTTTTAACGATACCCAACCTCATGCGATCTAAAAGTGATCATACGTCATCGGTACATTCTTTTGGAACGATGTTGGCCAGGCCATCCCTGTCGACGGTGAGCACTATAGGTCGATGAGTACCAATTTGTTTTGGCTTGAATTGGGTGATCTTGACACAAACGATATGTGGTTTCAACATGATATTGAATATTCTGCGCGAGCGATTTGAAGGCATATTTATCTCCCATTGAGGCGATGTGAACTGGCCACCCTACATCACGCAATTTGACCCTCATCGACTTATTCTTGAGGATTTTTGCAGCTGTATGCAAATAAGCCACAAACCATGGCGGGCTTTTAAAGTCAACATAACATAATAATAAAATAAAATAATTTAATCCTAACATAACCCATTTTTTTTTTTTTTTTTTTTTTTTTTTTGTCTTGAGCTGGAGGTGGTAATCTTCGAAAGATACTTTTGTTCCAACAAAAGCATGCACGATTCACCATCACTGGTGCCTACGTACAAAACCCACCCCCTACACACTTCAACCACTCTCCCTCCGCGGGACTGCCGTAAGGTATTACTTCGCGGAGGGCTGGTTAGCTCGAAAGCTTTATCACATTAAATTCAAATTTCGCCTACGTTCCTCCAGTCTTCGGAGTTCTAGCATTACTTCAGCCATTTTCTGGCTGTATTGGCTCCATAGCGTCCTAGAATTCAGCAGCTCCTCCATGAGCCGGTTCGGTCTTAATCTAGTTTCTCCGGGCCATCTAAATCTGGGGCAGCATGTTAGGATATGCTCCGCATCCTCCTCTTCATCTACACAGTTTGGGCATATAGGGCATATATATATACACATAACCCATGTCATCGGTGATTTGTGCGCAAAAGTCATGGAAAATAAGAGATTTCGAATGCGCTTCACACAGAGAAGTCGTGACAAACATTGCTAGTAGTCGCCATAGTTTAGTAGTAGGTTTGTTGCAGCTGCAACAAATCGTCATCGCAATACGGTCTCAAATTTTTTAAAAGACCCAAGAAACTATGGCTGCAAAAAGCGCAGTGGACGCATCCCTACCGTAGACCAAAGAACAAAGAGATAATAAAGGCAGATTTAGGTCTTCGGTATGAAAATAAAATTCCAAAACCAAGACTCATAAAATGCCCGAATTGCGTTTGTTGAAAAATATAAATTTTGGGAGGAGGAATTTGAAAATGTTATATTTAGCGACGAGAAAAAGTTCAATTTGGTCTACATAAGTATTGGAGAGATCTGCGTCATCCCCGAAAAATGTGCTACAATCGAAACCACGGTGGTGGGTGTCTAATGATTTGGGCTGCATTTGGTGCTCGTGGAAGGTCCCAAATATGCTTTGTACCAACAAGAATGAATTCGAAAAAATACGTTGAATTGTTGGAAAACAATTTGATTGATTTTGCAGCTGAACTATACAGTGATAATTGGACTTTCCAACAGGACAACGCTCCAATACATGTCGCTTGACACACAAAAAGTTTTTTTGAAAGCCACAATATACCTTTATTGGATTGGCCAGCTCTAAGTCCAGACTTAAACCCATTAGAGGATCTATGGGGGATATTTTCAAATTCAAAGCAGTACACGACATTAAAAGAGTTAAAAGGAGCAATATTGACAGAGTGGGAAAAAATTGATATATCAATTTTAAAAAATCTGGTCAATTCCATGCCACGCAGGTTACAACAGGTCCTTATAAATAAGGTAAACATAATATCATATTAATCACATAATTTAAATTTTTTAGAATAATAACACTATGTGACAAAATAAAAAAAATTAAATACACCCGGCTAATGACATAGTGTAGGTTGTGAATTTTGTTGAGTAGATCTCAAAAATATTTTTTTATATTTCTCGAACCCTCCAAACTTTTTTTATTTGACAAAAACTATTTTTTTAGACTTTACACATAAATTTCTGGATTATTCAAATATTTCTGACCCGATTTCCAAAATTTAAATCTTTTTGGAAAGGGGAGAGATGGAGCTTTAATAAACGGTATACATATGTTTATTATTTGACTTAATATGCTATGAGTTTTGATGACGTAAACTTGGAAAATGCGAATTTTTTTCATATTTTTCAAGTTGGTCCGTTTACAGCAGCAAACTTTAATTAAAAAATATGAAATAAGTGATGACATTCTGAAAGTGCATTATCTTGTGAAGAGGTTGGCACTTCGTTTGATCAAATCGGACAAAAATTACCGTAGTTATTATTTAAAGAGTCTAACAGTCGAGTTATATATTTTATATATGTCATCTCATCAAATGAACTTTTAGTTCAAAAGTTCTCAGAATTTTTAATGGATCTTGATTGTTTATCACAAAATGTGTCAATTTCACGTTTGAGCGACCACCAGAAGTTGGCCAATGTTTGCGCAAAGAGAAATAATAATAGTTGCAAAAATCACAAATATTAGCCGACTTCTGGAAGTCATGCAAACGTGAAATTGACACATTTTGTGATAAACAATCAAGATCCATCAAAAATTCTGAAAATTTTTGAACTAAAAGTTCATTTTATGAGATGACATATATAAATAATAAAACACGACTGTTATACTATTTAAATAATAACTACGGTAATTTTTATCCAATTTTATCAAATGATGACTCAATCTCTTCACAAGAGAACAGACTTTAAGAATATTATCACTTATCCTATATTTTTTTTATTAAAGTTTGCTACTATGAATGGACAAACTTGAAAAAATGTGAAAAAAATTCGAATTTTCCAAGTTTACCTCATCAAATCTCATAGCATATTAAGTCGAATAATAGATATATGTATACTGTTTTAAAGGTCTATCTCTTCCCTTTCCAACAAGACTTAAGTTTTGATAATCGGGTCAGAAAAGTTTGAGTAGTCCAGAAATTGGGCGTAAAATAAAAAAAAAACAGTTTTTGTCAAATAAAACAAGTTTGGAGGGTTCGACAAATATAAAAAAGCTATTTTTGAGTTCTACTCAACTAACTGAACAACGTGGACTATGTAGTTACTCGGGTATATTTTCACTGTCGCACCGTGTAATTAATAATACATTTTGTTTTTGCACATATAATTATTTACTATGGAGTTCTGAGAAAAAAATATTTTTGTTCTTAAATTAGGAATTTGAAAGAAAGTTTTTTAAGTTTTTTTTAAGTGTATATATATACAAAATAAAATTAAAAATAAACATTAAAAAAGTTTGTGTTCTTCAAAGTAGCGCAGAATAATACCATGCACATATAATTTTTTTACTGAGGTATGTATAAAAAAAAATAACCACACACGGTAGAGATATGGAAATTGGACATTTCGGATGTGGTGTTCTCAGATAAGTCCTGAATAAACATTTGAACGACGTTATTGACATACATAGTGGCATCAATAAATCTTACAAACGAATAATTTTTTAATTTTAAGACAGGAAACGCTTAGTAATAGAGCCGATATTTTGTCTCAAAATATAGTCGGTGTAGGTGGATATTCTTAGAGAAATTTTTAAAAAGCAGATTTGCTGCATTTAATGCTTATTTCTCTAACTAAGATCCATAAAAAGGGCAGAGATTGGATAATTAATCAAGAGTTAAGAGTGAAACAGTGCTGACTGAAGGAAGGACTGTTTCCACAAACACTTCTTCCTGCCATCATATCGCTTAAACAAACGCATGCACATGTCATGGCAAATGTATATCACTAGACAATAATCTCAATGGAAATGATTAATGTCCAGGAAGAAATTGAAAGAAAAACAAACAAAAAAAAAATGAACAGAAATGAACAATCTCTGCTACAATGTTCAGTTAGTTCAGTGGCATGGAAATACATGTAATGGCCATAATAAAGATAAATTTCATCGCTAATAAAAGATGAAATAAAATTAAGAATAACAAGTACGTGTGTATCATAGATAAGATTTATATATAGCTAAAGCAGAAGGAGACAGCACTGTTTGTCGGAGGGTAGGAGAGGTGAGGTTATAAATAAATGAATTTAATAATAATAAATGATTTGTTGATCAGTGCTGATAAGCAAACATTGTGTAAAGCAACAAAGTAAAGAATCAAATCTCAGACTCAAAGAGACCCAGACATTATGATGATGATGAATTTTATAGCAGCCATACAAACGACTTTAAAAATAGCCTGAGGAAAGGTAATAAAAAAACAGCAAACGAACACTATTGTAAGACCATAACTAAATAAACTTAAATAAATATTCTTTTTTTTTTCTTTCAGGTTTTTAAATGCAATTAAAAGTAACTACACCCTTGGAATAGTTTCAGAGAATTTATTCAAAGGCACAGCTACAACTAAACGGGCAATGCAAATCAATTTTACACAGTTTGCTGTTAAAAAATTTAAAAAAAAAACTGTTTAAAAAATACTTGAAAAAAATACCAGCAAATATTTAAATATTCCGGCACGTGTACACGATACAATATTGCAGCAGCAGGTGTAAAATTAATTACGGAAAAACACAATAAAAAAAAATAAATTAAAACGCTTAGGTTAGGTTAGGTTAGAGGACGTGTACTTGTCAACTGTGACAAGTACAGTACCCGGAGGTCGAACTGACCCATTGTACAACGTCCTAGCTTCTCACACCACTCGCGTTGTGTGCGTTAATTTTTTTTTTAAACATGAGTGGCGGGACCTACAGTTTAAAGTCGACTCCGAACGACAGATTTTTTGAGAAGTTTTTCATGGCAATTTTTACTCTCAGAGTTTTTGCCAGAAATCTGCTGAGAGGAAGTCGCCGAAGAAATATTTTCGTTTTGATGTCTGACCTGGGATTCGAACTCGGGCCTTTCGTCTAATAAGCCAACACACTACCTACTAGACCACAGCGACTTCAAAATTAAAACGCTTTAAAGAAAAAAAATTTGCACTTCAAACACAAAATTGCATTTGCAATTGCCTTCATTTGGGTATACAATACAGAAATATTATTCAGTCTCAGGTCAATTGCAAATTTTCAATTTTAAATATTCAACAGCGTCTTCATTAACTTAATTTTTTAAACAATTTGTTTTTTTTTTTTTTTTTACAATATTGTGTAGGCTTCAAACACATCGGCCGCTTTTATTCACTTTGTTGTGGGCATAATTGTGGCAAAATTTCAATATTAACCTCAGGGGAAATAAAAAACAAGTAGTTTGTGAATAATATTGTAACGGGTGATCTTTTTAAACATGTTGGGTTTTGAAACAAAAACAACGGAATTTTGTAACCTCCTTTACTTCATGCTTTCTACTAGCTCTTCTATCGTAGCTTTATTTACTTCTTTGGCTTCCGCTATAGAAGCTTTACACTTTTCTCTTATGGCTGCGTTATTTGCTTTTTGGGACTTCTTGGGAGTCACTTAGGACAGCTTTATTCGCTTCTTGGGATTCTCTTATGGCAGCTTTATTCACATCTTGGGAGTCACTTAGGACAGCTTTATTCGATTCTCGGAATTTTTTTATGGCACTTTAATCACTTATTGGAAGTCTCTTGTGGTAGCCAGTATCACTTAAAAGTCTGAGTTACTTGCCATTATGTCAGTGATACAAACTCATACAGCATTGGAAGCCCTTCGTTATCTGTTTTTTAGAATGCCCCTTATACCAGCTTAAAAGAAGTCCAAAGAATCCGGATTAAAAATCCGTCCACCTTGAGATTTTGCAATTTAAGCACTAAACAAAGCTTAAAGTCGCCATAGTCTAGTAAGTGTTAGCTTATTAGACGTGAGGCCGCGGTTCAAACCCCAGGTCAGACATATCCAACAAAACGAAATATGAAAAATTTTATCGGCGGCGACTTCCTCTTAGCAGATTTCAGGCAAAAATTGCCATGAAAATTTTCTCAAAAATCTGTCGTTCAGAGTCAACTTTAAACTCTGGGTCCCGGCACTCAAGTATGAAATTAACACACACAACGTAAGTAGTGTGAGAAGCTAAATCGAAATCCTGACAGTAGAGTTGTAATGACCAATGACGTAGGTATGTAAACAAAGCTGGAAATGTGGCTGTCTTGTCCCTATATACGAGAGACTTACAAATCCCAACACAAAGTAGTCTAGTGGAGTCAAATCGCATGATCTTAAAGCCTATTGGATTGTTCCAAAACCTTAAGATTAATTGCTCAATAAACTTGCCACTCAATAGATTTATGGCATAGCCTGCCCTATGGCATATGGCAACGTCTTGTTGCAACAGCATAAAAGAAGCTTAAAAGAAGTCCAAAGAATCCGGATTAAAAATCCGTCCACCTTGAGATTTTGCAATTTAAGCACTAAACAAAGCTTAAAGTCGCCATAGTCTAGTAAGTGTTAGCTTATTAGATGTGAGGTTCACGGTTCAAACCCCAGGTCAGACATATCCAACAAAACGAAATATGAAAAATTATATCGTCGGCGACTTCCTCTTAGCAGATTTCAGGCAAAAATTGCAACGAAAAGTTTCTCAAAAATCTGTCGTTCAGAGTCGACTTTAAACTGTAGGTCACGGCGGCACTCATGTATGAAATTAACACACACAACATAAGTAGTGTGAGAAGCTAGATCGCAATCCTGACAGTAGAGTTGTAATGACCAATGACGTAGGTATGTAAACAAAGCTGGAATTGTGGCTGGCTTGTCCCTATATACGAGAGACTTACATATCCCAACACAAAGTAGTCTAGTGGAGTCAAATCGCATGATCTTAAAGCCTATTGGATTGTTCCAAAACCTTAAGATTAATTGCTCAATAAACTTGCGACTCAATAGATTCATGGTATAGCCTGCCCTATGGCATATGGCAACGTCTTGTTGCAGCAACATGTCCACCAAATTTTGCATGTTGAAATCATTGTACAGTACATTGCTTCACTCACTATAACTCTGTGAATATCACTGTTCTTGAAGACCTACGCTCGGTGCAAACTCGCAGAAAAGAGTACATCTTTCAGGGTGTATTGACAGCTCTGGCTGCTTGTCACAACAAATTCGGAAATTCTGTTTGTTGATGTGCAACCTAAAGGTTCTGCCTATTCTTACCTGTGTGTGGCTTAGTGAAAGTTTTATTACCGTTAAGCTGGAAAGTATACAAAAGATCGTGGGTTTGCTTGTATGGATCTTAACTACAAATAAGCCAATTCACTGCCTACTAGACTACGACGATTTCATCGTATATCACAGTCAACATTTCAAGTATTTTAGCTCTTAATTCTTTGTATGATACAAAGAATAATTTCGATATTGTCGGATATAAAAGTTTCAAATTTATATAAACATCTTCAATCACTTGGTTTCCCTTACTCTTACTTTGACAATTAAAACTTTTGGTAAACGACACAACGAAAGATAGGCCCCCAAACCTTTGCAAACACCCAAGTAAGTAATAGAAAACCTGCTGTGCATGTGCGTATTGTGTGGATGGATGTGAGTGTGTCTTGTTTCCCTTTGTTTCCTTTCCTGATGTCTATTGTAATTCAAACAATGAGGAAATTACAATCCATAAAAGACGAGAACAAAAAGTGCATCCAGGAAGGTTATCACTCCTCCATTTTTCTATTCTCTTTCGCTTTTTGTGTACCCATTCAACTCAGTTGTTGCAAACTCATGTGTAAAATTGACACTTTTCGGTGAATATGCAAAAGTTTTTTGGTGTGATAAACAAAAGATGGGATTTCGGAATTGTTTTTTAATTTTAAATGTTTCGAAAGTGTTTACAATAAGTCAGGCATTTGAATTTCGAATTTGACGAAATATAATGCCAAATATTGAGGTTTAGTTTTCTAATTAAAGTGTTTATAGGCAGCTTTTGGATGAGTGTGACCTTCAGGGTTATGGAGCTGTCATAAAACATCATCCATTACATTTTTATCAATTACACTATGCGACAAAATAAAAAAATTAAATACACCCGGCTAATGACATAGTGTAGGTTATGAGTTTTGTTGAGTAGATCTCAAATATATTTTTTTTATATTTCTCGAACCCTCCAAACTTTTTTTATTTGACAAAAACTGTTTTTTTAGACTTTACGCACAAATTTCTGGATTACTCAAACATTTCTGACCCGATTTCCAAAATTTAAATCTTGTTGAAAAGGGGAGAGATGGACCCTTAAAACGGTATACATATATCTATTATTTGACTTAATATGCTATGAGTTTTGATGAGGTAAACTTGGAAAATGTGAATTTTTTCAAGTTTGTCCGTTCATAGTAGCAAACTTTACTTAAAAAATATGAAATAAGTGATGACATTCTGAAATCGCATTATCTTGTGAAGAGATTGGCACTTAGTTTGATCAAATCGGACAAAATTACAGTAGTTATTATTTAAAGAGTCATCTCATCAAATGAACTTTTAGTTCAAAAATTTTCAGAATTTTTGATGGATCTAGATTGTTTATCACAAAATGTGTCAATTTCACGTTTGAGCGGCCACCAGAAGTTGGTCAATGTTTGCGCAAAGAGAAATAATAATATTTGCAAAAAACACAAATATTAGCCGACTTCTGGAAGTCGTGCAAACGTGAAATTGACACATTTTGTGATAAACAATCAAGATCCATCAAAAATTCTGAAAATTTTTGAACTAAAAGTTCATTTGATGAGATGACATATATAAAAAATATAACACGACTGTTATACTATTTATATAATAACTACAGTAGTTTTTATACAATTTAGTCAAATGATGGTTCAATCCCTTCACAAGAGAACAAACAGACTTTAAGAATATTATCACTTATCCTATATTTTTTTATTAAAGTTTGCTACTATGAATGGATAAACTTGAAAAAATATGAAAAAAATTCGAATTTTCCAAGTTTACCTGATCAAATCTCATAGCATATTAAGCCGAATAAAGGTCCATCTCTCCCCTTTCCAACAAGATCTAAATTTTGAAAATCGGGTCCGAAATGTTTGAGTAATTCAGAAATTTGTGCGTAAAGCCAGAAAAAACAGTTTTTGTCAAATAAAACAAGTTTGGAGGGTTCGAGAAATATAAAAAAGGTATTTTTGAGTTCTACTCAACTAACTGAACAACATATGCTATGTAGTTATTCGGGTGTATTTTCACTGTCGCCCCGTGTTATTTGCTTTCAGTTGCAGTTTGGCTAGTCAAGTTTACTCCAGCTAAGTAGTTGGTTGATCTTCTAGTCTGATAGGGTTGCCATACATTGTTACATGGAAACGATGCCTACTTCATTCAAGTTTTAATAAACGATTGTAATTCAGCTAAACCAGGTTGTTTATACACTGTAGCAGATTCCTAGATGGGAGTGTTTCATGCCCTCATTCCCTCTAAACAATGCCCACAAACAATATTTTGGATCGTTGTATTGGCTGTATTAGTATGGAAATTTGCTCATTGAGACTTATTCCTTCTAAAGAGGTAATTTAATTAGTCTAGTAAAGGGTATGGTTGAACGCATGTTTGTGTACATATGTATATGGACTATGCAAATTGTAATTATAGCTGAAGCTGTTTTTGCATAAGGAAGAAGGAGAAAAGTGAACTAAAGTATCTAAGTGTAGGTATTTTTAAAGAAAGGGCTGCCTTGGAATGAAGTCTGTGACGCGACTGACAGGAATACTGGTTGATTCTTAGAAAATGTATGTGGAACTGGATGATGAAAGTGGATTTTAATCAGCCAGAGGCCATGGGGTTATCAAATGAATGCACGTTGTAAACTTGCGATTATCCCAGGCTACCAAACTTAGCCTTCTTAAGTGTTGGCCCTGCTGGAGCTTCATGAAATATTCATTGTTGATGTCTTCCTCTATCAGTGATTAGGCGTCATTACTTAAAGTGGATTAACGCCATTTTTTCATTCGAAAAGCATGAGGATAAATTCGTTTATCTTCTCAGGGTTTCGAATCTCGGTTACTCTAGCATTTAATCGATAACCGTCTGCACTATAAACAGCATATAGAATATACAGAGGAGAAGGCAAGTAGAAGATGTAAAATATAGCTTGTAATGGCAGCGGTAATCAGGAACACAGTATTATATGTTGCACCCATTTCAGCAGATTGGGTTAAGTATAGTGCAAGTCTTATCACGGCAGAATAGGGTAATTATACAGACTTACCACTATGGCTACAGAACGGTCTTTGATGAAGCAGAATAATACCCAGTAGCATTGACATAAAAGGCCAATTAGGATTTATTACAAACACACAGAATTGGAATTGAACGTACAAGCTGATTCCCAATTCAAAGGGAAAAGGTTGTTATCTGGACATGGGTATAACGGACAATATTTACATTGTTTTAGAAATCTTAGAAGCGTTCTTGGCAGTGAGATTAGTTCGGGAAATGGGGGGCACAATGTAATAAGTCTAATGCTGAACTTACAGTCATTGTGGGATAGGGTTGCTATGTACGTATGTGACTGTGTAATGTGTTTCTTGATTAAATGCATAGAGATTCCCAAACTCTAGTTCAGACATATTTGTTGTTGTATGCTCAGTCCAACAAAGCATTCCTCAACGACTGAATTAGTGTATTACGATGGTTTAACATATTAAAGTGCAGTAGGATTGCCACATCGTTAAATGGTCTTCTGCATTTGGCCCTAATATAGGCACTTGTTTTGACTGTTCTAGACTAGTGACAGACTACAAGAACATAATGGCAAAGGATTTCATAACCTCTTTGATGTCCAATTGGAAGATCATTGTTGGCGAATCATTTGATGAATGAATAATTTTCTAAAGTACTGGCACCTCTACTTTTTTTAAATTAATATGGTGCACGTGTATGAAATTTAATTCAGTTCCAAGAATTTTGTTGGCAAATATTATATCATTCAAAATGAATAACAAAAAAAAAAACGAATGAATGCACTTGATTAGCATTAATAAACTCAAATCAGATTTCAATTTATTTTTTCACAACAATTAACACATTTTATATTCTCAAATATGTTAATAATTTTGATTTATTTGATTATGAAACAATCCCATGCCTGTTAGTAATAACTACCAGCCAGTCTATGTATGGAAGTAACCTGACTGACTCTGACTCTGCTAGCAGACAGTCTGACAGGATATCCAGACAATAATTCATTAAAAAACTTCATAGAAAATCTTCCTCTGTGTGGGAGTCTATTTTTCAGAATGTGTCTGTGTGTATGTGGATTTGTACCACAAAGAAGCAGGCAAGAAGGCTGGAAGTTAGTACTTTATCAATCTTGTCTGCTTCTTAAAAAAAAAAAAAAAAAAAAAAAAAAAAAAAAAAAAAAAAAAAAAAAAAAAAAAAAAAACCCACCATATCGGCAAAGTAAATGCCATCATCTATAATTATAAGTGGTTGGAGTGTTAAGGTATCATTAGAAAAGAAAAAAAGATTAAGAGATTTATGGTCCCATTTTAGTACGCCATTTGGGTATAACAATGGGTCCTCGAAGATCACAGCATTTGTTATGACAGCTACTGGATCGGTTATAGACCAGTGTTATGGAAAATTTTTTGAATTCTTCTGCTGCTCTTAAAGCAGTGTCAACCTATTTCTCTGAAATTTGATTCCGAAATCCCACCACATGAATCGCCAAGTCCAATTGAAAATAATAGTAGAAAATTGTAGTGACTTTTATAACTGCCCACTTCGTAGAATCCTTTTTAAAGACCACCTGACTGTTTTACTAGTGTTTCCCGTAAAGAACATTCATTATTACAGGCAAATGGTTATTTACGTGTAAAAAGCAATGAATAGGGAAATGTAATCGAATATTTATACGTATTTATAGCGATGTAAATGAATTTTATTAATCGATTACGGAAAATATAATGAAATATTGTTGGGTATACAGACATCAGCTCCCAAAAGTCTTTAAAGCAATAGATCGTACAAGTACGACAATCTATAGTTCGGAGGAGAATTGCTTTGAAATAATGATGTCCACCTCAATAAAGTCGGTCTCTTCTAGTATTAGACGAGCTGACCAGTTCAATCTTACGAAAACTGCAGTAACTGTTCCTGATCAAACTTTCAGGCTCGAGATATTTTGTTTTATTTGAAGCATCCAGGCCTCAAGTCTTATATGTTGTTTTTGTAACACAGGCTATTTCACTTGCCCGCCTGTTTGCATGGAAAACATAAACAAAAACACTCAATTTTGTTTGTGTTTCCCTTATAAACAGGCAGGCAGGCAAGTGAAATAGCCTGTGTTACAAAAACATCACATTATTTATGTTGTGAATCGTAAACCGCGCTTTAATGGAAGGTTACAAATACTCTTTCGACGTCGAGAAGTCTTCTGCGCAAGAGAAAAACAATGAATAACTTCTCTCTCATTGTCTGGTTGCGGCAGGAGCTTGAAGAACCATCGAAATACACCGCTTGACCTCATGTCATGTCATGCGTGCTTCATCTAAAGTTTTTCAAGTTGAACAAACTGAGAATTTCATGTAAATCAATCAATGATATCTTCTCTATTACCTGCATAACTTAGCTGCCGAAGAGGCTATGATTTACGAAGCAAACAGCTCTGCAACCGAAAAGTGTGTTTAACTGTCACCTCGTCTTCAGCATCACCACAACTATAATAGTAATCACTACGATGTATTCCCAACCGTAGAGCGTAGTCTCCAATCAGTCAGAGTCCAGTTAGGGAATCATATCCATCTGGATGATCTGTCACTTCCAAAATAGAACACGAGTTTGATATTTTTAATTGAAGCGTGTGGAGACAGCACTGAGGTTTGTCTCCTTTCAAAGCAGAACCGTGTCAGACATAAGGTTTTCAATTTGCACTGGCATTTCCTCCTTAACAGCGGGTGATTCAAGACGAAATTCTTTTGATCAACAAAAATAAAACTTGTGCAGCAAGAGGTGATTTGAGTAATTTGTGAGACCGATAAAGAAGACGCCTTAGGCCAGTAATTAGTGTTATTATTCATGAGTCCATGGTTCAAATCCCAGCTCAGACGTCTCGCACAAAACTTTCTCTCAGCAGTCTTCTGGCGATCAAATTGCCATGAAAGTTTGTCATAGCTGTCGTACAAATTCGATGTTATACTGTAGGTCCCGCCACTTATGGGTAAAATTAACACACACACACACCATGGGTGATGTGAGAAGCTAGGTTGTTATCTTGACTACATGGTTGTAATGACCAATAAAGTAAGTAAGAATGAAAATATAATGAAAGTCGAAAGTCACACGACTTATGGTACAAGGCATAATGATATTCCAACGGAATCTATAATAGGACCTAAGAGAGTTATGATTTAGGTGGCTGCCCACGCTTTTAACAAAAGTTGTTAAGATCCAGTAACTCTAGTCTACATTTGCAGCTGCTTGACAGATTTCCTTGGTCAATATACAGCCATTAGTGCTCAAACATAGGCCAAAATACGTTATTTTTTTTTTTTCTCTCTAATTTTTCAACCTTTTCACAATCGATTACAAATTATCCTGCAACACTAATTGTGAGCGAGTGTGTGTCTTTCTTCTTGATTCGTTGGTTCGTTTGTCTTCATTTAGCACATACTTTGTAGTTGGCTGGAAACTATAATTCATTTTGTCTGCTTCTTGTAATTTTTTTTTTTTTTTTTGCAGGAACTGTTGTTACATGTTGCACAAACAATTCGTTTATGTTGCATAGTTTTACTATAAATATACTGTGCTGCTACGAGTAGTTTTCTTCCTACTCCATGCGAACTATTCGTACAACTGATGAATGCTATGCTGTGTGAATTGAAGGATAGTACCGACGCAGAATTTTTTTTTTTTTTTATTTGAAACGAATGTGCAACAATTTGTCTTGAATGAAGGGAATTTACATGTTTTTTTTTTTTTTTCTTTTAACTTCATTTCAGCAAAAAGTGGAATCTTTGAATTAGAATTTCTTCTGAAAGTTAGTAAGAGCAAGAGTGATGTGGGAGAGGAAAGAGTTACGAGTACGAGTAGTTTTGTAATGAAATTATTTCAAACTCATTAAGCAGAGAATTTAATTGTCGACAATTGTTAAAGAGTTAAAGGGCGGTAGTATGTGAAATATTATTTTAAAATATAAGATATTTTCTTGGTACAAAGGACCTTTCTCTGTTTACAAGCAGGGACCCAAAATGAGCTAATGCCCTTGTCTAAGTGCGCATAGCAGCCATCCATTGCGACTGTAAAAATTTTTTTTTATTATTTTGTATCTTTAACAACTATGATGCAAAATTTTTGTTGTCGTTTTTCCCCCCCTCGTCTCGTGGACTTGTTGTGCCCACTCCGGAACTACGGTGGTATTACTTCGGAGTGGAGTCCTTTTGTCCCTTTGGCCCGTGCGTGCTCACATCCGCGTCCGGATTGCGTATCGAAAGTTGAGGAGACAGTCTCCACTATTCTTTTCGTTTGACACGTGTGCCAGTATCATATATGCCGGCGTGCCTACATGTGCTGCAGTCTCAAGATCTCTCTTCTTCAGTCTTAGAATGCGCTCCACGTAATTCGCCAAAAATGTTAGCGGCCGTGATCGTTCCAATTATTGACGTCAGTACAGAGCGAAAACAGTGTGCTCTGCATCATCAATTACTTCCCCTTCCTCGTAAAGACAGTAAGGGGAGGCAGTCTCGCCCATTCTGTGCAGATATTTCCTAAAATATCCGTGTCCCGATAGCATCTGTGTAACGTAGTAATTTACCTATCCAAATTTCCGACCAATCCACGGCATTATGTCCGGAATAAGTCTCGCCGTCCACATTCCTCTATCCTCATCGTTCCATCGTCGTTGCCATTTTGAAATGGTGTTTTCCCTGTTTCTGCTGAGCTATCCAGCGATCTTCTGGGCTTTGTTAGCCGAGTACTGAATCTGATACGAAAATGTTAGTCTGGCATCCAGCCTTATTCCCAGGTATCTTACCGAGCTCTTGGTTCGGTCTTTGACTGGCAATTTCCCGCATTACCTCAGGCGAGATGCGATCGGGACCCGGTGCCTTACCGGGTTTTAGTCCGACTGCAGCTACTTTCAGCTCCTCTGCGGAAAATGGTAAAATTTCCGTATTGGACGTATTCTGTCGTCGTTCGTTCGCCGGTTCATGAGTAGACTTTGGGAAGGTATTTCACAGGCAAAATCACAGCATAATATGGCAGACTCGGGCAAGTAAAGGTGTCTTCAAAAAGCTAATGCCATCAAGTCCTGGGTAATATTGTTGAAATTGCTTTAGAAAATCTAATTTGTATGATTCCATGGCAGGAAAAATTTATTTCGTCAACTACAGACATACATACATACATAATCGGCTATTACAATCCTTCAGTCAGGATTACAACCTACCTTCTCACATCATTTATGCTGTGTGCGTAATTTTTTTTTCCTGAGTGGCGGGACCTACAGTTTAAAGTCTAAATAAAGTAAAGAAATCTGCTGAGAGGAAATCGCCGCAGAAATATTTTTTCAATTTTCGTTTTGTTTGAGAGGTCTGACCTGGGGTTTGATCCGAGGCTTCATATCTAATAAGCCAACACACAACCTACTAGACTACGGCGACATCTGTCAATTTGTCAACTGCTAATCCTTCATTTCTTAAAGAATCCCTTTAGATAATATCAGGTTACCTATTTAGTGGTTTTTAAGCTGGCAGTCTAGCAAGGCTGCAGTTTAGTATGCGTTATGCTTTGAAACTTTTTTTCGAAACACCTTCAATTGAGAGTGCTATGGCCGTATGATTAGCTTATGTTTTTAAAATTTATGAAGACGATTTTGGCTTTCTAGTCTGAGAAGCTTCCAGAAAGAGTAATTGGCCACCAAGGTTATGCGATTTGACATACATACGAGTATGTGTGAAGTTAGCTACGAAAGTTATATTCTTTGTTTTTTACAGTGAATGTTATATTAACAGACACTGTTAAGTTAACGTAATTGACAAATTTGGCAAAGGGATCAAAGAATATCGATTAAATATCACAAAAATAGTGATAAGTTAAAGAAAAAATGAAAGGAAGACGAAGCTAAACATTTGAATTTTACAAAAATACAAAAATATATGAAAACAACAATTTGCTTATTGGAAATTATAAGGTTGAAAATCGAGTACCTTTACCAAATGTGCCCTCAATAAATTTGTCAAAATTCGGTTTTCTGACCTAGTGAACTGAATAGCTATTGAATCAATGATTCCAAAACAGTTTTCTTAACGGTCGGGTAACCCGTGGGACCGGAGATATAGCCGACGAAGCTAACTTTTTCATACGAACAAACAAAATCCTGTATATAAATCGTGAAAATCGAGACGGTCATATTAGAAACTTTGTATTTTATTTCAAACATTCTAAATGATATAAAAGTTTCATCGGATTCATTACTTATTTAACCTCACATTTGAAACGGAAAAATTGATAACGCTGTACTTACCACGTTGTGCTTTTGGTTCACTGTTGAATAATTTTGACTGCACAATTTTATATCTCAGCAATTGTAAAGAAATTAAGAGGATAAAAAACCATTCATTAATTGATTGTGCGTGCATTGAAATCTAATTTACTCTCGCTACGCTAACTACTCGCGCCTTATAAACGTTTTTGGCACTAATAGTGTTAATTTGTACTCAAGTACACTTATTTTTTTTTTTTCAATTTTTTCTACTAATTTTCTTATTTTTGTTGTTAGCGGTAAACTTAAATAAAGTTTTGTTTTTTTTTTGTTTTTTTTTTTTTTTATTTTATTTGCTTTGTCACCTCGACTGTCTATTGTTAAAACGATGGAATTTGGTTTGACTCACATGCCATTTCTAACCATTTGCCGCGTACTAGTATAAGCATGAGTATGAGAGTAGTACAAGTATTGGAATGAATGAATAACTTTCAGTTCATGTATGTATGCAATATGTGCCTGCAAGTGTTTAGTCAGTTTTCTATTCTATTAAGCCCATCGGAAAGTTTTAACAGTCGAAAATTTTGCAACAAATAGCGAATTTACTGTCTAGACATAATGACGTTAAAGTTTCTTTTTTTGGTTTGTTTTCATAGCATCATTTCGACAGCAACTATTTTCTTTTCTGGAAATTTTTGGTAGTTGTTCGTTCAATTGTCTGAGAATTTTTTTTTTTTTTTTTTATTTTTTTTTGGTAACTGGTCTGTCGAAACACAACTGAGACGGCACACAACTATTTGATTTGATATGAAATTTTACTTAAAAGTCGGTATAGTAATGTAAGCGTATTGCCCATGGTTATTGCACATCCCTGCTGTGTGTGTAATTTTTTGCCGTCAGGTATTTTAAGCAATTTTTATTAAAAAAAAAAAAAATTTACTTTCAACATAAAAAAAATTGTTTCGTTAATAATGATGTAACAGTTAAAAAAAGAAAAATTTACAAAAAAAAAAAAAAAACATTCTGAAAATAATTCACACAATACAGGCAGTACAGACGGTCAAGTTCAACAACGATCTCACTTCGCATATTAGAGGCGCTATTTAAGTACTGGAAACTAACCACTCTCTAGAGAAAACGAAGTGAAGGCTACACTACTTTCGATAATATATCTACTATTCTACCAATTATATACTATGTTGGGAACATACTGAACTGCACCACTCACATTTTAACATTGTTTACTTATAATTTACACGACGTATGTACATAACATTTTGTGATTACAAGAAAATACCATTTTAAATAAAGCCTTTGGAATAGAGTTTTTAGAGAAATTTTAAATGTTTCCACATGTAAAAAATATGTAAACAAGGTAAAGTCCAATAAATTGTTTACTTGGTTAACGTAAAAAATGAACAGAAAAGTAAAATTTTATGTAAATATTTTTTCTAATGTAGACAATGTATAAAATTAAAAGAATTGTGTATAAACAATGTTAATAGGTTGTGTAAATTAGGTAAATAATGTAAAAACTTATAAAATTTCATGTGTTTAATACTTTTCTGTGTAAATAATATTCAAGTTTTCCTATATATGATTTAAATATACAAAAGTTGTGTGTCAACAATGTAAAATATTTACAAATTGTTGTAAATGGAATGAATTCTTGATAGGTAACATGAAATTTGGCATTTAGAATTTTAAACCAAGTCCTCTTCAATAGTTACTTTATGTAAAAAACATAAAAACAACGACAAATAGTTGTAAATAATGTAAAACTTGCAAACGAAATTTATTAGGAGGTCAAAATTTTACCGTTACATCATGAAAATAATTTAATTAATAAAGAATGTTGATGTAAATAATGTAAACGATTTGTGAAATCATTGTAAATAATATAAAACATATAAATGTAGTTTATTAAGAGGTGATATTTTGCCTTACTACATTATGTAAATAATGTAATTAATTAACCCTTTCCCTGTCCATGTGATGCACAAGCATATGAAACCAACTTGCTGTGCATCACATGTGTGTGTAAATACTATTGAAATTTTCACTTTTGCTAGTGGTTGCTTAAAAAATGTTGAAGTAGAATATACTATATTCAGTGTAAACAATTAAAAAATGTGTGTTAATAAAAGGCATTTAATTTAAAGGCTGGGATATACTGCCCATTTTCTGTTGCCAGAAGCTCGTTGATAAGGAACTGTAAACAAGAAGTGCCACCTTACAACCCTTGTAGGATCATAATAAATTAATTCGAGACCCCTAATGCTCAGTTACTGCTGCTATTCCGTTACTTTGGCCTCCTATTATTTTCCTAAATTGCACGTTACTAAATAGTTCAGCATCAATTCGTATATAACCGGCCACAGTCTGATTTGTTGGTTTTATTGCACTCGTTTTTGTTTTTGTTTTTATTTTTTATTAATTCTGTCTGGGTAGAAAGTGTTAAAACTCATTAAAAACTGTTTTAAAATTTTATTTCATTTCAAGTCTTTTTTTTTTCTTTTTCTATCTATTGTCTAGCCGTTAGCAATCCTATAATACCCCTTCTTTTTTACACGTTTTTTTTTTTGATTGATTATACCAAGCAAAACTTTGGCCGGCGGCAGCAACAATTGAACTGGCACTAAACGGCTGTAAATGTTTAAAATTGTGTGGCTGTGTGGTCTGTAATGAAACAATTATTTCAAGTGTGGCAGCCAATATGAACTTAAAAAGACAAAAACAAAATTGCCATAAAAAAAACTATTACAACAACACTTGTTTAAGTGCTCTAATTAACCCAATAAATTTTATTACAAATTCTTGGTATTTTTTTTGTATTTCAATTGGTTTTGGTTTTATTGTCATAAAAATATTTTTGCCATCATTTCACACGAGTTGCCATTAAAAGATCCCTTTTTTTTACATGGCCTTCAAAAGAACTGGAGGAAGCAAAAGACAAAAAAGAAAAAAGTTTAATTGTCACAAATGTGGCCCAATAAATGAAAATATAATGAAAGAAAATGAATGAATGAATGGGTGAATGGATGACTGAATGAATTGAAAATTGAACAAACTATTGTACAAATGACTAAACGGACTGACTATCTGCCAAATAAAATCTTCAAACAACTACCAAAGACAACAGCCAAATAGCCAGACAACGAGTCAGTCTGCCTGCCAGCCTGCCGGTCTGCCTGCTTGCCTGTAAACGTTTAACATGCAAAAATACCTTGAAAGTCTAGACACCAGACATGCACAATAAAAATATTTTTTTTTTGTTTTTGTATTTGGGTCTTTGTTTTTATTCCTGCTCATCGTCAACATTATTATTGCCATTCTACGTTGTCATCTTTTTATTCTCTTGTTTTTCTTTTTCGATGCCTTTGTTTTAATAAAAATTTTGATATATTTTCTTTAAAGTATACAAGACTGTAGGAATGAATGAATGAACACAAGCATGACTGAATCTTCTCTTGTTTCTTGAGACAATTTTATATGCCACACATACACACACAACTTACTCATCTCATCTGCCTTCATTCATATCCATTTATGCCAACAACCACTTGAAGCCCCATTTCAAAGGCTATCAAGGGAATTACATTTGAAAAGAACATTTTAAATGTCATCCAGAGTATATTACAACTACAAATAATAATAATAACAACAACAACAAGATTTATGATAAGGAGTTTCTTAATCAAGTTTATAATATAGCCTGCCTGACAGTAAGCTATAAAACTGGACTTACACTTTTCGTTATAGAAATAAAACTAAGTGGCGGATTTTTTTCGTTTTATATTTCAATTAAAGTAAATAATATTTGAATTCTTTTGTGTATAAAATTTTTTTCTGACAAAGGTCTCAGAGCATCCAACTTTTTGAGCCACTTTTCTTCCAGACATGTTAGGGTGTTTTTTGAAAAATACGTATTATTTTACTTGCTTTGTTTTGGTCGGCAAATCCTTTTTTTCTTCCACTTCCACGCTTTCTCTCAATACTTAAAGACTCCTTACATTGTTTTATTCTTACTTTAGAAACTGTTTTTTGGTTAACACCTGCGAGCCTAGCAATCGTTTTTTGTAAGCGGTTTTTCATTGCAAATTTCAATTATTTTTTTACGACATTCTTGTTGGGAGCCCATTTTCAAAAAACTAATTTTGCTATTGCAATGAGATTTAGCACGTGGATTTTGAAACAGATGACTAACAAAAACAATGTAACGGTATTCATTTTTTTTCAATTATGATAAAAGTTATAAGCTTAAAAGTAGGCCCATTTTTTTTTTGTGCTCACTCCTTAATTTTTATGCAAAGTAAAACGGGAACGAGGATTTTGAAATTTAATTTTGGATAAACCTTAGACGGTTATGACGCTATGATCGCGGATTTTCCAATAAAACAAAGTTTTTAACTCAGTGTTCTTTGAGCTCCAAATACTTTGCCCAACTTTTCTTCAATTTGTGTAGACCCCGTCCAAAAAAACAAACTTGTCGAGTTCATTAAAGCCGATTTTTTTTTTTTTGATGACCACCGGTCCCCAGAATCCTGTATCTCAGATATGCAAAGAAAGTTTCGTTTTCAGCCGTTTAGTGCTGGTAAAAGAATGGTTGCGAAGTGAATGTATTCATTCCCAACATCTCGGCCTTTTATGAATTGATCTGCTGACCACTCTTTTAAACAATTTTCGTTCATACGTATCAATGTCTGTGTTCAAGAAGTGTATTCCCCAGTTCAGTCCAAAAACTTTAAAAAGATGAGTAGAGAGTACGTGGCCGTGTTTAAAGCCTTCTCCGACTGAAGTAGTTCTGTCTCAAGTTTTATTACCATTCTATCTAGTAGGTAGTGTGTTAGTATATTAGACAAGAGTCCGTGGTTCACAACCTAGCTCAAGACATCTCTAACAAAACGAAATATGAGAAAAAAAATTGCTCTCTTAACAACTTCCGCTTAACAGGGCAAAGACCTTGAGAGTAAATAAAATTGGTGTCAAATTGTGTGGTTCAGACTGTAGATCCCGCCATCCATCGATAAACATAATACACACAACGTAGTATTTTGAGAAGAGGTAGCAAGCCTGGCTAAAAGGTTGTAATTACGAATTAAGTAAGAAGTGAGATGAAATTTATTTCTTAATTGGTGGTTACGTTAACAAGCAAAATTTTTCAATTATCGGGCTTGGAGTAATGAATCCACTGCATCCAGAAAAAAGCGCATATTTGTAAAGCATTATGGTCTGGAGATGTACTTTTACGACAATGATACTGGAAGAGCCGTTACTGTCAATTAAAAGCGCTAACCGACTTTCCCGGTCTGCAATTACAGATTCTAACTTGGTTATATGGTATGTGATCAACATTGATCAAGCTATTGCCAAAATACCAACCAAAATGTGAAAAAATGTGGTCGAAAACTACCTCAAAAGAATCGTAAGTATCAACTGTCTCTGTTTCAGTTTCGTTAAATATTTTTTGTATCGATCCGTGTTTTTTTTTACTTGAAAAAGGCAATAGTTGCGTTACGAAAGCGAACCGCGACGAGTATTGGCAAACGAAAACGTTAAAATCCTAATATATATTATAAATCTTTCTGTAAGTCTGTTTTTTTGTTTGTTTGTTGGTTTGTTTGTTAGCCAATCACGCCTGAACTCCTGGACCGATTTTCTTGAAATTTGGGATATTGATCGAGCTTTTGTCGGTGCAGGTTATAGGCAATAAATCTTTTCAAAATTTTGACCCAAAGGGGAAAAAACGGGACAAAGGGAGAAAAAATGGGCAAAAATTAATACTTTAAGCATAAATGCTGTATTTTATCTGTTTAAAGGTATTTTTTACGATTTAGCTTGGTTAAGTTTCCCAAATAGCTATTGGAGGTGTTTCGTTTATAAAGTTGGACCAAAAGGTTTCCAAAAGGGAGAAAAACGTGCAAATTGAGTGCATTTATATTTAAGACTTAGAGTATTAAAAAAACTGGGTTGTTTGTTAAACCGGTTTCCGAATAATTTGAAAAATTGCATTTTTTAAGAAACCGGTTTCGAAACCGGTTTTTTATTTATTGTTATTTTTAATGCAAAAATGACCCAATAATAATTTTTTTTAAATTTTTAAACTAATCCAAACTACATAACCCGCGCAACGCCGGGTACAATCTGCTAGTCTTTAATAAAATATTCATTTGTGTGAAGATAAATTCGAATATAAAAACCAAAGATGCAAACCCCCGCTTTTAGCAGCGCCACTTCTTGCCTCTGACAGGGTAAACTTTGCTATTAACAGAGCACTGTTAACTGTTTAACAGTGGTAATAGTAGATTATTCTTCTACTTTGCAATTATTGCAGACTATTGACATAAAATTCTCATTATGATCATTATTATTTGCGAATAAAAGTGCTGAAATGTAAAGGATGGTTGGTGTGGGTGGTGAACGGAAATTTTCCCAACTCTCAAAATTATTAGAGCTATCCCACTGCCACGGTCGAAAGCACTACCGTTTGCATATAGTCTGTATGGTGTACTATTTCTTATATGATAAAAAAAAATGACCACTGATCTTGTAGAGAATTATGAAGCAAAAAATTGATATTTTCAAAGCCAATTTTCTCAATACCATATCACTTCATATGTGACTATATTTTCTGATTATATTAAGAGGCCTTGAAACCTTCCGTATGGTACTCATAGACCTAATTTTGAAGCAAAAAATTGATATTTTCAAAGCCAATTTTCTCAATACCATATCACTTTATATGTGACTTTGTTTGCTGATTATATTAAGAGGCCTTGAAACCTTCCGTTATGGTACTCACAGACCTAGAGTATTTCCCAAAATTAGCTCCTAAACAAGTGGGCATGTTCAAATGGATACTGTTAAATAGCTAACAGTGCGCTGTTCATAGCAAATTTTGTTCTGTTAAGAGAAAATTTTGCTCTGTTAACGCCAAATGTGGCTAAAATGTATGGATTGTGTCTTGGATTTTCAAATTAGAATTTATCTTCACACACAAAATATTCTTCAAATCTATACAGTGGTGGCCATGAGGTTAGCACACTTGCGACTGCCTTCCTTTAAAAGCAAATATTTCCTGTATTTCTTAAATTTTTTTCATAATTCTTTTTTATACGCGTAACATGTCTTCCTAAGATCACGTCACAATATATTCATTGTCATTCCTATATATATCTTTGTTGTTTTTCTATTCAGAATAGAATAACCGTCAAAAAACGCTGGACAGTATTTTAGCACAAAATAAAAAAAATTTATTCACATTTAAAAAAAGTAACAAAACAAAAAACTTATTTCACTATAAACTTAGTACCTAGTTGGGTATCCATTATTTTTTATTACAGCTGCCAATCTCCTTGGCATACTTTCCACAAGTCCCATACAGCGCTCCACTGAAATCATACCAAGCTTTTTCTATTTCTGTCTATAAATCGGCAAAATTTTTAGGTTTTGCTCTCATTACGTGCTGCTCCACATCCTTCCAAAGGTTCTCAATAGGATTGAGATCCGTTAATATTGTTCTCTTCCAAGCAACTCCTCACTAAGAGTGAGGAGTGTTTTGGGTCATTGTCGTGCATAAAAGCTCCACCGTAATCCAGAGGGAAATTTCAAGAAAATATGATATCAACGAGTCCTGCAGAACTATAAGAAGAAGACTTAATGAAAAAAATTTACGTGGATGCATAAACCACACGTTTCAAATAAGAACCTACGGGATCGGTTGTGCTTTGCTCGTGAGCATTTCGAAAAGTCATTAGTTTTTTGGAAAAATGTCTTCTGGAGTGATGAATGAAAGTTTTGTAGCTTCGGATCGGATGGTAAGAGGTATGTATGGCGTCCTCCAAACATGCAACACAATCCAAAGTACACTTCTAAAACAATAACTCAGCGTGGAGGAAATGTGATGGTGTGGACAGCGTTTTCTGGGCATGGCGTTGGTCCTATATGCAAGATTGATACACGTATGGGCCAATATGTATACCAGAATATACTACTAAATACAATGATGCCTTATGCAGAGGACAACATGCCACTTAGGTGGAGTTTTATGCACGACAATGACCCAAAACACTCCTCACGCTTAGTGATTAGTTGCTTGGAAGAGAACAATATTAACGTGTTAAAATGGCCAGCCCAATCTCCGGATCTCAATCCTATTGAGAACCTATGGAATGATGTGGAGCATCACGTAATGAGAGCAAAACCAAAAAATTTGGCCGATTTATGGACGGAAATAGAAAAAGCTTGGTATGCTATTTCAGTGGAGCGCTGTATGGGACTTGTGGAAAGTATGCCAAGAGATTGGCAGCTGTAATAAAAAATAATGGATACCCAACTAAGTACTAAGTTTATAGTGCAATAGGTTTTTTGTTTTGTTACTTTTTTTAAATGTGAATAAATTTTTTTTATTTTGTGCTAAAATACTGTCCAGCGTTTTTTGACGGTTATTCTATTCTGAATAGAAAAACAGCAAAGATATATATAGGAATGACAATGAATATATTGTGACGTGATTTTAGGAAGACATGTTACGCGTATAAAAAAGAATTATGAAAAAAATTAAAGAAATACAGGAAATATTTGCTTTTAAAGGTAGGCAGTCGCAAGAGTGCTAACCTCATGGCCACCACTGTATGTACATATATATAAAAATGAATGTGTGTTTATTTGTTTGTGGGTTTGTTTGTTTGAAGTCTATAGACGGCTAAACGGCTGGACCAATTTTCTTGAAATTTTAGCAGTAGCTTCCTGTAGGTCTGGAAGGAACTATAATCTACATTTTATTTTAAAATTTCTAGTAGGCGAGGTGCCACGCCCACATACCCAATAAGTATTTAATGTCGCATATCTCATAAACTGCAACAGCTAGAGTACTCAAATTTTGTATGGACGACTTTGACGTATATATGAACAAAATGGGCGAATTGGCTATAGTGGGCGTGTCACCTCCCATATAAAAAATATTAAATTAGTATATCTAAGAATATATAACTGTTAGACTCCTAAAATTTTGTCGAACCCACTTTAGTATCAATATGAATATTTTAGACAAAAATGGACTGACTAGCAATCGGGAGCGTGGCACCTCCCATATAAATATATGAATCTAAATATACATATAACTAGAATAAGAAATAATTATTATGAAACATTGTAAATATCAGTAACAAAATAAATATTTAAATATCCAGACTTCTTGTTATTTTATTACGTTGAGGTTATTGACTAAAAATAATAAAAATATACATAAGAAAAAATGTATATCAATATATTTTGAATATTTATATTTCATATCGATAGGAGTAGCGAAGCACACCTGGTTTTAGCTAGTAAAATTTTAAAAACTTCAATCCTTTCTGGAATTTATTGCAACAAATTTTAAGTCCACAATATTTATATTTTGAATTGCTTGGCTTTATAAAAAACAAAAATGTGTCTGCTGTGTGTGCTTGACAAAATTCTTAAGAAGGCATTTAAAAATACTTGAATTGAAGCTGATGAAGAAAAGCAAAAAAATTAGAAAAAATGAAACGAAATCAACCATCTTTTAAGATGGCTGGCAAAACGAGGTTAACAACCATTTTGTTTAGAGCGTTTTTTGTTTTTTTTTTTTGTTGGTGCAATTTGATGTTGTTTTTATTTTTATTTTTGTTGCAATTTGTACAAAGATTTGTCGGCCTTTAAAAATGCATCAACTTAATACTCGTGACATTTTAATAGTTTATTGCCCACCATCAAAGAGTCTCGAGTTGCAAAATTTATGTGCATTTTTGCCACAGATTCGATGTTTTTTTTTTTCCTCTTTTTTTGTTTGTTACCATTTTGTTTTTGAAATTTTTGCATTGTATTGCGTTTTGCGGAGAGATTGGAAAGGGGGGACATACATATAATGCATAGCAGCGGCCAGCCTGCAGTCAAGTAAACCACACTAGACTATTTGAGGACACCATTAAACGTATTTTGTAGCCAAAAATAAAACTTTATTGGCCACAATTATGGCATCATAAATCTTTAGAAAAGAATTTTTTTTTTGTCATTCTAAAGTGAAGCGTTATAAAATGCACATTCAACTCAACACAACACAACACAGCTAAACTGTAGCGTAGTGAAATGAACTGAACTGAAGTGAACTAAACTTGGCATTTTATTGGTGGATGGATGGATGGATTACTTGCGCCTTTTTATTGTAAACGATTTGTTTTCTTTCTTCTTTTTTTTATTTTTCAACTTAAAAAGGCACCCAAAAAAAACACGGAATCATTGAACTTAATGGCAAGCTTAGAAGCAGATTTAAACACTTGCAACTGAAGCGATTCAACAACAGAGGAATTTGAAATTTGAATAAAATATACTTTACGGTTGCCTTTATCTCACTATTGATCATGAAAAGAAAGGCGTGTTTTTCTGGGTTCCATTAATGCTGCAAAGATTTCAAGAATGTGTTCTGAAGATACATTCTCAACAGCGTGGAAACTACATATTGGCTCAAGGCAATTCTTAATCAGAACTGGTGTTCTGTACAGTGTCTGGTTTAAAGGCCGGTTACAAGTGCCGTGATTAGTCTGAAAGTCTCAAAGATACTTCTACTACCACAATCCAACAAAAGTTTGATTTCCTTTGGTTTGAAAAGAGCCTCAGCTCACTCTATTTTTCCTTTCGCTGAGTATACCCTTCCATACATCTGTTTGCACTCCACTCTCTTTCCACATGATTTGTAAACCATATTTGTCCGCCCGTACTTTCAGACAGTATTACAATATATCGTCCTTGCTCTATTCTTTCTCCCTATCTCTCTCTCTCTATCTCTCTATTCAATTTGAATAATACATTTCCACTCAGAGGCGTTCTTGCAGGGCAATTGTAACTGGTCGCCCTCGAAACTAGTATCTGCTGCACTAAACTTAAAACCTTTTTATATGAATCAGAACTGACGCATAGAAATCAAAAGCAGTTGTAGGAGATCCTTTGTGACAACTTTACGATCCTCACAAGGATAAAGAAAATAAAATTGAAAAACACGATACTAAACGATAGGAAATTCGACATAATTTGACTTTATTTGAGTAGGAAAATGTTCTCTTCGATTCGATTCTCAGGACAACACCTTACAACCACTTAATATTTTACACTGTAACGGAAGACAGTCATTTTATTACACCATGATTAGAAAGCTGATTATCAGACATTCGTGAGTTAACCTAGTAATTGTGTTTTTTACTTCTCCAGCAATTTCAGCACTAGGATTTAAGTTCTCTTTTCCTTTTCATAGGTTCATAGCCAAGACATTGCGGTTCTCTTATCAATCATAAACAATAAGGAACCGTACCAGCTCCTTCGATGGCTATATCAATGAGACCTGTCTCTGGATGTAAATGTGCAACCGCTAAATACCAACACAACAGTATTTTTATAGTTTCTTATAAGTTTTCTATGAAAGAAAAAGGATTTTCACCGAGTCAACTACTACTGTATGGAAAATGTTGGTGTCCTTGTTAAAGTTACTTAAGCAATTTAAGATTCTTCTTTTTTTTAATTTTATTCCAATTTCCTATCCCACCTAAAATATTACGCGTAGCTTACAATTTAGAACAAAACGGGGGCTGAAGCAACAGTGTAAGTGAATAGAGCGGAGTATGCCAAAAGATGAGAATAGGCAGCAGCGTATTTGGCAACAACTAGGGCGGGTACGGGAGCTACAACTGGGGCAGTGACACTACCATTGTAATTACGGGCAACATATTGGCTACTGGTGGCTGTAACAACAGGAGCAACTGGAGCAGCAAAAAACAGCGGCGGGAGCAGTGTAAGCCAAAAGAGCACCAATTAAACCGTGCTTGGCACCAGCATAGGCAATAACAGCATAAGATAATAATTTGAAAAAGATAACGTATGCAAAAATATGTATTGGGATGCACTACAAAATCGACAATGAACAAGGCTTGGACTCTCTGAAAATCACCTCTTCTTAGGAATGAAATGAAACTACAAAAGATTTGAAGTTTGTAAGATAACAGCTTGAAAGAAACATAGATTAAAGCGTAGAATAATAGTCAAATAGAATAGAATTCAACATTCGTCTTAGGCAAACGAAACTACAAAAGATTTGAAATTTGTAAGGTAACACAGCTTGAAACAGAGCTTAAACCAATGGTAATAAAAATCTGGAATAAAATTCAACATTCTTGGTATTCCAAGAAAATGTAATTCAACTAAAAATCCTCTCTGCCAAATATTAAAATATTATTATCAGCAGTAACTGTAGTCCTTCTTTAAGCACTAATTATCTGCGCCTATATTTCCCCATTCAACGCTGTTCATAGTTCTCTTTTCTATCCTGCCACAATTGAAATGTAATTGTTGCGGCTTTACAAAAGGTACAAAAGACTAATTTTAATTAAATAGGTCCGGCTCATGAACGTACCCAAGATCTGTACACTTCTTCAATTTGAATTGGGCCAGTATTTTTCTTTCAAAGCAAAGAAGCTGAATTATGTATATCTGCTGGCTGGCTTTAGTCTCCCCTTGATGAGCTTTTCAGTTTGAAGAAATAGGATTTTGCTATCACAACGTATGCATATGACCTAATTCATATTCCTTTACAAGTTTTGATGGATTCTATTTATTAATCGATTCGATCCATACTTTTTTTATTATTAAATAATATTGAAAATAATTCCTCTTATATCCTCCTCCCTACTTATCTTGAAATAAAAGCAAATTTGCATTTCGTAAGGAAAAAATTTCGTCAGAAAAGGCAATCAAGATAAGAAGGTGGAGAGATAGGTGAAGAAAAAGGTTTGATGTATGCTTGTTAAATCTATGATTATAAAAATAAACTCCATAGTCTACTAAAACTATGTATGTATGTATGCTACAAAAATTAGCACTCACCTATTTGAATCTGTATATTTATTCTGCGTATTACTTTTTGCAATTCCTAATTTCGATATTTTGTATGGTGATCACCTTGTAACTTTTCTTTATTTTACCTGAACACACTTCTGTAGCCATTTTCTTTTTTTTTAATTTCAACTAATTTTAGAAGCTGCTATTTTTTGATAATTTTACTTAAAAATTTCATCATATGCGCACATAATATCGAAATACATTGAATTTGTTTAACATTTGCTTTATATTTTTATTACCATTTAAAAACTCTATAAGAAGATTAACAAACTACGGAGGAGCACGACACTATAGAAATTAATTTTTTTTAACAATTTTATCACTAAACTTTTCACGAAACTTTTATAATTTTAAACATATTGTTACGCAGTTAAAAGCAAACTAAATGAAAGTATTCCAACAAGACAAAAAGACATCATACGGTAAACACATCAAACGGTAAATGTGGAATTACACAAACAAATATTTAGGAAATTACTAGAAAGGAATAAAACAGAGGCAACAAAAAAAAATATCCCACAACAACACTTACACTTAAATGTATAGAAGAGATCGGATAGTATCGTGTAAACTCAATATGTAATGAGAGCGTACAACATTGAGAGAAAATAGGAATAAAAATTTGCCAATCGTACACCTCTCTTCGTTTTTTGATTTTTTTAAAACTATACTCCATTACATAACACAGAGAAATTTTGTTTGTTTTCATTATACTTTCTTTTTGTGTTCTACTAATCGTGTAAACGATCGTATGATTTTTACTCTCATTTTAAAAATACGATTGAAATTCTGGAATATTTCCTTTTGACTTTACGTAGGATAAAGTGTGTAAAATGCTCTTAAGCAAAAAATACGAATTTACCAGAGACGTGAAATAATCATCCTATAAAAATTGCATGCAATTGTTGAACAGGGTTTAACGCAGGGAGAAAACAATATCTGTATGTACCAAGTACCATAATTTTTGAACTAAATAAGTAAGATTTGTTAATCCACTAACGAACACCATAGAAACGAGTGCGCTCACTGAATAGTTTCTGAATCAGTTCCAAACTGTCCGCTAATTTTCATTCCAAAATCATCTTATGCGATAAGAATGCCCATTTCTACACGAACAAACGAATTTGGGACATTAACCATATACCCCATAAACCTATCAAAAATAGAGTAGCGTGTAAGCAAACATCGATGTGGTGACTGCGCACTTAGGATATGCAGATGAAGCATGAGGCAGAGGTTTTATAAACGCGATAATGCAATATAACTAAAAAAAACAGGATTATATTTACTTTACTTATAAAGGGTGATTTTTTAGCTATTATCTTTTTGGCAACACTGGTTTAAACAGCTTACGCACGTTTCGTGTTTTGTTTCACTGTCAAACATCTTCAGTTTGGTCTATAATTTAACCATGAATCGTCTTACAAACGAACAACGCTTGCAAATCATTGAATTTTATTATCAAAATGGGCTCTTGGAAAGTTGGCCGAAGATCCACTTCTTTATCGAAAAATTGTGTTCAGTGTAAATAAGCAGAATTGTCGATTTTGGAGTGAAGATCAGCCAGAAGCATTGCAAAAGCTACCAATGCATCCAGAAAAAGTCACAGTTTGGTGCGGTTTATGGGCTGGTGGCATCATTGGACCGTACTTCTTCAAAGACGCTGCGAATCGTAACGCCTTTAGACTATTTTTTGTGGGGCTATGTTAAAGCTCATGTCTATATAGACAAACCCGCTTCAATTGACGCATTGGAAGACAACATTGAAGCATTTATTCGTGAGATACCGGCCGAAATGTTGGAAAGAGTATGCCAAAATTGGACTAAGCGGATGGACCATTTGAGGCGCAGTCGCGGTCAACATTTGCATGAAATAATCTTCAAACATTAAATTATATGGACCGTACTATCGATTCAAATAAAGATTTCATGCATTTTTCTGAATTTTATGTGTTTTTTTTTAAATTTTCCTATAGCTCTTAAAAAATCACCCTATACTTCGACGCTGCCGCCTTTACTCCATTTGTGAATTTATAAGTTCCATGGGTGTGAATTTATAAGTTCCATGGGTGTGAATTTATAAGTTCCATGGGTGTGAATTTATAAGTTCCATGGGTGTGAATTTTTAAGTTACATGGGTGTGAATTTTTAAGTTCCATGGGTGTGAATTCGTACGTTCCATGGGTGTGAATTTTTAAGTTCCAGGGGTGTGAATTTTTAAGTTCCATTGGTGTGAATTTATAAGTTCCAGGGGTGTGAATTTTTAAGTTCCATTGGTGTGAATTTATAAGTTCCATGGGTTTGAATTCGTACGTTTCATGGGTGTGAATTTTTAAGTTCCATGGGTATGAATTTGTAGGTTTAATGGGTGTGAATTCGCACGTTCCACGGATGTGAATTCGCACGTTCCACGGGTGTGAATTCCCACGTTCCCACTCAGTCCTGTTTTCCCACAAAAGGAGTTACAGTGGATTTTAAAATTTGAAATCTGGGAAAATTTCAAAATCTACTATGAAAACTCTATCTGTTAAGGATTCTGGCGATTAGGTTAGTTAAAGGGACGTACAATGCTTCCAGAACAATTTACTTTATCCGGCCACTCAGTCCTGTTTTCCCACAATATTGATTTATTTATCGGAGTACAATAGCTTTCGGAAATGTGTGATTATCTGTTTATTGTGGTTCTTATCACGCAATATTTTGTAACAGTGTTTAACTATAGGACTTATTTTATTCATTTTTGCTTTTTTTTCTTATTTTACCTAGGAATTTACTTAATAGAGCTCTGTTAGTAACAGAGCTCTGTTAACGGACTTCGTTTGCTTCTGGGGATATAGATTTTAAAATCTATCTTCACACACATGATATTTTATACAATGGTTACGCGCTGAATACTATCATGTTTCAAATAGATCCATGCTAAATTCTAATTGTCCCTATCGCAGTGGAGCGGAACCAGTAGAGTACTTAGAACCCTAGAAAGTGTGTACACCTACACACCTACAATTATCCAAAAATATACGGAAGAGAAATAAGTGAGATCCTATGCGACCTTTTTAGAGCAACTGCTGGTTTAATCTAACCTTAAATACTGAAGTAAAGAAATTGCTATTCGTACATGACTGTCGCGACGATGTCTTGTCATTACCACTTCCCTTAATATTCTTACAGGATCTATTCGTAACAGAGGGTACTATCTCGATCATAATTCGTCTATTCCTGGGTGGCCTGCTAAATATGTTACTGTTTCAAGACCCTTGCCTATACTACCAAGGTAGTAAGTAGGCCTATGTCATCAATGTTCACCAAGGCTCTTAGAGTATTTGCCAGAAGACTGCTGAGAGGATGTCACTAAAGAAATATTTTTTATATTTTGTTTTATTTGAGATATCTAAGCTGGAACTTGAACCACGGGTTCGAGTCTAATAAACCAACACAATATCACCATGCGGCTGTATTTACACTTTATTACTAAGCGTCGTTGCGAATCATTCAATAAAATCATGAAGGTATTGCTTTTGACGGAAGAGAGCTGTAAGCAACTCGATTTATAAGCTCACTATGGTCTTTGATGAGTCGGGTATTAAACTTGTCGCCCATTGTTCTAACCATAGACTCTCATTAACCTGGTTATAACAATACATGCAAAAGCAAATCCTTTTGATATTTAGTTTCCTTGCAGAAGTTTGCAAAGATGTACGCATGGATACTATTATTCAATACTTAAATCCTTGATCAGGCGTTAAGAGTCTGAATCGATCACATGTTAAGGAATAAGTGGGAAAATTTTAGTTCATTAGACATCCGGCTGAGGGAGCAGTGCGGCACACTACAGGAGATATATTGCCCTACAAATTAGCACGGTTCATGGTCTCTTGGAGTACTAATCGACGAAAGACCAATTAGTTATGCAAACGATGTCGTAATACTTCTGAGTGAAAGTACCCATAAGATATTGGTTACGGAGTAAGTGGCTGATACAGATTGGGAAACTACTCACGGAAGCATAGAAGATCATGTCAAAATCTCATCCGAGATTGAATCCATTGAAGCCTATATTGTCCTCTAAACTAATCCAAGACAGCAACATAATTCCGGCTGATATAATGATTATAAAGGCAGCCTTCGAACTAATTCATTATCAGGGTTTACTGAATAGGGACATTCACATACTTACTGAACAAAATACTGTCATATTAGATCCCTAGAGACTGTGTGCAGAACATGAAAGACCGTCTTAGAATACCAAGGGTGTCAGGAGGAGATAACGAAACATTTGTTCGTCAGTTACTCTCATGTGGGTATCTGAACTACAATATAAGCAGTAACGAAACGAATTTGACAGGAGCACTGTTCGAATGTAAAAGAGACAGCAAATATTACCAAAAAGTATTTCTGTCTCTGTCTAAAAGTAACTCTGTTTTGTTTATGTTTGTTTTCGGGGAGGATTTTTATTATTGGATAGAAATTGATGATATTGTGGTAGAATAATAGAATAATTATGCACATAATACGGGTTCTTGGTTGAAAGGAGATGTACCATTTTATTGGAGAAACGTAATTTGGAACTAGCGTATTTGGTGACACCTTTTATCGATCGTCACTAACTTAGTATTTAACCAATTGAGAGGTATATTCACAAATTCCTGAAACAAAAAGTTATGAGTATATATTTTGTTATATTTTTATTTTTACTTCCTTTTGCACACGGAACTTGTTTCATTATGTAGAGAAATTGCTAAGAGTTCAATTAATAATGAAAAAATTACCGAATTTTAACTTTTTCATTCAAGAAATTAATAAATACTGGTAATATACACAAAGTTCTACAAGAAAAAAATTTTATGAGCAATATGTGTTATTTGATCTTGATATATTTAGCTTCTTACTTATCTTTTGCACAAGAAACTATATTCGTTGTGACCAAAAACCACACAAATTTCTATTAATAATTAAATATTTACGAATTTTTAAAATTTTCATTGAAGAAATTAAAAAATATTCTAAATTTTCCCTTTTTTAACACAATATAAATGTTTGTTTACATTTAATTTTTCTGCTTTATCCATCAGTTTTCCCTCTGTATATCTGTTGCTTCTAACACATTTGGTTCGCAATACTTATAACATTTTTTTTCTCCCTCTAGTTGGACCAGTGTTTTTACGCTAAAAGCCTTTTTCAAATGTCATTGCTTTCGTTACTGCTTAGCTGTGATCTGAACGACATAATTGAAGCACTTACTAATAATTTCCACGAATATAGAAATGAGATGACAATGAAATCTCTCTCTTGAGGTATAAACAAATGACGCCAAACAGTCTGTACTCATGCACAAAGTTAGATGCGAAAATGTATCGCCTTTTAGAATGATCAGACTAAACTGGTACTTTGTGAATACACGAAGAAAATGAGTTGTTTTAAATCTGCATAGAAATCATTTGCTTACGATCATAATGGATCCTTGATTCCAAGACTCGCACACTGAAGGGGTAAGAATAGTGTAAAATGAATCTGTTGATGCCACAATAGCGAGGAAGAAAAGAAGGCCACTGAACATATTTTCATGGAGACCTAAGAAGATAGATTTTCGGACACCCGGAAATTCGCAATGGAACCTATTTTGTCAGAGGTGATTTTGATAAAATCCATTTGTTCATACAATTTACAGGATGGCTGGGAAATAATGCCAGCCCAAAGGCATACGAAACAATAGGCACAATGTTGTACAATACATATGGCCTTGACGCTTCGTAAAAACAATTGCAGGCCTCAATTTAATGCGCGTTGTGGACTGGTGGCTAAAAATTAAGCACCAGAACCTGATTCATTTTATCATTGCGTCAATCATCCTTGTCTCACTCAAAGAAAATTTCACAGATATCCAAGCACATTTGCTGATGACAGATATTGAATGCTTTCTATAACATGTTTTTACTAAAGATTTCATCAATTGATTTATTAAAAAAATAAAAATAAAACAAACCGTCACAGCCATTTGTTCTAAACCAGTTGTTACCAAATCAACTTATTTCATTTAAACAATCAAACAATTTAAAAAAAAGAGGTCGTCGGTAAAACACAATGTGACAGGGGAATACAAACGAAATAAATTCTGAATTAAAAAAAATAAGAGGCAAAAAAGCAGGGAAACAAATGAATAAAAAAAAAAGCGGACTTGGAATGGTTTTAAATTGTCTGGCTGTTAAGACAATAGATAAATGCCGTTGATAATGACGATGACATTGTCTGGTTAGGGGGAGATTAACATTTTTGGAGTAACAGGTTGATTAAACGATACGAGACACACAAAAACACAAGCAAGACACACAAGAAAAAAATACAGCAACAACAACAATGCCAAGAATAATAATGTTATTGTTTTAATAAATCAGCACCACAAAAAGGTTGCCCCAAAAAAAAAAATACGAAAAAAAATTGTTGACAGACACAACAGACCAAAAAAAAAATTTTATAAAAATCAGAAAAAACCAGAAAAATCTACGCTAGGTCAAAGTCGACAATATATGATGACCTAACGCAATAATTTCTTCTTGCTTACTAACAACTTGATTACTAAAACGATAGGGGGCTCTATCGCCCCCGTTAACTAATTTGTCATATGACATATGAAACTCGTCAAATCCAAACAACGGGGATTCTTCTTTGATCGCTAAGAATTCCTAAATGCAGGCGATATCTGTTTGCTGGTTAAAATTAGTTAAGTTGTGCATTGAAGCTACTAAATACGGTCTACAAGTAATGTGTGTGAAGATAAATTCGAATTTAAAAACCAAAGACGCAAACCCACACTTTTAGCAGCGCCACTTCTTGCCTCTAATAGGGTAAACTTGGCTATTAACAGAGCACTGTTAACTGTTTAACAGTGGCAACTATTGACATAAAATATATTTAATTCTCATTATGATCATTATTATTTCTGAACAAAAGTGTTGACATACATATAAATGACGGTTGGCGGGGGAAGGAGGGGCCAATTTACTCCACTCTCAAAATTATTCCAGGTATCCCACTACCACGGTTCGAAAAAGGACCCTCTGGACTACCATTTGCATAAAGTCTGTATGGTGTACTATTTCTTATATGTTCTTGTAGAGAATTTTCAAGCAAAAAATTGATATTTTCAAAGCCAATTTTCTCAATACCATATCACTTTATATGTGACTATGTTTGCTGATTTAATTAAGAGGCCTTGGAACCTTCCTTTGCATATAGTATGGTACTCATAGACCTCGAGTATTTCCCAAAATTAGCTCCAAAACAAGTGGGCTTGTTCATATGGATACTGTTAAATAGTTAACAGTGCTCTGTTAAGGTCAAATTTTGTTCTCTTGACTGGAAATTTTGCTCTGTTAACACCAAATGTGGCGCTGCTAAAATTTATGGATTGCGTCTTTGATTTTCAAATTCGAATTTATCTTCATACACATCTAAAATTATACGTCCCCAAAACCAAGACCAAGAATAGAAAAATAAGTACCCACCCTGTCCCACTCGGTCTGCAAAATATTGACTAGGTTGAGACTTGCAGGTATTACTAACACTAAGGCTAAGGATTGATTATACGATCTGTAGAGTTTTGGATGTCATAACCTGAAATACCATGGATATGAAAACACAAATCAGCCTAAAAAGCTCACGCTACTCTTGGAAAAGAAATCTGGATGCTAAACCAACCGTAGAACGAGCTGCGGGCGCTAGCATTGAACAACACCGAATCGAACACATTCGTAGAGGACCTAAAAGTTTGAGACCTAAAGGATTACATATCAAAATCACTCCCCAATAAACCACTGGTATAAGACAGTAATTGAATATTGAATCCTTAAACTGCTTGTTCCTGAAGCAGTAACTGCTCTCAACTGTGTTTGAACTAAGCATTTTAATGTTCGGTCATAGAGGCAAATAAAAGTATCGAATTTTAAAGGAGTAGGTGTATCCATGATTCCTTCAAACTCAAATACTGCTCGGTACTACCGGTAATAGTAGGTGGACGATCAACAAAAAAGTTAACAAAGGATGCAAAATAAATTGAAGAAATGTGGCCTTAGTTGTGTCTGTGGACATGGTTTCATATGGAAATAGGCACAGCGCTTGGGAGTAGGGTATAATGAAGAGTATTCAGTAGCTTCTATGTCGCAGCCCTCCTTCCTTCGAATATCTGTCTGATGGCTCAGATTTGATCCCTTGTAAGGATCCCAGAATAAAATTTTCTGAGTCCATGGGGAAACTCGCGGGTATTTTCCAAGCAGAAGTCTATGTACTCAATTCAACTTGGATAGGAGGTACAAAAGACAGTTAGGATTCCGTTCGAATAATAGGCTCTAATGAGGTTAAATAGGAAATGCAGTTCCATACATTCCGAAGAAGTTCAATCAGATATATAAGAATAATGAGGTTACCCTTTCTGGGTCTCACGGCATGTGGGAATTCTTAGCAATAGACAAGCAGACGAGCCAGCTAGGAGAACTTTTCACACCGTACATGAAACCAGAAACCTTCTGTGCATTGGAGGCGGACGTTTGGAAAGTCAAACCAAAGCAATGAAAGCTTTTGTTGAGAATTTGCAAAAGAAGGAGCTCTCAGTCATGCGTCAGACTATCAAAAAATAACAGAAGTTTTATAAGCGGTCTTTTGACACTTTGAGCACTACAGACTTAAACTACACTTATTTAAAATGGCGGTTGTCTCGAGCCCAACACGTATAATTGCCTGATGCTGTGAATGAATCATCAGAACACACATTCTTGAAAGCTTTGAGGCTTTAATGCTACCCGAAAAGAAACACCCGGATGCATATCATGTGCTAGGCAAAAAATTGTCATTGCTGACTACAAGCAACATCCTGAAATTTGTTAGGGCATTGTCTTAGAGGAGACATTATAGGGATACCCTATAAAATATGAGGAGCAAACAATGGATTTTATGGTTGCGGTACTAAGTCATCACTTCACGACAATAATAAACGACAAGCAAAAATTTGTGATATCGTGGGGAGACTCGGTTTAAATAGAGTCTCATAGATCGCACGAGAAATAGTCGAATGGTATCGTTTGCCATTTCCGTTGGTTTACGTGCAGAGACTGTTTAATTGGAGTCCAGTAGACAGTATGGGAGATAGTCAAATCAGGTCGGTTGCCATTTCTACTTAATTTAAACGAAAAAAATTACAAAAGTTCATAAACAGGTAAGTTTAAAATTGGTTTTTAATTAGGATTTCTTTTAGCTTAAACATACTAAAGGGTGATTTTTTAGCTATTATCTTTTTGGCAACACTAGTTTAAACAGCTCACGCACGTTTAATGTTTTGTTTCACTGTCAAACATCTTCAGTATGGTCTATAATTTAACCATGAATCGTCTTACAAACGAACAACGCTTGCAAATCATTGAATTTTATTATCAAAATGCGTGCTCTGTTAAGAAAGTTCATCACGCGCTTCTTCCATTTTATGGTCAGTTTAATCAACCTACTGAAGCGCCTATTTTTTTGCCCAAAATGCAAGAGCTTGACTTGCATGACATGTGGTTTCAACAAGACGGTGCCACATGCCACACAGCACGCGTAACAATGGACTTATTGAGAGGCGAGTTCGGTGAACATTTTATTTCACCTTCGGGATCGGTCAATTGCCCGCCTAGATCGTGCGATTTAACGCCTTTAGACTATTATTTGTGGGGCTATGTTAAAGCTCATGTCTATACAGACAAGCCCGCTTCAATTGACGCATTGGAAGACAACATTGAAGCATTTATTCCTGAGATACCGGCCGAAATGTTGTAAAGAGTATGCCAAAATTGTACTAATCGGATGGACCATTTGAGGCGCAGTCGCGTTCAACATTTGCATGAAATAATCTCCAAACATTAATTTATATGGACCGTACTATCGATTCAAATAAAGATTTCAAGCATTTTTCTAAATTTTATGTGTTTTTTTTTTTGAAAAATTTTCCTATAGCTCTTAAAAAATCACCCCTTATTAAGTTTTCTTTTGCAGGTCTTCTGTGAGTAGATGTGACAGCCTGTTTTGTTCGTTGAATAATTTAAAGCGGTCACAATTGGTCATATTAATGAAAACAAGTGTATGTTGCACAGTGTAGGGTATAAAAATAATACTTTTTTTTTCCAAATTTATTTAATTTTTGTGTTATTGTTGTTTTTGTTGTTGTTTCTAAAAAAATATTGTTATTTTTTTAATGTGCACGTCTAGACATTTAAGCAGACTTGCGCATAAATATTCGTTTTTCGTTTTTGTTGTTCTTTTCATATATTATTTGCGACCAAATGTCCTTGTTGTTATTGTTATTTTTGGCAATTTAGTTAAATGTTGTTGTTTTTTTGGTTTTTGATTTTGTTGGATGCCAAAAACAGAGGTGGAGATGGAGGTTTTTTTGGGGGGGAAAGTCAGGGAAATATATTTGACTAAATGAGCAATAAAAATAATTTTTTTTTCTTGTTATTTTTGAATACGAAATGTATGTATGAATCAATGAATTATTAACTGACTGACTGCCTGAATATATTATGAATGAATTTCTTTTTTATTTACATTTTTGGCGGATCTTAATATATTTACCGGGCAGACACAGTCTAAATATTTGCGTTAAATTTTATTGTGGCTGGCTGGCTGGCTATTCTTTTATTTGTTTTTATTGTTATTGTTGTGGTCTTTCGAATGCAAAAATTAACAACAACATGTGATGTGACAAAATGCCGAAATGGCATAAAATGACCATCGCCTATTGACGCTGTAATACAAAAAATGACAATTTTTTTGTTATTAAAATTCGATTTTGAATGTGTCGCATCACGTCACGTACACGTACATACATACGTGTATAATGAAACGTCAAAAAGCTGTCTCGTTGCCAGTGATATTGTGATCTGTTATTCTGCCTTTTGACTGACATCATATTGAATATTCTTTGATTTGGATTTTGATTTTCGATCAAATCTATTTCCTTAAGCACTCATTAATTTATGTCTCATAATTAAAGCGAGAAAAATTATTTTTAATTAAAAATTGTAATTTAGTGGTTCGAAAAACAAAAAATCAATTGAAATTTTTTGCCAAAAATTTTTGTTACAAATTATGAACCATTTTGCCAAAAATCCGATTTACGTTAAAGAAAATTCTTGACAAAAAAAAAAAAGAAACATAATAATGACTGCTGCAGGAAATGAAATCAAACGAAAGTTTAAAAATACGAAATTTAAAATTGATTTGTTCTCTTCTAATTTTATCATTCAATCATTCTCCAAACATAGGGGCCAAAACGACTGCTTTCAGCAACACCCAAAAAGAAAAAACTTAAATTTTTTCTAACTTTGAAAAGCTGCAATAGAAGCCTTTTTTACCTCACGAACCGGAGTTGGAGACTATTGTGATAACCTTAAAAACACTAAGCATTTGCTGATCGCTCAAGTGCCCTACTAAGAAGCAATCTATGCAACTTCTATTGGCATAGAAATGAATAATAAGGGGCCCTATAGAAAATAATTACCTTCTAGTCTAAGGGAGATAAGAGATAAGAGCAGGCGAAGCTACTTTACCAACCGAAACTGTACGGGTTGACAGAGAAACCTTAGATGAACCATCAACACATTTCCATCAACTTAGAAAAACAAAATCTCATTACGATGTTACCTAAAAGTGACGACCTGAAGGATTACAACTGGAAGGAAACCGATCTGCGAACAGAGGACAAATCATAATAAAAGTGAAAACAAAATGGACGTTGTGTGGTCAAGCAATAATAATGAACAATAACTCTTCATCAATTCCAAGAAATGCCATCACTGGTGCTGCCTCAATAGTACACCACAAAATAATTGAAACCATTAGACATACTCTGAAGGCACATTGTACACCAACAGCTAGGATAGTGTGACCTAACATGGAAAGGCGCAAAAATAACAGAGATTGAGATTCTTTGCCACAATATAGTGGGTGTTGTCGCAGAATCTTTGACAAAGCTAAATTAGATTTTGTAGTGCCACAGATCAGAAGGTATCCGGTTTGGACTATTTGGAGTGTGATTATTATTTTTATAATAGTCGTGAAGAGTTGTCTTAATACACCCCTCCAATTTTATAGAGTATGCTTATAACGTCTCCTTGAAGCCTATTGTCCTGTCAAATTTACAAATCACTCCCCACTACCTGATATACCCATTCCAGTACCTGATGTACCCAGACAGGTATCCCCTTTTGGCATGTCCCAAAGCTTCCTAGAATCTGTTCCGGTGATTCATTTCTATCGTCACAGAATCACATCATCTGGAAACAACCCTCATTCTGAATATGTGTACTCTACATCTCAGGTTTGAGAAGACCCTTTGTCACTCGTTATCTTCTTCTTCGTTGAGCATATCTTTCCAAACATCTGCAAGGGTTGGACGGCGTGGAAGCTCGCCTCCTCGCAAACTTGTCTGCTAGTTCATTTCCGAGAATGACCTTATAACCTACGTGATTCAGCTTCTACAAACAGTCTCATACTATCTTCGATTTAAACCAAGGGTTACCAAAAAATTTTTGGTTATGTATTAGTGAGTAAGAGAGAGAAAATAAGTGAGAGAATTTATTTATTTACAGCCATAGAAAAGTGTTAGTAATATACGCTATTTTGATTTTCATTTCATCAACATACATAAAACTATCTATGTTCGGCTTAATAATTTTAGATAAATAAAAATAAAAAATCCATTTTTTACATATTAACATACAAAATGTCTTTTAAGAACATATTCCCTACATTCTTTAAATGTTTTATAACATACATATAAGGCATTGAATATTAGCATCTTTTAACATAAAATATTTTTTGAGTGTCATTCCGAAATAAAATGCTAATGCATCCGCCGCACATGTGTTCTTGTCGCAGTCTGATCGACAACTAATGTGATGTTCCATGCAAACAGGCAGGCAAGTGAAATAGCCTGTGTTACGAAAACATCACATAAATCATAAACCACAAGAATGCGTGTGAGTCCTCTCCGCACAATTGTGCTATGAAATGGTAAACACTGATTTAAACTCATAAGAATAGTATCAGTTAGTCGCTGATCAGATAGTATCGTTATGTACTGTATTTATTATTTTCTATTAATGTTGAAGTGAGCACATCATTCCGCTTGGAAGGTATTTAATTGTGGGACCAAAAATTCCTTCTCCTGTTACAAGATCGCCTGATACGGCGAAATATGGATTGAAATCCCCAAAATTCATCAACTCCTAGATCTAACGTTGATTAGTGTCGTCACAAATGCAATGATTTTTTTTTTTTGTTCCCGTAACCACTCATCTAGACACTGGCCTGATCTTTCGAAGATAGTTAGAGTCAGTTTCCAACTACCCCAGAGCCCATTCATTGAACACACTTCCGTTGTCTATGGTCCATGTCTATCTGTCCAGGGTGACTTGACAACAAATTTAGCAGAATAAGATGGCCGTTTCAACTGTATTCGGAAGTCTTTGTTGAAAACTATTATTCAAGAGCCCTTAAACAATCTTTGCAATGAATGCATCAAAGGTAGGATTAAATATAAATGTTCACAAATCTAAGTCACCGTGGTCTAGTAGGTAGTGTGTTGGCTTATTAGACTTAAGGCCTCGGTTCAAACCCCAGGTCAGACATGAAAACGAAAATATGAAAATATTTCTTCGGCGCTTACTCTCAGCAAATTTCTGGCAATAACTCTGCGAAGTAAATAAAATTGCCATGAAAAGTTTCTCAAAAATCTGTCTTTCGGAATCGACTTTAAACTGTAGCTCCCGCCACTGATGTATAAAATTAACACACACAGCATCAGTGGTGTGAGAAGCTAGATCGTAATCCTGTCTAAAGGTTTGTAATGACCAATTATGTATGTATGTATGTATGTTCACAAATCTAAGGTTATGAGAATAAATCCATTTTGACAACAACATTTTAAGTATCATGAACAATAATGGAAATAGTTCACTGGGTAGCGAGAATCGAAAAATTCTGTTGACAAGTTTAGGAAAGTAAGGACAGCTGGACATATGGACCACTAGAAATGTTGGTATGCCATATGTTCTAAAAAAAAATCTTTAAATTTGAAAATAAATTCGTTTTTAACTCGAACAACATTTTTAAAATTTTCTCTTTGATGTTTATTTTTAAGACATTATTTTTTATGAATTAAATACAGCGCAAGTATGTCCTATTAAAAAAATAATAACAAAAATAATAATAAAAAAATATGTTCAAAATGTTTGTGCACAAAACATTATACAATTGGAGGACGGCCTTGTCTTTGATTTATGCACATCGTCGACACTCAAGAATTTCTCTACAAAGTAAAACAAATCATACGAGTACATTCAAATTTAGAATAAATTTTCTTAAAAAAAAAAATTAAATAATTCTGCATAGAATCGAGCATTAAGAATTTGTTTTTGGGGTAGATTGTCATTAAAAGTTATCGAAAATGTTTATTTTTTTGCTTAATGCGTATCTATTTAAATCGAACAAATCGATGAATTCTGTCAACAACTAATAATTTATCAAAACATAAAAACAGAAACAGAAACATATCGTGTAATATTAAATGCTATACATTTTATACAATTTGTTTTGAATACCCTATAGAAAAAAAAAACACTTAATAATGGCACAACGACTGACAAACAATGGGGAATTTATTGTATTATTAATATTGTTACGTTTTTACCTTTTAAAAACGTTTAAAATATTATCTCGTAGATTGCAAATAAAATAAAAATAAATTTGTGTTTGGGTTTAATTAAAATTCTTTCTGTGTGCCACTGTTCACAACTTGATGTAAACAACAACAATTGCTTTTCTTTGTTATTCTGCTGTTTATACCCTTTGCGTATATAATAACAATTACTAGACAATTATTCGATAGATCTCTTCAAACGCACCGCGTCTTCACACAAGACTAACTGAACTTCACTAACTCACTCACCTGCTTTGCCTTGCCTTTTATACTACTAGGCCGGGTAAACAGTCTGATGAATATTCTTGAAGGCGAATGTTTGTGACTTCGCTTTCTCGAACTAGCGCGAATTTCAAAAAAAAACTGAGACCCGTATTTAATTAAATCGACTAAAGGTTAAAATATGTTAATGTGGCATTATTATTACTAACAACCCCGAACAAAAAATTCAAAAACCATTCTTTTTTGCAGAATATCCTTAAAAAAGGACATGGATGATCGTCCTTGGACAAATTGTATATACTGTTGGACGCGCCTTAAGAAAAACTTCTTATGATGCTCATATTGTATATGTTGGTAAGGAAACAGATTATCAAATTAACAAAATATGCAAAAATAGACCCTTTTTCAATATGGTCCAGCTCACGAGAGGTCAAAGCTGGAGCCGAAATATTTTAAATCTCATCTTAAAAAAGTTCAAGGTTAATTTTTAGGAGGGTACATCGAGCACTTTTTTTTGGTGAGTCGCTCTAATGTACATATGTATTATACCTTCACTTTTGGACGATGAGTAGACTTCACAGGATGTATTTCGTGTAAACCATCGAAAAACGATGAAATAAAACTAAAGAGTGATAACATTTCTGAAAAGGGTATACAAAATCATAGAGCATTCCTAAGGTGAACTAAGGGAAGAGCAGACATCTCTTCATCTTTAGGTAACAGTGCAATAATTGATCTATCAATCTTCGATTCTGACAGCTATATGCGGTGATGCGGCGATACTTATGACAGGATTTGCTTACTTGCGCATGGTTGCACGGATTGGCAGGAAAAACTATACGTTGTGGTCTAAAATTAAAACAAAGAGCATAAATACGCAAAGATACTCTTGAAAACGCAGATAACTCCATGTACTTCATGTAGAGGTTCAACAGTAATTATCTCTGGTAGTCGCAAGAACTTATACGATTTGAGAAAGCTCCCACTAAGCCATTTCACGCCATATTTAACAAGCTTCCTGGTAAGTTTTTTCTTGAACAACAGGCAAATCTTTCAGCGATCAGGTTGAACTCTGCAAACTACCTTTAGGCGGGCAACTACTTAGGCGTCAACGGTTAAAGACTCTTATTCCTCAGTAGCGATTGATTACATGGTTCCCTATAACTTTCAGCTATGAACAGGTGGTTAAACACCATTATCTTAAGCAGAGGCTACAGTAAATTCTGTAAAAATGTACTCCAAAGGCTCAAAACCTGATGGGATAACGTATTATGAATATACTCATGTCGACTAAATGGGTGATCCGTAGTAGAATATTTCTGAATATTACAAAATTGAAATTGCCGTTGTCTAGTAGGTAAAGTGTTGGCTTATTAGACGCAATACCGTGATTCAAACACCAATTAAACGAAATATAGAAAATATTTCTTCGGCGACTTCCTCTGAGCAATCTTCAGACAAAAATTCTAAAAGTAAATAAAAATGCCATGAAAAGTGTCTCAAATTTGTCGTTCGAAGTCGCGTCTTTAAACTGTAGGTCCCGCAACTCATGGATAAAATTGATACACACAACATTGGTGTTGTGAGAAGCTAGGTCGTAATAACCAATTAAGTAAGTAAGAAAGTATGTATTCCAAACAGCTCTCCACAAAATTCTTTACAAATGTTTGGCCATGAATTTTGCATATTTACCCGGGAAATGACAGATTTTTTTGAAGATCATTAGGGACTACATTGCAGGCGAATTTGCCGAAACACGTGAAAAAACTAGGCAACTTTTTACGTAATACGCATATGGATATACTCACAATCACGATGAGGTAGAAAATTAGGAAATTACTCTCCATAGCAAACACTGCATGGGTAGAAGATAAGGTCTACTTGAGCGCTTAGTTGAGGTGACTGAATCTTAGTTCAGGGAGAACAAAACAGCTCATTTTTATCTCTTGCTTGGAGATACACTACATGATCTCTAACCTAATGGGACACTGCCTACTAGAGAAGCGTGTAGGTCGGCTATCGTACGCATTGTGCACAAATAGGGGAAGCAAAAGTGACCGTTTCTTCCCTAATGCACCACTGCATAGCACTCATTCTAAAGCATTAGAAACTACTAGAGACCACATTCTTAATATCCCTGTCGGAATCATAAAAAATGCATTAACATTAACAGAAGACAATCTATATGGTTTGAGCCAGTCGAGCCTTCCTAATCATCGGTGGCTTTCGCTTGTGAAACCTGGAAGCTCAATGAATCTAATGGGGATACCAACTGTGACCATTTCAAAATTTTTGTACAAAATTTTATTAATTTTTCCTTTACAGCAGAGAATTGTTGTTAAAACCAGACCAGAAAGTGTACTAAAAGAAGTCTACGTTACTCACAAGGCTTTGTTAATGCACCACCGTTTATTTTATAAATTGTACATCGTTAACGCAAGAAGCCTGGTTGTCATATAACGGGCTATCCATTTCGTGGTTTCAAAAGTATGGGACTGGAATTCGACATCTGTCAAACTAAGTTGTGAAAACAATTTTTTTCTTTTCAATTGAAAGTCTGACATTGACGAAAATGTATCGCTTAACTATCACACAACGCATAAAAATTATCAAAACCTACTACAAAAATGGTGATTCTGCCACAGCCACGTATCGTGCTTTAAGAGGAGATTATGGTTTACATAATTTACATAAAATTGTCGTATTTGGGGTTCTGAGAATCCTCAAGTAATTGATGAGAGGCCATTACATCTAGAAAAAGTCACTGTTTGGTGCGGTCTTTGATCCGAAGGTGTGATTGGACCTTACTTCTTATAAAACGACGATGGAACGACTGTCACCGTCAATTCAGAGCGTTATGGTCATATGATAACCGACTTTTTTTGCCTGCTATTGAAGAATACGACTTGGAGAATATGTGGTTTCAACAAGACGATGCCACTTGCCACACAACTCGAGCGAATATGGCTTTATTGCAAGAGACATTTCCTGGTCGCGTAATTTCTCGTCCTGGCGATATCAACTGGCCACCAAGATCATGCGATTTGACACCATTAGACATTTATGCAGATAAACCTTCAACTCTTGAGCACTTAAAAACCAACATTCGTCAAGTTATGGCTGAGATACCGCCCAATATGTGTCAAAAAGTGGTCAAAAATTACCTCAAAAGAATCAGTGCTTGCAACACTTCGCGTGGAGGTCATTTAAATGATGTAGTGTTTCACACATAATGTCAACGTTAAAACTTTACAATAAAAAAGAAATATCATGAAAAAAATATTTTATATGTGTTTCATTTTCGTTTACTTTTGAAACCACGAAATGGATAACCCGGTACAAAAGCTCAAACCACATTCTAGTCGTTTGCGTGAAACTAAACTATTCGTGAAACTATACGTGTTACCTGCCGTAATATAGGGTGTCAATCAAATTCTTTCATCTTTAAGCAGAATTCTGTTAAATTTCAGAAAAAAAAATTATTTTTCGCTTTTCTCTCTACTAATAAACCACGACAATTTGTATTTATTGTAGTTGTTGCCACTTATTTCGTAGACACGTTTGTCGAGGCAATACCATCAATCGTTTGTCAGTCAGTCAGTCTAACTGTTTGGATGTTGTCGATATAGATAGACGCTTGGATGGATGACGTTTGTTTGAATGACTGTGGTTTGTACATTGCTTTTGAGTTTTTCTGTTTTTTTTTTCTTTGTGGTTGGCACAATCACTCACGGATGACATTTAGTCAAGGCAAATGAATCAAAAAAAAAAAATTTTTTAAATAAAGAGGAAAATGAGAATTTAATGCAATTTTACAGATTTTCTGGTTTTAATATCATTATGCTCTACTTTCGCACAGGTACAAAAGGATTACTTGTGGCTGTGGTAACATCAATCGGAATTATATTCGGAATATGTTTTCAACCGTTTCTGTACTTAGCTTGCAGTCACAACTGCTTTCCACATGGACAAAAATACAAGACAATGTTTTGAATAGAAGTAGTCAGACTTTAACTTCAGTCAGGCTTTAACTTCATAGGTGCAGAGGACAGAATATTATAATATCTGTTATTGGCCTCCTATAAACATACTCGTATGCAGACATTGGTGTAGCTGAATTGTTAAAAAGAATACAAGTTTTCCATTTTAGATAAACCGCATCGAAGCATTTACGTTTGCATAGCGGGGGCAATTAGTCAAATCGATTCAAAACACATAGTTAGGTATCGAGAGTGCACTGTGTAGTTCACTAAGATTAAAAAATATTTCACAACTGAAAAGTGGTCATATTGAGCAACGTTTGAAGGTCTTGACAGACTTTCCGTGCTCTTCGTTACTTAACATGATACTACTGAGGATAATCATCTTCAAAAAATCCGGGATCTTGAACCCTAGACTCAGTATACCGACGGATAGGGGCTAGAAAATGATAGACTCTGATTCAAAAATTGATTATTTGCTCACATACTCATTTTCCAAATGGCATCATATGCCACTGAAGTCGTTGTATTATATTAGGTGGGGTGTTGGCTTATTAGACGCGAGACCATGGTTTAAACCCCAGCTCAGATATCACAAACTACGGAAATGGAGAAACAAGATTTATTCGACGACTTTCTCTGAGCAGTTCACTGGCAAAAACTTTAAGAGTAAAATAAAATTGTCATGAAAAATTTCTCAAAACTCTCTCGTTCTAGCTCCTGGCTAAAACTCACACACACAGTGGTGTAAGAAACTATGTTATAATCCTGACTAAAAGATTTTAATGACCAAGTAAGCTACTAAGTACTGTGCAAAGGTTGGCACAAGCTTCCCAAGTTCGAATACAACATCAAATTAATAATTTTTTTTCATAGTTTAACGAATATCAAAATTTTGTGGCTTCAGTGTCCCACCATTAACACATCCAGGAAGCCCACATATCCCTGAGCTCTAACATCCGGTTAGGCAGAGTCATCTCTTGAGAAAAGCGTACGATTTGATTAGAAAAGATCCTCATAACTAGACGTAATACAACAAACCAATACATTTTCGCAGAGGGCGTTGTTTCTACGTTAGGAACCAATCCCCTGCTGCTTGTTGGAGAAACTCAATAAGACTAAACCCTAACATCCGTTTAGGCAGGGTGATCTGTTGAGAAAAGAGTAAGATTTGATTAGAAAAGATCCTCATCACTAGACGTAATACAACAAACCAATACATTTTCACAGAGGGTGTTGTTTCTACGTTAGGAACCAATCCCCTGCTTGTTGGAGAAACTCAATGAGACTGAAACAAAAGCAAACAAAAATGTTTACTCCCAAGGAGTTGGGAGGAATATTTTGAAACAAGCCTAAGTTCCTTTAAATGTCCTTTGGAACCGTTTTAATTTAGTCACCAATTACACAGTAGGGCTTGTTATAGTCGACCTTGACTATTCACAAACTGATTTTTTTTCGCTTTTTTTATTTTTGAATTTTTATTTTCGTGCGACTGACTAATTTTTAGCAAATTGTGTTGTCTTTGCCAATATTTTATTAAGAGGTGTCGATGATGACGATAAGGGGTAATACGAGTGTTGGTGTTGGTGTTTGTGTCTATGTAGTTAGCTGTTCTACTGCCACTAAAACTGTGATGGCTCATTTGATTGTTTCGTCTTTCCGCTGTTTTTTCTGTTTTTTTTTTTTTTGTTGGTATTTTTTTGGACTAAATGTCTGGCCATCCAACCATATTTTTTTTTATTTTTTTATTTTTAACAGCAACTTTGTATTTTCAATGTCTGTGGACTGCGTCACTCAACCATTTCGTCTATGCAGGCCTCACTCTCTCTATCTCTCTTTCTCTCTCTGTCTGCTTGTCTTTCAGTTGTATTCCTTGCTGTTGTGTTTTTGAGTTTGAATAGCGGGGCTATACATTACGTCGTTACCCGCATATTTGCCATTATTACGTGATTTCATGTGTCCTTGAAGCCGTTTTATTTTTTTTCTTCTGTTTCTTTTGCTTTCCACTTGCCACTTTGTGCTAAATTTTTAACACAATTTTTTTGTTGTTGTTGTAGTTGTTGCTGTTTTTATAGGGGAACTCCTACTGTTGAGCTGTTAAACAGAATGAAAATCTTTTTTAAACAGAACAGAACAGCTTTAGAACTAAACAAACAGAGCAACAACAAAGTGGCACCTTTTTTTTTTTGTAGGTCATTAGGAAAATTGATGTGTTTCATGCATATTTTGTATTTATTTTTGTTGTTTTTGTTGTTCAATTTTATAACGCTCCTTGTAGACATATATGCCACATTTTAATACCAATTGACCTTGAATGTCTGCATGGCACGTTAAAAGTGTTGCAAGAATAATACAAAAACGTTGAAATAAAAAAAAAGAGGAATAAAAATTTTTTTCAATATTTATTAAAAATTGAATTTTTAAATATCCTTCTTATTATGTGGCCCAACAACTTTAGCAACAACTACAAGAACAACGATAATATTTGCATATTTTTTTAAGATTTCAGTTTAGTTAAGCTGCCTTGTTGGGGGGGCTACAAATTTGAACAATAAACTAAATGCTGCTAAAATGCTAAATGATTATCGTAAAGGACAATTGTGTTGTAAATTGGAATTTTGTTGCTTTTTTTTCCCATAAAGATTAAGTCCGGCTGTTCTCTTTAAATATACAAATGTATTCCGGTTAATTAGAATTTTTTGGTTTTTAGAAAAATCCTGCATTCCACCAAATTGAATACGTGTCATGCAGACTTCTTTTCTTTATAAGAAATGAAAACTTTATATAAGGGCCCTATGGATTTGTGTATTTTGAATTCTTAAAATCATCAGTGCTTGACATGATAATAGTGTTACGAAAATGAAAAAATCTAGATGCTGGTGTTTTGCTTTTACATCGTTTAACATTAGAATTATAAACAAAAGCTACAAATATAACAACAAACACCAGCATAAAAAAATGGTAAACAAAAATTTACCAACAACATTACAATAATAAACGTAAACAACGATGTTTACATTTATAGAGATTTCGAGAAGGCGAAGTCATAAACATTCGCCTTCAAGAACATTAATCAGACTGTTTACTTTGCCATATAAAAGGCAAGGCACAGCAGGATTAGTGAAGTTCAGTCAGTCTTGTGTGAAGATGCGGTGCGTTTAAAGAGAGTAATCGTGGTTGAAGATCTGCGTTACAAAGATCTGTCTAGTAATTGTTATTGTTCATGCAAAGGGTGTAAACAGAGGAATAACAAACAAAGCAATTGTTGTTGTTTACATCAAGTTGTGAACAGTGGCACACAGAATTGTGCGAATAATAAAGAATTTTAATTAAACCCAAACACAAATTTATTTTTATTTTATTTGCAATTTAAGAGCTCATATTTTAGACATTTTTAAAAGGTAAAATCGTGAAGTGCTGAACTCTGTTAGTAACTGCCTAGGCAGATATACCAAAGAAGTTAATACAGACTATTTTACTCCATATAATGTCAATTGCAAAACCACATTTATCAATTTCCCCTAATCTAGGAATCATTCGAACCATAATGACAAAACGTTAAAATCCTTCACATAGATAGCAGATACCAAGGTGCCTTATTTGTTATTGTAGTAAAGAATGGTGGTCTGACTATCATAGAGTATTGCTATGCCCTGTCCAAATTGAATTCAGCACATATTTGGATAGTATAAACTTGCGCTAGAAAAATGTCCGCGAGTTTCCCTATGGGTTCTGTGTTTTTTGCATGTCCAGTAATGACTATAACAATCATAGCAAGTGCACTTCTTTAGAATTTGAAAGCAGTCTTCGTGACCGCTCTACCAAGTTTTGGCTAGTTTTTCTGCGTCTTACTGCCCCCACCATCCATCTAATGTTGACGGAATGCTTAACTGCATTGTGAATTATATCCTCTCAGGACTTGCAAATTAGGGGACTCATCACAGATTTTGATGGTTGTGCCACAATTGACGAGTTCATCTGCTCTATAATTCCCTGGAGTGTCTAGATACCCGGTTAAAGATTACTCCCCAAGAAGCGACTGGTTTCCTGCAATACTGTATTAAGTCGGTGGCAGAATCACATTCTGCGGTTATCCTCATCTCGGGTTTGTATGGCTTTAGGAATATTCGTAAGTCCTGTTCTCGAGATTGAAATATTTTTTTCTATCAGTAAATATAAAACGCTGTTTATTGATTAATATTTGCACCGTCTTTTATGTAAACTCGACTTATAATACCTAGAGTTTACCCTGTTCATAGCAGACGTTCAAACGCCTTCACATTAATAGCAAAGCCACAACCCTAAGTGTTTCAGGTGCCTCCAATCTAAACTCAACATAAACATTTGGAATATCTGGAAAATTTATAGCTTAAAGCAGCTCATAAATGATAATAATCTGGTAAATAAGTTTCCCTTTGATTTCCAGTTCTAATATAAGATTCGAAGTCCTGTTTCTAGAAAGCTTCCTTTAGCCTATGCAACGAATGACTTGACATTAGGTATCCTATCTTGATGACCACAAAATGGCTACGTCTTCCAACATACTAAAACTCTACGTATCACGGTCACTGTGTCATTCGAGGACGAACTGATAAAACTGTCAGATCTCTAGTGGATCAGAAGCTTGGCGTAAATCACCCGAAATATTAGCAAAACTCTTTGCAGACCAAAAGCAAACATAAGCGTAACTTAACTCCCTTAGACCAAAACGGAACTAACTCTAGACAATATATTTTATGGACGTCATATGGCATACATACGATGTAAAATATTCTTGGTATTAGAAATAGACTGGAGACGTGGAGTTTGAACAGTCAGGCAGTTGATTACAAATTGCGGGAAAGGAATTCACAAGCAATTGCATCCTGAAAAGATGTATTTTTGCATTTTCGTTCCTTTAAGGTACATAAACCACAGGTCCATGTACTAGGGAGATTGGATTGCCATCTTTCGTTGTCTAAAAATAGCTCTGCGTAAAATACATAAGGTACGGGCCTGTCACCGGGCCTTTCCATGATTGTTATACTCTCTGTGGAGGTTAGAAACAGGGGGATTTCCCGAACTTCCTTATTTCGATCGAATTTTTCTTTTTCATATTCCTTTTTGTTCGTTTGAGGAAAATAGGGATGTCACGAGGCATCTCACTTATCTTTTCATGATTTCCTGGATTTGTTTTAGTTTAATGAGCCCTATTTTTTTTTTTTTTTTCGATTGATCTCTAGCAGCAGTTTCTATTCTAATGCTTTATCAACTGTAACTGCGTAGCAACAACAACATGTGAACATGAACAGGTGCATAGGTGCAATGGCAAAGACCTCGCTCTCCACCTCTGGCTTTGTTATGACGTTCGATGCTAATGCTATCATTTCAGAGGGCTTCCAATGTTATGTGTCTTAGATAATAGTAAATTCTCTGCGATCGTGTTGAAGTTACTTCTTTGTAATAATCAAGGTGCAGGAACATAGTTTTTTCTTCTTTTTATTTCACAAATAAACCACTTCTTAAGCAGCCGAAGTACCAGCTTTTGCAATGCTTTATGGCTAAAAACCACCACATGGACACTTTGTGGTTTTTCTTGGATTGAAAACAAAAGCGATTCATTTTTCAATTTATTTTTCTTATATCGGGAAACCTTAGAAAATAATTTCCATCTAGAAATTATCATGTCAGGTTGTATATTGAATGTATTGCCAGTGGCGATATAAAAAAGTGAAATGAAAGCAGACAGAAAAAGAAAGAAAAAAACCAGAGAAATGAAACTAAAACGTATGAAAACAATTACAAAAATCTTAATGCAATTAACACACCTGTGTTAAGCGTTTTAGATTTTAATGCCGACAATGAGGCCGTTTAACGTAGTCACTGCCGACAACGCAGTTACCACCTTCGGCCACACCAAAGAGAAGGAAGATACTGAATGAGTGAATAGATGGATACACTTATGGGTGCATACTTAACAAGGCGGCATATTCAAAGAATAAATAAATTAGGGAGATACTGAGAGAGAGAGAGAGAGGAAATTAACAATATTTTCAACAGACGAAAAAACCGCAATGGAACTTTAGGCCTGTGCGTATGCCATTATTTCTTAAAGCAAAATCTACGTGTAAATGATATTTTAGGAACTGACATATCAAGCCAGCCAGTGTACAATATTTATAAACATACTGACATAATGATCTTATTTACTTAACGTTACACTGTGAAACATTTGAATAAGACTCAGACAAATATTGAGAGCGAATAGCTTTATGAAAAGTATAATTCGCCGTAGTCTAGTCGGTAGTGTGTTGGCATATTAGACGTGAGGCCACGGTTCAATCCCCAGGTCAGAAATCAAAACGAAATATAAAAAAATAATTTTTTCGGAAACTCTGCGAGTAAACAAAACTGCCATGAAAAGTTTCTCAAAAATCTGTCGTTCAGAATCGACTTTAAACTGTAGGTCCCGCCACTCAAGTATAAAATTAACGCTCACGGTGGTGTGAGAAGCTAGGTCGTAATTCTGACTAAAGGGTTGTAATGATTATGTATATGTTATGTATAATTCGTAAGGATGAAGTAAATGCTTGATTACAAATCCAAGAAATTCGGATTCTATTTCCGGAAGCGGTTAATTTGTCTTTATGGCATTCGAATTTTGAAAATAAAAGGGAGGAGCATTGAACCCTCCAAGGAATACAATTAGACCCTAACACCTCAAAGAGAAAATAACATTTACAAAGAACATTACATACGAGTGAGATAGTGTCATGAGAATGGAAAGAATTTAAAAAGCAACATTTCTTACCGCAAAATCTAATATCTTGTTTCTAGCCGCCAAAAAGATGGCAACCCTATAATTCTAGTACCTGCTGTAGAAGACCATTTACATGCTTAATTGGAAAACGGAATTTAAAAACTCAAAGTAATAATTAGAAAAAGTAGAATTAAAAGGAATAAAAAGGCTCTAATTTAAGTTATACATTCAGATTCTATGGTTGTCATTTTTCTATGTCCTACCTTAGGTTTCTTAATTTGATAAATTTGGTGGAAATCCTTTGGCAGGATAACCAACTTCTATGAGATAAGGAGGATAGAAAGATCAGCCTGCCTTATTATTAGTAGTGCCTTGCATACTACAGCAACATCGACGCTGTCTTCGCTGAACCTTTATTGTAAGACTGGTCAGCGTTTCTGGGCGAATGAACAAGGGGACAGATTAAATATTATTCACTCAATGATCTTAAAAGAACTTTCAACAGTATCGGTTGCATGGCACCATTAGGTTACAGATCTACTGCACCGTCTTCCATGAGAAAGTGTTGGCCACACTGGCTGCGCCAAGCATTATTAATTATGAAAATCTCTCAGAAAGATATTAACTTACTGTGAGCGTACGAGGTTTTAGCATACTGGCCAGATATGACACCAACAGAAAACTCTCGGCTAAGCTCTCTACGTTTGGAAGCTCCATTGAAAATCTGCAAGTTTAAAATGAACAACGCAATTAACAATATTTAGGATATGGTCAAGATAGCGCGACAAATGCAAAGGTAAGTCTGCTCAAACGTAAAAGAATCACTCTTGGCATGGTGGTTGAAGTCATTACCGTGCACTCATAGAAGAGACGCTTTGATCTTGGGCAAATGACTTTTGCACAAGCTACAAAGACGAGGAAGTGGAGACACTATTCTTCACCTTTTGGTTAAATGCTCAGCGCTATGTCGGAGAAAATTACTACTATGCAGACGATGTCACTTATCGGACATTAGGAGTTTAAAAGGGTTCTTCAGAAGGACTGAATGAGAAATGGAACCCTGTAGTGTCAGCATGGTCATGTATGGCTTAAGTACATATGTTTGTCTCTTGGCTTAACTGTCCCATCTACTTTCCCAATTTGCTACACTTAGTTAGTTAGTCTAAAAAAATAAATAGCAGGCGAGAGCTCTATAGGCTCCATCATGTTAACAAATTATGATAAGGTTACGACAGTATGTTAAAGGTGTAACGAGAATATCCTTCGAATTTTCGCATACTCTTTTACGAAACTACGAAAGGTCGTAGTAAAGATTTCTCTTTATGATAATGACAATCACTGTTTGATAGTTTATGATGAAAATATTCTGAAATACAATAAAGAGTGAAAAACGAATAAATTGTTGTTAATTATATCGGATTCTTGGCTGGCTCTGTTATTGCAATGTCTACATGAAGTACTGTTTTAATGCAAAAACTGTTGGCAACCCTATCATCCTAGAACCTGCTACAACAGGCAAATCCCTTGATTAAAGAAGCTAAAACACGTCAAGAAAGAAATTTAAAGTGAAACTTCTTTGAGGAACGTATGGAATCATAATCATTATGTTCAACACTATGAATTTTAATCTTATTCATGTGGCCCAAAGTTTTCCAACATAAACGCACGTACGATTATATATTTTCTTATGGCCTCTCACACGTAATGCTCTCTGCAATGCTTCCAAATGCTTAACGACACACTTATTTTGGAGAAAGAAAAAAAAAATGGAAACAAAAACTACAACAAACAGTTAAACTTTACGACACTCAATACTGGCTTGTTCATGATTTGCTCATAAATGACAAAATTTTCTTATTTTTTATACATACAGGGTGACTGATATATAATGCAACAAAGTAAAGCGCTATATTTTTTTAATTTTTTTTTAATTTTATTGTTCAAAAGCAAAAAATGTTGGAAATAACATCAAATTTTAGAATCAATTTAGATTTGTTCGAATTGGCCACCTTTGGTACGAATTATGGCCTTCAAACGGCCGACAAAGCCATCACAGGCTGCACGAAAGTGGCTCTGCGGTATTTTGGCCCATTCCCGGCGAAGCGCCGTCTTGAGATAATCGACACTTTGGTATTTTTTAGTGAGAACCTTACTCTCCAAAATGCCCCAGGCGCAAAATTCCAACGGATTGAGATCCAGAGATTTTGGTGGCCATTGTGCGGTAGGACCTCCTTTTTAAGCCATTCTTGGTTGACGCGTGCTGAGTGCGGTGGTGCTGAGTCCTGTTGGAATGTCCATGGTCTGCGGCCGAAATGTTTGTCTGCCCAGGGCTACAATACTGTCTTTCAGACATTTTCCCGATAATATTCGGCATTTATTTTGACCCCACGGTCGATGAATACGAGCGGGGAGCGACCATCGGCCGTTACGGCGGCCCACACCATTACCATTGGCGGCGCTTGAGTTCTGGTGGCCAATCGCAGGTGTAAATTTTCAGCTGACCTCTTTGGCAAGTAAACCCGATCATTTTGTTTGTTCACAAACTGCTCAATTTGGAATGGCTTCTCATCGGAGAAAACCAAATTCGGTAACTGGCCCCTTTCGTGCAAGCGAAGTAACTCCTTGGCTCTTTCCAGTCTAACTTTTTTTTGTCCATCGGTGAGCTCTTGCACTTTTTGGAACTTCAATGGCTTTAGTCCAAGCTCATTTTTCAATATGTGTTGCATCCGTTCTCGCGATATGTTCAGCTCACGAGCAATTTTTCTACCACTGCGGCGTGGATTTCGATCAAATCTGGCCTTCACTTTTCGGATCATTTCTGGTGTTGTTACCGTTTTTTTCGTCCACTTTTTGGACGCGATGCAACACTGCCAGTATCACGGTAACGAGCAATGGTACGAGAAACAAAAGATTTATTCACATTTAAATGCTGGAGGGCTCTAACGATAGCCACCTGTGGTTTTCCAGCCAAATATAAAGCAATCACACTATCACGCTTGAATTCCATCACGAATAACTTTTTTTCTGAATGCAATAGATCAAAATGCTTTTGTAAGCTTGTAAATAATAAAATGAACTGTCACTGAAATAAATCTGTCAGCTGTCAGACGAGCGGTTTACAAATGATAACAACCTGAAGTTGGTTGCAATACATATCAGTCACTCTGTACAGACTAAATATAGAAGCAAGTGTATGTATATATGTATACATATATAAGTAAGTATAGATGTGTGTGTGTGTGTGTTCATTTTCTTAAATATATTTTCATCTACTTAAGTTTGTATTAAGTTTTGTATTTGTATGTATGTACATAAGTGTATGTATATGTGTCTTCTGTGTATTTGTTAGCAATGTTTTGTGGCAGTTGCAATAAAAATTCTGTGATTTTTGCCGACTTTCAAGTTTCTTATCAGTTTTTGTATTTTGTTGGCCTCCCTTTTGCCTCTCACCCCCCCACCTGTGCACCAACTATTTCGTTTGTTTTTTGATTTTATGCCGACAAATGTAACTGAAAACAAACAAAAAAACTCAAAACAAAAAATATTCTCAGCAACAATTGCGTACGTTTGTGTCGCGCTTAATGTTTCAATGAAAACAGACTCAAATGAAAATCTGAGACTTTTATTGTTGCAAACAAAGCATAAATTCAAGTATATTTTTCAATTTGCTTTAGATGAGGAGGGTACGAGACAAATTTTGATTTCTAGAATTGGTTTTATGGCGAATTACGTAAATTTTCTTACAGATATCAAGTTGGTGAATGTGATATCCTACAGCACTAGTCAATTTCCATAAATTTTAGCTTGTTGCTTAAAAAGTATGGAGCGTAATAGAAAACGATATAAAGACGACAAAAAAACAAGAAAAAATAAGAGGCTTTATTCAAGTTCCAAAAAAAATTTATTCAGAAATTATCTGGGCTTTCAGATATAATGATGGTTTCAACGGATATCACAAGAAAGCTAAAAAGAGTAAGACTTAATAACATAAGTTTCTCACTATTCACAAGCTCTACAGCTTAGTATGGCTCACTGGATCTATAAAACAATGGTCAGATCTATCTTAACGTACAACTGCTGTAAATGGTGGCTCTTGGCAATGGCGGCATAGGCAACGTACTTAACTTGTCACTACAACCCTTTAGCCAGGATTACAACATAGCATCTCACACCACTCATGTTGTGTGTCCTAATTTCCGTGATTGTGGTTTATGAGTCAGTTATATGTGGATTATGTTGGCCTTAAGGTTTGCGGTTTATTCGCTTACAGCCGCAAATTAAGGAAATCCCACCAGAAAAAGTCTAACGGGATCAAATCGCATGATATTCATGGCCAATTCATATCATCTCCATGTGAGATGATCTTGCTCTCAAGTTTCTTTAGTCAGGGATACAACCTAGCTTTTCACACCGCCCATGTTGTGAGTGTTAAACCTACAGTTTAAAGTCGACTCGCAACGACAGATTTTTGAGAAAATTTTCATGGAAATTTTATTTATTCTCAGAGTTTTTGCCAGAAGACTGCTGAGAGGAAGTCACCTAGAAAACATTTTTTAATATTTTGTTCTTCGAGATGTCTAAGCTAGGATTTGAACCATGGACTCGCGTCTAACAAGCCAATACACTACATAGTAGACTAAGGCCGAGGCCACGCAATGAGCGGCAAAGCGGTGAGCGGCTGAGCGGTGAGCGGCAAAAAATTAAAACATATGGAATACTACTGAAGTGGCCACGCAATGAGCGGCATTTCTGAGCGGCTAAGCGGCGCCGCATAGAAATAGAAATTGTTCTAATTTTTAGTTGATTTCTGAGCGGCGAAGTATAAACATGGAAAATTGCAGAAATTGCTTTTCTTTGTTTTGTCAATCTCGTCTTAACTTTTTGCAACAGCAAATCAAAGGATTTCACAGACATACGGCAGTATTGCCAAAATCTGTCTGGAAATTTGCGTAGATTTGTATATAAATGCTTAAATTCGTCGTAATGTCGCCTTGCTTGATTTATAGGATGAATACCAGATCTTTTTTTTCTTAAACGCATTAAATTCTTGTAAATATAAATACGATTTTCGCGTAAAAACATTAAACAAACCTCTCTTTGACAATGGCATTTTAACAACTAACCGCTCAGAAATGACGCTCAGTAATAATCCACTTGCCGCTCAAACTCGCCGCTCTACCGCTCACCGCTCAGCCGCTCACCGCTTTGCCGCTCATTGCGTGGCCTCGGCCTAAGGCGATTTTCAAATCGCTTGTGCAGAATAGCTAATGTATATATGTAGGTGCACATCAGAGATCAGCAACGAGTATTCACAACGATGAGTAGATTCGAGTCATACTTATTATTTCTGATACTTATACGCATTCATACTTATTTTAATATGATACTCATACTACTCTTACTCAAAGTTGGAAGTACTCGTTGTATCCATACTTAACAATACACATGATGTTATTGACTTCGACTCGTCTCTACTTAACATTTACACGAAGCATAAAATAAGTATGATTCGCGTACGAACACTACTATATTCACAAGAAGATTGTGTGTATGCTTTGCTTGTTGTCTTTGTCTTTCCTTTCTTCTTTGTTTGTATATGCAACAATAACAAAGGCTGTAAATTTTGATGAATGATTCGAGCCACTCGAATCACTTATAAGTATTATAAGTATTTTTCTTAATTTATGAATCAGAATGAGTAGGCGTATGAATCAAACACATTTCGAATGTTGTGAGTTTGATGTCAACGTTGTACTCATACTCATTGTAACCTATACTTATAAATCAATGCTGTAGCGAGTACGAATGAATCAGAGTAGATGAATTTCAATACTCTTGACTCACATATACTCAAAATTGCATGAGTGCTTATGAGTAGCGGAAAAACGATTCATTGCTGGTCTCTGGTGCACATGGAATGAAGGGAAGTTAAGGCTTCAAAACATTTTCAAATGTAGAGGTACTGTAGGAGATTCTAGGATGATAGGGTTTGCCATCTGTCGTTGCTCTTGAGCTTCAATAATTCCTTAAAGTATTGAAAAGAAACTAAGGCGAGTTTCAAATCGCTTGTGCAGAATAGCTAATATGGCATAAGCTATGTGTCATGTAGCGCGGTCACCTGGAATTCTTATGTCATTGGTGAACAGATCATCCAGTTCCGGCTAAAAGCAGTGCCCAACATAGTTCGCAACGAAATATTGACCGATGACGCCGTCAGCCCAAAAATCATAGCAAAGAGTGACTTTTTCAGAAAGCATTGCATGCTCTTGGATTTCATATGGATTGGTATCGCCCCAAATTCGACAATTTTGTTTGCTTTTGCACCAATTCATCCATAAATGTGGTTCATTGCCGAAGATGACTTTTTTAAACAAATTTGGGTCAATTTCCAACTGCTCCAGATCCCATTCAACGGAGACACGTCCGTTGTCTATGGTCCTTTACTTTCACTTCCTGAATTTGCCAAATCAATGAGTGAATACTTGAACGAATGAGTTATGACTGTGTCGTAATATTTTAATTGCATGTGATTAGTTTGACCGACTAGACTTCCTTATTTGTTGGTTTCGTATTTTTTTTTTTTATTTTTCTGCTGTTTATAGATTTGTAACTTTGTAAGAACATTTCATTTTATTGTTGTTGTAGTTGCTGTTGGAAAAAAATAAAATCCCGAACATGTTTCAGGTCTTTTGTACATTTTGAATTGCAATCCTATTGATTGAAATCATAAAAAATAACAGACAGACTGTGTCTGCCTGCCTTAGACTGACTAGACTCTGACCGTTTGTATGTCTGCCATAGGCAAACGATTTCATTCTATTCTGTAGTGTGGTTAAGTACCACGAATAACAACTTGTTACAACATTTGGAAATGTGTCTCAAAATTGTCTGTCTGTCTATTTGTCTGGCTTGTAATATTTTTTTTCTCCCCCCAATTTATTAGTTGGCTAGCCAGGCAAAGACTTTTGTTTGGCAAACCTATAGACAAGCAAGGTTTGAGGAGAAATCTCAAACCTTTAAATGGAAGACTGAACGTGTGTGCGTGTGTGTGTGTTTGAAAATCCAAAAACAATGAAACATCAATGCAAATGATTTCGATTGTTGCTGAATAAATGTTTTGCTGGTGGAAAGGTCTGACGATGATGATGATGACGACTGTTAGGATTGTCGGCAATTTCAGTTTCTGTTACTGTTATTGTGTGTTTTTCATTTCATTTGATTTCATTGGTTTGTATGCCTTTAAGGGTGCCTGCTCCGTATATGAATGTCTGTTCGATTTGTCTGCTGCTTATCCGTCTGTCTGTTTGTCTGTCTCTCTGTCCTGCTTTACAATCATATTTGGTTCACGAACACACGTAGCGTTTGTACGTGTTTGGTTTGGTTTTGTGACCAGTACAACAAATACAACAAATCAAATATGTTCGCACACTTGCTAACTGACTCGTCGAGCTTATGCTGATGACGATGGATGGATGGATGAATGGTTGGAAAAAAACTGTCTAGACATAGACTAGACTCCATAAAAATAATTATTATCGGTTGCCATTTCTTTTATCGTTATTTCTTCGTCATCATCCTCATCATCATCATCACCATCATCGTCATCATTATCGTCAACATCTTCCATATACGAGTGCAAACTATTGCAACTGACTTCGCTTTAGTTTTTCCAATATGGAGCAGAAGAAGAAAATCTTTTGGGTGCTGCGTGTTGCAATTGTTTCATGAGAAAATTGTATTCTCTATCAAGTTTAAATGTGTACATTTGTTCTCTCCATATTTCTTCTTTTTTCTAATATTTTATTGAAAATACCTGCAAGTGTAACCAATGCAATTGACAAGAACACTATCCAGCGCTGTACTTATCAAATCGCAGGTCTTGTTTGCGTTTATCAAGAGTAAACTTCTTCCTTGAAGACCATCTGTCATATACAATATCGTAGCTTTAAGCATACGTAATAGACCACAGGGTCATAGTTGGTGCCACACAGGCCTTTATACTTAGACCAACTTCTTGGAAAGCGATGTACGATGGCACGTTGGAACTAACACTCTCCGACGGTGTGACAATTCTGGGCTATTCGTTGATGCAAAATGCAACAATGCCGAGAGTGAGCATACGGAAATGGCTAGAAAACGCTGGCCTGGAGTAAATTGAACAGGAAGCAGAAACGCCATTCATAAGTGTGCACTAACGAAGACAGCAAATGAAATTGAGAACAGTGGTGTAGACGTGATAATACATGGGAGGCAATGATTGATGCGAAACTGAGCTTTAAACAGCATTTAACAATATTACTGGTTCTCAATGAATGTTTGTAAACTTCGCCACCCTCAACAGAGCACCATGTACACAAGCATGTGCTTTACATGGCCCACAGCTGCTCATAGGAGGACAACGTGCGAAGAGACAGTTGTTGATGATATCCCAGAAGATATCCATATCGCTAGATATCCATGCAAAGGAGCTTAGCTTGCTATATAGTAAGCCAGATGCAGCACATTTACAGGAAGGGAAATCAGAGGAGTGTTAACGATCTATTAAAGAATGTGACATAAGCATCACAACCGTAAATGGATTTATACCCTTTACCTTGTGCCAAGACGTGGAGTACAAGACTATACTACTTCCAACTATACCTGCCCCGATTCAAGCTGGCATATATTTCCATGAGTCCAGATTACCAGGGTAAATTTGAAATGGCGGGAGACGTATTTTTGGAAAGTCATGTCTTAGAGTGGGTTTTCGGCCCCAGAACGACTGTTGAAAGCCTAATTACGAAGATATGGGCATTAAGTTCTAAATGGAACTGTTTGCTAGACTAGTTTTGCGTAGACTCGGCAAAATTGAATAAGAATACTGAGTAACTGACCGGGCTGACGTTTCAAAATGGCGATAATCGTATAGAAACAACTGAACTAAACTGACTGAACATGACTTTTGAGAAAAGAGAGAAAGAGCTTTACTCTAAGTGAAGCTAGACTGACAAAGAAATTAGCACAGACATCTACATCCCCCAATAGTATACATTTTAATCGGATTGTCGGCTATTGAAATGCAACGCTTGATTGTATGAAAAATTTCATTGACTTAGAGCCATGAACTATCAATAACCTACAGTAAATATGTGACCTCTGTGACGACAAAGGTAAGGAAGAATTACTCTCGTAGTTTTTAGAAGAATTTGCATAAAATTGTATTTTTTGCCAGAGCTCATTAACAAAGTAGGGTGCTGCTGGTTACTAGCTTAGATTATCACACCATAAAATAATTCTTTTCCAAAACGATTTTGATATCTGCTTCTTTTTTTTCCTATCATTTTTGGTCTTTTTATGGTCTTGTCGGCAGCGCAATTGTTGAATGAGCATTTCGTGTCTAGATTTTTTAACACTTTTTCTTCATTAAACGTTTAATTTTACATGCTGAGCATTTAAGTTGCTCTGTCCAAACTAACAATTCTGTTAAAATTTATTGCGATACTCCAAGAGCATATTTATACATAACCAAACACGAACGTCTTAGGTGCACCTATACCTCGTTGTACGGCAAACTTGTAAAGGAGCTGCAGCACAAAGTCTAACATCAGACAAAAACTAATGCAATCAATTGGCAGCAGTTGTATAACTTCCTAGGAAACCAACAAGTACCTGGTCGAATAGATTAATAAGCTCCTGAGTCTCAATTATAATTTCATGGAATGAAGAGAAGTAAAAAAGGCTTCAAAACATTTTCAAATGTAGAGGCACTGTAGGATGATATGTATATTGGGTAGCCATCTGTAGTTGCTCTTGAGCTTAAATAATTCCTTAAAGTATTGACGAGAAATAAAAAATACTTCGGTAGTCGAAACACTTTCAAATGTAAAAGGACTGTAGTAGGTTCTAGGATTGCAGTGTTGGCAGCTATCATTACTCCGAAAAAACATATTCTGCTTATGAGTACCACTCTTGCTCAAGATGTGGCCTACCCATGAGGCTAGTTATTGAGGTTTTCTTCTTTCGAAGGGTCAGGTAACTTTTTGAAAGGATTATTTGCAGGGGAGTGAAGGCTCTTAATTTCTAAAATTAGACAGCTCTGATGAAAAATGTTCGTTAGCAGCTGCACTGTGTCTCCACTTAACTGAAATGTGTTTGTAGTGGCTCTCACATCATATTTTCTAAACAGCTTAGAGTCATAGAAGAGATATGAAGACGAATCTGTGGACCATTGAGAGCATACCACTTGATCCTAACGCAAAAAATGCGGTACAAGTGATGCTACAGGTCAAAAAGTACTGCAACGCAGTTGTCAAGTTCATTGTGGCAGTTAATGAAGCTGGACGAATAACAGAAGAAAATTTCAATGTCATAACGGTAATACATCCCACCGAAAAGTAAGGACTGTGGAGTCTCGATAGCATCATAGTCGTATGCAAAGCAAAAAACGATTTTCTCATCTTCTGCAGTTCTCTATAGAACCGCCATGTAGAGCCAGTGTCAGGTGTAGTTACAAATTGCTATGAAGAGCAGATTTTTAATCAGTTCCTTTTTAAGTTCCATTGAAAAAGAAACAAAACAAAATGAAGACGACAAGACCCAGATGAAGATAAAAAGCAGGTTAAAAATTCAAACACGTCTCGACTTTTTTTCTGTTTCTGTTTCTGTTTTTTAGTTTCACTCTTTCTCTACTACGTTCTGCACTATCGACTATGGACTTATGTGACACTGACACATGACGATCTTCATCATCATCATCATCATCGTTATCGTCATCATCACCAATGCCGTATTCATTGAAATTGATTGACAGAAGAAGAGTTTGTATTGGAAAACAAGGAAAAACCCGCGCCTCTACTTTATTCCGCAAACATTTTTTGTATTTTTTTTTCCCATTTCAATCAAAACCTTTAAAAAATAAAAAGTTTTGCTAAAAAAAAAAAAGAAATGAAAAAATCAAGCCAACAACAATGGAAAACCTAAACAAAACAACCTATTGACAGCTGCTCAAATGTCAACAAACAATGTTGGAGAGTCACAATACAATACACCACCGGTGGCAGTTGTTGCCGCATTCATGTAATCATACAATCAGACCATAAGCCATGCAATTCGCCTTCTTTTGAAATTCAATTGGAAAACAGGAGAAATAACGAACAAGAAAAAAACGAAATGAGACACCGTCTTGTCTTGCAAATGGGCAAAATAGTCAGTGCATTTATTATAGTGCCAGTAGCGGCACTATTGCCAATTTAGAGAGAAAAAAATGCAAAAAAAAACGTTAAAACTATTGCAAACGGCAGCAGCGACAGTAACAACAATACCAACAAGTGCCGTAGAAATAACAGCAAACAACAACAGTCAACAACAACAACAACAAATACAATTCAAGTCATACTTTATGTCTAGACATGAAATAACAGTAGTGTCACACAACAACACACGAAGACATTAAGATAGGAAAGACAGAATGTGGCCAACATGTTGGAAACGAACATTATTTTATTTATTTTTAAGGTGTTATTAACTACATATTTTCTTAAATAGGTTGTGATCTTTGATAAGAAAATTTGTGAATGGCTTGCATTTTAATAATCCTACTAACAGATCATACTACCTAGTAGGTCTGCAGTGACAATGAAATGAGATCCTCTATGGGCCATTCGACCATTGGAGTGTTTTCCAGGCGAAGGTCATGGTGGCCATCTTGAAAGCGAAACAATGTCTGTTAAATTGGTCCATGTACGCCGGGGATTTCTCAAAGAAATTTTGGATTGATATTCTCCTATCGTCTTACAGGAAAAACTAGTTTCTTTGAGACGAAGAGGGTACGTGTAATATTGGTAGGCGTTCCTGGGCTAAAATGTATAAGAAGAGAGCTGATAGTTTTCACAAGCTACTGCCCATCCCAACAGGTTTATCATTCCTTCAACTGACTTCTGCAAGAGCTGTGTGTCTGAGGAGAAGGTAGGGACTGTCTTTTACCTCTGGTGTGCTCTAACCATTTTTGGCATTTTTATTGAAAATGTATAAGAAGTTGCCATAGTCCAGTAGGTAATGTGTTGACTTACTAGACGCAAACCCGTGGTTCAAGTCCTAGCTCAGACATCTCGAATAGGTAGTAGGAATATGAAAAAATATTTCTTCGGCGACATCCTCTCAGCAATCCTTTGATAAAAACTCTGAGAGTAAATAAACTTGCAATGAAAACTCTGCCACTCATGGATAAAATTATCATACACAACATGGGTGATGTGAGGAGCTAGGTGGTAATCCTGACCAAACAGTTGTAACGACCAATTAAGTAAGTAATAGGGAATGTTTGATCCATGGGTTTGACATTAATTGTTGACAATTGACAATGGAAACAATCTCTCGCTTACATAAGATCACACTTTTCAAGGAAAGTCCGCACCTAAACTAACCTAACCGAAAGAACTTAGGCCAGTCAATCTGCATCCACTGTATTCTTACAGGATTTCGTGTTTTGTTTTATTAAACAAACAGTGATTGGACTACTGGAGAAGGTTCTAGGACCGAAGAATTGCTATTAAACGTTGCCTAAAACGAATGCCTTCTGTGAAACACAATATAGTGAACTTATTGATAAAAAAAAAACTTGCTCATTGAATGCTAGCCTTTCTCTGCTAGGCTTTCACTGCCCTAGGCTATCCCCTAAATATTAATCTCGTCTGGCATATAATAATTAATTTTTTTTCAGTCCACAAAATAATGCTCACACCCTTTAAGATCTTACAAACAATATTTATTATTAAAGCGTGTGAAAACTGTTGGTAACCAGCCGTTTGCGATATTTATTCGCACATGCACACAGAAAAAAAGTGAATTTTTTCTTATTTCCAGACTATTTTTTTGTTGACTGTTTTTTTTTTTTGTAAAATTTTTTTTTTATTACTTTGTGTTCACATTATAAAAGTTCAATTCCATAATAGTAGTCGTCACTCAATTGGTTATTACAAAACCGGACATTCATACTCAGGGCCCGATGCACATGCACTTAATCACACCGATTGAAACATTGAGACGCACAAACCTAAAACACACTTGAAGGCATTAAGAGTGCGAGTATGCATGTTTGTATGCAAGTGTACAATACAATATGTGGCCATTGTATAGTGGTCATTGACGAACAACAGCTGCTTGTCTAACCATTATAGGGAATATTTGATATCCTTTTCGTCTGACTGGCAAACAAAGTAGCAAACAGACACAGTAGACCCACATACGCCTTGCCTTGTCATTGGCACATGCAATTTTGTTTTGTTTTGTGTTTGCGTTTGCCTTGGCCATAACAACACAAGTTTTCTCAAGTGAAATGTCAGTCTATGTGGCTGTTTGTCTGTCTGTCTGTCTGCCAATCTTATATGTCACTGTCAAAATGGACACTTTTTTGCAACATGTTCAACATGGCATGTCAACAATTGCACACTTAAAAGTCAATTTGAAAACACTCTCCCCCAAAACGTGTCCGTAAGCAGTTTAACATTTTTTTTCCTCTTCTCTTTTTAAGTGTCTTTTATTTTAATTTCATTTCAATTTTTTTCTTTTTTTTTTTTTTATTAAAATTCATTGCTGCACTGGGTCGTACAAAGATCATGTGTGAATGCACACGCTTAACGCTACAACAAGGCAACGTAAACTAAAAGCAATTCCAATGGCCATCATCGAAAGATCGAAAAATAATAAAAAGAAGAGAAAAAAACACTTTTGCTGACCAGAGTCCAAACAATACGTGCTTTGCTTAGCTTAGCTTAGCATTAATAAATTAACGTACCCAGTTAATATACGGAAATAAGGAAATTCCATTAAACGTCTAACAAAGTAAGATAGATGAAGCGGACTTTTCCAAATGACAGTTTAACTTGTCATTACTTAAGCAATTTACTGCCTGTTTTCAAACACAAAACGTAAACAAGAGCGGACCCCATCAACGCCCATTTAGTCCGGCATTAAGTGATTCATTTTTAAGGAATGCTCAAAACTATTCTGAGAAATACTTTTTGGCCTTGCCTTTAGCTACACTGTCTCATTATCGCGTCAAGTACAGAAGGAGAAGAACGTTGATATCTTTTCAATCGTTTTGGAGATCGTCAAGTGAGACCTTAAGGATAAGAATGACGTCAGGAAATTGTGGACATTAAAAATGGATTTAATTCACCCAAATAAGTTTCCCTGCTTTCTAAAACTTATACTCATATATACATACATAGTTGATCATTACAACCCTTCAGTCAAGATTACAACCTAGCTTGTCACCCCACTTATGTGTGTTAATTTTCTAAATGAGTGGCGGGACCTACAGTTTTTTGAGAAACTTTTTCATGGCAATTTTATTTACTGGCAATTTATTTTCATGGCATTTAATTTACTAGGTTTTGGCAGAAAAATTCTTAGAGGAATTCTCCAAAGAAATATTTTTTCATATTTCATTTCGTTGGAGATATCTAAACTGGAATTTGAACAGAGGAATCAGGTCTAATAAGACAACTACCTAGTATACTACGGCGACTTCACATGGCAACCATTGAACATTATTCTGTACTCTGAAGCAGGCAACGGTAATGATTTACATGCCTCAACAACAAGTTGTCAGCAAAATTCTGTTCTAGGAATAGTGCGTTGTAAATAACGCTGTATTGGGTTTTGAAAACAGATCAAGAGGCAGATATCGGAATAGTACAAGTAAAATTATTGGAAGACGAGCAACGAGAACTCGAGGGTAATACAATTTAGGCAACGTCACATTTTCAGAAAGAGTAGATACTAAGAGTAAGAGAAATAAGAAACACAGAGGGCGTTGTTGTCCAGTATTTGTTTAGTAGAACTGAAACAAAACAAAAGAAATAATAAGAAAAACGAAAAAGCATTAAATAACTTCTGTCATTGAATGAGTGCCAGCCATCAGGCAATATGAGCCCGCAAGTAGAGCTGCAAAACCATCGATAGTACTATCGATAGTATCGATAGTTTTATTTGTAATGGACTATCGATGGTTTCTTTTCGATAGCGATAGTATCGAAATTTAAGCGGCAATTTTCAGTTTTGCGACGGCTTCAACGCAAAAAAAAAATAATATCGGCGTATAAAACGTGACATCGGAAATTGTATTCATTTTTAAAGTTAAGGTTGAAAAAAAAAAATAGAAACAAAGTTCAAAAAATGTTTATTAAGGAGTTCAACTATTAGAAAGTAATTTAAACTTATAGAATAGATGTAAAATGAACCGTTATATACAATCAAAATAGAAAATTTCGTTATGGAAAAAGTAGGATATCTATACATTTTTTTGTGTGTTTCTATTATTTTTTCCACTATATACATATATACACATATAGATATACATCTATTCATATACATACATACATATATATACGTACGCCTGTATAATTTTTAATTAAAAGTGGGAAATTTAGCACTCTTCAAAAAATTCGATACTATCGATAGTATCGATAGTTTTATACCGGACTATCGAAACTATCGAATGGGCCGACTATCGATAGTTTTGCAGCTCTACCCGCAAGCCAGTAACCATGCATTGCATGGTTTATACTTATATGATTCTACGTTTGACTATAAGGAAAAGTATTCCATGCTTGGATACAGCAAAATATAAACGATTTCAAAGAATTAAAATCAAATTAGCCAACACGAAACCCAATTACTTTGCAGAATGCACCAACAACGAAAATTATAGAAAAATCAGGCAATGCCACCACCATTGAGCAAAACTCCTTAGCGTTATTTTTAGAAAGTGGTCACCGTAGTCTAGTAAGTTAGGTGTTGACTTACTAGATGATTACTCAAGAGTTCAAACCTCAGCTCAGATATCTTGAAATATGAAAAAAAAAACATCTCTTTACGCAACCGTATCTCACCTTATTTTCATGCTAAACCTTTAAGAGAGTATTAATTGCCAGTAAAAGGCCTCCAATATGAGTGGTGTGAGAAGCCAGACCGTAATCCTGACTAAAGTATTGCAATGGTCGTTGATGTATGTATGTATGGAATGAACCAATGGCTACCCTGTCATTCTAGAACTTGCTACAGAGTTTCAAGCATTTACATTATTGAAAAAATTGAATAACGAAACCAACTCACAACAAAGAAAAAAGGGGAAAAAATAAAAAAAAAAATGGAAAAGCTTCGTGACACCCGTATATTTCTTAAAGCAACTTTATAAATAATAATTACAGTAATCGGCCTAAACCTCAATATAGTGTTTTTCTGAATATCAATATCTGTTTGAAGTCGCCGCACTCTAGTAGGTAGAGTGTTGAATTACTAGACGCGAGGCCACGGTATAAACCCCAGGTCAGACATCTTGAATAAAACAAAGAAGTAAATAAAATTGTCACGAAAAGTTGCTCATAAATCTGTCGTTCGGAATCGACTTTCAACTGTAGGTCCCGCTACTTATGGATAATATTAATACACACCACATAAGTGGCGTGAGAAGATAGGTTGTAATCTTTCCATAATCCAATTATGTATGTATGTGATACCTGTTTGAAATCATTATATGAAAAGCCAGAGGCAGTGCCATCTATACACCATCCAGTGGAGGGATACTTCACTTTCATACGGCAAAACGAGTTAGTCTTTGAACCTTATCCACCATACGGTAGAAAGTCTCCAATGACAGTTGTATATACTGTTACGAAAATGAAAAATCCAGATACTGGTGTTTTGCTTTTTACAAAAAATTAACAAAAGCTACAAAAACAAAACAATGCAGTAAACAAACCTGTTAACAAAAGATCGTACTGCTTAATACACCAACAAACACCAGCATAAAAAAATGGTAAACAAGTAAACAAAAACACACCAACAACGCTGCAATAATAAATGTAAACTACGATGTTTACGTTTATAGAGATTTCGAGAAGGTGAAATCATGAACCTGCCATATAAAAGGCAAAGCAAATCAGGCGAGTGGGTGATTGAAGTTCAGTCAGTCTTGTGTGAAGACGTGATGTGTTTGAAGAGAGTCTTCGTGGTTTGAAGATCTCCGTTAAAAAGGTCTGTCGAATAATTGTCTAGTAATTGTTATTGTTTATGCAAAGGGTATAAACAGAGAAATAACAAAGAAAAGCAATTGTTGTTGTTTACATCAAGTTGTGAACAGTGGCACACAGAATTGTGCGAATAATAAAGAATTTTAATTAAAACTAAACACAAATTTATTTTTATTTTATTTGCAATCTACGAGGACATATTTTAAACGTTTTTAAAAGGTAAAAACATAACAATACATATCTAATGTAATATAAAGAAAGATCTTTTAACTGGCATAACTTTAGGCAGAATAGAAGTTCTCTATTTAAGACTGCCCTGCATTATCATTAAATAAAAAAATATTTCACTCTACTCTACGCCGCATATAAACCGCAAACCACCAGCTCGATATAAAAATAAACGATATCGAGTCAATTTAATTTTCTATTTAAAATTTAAAACGAATATCTTCACTAGTCTGCTATTATATCGAAAAGATACAGTTCAATCGACGGCACTTTCGACAAGTTTTAATTGAATAAATTTCAGAAAAGTTTTGAACATGATAATCAACAGTTTTAAAAACCTTTGCGTCTACCGCAATCGTCATGAAGATATTTTCACACGAAATACCAGCGAAAACTTAACGGAACTGCAAGTGGCACAAGAAGCAAAATTTGCTCTTAATCGTGAAGCGAGTGAAAAATTTTTTCTTCTACAAGCACCAGAAATGGAAACCTTGAAAATAGTGGGCGAAATGGAAAACGAACAAGTGGCTTTGGACAGTATAACGCCTTTGAATTTTAAAATTTTTACAAATTTAAGACAATTAATCCTACTGGAGACGATAATAAGTGATGAAGATTTGCAAGTATTAAGCCAGAATTGTTTGCACTTGCAAACGTTGCATGTAATCAAATGTTTTTGCGAACACTTACATGCCATAGTGCCGGGAATTACATTGAATGTAAAGCTTTTCCAGGGAATGTCCCGTTTAAGAGAACTTAAAATTGAACCACAGAAACCACCGGGTACCGAAAATTTCTTAAAATTAAAACACTTGCAACAGTTAATGGGTAATCACATGAAATTGAATTGTTTGTGGCTGAAAGATTACATCATCGACTGTAAGGATGAAAAAGTTGATCTAGAAGATATACCCGATAATTTATGGGATTTGGAAGTACTTAATATTGGCATTATAACCAAAGATTTTTGGTGTCCATTTACCAACTATTTGAAATTCTGTCCCCACTTGAGGGATCTAACCATACACCTCAACGATTGCACAATCATAATCAATGTTAAAATTATCGATATTTTGCGTAAATATTGTAAAAATCTAAAAGTGTTGACTTTGATAAATTGCCAAATAAATTTGGAATGTTTTTGTGATTTAAAAGGCCTATTGGAACTGTCTTTGGTACGTTGTTGCGGTTTATCGTATGCAAATCTGCAGCAAATATTAGGTGGCCTGAAATTGAGGTCATTTAAATTGGTTGACACTCATGTCAGTGAGGTAAACAATCATATCTACATAGCCGATACATTGGAATCGATGACAATCGATTGTATACGTTTTGCTGATTTATCGGAAATATTTCAAAGATCTTTAAATAATTTTGATCATCTAATGTCACTAAATTGGCTTAAAGGCTTTGTCAATCATAATTGGCTGACAGAAAAATGTCCCCGTCTGCAATGCCTACAAATGCCAAACCCCTATTACTTGGCTCCTCAGGTAGAGGACATGAAGCATTTACAAGAACTGACTATAAGCTCCTGCAATGGCTTAACTTGGCGTCTTTTAAATCGTATCATAAGGAGAGCAAGCCTAAAGCGTTTACACTTGATAACGCAGTATTTCATGGTGGATAAGAAGAGAATACCTGAAAAGGCATTTTATGTGAATACCACATTAGAATTGATAACAATGCCCTATGAAATGTTTCTATTGGCCTTTCGTCACTGGATGGACTTGCTTAGTTTAAACAATAATCTGGGCCTTGTAGTGTACGGCAAAGCCAGTGATATCCTCAGTGCCAAACTCTTGCTGTTGTTACTCAAAGAGGAATGCATACAACTACGCTGGTATAAATTTAAAATCTGTGGCTTTAGTTTGGGTAAGAATTCTTAAGCGGTGTTTTAATAAATTTCTTCATTTCTCGATTTGTTTTCAGAGCTGGAAAATTTTGCACGCAAAACCATTTTAAGGGAGTTTGCTAAGCTGCACATCAACACTAATCATTACAGAGCACAAAATAAGCTGTTTACTTTGGAATTATAAGTTTGGAAATAATTTCTAAACAAATTTTCTGATTTTCCAGCAAGTAAAAGGCATTTTAACTTTAAATTTAAAACCACCAACATTAAATAGTACGCAGTTATTTGCTTCGTTAGAACAAAAATAAACTTTAAAAGTAAGAAAGCAAAAAAAAAATCATGTCCCGAAACCCACTTGATTTCAAAATCATAAATAAAATTGTAATTCTAACAAATCTTTGTATGTCTATCACACTATGTATATAAGAACTACAAATTACCCTACAATAGGTATATACAGTATTAGACAAAACGTTTGACTTGTAATTCGTTGGATAATTTTTTTGTATAACATCCACAGAATCTAAAATTATGTTTTTAAATCTTTTCAAAGTTTGATGGTGAGATGGTGCTGTATCCCACAGCGTCATATTGGACTTATAAAGTATGACTTTATAATAATAATAAACCACAGATTTTTAATGTTAGCATAGCCAATGAAAATATTTTTTTATCCGTCAGGCGACCAACTCAGTCCCTACGAGGAATAAATCGAAATATGGTAGAACTCGCCGTAGTCTAGTAAGTAATGTATAATTATGTAGTAATACATATTATTACAACCCTCAGTCAGGATTACGACCTGGCTTCTCACTACAATTTAAAGTCGACTGCGAACAACATATTTTTGAGAAACTTTTTCGTCGCAATTATATTTACTCTGAGAAGTTTTGCTAGAAATTTGCTGATGGGAAGTCGCCGAAGAAATATTTGTTCATATTTTGTTTTGTTCAAGATATTTGACCTGGGATTTGAACCGTGGCCTCACATCTAATAAGCCAACGCACTCCCTACAAAGACTTCTAAAGATTTGCTCAATTCATTTTGGTTGGAAAATATAATGGACGGGTCACACCAATACTGCTAACAGTTACACCATCATTCGAGCACTTGGCACTTTTAAGGTTAAATCCAAGATAGCTGAGTCCGCTAGCTAGGGAGAATAGGGTTCCAATCTGCTCAGACACAGGTCTTGTGGGAATTCGCAGCAATCAACAGGCAGATTCTCTTGCCAGGAGGGGGGGCTTCCATGGCACTGCCGAGTGAGTGCAGTTATTTGTAAAGAGAGGCAAAGACTCTTCTCTTACCAAATGGCTTTAATGCAATCAAAACTTTTATTGGGAAATTACAATAAAAAGAGATCTGAGATATAAAAGAGATCTATGATACACTGTCCAGGAATAACCTCAGGTTAGTAAAAGGCCTTTTGACATAATGTGACAGACTAAAGGAACACTTTTTCAGAACAAAAATCACCTCCAAACACATTGTAGAGATTCTGTGATGAAGAGAATAAATCTTCAGAATGTATACTTGAGACCTGTGAGGCTTTAATGAAATACCTTGGAACATATCAGATGCCAATTCGGTCTGAACAAATAGTTTAAAGGCGTGTCTCTTTCCATGTAGAAGAAAATCACACAAATTTACTACTGTTCAGCATAAGCATAAGCATAAGCACTTGCAGCTGTTCTATGTGTTTTTGAGAGAAGTACACTTCTGACGATATAAAGTCGCCGTAGTGTAGTAGGTAGCGTGTTGGCTTATTAGACGTATGGCCACGGCTCAAACCCCAGGTCAAATCAAAATATGAAAAATATTTCTTCGACGACTTCCTCTCAGCAGATTTCTGCCAAAAACTCTGAGAGTAAATAAAATTGCCAGAAAGTCTTCTCATAAATCTGTCGTTCGGAGTCGATTTTACACACAAATTGAAAAAGAAAAAGCAAACTCAATACAGACAATTCTGATTCATTCGATTCTAATTATAATTTCCGATTCAGTCGCCTATTAAGGTGATGCCAAACCATTGTATGTGAGAGTTTTGAGCCACCTTCTTATTTGTTTAAATGGTGGTTGCAACGTAAAATTTACATGAGGACATTTGGATTCATTCACTTCTTGCCTCTATAGATTCAAACACTTCTTTAACTGGCAAATAAAAACTATTATGTAATTGAATAATTCCATATTCAGTGTAGGGTGTGAAAAAGCGTATTAATATTTGCTTCAAGAAAAAAGCAACAAAAAATATTGACTGAAAGCCACTCGATTACATATTTTTTTTTATTATTTTTAGTCAATAAGACTACATGGTTCACCAATTCCGAAAAATATGACAAAAAAAAAATATAAAAATAACAGCCAAAACCGAAAACAAAACAGAAAACAGAAAAACAAAAAGTAGGATGTGTATGCAAATATGAATGCGAATTCGAATGCAAATGATTGCAACGCAACTACTGCTTTCAGACACAACTGAACTGTGTGGTGGTGGTTTTTGATGTTACGAATATCAGGGTTAAAATACGGGCCACATGCAATCAGACAAACACACACACACACATAGAAAACGTATTGAATACGAGAGCACGACTACTTGTAGATTAAAAGTTTAACATGTCTGTCGTCGTCCCTCTTAACCATCATGGACTGACTGGCTGCACATTATGGTATCTGAACGTGAATATGTTCGATTGTAGGTTAAAATAAAAGTACAAAGAAAAAAACAGAAAAAACTAAAGCAGACAGTAACTGAACTGTATGATATACAGAATACCCTACCTTACAGCTTGAAAGTTATTGTCGAGTATTTAACAAAAAAGGAGGTAGAAAAAATTTAAAAAAATTTTAGTTTTTATAACCGAAAGGGAATTTTAAATTTAAAAAAAATTTTCGTGAATTTTTTTTAATAAATGTAATAGCTTACGAAGAAGATGCAGGATATTCGTTTTAACTGAACTTAATAATACCAGACTTAAGTTATAAACTTTAGAACACTAAAGTTTTTTTTTTCGTTTTGTTTTATAAGAATTAAAATAAAACATTTTAAGTACACTTAAACAATGCACTATGGGTCGTTCCCGCTTTTTTCTCTTAGAAAACAAAAATCTGTGCTTTAGAGAACAATTTTGCAAAAAGAACAAAAGAGGGAAGTTATAATACAACATACTTGCTTATTTAAATGATGCTTAAATTGTATCATTCACTACAATCTAAACATTCTTGCGGAAGTACTAAACTCTTACATGGCCTTAAACCCCTGCAAATATCAGAATACCGATACCGTCTTGTGATTCATGAGTAGACGATATATGTACGTCGCTTTGTATTTTGTGAGTTGTCGAATACAGCGTAAAGTAAATATCTATTTGGGAGTAGATCCAGCGAACCTGAAACCAAACTGTTATGGTTCAATTAAGGAGCGCGCACAAAAAAAACTGGACTTACACTTTTCGTTATAGAAATAAAACTAAGTGGCGGATTTTTTTCGTTTTATATTTCAATTAAAGTAAATAATATTTGAATTCTTTTGTGTATAAAATTTTTTTCTGACAAAGGTCTCAGAAAGGTCACTTTTCTTCCAGACATTTTAGGATATTTTTTTAAAAATACGTATTATTTTACTTGCTTTGTTTTGGTCGGCAAATCCTTTTTTTCTTCCACTTCCACGCTTTCTCTCAATACTTAAAGACTCATTATATTGTTTTATTCTTACCTTAGAAACTGTTTTTTGTGTTAACAACTGCGAGCCTAGCAATCGTTTTTTGTAAGCGGCGCGGTTTTTCATTGAAAATTTCAATTATTTTTTTACGACATTCTTGTTGGGTGCCCATTTTCAAAAAACTAATTTTGCTATTGCAATGAGATTAAGCACGTGGATTTTGAAACAGATGACTAACAAAAACAATGTAACGGTATTCATTTTTTTCAATTATGATAAAAGTTATAAGCATAAAAGTAGGCCCATTTTTTTGTGCGCACTCCTTATGTTGAACGTTTTATTCTAATTTTGCATAAAATTTGATATGTACTGGGAAAGAGGTTTTACTTCTTGATGAACACGATTTTGCCTCCTTTTTTATGTACAGGTCATATGACACTGAGATTTCGATCAGCGAGCGTGCATTATTGCAGTCAAATGATATGAAAAGATGCAAGGATTTTACCTACTTATCATCTACGGTCTTAAATAGTTCAGCTGAAAATTAGTGTTGACGATGAGGTATATTGATGGTTTGAGTTCGTTTTGGTGGATAGCGTTCACTCAATAATAATAGCAAAACCTTAATCATAAACACCAGGGGATCACATGTGTCCATTGGACTGTAATAAAAGGCTATTATTTGGCCATGAAATTCCCGATTTTGGTCGAAGTTTGATATGTTCATGAAGCTTTTTTAATGGAAATTCATTATAAAGTTAATGAATTGTTGCACTTTGTACTTTCCTAGTTTCTGTAAGATGAACGACTGCCGACGAACACCTATTTGTACGAAAATAACTCAAAAATATTTAGGAAATTGAGTGCGTTTCCAAACAAATAGACGTTTATTTGAAATCGTTCCTCTTACACAAACAGTCAGCTATACTTGTACAAAAAGTAAGAGAGAACGTCTTTTTCTTCTACCAAAATTTGCTGCAAAGTGCTACTTAAAAATAAAAGCTACTAATAATGAAGACTTTACAGCAACAATATTTGTTAAATCCAGCTTCTTAACATTATTTTTATCATTCTTCACATCCTTGCCACACTAAGTAATATTACCGGTACAGAGTATATCCTAAACTTTAAGAGAAATAGCAATGCACAGCGAGGGGAAGCAAGGTATACATATGTATGTGCTGAACTAGAAACCCAAGTATCGTAGGTAAGTGCATAGCACAAGTCAATCAATTTTTTATTACGGTTACTTCGAGTAATTCATTTTTTTATTTTTCCCTTTATTTTCACTACAAATAATCTACTCAAAAATCCCAATTGTCCCCTCACCCCCACAGAGAATAATATCTTCAAAGAAGACCACAGAAGGGTCTGGTAACGCCACCTTTTGGCAAATAATACCCAAGGCTCTTTACCAATACAAACATATTACAGAGAATGTCGTTTCTAAAAATAATACACGGTAACCCTGCCCTTCTAGGACCTGCTACAATAGACCAAACACATGCTTAGTTGGAAAAATTTTATTCATGAAACTGTAACTGTAAGTGGAGAATAAAAATGGAAACCGAATAAGAAGATGGAGATGTTTTGTGACAGCTCTAGGCTCCTATGGTGTTCATAGCAAAACGGAGCTTAAACGTTTAAACCTTAATTTGATGGAAAATAAAGTTCATTTAAAAGCAATTAAATATTCAAACAGAAGTAATCTCATATGATAACGGTTAATACCAGAATTCTGATTGAGACAGCTTAGGATGTAGGAAAAGAAAACACGAAAGCTTTATCAGTCGCGATTACTTTTGTAACTTAAAACCAAAGATTTAAACGTTTTGAAATCAAACTAAAAATTATTTTTCCTAATTTCTGCATGTGGTCCACATGGTGCAAGATACACTCTTACAACAAATCTATGGCTCAATACAATGTCTCTCTCACTGTGTGCTCATAACAGTCACATAAGATTTCAATTTCTGTCTATGGACGCCTGCTGTAAGTCAAATCCGTATAAAAAATGGAAAAAAAAATAAACAAAAAACGTCCAGACATGATTCAGTACAACAACATGAACTGCACACAAAAATACATTCACTCACACGCTTCGCTCAGTTCTTTGGATCGTTCATTCAGTCAGTCACATACAATGGAGAGCAGTTTATTTACTGCTGCAATCAAAAGATGAAAACCAAAAACAAAAATAATACAGAAGAAAAGAAAAGAAAACACAAAAAATATATTGAAAAACTACAAAGTAATGCTGAACCGAACGAATTAAAAACAAAAACAAAACGAAACCAAAAAAGAAAAAGGAAAGAAAAACTAAAACCGAAACCGTAAAGTAGACATTCAGACCGAAAATACATAGACATACCAGACAGTCTGACGCTGTTGGAGCCCACATTATATTTTATTTCTTATTTTTAATTTTTTTTTTTTTCTACAAATTTTATACATTTTTCCTTCGTTTGTTCCATTTTACAAAAAGAGAGACGCAAATAAAAAAAAAAGGAAAAATTATAAATGAATAGTAAGTGAGTAAATGTGCGCAAACGAACACGGTGTACTTGTGTGTGTATGTTTGTATACAGAAAGAGAGATTTGTAACGTTCACTAACAGTTAAGGCTGATATGCGGCAATAGATACACAAATACACACACAATAAAATATCTACATCATCAATGGACAAAACCAGCAGTATGACATAGTATAGGTTTGGCATACTCAAAGGCCCATAAACAGGCTGGTTGAGTTGAGACCTGCCAAATAAAGGAAACAGAATTGCACGAACGGATTTGGAAACAAGTAGAGCTATAGGTAAGATTTTTTACTTATTAACTTCTTACCCTACAGCAGTCTATTTAACTGAGCCAAAGACAAGTAAAATTATTTAAAATTACACACTGTCACACTGCGTCGCCGTCTTTTTCAAACTTTCACGAGTGTTGGTTTTCAAATGCTTCAGCGTTGGGAAATTATCCGCGTGGACATGGTCATTGTTCTTGATGACCAATTGATGTCGCTGTGAAACGTGCAATTACTTGGTAGATGCTTCTTATGCAATACAGTCAAAATCGGCCGTGTTTTGGGGGGTCCCAGTACTGCTTTAGCGTCCACATATCTTTTTTTTATCTTTTTTTTTTACGGTAACAGTTCTTCTAGGGTTATTTTCGAAAAGATAGGGTTCAATGACTCCCCAAGCCAAACACTCAACTTTTCCGGATTCGACGGCTTTCCTACAGTCACTTCTGAGTTCTTGAGTTCCATACGGCTTTCATACGGCTTTCCATACGGCTTTCCTACAGTCACTTCTGAATTCTTGAGTTCCATACTCGCTAATTTTGCTTGTTAATGTAACGTAAAATGAGAAATTAGTGTCATCGCTGAAGAAAATTTTGTTCTAAAAATCAGCATTGAAAGCCTGCCACATACATATACGACGTTGTGAATGATCAATCAGCTGTAATTGTTGCATACGTTGGACCTTATATGAACAGAGGTTCAAATTGATCTACAAAATACGCCATAACAAATCCTAAGCTAGACACAATTGCAAAGTTGGGGCAACTATTTTCATAATTAATCACACTTAGATTCAAAATATACCTTAGCGTTCCTTCTAAATCTTTTAACGCTATTTGGAACGCTTGAACCAATAAGACCGATTGCATTTTTTCTTAATTGTTTGGCATTATTACCACACAATTAACTGATTTGGTTATTACTTGTTCAGCATCAATTCCAATTCCTTTTTATTTTATTTTTTTATTGCATTTTGACTTTTGATTTGTGTAATATGGATTTAAGGAGAGTTAGTCATCGTATAATACCGTTGACACAAAGTAAAAACCACTTAAAGATACTAAACATGTGAACACAATTTTGGTATTAAATTTGAAGAAAGATGAACAAGAGGTTTCATAAGGACACACAACTTAAAATTAAGTTTTGGTTTAATGATATCATAGATAGACTCTAACGTGAGGGAGTGAACGATTATAAAGTAGTAAGGCAGTAGAATTGAAATCAGGTCGCACGAACTGAGAATGGCAATACCGGTTTTAAGAAAATTCTCAAAATGGTCTTGGATGATGGTCGCCTGATGCTAAGTAATACCATGCATCTCATATTCACATAAAAATACTCGATGATAACTCGCCGTAGTCTAGTAGGTAGTGTGTTGGCTTATTAGACTTGAGGATTCGGTTCAAATCCCAGGCCAGACATATCCAACAAAACGAAATATGAAAAAAAAAACATTTCTTCGGTGACTTCCCCTCAGCAGATTTCTGGCAACAACTCTAAGAGTAAATAAAAATTTGCCTTGAAATTTCTCAAAATTCGGTAGTTCGGAGTCGACTTTAAAATGTAGATCCCGCCACTCATGTATAAAAATTAACACTCACAACTGAAGTGGTGTCAGAAACTAGGTCTTAATCCTGACTGAAGGGTTGTTACGACCAATTATGTACGATAACAATTTTACCACCAAAATTAAGAGAGCAAGCTTGGTCATCATGATACTTTAAGAAGGTTTAAGAACTATTGGTATACTGCTGGGAAAAATTCAACCAATTTAGCCAAAGGTGTTTACTTACTTTATTACTCATTACAACCATTTAGTCAGGATTACAACCTATCTTCTTCCACCACCCACATTATGTGTGCCAAATTTATCCATAAGTAGCGGAACGTCGACCACGTACAACAGATTTGAAAAACTTATCATTGCAATCTTAGACTCTGAGAGTAAGTTTTCGCCAGAAGACTACTGAGAGGAAGTTACCAAAAGAAGTACTTGTTTTCATATTTCGTTTTGTTCCAGATGTCTAAACTGGTATTTGATCCACGGGGATTAATGAGCCTTTCACGGCTTTAGAACAAATTTAGCAATTTCTAGAACAGACTTTCTACGTTTGAATTCCAATCCTGTCTAAGTTTTTTCAGATGACAGCAACATCTATTCCAATTATTCGTTTAATAATATGCAGGGCACTCTAGAGATCAGTACCTACACTGAAGTGGATAGATTTTAATGCATATTTGTGCTAACTGAGGCATTTTAGTCGACGGATAGCTTTATATGCTTTGATTAGATGATAATGATCTACAAGACGCTCATCCTACCCGTGCTTCTTTATGGCGCAGAGGCGTGGACCCTATTAAGCACTGATGCAGCAGCCTTGAGAGTATTCGAGAGAAAAGTCCTACGTAAGATCTTCGGTCCAGTGCGAGTTGGTGATGATTTCCGCATCCGATTCAACAGTGAGCTGTATGAGCTCCCCAACGACATAGACGTTGTGCAGCGTATTAATATCCAGCGACTGCGCTGGCTCGGCCATGTCGTTCGAATGAAGGAGGATGCTCCGGCGAGACGGGTATTTGATGCGGTGATCTACAGAAGTCGGCGAAGAGGACGACCTTGTATCCGTTGGAAGGACCTAATCGAGGAAGCCCTGTCATCGATTGGTGTGACCAACTAGCGTAGGCGCGCAAGAAGCAGAGGCGCCTAGAAGGATGTGTTGCGGCAGGCTGAAATCCGTTAATCGGGTTGTTATGGCCAATTAAGTAAGTAAGTAGATGATAATGTCTTGAACCAATATGTCATGAAACACCCAAGTATTTCAGGGAAGTACATTTTTAGAACCTCTTAAATCTTCTAACGCAAACGCAAATGGAACATAACTTTTGGAATTCTATTTTGAATCTACTCGACTGCATTAAGAGTTTTCGCCAGTAACTGACACGCCGCTTAGTCTTGCGTAGTTTCGGCTTTGGAAAGATCTTGTTATCAAAGTTGACTTATTGCATTTTTCAATAGCCTTAGACCATAAACAAATTTTTCAATCAATTTTTTTCAACAATAGAAGCATCGAAGATCTTGAGAACTTTAAATCTTTTACACGAGTATAGTGTTGAAGCTTTGAATCAGTATTGACAATAAATATACCAACCCAGCTTTGTGGACATACAACGTAAACAGCTAGTCATCGGCCAACGTCCTAATTATGGTCCCATGTGTGTCATTTTGCATAAAATTCAACATTTTAGCCTCATTATTTAAATTTTCTCAGTCTGTATCATTTATATTGCCTTACTTGTAGTTGTTGTTGCTTTATTGTTTGTATTTTTTGTTAACAAAAATCTTAAAAAGTCTACAACGATTCAACATTAGACTGTCCATGTATGACGCTATTGTACGTTGTATTTTATTTTCTAATGACTGTTCTAAGTAGGTATCTCAACGTACTTGGTATGGTATGGTATGGTGGTTCGTCAGCGTGTGTGTGTGTGTGTATTTTAAGTTGAAGCATTTGTGTCTTTATATCTGCATAGAATTATCTGGAGACATGACATGGTTTTAAATAATCAAGACTGAATGTTATTTGGAGTAGAAAGAACAAGAAGAACAACAACAACAACGACAACAAAATTCCAATGGCTGTTGTCTAGAAAAGGTTACACAACCGACTAGACTTGTGATTTAAAAAAATAAAATAAAGGAAAACAACAAAAACATAAAAATGCAAATCAGCATAAGTAAAGGTTTTGTTTTTGCAGAACAAATATGGCATATTATTGATGCACCATTAAATTATAGGATTACAGTGTGATGGAAAAGTTTACGAGTTATCAAGAACTTTAAGTCACTTTGGAGTCACTCAAAACAGTAAGGACGAGAGGTGTCATATCTTAATGGAACCATTTCGTTGTTGAAAACTTATTGAGCCTGAAGGCAAGGTTATGCCAACACAGACAGTATGTTCGCTTATAAGACGAGAGCTCATGGTTCAAAACTCAGCTCAGACATTTCGAACAAAACGAAATGTGAAAGTAGCTTTCTGGAAAGAAAAAAAGAAAAGCTTTTCCAAAATCATTCACATGGAATCTACTATAAACTGTAGGTCCCACCAACAGAGGTGGTGTGAGAAGCTAGGTTGTAAGCCTGACTAAAGAGCTGTAATGACTAATTAAGAATGTAATGTAAGAGATCGCTAAACATAACACATTCTGTGAATAACACACAAAAGCTGAAAATGACCATGAAGAAGAACAAGCTACTGTAAACAATGTAACTGTCTGACTGTAAGAGAAAGTAAACAGGAATTCTTAGAAGTACAGTTCTATCAGTATCTAGAATGTATGTCTAAGTATGCTAGGACTTGGACTTTTTTTCTACAGATCCTGTATACAGCATTATTCCGTCATAGAGCATCTTCATCTCCATCTTTTTATTCGCTTTTAGTTTTTACCTTTGTTGTGTTCTATTGATTAATTATTTCCAGGTAAGCAGGTGACACTGCAGCCTGCGGTTCTGGAATGACAGGATTGCCATCTTATGTCGTCTAGAAACATCGCTGTATGTGGTTAGTTACACTGTTGTTTGAATTTTTCTAATAGTTGACGCAGCCAGACCTTTCTATGATGTTCAGTGTTCTTATTCTCCCTAAAGGATCAAGAGCTTCTAGATACTATAATTTCGAAGGAAAATTAAGCCTCTTAATTTTTTAATTAAATACGAAACAATCAAAATAAAAGATTGTTTGAATTTTGCTACATGCTGGTATTTGCAGTTAAGAATATTAGCTAAAGCCTGCTATCACCTATCCAGTTGATCTTGGAAAGAACTATAAATTACCTTAGGCGTCCTGGCTGGATGATCAATAAATAATAACAAGAAAAAGCACATGGAAGTGGAAGTTAATGAAAGAAGATTTATAAAAAATATAGGAAATAGAGTAAGCGCTAGATCAGAACCTAGTGATTCCTAATATAATCTCGTTTCTAACAACTCACATGGTACAGTTCCTGGATAAGGCCTAATGTGAAACGAGAAACGCACGCGCAACTGACATTGCTTAGCTCATAGCTAACATGTCTTAAGGAGTGCGCACAAAAAAAATGGGCCTATTTTTAAGCTTATAACTTTTATGATAATTGAAAAAAATGAATACCGTTACATTGTTTTTGTTAGTCATCTGTTTCAAAATCCACGTGCTAAATGTCATTGCAATAGCAAAATTAGTTTTTTGAAAATGGGCACCCAACAAGAATGTCGTAAAAAAATAATTGAAATTTTCAATGAAAAACCGCGCCGCTTACAAAAAACGATTGCTAGGCTCGCAGGTGTTAACCAAACAACAGTTTCCAAGGTAATACTTAAAACAATATAAGGAGTCTTTGAGTATTGAGAGAAAGCGTGGAAGTGGAAGAAAAAAGGATTTGCCGACCAAAACAAAGCAAGTAAAATAATACGTATTTTTCTAAAACACCCTAACATGTCTGGAAGAAAAGTGGCTCAAAAAGTTGGATGCTCTGAGACCTCTGTCAGAAAAAAATTTTATACACAAAAGAATTCAAATATTATTTACTTTAATTGAAATATAAAACGAAAAAAATCCACCACTTAGTTTTATTTCTATAACGAAAAGTGTAAGTCCAGATTTTTTTGTGCGCACTCTTTATTTAGGTATACATATTCACAATCTAGGTGATATGTTAAACAGATGACTGTACCCACAAGGTACCCTTGATCAGGGGGTTAAACTCTTTCAGTGGAATACTTTGAATATTTTTTACCACTCACATCCACACTAATTCGTTTCAGTGCTTTAAAACTTCACATAGTAATTCATACACCTTTTTACAGAAAAGGCCTGATTTCTAGTTTCAGTGACAAATGTAATCCAACACACACTTCACAGATGTTGATCTGCTAGAATGATAATTTAAAATAATGGCTAGATAGCCCAGTACCAAATGCCATAAACAATTATAAAATTGTGCCTACAATAAAAACATGATTTTTAAATACATTGTATGTGGTGGAGTGGATACACGTTATATTGTGTCCTACAGTACCCATAATTATTTACTCGTAAAACATGCATACATGAGCTGATATATGTTTGCACTCTCTTTGTCATTATGGCCCATAAAATAGACAAAATTATACCGTTTGGCCCCGGGTACAATTTGTATGTGGTATCATCATCATCCTCATCAGATGGTTGAATGCGTGTGTGTGTGTGTGTGTAGGATTTCTCTGCAACATTGTATGAATAAATATGCCGCCGCTTATCTCTGGTTACATGTCAAGATCAACTTAAACGTCTTCTGCATGAGCAGGCATAATAAAATAATAAACACATGTAAGTGCACATGTAAATGCACATGTAAATGCACATGTAAATGCCCGACATAATTTACTCGCATACATACAGAATACATACATACATATTTTACAATATGTTAAGCAATGCGGTCATTTCAGTAAATTATTTACGCCAACTTTTCTTTTCCTTTTTTTTTTTTTTTTGTTTTGCTCATATTAAACAAATATGGCGCAATCTGTAGCATTAAAAAATTATACATAAATGCACTTAAAATTTAATAGAATTTAAAAAAAGAAAAAAAAAGAAATTAAAGTGATGGCAGTTAACGAGACAAACGATTATGTAGTAAACAGTCACAAACTATGTACTCATATGTGTTTAAGGAATTTTCTTTCCTTTTCTCAAGTACAAATTTAAGAACATAACAATAATTTTTAATACGTCAACTGAAACAGGGCTGTAGAAAATACTACAAAAAGCAGAGAATATGCTTTTTAATCATGTTTATGATTTGTCTGTAGGTCCCGCCACCACAACGTTAGTGGTGTGAGAAGCTAGGTCGAAATCCGGACTGAAGGGCTGTAATGACCAATTATGTATGTGTGATTTGTTGTTGTTGTTAATACAAGATTATTGTATAACCAGTCTGTACTTTTGAAATAACTGATTCGGTTATCCAGATTCTAGAAAGATAAGATTACCATTTGTCGCTAAATAGAAACAACATCTGCTATGAAAATGTATTGAGTTGTTGTATTGTACGTAATGATGAGGGATTTTACTACTTGATTTTGATTCTTCCTCTAAAAATAATGCTGAATGTCTTTCCTTTCGTATATGTTGTGAATGTCATTAATTTATGGGCGGTAAGGTAAACTGCCGAAATGGAGTATTTAGAGGTGTAATAAAGTCGCCGTAGTCTAGTAGATAGTGTGTCAGCTTATTAGACGTAAAACCCGGGTTCGTATCCCAGGTCATGCATCAAAACGAAATATGAAAAAAAATATTTCTTCGGCGACTGCCTCTCAGCAGATTTCTGGCAAAAACTCTGAGAGCAAATAAAATTGCCATGAAGAGCTTCTCAAAAATCTATCGTTCGGAGTCGACTTTAAACTGTAGGTCCCGCCACTCCTGTATAAAATTAACGCACACAACATAAGTGGTGTGAGAAGCTAGGTCGAAATCCTGACTGAAGGGTTGTAATGACCAATTATGTACATATGTAATAAAGAGACCCTTGTTGTTTTGTTTTCTATGAACTGAAACCTGGAATGCTCTAGTCTGTAGTGAATCATTTTAACCACTAGTAACCAATACATTTAGGATTCCACCAGAAATGGTCTACGAAATATTTCTATGTACGTTCTATAGAATCTAACAGTTGCATAAAAAACGTTGAATAGTATTTTTATTCTCCTTGTTAACACAAATTACATAGCATTTTTATTAGCACATATATTCGTTTGATCATGACAAATATAAAAATTTAAACGTTATGTTCTGATCGTATCTACATAGGCTAAAAAGACTTCAAAATTCTACCGGTGGTTGCCATTTCACTTTATCCAGAAAAATTCATGAACTATTTAGTTCCCATAAAAATCTAAAAGATGCAGTTTATCTTTTTCCTTAACAATGAAAGGGTCCCATGCATTAATCGCACCAAAACGGTTCACAATAGATCTTAAGATATTTAGATTAACTTTTGGTCTAAGCATTCGAAATTCGAATTCAACAGAAGACAATCCATTGCCGCTGGTGCAGAGTGCATCATGCGTAAAGCGTCTTATCTTGGAAAAGACCAGTACATACTCAATTAGCAAGGTACCTCACCAGTACACCCAAATCAGTAACCGTAATATATTACCACAAAAGACGTCAATTCTAAGCAACAAAGCATGGAAACTGTTGCATCCTATGGCCTGCTAAAGCAAACCAAACAACAGCTTATCTGGAGAAACTTTATTAAAGAAAACGAAACAAGGCAAAGAAGTATGAAGAACAAGAAAGAGATGCTTTATAGATTTCGTAAAGACACTTGGTTTCATGACTGTGATGGAGCTTTAGAGTGTCATTTGCTTTTGCTGATAAAATCAATGAAAAATTTCTTTATTTAGGCATACGTTGAACACATTAAACAGAAGATTACGATTTTTGTCTGATGTTTTAAGAATATTTGTATTAAGAATATTAACAGAAATATCTTCTCATAGGTCTTTTTTTCTAAATGTCTGAAGCGGTTGCAAGGGCAATGATGTGACTTTCTTCTCTTTCTGGATGTAGAGAGGAGATGAGAATGTATTCAATATTTTGTCTGAAGTTTACTTTATAATCTTAATTTTAAAGACTATCAATACAGCAATGAAGTCGTCGAAGTTTAGCAGGTAGTGTTTTGGCTTATTAGACATGCGGCCATGCTTCAAATCCCAGGTCAGACAGATCCAGCAAAACGAAATATGAAAAAATATCTCTTCGGTGACTTTCTCTCAGAAAAAACTCTGAGAGTAAATAAAGTTTCTCAAAAAATCTGTCGTTCGGAGTCAACTTTAAAGTGTAGGCCCCGCCACTCATGTATAAAATGAACAGGCACAACATAAATGGTGTGAAAAGCTAGGTCGTAATCCTGACTAAAGGGTTGTAATGACCAATTATGTATGTATCAATACAGCAATACTAGTTTTGTCATTTTGATTTTAACTCCCTCTAAAACTGAATTCATTAAAGAAAAAAGCGAAAAATTTACTTTAAATTGCTGAAATTAATTGACCTGCCTAACTATTTATATTTTTTTCGTTTTTTTTTTTTTAATTTTGTTAAATAGAATTATTAATAATCGAACATTTTTATCGATTACAGTTTAACATCAAACGTTTACAATTGAGATGATCCATCCATCACTAACGAACATCATTAATAATGATGACAAAGAATATTCAAATGGAAATAGAAATCCTACACAATTACTCGTACATTAAATAATTACACAGAATTAAAAATTAAATAAATTAAAAAAAAAAAAAACAAAATACTATTTAAACGAATTAATTATAGGAAAATGAAAAATAAAAAAGTGAAATGAAATGAAAAAAACCAGACCAACTACAAACTACACTCGTACGTCATTGCAGCAGACATGTATGGGGTTTTTAAAATGAATTATTATAACGTGTTAAATCAAATGAATAGTTTCAATAAATAATTGCTAACAAAGTTGTTGTTGTTGTTGCCGTTGTTATTGAGGCTATTTTGTAACAGAGACCAGCAGCAGCAACAGTCAACTGCATTTAATTCGCATTCAATCGATACAACGCCGATATAATTATGTACAAACGCGTACTGTGTATGCCTTTGGCGTCAAGTGTCTGGTATAAATCAACACCATCAGTCTCTATCCGCCATCCGCCAATATAAATCATACAAGTCCATACATTGTTGCACAAAATATGTTCCGATATTTTGTTCGAAATTTTTTTCCTTCACTAATCAACCATATACAGCAGTGTTGTATTGTTAGTGCTTGTGCTCTCGATAAAATTTTCATTAATGGGAGCTCAAGTGAAAACAAACATAAATTGCCCCTCCGATATATACATATTTACTTTAACATAGCCAACAACACTTGATATTTAGTCTGCGAATTCATTTATCGCATCTTAATATATTACAAGAGAACATCATTAATATTAATGATGCGTTATTTTGTAGAATATAGGTGACCCTAAAGCGTACAATAGGTTTTTAATTATATGGAATCATATTTCGTTGTAACTTGAAGCCACGCCCACAAATTGAGGTAGTTTTTTATGCATACAGGATAAATAAATTTTAATCTAAAAGATGAAACGATAAGGATAGATATCATCAGCTAAGGCAGTCATCAAGGTGAAGACACATAACTACACTCTTTCTGAATTGAGAAACCTTGCATGGTTTACGCTGACAATAAAATTCCATTTCAAAAATAAATTCTATTTTAAACAGAAATTCTTTCTTCTTAAGAAAATAAAAAACAATGTTTTACTACACCAGCGTCGGCACGATATCCAAGGAATTGATCACGTGTTTTATTTTAAAAATAAACTGTTTGAGGATGTGTGTTCAATTAAGAATTTCGCATACGCGCCAACGGAATTGAAACACATTTACGGGAAATGATTTTCGAATTTCGAAAATACAAGAAAACGAGTGGAAAGTTCATTGAAAATTTTACATTCACCTTGAAATGAATAACGAGCAAAAGAAAGAAAAAAAAAAACGCAACAATTTCACGGCGAGTATTTCGTAATAGAAAGCAAAAGAGAAAAAAAAGGCGAAATTCCTCAAATGAATTCCTTAATGAAACGTGTGAAATTCTTTGAGTAATTTGTTGTCGTTAATAATAGAAATTCATTGCTATTTTTATAAAATAATACCTCAAGGAGGATTGCATTTGGCGGTATTTGGGAATATTTCGAATTGTTTGCGAAAAACCACCAAATGGTTGGCTCACTGCAAAAAAAAAAACGGGGAAATAAAAATCGAAATATTTTATCGTACGTCAACATTTTACCTTTGCGATGAAAATGGTTTGTGGCGATACTTTTTTTTTGCTTCTTGTTTTAATTTTATGCGAAAGATTTGATTTTCTTTTATTTTTAAATGGAATTTTATTTTGTTTGTGTAGAATGATTTGCATTTTTCAAATATTTGTCGCTTTATTTTCTTTTTTTAGGTCGGCTGTGTGGTTATTTGATAAAAATCTCACGTCAGGTATTGATTTATTTCAAATGATTTTTTGGGGTGGGAAAAATAAAAAAGAGAATGTGTGTTAGGAAAAATGTTTCAAATTTTTTTTTAAAAATAATGAAACGTTTGGAAAGAATTTTTATGACTCTCATGACGAAAATCAACTTGGAATTTTGAACAACAATTTCTTCATTGAATCGATTAATTTATTTATCGATTGTTATGCATATCGTCGCCGTAGTCTAGTAGGTAGTGTGTCTGCTTATTAGACGTAAGGCCACGGTTCATACCCCAGGTCAGACATCAAACCAAATTATGAAAAAAATATTTCTTCGGCGACTGCCTCTCAGCAGATTTGCCATGAAGTTTCTCAAAAATCTGTCGTTCGGAGTCGACTTTAAACTGTAGGTCCCGCCACTCATGTATAAAATTAACGCACACAACGTAAGAGGTGTGAGAAGCTAGGTCGAAATCCTGACTGAAGTGTTATAATGAACAATTATGTATGATTGTTATGCAACAAGTTAAAATTCAACACACATTTTTCGTCAAATCTCTTTTACCGGTTTATGCAGACTTTAATTTGAGAAATTTTCGCCTGGAGTCCACAAAAAGACTAGTCTACTGGATACAAAACTTAAAAGTGATAGGATATGAAAATTTCGATCAAACTCCAGAAGAACTTGAAGACAACAACGCAAACATTTAAAAAACAAGGAAATTGTTTAACGCACGTGTTCAGTCGAACTGTTCAAAATGCTGAGAATTCATCTGTGCATCGCATAATTATTAGGCCTGAAAAATCTGTTCCTTGACCAATTAACTGTAGGTAAGGAACACCTAACCAGTCAAATCATCACCAGTACTGAATATTCAGGTCGCCAAGATAATACTGTGTATTTGTTGAAGCAAATAGACTGATCTGATTTTTAGGAGCTTCGTTTTCTTTCCAAACAAACCACGTGAAATTTGCAGTTTCCATCAATCCCTTGAACTAGTGAAGAAGATATACCTTTTTGGAAAGAGCAATCATCAATGAGCAAGATCCTTCACCTTATACCGAATACAACAACAACCCAGTTCATTTGTGATAAAGGCTTTATTTCTTGGCAACAGCAGATATTAAGGACAGGACATGCTATAGTAAGCGAATGACTTTCCTAGATGGAGGGTAGTTTGATAGCAAAACTGAAGCAACGGAATAAATCCTATTAATGAGATGGAAATACATTGTGTCAGCTTTTAAGTTCCTTAAAAGAACTCCAAAATAATACAAAAATTAACGCAAACATAAATTAATCACGTTAAGTATGACAATAGAATTGAATTCAGGTCCCAAATAATTCCATGTTTAACCGTTTTGTCGACTTAAATATGGTTTTCACATGAATCGATTGAAATATTTCGAAAATAATAATATTGTGGACATACAGTAAAATATGCAATAACATCAGTAGAATTACTTTTAATTTTAGGATACCAAGAAGCTAAATATGGAGTTTCATTGTAAGATAAACACAACGCAGCCATAGTCACTTGAACTGTGGTTTACATGAATTTAAAGTTTACTGAGTAACTTTCTTAAAAAGTATTTTAAATCACAACACTTTTGTTTACTCATCACAAGCGTTAATTATTCCGCAAAATAAAGGAAATTATTCTTGAAATCCCTTAGACAATAGCCATCCCAAGGGAAAATAAAGAAAATAAAAATAAATTCAGACGCTGACACTCAAATAGAGACACTCAGACTAAAAGTCCTTAAACTGCCAAATAAAGCCACACTCTACTCTGCACTGCATTGCTAAGACTGAAGAAACTGAAAATCTTATAGTCGTTTTTGGACAACGAAAACCAACAACAGAATGGAGTAGAAAAAGCAGTAAAAGCCGCCAAAAGGAAGAAATACTTCAAGACAAAAACAACGTATGGTGTGATGGCATAGACAGCCAAACTGAAATCAGGAAGTTTTTGACTTGAAAAACCACACAATGAGTTGAATTAGCAGTATCAGTTACAACAACAAAAATCAAGTCAATAAAAATCTAGCAACAATGTTGCATTTAGGCATTCACAAGCTGATTAACAACAGAGTAATGCGTAATATATGGAACAAAAAGACTAAAATATGACATAAAGTGCCTTCGTGCTGCTATAAAAGGTTGAAAAATTTACTTGGCTCAACCAGAGAGTCATAATGACATTTCGTCTACAATAACGGCAGTGTAGCTTCATTACATTGCTTAGGATCAATAAAACTACTTTGCACCAAAAATTTTTCATATTGAGTTCCGGCCACATTCAAGCACGCAGAAAACGCTAAAAAATGCTTGAATGTTGAATACCTGGGGCGGGTGAAAGCGTACGGTTATCACCGTTCCTCTGTTTAAAATTATGGGAATATATGTAGTTTACCATTAGATACTACAGAAGGTTTAATTTGAGTACTATAACGGAAGAAATAAAATTTTGCTGAGGCTCATCGGGCAATGATAGTCCTCTTTATTCTTGAGCGATAAAGTGCGCAAATGAGATTCTCAAGTAAGGACTTTTACGGTAAGATGTTGACTCAGTTCTCGACAGGAAAGTCATCAGAGATCAATATTTGCCGTGGAATATCTCAAGGTATCTGTGATGAAACGGTGTAGTTGATAGTGAACTTTGCAAACTGCGGAGATTAATGTCTTTAAGACTAGCCTGATATGTAGTCATATTCAAAAACATAGAGTGAAGTGGATACCGAGACATTTGCGATTAATGGTGACTGTGGCAGAGCTAGAAGAAATTTTTTTTTTTTGTATTTCCATCTTATTATACTTCGCCTGATTTCAATTTCATTATTCACGTTCTTTCCGCTAAGCGGGTGATGAGTCTAATGTAGCTGGTTCTAGAATAATAGGGTTGCTAACTATAATTTTCTAGAAACAACGTACTCTATTAAAATACATCGGATTGTTGAATGAAATCTAAGAAATGTTACTAAGAATTCATGTCGGAAATTTTTTGGCTTGCGCTATATTCTGCATGGAATAATTCGGTTTGCATTAGCATCTGCTAACATGGACTTCCCAAATTTAACAGTTGATAACGGCCATCTTTTTGAGGCTAGATCTGTCAAGTTATTTGCATTTATGCAGTCTGTTTTGCCAAATCATCATGAACGACCATAGGCAACGCTAGGTGTTTGCTGAATGAGCTCAGGAGCAGTTGATAACTGATCCTAATTTTCGTGGAAAACTAATCTTCAGCGATGACCGATTTCTGGATGAACGGTTACGTGAACAAACAAAATTGTCGAATTTGGGACGATACCACTCCACATGAGATCCAAGAGCATCCAATGCTTCTCGAAAAAGTCTCTTCTGGGTGTGGATTTTTGGATCATTGGCGTCATCGGTTTATATTTCTTTGAGAACGACGTTGTCTAGTTTATTACTGGCAACGGCGAGCCCTTAAGGTCGATAATTACCATATTTTCGTCTGAATTAGATGATCTGGATACCAATTACATTTGGTTTCAACAGAGTAACGCCACATGCCACACAGCTCATGCCCCTTTGACTATGCTGCACAAGCGATTTGAGAGCATGCTTATCTCACGCGGAGGTGATTGCACTGGGGTTTTCTTAAAATACAGGTGTAAGTAATTAAAATACAAACTCAAAGGCAACAAAACCAATGCCATCGTTCAAATTCAGTTCGATTTATGCGCCAGAGTCATGGAAAATGCAACATTTTGGATGCGCTGAACCCAAAGAAGCCGTAACGTAACATAAAATATTTCGATGACATCTAACACAAACTATGTTTTATTTAAATGTAAAGATAGGAAACGCTTAAAATAGATCCTATATTTAAGTTCTTAAACAATTACAAATTCAAATAAAATTAACGATAAAAGTGATATACTCTGTTAGTTATGGTTGCAGTGCTGGGTGCTGTATATTAAGGTAAGCAAGAGCCCAAGGCATTTCCAAATAGTGGCTTTTTCATCAGCTGTCTGATTGATTATTTGAAAATTGCTGATTGTCTATGTGGGATGCACATGACATGTTAGAAGGCAGCATGCAGGATGATTGATATTTTATCCGATTGCGGAATTTTTTCAACTGGAAATTAAAATCAAAATTTTATTTTTCCATTTCAAAGCTTTTTTAAATAGAATTTTAAACTTTTCAGACATGCTGCCTTTCTCAAATTTATATTTATTTAACTATTAAAAGCCTAATTAAAAGCCTTTAAATCTCTACAACTGCCAAAAGAAAACACCCACGCGCTTAAGTTAAAATTCTCCAGCTAATTGCTTTACTTCTTTCTTTTTGTTTTTCTTTCTCTCTCTCTCTCTCTCTCTCTCTCTCTCTCTCCTTCTTTTCCAACTTTGCAATGGAAATTATTAAAATTCTAATCCAAAAACTGCTAATTTTCTCAACAATTAAAACTCAATTTAACATTTCAATGTATTGTAAAAGTCGTTAAATAGCATCTGCATAAAGTGCCAAATAATGCTGGAGAATTCCAAAAACAAAGGCAAATCAAGGGAATAAACTACGCCACAAATTCTTTTGGTGACAATAAACCAACAAACAGCGATAGTGATTGAAAAGTTAATTCGTGACAAAACGAAACACGGAATAGCATTGGCATTTATAGTGACAATTAATCCTTTGTGTACAATACGACAATCTAGGGGATTAAAATTGTTATTCTTGGTTGGTTATTACTCAAGTACAGCAAAGTGATATAAAGGGGAAGACTTGTCAAGACAATTTACATTAATAACCAAGGGGGTTCCCCTTTGCCTAAAAATATTTATTTTAAATTTCGATGCCGCTTAGATGTGAGCTGTGTTTCATTTTCGAAGTCGAATATATGAAGTGTAGTGGAATGTTGCAGTGGTTGTACTGCTTCGGCATCACTTATTTTAGAACTACCTTTAGAGTTGTTTTAATTTTTTAGAGTAGAGGCGTGGTGCGGTCGTTATAGTGTTTGAATAAACACTCAAGCTACAGATGGCAAAAAATTTGTATCTCTTCAAATAATCCATGTAGAAGGGCCCTGACGCAGAGAAATTAACATCAACAACTAACACCCTTGAAGGGCAGGCAACCTCATGGGAAAGACTACGATTCAATGCCCAAGGCTAGTCATCCAATAGTACAACTCAATACATTGTCCTTAAGAAAGTTGTTTGTAAGCAATATAGTTGGCAACCCTATCATCCTAGGAATTACCACAGTGGACTAATTACCTACTTACTATCAGAAGCTCTTACATCACCTAGAAAGAACTGTAGCTAAAAACCTATGCTCATACCGAGCTTTTCTTCACTTTAGTACCGTGTCAGTGAAGATCTCATGTCAGTTAAGCACAACTGATGTTACGGCGATCTACCTAACAGGACTTTTCGTAAACGAAAACACAACATCTCGTAATTGATTATGAAAAGACAAGAGGTCTAGACATTCTTTTTCATACTTGTCGGGTTAAAGAACAGGTCGAATGTGTTATTCTAGTAAAGTACAGTGCAGTACACATCATATTTAAAGTTTTATTCACTAATTACGCATTGTAGTTGTACGTCTTATTAAATACTAAAGGCCAAATTTCATTTTGAATTTCATTTCAAGAAAATAAATCAATTTTTGAATCTTAATTTATATTCATACCAAAATCCCTTGTATTAACACAAAATATCCTTTAAAGGATTAAAATCTAAAATTGTTTTCAAATAAAACTTGTTTTTTAATAGAATTTCAAAAGTTGTCTGCAACAAACTACGTTACAGCACCAACAACAAAAACAACAACAATAAATAAATCCATGTCTAGTTTTGAAAATTTTGTCAAAGAAATTTTCTCACACTTCTTACGTCAAACGTAGTAAAAATCCCAACCAATATTCAAGAAAAATTACACTGTGCTACAAAAAAATGTGAAATATACAGCGGTTCATAGGATATGCAAATATCAACAATTTTCGCTCATTTTTTCTATCCTCATTATTTTTTTTTTATTACGAAATGTGGAAAGACAAGCCTGCAAGAGAAACTTACGGTCTCGGTCCTAACACCCTTTTTAGCTAATGGTTATAGAGTTAGTCAGAAACTGTGATGTCAGGCGGTTGTTTAGTGATTATGTGTTGAGAATATTGTTATTCGTTGGAAAAGATCTTCCGTTTTCGACAGATACAAGTAACTTGTCGACTTGCAATTCCTCAAACAGAGATGGTTCAGACAATATGTAGCTCTGTACAGAGTCATATCTAAGTCGAAGACTGGAGTTGGGTCCTCCCAAGATGTGAGTGGGGTTTACAACGTCCTATTAGTTATAGTTTACTATATATAGCGCTGTAAACTAGCAGGTAACGTGAGACAGTAGTTGAAATAATCCATACATACATCCATACATAAGTAATTGGTCATTACAATCCTTCAGTCAGGATTACGTCATAGCTTCTTTCACCACTTATGTTGTGTGTGGTAATTTTATACATGAGTAGCGGGACGTACAGTTTAAAATCGACTCCGAACGACAGATTTTTGAGAAAATTTTTCATGGCAATTCCATTTACTCTCAGAGTGTTTGCCATAAATCTGCTGAGAGGAAGTATTCTTTCATATTTCGTTTTGTTGGAGATGTCTGACCTGAGATTTTAACCGAGGCTTTTGTCTAATATGCCCACAGACTATGTACTAGACTACGGTGACCTCAAGTATTTGATATATTGACAATAAATCCAAGAACCTTAGGTTCGTTTATAGAATTCGTGCTTAAAAATTTTGAAAATTGTGAAGACATATTTTCACTTCAAATAACCCATTGAGAAACCTCCTGAACTTCCAGGAAATTAAATACATCATCAAAGAACATCATATCGTCATACCCCACCTACAACATCCTACAAATTTTTAAAGTTTTTTAAAAGTCATGCTCCCTGATCACCCAGAGTGGATAACGAACAGCAGACATCATTGAGTAGGAATGGAACTTCAAGAAGTAAGGACTTAAAGAACAGTATAAGTAGTACGAAAACCATTTTTTCTATGTAAAAGACAGTTGGCAACCATATCATCCTAGAACCTTTTAAAGTAGATCACTCATCTGCTTAGCTAAAAGAAATTTTAGTAGTACAACTGAAACAAGATTAAGAAAAATATAAAACGAATATGAAGACTGAGATGTTTTGAGTACTGCCTTTATAGGTTCCTACGAACAAGTTACGCCCTTTACCAATGGTTAGCTCTGTCTTATATGAACATCACAGGGGATTCACTTCTCGCAATTAAACCAATGTAAAGCATCAGCACAATTGCACTTCTTTTTTTTTCTGTAACACAGTGTTATTCTTATCCAAATCATAGTCACAGACGACTATAAGTTTAAGACAGATGATGAAAAACTTTTACAATTTGTGGTTGCCATGGATTCTGTTAAGAAGAATGGAAAGAAAGTGTTTTTCTTCTTTTCTTTCTTATCCTTTAACCTTTTCTACGTCTGTGTAATCAATTATAATGCATTTCCATTCATATTTTACTGTGTTCAAATATTTTTTTGTTCTTCAATTTGTTGCAACCGGAGTAGGCGAAGTGTGAATTTTACTTTATTTTGGTGTCATAACAAGTACGGAGGCAAGGAACGGCAATGAAATCTTAAGTAAGAGAATTTTTTTTTCTTAAATACTAAAGATTTATGGTAATTGACTTTCATAATCTTAGAAGTTACAAAAAAGCTCGAAACGCAAGAGATGATGCAAGAATTAAAGACTATTTGGACTGTTGTTGGAGTATTTGGAATGGTGCGGCTCAGACGACATTAATGGTAAGGAATTTGGTTACGTATTCCATCAACAGGAATGGTATTATTTAAATCTTTATGAACGAAACGAAGATAAATAAAAGATTGGGGTCTGTATTATCCTCTAAGCCCATATAAGCCACAATTATGATACCACAATTAATTCTACCCAGGGCTCAACCATTCCCTATAGAAAACCATCCCGAGTCCAAAATAAATCTTGCTATTGCAGCAATCTTTATATCAGAGATCTCGGTCAACGATGTCAGAAAATTAGAAGTCAGAAATCTTCGCTTCTTCATGACAAGAGCAGGGCATTGATACATGAGGTGAATGAGACTCTCTTTCTCCTCACCAGACCCTGCTGCTGCCAACGAGATTTAGCCTCCTTGTAGAAGGAGTGGACAACATTCAAAAAAAAACCAAAGCAATGGGAATACCTATGCCCTGTAATATGTCGGATATTGCTAGCTCTATACCGGCCCCGACCATCCCATCAGCAATTCAATTTCCAACGATAACCCTCTGTCCCGGAACCCATAAGTTACCTTTGAATGATCCGAAATTTCTCAAAGAAATCCTCGGCATTCATGGACAAGGATGGACGTTTACTTACGCCTGGCGAGTAAATCTGGAAATTTTAAGGGAAAATCACCGCCATTCAACAAGCATTGCGCCGCCTTCAAAATTGCCATGACCTGTGCTTGGAAAACACCGCCGTGATCAGGCAGCTTATAAGAAAGTTTAATATCAGGATCCTTACTGCAGTAGGTAATCAAGAAAGAATATAAGAGAAGTGCTTTGTACTAGCCCTATACTTCTTAATGGAACAAAAGGAATCAAAAAAACATTGGCCATAAAGTTTAATATATTCTTTATGGCACGGAGGGGACAATGTTTATCCATCTAGCCGCTGGTAATAGAGACAAACTTTTATTACCGATACAGAACGCTGCTTCTGGCTTAATGTGAAGAAATTTTCAAAACAACTCAAACAAGTCTAATGGCATGATCAGGAAATCTTATAACCTTACTTACCTATTCCCTATTGTTTAAATTTATGTTTTACTGGCTGTAGTCGCTGTAGGTAGTGTGTTGGCTTATTGGACTGAAGGCCCGAGTTCGAATCCCAGGTCAGACATCAAAACGAAATTATGAAAATATTTCTTCGGCGACTTCCTATCAGCAGATTTCTGGCAAAAACTCTGAGAGTATTAAAATTGCCATGAAAAGCTTCTCAAAAAACTGTCGTTCGGAGTCGACTTTAACTTGTAGGTCCCGCCACTCATGTATAAAAATGAACGCACACAACATAAGTGGTGTGAGAAGCTAAGTCGTAATCCTGACTGAAGGGTTGTAATGACCAATTATGTATGTATGTATGTTTACTGGCTTTAGTTTTTCCTAGTCATTTCGAACATTCAATATAATGGAGGTCACTGCTATTACCAGAATTTATCGATTATTAAAAGACCTGCGATAAGTTTAACCTCTCAACCATATTGTTGCCTTTGTAATGTCAAGACTCCCTTACGAAAGTAAATCGACTAATCAACTCTATGTATATCACATGCAAGGAATATCACATGTCGTATCGTACCTGAAAACACGCTGAGTTACAGCGCTGCAGTCGAAAAGAAGTATGACAGGGCAGTGAGTACCACTTCTGATGTTCAACTGCGTCCTTGTGGTAGCACTGTCTTAAGCTCTAACATACTGAAAAAGTATTGTGTGGGGCCAATCGGCCTTGTAGATTGGAGGTGTCAAATTTGTCTGTTAAGAATATAAAAATTTTTATTTCTTTACTACCGGGTGGTAAAAGAAGTACATTCGACTGCTATCTAGACAGCTTCACTGACTTATCAAAAGGGTCAGTATTGGTGGATCAAGATAAGAGACACGTTGACACAGCTAAAATAATAATCTTAGCATTGAACATGGCACACGCGATAGAAAAAGATGACTACAGATAATCATTCGCACCTTCTCGCAAACAATAATAGTATCGAATACCTAGCTAAGGAGCACAGCCAATCAGTAGTCAATTGAAGTTGATAAAAAAAAGATGTATGTAGGACTGGTTTGGACATACAATAAGAAGAACAGAAGATTAAATCACGGGGAAGGCTATTAAGTGGAAGCCGTAGGATGGTAGTAGGTGGAGCAGAAAGTCATACACACACTAGTACAATAACTACTGAATGCATTACTGAATTGGAAAGAAGTTCAGCACTTTTTATAGCTCCAATACTCCCCGTAAGGATCAAAAATATGAATTCCAGGGGATTTCGAAAACTGATCCTTTAACCCTAGGTAAACATGATGGCTCCTGCAATATGACATTGTGTCTTCCTTCTTTTTATAAAACCCAAGGATTTGACTCATTTAGAGAGTTCAAAAGGTTAAAATACTAAAGCAGTCTATTGTTAAAAGGATTCTGTTATTCATTTGCCCTTCTAACAATAACGCACAGGATATGCACGCATTACAAATGAACACACAACAACTGCAGCTGCATCACTTATGCTCTGTTCTTGGCACTGGCACTTGAGCACACAACCAATCTAAATAGATTCTGAGCAAAGAAAGGAGAGAGAAAATAGAAAATTACCTGTTGAAATACAAAAGAATTCAATTTTCTATGAAAGCAAAAGGTAAAGAAGCATACAGGATACCATGCAGGATGATAGTATTCACACAACAAAATTTACTTCAAAATTTTATATTTTTTTTTTTAAACGTATGAGGCAGTAGTAGTTGGTGTTTTAGTTGTATTTGTAGTTGTTTTATGCACTTCTCAAATTTCATAGATTGTTTTTATTCGATTATATGAAGCGTATAGAAAGGAATATGAAAAGAAAATTTACAACAGGACGGAACGAAACGGAACGGACGCATAATCACAAGGCAACACAAACACCAGCACTTGCATTCGCATTCACATGGCATGAATGTCAAAAAAAAAAACAACACAAAAACAAAAAAGTTAAACTGAAGCTTAAAAGAAATTGCAGCCAAAGCAAAAACAACAACTTTTTTTTGATTTTTTTTTTTGTTTTTGGTCTTGACAAACTGCTGGGGGGAGGACCGACCAAGCGACTCAGTAACTGGATGACAGCATGAACTGAATCGAACCAACTGTATGTCTTTCAAAAATCCTTGAAATACATGAAATGAAGTTCAATAGACTCTGGCTGCATAATAACGTTAACGACGATAATGATGGTGATGGGGGTTAATAAAAAAAAAAAATAAGAACAACAAAAACAAAAAGAATCCAAAATAATAATAAAATAATAAGAACAATAATAATAAAAAATGCATTTTATTGCATTAGTGCTGCATTGTGCATTGAGCTCTCCTCTCCGTTCAGCTCTGAGTTCAGTCAGTTCAACACAGTTTAGTTCAGTTCAGTTTAGTTCTTGCACGGCTCGACTCTGTTTGGCTTATTGTGCTAAAGTGCAATGAATGGTTGCGTTGGGATGCATTTTTGTAAACAACTTTCAAGGATAAATGAATGTTGAATGTTGTTCAGAATACCAATAACAACAACAACAACAACAGCAACGAAAGATTTATCTTTTTTCGTATCTTCCTATCCATTGGATAATATTTTCAAAAGGCACATGTGTGCTATGCTGTGCTGTGCCGTGTCCTAAACAAAACAAAAGGAATAGGATGCATGCAAGACATTGCCAGCAAAAAGTTGAAGGCAACTGTTGAGAGATGGTATGGGGCACAGCATTGAGATGCAATTCGTTGAGAAGAAATGCATCTTTCGTAACAGGAAAGGATTTTAATCAAAAGACAAGCATTTCAATATCTGCTGTTGTTGTTGTTGTTGTTGCTATCGTTGTTGTCCTTAAACAGGGATTTTCGTATAATGCAGTATTTTGTTTCAATTGAACCTTTAAGCAGGTATTATAAGTTGCATCCAAAAAAAAAAAAAAATGTTTTTCAAAAAAATTCTACGCTTAGGACAGACATGAAACTTGAGAAATCAAATTTGTATGCGGAGGTCAGAGTAGTTTCTATAAATTTCAATCAGGCTTCAGTACTTAAAATCTAATCCACATATAGACAAGGTGGCGATAAAGTAATGTCATAACATTAGTATTCTTTAAGTTCCAGTTTACTGAAACAGCAAAGTATATACTGTGAGCGTCAAAAGAAAGTGTACAATTCAAAAAAATATACATTAATAAATTACCGTTAATTTTTTTTCAAATTATTTTATTGCCAGTTTTTAAAATTGAAACAAGAAGAAAAGAATTAGAAAATTTTGGAAATATTGTAAAATTTTTTCGGGCACTCTCCTTAAGTGGAAAACTTGAGTTGAGATTGTTAGAATTCTTTTGATGCTCACTGTATATACGAAGCTTGCCTTAAAAGCAGGAAATCCAACACTAGCGGGTAGAATTTTATTTTCGATGCTGTGTGATTGGAAAGGGCAACATTTTTGGGAAAAATTTTGGCATACTTTTGGATAACTAAACAGCTGTAAAGATTTTGTTTTGTCACACGCTAACAGTTTTATATTGCCGCTGATTTCTTTAAGATTTAGCTGAGCAGCACAAGGACCGGATCTTATTCCACCAAGTTGCACAACAGACGAACTGGTCAGAGGTAGCACTACAACCGAACATAAAGGAATTTTCAACATTAGGCGTCCCATTAAGGACCTTTATCGTTGCATGGATAGTTTCGTATACTGATAATGGATACACGAAAAGCTTGCTAAAACTGCAAAGAAGCACAGCGTCAGCGTCATTACTGCAAGTTGTATATAAGGACACTCATGCGAGACAAATGAGACTTGTTTAACTAACTAGTTAATGACTTCTGCACAAATTCCAGGTATGACACATACATAATTGGTCATTATAACCCTTGAATCAGGATTACGACCTAGCTTCTGAGACCACATATGCTATGTGTGTTAATTTTATACACGAGTGGCGGGACCTGTCAACTCCGAACGACAGATTTTTGAAAAATTTTTCATGGCAATTTTATTTATTTTCAGAGTTATTACCAGTAACTTGCTGAGAGTAAGTCGCCGAAGAAATATTTTTTTCATAATTCGTTTTGTTGAAGATGTTTGGGATTTGAACCCTGTCCTAACGTCTGATAAGCCAACACACTACCTACTAGACTACGGCGACTGAGCAATAAAACTACCGAATCTTATTCCAGCAAACTGCACAACAGACGAACTGGCCAAAGGTAGCACTACCACCGAACATACAAGGATCTTCGCAATCGTCGCACGGACAGCTTCGGAGATAGAAAATGGGCACATGAAAAGTTTGCTAAAACTGCAAAGAAGCACAGCGTCAGCATCATTACTCCACGTTGTATGTAATGGCACTCAAGCGAGACAAATGAGACTTGATTATTTAGTTAATGATTTCTGCAGAAACTTCATTTACGAAGTGGAGGAAAATCCATTCCTTTAACTAATGGCTACATGCCGCAATAGAAAAAGGCGTATTGCTACTACGCAAATATACTCATCGATCTATTGGGGAGAGGAATTAGGAAACTTGGTGACCTTGTCATAAGCTCTAGATGGTTCTGGTGTTAGGTGGAAGACTTATTGTATACATAATAGACTACGTGAGTCCATCCAATATTTTATTTGATTCAAGAAACCCACCACCAATGTAGGAAGCCCTAGCCATCTGCCATCAATAAAAAATGAATTATGATTGTTGTGCAGGGAATAGTGTTGTAGTGTTGAGGAACTCGGCTTGTTGATTCCTCTGCTTTATGAAGCTGTGTATCCTCCTGACCTTTCCCTAGCTGTATTTGAGCCTGAGATGCCTGAGTTTGTAGAAAAACACTTTAACCACTACAGTACGTTATCTCAATGCCATAATAGAATTAAGTATTATGTAATCAATGTACATACAGTTTACGGCCGGTCAATCCACTTTAATTTTTACTTGAGTTGGACTTAGTATGGATGAAGTTGAAAATTCAAATGAAATATACGCCATAATGAGCCATAAGATAGAGCCCATAGGTGACAATTATCTACCACAGATCTTCTAACAGAGAGAATATTTTATAATGTTGCTACTTCTAAGCAGAGTAAGCCGATTCTGATAACCACAATGAACCCCGTAATGCTCGAAAGTTTGAACCACCACGTTTGAATCACCACTTTTGTGGTAAATTTTTTAACTATTTTTTGGGTTTTTGGGTTGTTAAGTGATTCATATTTGCAAATCTCTCACTGAATAAACAGCCTTGCCAGAACGACAGTTTTGAAACCAGTATATGGATAACCCGATAAAGAAAGTTAAAAAGTATTACATTGCTAACGCTGACCTTAAGCTACTGCGATGTAGAAAGGATCATAAGCTTGCAGTTTCTATAATCCTTATGAGAAATATTTTCGTACGTACTCGTATAGTAAGTAAATCCCTCTAACGGTTAAAAATTAAGTGATTTACAATTTTTCTATACCGAAAAATTTAAAAACAAAAACAAAAAACAAATGCCAACAACAACAATAATAATAACAATAGCAATAGTAATATTGCAATAACAACAACTGCCATCTATTGTTGTCTGAATGAGTTTCTCGTTAAGCAGCATAAAACTCTCGTCATCGTCATTGTCGTTGTCGAGAGAAGTACTGATATTTGGTTTAACACTGTCTAGCCAAAGTCTAGACAAGTGCATACCACGAAAACAAAAAAAAACACACACAGTAAACAACAACAACAAAAAACAACAGCAACAACAAAACAAATATCGAAAAGTAGTAGTAGAATATTGTATCTCTCTCTCTCTCTGTTTATGTATGTCTGTCTGTCTGTTTGACTTTAGATAGTCATACTTAGTATGTATAAATGGTTGAATAAATTGTTGTTGTTACAGTTGTTGCTATATGCACAGTATATTTTATGCTGACAATAACAAAATCAACAATAGCAACAAAATTTCCAACAATAAAAACATATTTTCAAATCAAAATTTTATACTGCGGTAAATGCGTTTTAATGCACTTCACATATGCAGGAATTTAAAAACTAAAACCTTTCGTGTATCTTAAAGAACGCGGAAATTTTTGGCTAGTTTTAGATTCCGTTCCACAAGATCTTTTCATTTTTTAAACCTATGAACAGTTTAAAATCAATTTCCCCAAAATCTTGTTCTGAAGTGAAACCTATTCTGGTGAAAGCGTTGTGCATCGAAGAAGCGTTAATGAAGATTTGAAAAAGTTTCGAAACCGAAATAAACTATGATTAGAACATGTGGATAAGTTCTGCTATCTAAATAGTATATTGACAAAGTATGGTGACGCAGAAAAAATGTAAACAGCAGACTCAACAAAACGAGATCTGTGTTGGGATGAACTTAATCATCATGAAAAAGATCAGGAGCAAACGACCCAAGCTTAGAAAATTCAATGAGCATATAAATTATACCCTCTTTCACAGAATTAAACCAAACCCTGCATCATTAATAAAACGGATGAAACACTGAAGCAAATACAATACGGAAAATGTAAGTTAATCGGCTAAACCATTCGGAGAAATTCCAACAACATTATAAGGATCACTCTAGAGCGGAATCCTCAGGGTTCAAGGAAGCGCTGGTCGACCAGGGGACACCTGGAACAAACGAAATTCCATGGGTTAAGACAGTACGGCCTTACATAGGATGGTGCAAAAATAACAGCAGCTATCCATTCAATATGGAAATACTTCGTGAAATCTATATGCTCTGAGCAGGGGTTGTGAAATAAAAAATTGGTAGACTTCGAACTTAGACCGCTTAAGCCATTTCACAACATAATCAATTGCCTGGTTTATGATAGGTTGTCGGCATTTTCAAACCGAACATTTCGACAAGAAATTTCGGATCATTCAGAATTCTAATTACATAGTTACTTCATTTACAACCCTTTAGTCAGCGTAACAACCTAGCTTCTGACGCTACCCATGTTGTATGTGTTAATTTTGTACATGAGTAGTGAGACCTGCTGTTTAAAATCGACTCCGAATGACAGATTTTTGAGAAAAATTTTAATGGCAATTTTATTTACGTTCAGAGTTTTTGCCAGAAGACCGGTGAAAGAAATATTTTTTCGTATTTCGTTTTGTTCGAGATACCAGAGATGGGTTTTGAACCACGTGCTCGGCTGGGTGTTCCAATTGCTTCTATTAAACTGAGTATTAAGTGTTCATTTTGCAATAAGCTCAACTTCAAGGATAGCAAGAGGATACAAGCAATATTGCTAGGCTGTGCCAAACTAAAATGAATGAAAGAGGATTTATTGTCTTTTTCTCTTAAATCGCGAGGCTCTATAGAAAGGAGATCGCGGGAAGACTTTAAATTTGAACTCGGAGATCCCGGATGAATACATCGAAATATGGCGACATGCTAATTTCCAGCACTGCATACTTTTATGGGATGACTTTGTTTTTTTCAATTTTTCAATTTTTTTTTTCATTTTTGATGACTGCCTGGTTGCTTGGTTGGCTGGTTATGTATGTCTGCTCTTTGTATTTTTTTATTGCTACAATACGTTTTGTTGTTGTTTTTGTTTCCTTTACGTGAAGCATAAATTTTTGCAGTGGCATTAAAAACACAAATCCTTGCAGGCATTATTACTTTGTGTAGGTGTTTTGACAAATGTGAGCGCACCACTACGATATGCGATGAGAATACCGTATGCCACTGAAACACAAGGCAAAACTAAATATGCCAGCAGTGGTCTGGACAAGGGATGAGCATCAGCATAAAAATGTTAACTTTCAGACTACGTTTCAGGCAAAATTTGCATGTTTTTCTCTTTTTTTTTCTACGAATCTTTGTTGGCTGTTTTTAGCCAAATTTTAATGGCAATATTTGTATGTGCATTTGAATTTTAGTAGATTTTTTTGTTTTGTCTTCTTTTCTGTAACAACTACAATCAAATGAGAAAAAAAAACGGAAACAGACAATTGTTGTTGCGCTTAAGCAACAATAAAATCAACAGAGAATCGTAAAAAAGTAACTTAAAAAACGAGTGAAACGCACAAAAAAACATATTTTTTTACTGTCCAGACAGTGATTTGTTGCAATGATTGTTGGGTGCAGAATAAAAAATTTCTTTTATTTGTTTCTATGTATGTTCCTTGACAAGCAACTCGTTAAAATTTTAAAATGTTGGAATGAATTTTAGCAAAATAAAAAACCTGTTGATTAATTAATAAAAAAGGAAACATTTCGAATATAAGGCTGATCAAACAATTAGTAGATCCAACTAAGAAAACAATAAATTTGGAGAAAAATGTTCTTTGTTTTTTTGCAGTTCAAAATCATGTTTCAAGCGCTTATCAATAGCTTTGATTCTCAGTGAATAGTACGAAATATTTATCTTGCTTCCTTAAATAGCCATCAACTACTCGCATGTAAGAATACAATGTCTTAGTTTTTGGAGTGCTTGAGTACAAACCCAAGCATTCGAATACAGCAAAAGACAAACAACTTTCTAATTCTAATTTTAAAGATAAAAAATTAAGTCTTTAATACTCCTCCAAATAATCCACTCAGATATCGGTTAATCAACAACGAATGTCACTTCAATACATTCAATGCAACAAGTCAATGAATTCATAATTTCACTGAGAGCAGTGTTTCTATGTTACTCTGTCAAACTAGGCTCTGCTGGAGCCACCTGCTTTGCTAGAGAAGTTTGATAAATGGATGTAAAACAAGGCAATGAAGATGAAAACCGAAACCGAAATAGATGATGAAATTCTGTGCTCCTTAACAGAACTAAAGGAATGACAACATCTACAATTTGTGTAGTAACGTTAGTTCTTATGTGCTCGTTTGTCGACCTCTGCCTATTGAGCCTCTAGCACCGTTTTTGCAATACTATAGAGCTACCTCGTGATGATATGACCTATCAGCCTCCATTTTTTTCACTTTAGTAGTTCAGTATAGGATTCTCGTGGTTAAATTCCAGGGATCAGACTTGCTGATGATTTTGGAGCAGAATATCCTGCATTTAATGTATGTAGCTTGGTGGTCGTGTTCGATATTAGCCAGCATTCTCTTCCCTTCTTCAAAATTCACTTAACACACGCTTTGAATATTCTAAACTTGATTCTCAATACTGACTACAGCTGTTCCTATACTGCGCCTCATCACTGCACTGCCAAGACCGAAGAATCTATCTACGTATTCTAATGGTTGGCTTATTCTCTTTGTAAACGTGTTGCTGGCAATTCAATGTTTAATCTGAAACCAAAATCCGTTTTTGGTATATTTGTATAGTCTATCCGTGGACCTGGGACTTCTCTAGAATTCTCTAGCATAAAGGGAAAATGCTAGAACGCCTCTCGGGAACAAATAGTAAGAAACTAGGTAGAGTTGTGGGTGGAAGAATTTATTGGCAGACGGTAGGTGTAATTAATTAATTAATAAATTAATGCATAATACAGGATCATTGCAAAGCCTTTTGGACGGAAGTATCGCCTGCACAAACTGCGGTGGAAATAAATTTCTATGCAACGATTTGTACAGAATTATTGAGACGAGGAAGAGGAAGAAACTATTCTGCATGTCACCCACTGTTATGTCATAAGAGAAGAAAACACCTAAGCTTATACTGGACATATAATATTTGCCAAAAATGAACATTGAGAGTAAAATTGCTATTTTAGGTTTTGTTTGCTCAAAGAATTTATGAATCAAAGAGAATTAGAATACAATATGGATTGATTCCGAGTATTTGCACAATTCTAATCCTTAAAAACCGACATATGAATGTACAGGATTTGACTTTGTTTCCATTATTACACAGAGTAGTTTAAGAATTTGATGGACACTTCAATTAGTTTTAGTAATTTAATCACAAATGAATATGCAAACATACAAAAAGAAAAGCAAATAATTTTCTTTTATTTCAATGAAGTTGCTTTGAGGCCCTCCTTAAAAGACAAGGTTGGTTGGCAAACAAAAATCTTCTCAAAATATATTCTTTTTTTTTTTTGTGTTTTATTTTGCAATTTAATTTGAAAATCTTTTAAATATTTTTCTATTTGCCAAAATACGAAACGAAATACTCAGAAATACATTTAAATAGACGAGAATATATTATTTTTGCTTTTTTTTTAATTTTTTTCTTCGTTTTTTCTCTGTTGGCTTTGTATCATACGAGTAGACAGCTTGACGCTGTTCAAATGCAATAAAATTACAAAGAAAAGTGAAAAAAAATAAATTTTTTTAAATAAAATTAAAATACAAGTAAAGAAAACGAACGGCAACATTATTACTTACTTAGTATGAATACAAGATATCTACAGATGTACAACATAGTCTGTCTATTTGTTTGTATTTACGCCAAACAAATGTGAATTTAAATTCATTGTACCAATTGCACAAATTTTACCACCATCTACCCCCCCCCCCCCAACCAGAGAAGACAACGTATAAACGTTCCACTTTCTTCTTGACGAATGTGTTGTCAGTTTTTATTTATAACACACGACAAATAAAATGAAACACATTTGCCACCAGAAGAACAAAAAAAAAAAAAAAATTGAAAAAAATTCACATTTAAAATTGAAATGAAAATTTACTACAACAAAAAGACTACAAAGATGTACATAGTCGTACAGGTCTTTAAAAGATAAAAATAACAGACTCAAATCCAAATTCAAATTAATTATTTACGAAATGACAATTTGCCACATTTAAATTGAAAGCAACACCATGAGACAGGGACGACAGAAGCAGATAGAGAGCGGAGGAGACAAGTATGGAAGACACATATGTGTACAAATACTGTGCATACAGTGTAAAAGTATAGCAAACGATTTGAGAAATCATTTTCAATTTATTATTGTAATCAGGATTATGTTACGTTAGATGGGTTTGCAAGGAGATCATTAGGCTCATTGTGTTATATTTAAAAATAGTTAATGGATCTTCATTTGTCACGTAATTAACCGTCTGAAAAAACACAAAAATGGAGACCAAATTACATCGAAAATCCCTCATCTGAGACTACGTGCTCCTGACCTCGACTCTCCAGTCTGAAGAAATGAGCGTTCCAACAGATTTGAGGTCTTAAAAACTAAAGGAAACCACCTAAACTCAACAATATCTCATCATAATTACTCACAGTTGCCACAACCACCAGTGCTTTAATTTTTACACCATTAATGTAAGGATTCTGAATAATAAATAGGCTCAATAACAACGGTTACATAAATAGTTAGCGAATAAGGTAATATTAGCAAAACAATCCTTTAATGCCGCTCGTCAGTTTACTTAACCTTCGTGGATTCAGACAGAAATCGATACTGTAAACCAAACTACGGCATGATATGTGCTCAAAAGGAAGTGGTTTTCCTCACATGAAGGTACAGTATTCCCTCGATTTACGTCGTAGAATGTTCCTGAAAAAGGCGACTTAAATCGAAACGACGTAAATCGAATTCATATTGCTCATACTACAAAGTAGTATGTTTTTAACAAGGAACTTAAAAAAGTTACAGTAATCTTTCGATTTACGTCACAGTTGGTTCCAAAAAAAAGGCGACGTATATCGAATGACAACGCAAATCGAAGTTGAAGGGAACAAAATTTTTGACGACGTTAATCGAAACAACGTAAATCGAGACGACGTAAATCGAGGGAATACTGTATACAAAACTAACAAATTAACCAGGATGCCCTGTGCATACGTTATTAGCCACTATAGTCTGGGACGCTTAGAAGACTTAATTATGGAAGAAGAGGCAAACTACTGTCTTAGGGTTAACGTCCACAAAACCAACCGAATTAGTACAGGTTGGCACTTGGCTGCAAAATCTTGACAATATTAAGTCGTTTCCACGAAGATGTGCTGAATCGAATAAAGAAGACTAAAAAGAAAAATGGAGATCCAATCGCAGTGAGCTTACATACATAGCTTGGAATACCGCTAACCGAGATTTACAGGCAGAACATGTTATATACCATCACCTACCAAATTAATACTTTGAACAATTCTAACAAAACCACCGACTTCATAACACCACTTATTGTAAGAAGATGTTGACCTCTTAAAGGCCTTAAGACTTCATTTATGACAAGGTTACAGTTTTGATATGACAGCAATCGGAACCTATTTATGGTAATGTTATTGAAAAATCGTTTACAAAATGCCTGTCAAACGGTTACGAAATAAAGAATATTGACATTCGTGATATCCAAAATTTACAAGTGCTCGTGATCTTTGCAAGATCATACGTGTATGCGGGCCAAGAACTATATCCAATCAGTGACTCTGACAAAAGACCAACAGCCCATATCGATCGCGATAAAGATCTTTAAAAGACAATCAAACAATATGCCTGCCATAGAATAGAAACAGAAGAAGAGACACTTTGCTCATACGTGGAAAAGACAAGTTGAGGCCGAAGCAAACAGCAGTGGAAAAAGTTCTGATGAAGTGAAGATGTTGGCAGAATGTTTTCTGCAAAAACGATAAGAAAAATTTCATTCGGCGCGATGAATAGTTGTTGTTTTAGTATTCACAACAAGGTTCTCTCTCCCTACTTGAAAGTATTGTGAATGTTCGAATATTTTTTGATTGAGATTTGATAGTGATTTCTTTCCGCTCAATACTACAATTTATAGACCTAATGGTATCCCACCTTCAGCGTCCCGGAGGCCAAAAAAAAAGTGTATTGTTCATAAGCGATTTCAATCGAAACCAGTATGTTTTTGTCTACTCTACTCTACTATTTGTTCTACTATGTAGTTCTGAATGACGACTTACCAACGTTTTTCTTGATATTGATCTTGATCTTGAATTGCTGATGTTAGTGGTTAGTAAGTACTCTAGTAAAGATGCATTTTGATTGTTGAATCATTACAATTTCAATTGAAATTTATAAATACTTGCGATATTTGTTTTATTCTTAAAGTTATTAAAATTATTCCTAAAAGAAAAATAAAATTTATTATACGTTAACATACATATATAAAAAGCTTATGTTACGTTTACATCGCTCTAAAGAGCTTCTCTTTAAACGGATTTGGTAATTGTTCTAATAGCGTTAAAGGATTCACGCTAACTGCCACTAGTTCCTCAGGACTTAACCAACTTAAACTGATTAAGTGCTAAAATAAGTAAAAATAAATAATATCATGACAATGTTTACAGACAAACGCAATCTCAAAAGAATACGCACCTCAAAAGTCTTTTCCATTTTTAATTTTAAGCCATCGACTTGTGTGTCATCGGATTTATCGGTTTTGGCTTTTTTCAAGGATTTCTTATTTGAATTTTCCATAACAGCATCGTCTAGTTTATCACGATTTTTACACTTTTCCAAAACAAACATTTTCGAATCGTTTTGCATGACAAAAATATTAGGATTACGTGGATCTAGAACAATGTTTGTGATGCAAAAGTTTTCAGCATTTGCCACAAAACGATCAATGTCCGAGCAGGTGAAACACATTTCCTCCATATCGTATTCGAAAATTTTACCATCGGCAAAAGCGGCTACTATGCGTGGTTGCTTTGCATGTATGGCCAAAGCAGTAGTAGCAGCTGTATAACGAGGCAGGTTAAGTAAGTGCTTAAAATGTTTTCCCTTGTACACAGACCACACAGCAATAGTGCGATCAGCACTAGCTGCCACAATGTAAGAGCCACATAGAGACACCGTAAACAGTTTAATAGTGTCTTTAATGTGCTTACTTGTGTCGATACTTTCTACAAAATCCAATGGCGGTGAAGAACTAGAATTTAAATCTGTTATGGGCAATATGGAAAATATTAGAATCTGTTTGGTTTCACGATTCACCATTATCAGACGCATAGAATCGGCGGTAAAGTAGATGTGAGAGGCTGCAGCGAATTGTTCGGGTAAATCTTTAACTCTTACTAGGTGTGATGGCTGTTTCTTATCGTCTGTCGATGTACCCGGCACAAATTGAAACAGGCGTATTTCTTTTTGAGTAGAATAGCACAACCAACGGCCATTGGGTGATAGGGATGAACAAACAATGGTTTCATCATTTTTACTTCGAAATTCTAAGAGTTTTTCTGGTATTGTATCAAGTGATAGTGTTTTAGATTCTGTTTTATCTGATTGAGGTACGTTCTCGTCTAGACTTTCGTTATTGCCTTCAATCAACTCTTGACAACCAGAAGAGGAGCCCAAACGCCAAATTTCCAAATAGTTTGTATATCGCAGTAATATAAGACGATCGAGGGCAGCAACCGTAACACAAGGTGGCTAAAATAGTTCAATAGCGTAAATAAGGAAAAGGAAAGAACTAGAGAATAGAAAACTCACTTGTAAAAATGGTCCATATTTCACAATTTTCGATTGTGTTTTGCTAGCCGACGACAAACCCAAATAACCATCAACGCCACCCGAATATATACTATCTTGAGCACACACCAATGCCTTGACATCATGATCGTGAACACGGCGTTGTAAAAATTTCACCCATCTATGGAAGACCATATCCTCTCGCTTTATCAGTGTTTTACTGTAAATCCTTATGGTGGGCTCAATACCGGCACAAAATAATTTATTTTCCTCCTCGTCTACAGCAACGGCTAATACATCGGCCTTAAGTACTTGATGGGCTTCAATTTGTGAGGCCGTCTTACCATCCCAAATGGTAACGTAACCCCGTGAGTCGCCCGCTATGATGGTAAAATCCATCAACACTTGCAAAGACCAAATAATGGTTTCTTGATTTTTATTTTGTTTCGTAGTAACGGTCATTTTGTTTATAGCATGACCAGTATGACAATTCCAAATACGTATGGCACCCAAGGAGCCAGTAACTAGATATTCCCCGGTAGCATCAAAACGACAACATAATACACGACCTTCTTGTTTATCAAACAAGTTTTTGTATTGAAACTGATTGTCGGAGATATCGAAAATGTTTATGTAACCCTCTTCGGTGCCTATGACAATTTCTGTACCCTCACGATTCACATCGAGACACCATATTGCATTGCCGGTAACATGCTGTTTGTGGCGTGGTTTCAAAGTCTGTAAATTCCATTCAATTAATTCACCACTTAGGCCAGCACTAAAGAGACGATCACCGGACCAAGCCAAACCTTCCACAGAATTGCCAGGTGTCTTGGGTATGCAGCGTTCCAAGCAGGGAGCGTCTTTCATATCCCAAATTTCAATTGAACCATCATTTCTAAAATAGAATAAATATTGTTATGATTAAAATAAATATAAAACAAAAACTATTTGGTATAGTAAGCTACACTAAAAATATATTTTTTTAAATATAAAGTCTAGTAAGAAGAAATCCATTCGGTTTCAAACTCTGGATGCATCAGGATGACAAATGTGAAACTAAGATGCTGTTTGATAGACAAAATATTATTTGCTTATCAATACAATAGTGTCACTCACCAATACCAAGTATTCCTCAGAACTTTTGCCGCTTTAACGAAAGCCTTTGCGACGTCATCTTTACGATATTAAATATTAAGCGAACTTTGCATAAATCGGCGATCTGTGGGACTATAAATGAATACAGATGCAAAAATGTCCTCAACGAACACTCGCCTGCGATTTCGGATTGTAAGAGGCAACTAACCATGCAAAACCCCATCCAAACTTGCACGGTTGATGTATCTAGCGGTCTAAACTATTTTTCTAGGTACAATTAAACGCTAATCTTCCTGTATCATAAGCGCTCACCATATTGTGCTCCCAGTGGGGAGCTCCCTGTGGGTTTCTGGCTGCAATCAACTGGAGTGGTGCAATTCATCCAGGTACCTACCACCTGACAAATCAATTCTTTTTACATTCTTCAAGGAAAAACTGTTAGCAACTGTGGAGCTGTTACAACAATATCAAAAATTACATCCTACGACATGGGTTAAGGCGCTGGAGGTAATTCTAGTAACATACAGGGCAATTGGAAAATTAATAAACATGGCGACCCTGTATGGAGGTTCTTTCTGAGCGAATATACTTTAGTGAGATCAAAAGAATTCCGTGACGACTGTGACGGGATGCATAGTGCGCTTTAGCGAATCACTCATGCAAGTAAACCAGGAACCTCCTGCGGAGTATTGTAATGTCATGCTGAGTGAAGATGCTCTGGGGGCAATTCTTAATGGTACGCCTTTATTAAAAGCCACTTATTGGGCACCCCCACCTGTGGCGCTACAGTAATAGTCAACGTCTAAAAAGTACCACAACAGATTGCTGTGAAATACATAATTACCAATTACGGTGTGAATCGTGTCCTGAAAGCACATCCGCTAGATCGTTGCCTGAGGTAGGCAACGCCCAATGCAGCCAAATCATTACTACAACAACCGCTAACAAATTTATAAATTTTTTTAACGATTTTTAACAACAAATATACAAAGAATATAATTACCACACAGGATGATGTAAAATTTTCCCAGACAGATGACTATGTCCACTTCCATTCAGTGTTTTATAAAGAGAAATCGAATTATTTTATATTCCCCGGATTGAATATCACCCGGCGTTATATTCACATAAAAGCCCGCACTTCAACTGATATTTCGCGCCTAAATTTAGCTCAACTACCAGTCTTGCCAGTAAATTTTTTAAAAGCTTTTTCTACGAAAGGACTTACAAAACCAAAATTTCAAAAGAAAGCATCGGAGTCCGGTTCATCTATAACTTCCCCTGTTGGGATTTCTTTGCTACGTTTGCCGGGACTAATAAAATATAAAAATTTTTAATTTAAAAGTATAAATATTTCATGTTATTGTTATTAAATTTACTGAAAAAATTGAAAATGAAAACTTTTTTGCAACTAAAAAGTCTCGGAAAACAGGGAAAGCTTGGCAAATAGAAACGCAGTCCATTACACATCATCCTCATTTTGAAAACAACACTTTCTGGGCAAGACAATGATTGTTGTTTGCCCTAAACACCGGCACACTACTAGCAAACTAGATCTATCGACACAATTCAAGGAGGATTGAATTGTACAGCATAAGAGCCCATAACTCACCTTGATAAAGCCAACTTTTTCCAAATTTTATTATATGCCATGGTTTGTATGGAGCGCGGAGTTAAATTGTAAAAGCGTACATTATGTATTTGAGTGCGACCCTTAGGTTCCGTTCCCGATAAACTCAATTTTCTCATTTTCATTACTTTTTTATTTTTTTCGTAAGAAAATAAATATTTTTTACTTCAGTAATTATTATGGAGCACCAGCAACACGTGTTGTTGAAAACAAGAATAATGTTTAAAAGAGAATCTCAACAAAAACAATACATTTATTTATGCGTTTTTATAACAATCAGTTTTTGTATATATAAATTAATAAATATGGCAACACCTTTTTTAATCCTTCAGAGAACACAATTTATTGTTTTCATTTCTACCCTCAATTTATCATTCATAAGTTTTCTATTTTCACTGAGTGCTCATACAATAGAAAAACAAATGAAAAAAGTTTTAAATTTTCACTAATTTAATTAATAAAATATTTATTAAGGATCAACAGGAAACGTAGTGCAAATTAAATTATATTTCTTACCACGCAGACAGAGAGAGATAGAAAATGATATAGAATTTCTATTTATAAAATCAACCACAACTCGGTGTAAAACTCTATTTAAAGAAGGCAATATCCCTACACTTCCCTAGAGTTAAAAACGTCACGGACAGACAACAAAATGAATTTTAGCAGTATGCAAGGAACTATTAAAGGTGAATCTGAAAGATTAAAAATCTTTATAAAAAATATTATTTCATTATTATGTTTCTTATAGTACTTTTACTATTGGCCACACCCTGTCTGCTGCCTTGGGTAGATGCAGCCGCTTCTCGAGTATTTGAGCTATCGGATCGTTTTATAGATGTGCGCCATGAAGGCCAATGGCTAGTGATGTTTTATGCGCCCTGGTGTGGCTATTGCAAACGTACGGAGCCTGTGTTTGCTTTAGTGGCCCAGGCTTTGCATGCCACCAATGTACGTGTGGGCAGATTAGACTGCACTAAATATCCTACTGCTGCCCGTGAATTTAAAGTACGTTCCTATCCCACCATTATGTTTATAAAAGGCAATATGGAATATACCTATAGCGGCGATCGCAGCAAAGATGAATTGGTCGATTATGCCTTGCGAATGAGCGGTCCTCCTGTACAACTAGTTACACGCACCGAAAGTGTTGACATGCTTAAAGGCTCCCACACCATATTCTTTATGTTTGTAGGCCCCCAAGAAGGTGTAGTGTGGGATACTTTTTATGCAGCCGCCGAGAATTATCAGGAACATGGCTTTTTCTATGCCACCTCAGAAGATGTGGCAGCCCAGCACTTTGAATTTGAAAAGTTACCCGCTGTTATAGTCTATAAAGAAGAGCAGCATCATTTCTATCCTCATGCTCATGTGGCCCATGAAATGGATCCTTTGCTAGTCAATGAAACTATACACCAATGGGTTAATCAGGAACGTTTTATAGCTTTTCCGAAAATTACGCGCTTCAATTTTAATCAATTGCTTAAGACCAAAAAATATTTGGTGGTGGCTGTGGTAACAGAAGATAAACTCAATCAGGTGGCAACGCATGAGCTGGAGTTTAGAGATATGGTGGAGAATGTTATACGCAAGCATCGTGATCGTTATCATGACAAATTTCAATTTGGTTGGGTAAAGATTTCTTTTAAAACTACCCTCTGGATATGTTATATTCACTCTTATTTCTTTGCAGATTGGTGATCCCAGTATTACACATTCCATTATAATGGATGAACTGCCTACACCCCATCTAATAGTGATTAATTCCACCACCCAACATCACTATCTGCCCGATGATGATCCCTTGCAAATGACACCCCAAGCTTTGCACATCTTCCTAGAGAGTATACACAATGAAAGTGCCATAGCTTTGGGTGGCGATACATATTTTGTGCGTTTAAATCGTGCCTTATTCGAGGCGAAAAAGGCTCTTATCGAAATGTGGCGCGGTAATCCTGTGTTAACATCAGTCATTTTTGGTTTACCATTGGGCTTCCTTTCGCTCATACTCTACTCAATATTCTGTGGTGATTGCCTGGTAACCGAGGAAGAAGATGAGGATGATCACGAAAAGAAGGAATAATTTTTAAAATCCAAACGCCATACAGAGCATACCATAACGGCAACAACAAAAGCTACATTAGCTGACCTGTTTAGTAAAAGTAGTAAAAATGTTAACAAAAATATTATAGAGACGAATAAGCCAAAATTTCTAGTCCAATTTGTTTGTTTTTTAATAGCAAAAAAAGGGATCTCTTCGTTAAACAAAAATTTCCCCTTAAAAAGGATTCTTTTATTATTTTATGAAATTTTTTTAAATGTTTTTTTTTTTTTGTTTTTGTTTTGTGTACTTTATAAGAGAATAAATATAATGTAACGTTTTTTGCAAAAAAAAAAAAAATTATGAAAAATTAAAAACTAAACTAAAAAAGAAACAATAGAAAACGAAGCTTAATTATTTGCTTTTGCAGTTGAAAAGGAGTATCTTATGAACATTATCAGCAACCATAATCGTCGTCATCATCTGAATCTATGGCAGCACGACGTCTATCGTATTTAACGGTACTTTTACTTTGCGGCATTTGAGCATTGACACTCTCCAATATATTTACGAATTGAGCATCATCCAGTTTACCCCTGAGTTGGCCGGTTTGTGCCATTCTTATGACCATATTCTCAAACATGGCTGCCTTTTCGGGTTTACTAATCTTTAAAGTATTTACTGAAACAAAAGTGGAATACAAAGAATTTAAAAAATTTGGTTTTTCTGTAACTACGATTAACATGCTTAGACTTACATCTGGCTCTGGCCTGTTGATCCAATACCTGAGATAGAATAGAGTGTTTCATTTCCTCTTGCTGGCGCATTTGTTCTTCCTGAGCTTTTTGCTTTTCGGCTGTATTGCCACCACCGCCGCCACCCTGGAATAAAGAAATTTAAAAACGTTAACAAATTCTAGCAACTCGATAGAGACGACGTGGAAAACAGACGAAACTATGTAGTTACTGGTAGATAGTCCAAAGAATGGCTTCCGTCCCTGTATCTACCATTTATTGGCTTCATTGAAAAACACTGAAGAAACCCCGGGATCGGTCAATCATATCACACAAACGATGATAATACAAGGATGCTTAATATCACTTCAACCGCTAACGAACATGCTGACGAGGACATCAGACGGATACGATCCATTTGTCAAGTTCCTCAGAGAAAAACTTTCAAATCATCGGATATTTAACAACAACAACAATAAAGCGATAGTGGTATACATAGACGAACCAAGAACAATCAATTGAAGTGTATCCCAACTTGTGCTGAATAGAATCACGAAAAAACTACAGGTACTCAACAATAAGTGCTTTGAGAGTTATATGTAGGATATTTTGGATCAAAACCATCAGCGATACGGGTGTTTGAAACTTAACCCTGTTTTTATAAGACGAACGTGTGAAATCAATCGTCTTACAAAAACAGGCCCTAGAGATGAACAACTCATACTAAAATGGAATCCTCAAAATTCAAATATCCGTGGTCATCTAAAGAATACCTAGAGATACGCCAAGATCTTAGAAAGTGCGAACTTTCACATGCAAGCGCAATATGTTTAGAGCCAATTGTGCAAGATTAAATGCTATATGTATGTTCCTAAGAGAAGATATTCCTTTTCCGACACTAGAAACATATTGAAAAGTATTGCTTTCAATTTTTAAACAAGAATGATTTCCTTACATCCAAAGTTAACCCTTTATTTTGCTTTATTTATTTTTCTACTGAGGCTTATACATATACTTTCATGACAGCGAATCCAGCGCAATCTTACATTAATTTACCAACTGACTTAAATCTTGTATGCAATAAGACTCTTAAGTGCGGCTTCTTTAATTCTAACCAAACAGATCCAGGCATGTCAGTAAACTTCATATTACAAGCCTATAAGGCGCATATAGACTAGCCGGATTTTATTCAGAACCTCCAAAAATCAAAGCTTTAACCTTATCCAATTGATATCATGTTACCCACTCCTCCAATAACGCCACACTATGACTCACACTACATTATAGATTTTTAACCAAGAAATTCCGAACCGAAAATTTTTCAAAAATTTTTTCTTTTCTTTTCATTTTGTCCATATAAAGTAGATCAAATTTTAACTCCCTTTGCTTCCCAATTAGATTTCCCTAACATGTGGGTGTCCCATAAATATAACTGCACACCACACATAATTTGACCGGTTGGTTGTTGACTTCTGAACAGAAGAAAAAAATTCAATTGAATGAAATACTTACAAATTGTGACTGCATTTGGGCCATGCGTTGAGCACGAATAGCATCCAATTCACTATCACCCATTTCTGTTACTTTTTATTTATTGTTTAATAATGAAATATAAAAAATTAACGATTTTATTGCAAAAATCTTCCAAAAAATTATAAAATTCCTATTGAGTGAAAATGATTTTGGATACTGTTATAAAGTATAATAACATTCACTGTGAATTGATAGCATGACATTTGCTATATTTATTGTACGGGAAGAATTTGTGATTTTTTGGGAATTTAACAAACTGTTATACACTCTTAATTATTAGAAGGGTTGCCAATGTTAATACGTTTATCTTTGCTAACGTTTATAGAGGTTACCAACAAATTTTTTGGTTGTGTGTTACTGAGTAAGAGAGAGAAAATAAGTTGAGAGCTTAAGCTGGAGGTCCACACCAAGCGTTCTACGCGTTTTCGCATTCTACGCGGCTGTCAAAAAAGTAGAATTAATGTATTTATTTGGTGCAAGTTACACGCACAAAAGCGTAGGATGCTTTAACGCATAGGACGCGAAAAGTAGATCTACTTCCTTTGTAAGCATCACAAGCGGCACGCGTACAAAACAGCTGATTTTGACAAGTTGTTTTGTTTTAATTTGTAATAAGAAGCACAGTGTTGCAAAATTGAAATTTTGAAATAGTACTGAACTATTATAACTGAAAGAGTACCACCCTATTTGCATCAAATGGTAGTTTTATAAAATTATATGTATTTATGTTATACTTACGTACGGAATGGAATAGAAAACCATGTAGTTACATGTTTCTCATATACAAAACAAAAACAGTTGATTCGAAACGTAAGGTTTAGTCAAAAATGTCGACACAACGGGTTCATTCTCAGCATCATTGCTTTTCGTAATCTAAAAGCGAACATAATAATACATAATACGTTAGCCCCTGGCTAACCGGGGCTAAAGGACCTTTACCATTATTATTAGCCTAACCCCATTCATAGTTGAAAAGCGCAACCATAAAATTGTAAAATAAAAAAGTACTGAAATGTTTTGAAATTGAAATGTTGCCAGGAAACAAAAAATCGATAACCAACTTCTAAAAAAATTTATGAATTCTTTAATAATTTTTCCTCATGTTAAATTTAGATCCGATACCAAATTTTACAAAAGTTAGATCGAACAAAGCACAAAAAATTATAAATATTTCGACAAAGAATTTCCAATTTGCAAAAGCATTTTGGAAATAAAACATAAAAGAAAGAAATTATTCAACAATTCATTTACAAAATAATTTAAATTTAATTATTTTTTGTATGCAGGTTTCTAATTTTAATTTTTAGAATTTTAAATAGAATGGACACAATGGCAGCAACATTGTTTTAATGCAGTAACCAGACATATCGGTGAATGCCTCCACTAACAGATGTTAAAATTACTTATTCTAGACACGCACCGTCCAAATCACGATGTATTTATGGTAATACAGTACTCATTTCGAATAACGGCACTTTGGTGAGGAGTTTCGATTTTATTCACCACACCGGATAAATTCACCACATTTTGGAAGACTCACCACACTAGAAACTCACCTTACTTCGATTTTATTCACAACACCAGATAAATTCACCACATTTTGTAAAAACTCACCACATCTACAAAATTCGCCACACACTAAAAAAAAAATTAAATTTTTTTTTGCTCCTCTTTCCTTCCAACCACCAGCAGCGAGCAAACAAACAACACAACAACAACAACAAAACTTGTTGTTGGACGTCTATCTAAATAAGGCTACTTTAACTTGTAACTACTTATTAGACATATAGACCACATAGTACATTAAACAAACGGAGCTTAATTCTTACTTAATAAACCCGGAAACGGAAAAAGAATGTGCGAATTATTTATTAAAAATATTTATTTTTTGAATGAACAAAAACAAATTTGATGAAAAAGTACTAAAAAGCTTGGCGGGGGTACTGCGGTATTTTTGAAATGAAGAAGTACTGAAAAAAATACTATAGTACTAAATTTTTCAACACTGTAAGCAATGTGTGTGAATTCTCTCTGCACAATTGTGCTATGGAAATGGTAATAATATCCCTGATTTAATTCAATGTACAGTCGAACTTCTATAAATTGAATCACCATTATCCAGAAAAAAACTTCAACTTATAGAAACTTCAAGTTAAAGAAGCAAAACCTGATAGCACAGTGACGTATCTGTATACCTGTGCCTGATAGAATTTCACTGCAAGATGCTGTTACTGTGCTTAAACTTATAGAAAATGCAAGTAATAGAAGTTCAAATTATAGAAGTTCGACTGTAATTAATTATCTGGGTTCACTTCCTCGATTAAAGCACTTTTTGTTGTTCTCTGCAACAAGCTGTAGAATTTTTCTTATTCTTCACACTTAGAACTTTCTGTGGAAGCATAAATAAATAAAGCTGTACGAAGAATGTTCTATTCTAGACTAGCCATTGACCAAAGGAAGCATACAGTTAGACATGGGAACTCTTCTGACGTAACCGAATACATGAAAGTTGATATTTTTAAAGCGCCGTGGACCATATTGTCTCGTATAGGCCAAGGAAATGAAGGTTATATATCCTTAACTTCTATTGTTCCAGGATCTAAATCGTGTCTCTGATTTAAAGCTGTAAACGGTTGTGTATCGCTTTGATTGATGTCTTTTTGTTGTTGAACTTTAAAATGGACCATCGACCGATGGCTCATTAATCTGGCCACCGTGTAACAATCTGGCATCGGTATAGCCAATTTGGGACTCCGGTCATGCTTTATTAGCGATTATGTCTTATAAGATTGGATATAAAGTGACACCAATAAACGGCATCATCGTTTTTAAGATTCTCTCCTTGGTTTCCAGTAGTTTTAACAAATCGTACACATTATTTTGTATTATATTGTTAGAATAATAACATTTCGGTTTAATAAATAATTTTATTTGATAAATTAAATGGAAATAAGGTGTCTGTCTGTCTGTCTATATAATGAACAGCAGAATGTAGACAAGTTATTCGTTTGATTAACAGGCATAAAAGAGCTGATAATTTATTTTTTACAAGCTGATACGGAATGATACGACAATTAAATAATGGAATACAATTACGCTGAGGATCATACATGTAAATCTTAAAAAGCTATAAGCAGTCTAAATGGAAATGCTTAAACGAACGTAAAAACTTTGAAAGAATGTCATAATAATAAAATAAAACATACGAAACTATGAAAATAAATACTAGGCTTTGGTCTTAAGAAAAACTAGCTACACTTATATGCTGCCACTGACCCTGTAAAACAAAGTAAAAAAAAAATTATTTATTAAATTCGATTTTATTACGTGTGTGTGTATACTTACGGGTATACCCATATTCCAGCCGGAACCAGCTGGATTATCTTTGCTTATACCACAACGTTTACATATTACACCATTGAGGGCAACAGCCCAGACTTCCGTACCCACCGATACCGATTTAAAACCAATATGGGTATCCGTATGGGGTGCTATGTTTGGCATATTTGTTAAGAACTGCCAATGAGATCCTTCGGGGAAAGTTTTTGTAATTTCTTTTCGCACTGCCAAACGATTGTTGGTATCTAAAGCCCATATGCCTGCTTGGCCTACTGAGAGAGCTTTAAATTTAACACCAGTGGGAGCATCTATGGTTTGCCAAGCGTCCCCTGAAATATTTTTAAGCAAATTATTAAGACTTTTCCTTTCAATTATAAACATTAAGACTTACCCAATGGATTTTGTTTGGTTATCCCATAACGATAAAATATTGTGCCATTTTTACCTAAAACCCACACTTGACCAGCAGGCGTTATGCCTATGCCTATAAGCGGCTGTTCACTGGCTATATGTTCCCAATTATCACCTTTAGGATTGAACGAAGTAACACCATGCCTTATGAGTACATCACCATTCGAGGCTATAGCCCAGGCACTAATGGGTATTTCTTCGGCATCACCAAAACCATTGCCATCTTGATTGGAGACAGAATTATGGACAACTTGTAAGGCAGCATCTAATATTTTAGAATGACTTAATTCCTGCCAGGGGCCACTGGTAACCAAGCGGCATTTTTTCATCCATCTACGTCGTCTTACACAGTCGGTGATACGTTTTTGAGCATGATACGAAGTTGGAAAATCAATGGCATATTGCCAGCCCTCTTTGTCACAACCACCGGGTATATTGTAGTCGATTACCCAATCTGAGATCCATTCATAGTGTGAAGATAAGAGTTTGGTATGCTCTTTGCTACGTTTTTGACGACCCGTAGCATCGCTCCACATAAAGCGATCGGTAGGCAGACTTTTCGTAGTGAAACCACTGATGGGATTCCAACGTTGATTTTCATAAACATAATAGTTGTGGGTATCAACCATGTGATTAATTTTACCTGTGCTGCCTTCTAGGCCCTTAAGGAAATTACCACCCCAACCGTTATTGTAGATCCAAGCAGTGTTGTCACAAGTCATGCCCCATACAACACCAGCCGTACAAGTGAAAACTCTCTTTATATGGCCGCCAATTTGACGCCAAAACATTTGCTGTAAATTTACGATAACTGAGGGACAACGGTAGATTACATTAAACAGTTTGACACGACCGCTGACATAGAGGCAGGTCACGGAGTCGGCATCGACACGATATTTATAGTCTACAAAATATACATTATTTACAAAGATCGAATAATGGTTTTCCAAAGCCCTACAAAAGCACAAATTGTTATCATTTATCCAAAACTTTAAGTCATAGTACTGTACCTTATTTTTAAAGTGAATCTTTCACCAGGTGCAAATATCATTTTATCGTAACGGCTTTCCTCCTGCCATTCAGAATTTTCCATGGTATTGAACACCAAAGTTTTCTCATTAAATCTGTGAAATATTGAAACGTTTCAATACGACTAAATAACGCTGAACATCTTCTACCATATGATTACCTTGGATTAATGTGCATAGCAATAACACGAAATTTTTCCACTTTAACGCCCATCTTTATGGTGGGATGGCACTGTAAATCAAAGCGTATTTGATCAGCATCATCATAAACACAACCAGAGATTTCTAACTCAGAGCCAAGCGGCATACTAATAAGAAACTGAGTGTTATTAAAGTCCAAATTTAAAAAATCTGCTTTCCTTATACTTACCCATTGTACAAGGTATTGTAATAGGGGGTTTCCATAGCAGTAACATCCATTACTTGTTTATAACAATTTTCTGCTGCGTCCAATTGTTGAGCCTTCATATTGCACGGATCGAAAACAAACACATCTCCCAAGTCAGTGGTAGTCCAGATGGAATTATTGGCTGGCTTGCCCATTACTTCATTGATTTGACAGCACACTGACGTAAGATGCGAAAGCCAATCTTCCATTTCCGCATCGCTGGCAAACTGTAAACGTACGGGTGAACATGTTGCAGGCAAGCAGGGGGCATGTATGGCAAGACGTGGCGAGGCTGGTTCACTACAGCATTGTACACAAGTAATGGCCGACAGAGAGAATTGTATCTTTGTGGTAACACCGTCAGGATGCAACACTGTAAAAGTACCCGAATCTGAGTCTTTTTGAGTGCTGGGATTTTGTGTGGTAGGCGTAGAAGCTGAATTACCACTAACCCACTCCAATTCAATGAGACAATCTTCGAATTCTAAAGTATTTGGCCTTTGGTAACGAGCCTCCGCCGATTTAATCCAAGAAGATAATTCTACAGCCTTTTCATATTTGGAAAGATTGGGTAAGTTATTGAGCTTTTCCTGGCGTTTCTGCAGATTTTCTAAAATGCATTTACGCCAAGGGGCATCCACATCCAAACGGCTATCCATTGAGCTTTGTTCGTTAAACCAATTGGGCAAACAAGCAGAATCCACATTAACAGCACCAGCAGCTATATAAGACCACATAACCTCACATTCAGTCCAAAATTGTGAACCTTTAAGGAAATTAAACAAAATACATTTGATCTGTTTCTAAATCTAATCAACTAACCCGCATGGTCATCATCTTCCCCTAAGAAAGCATCCGAACCATGATGTAGTGAAGAATCCGATTCAAATACTGCAGAATCACTTTCAGGATGAGCCTCGGTGCCCACTATAGAGCCTACACTTCGTACTGGAGACCAAGCTCTAGGATTTTTCAATTGAGTCTCATAAGGTTTACCCGTAACCTCTGCCACTTCTGTAGCGGGTGCACTAGAGGCGTGTGTAGGTTCTCTTAAAATATTCGTGCGCTTCTTATGTCTTTCATTTAAATTTAAGCTACCCACGCTTGGTGGTGACTCTGAATAATAACGAAATAATTCAGATTTAAAACGGGCCGGTGGGCCACCATTAGCTGAGCTTGTGCCACTGTTCGAGTGACCAGCTACAACATTTTCTATGGGAGCACAAGTCTCCACAACACCTTTCTCTTTATCTTTGCTGTAGAGATTGGAAAAGCTTTGATGTTTTGATCCTGGTGTAGAAGAGCTGCCACTTTTACGTGATACTATAGACATGGAACTTGAAGTACGACTTATTTGCATAGGCAATTGAATTTGACGCCATTTCTTGCCGGTAGGATCAGAAACTGTAACGCCAGATCTAAAATAAAGAGCACGATCCGCTGAGCCAATGGCAAACACCTTCAATAACATTAAACAATGAATACAAAACTTTTAAAATAAATCTGTTAAGACAATACCTGATCGTTAGCTGCTACCGAAACCATGGAAATATTACCAATCATTTCCACCCAACCACTGCCAATAGCGGCATCTTCACTTACCCCGGAGGCGTTGCCATTAATGCCACGTCTAAACCATACACTGCAGTCATTGCAAACACACCAAACAGCATTAGTGCCTACCGATACTTGAACGATTTTTAAATTATTTGTTGAATCTGTGCTATTAGTATGTATGGGTGCTTTAACATCTAACCAGGCATTGCCCGATAAATTATCACGTGTTACGCCAGAGCGTACAATAGCACGACCATTGTATAAAACAGCCCAAACTAAGCCGGTGGGTCCAACGCTTAACTGAGCCAATTCGCTGCCAACTGGTGTAGATATGGCAGTCCAACGTAAACCCTCCGGCGCTGACATGGATACACCGCCACGAAACATGGCCTGTTAATAATGAAAAGATAAAACATTATATTCCATATTGTGTATCATTGCAAACTTACCCTGCCATGAGCTGTTATGGCCCATACCATCAAAGTTCCCGTATTGGCATTTGGCACGTTTGTTCCACCCACAGCCACATCTATGAAAGGTTCCTGTGTGGGATCCTTATGCAAGGGAGCCACTGCACACCAAGAATTCATGGCACTATAGCGTCTAAATCTCACCCATTTACGACGTCTCACATAAGAATTCCATGACTTCTTAACCGAATAACAGGCTGGAAAATCCAAAGCATACATCCAACCATCTTCAGCCAAAGGTTGACCATCCAAATCTAATTCTAAATGCCAATCACCATCCCATTGCCATGCCATTGATGGCAAACGTATCTTATCGATTGTTCTATCCTGTGTGCCATCAGCCGAAGAGAATTTATAGCGATCTGTGGGTAATAATTTCTTTGAAAAGCCTTCTATGGGCAACCATCTTTCATTTTCATATGCCTCCTCTTTCACACGTATTGGCACATCAAGACCGTGTACGTGGACATATACTTGACGGTCACCGCCTATAGCCCACATAAAATTTGAAACAGACGAGATTTTTTTGAACTCCAATCCCGTATAGGGAAATTCCCGCCAGGCTGCCGAACTGGTGGACAGCGTATACACCCGGCCTTCGCTACTGGTGGCAAACAATAAACTACTGGGCATTTTTCTTTTTTACCACCACCAACCAACACCTTTAAAGAAGCTAAAAACTAAACCCAAGGCTCTAAACGCCCCACTGAGTGAGTCACAGTTTATTTCTTCAAATGGTTTTGCTCTTTCCTTTGTTGACTTAAAACATTTATTTTATTTTGTTTTTATTGCATTCGCAATAGACTCGTAGCTGCTTTAATTGTTAAACATTTTATTCACAATCTCACCAATTGGTTTTTAACAATTTTTCTAAATTTTCTGTACAAGGATACTAAAAAACATTGTGTAGACAAAAAAATCTATAAGAGAAGAAAAATCCTTGTTTGAATTAGCGTTGCCAACTGTGAATTTGTTAAGCAAAAGAAAAACACTCAGCTGATTACTACACAGCTGTTACTGTTTGTTGTTGTTATTGGGCATGATGAGTAGATGTTGTCATTTTTTGTTTTTGCAAAAGAATAGATAAATTAACAGACTATTAAACTGGTTTAAGGTGGCCAAACAGAATTTCACAAAAGAGATACAATAAATAAAAGTTTCTATGAAAAAATAAAAAAAAAACGTATTTGTGCTAAAATAAGTGAATTAAAAAGTGATTTTAAGTTGAATTCGTCATCTACTATTCAGAAGGTAAGGTTACTTTTAAGATATATCTGTATTTCTGTTTCTTTCTCTTTCATCCTAATGACATGGCCGGGACAGCGTAGCCGCTAGGTGTTAGTGCGATGAACAAGTCAATAGGGTTGAGAAGCTTATACAGCTCGTTGTTAGTTAGGATGCGGAGATCATCGCCAACTCGCATTGGTACGAACATATTGCGCAGAACTTTTCTCACAAAACAAAACTTTTCTTATGATTACCTCCAAGGCAATTGTATTGGTGCTTAATAGCGTCCATGCTTTCTAGGCTTGCCAGATTTGAAATCGTCAAAAAACATACATTGAAGTTAAAACAGCAGTACAATTGAGTAAAAAGAAGTACAATTGTTTATTTTCAAAATTTATTTAATTCAATAAAAAGAAACTAACAAAAAATAGTTAAAAACAGTAACAATGAAGAACATAAAAAAAGAGATCATAACTATTTGTATTTAATATAAAAAAATGAACTTAAAATTTAATTTAAATCAGTTATTTTGATTTTAAATCTATGGAATTTATATGTATTTCAGACTAGACTGAAATCAATATATTATATTATGATAGTATTATTGGATTTTTAATTTATCTGAATAAAAACTCAAAAACAAATTTTCATTGTTTAATACTTCACAGGGCGAACTCAATTAGGTGATGGCAATCGTACAACAACTCAATTCGCAGTGTTTTTTTTAACAAAAACAACATGTATTTTCTGTTGTTTTTGTGTGACCGGTTATGTCAAATGAAATTCGCCGTCAGCTACAAATGACAAAGGCGAATCCATATAATGACATAAAGTTGTTATTTTGTGTCAGTATTTCACTTTTGTTTCTTTTTGTTTATAAAAAAAATTAAAAAAACAAATTGTAAAAAAACTAATTCTTTTAAATACGGGCTGATTTGCACTACCACTGAGGTCGTTATGCTTCAGAGGGATACTGGGAAGCATAAGAGCGGATTCTACAATAAAAGTTGTGCTAGAACATCAAGAATATTTGAATAAATTATAAATTGTGTAGAATACAAATATAAAAGGAAATAAAAAAATAAATAAAATAATGTATATACAGTGAGCAAAAAAAATGTGTACATTTATTATAAAAAACTAACAAATAAATTATTCCACAGGATTTTGTTTAAGATGACTTTCTAGAGAATCCGATCGCCGTAGTCAAAGAATCACAACTTTTTGTACCTCAAAATGTTGAATTTCATAGTTTCGATGGTTATTTTCTATATACTTAACCAATAGAGAAATGTTTATAATCAAAATATAGTTTTAAGCTTTTATTTAATCTTAAGGACAATAAATTTCATTTTATAGTAATTCTTTGTTCAAAAATGTATTCCACATAGTAAGTGTACAATTTTTTTTTTGCTCACTGTACGTGTACAAAACATTTAACATATCCGGTCGCTCAAAAAAGCAGTCAGCTGGGCTAATAACACTACCTGGTTGAATGTACCATGTGCCATACTTCAAAATTAATTTAAGAAAAAATAATTTTAATGGTATACATTGATAAAAGTACATACATACATAAGTATATACATTATTAATTTTTTAAAATTATTGACTTTAGAATTTACTGATACATTTAAATAAATTATAAATATTTATCACTTTTTTGTTTTTTAATTTAATTTTAACCTTTTTCGGTTTTTAAAAAATTTTTGTTTCAATGTTTTCAGCAAATGTTTTTAATGATATAAATTCGTCAAAAAGTTGATCTAAATCAATATTTTTGATTGAAAATAATGTAATTATTTCCACAAATTCATGAAAAGAAATGTTTGAATTAAGATGGAAAATTGAAAGTTTTTTAAACTTATTATTTTCTAAATTGAAACGACCTTTTATATACATAAGTACTTATGTATGTACATATATTCGATAAAAACTTTGCTGCGCGTTTTTTAAAAAGACAAATCTCTTGCTGATTATTGCAACTGCTACATATGTATGTATATGTTCGTCTAAAAACCCATAGAATTTTTCATCGTGCTGTTGTTCAAATTTGTCATTTAACTGTTTTATTATTAGATTGAAACATATCAATTATTACAAGGCTATTATTTTCTTCTAACTTTTTAATAGCAGATATTATTGTATTTCCTATATTATGGACAAAACCAAGGTATGCTTCAGAAATTTCTTTTCGAAAAATTGACGTAAAACACGGCAACAACAATATTGCGACAAAAAATAAGCCTTAATAGCAGGATAGTTTTTTAAAAGTCTCTCCACAGCGGGGGTTAGAGAAAGCCATCCAGTTGGTACATGTCGGAACATTTCAGACCATTCCAAATGGCAAAATTCAAACATTTCTTTCAGATTTGCAGTTTTTTTTTGTTGATGGCGAAAATTCATTAAAAACTTTCATTACATTTTCTAAATCAAATTTTAATATTTTTAAAGAATTTTTAAACGCATTATTTAATACGTGACAAAGGCATCCAATTCCTATTATATTCGAATTTGCCTTTTAAGCTCAACAAATACACTTTTTTTATTTCCAAAATTTACGTTGACATTGTCTGCGCAAAAGCTTGTAATGTTTTCTAAACTCAGTTTTTGACTCTCCAATTTATATTTTAAAGAATTTGAAATATTAATTTATAATTCGGAGTCAGAGTTATAAAAACTTAAAAGTTTTGTGCAGACTCCATTTTCTTTATTAAACTATCTCACAACAATAGAAAACGTTTTAATATGTATTACCTTTGTTAGAAGCATCTGTGGGGATTGAACAGGACATGTTTACCTCTATAAAATTATGATGAAAGTACAAAAAAGTACAAAAAAGGTAAAAAAAGTACAAAAAGAAGTAAAGATACTAAAAAGAAGTATATTTGCGTACTTCTTTAGGGGTTATGCAGTTAAAAGTACAAAAACTAAAAAAAGTACGCGTAGTGCTGAAAACAGTACGTCTGGCAAGCCTAATGTTTCCGCACCGTGGAGAAGCACGGGGTGAATTGTCAATTGTCCATTTATAACATGACACTTGTTGACAAGGATAATCCTACGCTTGACCTTCAAACTGATATCCTCTTTGCTGGTTACAGCGGTGCTAATATCAAAGGCGCTTTTATGCAAAAGCTGCAGGAGGTGCTTAAGGTCATTCTACACCGTCTTATCAGCATCGCAGGAATGCCGCGTCCAGGCATTATGTCAAAAGCACCATTTCTTCTTGGGCTATCGAATACTGCCTTATAGTCGCTAAAAACATAAATCTTGAGTTTACTATTTACAGTTAGCCACCACTGTAAGGTGTAAATGGGATGTTCATTAACAGATGTGATATAACACCACCCTAATGAGCCTATACTGAATCTGTTTTAGTTCATTTACGGATTTCCATCTTTTTACTCGGTTTCCGTTTATATTTCGTTTCCTTGTTTCAGTTTCATTCGTAAGGCTAAGCAGAAGCAGTCCTGGGATATTAGGCTTGCCATTTTTTATTGCCTAGCAACAACATAAATAAGCCTCTGATCCTAAAACTAAAAGACTTTATCTATCTTAATTAATTACAATCCATAGATGAATAGAAAATTATTTCAAATAATTATAATAAATTAGTAATAAAGGTGACCAGAAGCATTATACAAAAGCCCATCAACTTCTTTGAGCTTAACAACCTTGTATTTGTCATGCAAATTTCTAATACTTAAAAAAATAACTTTTATCACAATTTTTTATGACGTCTATACTTTGAGTAAATTATAGTGTAATGAAGGGTTATAAAAGCTTCATTTAAATATATGGATTATTTCGCATGAAGTGCGAAGGTTTGTGGTTTGTATTGTATTTTCAGCGAATCGTGGCAGTGGAATATGATTTATAAGCATAAAACATTCAATTAGCTTTTCAGGATAATTGAAGGCATAACAGTGGTTAAGTTCGACTGTGTGATAACCTATACTGTGTATATGGAACTTTATATTTTATATTATCTTTTTACAATGAAGGCTTAAGTTAGGTTAGGTTAAAACATAGCTTAAAGCATAGCTCATCGATTATAACTACTTTTCTCTTTATCTATTATTTATTTTTTAAATTTAAATAAAAATGTGAAACTGTTTCTCTATTACATTTACAGAAATAGTTTGTGTGACCAAATTTTTTTAAACGCACCGCTTTAATAGCTCTTTATAAAATCTTTGAATATAATGATAATTTCCATTTTTTCTTTGCTGTATTAAAAGCCTTTTTACTTATAATTTTTGCAACATTTTTATGTGCCTGCTTCCATATTGTGTTATTAAATTGGCGAAAATCATTGCCTTTTCAAAGTAAATCCGTGTGAAATTAAATGTCATGGGAAATTATGTCCTGTGAACTATTGTCCTATACATTAAATAGCAAAGAAAAAAAAAACAACTACAACAACAAAAAAGCAACAGTAAATTGAAAACAATTCATTATCCTCCCTACAAAAGTTGAATGTCCTTTAAGACCATAGGGTTTTCAAGGTACCATTTTATCATTCAACCGAAAGAAAAACAACAAAAACAGAAGAAACACGAAAACAAAAATAAAGTTATTTTTCCTTTTTATCGCATTTTTTGTTTTTTTTTTTGGGAAAATTTATTTGTTATGACTACAACAATTACATTATTGTTGTTTTTGTAGACCAACAAATTTTATTTATACAATAAATAACCAGAACTATTACAGACGACATGAACTTGCTGTCAGGAGCAGACAAACCGGTCATCATTTTGTCATTACAAACGTAATTTGAAAAACCAAAGATTCAGAGACGGCGGCTTGAATTTATCAGAAAAAAGAAAGGGGGGTCTTGTCTTAAAATATTTTTACACAAGTAATCTACAATATTTAACATGTTTTTGTTAATATTTAAAATTTTTTTCTTAAAATTTTTGATATTTCTCCATTGGCCCCCTTTTTTAAACCCACCCTTTTAGTTTAACTTTTGGTCATTTGCCTTTAAAACACTAAAATTGAAAATTTTCTATAGAATCACGTGTTGCTCAGCCATGAATAAATAATTGCCATTAGACTGGGCTGGTTGGTGAATTTTTGTAAAATGAATTGAAAATAATTTTGGGTTTTTTGAACCACTTTTTTGCCTCTTATTTCATATAAATTACAGTGAAATTAATTTTTGTTTAAATTACTGTAATATTTATTATTTACTTTTATATTTGTTTCTATTTGGTTTTATTATTATTATTAATATAATAATAAAAGGATTTTTATGGAATTTTATTGTGTTTTTTTTTTGTTTTGTTTTTGTTGTCAAAGAAAACTTAAATTTATTCCGATTTCTAATGCCAGTGGGAAAATTCACAATAATTTATCCGTTTTAATGGATTGAAGTTGGTTTTTGTTTTGTCGTCTGCACAGTGGGTTAATGGTGACGGAAAAGTGTCCAAAACAAAAGTATTTTTAGGATCATTATATGCACAAAAAATTAAAAGTTATTGTAACACCATAACACTCTACTTACTGTTCCTGGGGACGGAAAAGTGTCCAAAACAAAAGTATTTTTAAGATCATTATATGACAAAAAATGTTATTGTAACACCATAGCACTCTACTTACTGTTCCTTGCATACTCAATGTCAGATTAGGTTAGATTAGCAGGGTGGTGCATCACTGTATTTACAGTTTTATGCCTGTACCCATAGACCCTTTAGTTTATTGTGACGCTTCAGTAAGTAATGTAAGCAAAACAATTAACCATTATGTTTCAAGACATCCCCTTAGCTATTCAATACCGTTTATGAAATTCGTTTAGGTCCTTCAGTTTACAGTCTTTTACCAATCCCTCAACAAATTGACTACCTAGCAATCATCGTCACTATTTTCTCTGCATCTTCATGTACATACATATTTACATACATAATTGGTCATTATAACCCTTCAATGAGGATTACGACATAGCTTCTTACACGACTAATGTTGTGTATGTTTATTTTATACATGAGTGGCGGGATGGATCTACAGTTTAAAGTCGACTTCGAACGACAGATTTTTAGAGAAACTTTTCATGGCAAATTTATTTACTCTTAGAGAATTTGCCAGCAATCTGCTGAGAGGAAGTAGCTGTAGAAATAAGTTTCCATATTTCGTTTTGTTGGATATGTCTGGCCTGGGGTTTGAACCATGGCCTCACGCCTAATAAGCCATCACACTACCTACTAGACTACGGCCACTATTCTTCATATAGCCTACAGAAATCCGAGATATCCCTATTCTATCTGCTGATTCAATGTCTAAAGGGACCAGTCGCCGTTAGTACTCTTATAATAGTTCTCACGTTTAAGTCTAGTTTATGAATGAGCTTTGGCCAAATGACTCTTGTAACCCTACCGCCGGTTCTACATTTTAATCCACGATTTGTAAGTGTAAGTCGATTTCACCGACTCCCCTTTTGTTGTAGCTTCCAAAGCTGAATCTAATCTATCCAGTTCATCCACAACCTTGTTGCCAGTAATGCCGCATTGATCAGGTACTCAGCATTGTCTAATTTGATCATCTGATCTAAGGTCTCTTAACAGCGTTTTACACTCCCGGATTGGATGTGGCCAGAAAACATGTCCTCTCAAAATCTTTAGTGTTGCTTGATTAATCACATAAATTGTAAGTCTTGCGCTCTTCGGTATATGTTTTCTGACTAGTTCGATGGCCTTCACAATCCTTGGAATATTCGCCTGAAAGACGCTACATTTCGCCGTATGCCTGTATGAATTAATAATATATTTCAATCCATCAGTGGAAATATCCGAGCCACCGAAGAGTTTATCCGAATCTATCGAGAATTTTCTATCAGGTATTGTCACATTTGGTGAATCGCTGAAGTAAACTTTTAGGACCATGTAATCCATCATTCCGATAATTGAAATAATTTGATTCCTCCACTTTAACGTCTTCAGAAGTACCGAGTGACGCAGTCACTAGACATAAGACATTTAGTCTGACAAGACTTCTACCCGCCATATGCAACACATATTTCTTAATCGGGGTATTTATTGGCTAATTACATTCCAGAACAGTTCTTACTCCCGCATTCCTTGACGTTATTGCCTTAATTGTTATTTGACTATCAGTGAAGATATTTATATTCCTATATGTTAAGTTTAACAAATTATAACTGGCCCAGGTGCGATTTTCTAATTACTTGAAAGACTATATTATGGACCGTCATGTTTACATTCATCAGTGTAACAACAAGTCCCCGCGGGGACCTACAAAATTAGTCAGTTTAACCCAGAAAGTCGATCTGGTATCAAAATAATGCAATTGATCGCAGGCGATACCTATCCCTTCAGTATGGCAGTACTTCACTAATGATACGATTTGTGACTCTGGTTGATCCGTGCCCCATAACTTTAAGGCGATACTTCGCACGTGCAGCCTTCATTTTACGCTTTTGAAAAATTTGATCTAATATCCTCGTTTCGGATTTTAAGACTCAATTTTTTTTTTTAATTTTTTATTTCTTCTTTCGTTGTAGTTCGTCCCACTGTAGCATATAAATTTCCTGCGTATGACTCCTTTTCATAGCGATATTGTTGTATGAAAACATTTCAAAACAGAAATTATTCGGTTTTACACGCTGGTGGAAAACAAGAGCAACGACGGAAACTGTTTCCCAGTCTGTAACCATATGTCGCACTTAAGAATGTATGTGTACGAGCATACGAGCAAAAAGAAGGAGAATATTTTCATTTTAATTGTTGTTGTTGGTACTTGTTTTATTAACATTTCGATGTTTTAGCTTTAACACTGAAACTACAACAACAAGGTCAACTTTAATCAGCTCAAATGCAAATGGATTTGCGCATGGAACTACAAGCGAATGGAGAAAACAAGAGCTAACACCTCTAAAGAAAAGCGACAAGGCTTTTATGTTAAAGTGTGTGATAAAAGGATTAAAAAGGAATATTTTTGTTTGATTTCTTGTTATAATATAAAATATAGGTTCCTTTACACTATGAACACTTTACTGTATGAACACTTTCCTTTGAAAGTCATAAGGCCTTGTTAAAGGCGTCTTTGATTCTTGTTCCTGGCATTATAACATGGTTTTATTGTTTAGTTTTACAAAATAAGAATAAAAAACAAATCAAGAAACGCATGAATGAATATTCAAAGCAAAGAGAACAGAAATAAAAAAACACAAAAACAAAAAAGTCATTTTGATTTTTAACTTGAAATGAAGTGCTTTAGGGTAAGCAGAGCTAGTTACCCTTTTGTTATGAGCTGTTGTTAGTTTTAGTCACTATAACCTTCATCACGATTTTTTGTTCCTATTTTCTTATATTTGTAGTTACCTTTAGTCTTATTTCGGACATTAAGCTGCCCAATATGCTCCTTTATAGGTGCAATATATTCCAGGCTGAGGTATTCCTAAGTTCTGAAATGAATTGTGCCGTAGGATACTGCGATTATTAATGTGAATGGACAAGGTCCTCACTTTGTTTCTGTACAGGAATATGTTTTGTAGTTAGCATGGTACTGTGTTGAATTTCGGGTCGTTGTGATGTGTGGTGTAATGAGACTGCAGATAAACTAGTAAGAGAAGCCGGGGTGAAAGACACGATCAGGGTAAGGCGGGCGCTTAAAATTCCTTTGGGACATTACTTTGGCCTGATCGTTCAGGTGATCAGACAATGAATAAACTCTGCATGATTGAACGGAAGATTACTGAAGCTTCAGGCTTCAACGGCTGAGGTTGGAACGTCAAAACCAAGACTAAACATAGCAAATTCCAACAACTGTAGAATGCAACAGAAATTTATTGAAAACGTCCGATAATATTACTATCTGAGAATTACGTTAAGAGCCGCATTAACAGTGCTCGACAATAGAACAATCAATTACAACCAGTAAAGAGCATTATGCGGAATCGAATGAAACTTGTTGTGACCTCCAGAGATAAATCCAAGGAATTTTCTGGCAAATCATCGTCAGCAAAACACGAGTCCAGGACTTAACCAAGATTGAGGTACGAAAACGCGAATGGAAAAGGAAGACCACTGTTACAGTCAAGGCTACAACTGACTGAAATCATTAGGGCAGTCGTTGGAAGAGACAGTGAAATCATATCTACCGCCATCAGCAGAAAATAAATGCAGTGGAGCTTAATAAATTGTGAAATAAATTAAAACCATTTGTTGTGGATAAAAGAATATAGAAGCTCTAATACTAGTAGAATTAATAGAAGGAAAATCTTTGCTTCAAAAATTTTTTTTTCGGTTCACTCTTTAAAATCGTTATAATGAAACAATTGCTCATAACTTTTGGTGTTTCGGTCATTAATTTCATGTTTTTCTTTTGAGCTAGACGACCTCTAAATTAATATATAAAATTTATTTTGTTTTTCGTATGAATTTTTGTTAATTTAAGGGCTGTAACATACCCTTCAAGTAATAAAGAAACGACAACAATAAAAGTCTTTTAATAATACACAATACTATGCTCTCTTAAGCTTAAAATTGAATTACTATTTGTTGGCATTTTTGCATTAAAAAGGATTTTTGTGTTATTAAAAGTAAAGTAGAGCGAGAGAGAGAGAGAGAGAGAAAGAGAATGAGAAAAAGTAAAAGAAGTTAAATTATAATTACGTGTACTTTAACATTCAGTCAAAATATTAACAATTGTTGTTGGCAAATTTGTTAACAGTAAATCAAAACAAATCATGACAAAAAAAAAGGAAAAATATTCAACGCCTCTCTTTTTTTTTTACTCAACCCATACATTTATTTTTGGCTTAACTCTTCCGGTTAATGGTGAGTGAAAAAAAATTTAGAAAAAAAACTATTTTTGTGGAATAAAACCAACAACATTATGTTTACAAATGATTTATTTGTTGTTAAAAAAGTATGTGTGTTAGTAAGCTACAAGTCGATACTTAAAGAAAATACAGAAAGAGAAAGAGTGAGAGTATCGAGGTTTGAGGAAGAAAATGTTGGAATAAAGTGAGCATGAGAGTGATTGATTGGTAGCTTCAATGTGAAGACAAATTAATTTATTTTGTTATGTTTCTCTTTGACTTTTTTACTGTTATTTTGTCGAGAACGTTATGGTATTGGTTTTATTTCATAACTTTACTTTTTCTGTGTGCGGGTGCGTGTGTGTGGATAAATTTTATTTAATGAGTAAAAAAAAAACAAAAGAAAATTCGATTTAGTCACGTGTAAACTGTTTAATTAGAATTTATCACAGCAATTGTATGAACGTGCCAGAACGTGTGTGTTTAAATGTTGTGCTTCTAAGCGTATACGTGTTAAATAATTGCTGACAACACTTATACGCACCAGTACTACATTGCATTGTAAATAAATTGCAGGTAAAAGAGTGTGAATTAAATTGAATTAAATTTACTTCAGTTCGTAATTAAAATGAATGACATTTTTCAGGAAACCTGATGATATTTATAATTAGTTGTGCTTTGTTTTAAACAAATGAACTACACAACATGTTAGGGAAACTTCATATATTTCAATACATTATAGTTCTTATTGTAATTCTTTTAATTTATTTGAAATTAGTTTTAAAATTTAGTTCGCCATACATTTTATTAAAAAAGAGTTGATTGTAAAAAAAAACGTTATTCATTTTTGGGTTTCAAAAGAAATGTTGTATCATTTGCAATAGTCGATCATTTTGAGTTGGTTTGCGACCACTTTTTCATACATTAGGGAATTTCTCATGATTCTCACGACTTGTGACATTGCCACAAGCACTTCTGTGCTCTTCCAGAGATTCATTCCTTTGGAGAATCAGAAATAAGAGTCTGTTGGGATAGCGAGCAATCAGCACATCTGCACCATTCTGAATGGTTAGCCGACTGTAATTATTGCGTTAGTTTAATTTTCATCTAGGTGCAAATCTAGAAGTAAAATAAACCATAATTTGTCGTTAGGCAGGCCAATTTGCTGAGAACGTTAAGGAATCGAATGCGTGCATTGCGATGACGTACTTACACGTATACGGTTTTTTTTAACTTGTTTATTACATTTCTTGGCACAGTAGATCGACTATAATGGCTCTGTTATGTTTGACAAAGGGCCATGAATCGAGTTATAAATAGTAGTCATTGGTAGGAAACTACCAACTATCATTGCCTATAGGAAACTAACCAAAATAAATCTTGCTTTTGCAGCACTCTTTTTATTAGAGAGCTCGGTCAAAGATGTCAAAAAGTGAGAGGTGAAAAATACCCGTCTTTTCAAGACAAGAGCAGGGCACTACCAGATAAGGCGACAAATGGTCTCTTTTTCCTTCTCAGCACCATAGATCCTGCAGAAATCATTTTACAAAATGCTAAGCCTTTCAGCATGCCTACTAAAAGGATCAAAGATGGCTATGCGATTTAAGGGCAGAAGGAAGTTGGTACTCTTCTTTTCCATACGTATCCAATCCAGCAATATTGCTGCCTATTAAACTCAGACAGACAGAAAATAAAGAATCATTCAATGCTTTTATAAAAAAATTACTGGCTGATAAGTTTAAAACGCACGACTATTCATAACATTTATAAACACTAATTAAGTATCGATTTTTAAACGTAACAGTTGTATTTGAAAGCCGTTTATAATAGTTTTTATTTTCTAAAGTTAAGCCCTTATATCGTATTAAAAAAAAATATTGCATTTCACTCTGTTTCAGTTATAAAAACATATTAATCATCGTACATACATACCTTTAAATACACTCAACAAGTTGTTGATATTTTCTTACTTAAAGACTTCTTTTTAGACGATTTCAATAACACTACGACGTATGAGTGCTTTTTGTTTTGAATGCAATTGCAAACAATTGTTACTCATACGTATACAGTTATTTAAAGAGAATTAAAGCTGAAATAAATTCCGCATACACTTACTCAACCAAAAACAATAAAATGAAAACAAACAGAAATACTCGTAAAAAGTATACAAATATATTTCATAAACAATGGAAATAAAAACAACAACAGTTAACTCTCATGCTGGTATAAATGGCCTTCAATATCTGTTGTATGTACGTGTGCTAATGTATGTAAGCTTCGGTTTATTTTTTTTTATTTGTTACTCTTTCTCCTCACAAATACAATGAAAAACAAGAGAAGAAAGAAATGAAACGAAATCAAATTTCAAAATGCGAGTATCAACAACGTTATACAAAGAACGAAAAACAAGACACCAACAATAAAAGGGCAAAAGAGCAACATGTTTATAAAACTATAACAAGAACAACAAGAATCGTACACACACGTACACATACGAAGCGCGTACACACACGAAGCACACTTCAACTTATAAAGAGAGAGAAAGAATTTGTTCAGGCAGGTAGCATTGCATACGAGTGGGCATTTGATATAAACATCCTCATACTCATAGAAGGCTTTCATAAGAGTAGCCATTGTGTTTTGATTTATGCATGTGCAAACAAACTATGAGAGAGAGAGAGATAGAGCGAGACCATAAAGTTCTTTTCATGGTAGCTGTTAAAGATTTAAAGTATTATTGTTATCTGTGTGTGAGTGTTTACGTATGTGGCAATTATTGCATATCGTTTTGTGTACGTAAAAGTGTTTGTGTTTGTTTTTGTTTTTATTTTTGTTTTTATTTTTATTTATATTTGTATACAATTATGAGTGATTTAATTCCTGTGTAAGAGAATTTCTGTGTATGAGAATATTCTGTTGAAATTTTTTATTTTTTCAATTTTATTCATTATTTTCGAGAAAATTTCAACTGATGCCAGTAATTTTATAAATTAATTTCATATTAAATGCTTGCTCAATATGTAAATTTTTTTATATTGTAAATATCAACGATTTATGATTGAATTCATGACCTCATCTAAAGTATTAAAATTTATTTCTGTAATTTTTCCAGGGTTATATAGAGTTTTACTGTGGTGTTGATACGTATACATATTTTATTTGGAGCAGGTGCGTGGCTTGTTAGGGAGTATATTTACATTTAAATGTAGTACACATACATAATTGGTCAGGATTAGAACTTAGTTTCTCTTGTGTGTTAAATTTTTCAATTTTTTGTGGGAGATGTCTGCCCAGGGGCTTGAATGGTGGCCTCACGTGGCCAATACTCTATCTACTAGACTAAGATAACTTTACAACAACAACTACCTTCGAATGGTTCAAAATTTCCATAAAAGATTCTCGACATTCACTAGATTTTCAGGAAAAATCTCAGCTTTGGTCACGCAGTCTATAGAAACTTCTAATGTTAGAATCCTTAATAAGTCGGAGAAGTTCCAGATAGTACGATCACAAGTCCCATGATGTAATTACGCTGTCGAGAAAATTATAAGGAATCAAGTGGTCGATCGTTTTTTAATAATTTGTCGGTGAAATATCAATTCTGTTCATGTATTCAAAATTGGCTTGAGTACACATTATGAGCCACTGTGATATCACATGAAGCGATACTCCAGAGATAATTGAGAAGTCCTGTTGAATCGGTTTCGATAATCAGCATTAGGGCTTCGTATTTAAAACATGGCTCCTTTAGTAACAAGCCGAAAGCCATTCGAAAAGTTTAACTGGTAGCAGTAGCATCATAAGACCATCAAGAAAGGATATTCCAAAAGAGAAACGCCTGTGTGGAACTAGAGACGGACGTCGGCAAGTATAGTCTCTTCCTTCTCAATCAATCTACAACATATGCAAAAGTGGTTCCAATGAGTGACTATACATTAAAATGAAAGAGATGACCTTACGGTAATAATTAAATTGAAGTTGCTATCCAATTTAGGTGTGGTAAGTCTAACTAAGACTTATTCATGTGTACATTAATTTTCGGTAGGATAACACATGCTGAAGCAAGTTCATTAGCTACACAAAACCGGAAATATCGTTGTAAACAGGAAGACATATTAAATTGATACAAAACTACCACGAATGTTAATCAAGATAATCGCGATATATGCCAACCAGTTTACATTTGAAGATAGCACTCGAGAGATCAAATTTTTTAATAAAGACGCCACTGGTTGTCTAAACAACACATGTGGTCATAAGCAACTCCTGTTTGCATGCTTAGAATTAAAACAAAAACAAAGAAATGGAATAAAATATAAAAAAAAGAAATGTTGACCGTTAGTTAAATGCCAAGCGAACACCTCGTAACTGAACACGAACGTTTTCAATTGGAGTCGCTTCACACAAACAATCAAACAAACAAACCAACGATTGAACGAACGGTCAATTGTTAAATACAAACAAAGAAAATGAAGAAAAAAAAAGTAAAAATAAAAAAACAGGACGTAGGAACTGGTAAAAAGGTAAATTGGTAGAAAAATACAATATTTTAGCCAACAGCTAACAAACGTTTAAGGGCTAAATGCAAAGTAAAACGCGTTTAATGAATTCAGTCACTAAACAACTGCGTGATTAAGCACGTCTCATATAGAAATCAAAAATATTCAAAGAAAATTTTTACCCAAAAACGAAAAGAGACAAGAAAAAATTCTACAATTTTCGTTTTAAAAGTTCTGTAAATAATTAACCAATACAAGCAAAAGTTAAAAGACATATAAAAGACAAGTACAACAACAACAAAAAGAAATAATAATGGGTTGTGCCAGTAGTTCACCTATGGTACAAACAACCGGTAGTGAAATGTTAAAGGCTGCCACACATGTTGCCTCCGATGCAACAAAAACTGCTGAAGATGCTGTTGAAGGTAATAATAATAATGTTATCATCGTCCTCATCGCACAACTACCTACACACGTTTACACTTACCTCTACACATATTCAGAAACATGCACCCATGCACCCTTGCACTTGCCATCATTTGTTGTGTAAATAGTTTGAAAAGAATGCTGCTCGTAAAAGTGATAAACATGTGCCTTCACGGAAAATCGTAAATATTGTGTCCTGCCTGCAGCTTGATGCAGATGATGAACGACATAAACAACAACAACAGTAGCAGCAACAACAACAAAAACCAAATGGTGATAAAAATATAAAAGAAACCTACAATCGGTCCCGTTTGAGTGCAAGTGTGTTGCTTAAATGACTTTTTAGCTAAGAGACGCAAAAACGAATTGAGTTTCAAACAACTTTATATCACATATTGTTTGGTTGCTTATTATCTCCTACAGGAAAACATTTGTGACATCAATGCAACAAATGCCGCTGTTATAAGCGAACATTATTTCATAATCTTGCCAAGGATATTAGAGACCAATAGTCATCTAATATAGCCATGCATATGGGCTAGAAGAGGAGGAAATGACAGTGGACAGTTGTGATATAACAATAAGCAATGCGCCAGAACTAACTGACACGTCTTTGTATCGGTATCACGGGTCCACATTAAAATTATGAGTCCCTTAGAAACAAGGCTGAAAACCAGCCAGAAAATTTCATGATTTTAGTGATCGATCCGACATCGGTAACTCCATTAGACTATCGAGAATATGTAAGCAAAATGATAGAAGAGCCAGACGGTAAATCAAGTGGACAAAACTCTCTTAAGCGCAGTATGTCCTCATGCCTGCCAATTTCGCAATCACCCGTAAGAACAGAATGTACTGACAGAAATGTCTCTAGGATCTAATTAAAGTAGTGGACTTGTACGTTTGCTATTCATTTACGGCCAGAGGAGATTGGTTTTGAATTAATATTGTCCCTCGCTCAGAACACATGTTAGACTAGTCAGCTGTATGTCGTCTGCATAATCGAGATCGTATTGGCGTTGATGTACCAAGACCAGTACTAAAGTACTGTGATCTATTGCACTGACGTAGGATATCCTATGTATCCCTGTTGGATTACTTCGTGTCCTGAAAATACCACTGAATTCCTCTTCTTGATTGGTTGGCATTGGTATTAGTTTTGTTCTTTATACTGGCAAGTGCAATTGGTATTAATAGCTCAGATAGAAGACAGCTCTTCGATTTATCACAAATTCATTGCTCTCACTACCGTGGTGTGGGTACAGCCTTAAAATAAGGAATTTTGCAAATTTACTGAAACCTTAATTAAAGAATATTAGACTGTTACAAAGCATCTGCTTAACGCCTTATTATGGATTGTTTCAATTTCGTTAACTATAATTTCTCCAAATTAGGTGTTAAGTTTTCCATAGCAGCTCCTAGAATGATAGAGTTGCCAGCTGACCTTACTTAGGAACAACGCTCTCGGTGTAATTGTATTAGAATGTTGCATTGAGTGTAAAGTTGATGAAATCTGCTAATTGAGTCGTACTCTACCTCAAGAGGTGGCACAGCACGACTTTTCTACACTCTGTAATCCCTTAAAGCGCTGGTATCGGTAGATTCAAAATCACTAATTTGAAGGGGAATGAAGCCTCTTAATTTCATAAAATTCAAGACCATCATGAGATCGTCACACATCATATCACGGGATTAGGTAGACTGGTAGAAACTTGGTGAAGATTCAAAGTAAAATACTTATTTCTAGATAGATGAAGAAGGAATGTAAAGTCCGCTTTAAATTGCGGTTAATTTCTTAAAAGTCTTGCCTTTAAATATCACTTTTATAGGGTGCATATGAAATTGGAGCTCTGTGTTCTTAAATCTCAAACAAATTGCTGCAATACCAGAACCGTTTCATTTTTAGCTTATTTTTCTGTTGTTTTCTTTAACGCTCTTTGGTTTTTTTTTCATTTGCTTTCTGCAGTTTATTGTGTGTCTTCGTGTGAAGATGCTTACACCCCCATACACATACACACGTATTTGCTTAAAGATAAATCATTTCCATTTTATCATAACAATGTTTGTTGTTATTGTTGTAATTCAAGTGACAGTTCATGTTAATGTTGTGAATGTTTGATAAGAGAAACAAAAAAAAAAAAAAAACCATAAATACCACACACTATCTATCACATATACACACACTGTTGTGCTTTCACATGCATACATATGTATGTATGTATATACGTAAACATAAAACGGAAACAACTTTTTAAATTGGTAGTTAAGACAAGTGCCTCTCAGCATGAAAAGAATAGAATAGAATGGAATGGAATAGAGAGCAGAAAGGAATGTGCCAGTGGTTTTGAAACAAAATCTTAAGAGAAGAGCAACTAATTTTAGAAAAGAAATAATTTTTTGCAAGATAATTTAAAACTGACATTAAGAGAATTGTATTTAAAGGTTGTGTGTTGAATTTTAAATTTAATAGAAACTTTATTTTAAATGCAGAAATTTTTAACTTCCAATCCAATGCAATTTTTTTTGAATCAACAGTTTTGCAAGTATTTAACCAGCATTACACGTTAGGCTTTTAATTTAAACACTGTGTGTGTTGAAAAAACACACTTTTGGCATCAATTCAAAATTTAACGAGCCTGATAGTCTATGTGTAGGCTTTGTAACTCTTTTTTATCGAAAAGTTTTTGAATGACAGCCAAAAAAATTTTAGTTTTTTTTTTTTGGACGAAAAATAAATCCCTCTTTAATAAAGGGTTCTCCACCTGTTGGTTTCAAATGGAAAATTTAAATAGAACACATATAAAGCCAAGATTTCGTTGAAATATTTATTTCATTATAATGCTTTGACCGTGACATTATGTACGAAACCCAATGTCATTTAAATGGTCACCTCTGGATTAGCTGCAACAGTCGATTCTTTTGAGTCAAATCACATGTTCTTAGAGGCCAAATGCTATCGCCAAAACATGAATTTCTTTTTCGAAAGCTTCTTATGCAGTAAAGCCATTATTTCTTGTGTTATGTTGCTTGTGAAACCGTCTTATTGAAATCACACAACGTTCAGTTCACAATCTTCAAATACAGGCCAAAAGAAGTTGGTCATCACATGACCATGGTGTTCTATACTGACAGTAACGTTTGCTCCAGGATAATTTACGAAAAAATACGGCTCAATGACACTTCCAGACGATGCGCTCACTTTTTCCGGATACAATGTCATTTCTACAATCGCTTCTGGCTTTTCCGAGCTCCATATAACCACCGAGTGAGAAATGAGCGTAATTGCTGGAGAAAATTTGAAAGCCTAGCAGCATTTCAATGATGTTTTAAATGGTCAACCGGCTTCAGTCCTTGTGTGAGTTAGACCTTATATGGATGGAGTTGTAAAGATAGGCCCAATTGCTGAGAACGACATGGAATCAACAAATTTTGATTATCCGCCACACTTTCTCTAACAAATGTAGTCGCTGTAGTCTAGTAGACTTATAAAACAAGAGCCCGTATAGCTTCGAACAAAACGAAATATGAAGAAAAGTAGTACTTTTGGTGAATTCATCTTAGCAGTGTTCTTTACTCTGGGAGTAAATGAAATTGCCATGAAAAGTTTCTCATGTTCCCGCCACTCATGGATAAAATTAACACACTCAACATGAGTGGTGTAAGAAGCTAGGTTGTAATCTTAACTACAATATTGTAGTGACGAATTAAGTAAGTGAGTAAGTTCCTTGCGATGATGCATTGTTATGAACAAATTTATAATGCTGTCAGTCTCTACCAATTTCTTTATAAATGTATCATTATATCATTCCGTAACGTTCCAAAAGTAACCACATGTAAATCATCACCTATGTATTAAGCTTTTAATATTTGACTTGTTCATCGAACGATGTATATTCTCAAATACTCAAAACAAATGACACTTTAGATGAAAGATATTTACTGTCTTACTAGAGCAACCATTTTGAAACCACTAAATGAATAACCCGATTTTAAAAAATGTACTTTAAGACAATACACAGTGCAGCCATAAAATAAAATTTTAAGATGGTAACACAATATTTTAAAATTTTTTATGAGGACTTAAAACAAAGCCAAAGATATTCTAAAATACATTTGAAAACACTTTTGAGAAATACCATCCATACGTGTCATATTCTCCAGGGAAATTTGGCTCTAAAACTGAATAATTATTCGGAGAGATCTGAAAGCTTAAGAGACAGAATTTTAATCTGTATTGCACGTCTAGTATCTAAATTTAAAAAAACTCCACTGAAGTACGAGTGAACAAAATGTGCCAATGTAACAAATAATGGTTGCAGGTCTAGAAAATTTTTATTAAGGAGCTGCTCTCCTACGGCCAAGCATTTATTACGCATCTGTGTTGTCCACAGTTCAATCGATCATTCACCCTTAAGTTTAAATTTTTTTTTATTCATTTTCATTTGTTTAAGATACATAGAACTATTACAACACATCTTAACCACCTAAGCAATGGATTTGCTCAATGATAGCAGATTCTGGAATGATAGAGTTGCCATCAGCCGTTGCCAAGAAAACAAAGTTCTTTGTGAACATTGATTGGATTATTGCGTTAGGTTTAGTGCTGAGAAACTTTAAGAGTTGAGTTCTATAATGTTCCTCTTCCTGACGTTCTGGGATTTGTTTTCAAAAACTTTAATCACACACTGTGTCATCTCATTTGGCCAATAAGATATCGCGGTTTTCATTAAGTACTTCTTATCTTTTATCTTTAAATTGAAATAAAACAAAGTGTGTGTAAGACAACTTCAATTTTTACTGGTTTGAAGAACCTAATGATGCCATTGCTTGTGGGACATTTCAAATGTCCGCCAAGGCTTCTCAGGGTAGAGTGCATCCGAAATATTAAATTTTTCATGATTTGGATGCATATGTCACGGCGAATTTGACTGATGGTTTAGAGCTTCTTCGCATATATGTACCTGCGACTTAAGAAAACTTCACAAGAAAAATTCTAATGTGATAAAATCGCCCGATCTCGGTGACCAGTTCAGATTTCCTCCATGTGAAATGACCATGTCTATCTGGTGCATATTTCAGCCGTTACTATGCCAAATAAAGCCATTAATTTTATGTATTTTTTCCATTCAATAATTGTAATAAAAATATTAAAATTTAAGCATTTTAAATTGTTGCTGAAATAAAAATTACAATGAAAATAAAAATAAAATTAATAAAAATATTAAAACACACTCGTTAAATGTGTATACAGTGATGGGCAAAATAGAAGCGGTTTATTTATATTTACAAAGTACAAGTAAAATCGTAGTTTCTTGGATTGTATACAAATTTTACAATTTTAATCTGCATACATGGCAGTTATTACTTCTACAATTTCGCTGAGAGGCACTCCTTATTGACACCACTATCATTTTGCTCTCTGCTAAAGCTACTCAAACTACAACTAACTTATATAAAGTAATTTCTCATAAGCAATCCATAGTAATAATTTAAGTAACATTGAAAATTAAAAATAAAAGTTTTATTCTGAATCACATACATATACACTCGCACTTGCAAACACAAATACACATAAACTAACGCAATGGAAGTGTGTATTAAAATGGGAGAAAATTAAGGCATTTAAAATGAGAGAATTGCGTGTTAACGTTTCAATGGTGTGTGGGTTTTTAAAGAGAATGCGTGTCTTCTGGGTATGTGTTTGTGCATGTGTATGTGCATGTGTTGTCGTATAAATTGTAGCTAGAGATGTAATCTATTTATTATTAAAATAAAGAAATATTGCCACTTGAAACTTTTTTATTTGCCATCGATTATTCCGTCAATTGATTTTCAAACAGAGTGTGCAATTTGCATGTTAAATATGGGGGATTTTGGACAGTTTTTGGTGTGAATTGTGAAATACATACATACATACGTACATAATTGCTGGTTACAATCCTTCAGTTAGGATTACGACGATGTTTTTCACACCACTTACGTTGTGTCTGTTAATTTTATCCATTAGTAGCGGTTTAAAGTCGACTCTGAAGGACAGATTTTTGAAAAACTTTTCATGGCAATTTTATTTTTACTCCCAGAGTTTATGCCAGAAATTTGCTGAGAGGAAGTCACCGAAGAAATATTCAAATTTGGTTTTGTTGGAGATGTCTGACATGAGCTTTGTACTGTGGCTTCGCGTCTATTAAGCCAAGACAATACCTACTAGACTATGTCTATAGTTGCGCCTTTTTTCCTTTTTTATGCCAAGTATGGGTACGTGTTTGAGGTAAAGAATAAATCCAACCAATTTAGTATACGCTCTTCTAAAATCAAGCATATTTCACGAAGATCGTTTAGAACGAAATCTGTCCTATTAGAGAATGAGCTTAGGCTTCCTATCATTATTTTCCCAACAGTTTTAACTGATCTTGCAATAGGCGGTCGAACGTTGTTATGACGAAATACCACTGCTTCTTGGATGGTGTTATATTTCGGGAATTTTCAGTCAATTTTCCTTACCAGCAAATCCCTTATAGTATATGGAATTCCAAACAAATAATGAATAGCCTCGAGGCTGTAGACATTTGATTCTGCAATGACATTTATGTTCCTGCCTGCTTAAAGCAGTTTCACGTAGTCGACTTTGTTTCTTATTATAAAATTTAAATAAAAATGACACATACAAGGGCATGTTTAAACATGTTTTATATATTTAACGTAAGCACTACACGTGCAACCTTTAAAGTTTTTATTAAAAATTTAAAAAAAAAATTACAATAAAAAAACGACAAATGGCCAATTAATTTATTTATAACCATTAAAATTGCACGCAATTAACTTGGCATTACAAATTAATTGCATACGATATAAATTAAATGAAAATTATTTAAAAAAAAGCGTAAAAATTAACATAAAAATAGAAATATACATACATAATTCGTCATTACAACCCTTTAGTCAGTATTACGACCTAGTTTCTCACATAGTTTCTGCATAGAAATATTCCAAATCCTTAATATGCGAAATAAAAAGTATACAAAGAAAGAACACCAACACTCAGGCAATGGCCCATTGCCTCAAGTGGCAACTTACTTTTATTCTCTTTCATTCTTTTACACAGAGTTGTTACAATACATCTTACTCACCTAAGCAATGGATTTGCGCAATGGTGGCAGGTTCTGGAATGATAGAGATAGCCGTGGCCATGAAACAAAGTTTTCTGTAAACATTAATTGGTTTGTTGTGTTCGGTTGGGGTTGGTTGTGTTGGGTTTAGTGCTGACGAACTTTATGAGTTGAGTTCTATAATTTTCCTGTTCCCGATTTGCTAGTGTTTGTTATCAAAAACCGTGTTTGTTATCAAAAACCGTGTCATCACATTTGGTCAATAAGATATCGGGTTTTTCATTAAGTGCTTCTTATCATTTATCTTTAAATTCAAATAAAACAAAGTGTGTGTGAGACAACGTCAATTTTTACTGGTTTAAAAGACCTATTGATGGCATTATTTGTGGCATCAATGTAGACAGAAAGAACACCAACACTCAGCAATAGCCCATACTGGTGCAGTATTGTTGTGTAGAAATGCTAAACTAGTGTGACGAGATGATATATAATGCTGCCCTTAACTTACTGACTCCCTTAACAATCTTGACCGGAAGAACCTCATGATGTTCGGTGTCAGTAAGGGTAACTGCCTGCCAAGTACTTTAAAGTACCCAGATATTGCGGGTCTTTCATTAAGCGTTTTTTCTCTTTAAATTCAACTAAAATAAAGTGTGTGTGTGAGAGAACATTTTTATTCATATTTTAACATTACATAGCACTGTGCAATATAAAACACACACTCGCACACATACATTTGCACTACTCCTACTACTACATAAGCACTCTATCATGCGTTTGTTTTTTCTCTCTTTTTAAAAATTTACGTTTTAATTTGTAATTGAATTTCAATAATTTAGGCGTGAAAGAATCCGTAGGCAAGAGTCTGGAAACCGCAAAAGATACAGTAGCAACCACGGTGGAAAGTGTTAAACATGAAGTGGAGAATGTGGTCAAAGAGAAATCTGGCCAATTGGATGAGGCTAAGAATACATTAATGGAAAAATTGCATTTAAAATCAACAAACAATGATGGCAACAACCCAGAGGCGGCTAACACAACAACAGACACAGCTACTGAAACCAACAAAAAGGCTGAAGGAGAAGCAGTAGAGCATGCTATCGATAAAACGGATATGAATGAACTGAAAACTCAATTAAACGAAAGTTTAAATAATAACGATGGCGGCGGAATTGGTGGTGTTGCGGCAATGGCAGATACTGAAGAGGAGCAGACAACGGAACATATAGTAACACATACTGATACTGAAACGGATAGTTTGAAAACTTCTACACCGGAACCGGAAATCGAACAGGCATTGGCTAAAGCCAAGGATAATAGAACAGGCGTTGGTGATGATAATGGCGATGGCGATGATGATGACGATGATGATGATAATCCACCAACACCAAAACCTACTTTAAAGGAATTGGAAAATCTAACAGCAGAGGTTCTTAAACAGCAACAATTGCAACTGCAACAGGAACATATAATCGATATGGCGGTCAATAACCTTAAGTCCGCTAACAATGCTAATGCTGACCCTCCAGCTGAACTAATTAACAACAGCATAAAAGCAACAGACAACATTAAAACAACAACAACAACACAGATAATTGATAGCAACACGACAGCCCATGACATGTTAAAGAATAACGATTCAATGACCAGTGCTGCTGCAGCAATAACGACAGCGGCAGCGACAGCGACAACAACAAACAATGATAATAAAATAAACACTAATATGCAGTGAGTAGGGCAGAATATTAAATGTTTCTCTTAATGTGTTGTCCACTTCCTATTGCGTTTCTGTGTGTGTTGCGTGTGTATGTTGCCACGTTTTTTATGTGATAGAAATTTGTTTTTACTCTCTCCGTCTCTCTCTCTCTCTCAATCTGTTTTTCTTTTTGTCTTTAAAATTAATACCAAATTATGTGTTTTAATAAGTAATTTATGTACATATGTGCTGGTAGATTACAAACAAAACAAATTTCTATTTTCTTTTTCAAGACTTATGTACTTTTTTATAACAAAAAAAAAAAAAAAAACCAAGAGAGAGAATAACATGTTAAACCATGTTTTCAATTGTTATATCCTTCTTAGTAAAAAAAAATACAACAATTTTATGGTCATTGCACTTACTCTTTCGCTCTCTCTCTTTCTTTCTCCCTTAACATTTCATTTAATTTAGTTGTAGTTGTAGAAGCATTTGGTTTTTAAGGAAATTTCCCTTTTAATTAATGTATGTACGAGTAGTCAATAGTTTTTATGATTTAATTTGATAATTTACTCCTCTTTTTTCTTTTGAAACTAATACTACTTAATAATTATAAATAAAATTTAATAAACAAATAATACATCACAGTTAATTAATAACTTAATAATTATGATAATTAAGAAAACTTTTGTAAATACAAACACACTAACAATAATTATTTAAATAATATGCTTATGTCAACCAAAAACAATATGACATTAGAAATACTGGCACATGGAAATCGATTAAAGATTTTAATTTGAGTTCTTTTCAAGATAAGTGAAAGAAAGTATGATAAACCATCAGCGACAGACAGGCAGTATGGTTGCCGAAAGGCCCATTCTACTGATGACCTATGGCCAATGTTATAATCCCTAGGCATTTTCTGATTATTACACAGAGCGTGGCACGGTGTATTTTATTGATACTTATTGCTTTAGTTACTACTCCAGATTTATTTCGAAGTTTCTAAAGCAACGCACTACAAAGGTTGTTATAGTTAGGATTCATTCAATTGGTATCGGGCTAAATTTTGGGGGAACCGCCATAGCCTTGTAGGTAGTGTGTTGGCTTATTAGACGTAAGGCCACGGTTATGAAAAAATATTTCTTCGTCGACTTCCTCTTCTTTCCGACTCTATACAGCATCGTTGCAAAGTGGCTTCTGTTTTGCTGTTTTATCTCTACTTCAACGGAGAGCACATGAACGAAATAAAGATGAAAGTACCCACAAATATTTTATTCTGTTATTCCACTTAATGGTCTATGGCGTGCATCACCGATATGATCTGCACAGCCGGCAGCAAATTTTACTGCTCTTTACAGTTTCTGCATGGTCGTACCCTATCACCCATCAATAGAGAAGGTTGCTATTACATTCGTCATCTACTTGATCGTTATATCGAATGCATTCGTTTAGTGTTGTAACACTGTAATTGCATACCACATTTGTTCAATTTCGAGTTTCTTGAAATCAAAGCTCACTTGAAATACTCGTAGGTTATATAACGGATAGCTGTGTCGGAACTACTTGACATTTGTTGATTCCCAAGCTTTGCCTTAGATTAAGTTAAAACTATTCTAAAAGTTCAATGAATCTGAACTATCCAATAAATATGTCGAATGGCATTTCAATGCATTTGAAATGGGCTGTACTCTCTTCCTTCTCTACCGATCTGAAACTTGTGAGATCCCCCTTTACATTTGAGACAACAGAACAACGAAAGCTATGAGCTGGAGTGGGAGAACAGTGACTAAAGAAGGCATGAACATGTATGAAGTATAATTTTGCTGATGATTTTCAAAATGGAAAAACAATTAATGCCAAGTTCTACATTAACTTACTGTAACGTGCAAATGATGAAAACCCCGTTTGTATGTTTTATTGTTTTTATCAAGCAAATGCAATATTTTACGCATCCAATATTGCAGTGGTCAGAATCAATCAATCAGAAATCAATGGAAGTTCGAAAGGCTTTTATTGCATCCACCTCTTGTCAGTGAAAGTTTTCTTAGATGATTTTATATTTTTAAAATAAAATAAATGACACTGTGATAAAAGATTTACAAATAACAAACGGGTAGAATCAGTGGTTAATGACTATTTTAAGAACGTGGACAGTATAGATCATGTTGTAAATAGAAGAACGAAGCTGATGATTTTAGCTGACAAGAATTTTGAATGGTTTGCTTATCAGCAACTTAGCTAACTTTGAGTCTAGCCTCTTGAAGACAATTCATTTGATAAGATTTTGTTTTGTTCTCTTGTTCTTTAAAAATAACTTATCATAGGGAATACAGAGTAGAATATTTGGTAGGTTGCCATTTATTTCAAAGAGCCTTTCGCAAAACATTTTAAGCGAAAACAATTATGGTTTGCCACATTAAGCAGTATTTCTACTGTCATATGCATTTTAAATTTAGAATATATTCCTTTATTTTTTTTTTTATTAATGTTAATACGCAATATACAATATATGCATTACAAATAGTAACTATATACTCAATATACATACATACGATAATAATAATAAAAATACCATGTAAATAAATTTTTATTATGTAAACGTTTAATGAATAAAATCGATAATATTTTATAAATTTTTTCAACTGTAAATATTTATTGAATTATCTATCGTTGTTGCTTTTTTTCTGTAGAGGCGTACATAAATCCTTTATTTTATACGACAAAAATTCAGCAGGATACCATAAGGAACAGCTAGAAAGCTGTATCAACCTCAAGCAAGTCTGTACTGTACACTTTAAGCTGAATTAGGTATCCTGTTCCAAAAGTAGTTTGTTTTTGTGCAATTCAAGTAGTTTTGAAAAGTAGAAGAAAAACAAAAAATTCAATTTTCAATTTTTTTTTTGTTTAAAACAAGGCATATTCATAGAAGGCATATTCTATGAATTTGCCTTGGTTTAAAATTTTTTACAATTAAAATCAAAATAATTTAAAAAAATTGGCTTCTTTCCACACAAAACCAAACAACAACAACAACAAAATAAAAAAAATCATAAGAAATAGTAAAACAGTACCAATGAATGCCGTCGTTCATAAACTTTCAACTTTACAACACCCTGCTCCTCTATTGCCACTGACATTGGCCACAACAGATATAGCCTTTGCCACAGCGGTAGCTACCAGCATTGCTAAAGGAAATCATATAGCCACCTTGGATGCACAAATATTGCAACCAAAGCCACTGCAAACTGTGAAGAGAGAAGAAAAACCAAAAGCAAAAAAATTACCGATTGTGAAAACCAACACCGAAACGGAAGAGAAACGTCCACGTACAACGGAATGGGAGAAATTTGCCGATATGTTGGCTTTACAGCGAAAGTTTAATCCACACGATGCCTTTAGGCGCAATGGTACTCTTACGAAGTTTGGTGGTGCCGCTGGTTATGGCCTTCAACATCGTGAAAGACCTTCCCATTTAGGAAGCATACGTGGACCTCTGAATGACGATGACAGCAGTGATACCACCTCGAATTTCCGTTCCAGTCCCGCCAATTCTCAACGTTCTAGTGCCAGAGTAGGAGGCAGGGTACAACGTTTACCAAATCGTCCCAATACCGGCAACAATCGCAAAAAACATCATGAATTTACGAATGGCGGTGGCCGTTACCAGACCAATCGCAATCATCATAATGCAGGACGTAAATTTGATTTTAATCCGAATCGTTCGCGTACCAATGATTTTATTTCAAGCGTAAGTTCAGATCCATTTGTAGAAAGTTCTTTACAGCCCAACACCGTAACTACTACTACTACCACACAACTGCCTTATGCACCGTCAACGTCATCGCATCTGTATGAGAGTGTTAAATCTCCCACAAATATGAGATCACATCACTCTCGTAGCGATACAAGACAATTGCCACCTTTGGAGCCCCAAACCGAGCTAATTGCACAGCAACAGCAACATCCACACATTAATCATGTTTACGATTTCAACCAACAAAGCGCCCTGCATCGCAATGTAACAAAAACAAACACTGAAAATGTTATTTTAACACGCGAATCTTCAAAAACTTCTTTATCTAGTAATGGCTCCTTTGAGATGTCGACCAATCAAACGCACACCCTTAAAATGTCAAACTTGGATTTGAGGTCCAACATGTCAACCAACCCACCTGTAAAGAATACATCCTCGTTCCTGTCTACGCCTCGCAGCTCACCCTTTAGTATACGAAAATCGTATACTGATCTGTACTTTAGTGCCACTAGTAATAAGGAGAATAAGACGCAGGCGTTAAGTTTGAAAAGTTTAAAAGTACCACAACAGCTGCATAATAGTTCAAGGGACAAAAGTCCCCATAAAGTACGCAAACGCTGTGATCTATGCAGTAAAAAAAATTTAAAAAAATAAAAAAAAAGTTGAATAAAGAATTTTTTTTTGTCATATTTCTGTTAAAAGGGATTAAAATAGTACCATTTAGCAAAAAAGGCAGGTAAGTAGCAGTAAACGATAAGGAGGAAAGTACCATTCCAAAAAACATTTTTTAGTTAGTTTAGGATTCAGTAGATATTAAACAGAAAATGGAATACAAAAAGTACTTTCTATTACGGCTTTCCCAGAAGAGTATCAAAAGCTACACAGAAGAGTACTTTTTCTAAACAGAACTATCAAACAGAACTGGCAACTAAATTTTGAAATTCATAAAGTAAACTCAGGGGAAAAATATCACTTTGCCCAACTGCAGAGTAAATCAACTGCAATACTCGTATACAGCCATTGAATAGGCTATTGAGGACCAACAAAAAGCTCTCCGTGTGTTTATAGAGATTGAAGAAGCTTATTACCATAAAAATACTTCTTATGAGGCAATTGGTGGGTGTAATTGTTATGATAATTATATAGATTTCGAGTATACTAAAGTCTATAACGATCAGTGTTAAGCTGAGAGGTTCAACCACAATTATCAAGTCACTGGGTCAGGTTCTGCATAGTCTTGTAATAGATCAACATTTGCGGAAGCGGCACAAAGAGAAGACCACATCAGACCGTTTACAACAAACCATAATCCTAATAGGAAAATGGCAAGCGGTTAGGAGTCCTTCTGTTAAACTATCTTTAAACATACGAGAGTCCTTCACTGCCAAGAGAAACATCAATTTCAAATGCCCTATCTTCTATCAGAGTGTCATGGTAGGAGGCTTTTTGGGGAGATTTGGAGTTTAAATTGGATTATGGTGTCTTTAAATTTAATTTCGTTGCAAAACTCATAAAGATAAAGATGTACGCTTTTTTGATGTGGTGGTCGAAGACTACACAAAGGTAAGTTTGGAACATTATAACAAGCGTGCCTTTAGATATCCCATCTCACTCGATTACGATCGCGAAGGCAGCTCTTTTTAGTGTATCGAGATTCCGGCGTATTTGAGAACTAAAGCGTTACCACATGGATGTGAGTCGTACGTGTCTCTCCAGAGCTTAATACACAAAACATGGGTGCTGTGAGAAGTTAGGTTGAAATCCCCAGGGCGGTAGATTTCTATTTTTTAATTGACATTAAATTCCAATCGTTCCACTCCAAAAAAAAAACACCTATGAGTTATAGGCCCTTAACAGGTTAAACATTAGCTTAGGTTAGGTTAGGTTAGTGTGGTAGCTTTATACCAAAAGCTCACTTGAGCACGCATAGCGGCCCGTTGTGGCGCCACAGGTGAACGCAGTCCCTATACTGACCAAGTTCCTCCGAGCCAATGAGGGAGAAGTTGGTCAGCGCAAGGGCTGCACATATGTATAAAGCACGACTACCCCACGCTGGAAAACCAGCCAGAAAGGCTATGTCCTTGACGTCAATGGACGATAGCTCCGTCAAGCTAACAAGGGTTGGAGAGCCAAATAACCTATATCTACATCTCTCAAGAGATGGGCATTGACATAGAAAGTGGATAACAGTCTCCTCTTCCTCAGCGGATCTGCATCCACGGCAGAAATCGTTAAATTGGAGTCGCATTCTTTCTGCGTGTCTACCCATAACACAGTGACCTGTAAGCATGGCCACTGTGATCGAGATGATGTTACGACCAAGTCCAAATAACTGGTTGGTGCGCCTTCTATCCATTGAGGGCCAAGTGAGCCTAGCGGTGGAGCAGGGTTCCTCATTGATCCAGGATAGGTTGGCGTCCCGGGAGAATTTCCGCGCGATGGCCAATTTGAACGAGGTAAGTGGCATTCGCAAGTTGATTGAAGAGGATTCCGGAAGAAGTGCGCCAGCCCTGGCTAGCTCGTCTGCTAATAGGAATGTTATAGGAAAACTTTAAACAAATCCTACAACTTTCTATATCTCTTGAGATATAAAAGAGTGTTGTTTATACTAGAATATGTCTCCAACGTTCTCCAGTGATTTATAAAATCTATTTAAAGCGATAATTCTCTCTGATTTACAATAAAACCGCAATATTTATTTGATTTTTATTTTTAATGAATTAAACTCAAATGAATGATTTTATAGCCATTGTTAAGCGCTTGCTCAGTCACCTCTGAGAACTTTCGCTGTAAACATAGAAAAAAAAAAATAGAAATGAATCCTCGTACGGTACGGGCGTGTAAAAATGTTTATAAATCCGATTATTTAATGGCAAATATTTTTAAATTATTGGATTTAGATGAACAAATTAAAATTTTGGAAGTCTCCAAACGCTGTGAATACATTTTAAAATCATTCGTGTGGTCGGAGACATGTGCCGAATTGACTCTACACAAGACACCGTATGTGAATATTGTGATACAAAATGCTAAAAGAGAAACGGATTTAGACGAGGTACGGCAATCCAAAGTGGCTCTGAATCATAAGAAATGTGTTGACTTTTTATATTTGAATGCGAAAAACATTAGAAAGTTGGTTGTGCATTCGGAGTACTATTACTACCAGCAAGAAGTGGGTGTATCGTTCAAGAATGTGCAAATATTTCGCAATCTCACATCACTCACATATTATCGTTTGATTTTGAGTGACGAACAATTACAATTGGTGGCCAAGTATTGTAAGAAATTGCAGAGTCTATATATGTTGGAATGCTTTAATGAGTACTTGACTACTCTCATACCTGGCGAACACTTGAATTTGGACAATGTCTACGACATGCATAATTTAAAGGATTTGGAAATACATGGTGATCCAGAAACGAAATCAACTCTAAAATCTTATCATTTGCAAAAGATTTTCCAAAATTTAAATTTACAACGCTTCGTACTGAAACACTTTACGATTGAGGACTATGAAACGGGAACTTTGGAGCAGTTAAACAACGCAATAGAAATACTCGATATGGGCATAATAGCTGATAGTTTTTGGTTGGGTTTCCAGCAGTATTTAATGCATTTTGGCCAACTCAAAGAGCTGTTTATAACAGTAAGCGATTATAATACTACATTTGATGTCCAGATAGTGGATGTTTTAGAGAAGAATTGTCCTCAACTCGAGCGATTGAGTTTGGAGAACTGTGATCTCAATGTCAATGATTTTCGTGACATAAGGAATCTGCAGCATCTATCATTAAAGTCCTGTGGTGGCTTAACTTTTGCCAATTTTCAACAGATATTGGGTGCTCTAAAGTTGAAAAGCTTTGCCTTGATTAATACCCGCATCTTGGGTACCATCAATCATATATACGTAGCGCCCAGTTTGGAAATGATGACCATTGATACGATTTTATTCACCCAAATATCCGAAGTTCTTCAGAAGTCTTTGAATAATTTCGACAATTTACACACTTTGCGTTGGTTGAATGGTGATATTAACGATAACTGGATTATCGATAAATGCCCCGCGTTAAAGTATCTTCACATACCCAATGCATATCTACTACGACGTGTTGTTTTCACAATTAAATCTCTTAAGGAATTGTCGTTCTCCTCATGTGCCAATTTATCATGGCGTTTCATTATAATTCTCATACGGAACCTGACTTTGGAACGTTTAACTCTACGCACTTCGGAGGTTATAAACAATGATAAAGATATACCTTTGAATGCTTGTGGTATACGTACCACCCTTCTACTGATCACCATACCATGGGCAATTTTTAAAATGGCTCAAGACTTTTGGCTGGATTTGATGTGCCTTAATGAACAGCTGAATCTTTTGATATACGGCAAGCATGAAGAAGTATTAGAATGTGTATTCCTGAATGAATTAATTTGTCATGATTCATTTGTAACCAGAATTAAGACGGTTAAAATATGTGGTCTGAAGTTGGGTAAGTTTACACAAAACATGTCAAAAGGACATGTGAAAGGACTTTATTTCATTAGTTGCAATAAAAATATGTAAAATAGGAATGGACAGGTACAAAATTGATTGTAGAAACATTTTAGTGGACACTGTTAGCATCGTATTTTTCAATTTTCAATTTTCAATTCAAGTAAAATAAAATAAAACGAACGAATATAATATAATATAAATTGGAAAGACTTTAAAGT